>CM066148.1:20010000-24810000 GCA_033617975.1 Populus alba x Populus glandulosa
GGATAAAACATCAATCTTTTGGTCATGTCAGCAACCTAAATAAAATATCATGAAGTGAATATCTCATGCTTATATCTAATTGATTTAATTTGAAAACAAAATTTCTTTAAGAAAAAAACTAAATTTAATAAAGAACGACAAATAAAAAGACCTTGAGATAATCGAGGTCGTTTTTAGAATCAGTGAAAAATCATATAAAAAGAAAATAAAAAATAATGGAGCCCAATATCTAATTAAATAAATTTTCAGTGATGAAAATGTATGAGCTTTAAAAAAAGGGAAAAAAAGCAAACTAATACAATCCAAGCAAGGTTAGATTTGAATTTAAGCGTAAAATTTCTCATTGTCCAATTTTATGCTATCAAACATAACTTTCAAATCGATCGCTGGATCGAGATGAAATTCTTACATGCATTTATAGACATGTTGTTATACATTGGATTAAAATTTCATGTCAATCAGAATCCGGTAATAGATTATTTTAGAGAGTAAAAGTTACTGGATGAATCTTGTTAAATCTGTTTGTCTAGACCTTTTTCTACTGCTTGAACTATATCTGGAGATACAAAAGGAATTATGCTAATATTCCATTTGGTTGGAAACTAAATATTCGTACATTTTTATCGATATAAGGTAGGCTTGCTTATTCATTCGAACGTGAGAGAACGATTTGTTTGAAGTCAAGATTAAAATCTGTGAGGAATGTGCGAAAATTAGAGAAACGTTGTTTCCTTGTGTATTATGGATTCCAGTCAATACAAGGATTTCTTAATGCTCATGGAAGCATGTGTGGCATATATTACTTACCTATTTTAGAAGGATTTCATTTCAAACAAGGAGAAATTTATGTAAAAAATTATTATCCATAGTTTGTAAAGATTTCATATCCATTATGGAATGTATGTGATGGCAAGGAGGCTTGAGATTATTTTGTTGTTATTTTTATTATTTTATAGGATTTTTCAACACATCAAGGAGACTAAGGGGAGATAGTTTAAGGGAGAATTCTAGCAATTAAAAACAAAATTTCCTAGCTAATTTGGAGTGTGAAGTTTCAGTAAGACCTACAAGGAAAACAAAGGGGGAGTTTTGGCCATGCATGGGGATTTCACACAAAAGAATTTTGTTTTATGATGTTATTTATTTATTTTAGTGTTAAATATTATTAGCTTTGAACTTTATTCTAAATTGGGTTTGTTTTGACCTATTAAACATTGTTTTAGGGTTTGTTTCAGTATTAGACTTGTGTTAGTTAATTACTAGATAGAGTCCATTAGCTTGCAACCCAAAAATGCATTAATGTTATTTAGAGGGGACTATATATTGCTTTATGGCTACAAGTTTTGAAAGTTACGATGATTTAAATAAACACAACATTTCTTTTGTTTTGCGTGTTGCAAACCTTTCTTTGCTAGGAAAAAGATAGTGCACTGACTTATCAAAGACTAACTTGCTTCGTGACATTATTTATATACTTTAGGTTATAAGTAAAAGGTTATGTCTAAATCCAAATTTGTTCCAATACCTTTGGTTCTTAGGTGCAGGGTTACCTTTGGGTTAGTGTTCTATCAAACCTGATTTTTTGCTTTTTGGATTTTATTTCAACATCTTTGGGGATTGCTTGATCACATGATCAAAAGGTCTCCATCACAAACTTGGATGAATATTCTAAACTTGGGTTAATATTTTAATCTTGCAACCCATTAAATCCTTAACTTGGGCTCAATTAAGAATCTCAATTCTCAACCAATTTAATATTGAAGGATGAAACCAGAAAAAAATATCAATTTTAAATTTTTTTCAAAGTAAGAAAAATAAAAATAAAAATAATAAGGATCAAATATAATAGAAAAAAAAACTAAAGGATGATGAAATTGTAAAAAAAAAAAATCAATTTGAAAAATCATGTCAAGTAAAAATAGCAATCAAAAGAATTGGGACCAAATCTAACATATAAAAAATTGAAGGATGATGAAATTGAAAAAAAAAATCTAATTTTATAAATTATTTTTTATAAAATAAATAGTAATAAGAGAAACATTGACCAAATCTAAAGGAGAAAGAAATTGAATTGTTGTTTTGAAAATTTAGAAGGCCAAACACGGCAATCAAGGAGGAGAGAGAAAATAAGAAAAAAAAAGAAGAAAAAGTTGCCAACACCAAACTAGAGGTCCATTGACCACATACGCTGCCAAGGCATGGGGTGCCATCGATGACTCCAACATTGCCTTGAAAGCTGGTGTTTGGCCGTTGGGCAACGCCTCTCGTGTCACCCTAAAAGTATGACCGCAATCCATGGACTAACTTAAGCAATGCATGAGTCAATCATTTAAAAAAAAATAATATTTATGGTTATTAAATTACCTGCTTACCTCTAAGTAAACCTAATGTTTTTTTTTAAAGGATGAAAGGATAAAAAGCACATGGACACATTTTAAATAAATCTTGATTTGAAGGGTATTTTAGTCATTTAATTATGTTTTTAAAAGCAAAAAATACAAAAAAGCCATTGGATGCTAGTTTTTTTTTTAAATTGCTTTTAAGGATAATTTAGTTATTTCACCATGCCACCAAAATATTAAAAAGCTGATTTTTCCTCGATCAATATGAAAATGACAAGTTATGTAAAAGACTCCAATAATAAGTTAATTGATTTTGTTTGAGAACAAAAAAAATAATTATTATACTATTTAAATCCACAGTACAATAAGTTTAGGGCTACAATATTTTAGTGATGCCTTTTAGTTTTTTCTGTAATATATAAATTACATAGAATTCTAATAATTATTTCTAGGATTTATATAATTATTCGTTTTCTAGTTTCATTATTGCATATTAACTATTTATGACTTTTAATTAAAAGAAGTTATGTACTAAACCCTATTGTTCTTAACCATTCTTCCTCTACTACTACATTGCTATTTCTCTACTTGTTATCGTGGTAAAATAGATAAATCATACTACAACATAATAAAACATATAACATATGTACCATATATTCAAATTGAATATATCTAAGCCATACTTGTACCATATTACTGAATATCTTTTTTGCAGTATGAACCATGATCAATCTAAATCTCTATCTACACTTGAATCACTAATACTATATACATATTCAATCAGAGAATTTTGACTTCAAAGTTGTCATTATTTTTGACCAAAACCAATTATGATGTACTGTCCCAAATCATAGAGATGTATATTATATGATAAGAGAGGCTTGAATTTATTATAAATGAAACATCCTAATACAAAATGGTATGTAGAAAATCAACAGGTCAAGGGACAGTTACTTATGTATATGTCACTATAATTATGAAACGTTACTCTGATTGTACACCACACAAGAAATCTAAAGTTGTTTGGCCAAAAATTTATGTGATGAATCACAAATCTTTATACTAAATCAATGGATATTTTTCATCAAGTGCTTGATTGTTCTCTCTCAATAAATTTTTTTGATGTTATTGAGATTTTTTAGAAGTTGAACCATTGTGATAAGATTGCAATGAAAGATCATCAAGATGTTCTTGTATATAAATAATCAATTGAATGATTACATGTTCACATCTTCTTGAATAGACTTGATGCAAAATATGAACAAACTCAAGGTCAAAATCTCAAGAAGAACTTAATATTAGATTTTAAAGAAACTCGTGTATATGTACACCGTAATGCTTTTTGTAGAACAACAATGAATGGTGAGCTTGAGCATTTCCATGGTGGCTTGGCGGTCCAAACCTTAATAAAAGTAAACTAATTTAAATTTTGAGACAATATTTGGCTCACCAAATTATGTTGCTCATCGAGATCGGTCATCTGGATCACACAATCTAAAATATAAAGTATAAGTTGCATGATCAGAATACTTGTGTATGTATTATAGTGAAGTTGGACATACTAAATCACAATTCCATGGGTATTTAAAATGGTGGGATCTTAATTACCAAGGCACGCAGTAAAAGAAATTCTAAGCTGAATTAATATGTTTTTGTTGTTATAGCCAAAATTACTGATATTGTCGCTTCTTCTAGAGAGGCCATACCTCGATTGTAACTTTAAGTAACCTAAGTAAATGTCTTAATTTTTATGCACTTAATAGTAATGATGCATAGATAAATGATTCAGGTGTTACAAATCATATTACCTATATTTAATTTATGAAACTATCAGAACAAACTATATAACATCCTCAAATTCAAAACCAGATTTAGCTGGTTATTCGTAATTTATTTGTAAACCATGAGAAAAAAAATTCACAACTTCAGCAAGTTACATTATAAATACAATTTAAATTAACAATATTTTAATTATTACAATACCTATAATAAAGTTATTTAATTTTCATGTTTCACACATTATTCTATTTATATACCCATTCAAAAAAAATCTATAATATACATTACTACATTAGTTTATCATATCAACTAGAAAGATCATAATCCTACGCCCTACTAGTCTTGCCTGGCTTGTGATGAACCTGTAATTTAACAAATAAAATATAAATATTTAATTACTATTTTATCAATGAAGCTTATTATTCATATATCATTCTTAAAGCTACATTTAACACAAATATTACAATTCAATTCCTTAAACTATCATTCACAAATTCAACTCAATAACACTATTTTTCAAATTTTAAAAGCTATCATGTTTAATTGATATAATTTCAACAACTCTTTTAATCATCGTTATTACAACTATCCTCTCATGGATAGCAATAAATCTGACAATCTATATGATTATCAATAATCCAGCATTCCTCTGATAAATGCCAATAAATCCGATAATCATTCCAATTGTCAACAATCCTATGATCCCTCACATATGCTAATAAATCCAACAATCCTTCCGATTGTCAATGTTCTAGCAATCCCCTTACGGATGCAAATAAATCTGATAATTCTTCTGATTGTCAACATTTCGGCAATCCCTTCATGAATGCGAATAAATTCGAAAATCCTTCTAATTGTTAACATCTGACAATCCTCTTTTGGATGCCAATAGATTCGATAATCCTTCTAATTGTTAACATTCTGACAATCCCCTCATGGATGCCAATAAATCCGATAATCATTTTGATTTTCAACAATTCATTATATTATTTCTCCTTTTGATTTTTCATTTCTAACAATTAATACACATCTAGTAAATAAAATATTTGAAACAAAAATATGTATTTACATTCATAAATATCTTATTTATATGATGATATGTTTTTTTTGGTATATATCATGTTAACTTTTTTTAATACGAGAGGGTCAGAGAGCCTCTGGCGCGATTCAAGATGCTATTGACGATGTTGTGTACACTACTTTCTCCAATTGGTTCTTATCATGCTGTTATGGATTTGAAGAGGTCGGGGAGGCTCACCATTTAGACCTTGCAGTAGAGGAGGATGAGATAATTTTTCATGCATGACGATATGCTCATGGTTCCAATGATGCAGACCCGTCCACGAGATAATTTATTAGATTTTGTTAACTGATATATTTAAGTGTTATGAGAATTTTTTATATACATATAATAAATTAATTGAGTTTTTTTTGTTAGAAATTGATTTGAAATGTTATTGAATTACAAGTTATGTGGTACAAACTAAGTCAAGTCTGAATTTGACCTTAAAATGTTATTGAATTATAGGTTATAAGATCAAACATATCTCTCAAATCGTACATCAATTCAAGTTGAAATCGTACAGGGAAATACTAGACACATGAAACTATATTCTTGTAAATTTTCAGATCAAATGGAGTTCAGAAGCATATTATTTCATAAGATTGAAGTTACTAGATGAATATTGTCACATTTGCAAAACTAGACTTTTATATATTGTTTGGGATATATCTGAAGCTACAGGTGCAATTGTGTTGCAATTCAACTTGTTATATAAACTAAACATCTCAAGCTTTTTATCCATACATTGTAGGCATATTAATTCATCAAGACGAGAGAAAACAACGTATTTGAATTCAAGACTAAAATCTACCAAGAATGTACGGAAATATGAGATTTAGGTTACAAAGATAAATTTTAGCATGAAAACTTTATTTTGACTATCCTATTTTATTTATTTATTTATTTTTGAATAATTATTTTTAATTTGGATTTGTTCTAGCCCATTAGACATTGTTTAGGGGTTTATTTCAGTCTTGTTTGGCATTGCGGTCCAATCACGCTTTTGGAAAAACATGAATTGTTTTTGCTGCAATTTAATTTTTTTTTGGTGTTTTTGGTTCTTTTTGATGTGCTGATGCTAACAATGAATTTTAAAAAATAAAATATATATATTATTTTGATGCATTTCTAAGCAAAAATTACTTTGAAAAACAACATTTATCACGCTTTCATACAGGCCCTTCATTATTTGACTTATGTTAGTTGATTACTAGTTTAAACTCATTAGCTTACAACCTAAAAGGGGTCCATTAGAGTTAGTTAGATGAGACTATATTATGTTTTTTTACCTACAAATTTAGGCAACAGGTTGAAAAATAAACGTGAGCTCTTTCCAGACAACACATATAAAAAGATCAGCCAATAGTCAAGTAATTAGTGAACCTATGAGATATTTTTATAATTAGTTTTTTTCTATCTATCTAGTTTTGTTAGTTATGACAAAACAATATTTCTTTATAGGGATAAAGATTATAAAATGATTTATCAAAATTTAACTTACTTCGTTACGCCGTTCATATATTTAAAGTTCTTAGATACAAGGTTATCATTAGGTCTAAGTTTTTTTTTTCTAATACCTTTAATTCTTAGGTATATTGTTATTTCTAAGTCAATGTTTTACCAAATCTGAATGTCGGCTTTCCTTATTGTTATCTCTAAATCAAGATTCTATCAAATTTCTAGGTCAAGGTTTATAAGGTTATATTAAATCTGATAAAGAATATAACTTAATGAGTTTGTTGGGTTTTTTTAGGAGAGTTGAAATTATATAAAAAAAGCATCCTGTTACTACAATTTTAGGTTCACATGGGTTGTACCTGCACATTTAGGGTGTGTTTGGTATTGTGGTTGTTGTTGTGGTTGTGGTTTTAAAAAAGTTGTTTTTATAAAAAGTACTTTTAGTTGAGGTTGGTTTGAAAAAATATATGTTTGGTTAAAACTGTGGTTGAAATTGAGGTTGAACAAAAAGTAGTTTAATGTGTTTGGTTAAAAAAATGCTTTTCAAATTGAGGTTATAAAATAATTAAAAAATACTTTTAATTTAAATATTGTAGATTTAACTATCATTATTACATCATGAAATAAATAACTATATTTTTCATGATTTCTTAAGAACACAACAATAAAAACTGAATTTTTTGTTAATTCATCAAGTGATCTCCTTCTAATTTTTTGAATAAAACAGAATTAAAATAAAAATAAAAACTGAATTTAATTTTTTTAACTGGGTCTGACACGGCAAGAACATAATTGGAATTGCGATCAAATTTCACAAATGCTACGTCATCATGCTATATCCTTCTAATTTATGTAGATTTATTAAATAATAGTTTTTTTTTTAACTAAAACTCAATTTTTTTTTAAAAAAATTACAATTTCATTACGTACGAAATTTATTCGACAAAAAATATAGTTTTCATGATTTTTTGAGCATGCAATAAAATCAGGTAAAATATTATCAGGAATAAAATTGAGATTACAGTATAAGTAAATTTAATTCACCTTAAACTAATTTTTTTTTTTAAAATAGTGTTCACGTTTACATGAATAGTGCGAGTGAAATCACTGGTTTTTTTTAATTGCACTGATTTTTCAGAAAAAAAAAACTTTTCTTGGTTTTTTGAAATTAAAAAAAAAAAAAACTAAAACTCTGATTTAAGTTTAGGGAACAGTGCGAGTGAATTCACTGTACATTGTAAACTTTTCTTTGTTTTTTGAAAAAAAAAAAAAAACCGTTGTTTAAGTTTAGGGAACAGTGGAGCCATGCTCCACTGTTCCAGCGTTTTTCCTTCAGGAGAAGCAGCATTTTTGCTGCTTCTCCCAAACCGCCGTTTCAATTAAAATATGAGTGGGCCCTACCAGTAAAAAGCAAGTTTCATTTTGTTACCAAACGAAATTTACGTGGCTGCGGGTGAATCTCACCCGCAGCCACGTTCCCAAACGGCACCTTAGTGGTAATGCAGGTTATACCTGTGTTTTAGGGTCTGTTTGAGATTATAGTAGTAGTGGCAGTTTAAAGTGTTTTTCATTTAAATATACATCAAAATGATTTTTTTTTATGTTTTAAAAATTATTTTTGATATTAATACATTAAAATGATTTATATATATATATATATTTATTTATTTATTTTAAATAAAATTTAAATTTTTTAAAAATATAGCTTACAGCATGTTTCCAAACACATGATAAAATATATGAAACATGATAGCCCATTAAACTGTGCTATTTTTGAAATTATAAATTTTAATGGTGTTAACGTTTTTTCTATCCACGAGGCTAGTTTGAAAAAAGAAAGGAAAAAACTCATAAACAGTGACAGTTTTTAGGGAAAAAGGAGGAATACTGACACGTATCAATGTATAATTCGTCATATGACAAAAGTTTTTCCTGCAGCTCAATTTCTCCGGTGAAGACTCCGAGGGGGTGGCAGCTGAAAAGGACTGAAACGAAAAAAAGAAAAAAGAAAAGAAATGCACTCAAATTAGGGAAAGCCTGAACCGTGCTCCCAGACACGTCATCTCAATGGCTGAAGCCCTCTTCTCCCTCTGTCAAGGGAAGGAACCGTACGCTGTGTTTTTGGCAAGTACGCTGCACACTAACCTCTTACAGTCGAGGACATTGTCGTCATTAAAAATTTTTCATGAAAAAACCAAAACATCCTGTCGTCACGATTTCAGTCCATGAATCAAAACGTCTAGGTTAAAAACTATGGTAAAAGAAAATCACTTTTGTCTTCTTTTCTGGCTGTTGTCTTCTCTCATTTCTCTTAGACAGGTTTTATGTTACAAAAAGAGAGAAACTATTTTATTTTATTTTATTTATACCAAATTCTGTAGGTATTTTACCTTAGCCTATCCGGTTATGACAATTTTCTTATAGAGGATTATTTGGAGTTCCTATGTCTGAATTTATTTTAACAGTGGCAATGCTCGCCATAACATGAAAAATAATTTTCGTCCAATACCAAAATCCCCCCCTTCTCTCTCCCTATCTCTCATTTCTCCCTTGCATTTCTCTCCTCATATATATATTAAACAACAGCAGCAGCAGCGGCAGCAGCAGCCAAATCTCATCACCCTCTCCTCTTTAAATCTCCCAATTCAATTCAATCAAATCCAGTTTCTATGAATTCTATTATTTTTATTTTTGGGTTTTGAATTATTTTTTTTTTCTTGTTTATTAGTTTCTGATTTGATACAATTTCTTGATTGAATTATTGAATCGACTTGGGTTTTGGATCCGTTTTTTATTTGTATTCTCGTAGGAAAAAATATGAGGGGCAGAGATGGAAGGATTGATGATGATGATGATGATAAATCTATGAGAGTATAAAAACAATTATAAGGATTTTATAATTGAATTCAATAAAATAAGTTACATAATAATAATAATAATAATTCAGGATGCCAGGATTAACACAGAGAAATGATCAATTTAGTAATGCGACATCATCCGGAGGCTCTTACTCAATTTCTGTTAATTCGTTCTGGTCTAAACACCGAGATGATGTTAGCTTCAATCAGCTCCAGAAGGTACTGGGCTGTTTTTTTCCCCCTCTTAATTTTGATTGATGGATTAGAGTGTCTGTTTTTGTATCTGGGATTGAATTAGATCACTGTTTTACTTAATTTTGATTTTTAATTGTGTTCTTGATTGGATCTTGATTTACAAATTATTCAGTGAGCTTGTTTTATTAGTTTTTGATGTGGGATTTTTGTTTTTCTCTTTTTTATTATCTGGGTTTTCAGTTTTTTATTGACTAGATCCGTTTTTAGCTCCTTGTATATAAATTCACTTCTGGAGTTCGGTGTTTTTATTTTCAAAAGAGAGATCGAAGTTTTATGTCAGTTACAATTGTTTATACTAGTGAGAATTGATTAGAGTCTAGGCAATGGAATGGTGTTTCTAAAATAAAGATTGGCATTTTGTTACATGTAATCAGCAAGTTTATTTTAATATATAATTTTAAGTTTGTGTTTGGAGTATACAAGGTTTTGTTTATTTATTGTCTTTCAGTTTTTAGCCAACTCTTGTTGCAAGTTGTGATTAGTCATTGAAGAATTTTTATATACTTGTGACAGTTCTGGAGTGAGCTGCCACCACAAGCTCGACAGAAGCTACTGAGGATAGACAAGCAAGCCCTGTTTGAGCAAGCTCGTAAGAACATGTACTGTTCTAGATGCAATGGGCTATTGCTTGAAGGTTTTATGCAGATTGTCATGTATGGTAAGTCTTTGCAGCAGGAACGAGGTGCTGGGCACCTTCGTTGCGATATACTAGAAGCCTCAAAAAATCTAAATGATTGTGGATCACATATAACAAATGGGTGCCAAGATGAAATTCAAGATCCATCTGTCCATCCTTGGGGTGGTCTAATGACCACGCGTGATGGATCGTTAACGCTTTTGAAGTGCTTCTTGTTTTCAAAGTCTCTGAAGGGACTCCAAAATGTGAGTGCTAAAAATTTTTTATTGTGCAATTCCATTGTCCCTTTCTAGTTTAGTAGCTGAACTCTTGCTTTAAATCAGGTATTTGACAGTGCACGTGCAAGGGAGCGGGAAAGGGAATTGCTCTATCCTGATGCCTGTGGTGGGGGAGGTCGGGGTTGGATTAGCCAAGGAATGGCAAGTTATGGTAGAGGACATGGAACAAGAGAGACGTGTGCACTGCATACTGCCAGGCTTTCTTGTGACACATTAATGGATTTCTGGTCAGCACTTGGAGAAGAAACCCGGCAGTCTCTTTTAAGGATGAAGGAAGAGGATTTCATAGAGAGTCTCATGTGCAGGTGTGTTTGCCAATAGCTTATTCTTTATATACAACATTGATTTTGAAATCAGTGGAAGACTATGAGAACTGAAAGGTAGTTGGCCACTCTGCTTTGTAAGAATCATTGATGTCTTCTAGTTTATAAGTATTGTAAAATCAGAGCTTATATCTTCCCACCCTAACAGGCTTTCTAATGGAATCACAAACAAAAATATGTGGATGGCAATGGAGTTAGGAAGTGATCATTTACCTGCTTTGGATCAAACCACATGGAGGGGAGTCATCTGCCATGACTGATAGTTTTTCTCTTCGAGATATTGTATGTTCTGTTTGATGAAAAAGATGTGGTTAAATCTAAGGAAGTGATTAATTTTACCGGACTAATAAATTATTCAAAGCTTCTTCATGGGGAACCCAAAATGTCTGTTGAAAAGCGGTCCATTTTCTGAATTCATCTCAACTGATTATGCTCTCTTTTAGTTAGTTTCTGTAGACTTTGTTGCTTTGGGGGCTTTGTAGCTAAGGGCTGATTTTATTATTCAAATATCTATGAGAGCCTTGCAGATTCCACAAAGTGTAGCGGCTTGTAGATATTTTGATTACTAGTTCAAAACTGTGGATTTACTGTAAGTGGAACTTGCTTGCTGTTGAATATGGCATCAAATATTTAGTGATGAACTCATCACATTAGACTTTGGCTGCTCTAATCTCAGCATTAAAGAAGTATAATTCTACAAGGCTGGGTGATAGGAAATATAGGGCGCCCTAAGGGAACTTAAGGGTACAATTAACTCTACATATTTATCAAAGAAAATGGCATAGTGGGTGTGGGGATGGACTCAGGAGTACTCTGCCGTTCTTTTATCTGAAATAGGCTAAAACTAAACTTAATACTCATTGTTGTGGTTAATTGGATTGTTTTATCACCTGGACTTCATTAATGAGGAAGTCCCTTTCTAACTTCCAAAGAACGATATGTTTGCATGCTTTCAGTTGAATATGACATGGCACATGTTGGCCTCATCATGCTTGTAGACGCTTTCTCATATGTTTTTCTCCTTGGACAAAGCAACTGTTATGTATCCACGTGAGTTCAATAGTAGCCTATGTTGATGTCCTAAGAATCAGAGCTCTTTGGTTCTAATCCATCAAACTTCACCAATGCCCGTGGTCTGTAAGGAATTGAACACGCCAATGACTCAAATGGACGGCTCAGTTTGAAAATTAAACAAAACTCAGACTTTACTTGCATTTACCTCTCAAAAATTGAGTATCATCTATTATAATTGAGAAACTTTGTCATTCAATTGGCATCACTTGTTTAAGATATCTCTTAAAGAATCCATTGAAATTGTTCAACAAAAATTATAAGCTTGAAGCAAAATTTTTGTTTTTGATTTTTTTAGTGTCCTTCTTGATTTTTTCTTCTTTTATTTCTCTACAACCTTTTGGTTTACTTGATGGTTTGTGCACTTATATGCTGAAATGTTGATTATGCTATCATTGTAATTGTTTGAATTAACTAGACCCTAAAACTTTAGTTCTCTTCAACTGGAATGGATCTATCTTATCGTTTTCCTTCTTAATATTTGCTTATTTTTAGTTGTGACTATTTCTTGTATATCTAGCTATAGCCTCCTTCTCCTTACCCATGAGCTTGTACTTCCATTCTGCATGTTTTCGTGTTAGGTACTTGTGTTGATTTGTTCTGTTTCTCTGAACAAATGTCTCCATCCCACAGGTTTGACAGCAAAAGATTTTGTAGAGATTGCAGAAGGAATGTTATTCGTGAATTTAAGGAGCTAAAGGAGCTGAAACGCATGCGACGAGAACCTCGCTGCACTAGTTGGTTTTGTGTTGCAGATACCGCCTTTCAATATGAGGTATATTTTCTTCTTCTGTGCGATTTTGTGGTTCTAAGGATCTAAGATTCAAAAGAAACAAATTTGCAGAACAAATTGTGAAAACTCACCATGGCTGTGACTAGTATGACCAATTATCTTATCGATTTTCTCAGGTGTCTGATGATTCTGTCCAAGCTGATTGGAACCAGACCTTTTCGGACACTGTTGGATCATACCATCACTTTGAATGGGCAGTTGGAACAGGAGAAGGAAAATCTGACATTCTAGAATTTGAAAATGTTGGCACGAATGGAAGTGTTCAAGTCACTGGTCTAGATCTTGGTGGTTTGACTGCATGTTTTATTACCCTTAGGGCTTGGAAAGTTGATGGCCGCTGCACTGAGCTTTCTGTAAAAGCCCATGCACTAAAGGGTCAACGATGTGTGCACTGCAGGCTTGTAGTAGGTGATGGTTTTGTTACAATTACCAGAGGGGAAAGCATCAGAAGTTTTTTTGAACATGCTGAAGAGGCCGAGGAAGAAGAGGTGGCCTGCTTTTTCCCTCAGGATCTTTATATTTGCAATGAATTTATTAAAATATCCTTAGGGTTTATAATTAAATTCCTTTTTTTTTCTTGTACACTTATAGGATGATGATTCCATGGATAAGGACGGAAACGAGCTTGATGGAGAATGCTCCCGGCCCCAAAAGCATGCGAAGAGTCCTGAACTTGCTCGAGAGTTTCTTCTAGATGCTGCAACAGTTATTTTTAAGGAAAAGGCATGTTTACAGACTTGAAACATGCTTGCTGTCCTTTTTCATATTAATTTAGAAAACGATAATTTGTTTGGAACTGTCATTTTCCATGTGATACCTATATGTCTCAATGTGCGTGTAATCATCATTGCATGGGGGTGAATGTGCGGTAGGCTGTACATGGGGAAGGGGTGTGTTGGGAATGTGTTGGGAAGGAATATTTCTATATATATAAGAAAGGTGGCGGGACAAGGTTTTATCACTGGCTCACTAGATTTTAATTCAATCTGCAATAACCAAAATAGCAATGAGTTGGGATTGAACCTGGACCTTGTAGAATTGCTCCTTGTGTTAGAAATGATGAAACTAGAGTAAATTCTAAATGAATACGAGGGCTGTAAGTACAGTAGAACCAAGGGGTGGGTTGAGATAATTTTTCAAGTTGATAAACAAAAACATTTTAAAAGTTCAAATTTCTCAGCAGATTTGTAGAACAGATGATCCTACTAGGGGCACCACATCTCTCTTTATAGTGACAGAGAAGGCCTAGGGAAATTTCTGAGGTCTCTAGCGTGGTTAAATGTCTCCTTATAACTTCACTAAAATTGTGGTTAACCACATATAGGAAGCCCTGCTGGGACATCTAATGGAGCAAATCAAGGAATCCAAATAGTGCATGGTGATATCAATGAATTCTGTTTAAACATAGCATTTTTTTTTCTAAGTTAACCTTTATGGTTACATATGTTACAGGACCATTTGGCGCTGCCCAAGAGTGCCTTATATTTTCTTTTTCAAAATTCAGTTATTTATTAGCTGGTATTTAAAAAGAGATTTTTTAGGATTACCTTTGTCAACTGGTCATAAACCATGATTGTGCCTTCTGGCCACCTAAAACAATGAAATTTACTGGCCGTTGGAGAAAACCAATATCTGAATGCACATTCCCATGTTCCTGTCAGAATATTGGAGGATGAACTAGCAACATGTAGATTCTGTTTCTATGAGCTCATGAAGTAATTGAATGTCTGTATTTCAGTTTCAAATATTCTAAGACTCGATTTGTTGTTACAGGTTGAAAAGGCTTTCAGAGAAGGAACTGCTCGCCAAAATGCACACAGCATCTTTGTTTGTCTTGCACTAAAACTACTGGAAGATCGGGTCCATGTTGCATGCAAAGAAATCATTACATTGGAAAAGCAGGTCTTAATACTTATGATTTTGATTAAGATTTCATTGGAGTGTCAAAATTAGGACAGCTCATCTTTTTTCATGAGATGCATCGCTGATAATACAATTTTTCACTGCAGATGAAGCTTCTTGAAGAAGAGGAAAAGGAAAAGCGTGAAGAAGAAGAGCGCAAGGAGCGAAGAAGAACAAAAGAAAGAGAGAAAAAGCTTCGAAAGAAGGAGAGGTTAAAAGGGAAAGAAAGGGATAAAGAGAAGAAATGTCCTGAATTAAATGATATTACCATGCTTCCTGATGTCTTAAAGGATGGATCATCACCAAGTGTTGATGAAGAGCTGAACACTATCTGCTGTAGGGATTCACTAAGTGAAACAGGCAATATTTCTCTGCCCAGGCCTGGATCTCCTGACATCCAAGATGAACAGTTTTCATATGGATTTGAGAGCTGTATAATGGAAAAAGATTCATATGATAGTCCTGATGGGAAGGTTGCAAATTTGAAAGAAGGGACTGGCTCTTTTTCAACCGAACAAGCAAAATATTCTCGCCGAAGATTGAAATTGCGGAAAGAAGTTCAACTTGATTCTTTTTTGAAGTGGCCTGATAGACGCCGATTTGCAGTTATTTCAGAAAGTGGGGCTGTGGTTAATAGATCAGAGTTAAGAAATCACAGTGATGATTTTGACACTCCTTCTAGGCCTGTTAATGGATTGTATAGGCAGTCAAGGATCAATGGTCCAAAGTCCAATGGTCGAAATTGTGGCCTCAAGCTTAGTGAAAACTTTCATTGTCCCCACAACAGGATGAATGATAGATATGACTTCCATTCTTGCAGCTGCCAACGGAACATTGAATGCAGGGTAAAGGTTGAACCACATGTTTCATCATTAAGAGTGGACCGAGAGAGCAAATCTGCTGGCAAGTCAGAAACAGTGATGGATATGTCCAAGCAGTTCTATCGTGGTAACAAATATAGTCCAGTAGATCACACCCGTGAAGGTTGTGGAAGAATCAAAAGCAAATCCAACATGGGAAACAATCCTAAGAAAGTTTGGGAGCCCGTAGAATCACGAAAGAAGTATTCTTGGAGCAGCTCAGACTCTGACGTCACCATGAGCTCATCTACTAAGGTTGAAGCTGTGGATCTGGATAGTAAACTCTTCAAGTCATCTGGTGAGACATGTTCCAGTGAAGTTATTGGAAATTCCATTGAAATTGATCATGATGAGAATAACATGAACGAATCAAGGGACTGTAGCCTTGAAACTATTGAAGACTGCCAGAGTGGATACAATGTGGAAGTGAATGGTTGCTACTCAACAGAAACTGCTTATGAGGAAATCATTTCATGTCCTGAAAAAAACTTTGCATCGTCTGAGGCTTCTGATCCTAGCATTGGAAGCACTTTGAGTTCTGATAACTGTTCATCTTGCCTTAGTGAGGGAGATAGCAATACAGTTTCTTCAAACAATGGACATCTTGAATCGTCTTCCACTTCAGATTCAGAAGATGCCTGTCAACAATCAGAAGGAAGAGAAACTTCAACATGCAGTGGAAATGCTTTCTCCAATTGTAATGAAGTGGGGCTGGACAAGGGACCGAGTACAAATGGAGCTGAGGTGTTTGGAAGCAGGAAACCTTTTGTGCTTCAACCAGATGGTCAAAGAAAGAACATTTTGGGAAATCTGCCGACAACTGTCCAAGATCCTGAAAATGGAATACCTGCTGTCAGTATGGGTTTGCAACATCAAGTTGTGTTTCCACCTTTGCATAACCATAATTTACAGTTTCCAATGTTTCAAGCTCCTTCAACAATGGGCTACTACCATCAAACTCCAGTCTCTTGGCCGGCAGCTCCAGCCAATGGATTAATGCCCTTCCCCCATCCTAACCATTATCTATATGCTGGTCCTCTTGGCTATGATTTAAATGGAAACTCCCGCATTTGTATGCAATATGGTTCAGTGCCGCATTTGGCAACTCCTGTGTTTAATTCTGGTCCAGTTCCGGTGTATCAGCCGGGAGAATATGGCTTGAACTCAGAGGTTCGAACAGAGACACGTATGATGCAGGAAACTTTAACTGAAGCTAATAAGGAGAGGATGGTTCCAGCCAGATCACATTCAAACGAAGCACCACCAAGTGGGGAAGGTGGGAAAATTGATAATTCTGCCAAATTGCACAACAGTAATACCGGATTTTCCTTGTTCCATTTTGGTGGACCTGTCGCTCTCTCAACAGGATGTAAGTCAGATCCTGTACCTTCAAAAGATGGAATTGCTGGAGATTTATCTTCAAAAGTCTCGGCAGATGAAAATGATCCAGCGTGCAATAAGAAAGAGACTGCTATGGAAGAATACAACTTGTTTGCAGCAAGTAATGGCATAAGGTTTTCATTCTTCTAATATATTATTAAGAAGTTGTGAGGTGGTTGTTTGGTACCCTATCTTCTTATTTCGTATTGGAAGTTTGATCACCGTGTAAGCCTACAATAATCTTCCTCCGAGAAATTCCAATTTTAGCAGTAGTTCTCTCAGTTGATTGATATCCAATTTGGCTCTTTTTTATTTCCTTTTTCTTCTTTAATGTAGAGAGAAAAAGTTGGGAGAGTGGTATAATGTTTGAGGTTTCTGCACGAGGTCAGCTTTTTTTTTTTTTTTTTTTAAAAAAAAAAACCCGAAGCATCCCCCCTCCTTCCTCTTCAGCTTGTCAGAACTGAAATCATTTGATTTTTTTTTCGACTCATGTTTTACTGTTGAGATTTGGCTATGTTGATAGCTAAAATTGGTTGAATTGGTACATGAAGGCTGAGCATTGATTTCTTTTCTCGACTTCACATGATCAAATTAATTAGTGCGCAATATTGAAGCCATTTGCCCGCTGAAATACTTTAAGTTGTTAATTGTATCATATCTTGGCGAGTTGAGGCTAATTTAATTTTCCGGCTAGCAAACCTTGCTGCCGGTGTCATTCCACTTATTTAAACAGCCGGCTTTTTATTAAATTTTAATTTTAAATTAATTTTTTAGTATTTTTGAATCATTTTAATATGTTGATTTCAAAAATAAATTTTAAAAATATAAAAATATATATATTATTTTAATATATTTTTAAATAAAAAATACTTTAAAAAATAATATTTACCGTAGTCTCAAATAGACCTTAGAGGGCAGTCAATAACAGCATAGATGTGCATATTCAATACAGACAATCCCAAAAGCTGGGTATTAGGGGGATTCAGAAAACTCTGCCAAAAGAATTAACTACTAGATAGGTGTGCAGGCTAAGCCGTGGGCCGAGGTAAATTTTTTCTAGCATAAAAGAGGATTTTCATATGATGATAATGTTTTAAAAAAAGTAAGAAAAATCTAGAATCCAAGTTATTGATTCAAATGTGTTCAATAAGCTCGATTTATTTAAAAATATGACTATAAAAAAATCCA
Organism: Populus alba x Populus glandulosa; assembly: GCA_033617975.1. Taxonomy (NCBI): domain Eukaryota; kingdom Viridiplantae; phylum Streptophyta; class Magnoliopsida; order Malpighiales; family Salicaceae; genus Populus; species Populus alba x Populus glandulosa. The sequence continues at coordinate 20,028,188 of CM066148.1, forward strand.
ATGACATTAATAATAATAAAACAAAAACAATGTAAAAAAATAAATGTTTGTCAATATTATAAAAATATACCCTCTAAATATTCTGAAAATGTCTTAATGATCTTATTTGAAAACAAATCAAAAATCGAATGAGAAAATGATAACCTTATAAAAATAATAATGAAAGAAATATGAAGCTCAATTATCATTAAATTAAATGTTGAAGGATGAATATAAACTCTTTTTCTAAAAATAAAAAATATCCTGACTTGAGTTGACATGCCAAATTTGTGGTTTGATCGTGAGATTAAAATAACTTTATAGTAAAAAAAGGTTAACCCTCAAGCAAACTAAATAATGAAATATATAAAAAAAAATCAATTAAAAAAGATGTCGAAAAAAAAACCCATAACCTAGAACATGAGATTAGATTTCTATGGAAGGAAATCAGAAAAAATCATTAAGCAAAAGACTCAATAACATAATGTCAAATGAAGAAATAATAAAATTTTTTTTAAAAAAAACACCAAATAAAAAGATCAAAGTCAGATTGAGCTAATTTTCAAAACTCGTGACGATGGTCATAAGATCAGGATTACCCTATATAAGACAAACAAGAAAAATCACTAAGCAAAATCCCTAATCATCCAAATATTTGGGGATGAAATTAAAAAAAAAAATCAATCAAGAAAAGGATAAAAAGACAAAACAAATTCCAATAAAAAAATGAAGACCGAATCTGGTATAAAAATTAAATGAAATAAAACAATGAGAAATGAAATTGAAAAATAAAATAAATCAAGAAAATGATAAAAAAAAAAATAACAATAAAAAGAATGATGATCAAATTAGATAAAAAAAAAATTAAATGAAATCAAATGTTTAAGAATAAAATTGAAAAACAAAATCAACTTCAAAAAGCATTAGAAGTAAAACAAATATCAACAAAAAAAATGAAGATCAAAGTTGATACAAATATAAATTGACATAACATATTTAATTTTTTGAAAGGCAAGTGCGAAACTTGAGGCGCGAAGAGAGAAAAGAGAAAGGAAAAAAAAATAGTCTCTCAGGGCCACACTGCCAGTCTTCCGCCAACAAGAACCCTATAACCTGGAAGAGCTCAGTGAGCTACTTACTTCCAATGCCCTGCGGAAGCCGGCATTCCTAAAGTATGTGTGTGTTGCATACACTAGTCATTTTTGGTTTATAAATAATATTTTATATTTATTAAAAATATTAAATTGACTCTTAATTAACTTGATTATAACAAAAAAAAAAGAATGAAATATATAAACATCCCTGGACAATGGTGCAAATGCTTTTGCTTATAAATATAATCTAGTCATTTCATTGTGTTTTAAAAAGTGAAAAAAAAAACCCTAGTGGGCAATTCAATTTTTTTGTTTTTAAGAGTAATTTATTCATTACACTATGCTAAAAAAAATATTAAAAGTCTGATTTGTTTCAATTTTTTTTAATAATTATTGATGAACCTTATAAAATAATTGTATTACCTCATGTAGCCGATTCAATAATTTTATCTTAAAAAGGCAAAATAGTTACCATAGAGTTTCAATTCATAATTTAAATGTACATGGCGAAGAACAAGCACTCTTATTTTTTTTTTTTTAAATTTAATTTAATAAGCTACTAGGTTTCCGTACAAAACTCAAACGTATTCATGCTCAGCAACAGAGCACATAATCCTTGCAGACCTTGGAAATATTAGAAAAAGTTCTCCCAGGACCAAGGCAAAATGCTAAAAATTATCAAGCAGAGAGAGCAGTTTTTGAATTTTAAAACTAGGTTTAGTTTACAATTTATTGCATCATTGAACTCTTAGTAAGATAGACATTAAAATTAAAAAGAAACTCTAAAATATGTGGGAAAAATATTGTGGATGTCCATAATGATCCACATTGTGTTTCTCATTTTATCTCTCTCAACACCAAAATAAAGGCCAGATATGAGTTAGTTTAGTCATTTTATAGGGAGACACGTTTCTTTTAAAGAATTATTGGAGTTTCAAAGGTCTCTCTCTCTCTATATATATAGTAGAATTACTAAAATAATCTTTTAGAAAAAGAAAAAGAAAAAGAAAAAGAGAGAGCACTTTTATTTTGGAACTTTGTGATCATTTTATTTGTTAATGAACAGTAAAATAATTTAAATGTTCGTTTAAGTCTAGGATTTTTTTGTTATTTTTGGGTGGGGACAAGGACATTTATATCTTTTACTAATAAAAATGTTAAAAAAAATTATTGGCGTGGGACATCTACACTCCAACAAATGGACACCACTAGTGCCCTTCAAGGCAACTCATATTGTGACTTTCGGCTATCAAATGTTGTGTTTCGTTGTAACATTGGAAGGTTGTCTCTCCTCTCTTAAAAGTAGCATATATTGATACTTTTTATTTTTAATGTTTCAATTTAATTTTTATTTTTTTTCTTGTTTTTTTTATATAAAAATTTTGTTTGTTTTCAATTTAGTTCTTCAATTATAATTTATCATATATTATTTTTTTCAATTTAGTTCAATTTTTTTTTATTTCTGATTTTTTTTCTTTGGCCCTTTTATTAAAGTTCAATTGGTTTTTAATTTCATATTTGAATCAAAGTTTATGGTGTATTATTTATTTTCAACTAAGTCCTTATTTTTTTTTTTTAAAAAAATTAATTTTCTTTTCAATTTAACCCTCTAATTGAAAAATTTTTGCTGCCCTTTATTTATTTTTTATTTTGATTTTTACCCTTATTGTTTTCATTACATATTTTTTTAGATTCTTTTTTGTAATTTATTTTTATTTCCGGTTTCATCTGTTAGATTTGTTAGTGATAAACTTCATGATTTTTTAGTTGTGGTGCTTTTGGTCTAATGGTCTGAGTCACGAGTTTGAAATGTTAATACAAGTTAACATCTTTTTTTGGCTCATTTTCTTTTATGGTTTCATCGTTTGACATTTTTTTTAATTTGGCTTTATAGTTTTTCTCAATTTGTTTTCTATTGAGTTATCCCGGTCTCATTACCTGTGCAATAGATTTTGAAGGTTAACCTGGATTGATTGCCTCTTATTATCTAAATTACATGCAGGGGTAGAACTAGTAAATTTTATTTAGGGGTGTTATCATAAAAAAAATATAAGGTTAGTAAATATTTTATTTTTGGAAGGATGGAATGCATAATTATGAAAATTTTAAAAATTTATGGATAAAAATTAAGATATTTTAAAACTTTAGGGGTGCCAAGCTCCCCCCAAAGCATAACATAGGTCCATCCTTGATTACATATTTATAATGCTAACTCGGGTATTTTTTTTTATCCAATTCTATAATTTCAATATTTTTTTTCAAGTTATCGAGACCTTTACTTTATTGAAATTTTATTTATTTATTATTTTTGTTTGTTTTTTTATCATCTAAATAAATTGGAATCAACTTATTAAACCTAGTCAGCGTTGTAACCTAAATTGTTTTATTATTATTATTATTATTATTATTATTGTTATTATTTCTTTTAAATGTCTTGGTAACTTAGACTATCACTACCTTTTTCTTGTCTTTCTTTTATTCTAATTTTGGTTCTATTTTAATTAATACCTTTTTTGTAATTCTTTTTTTAATAACTTTTAAACTTTATGTTTATATCACCTAGACTATCAATACCTTTTTCCTTTTTCTTATTTTAGCCTTTTGTTTTAATTTTTTTTGTATTTAATTTTTGAAGATTTATACATTTTTTTATGTTTAATATAGATGAGCTTTTTAAAAAATATTTAATTTAGTATATACAATCTTGCATCACATTTTTTTTCTTTTATCCAATTTAATCAATTTTATATGTATTAATTTCTATTATTTTATTAAAAATTTGATTTTAATAAATAAATTTATTAAACACAATTAAATATAAGTTCAATATTGCAAAATCAAATATCTTATTCTATATTTGTCTCTTTATTTTTTCATCTTTATTCTTAGTCATTATTAATACCTTTTTTTATTTATTTATTGACTTAAATAGTTTTAATTTATTTAATTAAATACATAAACTTTTAATTTACACTTGAAGAATTTTTAATGTAAAAACAACACGTCAAAGAAGCAGGCATCCTAAAAAAAAAAATATTGGAAAAAAAAAAATCGACTTGCAAATATAGTGCGGGTTAAAAAGCTATTGAAGAGATCTTCAAAAATACAGGGTTCCAGGACTATCAAGTGAAGACACCCAGTCTTTGGAAACCAAATACCATCAGAAGCGAAAAAAGGCGACTCTATTCCAAGTAGAAAAAAAAAGGTTCCAAAAATCTGATCTCAGTTTCTTGCATCAGATAACCGTAAGACAGTAAGATAGAATCCTGGCTCGTCCACATATTCAACCATTTCAAAAGAATGGTTAGCTGCAGCCTTCTGCAAAGTCATTTTATCAGGCAAATCTGAAGTTACAACATCTTGATATTGTTTCTTTTGCTGCTCTAAAACTTCCCTTCCCTGGGGATGGCTAATAACCAATCTTGCACCTATAAAATCAGTGGTTGGAAGTCAGAACAGAAGGGGATTTCAAATCTCTGGTTTGTGTTGTTTTTAAACAAACAAGCAATTATGTCTTCAAACAACACTATCTCATTGAAAAAGAAAGAAGATATAAAACACTTTTGATTTCTGAGTAAAGGAACTGAAAATCGAAATCACAACTTCAAGTCACAAGTTACCGAGGAAAATAAAAAATTTCTTAAGAGAGTTCAGCTTGGGTCCAACATTCAGTCAACTCAAAAGTGGAATGGATGAAAAGATAAATTATATAGCCTTTATAATTTACCTGGTGAGCAACGTTTAGCAAGTGACCCAAGAACCTCATCCAGTTTAACGGGTAAAGCTGGCAGAAAGTAAAGGAACACAACATCCAAAGGTGCCCACTTTTCTGAAACATGAATCAGTTCTCCTTGCCAACATTTAACCTTGTCGTACTTTTCTTTAACACAAGCTAACAGAAAAAGTGAGTCATGGACAATAAGCAAAAGACTGCAGGGCGATGTATCAACCAACCTATCCACAAATCCTTCTGAACCAAGTGAAACTAACACCCTTGAAGTCTCCTCAATCCTTCCAGCAGAAATAATCCGGCCAATATTTTGGTCATGTTCTTTAGAATCTGACTCCTCTGAGTCAAGAAATGACCAGTCCTTTTCAATAAAATCTTCAAAGTTGATTACAGATACAGGTCCCTCATCTGAAGGGACTGCAGCGGCAATTAATGGTTGATGACTTTGAAAGGAAAATTTTGAATTGGGTTGAAATGAATGGGGAAGAGAAGAGTTCTGGCTAGCACAACGATTGCCCCTGGATTTTGAAATATATAGAGGCTGTAATTGACGACAGAGTGAGAACTGGGGGAAAGGAAGTTGAAGGACAGGAGAGGAAGGTAATAAGATAGAATTCATCGAAGAGATCTATTAAACTCCTTGATGGAAATAATTCTAGAATAAGGTGAACAATCCAGTGGTCTGATGATAGTTGAAACTTGAAAACGTTAAATGAAGCAATTTCACAACTGAACTCTCAAGTAACCTTTAACCTAGTATCTTTCCATGTCCATCTATGCATGTACGTTATCCATGTTGTACTCTATGCACTGTCAAAAGAAAGCACCAATATCAACACTTGCCGCAAGAGAACACGATCAAAGGCAGGTCAAGTGATAAATTCCTACCCCTTTAAGATAGAGAACACGATCAAAGGCAGGTCAAGTGACAAATTCCTACCCCTTTCAGATAAAGAACACGATCAAAGGCAGGTCAAGTGATAAATTCCTACCCCTTTCAGATAATTTTAAACCAATGTCAATTAAAGTTCTATACCCCATCATTTAAATGAAAAAGATCGAAACTATAGTCTCATATACTAACTCCAGTGTTTCAATGCAGTAAAAATTCAAAACCCTCGCATGCGAGGTTCACACAGTACAATTTCCAACAGGGTACAGAACCTAAAACCCAATGCAGTGCAAAAAAATCCATGTTCCCAAAATTTTACAGCAAGAATTAATTCTACAACAACAACATAAATTAGGAAGCTTTATTGGTATGTTTAAAAAAATTATATGCTGTCAGATATTTACTACCGGGGACTCTGATTTTCCATTACTACGTTAAGATTTCCGACTTTCAACAAAACCCCATTACAATACCAACTAAAAGACTCACAAATTCGTGGTTCTTTTTGGCACTTCATCAACGTCTAAGCAAACAAATAGGAAGTTAAACTTTAGAGTGAAATGAGAAAAGACATTAAACAGCTATAGCTAGATAAGAAGTCACCTAACCCTACCAATTTAAAGAAGATTAGGTGATAATTTAGAGCATTTTTCATGTCAATTAAGCAAGAGAATAAAAATAAAGAAGAGTGATAAAATTGAAGCTAACCTCTCGTCTGGGACATAATCATGATAAACTGGACAGACCTCTGCGGTTTCGCCGCTGAGGACTCATACAATGATATTAAAACGTTAGGGCCTGGGGTTCATTGTTTTGGGCCTGGCCCATTTAGTTTCGTTGTCTCAATCTTTGAAGGTAGTTGCAAGTCGTTCTTACCTTGAATGAGATCTTGATGTCTCTCGTTTCCTTGTTAGATGACATGTCAGCGGAACACCAGGTATTCTCCCTTGTATACAGTAATCAACGAGGCCTGAAACCCATGCTTTTTTTGAGCTGGAGCAAAAGTCAATTATTGTATATAAAAAAAATGTGTGTTGTTATATTTTTTTTAATGTGATAAAATATTTGAAATGATAAATCTTGATTAGTATATGAGATCAAATCAATCAATCACTGTATATATTAATGAATATAAAAAATATATTTATTTTTTATTCGATCTAGCTGGCCAAAAGTAAATTAGTCACCTCATTCAACTGAAAATCTTGTTTGAAATAAAATTCATATAGTTATCTTTTTAATCTCCACTCAGCCCTAACTTAAATGTTAAACAACATATTTTTAAAGGATTAAATCTGTTTTTTTTTTTTTATAAAAAAAATAGGGAGTAAAATGTAAAGAAGGCGAAACATTATACTGACTAGAATTAACCCTTGAAATTTACAACTCGAGTAATGGACATGACTATATATGATGATTTAACTCGGTCGAACAATTTGTGTCTTTTTTTTCCTTATTCTCTTCTTGATTAGGCCTTGATTTTGTCTTAATTGACTTCAAGTTGGATTAAATCTAGAATCAAATTGAAGAGTTGTGAAAGAATTAAAGATAAAATTTAAAAAATAAATAAATGTTGAAAGATAAAATTTAAAAACATTAGCATAAAAAAAGGAAAAAAAACAAGAACACTTGAACGAATCTCTTAAACCTAGTTAATTTTCCAAACTCGCAACTCATAAATTTCTAAACCCGAGTTCAACTAAGATACTCAATTCTCAACCAATTTAATGTCGAATGATGAAATAAATAAAAAATGAATCTAAAGAATTTGTCAAAGTAAAACAAACAACAATAAAAAAACTAAGAAAGACATTTGACATAAAAATAAAATGAAATTAAATGTTGAGAGATGAAATATATATATATATATATATATATATATATATATTCAATTAAGAAGACTTGAAATAAAACAAATAACAGTTAAAAGAATAAGGATCAAATTTGATAGGAAAAAAACTAGACGATAAAATCATAAAAAAAATCAAATTCTAAAAACTATCTTAAATAAAACAAATAGCAATAAAAATAATAAGGACCAAATCTAAAGAATGAAAAGATTGGAGGATGAAATTAAAAACAAATTCCAATTTTATAAATTATCTCAAATAAAATTAATAGTAATAAAAAAACATGATCCAAATACAAAGAAAAACACATTAAAGGACTACTTTGAAAAATTAGATGGAAAGGTACAAAAATTAAGGAGCAGATAAAAAAGATAAAAAAAAAATATCATTAATGTTAAACAAGAGATCAGTAGATTACACATGCCACCAAGATGATTCCAACCACATAAATGGATGCCGTATGTGGCCTCCATAATGCATTGAACATGATACTTGAGAATGACAAAGAGTTGAGGTGCTAGCATGTCTCATGCACACTAATTAAAATTTTTTTATTTTTAATGATAATTTAGTTATTTTACAATACTTTTAAAAAATAAAAAGTTAAAAAAAAACCTATATGCTAGTAAAATATATTATGCTTTAATGGATAATATAGACATTCTATTATGCTTGAAAAGTTTAAAAAGACCGATTTTCCCCTTATCATTCTAAAAATGAAAAATGTAACTTGCAAAAAGATTGTATTATAGCCTTAATAGCTAATTAATTAATTTTTTCTGGAAGGGTAAAATTAAAATTATACTATTATCATAAATAGTGATATATATCTTAGACACAATTAATGTGTTTTTAGCTTATTTTTAATTAGTAGTGGAAACTAATAATTTCTTTTTTTAATTTACCTTGTGTTTTTAGCTTATTTTTAATTAGTAGTGGATACTAATAATTTTCTTTTTATTGTTGTCGTCGTCGTCATCATATATAATTATTTAATTATTTTAAGATTAAGAAAGACTTTTTTAGATATGAAACCAATTAAGGTATATCAATATTCTCATAGAATATTTTTTTAATAAAAACCAACACCAATAACATGTAACTTTGATGTTAGTCATCCATCATTAAATGAACTTGATATTGCAAAAGAGATAAGGATTGAAGGGCTTTCATTTCCTGTAACCTGGAAAAGAAGCAAACGGATATAATTTAAATAACAATACCAGGAGCAACATGAATGTGGCAGATGACTTCTCGAAGCTGTACTCATCACTCGCTCTTGTAAGCCATCAAAAACCTCTGCAGCAAATCTACAACGCAATTCAAATATGTTATTTATATATTTGAGTTGAATTTGAAGATTTTTAATATAAAAAAAAAACCTCCCAAGAAGAGGCCCCAATCATACATAAAGTTAAGAAATCGCTCTAATGTTTCTATTTGAGTTGAATTAATAGCACAATCATCTTTTTAATACTGAAAAGAAGAAGAACAAACTCGGCAAGATCGCCTACTTGACACAAGATCCCAACCAAACCAGCAACAACAATACCATCGAGCACAGCTTCTAAATCTTTTTCACGGTTTGCTTCTCTATAAAGCTCACCATGTCCTAACCCGTACTCATTTCTCACTTCAAACCGAACTAGAGGCATTCTTTTTTGTTTTTTTTTTCTTATGACTAAATATAGCTGCTTTTAAATGTCGATTTAAACCTAAATGCTAACTTGTCTTAAATTATTTGCTTTACAATATTGATGAGTGGATGTTTAGATGATTTGGTGTGGATTTTTATTCTTTGATGACTTGTATTGATGCGTCTTAAGTGATACCAGTTGATTTGTGTGCAGATGCATTTTACAAGTAATTCATTTGATCAAGTAATTTTTAATTTTTTTTTATATCAAAGAATCAGTCCATGGATAGCATAATTTTAAGAATGCTTCTGTCATTCGGATTTTGATACTTTATTGAGAAAACAGAAATAAAAAGTTTTTCTATTATTATAAACAGATATATCATATTTTTTTTCTTCAGATTTTGATTAAACTTTGTTGAAGGTCTTACTTCTCGTACAGTAGCGACCAGTATGACATCACAAGGCAATTCTGATTCTTCTCTATCCCCCTCGAGATACGATACAAAACCTAATTAATTAGTCTGTTCAGAGTACTCATGTTAGTTTGGATGGTTATTACATGTAATAGCAAAACATTTACGCATAAAGCTCCAACCAGGTATTTGCATGGCTTGAAAGCTAAGCCAACTTTTTCAGCAGAGTCAAATGGAGTTTCCCTGTGGACTTGTTGTTTAATTAACATGGTCAGAAGCAGATACATGGAGAGTGAGAGTGCCTCGTCTAGCAAGTGTCCTCCTCCTGGCTACCTGGCTGAAGTGGTGGAGGTTAATGAAAAAGGATTCTCTCTTAACTAGGTCAGCTTTTTCTTCTTTCAGTTTTGCGATGACATGGGCTGTTTGTTTGTTTCTTTTTTCCTTTTTCGGGAGATGGGACGGGAGGTGGATTGTATGCCATGCAACTCCTTTATAAAACATTAGATAGGTTGCTGCGAGTGATGTCGCGGATTGCTTCTGACAATATATGTTATTTTTAATTAATTATAAGATAATTGAAAACAAAAATATATTTTCTAAACATGCAATCAAAAGCTAATAGCATTAAAAGGTACATGATTTAGTTTCAAGTAATAGATATGTATCTTACAAAAAAACTTGCTTAAACTGTGTCTCGAGTTTCATATAAGAATCAAATTGTAAAATATAAAACGATATCAATCTAACATAGACATTGTTGGAGCAATTAAAAAAAAAAAATGATACGATGAAAAAAAAGTATAAAAACCTAACTTTTGAATGAGAAGTGAAGTTCCAGAAACTATTAGCAAGTAAAGAGTAACAAATGCTTGTCAACTTCTTGGTACTGCAAGGACCTGAATAACTTAGTTAAGTGTCTGTAAAAATATTTTATATATCCATCTATGTGTCTAGACCCAGTGTATAAAAATAACGAAAAACAAATTCATCAACAATAAACAAAAATAAAATTGAGAAAACCAAGCAAAAAATAAAAATCAAGATATCTGACATCGCAACACAGGTAATTTATCTAGTCATGTTTAATAAATCCCTCTATCAAAATAAATTTATAATAGAAAAACACATAAAATTTGTAATAGAAACCGACACACACATAAAATTTATTGAACAATAATTATGAAAAAAAAACAATGGGTAGTGTGCATGGCCCAAGTGCAGGCCTTTTTTTAAAAAAAGTTTAATTGGGTGGACGACGCGTCGTCTGCCCCAAATATTTCAAAAAAAAAAAAGATGCGCCACTTGCTTCAACCCAGAATTTAACTATTATGGTGGCCAGAAAAACAAGGTCTAATATTTTTTCACCCAAAAATCCTATTTTCAACCCATTTTTGACCAAAAACACCTAGAAAAACACTCTAGAGACCTTGTTAAACCATTTCATGGCCACTAAAAAGATAAAAAACAGCCCCAAAACCTGAAATCCACCCGGAACAAAATTTTTTATCAAGCTCATATATGTTGTTTTAGGTGTTTTCAAGGTAAAACAAACTCCCTCCTCATTATATGGTATCTTTTGACACAAAAATCAACTGTTTTGGTGGTCAAAATCTTCCCCAACAACCAGTCTCTCTCTAGGTCAGAATTCAACGACTTCCTCTCTCTATTCCAAACATAAAAGGACTATGAAAAGAGTAAAATGAAATTAGGTATAAAAATGTATTGCTTTGAAATTCAAGGAACCGGTTGCTTTATACCTAAAAAATATTATGGATTAAAATGAATGTTTCAATGAAATTTTCAACCCGCTCCCTATGTTACCCTAGATTTAGGGCTAATTTAAGCTCCAAATAGCTAAATCATACAAAATAAAAGTTTAAGGATTGAAGTGAATTTTTTTTAAAAATATCTACAGTGAATTGTGAGAGAGTGTATAATAATTTTAAAATCCGATGCGTTTTAACTTTATATATAATGAATGAGGGAAAGAAAATTAAAATAAAAGGAGTAATTCATGTAATTAATTAAATTTGGAAGAAAAGCAACCTAAAAGAGGATTAGTTATGACAAGATTAGTACACCTTGACCTAAGTAAGAATTAGCGTGACTTGCTGTGATCAGTTTCAAACCATGGAGGCTTAGTTATAATGCAACATACAGTGACTCAAAAAAACCACTATTAGTTACTTTAAAAAAAAAAAAAAAAAGGATAGATGAGAGAGAGAGAGAGATAAGCGTTCTTCGTTCTGTTTTTGGTGTATGCATTAAGTTGATTTCTGACGGTGAGGAATCAGACAAATTTGTGTGCAAGGTCTCTTTTCCTACCGAAGCCCGAAAATCAAAGTTCCACTAAACTCTAAATTTTCCTCATTGAAGGAGATGACGAACGAGCAAATTAATTGCTAATTTACTTCAAGTCAATTAAGTCCAAGGAGTATTTAAGCCATGTATAGGAAAAGAGATCTCAGGAGTAACTACACAATCCAACAATATTTAATATGCACTAACATGACTATTATATGAATCTATAACATATATGTGCGCTATTTCAATTTTAAATGATATATCTGCCCCATCATAAATTTATTTATACACAGAATGTAAATATACTGGGTAGGTGGCATGCATGTATTCTTACTATTATTATAACATATATATCATTTTCTTTTTCATATATATGATGATGTTCGTGCGAAATGTTATCGAGCATTACGGCAATTCTTTTTTAAAAACAAATTTTTTTAAGATTTATTTAGTTATAAATGTAAAGTTTGCCTATCAAACAAGATTTCATCATAAGAAAAAGGTTGATGAATGATTAAATGAAGTAATTTGAAATTTTATTTGTTTGAGATAACCTTTCAAGTGAATTATGATCATACACATATATTTTTGATATATATAGTTTTAATTTCTCAAGTAATTTATTGTATCATATGTTATATACCATGTAACTTATAACATAATTTATCGATCATATATTACAAATTGTTTTATATATATTCTCATATACTTATATTGAGTATGAAAAATTAAAATTACGCTTGATCTTGTCAATTAATTGCAATTAGGTGATTGCATCAATGGGTAGTGTGCATGTATTGTTAGTATTATTATAACATATAGATCATTTTCTTTTTCATATACATGATGATGTTCGTTATAAAAATGATCAAGTATTACAGTATTTTTTTTAAAAAAAAGTGTTAACTTTATATATATAAAATTTTGCCTATCTAATTAGTTCATCAAAAGAAAAAGGTTGAGAAATGATTAAATGAAGTAATTTGGAATTTTGTATGTTTGAGATATCCTTTTAGTTCAATTATAATATTTCATATGTATATATTTTTTATATAGTTGTAATTTATCAGGTAATTTATCATATCATATGTTACATACTATGTAACTTCTCAGATAATTTATCATATTGTATATTACAAGTGGTTTTATATATTCTCATATACTTATATCGACTATAAAAAAATAAAATCACACGTGATCTTGTTAATTAATCACGATTAGGTCAATTAAAAAAAAATTAAGATTGCATCAATGGGTAGTATGCATGCATGTATTTTTACTATTATTATAACATATATTTTTCATAAATATGATGATGTTCGTGATAAATCTTATCAAGCATTACAATAATTCTTTTAAAAAAATTATTTTGAGATTTAGTTAGTTATAAATGTAATTGTTTTGCCTAACAAACAACATTCCATCAAAAGAAAAAGGTTGAGGAATGATTAAATGAAGTAATTTGAAATTTTGTCTATTTGAGATATCATTTCATTTCAATTATGATATTTCATACATATATATTTTTGACATAGTTATAATTTATCAGGTAATGTTTCATATCATATATTACATGTAGCATGTAATTTATCATATCGTATATTGCAAGTGATTATATATATTCTCATTTATGTATATCAAGTACAAAAAATTAAAATAACATGATCTTGTCAATTAAGATCGCGATTAGAATAAGAAAAATCATGATTAGGTTTAATTTCTTCAAGATAGTATTTGACGTTGTAGTAACAATTTCTTTTCAAAACGGTTTTTGCTTGTAAGAACATGAAAATAATTTTTTAAAAATTTATTTTTGACATTATTATATCAAAAATATTAAAAACACTAAATTAAATTAATTTGAAGTTAAAAAATCAAAATTTTTAAGAAACACGCAAAAAAAACACCCCAAATATTCAAACATCCTAGGCATCTTCCTATTATATAATAATGTTTACATCAAGAAACATCAAGGTTCAGTATTCCATATTGGATGTGTAATAAATCTATCCATACACCCATTTTATTTACCAAGGATAAATAAATTAATTCATGGTTAATATATCCTATGAAACATGACCTTTTCGCCCTTGCTAGCTACCCATTAGTCCTACAAGTCAACCTCTAATTTGATTTAAAAAAAGAAAAAGAAAAAAGAAGTCTGCAAGTTTTACATGGCTCCTCTTTCAGGAAGGATCTAAACCCAAATATGCAAAAACCTAACCTCACCCTTTTTAACCCTCTTTGCAAAAGCCAAATCTCTATATTCATCTAAATATATACACATGTTACTTTATAAATAACTAGTAGTAGTGTAATGCCTCCAATCTTTTATATAAATAGCACTTCCTTTCATCCTTTGCAACCCGCAATTTAACCAGCCTTTCTTTCAACAAACACTCTTTCTCGTCCTTTTTTGAGTCCCTTGGTTCTCTTGCCTTTTGTCTTTCCACCGTCAAGGATGTTTACCAACCTTCTCCAAGGCGAAGCCAACTCCTGTGAGAGCTCCAATGCTCGATCAATTACAAGGGAAAACCTAGCTACGCAGCTGAGCTTGCAACAACCGGATGCTTACATTTGCGCACGTTGTTCCAAAGGCTTTCCTTCCTCTCAAGCCCTTGGAGGGCACCAGAACGCTCATAAGAGGGAGCGTAACGAGGAGCGCAGGCAGATGCTGGAGGAGCGAGGCAGGATGATGCTGGAGGAGCGTTCCAGAATGATGATGGAGGAGTACCTCTCAATGAAGGAGATGAACTACACCACTCCAGCTTTTCCATCTCCTCATCCTCTCCATGATGTGACTCCAAATGGTGAAGATATGGTGCCTTTTCTGATCCAGATTCCTGTGCCAAACCAAGGCAATGGTCTTATAATGAACCCAGAAACATTACTTTCTTTCCATTCTAGAAATGGACAGCCCGGTTTCATGCCCGGTTCTGGGTTTGATCCTTCTCTTGGTGACAAAGGTGCATGCCATCAGATCTCACATAGGGTTCATCATGAAGATTTTAACAACGGATATGAAATCCCTTATGGAGTTCCCCATGCAAATGACAGCAATCATCATCCAGCTTATCCATGGGAGCTGGATACGAATTTGATTACAAACTTTGATCAGTCGGTTGCCTGGATGAGGGAGTCATCAAATGCAGTTGTGGCAGATGCAAGTATTGGAGCCTTTCTCAAGAGACAAGAGACGACTGAAGTCACCTTCAATGAGGAGCTAGACTTAAATTTAAGACTCTAATAATAATATCAAACAAAAATAATAAACATGCTACTAATGTGATGTATCCTTTTATATTTTAATCATGTTTTATGTAATGTTTTCTTATTGTAGTATGTTAATAACTAATTGTCATGAAAAAAGAAGAAATGAATCTAGTTTCTTTTTTTTTTAAGAGCACATTTGTGTTAACATTATTGTTTTATCTTATTTTTCTTGTTTTTGAAAAACAAAATCACCAGAAAACATTTATTTATTTATTTTAACAATTCTGAAATTTAAAATGAAATTTTGAAAACAACAATAATTGGTTTTCTATTTTTAGTTGTTTTATTATAAGATACCACATTATTAAAATCAATTATCACCACTATACCATTACATATCCATCACGACACCTCCTGTATTATTTTCATTACGAATTATTATAATCATCATCATCATTGTTATGATTATCATAACTATTAATTATTGTTATTATTATTTCACCATTACTATTATTTGTTTTAATATTATCACCACTAACATTAGTTTCATCAACATTATCACCATTATTTTTGTAACTTTCTCAAACATATTGTTTGTGTTCTTTCTAAGAAGTCTTTCTTCTTTCATTTTTCTCCTTTTCTCTTGGCTTTAAACCCATCATAATGGATGGAGAGTTAAGATATAATAACAAACCTTCTTCTAATACTCATGGCAGGTTTATTTGCACAATATGTTTCAGAGTATTCGGCACTGATCCTTTAGGCGGGCACCAAAATGCCCACCTAGTAAAGAGATCCTTTAAGCCATGAATACCAAATATTTTAGGCGCGGTCCTAAACCATCTTCCTCCAGATGAGGTCCAATCTATGGCTGCAGCCTTGGCTAGATCTAAGTCCTAAAAAGATCAAGCTCAAGGAATTGAACTTGAGCTTATTGAACAATAAGATATGTCTATACCAATGTTAGGAAATGGTGATTGTTGTGTCAAGCATAAGGTAAAAAATGGATCTTCTCATCACCATCATTCTTATAAAAGACGAGACAACAAGGAGTCTCAGAGGCGAGAGCTCACAAAGAATATGTTAAAAAAGAATCAAACTGAGGAGATTTTATGGAACACAACCAATCCTAATGTTAGTGTTTTAATTAGTGGTTGAGCCTATTGATCTTGAACTTAAATTGAGTAGAAGTGAGGATTTAGACTTGGAGTTGAAACTAGGATTTTGATGACACCCTTTTCTTTAGCTCTTGTCTTTGCCCTCTAGGGCCTTCCAAATCTTAAAGTTCTAACTTCTTATGATTTCAATGTTTACTTTTATAAACAATGGTCAATTAACTTGAATCAAATACTTTATTTATATTCATAAAATGATACCATTGTTGAAAGATTCTTTCAAGAATTGAAGAGAACGAGGATATGTTAAAGAAGAATCAGACTGGGAAGATTTTCTGGAACACAACCAATCCTAATATTAGTGTTTTAATTAGTGTTTGAGCCTATTGATCTTGAACTTAAATGGAGTAGAAGTGAGGATTTAGACTTGGAGTTAAAACTAGGGTTTTGATGACACCTTTTCTTTTGCTCTTGTCTTTGCTCTCTAGGGCCTTCCAAATCTTAGAGTTCTAGCTTCTTATGATTTCAATGTTTACTTTTATAAACAATGGTCAATTAACTTGAATCAAATACTTTATTTATACTCATAAAATGCTACCATTTTTGAAAGATTCTTTTAAGAATTGAAGAGAACGAGGACTAAATTGGGTGTGTTCTTTAGCATAAAATAAGTTTTTATCTTTTTGTAAGAATAAACAGGATAGCAGTGAAAGAACATTGTAATAGTTGATGATTAATATATAACAATATTGGTGTTTTATATATATCTTGTTGAACTTTTAAAATTTCTTACATATTAATGTTCCTAAAAATTGCAAAGTCAAGTAGTTAAGAAAATAATATTTATTATAAATAAGTCAGAATAACTCATTAAGCTAAAAACAAAGTTATACAAAGATTATAATGTTCATTTTTAAATTAAAGGGTGGGTATAATTTTTATCTTGTTTTTATTTATAATAATTATTATAAACAAAATTTCACATAACTTACTAATTAAGAAAACAAGTTTACTCATAATGAGTAGTGTGTTTTTAAATCATGTTGGCGCAAGAGGCTTCATAACTTTTTAACCACCTGTGATCTTCTCAAGCTTCCATTACACAGTCATAGTTATACTTGGTTTAGAGATTCTTCTATGAGTCGTATTGATAAGTGTTTTGCAATTCTATATGTTATGTTGCCTTTCCGTTAACATAAGCTCTTTAGATTGGATATAAGCCTCTTCAACCACTGTCCCATTATTTATGGCAAACAAAGATTGGGGTAGGAAGCCTTTTTGTTTTTTGGATTATTAGTTGATGGATAAATCCTTCTATTCTGATTTGAAATCGATATGGACATCTCTTTATTATGATATAAATCACTTTTATCTAATTAAAAAGCTTAGTAAATTAAGAAGAAAATTGCATGAAATGGAATCTTATCACTTATAGGATCTAGGAGAATAAGATTAAAATAAAAGAATCTAGAATTAAAGTAATTGAGAATAAGGTTGAGAGTAAGAATCTAACATATGCTAAATTTGTTGAGTTGATTAAACCTTGAGCTTTGGCAATTAAATAGGCATCATGAATCTCTTTATAGGTAAGAGGTAACTAACAATTGGTGCAAGTTGGGTGATAAAAATACTAGATTCCTTCATCTTTCAACTTTTTTGTTCAATAGAAGAAATTTTATTGATATAATAGCTATTGATAGGAGTGTAATTTCTAGCCCTAAAAAGATCAAATTTTAGACTACAAGTTTCTTCTTTAACTTGTTTAGTAATGGTCTTGTTGATAGATCGTATATAGGAGGTACAAGCTTTAAGTCCTCATGCAATGATTTTTCAGTCTAATTAGGGAGAGAGATCATATTAAAAAAGGTCAATAAGGCAATATAGAGCTGTTAAGGGTCTAAGGCTCCAGGGCTTGATGATTTTAATTCTAATATATATATATATATATATATATATATATATATATATATAAGGCTTTTCATTTATTGAAGAGGAGATGTTTTTGCTGATTTTATAATTTTTCAACACTAGTCAGATGCCAAAAAATGATTAATTATGGATATATTACCTTAATCCTAAGGATTAAAGATGCTAATAAGTTCATAGAGTTTAGGTCTATTATTTTTGTGAATGGAGGCATACAAGATCATGTTCTTAAGACTTAGAAGATTTATTGATGAAGTGATTAGAGACTCTTAGTTTGCTTTCATCTTAGGGAGGCATATTCTTGATTTTTCGCTTTTAGCTAATAAATTATGAATAGTATGTGAGACAACATGTTCAATCCTCCTCTTTAAAGTGGATTTCCCAAAGACTTTTGGCTTGGTGACTTGGGATTTTATTTTTGAAGTCATAAGTTTTATGGGTGTTGGTGGTAGATGGATTTTCTTAATATGGGAATATATTTTTAGGGCTCATATTTATGTATTAACAATGGTTTCCTATATAATGAATTTCATGTGAAAAAGAGTATAAGGTAAAAGGATCCTTTGTCATCTTTTTTGTTTAATATTGTTGTAAAAGGGTTAACAATTCTTTTTGGTTAAGTAATAAAAAGTGAACTTTATTCAAAGTTAATCTATCTTCTCAAATAGCAGCTTAGAAGCAATAAACTAATGATACAATGATTTTTTTCTCGAACTATATGGAAGTTCTTAAGAATGTTAAAATCATTCTTAATTGGTTTTAGCTATACTCAGGTTTGAAAGTTAATTTTCATAAAAAGTACTTTAATTATGTGTCAATGTTGATTTGGAATTAATTAAAGGTGTGGTTGATGCTTTAAGATGTAAATCATGTTGTTTACCTTTTAAATACTTGGCTTTTTTTTATAAGAGAGAATCCAAGACTATGCTCCACTCGGAAACCATTTCTAGTAAAGATCAAGTTTTGTCTTAGGACTTGAAAAGGGATGATTCTATCAATAGGTGGAAGATTTTGTTTATCAAAGTCATTATTGTATAATCTTTCTCTCTATTACATGTCCTTATTCAAAATTCCATTTGGTGAAGCGCAGAAAATTGTTTCCATGCAAACACAATTATTTTAAAATGGATATATGAATACTCGAAAAAATATATGGTGGCTTGGAAATTCTTAGCTAGGTTAAAAGATAGAGGGGGTTTGGGATTGAGTTTTATTATGGAAAAAAAAAAATTAAGGCAATGTTATTCAAATGGTTATGGTTGTACAACAAAAATATTTCAATAGCTTGGAGGATGTTTTTTGATGTAAAATATCAACTTGGTATTGATGGAGTGGTTCCAGAATTTTCAGATAATTGGAGTGGTATTTATGATACTATCAATGGTGTGGATGATTGAACTATTAGCTTGAAAAACACAATTTTGATGGTTAATGAAAATGAGATTTAAACTCCTTTTTATACTTTGAAATGGTTAGGAGATTCTTATTTTAAAATCAATTATCATAGTCTTTATATATGTTGCGTGTGAAAATTTGAATGTTATAGTTTCAGATATAGAAACAAGGATGACATTAATTAAAAATGAACCTTATCACAGTGGATGAGACTTTGGGCATTAGAAAAGGTAAAAGTAAGGGAATTATTATAACTACTATTTGAGATTTTTTTATGTCAAAATATTGTGAATACGAAGATTTGAAGGCCAGATCAAAATGATATTTTTTCAGTAAAAAGTTATTCATCTTTTTTAACAATTGTTCTACCATGAGATAAACCATTTTAGTTAAATATACGATCCCTTTTTTTTCCTTTAAAGTTAGAGTTTAATTTATGGCTTATTATCTTTAATAAGCTACTTACAAAAGATTTTCTTCAAAGAAGATGTTTACTACAAGTAAATGATTTAAGTTGCTTTTTATTTTTTTTGTAAACAAGGGATTGAAACTATAAAATACGTTTTACTTTATTGTGAGTTGGTATGTAAATTCTGGTCACGAGTGATGGCATGGTTAGGATACCAATTGATCCAAAGGCTATATATGTTTTTTTCTTACAATGGCATGGAATGGTCTTAGAATTTATGTATAGACAAGTGTGGTTGTTATTCTTCTGTGGTATAGTTTAGTCCATTTGGAATGCACATAATAATATAACCTTCAATAAGGTAATACTATATTGGGATAATAACTATTACCCTATTTTCTATAAAGTTGTAACATGGACAAAATGCAGATGAAAATTTCTATTATACTATGATAGATTTGCTATGTTTATCAAATGGTATTCTTTTATGGACTAATAAGGCAAGAATGCAAAGGTAATTATCATGGATACCTCTTCCAATGAGTTTATTAAAGTGAAATGTAGATGCCTCTAAAAAAAAAGAAAAAAACCAAAGCCCTAAGAAATTGGTGGTGTATTAAGAGATTATATTCTAAAAGTACTAAGAAATCAAATGAAGCTAAGGTTTTGGTAATTAGAAAAGCTTTTCAATTGAGTAATAATTATTGTTATAATTCCTCTAAAGCCTAGATTAATTGTAGAGATTGATTCTTACAATGTCATTACTTGGATTAAGGGCAATGATATTATACGATTATGACACTTACAAGTGAATTCAATAACATTTAAATGCATGTAGTATTTTTTTTTTTGTGAATTTCACAGTGTTCATAGAGAAAAGAATTATGTAGCGGATCATTTGATCAAGCAAAAAATTCATAGAAAAGTTGATTTAGTTGCATGATTATAGTTTTTATTAGGTAATTACATGTTTAATCATGCTTTGGTTTTTGTGAGTTAATAAGGAAGTTTCTTAGTTTGCGTGGTTCATGTTTTGTTGGTAAGGAATTTAACACTCTTTTTATTCTTCTATTTCTATTAAGTAATGTATTTAATGGTTATAAAAGCTCATAATAAATTTCTTGTATTTCAAAAAACAAAACAAAAAACATAAATGAAGTTGCCTAATATACAATAAGCAAAAAATTTCTGGTTTGTTAAAAGTATTTGGCAAACAATGTTGGTGAGATGCAATATTAAGAAAAATAATTGAGATTTTGGTTATGTATTCCGACTTTAAAATTGAGAATTTTATCTTTGCTAATAAGAAGAAAATTTTGGCTAACTTAATGAATAACTTTTGGCTGGAATTTTTTTTTATTTTACATTTTTTGTGTATAATGTTTTGTGTTTCTGTGAGAATAATTTTAGAGAGTAGTTTTTCTCTAATTTAAAATTCAATTTTTTTTTAAATGGTATAGCTTTTGAAAGAGAGAAAATGTTCTTTTGTGTTGTGTTTTTTTTCCTTTGATTTTTGTTACTATTTTTTTTAATTTATAAAGAACCGATTTCTACTTTTTATTTTTCTTGGTAAAATATATATCATAACGCATTTAGTTAATAATTAGACATAGTTCAATGGATAAATTCATCAACATACTGTAGCTATATCCTCTTTGGCTTGCTGCTGTACTTTTCTGTGATTTCTCTTTAATTTGTTTTATAATTTCACTTTCCTATTAATAAAAGTCTGATCCTAGACACACACACACATATGAAAGAAACTTGTTATGATATAAGCTAAAAACGAATTGAAATGCATTAAAAGTTTGTGTGCTTATTAAATTTTTTTTTATAATAATAGAGTGTATTAATAAAAAAGAAGCTATTTAGAAGATAATAACTAAAAAAATGAAAGATCATTTACATGAAAATAAAATAAATGCATTAAAAGAAAATATATAAAAAGAAACATAAAAGGAAAAAACAGCAAAATATTGTACGTATTAATTAATTGATTAGTATACAATAAGCAATAAATCTTGACTCTTTCTCACACACATAATTAATTATTGATTTATTTTTTAAAAAATTAATAAAAAAAAGTTAGGAGGAGTGAAACTCAATAACATGAAATTAGCAAAAAAATTAGAAAAATGATATGCATTTTAAAAATCTATTAATTTTGTTATAGTATTGTGGCATCAACAAACTTATAGAATACATACATACATATATTATAATGTATTTTTTTTTTCCATTGCAATTTTTTCTTTTCTTAATATAGTTTTATCGGTATATAACAATAAAAAAATTATGTTAGTATTTTTATTTATATTTATCAAATTTTTTATAGTTACTTTGCTAAAATAAAATCCAATTATAATTGAAGGGATTAGATTCTAAGGGAACTTTTTTTTTTTGAAATGAGTTGGTCCAATACGATAGCTAGAACATGTTTGGAAGTGTGGTTATAGTTGTTTTTTAAAGTATTTTTCACTCAGAAATATATCAAAATAATATATTTTTTTTAAAATTATTTTTAATATCAGCGCATCAAAATGATTAAAAAATATCAATAAATATTAATTTAAAATAAATACAAATTTTAAAACACATAAACAAACATTATTCTAATCTTGTTCTTCCACCACGAAACCAGACATTTTAAGTTCGTATGACTAACCCTTTCTGATTACGTTACATTTGGAATCAGTTTTCTATAGCATGGCAACGGGCAACCTATACGTAATGGATTTGCTTTTCGACGTTACTTTTGCTCAAAAATCAATCAATGCTTCCTTATCCCATTAAGTTACTCTCTCTCTCTCTTGTGTTTTCTTCTCCTTTCTAAAATGGAGAACCAGGTGGCTAGGCTCGTAGGCAGTGCATCGGAAACAACCAATTACGTGGCGGAAATGGGATAAAGATGTCTGTTAATTTTCAAAAAACCCCTTCAAATAAAAAAAAACACAACTATGTAAGGAAACTTTCAATATCTCAATTTTTATTTATCCTATGTCTTCTCTCTTTGTCACAAAGCTATTACAAATACTTTTTAAAAAAAAAAAAAAACCTGGAGGCTAGAGCACCAATCTCTTAATAACAATTCCCTAATTAAATAAATACAATAAATTCTGAAAAACATTAATAACTAGATAAATATTACAATAACAATGAATAACCCACAAATAGCATGATCTGTATATATCCCGCATCAATTAAGTTACTATAAACTAATATATACAGAGAAATGTTTATGCAAGTCCTGAATAAATTATTTCATTAATGCATGTATATATGGAAACACATTGATTTATATTATAACTATACACTAGATCATTAGCCTGCCCAACATTGTGGCTCGGATTGCGTTGCTAACATATTTTTTTAGTAAAAAAAATAATAAATGTGTGGGGTTAATTTAATATAATTGAGGTAACTTGACAAATCAAAAAATAATTCAAATAATCATTAAAAATATAATTTGACTATAAAACATTTAAGATAGTACTTTTTAAAATATTGAGACAATATATTGGATTGATCCAGTCAACCAAAATTAACATGTCAAATTCATTATTTGGATTATAAGATTGTGATAACCCTTAGAAAAAGCAATTGTAATAAATTATGAAATTCAATTTTTAATCAATACAATGATAAATGATAAAATTTAAAATAAAATCAATTTAAAAAAAAATATAAAAAACAAACAAAGTCTATTCAAGTTAACACACCAAATTTATGATCAAATTATGATATCAGGATAAATTTATTAAAAAATCAAAATAAATTGTATAGTTTAAATTTTAATTAATTCAATTAACAATTTCTTTTAAAAGATGAAGAGGTGTTTGAGTTTTAATCAAATATAGTAAGATAAAATGAAATCAAGAATATTTCACACCTAATTAATATGGGCATCTAACAGTTGGGATTTTCTTTGGTATTTTTTGAGGTTTTTTTTTTTTAAAAAAAAAAATCAATATCCTGCAATGGTTAGGAAAAAGAAATAACTGGATGAATAGTAAATTGTACAGTAATTTCATCTCTTAACAATTGTGCTTGTCATTCTCCTAGCCTCCTTTTTTTAGGACTTTGCAATGGCTTTTATATGACAGCAAGGGACACGACAGGAGACGAAGGGCGTCTGAAGAAAAACTTTTCACCTGCTCCGTTGAAAAACTTCTGCATTATTATTATTATTATTATTATTATTATTATACAAACATGGATAAAAACTAAAAAAAAACTCTAATGAGTATAGATCAACCTATTTTTAACTGGTAAAATTTAATTTTAATTATTAAAAAAATTAATTTAAAATTTTAAAAAATAATTTTTTATTAGTATTAGCATGGTAATTTGGTTTTAACCTGAAACACCTAGAAACTCATTTTTTTACCTCGATCAACACGATTTGATTTTTTGTTAATTCGACAAACTTGGTTTTGATGGGAAAAAAAAGTAATTGACTTGAGAAAAATATATTTTTTAATTTTGAACTTTACTTAATTTTTTTTTGAAAAAAATGAAAAAAAAAATAAAATTTGAAAAAAATTTGGTGGATCCAAAATTGGGTTTACAATGCAAAGTTTTGAAAAAGATTTTGCATGGTAAACATATTAAAAAAAAATGATAGAGATTTCTTGAAATGGATTAACAAAGAATCTATATTCCTGAAAATGAGGTAGTATCATTTCACATATTTACATGGATTAAAACAAGATCATATCATCTTAGTGATTTGCCGCAATTAAAAAATGAGAAAAGAATCATATCATCTCATCCATTCTTTTTCATTGGAAAGATTAGGATTCACAAAGGAATCCATTTGTCAAAAAGTGAGGTAAAATCAATTTATAGATCTACCTGGATCGAGGCAAGATCGTATCATCTAAGCGATTTGCCTCAATCAGAAAATAACAAAAGAATTGTATCATCTTAACTATTATTTTCCAAGTTTCTTCAAGGAGTTTCTTGCCTCCTGGAGCATTCTTGGTTAACCCAGCTATTCAAGCCAGGTTTCTCGAGATCTTATGGCAATAATAGACTCATTGTCCCAATCTAGGTGACTTTAGAATCATTCAAATATTTTTCAAATTTGTCTAATTTTCATGGGTGATCTGTCCAGATGAAAAATATAAATATTTTTCAAAAGGGTTTAACTCTCATGGGCGACCTATCTAAGTGTAAAAAATACAAAGATTTTTCAACATGATCTCGTTCTCATGGGTGACCTACCTGTTATGAAATTACAAAGATTTTTCAATATAGTTTCATTCTCATAGGTGACCTACTCATTGTTAAAAAAATAAAAAAATTCAACATGATCTCATTCTCATGGGTAAACTATTCATTTGTGAAAAATATGAAAAACTTTCACCATGCTTGTCGACCGTTGCGTGCACGACAAGCATTGTTTTTAATTAAACCCTTCAATTGAAAAAAATTAGTTTATTTGATCTCACCCTTCAATCTATTTTATTTTTTATTTTGATTTTCAACCTCATTCTTTTAATTACCATTTTTTTCTTTTAGATTTTTTTGTGTAGTTAATTTTTTTCACCATTATATTCTTCCGTGTTTGTTGACCCGACCTAGTTTTTTCATCTGATTTTGTGCTCCCTTTGTTTTTTTTTTCCAAGGCATCATGATATTTTTAAAAACTATTTTCCTATTAATATCATTGTCTAAATTTTCTTTTACCTTCTAATTAAAATAAAACCAACTTATTAATCTAAGTCGGTATTATAACTCGAATCGTTAATTTCTTTTATTTATTTATAACGTGTTTGCATCATCTAGACATTGTTTGCTTTGGAAAAAAATACAAACCATTAATATCATCTAAATATTTTTTTTAAGGGAAAAATATAGACCCGCAGCGTAGCGTGAGAACATTCTTATTTCTTACTCTATAGATTCTTTAGAGAGAAAAGGAAACAAAAATCTAGAGAGATATCAATGTAATACATGCGTTTTAATTGAGAAAATTGATCGACACCTCTGGATCTAATATGTTGATATTGTCAGGGCCACCTATAATTATTCCATGTAAAAAAAAAAAAAAGTAATAGTAATAGTGGGGTTGCCTCTGTGTATATACATTAAATCTGTCACAGCTTAACAGATCTATTTCAGTTCAACACAGATTTAACCTATTTTGAAGCACGAAACTCCTTTATAATTTGTCATTATCAAAAAACCATCTCAATCCAATAGCTTAAGCTGTTAGGTGAGGTTTCAGGATATGATTTATATTATTCTCTAACACACCCCCTCAAGTGAAAGCCCTTTGGGCTTGAAACTTGCACAGACTCACATTATCTTGTACTTAATTTTTATCAAATAAATGAGGATGATGAGATTCGACCTTGTGACCGCTTGGTCATCAAGGCTCTGATACCATGTCAAAGAATCATCTCAACCCAATAGCTTAAGCTGTTATGTGAGATTACAAGATATGATTTATATTATTCTCTAACAGTCTTCAAGTCATTTTCTTATACATGAAGAATATCTATCTTCCTCTCTTATATAATTATCCTTGTTCTCATCGTTAAACAACGGTTAGTCTCTTCTCTTCATTATTTCCCCCATTCTAAATCCATCCATCTTCTTCATTCTTAATGGTGGAAAAAGATAATGATACAAGTTCTGATGAAAGAAGTACTGTCACTTCCAAGCTTAGAAGTAGATACATGTGTTCACTTTGTGACAGAGAATTCAAGAGTGGGAATGCATTAGGTGGCCATTATAATGCCCACTGTAAAAAAAGAAAAAGAAAATACGTGCCCGGAACTGCACTAGGAAGGGTTATAAGAGTCCCTGTTCCTTCCATTGATGTTGAGTCACCAGTTGCACCACGACATGGATCCGAGTTCACTCATGGTGCTCCAACCCCAGCGGTGCAGTCTGGTGTCGATCATGAAACTGGAGACGAATCCTCGTCTACACGACCACAAGGAGGCCTTAAGAAAAATATAAAGTGGAATATTGAAACTCATCGTTCTCATCCTTACGAGAGGGATGTGAATAACGAGGCTCCTCGAGGTGGGAGACTACTAAATATAACGACACTGATTCATGGTGTCAAGATTAATAACTGGGGAGATATGGATCTTGCGAGAACCATAACTAATTCTATTGTTGAGGTTTCTAGGAAAGAAAATGGTGATACCAAGCTCACCTCTGGTAAAAATGGCGATGAAGACTTGGACTTGGAGTTGAGACTAGGGCTTGGACCAGCTTGAAGCTTTTTAGAAAAAGGTTCTCTAATCTCTACCTTAAAAGTTCTTACTTGTCGTGGGTGTAACCTTGATTCATGTTTGGTAAAATCATTTCTTTACCTTAAAAGGAAATAATTGACTACCAAACACAAACATGATAAGTGAGAATTTCAACAAAGTAAAGTCCTAGGAGAGATATGGGGTAATAAAGGTTTAATTATTAATTTTTTATTTGAAAATACATTAAAATAATATTTTTAAAAAATTTATTTTTGACATCAACACGTTCCAAAAATATTAAAAATATTAATTTTAAATAAAAAAATTAAACTTTTAACGAAAAACATTCAAAACACAATAACAAACATGTTTTTAGTTGGCAACCCAACGGTGTGACCTACTTGTTGAAAATCATAATTATTTAGTACTTGTGTATTTTGAACTAAATTCATTATAGCATATAACAGATTTAGAGATGACGATATCATATAAGTTTATACATAATATTTGTTATAAGGTATAATAAATTGAAAATGATTTTAATTAAAAATACCTATTTTTGATGAAGTTCAACAAATTGGGAGATGATAGCAAAATATGAAAAATTGAAGATGATTATATAATTTTTTTTTAAAAGATAAATACATACAAAAATATTTATTGTCTCCTGGTGCATAGCTTATTCTACATTCAACACTCAAACGTTATATAATTCTTAAAGAAATATAAGCTTACCATTTTCAATTGCTATTACTGTCAAAATATTCAATTGTAGTTATTAATTCCAATTCTTTTATTCCCACTGCATTTGGTTTCCCCTCCCGGTTTTCCCTTTCATTTCCCTCATTTCCCCTTTCATTCCCCTCATTTCCCCTTTCATTTCTCCTCTCATTCGGTTTCCCCTCTTTCATTTCCCCTTTCATTCCCCTCATTTCCCCTCATTCCACTGTCAATCGGTTTCCCCTCATTTCCCCTCATTCCTCCAATTTGTCGCCGAAACACATGAACACTAACAGACAAAACATAGCATACTGAAAATGATCAACTACACGAACAGGGTCCCCAGACTTGGACAACAACTTAAATTGGTTCATCAAGATATTCAACACCCATTTACGAGCATGGCCAAACGCCTTAATCCGCGAAGAATGGAGGATTTCTGATGTGAGGTTTCGACGGAGGAGGCGCCAAGTAGGACCGTAGAATGAAGAGCTGATGTTATGCTGATTGCTGCCAAGCACTCTGCTTGTAGCAGGAGCAGGTGGGCGGTTAGCAAAAACTGCCCCTTTCTGGATCAAAGCAATGTAAGCAAGGGAGCGATCGGCTATAAAGATGGCGGGGCGAGAGCCCATGTGGAGGGTGACCATCAAGGATCTGCTCCTCAGTCCCAGTTCTCCCCCCCCCCCCCCGACAGTTTCCCCTCTCTTTGTTCGAGAAACAAGATAGGACTGGTTGGGGCCGAATGTGCAAGAAAAATTTTGTTTTTAATGGCTTGCTTGCTTGTGATAAATTTGGTTGGGTTTTTTTGTGAGATTGTTTGAATGTGACGAGGAGATGAAAAATCAAACTGGGTATGAGAAAAAAATTGAGAGGCAGCTTACCCAACAATGATGGATTGTTTGCGCAGCAAATACAAATACAGAGAAATTGTTTTCTTTGGAACAGGCAACAAATAAACAATATCAAGGTTTTTTTTGTTATAATTCTTTCAACTGTTTTCGGACAAGAGAGGACGAGAGGGGAAGATGTGTTTTATCCATAAAGGAAAGTGTTTTCCTTTTGACAAGGAAAGGAAAACACTTTCCTGCGGGTAAGAGGAATTTATTTGTTGACCGAAATTTACTTTTCTTTGACTGACTTTCCAAATGGTTCCCAAACATGGGAAAATGAGGAAACTGAATTCCTGGAATTCAGTTTCCTTGAAACAAACAAGGCATATATATATATATATATATAGATACACAAATGTACAACAAATTATTACAGAAAAAACTAATGGTGCGGTGATTTTACTAATTAAGAGAGAAATTACTTAGATTAAAATAGTGTTTTCAATCATCGAAGTTTTTATTAAGAAATTGAAAGAAAAATAATAACAGAAAAATATTTTTTTGCTTATCACTGAACATATATTTTATGTTTCATTTTCTTTTCCTTTTATTTCCGTTTCATATTTATTAAGGAACCCATTATTTTCCACGTGATGAATCTTGGAAGAGCTAAATATAACATCGAATTCTAAAGCCCAAAAATGTGTACAATTCTTGGAAAGAAACTAGCTATTGTATTTGTGCGGGAAGAAAATTAGGGCAAGAATTTCTTCCAAGTTCAAAACACGAGACCGACCTGCACGGGAAAATATGCAAAAGATCAGCATGAGCCTAATCAGTCTACACTCTACATTGAATAATACAAAACACAAAACACAAATGATTAATCAAACAAGCATTCGCAATTAGACCCCCGCGTGAACCAACAAAAGCATTTAGTTCGTACAAATATTAACAGAAAATGAAAAGGAAGGCCTCGAATTTGGATCAACATGTTTCACGTATCAAGAATAAAAAAATATAATTGGAATACACAAACACTCCTATCTTGGAATGAGCTATGCACAACACAATCTTCTATACACTGCTCTCAAACCTTCTGCCAGAAGACCTTTCTGAAACATTCAAAAGCCTCAAATCACCTCTTGTTGGATAAAATTCAGATTCCTAAACCGTCATGTCCTGTTGCCTCGGAGACATCCATTTCAGCTCCTTGGGATTTCCTCAGCTTCGCAACGAGAACCCACATGTTAGCAAGTTCATTTTCCAGATAAGCTTCTCTTTGTTTGGACTCCTTAACTTTCCTTTGAAGATCAGTCTCTCTTTGATCCTTCTCGATAAGAGCAGCTGCGTATTGAAGTTCTCTTTCTCGACTCACAGCCAACTCTCTCTTGAGATCTGAGGCTGCCCCAACTTGGTCTTGGTGTTTCATGTGATTGTCTCTCCGGCCATTTCGAGCAGTACTGCCACTTCTACGCTGAGTGGGGGAGTTCTTCAATGCTATCAGCTCGGCCGTTAATCTCTCATTATGATTCATAAGCTTCGCCACTTCTTCTGATAATGCCTTGAGCTCAACAGCAGCAGCTGATGCTAGCCCTTTGGCGAATGAACTCTCCTCGGCCAATTTTTCGTTCCGAGTTTCTGCCTGCTCTTTTGATTCTGTTAGTGCATCAACTTTTTGTTTCAGTTCTTCCATCTCAGTGGCCTGAACAAGGAAAAGTAAGGATTCACCTCTCGTACTTGTAGGAGAAATGCAACTTCAAAAGCCATCACATGATGGAAATTATGATGTAAAATTTGTCACTAGTAAAAACACATTATGAAGAGATACAGAAAGCCAAGACAAAGAATTTTCCATCTATATGTCTGCAATCCACCAAAAAGCTTGTTTTCCTCGATGATCCACCACAAGTATAAATTGGCACAAGAATACACTTCTTAATTCAAAATAGTTTCTTTAATTTAAATAGAACAGCCAACCTAGCTTTCCTCAAAGCTACATGTTATGCGCGATACATATTTTCCTGGAGATGGTGATCCTCGAGATCCTACAAGATTCTATTTTGGTTTGTTAAGATATGAGAACCTTGTAGACATTTTAATGGTATTATCAGAAAATTTAACGTCATGAGCTCAGAATGAAATCTTCCTTAGTTTCTAAATCTTTTACCTCTGGTGGGGAAGCATGGAAAAAGGAAAGACTGCTTTAGCAACCAAAATAATACTTGATTGGGGTGCCAAAAGGTTTAAATACATACCTGTGCTTGTAGAAGCAAATCTTCATTTCTATCTTTTGATGCTGCAGTTTCCTTGTTCATGTGATGTTGTGCATGAAAGCTTTTTAGTTCAGAAATTCGTTGAGAG
Source organism: Populus alba x Populus glandulosa (assembly GCA_033617975.1). NCBI lineage: Eukaryota > Viridiplantae > Streptophyta > Magnoliopsida > Malpighiales > Salicaceae > Populus > Populus alba x Populus glandulosa. The sequence continues at coordinate 20,059,275 of CM066148.1, forward strand.
TAGCTAGCTAGAGGGCTAATATTTTTTGACTCCAGTGCATCTGAGAGCTGCTGCTTCAAAGAGACAATTGTTTCCTGCAATCCTTCACATTCACAGATCTGAGGGAGAGGCAATGTCAAGTTAGAGCCCATCAACCGACAACACAACTTGCAAAACAGTGAAAGCTACAAACACACGCACAAAAAAAAAATGTTAACTGTTTGACCTTTTGGCTGAGCTGGTCTTGAATTATACAATTATCTGCCGCTTTAACCTGAAACAGTACACAGCAATACAACAATCATCAGGCCAAATTAATAAAATCAGATGCCTAAAAGAAAACCATGGGTATGTATCATTGACTAAAACAAAAGGAACCCATTGAATAAGTCTGTTCACACAACTTGGGTACCATTACTCATGACTTTATAATGTGTTGCATTGTTCTTATTGATGACTCCAATTTGTTATGCAAATGAACTTAGATGGAGGATGAAAAGGTTTCCAAATGATTATTTCAAGTGATTATCGAACATGTTAATATTCAGTTCAGAGCTAATGACAAATTTTCTTAGGTCAAACTGTATAGGTATATCACCTCGAGTTCAAATGACTTCTCATTCAATTGAGCTGTCAGTTCAGCAATAGTCTGCAAGCATACAAAGACAAAAGGCTTAAAGATGGACTTGCAGCTGCCATATATACAAGGAGTTGTGCTACCATAAGGGAGCTAAACTTACTTGGGATGCTTCCAAGTTAGCCATGCTGTTGTGAGAGGCCATGATGGAATCAGCAATTTGCTTTTCCAACAAAGCTATTTGTTCATTCTTCACCTTGATTTCATCACTCAACTTCTTCATCTCCAACTTAAATGCAAAAGTATGACGATGCAAAATTTCTCAGCCTGTTAAGAGCAGCTAATAACAAAAGGAGGTATAGGAACAATACAATACCTGTATGTGTTCCTTCAGGGGATTCCTTGAAGCCTCCTCAGACAATCGCTTCAAAATACTTGAATGGAGTGCCACCTCTCCAGATAAAATTTTCTGCTGCTCCCTCAGAAGATCAATCTGATCACTTGTTTTTATGCTATTCTAGAAATCAACAAAGCATGAAAATTAAGCATGCAGACCATGGTAATGCATCCCCAACCAAAAAGAAGAAAGTACACAATTAAATGAAAGGACCATTAGCATACCAAAGGAGTTTCCTGCTCAAGGAAATTGTCCTCAGGTACCTCTCTATCCTGCCTGACCTCAGATAGAAGATCAGCTGATGGAGAGCTTTCAGCAAGTGAAGGATGTGAAAGTCTGGATTCTGCATGATAAATGCTGTTTTCTGCTTGAGGTGTTGAAGGTGTACTATTAGATTTAACTCCACTTGATTTGTCACTGGTGCTCATTCCCGATCCACTATCTCGTTTCTAATCAAGAAGAATAGATATTTCTAAGAAAAAAGAAAATTGATTCAATTGTATCAGTGCTGAAATTTACAAGAGGGATGATCCTCCAAAGTAAAGAACTAAAAGAATAAAGACCAAAATTTGGAACTATTAAAAGGAGGCTATCCAATCATTTAAGGATCACTCTAGCTGATGAAATAACAAGTTTACTTTGTTTTACAAGAGAACCAGTATAAAAACATGCAGATAAATCTTTTGAATTACGCATACCCGTAGCTTTAACCAGTTCAGCAATCCATGCTTTCGGGTTTTCTTCTCCTCTTTCAGTGTCTCATCCCCACTTTCAGTATTTCCTTCAAGAGAAACATACAAGTCTATATTTTCATCATCCAATATCAAGTCCTGCCTCTTGTACGGTAGGTATGCAAGCTGCAAATTACACATAAGCAACCATAATCAGATGTAAGAAAGTGCAGAAAAATAAGGGGTGAAGCCCTGCTATACAGAGGCTCCCACTTAAAGAGTTCCAGATTAGGAAAGTATTAGAGATAAAAGTCATAATCGAAGATTTTATACAACAATAAAATCATAGTTCAAGAGAAAAATAGATAGAAGTACAAAAAAATCAAACAAATTTGCTTCAAGTACCTCTTCTTCTCCAAAGGAATGCCTCCTCCTTGGACCTGGGCGGTGAGAGATCCTTGATGGTTGTGAAGCTTTTGTTGACACCAAAATTAATTTTGTCAACCGCTGTATTCTGCTCAATAGAGCTGCTTTAGCTTCTTCTTCTTGTTCCAATCTTGATTGCAGTTTCACTTGACCATCTTCTAGCTGTACATGTCAAATCAAGGAAATTGTGTCATAATAACGGTTATTCAGACTAAATGTATCAAACCATTATGCATTAATTAAGTGACAGTCATTTCCAAGATTGGGACATGGGGTGAAAAGGACAGGAATAAAGAATCTAACATTGAGATCAAACATATAAATTAAATCTTGCAGTTAACAAATGAAAATTTATGAAATAGAGAAAGAATCTTCCAAGTGATGGTAGAACTCTTTAAGAAGTACCTTCTGCTTGAGGAGGACAATGTCGTCTTCTACAATGTCTTTCAATCGAGGAACTGTCACAATACCCCTTTTCAATTGTTCTAACTCTTCCTTTAAAGAGCGTATCTCATTTTGGTACTTCTTTATAAGCGATTTCTCATCAATAATCTGCAAATGGTTGAAACATCATTTCAAATGTTGGCAAGTGAGATTGTTTGAATGAATGCATACACTGCAAGGAAAAATACCTTGTTGTGTGCTGCTTGAATTTCAATGTGCTTTGCACGGTGGGCAAATTTTAAAGTATTGTGTGTCTCTTCCGAACTACTAGATGAGGGAGTGACAGTGCAAATGAGCTGTAAATTCAGACACGAAAGGAAAATGAGTCTCTTAAATGCAAGCAGCATTTGTTTGAAGGACAATGATACGATTATCATGCATCATACGACCAGAAAAGTAGTTTCTTTTAGCAAAATATTATCAAGCACTTACTGATACACGCCCATGACCACTTAATGAAGACTGAAGTAGCCTTGTCAATTTAGAGTCCCTGTAAGGAATATGAGCGGCTCTCCCATCCGTCAACTTCGATATAACCTATGCAAGTCACAAGTATACAATTTTATCCATACAATTTAAATATTTATGATTGTAAATTATTGGGACTATCAAATGAAGCACATAACTTCTTTTCACTAGGAATTATTAGGGAATAAAAGTCACCGTTCATTTAATTGTAAATAATGAGCACCAAATTGATGGTTTCCATTAGTGCATGCATGTGTGAGGGACAACGGGAGGGGAAAAGAAAGAGAGAGGGTCCATTCAGTCTTGGCACATTAATAGAACATAAATATCAAATTACAATAGTAAGTCCCTAAAAGCACACAGACCTAGAAGCATGAAAAGATAGCTAAAACAAGTCAATCAATCTTAAGGTAACCCAGTCACACTGGTTTCTCATTTTCTATCATGTTCCTGGCTGGGTAATTCATCAAATAGAAAATGATTACCAGAAACAAAAAACCATCAAGCATGATATAAACACATATGTATGGCAGTAAGGCCGTCCCTTCAGTTTAAGAGTGAAATATTGGCAGTAAATTCTGAAACAGAAAGCTATAAGCTTGATAAATAATGTTTTTTATGTGATAGTTTTCAGATTATATATCATGAAGGTGGTCAATTATTGTTGTACAGACGAATAATACAGGTACAAGAGGCCTCACAGTTCCAAGTGTCAGCAAACTTTTATTAATATAGGATCCTTCTTTCCGTCTCACGCCAGTAGTTTCAGCCTTTGAGCTTTCAGAACCTGCCAGATCGATGAGGCTCTGCATGTACAAGTAAAATATCAGAAAGTTAAAAAGAATTTATTGACATCAAACATAGCAAGCAAAATCATTAATTGTAGTAAATCAAGGTGAAGAAAGAGTTGTCATAATTAAAGAAACAGAAGAAATTCCAATGACAAACTTAAAAAGGTGACCAACAAGTCCTTTGACATCAATTCTAGATAGAAGCCTTAGGAATTACCAGCTGGGACAAATTTACAGCCTCTCCTTCACTATTTTCACCATACAGGCTACTCTCTACTGTCTGTATTTAGAATAATTGGAAAAAGTTAGTGGGAAAGGATATAAAACAATGAAATGAATATATAAATGATCAAACTATCATTAGTTGATGAAATGTATTAAACCAAAACAGAGTTGACAATGATTTTTTGCAATTCTAAAAGGCAAATGAATAATTTAGCAATTGCCAAAAAGATTGGATAACAGCCACTGAGTGGGCAGATGGTGTAAGATTGGATGTTAACAAGTAGACAAGTGCATATTCAAATGTTTCAGGAAAAACAAACAAGTTCATTAAGCAGGTCGATGAATATGAAGTGCAAGTCTGATGGTTACGTGTAAGCTAAAAAGGTTAAACTATCACATGCAAATGCACTACAATATAATAAACATGTAAAGCTTATAATTATCTTGAAGAAAGAGAATAGGAAATGCAACAATCAACTACAGCTGCAGGAAGATAGGAATACCAGTGTAAATATTGTATGACTCCTGCTGCTGAGTAAATTAAAGTTTGTGGACCCAACATGTCTGTGCTCTGTGTCAAAAGGAAAGACCTGATCAGAAAGCGTGGAAAGAATTGTGATATCATGGAAAAGACATTGCAGTCTTGATATACATACAGGGAGGAGAGAGAGAATCAAGTAGCATCTTTTGCAAGACAGACAAGTTCTGCACCAATTTGTAAAATTTTTCTATAGGTTGTTAACTTTCAACAAACCTGCCTATTGCATTAACTTCCACAGTTCTATTGGTACAAGTAATGCATGTCAGTTTTAAAAGGATATGATTTTGATGAATTTCTATAGATGGGTCCATTACTTGCATAGTATTCAATTTAAAGGGCTATATAATGATTAGAGTCTCAATTATGTAGTTTTGTTTTTTTCTTCAGAATTTTGGTTAAAATTAGTTTTGGTAACATAATTATTTTGGAACCGGAGAGGTAGAGTAAGAAACTCTGGTATTAAATAAAGTTAATGCTGTTTAAATCCTCTTGTGTTTGTTTACTGCATATGATTTGACTTGAGAGTTACCTTCCCCAGCTGCTATAAGGGACAGTGCATGAGCAGGGGATAATACAACTTCTTCTTTTATTCCCTCGACAAAAGTTCCCTACAGATAAGAATCAAAATAAATTAAAACATGTTTATTTCCAACATGTATGAAACTGACATTTTTGGATTAATCAGCTGACCATATCACTAGAGAAACCATTAAATTTCTACATTGGGAATTGAAATTTATACCATTTACTTGCATATTTTTCATTAAGATTCTACCCCCACCCAAAAAAAATAAAAAGGTTTAGATATGAGTAGGGTGCTCAAATGATCTAAATAGAGATTCTTTCATAAAAGCAGAATCGGTGGTTCAGATGAGAGTCGCAATTTCCCAGACAGCACATGATCATTCAGTCATCCATTGCAGGTCCTCCTCAAACAGCTTAACCATATCACCTGAGCAAAAAATAAAAATATGCTGATTCTGATAACCACCTGCTCCCCGCAAGCGCAGATAGAGTTGCATCCGATATGATGCAAATTCAAAGTAGTCCATACAACACCAGATGCTTCAAAATCTCATGCCTTGACCAAGAGATTTGGACCGATATAAATAATGAAACTGAAAACTGAAAACCCATGGAAGCAAAAGTGGAATGAGACACCCAGCAACAGCCCATTCCACCTAAAGAACCATGCCTAATATAGTGATCTCTCAGCAACATGTAAAAGCTTGCTTGATGCTGTACCTCAGTTGTAGAGAGGGTGGGGCTTGCCATCATTATCATCATTAAATAAATAGTGCCACTAACAACTTTTTTTTTCATTCACATCAGCTCAATATTGATTTAATAAAGTGGTAAGCTCATCATAAGAACCTGGCTTCATTTGAGGTCGTCCTCAAACTGAACTTCATAAAGTTTGCATGCCATGGTGCCAGCTATGTGTTGATATGGTCTCATAATTTATGGATAACAGTCGAGAGAACGGTAATCCTCTCTTGTTAAGTGTGATAATTCTTAAAGCTTTAAACCCTAAATTGCATGAAACCCCTCTTTCACATTCTTGAGCTAAATTACATCTCTATAAAGACTTCAGCTTAATGCTTTGTAATCTTCTCTTGTGAAGTGTGATAATTCTTGTGAGAGTTTTATCTATAGTGAAAGTGTAAATGGCACTTGATCACTTGGGTAATTTTTGGTTGTGAGCCATTTCAAAGATTTAAATCTTGATCCTTGAAAAGACTGTGATTGTAAGGTTTTCTAATCTTGATCCCGGAAAAGGATTAGTGTAATCGGCAAGGTCTCACCCGCTAAAAAGACCGTAACTTAATAGTAAATACTGGAATGGAGGTTCAAGGAGATTAGTAAGTAGTTGTTCAAACTACTATAAGAATCGGTGTCTTTCTCTTACTATCTTTCTTTTTTTATATGTTGTTTGCTTAATTGTGTATTGTTACTGAAATTGAGGTGTTTATTTTATTAAAGCATCAAATGTTCAACTTAGCCCTAATTCACTCCTCTCTTAGGCTATTTTAGGCTTTCAAAAAGTCCAAAGCTATAAAAGAAATACTTTAGCAAGTCACAGTTGGTCACACAACTACAAATAGTTAATTGTATCCTGGTATTAAAACAACTATAAAAGTTATTGCCATGAGGATGATAGTATAAGTGTTGACAGTAAGCATAGAGAAACACAATACAGAGATGGTAAGCAAGTACCTGAGCATCTTCTCTGATTCTTAAATTTTGTCCTGCTGGATTCAACAAGTCGTTAACAACCTGAAATAACGAAAACCAAAGAATAAAGAAATTGTAAAATGGAGGAGCTGTGGAGCTACCTCATATTAAACAATAGAAATATTAATAACAAGGCAGTAAATTGCAGCATTATTAAGCTAGTAGCTAGAGAGGAATAGGAAGAAGCTGACCTCATTATAGATCTCCAGGTATGAAACACGGAGGAGGAACTCACGGTTTGGAGTCTGGGCAAAGAGAAATGTTAATTAATAGCATTCAAACAAGTATCAGATAGAGTCGTACAAGGAGGTTAAATTCATTGTAAAGTACCTCTTGAATGATACTAAAAGCATCCTTCACTGCTAATGGTATAATTCCAGGTGACCTTTGATCCCCCTGATTGTTATATGGATAAATATAAGCATAATGTTTTTAACATTAGTTAAAACGTAATGAATAATGCCACCTCAATTACACAAACAACAAATACGAATATACATGCCAAGGAACACAAGGTGTTTTTATTTAATTTTACATGTGTTGTATGCAGGGAATGATTTAGAGTTTTTTTTTTTTTTTCCTAGCAAATTAACTCAATATGTCCTCATATTTTAGGTCCAGTCTCCAATTTGTTCCTTCGAGTTTAATACATCCAATTTGTTTTTTTATATTTTAGTTTATTTTCCAATCTATCCTTCTAATAGATATTTCCATGCAAACTAACTAAAATATCCTCACTTGAGAAATTCAAACCCCCACCTAATATATTAAAATTATAAATTCAAAAAAAAAAAAATGAATTGTCATGTAATGTTAATATTTATATTTATATTTTTTTTCTTGGTTATTTTTTTAATAAATTAGGTTCTTTTAGGGAAAAAAAGAACGAATTGTCATATAATGTTAAGATTCTTATTTTTTTTCATGGTTATTTTTTTAATAAATTACATTAGATTTGAATTTCTCAAATGATCAAATCAAGGTATTTTCATCAGTTTTTGCATGGAAATAGATGCTAGAAAGATAGATTGGTGAAAGAATGAACTGAAATATAAGGACAGATTGGATGCAATTAAACTTTTAGGAAAAGATTGGACATTGGAGACTAGACCCTAAAATATAATGACATATTAAGCAAATTCCCCTTTTTTTTCCTTACAGCAGTCTGACAATGATCTGCTATGAGATTTAAGGCGTAGAAATATGCGGGGTGTGTGTGTGTGTGTATTTATGGTATTTAAGGCATTTCTATTTAATTTTGCATGCATAGTAAGAGTACAGAAGAAAAATAGCATCTCAGGTATTAAAATCTCACATGCATGGTATGGGTTTTCCCACTGCTAGTCACTCCATATGCGAAAATGGTACCTGTAAGAGCATGTATAAACAAAGGTAAGAAACTATAAGCTTAAAAAGGAAAGCAGAAATTGGAGTTCCTAAGCAGAGGAATATCCATTTTGTTTACCATTGATCCCTTCCATAGCACCATTGACAACATGCTGAGCAGCAACATCATATACATGGCGCGTTGTAGTTGTAGGACCAAACACCCGATCTACAAGCATGGGAAAATAAATAAAGACACAAAAAAAGGAATAACATGAATGTCTTAAATATAACTCGTTTGATAAGCTATTATCCCCAAAGGGAAAAAATGAAGAGGCCTAATTGCTTATTAATGAATGCTGGGTAGAAAGAAGCCCAGAATTTCCCGCTTTCCTTTTTTGGTAATGTTTCTGGCAAGAGAGGATTAAAATACCAGAAGCAAGAATTATCTCCTGGAACTGCAAAGAAGTATATACCCCTAGAGTAAGAACAACAATGTCCTTAGAGTGCAAATAAAGCCTTCTATCGATTGATCATCGAAATTGAAGCACAAAGCCAGCCCATGTTCAATGTGTTCTTACCTTCACTACCATGACGTGAAAACTATGAAAATATAATTCCGAGTTTTGCAAAACGAAAATATTTCACAAACAAACGACTATAAAACGCAGAACCTTTGAATTGATTAACGTAGCCATGGACTTCGGACAATATCTTCGGTTCCAACTAGACTCATAGCACTAACTCGCCAATATATGACATTAATTCCTTCAAAATTACCATAAAAGACACCCCTCAATCAATTCAAACAAAAGCATACAAGTTCTCAAGCGCATTTTAACTTAACTTCACACACTACCTATCCACACATTAACTAATCTACAAATGCATCCGGCTTACACTACCAATGCCATTCCAATTAAATACATTCAGAGAAAGGTTAACAAATTACCATACGCATACGCAGTAGATGGATTATGTTCATTTCGCACGATAGTTTCTCCATCCGCATACCACGCAATCTCCTCTCCTTGCCTGATTTCCCTAGGACTAAACACCAAAACAAAATATAAATAAACCACAAATTAGCAAAAACAAGTACTTGTTAACAATAAAATTTAGCACAAACCTTAGGGGCCGAAAGCGAACAGTGACAGTTACATTTTCTTTGGATCTCTCAGTATCTAGAGTAACACTTTCGGAGTAAAAATATGGTGGTTTGCTTCGAGCTGAAGAGGATGCAGGTGAGTTTTGACCGTCCATTGAATTCTCTAAAAATTGCTTAGTAGGAGATGTCGTTGACGATGACTGTGAATTCGCTGCTGGTTTCTTTGAATTACTGATTAAACTTGATATTTTTGATTTTGATCCCTGTTTCGTCGCCATTTTTAATTAATCCAAAGCCAGTCCTTCAATTAACTGTAGCAACAAAGAGGAACAAAAAAACTTGAAAAATTCGAATTATTCTGTTTGGAAGCTATGAAAATGTAGAGACGAAGGAAAATTAGTGCTGTTTGGTTGCTGGGAAAAAATATTAATAGCATCCGTGTGTAATGAAAACAGAGAAAGAAAAGGAGAGTAGGATATCATTGCCTTTATGAAAAATCAGAGGAGCACCATTGTGAAAAACTAATAAAAAAAAAAAATAAGAGAGAGGTACATGCAAAGGAAAAGAAAATGGGGAGAGAGAGCAAGAACTTTTTGGATCTGTTTAAGAGAGGGAGAGGGATGCTAATTAACGAGTGTGAAAGAAAAACATCATCATAATCACTACTCATCAGTCAACAGTCTAGAGAGAGAGAGAGAGAGAGAGAGAGAGTACGAGAGCAGCAACATGGATGCTGGACCCTTTTTCCCTTTCTTTAACTACTGTTTTTTATTTCTTTTATGTGCTTTCTATTTTTTTCTTGCCTTGCAAGCGATGCGATGCCCTCAATCTAAGGCTAATTGCATTTTCGCTCTTTTTTTTTTTTTTTCCCTGTCGGTATTAACCTTTATAATTTTAGTTTATATTTGGTATTCTGCTTCAGTTATATTTTTAAATTTTTTTAGTTTTAAATTAATTTTTTTTATATTTTAAAATTATTTTAATGTATTAATATCAAAAATAAATTTTAAAAAATTATTTTAATATATATTCAAATAAAAAATATTTTTTAAAACAACATCTATTAGATTCCAAAAAAAACCTTCATTAACTGTTCCAGTTAAAGGAATGAAGGAAGGAAGAAAAACAGGGGGGGTGGGGTCCAAGACACGATTCACAGGAGTCGCGTGTGCGAGGTGGTGCGGTAGGTGGGTCCCATTGTGAGGTGCAAACGTTTCCGGTGTTGAAAGCTTGTATACCCGATTTGTCAACGGCTTTCTGATACTTTTTTCAATTGTTGACCATATAACTTTGTGATGATTAAAATAAATGAAAAAAAAAATTAAAGCATGTTATTTTCATGGTCCGTGTACATAGATATGACTGCGTTACTTGGTTACTTCTCTTGTCGTGTTGCGAGTTGAATTAAAAATAAATAAATTAAATAAATATTCAATCATAAAGAATTCTTCACATTATTATTACTTCTAAATGCCATTTTTTTTTGTATTTATAATTGTGTTTAAGTGCATTTTAATCATATATTTGGTTTAAAAAGATTTTAAATTGATATATTTTTAGTTTTTTTAAGATGATTTTAATATATTGATATCAAAATAAAAAAATCATTTTGATATATTTGCAAACAAAAAATATTTTTTAAAATCATTATATATCACAATATTAAATAAACACCTAGTCTAATGGGTCAAACTTAAAAAATTCTTGACTCAATTTCTTATTTAGCCCTAATTTTAAATTAAGTTATTAGTTGTTTTAACGTGATACAATCAACTTGACAAATATAAAAGATAAAAACAAAAAAACAAAACAAACAACCCAGATTCGTGGATCCAAAAACAACCTAGATGATTAATAAAACCATGGTTTGGATTTTAAAAAGTATCAAGGTGACAATTTTTTTTTATTAAACATTGAGATAATAACATATTAAATTGAATATAGTCAACTCAATTTAACTTGTTACAAATCAGAAACCTGGGTTATAGATTCTAATAAATTCAATAATATATTTTTTATTTATCTTATAAAAAAAAATATTAAGACCAATTTAAAATCAATCAAATATTTAAAAATAAATAATTTAATATTTTTTATGGTAATCCCAAGATTTAACTATAAAAATTTGAAAAATAAAACAAATATCCTTAATCAAGAATAATCTCTTAAAAGTTAATAATTGTAAATTTAACATTCAGCATGAACGATTGGTAAATGGAATTTGTTGATGTGGTGGTCATTAACATATACTAAAAGAAGGGCTTGGCTTTGTCCTTTTTCACTGTAGCAAAAAAGCCAAGCCTCTTTCATTTTGTTTCTTAAATTTTTTAGGTTTTTTTTTATTTTTTAATATTATATTTGTTAGCTATAAAGCTATATAATTTATTTTAATTTACTTTTTATGGAGTTATCATAATCTTATAACCTGGGTTATAAGTTTTACAGATTAACCATGTTAACATTGGTTATTTTTTATCTATTTTTAATTTTATTCTTCAATATTAAATTGATGAAAAATTAAACTTTTATATATATATATATATATATATAATTTTTGGGTTATATGTATAAACATTTTTCAAATATCATTTAAAATAGTTCTTAAAATTTTAAGAAACACTTTTTTATTTTTACTTTTAGAGAATAAAAAAAATGTTTCTTAAAATTTAAAAATTGTTTTGAATGACATCTAAAAATGCTTGTAGGTAAAACCCAAAAACTATATATAGCCAAAGAATATAAATTACCAAACTTTTTCAAACTCCAAAGAACAATATATAAATCAATTTGACCTGCATATATCATGCTAAATTTAATTTAATGATATGCTATATATTGTAATAATATTTAATGATATGATATGTTGTGGTTCTTTGGGTCTTTGATAATGTGATAAATATTATTTTTCAAAGTGTTGTTTTTGTAAATATATTAAAATAATATTTATTTTTTATTTTTTAAAATCAATTTTTAATACCAATACATTAAAATAGTTCAAAATACTAAAAAAATTAATGTACAGTAATAAAAAATTAAATTGTAATAAAGCATATACACTTTCTTAAAATGAAACCCACACGCTGGCATTGATGCCACGTAGAACTGATCTAATAATGGGAAGGTAATGCTACTGGAGTACTTACATCACAGCCCTTTGATCTCACACACACACACACACACACCATTCAGGGGCATGGGTTTACTGTACTCTTCTAATAAATCAGTATTGTTTTGCTTCTTTTTTAAAAAAAAAATGTTTTTATTTTATTTTATTCTTTAATATTAAAGTTATTTTTTATTGAATTATCACGTTATCGTGATATAGATTACAGGTTTGACAGGTTAACCCGGTTAACTTATTTTTTTTTTTTTCTTAATTTTTTTTTAATTTCATCATTTAATATTTATTGATTGAAAATTATACTTCATAATTTGTTTAATTTACTTTTTATTATGTTATTTCGAGCTTATAATTCAGAAATAATGTTTAAAGGGTTAACCTGAGTAGACTCAAGTAATTTTTTTTTATCTTATTTTTAATTGAATTTTTTTTCTAATTTTATTATTCAACATTGGGTCGGTTAGGAATTGAGCTTCATAATTTGTTTTGATTTGCTTTCTATTGGGATCTTGGTCTCATGATCAAGGTCGCCGATTTTGACATTTTAATCATGGTTAAATCAAGTCATTTTTTATTTTATTTCTAAGAGGTTATTTCAGTCTCGTAACCCGGGTCATGGATCCGTCAACATTGGATATTCTTTTTATTGGGTTGTCTACGTCTCATGACTCGAGTCGCGAGTTTGGCGAGTTAACCCAATTGACTCGTTTTTTCTCTCTCTTTTTTTAATTGATTTTTCATCAATCTCATCATTTAATAGTATATTTGATTGAGAATTAGGGTTTAGCAAGTTAATTTGGTTGATTTTTTTGTTTTTTTAATTAATGTTTTTTTCAATACCATCCTTTAATATTTTGTTGATTGAGAACTATACTTCATAATTTATTTTGTTTACTTTCTATTATGTTATTTCGACATTATGACTCAGAAATAATGCTTAAAAGGTTAACTTGAGTAAACTCGAGTAGTTTTGTTTATCTTATTTTTAATTGATTTTTTTTTAATTTTATTATTCAACACTGGGTCGGTTAGAAATTGAGATTCATGATCTATTTTAATTTGCTTTTTATGAGAATATCTTGGTCTTATGATCGAGGTCGCAAATTTTAGCATTTTAACCATGGTTAAATCGAGTTGCTTTTATTTTCTTTCTAAGAGGTTATCTTGGTCTCATAACCCAGGTCATGGGTTTGTCAACATTGAATCTTTTTTTTATTGGGTTGTCCATGTCTCATGACCTGTGTTGTAAGTTTAACAAGTTACCCAATTGACATGTTTTTTCTTCTTTTAAAAAAAAATTATTTTTCCTCAATTTCATCATTTAATATTGTATTTGATAATTAAGTTTTATGATTTGTTTATATTTGCTTTTTATTAAGTTATCTCGGCCTCATGACCCAATAATAAAGCTTAACAAGTTAACTCAGGTTGACTTGACTTATTTTTGTGTTATTTTTTTAATTAATTTTTTTACAATTTTCATCATTTAATATCGGATATGATAGGAGAGATTAAGAATTGAGCTTCATAATTTGTTTTTATTTACTCTCATGGGGTTATCTCATTCTCATGACCAAAGTAATGGATTTGGTAGGTTAAATCGAGTTAAATTAGATTTTTTTTTTCATTTTTTTCTATGGGGTTATCTCGATCTGATGACCCGGGTTATAGGTTTGACAAATTGAATCAAGTTGTTTTTTATTCTTTTTTTTATTGATTTTTTTTAATTGATTTACTTTTCATGAGGTTATTTCGGTTTTATGACTCGGGTCTTGAGTTTGACTGGTTAACTCAAGTTTTTTTTTAAATCCTTTCTTAATGGATTTTTTTTTAATTTCATCCTTTAACATTGGTTTGGTTGAGAATTAGATTTTATAATTTAATTTGATTTACTTTATGTGGGGTTATCGTAATATCATAATCCGAGTCACGAATTTGACATGCTAACTCGGGTTGACCGAAGTCAATCTAATATGTTGTTATGCTAATATTAAAAAAAAAAGATGTCTTGGTTTTTCTAGTCAAATTATATTTTTATGAGTTATATAGATTACTTTTAGATCTACATATTTAATAAGATTTTATTGAATAAACTCCCATGCAACTTAAATTTTTTTTTTTTACTAGAAAAATTAATATCATCTAAATATATTTTTTACATTAAAAAAAAATTAACCTGCAAGGTAAGTGAATAATAAAGCTTGAGTGTGTATATTGTGTTATTGATTTTCAAAAACTTACAAAGTTGATGAAAAAGACGATTCTGTCAACAGCAGGCCCTATTATTTCAGTGCTAATTTCTATATAAGACAATAAATTATTAATTTTAAGTTCCCTGTACCTTTAGTTTGCTAGATGTAAAATGGCATTTTGTGGTCATTCATCATCTTCTTCTTCTTTTTTTTTTTTTTTTTTTTATTTTTATTTTTTTGGAATACCAGCAAAGATACAAAAAATAGAATTTTTGTTTTTCTCAAAATAAAGTGTCATTTTCCATCCAATAATTCACTTCGATGGCTTTAATTGAAGTCATCGAAATTCGTCTTATCTTTTTTTTTTCTTAGAAAAAAACACACACAAAGTTTTGTAGGGACGGGAATGATGTGAAGTGATATCAAATAATTTGCATGTTTGGCGCGCGAGTAATTAATGAGTGGCTAAAATATCATCATTCACTCATCTACCATATAAATTAAAATTAATTCATGCTCACATTCTTTCTTATACTCTCATTTTCTATTTGTAAATTGTCTTTTTTCAGTGACGAGCTAGTGTGTGTTTATATATATATATATATATATATATATATATATAGAGAGAGAGAGAGAGAGGGAGAGAGAGGGAGAGAGAGAGAGAGAGGGAGAGAGAGAGAGAGGATTATGGATACAAGAAAAATTGCCATGCTACCAAACTAGAATCAAATAAAATAAGTAGCTAGCCACTAAAATGAATGCATGGTTTGCTGAGATTTTGGTCATACATAGTGCCTTTTCTGCTCTAAATCACATCAACAATGCTTAACTTGTCCTTCAGGGGATAAGAATTGAGTGAAAGGAACAGGTGGGCTGTGAACACCAGAAACATGAAATAGGTAACTTGTAGCATCATCCTTTGACTTGTTCAGGCATGCACCAGATAAATTCTTGATGGGTTGTAACTTGCAGGTCATTGCTTCCCATGAAAGGATCGACGAGTCCAAGGATCGACATGGATAACATGAAAAGTCCTTGCAATCAATGCGAGTGCAATGATTTTACATTTCTTTATGGTTCAAGACAATCTTTCTAGGAGTCCCATGTGGAGGAGAAAGGGCTGCGCCACCACCCCACTCATTTGAAAATTGCAGCTAGAGGATGATCCTTCTGTCTCGGTGATGACTGGCTGCTTCCATTGTTTTTTCTTTCGGTTGCACTATGCTATGCCCGTGTGTATTTATGTTCTCATGAAAATGAAATTCTTTATAAAAAAGAATTTTTTTTTATAAAAAAAAACAGTTAAGTAATTAGACAAATTAAAGGAAAATCCTTCCTTTTCAATGTTATCCTTTTATTTTGGACTAAATAATACAACCCATTATTTTTTTTAATTTTATAAAATATTTTTTTAATTTTAATATTTATTTAATCCTTAAGATTTACAAGGATTGTTTAATTTAAAATTTCTAATGTTAAATGAATTCTATTAACTATGTAACCTTCACTAAGAATCCTTTTCTTTTAAGGAGTTTAGGTATCAGACTAGTATAAATAAATTTGTCTAATTTAGTTTTCAAAATAGAAGAAGAAGATTATTGAATTTCAGGCTTTTAAAAAAAATATTAGAGTTTTCTCTAACTATTTCTCTATAACTTTGGAGTTTTAATCTTAGAACTCTAGTTTTTATCCATACTATATGCCACATCAATTGGTATCAGAGTAGGTTACTCTCTATGATGGATGAAGATGGTAGCAACTTTCTATTCTGCGATGTAGGAGTGAAGGTTATCTAAAACACTGTATGAGCTCAAAAGGCAATGTAAAGAACTCAATCGCCTATACTAGATTAGGTGGATCATTCATTAGCAAATTAAGATCACAAAACACCTATACTATTTGACATAATGAGGGGAAGGTGATCACAAAACACATTTACTATTTGACACTATAAGGGAAAACATTGAGGACTTAAACCCTAAATAGGCATCATGTTTATATGGACAACGATGTTTATGATAGGCAAAGCATCGAGGACTTTTAATTCTTAGTCATCTTGTTCGTAGATGTATTTCTGAATTTGATAAGATTTCTTTTTTTATGAGAATTTTTCAAAGATGAGATTTATTAACTAGTTATCAAAGTTAAAAGGTTACTTTTATTGAACAAGATTTCTTATTATTACAAAGACTCGCCATATGTAAGTTTTTTTATGGTGCTCAAGAATTCTAGTTTGAAATTTTGGAATTTAGTGCTTGTACTGGTAAGCCTCTAATTCCATCATGATAATTTTTGAGATATTCATTAATTTTAAAGTTTGTATAAGATGATTATGAACAGATCTTATATAATGCATATAAGCAATTAGATTTTTATTATTTTCCTTTTATTCAACCTTCTTAAATAGCAAAGAGGAAAAACATAGAGAATGTGTCATCTTTTCAAAATATATGGTTTCAACATTGCAACAACAACAACAACAACACTGCTGCAAATACTATTCTTCTTGTCAATGATTAAGAATGCCATTATTAGTTATCATCTTGATGTTTGTTGTATTGCAGAAACTAAGTTGTTTAGGATTACATAATCTTTTGTTTATAGATTGTCAAATAATCCTCGTGTTAACTCTTAAGATATATTTGGAGGTTTATTGGTCATATGGAATAATAATTCTTTTGAGGTTTCAGACATCGAATTCAATTATTAATGGATTGCTTTGTTTAGTACTTATGTTGAAAGAAATTTTAAATGTATGGTAATCTATCTATATATTAATGATAGTTTAGAAGATAAGAAAAACTTATAAGAGGAGCTCATTATTTTTTTTTTTTTAAATGAGAGTCTTGATATGTTATAGGTGATTTCAATGAGACTTTGAGTAAAACTAAGAGAAGTAGTGGGTTTCTAAATCATGTAGGAGCAAGAAACCTCTAATGTTTTTTTTTTTTTAATAACTATGGACTTATTAAGCTTTATTTGCAAGGTTTAGAGGTTTTTCTATGAGTCATATTGATACGTGTTTTACACACCTAGATGTTATATTGGTTTTTTTTTTCTTGAAATACACTTACCAGATTGAAGACCTTTTTCAATTTTTAGATTGTTGGCTGATGCACAATTCATTTTATTCTAACTTTGAGTCGATGTGGGCATCCTTTTGTTGTGATATGTCATACAGATTTTGCCTTATTAAGAAGTTTGGTTTGTTGAGAAGAAAGTTGTGTGAATGGAACTTTAGCACTTATAGGAATTTAGAGAGCAAAATTAAAATGGTAAAATTAAGATTTAAAGTAATTGAGAATAAAAGTGAGGTTGAGAGTTTAGCTAACATTGAATCTAATGAGTTAAGGTACTTAAACTCTGAATTATAAGACTCAAACAGACATTATATATCTTTTTAAAGGCAAAAGGCAAGGAATAAATAGTGTAAGTTGGGTGATAAAACTACCAGATTCTTTCATCTATTGGATTCTCTTTCTAATTAGAAGAACTTCATTAGTTCAATTATTATTGATGGGAATCTTATCACTACTCCTTCAAAGATCAAATCTTAGGCAACAAATTTCTTCTATAATATGTTTAATACTGGTATTGTTGCTAGGTTATATATAGGAAGTACATGTTTTAAATCTTTAAGTATTGACTCTTTCGTTTGGTTAGAGAGGAAGGTCACATTAGAAGAAGTTAAGAAGGTAATGTGCAGTTATAAATGATCTAAAACTCCATAAACTGATGGTTTTAATTTTAAATTCTATGAAGAAAAAAAAAAAAGCATGGCCATTTATTAGAGAGGGGATGTTTCTACTAATTTTAGAATTTTTCAAAACCAGCTAGATACCAAAAAAAGAATTAATAATGCCTTAAAAATACAAATTGCATGTACAAATACAAATGCTTTACTATTTGTGATATGAACATGGAATGACTTTACATGGGATTGGTCCTTATCATGAAAAAGAAAACCATGAGATTGAGACAAGAAAAAGGAAATAGGATTTTTACAACCATTATTTGGGGTTTCTTTAATCCAAATTGTATAGATAAGAAGATTTGGAGATTAGATATAAAAGATCTTCCCTTTTTTTTTTGTTGAAAAGTTGCTCAACATGTATTAAGACAATTCTTCTTTCTAGAGATAAACCGTTTTAGGCCAATTTATGTTCCTCTTTTGCTCTTTCTAAGGTTGAGTTTAATATTTGGCTTGCCATTGTGGATAAACTACCTACAATAGCTTTTCTTCATCGACGAAGTATGTTACAAGTGAATGATTTAAGTTGCTCTTTATGTAAAAATAAAATTGAGACTACAAAACATGTCTTTCTTTATTGTGAGATGTTATGATAGTTATGATAACGAGTGGTGGCTTGGTTAGGCCAACAAAAGATCTTACCTAAGCTTTTGGACAATTTTTACTTATAGTGGTATAAAATGATCTTAGGATCTATGCGAATGAAGGTGTGGTCTTTGTTTCTATTTGGAATAATTTGGTCTATTTGAAATGCTCATAATAATTTGATTTTCAATAAGGTGAAAACCATATGGGATTATATATTACTTTTCAATAGAGTTGTAACATAGACAAAATATTATGATAGGAGTTTCTGTTATACTAGGATAGACTTACTTAGATCACCAATGATATTCTTATATGGACAAACAAGACAAAAGTGCAGAGTAGGTTATTATGGACTCCTCCTCCTCAAGGTATGCTTAAGTGAAATATAAATGGCAAGCCTGAACCCTAGGGTATTGAGGGTGTTTTAAGGTACCATAAAGGAAAATTTATTTGTATTTTTTTTTTATTCAACATGTATTAGGGAATCCAACGAAGCTGAAGTTTTGGCAATTCAAAAAGCTCTCTTTTTGAATACTGATTGTTGTTACACATTCTTTAAAGATTGGATTCTAGAGTCCAATTCATATAATACAATTACTTGGATAACATAAAGCAATTCCAATAGGTTATGTCGATTACAAGATGATTTTAATGACATTTTCATTGCTTGTCTGAGACATTCTTTTGTGATTTTGACACATATTCATAATGAAAGTAACCATGCAACAAATCATTTGGCTAGGTAGGGAGTTTATAGATAAGTTGATTTGGTTACATTGTTATAGTCCTTTTTCATAAATTTATATTTTACTTGATTTGTCTATCTTTTTTTTAAGTAAACATGGAAGGTATGTCTTTGATGACATGATTTTTTTTGCATTGGTGGCAAGTAATGGAGATCCATTTTATTTTTAGAAAGTCATTTATAATGATGATAGACAAAGATGGATGGTGGCTATGTTAGAAGATATGAATCAATGTGTATAGATAAAACTTAGGAATTAGTTAAATTACCTAAAAACAAATGTTACTAGTTGTGAGAGAGCCTACAAGATGAAAGATGGAGTTTTAAAGAAAAACACAAATGTATGTTCTTCAATATGAAAAGTTCAAGAAATGAAATAAAAAGGATTGTGTACATGGATTAAAAAAGTTCAAGTCATTGAGCCATTACGTTTTTTATTAACATTGAAAGAATGGTGTGCTCCTATCTATAAAGAGAGTGCAAACATTACTAAGTATCCGATAAAGATATCTTGTTTAAATAATTTGATGTAATTCAAGTTAAAGTGGAGATTATTATGATATGACATGAATTAATTGGCTGGAGTGTGCATAGGTTTATATTACAACACACACAAACGTGTGTGTGTGAGCATGCGCGTGCACATCTTTTTTATAAGGAGGAGGCCGAGACAATAAAAACATTAACAAAAACTAAAATCCCTTGAAAAAATATTATTCATATAGACTCAGGGTTGCTATTAACTGAAACAGTGTAATGATAGTTTTTCCCTTCCCATCTAAAATCATTAAACTAGCTATTGGAGGCATTGAAATCTTTTTATAAGGTCTATTAGTCATTATCAAATTGATAGGGGACAAATAAGTCTTTTCATATTTTAAAAGCATAATAAAATGATCAAAATATCTTTGAAAGAAAAAAAATTGTAAACTGGTGTCCAAGATTTTTTTCATGTTTTCACATTGGTGTTTTTGTTATTATTAGGTTAGTTGAATGAAAATTTAGTATTTTAATAAATATAAAATATTATTAAAAAAAAAAGTGGATGGAACGTGTAACGTATGCACTTTTTAGGTGACATGTGCGACATTTTCTAAAGGTCAAACATCAGTTTCTACTACATCATTGGAAGTAGTGTGATGTTCTCTTTCTTTTGGGATAGCGAGTGATGGTGTTCGGGTGGCGGTGTGATGTCAATGACCTTTTTTTTTTCCCTTCTCTTCCTCCATTTCTCTTTCTCCCCTTTAAAAATCATGAAGGCTATGCAAAATTTCAAAGTTGTCCTCTGATTTATTGAGATGTCAAATTCAATCCTTATTCTTTTGATTTCTAATTTTTGTTCTTGATCTTTTTATAAAAAATTTATTTGTTTTCAATTTTATCCTTCAGTTTCAATTTATAATATGTTATTTTTTTTTTCAATACGACCCTCATTCTTTTGATTGTTCTATTTTTTTAGTCCTTTGATAACATTTATTTCTCTTTTTAATTTCTACCTTCAATAAAAAATATTTTATTATTTTTATTTTGATCCTTATTTTCAATTTTTTTTTGTTTAGAATCCTTTGTATAATTGAATTTTTTTTTCAATTTCAACCTTAACATTTGATTGATTGATATTTGGGCTTTGTGATTTTTCCAAATAGAATGTTTATAGTCTAATGACCCGGGTCGTAGGTTTAAAAAGTTAATGCAGGTTGATATTTTTTTATTTTGTTTTTTTTTACATATTTTGTTTTAAGCTTTCATTATTCGACATTGATTTTTTTATTGAAAAAAAGGCTTTTATGATTTTCTTTGTTTTTTTTTATCAGGTTATCTCGATCTTATAATCGAAGTTGTGAGTTTGATAGGTTACTCCAAATTGACTCAGCTCTTATTATATAGGTTACAAGTTTTTTACCCAATTTCATCCTTTTGTAGTTAATGAGTTGCGAATTGAGCTAATTCGTTTATCCCTTTTTGAAAGGTTTTTTTTTTCCAGGTTACCGTGATCATTTTTTTATTTGATCTATCTGTTGTTGTTGTTATTGTTGTTGTTGTCTATTTGTTCTATTATCTAATTAAAATGAAATCAATTTATTTGATCTAGTCGGGTCTATAACCCGAGTTGTATATTTTTTTATGCTTCAAAACATGTTTGCGACACTTAAACATTATTTTTACGAGAAAAACAAAATCGAACCTACATGTATTGCAAGTTCACCACTTTAAGACTCTAACTGCTCTTATGTACAACATTTATTTGGAGAATTAAGGAAGGAAAGCTTGCATTATTCTTGTTTAAATAGTGAGATAGTAAGAATAGAGTGTATTGAATTCTTGGGATTTGAGAATTTATATACTTTATGTAACCATCTTCAAATATAGTAAAGATCTCTTTGTAGCGGAGTAGGCTTTAAATAACAGAACCATTATAGATTCTGTTTATCTCTTCAATTTTTTTTCCCTGCCATTATTTGTTATCAAATCGCTCCCATTTGACAACAAAAGGTAGCAAAACAAGCATTGGCATAATGCGGAAGACATGATGGATGATTCAGCACAAAACAAGCATTGGCATAATCATTTTAATTGCATCTAAGCAAGAAGTTGCGTGGTTCTATATAGCAAAAAAAGCACAACATATCGTACAATATGAGGCCTTGGAGGCTATGTTTCTACCATTTTTTTTTTATTAGACAATAATCCTCAAGTAATGCCTCATTATTTGCTCTTACCTAACTATCCTTTTCAATGAACTAATGTCCATTTCAATTCGCATTGAAAATTAACCACTAAATAATAATAATAATAAAGTTGGTATTAACAAATAAAGGGATCGCAAGCTTTTCCATCTCCATCACCCGAAACCCATCTTTATCAAATGATCTATAAAAGGGAAACATATATGGCATTAGGTGGCTATCATCATCTTCTTGATTCTTGAGCGGTCAACATTTCATACACGTTCCAATTGCTTCGGCTAAACTTAATCCAAGAGGAAACAGAAATAAAAACAAAGAAAACGAAACATCTCATTCTAAGCAGAATGCGACTTATCATCATTGGATCCTCTTACAGTTTACCTTCAAAATGGTTCCATGCACGACAATATGGAAGGAAAAAGAGACTCCATGCATGGAACTTGTCATCAAGATCAGTCGGCCTTTCATCAGAAAATGTCATTATCTTCCTCCTATCTCTCGTTTTTCAAGGGGTGGGAATGGAAATTCAATAGCAAGTTCTCTAGGACAACATCAAAGGAATTAAATTACTGATTTAATTTCATAAAAAAATGTTATTATCTTCCTCTTTCTCAAATTCTTATTATATTTCGCATTTTGGGTAGCATTACGTATATTGTTTGGACTCCACTAGTCCCTCCGTCGAATTTAATCGGGTTTCTCCATCAGCAGTGTGATTAATCTTTTTTTTTTTTTTCCCTGTCGGATATTCATGGGATTAGCTCAATGCTGCCGTGCTACAATGGAGAATAGGACCTTGGCAGTGTCTTCTTTGTTCAAGGAACAAGACCATAAATTAGTTTAGCTAGATAAGAAACGAAAAATCGAGATGGTCCTCACATGGAGAAACGACAAAACAAGTAATCATTTATGTAAAGCTTTATAATAAATTTTGTCATCCCAAATATAAAGAGGTTGACCATAAAGAGAAAAAGATTCCCTAATTAATTATGAACCTTTTGCTGAGCTATTTATCATATCATTTGTTGCAACGTTGCTTGCTTCTACTTTGCTTAGAAATCATTACTAAATAGATGGAAGCAAGCATCCAGATAATATCATCCCCATCTTTATATACATTAATACTTTAGTGTATGAGTGGTGGGACTAGCTAGAGGTCCACGAAGAAGAAAACGTATAAGGCACATCTTCAATTGTTTAAAGAGGAAAAGGAAAAAAGAAACATTTTTTTTTTTGTTTACTTTGTGTTGACGAAACAAATATTTGGCTAAGCTGTAGTGCATACTAACATAACAGAGAGGGGAGGAGGGTGCACATGTGAGAAAGAAGAAGAAGAAGAAGAGAGGGACTAGGGTTCAAGTTTTTTACTATATAATCAAAGCTATTGCCTGAACAGAATTATTTTTTCCATTAAGAAATTGATGGAAAGGATGGTGATGAGAGCAGTCTTATCTCTGCATATTTGAATTAAATCTGGTTCCCAATTACTTGAACAAAACTGACTAAATTGTTTATTTTCAACAAAACTAAAGTGTTCTTCATCATGATTTTTTTTTTCTTTAATGAATTGCAAGCATCATGTTGCTTTGTATGGATTAAAACATGAATAAGCTAAAGGCATGGGCCCTAACAGTTTCTCCTCTCTTAACTTAAAGATGCTTTCAGTTTTCTTTTTCCTTTTAAAAAGATGCGATCAGTTTTAGTGAGATCGTAATTGTAATAAGAATCATCATTATTAAATCTTGATCAAGCAAAAGACAAAGCACAGGCTTGAATGCTTTTAGATATACAAAGAGCTTCATCAATGGCTGGATAGCTCAACTAATTACAAGTTGGTTGATGAAGCTTGGAAATGAAGTTGCTTCAGCAAAGATTGTTATAATGGTTCTTAGGTGATGAGCTCCAACATTGGAACAGTGGCCAGGGAGCAATATTTGCAAGTTCCTTACCATTTCTCTTGCTCCGAGGATGCAAGGTCAAAGCAATTTTTACCCCACACCGCATCAAAAAGTATCCAATGCCCTAATTTGGATCTTGGACACCCTATCCATCAAAATATGAACACCTTCAAAGAGTTCAGACCCACAGAAAAGAGAGAACAAGAAAATCTTGTTGGCCATGTATGAAATCTTATGCTTATGCATCAAACTGTAAATTCAAAACCCCTTTCATCTCAAAGTTTCGAACAAAAAGAAGCAGGGTCAACAGAAAAGGTTGACATGAAAGTGTTTCCTGCCGCTATCCTCTGGTAATTGTTGTTTTAACGTTCAAGAGTTACAACTGGTTGACATTCAAACAGCTACAGCTGAGTTCATCTCATTGAGAATCCGATTGTAGGTACGGCAGTCGGAAGTGGTTTTAAATCCTGGGGTAAAATCTGAAAAGAATCTCAGCACTGCAGCAAGGACTTGAGAATCATTAGAAGCCAAGGCAGCTTCCAGAAACAACGAGGGACGGACAGTCACAACCTGGACAATGAATGGACAATGAATGGGTTGTTTTGTTAGGAACGTTGAAAATTCATTCCATCTAACATTGTGGTTTAAGATAAAAATTGCTTAAGAAAAATAGCAACTCAAGACATTTTCTCTTTGTTCAGTTAAATACACTGCAGATTTTATTCAGCATGGCACCATATCTTCTCAATAAAAAAGAGCATACAAAAAAAATTCTCACAATAATTGATTCACTGTACACTAAAAGCACCCACAAAGTGAACAGAATGTAAATAGCATGATCATGACTGCAACAATAAGTGCTGCATCTATACCAAAGGTTTGAAAAACTACTTATCTAGTACAAATCGATACCCTGGTTAAGTTAAAAATATAATATCATATTTACATCTATACCCGAAGTTGGTAGGGTAAAAATTACCTTGTGCTTCCTAGCATAACGCAAGGCTTCAAGATAATATCCATCTTGCACTAGTTGCAACACGTAGTCATGATGCAAAGAGAGCTGTCTCAGCATATCTAGAGCCAGCTTCCTAACCTGGGAATTTTGACGGCCTGATTCTAAGAGCTGCATTGCTACTTCTTTTGAGGGTTGAAGAACCTGTAATGAAATAGTTGCACTCGTTAAGACAAAAAAGGCTAAAAAATAAAATAGAGAGCTTCCATTACTATTCAGGAGATTTCATTAGTTCATAAGCACATTTTTAGGCGATGTTTCAAAACCTTGTTTATGATGAACAGTGAGAGTTCTGCATATCGCTCATTGCGTGCTAGAAGTTGTATTGCCAACACATAGATGTTTGGTTGAACTTTTTTCTTTACTGAACTTGCACTGCAACATTGGAAACAAGCATGTCATTGGGTGTGAACCTAATATACACAAGCAGTTATGAACACATGCATGATAAAAAGAAATAAAAAAACAATATCAACATTTCCTAAATACTTTTCAAGTTCATCTTTTCCAGTCACTTTCCTGGCACAAGTTACCTGATAGGTACATGAATCATTTTAATAACAGAACTTGAGAAACCAAAGTTACCCAGTCCAACGGATGAAAGAGAGCCACCAATTTGACTGTTTTCTGGACTGGTCCATATGAGAAATTGATACTCAGTCAACAATTTTTTACGTATTCTATAATACAATAATAGCAAATATACCTGCATTAGTGTTAAACTCCATTATTCATTTCAATTTAATTCTTTTTATATATATATATATATCTGTAACAGGAGCTCGCCCATACTAGGCAAGGGGCAGTGTCCTTTCATGTTGTGCCTGAAAGTCTTGCTAACACAACAGCTGCAAAACCAGAGTGGCTTAAGGTTCTTCACTTCAATATTATATAGTAGATTTGCACAAGCGCAAAAGCGAAGGTTGATTAAAATAGAATATCATTAGGAACACAAGTAAGGGTCCAAGCCTAGAAACATTGCAGGGCCGTGAATCAAACATAAAATTGACATACCTCCGAAGGAACTCAACAATGATGGCAACAAAGTAAGATGAGTCTCCCACCATCTCTTCCTCAACTGGAGCAAACACAAGGCTATACATCTCATTGGGTGAAATTGCTGGAGAAGTAACTTGAGACTCTTGCCTTTCAGAAACGCTAGCATTTAATGGGCTGTTAGTTGGTCTAAGATGCTGAGAATGTGAAGATGATGTGTGAACTTCAGTGCTAGAACTCTCAGCACCACCTGATAATTTCTCCTTGTTCACTTTTCGGTTTGTTTTTAGTGATTTGAATTGAACATTGTCTGACATACAAAAATATAAAGATCTATTCAGAGATTCATTGTCAACTAAGGCACTATATTGGCATTTGGTAGATGTTCCATGTCAATAAAATTTTCCTGTAGATGAATTGGCACCAAATCTTGGTTTAACAATCTGTGTCCCACAAGAATGTGAGGTTTTCTCACCTTTAATTCCTTTGAGATAACTTCCTGTTTTGAGTGACTGGGAGTAAGACGCAATCAGTACTTCTATTGCCTTGGCAACCATTAAGACCGGTCTCCTTTCCAAGATAAGGTTGTTTGTAATTGCCAAGCACAGCTGCTTAGCCTGAAACACAGCAATTAACTCCAGCAAATCAGTAAGAGCTCATATTTAAGAAAGGCTGTTGAATGAATTTCACAAGGCATAAAAGATATATCCACTTTATTTCTCTTTAAGTGATTCTCATATATGTCATTCTTTTCAAAATCACTTATCATGTTCTTTGGGAAACAAAATTTCTTACATGTCCCCTATAAAAACCAATGAGCTTATCAAAATGTAAGAAAGGCTTCCACCTTACTAGCTTCCAACTTCCTATGTTGCAAGAACTCAAGCACTGATGGAACTTCAGAGCTACATGCAGAAATTGCCTGCAACCAAAAGAATCTAATTATAAGATAACACATGAAAAAAAAAAAATTCATCATCAAACTGATTTAACTTGCCTCCAAGTCTAAATGGATTTTCCATAACTGCTTATTGGAAACATTGCATGTAAGGTCAGGATTCAGAAATGTCCAGTCATCTCCATAAATGTTTGATTCAGAATCACTTATGTTGGCCTCTGGACTTTCACCATCTTTTACGGTAGATCGAGAGGAGGAAGCATTAGACCTGGGGAACCCCCTAAACAGTAGAGGCAGTGGAGCAGAAATGGGTGCTCGAGAATCTACAAATATGTCATAGAGTATAACAACCTTTGTGTCCACTTGATGGATAAGAAGTACATTATCAACCACACTAACAGCAATTTTGCTTGAATATATTGGCAAGGAACCCTGCAAAAAAGGCACATTACCATTTCAATTCTAGAAACTGATTTGTGTATTGATTTTGTAGCAAGTCTAGTACTTAGTTGACATGATGAGGCACAAAATAGTTGGATGAGTTGAGAGTTTCAAAAAGTTGGCCGTCACTATTTGAATGCTTTGATCCATGAAAAGGTACCCAAGCATTAAACAGGGCCAAGTCAGGTGCTGGTACACTCATGCAAGCAGCTGATAATTCACAGAAAAGTCCCAAGTTCAATCTTTCACATATTTAATAGAGTGCACCAAAGCATATGCTCCGCAGTTCTATAGTTACCTCCAAAATTCTACTTTGATCAGTTCCGTTCTTGAATGCAAATTAGGTGAAACTAAGATAACCCAATTATTATTCCCAAAAAATTGTGTCATAACAATAAACAATATCCAAGGTTAACAGCAACAGAGAAAAGGAAATTAGAGAAAGGAATTACCTGCTGCACAACAGCATCTTGATAAAACCTATATGAGTGAAGCAGCATTGCAACTCTATCAATTTGCAAGCAGTATATCCTCCCATAGCTGACAATGTTGAGAGTTTTTAACATTAGTATAAGCGAACAAATCATTCTTTTCTTGGTGAACAATGTAGATGACCAAGTTATATGTATTAATCTAATAGCAATCAAACTACCAAAAAACCTACATGGTTGCAATATAGACATCTTCAGCTGCTAGGACAGGCTTACTGTTAGCCTCAGATTTTGCCATTACCATCTCAAACTTTGGCAAGCAAACAATCCCTGCAGATGAAAGCTGAACAAAATAAAATACAATGTTGTCAGAGTTTCAGAAGAAGCTTCAACTAAAGAAGATGCCCACAATCATCAATCAGCTTTAACTGATAGAATCTCAAAACATCAACAATTCTATAAGCTCTTCTTGTACAAGTCCTAAGATATGAATAAGCTAGCATCTTCTTGACATTCTTTTCCAGAAATCATAGCCCATGAAATCAAGGCAGTATGCTTGATTTTAATTTCCATAAATGTTATGTACAAGTGTACAGCCCAACAAATTCAGCCAAGAACCAATTAAAGTTGAAGCAAGTGATGAAAATTCTTGGCATACCTGAAATCCACTGAAGGTCTTGCATTGCATTCCTGAAGCAAGAAGAACCAAGCGACTCTCATGTGTATATACATACCAGCTCACGTTCAATTTCCTTGTATCTACCAATTGAAATGATTTTGATTCAGCATCACAGGCAAGCAAATCCAGCCCACTGTGATTAAGACTTCATTTTAGTGAAATCAAAAGGGAAGATCTTAATGGCATAAAAGGGATTGAATCAAGTCTGGAGAAAATCGAATAGGAGTGTTACTAAAGAAGCTATTACTAGAGAAACTTTCTATTCCTTATTTTTCTTTTTTCTTTTTTTAACAGATGGCCATGTGCAGAAATCTCCATGACATACAACACCCTTAATATAGATAAAACTCCGAATCATATTCAGGGGTCTTCTATGTATATGAGAGAATTCTGCAATGAAGATCTCAATCTTTAGTAAATTGGAAAACAGAATTTCCCAATCTCAGCTGTAACAAACCCATCAAATGTGCAGAAAGTGAGGTGTGGAAATTTTCTGAGGATATGCAAGTACCAGGTCCATATTATTATATTCAACACGAGCTCATTATCCAAGAAAAATACATAAAGCAAGTCATCTATCGTCACAAGTATAAATCAGACAAGGTTAAAAGCCTAACTAGGAAAAATGACCATCTTTCAGCCATTAGCTGAGGTGGCGAGGTGTGGGAATCAAGATAGGATCAGGGTAGATTCGAAAGTTGAAACTCTCCAAGAACTTTTTGGATAGAGGTTCAAATAGAACATAAAGACAAAATCCATTTCCTTCTCACAATACCCAAGTTTCAATTGATTCCTTCTTTTTTTGCCTCAGAATTTAAGGCAAATAAACACATTGAAGAGCAAACAAATTGAAGACCAACAAAAATGCTCAACTTTTTTTAAAAGCCACATAAAACAAAACAAAAGCTTCTTCTTACCTGGTCTTTACTAGAACAAAATGGCACTGTGGACAATCAGTCCAAAAAAACCCTAGTATGCTCTCTGACTCTGGCTTACATTTGTGACAAAAGTTTTGTCCAGTTTCCCTATGAAAAAACTGGATCTCTTGACTGGTTCTCTGGATTGCAATGATCTTCGCATCTAAAGAATACCGAATAGATAGGATAGGACCTTCACTTATCAAATCAGAGGTAGGTGCAACAAGAGGATCAAAGGGAGCAACTTTCCATGAAAAAACCTGAATTAAAGACAAACAAATCAATTTTGAAACAAATAACCTACATTCACTTTTAAAAAATCATGATAATGCAAACGAACATTGAATAACTGATTTTAACATCAGATTACCTGATCAGATGTGGGGGAGCATAATAGCTTATTCCCATCATCATAAAATAAACCCCTTGATCCTGGAACATTACATCGTAAAGGAGGGTGCTGAATATAAACATGTGACAACCCTGCAGACCCACTTAAACTAACACTAAGCTGCGAGATGGATGCTTTCCCAGACATACCCAAACCAAATCCTTCACCTCTCAAATTTAAGCTATTAAACTTACGCTTGCAGTATTCAGTATCTGCCCACAAAATATCCAAGATAGAGAACCTCAAGCCTTTCCTCTAATCTGCCAAGCAAAAGGAAATACAGAAATCTGATCAGATCCTTAGAAAAATTGGAAAAGCAAGAATGTTTTCATTTTCTTGACAAATTTGAGTTTCATACGGTATTCTGCATGCAATTCTTTAGAGCAAGAAATTCTTTCAAACACATATCCCGCTCAATTTCCGGAACCTTTGCCGCAACACAGCCTCCGTATTCTTTTGCCTACAAAAAGAACACTTCCTTCACTTCTATCAAAGAAACCAAAACCGTGCTATAAATCAAACTTGTATCTTCTAAAAAAAACAAACCTGGGAAGCACAATTAAATAAAATTCGTCTCAGCGTCGAACTACTACCATTCCTTTCTTTCATCTCCACAATACTGTAAGACAATTGAGAATTTGAAGACTATTTTAACCAAATAATAATTAACGATTCATAAAAACGCAAAACGAAACCCTAAGTAACTAAACTGAAGCTAATCCAATCACTCAAATGCACTAAACAAGAAAAAAAAAAAAGACAAGTAAGAATCAGAGAGAGAATACCTGGAGAGAGGTAAACATTGAATGGTAAGTGAGAAACTGAAGAGTCGGTGGTTTGTTTTTCTGTTGTGAAAAGAAAATTGTTTACGGTTATATAGTGGTTGGGTCATGATTTGAGACCCAGGAAAGTCCCCGGCCCATGTCTGCGGAAATGAAGTTCCGGTTATGGGTAAAGCTTCGTGCGATGGGTCTTATGGGTTGAGATAAGTGTTCAGCCCTTTGGGCTTATCGCCGGAAACTTCTAGGCCGACTGTAACAGCTATGCTGAGTTCAATTGTGGATTAAGTGTCTAATGTGATGTATGTTATTTTTTAATTAAAAATATATGAAAATAATTTTTTAAAATTTTATTTTATTTTATTTTTAATATTATTATATCAAAACTATCAAAAAACATCATAAAAAAATCAATTTAATATATTTTCAAATAAAAAACTTTTTAAAAGACAGTTTGAATTACATTAACAAATACATCCTAACTGAAGAAAACTTACGACTCTTTTCTTTTATTTTTTTAAAGCTAATAGTTTTAACTAGATTCATTGGCTCATGCAACACTATAGTAAGATCAAAATTTTTTCTATCATAAAAAAATACTTGTAAAACCGAGGACCAACTAAATGTTGAGAAAGTTTGTAAATTCCAAGCATTGTTTTTTAAACAAAAATTCATTATGATCTTAAAAGAAAATTTAAATAAAATATTAAAATAAATCCTCAAAATTTTGTATATGATTGGAGAAAAAATTGATAATATTATATATTGAAATATAAATTTATGTTAATTGAATATTCACGAGTTTTTTTTTCATATTAGTGATATAATAATTGAAAAAAAAAAACCTTAACATTCTCCTAAATGCCTACAATATTATTTGGAATATTTGATAAACATGAAAAAATTGAATAATAATTGAAATATAATATTAAGTTTCTTATAGTGTATTTAAATCTGAATAAAAAAAAGTGAAAGAAATACAAAGAATTCAAAGCCTAACACCCAGCTCAATAGAGGCCTGTGAAGCCGCACCACGTAACTTACCCTTGTTTTTATCATCCCATTAACAACTCTTTTTAATATTTTATTAAGGTATGTGATTTTCAATTAATGTTATTAAAACAATGCATTAATTTTTCAATTCATTATTAATAATTTCTTGGATGCTAAAAAAAGTTACCAATGCCTATGAATTCTTTTTTGTTTTTATATTGACAAAAAATATTTTATTCAACCTGCATTCGAGTGCATTTTAGCCGGTTAGCAACCACTAAAAAAAGTGGTATATGTGGGGAAAAAAAGATGAAAATGTATAGGAAATTTCACTTTAGTCTCATGTGATGCATTGAATAATTCTATTTTAATTGTGTGATAAAATGTAGGCATTATTTATTCTTGAGATTTCTTGCAAAATATTCATTTAATTTCTTTTTTTAATGAGAAGTTGCATTTATACTCCAAATTATATTTTGAATTTCAAGATTTGCCCATATTTTTTGTTAACTTTTTCACTTATTTTCAAGTATTGTTTTTTAAACGATATTTATGTTGAAGTATCTAATTAATTTATTTAGTTATTATAATCAATGAAATTACTATTTGCATATATTATTTTCAATTTGAGTTCAACTTTCGATTATATGGTTACTTTTAGGTATTATTATCCAACAAACAAACAATTTGCGAAATTAATAAAATAGAAAAAATACTTTTCATAAGTTCAGTCAATTGAAATTATCTAATGACCAATACTAAATTCAATTGAAGTTTTATTTGTCATGCCAATGATTTTATTTTTGTGATTCAATCTTCAATTATTAAACATGGTATACCTATTTCTTTTTAAATTGAAGAGATTTTTCTAATCCAAGAACAAAACAGGCAATAACATATCCCAAATATAAACATGAAGAAAAGTGAAGAAGAACTAGAATGTTGCAAGGTGATGAAACATCTAAGAATTAAAAAGAAGAAAAAGAAAAAATATCATATACATCATTAGAATATTGAGGAAAAAGGAGAAATATCATGTACATTATTAAATATCAATAAATTAAATTTTAATATATCATAGATTAAATTCATGTACTTTCTTTGTTGTATAGATAAAATGAAATTAAATGAATCTCAAAACCAAACAAAACTAATTCACCACTTAAAATCAACAAAAACCCTACAAAACACACAAAAAACCCATTTTAACAAGATTCTTGGAGTCTATAACTACTCATTATAGGAACACATGTATACATTCCTTAACAAGATTCTTCTTAATGTAAAACAAACAATGAGAATTTAATTCGAGTAGAAGAAACAAGTTCACTAGACAGAGATATTCTTGATGTAAAACAAACAATGAGAATCTTCGTACCACAATTAATCTCATACCAAGGTATCATCCAAAAATAACACCAAGGAACCCTTTCATGATCGTCTATCAAAGCTTTTAATAGCACCTCTTACCACTAAAGTGTATGGTCATTCACGAAAAGGATTTCATTCGACATCCACCTCTAATAAATATTGGCAAGAACATCAAAAATAAAATCCTAACAAGTTCTATCACTTTCACTATGACACTTTTGTGACATTTAAGAATGCTATGCTCTGAAAAGTGAGATTGAAATATTAATCTCTCGAGAAAATCTTCAACAATTTGTGAAGAAGAAGATTCAACATGAATAAATAAGAAAAAATTCTCATGATTCACTATCAAAGATTAAATAATTTTTAAAATTGTGTTTTTATTTTTAAAACTTTTTTAATAAAACTAGTAACTTTTTTCATGTCTTCAATGACTCCATGAAAAATCTTCATGCCTCTAAACATATATCTATGAAAATCTCCAGAATAAGATCTTCATGTCTCAATTGAAATCACCATAACTTCATGAAAAATCTTTATCGAGATCTTCATTCAAATCTCTACATATCTATACAACATCTAATTACATAATGCTTTTGATTATCACAAAGCACTTTTCATTTTCTAGTTAAAAATGCTCTCTACTAGAACTTGATAAAATCCTCTCTTATTGAAAAGACTCTCATGTTGACAAAAGCCACCAAGGTAAATTTTTCATGTAAACAAGGATAATATTTATATAATAAGTATTTTTTGTTAGTTAAAGTTTTTCAAACATAACTATTTAAAAGACTTGATAGGCAAATGATAACACTTAGTTTTTCTTTCTATTAAAAAAAAATATTTTCTAGCTATTTAGGCCAAACCCAAATAGCCGGCTTTGAAATCGTTTGGGCCATACCTAAACAATTAGAATTTTTCTAGCTATTTGGGCAGCCTAAATGGCTGGAATTCTAGATCGAATTTAGCCTAGAAGCAAAAAAAAAAACATGAAAACAAGCAAAGAGCAAACTATAATTACAATTTAAAGAGAAGCAATTGAATTTATACGAGATATGAATGTATTTAAAGACATGAAAAAAAGTCAAAAGCAAATATTATAAAAATAACTTGATTGACACCTAATATCCCAAATAAAACTTTAATATACTGCCCAAATTGATTTCAACAGTAGAAAAACAAGTTTTAATAGTTGACGCTAATTATACTAATTTTATGCAAACTAAACTTGAATTTGGAACCTAAACCAAATAATATCTAAATGAACTCAAATTTGATATATAGTGTTATTAAACTCTAAACATCCAGAATATAAAATTTCAAGTAATTCCAATGTGTTTTAGTCTCTAAGGTAGAATTTATAATGTCTTTATTTGAATGACTTTCTTCTTCTTCTTCTTCTTCTTCTTCTTTTTCTTCTTTTTTTTTTTTTTTACTTTTTATGTTACTGATATGTTTAGTGATAATAACAAAACAAAATAACACTTTTTTTTTTTTTCTTATAAGAGTAGTTGTTGCCCTAACTCAAGAGGAATTTATAAAGATTGGAAATCATGAGTTTCAAGACACGAAACAAGAAAAATAAGAATTACACAAGGATATAACCTGAACAATAAAGCGACGCTCTAACACCAACTAATACAAATCTTGTAATCACGTGTTCATGTAACTCACAAGCAAGAGAGATAAATCTTAAAAAGCAAAAGAATCAGGTTTAATAAAGGTGTGATACAGAGATTACCTGGATCAAGGCACCAATATTATCGAAATAAACCCCTACCTAAAAAAATACCAATTCGCAAATGAAAAGTATAAGAAAGATATCATAATAACAATTGTTCTTTGATAAGTCAAATAAGTTCTATAGAAAACAAAAAAAATGCAAGAATACCACACACATACAAAAAATATTATTCTGAAATTAAAGTCTTCAAAAGAAAAACATAACATAAGGTAAATAACCCTATTTATAATAGGTAAAAAATTCATTAAACAAGTCATGATAAAAGTGCACTAGTCCAAATAGAAAAAAAATACTCAATTAGAAGAATAATGCAACTGTCGCATAATTGCTTCTAAACTTTATCGCAAGGTCTTCATAATGTTTGATTGATCTGATATTTTATCCTAATATAAAAAAAGATCTTTAGAAGTGTTTGGTAAACTTTCAGCCTGATCTAATAATTAAATTAAAAATTATATTTGTTAGCGTAAAATTATCTATTAAAAAAAATCGGCACAAAAACAACTTTAGCCTCCTAAATAAGCAGGAAATATTTCTAATAGCTCATGTCCCCTAGTTTCCTTGTATAATATGGAAACTCCCAAAATATTTTACTAAAATATCCCTGTAATGATAGGATTAATTGTTCAAATAAGGTTGCCATCATGATACCAACCTAAGCTAATGTTGTGGAAGAATTGGGCCATTCTTGCCCTTTGATTAGGTTGATTATGCGATGCTCCATGTGTTCCTTGAAGTCATCTTTGCTTTAAATATGTTGAACAAGCTTATACAGTGCCTCCTTTAACTTCTTAACTCTTTATATTGTGATTGATCTAATTGGCATCGAATCCTTCGTGTTGGTGAGCTGCTTCGTATCACTATCATGGAGTAAAAGTTATGAAATAAATAATTCAAAATATCTTATAGTTTTCGAGTATGGAAACGTGCCTGGAGTTATCCTATAAACTCTGGACATAGTAAAAAAGTTGTGAAATCATAAGCTACACATACCTTATGCATGATTTTAAAAAATATATGCAAAAACACATCGCAGGGGTCTTAAAAAGATGCCAAAAGTTACTTGATGAAATTGTAGATTTTCTTTTTTGTCTTCGAAAACAAAAATAATCAAGTATTCTATTTTTAATTTAATTTGTTTTGAAAACATAAATGATATCGAATCACCCTTAAATTCACTCAGATTAACGTAGAAAGTGTGTAATATGATATTCTTTATCCTTTTTTCCAGTTCATTCAAGAAGTTTGATAGATATTAGCCTATGAAATGGAGATAATTCATATCACAAGCTTAATCATTGAATTGTCCCGATAATCTTTAAAATTCACACGTTTCCACCTCTGTTCATAACGGGGAAAAAGAGAGTTCATAACTCAAAGGCGATGCCAATTAAGACTTAATGGCCCGGACGTGAGAGATTTCGTGAAAGGAAATATGGTCCATCAGCAATGGATCTAGCCATGCACAGGTCCTTGTATCCATTTTTCTGTCTGTGCCCGTTACAAAAGGAGCCTCATAGGAACCGCCTCCACGGGCTCGAATGTCTTCGAGTAATCCTGATTCCAACCTGGATGATGAAACATGGGTATAGGCCCTGTTAAGGTTCTGAAAAAATTCAGAACAAAACATTAACATAATATACTTTTTTTTCCCTCTAGAGTAATGATTTTGAAGTTTTAGTATCATGATTTTTTGTTTTTTACACAAGAAAAGTTCTGAAGGACATGTAATATTTGGAGGGAGAATGACGATACCCGTTGAACTGCAATTGTCTGGTATGATAAAATCCATCTCCTTCTTCTTTGGCGTTGTCCCTATACGTTTTCATATTTTCTTTTATCAAGCTTAGGTGTGTCAATGCCAAAGGAGTTTGAGAGCTGTCTCTGACTTCATCTCTTTGTTTCGTATATAAATTAGTGCTGGGCACAAGCTTATAGAATTTCGTTCTTAATTCATATATTTAGCACATCTCTAATTGTGCAAAAGAGCAAATATTCTTTTTTCTTTCGGTAATTAACTAGTTCATTAGATGAGATTAACTTTGCCACTGCAAGTATAAACTGTGATAATTAACGTCAAGCAAACCAATATTATTTCTTGGTCCCTGGAAAGACTGTTTGTAGGGTACGTAATGTGGTCTTCAAGATTTAATTGTTAGCTAAAATTTCCAGTAAAAAGTCTTATTTAGGTTATCTTAAAATCCCAAAGATGCCCAGAAAGGATAATAATGATAGAATTTGCTCAACCATATCATATCATTATCTTGGACCCCATTGTATTTCCACTTATCGACGACTAAAGCTAGCTAGGCATGATGACCACGATAGTCTCAGTTTTGCAACCTGACACCTGGGCTATAACTATACACATCTTTTTAAAATAAAACAAGGATATCTCGAAAAGGGATCTATCAAACATTAAATTACCGTTGTGAGGAAGAAAACTGTTTGGTTACGATCTCTAATATGTTTGATTGATAACATTTTTCAATTTTGATCATGTCCCGGTGTTTATTTCTTCAGGAGGTTGAAAGCTTACATCAAACAACAGTGCTCATCAATGGCCCTACTCTACTAAACGCTGGAAGAAAAAGTAGTAATCTATGTGTGGAGGAAGTAGGGCAAACAGAAGATAAAAACACAAGACACAACTCGGTACTTGTATTTGGACCACTCAAGGATCGGTGCCAAAGAGCATCGGCTATCAAGGCCAAGTACCATGTCCCACCAAGCTCATGAACTTAACCTGTCTAGCTCCCTCTGTGTCTCATCTGGTGTGTGGGCCTGCACAAGTTCTGTAGAACAACTGCAGAACATAAACGATAAATGTCCAAGCTACCCATGTTTCTCAACTAAGAATGGAGAGAAGGTAAAACGGAGAAAGAGGTTTTTGTTCTTAGGAGGTAAAATGGGCAGGGAAGCAGGCCAAGCATTATTCGTATAAAAAAAAATGTGTTCATATATATATATAGTACTTGTATTGGAGGATGGTCTTGGCCACAGTGATCTTTATGCATTCGATATAAGATTCTCTTGTCGAAGAGAAATTTCATAGTGAACTATCTAGGCTTATAAGAAAATGATTTAGGAAGGTATAACTGTTATCATAGAGTTGATATAAAATCATTCATTAGATTTTAACTAATAATTTTATATTTCGGCTAGAGATTATTTTATATATGGTATCCAGAGCTTTTTTTTTTTACCAAGTAATTCTCACACCATGTTATCTTGATGAATATAAATTGGACTTTTTGAAATAAAACAGGAACATATGAAAAAATAAAGTCATTATGTAGTAATTATGTTTTAGAAAAGATCTACGTCCATCTTTTCAAAATGAAATGCTACATTTGATTTATGCTTTCTCACAAATTTCTCCTTTAATTGCCATTAAATATCCTCATTGTTATCTAAGATTATTTACAATGTATATTTTAGTTTATTTCTATTTACATCGTATTTATTATAAATACCATCCTATTACCATCAACATCATTAACACACCACATTATTATCATTATCGTCATCATAATAACATTATCATAACTATCACTAGTATCATTATTATCAAATAAATTATCACTACAAATATCTCTTTTATAACAAAATATATATATATATATATATATATATCACCATTATTGATATTATCATAATCACTATTATTTTTATTACCATAATTTTATACAAGATTTGAAGAGAAACTATTTCTGGTACTATATTACAAATACCACTTATAAAATAATCAATTACACAAATGCTTTAATTCTACTATGTTCATAATGTTTATATATGTCCATCCTTACTACAACAACAAACGCCATCAACTACACCATTATGACATATTACATGGTGCCACAACCTCACTATCACAATTTTACCACCACACAACTACTAGCTCAAAACATAGAGTTATATATTATATATTATATATATTTATCGGTCAATATCATGTCTTTCCAATTACTTTTTAACATAAACAAATAGTTTTTAGAAAATATGTAGTAAGAACCATTACAACCAATGTTATATTATAACTTGTTTTAGAGTGTAATTGCGGTTGTTTTTTAAAGTATTTTTTATATCGAAATACATCAAAATAATATTTTTTTTATTTTTTAAAATTATTTTTAATATTAACATATCAAAACGATCTAAAACATAAAAAAAAATAATTTTTAACAAAAAATAAATATTAAATTTTTAAAAACACGGTTTGCTTTTCTAATTGTGTATTTTGCTGAAACCAATACAATATAAATAGAAAAGTACATAAAGTTTAAATTCAGAGTCAAATACGAGGGCATTGAGTGGAAGGCCGCACGGTTAGCCATAGAAAGCCTAAAAGTACATAAAGTTTGAAAGAGATGAAGCAATATAATTATGGTCCCTGGTGTCGACATCATAAATAAAAAATGTGGGTCCATTGTCCAGTGATTGAAGTAAATGAGTGGGAACATTATTCATGTGAACGTCGTTAACTTACAACTACCAAATTCAGACACTTCAAACGTTTTAATGTCGAACTCATATCAATATCTCTCTCTCCTATATTATTACATGACATGACCACAGCCAGACACATTGGTCTACACATTGATACTGCATAGATTTTTCTTTGAAAAGTTTAAATTCACAGCTAGCTAGTCTCCTGATCTTGCAGACTATGTATACGTTAATATCGGTCCAATTTATTGTATGCTGGTTAAAGAAGTTTAATTTGCGTATAAAAATGCACAAAATTCTAAATTTAAAGATGAGGCTTGCTAGAGTTATCTCAATAATTAAAGTAAAAATAGATGGTAAATATGACAATTTAGATTGTGTAATTTGATTTTTATATTAATTTTGATTTTGATTTTTTGATTTTTTTTCTTTTATTATTTTTTTAATTGATTTTTTATGTATTGAATTTTGTTTATATTCTTTTAATTGTGTTTATTTTATTTGAAATAATTTATAAAATTATATATTTTTTAATTTTATAATCTTTTAACTTTTTTATCTGTCTGATTTTGTCCTTATTCTTTTAATAAACTTAAAAAAGAATTAAAAAATTAATAAGTTATTTCACAGTTCATTTTGCATAACATAACTAAATACAAGAAAGTGTTTACCAACTCATTTTTCATGACACTACCAAACATCGAAAAATAATTTACTTTTCATGGAAACTACTTTCCAAAAGAAAATACTTTTCAGCAAACAAACGAAGCCCAAAAAATATTCATGAATAAGAAAATATGATTATGATGAAAAAAAAAATATTTTTTCTACATAATTTTATTTTTTTCCTTTCTTGATAATGTATATGCCATATACCTAATTAATTGATTATTTAGGATACTGACTTTGTTCTTGCAAAATATATTTATTATTAATAAACACCTTCTTTATCTTTAATATTTATTTATGTTTTATTAACGTGTATAGAATAAAGATGAAATCCTTGAAAGAAAAATGCTTTGAAAAACAAATTATAAAATGATTATAATTATGAGATTCTTATTGCATCAAAGCATTGTTTGTAAATATTCTGGTCGATGCTCTATTAAGATGGACATTAATTAAAGTTGTTAAGACCATTACATATTATGATATTTTTGTTTATAAAACAAAATAATTGTTATCATAAGTAAGAAATGGATACATGGAGCTAATATAAAGGTGATTGTTAAATGACATGTACACTGAACTGACCAGCATGAAAATTTTATATGGAGAGATTGTCACACGTGCACGGCGTCACGACGATCATCCTCTTGAGGATGGTATCAGTAAATGGGGAAGAAAAGGATTTCTGTCCATTATTAATGGAAAGAGGGAATGGGGGTCTCCACCTAATATTTTGATAACTAGGAATCTTAACTGGTCTTAAAGTCGGGCACGATGACTGATTGTATAGTGCATTGTTTAATTGTTTGATATAAGCTAAAATATTATTGTTAGTCTATCAAATGTTTAAGAAAAGGTCTCCTCAGTAAGCAGATTCTTATATTATCGGGTAAAAAAACCCTAACCATCCTAATTTCCACACACACACACACATATAAATAGTGAACTACCCTTTTAATATCGGGAATATATCTTACATAGAAGTTCATAATCCAAACACTAAAAGAAAACAAAATATTTTTTTTGGTATTTTGAAATATGGGTCTAGTTCTCATGACTTTAATAAACTTGTTATTAAAGCCAAAATGCATGCTAATACATATTTTTTGAGTTTTTGTTTTGTATGAAAATACAATATGAAATTTCTTATATTTTTTAGAGACTTGGCCGTATGCATGAAAACAATATATTTTTTTTGTTGTATTTCTATATATATTTTTTGCAATATTTTAGAGAAAACTAGGTATTTTAATATCGGATTTATATCTTTATAATATAAAAAACAAACCAATATTAAGCAAAATTGGTAGAAAAATTCGTGAGAAAACCATAATATTTTTTTGAAAGGATTTTAAATATTTTTTAGAATTTGTTTTTGTTATATATATATAATATAATATTATTATATTATAATAATGTAATGGGATGAGCTTGACCCAATTATATAGGCTGAGCCCATCCTGGCTGGGTCGAGGTCGGCCTAAGACATGGGTTGGGCCAATGTCAACCCAATATATATTCTTTCCTTTTCTATAGGACTAGGCGGGACCCGGCCCAAATGGTTTGGTTTGGGTTGGTGTTGTCCAATTCAGAAAACAATGGAGAAAACTCTGCACTGTTTACTAGCAGAACATTGGATAAGGAAGACAAGGAAGAAGAAGAAAAGAAGAAGAAGAAGAAGGAGGAGAAGGAGATGGGAGGCTGACCTGGCAATGGCTTTGACGGTGGTGCTGGTGGTGACTGGGCAGAATGACGGTGGTGCTGTTTCAAACAACTGAGAGAGAGAGAGACAGAGAGAGAGAGGTTACTGTTTTTCTCTTCTTCTCTCGTTTTTGTTCTCTGTTTTTTTCGTTCTCTCTGTTTTCCTTTCTTCTTCTTTTTTTCCCTCTCCTTTTCCTTCTGTTTTTTTTTTCATTTATCTTTCATCTTCTCCCCCGTTTCCTCTCTATTTTCCCTTATTTTTTTTTCGTTCTTTTTTTTTTCTTTGAGAGAGAGAGAGGCACTGCAAAGGAGAAAAAACCTTCTTCCATTGCCTGCAACGTGTCCAGGGGAAAAAAAGATACATAGTGCTATTAAAATGACATCGTTTTGTGTTTTTTTTTTTAAAGAAATGAACAGTGAGTGAAACAACGTCATTTTGTACAAAACATGCGATTTCATTTAAAAGAAAAAGGCGCCAAAAAGTGTCAATTTCCAAATCACTTCTTAATTTTTGATTTGTTTAATCCAGTCCTTAATTGAGATTTTGATTTTAAGAATCAATTCAATTTCATCCCAGCCAAATTCAAATGTTAGCCTTGAAGTTGGCCACTTTTTCCATTTTGATCATTGGTTTTGAATTTTTGCATTTTGACCCTCAGTTGATCAACAAATTTTCAATTTCTTCATTTTAGCCCCTGATTTGGTCAATTCCAACTCTTATATCTACGTGCCTTTTCCAGTTTGATCCTGGGTTTTGGATTTTTTCAATCAAGCTCTTAATTTCCCATCAAACTTTAATATTTATGCAATGCAGCCCCTTATTTGACCAAATTAACTCTAAAAAAATTGTAATTCGACTCCCGAACTTTAATTTCTTCTAATTAAAGGAAAAATTGATTAAAAATCAATTTTTCTTGCAATCAAACCCTCCATAACCTCAATTAATGTTTCAAAAAAAAAAACTAATTGAGTCTTTAAACATCTGATCTTGAACTTTTGTTCCTCAAATTGAATTTTTTTTATCAACAGAACCTTATCAGAAAAAAAAAATATGGTCAAATTTCAATCTTTGGCCATATTTTGGGCGTCCCTGTGTTCTCTTTTCATTGCTATATTTTTTTTATTTTCTTCCTACAATCTTTTGATTTCTTTGTATTTTCTCTTTTTTATGTGGGGATCCAAAAAGGGATAACAATGAAGATCACCCATTTTTATGCCAAGGCTCACGTGACTATTGTGTTTGTGATCTTAACTACATGTTGTCTTATTCAAGGTTAACAAAATGGGAAATATTGGGTATAATATGAATTATATGAAGGTATTTGAGTGATCAAGAGATGATTCATCACTCTAGGTGAATAAGAAAAAAATATTTTACTTGTACTCGAATAATATTGATTATAAATTCCTTGTGCAATATGAAATGAGATTTTAAAAATGTTTCAAGTCTTATTCAAAGAATCAACGACTATAATATTTAGAATAAACATGATTTAACATAACAGACACACTTAATGCTCCAATGTATAAATCAAAATATTAATGATAAAGGGGTAATAATTAAATTGAAAATTTCTCATTGAAAGGTTATGTGAAATCATGTATGACTTTTCTAATCTTTGAATGAGCATGACATGTTTCTAAATGGTGCATTTTATTTTCAAATATAAATCAATCAATTGTTGAATTAATAATAAATTAAATTATCTAATTTAGTTAGTCCTAATTTATTTAAGACTGTAATTTATGTTTAGACTAACATATTAGGAACCTAATGAGTCATCTGTCAAAGAAAAAGAGGGAGGAAAAAAACCTCCCTTTGAAACATTAAATTTTGCTTTTGTAGCAATAAAAAACTAAGTACTTAAAAAGTCTGTTTGGGAAAGCGATATGAATTGTTGTTCAAAGTGCTTTTCTTTTAGAAATATTTTAAAATAAGTTTTTTTAGTTATAATTTTTTTTTTTGATATAAGGATATCAAAACAATCTAAATAAATTTTAAAAAAATTTAAAACAAAAAAAATTTAAAACTTAAAAAAAACATGATTTAAACTAGCTATCAACCTTTCTCATGTGATGAGGGGAACAACTAAGATGTCTGAAAACCTTTTTCATTATCTTCCATATCCTATAATTATTCAAAACAAAATTATATTAGGATTCTCTTGTAGTTAGGCAATTATTTCAGCCTTGCCTAACCTTTTCTATTTTGGACAATATTTGAATCATAAGACTATTAACAACAAGGGCTTTAATGGATTCTTGCATCACAATTCTTACCATCAATTATATACTTATTAGTAAGCTTTTTTAAAATTTCTTAATCAAGGCAGAATTTCTACAGTGACTTAAATTCAGTTTTATTCAAGATCCACATATTGCTTTTTAAGTATTCATCTTCTTTTATATATATATACTTCTTAGCTATAAATTTAAATTTATGTACATATTACATCGATCTTAACTAAAAACTTTAAGTTATTACATGATATTCTATAATAATTGAATATTACTTTTTATTATATATATATATATATTTTTAATTTGTTTTTGAGTTTGAGACTTACATAGAGCCATCATTATTTTATTTTTATATTTAATTTAATTAGAAAATAAACATGATAAAATTCATATATACTCATAAATATTTTATAATTTAATTTCTGATACTATATTAAATAATTAATTCATGTTAATTCAAAAATTTAAAATGTTATTTATGATACTATATCAAATAATTCATCAAATTGAATCATTATTTGAATAATTCATTGATATTATGTTATATAATACAAAAATGACATGTAGAAAAGTGAAAGCGACGAGGGATATCATATAATTAGGGATCGATGTCCCCCACATTGTTAATGCAACATCTGAAAAGATGCCCTTCTGTGGTCCAAACCCTAAGTTTTCAGACAGCAATGATCATATAGATCGATCAAGCTTTTAAGGAGTTCAAAGAGCTATCCTTATATCGACAGTTAAGGGTCTTTACATGTAGAAAGCCCCACTCTCCATCATCATCAGCACTGCAAGAGTTAGCCCCATGCATGTTGTCATGTGTTTCGATGTGGCCCTCGCTGCGTTTTTATATCCTCCAAAGACAAAGAGGGAGTACTTCATGGTGGGCTCTCATGTTCTCATCTCCACTTGCATTGGTTTCCCAATTGCATCCACATTCTTCCTTTCTGTTCTCATCTGTCAAAGGAAAAACGGAAAAACCCAAAAGAAAAAAAAAATTTACTTTTATAGCCATAAAAACTAAGGATTTGAATCCAAAAGTTATAAAGATAGTTGTTTAAAGTGATTTTTATTTAAAAATATTTTTTTTAATTTTAAAAGAATATTTTT
The DNA here is from genome assembly GCA_033617975.1 of Populus alba x Populus glandulosa. Taxonomy (NCBI): domain Eukaryota; kingdom Viridiplantae; phylum Streptophyta; class Magnoliopsida; order Malpighiales; family Salicaceae; genus Populus; species Populus alba x Populus glandulosa. The sequence goes on from CM066148.1 coordinate 20,104,273, forward strand.
AACTTCAGCATATTAAAATATTCTTAATAATATTTAAAAATTAGTTTTAAACAAAAATATTTTCAGATTTTAATTTGAATCACTTTCTCGAACAGCTACGAAGTCACATGTGCTGAGATGAACAGATAAGATGCCTGAAAACCTTTTTCTCTTCACCTTCCACATCCTATAATTCAAAACAAAATTATATTATGGAATCCAACAACTGGATATTAGAGCATGAACCAATTGGAACCCAACACCTGTACATGCAGTCTATGAAACCCTCACCCTTGAGCATGTGACTTGTGTACCTAGAGGACAGCACTAAATGATGTTTCTTTTCTTTCTCTTAATGGCTTTTACAGATTTTTTTTTTTAAAAAAAGATTTTTTTTCCCACTGGACCTGATTCCACGGTTATAATTTTCTGTATCCTAATTTTGGCTTAAGAATTTTGATATTTCTACAACTTCAACAAATTATAGCCCTTTTCTTTATTTCAAGAGTTGCTTAATACACATATAAATGAATTGCTTATAATTTTAAAATTATATCATCACCACATATACCAGTGAATATATGAGAATTTGTTATAAGAAAGTATTATTAAAATGTAGCCTTAATTATAATAGTTTAAACTAAGTAATAAACCTCTTCTAGTCATTATATTATGATTTTTTTAGCACAAGAAATAAAACAATTTAAATGGAAAACTACTTGATTTTTCCCCTTCTTTGGGTAATCTCCATGCTCCAAATCAAAATCATTATCAAGTCAATTTATTCCTCGAACGCAACAAGGACATGTAATCTTGATTACTGAATTGGACTCGGCAAGTATTATATCAAAACGTCGATAGATTAATGTACAATTTGTCTCATTCAGAAAGATAAAGCCTTATAATTAGTTAGGAAAGTTTCATTGATTTGGTCCCCATGCATAGCGGTGTGCATGTGAGAGAGAGCAATGAGGGAGGGGCAAAGACAGGAGTTTATTCTCAGAGGCAATGTCCCCTTCAATCCACCTAATGGGAAAGAGATATGAGGAACAACGAGATAGTGACCTTTCTCCTTGTGCCTCAAGCACACATATCAATCAGGCTGCAGCTTGCTAGAGAGAGTTCCCCACTTCACAGAGAAAATACCATGACGAGCCAAGCCAGAACAAAATCTCATTAAAGCTTGCAAAGAATAATTAAGTTTTCTTAGGACAGTACTGACCCTTTTGTAGGAAGGTGATGAAGTCGAAACTTGGAGTTGGCATGGTCACACATCTCTTGGTTCTTTTTATCCGTGAGAGAATAATATAAATCATATTTTGAGACCTCACCTAATAGCTTAAACTATTGGGTTGAGATGGTTCTTTGATATGGTATCAGAGCCTTGATGACCAAGTGGTCTCAAATTCGAATCTCACCATCCCTATTTATTTGATAAACATTAAACACAAGATAATGTGGGCCTATACAAGTTTCAAGCTTAAAAGCTTTTACTTGAGGAAGTGTGTTAGAGAATAATATAAATTATATCCTGAGACCTCACCTAACAGCTTAAACTATTGGGTTGAGATGGTTCTTTGATATTATCGTTAGGAAATGAGTGCTGAAGGCCTTACTTTGTATTTGTTCTAGTATAAATCAAATGACTTTAAGTCACAAAATTTAATAGACTCGATCAAATTCTAAATATCATGACCTGACTTAATTTTTAGAACATCTAGGGAGGGCATAGAAGTGATTAACTTACTACACACTTAAGCCTTTTAATCGCGGGTCCAAAAGAAACTAATTCAAATGCTGAAAATGAGATAAAAAATATATAGTAGGAGAAGAGATGGGCAAATGTTCCAATATTGCATCAATTGAATGGCTACCACCCGTTGTAATGGAAGTGACGCGGGAAGCATCAGTACGTATCTATGTTAAAATTTTCAATACATTGTAACTTCTTCTGCTCTCATTTTTTTGTATATTTTACAAAAATATCGGATCAAAGAAAACATGTTAATATAATTTTCTTGAACTCTTGTGTGTTGGGCAAGTATGCATCAGCTCTAGACGCATCTTAATATAGGCGTAGCTAGGTCTGGCACCTGTCATTTCATAAAATCACAGATCTTTTTCATGTGTTTACACTCCAAGCCTTATCAGTGAGTTTGTATAAAAGGTTGACTATGTTTTTCTCAAGATCAAAAGGTTAGAAACAAGTTTCTTGGTCTTCAAGTTTGGAAAAAGACTAAAATCTTCAAAAGCCCTCTTAATTTGATCAAACAAATAAGCTTTGATCAATATATGTTTGAACCTATCAAAAACGCTAGCAAAACCGTATAAATATCCCTTGAAAAATCAAAGCAAAAAAAGAAAAAGAGGTGATGAAAAGATTGATAAATGAACTCTAAAGTGTGAAGGTTTAAGAGCTTAGCACAAGAATTTCCTCAACTTTGAGAGAAAGTACGTAACATACTTGGAAAAAAAGGAACTAAAGGGTAGCAACCATTATTTTACGGTGTTTTTAAATATTTGTTGCATTATATTACTTTTAGCTTTGATTTTGATTAATACACAAAATGTCATTTTTTTTTCTTTGTTTGATCCTGTTTGGAGTTGTCTGTTAATGTTGTTGGATGTTTACAATATGTTTGGATGTATATATTAAATGAAAAAAAAGTGATTTGGAAATCTAGCAGTAGAGTTATTGGTTTGTTAGTTTGTGTTCTTGGTTCCAAGGCATGGTTTGGGCCCAAGTATTTAAAGAGTTAGTTTTGAATCAAAATTTGATATTTTTGTAGGTTGTTTCAATTTTTGAAGTTTGGAACCTCTTGCATGATTTTGATTTTATTTGTTAGTGTTTTTTTATTCAAACATGTTTGGTTATAGTCATGTAACTTTTTAGAATGAAGAAAGCATGTTTCAAAAGTCAAATCAATTTTGGAGGCTTGACAGTGTGCTGGGTTTTTAGGCTATATCTGGGTTATTTGGAAGTGTTCTTCATGTTCTCGGAAAGAAAACTATCTTAGCTCCATGATTTGGACCAGTTTTTGTCTAATTGTTTGCATAAAATCCTTTGTACGACTTTATTAGTCAATACTCTAGGGTTTATTTGTATCAATAACATGTTTTTAGTAGGTTTTAATCCTAAGGTTTTGGTTCTGAGCCGAAATCTATTTTGATAAAATCACAGTTTTTAAGTGATAATCAAAGTGCATGAATGATAGATTATTGATCCTTACATGATTTACAACATGTTTGTGTCTTTTCTTTGTCCATATCTAGTCTGATTTGAAATCTACATTACTAGGTTCACGTTGAATGTTCTTCAATATTCTTAATGTTTTTAGTTTTTAGTTTTGATTCATTTTGATAAAGAGTTTTTGAATTTTTTTGTAAGTTTGATTTTGTTTTAGATTCTAGTTTTGGTTTGTTTTTTAGGTTTACCAGTGGACTTTGATTTAGTTTATGATCAAACCAAAAGTTTTGGGTCAACTTAGTCGGGTCAAAATTTTAGACCCTGTTTGGCTGATAATGTTTTTGTTAAATTTTTTATTTGACTCAAGGGTGTGTTGGGCAAACACCCCCCAAGTCTATTTAAACAATTCTTGTTTTAAGAAAAATGAGTTTTTGTCAAACATGGCTTAAAAAAAAAGATTCATACTCGTTGCATACGGTCTAATCCTTAAAAAAAAATTTGCATTTTTGTTCATAAAAAAAGAGAAATTTTTTTTAGCACTGTTTTAGAAATTGTTTTGTATTTCTTTGTATTTTTACAATAGGTTTGTAAAATTCCTTAAGGATTTGACCAATATTTCAATAACTCTAATTGTTTTTCTTCTTAAAATTAATGGTTAACATTCTAGTATAAATATTGGATCTACAACTAAGCTGATATTTAAATATTAGGAATTGACTAGGAAGTTTTTAGAATTTTTTGAATATTCAGCAATTTTAATTGGAAGTATTTTTCATTGTAATATACAAGTTGTGGAAAATACTTTCGCCTTTCAAGATATATGAATTCTGTCAGGGTACCTACATGGATTCTTTTTATAATGATTTATCTGGGCATACAGACCCATAATAAATTTGAAATGCTAATTTTGTTCATGAACGTAAATCTTTTTCCTAAGCCATAGATGAAGCACCAGTTAAGAATCCATCAACACCTTTAACCCACATCCAGACCACACAATACAACTTACCTTTGGTAAGGTGTGCTAATACCTTTTCTATTTACATTCAGTCCCTTGCCTTGAAATTTCTGATAACAGTAGTGCACCGTAAACCAAACAACTAGGTGGCGACTCCTCGATCCCAGCATCCTATCACTCCGTGCGCACATATGCGACACTACTCAAAGAAAAAATTGGCTTGGTTTTCAAGAAAGTGTTTTCCTTTTATTTTGGATGAAAAATACTTTCACAAAAGTTGTGGAAAATTCTGAAATGTCTTGTAATTTGTTGATCATATCAAATTTGATCATCAATATTTTGATTGCTATATATTTTGTTTTGAATCCTTTTTTTCTTCAATTTCATCCCTTAAAATTTGATTTTATTTTAGTTTAATATAAATTTTGGTCTTCATCCTTTTATTGTTATTTGTTTTTCTCTTATAATTTTCTGAATTGAAAATTTTTACCTATCATATTAATTTGGTCCATATTTTTTTTATTGCTATTTATTTTTATTTAAAATTATTTATGAAATTGTATTTTTTTTTATTTCATCATTTTTTTTATTTTGTTTATATGTCAGATTTAGTTATTATTATTTTAATTATGATTTATGTTATTTGAAATAATTTATGAATATATATATATATATATATATATATATATATATATATTAATTTCATCCTTCAACTTTTTTTATCTAGTAAGATTTTGTCCTCATTCTTTAATAAACTTAAAACAAAAAATTAAAACATTAATAATTTATTTTTTAATTAATTTTCCATGACTTGTCCACATACCGAAAAAAATTTTGTAACTCATTTTTCATGACACTACCAAATATTGAAAAATAATTCACTTTACAGGATCCACTTTCCAAGGAAACAACTTCTAAAAAAAAACTATTTTTTGCAGACAAACATGGCCTATATCTTGTTCAAACTTATCATAAATAATTGTGGATGTGGGATATCACATTCTTTTCATTTAAAATGTGTGATATCCCTATCAAATACAATAATCACAGTCTTGTGTTAGGCTCTCCAACTTGAGAAAAGTTAACTTGTACTCAAATTGACTGTTAGAAATTGATTTGTTACATTCTAAAAGAATGTATATTTATAAGATAATATATTACCAATCTATACACAAAATAGTGTTTCCTAAATAACTTAAATCTAATTTTAGCAAAGAATAATGCATGTAGAATTTCTAAACCTAGGAAAAACTTATTAAGACCAAAAAATTCAAGGTCAAATTAATTATTGATCTTTATAAATCAATGTCTCTTAAGAACAGTTGATTATGATTTGTGAACTTTGTTTGTAACAATGATGAATCTTTTAACATGTTTCATTCCAAAAGAACATATATTTATAAGATAATATATTATCAATTTATACACAAAATAGCTTTTCCCAAATATCGTAAATCAATTTAGAGAAGAAAGATGCATGTAGAATTTCTAAACCTAGGAAAAACTTCTTATGACCCAAAAAAATCAAGTTCATAAAAAATCAAGGTCACATAAATTATTGATGCATAGATATCAAATGAGTCTTTATTTGATACTTGAACTTGAGATTATCTCTTAGATTTCACCTCAATCTCAGGAATAGTTAATTATGATTTGTCAAGTTTTTTTTAATAATGATGAATTTTTTGTGACTTTTTCCTCATTTTATTTTGATTCTTTGATAGAAAGAACTTTTGATGACTTATGTAGTTTCTCAATTGCATCAATTATATTTTCATTATGGTTTTCCACTATCATTGAATTAGTTACTGCTAACTTTATAAGTTTTCTTTCTTTGTAAGATATCCTTATGGGCTTGTAATAGCTCTCCTTTATGTTTTGCCTCTTTGTTATTTAAGAAGGTTAAACACAAGGTAAGTAGTAATAATCTAATTCCTTATGTGTCTAGTATAAAATCTCTTCGAAAAAATATTGTACAAATTCTAAAATTAATAATTTTCTCATAATTTACCATGATGTAAGTTCATGCTTACCGACATGAATTGTATTATATAGAACATCACACCATTAATTTTCAACATCATAAATAAGTATGCGTCTTACAAATCCTAATTTTAAATAAAAGGAATCTTCTTAAAAAGAAAGAATGCTCCCAATTGTGTCAACCATCTAATAAGTCTTTCGTTTGAAAAATCTCCATCAAAGAAAGGAGTTTCATTGAAATTTAAAATGTGTTTATGAAAATGTTGACTATGAGTTAAGTCTTTAGTGTTTTGTCTATTGTAAACACTACTCTCCACTTAGTCATGAATCCTATATAGGTTTGAAGGAGTAGATATAGGGTTTGGTTAGCATCAAGGTAAGTCTCAAGGCACATCCCTCTCCTTATCACAATACTTGTTTGTGGCTCCCATTTGTAGTTTATCCAACTGATAAAATCTAAATTATAGGGCCTTTTATGTTGCATCTTAAGCCCTCAAAATGCCTCAGATAGCTTCGACTCCCGCATTATGAGGTGGGATGATTTTTGCAATACCTCTATCATCATACATGTCAACTTACTTTTATATCAATTGATACAACGTATAGTGAAAGATAACAAATTTTGTTACAAGTCAATAACTTCAAAGATAAAGAACACCATAATTACAGAGAACACCAAAAAACATTAAATTTTTATTAATCAAAGTCTTTTTGTTAAAAGGCCATTACAACTGTTGAAAAAAAAAAAGAACATGAGAATTATTACTAATTTTCTCATAAATAACTTGCCTAATTAAATAAAACTAATAAATTCAAAAAATTATTAACAATCAAGAAAGTAATACAATAAAAAGAAATATGCCAAAAATTAAATTATATGTGTTAGAGAATAATATAAATCATATCCTGGGATCTCAACCTAATAGCTGAGCCTTACGATTCCAAGCAAATTTACCCATTAAGTTTTTGGGGGAATGCATTCTAACAGTCGTGTATCTGATTAATTATACTCTTACCCCCCCTTTGTTTGGCCACAGTCCATATGAGTTTCTATTTTCCCACAAACCTAATTACTCACATCTTCGTGTGTTTGGATGCCTTTGTTATGCATCTATTCTGCCTCGATCCAAAGATAAATTTTTTGATCAAGGAACACAACATGTCTCTTTATTGGATATCCCTATGGTCACAAAGGATATAAAGTCTATGACTTACACACACATAAGAGTTTTATCTCTAGAGATGTTGTGTTTTACAAACACATTTTTCCTTACAATCACCAACATCTCCCATCATATTCCTCACCTTCTCAATCTACGACTGTACCTATACCTCTACCTGTTCCTGACCATGACTCTATTGACCTATTCCAAATACTACCACTGAACACATAGAACCACCCTCTCCACACACAGATCATACAATTCCTACTGACCTTGATATACCTACATTACCTACAGACACACCTGCCACTTCCACCACCATTAAACCTCCTATACCACCAACCACACGCCCCTCACGCATTACAAAATTTCCATCTCGCTTCCATGACTTTCGTGTTGAGTTGCCAAAGTTATATACATCTCAATTCACCTATTCCAATCATGCATCCTCAGGTACGTCTTATCCACTATCACACTTTCTTTCATATTCTAATTTTACTACTTCACATGCTAGCTTTCTGGCGGCCATCACTCAACATGATGAGCCAAAATTCTATACACAGGCCATTAAAGATGTTCATTGGCGAGCAGCAATGCAGCAAAAACTAGAGGCACTTGAACAAAATCATACATGGACTTTGGAGTCTTTGCCACCTGGAAAGAAACCCATTGGTTCCAAATGGGTTTATAAGATAAAATATCATTCTGACGGAACAATTGAGCGATATAAAGCTCGCTTAGTGGCCAAGGGTTATACATAGATTGATGGACTTGACTATACCGAAACTTTTGCTACAGTAGCAAAACTCACCACAGTCTGAACTTTATTGGTAGTAGCAGTAGCCAAATCATGGGAATTACACCAACTGGACGTTCATAATGCTTTCTTACATGGGGATCTTGATGAGAAGGTGTACATGACACCACCACCTGGTTATTTATCTTCCACTGACAATCGTGAGTGCCGCCTTCTCAAATCCCTTTATGGTTTGAAGCAGGCATCACGTCAATGGTTTGCTAAATTTTCCAATGCTATCCTTCAGTTTGGGTTTGCTCAATAAAAAGTAGATACTTCTCTTCTTACCCATAGTCAAGGTACTTCCTTTACTGCATTGCTTGTATACGTGGATGATGTTATTATTGCTAGCAATAATAGTGCACATACTAAAGCACTTAAGGTTTACCTGGATGCTTGGTTTCACATTAAAGATCTTGGCCCTCTAAAATATTTCCTTGGGCTAGAGGTGGCTCGATCTCCTGATGGCATAGTCTTATCCTAACGCAAATATGTCTTGGATATTTTGCAAGAGGCAGGTCTCCTTGGCAGCCAACCTTTCACTTTTCCTATGGAACAAAATCACAAATTAGCCTTGGATGATAGTGCTATTCTTGATAATCCAGGTGCATATCATCATCTTGTTGGACGACTCATTTATTTGACCATCACTCGACCAGATATCTGTTACTCAGTTCATATTCTCTCTCAATTCATACATCAACCTCGTCATGGCCATTGGGCAGCAGCTATTCGTGTCCTTCGATACCTTAAATCTGCCCCTGGACAAGGGATTTTTCTACCATCAAAATCCGATCTTCAACTTCATACTTACTGTGATTACAATTGGGTTGGTTGTCCGGTTACTCGGCGCTCACTTACTTGTTACTTTATTACTTTGGGTTGCTCTCCCATTTCTTGGAAAACCAAGAAACAAACTACTGTTTCCCGCTCCTCAGCTAAAGCTGAATATCGCTCTATGGCTACTACAACTTGTGAAATTATTTGGCTTCACACTTTACTACATGATTTGATGGTTAGTATTTCTTCATCTGCTCAGTTATATTGTGACAACTGTGCTGCCATTCATATTGCTGCTAATCTAGTGCATCATGAACGCACAAAGCATATCGAGATCGATTGTCACTTTATTTAGGATTGTATCAAATTAGGGTCCATTGCTACGACACACATTTTTTCTAAACTACAGCTTGCTGACCTCTTCACCAAAGCTCTCGGTTCCCATCAATTCTCGTTTCTTCTTGGCAAGTTGGGCATCCGTAACCTCCATGCTCCAACTTGAGGGGGCATATTAGCAAGTCAACTGTCAATCTTTATTTTCCATATTTAGCATCCTTGGTTTACTGCTTGATTTGTATTGATTTATATCCTATTTTAGTTTCCTTGATTTAAGATAGTCTCCTTGATTTAAGAGCTAATTGAAGCTTCTTCTTATATCATTCATTAGTAATGAAATACAAGAGTTGAATATCTCTCATTTTATAATTTCTCATGGTATCAGAGCCTTAATGACCAAGCGGTCACGAGTTTGAATCTCATCATCCCCATTTATTTGATAAACATTAAGCATAAGGTAAAGTGGACCTGTGCAAGTTTCAAGTCCAAAGGACTTTCACTTGATGGGGTGTGTTAGAGAATAATATAAATCATATCCTGGGACCTCATCTAATAGCTTAAGCTATTGGGTTGAGATTGTTCTTTGACAATATGCATCCATGTTATATATATATATATATATTGGATAATTGTATATTTTAATTTTTTGATAAGCAAAGATCAATTTATAAATAAGCACTATTATGCCAAAATGCAAAACAAGGAGAAGAGATAGCGAGGAGGTGCATAATAACAACAACAAACAAGTAAAACAGTTAGGATATATTTGATATTGTGATAATGGTTGTGGTTTAAAGTGTTTTTTTATTTAGAAATGCATTAAAATAATATTTTTTTATTTTAAAAAAATTATTTTTAATATCAGCACATCATAACAATCTATATATATATATAAAATATAATTTTAAATAAAAAAATATCAAATTTTAATATAAGACGATTTAAACGAAGTTTCCATAAGACTTTTAGTCACTAAACAAAATAAGGATACAAATACACATCAGGTCCATAAAACAAAGTAGCAACCAAAACGTATACATCAGAGCAAGAAACAAATTCAGATTCTCTGGACACGCCTTGCTTAGCCAAGACATCCGCTATAAAGTTGCCTTCGTAGCTTACATGACTAAAAAAGACACTATCCGTATCCTTGAAATATATCTCGAGATGCTGAGGAACAAGTTATCAAACTTTCATTGTCTATTGCCTATTTTTCCCATCCATAATAAAAAATTAGCTTAATAATATTCCTCTATAGAAGCAATTAACTCTAGTGCTTTATGTACTGCCAATATTGTAATTAATTATTTTTAATTATCGAATCAAGATAATGTTTTTTCAATATAATTAAAGGTCTTAATTTCAACACTATATTATTAGAAAAATAGTGTGCACTTAATAAATTTATTATGTTGATTAAAAAAATGATGCGAACCTCGTGATCACATGGTCACGCAACTCACAATCAAGATTGAGATTTGATTCCAGAAACCCGAAATAGGTCTGATAGGAGTGTGACACAATGAAAACCTGTCCCAAGGCACCAACACTATTGGAATGAGTAGAATGACGCCACGAAGCCAGTTAATCTTCGATAAGTCAGGTTCAGTTCGTTCAAGAACTGAAGAATGCAAGAATCACTCTCACACGTTAAAACTGAAAAATTCAGAATAATAATCATCAAAGCTGCCGAAATTTTGGCTTACATGAGTTTAAATAGTTATTGAACAGTTAACCCTAATGGACCCCTTATGTGGACTTATATGATGACCACTTACAATTAAACCCAAATAATATAAATAAACCTGAAACTAAGAAGAAAATAAGAATAAAATAAATAAATTTGAATTTAATATCCTAAATATAATAGGATCAGAGTTGTTGCCCTTTAGAAGTCCCATATAAGCTAGGAGAATCAAATCTGAAGGTGGAATTAATTCTGAAATCTTCTTTCCTTTATGTAGCTAGGATGAATAAGGAATCCTTGTAAGAAAAGGATTTTGAAACATTTATGAATCCTTGCCACACTTGGAAACTATGTTGCAGCCTATTAAAGATCTTTGTAGAATTAGGAGATTTCCAAAATAAGCTGCCACATCCTTTTAGGAAAAGAATCCTTGCCAAATAGGAAGTCTACAAGTCAAAAGGAAGTAAATAACAAAACTCGTACAACCTATGTTGACCCGTGTTTGGATGCCTTGCCGAACTCCGATTGACATGATATTTTAATCCAATGTAGGACAATATGTCACGAGACTCCACGTAAACTTTCAGCCCAATCCAATGATAGGATTGAGAATTATGACTATTGTCATAAAACTGGATAGTTGCACATTTTACGTCAAAATCCGAATTTAACCTTGCCTGGATCGTATCAAAAAACCTATGGAATTCATTCCGTCAATAAAAAAAAATAAAAAATAGACAGAACTATTTTTTATTATTATTATTACTTAGCAACATAGAATTCCGTTCATAAATGATTCTTGTTGTGTGTAGATAATATTATGGTTGATTTTTTTGTTGACATTTGTTTTTATTTTTTGTTGGTTTTTTATGATAGTATGGTGTTTAATCTTGTGTTTGATGGTGATAAAAAGTGATGGATTTGTGAATTTAATTATTTTTATTTTTTGACATTGAATTTAAATGTAAGAAATACAAATTTAGTAATAACAATACTGAAAAATAAATATATTTTTTAATTTTTTTATTTTCATTACCAATGGAATACCAACAAATATTGTTTTTTACAAAATTTATCTATAAAAAGAATCCATCGATAAAAAAACTTATTTACACTAAAAATACCTATGAAAATTTTTGTGGATAAAATATTACTGATATAAATATATTGTTTATCATCGGGAAACTTCCGTAGGTAAACACTTTTTTATTTTTTATTTTTTGAAATGCTAATAAACTCGTGGTTATAAAACTTCACCTCAAGTAAACCATTTAAACTATACATGATCATTGTTTAAGTAGAGATAAAAAAAAAAGAAAAGAAGGTAGAAATAAAATAATATTAATGTACATTTTAACAAAAATTGACAGGCATGTAATTAGCAATATTATTAATTATTACATTAATTATATATGAGGGAAATTAAGTACTATATAAGCCATTGATTGTAAGTTGGTATTAGCAAATGCAGGCTTATATATCCAGCAAACGGTAAATTTGATGGTAAAAAATATTGTATGAGATGTAGCCACATCACGAGGAAAAGGAAGAACAGGTAGTGTGCTGCTATATTAGCTAGGGTTCAGATCAGATAATTTTATACTTTTAGAAGGGGGCATAGACGTGGTGCAGATGAATTGAATTGAAATTAACCCATAAACGGTCCCCCCTTCAACCCACAAACCTACGTGATTCTAACTCTAATGGCAAAGAAGAGCTCTGCGGGTTGTCGTTGTTTTTTAGGGTTAGCAAATGTGGGTCTTCATCAAAGGCATGTTGTTCGGTGCGGCGGACCCCGCACCGTGAGATGGTGCAATCCATCAAAGGTACTTCCATTAAATTCAAAACAAGAAATTTGTAAATGTGGCTCAGCTGAGTAGTCTATAATTAAGAAAGATCTTCTTAATGATAATGCCCAAGTTACACAGTGAGAGCAGACAGGGAGAGAGAGAGAGAGAGGGAGAGAGAGGGAGAGGGAGAGAGAGAGAGAGAGAGAGAGAGGGAGAGAGAGGGAGAGGGAGAGAGGGGGAGAGGGAGAGGGAGAGGGAGGGACGGGGGCGGGGGGACAGTGACTTGTCATGGGATGGCCTAGAAAAGGTGGAATTATGAAGAACAAGTGAGACAGTTGAGGTTGAGAATAATTGCAAAACGAGTCAAGCATGCACGAATAAAGCAGACTGTTTTCGCAGAAAGAGATCCAAAACTATTACTATTGAATTACCAGTTCAGCTAATACACATGAAAATCTATAGATACACAGAAATCTGCTACCCCTACATGGAAACAAAAATAGCAAAGAATCATAAGAAACAAACTCTTTTTAGCCTTACAACGATCATCAAAATCTGGTCTCGCAAATTATGTATTAAAAGGAGTGGAGAAGGAAAGAAATCCCTTATTAAGTATATATCTTTTTGATTAATAGTTGGCTTTTAGAAAAAAAAATTAAAATAAAGAATAGAAACAAAAACTGAAAAAAATTATTAGACAAAAATAAATGAAAAAAAAAAACGAGGATCCATGCATGAATATTCTTGACTATAATGCTTGACAATTTTATTAAGGAAGCCATATGCACTTATTTTGAATTGGAATCAGTAAGCCACCAGGTTAATATTGATCTTAAGCCATTTTGTTTTATTTAATTTAGTTTTGCACCAAATCCATAGAATTCAATTTTTTTTTTTAGGATTTTTTTAGGTATAATATTTAATTTATTCTTATAAATAATTTAATATTTTTTCATGAAAAGTGAAATTAATGACCTATTTGTCAATAAATAAACATATAGAAATTTAACAAATTGATTTTTAATATATAGATGCGAATGAAGAAGCTCCTATTTAATAGACCATGACAAACTACATGAGCTAGAGCATTTCTAGTAGAGAACAAGCTTTACGCATTTCTACCCAAATTTGTGCAAAGTTATTGGTGGTAAGAAGAAAATAATTCCTTAAATTAATGGCCTAAACCAGTAACAACTTTGAACGAGGATACATGTTTTGATAATTGCATTTTGATTCAGTCTCGGATTTCCTTGTCTATTCCTTAATTAGGCTAAAATTAATTTACTTCAAATTCTCTAAGCTGCATTATATTTTTAATATATCTGACAATTACATCAAACTTAGTGCAAGTTGTAAAGAGTTGGTATTAGTTATATGTTAGGCATTGATTTTAGAATTGAATTAGATTCTTGGCCCGCACATTACCTTGCGGGTTGGATAATTTTTTTTAACTTTTTAAAAAATATAAAGATATTAAGAAATAAGAAATTTAATGCTTACTAGATGAAATACTTTTAAAATAATAAGATGGTGGCATATTAAAAGATATATTTATTTTAAAAAATATTAAAATGGTAACATACTGAATTGATCTGAACCAACCAAGGTTAACCTATGAAAGTCGTGATAACTCTCATGAAACCCAAATCAAAACAAAATTGAAAGACCAATTCTAATCAACCAAATATTGAAGGCCATATAATTGGATGGTATATTCATGAAGTGGTAAGGGATTCCTAAAATGCTTTTATCAAGGGTAGATAGATTTTAGACAGGATTCTCACAACAAATGAATTGATTAACCTTTTAAAAAGAAAAAAAGAAAAAGGTTTTCTCCTGAAATTCGACTTTTATAAGGCTTTTGATTCTGTCTTATGGGGTTATTTGGAAGAGTTCCTATCTTGTATATGGGGTTTGGTGATCGATTGAAAGAATGGATTTCCCAATGTCTCCCTGCTGCAAGAGTCTTTGTTCTTGTAAATGACTTTCTTACAAAATATTTTTCTATGACAAGAGGCTTAATGCAAGATGATTCCATGTCTCTTTTCCTCTTCAACATCAATATAGAAGAGTTTAATGAAATGCTTATAAAAGGCTGTCATCGGGGCCTTATTCAAGGAATCGTAGTTGGTGTTTATTCATTGCGCATCTCATATTTGCAATTCACAAATCACACACTAATTTTTAGTCTTAATAGCTCCTCCTCCCTTTTTAATATCAAGAGAATTATGAGATATTTTGAATTGATATCTGGTTTAAAAGTTAACTTCCATAAAATTTCTCTTATTGGTATGGGTATAAAGGATTTAAAGGTGACTTCCATTGGATTCTATCTAAATGCAACCATTAGTCCTTCCTTGTCAAGTATTTAGGCCTCTCAATTAGAGCTTCCTCTTCTAAGGTCTTCATATAGCATCCTATTATGGAGAAAATATCGAAGAGGTTGGCGTCCTTTTTTGTCCCTATGAGATAGATTATGTTTCATAAAAATTGTCTTGAACAACTTCCCTATTTACTTCCTCTTCTTGTTCCATATCCCTATTATTGTGGCAAGAAATATTGAAAAGGCTATGAGATCTTTCCTTTGGTCTAGGGTTGAATATGGTAAGAAGATAAATAATGTAAAATGATCCATTGTTATTTTACCAAAAACATGTGGAGGGCTTAGGGTAGGTTCCATATTAGACAGGAATAAAGCTTTATTATCCAAATGGATATAGAGGTTTAGAAGCATAGATTCAGCCATCTGGAAGAATGTTATCTATAATATCGATCGTCAAACTTTTTATAGTTTTCTACCTGCTATAGGTTTGAGATGTCAAGGCAATTCCTATTGGAAAATTTTCAATGTTTGTTTTAAAAATAAGAAGCTTCAAACTATTATAAAGAATGAAAAGAGTATTCTAGTTAGTAATAGGTCCAAAGATTTTGGAATGATGAATAGTTGGGATTCCCTTGTTTAGCCCTCATGTATCCTTGCTTGTTCAGATTATTCGAAGACAAGGATACAAAGGTCTCCAAAATGGGTTTGTAGGATGGCTTCTCTTGGATTTGGAGCTTTGAGTAGAGAAAAGCCCTAGGGAATTATGAAAATGTCCATTTTGAGGAGCTTTTCAAGAACTTAACAATTTTCTATAGGAAGAAACAAAAGATAGGTTGATTTGAAAAAACTCTATAAATGGAGAATTCTTAGTCAAATACCTTAGCCTCTTATGATATTACAAGAAATTATAATACTTTTTTGGGATTCTAAAGGGGGCTAGTTCCTCCCAAGGTTAAGGTATTCAGTTGGATAACCATTCTAGGCAAATTAAATACTCATAGGGTTTCAACAAAAAAAAGTACCTAAAGGTAACTAAAAACAAATGGCCATTTGAGAAATTGCAACTCATATCTTGCTTTATTATTATGAAGTATGGAGGGTGTGGTCTAGATTGGCTACTTGGTAGGGAGTTTCTTGGTGTTGCTCTAGAGAATTATCTTTCCTTTTCCATTAGTGGGTTGATTTGAATCATGACAAGTTCTAAAGCAAGGTGTGAACCATGTTGTTCTTTGTAATTATATGGTTAATATGGCTTATTCGCCATGAGAAGGTATTCAATAATAAGACCCTTACTATGACGCTATTTTCTATTTGATTTTGAAAAAACTCTGTTCATGTTTGAAAGCCTTTGACTCAGATTTCTCCTATTCTACTACTAATTTGTGGCAGAGCAACATTGTCATGGATGCCTCCTGATGATCAATCATTAAAATGGAATGTTGATGGTTCCTTCAAAGGAAAACCAGGTCCTACAAGTATTGGTGAGGTGCTAAGGGATCATGTAGAGACTATTAGAGGAATTTTCTCATGTTTAGTAGGGTGTTAAAGGTTCATGTAGAGACTGTTAAAGGAATTTTCTCATGTTTAGAGGGTAGCAAAGATTCAAATGAAGCTGAACTATTGGCAGTTGTTAAGGCATTGGAACTGTTTTCTTCAAACATGGATTTTATTAGGATTAACGTTTTAATTGAATCTGACTCTTCTTTTATGGTAAATCAGTTGAACAATCTTAATTCTAGGCTATGTAAGTTTTAGGATCATTTTGCTAAGGTTTCTAGGTTTTCTTTTAGGCAGCGCAACATCTTCTCTAGTCACACTCTTAAGGAAGTTAATTTCATGTCCAACTTACTTGCAAAACTTGGGGTTCATAGATTGATAGACCTTATAGCATGGACTTGAAGTTAATATGGGATTCTAGTTTGACTTGTTGGCTTCGTCTGCAGTAGGGATTTTGTTTTGGAATGATACTTCAGTAGGCTTGTTGTGAAGGTCATGATCTTACAAATTGTGTTTTTTTTTGTGCTTTATTTATGTTTTTATTGGGTTGCCTTTTTAATTTCTAGTAGTTTTATTAAGTTTTGCTACTATGAGAATTTTTGAGGTTTCCTGTTTTGCTGACACGGTTCTAGACCTTCACTTCTGTCTAGTTTCAACCTTTGTTTTCTCAGTCATAATAGTCTGATTAGCTTATATTAGAGTGTTTGATGTCATTAAAGTTGTCTTTTTTGGTTTTTGCTTTAGATCTGTACACTAACTTTTTATATCCTTGCCTACTTTAGCTATAATGTATGGCTTATATAAAGAAAACAACATGGGTGACCCTATCAAAAACCTTGATTGACCCGCGAACTGGGTTGGCTCGAAAAGAACCTAGTCAAGACCCGGTCATCAATTCATTGATTTTTTTTTTTGAAATTTTTTTACAAAATGATATCATTTTAAAAAAATTGAATTAACTTGGGTCCACTCAAATTGACCCTCTTGACCCATGACTCGAGTCGGGTTTTAATTAATTATAACTTTAAGGTTAAGTAAACATGCAAATAGGATGTACTTTATATATATATATATATATATATATATATATATATATATATATATATATATGTAAAGAGTACGTAACATATAGTTATATATTTATCAAAGTAAACTTAAAGAAAATACAACAAAGTCCCCAAACTAAAACTTTTATTGTTTGATTCCCCCATATAAAATCTTCCCAATTTTTGGAATGGAACGTCAAATTCTTCAAAACAGATGCTAGCTTATTGTATAGTATTTGCAATTTAGATGAAAACAATTGATGAACCTGAATTATGCAATGTTTAATAATTGGAGGAGCCAATTAAGAAAAAATTTAGTTTGATGTACTAGTTGAGAATAGGTTGAAAAATAAGAAACTAATTTTGAGGTTGTTTTATTTTCTTCATACAAAGATTACGAAAAGAATGCAATTTTGAAAATACCAAAATAGATAATGATGATAAATTTAAATTAATAGATTATATAAGTTCAAAAGTAGGATCTAGTGCAAAACTTCAAAGAGTTGGTTTAATGATTAAGAAAGCTTGTTATCTTACTAGTACTTCACTTTTTATGATAAAAATTTAGAGATTAATTCCAAAAAGATATATTAAATTACTTTGAATCTATATATATGAGAGGGTGTCTTTAAAATCAAATCGACCATCATATTATTATTATTAAATTAAAAAAATGCTTTAGTATAAGATAAATTTTATCATAAATACACCAATTACTTGAACTTGGATGATTTGATTAAAAATCCAATCATCAAGAGAATTTAATTTTGGCATAAAAATGATATGAGAAGATTAGAACATGAAAAACAATAAAATAAAAACAAAAAGAATGTCAAGTATTAAAAAAAAAAAAAAAAGAGGAAGAGAAATGGTGTACTTGTAACAGGGAGAGGAGAATGGCATGTTCATTCATTCGTGAAAATCTTGGTAACATTTCTGAGGACCACTTTACATACAGAATCCCTGCATCAGACATAAAAACAGCCAACAGCTATAAGGAACCAGCACCAACTACTCGTACCTGGTCCTGGAGAGAGAGAGAGAGAGAGAGTATGTACGTACGTACACAAAGCTGTATAAATACGTCTATCATCACTCTTCCTTCATAGATTCTACTATATAACGTAGATTTTAACCGATGGACCATACACGTCATGTACATATGCAATCACAGAGGCACTATGACAATTATGCATTTTACCAGTGGAATATTTCGATGGTATTTAGATACTAATTTTATCAAAATGATTTTTATTGACAGGATTACAACAAGTTATTATTTGTTGTCAAACTCATCATTGAGTAATTTGTTTTGTTGCTCATTTCATCAATAATATAATTATTAATAAATTTATATAGATAAAAAAAACACCAAACAAAAAAATTTACTGGCATCATTCTGTTAGTATTTTTATTAGTAAAGATGGAATATCACTGATAAAAAATATGATTTGTAATTTCATCGATGATTTATTTTTACATTAGCGACAGAGTGAACCCGTTAGGATTAAATAATATGAATGGCATTTCTAGTAATTGTTTTCAACTTTTTAAAATATGTTGTTGGTAAAATTAACTGTAATTTACCAATAAATTTTTTTATCACTAATTTTGTTTGTATTTGTGAATTTTTGGTAACGAGGATTTGTTTATGCGCGCTCGCGTGTTATGTAGAGACAAAGATCTATATATGTAGGGAGAAGGGGAACCTTCATTATCGTCCATTCTTCTCAAGCAAATAATAATGGTGATACTTATAACTACATGGGATTAATTTCTTTCTAATTGTATTTTCTTCCTATAAATAATACCATGATAAGTATATATGTAAGTGCAATAATTGATGGTGGTTGTTTTTTTATGATAATCAAGACTTTATTTAATTATGCTAGTGCCATTGAATAATTAATAACAAACTAGAAGAGAAGAATATAGAAGTGTATGAATACAAAAAGAGAAAATAAATCCTTTACAACCTGTATGAATCCTGTGATTGCTAATATGATGGTCACTGAAGACTTACATGATTGTTAACTTCAGGGTCCGTGGGATTAGTCGAGGTGCGCGCAACTGACCTGAACACTTACGTTAATAAAAAAAATAAATAAATTACTTGTTTGTCCATTTCTATTTCTGAATAAATCCATTTAATATATATATACACACACTTCAATAGATAAAAACTAGGCGTTGAAAAATTAACTCGAAAGCTATATACTTCAATTCAGCACCTCATCTTCAAAAACCGATTTGTTTTTTTATTGGAAAAAGAAAAAGAGAAGATGTACTTGGTTTTAGTGAGTAAAATTAATGAACAAGATAATTATAATTAGTTGCAAAATTCTAAAAAATTAAATAAAATAGATGTACTTGGAATCTTGTTCAAATCAATTATCTAGTTATAATGCATGGAGATTAATTTTCAAGTACAAACCAGTCACATGGTGTAACACTGATGTGTGCTTTTCTACTGCATGTCCAGTCTCCATGACGAAGTCACTCCTTGAATTGATAACTGGCTTTATTGTTAGCATCCATCGTAATAATAACGAGAGCAAAACGTGCGACGTACAAGCGATAAGAAAGAAGAAAATAGTTGCCTTCGTGATTGAATGGATCATAAACTTCATTTTGTCCTCATATATTCATCAAATTTTTCGATTTCTACTCTCACTGTTTCAAATTTTGCAACGTTACCCTTTTAATTTTCAAAAAATTCCACCCTAACCATTAAAATCTCACCTTTTTTTTTCCTCTAAGTTTTGTAGGTTTTTAAGTGTTTTTGTGAGATATTATACATGTACGGGTTTGAGAGGGAAAACAAAATATAATTTATTTGGTGGGTTAAATTGAAACTTCAACTAGTACAAGTCTTAAAAGCTATATATAGGGGAAAATTTTAAACTATGAGAAAAGAAGGGGAATATTGATAAATCAATGAGACAAAAATGTAGAGGCCATTTGTTTAGGAGGTTGCATTTGCGTTTGAAGTAAAATAAAGGCCCAACCTGTTTGGTAATCCCAAAACACAGTTTACTGTATATGGGGGACCCATGTAATTTTTTTTTTAAAAAACACAGGTTTGTAGAAAGCAGCTCTTAGTTGCTTTCTGCAAACCTACGAACGTTCAAAGGAGAGTGAAACTACACTGTTAACGTGAAAGGTGGAGTCATTGTCCACTGTTTTGACCGGACCAGGTCCGATTCAAAGCTACATGCATTGAACCAGGTCCGACCCAGTTAAAAAAAATTGAATTTTTATTTTTATTTTTAATTGTGTTTTATTCGAAAAATTAGAAGGAGATCGCTTGATGAAGTAGCATTTGCAAAATTTGATTGCAATTCCAATTTTGTTCCTGATGATATTTTACCTGATGTTGTTGTGCTTTTAGGAAACCAAGAAAACTGTAGTACTTATCGGATGGATTGCGCACGTGATGAAATTATAGATCCTTTAATGGAACAATAAAAAATATTTGATATCAATATTATTAATTTCATGATATATATATAACCTTAATTTGAAAAGCATTCTTTTAACCAAACACATTAAACACCAATTTTCAAGACAGGACATGAGACCATGATAACCTCACAAAAAGTAAATCAAAATAAATTATGAAGCCCCATTTTCAATAAACTCAATATTAAAAGGTGAAATTGATAAAAAAAAAAATTCAATTAAAAAAAACCCAAAAAAATGACTTGAGTGAACTAGAGTTTTTTTTTTTTTTTAGGATAATCATCAAGAGTATATTGAAAAGGTCATAAAGCTAATAGCCAAAGTGAAATACAAGGATATGAAACAATCAAACAAGCTTATAGTTCCCTCCTCAAAAACAATTTTGTTCCTCAACAACCAAATACCCCAAGTAGTACTATTGGAAATTAGTCTTCAAGCTGATCTTTGGAATTTGCCTTGCACCATTTCAAGCCACTACATAAGCAACATTGGATACCCCACCAATCCAAAACTTTCATCCAAACACTGCTAGAAAAGTTACAGTGTATAAAAAGGTGCCCTGAGGTTTCCAAATCTGAGCTGCAAAACACATGAAGCTTGTGAGGCAGACAAAGGATTCTGGTGATGGAGAAGAGCTCTTATACTAACTTTTTCCTAGACTGTCAAACAGAGAAACACCTGAACTTTTGGAGGGCCTTTTTAATCCAAAAATTAGCTTTAAAAACTCTGTCATTTGCAGAGGAGGTATTATCAATTAGGGTGTAACATGACTTAACTGAGAAGCTTCCATCAGAATTACATGGCCATATAAGTTTGTCATCCTTTTCTTTCCAAATTATCATTGGTTCCAGCATTGAGAGCAAATGATGATATTGTTGCTTTTCATAAGATAAGAGGTTCGTGCTCCAAACCAAATTCCATCACCAGTGACCATTCACCCATTGACCCATCTTATTAACCAAACCATTCTGAATAGTAGAAATTTGGTAAAGCCTAGGGAAAATGCTACGCAAAATATTTGATCCTATCCACACATCAGACCAAAAGAGAATGGAGGATCCATCTCCAATCATGAATTTAATGTTTACATGCAATATTAAGCCGATAACATTGTTTGGATCAAAGATTGACAAAACATTTTGAATGTTCCAAAATGGGGAAATATGACCATGCAATTTTGGGATTCCATTCTTGAAAGTTGGGGAGTAAAAATGGGTTGTTACTTATTTCCATAAAGCATGGCCTGGCAAGCTTAGTCTCCATATCCATTTGAAAAGCATGGATATATTTTTAGACATTAAAGAACCCAACCCAAGGCCTCCATTTTTTCTAGCTTTCACCACAATACGTCACTGCACCTTGCAAATTTTCTTCTGCTTCGCCACTCCAGACCACAAGAATCTTCGTTGAATAGATGTTAATATATTACAGACACCCTTCAACATAAGAAAAGAAGACATATAATAGATAGACAATGAACTTAGGACACTTTTGATTAGGCAAATACACCCTGACATGCTAAGCATATGACCTCTCAACATGCTCAACTTTCTTTTGAAATTCTCAATAAAAGGCTTCCATATAGACAACCTTTTAGGATTGGATCACAAAGGCATGCTCAGATAAGAGCAAGGTAAGAAATCAAATCTGCAAAAGACTGAAGATGCCATACTAGCACAAGTATCTTCCCCAACATTTATGCCAATTAAAGAGCTTTTGTGGAAGTTAATGTGCAAACTTAAACAAATAGTGAACCATAATAGAATCCTTTTAACTGTTTTGACTATATGAAGATTAGCAGGCATGAAGATCAAAGTGTCGTCTGTATAATGTAGATGACTAAGGCAAAAGCTGTTTCCAAAAAGGATACCTTTAAAAAGATCATTTATAGTTGCTCTTTAAAAACAAAACAGATAATTCCTCTGCTGCAATTAGAAAAAGAAACAGAGAAAGGGGGTCACCTTGGCGAATCCTACTACCCATTAAGAATTCTTTAGAAGGAGATCCATTAATCAACACTGATAATTTTGCAGTGGAGATGCAAGTGTTGATCAAATTAATCCATTTTTCACCAAAACCCATATGCCTCATAACCTGCTCTAAATAATCCCACTGCACACTGTCGAAAGCTTTGTAAACATCAACCTTAAAGATAAGGCTCGGCACCCTGCATCTTCTTCGTTAGCAACCAAAAACCCGTCAATTATTTGCCTCCCTGCAAAAGAAAGTTGTTTGATTCTCACTGATAAGGTCATGCATAACCGCTTTCATACGGCTAGAAAGAACCTTAGCCATTATCTTATAAATGTCGTGAATCAAACTAAAAGGCCTGAAATCTTTGAAGCCAACCGGGGAAGCTGTTTTCGGAATTAGATGGACATAAGCATGATTGACTCATTTTGGAAGCTTACCTGTTTTGAAAAAAATTCTTAGCCAGATCTAACAAATCATCTGCAATGAAATTCCAAGCAAGCCTGTAGAATTTAAAATTGAAACCATCTGGACCAAGACTTTTGCTCCCATCACAATCCCAAAAACTCTACTTTAATTCTTACAAAGTGATATCTCGCTTTTCTTGGGTGAACCTCAATTAACCTGTCAAACTTATAATCCATGTTATAAGATCTGGATAACCCAATAGAAATAAAATCAAAATAAATTATAAAGTCCAATCCCAAATTAACTCAATATTGAAAGATAAAATTGAAAAAAAAAACTCGATTAAGAAATGATAAAAAAAAAATTGAGTTAATCCACCAAACTCATTATCCAAGTCATGAGACTAGGATAACCTCATAGAAAACAAATTGAAACAAATAACGAAACTTAATTTTTATTTAATCCCAAATAAGCCTAATGTTGAAAGATGGAATTGAAATTGCAAAATCTATTAAAAAAACATAAGAAAATAACTCTAGTCAACACAGGTCAACTTGCCAAACCTCTAACTCAAATTATGAGACGGGGATAACCTCATAAAAAGTAAACCAAAACAAATCAAGAAGCCTAATTCATAATCAATCCAATGTTGAATGATAAAATTAAAAAAAAAAATCAATTAGAAAAGAAAAAGAACTCAAGTCTATTGAGTTAACTTGTCAAACATGCAGTTTAGATTATTAGACTAAGAAAGAAAGAAATAAAATTATTATTTCAGTGAATAGTATTTTATAAGGAGGGGTAAAATAAAATCCCCTCCTCTTTTTAAAATTTTTATTAATTTTCAATTGTTTTAAGTTCAAAATTAATATTTGATTAAGGGTTACTTTTTCTTTGAAAGTAAATTAGGTAGTCATTCTCCTCTTTGGCGCTCGCAAGGTGCATTTAATGTTATTTTCAATACATACAATAAGGTTTTTTGTTTTGTTGATTTTCAACATGTTTATCGAGAGAAGAATAAAGTAGTGGATAGTCTTGCCAAGTAAGGAGTTTTATTCTGTTTTATTTTTCATGACTAAGATTACATGTCTTTTATTTTGTTTTAAGTTTCCTGATTTTGCATACTATTTGTATTTTTCTATTAAGTAATGTTTTTAATTAGTGGCTATAATAATTAAGTGCTTATAAATCATTTGTACTTCATCCCAAACAAAAAAAAAACTCGAGCATATAAAAGCAGTTTTGAACCTGCAATTGATGTTATTGGTAAGAGTTCTAGAGATCTTATTCCTTACGTTAAAATGCAATTTTTCTTAATACAAATGAATTATCAAACATTACTTAAATTAATGTTATTTTCACCTAGTCAAGGCACAAACACAATAGTTACAATAACAATGCAAAGCATAATAATGGCAATCATGCCCTTTTAAACATATTATATTGAAGAGAACTCCATGTTCTAACATCTCAATACACTTTTAGAATGAATATCAAAGCAAGTATTATCAATCCGTGAAGAGAAGAGAGTATGTATAGTTCCTTTTCTTATGTTCTTGATCAAAGGCCTTTGTCTAATGGTAAATCTTTATCCTCACTTCAATTAAATATATACTTAAAACTTAAAATTCATCGAGTTGTTTAGAAATAGAATAATATTTTGTTTCTTAAAAAATAAAGAAAAATTTCATATTCAAATACAATATTAAACTAGGAGTATGAATCAATTCAATAGTAGAAAATCATTTTTCTTTTTTTCTTTTTCTAGTTTTTTTTTCGCCAATTAAAAATTGAAAAACAAGTTAGAATTTTTTTCATTAAAAAATGAAGTACATCAACATTATAACTATTTTTCATAAAACAATCAAACTAGAAAAAACCTTGGATTCAAAAATTAGGCGGTTGTGCGCTATCCAAATTGACTAGTACAGACCTTTATAGAGGAGGGTAATAGCACATCGCTGAAAATTTCCATTGATCAAGCCGGACAATTCCTATAGATTTTGATTTGGATCTTTGTGCAGACAGCATGTGCACCCGAACCAGTTCAAGAAATGACGCCAAAGAGACCATGTTATAGGACACCAATGGAAATGATGATTAATTGTCTTAGTTTCCTTGGAGCAGAATGGACAGTGAGATTCCTCATAATTAATGATTCTCCTCTCAGCTAAAAAGCTTCTTATACTCAGACTGCCATGAAGAAGAAGCCATATGAACACATCCACTTTTGGAGGGGCATAACCATTCCATAGCAGAACAGGGGAGTGATTATTTTCAGTGGCCGAGAGACTATCAAAGAAGAGCCAACCTGATTGAACTGAGTACATGCTAGAGCTATGGAATTTCCATAACTTGCAGTCTGCACCATATGAGAAAACGAGACCATGCCGCACCTCTACGATCAAGCTCTCCCTCATACACCTCTCACGGGGCCGGAGGAATCTTCTCTAGGATATGTCGAGAGATGTATTTGTCAAATTATATATATCCACAAGGCTAGTTTTTTTGCTGCAAGGAGAGGTTATAAAGTTTGGGGAATAAGAGTTGGAGAGTGGTTGCAAAGCCTAGCTAAGAGTCGGTCCAAAACCAGATGTTCCTCCCATCACCCACCTCGAACCCGACATTTGCATGTAAAAGATTGGCTATGTTTTGTGTTGAAGAGATGGCCAAAACCATGCCATGCCAACTTGGAGATAAAGAACCTGTAAACGCAGGGATACCATTCATAAAGTGAGGTCGGTATTTTAGAAGAATGTGTTCTTGCCAGTCTCCTGCTACTCCATTATCCAGATTCCATAGCCATTTAAAGAGCAGAGCCAAATTTTTGCTGTGGATGGATCCCAGCTCAAATCTCCATAGTTTTTCTTTGCAAGCTTTTACTATTTTCCATACAAATATGGTGAGAATTATACATATTCTTGTTTTACATACAAGCACTTTTAATAAAGTGAAATATTAAAATTATGTCTTTCCGTATAATTTTTTATGATAATTTTTTAATTTGATAAGTTTTTTTTTTGTGGAAAATAAAGATATTATTGAGTCGGTTTATATGTTAATGAGACAGAGTCTATTTCTAGATAATTAAAAAAAAATCTCTAAATGAACTTAAGCATTAAAATGAATTTAATTTATTTTTTGAGTATTAATCTCAAAATTTAAATTAAAAATTTTAAAAAAGAAATCAAGCTTCTTTAATCATTAATGTTTGAGAGTGTGGTTGCGGTTACTTTTTAAAGTGTTTTTCACTAAAAAATGTATCAAAATAATATTTTTTTTGTTTTTTTTTAATTATTTTTTATATCAGCATATTAAAATGATTTAAAAATATATATAAAAAATTTATTTGAAGCAAAGAAAAAATAAAATAAAATATAAATGTTTTTCAAAAATAGTTTTAAAATATAAAAACAAATTTTTAGATTACTTAGAACTATATATCTCTTGAAGTTAACTTGTACTGGCAACTCAAAATTCACTAGAGGTTTTCCCTCTCCCATTAATTGATGCTAACAAATTTACCAAACTCGGACCACAAAAATAATCCTAGCAGACTATTCATTAACATTTGAACTGCATTGCTTGTCGAGAAAACCTTTATCTTAGGAACTAAAAAAAAAAAACCCTCAATCATATGAGAGAGCGTGTGTGTTTTTTTATTAATTTGGCTATAGATTCGTTTGGAACTAAGAGAGCATTTGAAAATGTGGAAATGAATTTATATGTTTTTAAAAAATTTAAAAATATTTTTTTTATTAAAAATTAATTTTTTATATATATATTTTAGTTTATTTTAATATGCTGATTTAAAAAAATATATATATTATTTTAATATCAAAAATACTTTAAAAAACAGT
Organism: Populus alba x Populus glandulosa; assembly: GCA_033617975.1. Classification (NCBI taxonomy): domain Eukaryota; kingdom Viridiplantae; phylum Streptophyta; class Magnoliopsida; order Malpighiales; family Salicaceae; genus Populus; species Populus alba x Populus glandulosa. The sequence goes on from CM066148.1 coordinate 20,131,499, forward strand.
CATTACTGTCTCATAATCCACCATTAATTTCACTGCAGAAACACCTTATTATTACCCAAATTATTTCTGTCACTTCGTTAAAAGTAGGAGATGAAAACATAATTATCAAAGATCTTAGGAGGTGTTCAGGAACTTTCCAAAACAAACCGAGAACTTGTGAAAGCAAGCCAGGATGGTACTTTGAGAAGCCGAAGCCACTCTCATCTGACCAGAACTTGTGACCATGTCACTATGTCAGCCTTCACTTTCAGATGGGTCAGCCCCACTTGTCCAGTGATCACACCACAACTCATCCTCTTCCTTTATAGGCCCACCCTCCTCACATCCCACATACAAACCCCCCTCCTCCTCTCCCCCTCCAGATCTTCCTCTCCGTCTCTGGAGTGCCTCTTTGAAGTTGAACCCTCCTCCATTTCTTTCTCTTGTTAAACCTCAACACCAGCCCTAAAACTATTAAATATATAGTTCAGTGATTCATGGATAAGGTTGAAAGAGAGACTCATGACTTTATGAATGTGGAATCCTTCTCTCAGCTTCCATTCATCCGCCCCGCACCCGTCAAAGAAAAGGGCATTCGCCTCTTCGGAAAAGAATTTGGCAGCAACAACGACGGTCCAGCAGCTGACGAGACTGAGTCAGCCGAAACTAATGAAGACACCGTGAAAGAAAGTGAGAGTAGTGACAACAACCGGAGATTTGAATGCCATTACTGTTGCAGAAACTTCCCTACTTCTCAAGCCTTAGGTGGCCACCAAAACGCGCACAAAAGAGAGCGTCAGCACGCGAAACGTGCCCACCTCCAGTCGGCCATGGCTCACAACAGCCTTACAGATGCACACTATTATGGCCTTGTAAACTACAGGATAGATTCAACTCCGAGCTCAGCCATGACTTATCCTTCATGGAATAGCCAGTCTAACACTAGCAGGTTTTACGGCAGTCATGGCTCCTATTCACAACAACCTATCAATGGAAGTCCATTAGGCTTGTGGCGGATCCCGGCTGTTCATGGTGGTGGTACTTTCCATCATAGTGACCGTTCGATGCATCATCCATTACCATTATTTGCAGGTGAGGAATTGAAACCCTCACCGGCCGGTACTGGTTCAAGCTCGCAAGGCCGGCGGTATGGATATGATTCCAAGCCGAGCGTGCAAGACCATGTTAGTTTAGATCTTCATCTGTAATTTGATAACTAGGATAAAAGAGAGAACTTGAGATTTTTCCTAAGATGGTCATCAAAGCTTTTAATGTAAAAAATGAGGCAATTCTTCTATGGAGAGACTCATGACCACTAGTGTAATCTTGAGGCAATTCTTCTACCTTCTTCTAACTTAGTATTAATTTCTTTTGTAAATGAAATGATTTACGTACGTGCTCTTGAATCGAACCCAAAAACACAAGTATAATAATATCACAACATGAGCTGAGGTTTGCGCAGGATTAGCTAGGTTCCTTGATGCTTTCTAATGGTAGCTAGTTTATTAGTATTCATGTATCATTTTGGAAACATTCTCCAGCTGAATTTAAAAGCTAAAATTTGTTGATTTAGTCATTGAAAGTAAGAGAACCATCTTCAAAATTCTTACCTAGCAGTGCAAATATAAGGCTCTTTTTCATTGTTAAGTGTGATTGGAGGTTCACACAGTACCCTAGCCTGAACAAACCTTGTTCAGTGCAATCTCTGTCTTTCTTCAGAATTGGTCACACGTGTGAGGAATATACATACATATATATTCAAAACTGGGTATCTGTAGTGAGTGCATGAAACATCTGTGGATAAACACGTGTGTGTATATCTATTTGTTGTCTAGACATGTGGGAGTGACGAGAGAGGTTGGTTCGATACAGTGCAAGAGTGCTTTAACAGTGATGAGGGAAATCAGGTGATAAGGTTTTGATGTCTCTTCTGCACAACTTGCTGAAAGAAAATGATATTTCCATGGCATTTTCAGGGAGCATATCTATAGCTCGCCAAACTCCAAGGCAAATTCTCCTCTTGTTTTCCTTTCCTTTTTTTTTTTTTTTAATTCACCATGTGTTTGATGTTTCAATAAATGTGTGTCTGAGAGAGAGATAGAGAGAGAGAGAGATTTTTTATTTATTTTTTATGTATGTGTATGTGCCTATCAAACTTTAAATGATGCTCATGTCTGCTTAAAGATTTGAGTGGATCCTCCTCTAACGAGACCTGAAGCTAAGGAAACAAAGGTGGCAGTTTTAAGACCACAGATAAATTGTTCTAGAGGAGCAGCAAAATCCCCAAAATCTTCACCATCCTAGACTGAGATCACATATGTTTTGTACAGTGGAATCTCTGTCAGTGAGCGATAGATTAAGACTAAATGCCTATGATATTATCGAACATGCACATGATGATTATTGGGGAGGCAGAATGAAGAAATGAAATCATTTGATTTATAAAATGACACGATCCAGCCATTATTAAAGTCAAATCTAGTGTGATGTTATATTTATCGGAATTTGTCGATACCAGTACTGTATTATATTACGTACGTAGACGCAAGGTAGAGAAGTAGAGCAAATTAATGTAGGGCATGGTTCCCTCTTCTTTAACTGTTGCAGGGGACACAATTTTCAGTGTTCTGAGATATTAGTACCAAAGCTTTCATGGCTTTTAAAATGGAAAAACCAACCCTTAGAAAAGCATGTGTCCTTATTTGTTTCAGGAGACTTAAAGCAGCATATGAACATGGTAGTTAGCTGCCTATCTTTATTTTTCTTACCTTTTTATGTGTACCTTAGTTTTTATGTCTGCAACGGGGAGGGAAAAGTTAGGTGGGTTAGTTTGAGTAAGTTGAGTCACGGCAATTTGAGAGAGATTCTGAGGGAATTCTTATTTGTCGACACTAACATCGTCTTATATAGCTTTTTGGCTGTGGTAATCCAGTAATTGTTGTCCAGCATTTTGTATCTTCTCCTTGTCTCAACTTTACTCTGGAAGCACAAAAAAATTAGACGGGGGTGTTCTTAGATATTACTTAACACATGATTCAGTGAATTGTCAACATGCTACAGAAGAAAGCAATGCACTAATTAATCAAATCCAAGAAGAAGGATGTTAGGATTTGTCATTTGTCTCGTACAATTAGCTAGTACAGTTCAGATTCTTTTGTAATTCCGACATATTTAAAAAACAAATTTGAGAAAAAAATTAAAGTATTTACCATTAATAAAAATAACAGTTGTTTCAAAATTTAGTTCTCAATGGTCAAGAACTTGAATTCGACCAAGAAAAAATGGGTCACCAAAAACACATTGAAGATTTTGTTTTTTTACATGTTTAGTATAGTTAGAAAGATTTCAACAAAACAATTCTATGCACACCTTAAAAAACCACCAAACATGGTCATAATTTGTTAGGGGCTTTGTTTTGGGGTTAATTTAAGATTAATTATGACCTCGTTTAGTGATTTTACAAGGTCTAGTTAGAATTGTCTCGTCAAAATCTTTCTAACAATACCAAATATGTCAAAAAACAGATTAGAGGTGTGTCCAGTGATCTATTTTTTCTTTCTTCGTTTCTTTTTCCTGCCAGAACACCTTATCTAACTCTAGTCATTAGATCTTAAATTTTATTTTTTAGCGATTTAATCTTCATAAAATTTTGAGTTTACTTTTGATAAGGTAAATTATTTTGTAAAAGAAAAAACATTCACTACACAACTGCTATTCTTAATAGCGATTATGTATAGAATTAATATTAAAAAACACAGTTATTTTAATAAACTATCATTCTCAATAACAGTTGTTTACATAATCGAAATTGAAAAACATGGTTGTATTCAAAATATGCTATTTACTTTTTCAACCTTGTTATTCTCTCAAAAAAATTTCAACCAAAATCCTAAGGTTCAGTGTTTCGAAATGTCTGGTGAAATTGGAGACAACTAAAACCTGACATGCTGTGCAGAAATCTAGCTAGGGTTCTATTCGAAAGAACTAGCATGTTTCGCACAATGCCTTAAATATTGTTAATGCCAGTAGTTTAACCTATTTGCTGATAGATTTTCTGGTTTAAACAAAGGGGAAAACATCTTTACTTTGCAAGTTCAAGCAAATTATATGTCTATAAAAAGTGCAGGGAGGAGAAACACGCACAGAAAACTGTGGAAACAGTAAAACAATTATATAATCTCTATGATTCTCATAAAGAAAAAAAAAAGTTGAAAAAATATATAGCTAGAAAGGGTACTTCAAAGAAAGAAGCATCTTTACTTTGTATATCTCCTTGAATTAAAATTGAAAGTTATATCTAGCTGGGGAATCTAGGTGAAACATAATTACTAATTCACTGAAGTTAATTGCCTTTCAATAATGTCTTCATTAGAATGATTTTCGCTTAATAGACCCTAGCTAGAAAGGGTACTTCAACGATTCATATCCCAAAGCACTGTAAACAAATCGTTATTGCCAGATTAACGGTCACATTAGTCCTGTTTGTACAAAACGAAAACGCAATATTTAATTAATATTAGTATTCAGTTAGCTTGCATGCATTTCAACTAATTTTACGAGCCCTGAAATTAACAATCATGTAAATCTTTAATAGTTTTGAAATTTTTAAGACTCAAACTAATAATCTCTAAATCACAAATCTAAAATCTAACTGGTATATCCCTAACGTTGTTGAAAAAACTCAATAATTACAACAATACAAGAGAAGCATTTAATGTGAAATAACTCATAAAGCTGTCATCTACAACCCAATTATTGTACTGGACATGATTTCAATCTGGCACATTTTCAAAACACTAGAACACCAGACTTTAACCATGGCATCCGACACGGCACAATAATTTGCTTTGTGGTTGCAACAAAGTGCCAAAAATGCCTCACGCAAGTAATGACAACTCCACTTGCCTTAGTACTAATTAATAAAAAAACACCTCCCAATTAAAAACCCTTGCAATGATTAATTTATTTTGATTAAAGATTCTAATTAATCTATCAACTGAAGGGAAGATATGATGCAGACTTGTAGTCATTGACCATTGTCCGAAGTAAGTGGATGTGGGAGGAAGTAGGACTCAGAGTCATGTCGTGTTCATGCTGCCTTGAATCAAAATCCCTGGCTAATTAAGAGATGTCTGCAAAGGCTTTTTATCCGTAGCTCGACAGTAAAAAGTCTACGGAGTAATATTTTGATAGACAAGACATAGGAAAGACACCGACTATTTATAGCAACCTTAGGAATTTGTGGGAAAAAAACTATGTAATTTCAACAAATACTATGAAATGGAAGAACAAATTCAACATCAGTTAGGTTGAGGACCTGTTCTCAAACTACATTGAGAAACTCTCACTCCAGAGCTTTTTACCGAATATTGTCGTAAAGGACACCCATGGAGGTGAGGCGACAAGCCCTGTTTCCATTTATACTGTGTATCTATTCCAGCTGTCGACCAAAGTACCAAAATATTTACTCCTTTTAAATCGCCAGAGCTGCAGTGAACTTGTACTGTAAGCTAAAAAGAGCCCTCGGCTGTAATTTTCAAGAAAGGAAATTTACCCCATGGCCATTCAAAAAGGGTCTAGCTTTGCTGCTGGATCTAAATATATAGTAGTACCCTTGGAAATATCAGTCCTAAGGTTAAGGACAAATAGGAACCCTGTAGAGGCGTTCAGTTCATTGTGTGGTTGCGAGCTAGGATCTAAAGGGCAATAACGAGAACGATGCGTTTGCCAAGTCTTGTCCAAATATTGATGATAGGAAATAAGTACATTGAACCCAGCAATAATCCAGTAAATGGACGGAAACCCATCAAAATTTTCTTTTACTAAGGTAATTTGGTTCGTGGACCCTAGAAAACCCTTGCAAGAGACATTTCTACCCTCCCAGACTGCAAGCTATATGCAAATTTACTGAACACTTGGAAAATTTAGGGTTCCCCTGGATCCAGCCCAAAAGAAGGGGAAAAAAGAGAAGGAAAATTGCCATATTGTTAACATCAACCAGCTATCCAGGGGGTCCACGAGTAAATGCATCTAGGAGAGGGCATGTGATGAGGAAGATGATATAAAGAAGCACAACAAAGACTTGTGAATATTTCATGTATTATCGTTAGGACCACTTCCACTCACTTCACTCTTCTTCTCCTGTTTCATGTATATAAGAGAAACACCAGTGGAATTTAAGAAACAGTGGTCCACAGCCCTATAAAAGTCGCGAACGAGGTTGACAGTTTATACACCAGTCTCTTGCTAACCTGCGCCTGGTAAGGTGCAAAACTTTGAAAAGATAAGGAAACGCTTCTCCACTTAAGGATATTTGAACGATATTTGAGATGTTATGGTGTTTTTTATTTAAAAATATATTAAAATAATATTTCTAACTAAAAAGTTAAGTTATTTCCAACCATATAACGTCTTAAAAAATATTTAAAAAATTGTGAACGTTACACAGTTGAAAATAGCTCAACCTTCATTCTAAATATTTTGTAAAAGTTGCGTTGTTCCTAGTAGCGTAACATTCAAAGATAATATTAACTCATGATTCTTTGATGGACACATCTTTTACAAGAAGGCTATAGGAATATTGCTCGGCTGAGCAATGTGGACACCCATGTGTGAAAACAATACTAAATCAAGGAAGAAAGTTTAGAATCATGCGATTCTAACTTACAATAGATTCTCAATGATTAATTAGCGAAATAATGATTGTGATGGCGATATTATTAGTAAGAAAATAATATTTAAGTGAAACATATTTTTTAATATTAGATAAATAATAAAATTAAAAAAAATACAATGGTAATAAGGCCTTGATGGAACCGTGGTGATGGTTGTTGTTAGGTAAATGTGGTGGACGGTATATGAGAAAATGAGAGGGTGGCAGCTATTGAAATGGTTGAAACATAATGCACTTATAAGATTATGAGTTGATTATTTTTTTATATAATAATTGAGAGAAAATATTATTAAAGCTAGTTCTAATAAATAATTATACTACCAGAAAATTGCTAAATACCAATGGAAATACTGACAAAAAAATATCATCAATAAATTATGATGACATTTATTGACAGAACATCACGTTGTTGTTTTCATCGCGTATTCATCGATAGAAAAAGTTCTGTCAGTGAATACAAATGGAATTATTGGTGCAATTCAAAGAATAAAAAAAAATTAAGTATTCTCTCATTAATTTTGTCGGCAAATCTGACGTGTTAATATTGTCGATGGAATTATCATCATTAATTTTCGTCGATAATGTTTAAGTTATAACATGTCACACAACCCCCCCTCTCCCACTCTATCATTTCTTCGTTTTTCTTTATTTTTCTTTCTTTAGAAAACAACACCCTCCTCATTTTGTCATAAATCAAGCTTTCATCATTACAAATTTGGCCACCCTAATACTTAGTCTGTCAATATCCCTGTCCTGGTTTAATTTTTTTTTTTTTTTTAAGATTCGCTACATTTTTTATGGTAATGTTTTTGGCATTTTTGGGTAGTATATGTGGTTTAATTGTGTGTTTATTTGTTTTATAGCTTTTTTTTATACAAATTTGTTGTATGAATGTATGATTTGTACATGTTATGATTTGTTTGAGATTTTAAAAAATTATATTTGTTTGTCATTTGATGAAATTGAGTTTGATTTTATAACTTATGTGTTTTATAATGAAAGAAATAATGGGTTATTTAACGGGTACATTTCATATTTTGTCAATTTTATTGTTAAGTTGAAAATTTTGGTAAATTTAGAGGAATTTGAATTTCAAGAGAAAATTGATGATTATTAAAGGGTACCATTAAAATAGATTAAATATGTTTGAATTCAACCAATAATATAGCTAATTAATTAGGTACCGATAATTTGTTTAGTTTACATTATCAATTAATACATGTTGTCATCAATACTCTATACAGGATTCATATAAGTAATGGATGATCATTCTTAGATATATCGAGTTTTACCCAAAGGGTTACACAAGATGGATTATTGTAATGAAATTGAGAGTTTTATTAATTATGTACTATCTAATCTGAAAAATATTAATGGGAGTGGTATTATATATTTATATAAGAGGTGTAAAAATAAAAATCTCCTCGATATAGATGTTGTTACGATGCATCTTCTATATAAAAAAGAGGTTCATGAAAAAATACTTGTGTTGGTTTACACACGGAAAACCATGTATTTCTTACGAGACCATGATAGAAAGGATGGTTGGATCAACTTCTATTTCTAATAATGTGTATGAAGTTGTAGATGATAATAATAATTCTTATAAGAGTATAATAATGGATACAATGAGAATTAATTTGGGTTATGCAGGTAAATGTTCAAGTGTAGATGAAGAACCAAATGTAGACACAATTAGGTTTCTTAAACTTTTGAAAGATTTCGACGAACCGTTTTATGATAGGTGCATAAATTATTTTAAATTATTGTTTGTTGCACATGTGTTCACTATCAAGTTGGATCATTGGATGAGTGAAGCTTATTGTGATAGATACATTGAATGAGCGAAAAGCATTTTACCTGAAACAAATAGGCTGGAAAAAACTTTTATATTGCTAAATCCATGATGAAACTATTTGGCTTAGGATACTAGAAAATTAACATATGTCTAAATTTCTAAATATTGTACTACCATGAAAATACAGATTTTACCGAGTGTAGAACCTGTAGGCATGCTCGATATTAACCTAAAACTGGTAGGGAAGGACTTTCGTCACATATAGAAAACTTAGATACTTTCTAATTACTCCTAGGGTGCAAAGGTTATTTAAGTCTCTAAATATTATTGAGCACATGATATGACATCATTCATATTATATGATAGATGGAGTCATTGTGCACCCTTTCGATAATGAAGCTTGAAAGTAGTTTAATAGGGTGCATCCTCGATTTTTAATGGAATCGTAGAATGTACATCTTGAGTTATATACAAATGGATTCAATCCATTTGAATAATTTATTGCACCCTATATTTGTTGGCTAGTGACACACACGGCTTACAACTTGTCATCGAAGATGTGTGTGAGGCTAAAATCATGCATAATCTGGATGTCATACATACCAAAAAGAATGTGTTTGAAAACATATTTAACATGATGATTGACGTGAAAGGGAAGACAAAGGACAAAATGAAGACTAAATTGAATATAACTTTGTTTTTTCACTACAAGAATACGAATTTGGTTTATAATAAAACACGGGTCGCAAAGCCCAAAGTCAGGTTTGCCTTGGCCTTTCTTGTCTATCAATGGCTTAAAAGTTTGTGTTTTCCTTATGGATATGCTTTGAACATATCTAGATTTATGAATTTGAAAGATGGAATAGAAAAAAAAAAAGAGTTATGATTGTCATGTCTTTATACAAACTTATTACATTTACTTACAGGGATTTATTGCAAAAAAGGATATAGAATGCACTAAAAAAGATCAGTCACTTTTTCAAAGATATATGCTCTAATAAGTTGCATACCAAACACATGGAGAAGCTTAAAATGAATAGCGTCCAAACAATCTTTAAATTTGAGATGATATTCTGTTCATTCTTCTTCGACTCGATGGAGCATATACCTATATATTTATCGTTTAAGAAAAATGTTAGAGGTTTAGTCCAATATAGATGAATGTATACATTTAAGATGTTAGGGATTACATATCCATCCTAAGTAATTTTCTATTGTCTTTTTTTTTAATAAAACATTTATTTATTCAATATTTGTTTAATTTCATATAGATACTTATTTAACCTTAAGAAAAAGTTAATAAAAAGGCACATGTTGATACTTTGATATGTGAGGCTTATATTGTTGAAGAGATTTCAACATTAATCTCGTAATATTTTGAGCCTCACTTAAGAATAAGAATAAATCGTGTTCCAATATATTATGATGGTGGGGAAGTTTCTTCATGTGAGAATTTGTCAATGCTTCCCCATCCTAAATGACCTTTATAAAAAAAAAAAACAGTGAGAGGAAAATACTTGATAAAAATCAAATTTACTCATACATATAATTATGTGTTATTTAACTAAGATGAATTGAGATCTTTTAGTAGGTACAATACTAAAATGTTGCTATTTTTAAATAATTTTTTTATACTTTCATATAAACTAATAGATTAAGTAATTCCTTGTAGGCAACATCATTAATGTTTACTATCCCAATATTAACATGTTGTGATTTTACTGTATTTGCAGATTAGAGAGATAAGAAATACAAAAATATTGGGAAAAAATATATTATTTCAAACAATGAAAATATCGATAAAATGTCAAATACCAACAGAATTATCGCCGGCCATACTCCCTCGAAGAGTTCTATAAAGTTGGAAAAGATTACAGGACTTTGGCACTATTTGTTATTGATGGAAATACCAACGGACTTACTCCCTCGAAGAAATCTAATGATTTGGCAAAAAAAAATTCAAGACTCTACCATTGTTTTTTTATTGATGGAATTAGCATCAAACTTAATCCCTTAGCGAGTTCTAGAGAGATGGAAAAAAATTACAAGACCTTGCCTCTGTTTTATACCAATGGAATTATCGATGGATTAAGTCTATTTGAGAGTTCTAGAGATTTGGGGGAAAATTACAAGACTTTGCCATTGAAAACTTAAATCATCGATGGAATTATCGACTGAACAAAATGTCATCAAAAAGTTATGGGGGCCTTTGGAAAATTTTATGGGTTTTAAAAAACTTTCAGTGTTAATAACAAATAGAATTACTAATGGACTATAAAAATTATTAAATGTTAAATTATTCATCGATAATTCTATTAATAATAAACCCTTTAAATAAAAGATCAAAATTCCTAATTCTAGAAGTAAAAAAACAAAAACAAAACAAAACCCTTCTCTCTCCCTCTCTTCTCATTTCCCCTCTTCATCCTCTATCCCTCATGTTTGTAGGCTTTCCCTTCTTTGCCTCTCCTCTCTTATGTTGTGTAGCTCAAAATCAAACCATTGAAGAGAGATTAACAAGTCTTTACTCTCCTCTCCAGGTAAATTTTCCCTATATCATGCTCCTACTTTTGATTATTTATTGATAAATCTGTTTTAACAACTAATAAAGAGATGCCCCCCCCCCCACTCTTTTGAGTTAGGTTATATTCGTGTTCATTAAAAAAAAAAACATTTTAACCAATTTCTTCAATGAGTTGAAGTTTTGAGGTACTTGTAACAGCTTATGATTCACACGTGCCGACACTATTTTGGTTGCCTTGATCAGGTTCTTAGTTATTCTTGCAATTTGTAGTCATCCCCAACCATATTAAAGGTCGATTTTTAAACTAGCATAATCTTTTGGATTTCTTACAAATTTGAGATAAATTGTTAATTGTGATAGATTGATAATTTTTTACGCATGATGGCAAAAATCTAATAGAGAAAATTGTTATTTTGGGTAGGTTAGGGTTAACTGTTGATTGGTGGTGAAAATTATATTAGGAGATTATTATTATTTGAAATTTTTAATTTTGATGTTATTATTTTTGGTATAACTCTTGAATTAATTGAGATTTGTTTTACGGGAATTGAAATATTATTATGCTTATAGTTACTAACTCTATTGGTTAGGATGGAAGATTTAAATTGAAGATATGAATTATTATCTTGATAGTTGGTTTGTAAAAAACAAAGTGTGAATTTATTATGCCTATAGATAATTAATGATGAGAATTAGATTTATTTTGGTTTTTTGATAAAAAAAAAATGATTTTGTGGTCATACATGATGCTATGAGAAGGGAGGAAATTCTCAACTGTCAATTTTAGGGTTCTAGGGAAACTTTGAGGGAAATGACTATTTTGATGCCAATATCATCAACTAACATGAATTAAGTACTAAATAAAGTAAAATTATGAAGGTTATTCAAAGAAAAATATTCGGTAAATGATGGAATTTCTTCTTCTAAATACATACACAAATTTAATAATAGTCATAAATAGAATTAATTGATTTGCAACATGAGTTTGTTGATGTGTATTTTGTAGGTTTTAAAATTTTAAGTAGGCTCTAATATAGGGGGTGCTGCCAAGATTTTTTTTAAAATAATATATCAAAAGAACCAAACTTTTAGCCCAAACTAAAGTCCAAGTTAGCCCAAACTCAACCTAAGTTAACCTAGGTATATAATGAAAAGTTGCAAAAGAATTATTTTTCTCTTTTCTTTTTTTTTCCTTATGGCTGTCATGACCCTTCTCTCATTAAATCAAGGATTTTAGTTTTTTACAATGCTTTTTTGGTTCAAGAAAGGTGGAAGTAACAAGTAAGTGTTTCCCTTCTATATTTTATTTTTATTTTTATTTTTGGGTTGTGTATGGAAGGATCAATGAAACCGTTAGGGTTTTGTTATGATTTTGATGACTGTTTGATCATGGAGATATAATTGATGTAATATGGTGTTAGATGGCATAAAATAAACTATTAGGATGTCAGGAATGATAGGTTTTGATGAACAAGTCGTTTGTTTTTTTATTTGGGTTATATAGATTGTAGACTAGTAGGTCGGGATTTTGGAAATCCCAACCAACCAGTTCACTTTTTGCAATAAGTCAACCGATTTACCCTATAATTAGGGTTAATTGAGTATATTAGGTTAAATTAGTTTGGGTTATTTTCATAATCGATCAGGTGAATCAGTTTGGTTTTATAATTATAATTTTGTTTCTAAGTTTAGAGTTTTAATCTTTGATGTTAGTTTTGCTTTGAGTTGTTTTTTAATGTTTTTCGTATCCTTTATAGGTTCTACTAATATTTCTTTTAACGATCTTCAATAGTCTTCAATTCTAAATCTGTTTGCCTTTTGTTTTTGTTTTCCGAGTGAGTGGGGTAGTCTTTAATATGCATGAAATAATAATATATGTATGTTGATATTAGGATGAGTACAATTGATTAAGGTGATCTAAGATAAGGCTTAAAAAACTCAGGGTAGGCAAAAGAATTACATGGGTAAGAAGAGGTGTGGTTTGGAGTTTTTATTGGGTTACGTGTTCTTAAAAGTCTCTTTGACTAACAAAATATTTAGATTTGAAAAAAAAGGAAGTTTGAGTCCCATGTTTATAGGGCCTTTTGAGATTTTTGAAAGAGTAGGGGAAATGGCATACCGACTTGGCTTGCCACCTCATTTGTCCTCCATACATTTCGTGTTCCATACTTTCATGTTGAGAAAGTATTTGTCTCATCCATGTTATGTCTTGGAGGATCAGTCGGTTGAAGTGAGGGAGGATATTTAATACGAAGTCCACCCAATGGAGATAGTGGATCGACAAGTTATAAAGCTTCGGTTGAATGATATCGCATCAGTTAAGGTGGTGTGGTGTGGACACCCATGCAAAGAGACTTAAGGCGGAAATGCGCAACAAGTATCCATACTTGTTTGATTTTGATGGTAACACATATTTTCTCAAAGTTTAAATTTGAGGACAAATTTTGGCCCAAACCCAAGCAATCCCAAATCCAACCTAAATTAACATAGGTATATAAGGAAAAGTTGTAAAAAAATTGTTTTTCTCTCTGTTTTTTTTTTCTTATGGCTATCGCGACCCTCCTATCATCAAAACAAGGATTTAAATTTTTTGATCTTGAGTTTTTGGTTCAATAAAGGTGAAAGTAACAAGTGTTTCCCTTCTATTATATTTTTATTTTTGGGTTGTTTATGGAAGGATCACTGAAGAAGTTAGGGTTTTGTTATGATTTTGATGATTGTTAGATCTTGGAGTTATAATTGATGTAATAAGGTGTTAAATGACATAAAACGAACTGTTAAGATGTTAAGCATGATGGGTTTTGATGAACAAGTTGTTTCTTGTTTTTTTGGGTTCTAGAGATTTTAGACTGGAAGGTCGGGTTTTTTGAATATATATATATATATATATATATATATATATATATATTTGTGTGTGTGTGTGTTTCTTTATTTCTGAGTATGAATAATTAATTTTAATGAATGAATGGAAATTAAAGTTTATAAATTTTGAGGTTGCACACATAATAAAATCATAGATGGAATTGTCTTTATTTCAATGGAGTCAGGTTTCTAAAAATCATAAATGAAAGCTTATGATTGATGCTTGGTTTAAAAAGCTCAAGGTTAATATATAAATAAACAATTATTTTTTAAAATATTTTATTCAATTAGTTTTTTAATTTTAATAAACTAAATATTTTTTGAAATTGACGTGTAAGGAAAAATTTTATTGGGAGGAGGCTGCCAACGGTATGGCTAGGAGAGTGTGGGAGAATCACAATGTCATTATGTAAGATTGAAATTCAAATTGTGATATTTTAAAAAATATTAAAATTTAATTTTCATTATCTTGTTCAATTTTTTTCTATGAATCAAGTTGCATGATTTACAATATGAGGCCTAAAATAAAGCAAAGAAATATGCAAAAGATAAAGGTCTTCTAAGGTGGGAGGACATGGCCATATGGAGAGATTTAAACCTCTACACATCTCGCAGGGTATCTAGGATACTTATATCCAACACATGGTGTTAGGGTGTTTCTTGAGGTGGTCATAGTCTAGTTCAGAGAACCAGACCAATGAGATTCATGGTTCCATGACCATGCACACTAGCAAAACCATTCCATTCGTTTCACATGCAAAACGAATGGTAAGATTTTATTTTATATAATTTTTTTAATTGTTTTATTATATGAAAAAGTTTAACAAATAATAGCTTGTTTTTGCATGTTACGACGCTCAGGCATGTCAAAAATTGATGGAGCTTTTTATTGAAACTCACATGCATAAAGAGAACAGATAGAAAGAGGTACAACAACTCGTGGATAGTCAAGCCCAGAAGTTCATAGTAAGTAGAATTTGAATATTTTTTAAGTTATTTTTTTATATTTGTTGACATGTTTTTTTATGAAACAAATAACACCCGATTGCATGAGGGATATGGAGACGATCCTTCAACCAATCCATAGCTCAATCTAGATTTCTAAATGAAGCTGGATCAGTCGGTGGACCCATTAAAAATCAGGTTTATGGTATCTCTAACATTACGACCAAGGATATATAAGCAGACCGTAATGTCTTAACCACTGGAATATCACAATCCATATTGAACCAGCAATTATCGGCCATCCAAGTGATCGTACAAGAAGAGGTTCAAGCTGAGATGGCCTACCTTAGTGCGAAGATGACCCAATTTACGGCTAAGACAACCAAACTAAGGGATAAATTGAATGTCATCAAGCAATTGTTGACAGCTCTCACAAGTACTTGTACTCAACCTCGTCGCCCTTATTGTTCTAGCAAAAACCCACCTTTGTCTTCTCTTTCAGCTTTTGTCCACTAGATAGATAAATTATATTTAATAACATTTTAAAATTAATAATACAAATTTGCCTTTAATTTTGTTTTATTTTTTTAATTGTATTGTTTGTTTTTTAATTTTTTACAAAAATTATATATAATACCTACAAAATTTGAAATACTAATAGAATTACTGACGAACTAAGTCCCTTGGAGAGTTCCAAATAGTTGGAAAAAAATTACAAGTCTTACCAATGCTAGATGTAATTCTTTAATAGATTAATTCTGTTGGTAATATATATATATAATCATTGATGAATTTACCAATGGTTTATTTTGTCACTAATATGCCATAATCACATATGGATTTATTGAGGGAATTATTGCTAGTAAATTGTTTTGTTTGGCATGATAATCTCATTATTAAACCCCTTTATGATTATATTACTAGTGAAATAAAAATCACTTTGATGACATGTTTATGTTTGTAATTCCATCAATAATTTTATTTCTGATGGAACCTAGCAAAAGAAACTACAAAAAGCTTTTCTGAAATTAGCTATTGTATAGAAGAATTTTGTATTTATATCTCCTACCTTGCACTAGTTTTCTCTTGACTTTTATCACCAAATGACTTCCACATTTTTAATTACCCTTCTACCTCAAGTTCTTTATTTGGCTTTGCAAGTCCAAGAGTCTGTTATCCTAATTTCCAAATATCAAGCAATTCCAAGTCAGAGTTTTCCTAGTAAAGTAATTCATAAATTTAAATAATTTTTTTTTCTCGGTATTTCTTAGTCCATTATGAATTGATTACTATTTATAATATATTTTAGAGAACTCGATAAGCTTAAACACTTTTCTATGCAAATAAATTAAATTTGTAGGCCAATTGTACAATATTTAAGTTGATATTTTTTTATAAAATAATTTATGACAAAAACTCAAAAAATCTATAAAACAATTTTTATAAAAAATAATTTAGGTAAAGCAAAATCTCCTTTGCAAATAATCTGATTTGATATGATTGTTTTTGAAGTTTCTTCTTTGTGAATCTTGAGTTTATTTATTTTTATCCAACTCCCTCCATAACTTTACATGAAAAAGCTATGTTTGGTAATAATTTTGCATTGTGTTAAAAAGTGTTTTTAAAAGTTCATTTGAGCTTTTTTTTTTAAAAAAAAAAACATTATTTTGATCTTCAAATCTCAAGGGCTTTCGAAAAATTTTGATATATTAATATTAAAAATAATATATATATATATATATATATATATGAAAAAACATCAAATAGTCAAACACAAAGTCAGTGATCACATTCATTTACCAACTATTAACGGTCGGAGAAAAAACATAAATAAATCTAAACTTACGAGTTATGAATTTTTAAATATATACACGTGTTTTAAATCACATGGTAAATTATTCATCTTATAATTAGAAAAAATGAGATTCACTAACATTTGAATTTCTAGATAACAATAATTAATAATATTTCATATAAGAAATTTAACTGAATTTAGTTTATAAGAGAATATAAGCGAACTGGTTAAAAATATATAATTTTAAAATTTACATAATGAACAAAATATGCCAATTCCTTATAGTTAAATAGCACATAAATATGCGCTTGTCTAAATTTGATGTCTGTCAAATATCTCCACATCATCGCATAACTTAATAATAGTCATCTAGGATTGCCAAATATTGATAATTTCTCAATTGAATGCAGTTCACCATCATCATCATTTCTTAGAATGTTGTCGCACCCAAAAACAAAATCCAATTGCGGGTTCGACTGGCGATTTTTCTTTTTGTTATTTGATTTTATTGATTTGGTTCTTTGGAGTCGCCACCTAATATTTTGGTCACTAGGAACCCTAACTGGTCTCAGAGATTGGGTACGGGGACTGGTTGCGTAAATGAAAGGTATTAGCACCCCAAATACGCCCTACCTAAGGTAAGCTACATTGTTTTATTGTCTGATAAAAACTAAGGTGTTATTGTGTTTTCCTAGTTGTTGGTCTGTCTATGGTTCAAGAAAAATCCTCCTCGGTAAGGAGATCTTTATCTTATCGGGTAAAATCCTAAACGTTCTAACGTCTATACCAAAACTTAGAAAACAAAAAGATTTTTTTAGAATTTTTGAAATATTGGCCTAGTTCTCATGGCTTGAATAAACTGGTTATTAAAGCCAAAATGCATGCTAATACATATATTGTTTTGAAAAAAAAAATTTGTTGTGTGAAAATATGATGTTATAATATTTATATATATATATATATATATATATATATTAGAGAGATTAGGCCGTATTTTAAAACCAAAAAAACAAATTTTTTTTGGAAAATATTATTTTTTATGCTTTGAAGAAAATCGGGTATTTTAATACTGAGTTTGTATCCTTACGATATAAAAATACAACTCAATATTAATCCACTTTAATAAAAATATGCAGAAAAATCAACAACATTTTTAGGGATTTTTTAGAATATTTTTTGAAAGCAAAAACATTTTTTATTCTGAAAATCTTTGATATTTTGACGAAAACCGGGTATTTTTAACACTGGTTTTGTATCTTTACGGTATAAATATACAAACCAACATTAAAACATTTTGACAAAAATATGCAGGAAAATCAACAATATTTTTTTAAGATTTTTCAAAATATTTTTTTTTTAATATTTTTTTATATATATAGCATATATACACACATATATTATAATATATAATATATAATATATTATATTATGGGGCTGGGCCGGCCCAAATAAATGGGTCAGGCTCAGCCCAAAAAAACAAAAAAAAAACAGGCCGACCTCGGCCCAAAATGAAATTGGGCCGATCTCGGCCCAAAAACTTCTACAGTCTGGGTCAGGACCGGCCCAGACTTGCAAGGCTGGGTCAGGACCGGCCCAGACTTGCAAGGCTGGGTCAGGACCGGCCCAGACTTGCAAGGCTGGGCCAGCACCCTCGGCCCAGCGGGGGGAAGAATTAATTTTCTCTCCCCCCCCCCCCCGCCTCTTGCATGCAGAATGCATGCAGGAGACAAATACCTGCAGAAAACAAAGAAAACAGGGGGGAGAAGAAAATGTACCTGGCGTGGAGGAGGCGGTCGCTGGCGGTGCTGAAGTGGCGTGGCTCGTGCACGGTGGCTCCTGGCGGCGGCGCTGCGGCTGTTTCCAAGTGTTCGGTTTGCTCTCTCTCTCCTCCCTTCTCCTTGTTTCGGTTCTCTTTTTTTTCTTTTGTTTTCGGTTTGGTTCTAGTATTCCCTTCTCTCTCTCTCGTGCGTGCTCTCTCTTCTCCTCTCTCTCCTCCCTTCTTGGTTTGTTTGTTTTTTTTTTTGTTTCCGGGTCCCTTTTCTCTTCGGTTTTCCTTCCTATTTATAGGGGAAAAAAGACGGTGCCTTTCGCTAGTGCGCCTTGGGAGTAAATCACGCAACGGCTGGTCAGCCATTGACGCGTTTGGTGGTGGTGGTGGGGGCGAGGAGAGAGAGGCGGGAAGGTTTGAAAAAAAGGTTTTTTTTTTGTCTTCTGTTGCTGTTCAATCGGGGGGAAGAAGAAAGATGAACAGTGTCGTTCAAAACGACACCTTTCTGGTCTTCCTTTTTTTTTTTTTATTTGCTATATGAAACGGCGTCGTTTTGGAGAAAACGCGTCGTTTCATTTAAATGAGCCAAAGTTTAAATCAGCCCTCCATCATTTCTTATTCATTTCAATTGTATCCCTGCCAAATTCGGTACCCGTCCCTCTTGTTGGCCGCCTTTTTCACTTTGGTCCTTGGCCTCTGATTTATGCAATTGAGCCCCCAATTGATTAATAAACTTTCAATTTCTTCAATTAGACCCCTGAACCGAATAATTGCAGCCCCTCCATTTATGCGCCTCTTCCAATTTGGTCCCTGGTTTCGGATTTTCTTAATTAAGTCCCTAATTGGCCATTAAACTTCAATATTTATGCAATTAAGCCCCTGATTTGACCCAATAAATTCCTAAAAAATATATTTTGGCCCGAGAACTTAAATTTCTTCTAATTAAAGCCCAAATTGACTTAAAAATCATTTTTTCTTGCACTCAAATCCTCTATAAATTCAATTAAAAATCCAATTAAGTCCATAAACCTCCAAATTTGGACTTTTCTCCTCAAAAATCAAATTTTTTTATCCATCAGGGCTCTTATCATTCAAGAATATATTGTCAAAAATCCATCTTTGTATTTTTATCCTCCTTGACCGATTTTTCTGACCACCTTCTGAGTGCTTCTGCCTCCTGTTATTTTTCTAACCTCCTTTGGCTATTTATTTTATTTTTATTTTTGTGGAGACCCAAAAATGGGTTACAACAAATGTGATTGATTCTTATTCTCAAATAAGACTCAAAACAATATGAGGTAAATGTTCAAATTTCTTTAACAATATAAGCCTCATATATCAAAGTCTCAATATGCGTTTTGTTTTTAATATTTTTCTTAAGGTGAACAAGTATCTGCATACAAGTAATAAGAAATGAATGACTAAAAGTTTTTTTTTTAAATGAAATGGTCAATTACTTAGGATGCATATAATCCCTAACATCTCAAATAAATACATCAATTTGTACTATATAGGACCTCTAGCTTTTGCATCATATGTTAGATAAATGGGCAGATGCTTTATTGAGTCGAAAAAAAAAAAGAGAAAATCATTTCAAGTTTGTAAATTGTCTTAATAATATTCATTTCAAGCTACTACATATGTTGGGTATGCAACTTACTCAAACAAATATCTCTAAAAAAGTAATTAATCTCTGTTAATGCATCACATATCTCTCTTGGAAATAAATTCTTATAAGTAGTTGGAATGAGTATTTGCATAAACACATAGTAGTCATGACTCTTCATTCTATACAATCTTCATTCCTCTAAATTTACCAATCTAGCTAAGTTGGAAGTATATACATTAGAAAATCATAGACACTTAATCCATTCGTAGACAAGATATTATGCATCCTTGTGTAAGATGAAAGTGGCTTTGAGCTTCGCAACATGAAACCCATCATTAATCAACTCCCTTCAAGTAACATATTTTACATCCATTCAAGGATCTTATCATAACTTGCCTTACTTAACCTATAATCTAACTTGATGGTAAACACTTGTGCAATTACTGATAATTTATTATGATAATGGTTCATCAGAATCTTTCAAAAGTTCAAAAAACTTATTTGCATCATCATTTGGTTCTTAATTTAAAGCGATGTTACATGAACCTTCACTTGAATAATTTTGATTTATTTATGTTGTATCCATCACAATACTCCTATAAGAATTATTGTTATCATTCACAAACTCTCGTAAGTTACTAGAAGTTAAAATTGGATTTGAGTCAACCATCCATTATAATATGGTTTCGTAACAAACACAGGGTTCTTCGTGTGGAAATCAATATAAGTATTTCTTGACAAACCTTTTTTTAAATAGATGTATCATCATAACATCTTTATGGTGAAACTTTTTGTTTTTTCACTTCATACATAGATATCTAATTTCACCCCACTAATATTTTTCGGATTAAAAAGTATGAAATTAATAAAACCTTCAACTCCTTTAAGATAATCTTGCATATACAACCATTCTATTGAATCTCGATGTATTCAATAATGATTATCCATTACTTATACAACCTGTATAAATTAACGATGACAACTTTTTATTAAAAATAAATTTGCAACCTAATAACTGATTATCAATTCCAGAAATTCCATTTTCCATCAAAATATGAACTAAACAATAAAATTAAAAACAAATTATTGGTGCCCAACTAATTATCCATCATTTATTCAATTCAAACTTATTCAACTTAAATTAATACATTTTAATTATTATCAATTCCATAAAAATCATTTTTTCCTAAATCTCTAACTTAACAATAAAATTAACAAAATATAATTGGTAGATGTTATTTCTTTAATTATAACACACCTAAGTTATAGAACCAAACTCAATTTCATAAAATGACAAATAAAATCAATTTCTCTCAAATCCTAAACAAACCCTAACATGCAAATCATGTATTAATACAATAAGATTATCTAGAAAAAAGTTGAAAAACACTTAAATATACAAGCGAACAACAAATACTATAAACACATTTCAATAAATTAACTTAAAAAATAAAATGGGTTACATAAGAATATGGTTGAGTTTACTAACTTGGTGGTGTAAAAGTTAACAAAACATGAAATCAAGAGACAAAGGTTGACGCTATTGACAAATGTTGGTTGACACTAATGGGATCAAGTTACTGGATTTGCATGAGGGTTGTTGGAATATGAAGATAATTGAAGAGGGGGGGTTTTGTGGTTTTTAGAAAATGAAGAAATGAAAGGAAATCGACAATTGTCGACTTTTAAAACATTTAAAATCTTCATCAAAAACTCCATCAAAACTTTCATTGACATTATTGACGTGTCAAATTTTTGATGAAATTATTGATAAGATTTTTATTGATTTTTATTTTTTTTCGATTCTGCCGCTATTTCTGTCAGAAAGTACCAACAAAAAAATTTTGTTGTTATTTCAATAATAAATTATTGATATATTATTTTCATTGATGTTTCCATTGCTATTTGCCATTTTATTGGTAGTGTATATAAACAGTTCAAACTTTATTTAATTGAGAATTACAACATCATAATTTATCAGCTTAAGATTAATCTGCCTATGAGTCACATATTCGATCAACACGAGGGCATCTATGAAGCATGTAGTGAAAACAACCCTAAAACCTCAAACCAACTATTATGTAGAGATATATAAAAGACAATCATAATTAATCACACAAAAGCATATAGAGAACTTACATGGTTCAACTTTAGGCCTACTTCATGGGCAAGACGATTAAAAAAATTATTATAAGAAAATAGAAGATTACAAGGTGTTACACAAAATTGTTATCTCACCAAAAATCTCAAAGTAACCTAAAACTCACATCTTATCTTCTCTCTTTAACTACCAAAGTGTCGATAAAATAGACACTCATAAATAAACTTTGACCCTAAAATATAACAACTTTAGGCTTTTATATATTAAATAAGTTTTTAAGTATTTATTTTCTTACTTTGACTTATAATTTAAGACAAACCCAACAAATATATATCTTGGTTTAAATTGAGCCAACTTACAAAACTTGAACTTCTCTTTGATTTCCTCCACCAAGCATCTCTAAAGTACTACACAAAACAATCAAGTTCAAGCAATGCTTGAACTTGACTATAGAGATAGGCTTTGTCAACTTGTTTATATGGTTCTCAATTATAATAATCTTCTTCACTATTACAATACCTTGTGACATGATATCTAGAATGAACCGATATCTCATATCAATATGTTTGGTCTTTTTATGGCATGATTCTTGGTTAAATGAATAGCATTCTAGCTATCACAATATATAACAATCAACTCATATGACAAACCAAAATTCTCAATTAAACTTTTCGACTATAAAACTTCTTTCATTACCTTTTTTAATGTCATATACTCAGTCTCTATTATAGACAAGGCAATAATGAATTACAAAATTATTTTCCAACTAATGACACACCCCAAGAAAGTAAAAATATAACCTATCAACGATCTTTTCCTACTCAAATCACTAGCATAATCTGAATCTACAAAGCCTTTAATACCACCTCTAGTGTTACCACCTTCATCATATACCAAACCAATATTTGTAGTACCTCTAAGATAACAGAGTATTCATTTCACGGTCTACTAGAGGACTTTACCATGATTTTCTATAAACCTGTTGACCACACTAACAATATGTGAAATGTCTAGACGAGTGCAGACCATAGCATGCATAGTGCTTCCAATTGCACTAGCATATAAAACACTTGACATGTTCTCCTTCTTTTTTTGAGTTTCTAGTAACAATATTGAAGATAACCTAAAATGGTCCGCAAATGTAATACTCACTGAAATGTAGTCTTGCATACTAAAACACTCAAGTACCTTCTCAATATACTTTCTATGTAATAAGTATAACTTGTTAGCGCTTCAATCTATGTACATCTCCATACCTAAAATCTTCTTAGCTACACCCAAATCCTACATCACAATTCACCACTCAATTGATCCTTCAAAATATCGATCTCAGACATGTTCTTGGAGATAATCAACATGTCTTAAACATACAACAGGTACACAGATAAAACATCTAAAGGTTTTCTAAAAAATACACAACAATCATAGTCATTCCTAGAGTAACCATATCCAAACGTAAAAATATCAAACCACTTATACCACTGTCTTAGTGACTACTTCAACCTATATAATAACTTCTTCAATAAGCACACATGGCATTCCTTATCTTGAGCAATGAAACCCTATGGTTGATGCATAAATCATTTTCTTTAGCTCACCATGTAGAAAAGTTGTTTTGAAATCCGATTGCTTAAGCTCCAAGTAAACAAAACAACCATAACAAGCAATATCTAGATAGAACTATACTTCATAACTAAGGAGAACACTTTATTAAAGTCAAAACTTTCTCTGTATGTAAAGTTCTTAGCAACTAGGTGTGCTTTAAACCTTCCATCCTCAACCTCTGGAATTTCATCTCTCCTCTTGTAGAGAGACTCAATCTCTTCATTCATATCAATCATTTATTAAGAAGGTTCTTTGTAAGAAATTACCTTTTTATAAGAACAAAGCTTATGATCATCAAGATTCTCTATAACATTAAGGTAAAATCAACTAAATCAACATAACCACAGTTAAACAATGTTTTTATCTATCATTTTTTATTTTCTTGTAGCAATACTATAAGGTTGTTCTTTAAATGCATTTTTAACAACAATATCATACACCATTTCATTAATAGATTTAACTGGAACATCTTTCAGCACTATCACTAAAGCTCTAACCTTAAGCTTTACCTATTTTCTAGTACCCTAGTTCATCTCAACATCAATATTGGTTAACTCGTTTTTCTTCCAAACATAGAAAACTCATCAAATGTCACGTCTAGATTAGTAATAAACTCAAGTGACTTGTTATCAACACATAAAAACTGATATCCCTTCACTCTAGATGCATAACCTAAGAATATGTATTTCCTTACTCTAGGCTTAAGTTTATCTTCCTTAACATGAGCATAAGCAGGACAACCAAATACTCTTAGTTAGAGTAATTAGTAGGAGAAGTCATACCTCGTATGGAGTCTTCAACTCTAAAATTATTAATGGAGATCTATTCACTAAATAACAAGTCATGTTAACTTCTTTAGCCCAAAAGTGATTTGACATTTCAGCTTGTGAAAGCATATAATATGTTATTTTCAAGAGTGTTCTATTAATACGTTTTGCAATTCTATTTTTTTATATTGTATTCTTGACATGATGTCTAAAAAATCCTTCATTATTGTAGAACTCATCAAACTCACATAAGAAAATTTTCAAACCATTATTAGTTTTTAAGTATTTGATCTTCTTATAAGTCTACTTATCAATCAAGGCTTTCCATTACTTGAATATGATAAACACATTACTTTTATCTCAAAAAAAATACACTTAGACCTTGCTAAAGTAGTCATTAATAAATATTAATAGATATTATGCTACAACTTTTGATATAATAGGAGAAGAACCTTAAAGGTCAAACTGAACATAATCTAGAATGCCCTTGGTACAATGAATAGTTGTATTGAATTTGACCCTATATATTTTACCATAAATACAATGCTCATAAAAATATAAGTTATCTATTTTTATACTATATAGTAAATCTTTTTTACTTAACTCTATCATCCGTTTTTCCTACTTATATGTCTTAGTCACATCTGTGATAACCATAACTTTGGAAATCAAGAAGAGTCAAAAAACCAAATTCTTCATCATCTTTGGAATATATTGAACCTCTATTGTTCTAATAATATCATCATACATTCTAATTCAAATAGTACTCACACCAATAATAGAAAGTTCTTTGTTGTCCCTTAATGAAACAATATCATTGGCAACTTTATAAGTGTAAAACTAGCTTTTATTGGGAAAAATATGAAACCTTCAAGCAGAATAAAAAATTCACTCATCACCTAAACCATCAACAAGCATAGCCTGAACATTTTTAGCTTCATCGGAAATTTTTCCTTTGCTAGCAATATTTGAAACTTTGAAGGTTTCCTCATTCTTTATGTTGTCTTTCTGCTTAGGACAATTCTTCTCAAAATGCTTTACTTCATGACACTCAAAGCATTTAATTAATTGTTTTTTACCTCGATTTTGATCTAGACTTCCCTCCACTACCCGAAACCTTATTATTTCTTTTTCCCCTCATAACCAAAACCTTTGTATTATCATCATTATGACTCTCTAACACTTATTTTTTTAGCTTCCTAGAGTTTAAGAAAGCTTTGACATCTTCTAAACTAAAATTATCCTTTTTATAGAAAAGTATCAACAAAATATTCATAAGATGGAGGTAACAAACATAATAAAATCAAAGTTCAGTCATCGTCTTCAACCTCAACATCAATATTTTGCAAATCTAAAATTACTTTATTGAATTCACCAGGATGGTCTTTAATAGGCACATATTATTTCATCTAGTGAGTGTACAGTTGATGCTTCAGACACAATCAGTTCATTAGGGATTTGGTCACGTAAAGATTTTCCAACTTTGTATCTTCAACAACCTCCCTAAAAACTTCATCAAACAAACAAAGCAAAACAGCAATATGTGTCCTTTCCATAAGATCTTATTTATCCTCATCATTCATCCTTTTAGGCAGACTCTCTACACTTTTTAATGCCTTAAATAGACCTTGTTGAACTAACAAGGCATGCATCTTAATACACCATATATTGAAGTTATTTCTACCATTAAATTTCTTTATATCAAACTTCATTGTTGACGTTACTTTTGTCGCCATTACAAAAGCCAATTGATAAAAAAGCAAGCTCTAATACTAGTTTGTAGCGGAAACCCTAAAACCTCAAACCAATTGATAAGTATAAAAATATAAAAGATAAGCACAATCAATCACACAAAAGCACACATGAAATTGACATGGTTAGACAACTTAGACCTACTCCACGAGTGAGATGATCATGAAAATTTACTACAAAAAAATAAAAGATTATAAGGTGTAACACAAAATTGCTCTCATTCAAAATCTCAAAGTTACCCAAAACTTAATTTTTATCTCTCGTCTCTCTAGCCACCAAAGTATAGAGAACAGAAACACTCACAAATAAATATTAATCCTAAAATATGACAACTTTAAAGTCATCATATAAACTAAGTAAATTGATTTATTTTTTTCTATTTTAAGATAATCCCAACAAAACATCTATTTCATAATAATAATAAGGTACTATTTTTACATGGTCCTCCACTCATTCTCAATCGCTACTTTTACCACTGTTTGTCCTGGAACTTCAACGTCTATGGATTAAAATTTTACAGGCCTATACAGATCTACTATTGCTGGGCTACAGATTGTACTACTGAGGTAAGTATTATTTCGGACACAGATTTAACAGCTTTCCGCCCAAGTAGGTACTTAACAAAGCCCAGGTCCAGATTTTGAAAAACGTAAAGAGTTCATCATGTTTCGACGAAGTTAATCTTATAACCATCTTCTTTTCGCCTACCCGACACTGCCACACGTAATGCATATCCATGGTAAAACCTTTCACTTTCCTCTCGTATCCTTCTTGGGAGCAGCTGGATAAAGCTGTCAGCAAGGTAACAAGGACAAAAGACAACATTTCACTGCTGGCTACAACGCCTCAAGGACATGTTTTCCCGTTCACGCATCGAAGGCTACACTGTGTAGGAAGCACATTTAGTGGCGATCCATGGAAGATCCTAGCAGTGAGGGTGCCTACCCCCACAGTGGCAGAGGAAGCACATTTTGTGGCCATCCATGAAAGATCCTAGCAGAAGACTAGCTGCACAACCTAGCTAGTTAGTCACTTGACAGTTCCTATATACTCAACTGATTTGGAAGGACAAAGCCTCGTATTCCTGTGAAAGAGGGACAGGTGGGCAAACAGACTATTTCCAAGATCACTTTAGTTAAACAATGTGGAAAATTTCATACTGATGGGTTTTTTTAAAAAAAAAAATGTTTTTAAAAATAATTAATTTTTAGTATTTTCATATTATTTTAATGTATTGATTTCATAAATAATTTTTAAAAAATAAAAAAATTTAATTTTAAAAATTTAATGCGCATCATTTTTTTAATGCAAGTTTTGACCCTCTCATATGGTTATAAAGTTAGGTACAAGTTTTTAAATCATATAAATTTAAATTTAAATTTAAACTTGTTTTAATTTAAAAATATAAAAACAAAACCCTTTAGAAAGCCATTTTGAAGCTTAACAAACATTACAAAACTTATTATTTTTCCCTTGATTGGCCAAATTATATAGCTTTGTTTCAGGGATAAAGATGTTTTTACCGTAAGACCTATTAGTCATTACAAAAATAGATAGAGGTAAATAGTTTTTTTGCATTTTGATTGTACAATGTAATTACTTTATTACCATTAAAAGCAAAATACATTAAACTTTGGTTATGAAGCTTTTTAGTATTTGACTTAATTTTAAAACAGTTAAGTTACTTCATTATCCTTGTAATTTAAAAAGTTTAGTCTTTGATTTAAGAATTCTTTTATCTTTTACGTTTTGTTATTTGATAGTTATTAAGTATCATTAGGGGCAACATGGTAATTTCATAAATAAATAAATAAAAATTAAAAATGTATGAACAATATTTGCTAGGTTTGGACAGCACAGTGTCATCTGGTGTCCAAAACCTTGCTTTTAGGACGAAAGCCAAAGCATCTTGGTGTTCTTTTCATGTATAAGCAGTCCGTGTGGCATAATTATTACATGTTTGGTGTCTGTAGCCTTTTGTTTTTTTCTCTTTCCCCCTTTCCTACTCGATTTTCATGCTAGCCTTCAAAAAAATCAAATCAAACCTTGAGGTTTGTTATCATTTTTTTTATATAGAATCATTTATGAAAAAGATAGATTTTTTTTTTCAATTTTATCACCAATGGATTTTTTAATGTCAGATTTGGTTTTTATTTTTTTATTTTATTAAAAATGGTTTTGAAATTATTTTTATATATATAATTTCATCATTCTTGAGTTTTTTTTTTCTTATGAAATCTAATCTTTATTTATTGCTATTTTTTACCTTGCAAGATTTTTTTAGATTGATTTTTTTTAATTTAATTTTACAATATTTCATTGGTTAGGTTTTTAGCTTCTTAATTGAGCCCAGATCTAAAATTTAATAGGTTGCGGGTTTAAAAGATTAATTCTAATTTATGAAGTTCACATTAATTTTTTTGATTTTTTTTTAACTTTTTAAAGACTTTTTTCCTTTATCCTCCAGCATTTTGTTATTTTTTTTTATTCATTTTCTATGGGATTTTTGAGTTGTTTTGAAAATAACATGAATTGACTCGGTTTTTTTTTTTTTTTATCTTTGTTAAATTTAGTTTTTTCTAAAGGGATTTTTTTAATTAAATTAAATTAATTAATTTCATCCTCTAAAATTTAATTTTTCATGTATTGAACTTCTAAATTGAACCCAAATTGAGAATTTAATGGATTACAAGATTCACTCGGACTTACTTGCTTTTTTTTTAAGCTTTTTTTTGTGAATTCATCCTCTAATATTCTTTTAATTTGTTTTTTATGAGAATTGTTTTTTAATAACAAGAGGTACCTCTGATTTTTTTCCAATTTTTGTTAAATTTAGTTTTAAATTTTTTTTTGCTTTTTAATTAAATTAATTTTATTGATTTCAACGTCCAAAATTTAATTAGACAAGTATAAAGCTTCTTGATTTAACTCAAGTCTACAATTTAACATGTTAAATGTTTAAAAAAATAACATGAATTTACAGGCTTCACTTCGACTTAGTTTTTTCTTTTCTTTTTTTAGTTTTTTTTTTATTTCATCCAACATGTTTTTTTTTTTTAGAAAGTAAGATTATCTTGGATTTTTTTTCAAGATTCTAACTTTTTAAAAAAGAATTTTATTTTTTTTTATTAAATTAAATAAAGATGCTCGTTTCTTAGTTCTTTATCTTTTTTTCTTTTTTTTTATGTTGGCAAAAAATTAACCTGATACAGGGCATTTGTGTAGTTGAAACTGAAACGAACTTTGAAGTTTTTCACACTAGAAACAAAAGAGTTTTGTTTTTTTCTTGTGTTAAATGTCATCTCTATTATTATAAATTTTTGTAAACTAACCTAAAATTCTAGTTCATCACATCAATGATCAATCTTTAATTTAACTCCAGAATGTTCTTTGATACTTCAAGTATATGAGAGCATGCCAAGCGGGAAAAAAATTCTCATCACATAAAACCATGCTAATATAACTAATATAACTTATGAGGATGAAATTATAAAAAAAAACAAAAACAAAAAAAACTGTAAAAATGAACAGTGTAGGTCACGGAGAAATTATAAGGATGCCCAAACGGTAATCTGCACTTTTCAAAAGAACAAACTCTTTTAGTACATTAATATATATAATGTAGCTTGTAAAGTAACAGTTATCCCTATATTTGACAACTTATACCATTATATGACAGTCGTCCATGTTGATAACATCTGCCATCCAAACAAAGCGAATTTGTTATCAATACCTTCACAATCAAAATGGTTGGAAGAGCACCCCAAAGCATCTTGAAACAATATTTATCGCTCATGAATTGATTTTAGCATGGCCAATTTAATACAAAAAAATGCAGAAATGTAAAAGTCAGAAATTACAGCATCTACAAATTCATGCATCCATTCACACAATTGAACCTGCTTACAAAATTGAGGAAAGTAAATTCTGTAGTACGTGCACCTGCAAGACATCATCTGAGCTTTTCTTGCTGAGCTCGGGAAGTATAGGACTCTTCAATATGTCGGGTGAGGAGTGAAATCCCATAATGAGAGGCACTTGAGGAAGCATAATAGGATGTCACAGTAAGTTGAGCAAACTTTGGAAGCACATAACCTACAAATTTATAATTAAACACGCAATTCAATATATGTAAATTGTAGAAAAGATAAGAATACATGTAAATCTAACTCAAGAAAGCAAATCAGAAAACGAAAATACACGGTCAAGATGATGAAGTGCTTTAGTATAAGATGTTTGTTTTATCAATCATGTCATTATACATTTAAAAAAAAAAATAACACTAATGTGGAGTTTAAACACTTCCATAAACATGTTTTAGTCAACAAGACATGGAAAGAAAACGTCGAACATGCGAGAAATTCAATAACAGTCCTTATTTGTATTAATAAGATACGTTGTACAATACACCCCCTTAAAAAATGCTCTGAGAGCACCTAGTAGTAGCCAGTTAGAAGACTAAGCACCTAGGCAGTCTAGTACCTGCCAAGGAAACTAGTACGGACTTCAAATGCTTCACTAACCCTGTCACATACCTTTGACCCAAAACTGTTAGGAACTTCCTCTCGTACTTGTCCAAATCCAAGAAGCTAACCTTTAGGGATCCCACAACTGTGAGGAAGTTGGAAACTCATTCAGCTCAAATAGTACAATTACCCTCTTAAGTTTCTTATTTCACCATGCTATCGCTACCTGTTACTGCCTCAGATGATGAAACTTCCACAAGATTGATAGAGTCACATCAGCCTAGTCCTCTCATTTCTAATTAAGTGACATGCTATTGCAGCAAGAAGCCAAGGGTTTGGCCCCATTTGGGCTCTCAAGCCAACCTCCCTATGATCCATAAGCCAGCAACTAATTGGATTGCATTGAGACTCTTCAAGTTCATACTTTCATGAGCTGTATGGAACATTTCTCTATATTTTCCCTGGTTCCATTGCTACAGCATGCCTTACACAATCGATCAGATCATATAGATCATTAAACTCTTTAGCTTGAATTACAATAAACCAGTACCATTTACTTGACACCTAAATGTCTGCAATTTTTGCCTTTGCTGTTCTTTTTTGAAACTGAAATTCTTTGAATTGTTTGGTTCATTGGGACTAACTGATCCTTTGATTGATATGGCTGTTATTGCCCATCGCAGTATCAAGCACTTGAGGGGCAACTGAGAATTAGTATATGTTAGAAGCGAAAAGATACGAGGAAAAGAAAAATATTTTATTTTCAAGAAATTGTATGTGGAGGGTAATCTGGCAACATAAAAACGTTTGAGTTCCTGAACTCATTTCCATTTTCAGATAATGGTTATAGGAATGTGACTTCTAGAAGTCACTACCAAACTGGGCATTGGAGTCTTAGCTCAGCGTATAACCTCAAGCACCCCCCCCCTAAAAAAATAATAACAATAACAAGATAAAATTGTAGAATCAAGGCAACCCACTTATCCATTTCATGCTAAGAAAAAATGTTGCAATAAATCAATCACAGTAACAGAGGTTACGCCTACCTCCAAATGCAGCACTGGCAGCCGAAACAGCAAGCAGTGGAGGAAGCTGTAAGTAAACACGCATTAACAAACTGAGTAAGCGTGTCATGATTCATTGACATTTGCCAAAAACAAGTGGAAGGCATAAGTCAGTCAAAAGATCCAAAAAGCAGAAACAAATAAGGATAATAGATGTACCCCGACTAGGAAAGGAAGCCACTTTGGTCCCTTCAATCGATTCTGAAGGAATGGAATCCCTGAAATAAAAGAGCGTACTTAACACAAACACTAAGCGAAAACAACAGCAAAATTCACCAAGACGAGGGATTTTGAATTGTTACCGGTATTGAAACCATGAACTGCACTAAGCATTCCACCAATACCCGAGCCAGCCTATTCAATTCAATGACGAGAAAAAGAGATTTAAATTAAATCATCAGCTATAATAATTCTAGAAAATACATTAAGGATTCGAAGTTTTCCTATATAAAATCCTCAAACTCAACTTATCTCGAAAAGTAAAAAACAGAAAAGAAAATTAAACGAGCATGAAAACAACTAAAAATGGAGTTAATTAAACATAAATCGAGCAAAAAATTGAAAATTGGATGAAACAGAAATTCAAAAAAAAAAAACTGACCACAGCGGTTGCGTCATGTAAAATAGAGGTAATGGTCCATTCTCCCTTTGCCTGCACCGAAAAAGAAAAAAAAAAACTTGCAAATCAGCGGGTTGTTTACGTTTTTTTACATCATTGAAAGAAGAAGGGGAAAAGGAGAGAGAGATTGGAGATGAGTAGGTACACAAATAGGGTTTAAGAGAGAAAGACAGCGAGGGCAGCGAGGGGAACCGAGTCCAGGTTTGATAGTAGGATCGTGATAGAGATTTCCGGTTCTTAATTTCTGCTCGTATACCTCTCTAGTCCCCATTGACCCACCACCAATTTGTGGTCTCACCCTCACCAAAATAAGACGCTCGCAGCGCTCGCTCGCTGCACTCTGCAATTCAAAACCTACATACAACAGAGAGAGCAAAAATCAAAAGCCCAACACATAAATTGGCCCATCTAGTTTTATAATTGGTTCATGCTACATTGCTACTGCTTAACTAAATGTGTATTTGGCAATTAGGTAAGACTAGTTATGCGAATTGCGAATCACTGCAGATGGGATCAAGTTTTTTTAGCAAAATGTAAAAAATAAATATATAAGGTTTTTAAATATTTTTTAAAAAATTCTAATTATAAATCAGAATGACTATGAGAACTATTTGTGTCAATAAATATTAAAAATAAAATGTTAACGCGTCTATTTACTCGTCTAGCTATAGGTTGAATTCTTTTTTCTCCAGCTCAAAAGAATTAATGTGTAGGAGTTATTAACGTATTTTCTTACATCAAGTAAAACACATAAACATGAATCACAAATTCGACGCTTATATATAATAAAGATCATATGCATTAATAAAAATATGTAAAATTTTAAGCTAATTTTTAACATAGCCAAAAAATAAAACAATATTATAATTGCTACATTCTTTTTTCTCCAGCTCAAAAGAATTAATGTGTAGGAGTTATTAACGTATTTTCTTACATCAAGTAAAACACATAAACATGAATCACAAATTCGACGCTTACATATAATAAAGATCATATGCATTAATAAAAATATGTAAAATTTTAAGCTAATTTTTAACATAGCCAAAAAATAAAACAATATTATAATTGCTACAGTAAAACACTATTTTCTTAGTTTATGTAGAATAAATTTCAAAAAACAAAAGGTGTAAAGAAAAAAAACATTAAAAACAAATTAAAAAAGAATAATAAAAAATGGTAAAAAATAGGCCAGGTGTAAAGCATAAAAAAATAAAAAAAATTTGATGAAAGTTGACTCGGGCTAATCTTTCATATCTATGACCCGGGTCATGAGTTTAGGGTTGCCCTATTAAATGCCAACTTGAAAAAGAAAGGCAAGATTCTTAACCAAACAAATATTGAAGGACGAAATTAAGGAGAAAAAAAAGTCAATGAAAAAGAAAACAAATATCAATTAAAAAAATTAGGACTAAATTCAACACAAAAACCATCTGAAACTAAATGTTAAGGGAAAATTTAAATGAAATTAAATGTTTAGGGATGAAATTGAAAAACATTTAATTAAAAAAATAAAAATTAAAAGAATTGGCACCAAACTTGACATAAACATTCAATGAAGAGAGATGATCAAGGATGGAATTGAAGAAAAACAAATAAATCAAGAAATTGATTGGAAAAAAAAAGTGAATTAAAAGAATGAGAACCAAATTTGATAAAAAAAAAACAAAATTAACAAAATCAAACAACTAGGGACGAAATTAAAAAAAAATAAATCCAATTAGAAACAGTCAATATAAATAAAATAATTGCAATTAAAAGAAGAAGAACTAAATCAAAAGAAAAAAGAAAATGAATTTGTAACCTAAATGACGTGTTGTTTGGCCATTATTTATCTTTTTCTTTGGCAGCTCTAGTTGATCGAGTAGGCACCTTCATTAAAAGCAATTAATGAATATGATGTTTTCGACCACCTTTGGAGCTATAACCACCATCAGTCAACTGAGAAACACATCTTTTACAAAGATCAATTATTCTCATCAAACGTTTACATCCTATTTTTTTCAATGAACTCAACAACATTTTGTCCCCGATCAGCCATCACTACATTTTTAGATTCTTGGTTGATCGGGTTAGCACTTTCAAGCGAATAGATGTGAAGCTATAGACCTCCAAATAAAGCAAGGTTTGATTGAAATGAAAGGTGTGCCCTCTACCAACTTCAGGTGTTCTTCAATGAAAATGACGTCGGAGTTGCTCCAATAAAGTCTCAAAAGTGGGTAACTCAATCATCGATGGTTGTGATTATCATTTCACAGGACCACTAATTTTTTTTCGTGTATTCACACTGCAAGCCTTCTCAGTGGGCTCTTATCAAAGATTGAACATGTTTCTCTTAAGATCTAAAGGCTAGAAAACAACCTAATTGGTCTCCAAGTTTGAAAAAACCACTAAAATCTTTGAAATCAAGTTTGTTACAAAACTACCATTGTAAAGCTAACATATATATATAACTCACAGCTGTAAAACATACATAAAACTCTCTTATTCTAATCAGAGGTTCAAGCTTTGATGAATGAGGATTAATCTTTGATTAAATCCATAAAAACCATAAGTTGAAACCCTATAAATAACCCTTGAAAAATCAGGGCAGGAAGGAAAAAAAAAGGTGGCAAGGAAAAAGAGAGAAAAACACTTATTCTTGAAGTTCATTCATAATCAAGTTTATTGCTTGGCATATGAGAGATATAAGGATAAGTCAAAGTTTAAGCAAAAGATTAGGTTTTCGAAGCAAGAAAGGTAGTAATTATTCTAAGTCTTGGGAATGTATAATCCTTCACTAACCTAGTAGGTGATGTTCATAAGGAACATCTATAGCTTGTTTTACATGTTTAAAAGTGTTTTTGAACATGTTTTATTGTTATAATGTTCTTTAGTTTTGATTTTGATTAATACATAAAAAAATTATTTTATTGTTTAAATCTTGCTCTGAGTTGTTTATTGATGTTTCTGAATATTTAGGTGATGTTTGTTGGGTGAGTTTTGATAAAATAAAGTGATTTTGAAATATATCAAATATGGCAACAAGGCTTTGGTGTTTTTCTATGTTGGTTGATGTAAGTTTTTGGGTTTCTAGGTTTCAGTTACGTCTTATTAAAAGTTTATAAAAAATTTGAATCCAAATTGCATAACTATATATAGATTGTTTTAAGTTGGGAATTTTGAAGCTTGTAATCTCTTCGCATGATTTTGATGTTTTGATATTATTTGTTAGTTTTTTTATTCAAATATGTACGGTTATGGTAATGTGACTTATTAGAATGAAGAAAACATACTTTAGAAGTAAAAAATGTCAGTTTTGAAGGCTTGATAGTTTACTGGGTTTCTGGGTTATTTCTAGGTTACTAGGTAGTATTTTTCGTGTTCTTGAAAAGAACATTGTCTTAACTCCATTATTTGAACCAATTCTGCTCCATTTTGTTGTATCTTCACCTTCACATGACATCATTAGACAATAATCTAGGATTTATTTGCATTAATAATAAGTTTTCTAGGGGTTTTAACATAGGGTTTTCATTTTGAACTGAAATCTATTTTGACTAAATCATGATTATTGGTTGATAATCGTCGATTTTTGATGTTTTATTATTTTTTAGTGATTGATTTCCATCCTTTTTGCACTTTTTATTTCATGAAATATGGTCTAAATATTGATCCACGTTGTTGGGTTCTCTTTGAACGTTCTTTATTTATTTTTGCATTTGATCCGTTTTGTTCAAAAAGTTTTGACTTTTTTATGTTTAATATGTTTTTGGTTTTGTTTTTGTTTCTGGTTTGTTTTCAAGTCAAACCCAAATCTTTTGTTTGGTTTATAGTCAAACCAAGGATTTCAGGTCAACCTAGTTGGTTCAACTCAGTCAGGTTAAAATCAGGTCAAATGGTTAAGGCCTTTTTTGGCTGACAATGTTTTTGCTAAAAGGTTTTTTTGTTTAAGGGTGTGTTTGACAAACAACCTTTGCGGCTTGTTTTGACAATTTTATTATAAAGAAAAATGGATTTTTGCCAAATAAAGCCAAAAAAATAAGAAAAAATACTTTTTTTTTTCTTGCATATGGCCAAAAATCCTTAAAACATATTAGAGCATTTTTTTAAAAAAAAACATTAAATACTTTGGCATGGATTTTATAACAAGTTTGTAAAATTCCAAAGGATTTTGACATATATTTCAAAATTATTAATTTGTTTTGCAAGAAAAATATACTATTCACTTATAATATAAGGATAAAAATCTAAAATAGGTTAATATCCAAAATATTATTAGGGATTAATAATTTATTATTACTCGCTTTAATATAAGGATAAAAGACTTGTATGAGGTTAATATCCAAAATATTATTGGAAATAATATAACTCATTCACTCATAATATAAGGATAAAAAAATACAAGAAATTTTATCTAAAATATTATTTAGAATGATGCGATAGCTAAAAATTTCAATTTAACCCTGAAAAAAAAAATTCAATGATAATTAGGGACATTTCACCATTCCAGATCAAGTTTTTGACCTAGAAAACTAGGGTTTGTTCATCGTGGTAAACCCACCATAATAGACTGGTAGAAATAAAAACATCATCAGACCATGGCAAACAAAGCAGGAAAAAAAACAATGCAGTCTACCTTAAGTAGGGTGTACTAGGAGTGCTAATACCTTTTATTTACACAATCAGTCCCTTATCTATAATCTTTAAAAGACCGGTTAGGGTTTCTAGTAATTATAATATTAGGTGGCGACTCTCTTATCTAACTAAAGATCATTCTAGAACACTGCCCGGAAAGTGTCGTCACGATGCCACACCCTCGCAAGGAGGGCATGACAGTGGAGAAAAAGAAAAATGTATTGTGAATTACTATATTTATAATTTACAATGGTTATCTTTTTTTCTTGTGCTTGAAAAATTATACAATAAAAAATCATTAAACTTTATTTATTTTCAATTACATCCTCTAACATTATGTTAGCATGATTTTAAGTTCTATCATTTGTTTTAACTTGCATATTCTAGCATATATGAGGTGTCATGAAGTATTCTGACATTAAATTAAAGATCGATATTACATAATTGAATTTTAAGTTAATGTTAAAAAAAATTCAATCAACAAGGGACAAAATTAACCTAAAAATAGTGTTTTGGATCTTTTATTTATATAAGGAAGGGAAAACTTCTGCTCTTTGATTTTTTTTTTAATTTTGTTCTTTTGTTTTAAGATTATGCATTTTACTTCCTAGATATTAAGAGATAAGAGAAAAAGTTGTTGAAATAGAGAGAGAGAGAAAAGAAGGACAGGGTTTAATAAGCCACATTCCCGCCATAAATAAGTTGATATTGACATCAATGTATTCATCTTGGAGAGAAAAATTAAATGGGGGTGGTGTTTCTCTTTAAACATGACAAAAAACTTTGGTCGAGACTTGTAAAATTATTTTTTTGATTTCCAGTTTTAAAGTGAATAAATGTTGTTTTGAGATTGAAAATCAATTTATTAAAGGTCATAAGATGTATTTTTGGATGTTTTAAGGTGAAAACAAATTAAAACTTGGGTTTTTTATATAAAAAAAACTTAGACCATGACTTTTCAGTGATTGAAAATCGCTAGAATTTAAACAATAAAATGATATGTGATATGTTTCTGCTTAAATAGATGACATATTACTTATTTATTAAAAAAAGCCCTTGACACCATTGGAAAAAAAAAAAAAAAAAAAACCCCAAGCAACAAGGTAGATAGGGCATTTGCTTGGGGTTTACTTAGGGCTAAGCATTCTCGATCCGGTCTGGTTTTGGATTAAAATAAACAACCAAACCAAAATTATTATTATTTTTAAGTTTTTGAATCGAATCGAATCGAAAACTGATTCAAACCAATTAATTTCAGTTTTGTTTGGTTCGGTTTTTCCCCTTCCAAACTGATTCAAACCAAAATTATTCTGGTTGAGTTTTTTCTGGGCTTTTTATTGACCATATTTTTTAGGGCTTTTTATTTTTGTACTTGCTTGTATTTTTCAGAAAATCAACTCCATTTTTTTTTTTATAAATCCTTACCCAAAAGTTAAACCCACCAAAAACATACACAAAACAAAAGGAGAGAAAAAAAAAGTAATTTGACTACAAAAAAACAAAGAGAAGATCGATCAAAAGTTATTGAAATGTAAAACCATCAAATCATTATTATTTGAACCAAAGAAAACCAATTGCAAAAAATCTACATAGATCCTCACCATCCATCTTTATCTTCTTCACATGGGAGAAGTCACTTCTCTTCTTGTTTTAGCTAATTAAGTTCCCATACAATATTTTTCTTATTGGAAACTCTTATGTTAGCCTTCTAATCGGCTTGGATACCTTTTTTTTTTTTTATTCAGTTCCTCGTTTGGGTCTTTCCTTTTGTTGTAACCCATTTTTGGGTCCCCACACAAAATAAAAATAAAAATAAAAAAATATATAATAATAACAAAAAATAATAATAATAAATAATAAAATAAAATAAATATAATAATAATAATACATAAATAAATATATAGCCGGAAGAAATTAAAAAAAAAATAATAGGAGGCGAGAGCGCTTAGGAAATGGTCATAAAAATTAATTAAGGAGGATAAAAATACAAAGATTAAAAATTTTGACAGTATGATGAAAGCCTAGTTGGAAAAGAAAAAAATTCAATTTGAAGAGAAAAGTCCAAAATTGGATGTTTATGGACTTAATTGGATTTTATTGAAGGTTTAATTGAATTTATGGAGGGTTTGATTGCAAGAAAATTTGATTTTTAAGTCAATTTGGGCTTTAATTGGAAGAAATTAAAGTTCTGGGGTCAAATTATAATTTTTAAGAATTGATTTTGTCAAATCAGGGGCTTAATTGAGAATATCCGAAACCAAGGACCAAATTGGAGAAGACGCGTAAGTATAGGGACTGTAATTAATACAATTAGGGGCCAAATTGAAGAAATTAGAAGTTTATTGATTAATTGAGGGTCAAATTGCATAAATTAGAGACCAAGGATCAAAGTGGAAAAGGTGGCCAAATATGAGGGCGGCGATTGAATTTTTCATGGATGCAATTGAAATACAAAAATATAATTAAGGACTGACTTGGACATTGACGCCTTTCGACGCCCCTTTTTGATTTTAATGAAACGACGCGTTTTGTCTAAAACAACGTCGTTTCATGTAAAAAAAAAAAAAAGGAGAGGACCGAACGGTGTCGTTTTGAACGACATTGTTTCTCTTTCTTCTTCCCTCGGGCGTGCAGTAGGGGAAGAGAAAACGTTTTCTTCCTCTTTCTTCATTAGCCACGGGTCTTGCCAAAACCCGACCCCCCATGCACTCTCATGATGAAAAGTCGGGGGAGCCGCGCCTTGCCAGTCGCACCCACTGGCCAACCGACCGGCGCTGCCCCGCTCCCCATGCAGCCATAATGAGGCCCCTCTCCCTTTGCCTCCTATAAATGGAGACTGAACGCCAGCACGCGAGAGAGAAACGAAACCGAGGGAGGGAACTGAGAGGACGAACGGAGAGGAAACGGAGAGAAACAGAAAATAAACAGAGGAGAGAGAACGAACCGAACAAAAGGGAACAACTGATAAACTCAAACGAAGAGGAAGGAGAAGCTTGAAACCGGGAGGGAAACTTAAAAACAGAAAGAAAACAGAGAACCGAGAGAACACAGAACCCTTTGAAACAGCCGCAACGCCGCTTGGAGTCGCCGTCCGTAAGCCACGACACCGCCACCGGCCTCCACCACAGCACCACCAGCAAAGCAGTCCGACCAGCAGCACCGCCTCCTTCGCGCCAGGTAAAGTCTTCTTCCCCCCTAATTGTTTCCATTTTCGTTGTTCTTCTTTCCTGCATGCAGAACGCACGTTCTGCATGCAGAAGGGGAGGGGGAATATTTTCCCCCTTCCCTTGCTGTTATGTCGCTAGGCCAGGCTGATTCTGGTCGAGCATTGTTTGGTATTTTTTCTCTGGGCTAGACTGGTTCTGGCCCAGCCATGTGTTTGTGGGCCAGATTGATTCTGGCCCATCCCTACTGTCTGGGACAGGTCCGGCCCAGACGAGACCGGCCCAATTCCTGCTTGGCTGAGTCCAGCCCAGTAAGTTGGGCCGGCCCAGCCCACCTAATATTATATATTATTTATTATAATGTGTTATATATATATATATATATATATATATATATATATATATATAAAATGTCAAAAATATTCTGAAAAATCCTTAAAAAATATTGTTGATTTTCCTGCATATTTTTGTCAAAATGGCTTAATATTGGTTTGTATTTTTATACCATAAAGATACAAATCCAGTATTGAAATACCTGGTTTTCGTCAAAACATAAAAAAAAATGAAAAATAAAAATGTTTTGCTTTCAAAAATTATGAAAAAATCCTTAAAAAAAATATTGTTGATTTTCCTGCATATTTTTATCAAAATGGCTTAATATTGGTTTGTATTTTTATACCGTAAAGATACAAATCCAGTATTAAAATACCCGATTTTCGTCGAGACATCAAAATATATATATATAAAAAAATGTTTTTTTGTTTTAATGCATACGGCCTAGTCTCTCCAATATATATATATAAGTATTATAACATCATATTTTCATACAACAAAAGAAATCTCGGAAAAATATATGTATTAGCATGCATTTTGGCTTTAACAACAAATTTGTTAGAACCACGAGAACTAGCCCAATATTTCAAAAATTCTAAAAAAATCTTTTAGTTTTCTTTTAGTATTTGGGATTACGAATTTATAAGTAAAACGTATTCCTAATATTAAAAATAAAGTTTTTGTATAGACGTTAGAACGATTAGGATTTTGCCCGATAAGATAAGGATCTCCTTATTGAGGAGGACTTTTCTTGAACCATAAATAGACCAACAATTAGAAATACAATAACACCTTAGCTTTTATCAGACAATCAATGCAGCTTACCTTAGGTAATGCGTATTTGGGGTGCTAATACCTTCCCTTTACACAACCAGTCCCCGTACCCGATCTCTGAGACCAGTTAGAGTTCCTAGTGACCAAAATACTAGGTGGTGACTCCCATTCCATTTTCCACCAATAAAGGACAAGAATTTCTTGTCTCTCCATATTTGCCACATAGAAATAGATTTACATTGTAGATTTAAAATGGAAACAATATATTTTCGCCGCGACGCCGCACACGTGCAACACCTTTCTAGAACAATATAATGGTTGTGAAGCATGGAGAAGGAGAAGACATATTTAAGAGATAAGAGACATAGAGCAAGGAGAGAGGGCAGTTGAGAATGCTAATTTAAATTTAGATTTAGAAGAAATATGTTATTTATACTTGTTTTTTTTTTTTCAAGCGCTAGCCTAGTTGAACTAGGTCGGTTCAGTTCAGATCAATCAGTTTCAGACTTTGGAAATCGAAATCGAACCGAACCGGAAATGTTTTGTGATTTTCTAATCGGTTGATTTGATTTTTTTTACTAGTTTAATTTTTTCGGTTAATTTTTTTTTCTGATTTTTTCAATTCAATTGGTTATTTGATTTTTTTTGCTCACCCCTAGATTTACTTGTGGTTCTATAGATAACCCAAGAGAAGTTAGTAACTTATAAATGAAGCTACATCATTTATGGGTGTCGAGAATCTCAATTTATGGCAATTTTAATTAGTCTACATCTCATTAAGTTTGGCTTCCAATCAAGTTTTAAAATCTAACAAAAACCTTTAATTAAATCTCTTAAAATCACGAATATGGAACCATCAACTCACAAAACATCCAAAATAGGCTCATAAAAAAGATGCAATAAAAAAGAATTTAATGACCAACGTGAAAAAAAGAGAGGCACTATTATAATCTATAATAAAAAATGAAAGGATAAACTACAAGCCTATGTTAATCATGAACCCTTTTAGTTCATGTTGTAACGTAATATATTTCATTCTTTGTTATTAAATTATTTATCCTTTCATTTTCTTACAAACATGCAATTAGAGGAGATGGACACTTTTTTTTATTATTATTTCAATGTCTTGATTAGCTTGTGTATACCTTGATTAATCTCACGAGTCCTTAAGTTCATGATCATGTAAATTTCCAGTGACCTTAATGTTTGTGGAACTCAAACAAGTAAGTTTTAGAAAACAAATTTAGAACATAACCAGATAAAACACTTTTTTGGGTCTACCTGTGGTGGCTATGGATGCCCTAAGACTTATAAATCAAGCCACATCATGTGTGGGAATAGAGTAACTCATCAATTTATGGCAACTTTGGCCTTCTTGGAATGGTACATCTTGATGACGGGACACAGAAAATCGATCATGATCATAAAATCTAGAGTGGAACTCCCCAAGATTGTGCTTCAAGAGTTGGTGGAAAGTATGTCCCTAGGGCATAAATATTCCACAGAAGCATAATTTCTACAGTTGTTTCATGTTCCATTTCTGACTTCTATGTGCTTTCATAGTTACCTCTAAATAAACCATTGCTGCTAGCAATTTATCATTGGATTAGTCTTTTCCTCGAAGCATCCGTAAGTTGGAGGCAGCATATCATGAAAGCAAGTATTCACAAGTGCTCTTTTTTTTTTTTTTTTTTTTTTTTTATGTTGGAGGAATAATACAAAGTGGTCCAATTAATAGACTTGTCAGGATGTCTTCTTTAGACCTTGGCAGTCAAAGACCTTTCACTTTCCAGATGGCTCCATCTGCACTCTGTCTTTATATCCAACGGCCCGAGTGCAACTGCAATTTGTCCAATGGAAAAGTAGGTTATGGGTAGCTCGGAAATTTCAATACCTTTTCCTTGTTTTTATGTTCTCTGTATTCAACATTGAGTTCTTGAACATCCATGGATTCGACTTATAATTTTCCTCAAATTGACTCGTGTTGGAAGGTCTAGAGTAATTTCTTTGTCAAATGTATACATTTTTCCTTTTCTTGCCTTAACAATTGGTCTAATGACTTTGCATGTTAAAAAATAATATAAATAGACATAATATGATAGTTTAAGTTATTGAATTGAGATAATTTTTTTATATAGTATTTAAAGTCTTGATGATTAAGTGGTCACGAGTTTAAAACTTAATATTACCCTTATTTATTTGATAAAAATCAAGTATAAGATAGTGTGAATCATTGCAAGTTTCAAACCCAAAAAACTTTAACTTAAGAGTATATATTAGAGAATAATATAAATTCTATCTTGAGATCTCCCTTAATAACTTAAGGTTTTGGATTGAATTGATTCTTTGACGCGTTGTATTAATTTTATTCAAGCATCTGAGTTTTAATTTTCATGGTTATATGTTTTCTCGATTTTGAATTTATACGGCTCTGTTTGTCTTTGCGTTTCAAAAATATTTTTGAAAAAAATTGATTTTATTTTTTTTCTTCAAATTAATATTTTTTGGTGTTTCCAGATAATTTTGATGCACTAATGTCAAAAATATTTTTAAAAAATAAAAAAATATTATTTTAATATATTTCCGAGTAAAAATTACTTTAAAAAATAATCATAACTATACTGTCAAACAAAACAAGTATGTCGTCATTAATGCAATACTATTAGATATTGAGTCGCAGCATGGTGATTGCTTCTTTTTTGTATTTTTCTCTTTTAATTAGCACAATTCTTCTCTGATATTGGGTGTTCATACGTTTATTTTACGTTGTGCTTGAAACAAGCTTTAAGAAATAAGAATTATTTCTCATAGACCAAGAGTAAGGGTAAGAAATTATTTTCTGCCTTCTTTCCCGGGTCCATTGATAAAGATAGTTTATTAGATTTACCTTTATGACCCGACACCAAACTTTATAAAGATTTGTTTTTTAAATTTTAACATATTTTTTAATAGTATTTATATTACTCTTTTTTTACATTATCTAATCACCATAAAGAAACTAAGGTATCTTATAAACTTTTATTTTAATTTTAATTATTATATATCTGATATAAAAATAATATTAAAAATTCAATCCAAATTTATTTTTTTATTATTCTTAAAAAATTTAAATAGATTTTTAACATGGTTTTATCATATTTAAAATATTTTTAACTTTCAATCATCTATAAAATATGAATATAATATTATTTTTAATAAACATTAGTTCAACAATTATAAAATATTTGTTTTTTAATATAAACAATGATTTTAGTTAAAAATCATATATTTGATAAGATCAATAAAAGATTAGTATTTTAATTGATAATAAAATTTAAAATATCATATATATTTTCAAGTTTAATAATAGTCTCAAGCAAATTCTTAGTACCTGTACCCTCTCTTTTTTCTTTTTCTTTTTCTGTTTCAAAAATTTGTTGTAAATTGAAAAAAAAAAACTTTCATAATTTACTCTACTATTATCGAGTAAGCAAAAAATACAACTGTGGGACACGTGACTATTAGTCTTGCACCACGAACTACTCCATGATATCAAATCTTGCATTTTATATATATTTTTTATTACAAAGAAGAGGCTAAAATAGAAGATTTCTTGGAAGAGAAGGACCTACTGGTAATTAAACTCCATACCCAGTGGCTATATATACAAGTCCCACCCAAGCCCATTTATTAACCTTC
Organism: Populus alba x Populus glandulosa; assembly: GCA_033617975.1. NCBI lineage: Eukaryota > Viridiplantae > Streptophyta > Magnoliopsida > Malpighiales > Salicaceae > Populus > Populus alba x Populus glandulosa. The sequence continues at coordinate 20,176,389 of CM066148.1, forward strand.
TTTTCATCCTATGCCAAACATTAATTAGTTCTGATTCACTATGGCCAAAATCTTCGCAAATGCTACTAATTCCTTCATTTTTCTCTTCAACGTTATTCTCTTCTCCTTGACCCTTGCTGCAGCAAAACCTGAAGGTTTCTCAAGAAACTTATCTCCAGAAACCCTAGGCCTCAAGCGAGAGAAACTGAGCCACCTCCACTTCTACTTCCATGACATAGTCAGTGGAAGCAACCCCACTGCTGTTCCAGTTGCCCGAGCAGCCATGACTAACAATTCTCTCTCATCATTTGGACTGGTCACAATGATGGATGACCCTTTGACGGTGAAGCCGGAGATCAGCTCCAAGCTTGTCGGAAGAGCACAGGGGATTTATGCATCTGCATCGCAAAGTGAACTTAGTTTTTTGATGGCATTAAACTTTGTTTTCACGGAGGGGAAGTATAATGGTAGCACCCTTAGCATTCTGGGGCGAAACAGTGTGCTTTCTGGCATTAGAGAGATGCCAGTTGTTGGTGGGAGTGGGCTTTTCAGGTTTGCGAGAGGCTATGCTCAGGCAAAAACTCATGACCTTGACTTCAAAACTGGTGATGCTATTGTGGAGTATAACGTTTATGTCTTCCATTATTGAGTTGTTCTTGGGTGATTTTCTACTTCTTTTTTCAAGAAAAAAACTGCGCTGCTGTAATTTGCTGAATGCATCACGCTCCTTGGTTGCACAGTGATTTATTAATTAATAAATTAAGTTGTCGAAAAATTAATTGCCCATGTCTTGATGGGCCAAGATATCTGTAAATAGAATGAAGCTGCCATACCGCTGACACTTCTTTTCCCTCTGGTCCCCCGTCTACACTGCTTCCATTAAAATCCCACTCGTTGGGTCTCGAATATTTAGGCAACAATGATGTTGATTTTATGAGCTTATACATAGCCGTGTCTGTGTGGTTCTCTTTATAAGTAGACTATTTCCATGTGACAGTGACTAAAATATAAAATCACTAGCCAGCCTTGTTGCTTTCTTCCTTCTTTTTGATGGAATATTGGAGCTAATTATGACACTGGAAAATAATGGCCAAAAGTAATAGCCAATATACCAAATTAATCGCATTGAAGGGGAGGAGTAGGGCAGTTTAGCCCTAAATGAAAGATGCCTTCAACTGATATTACTGTACTACTGGAAATCGCAAAACCTGGACTCAAAGGACATGCTTTTGTGTCCATGAAGTAATTGCAAGATGGGTTTGGTTGCTGTGCTTTCACCTAGCTAGTGTTAGCATATTTTAGAAGATAATTATTACCTTAAAGGATTCCCTTTAATCCATTCTTATCAAAATAAAAATATTTGTAATCCCTTTCTTAGTATCTAGCTATCCATCTTCTGCTTACAAACATAGTGAAGAAGTTGTTGATGATGAAGTATGGATCCGCGTTATGGTGATTTTTCTTTTACTTTTTTTAAGAAAAAAATCACGCTGTGCTTAAATTAATTAAACTAATTAAAGAGCGTGTGGAACGTGGAATATTAAACAAATTATCAAGGCTAATTAAAGTATAAATAAAAGACAAGAAAAAAAACGAAAACAGACAACCAGAATCACAACTTGATGAAAATCTGCCCTTAATTCAGATTATAACAATGACACTTCGTTTCATGCGGAGCGGTCGCACTCAAGATTTGGCTCTTAGACCTTGATTTATGTGGTGAAGGATTGCATATTTATACAAGGTGAAAATGGCAAAGGCGATATAGTGCATTCCATTCCTTCACCAAGAAGAATTCAAGACTGAATATGAAGGTGGCCGGAGACTCGGAGTTAAATCCCTTTCTTAGAGGAGGAGGGTTCAAAAAAAATAAAAAACAGTATCTGAGCTCTCTTAATTAGCTAATTAGCTGTAATTATAATAAGCAGTGCCTTATAAAAACCTAACACAGGTGAGGATCGCACAAGAAGCAAGTCAATTACATTTGATTCAGTTGTATAGCCTCATAGATACTATTATAGACCAACAAAACAACTCAAAACTCAAAACAAAATCTGGTAAAGAACAGTATCTGAGCTCTCTTAATTAGCTGTAATTATAATAAACAGTGCCTTATAGAAACCTAACACAGGTGAGGATCGCACAAGAAGCAAGTCAATTACATTTGATTCAGTTGTATAGCCTCATAGATACTATTATAGACCAACAAAACAACTCCAAACTCAAAACAAAATCTGGTCGTGTCATACTACATTAACAACTTAAAATTATAATAATAAAAAATTTAATTATTTCATCAAGCTTAAATTTGTGATTCTATGAATAATAACTTTGTTATTTTTGGATCATTGGATCTCTCGAAATTAGTTCTAAAAATTACTGTTTGAGCTAATTTTGTTATATTTTCTAGGATTTTTTAGATTTATTATTTTATTTCAGATTGTATTTTAATTTTCTTTATGCTTTCAGATTTTAAATTGTTTTCTAATGGAGTTATGATTTTCTAGTATATTTAAAGGTCTTGTGAACTTTTTGAGAAAACAACCACCATATATTTATTTTTTTTAAAAATAAAATTATGAATTTAAAGTTTATATATCTCAATCCTTTTTTCTCATTAAAAATTATGTGTTTCTTATATTATTGTTGTCCTATTAAGCAACTTCCCAAAAAATTATAGACCCCAAGATGATTACCAATATCATAAACAACAATCTTTGTTTTGTTTAGTGTCATGGTTTCTTTGGTTTTTTACCTTGTAGTTATTACTAGATCAGTGACCCGTTTTGTACCGCAAGCCGGTCAAAAAACTTTTAGCACACAAAAGAGATGCTTATTAAACGATGAAAATATATATAAAGAAGCAAGAAAAACCTAATACTCGAGTCATTAACACAACTAGATCCAATAAAATCGGGTAGTCTAATAGTATAATCTAAACTACAGACAACAATAGCAAACGAACTGTAAAAAAAAACATTTTGCAACAATCAACCAAAATAAATGAGTCACCGATATTATACCTGGAAGGAAAAGAAAAGAAAGTATTGTTGGCAACCCATTACCACGTCATTGTGGACATCGTCCATCACAAAAAACGCTTGCTAAGATGGTTCAAACCTAAGTGCCAAATTTTGGACACCAATATAAAAAGAAGTCGCATGAGTCTCTAGTGAAACGTCTTGAAAAAAAAATCAAACAAAACAAAATGAAGTTAGCATCCTTCTATATTTAATAAACCAATTATATTTAATTCAAGAATAAAATTTATTTTAAAAAATAAACTTAACAAAGAATAACAAATAAAAACATCTAAGGTAACCCAATTAAATAAAAAAAATATATTAAAAACAAGGTCATATAAAGTATAAAACAAACAGTGCTAAATATGCAATGAAAGGCCTTTTTAATTATTAAAATACTCAAATGACCCCACCCCCAATCAATAAATTAAAAAAAAAAACCAGCAACAAAAGAACACAAATACCCTTTAACCTAAGAGTTAAATTATTTGACACCAAAGGTGCCAAGGTCGTCCGTGAAAAAATATTGAAAATAATAAAAAGGCTCTACATTTGCCCATTTGTTTTTTATATTTTAAGGATAAAAAATTTATTTTACTGTTGAAAATACAAAACAAATCTTGAGTAAAAGTTCAAAAATTGATTTTTTTTAAGGGTAGCATTGTAAATTCACTATACAATTAAAATACAAAATACTCATCTAGCTCCTAATTAATTTCAGAACACCAAAATTGTCCCAAGACAAAGACTATTTTACCCTTAAAACACATGGCAAAGAGCTTATTTTAAGGTCAAGAAGGAGAAAACAATGTTCCTATCCACAATGAGTTGTGTCTAGGTAAAAATGTTTTCTCCATTTTTTTTAGTTTTTTTTTCTTAATTTTGTTTGACCTTAAATATAGAGTATCTTTAGATTAAAAACAAATACAATGTACTTTTGAGATGTTGATTTAGATAGATAATGATGAAAGAAATTGCTTAAAATAAACAAATATAAATATTAATATACGACTTAATTACTAAGTTGGAAGGTACATATATTCTTTTATAATATACTCTAGATTTGGGGACTGTATCCACAAGTCAAAATAATTTTTTTATTAGTTAAAAAAAAATATGTTCAAGTGATGCAAACTTATTTTAATGAAGTAAAACAAAAGATGTTCATGGCATAATTTAATCAAATAATAAAAGGACATATAACAACACGCGTGCGCGCATATATATAAAGAATAGTTACCAAAATGAAAAAGCGATAAAAATAAGATTCCATCCAATTAAATGAAAAATAAAATTGAAAAAAAAACGACTTGAGGCAACCTAAGTGATCGAGCCAAATATGCAAGTCAAGTCATAAGACCACGATAAGCCAATAGGAAGAAAATAAAAATGAAAAAAGTTTAAGTTCATTTCCAAACAAATATAACATAGAAGAAACAAATTGGAAAGAAAAAAGACCAAAAAAACAACAAGCAAATCAGGTAAGTCAACAAAACTCTGCAACCCTAATCATACAAATGATATAACTCAAAATAAAATAAATCAAAAAAATATTACGAAACTTAATTTTAAAACAACTCAATGTTGAAGGATGGAATGTAACAAATATCCAATTAAAAAAAAGATTATAAAATCAACTTGATCCATCCTAGGCAAACCCACAGTCTAAGAGATGGGATCAAGATAAACAAATAGAAAAGATATTGACAAAAATCACGAGGCCCTGTATTAAAAAAAAAACTACAATCTTGAAGGATGGAATTGAAAAAGAAAATCAATTCTCAACCAATGTAATTTTTAATAAGGTAGTTTTATATGTAATGTCCTTATTGGTTACAAAAATGACAGATGATTTTGTGTGTGCCTGAACTCATGTTTTTAATGAAACTAGGTTTTGTTTGAGGTTGCTTATATGGATCATATCCCAACCTATTTTTGTTAAGACTTTGTTTTTAACATCAAAGTAGTTTTTGAACTTGTTTCTTCCCCCAATGAATTTAAATACAATTGTTTCAAGATACTTGATTTTAGACTTTCAGTAAGTTTTTTTTTTATTTTGAAGTTCTACAAGCTCTTTTTCATACAATATATAATTAGGTATATGCATTGAGTCCCGTGCTAGCTTCTTTTTTTTCTTTTTGTAGAACTACAAGTTTTTCTCTTAAGCTATCATTTTCATTTAAGATGGAATCATTTTTAGTTCTTAGCTCGTTATTTAGTTCAGCCAATTTTTATTTTTACTAGTTTTAGTTCTTGATTTAAAGAAGTGATCTATTTACTAAGAATGATATTTTTCTTTAAACATTTCTTAAATTTCTTTTGTAAAACAGAATATAAATCATATATTTCATCAATCTCCTCCTCCTCCTCCTATTCTTCTTCACAATCATTTTTAGCCATTGAAACATTTATTTCCATCTTCTCTAAAAGTCTATTTACCCTTATCAAAATCATCATCATCATCATCATCACTCCATATTCCTACCATCATGACATTTTTTTTTCTTATCTTCTTGGAGAATTTCCTTAAGTTTAATGCTTGCCCTTTTCTAGCACTTAGACATTAAAGTATAATGTCCTAGTTTATTGCAGTTTAAATAGATTATGGAGTATTTGTTGAGATCCTTACCAAGCGTTTTCTTACTAAACCTCTTTTTTTTTCTTAAGAAATTCTTGAAATTATTTTATGACTAAAGTCATGTCTTCATCTTCACTATTATTTTCACCTTCATAATTAGACTTGTGACTACTTTTACGTGCTACGTTTTTTCTTCTTCTTGGTTGTTTTATCATTGCCTTGAAATATCATTTCATGGGTGGTTAAGGACCCATGTAGTTCATCAAATTTCATTTTATTTAGGTCCTTGGCTTCAATAATAATAGTCACTTTTAGCTCTCGTGTTTTTGGTATAAACTCAAGTACTTTTTTTTACTAGCTTAACATTAGAAAAAGTTTTTCCTAAGTATTTCAGTGAAATTGTGATGTGTGTGAATCATGTCATCATGTTAGCAATGTTTTCATGTTCTTGCATTTTAATTATTTCAAATTGATTTATGAGTCCATTTGTTTTTTATTCTTTTACTTGTGAAGTTCCTTTATATGTTATTTCCAATTTATCCTATATTTGCTTTGCAATTTCATATGTACTAATCTTGTTATACTCATTTATACATAAAGCATTATAGATAAACTTATAGCGTTAACATTCAAATGTATCCTTTTCAGATCTTTGTCATCTTAATCATCTTCAAATTTAACTATTATTTTATCTTCCATTGTTTTAATAGAAATGTGTAGATCATTCACAACCACTTTCCAAAGCTCATAATCACCTTATTGGATGAATATTCTCATTTGAGCTTTCCAATAAGTGTAGTTCATTCCATCAAAGAAATGTGACATATTTTTGGATTGTCCTTATAAGAGTACATTTCATATAGTTTCTATAAATCAAACTCAATATTGTTAAATTCAAAATAAAAGCATCATGACTCTAATACTAAATGTAAGAAATAAAATCAATCAAAAAGGGAGGGTGAATTTATTGATAGTGAAAGTTTTTTTTAGAATAATTTCAAGTTATCTTATTCAATGCAACCTTACATGAATTATGATGTTTGTTTCAAAAATCAATCACATATATAAAATATGCATTCAACAAAAAAAGAAGGAAAAGAGTAGGAATTGCACACAATACTTTATCCTAGTTCCCCACAGAATTATAGGTAATCTAGTCCTCAGGGATGGCCCCGAGATTTTCACTACTTGATGGATTTGTGTATTTAATATTACAAATCTTCTATTATTGCAATCTTACAATTTCAACCTCTATGATTGATTCTTTACTCAAATATTTCAATTGATAGCAATGCATCTTGATTATTTCCTATATTTTATTCTTGTTCTGTCATACTTGTCTTTTTTACAAGCATATAATGTACATTATATACACTTCCTAGTTGTTAATCATTATTATTCTTGGTTTGCCAATCCTGAATCATTTAGTTTTCAAAGAGAACTTCTAAATAATCACATGGCGGCTGATTTATCTTTTTACCATCATTACCTTGATTTCATTTCCTTTCTTAAGCTAATTCCATATAGATTGAATAACATGATGTTCTCCATGTAATATGGAATTGATTCCATATCTTCTTCTATCCATGTTAAACTCGTTAATGTTATGTACTTTGCACTCCAACTTCTAATATGCTTAATTTCTTGGAATTTCTCTCTTGGTTCAAGTTGGTTTCTGGACATGGCTTGACATGTGCTGTGCTTATTTCTCTTGTGGACTTGGGCTGGTAGTATAGACTTTGATTGCTAGTGTAGACTTTGATTGGTGAAAACTTTTTCATGGCTTTAAATACTAATATAAACTAAGGTTGGTGAAAACTTTTCCATGGCTTTTTTCATGAAGTTTCGACAAAATTTATACAAGCCACAATTCAATTTCCCATGTGCATCTTGTAGAATTATTAGCAATCATTTTATGGATTGTAATTATCAAAATCACAAGGACTACACTAATAAAAAAGACTAATAGATCATTTTCCTTGTTTAAAAATTGCATTTCAAAAGTTGTAAAAACATAAAACTACTTGAAAGAAAATAACCAAAACTCGTAATCTAAAAATTAGAAATCAATGTAGCCATTAGCTGATGATTAAGATTTAAGATTTAAGATTAATGACCTACCTAAGCAAACAACATAATAACACAATTTATACAATATCTCAACAATGAAAACAAAAGCTAGCAATGAACTTAGCATTTTTAAATTGTCCAAAAACACCTTGTATCTTAAAGGTTTCTAACCTTTAAAAAAATTTAATTTTACTATTGTAATTATTTTTTGGTAAATTATAGATTATTCGTGAATTTTACATAGGAAACATTATATATATATATATATATATATATATATATTTAAAAATGATATGTTTATTACTAAGTGACATTCTTATTATACAAGTATTATGTTTTAAATTTAGGTGAATGAGATATTTTCCAGTATTAGATGCTTCTCAATTTAGAAAAATTGACTAAGGAAACTCATTATTTATAAAACAAAAAAAAAATGTTCATACTAGTGAAATTAAAAGGTTTAAAGATAGAGGTTGGAGGCTGATTTGGAATATAATTTACTAGATATATTATATGCGCTACACTGCAATACTTTACTGGTTTAGATTCAATTAATGACCTAGCTTGCTAGAAATAATAAAAAATAGGATATGATCTTACTATTTGAGCACTAACAAATTTGTTTATATTTCTATATGTTATTGTGCAAGTTCTAATTAAATCCTTTTGTTATAAGGCCTCTACTAATCCTTGAGCTCCAGTTAAAGAGAGCAATGAAAGATATTTCATGAGAATATTTGTCAATTAAGCCCAACAACAAAATGAGCATTTTCAAAGTGCAGCGAGGCCAAGATCTCTAATCTTCAGTTTTCTTTGGTCCTCATTCACAAAAACATCGTCACACTGTGGATCCCAAGGGGTCATGGCTATGGTGGTGGAGAAACCCTCTCAAAAGCACAACTCTAAATGTTACTTCTCTTGTGTTTAGCTATACCTAATCAAAGACCTAAAAAGCAAAGAGAACCCAATCATAAGATGATAAACAATTCGAAGAACCCACAAAGCATAATCACCAGAAAAGTACAGGATCGGCCATGGAATCATTTGAGTTAACTTGACAAATTCCTATTGCATCAAAGTCTATAAAACGAAGATTTATGTCACAAAGTTGATGTTTCTATTAGCAGTGTCAACCTAATAAGTGCAAAACTTCATTATGTTACTATGCTCCAATGTCTTGAGGAGACAAATCTCACAAAAGAGTCTTCCAAGATCTTTAGGAATTTGCAAGAAATCATAGAGTATGTCATGTGGGAAAATAAATGTGAAACCCATTTTGTAATGGGATTCCAATAAATTAATGATATAAAAGAGCCTAGATTCATACATTTTCTTTGAAGCTCCTCAGCCATGGATTTCATTGTACTGCAAGAACAAAATGAAACCCCAAAATCAAACTCACAAACCGAGAACAAAAAGCTGCAATATTCTCTGACTACAATCTTCATCGACAACTTAACGACATTCCTTTGTAACCATATGAACAAAAAGTTTAAACCATGAACAGCTAGTTAGGGGGGGTTATTGTACCCTCATCACAAAATACAATTCATTATAATACTATTTTTTTATTATTATTATTAGGTTTATTGAGCATTACACCTCATAATTTATTTTAATTTATTTTTTATAAGATTATTATAGTCTCATAATCTGAATTGCACGTGTTTAACGAGTTAACTCGAGTTTTTTTTTAATTGATTTTTTTCTCAACTTTAAGTTGATTGATAATTAGATTACGTAATTTATGTTAGATTTTTTATGATGTTATTCTCATTTTATTATTCAAGTTACGGGTTTGACAGATTAACTCTAGTTTTTTTTTCTTTTTTAATCGATTTTTCAATTTCAATTTCAATTTCAATTTCTTCTCTCAATATTAGATTTATTAGGGAGTTGACTTCATAATTTTTTTCAATTTATTTTTTATGAGATTGTCTTAGTTTTATAACTTGCATTATAAATTTAACAAGTTAACTAAGTTGACTACGAGAATATAAAATAAAAGTTTAGGATGAAAAATAAACAGTGCATGTAACCTTAGATAACCATTATACACGATCGGACATTAAAAGTAACACATTTTCTTTTCCCTTCACATGATTTTTAAGATTAATCACAAATACCATCGTAACATAACTTTTATTACAATGTAAAGTGTGAAAACCCACGGATGCATCTTCAAAATTCCTCCTAAAAAAACAAACAAATAGCCCCCCTCTCTGCTCACCATGAAAGGTTAGCAGTAGTGTAAGAGTTTCAAACTCAAGCCCATGATTTTGTATTTTTAGAATCTGCTAAAAACAACAGTTGCACTACAACTGCGAGAGAAGAGTTCCATGGTTGCGATGCATTCTAGATCAGTTAAAATTCCCCGACAAACAGCATCCTGCACTGATATTGTTGCTGCACTCTTGTTGGGATCAAGGCACCAAACCTTGTCCTTTCCTGTAATTGGCATCAAACTCTTAAATACTAGAGTTACTAAACCTAGTATTTTGTCACACCAGGTTTTAAGAAATTCAAATTAAAATTAACTAGATTTAATTTAGTGGATCAACCATTAACTTTTTAAACCCATTAAAATTCTATTTAATTGATAAAATTCTTTAAATTGAAATTGCTTTAATTTTTTTTTTAAATACAAAAACGATGTATTTTAGATTATCTAAATTTATTCAAGTTAATCTATCTATTTTATAACTCAACCTTAAATAGAGTTATGATAAATCATATTTAATAATTTTGATTTTTTAAATAAGAAACACTAGGGAAGTATCTGTTTTAATTTCATTTTCAAAACAAAATTGTAGCTCTCTCTAAGAACGTGCCGGAACACACTGTTTTTTTTTAATATATTATTGATACTGAGCTATAAACCATTTTATCTCATCAAACTAGCACACACATGCTCATAAATTAAAACACTCATAATTTTTTTAAAAGTTTGAGTTTTAAAAATTTAAAAACTATTATTGTACCAAAAACTTATATAATTATTAATTTAAAAATTTATAAAATTAATTAAAATATATGGATACAAATTCTACCTTTAAAAAAAAAACACTAACTTTCTGCATTATTAGACCAACTCAAACACAAACCTTAAACCAGATACAGGCCCAAAAAACCCAATACCCGCAAACACAAGCCATAGTCCAAAACCACCTATAAATTCCCATCTAGGGTTTTTATTCCTTCCTTGCACCCTACCTCCGCCAGCCCCCTCTCTCACAAACACAAACACAAAATGCCGGCTGGTCACGGTCTCCGGTCTCGCACAAGAGATCTCTTTGCTCGTCCCTTCAGAAAGAAGGGTTACATTCCATTGACAACCTACCTCAGAACCTACAAGATTGGAGACAATGTAGACATCAAGGTTAACGGCGCTGTCCACAAGGGTATGCCTCACAAGTTCTACCATGGTCGTACCGGTCGTGTCTGGAACGTCACCAAACGCGCCATTGGCGTCGAGATCAACAAGCAGGTATATTAATCTCCTTAACTGTATCTTAGGGTTTTTGGTAAGATTTTTATAGTGCACTTTATGTGTTTGATCATTTGTTTGTTTGAAAATGATAGGCTTTTACTTATAGGTTCGATATGTATAGACAGTTTGCTTCGTGGTTAACATGGGTTTCTTTTTTATATCTAAAAGAAGCTGTGAGGGTATCTATTTGTGATTTTGTTTTTGCTATTGATGAATTTGAGGTTTCGTCTTGTAAGGTTTTTTTTTGTTTTTACTTTGTTTGAAAATTTTAGCTTATTTTCATAACCAGTAATTTTGAAGCTGAAATAACTATCTGGGTTGGTTTTGCTTTTTTGGTTTAATTACTGCTTAGACATCTTTGCTTGTCTTTAGCTTTTGAACTGTTTAATTTAGCCATTTTGTTGAGATTTAGGTAACCAACCTACCACGCCCACCATACGTGGACTATGTTCTTTCTCTTCCCTGTCCGTGAAGGTGGATCAAAGAAGGGTCCAAACCGAGCTCACATCTCCTTCATTGTCGTTGGTCCTTTCTTTCGTCGTGGTCCTTTTTTTATTAAATCTTTTCTTTTGATTTGTTTCTGCTGAATATTCAAATGAGCCCCTGTATCATTGGTTGCATGTCATAGGTGTTCTCTTTTTAGCTTGAACTGTAGATGGCCTTATTTAAGTATTCATGGAAAACGAGCGTGAAGGTTATATCTTTGTTTGATAGGTTATTACTGAACTTCCATCTAACATTATTACACACCATTGCTCAGCGTGGCCCCTCATATTTTGTGCTTTGCATTTCACCGGATTGACCTGCCTGTTTGTTTCCGAGATGGTCGCTTGTGTTGTTTTAGTGATTGATGCTTTTTACTGTTTACTATAATTTGAGCAATGGAGGGCTTCCATGTTAATCCCTTTCATTTTTACAGGTGGGTAACAGGATCATCAGGAAGAGGATCCATGTAAGAGTGGAGCATTTGCTTCCTTCAAGGTGCACTGAGGAATTTCGTCTCAGGAAGAAGAAGAATGATCAACTGAAGGCTGAGGCTAAGGCCAGAGGTGAGGTTATCAGCACAAAGAGGCAGCCACAGGGTCCCAAACCTGGTTTCATGGTGGAAGGTGCGACATTGGAAACTGTTACTCCCATTCCATATGATGTTGTTAATGATCTCAAGGGCGGTTACTAGGTCCCCTCCCAACTTTTTGTCATGCAGTTTGGTTTGTGTCTCCAATTTTTGTGGACTGGGGCGAGTCATTGGTATTTTCAGTTTCTGTTTACATTTCACTGTTAGAGATCAGCAAGATTATAATATACTTGTGGGAATTTGGAATTCATTTAAAGTAGCTTTCGAATTAAATGTTTTCGCTGCACTTTTGCGTTTCATTTTCCTGCTCGTTAGGGTATCTTATTTTGAAGAAGCATCGGTTGCCTTTTCAAAATATTCCTGAAAATTCAAATATTGAATGTTTACCAGTGAAGCCACCCACTTTTTTCTTTGCCTTATCGACATCAACTTGTTATTTTACTGTCGAAAGCTGATAGGCAAGTTCTTGGCATACTGAAGTTGCCCCGAATAAACGCAGGGTTTCATGGGGCAGCAAATTTAAAGTCTTAAACTGACCGGTCAAGGATTTTAGTTTCTAAGCTCTGCTTTCCGCTTATGCGTTAATGTATTATTAATGTTTACAGCTAGTTTTTCGGCCATGCATTCGCTCTTTGCTTTGTTTTCTTCTTTTTTGGCCTTCACCACGCGTTGGGTCTTGGTGGCAACTACTTTTCATGTATCTCGCAAAACTGGATAGAGCAAAGGCTTTTGGTTATTTTAGAAAAACATCTGTTTACCAACGTTTTCGTTTTTAAGCTGGCTAAATTCCAGCAGTAGGTTGTGCCAGTAAATAGAAATTCATTTGCGAAAACATTAACCATATCAAAGTAAATCTACGAGTTGGAAATTAGGAATGCATGGAATTGTTACATGATAAGCAGCAGTCAGCGAGTTAATTGTAGTTCTTTTGACACATCTGTTGAATAAAACTTTGACACATCTCTGTATCCGTGGCACGCTTGCCTCTGTTGTTATTTGTTGTCATCTTTCTTCAAAGAAAAGAATATGTACTTTACAGCAAGCCTGTCACGAGCACTACAGAAGTGACTTGGGGATGTAAGACAAATTATTCTCTCGCAGAAAATATTCACTAGCTAGTGATTTGAAATGATTTGAACCCTTTATTCATGTTGAAAGAATCTTACCATACAATCAAGAATTTAAGCTTGAGGCCCCCCCTCTCTTCCAACCAATAAGAAGCTCAGTCTACAAGATCAAGCTGAAGCTGAAGCTGAACGATGAGGATATCCTATGCACTCTTCTCTCTTCTGCTCCTGCTAGTCTCAGGTTATTCTCTTATCACCCTACAAATAATTAATCATTTCACATATGTTCTACCATTACCTTGTGTGTGAGCTTGGCAAACTACCAATTAAAGCAGAAATAGATGATAAAATCAACAAATCATGTTAACATGCCATAAAGTCATAAACTGCTGGGCCTATGGCATTTGTGAGGCTAGGCATTCATGCTTTTCGTTCCACTCAATATTTTTCTTTCATATTGTCAGCAGCTGAGTTTAGCCATGCCAGGGCAATCCATGGGGTCAATGCGGTGAGGATTCCAGAGCACACGTGCCGCAAGCTGCTAAGCATGAACAGATGTGACTTGCAGAAGTGTAACCAAGAGTGTTCCAAGGAACCTCTAGGGGTAGGAGAGTGTAGGAATGCCAACTGTTCTTGCACATATTATTGCAAGCAACCTCCAATGTAATGCATTCCCATACTGCCGGAGTTTGTATTCAGGCACGTACATAATACACATTTAGATCTAGGGCATCGTCATGATGGCATAACATGAGTCTCCACTCATATGTAAAGGGATGCTAAATAATTTATTGTGACCTTGATTTGTTTTTTTATTTCATATTAAATTTGACTCAACCTTCAGCAGAGCACGTGACAATGAACTAAATTTCAACTAAAAATTCTGGATGCAAACTTTTATTGGGAGGAGATGGCTCTATTTGTCTGTACAAAATGGAGCAATTATCTAATTTGAATTTGTATCTTTAATTTTGTCAAACTAATTTCTGAGCAAAGGATTTTTTTAATGTCATTTTATTTTATTTTTTCATCCAAACTTATATAAGATTACCAAATTTGCACATGATTTATCTCGATATCAAAAAATACCCCTTACTTTAAATGAGATAAGTAGCTCATTTATTACTATATTTTAAAGGCTGTATCCGTTGAGCTTCTACATATATCATTATATATATTATGTTTTTTTTATATTTTTAAGATCTTTAACATGTTCTACCGTCACATATTATTCAAACTAATTAAATTCCTGCATAATAACTATATATTATCTATAAATGTATTTTTTAAGAACCAAACAGTTCTCTCCTTTTAGTGGTACTCATGGAATTTCATTCCTTTTAAGGATACCTTTTGTTTTACAGCTGCTAGTTATGAAGATTCTATATTATCCTTCAAATTTCCTCAATTCTCCACTGACTGGTTACATAACCACATTCTTTTTTCCTTGGAGAAACGGTGATTACCAAGCTCATCAAGGACTCAGGCATTTCATCTGTGCGTTTTTTTCCAGTTAAGGTGTCCGGCCGGAGACTCCATCTAATGAATTCCAAAAGGAGAACAGTAGGATGCCCCAAATCTTTCTACTCCTGAAGCTGAAAACTTGTCATGTAGTCCGTGTGGTAAGAAACAAGAGCTGAAAACTAGAGAATTTTATTCCTTTCAGAAACCAGAGAAAAAGAAGGAACTGTGACAAAATGATCATTAAACCCAAAAAAACTAAGGGGGCACATGCAATAGCATGCCACTAACCACTTGCTTTGCCGGGAACTTGTAAGTACATGATAATGACAGACTATGCCACAGGGCATTCTATTAGCAACGAAAAAAGCAATTGAACGAGGCATAACTTTTCTATGAGACAAAGGTGACATGATACAAAGCAGATCATAGCGAGGATCCCTGCTAGGAGACACCTAGAATTGAGCATATTAACCATGATCTACGATTCTTACAATAGCTTAAATCGATCCATATCTGCAGGTCATTGCCTTGGGATCTCTAATCCTGTCCACATCAACAGCAACTAATCAATCATTTAACCATCATTCAAAACAATAGCAAAACACACACACACACACACAGAAGAGAGGTGCATTTAAATTCTCATTCTAGGACCAGCAGAAAAGAAATGCATTTTAACACGGTTTTTCAAAATCCAAAAACCCTACACTGACCACATTGAGATTATTAGATGGTCCAGTATTTAAAACTCATCATACAAATCAGAAATTCTTTCAATCAAGCACTACAGATCACAAAGGTAGTGGCTAGAATAAAGGCTCCAGTTTTCAAACAGTCTAACACTTAATTTTGAATGAACCACCAATTCTCTTAAAGGTCACCCTGCTAGCATGGAAAGCAAACAGCCACATGTTTGATTTGCATAGCTCTTGACTATGAGTTGTGAGTTGCAAGTCCAAGACTAGATAGTCCTTGACATATCTTTTATTATATCTGTTAGGAAAAATAACCATGCCCGAGTGCCCAAAAAGTATTGAGGATGTAAACACAGGCATTTCCTCTTCATGAGAAACTTCTTTTAATAAATTCAGCAACACAGTGAAGTCCCAAAGGCTCAAGCTGGGACTGAGCAATCTCCTTGAATTTAGCAAAAAGGCAGTTGATGACCATTCACTTAGATACACCGAGTTAAGGCAACTATTTATGTCAAGCCCTTCCATAAAACACATATTTCAGGTTCTAGTAACAGCATAGGCCTCAAGGAACCACAAGCTGACATCCATATCGCATGAAAAAACCAAAAACTATGGAAGAGAAAAATCCATAAAAACAGGTAGAAAGAAATTCAGCAACAAAACTCATATTTGCTACCTGTAGTGTCAACGTCTTGGTCTATTCTTGCAACGAAATTCAGCAAGAAGTGCTATATGATCTGAAGACCACTCTGGAGAAGGAAGGGCCGTGTCTTTCCTCAAGCTTTCCTCATCCAATAGTTCCAACAAAGACTCCACCATTAAAGAGTCCGCTGAGAGAGAAAAACAGCTGTGAATCCCATTTTACTAAGCTTTGCATCAAACAAGGATCAAACTTCAAATAGCATGACCAAATTAGGATAGGAGACAACAGCACGGCAAAAGATAAGAAAGAATAATGTTGCAAAGAAGTTAACCTGTGTAAAATATATAATCTAGGGCACCAATAAAGTCTCTAGTGCAATTTGTAAATAAGGGTTCATTTGTTGTAGCATCCATTCTCCTCCTCTGCTGATCTGAACCAAGACCAACGCCCACTCTTGCAAAAGATGAGTATGCACTGACCTGCAATATTAATTGTATCACTACCAGCACAGCCCACAACAAGCAGAGCAGACATTACGAACCTTGCCTAAATCCCACCACCCCAGAAACAAGAGACAAGCCTTCCTCTTGGCCTTCTTTTTCAAATATAAAATATTAGCCAAAAGTTACCAGCATTTTGATTTCCCTAAAATCTCCAGAAAGAAATTTAGTGCAAGCTATATACTGAGACCGGTCTCTTATCAGAGGACATATTACCAGCGGCAGCTGATGTGTAAGCTTGTTGTGAGGCCGTAAGATTCCAAGAGGGTCTACTACTAAATCCGGATGCAATGGATCCACCTTACCCATTGCAAGAAGAGAATGGGGAGCGCTGCAACCAGGTTCAACAGCAACCTCAGTTATTGAATGTACCAAACATGCACAAGGCAAACGCATCTTCTATAAGTGATAAAACTGTTTCATAACAGCAGACCAACCTTCCAGGAACTGAATTGAAATCTCCACACACCAACATAGGAATGTCAGCACTAGCAGCTATTTTCTCCAATCCTTTCAAGAGAGTAAGGACCTAAGTTCACAAACCAGAAATCACAAATCAATCATCAAGTTTACAAACACAAATCAAAAGAAATTTACACATAAAATGGAGAAATAAATAAGAACCTGCCAAAGCTTGACATCCTTTAAATCCTGGTGAACATTTATATGTGTATTTGCCTGTATTGCAATATAAAAGGAATCCAAAAGCAATTACAAAAAGAAAGTTATTCATCGATAAAAATTGGAGCAACTATCTTATGTTTTGCACCCACCAACCTCAAGGAAATTTAAAAAGTGAAAAAATACAGCAGACATTTAATAAGAGACAAAGTATCATATCCGCACCATCAATTAGAGACCTCATGAGCAAATTATGACAGACGCCATACTATTTAGCATGAAGAAAAAAAATATTTTTTAATGAGAAAACAAGGCACGACTGCTGAAACAACCTCTCTTTATGAGGACCGAAATAGCATCACTATTTGACACAATAATAAGCACAAGATCACTTACAACACAAAGTAGCTGCCGCTTCCCAGGATTATCAGCTCCTTGATTACTAAATTTTGCTTCCAGAACAACTATTAATGCAACATTATCCTACAAGTATTAAAGAGTTTACATGAGATAACTAGGCCAACATAAAATAGAAAAAGTTCCTCATGCACCTGCAAAACTTCAACAAAATCAACTGCAATACACTAACCTTAACTAATCGATTTAGAGCAGTTTTTCTTTGAGCACTTGGAACCAGCGCATCAGTCAAAGATTGAGCAGCCTTATTAAATTCAACCTGCAAACAAGTGACCCTTTGATGCATGAAAAAAAAAAACAAAAATAAACTACACAAAAACATACCCCCGCGTCCAAAGGACTTTCAAACCTCATATTTTTTAACATGTGAAAATCTATCTCTGCGGAAAAATGTTGCACAACCATCAATTGTATGGGTATTTCCAGCATAGACCTGCAATTAATAACAAGACTAAGCATTAATTATGAATATTGAACTTGATACATGAATTGCAACGATAACAAGGAGTGGTTTAACAACCTCATTAGTTTTTCTCTTGTATAGGGCTTGATAACCATGCTTGTCCAGCTCAGGGGCAAAAAATTCCTCATAATGATCACTTTGTACCTGAAAGCAGGGGAAAACATTGTTAGTTTCCCTGAATAGGCAGAAGATTATCTCCCTTCTCCATTGATGAATATAACCATTAAACAAAGAATTTGCTATGCAAGACTCAATTTTCCAGGAAGCTACCATAAATCTTGTCATGTGTGTCATAGATTATAGTGAGCTCACTAACAAAAAGTTTTCATGTAAGGTCTTTCAAGAAACATAATCAGTCATTTTCATCTAGAACATTGCTAGAATAAGTAATCCAGTTAGAGTCCAACTATTTTACTTCGCCAAACCTAAAGAAACAAAAGCAATAGCAAGGCAGCCACAAAGAAAAGAATGAAAGAAGTCCAACCATCTATCCCCGTGTCTATCATTTGCACTTGCATTTTCTGACAAGATTAAGAACTTCAACGGAAAAATTCAACTTCAAAATTTCCGCTCACTATCCTGACTGATAAATGAAATTGATATTCATTTCCTGTCTTACCTCCTGAAGACAAACAATGTCTGCACGATAGCCAACTATTTCCCTCAGTAAGTTCTGTCGACGATATGGCCAAGAAAGAGCCCATGAAGGACAATAACTGTATGTTTCGTTTGTAGCATACACATCAGATAAAATGTTGTATGAGAGCACAGTAAAGGTTCCAGTTGATGAGATACGACCATCCAAATCTAAAGGCACCATTGCATCAAGTCCACTGACTGGGATCAAACGACGTGGAGTTGGGGAGGGGGCTGGAATGACACGGGAAGTTAGTAGTGTGTTTGGATGTCCTACAGGTAATTTAGTTTCTGCATCTACCACAACGCATTCAAACTTGAGAACATGGCCAATATCATCAGCTGATGGTGTATATATTTTGGAACGCCCAACCTCAAACCAAGTTTCACCACTCCTCTGTGTCACCGCCGCAGGATACAAAGGTGTGGAACCATTTGTCAAGCTAGCACTTGATGCAGAACCAGATAAACTAGTATTAAGAACTCCAGATCCTGAGCTATTATAACGCCCAAACAACTCTTCCTCCTCATTTCCATTTTCATTTACAGCACTTGCAGCTCGATCATGTAGAACTCGATGATGCTGCCATGCATCAGAGAAGCACTTGGGAGAGCAATGGTAACTTTTGGCAACAGGTATTTTGGCCTTAACACAACCTATACACTGCAGTGTAGCATGCTCAGATGGATGTACGCTACATACAGCAACTTTTCTATCACTCTGTATCCGATACCTGCAAACAAGCCCAAAAACAGGGTGATGCATATCAAACTAAGATAAGACTAACTTCTATGTTTCAAATCATCCTGTAACTAAGGTACAGGTGCAATGATGCCCAGTCAGAGGATGCACCTTAAAGTTCAACCAAATCACAAGCATGAAACAGCAATTCCATCAAAAAGCTAAACTGTAAAATATGTGTAAATATGCTAAATTAAAGTGCAGATGCTTAATCGGTTCTTTTACAATTTATTTTGCTGCTACTACTCAAGTCATGTACCAAGTCAAAAAAGATTTGTTTCAATCCATTCATAAGTTTATCCATAGTTGGCACTACATTACATTTAATTATGATATTCTTTTGACCATTCAAAAATGCAACTCCATTTTTAAGTTTCCTTATTTCTCCTTTAACTATATTGACCACGGGGTACTCTCTCTGTCTTCTTCACCGACTACAAATGGTCCCACCTAGCTAAGCATATTTTACTTGACAGCTTACAATTATCATACTCAAATGTGTCACCATAAAGCAAAAATGTCAATAAAGCTAACAATACAGGTCACACCTTTTTTGTCAAAAAAACACCTCCTGAAGAAAACAAAAAGGATGACAAAAATGGTTGAAGTTCCAGTTAAAAATCCTAAACCCTAAAGTCAACATGTTTTAGGAAAAGTAAAGACATGCATATCTTAAGTTGGTGACAAAAATCTAAAAGCTTTTTCATTCACCAGATTAATCTAGTCCAGATCTTATATATGTTTAAACTTTTATTTTATAAGAATGTTCTCACAAATATTGAAGAGAACTATTAGCATGCAATGTTGGGAAATACCAATGATACCAAGGTTTTATTCCAAATCATATGCCAGCTACCAAAGAATATAACAAAACATATGTTGAGCATGCATGTGCATTATCACTCCCTCTATTATTGCATACAGCACATTATTGCCAAACAGCTGCCACATCAGCAAGTAGAACTGAGAGCTATAAGAGCCCAGAACAAGAGCAGGGCACAGGCATGGGTCCTCGCCAGATACAAAGGCATGGGAATAGAGGCTCGTGCCCATGTCCATGCTGATGGTCAAGGCCAAGTCATGTGGCACATGAATAAAGAAAGATAAAAGTGGTGACCCTAACACCTCCAGGATATTAATTTATCTAATTGCTGTAGTGGAAAAAAAAACAAATACTATATTCCTCCAAAAACTTTTATTGAACTATTTGCCCCATAATGGATAAGGCACTTTAAATTGTAAATCCAATGGGAAAACTAAGAAAGTAACATTAAATTCTTACTTTTTAAGTGCTACAGGAGGAAGTTTATACAGGTCAGGAAGCAAAAACCCAACATAGATCACCATAATACTAGTCAATTATAGTAACAGTTTTCATTACTAAATGCAATTACCCAAATTGGTATATAACGATCATTAACATTACTTTTTAAGGAATTAAGTCTTGAAGCATTGCAGCTCTTTCCATTGTGAACTATTATTAATCTCAAATGGCAAATCTCACTTGCGCCAGAACACTTGTCTGATAAAATATATATATTCCCATTAAATCATCAATATGTTTTCAAATAACTGCGCATCGAATAGTTCAATAACAACTGACCACACTAATAAATTTATAAGACACATTAGAATCTATCCAATCAACCACCCAACAGAAAATAGAGAAAAGTGCAGGACTGGAGGACAAGCATGACTCAAAAGCCAAGACACATGGTCCAACTACCAATTATGTCTCTCACTTCTCTTCTTAGGTTTACTTGCTGTTGGTTAAAAACTTCAACCCTGGATTACTGACTCATATTTCAAAAAATAAATTGAACGCCCAACATTTGAGATGTATAATACCACCCTGTGAAGCTGTAAAAGGCCGTCAAGTGTTACAGCTCACACACAACATCATTTTATTGAGCCAACATGCCAAATATTTCAAGATAATTACTTGTAGCTCACCAAGTTACTTTTAAAACTGCATAATGTAAAAGCTTTCATTTTCATCACTAAACAGTAATTCGAGACCTCCCTTTCTATTACGACTCTTCACTGTTCACCACATGGTGGTACGATGAGCCTAACAGTTGTCAAGAGGGGTTGAGGCACTTTCCTAGGCACTCCAAGCAAGGCGAGGCGAGGCCCCAGTGCCCTTATTAGCCTCGGGCATTTGATTTCAATGAAGTGCCACCTAGACGAGTGCCTTGTGAGTGGGTGCAAGGCGTTAAGGCTAGCACCTGCTTGAAGTTCTTCTTTTTATGTAGGATTTTTCTTCTTTTTTTTTAACTGATTTATGTTTTGACCTATTTGTCCATTTTCTTAACTGATATTTAATTTTGCTTTTTAATCTATATGGCTACTTACTACTTTAAATTATCTTATTTTGCTTTAGGGATGAAAATTTTAAAATTTTATATGACTATGTTATGGTATTTTATATTTTCTTTTGATTTTATAATGATCTAATCTTAATTGGGAAGATATATATTTTAGATTTATATAATATAATATAATATTACTTTTTTTTTAATTGGTTCATTTGGGCGTGCACCTAGCGACTTGGGCATTTTACAAGCTTGGCGCCTTTCGCCTTTGACAACAATGGTACCTAACAATTGGGGGGGGGGAAGGTAAAATACAAACTACACAGCCTAGATTTGCAGTTTACCCTAGTTTTTTGTTGTATAAGTCACCACAATACCAAACCAAATAATCCTTGCTACAGCGACATACTGTTTTCTTGGAGTCTTATTCGCCAAGCAATTTGACTTATCCCCAGTGTATTAATAGAAATTTTAAGCCTTATGATATGTTATCTAAAACGCTTTAAAATGAGAACAACAAATATTAGAATGACACATTAAAGCAGCCACTAAACATCATAAAACAATATTCAGATACAATCCATATATAATAAAATATGCCAAAGTAAGCCAACAAGAAAACTCTGCTTGCATATTCAAGATGTCCCCCGAACCAGAATACACTCATTAATGAAATTCACTTCACATAAGTACTGACACCACCGAAAGCAAAAAAAATAAAAACCCTATTATACAGTACCAATTATTTACACCCACAAGCTTTAGCTCTACCACTCTACATTTAAAAAAAGTTCAAAACATCAGCAAAACCCCGCGTAACAGATTATTCCGACCCCGTTAACACACACATAATAACATTAAAAGAGCCCCGAAATGCACAAAAATAATCAACCAAATCCAAAAGTTCTGAAAACCCATTACGAGCAAAAACAAAAGAAAATCACTCACCACTTATATCTCAAGAAATGACCGTCAAGAGGGGCAGACTCGGGCACATCATCGGTAATATAATCCTTATCCGGTCGCCGTAAAACAACATACGGCGTTAACTCACAGCCAACAATAGGAATATCCGATGGAAGATGCACACGCAGCACGCTCAGCATGCTTTTATTTTCTTCTTCAAAGTTTTTTTGTTACACTTCACTTTCCTAATCACACTGTAACCCTATCATCGATAATAAAATCAATCGGCGGATATTATCCGGCGGATCCGCCATTTAATTGAACCGATTACCCGCCAGCCTAAATCAACCAACCAATCAAAAACCCTAGATTTCTCAATTAGAAAAATAAACAGCAGATCTCGAGAAATTACAAGTGAAATTCAAGTTAGGGTTTAGAGAGCGATGGATCGACTAGGTAGATGATCGAGAAATTTCCACAGAGAGAGGGAGCGAGAATTTTTTGAAATTTTTTGAGAGAGGGAGAGAGAGAGAGAACGGGGAGATTTCGATAATTAGGGTTTTACAGAGAAAAAGGTGGAGTGAATAATAATAATATGAAAATACGACGCGCGTGGGTTTGTGTGGTGGTGTTGGAGGTGGTACGGTGGTGTTCTGCTATGTCTAAAATCGGCTGCTGAGTGAACCCTTCCAAAACGGGAGGTGTTATTCGTTGGGAGAGAGTATCCTCTTAATGATAATACTATAATAGTAAGTTTTATATATACTGAGGTTTTATATTTCCACTTCCCGGGAATGTGTACGTGCAGTGTTAGTTAGCTTGCTGTTCTGTCATGTCTCATGTCTAAAAATTACATTATTCTTGTTATAACCGAACCCACCTCACAAATCCATCAAATTATAAACTAGTTTACTAACTCGGATTTAAAAAATAATTCCAGATCGCAAGAAAATATTTGTTATTGTTATTAAATATAGTTTTTAGGTCAATTTAAAAAAAAAAATTATTCAACTTATTTAGCCTGAATTAAAAGTTAAACTCGGTTAACTTAGCGAGTTTAAAATCAACCATGAAAACTAGTAAAAAGCATGGCCTGACTTTTTAATAAAAATCCAACACGGCATATTTTTATTAATATTAAGATGATGATCTATTAGATAAACTCGAGTTTCACGGTTTAACCCTCCAAACATAGAACTCAGATCATGGACTCCAAGGTAGCGTTCGATTATTATCCTAGGACATAAAACATGGAGATGGTAGAGATAGAAATATATATGGTTGAAGAGACAGGGATAAGGATATAAAAATAAATTTATCTCTAGACAATTTTGAATTTAATTTTTATACTTTAAAAATAGAAAATACATAAGGGACATGTCTCCATAAATAATAAATTTTTATTCCTAAAATATAATTGTAAAAAAAATCTTAATTCAAAAGTTGTCTTACTAAGACTTGCAAGGATAAAAATGATTATTATCATATTTTTAAAACACAACTCAGGAATTGATCGAAGGCAAAGCCTGGATCATTGGTCAAGGCTCGGGTCACAGGTTAGGTTAACCCGAGTTAGTGTCAGAAAAAAAATGGTTATTATCACAGTTTTAAAACCTGATTTAGAAATCGACCTGGATAAGACTTGAGTCACATGTCAGGAGGGTCAACATAAGAATAAAAGTGATTTTTATCATAATTTTAAAAACTTGATCCATTGATCAACTCAGGTCAAGGCCTGGGTCACTGAATGGAAAAGTCAACTCGAGTTAATATGAGTCAATGTAAAGATAAAAATTGTTATTATCATAGTTTTTAAACACGAGTTGACCTAAGTAAGATTATGAATAAAATTGCTTATTATCATAATTTTAAAACTTTATTCAGGAGTCAATCCGGGAAAGGTTTATGTCACAGTCGTGATGGTTAGCCCAGATAACTTTAAAAAATTACAAATTAATCAAAGCATCCTTAGTTTGACCAAATTTTATTTTCTAATAATTTAATGGATTTTTGACCTGTGTTTTATCCCAGATTGATCTCGGTTTTATAAAGGGCTAGGTCAAGTCAATCATTTCTTTATTTTTTTAAAACTCAAACCAGTTCAGACCTTGATTTGACCCGGTTTCGAGTCATCCCACTAGTCCAGTCCTTGTTTTGTAACTAAAGTTATTATAATATTATTAATTTGAATACTCGATATAAACTAAAATAAAAAAATAATATCTGATTATTTTTTAAATATGTAAGTTTGACATCAATACAGATTAAGAGTAAAATAGATTTTTTATATTTTATTGTGTCCTGTCCACCATTACTAAACATGATATAGAGACAATCGTTTTGTCTTGTACACCACAAGCACGCATAATTTTTTTCTCAATGTCTTTTTTTTTATCTTGTCTCCATCATGTATGTCTCTTATGTCCCATGATAATAAATAAACATTACCTAATGGATTTAATAATTGTCTCTTCTATCCCATGACAATAAACAAACATTGCCTAATGGATTTAATATTTATTTTTTTTAATTCTAGAAACTTTGAGATTGATTATGTTTTTTCTCCGTGTTTTACTTTATGGTAATCTCACTTTACGTTTTGTCTTTCTAATTCAATTGAAAACTTTATCTCATGAAATTAGACTATAAAAGTATCAGATTAAAAGAGAAAAAAGAAAAATGATGAAATTTTAAAAAATGATAAAATTCAAGGATAAAGTCGGTATATTTATGAGAAAGATATATAAAATGACTTAAGACAATAAATGATATAAAAGAGCCTTAAATTCAAGGAACAAAGAAGTTTGCTTTTGAATTTTAAGTTGGTTAATAATTTAAAATCAATGTATCTTTTATCTTAAGAAATGAAAAGTTATTAACTTTTTACCTAGATGGTTTATGAGATATTTATATCTCCTAAATCTTGTTGTTTTCAGATAAGGGAAAGACTAGAAAGTCTTTTATTTTCATCGATGTTAGTGAGAGACAAATATCTATTGCATATCATTAATGAGATAGTAAGTATGATAGGTCCCTTAAAAGACCTTGTGTACACCTATAAGTATAGGGAAATTGTTACCTTAATATGAACGATTATTCTAAATGGAGAGACATGACGATTTATCATGTATTTTATACTTGTTTTGTAAAGAATTGTTCAAGATCAAACATATAGCCTTAATACTTGGTAATGTTCAAGTTTTTTTGGTTTGTCATATTTGTCAGACACATGTTTTTTTGGGTTTGACTAACTGCCAAGTCCAAGTTTTTTAGGTTTGATATGTTTGTCAGACCCACATTACCTTAAGCTTGGTTGCCTGTTAAGTTTAAGTTTTTTGGGTCTAGCATGTTTTTCCGACCCAAGTTTTCTTGAACTTTATGATTATCAAATTTAAATTCTTTGAGTCTAATATATATGTAATAAACTTATTATAAAATCTTAACAAAGAATTAACTCATCGTGGAATGTTTTTATCTTTAAATTTGTTAAGCTTCTATTTTTCATGCAAATAAATAAATCAACAAATAAAATAATAATAATTTAATTAAGGATATTATCATAGACCAACTCTTTGTAAAATATCACAATATATTGATAATCTCGACAGTGTGACTCTTAAATATAATCTGAATCTTTTTATAAGGATTTTGTAACACTGAAACTTTTTAATATTTATCTTGGATAGCCTTTTTTTTTTTCCTTTTCTTTTGTTTTCTATTTGGTAGCTTATGCTTCCCAAGAAGATATTATTGTTTATGTAATCTTTAGACTCTTTTGACTCACTTTATATTTATTTTTCTTGTTTGTATTATATTATTTTTTGCTCTGCAAAGTTTAAAATTATAATAATATTGT
Source organism: Populus alba x Populus glandulosa (assembly GCA_033617975.1). NCBI lineage: Eukaryota > Viridiplantae > Streptophyta > Magnoliopsida > Malpighiales > Salicaceae > Populus > Populus alba x Populus glandulosa. Next base: position 20,202,929 of record CM066148.1, read on the forward strand.
TTTTTTAAGTATTTTTTTTTAATATATTAAAATAATATTTTAAATTTTATTTTTATTATCATCACATTAAAACTATTCAAAATCATAAAAAAAATTAAAAATTTTCAAAAACATTCTTTAAACACAAAAACAAACCCACTCTATTACTAACAAATGATGACATGCGATAGTCAAGTGACAAAAATATGTTTATTAAGTCATGAGTGGCATGTATATTATATGCATTTATTAAGTCACATATATATTTATTTTATATACTAAGGCAGCCAGTCATTTCATATTTACTGGCTCACTGAATTTATTTATAATAAGAGGGCGTGCGAAAAGAGTTTCACTTAAACAAATAATATATCTCAATGCTTGGTTGCCTCTGATGTTATATGCTTACCATCCTCGATATATAAATAAACTTTCATCCAATGGTAAGAAAGAGTATTTTTTTTATATAAATGTAAAGGTCCATAAAGGTCAACAATTCTACTCACACGAAAAACCTCGCAGTGTAAACACTACTTTCATCACATTGAGTTCAGCTAAGCTTAAAATCAGACACAGCTCTTCCTTCTCATGGCAAAAACAATGTGTTCAGAGGGCGTTCACGTCATGGTCTCAAGCATTGTAGTCTTGATGATGCTTACTTCTGTCTTCTCAGATTTGGCTGCGGATAAACGAGAGTGCAACGAGCAGTTGGCTAGCCTCTCAGCATGCCTACCTTTTGTTGGCGGCGACACAAAAGCTCCGACTCCAATATGTTGCAGCGGATTAAGACAAGAAATTAACAAGACAGAGAAGTGTCTGTGCATCATGGTTAAGGATCGCAATGAACCCGGCCTTGGCTTCAAGATCAATGCTACCCTTGCATTGAGCCTCCCTTCAATTTGCCACGCTCCTGCTAATGTTTCTGCATGCCCTGGTACCTCCAAAACAAATGATTTCTTAATGCTTACATAGATGTTTCAAGCTAATCTGAGACCGAGATCTGCTTGGTTTATCATTCCTTTGTATCATTGTTTTCCTTCTCGACAGAAATGCTACATCTGGCTCCCAATTCAACAGATGCTCAAGTTTTCGAGGATTTTGCAGCAAGTACTAAGAGTAACGCAGTTGTTGCTGGTAATGACCTGATGTCAACCTTCACCATATCTTTTTAGCACGCCTAGCTTTTGTACTGACTAACTTCCCCATCACAGGCGTTCGAACCAGTTCAAGCAATACAATGAAGGAAAGGAAATGGCTTGAAGTGAGCATGGTTGCTGTTATCACATCAGCTCTCACCATCGCGGGTTAAGAAGACAACACTTGATACAATCCATGTCGATTAAATGTGTAACGCTCATGTTAAGAAATTACTTCACGTATTGTAATTCCATCACTCTTTCCACTCCAATCTGCGAGCCCTACTGTTTGTCACTTGATCACAACCCAAATTTTGCGACAACTAATACCACTGATCAAATAGATACTAACTCAAACTCCACTGCAAGCGAACATGCAACATCCTCTGACCAAAAAGAAATATCAAATGATAAAAAAACAATAAGGTGATATTACAGTGAGATATATCTGATAAAAAAAAAAAAATCATCTAGCACAGCTATTTTAAACCAACTCGGATTTGTAAGAGGTCTAGGTTCAGGCACTAAACTGTTTCTTAGCAATACATGTAAGAATCGAAGACTTCAGTATTCAATGTGTCCTGAAAGCATCTGTAATTTTTCTTAACGTATCCTGGCCTTTTCACCTATTTTCTGGAATGACCTTGCTGTGACCCACCGTATAGCCATGCCCTGGAAAATTATAGAGCAAGACTATAAAATACATGAAAGTAGTAGCGAACTGACAAGTGCATGGTTCAATGTCATAGAGATATATATGTGCTGTGTATCAGTAGGGATATGCTAATCCTAATCTTTGTCATCAGCAAACTTTGTTAAAGTAAACAAATTGGATTACAATGTGGGACACTCAACTTGATGAGAGGGGATGATATTAAGCTATCCACTTAACACCACATCAGCTGTGCACTTTAAAACACCTCAAACGAGGAAACAATTGAAGCAACTCATCACGGCTTCGTCTCTGCAAGAAAATTAGCATGCTCGTGAAAATAAAAATGAAAGAAACATCGAGGGAATGAAAAAAAAAAAAAAAACAGGTTTACTCCTTCACAAATGAAAATCTATCCCAGCACATTGTTGTGATGCATAACCTGAATGTGCAGTCACGCATCTCCAGCTTTGAGCATTCACATCAAAATTTCAATTAAACCTTATTGATGCTTTTCTCATATTCCCCCAACATGACCTACCTAGTCTCACCACATGATAGGGCATATCTCTTTGTTCTTCATATTGCACGATTTTTTAACAGTCATGTAATAGCAATGGTGACTAAAGTGGCCCATTTGCCACTGACAGTTGGTAACCAATCATCTGGCACCAATAGATGATGCATGTATGCAAAAATTCAAATTAAGCTTTGGGTAATAAATAACAGGACTAGCTATTCAAAACTGGAAGGATTTTGTGTTCTGCAATAAATTGCTAGATACTTAGAGCTACATCAGTGTTGGATAGAAGTATAGGGCACGCATTGCAAGAATATAATGGATGTAATGGAATATTATGGGATCCAAGCCAGATAGATCGTCTTTTCTTTTTGCATTTGTTGTGAGTTGCAAGAAAACAAGAATTGGCTATTTCAAAGAGACTACCAATATTCATGTTGTTTATCTTGTTTATAGATTTGGAAAAAGACAGGAGGCGGAGGAGTCTGCCACATATTTTCCAGTTTTAATCTGAAAGATGTATCACGGCAATGCTGCTGACTTTCCTTCCTTTTTTTTTTTTTTTTTTCATTTGATGAGTGTGTTCCAATTTTGTTATAGTTCTTGACTAGCCCCCCCTCCTGCTAATGCAATAGCATCGGAGAGGTACAAGCTCATTGGTAATTATTCTGACTATTAATTTATAAATACACAAACTTCAAGAGAAACTCTGAGGCTGTTCGCAGTAACAAACAAGCAATACCTTTATGCCAATGCATCCATTTACATCAAGGGTTGTAACTGTGTTTGAGCAGAACCTTGAAAGGACCTCCAGGCACTTATCTGTCACACCAACTATTCCAAACAAGCTGCATCATTTTTTAACATGACATCAGAAACAAGAGTATAGCATGAGAAATTGCAATAACTGCAAGGTCACTGCATGCTGATTGAGTTTTATCAGAGTAACAATACAGAATGGACATCATGCTCGTCAATTTTAACCAAATTTATAGGCATTAATTTGATTGTCATTCTATTAGGCAGATGGCAACATCTGTCATGAAACATATTAAATTAACTACACATATGAAGAAATTTCCAGTTGTCTTCTGTGTTTAGGATATCCTAGCCTGTAGTTTGTGTTACGTAAAAATTATACTAACATCCAGAACATCATCCTCCATTTCATGAAAAACTGGCAAACTGGGAGCAGCGGAATGGCCAGGGCCAGGGCACATTTGTCTGGCACAGTTCCCCATGAGCAAAGTTCAAGCTTGACAAAGCTGTCAAATAGTACCAGAACTAAAGAGCAATATGTTCAACAAACTCTTCCAGCTAGGCTTGACTAAAATCAATAATATGATCTTTAACCAGAAAAGCAGTCAGTTAAAGATGGCTGCAAAATCAAGTGTTTACATGCTTTGTCATTCATTCTTCATTGGGACAGGGTAGGGATGCATTTTGACATTAGTGCCGAGAACAAAAGAAAAGACCAGCAATCAGAGAGTGCATTCCTTATGTTGGTGTTAACTGCCAGAAACATGTATTATCAGCTCTCTCTAGCTTAACCTAGGAATTTACCTGAGAAATTCAAGAGAGGTGCAACCTTCAGCAATAGCTACAACCCCCACATCAGTGACACGAACACACCTGATAGAAAAATAACGGAAGCTTTTGAGCTAATTTTCTCTTATTTTTCCAGGAATTATCTTATAGTTTACTCACCATGTCAAATTGAGAGAGACAATATCCTTGCATTTAGCTATACAAGAGAGTCCTTCATCAGATAGATTCTGAAAGTCAAATTGAGGTATTACAAAACCTAAGATAAATTTTGGAATGTAAAAAGCATGTCCAGCAAAAAAAGAGTTTTACCTGCGCACCACATAGATCTAAAAATTTCAGAAGGGGTAGACTTGATATTTTCTTATAGGCTTTGTCTGTGAAACTGACAGTAAAGCAGGACAGGTTTTATTATTTGGAACTGCAACGCCTAAAATTACAATTAACAACTATCTAGAGATACCTGGAAAGAGCATAAAGATTTAAACTCTGTAGAGAGGAGCACTTGGATAATATTTGTTGCAAGCCACCATCTGTTAGCTTGATGCACCTAGAAATCCCGAGATGATTGTAAGTTTATAGCAAGGACACCATAGCAGGAAAGTATAGTTTTGTACCGGTAACAATCAAATTCATAACCTTATAAGTATATCCTTCTAGAGGATGCTTTAAGTTGCATAACATGGATTAGTGCAAAATTATTCTTGATCTTATTTAAACTTAAGCACTTCTTTTTGCAATTTTAATTCATCCCTCATAACACAGTGAACTAAATTTATGGTACTTCCTATTTCATTTGATGATGTTTAATTGTAATCTTTTCGCTCATTCCCTTATATTAATCTATTCAGTTTTCATCCCCAAAAATCGATGATAATAACAACCAACATCGATCAGTTACATACCTAGTCAGGTTCAATGACTCCAATTCTTGATAATTTTCAGCAATTAATTGCAAGGCTTTGTCAGATATATTCTGCAAACAAAACATCAAACTACTCTAGTCATGGATTACATTGAGATAATGCATATTCAACATGAACAGTTGAAAATTATAAACATAAAACTGATTACAAGCTATACTGATTATAAACATGTTTGACTTGTTCTGTGTGTTAACCCAAACCGGTCCCAAAATCTATACTTGAGTTTAATTGTGTTGAATTTAAAGAGTCAGATTTAAGCACAAGAAACAATCATAAACAACAGCACAGGATTAGAACAAGTCTTCAACAGTTCTGCACATTTGGGCAAACATAAAACTAAAGCTTGTGAAGAACCCCCTACGGTGAAGTTAAGACAGCATAAAAACATTGCTTTTTTTCCGGTAAAAAAGAAGAAGAAAGAGAGTAAACAGAAGGTGCAGCACATTTCTACAAAGCCATTGAAGTATAACACAATTACATGTATCTTCTTTTTAATCACAAGTATGATGTGCATCATATAAGAAAAAAGGTAACATTCAATTTGCGAATCAAGTACCTTACACCCACTAAAGTTCAAATCAACAATTTGCTTGCAATTTTCCACCACGTGCTTTATACCAATGTCTGTTACCCTGAAGGTCAATTTACAAGCCAGACTACTTAGTACTGAAAAATTGCATTTAAGGATCTATTTGAAGAGCAAATGATCTGAAAATGATCTTTACATACCTGACATTCCAATAAATAGAGAAGACCTTTAGTTTAGAACAAGTACTGGTTATTGCTTCTATTCCTTTGTCAGATATCTTCTGGCAGCCATTCAGGTTTAAAGACTCCAGTTTTTGAAGAGAAACAAAACACTGAGGTACTAAGAATTCTCAGTAAAATGTTCAAAGAAGGCCAAATCATTTTAAAACAATTTAAAATTATAAAAACTTCATTTCTAGCAATTTTCAGATTCAATTCTCAAAGACAAATTACTTCCACTAGATCTGTGATTTAGCAGTAACCCGGGTCCTCAAAATCTCCTTTTAATTATAATTAATAAATTCTCAGACCTGAAGTGAATTTGCTTTCCTTTTCAAACTGCTTACATGAAAAACTACAATATCTGAGAGTTTGCAGGCAACCTTTTATCAGCATGTTAATATTGTGGAGAATTGTATTGCTTGCATGAATGGTCCAAAATTTTGTAACAGGGAAATCACTGCTTAAAACATTGCCCACTCAGATTTACATCTCTGAATCTACTAATAACAATCATGACCCTCCATGTTCAAGTCTATGAACTACTAAGCTAAATTAGCTAATCAAAAGCTTCTGATTAGCCTATCGCCTAGAGTCAGTCCTGTCCCTTCATCATGCTTGACATTTTAAGTTTATCTCTCAACCTTATCTGTCAATTATAGAATACATATTATATCAAATTGATCCTCAAGAACTAGTGCATATATGTGCTAAAACATCCCACATTTGTAGACTTCTAGCAGCTAAGATAGAAAGTACACCGCAATATCATTTGTTGACATAATCAAATAATACATGCCTTGCTTTGCAGGACTTCTAGATGTTCGTCTTCGATATCTTGTGCAAATTCAAGGTTTATCTCCTTCACGTGCTGATATCTTGGCTATAGAAACATAACATGTCCAACACCTCAATATCAGTCTATCACCATTACCATAGCACAAAAATGCCATCTTTAAAATGCTCCCAAATATATACACAACTAGTTCTGTTCTTGCATGATGCCCAAGTCCATTGTAGTATATATTTTATGTTGAAGTTAATTTTTATATTTAGGAGAGATAATAATTTAGCTTAATGGAAACTGTATTTTGAGTTTTAAATTTATCGTATAGTTAGTTACTGGATATCCTAAAAATGATTATCTTTTCGATAAAAGAACTCAATTTACTACCTTTTTGGTATCCCATAATTCAAGGAAAGAATACAATGAAGGAAGTAGCACAAAATTAATGCATGAATCTAATCAATTAACTCACTATATAATACAAAATATCTCTCTCCCCCCCTCCATCCAGCAACTGCATCATAGCTTTCGAAACTTTTCCCACTAAGCTTAACAATTACATGCTCTACTTTCTCTCAGTTCCGCCCCTCTTCAAATAACACAAAGCCATCACTTTTCACATACAACACACACACACACATAAACTACCTTTTATCAAAAAATACAAAGCAGAACAGAACAAATATTGTTTTTGGATGAAACCGAACAAATGTTTTCACATGGATGTAGAAACCAGAGCATATTATTTATTACCAGTGAAGTAGCAGCAATGAGTCTATCTCCAGCTTTATTCATCTCACGAAAATCAAGAGCCTTGAACAAGATCCCAGATCATAAAAACCAATATCAAGCCATAAAGATTAAAAATTGATCCACAAAGAGAGAGAGAAAAGAAAAGAACATACCATCCAGAGAGGTGGGAAGCAAGTGAGTGTCCTGTAAAGCCAGGGGCTGACAAGTAAAATAGAAACGAGGTCTCTTTGAGGGAGTTTTGTGCTGACAATTTTCATTACTTTTGGGATTGTTTCTCTGTTCCATGTTGTTGTCGCTGTTTGCTTTGGTTCGATTTCTTTTGCATCCATTTCTTGTGGTTTCGCTGGTTCTCTGGCTTTCAATAAATATTAAATAGTATGTGAGATTTTGCACCTCCATCCTTTTTCTCTTTACATATTTAAGAATAACCCCTTCATTTTTTTTCAAAGTTCTCAATTTTTTTTCTTAATTTGAGTCCTTGTCATTTAATCCGAATTATTTGAATGCTCTAAATTTTTGTTATTTTAATCCTGAAGTAATCAAATGATTTAGCTTCATCAATAAAAAATTTTAGAGCACTTTTAATTATTATATGATATGTCATAATTAAATTTTGGATTCTCTAAAATTATCCAAAAAAAAATGAAAATAATTGACAAAAGAGAGTTAATTAAAGGTTAAATGACCAAGTCGAATTGAGTGGCTAATGTTGGGAGTCCATTTGCAACAAAGGAGGGTCTAATTGAAGAAAACAATGAGAATTTGGGATCAAATTAAAGAAAGATATTGAAGATAGGGACAAAGTTGTAAAATAATTAAGTTCAAAGACATGATTGAACTTTTGATAAGCCTAATTGATTTAATCAAGGGCTTAATTAAAATTTTAATAAGTTTAACCAATTTAATTAATGATTTAATTAAAAATAAATTAAGTTTGGAGGCTTAACTCAAATTAATTTACAAAAATTAAAAGATTATGGACACAATTGAAACTTGAAAGGGTCAAATTGGTGCACTTAGGGGTTTAGTTGAAAGAAATTTGAAGATTGAAAGTTGATTGATGGTCAAATTGAAGAATTTCGAGATCAATGATCACTTTATAAAAAGTACAAAAATTTAAGGATCCAATTAAAAAAGGATAAAGGGTGAAATGGCAAGGAATTCAAAAGATTAGGGCTGATTGGGGGCTCTATTGCAAAGTTCCAAAGGTTTAGGGATCAAATTGAAAAATACTATAATTTCATTATTTATTGTCTTCTTTCCATTAAAACAAAAGAAAAATATGCCTAAATACTCATCTTTTAGCTCTAATTTCTCCCTCACCTCTTCACCACATCACACAAATCTTATGTCAATTTACACCCTAGTATTTGTACTTAATTCTAAACTAAAATTCCAACTTTGATTGCACCAAAATCATTTACATATTCTCTCCCAAAAAAGCTACTAAACACTCCTCCACTTGTAAAAACAGCATTGTGTTTTTCATTTGCTCGCAGAGCATAACAAACTTTTGTCTTTATCTTCAAAGAATGACAGAGATCTATTCTTCAATATCAAAAGTCAAGATTACACCAACTTATAAGCCGTAAAACCTCCTCGTTTCTCCCATAAAACCCTAAACCAAGAAGCTTAGAGGAGGAGGGACACTGACATGAATATTGACTCCCAACCAAGACTACAACAACTATAAAAACTATAACTAAAACACTTTGAAATGGACCCCAAATCATTCAAAGCTTCAACCACTAAAACACCTTCCAAACAACCATTTTTCATACTAGAAAATTATATTTCCAAGTCACCCTAAGACAACCCTCAAATCATCACAAAACAACCCTTAGATTTCTTAGTAACTATAATACTAGATAACAACTTCTAGACCTTTCAAATCATAGTTTTATTATTTATCCCAACAAATCCCAAAAACTCCTCGATCCAGGAGGATAACCCTACACTCGACACCGTGCACGCCACAACATAATCCATTTCTTCCAACAAATTAATATGGTTCTGGTATTAACAAATAGTAAAATACTAATTTGATTCTTTGTGTTGCGTTGCAGGATGGAGGAATTTTGTTTAACGCAAAAAAGACACAAACATTGTTAATGTTTTTTTTCTACAATCAAGAAAAATCTTAATTGTAATATAAAAATTTAATATATGCGTTCAATAAAATGAATTGATGTGTGCTAATAAATGATAAAAACTTTATGGATTCCAACAAAAGACTAAGTCAAAAAACTGACATAAAGATATATATTAAGATATATGATCTCATATTACGAGAGCTCTTCATTTTTATTTTTATTAAAACATAAATAATTTAAACTCCATTGAAAAAAAAATTAGTATAATTCTTGCTTTTCTTATTAATATATTTTTTAGCAAAACAATTATATTTTTTTGTCGTGGATTCTTTATTTGATAAAAAAACAAAAAGAATTAGAATAAAAATATATATTTGAAAGAAAAAAAAAACCAAAAAACACATTGTAAACCTCAATAAACTAATCCTTCAACTTAAAACTCTCATAAATTGGTCAAAAACTACAAAATTAAACCGAAAAAAACTCTCTTAAGCCCAATCTAATTTTTCAAGCAAGATGAAGGTCAAAAACTACCACCATCGAACTTCTCTATTCAAATGAAACCCTTAATCATTAAAATTGGTAATCTTGGTTGTTGAAATCATGACAACTAACAACTTTCTCTTTCTTCTGCTGTTTTTTTGATGATTTTCTCTCACATCTCTTAATAAACAAAATAAACTTTTGAACCCAAAATGAAAATTATAGTGAATATAGGATTAGCCATGTATGTTTTTTTTTTATGTTTTATAATTTAGTTTTTAATATTTTAATTTTATCTTTTTACCATCTTTGCAAATTGATATTCATCTAATTATGCTAGAAAATGATTCAATTGAAAGGAAAAAAAGTTTAGGTGCTTTAATGTTTATATAAACAGTGAAGCACCATAGGTTTTCTCATATTTTAATATATTATATGAACAACAAAGCACCATAAATCTTCCCATTTCTTTTAATATTATATAAACTCTTATTTTTGTTTTTTTTTTTATCCTCGCATCATGTATATTTTGTTTAACCTAGGTTTTGTGGCAAAATTCTTAAACCCGCGACCTAGATCATGAACCTCATTGGATTTAATAATTTTGTTTTTTAAATTTATTTTTTAGCTAAATATATATTAACAAAAATAGAGAACTTTTTAAAATAATAAAAAAAAAGTTAAAGGATGTAATTGGAAGGAAAAAAATTGAAGGACAAAAAATAAATAAAAAAGAGGCTAAGTGTGTGGACATGGCCTCGATCTTAAAAAAAGAAGCCTAGGCCTCCGTGTCTAGACCTTTTTAATTTTTTTTAAGGGTAGACGACAGATTATCCATTCTTATTTTTTTAAGAAAAAAAAGGATAAACAATGCTTTGTATGCTATTATCTAGATTCTAGACATTAGTGGTAACAAGAAAATTAGTGGTTGGTTTTTTTCTATCAAAACCCCATTTTAGACAATTCTCTTGTTGAATAAGTCTAGTTGCCTAGTTAAAGGCAATTTTCTTGTTGAATAGAAAAAATAAATAAATATTATAGCAGTAATATGGACATTATCTTTTATTCATTATTTTTATTATTTAAACATTTGATCTTATTTGGCTTTGAATAATTCTTTAAAGGCTGAGTTGTCGCAAATTAAAAGTCGTCTAATTGTCCGACTTCAAATGATAATCCACACGAACTACCAATGAAAAACCTCTTAAATCCCTATTTAGGGAGGGAGGGAGGGAGATATTGCTACACTTAGATTGTTAGTTCTTTATTTTATGACTTGCGTTGATTTTCTATTTAATAGACAATTACTAAAAAATAAAAAGCATAACTTACTATTTATAGAAAAATATGAAAAACCCTATAAATTAATAAATTATCAATTTGCCTCTTGAATAATATTCATATATTAATTCAGGGAAATTTAAAAAATTAACTCAATCAGGTTCTTGATTTTTCTAGGTCTAGAAATACAATCCTTGAATTTAATTATATTATAGTTCTTAATTTCTAAAATATATTTTAATCAAGTCATACTTAGTTAAATTATCCTAGTTTAATTTATTATTAATGGTTCATAATGCGTGTGACCCATTAGGTTTATAATATGCTGACCTAAATATAAATTATAATTATAATTAAATAGAATTAAATAAATTAAATAATTGATTAATTTATATTTAAAAATCATGTGCATTATCTAGCAACGTGTCATGATCTGATTTGACATTAAAGCATGAAGTATGTCTGTCATATTAAATCATATTTGTTCTTAACATAATAGTCATTGATTGTTTGAATAAAATTTAAAATTCTTTTAAAAAATATGATTCCACCTTAATCAAGGATTTTTTAGTCAATATTATTTGAGAACAGATGAAACATTTTTTTCAATTCACTTAGGGTAATGAATCATCTCTTAATCATTTAAGTAGTTACTTATAGTTCATGTTATACATAATGTTTGCCCCTTCGTTATCTTGATTAATCTTGATTAAGATAACATGTAACAAGATAAAAACATAACATTCTCTATGTATGATAACTTGATAATTTCAAATCTAAGGATCATTTACATAATCGTCACGTAAGTTTTTTCATAGAAATAAGTGATTTCTTTATATGGAATTCTCATATAAATCAATTCTGTATTCATGTTTTATGACAAACACTTGTATATATTAATTTTTTGAAATAGCTAGATACATTGATATATGAATTCCTGAAAATCAATGTCATGGATTCGTTCTCCACGATGGATGGAGTTTAGATGAACAAAACGATCTTTTTTATTTTCTTTTTTTTACATTAAAGTTATATTTTTATATATCATGTATCATCATCAAGTTAATGAGTTAATAAAAAAGATTATTTTAAATTCAAGCTGGAATAACGTGTAAAATGTACTTATTACTTATAATTACACTAAACCTTTAAAAATATATAAAATAAAAATTTAAAATATTAAGAAAAAAATTATAATCCATGACCAGTGATTGGATTTTATATTAACATTATAATCCAATGTTTCATAATCTTTTTTAGTATTACTTGCCAAGAACCACATATTAACATTTTCTCTTATATTCGTCCATTCACATCACCCTTCGGGCATCTCCCCCTTGAAATATTGAGAGGAATGCACTTATGAGAAATCAAATTAAATTTGTTCTTTCTTTCTTTTTCATTTTTCTTAAGAACAAGGAAAAACAACAACATTAAGCGATACAAAAAAATACAAGAAGAAAAACGACCTCTCGGGGAAGAAAAAGAAATTACCCTTGGAGAAAACGACAAGTCGTAAGGAAATTAGACTGTCGCCATTGCAACCACAACAAAAGAGAGAACACAAAAATCTAACAACAAAAACCTAGGAGACGAACTTCACTGAACAATGATGTTCAAAACCCACAATTCTCTTATTGCATTAAAAACCTTATTACAATCAAAATCCCAGCTTGAACCTCAAAGCAGCAAACTTTACGATTTTTTCCAAAGTCGGTCCATTGTAAAAGTAAGGCTTAAATGGGTGAAAAACCGATCTTTAGACCATATAATTGATACAGAAACTGATCTTAAAGCAGCTTGTCTTTTAAAAGATGCAACCAAAAGGTCTCCTACTGGATTTCTCACTGCAAAGTCTGTCTCTGAGTGGCAAAAACTTCTTGGCCTTACTGTCCCTGTTTTACGTTTCATGCGCAGGTATTTTGAAGTGTTTATGCAGTTTTTCTTATTACCCTTAAGTGATTTTTCCTTGTTTTATTGAATGTAGGGTTGTAGAAATGAATGTGTTAGATGAAAATTTGAATCTTTTCTTCAGTTTTTAGGTGTGCCCATTTTTTGACTTTCCCATATCGATAACTTGGTTGTGTGGTTGTTTTGCGATGAGATTTCGAGAGCGGCGATTTTTAGAGGATTTTGTGCTTCATGAATTGATGTGGAAATTGGAGTTTTGTAGTTTACTAATTCTATGTATTATTCTCTTTGGTTCTAAATTGTAGCTGATAGATTCTGTCCTAAATTCTAAGAAAGCAACTCTTGAGTAAAATCAGTTTTCTTTCATGGATTTAGGTATACCTTCACCTCGTATGCAATTAATGACTTATTTGAATGATATTATTGGTGGGATTTATTGATGGTTAAAGGAATGATATTTTCTCACTACTTAATCCGTTTATGTGTAGGTACCCAACTCTTTTTAATGAGTTTCCACATGCTCAATACACCAATTTGCCTTGTTTTCGGTTAACAGAGACTGCGCTCTTGCTAGATTCACAAGAACAAACTATCCATCAAACTTATGAGAGTGATACAGTGGAAAGACTTTGTAGAGTGCTTATGATGATGAAGAGTCAGACAGTGCCCCTTCAATCACTACACCCCTTGAAATGGGATCTGGGTTTGCCTGTTAACTTCGAGAAAGTATTGGTACCTAAGTATCCCGACCATTTTCAATTTGCTAAGGCACCAAATGGGACTAGGAGTTTGCGGCTTGTGCAATGGCGTGAAGAATTTGCAGTTTCGGCATTGCAGAGGAGCAACGAGACTAGTGAAAAGGGTAAGGAGTATCGGCAGTTTAAGAGTGGGTACACAGCTTTGACTTTCCCAATGAGTTTTCCAAAGGGCTATGGAGGGCAGAGGAAAGTGAGAGCATGGATGGATGAGTTTCACAAATTACCTTATATTTCACCTTATGATGATTCAAAAAGGATCGACCCGGATAGTGAACTCATGGAGAAACGGGTTGTTGGAGTTCTGCATGAGCTTTTGAGCCTCACAATTCATAAGAAGACTAAGAGAAACTACGTGAGGAGCCTGAGAGAGGAATTAATTCTTCCTCACAAGTTTACTCGACTCTTTACAAGGTATCCAGGGATTTTCTACCTCTCGTTGAAGTGTAAGACAACAACTGTTGCTCTAAGAGAAGGTTACAGGCGTGGAAAATTAGCAAATCCACATCCTCTTGCTCGTCTAAGAGAGAAGTTTTATCACGTGATGAGGACAGGGCTTCTTTATCGCGACAGAGGTGTAAAGATGATTCCTCAGGAAATTTTGCTAAATGACGTGGAGGATGAAACTGGACAAGAAGAATCCGAGGAGGAAGAGGTTGAAATAGGTGATGACGGCTACGAGGAAACCTCTGAGATGGGAGAGGATTCTGATGAAGATTAGTCTTTTATCCTAATAAATTCGCTATTTGCCACATTTTTGAAGTGAGAGAAATGGTCCTCGGGACCTTCAGATATTGAGTCAATGAACTCCGAACAGAAGTATTGAATTTGGATAATTTTCTTGCCAGTTGCAAAGGTAGCTCTCGACTGTTTATGTTATTAGGGGATTGTGTTTATGCACATCAGCATGCATGCGTTTTGTCTTCAAGTTGACTAGGTGGATAAAGCTCTTGATGCGGTGCGAGCCAATCCGATGATCATACACAAATGTGTTGCCATCATGCAGTCCTTCAAGTCGTGTTCTTCTACTTTAAGCATCTTTCAGGCAGGCAAAGGGTCTACAGTAGGTTAACATCGCGGAGTCATTTGAGTTTGTTTTTCATCAAATTATGCAGAGGTTACAAACTCTTTTAAGAGTTCGGATTCATGTCGACTGTATTTCTTTGGTTAATAATGATATGACTTCGAACATGACTTGCTTTTCGTTTTTTTTTCTTTTTAAAATGTTTTTTTTTTGTATTTTTGAAGTAAAAAATAACCGCATTTAAAATTGTAATTCAATTTTTAACATTAAAAAATCTAATGTATCACCTACCTGGCGCAAATTGATTGTTTCACCTCCCACGACAGCTGATGCATAAAACACAAATACAATGACAAATCTATGACTACTGGAGGATAAAAAAAAAATTAATTTAATCCTTTGAATTGTAAAGAAAAGAAATTTATATACGCATATGAAAACAAGAGATCGGATTCCGGGATTTAATACGATACTAATCCCAAGCACTGGCTACAGCTGGATTGTAACCCCCACCATAACCAGCAGAAACCCCATATCCACCGCTACTATTGTTTCCTCCACCATAATAATCTGTACCCCTGTTAAAAGAGCCATCCCTTCTCATATCACGACCACCAAAACGGGCTCCCACAGAGCGCCGATTCTTGCCACCACTAAATGAAACCCGTGAAGCATAACGTGTGAGCCAGGCAGGCACTTCTTGATTTGATTCTTGCATAAGATCAGCTAGAGGTCTTGCTAATGACAAATTATTCTCATTAAAAAATGCTGTAGCCAGACCTGTTTTTCCAGCTCGCCCTGTTCGCCCTATCCGGTGAACATAATCGTCAATGTCATTTGGAAGATCAAAATTCACCACATGAGCCACATGGGGTATATCAAGACCCCTTGCTGCCACATCTGTTGCAACTAGAATTGGCGTCTTCCCACTCTTGAATGATCTAAGTGCCATCTCTCTTTCCTGCATGCCAACATAGAGATGATCATATTGAAGAATATAGCTAGTAATTGCATGGTGCAAGAAAACAACAGACAACAGAAGAACAGGCAACTAAACAAGTTGGAGCGATTCTCTACTCTCTACAGATTTTTTCGTGTCAAGAGTGAAGAAGGCCATCTGTTCCTTTTCCTAAATTGTAGTGTTACTTTCTCACAGTTTACCAAAGAAAGGAGTCTAAATTACCATATGCCTCAGAATAATCTTTATAAAAACACTAACCTCAAGACTGCTTAAACTCACCAATGTTGTAGGGTATTGCATAAATAAAAATGCTGAAGAAACAAAGTAAAAGATACATGCCACATTCATGTACTCAGTACTCACTACTAGACCCAAATCCGATAACTTACCTGTTGTGATCTATCTCCATGAATTGATGTAGCAGGAAAGTTATTGACATACAACCAATGTTCCAATGAGTCGGCTCCCTTCTTTGTCTCCACAAAAACTAATGTCAGAGAATGCTGCAATTTAACAAAAATCCATGGTCACTATAGTACACTTTTGAAGTTTTTTGTATGGTGGCTGTTTGCATCCTTTTATTCCTCTCTTCTCTCATTCAGGCTTTTTTTCTCTCTTGATAAGACATGTCTCACCTTTTTCCTAATTTTATCCTTTTATAATGAGTTAAAACCTTCTACTCTCCTACCTGTCACTAGATAAATCAAATTCAAGGGGCTAAGTTTGAAATTTTAATGAGGCTGGAAGAGACTTTTTTCCTTAATTGATATGAATAAATCAAATCACTGGTAATTTTGCTAGAGAAGAGATTACATCATATAAAATTGTCATGGTCAGCAAGTTGTTTCATCGTACCTTGCCATTAACTTCAGTTTCTCTCTGAGCATGAAGAAGGTCCATGAGATGACTTCTCTTGTCAGTCTCATGAACATATTCAACTCTTTGAACAATTAAATCAGTACTCGAACCAACCCTTCCGACAGCCAAAAATATGTAATTTGAAAGAAAATCAGATGCAAGTCTCTGCATGTCAGCCAAATTGAAAAAAAAAAAAAAAACAGTCAGATGCAACGGAAATGGCAGTCTTCAATGGATATCAACAAGCAACCTTCACATGTGAATGGTTAGCACCTAAAAGAGTGCTCAGCAACTCCAAGATAGCAATGGTGCTTGCTTATCTAAGTAGGCAATTGTCCAAACAGAACCAAAGGTACATCCTCACTAGAATGATAAACTTTAGCAGTCAAGCTACTTCATACCATAATTTAGCAACCAAGTATTATTATATATACACTCACTGAAAAAATAACATCCAACATTTTCATAACCAAGATAAAATACTCAGACATATCACTATATTAACAAATGAGCTTCACAAGAAAATGAGTGGAAACTAACTCAACCAGTACCAGCAACTAAAACAAACCTGTATTTCTTTAGGAAAGGTGGCACTGAACAGCATTGTCTGTCTTCTGCCACATGGGGGCATGTCCATTTGTTCCACTATCTTTCTAATCTGAGGTTCAAATCCCATATCCAGCATCCTGTCTGCCTCATCAAGTGCTAAATATCTGATCATCTGCAATGACACTCTAGCCCTCTCAACCAAATCCACTAACCGTCCAGGAGTTGCCACTAGAACATCAACCCCTCTCTCAAGTTCTCGCAACTGACCAAGCAATAAAGAGCTAGTGAATAATTAAACTAGATGACAGGCACTCCTTTGAGACAACATAAAGGCAAAATAAAGCTGAAAGGTCACAAAAGGCATAATGTTATGAAGAAAAACATATATATGTGTATCCAGCAATGCAATTGACTTTGATGGTGTAAAAGCAAGTATAACCATTGCTATTGCAACTCCCCAAGTGAAGTAAGTCGCTTCATAGTAACATTTTAAAAACATTTTATGATGGTCCCTTAAATATCACCCTCCCTGCCAATCAGCTCCCTTGCACCACAACATTCATGCTAAGGTTGCATTTGGTATGGAGATAAAAAGCTACAAGTATAAATGTTAAGAGCAGTTGGCTGTGTTATTGGCAAGATAGAGGTACGGTGGTATTACTGGTGGTACAGCAGTTAAGGCATTGTAGGTGGTGGGAGCATGACAATAGCAGTTCAAATTCCCTTTAACCCAGACCCCTTTAATTTATCATCCATTTTAACAACCCTCGGACAATCACTACCACTTAGGCACTAGCAAAACACAGTGGCCCCACAAAGATTAAAATCATCCAGGAGCTGAATGAGCATATTGGACAGCTATGTAATAACTCCCTCACATCAAGCAATCTACAGAGTGACATAGCTAGTTCTAGTCCAAGTACAAGTCAATAAATGACTATCTGCAATGCAACAGCAAAATGGAGCATGCAGAATACTGAACTAATGAAGACATATGGAACAAGCATTTTTGAAACAGGTGAGATAAGAGTAAAAATTCATTGAGATGCATCCCCAGTAAGGTAGCTTGCTAGTAACAAACCTGTAAGCGAGCTTAGAAATACGAGGCAAATGTGCTCATAAAAACATGGCTAATGGTAAAGTCCAAGTACAGGTGGCGAAAATATACAAGGAGCAATGGTAATCTCCTCACAACCATCATGGCACAGGCATGAAGGCATGCTCTAGTGGGTAAAGGGGTTGACATAGGAATGAAGGCATGCCGTAGTGGGTAAAGGGGAAAAGAAAGAACCTGTAGCGTGGTGGAAGAGCACCTGCAGCCCATAATATTTCAGGTGTATGAAACATTTATTATCACCCGTAAAATTTGGAACAAAACAGCCAAGCACATAATGGCTGACATATTCAAAGGTTCCAAACATTAGTGCAAGGCCGCGCGCATATTCACATTTCCAGAATAAATCATTTAACACATTGATAGGGAATTGCCAACTCAATGCAAGTCATGTGAGCATCATTAGAAGAATGGACAATTGATCTAATCGTTTTGAACATGGTTCAGGCTAGAAATTTGGGTGATGTGTCAGTTGAAGTACATCCAGAAATGAATCCATGTAATTGGTCTGAAAAAGAAGGGTGCTGATAAAGAGGACTTCGCTGCCATTAGTGCCACTGTATTTCCCATGGTTTACCAGACATCTAAGCAGTTTCCAATGAAGGAGATATCATTCAAAATAACAAACCAGAAACGAGCTATTGTTATCATTTTAAAGTTGGTTAGGAAACCCAAGCCGAAACGCCCCCATGTTGTCACATAGGAGGTACAGTGGGCACAAGTGCACTCTGGTCTTATCTATTTCCCTCTATCATATAATAGAGAGTATGAATGAAATAAGAAAAAAGCACCAATGATAGAATAATTTCCAATGAGCAAGTACTTTTTTAAGGATAATGGATTCAAGAAGAGAACCATACAAAAGATATCCAGCACTAATAGAAAAAAAGAAAATAAAAGAAATGAAAAGAGAGAGAGCTATTGTCATATGATTAAACCTGTTGGTTGATTGGAGCACCTCCATAAACTACCACCACCTTGACACCAGTTTGATAGGCGAATTTTTTGGCTTCATCGTGTATCTGCAGTCAGATTGCAAATAAAGAAAAATTAGAAAAACAAGTCGTATAAAGCCATTACATGATCCAGAATGCACATGATTAGCCTGAAACTAAATAACACCTGACACGAAAGCTCCCTTGTAGGAGAAAGAATGAGAGCCAGTGGGTACACTGTCCTCCCTCCATGTGGTCTCTGCACATACTGCTCCCGCATAATTCCAGCAATTATTGGAAAGCAAAAGGCAGCTGTCTTCCCTGACCCTGTCTGAGCACAAGCCATCAGGTCCCTCCCAGCAAGCAATATTGGGATTGCATTGCGCTGTACTGGAGTTGGTTTCACATACTTGCATCTCCGAATATTCTGATTCACTGCCTCACCCAGGTCTATCTCTGCAAAGGTATTCACAGGTGGTGGCACATTTTGCCCACTCGTCTCCACAGGAATATCCTCATACGCATCAAAGTTAATTCCTGTATTCTCTTGCACGCCAAAAGCCGGCTCTGCATCACCATCATCATCAAATGGATTCACCTCACGCTCCCTCCCACGTTCCAGCCCACCAATTCTATTATTCCAACCACCACCACCTCCTCTACCACCAGAACCATGACCCAAGCGCCCAGAATCCGGTTTTGAAGCACTGCCGCCACCGCCACCCCATCGAGAACCACCTGCAGGCCCGCCATAACCTACACGATCATTCCCTAATGACGGAGCAGCAGGTGGTGGCGCCAGGAAATCAGAAGATGGTGGCCGGTTACGAAGGTGTGGCGGAATGTAAGTGGCACGAGTAGGACGCGGACCAGACGAACCAGATTCTGCATTCTCAGATGCAGAGTTAGCCACAGAATCTGCCCATGAAGTTCTCATAATTGGTAGCAAATCACAACTGAAAAAAGAATCCAATACCACAGCGCCGAAATTCCCTATAATTGAACATCAGAAACTCGATCAATCGCAATTGCAAGTAAAACTAAACCTCAAATTAAATTAGATAAACAACAACAATTAAGCAAAATTGTAAAAAAGAAAAGGAAGAAGCAAAAAATTCACTAACTATCATGAGATGGAGAGTTTGTTAAAAACGAAGCGAAATAATCGGGAAAATGCAAAAAATAGAGTAACAAAATTGTAAAAACAAAACCTAAATTGAAGCCGAAAGAGAGGGAGAGAGGGGAGAGAGAGAGACCCGAGTTGTTGCGTTAATTTGAGTTTTAAAATTCAAATGGAGAAACCCTAGTCTGCTCTTTCTTTTCTTTTTCTTCTTAAATGATTTATCGGGATCGGACACGAAGCGAAAATATCGTTACGGATGTTGTCCTTTTCTACGCTTGGTTTATTAAGATTTATTTTTTTGTTGTTGGTGGTGGTGGTGGAAAGACCCGAAAGATTTTGTAGTTTCCGTTTATGCAAAATCCATTATTTGCACCTATGTTTTCTTAGTTTTTCAAAAATAAAATAAAAACCCTTTTTATTATCATTTCAATCACTTATTATATTTTTAATTTCAATCTATTATTTAAAAAAAATTAAAGAGGATGGTGAATTCACTATACCTCTGAACACAATGCACCGTAGAAAGTAATAATATATTTACTGTATTGTCCTTGAAAATAAAAAGGTTAAGTTGAGAGTAAAATTATTCTTATAATTAGATCATTTTTGCGTTTTACAATTGATAATGTATGAAGTGGCATTTACTTTCTTTCTTGCGCAACAAACTTATGTTGGTGCCCTTAAAAGAAATAAATTATTGGGTTGGCATTAAAGGCTTTTTTGGTTTTTTATTTAATAAATAAGGGTGATTAAGTCCAACACCTACTATTTACAGGATGAGGGGTTAAAGAATCTTCTCACAGTCAAATCATATAAAGTGTTTATTTCCACTAAATACCTATAATACTCTTGTTTTGATTAAATTTTTTTCTTTTTTAAAATTTTCAATAAAAGGTTTTCTTAGTTAAATCTTTAATGCATTCCTGTTTTTTTATAAAAGTTATCTCTATTAAATATATTTTTTTTCCATGACAGACATTTATCTCTCTAATTAAGTGTGTCTATGGTTCATGCCTCAATAAGTAATTGTCTTAAGAAAGTGTTATTTATAAATAGTAAAAACAAAAACAAACACAAACAAACAAGAAAATAATATCCATAATAAAACATCATTTATTTTAGTATGGACCCATATGACCAAGACAAAACACATATGAACTAAAAAAAGAATTAAACTCTTGAGTTCCCTCGTTCTTTTCTATATTTGAGCTCATAGGCAATATACATTTTAGAATCATTCCCTAAGGTCTTAGAAAGACGAAAAAATTGTTTTAGTAGCCATGTAATATTTTACTGAGTAGGTGGAAGCAAAGGCCTTAGCACAGATAACTACTTGTGAAGTTATCTCTTTTCTGTAAAAAAAAAATATTTTTTGTAAATTTGGATCACTAAAGGTGTTGATCAATGATAATAACACCTAGCTTGATAATAAAAAGATGATAACACAGTGTCAAAGGCTCTATGTTGACTACAAATTCTCCTTAATATCACCCCATAGAAAAATGGACAAACAGAACTCACTAACAAGTTACTACATCACATTGAAAAAAAAAAAAAAGAAGTAAGAGAGAATAAGTTGAACTCCTTGATGAAATTTTATGGGCATACAAGACCACTAAAAAAACTTCAACAGGAGAAACACCTTTTCTCCAACATATAGGATTAAATCTATTATTCCTATAGATGTTGCATTTCTTCATGAAAAATTAATGAAAAAGGAGTTAAAAGCCATCTTGGATTTAGTAGAAGAAGTTAAACTAACAACTACTGTGAAGAATAAGTCTTCAGACACAAAGCCATTTGATATCACAATACCAGAGTAAAAAACAAAGAACTGCACTTCTCTTGTACACATATTGCACTTGTTGAATCACATGACCACACAATCCTCTGTATATGTGCATGACCTACTAGTACCTGACACAATTCCTCCTCATGTAAAAGCTTACATTATAACTTGTGACTCCACATTCCTACACCATCTCGCTACCCAAATAGAGGATAAAATATTTTTTGCTGCATTGATATCATAACCTATTTTGACCTCCCATTTTCATGTGTGTGTGTGTATTGAAGCAATTCAGCTAATTTTAGGTCATTTCATGAAATTTTTTTAACCTTTTTTCTAATCGTTGAATTTTCAAAAATCAAGAATAAAAACATCAAAGAAAAATAAGAAAAAATATTTAGTGAGTATAATGATAATCAATTAAGAATTAAAGGAATACAATGATATAATAAAGATATTCTTAGATGGGGTAGAATATTTTTAGAATAAGGAATAAAACATAAGAATATTTCTAAATGGGGTGGTATAATAGAAAGACCTTTAGATAGATTATGAGGGATAGTTGAAAGGAAAATCATAGCCACTATGGAAGGAGGAAATAAAATTAGAAAAAATAAAAAAAAAATGAAAAAAAAAGAGAGAAAATCAAGAGAGAAATTTATTTGTAGAAAAACAATTTTAAGAATAAAAGTGTGTAGGAAAAAAAAGAGAGAAGAAGTACAAAAACAAATATGAAATAAGAAAAATCATGGCCCCTCTCATCTCTCTCCTACTATCACCAGCCATCACCCTCGTTGTCGTCCATTACCTCCATAAACCCCTATGCTAGTGCATTGCCAACCACCACTTTTATAAACCCTCATACTAACGTTAATTAACTCCCACCGTGATAGTAGTACTAGGAGTAGCCCATCTTCTTTCTCTTTTCAAATTGAAACCACACCAGACCCTCAACCTTCCTTTCTCCTCCATACCCATGGATGATGACTTCTCATGCCAATTTCACTGACCATTTTAGGCACTTGCACGATATCCACTAGGAGTATTAGAAATAGCAATGAAGAGAGGAAAAAAATAATAAAAACCAAAATGGGTATAATGCCCATTTCATATGAGTCTATTGCCCATTTTATAAATGATCAAATCCCTCCCTTTAAGTACGAACGTTGGATTTTTTTATAAATAGCTTAATTGACGAGTTTCTTATTTTTTAAGAAAGGACGCTAAAGTTTTTGAATGACCTAATCGATGAGTCTTCTATTTTAGGGATGAACATCCATTTTTTTCATGAATGGTTTAATTGATGAGTCTTCTATTGGACATCAATTTTTCATAAATAGCTAATCGACTAGTCTTTTATTTTTAGGAACGAATGTCAAACTTTCCATAAATGCCCTAATCAATGTGTTTTCTATTTAAAGGGATGGACGTCAATTGTTTTTGCAAAACTTAATAATAAATTAAATAAATCATGAATAAACTCAAAAAATAATTTAGACAATTAATAATATGTACTTTATGAGAAAACAAATAGAAAAGATAACTTTAAAATGATACAATAAGGATGATGTTTATATTTCTTTAAGCATAATCAACCCCTTGCATGAATCTTTGAAACTAGTACTTATTTTATGATTTCTAATTCCTTTAATTGCTAGGTGGCAGCTCTATTTTTTAATTCTCCTTTTAGTTTTTGAAGATCCCAATGTTTTGCTAGATGCGACAACTAGCATCTCATTCACATGCCAGCAATAAATACTTATACATTGTATCCATATGGCACTCATAAGCATGCACACCAAGGTTTGGACAAGATATATAGGCTAAATATAGTAGCCTTCATTCATGAGTGCATCTAATTTTTAACAAAATAAAAAAGGAGCACATGTGTGCATATGGATTGCTAAAAACATAATATTATAGCGAGTCAAAGATTACAAAGCCCTTATCATTACATTGTTTAGATTATTCAAGATCATCTCTAAATATCATGTTCATCATAGTGCCACTATTGTATTCAGAGGCACTAAGCATACACACCTTGCTCTATCACAAGTTACATATACAAACTCCCTTCAATGCTTTAGGATTCAAATGCCATATAATGGACAAGGTGCATCATTTTTAACTTATATAATTTTGAATTTTAATTTTTGAATAAGTAATTTTTATGTAAAATGAAAAAATAATCAAGGGATGATAATACATAAAAAAAAATATAATTGTAAAAAAAAAAGGTTGTCTGAGCTAAACTCACGCGGTGAATGCAAATGGCCCTCCTATACAACCAGGCTGACCAACTTGATTTTTCTTTTTCTCTAGCTTTGACCTTGTCTTTTTATTTTATTTTTTTGACGTTATCATTTTTTATTGGACAATAACACGATCAATCAAGTGACACTATATAACCAATAAATGTATACTATTTCTTGTGGGATCATCTATAGGCTTTCACCATCTCTTGGCAGTTTAAATACCTTTTATATATTGAAGTTTGTTAGCGTTAACACTTTTATTGTGGCGAGTTACGCTTCATATTCATCTTTTAAGGTGAGTTATGGTATTTATTTAAATACTAGTATGTACAAATGAGATAGACAAGAACAAATAATCCCCTAATACATATTATATCACCTGCTTATCATTTCTATTAAATTGACTTGATATGCTTTAATCTAATTTAAACATCAAAGAGTTTGTTTTATATGGAACATCAAATCACTCTGGAACACCCATTTTAAAGTATTTCTGTGACTTTATTATACCAATATTCAATTTCATTTAACCTTTGATAAGGAAAAAGACTAAAATTGGTGCTTTTTGTTTTTCAAAAAAAATAAAATACTAGGAATTCGTAAAACTAGTTAACTTGGTTTTCTATTAAATTCATTTATATACTACATAAAACCTTGAATTAAAAACAAGTCAATAAAAACCAATATTAAGTTTTGAAATTATATCAAAATTTATAGAATTATATCTTTGATTATTTTTTATATGAATTTTTTCAATCATCTCTCTTTACTTTTGACTTCTTTAAATAAAATGATTGATAAAATCTATATTATTCATCTTGACAAAATTTCCTAACATTAAAAAACAAAGGATTGAGTTATAATAAAGTTTAAAACTTAGGAACTAAAGAATAATTACTCCTATTTGTTGTAAACATAAAATCTAATTTTGAAAATCTTTCAAAAACAAATAAAATGATTTTCAAAGATTATGATCTAGTTATTTGGTTTGTTTTAATAAAAAAATCATTTTTATTTTAAAAAGAATCTTAAAGAAAAAGACAAAATCACAAACAATACCAAGTAAACATATATAAATATTTAAGCATTTATGATGTTTGTTTTACATAAAATATTTTAAAATAATAATATAAAAATATTATAATAATAGATAAATAATAATGCAATAAAATGATAGGCTAGGATAGTTATAGGAGCTAATGTGAAAAGAATGGAGGCAACAACAACGGCAATGACAACAACGATAATAAAAATAATAATAATATTAATATAATGAAGGCAATGATGATGATATAATGATAAAATATTAATTGTGATAATGATTTTAAAAATATTAGAGTGACAATAATGATAATAGAAAGAAAATAATAATTATGATGATATTAGAATAATAATAATGATTATAAAAATAATAATAACATGAAAAATTAATTAAAAATACAAAGTGATTAATTGAAAATATTAAATTGTGTCTTACTATTACTAAAATATTTTATGCAAACGTCACAAGCTTGAAAAAATATTTTCAATAAATTAACTAAAATTATAATAATATTTTTAATTTAATTAATTCTTTTCTAAAATATTTCAAATAAAACGAACACCTCTTGGGTCTATTACTCGAAAAAAAAAAAAAAACAATCAGCCTGTTAACTTTATCAAACAAAGCATCACACTCGCTTTCTCGTTCGCGCGCTTCACTACTTCCTTCACTACACCAAAAGAACTGCGAAAAGAAAGACACAAGTGAAAAAAAATCTGATTGAATCAATATAGGTTAGGGCTATTCCTAATCGGGATATTGTTAAACCCAATTCGGTGCTAAGATCAATCACGATGGGCACGAATTCGTTATCTTCAGAATCAATTACCGATCTTGATCAACAGATCGAGCAACTCATGCAGTGCAAGCCTCTCTCTGAACCTCAGGTTTTGCTCAATTCAATTTCTGCTTGATTTAGGAAAAAATGAATCGAATTCCCTAATTTAGCAGTTGATAACTTGGTTTAGTGTTTTTAATTGTTTTTTAGTAGTTGGATTCAACTGTATTTAGTAATTTTGAAATTACTAGTTTCTTTTATTTTTTATTTCAGTTTGTTTTTGGCTTCTGGTAGAGAAAGAAAATATAGTGATAAAAATAGAAATGATTTGCAAAATAATTACTACTTCGTTTACTGACGGGGTCACGACAGGATTTTTGGCAGTCAATGCGGGAAGATTTAGGATTTTTTTTTTAATTTGGTTAATGCATGTGTTTTTTTTTTCTTTATGGTAAAAAATGGTGCGTTAATATTTTTTTTTGATCTGTTTCGATGTAGGTTAGGACATTATGCGAGAAAGCTAAGGAGATACTAATGCAAGAAAGCAATGTTCAGGTTTAACTCATTTTTTTTTATTGAATTCAATTGCTCTGTTGTCGCATGCTGGAATTGGAAGATGTTGAGTTTGTTGATTTGTTTTTGGATGACAGCCTGTGAAAAGCCCTGTGACAATATGTGGCGATATTCATGGGCAGTTTCATGATCTTGCAGAACTTTTTCGTATTGGAGGGAAGGTATCAGTTCTGACCATGACATCACTTTGTAGTTTTTCAACTCTTCTGTTTCAGATGAGGGCTTTGTCTTAGATAGTTTATTGAGACCTGTGCCAAATGCTTTGAAGATTCAAGTTATCCTGAGGTATAGTCAAGTAAATTGTCATTGGTCAGGAAACTACTTGTTTTTGTTCATTGTGCTGTTTCACCTTGTGTTTTGATTAGTCCTTTGGGTTCATCTATAGAAGTATCTACTATATAGTATCTTTTTTTTTGGTTCATTAGTTGTTTTTTGCTCCCGATTTTGTTACTATCTAATTCCCTGATTAGACTCGTGACCATTTTAAAATTTATTGACAGTGTCCTGACACCAATTACTTGTTTATGGGGGATTATGTGGATCGTGGCTATTATTCTGTTGAAACCGTGACGGTATGTACATAATTCATCCAGTCATTTGCTTTTCATTGCTTTATTAAACTGATTAGTATTAGATAGGCTGTATGTCATTCCACTCTTTGCTTACATATACTAACAGAAAGAAGTATAGATATCCATGATAGACTAGTGGCCTTGATTATATTACAAAACTTCTTTTACCCACAAAAACTCAAAAAGGACCCTTGTTGCTGAGGCTTGTTCCTCTTCCCACAATATTGTGATAGGGCTGAAGTAGCTGGAGAAATAATTTAAAAATAGTTTAGTGGCACAATTAAATATTCTTCATGTGTTAATTCGAATTTGATGTAAGGGATAATGCCAATGCTTGTGGCCAATTTTAAGAGCTGGTGATAATTTTTGAGCAATGATCCTTGAATTTCTGACTGGCTTTTCTTTGATGTTTGGTTTGGCTAATATAAATTGCATGTTAACATTCTATGCCTCCTGTTTGAGGTAATTATTTCAAATACCACCTTTATAAACTGTGCTTCTACCCAATCTGAGCATAGAAAATGTCTGACACTTGGAAGATTTAAATTGGTGACACTTATTGATATATTTTCCCAGCTCTTGGTGGCATTGAAAGTGCGCTATCATCATAGGATTACCATTCTCAGAGGAAACCATGAAAGTCGCCAGGTACTTTATTTTTTGTGAACTTTTTCATCATGAGTTTTTATTTATACTGACCACTGTGGTAATGCTTGGACCCTGTGTGGGTCTTTCTATTTATTTTATAAACGCTTCTGTTGTAAACTTGTAATCTGGATTTATAATTTTAAGCAGTTTAGTGTATGATAGACATTTCATCATCTAGATTTTTCACTTAATTCCTGGAGGCGTCAATGGAGTTTCTAGAAGATGTGATACTTAGTTTTATTTTGGACAGTTGAAGTTAAATGTTAATTTGTACTAATTGTGTTTACTTTAAATTGTGGGCTGTGCCTGCATATGGAAATACTGATTGCTTACATCGTTTTTTGTCCATGCAGATTACTCAAGTTTATGGGTTTTATGATGAATGCCTAAGAAAGTAAGTTTTTTGTTTGCAACCTTTATTAGTTGGCTATAAGTTTTAGCAGTGCTGATATTTTCTAATAATAAGTGTGCAGCACATGCTGGACATGCAATTATAATGCATATGTAGCATATGTCAATTTGTTTATTTTTTTTAATGATTTTATCCATTGGAATTTATCAGCAATGTTCTTACTGTTGCATTAAAGTGTATTTTTTTGGTTCCAATAACTACCTTTTGATTGCTGCATTGGTATTAATAATCCTTGCAAGCATTTTTAATTTTCCTCCTACTTTTGCTTGTTTGAGTAATGCATTTGGTGGGATCCTTGTAAAAGTTTTTGGTCAAGTTTTGACAAAGTTCAAATTTGCATAACTCAACAGCTATTTAGAGAAAAAAAAGATAGCACCATTGGAAAATAGTGGTATTGAAGTCTTACAAGTTCACAACTTTTGACTTGTAGGTTCCTTTTTCATCAATGTAATACATTCATGCTGGGATAAATTTTTTACATTTAAAGAACCTCTGGCATCCTACCCCCCCTACTTGGGATTACTGTGCATTCTTTTCTCTTGTTCAGCTCTATCCTTTTTTTTTCCTTCCATTTATCAAGTCCATTCAACAACTTGCTCAAAGGATGTGGTAACATATTAATGTGCTTCACCTCTACTTTGCTGTAGTTGGGTTTTTCTTAATCCAAATTAGATGTTCCTTTGGAAATTTTTCACCGATTTCTTACATCTTCATTGCTTGTGAAGTTTCTTGATTATCTGGTTAAAATTAGGTGATACAATTAGATGGGCACAAATTAGATGCTCCCTTGGAATTTCTGTTGCTGGTTTCATACATCTTCATTGCTTGTGAAGTTTCTGGATTATCTGGTCAAAGTTTCTTTCATTACAGCATATTCATGTGCATAGCATTTGACTGCTTTTGATGCTGATACAGCTATCTGTTTATACATTTTGACATGCACTTCGTTTTTGCTACATATAACTTCACTTCTTATAAGGTAGGGCTAGCACTTTGTTATAATTCAAAGTGCGCTAATATAGTGATGGAAACAGTTGATAAATGTGCAAAACAAGTATTGATTATAAGTGGTATTATTGTGGGAGACTAGTTTGTTGAATTGTCTGAGCTGCTGTTGGTATGCCCTTGTAGATCCATTGCAATAATTTGACACATCTAACATACTATCTAGCAGTATTTTTGTAAATTTTCGATCTTTTCTTTCAAAAATCTCTTACATTACTCTTTTCTTATAACTTGTTACAGGTATGGTAATGCTAATGTTTGGAAGATCTTCACCGACCTTTTTGACTATTTCCCATTGACTGCATTGGTTAGTAAGACTCTCTATTTCTGGGGCCTACTATTGATTTTGTACGTAGTAAAAAAAGAAAAAAAGAACTTGGTGTGTGGGAAAATAAATTGGGAGATATTAACCAACCTGCTCTAATCCCTAGCTAGATATAGAAGAGATTCTTTTTAGCTGACTCATGTTGAGTTCTTTTTTGTTTTTCATTTTCAAATCTCACTGTTATGATTGTTATGCTTACTTTGATAACATTGTTAAATTAGCCTTTTGAGGCTGTATCGTTTGGTCAATCATGACTGTATTTCCTAGTATGTGGTCATTGGAAGCTCCAGCTTACGCTTCTTCATGTTCCAAAATGATCCTTCTAAAATGGTGTGAGTTGCCCATCTTATGAGTTTGGCTATAAGATTTCCTGGTTTAGTGTTATTGACAAATGTGGTCATCACAAATTTTTCATTTCTCACTACTTATATCACCAGAAATCGTCTCATATTATTTTGAGGAATCTCTTGGGTGAATTTTGCAGCTTTATTTGGTGTTTAAGAAAGCTAAGATCAACTAGAGTGTTGGAAGTCAGTGACAGTAGAAAGCTAATGGTTTGATGGAAGTTGAAATTTATCATTGGTTATTGTCTATATTTAGTAACTCCTGAGGCTCTTCTTTTTCATATTTTGCTTCATAGGTTGAGTCTGAAATATTTTGTTTACATGGTGGATTGTCCCCAACTATAGAGACTCTTGATAACATAAGAAACTTTGATCGTGTCCAAGAGGTCCCTCATGAAGGAGCCATGTGTGATCTGCTGTGGTCTGATCCAGATGACAGATGTGGTTGGGGTATATCACCTCGTGGTGCCGGGTATACCTTTGGCCAGGTAACTTGAGCTTCAAGCGTTCTATCTCTATTCATGCAAAGAATGTGTTGTTTTTATCAAAGTTACAATGGTGACCTCATTTCTCCCGAGTTCTCTTCATCTACGTTTGTTATTTTATGCAGGATATATCTGAGCAATTTAATCATGTGAACAGCTTGAAGTTGATTGCTAGAGCACATCAGCTTGTTATGGACGGATTTAATTGGGCACATGTAATCACCATTCTTGAAATTCATGAATAGTATTTGCACTTTCATGTTTGGCATGAAAATGAGGTTTGGGAATGACATTGTTTCTTCGGTACAGGAACAAAAGGTGGTTACCATATTTAGTGCACCTAATTATTGTTACCGCTGTGGAAACATGGCCTCCATACTGGAAGTTGATGACTGCAAGGGCCACACATTCATCCAGGTAATATGTCATCCACAGATATTCTTCACAAGATCTTACATAATTTTAGTGCCAGCTTCTCATTTTGGATTTTTGGTGCATTACAGTTTGAGCCAGCTCCCAGGAGGGGAGAACCTGATGTTACCCGTAGAACTCCTGATTACTTCCTGTAAGCAGCCTTTTGTAATACCACCACCACTTCCTCATCCACCCCCCCAACCCCAAATCCCTACCTCATGCTCAGATGGTTGTGGATCCTGGTTACTTTGGGTCTATAAAATTTAAGTTTTAGTATGCCTTGCTGATGGTCATGGGATGAGAAAAGCCTGTATTATAGTAGGCAAGTTGGATGCCTTTTCTTTCCTGTCTTGTGCTTGAAACCACGCTGGATATTTTTGACGTCTACTTGACGCTCAATGCTGGAGGTTTTCGAATGGTGCTCGCTCTACTGTGATTGAGCGCATGGATGCTTCGTTGAAATTAGAAACGATCACCACTTGGATTTTAATTTCTCGCCAAGGGCAAGTAAATTTCGACCCCTCAGTTTAATTTGCTATGCTCATGGCACGTTTCAAGTCCACATGGAAACCCAAAGATTGCCTAAATGATCTATAAATCCGGAGTCACCAGCACTGATGTTGTGTTTAACTACATTATGGCTTCTGCGAGAGAGAACACGCACTATATTTATTATCATGACTCTAAAATGGATTGCGACATTCGCCCTGGGACCTTCCCAAAATTCTGATTCTACTACAATTGCCACCTGGTGACAAAAGAGGCCACAAGAAAGCAATCAGAGGGTAAAGGCTGCAAATAGAGCAATGGCATTTTCTGGACAGGATCAGTTGCCGTGGGAGAGGTGTCATCATCGACGAAAAAAATTATGCAATGATATATAATATGAAGGTATGATAAATTCTCCCTAGGATCTTTACAGCCTCAGATACGAAAAGAGAGATGGAACAAGATCCACCACAGACCAAGCGAGGCCTGAGTATTGGAGGAATCTAATGCCCGTGTCAACATCAAATGAGCCCTGAGAAGAGAAAACGGGTAACTTCTTAATATAACCTGATTGCTTAAGCTCTTCCGTCTTTTTACCAGTAACTGATCCTTTTAGCATGGGGATGTAGCTGGTTGATTTTATAGGAATGCCCAAGGTGTTTGATACAATAGGAAGGATCCATTTTGCCAGCGCCTTGCTGCAGTACTTCACAATGAGTATTGTTGGTATCCCCACGAGCATTCTTCCAAGAAAGGCTGAAAGAGTGAGTTGTGGTGTAAATATGCGTGGCACTGATTCATGGTGGAACTGGTGGTAGGTTTGCTGGACGCCGGCCACCTGAAAAATATTGCAAATTTACCTCATGAATGTTAACTAACTAGCTTGTTTCATAATAGTAATAAAATGGTATTCCAGACTTGATAGGTTATGCTTGATAAAAACTTCACTGACATCTGCGAGTTAAAAAAAGAAATAGTATCTAAATGACATCCATGTTCTGCTACTAAAATTAATTGACAGGAATACTCAAGCCTCAAGGCATAGAATGCATGGCTGTTCTTTGTTCTCACCACATAACCACAATTAGTATATAAAAAAATTTATCTCAAAGGATAAGGCAGCGCACAGTCTGCAAGTAGTCTCATTGTGCCAGCAATCTCTATCTAATAGTTGATAGAGATTTCATAGTGTAATAAAGAATGATGAATGAAAAGACTTCATCATGGTGAGAAAGGCGAGAGGAATTGTAAACAATTTTAGGAAGTTGATACTTCGGATATGATGCTTCATTATTGAACCGGAGGACTGGCTTATAAATTGGTATACTCCTTTTCTCTATGCATTCTATGTGCGGTCTCTTTGATTACGCCTTGTTAGTGTCCAAGAACAAAAAAGACAGATACAAAAGAAATAGATGTGTGTTTGGTTGAAGAGACAAATAAAAAAAATATCTCCAGGACATTTTTGGAGTGAATTTTTGTACTTTTAAAACAAGAAGTACAAGGAGACATGCCCCCTCTATCCCCACTATCTTCGTCTATTACGTCCCAAAATAGTAACCAAACGCTACCTTTATGATCTTGAAATTGAATTTGTAATTCATGTTATAACATACACCAAGCCTCAAACTTTTCCCCCTATTTTCTTCCCACTACATGCACTATCTTAAATGATTTTGTGCTAGCCTTGAAAGAGTTGCTTCCAAGAATGTACATCATTAATTCCCAGCATCAAGTTTCTCCTTGGCACTATGTGATTGCTGAGATGCATTGTAGGCAAGCTATTGCATTGTCATCATGAAAACAAGAACCTTGTGGAATTTTCCACCTACCTTGTTGCTTTATCCTTTTTTTGTCACACCATTTTATTCCTTTTTCCATGCTCAGACTAATTCCTCTCACCCCCAACTCTCTTACTATCTTCACTATCCTAGCCTTTGCCTTCTCGTTCTATGCCAAGATTAGTAATGGTCTAAGTACCTTTTGTCTTCCCTTTCACGAAAAATCAGCAGAAAGATAATGGTGGAATTATTTATCGTACTTCGCTAAATATATTTTCCTTTATGCATGGAACACAGTTTCACTCTAGTGAGATTTTATTTTTCTAATATTTATTAAGGTTAATCAAAATGCCTCCAAAGTTCCACTGTTTCTACTTTCAGGATGTTCTCTCAAGTCTCAACAATGTAGACTTTCAACCTTTCCTATTTCAAAGAATGATGATCATAAGAAAATATGAAAGTGCAAATACTTCCCACTGCATGGTAATTGATATAACAGAAAAGGCAGACATATAAAGCTAAGCATTATTCCAAAGTTAATGGGTGAGTGATTGCTTACTATTCCAAATGCAACACCATCAAAGGCTGTGTGGAACTCAAAGCTTGGAGTTGGAAGTTCTGGAGTCGGATAAGCAAAAAGCAATAAAAGGCTCAGGGCAGCCCAGAAGGTTGTCACTGCAAGTGAAATAGTACATAAATAACGAGAATACAACAATTGCAAATTTATCAAGATTAAAAATTTTGATGCTGGTATTTGAACAGGGAGTACGATTTCATGTTATACCTTATTTGAACAAGGTGAGGTCAAAAGTAAGTATAAAATTCATAATTCAAGCACTAAAGAATCATCCCCTGTAACCTAAACAACCCCAATCAAATTATTACCAATATCCTAAGTCACGATTCAGTAAAAAGATGTGTGTCCCTAAAGAGGGTAAATAATTAGAACCCTCAAATTCTTTTCAATATAATGGGATACCGGTATTTGCATACCTTTTCTCCATTTGAGATGAAGAAAGCTTGAGGACAATCATTTGTAGCCTGCCAGCAGGCAAAATTCAATCTTGGTATTGGTTGTATAAAGTTCATCCAACTAACTCATTCTAGGATTGTTGGCTCTGCACTAGGCAACCATAGAGGCATCCATAGAGTTTTCATGTTTCTCCAAACATGTATCTTGGTTTGTCTCCAACCGTCTTCCTATTTGTCAAAAATTTCATGTCTTGCTCACCAACTTTGGAGCTGATGGGCTGTTCAGAAATTTTGATTGGTATTCAAAGCCTCATATAGGAATTTGTTCAAATGAGAATAGACTGGAGAGGGAAAAGGACTAGAATTATGATAACATGGGAAGAAGGTAGCGTTCTTCTGTGAAGGTTTTGCTTAATCATACTCATCAAAGGCGCATTCCTTCCATAATTTTTTGCCACTTTATTGGCTTGAAAACAATTTAATAGTTCTAAAAGTAGCTTCTGCAAATCAAAATTTGAAAACCATGATCGCTAGAACCACAAGATTACATACCATTTTGTCCTGAGACTACAAAACTGTACATACCATTTTGTCCTGAGACTACAAAACTGTCGACATAATCATGGACGGATAGCCAAAAGGAAAGGATCACAAAACCAACAGCAAGACCAGCTATGATATCAATTCCACTGTGCATTCCGAGGTAAATTCTTCCTAACAAGGATAAAAAAAATTCATTTTGGGAAAATCTAAAAGGAAAAACTGATAATGCTGCCAAAAATTATGAAAGACAACTACACATACCCAAACCAGTGAGGCAAACAATCAAGCAAACAACGGCAAATCCCGCAAATTTCAAAGAGCCATCTTCATTTTGGGTATAGGATAAAACATAGTGCAATAGGTATCTGGAAAATTATTTAAAGAGAGTACAGTTAGTCCAATAACAAAAATGCTGTAGAATGTTCAGGTGCAAATTTCAAAGCAATATAATAACCACATTTCAGTTTTTGAGGAGACAACAACCAACTAATTAATATTACAATCATACCACAGCTAGAACCTTGAAAAAATTGAAAATAGAAGGGAGACGAAAGAAAAAAGAAAAAAGAAAAAAGAAAAAAGAAAGATCAGCTTTATATCAATAAGCAAGGATCAGGAGCTTAGCTACAGAAGTATTATTCAGTATTCTTGACTAGGGAAAAAAACAACTTCTCTAGTTTCTTTGGAACACGCACAATGCCTCATAAATTAGCTACTGGTATTCTTCAATTACTTGAATAACACAAAACGGTCAGATGCCTGGTAAATCCTATAACCATGTCAAAAACCACATTGCAAAGATGAGTACGAAAGGAGGAAGATGAATACCCAGATAAGCAAACTGTGTTGAGAGTGTGGGAAGAAGGCAATCCATATTCCAAAGCATTCTCCTGCTCATCTCTTGTGGCAGTTATTCTCCTAACAGGAGGACAAGAGGGTCGAGGAGCTGATACCACATCCTATGATAAATAAAATATCAACAGTGAGCCGATAAAATAAAGAAAGCCTGTACCTTACAGTTCATCTTCCAAATCAAAGACATTAACAGCGAAACAAATGGCATGGATCCGGTAAGAACGAAAGTAAATAAGTACCTTTATGCAGTTTCCTGAATAATCACAGAGAGACATTAAAAGGGTCATTTGCCTAGCCAACTTGCCATGCCCACTCTACAATGTGAACCCAAAAACCGCTCAATTATTACCAAAACAACAACAAAATCCAAAATAAACACTAAACAGAAATAAATAAAACATACCCAGAAGAGCAAAGGAAGAAAAGCAGTGTAGAAAGGCACAGAAACAACACAGGACAATCCAGAGAATAAAGCATCCAAATATCCATGCTGATATTTCTGCAAATAAGAGCAAAAAAATAAAATGCAACAAAAAATGAGAAAAATAATAATAAAAATCCCACACACAGAATTCAATACAAAAGAAGAATATACGGGTTGTGTTTATACTGATGAAAGTGATAGAAACCTGGATCTGGAGGATGATAGGAGTGCCAGTTATGACATGGTGAGAAACCCAAGGTTGGACCAAAGTTCTAATCTTTCGAGTGACACCAAGAGATGAAGATATAACAATCCACGACACAATCCCACAAAGCGCCAAACCTTGCCATAATGATATGCTCTCCATTAATTAATCGGTATCTCTTAAATTCCCTCTTCAAAAAGAAGGATCAAAGAAAGTAAACAAAAAGGAGAAAACAAAAGAACCAGCCAACGCAAGAAAGAATTTGGACTCGGCAGGTTTGAATGTTTCCTCTCCTTTTTTTTTCCTCTTAATTTTTTATTGTGCTTCTTTTCTAGGAAGCAGCCGGCAGGGCTTCGGTGGATTTGGCAGGCGGGAGAACGAACAACAAACACGAAAAGAAAATTGTATGGATGAGAGACAAAAAGGCTGGATAAATTTAAAAAAGAAAAGGAAAGGAAACCAGTAATATTAACATTTTAGCTCGTACTACTAAAATTACAAGTTAACAGTAATAGACTGCTTTTTTTCCTTCAAAAAGTATTTTTAACAAAAATAAAAAAAATATTTTAAATTTATTTTTTTAATATTTTTAAATTGTTTTGATGTATATAAAAAATAACTTTAAAAATATTATTTTAATATATTTTTAATAAAAAATACCTTAAAAATAATCATTATTATATTTTCAAACTCTTCTAAAAATATATAGTAAGTGACGAAATGCTCATATTATCTGGATTTTGCAACATCTTTTATAAAAGGGTAATGATTAACATTGCTTGTATGATAATATAACAAAATATATGTTGTTGGGTAAGAACACTTAATAAATTTTTATTCATCAAATAAACTAAACAATTAAAAACAATATCAACATATAAATTTCACAATTTAAAAGCAACATCAACATATAAATTTCATATTAAAACCAAACCATTGCATCTAGAATAAATTTATTGCAACTTAATCCTCCCAACTTTATTCTAGTGTATTGATCCTAGCTTTATTCTATCTAAAAATAAATCCTACAATGGCATCATATCCTCAAGGCTGTCATGCAATGGGCTCGAACACATAACATTTCAAACATTGCAACACAAACATGCACAATATATCATAATATTTTGAGAATAACAAAATATTCATTTGGAGCTTGAGATTAACCTTTAGGGGTCATTAAAGTAATTGAAAAACTGCTAGAAAATGATTCAAAATAGTAGTGGAGCATGACAAACATAATGATTATAGTTTTAAAAATAATATATATTTTTTATTTTTTTAAATTAACATATTAAAATAATTTAAAAATATTTAAAAAATCTAAACTAAAAAAAAAATTTAAATTTTAATAAAAAGTTGATTGAAAGTGACTTAATTGTACAACTTGTGTTGGTCCCATGTTAAACAAAATTAAGGAGGGCCAGAGGAACATTAGTTTGGCAAGTGTGACGGTCTCTACAATGCTGTCCACATTAATGCAGCCACCAAATACCTGTCTGCTTGTTTATGAGCCTAGCTGTGCTCTTGTAGTTCAAGGCAGAATCTTCGGTCAAAGGAGATATTTACTTTTATTTTTGTATATTAAAAGTATTTTTTAAAAAATTTAAATTATATTATTTTTTTTACTTTAAATTAGCATTATTTTTTAATATTTTTAATTAATTTAACGTGTTGATATCAAAAATAATTTTTAAAAAATAAAAAATATTATTTTAATATATTTTAAAATAAAAAATTCTTTAAAAAATAATTATTATCATATTATCAGATATACTCGGTAAGAGACAAGAGGCTCACAATGAAACAAATCTTAATTTAAAATGTGCCTGGAAAAAGGGAGAAATTTTATACAAAATTCCCTCCTCAAAAAGAGGTATCAAAGAAAGTAAACAAAAAAGAGAAACAATAGAACCAGCCAACGCAGGAAAGAATTTGGACTCTGCAGGTTTGAATGTTTACGCTCCTTTTTCTTTTCTTTTTTTCCTCTTAATTTTTTATTGTGATTCTTTTCGAGGAAGCAGCCGGCAGGGCTTCGGTAGATTTGGCAGGCGGAAGAACGAACAACAAACACGAAAAGAAAATTGTACGGATGGAAAACAAAAGGGTTGAATAAATTTAAAAAAGAAAAGAAAAGAAAACAAAACTAGTAATATTAGCATTTTAGCTCGTACTACTAAATTATATCTAAACAGTGAGCGGGAGGTCCCAGCCCAACGGCTGGGGAGACAGAAGTCTCCTCAGTTACCTGGGTTCGACTCCCAAGCTCACCCATGTACTTGGGGGTTCTGCTAGTGGGGGAGGCGTTTGTTCCCTCTCTATACCGCACGGGTTGGAACCCCTTTGTATACTTTCCTGTCATCCCCGCGGTGACTTACCTGCCTTCTGGGCTTGCAGGGTGCTCAGTTAGGCCCTGAGGATTAGTCGTGGTGCGCGCAAGCTGGCCCGGACACCCCAGGTTAATCAAAAAAAAAAAAATTATATCTAAACAGTAATAGGCTGTGTTGTTTTGTGTTCAAAAACAAGTTTTTGAAAAACTTTTAATTTCATTTTATTTTAAATTATTTATTTAATATTTTTAGATTATTTCAATATGTTAATATTAAAAATAATAATAATAATAATAATAAAATTATTATTTTAATGTATTTTTTTTAATAAAAAATATTTTAAAAAATAACAAATAATACTATATTCTCAAACAACTTTTAAGTGTAATAAATGTCTTATTTTACATGATTAAATATCTATATCTATATTTATTTCTTAATTTTTTTTAGTTTTTTTTAATTATTATTAATGATTTTTTCGGTTTATTTACATAGATAATTATCGATTTATTTAATTAGATACTTGCAAAAAATTTATGCCTTACACTTTGAATTTTTTTACGTAAACAAAATATTGAAATAGCCTGTATGCCTAGGTTTTTTCAAATAAATAAATATATTAGGACAATACTTTCTTTTATTTAAAAACAAATATTATACTATAACTTAAAATGTGTGGGTTCCTTTACTATAGAAGCAGGTATTGTTCACGCACACACAAATCTTTGTAGATGGCATTGTGCATTCATCAAAAAATTATTTTGCTCCTCAAATTTTTCCCCCCAGCAATTTAGTCCTAATTGAAAACCAATTAATTGTAATTTCTTAGGAAAATGTGGGTTTGAAAGAAGTGGGACTGAAATGAAAAAGACACCAAACATGGATGGCATGCCATAAATTTCAGCAACTAATACACTTTGGTTCTCGAATTTAAAAAATAATACAAATTATACAATTTCAGTACCTCAATATTTTTCAAGTTAAATTTTGATACAAAATTTTATTTTTGTTATTTTTCAGTCCTTGACTAGAGAGGGGAAAGCGAGAGGCCATCGTATTCCAACAGTAAAGAGAAAAAATTATCATTAACACTGATTTAGGCTATCAAAACAATCAATATTTGTGTCAAATGATTCTATTTGATGATGAGAGTTTATATTGGGTGTTTTTTTTTTTTTTGCCTTGAAAGTCCTTGAAAAAACATATTTGAACTTGATTTGATCTTTAATTTCAAGTTAATTTTGGTTTTTAGGGTGATTTTTAAGGTCATGGATAGGTATATCTCGATTCCTAAGATGTTTTTGGTTGAAAATAGGTTGAAAACATGTTTTTTGATCAAAAAAAAGTTGAAGCTTGATTTTTCAGCCACCATAACAGCCAAAATTTGGATAGCATCGGACGATGCGTTGTCTGATTTTTTTTAAAAAAAAAAACTTTAGGGCAAACAACATGCCCTAAATGCAACAAAAAAGTTAAAGGGCCTAGTCACGCTATGGGACAAGATTGCTAGCTTGACTTGCCAGACCTAGCAGCCAGGGGCGGATCTGAGATTATTTGATAGGGAAGGTCAAAACAAATATAATAAGATATAATTTTTTACATGTAAACCATACTGGCTTATAAAAGCAAAATTAACATATTAAAAAAAATTGATATATAAAAACAAATCTAACATAAAAAAAGGGATTATTGGTTTATAAAAAAGAAAACTTAAATTGAATTTAAGCCAGACATGTGCTTTTCAAAGAACTTAATTTGACTAGAAAGATCGTGTCTAATTGTATATTAGACTTGGTGATAGTAAAGTACATGTGAGAAAAAAATTGATAATTTTGATGGCTCTGCTAAAAACAAAACATAAAAAAATCTATGTATAATCAAAATAAACCCATAAAATATATCAAATTCATTAGAAAAAAACAACATTCACTATAGCAAGAAATAAAAAAAATAGCAGAATTATACACACACACACAAACACACACGAACACCTCAGCAAATTCTTAACAAACATAAAAAAAAAAAACAAAAGATTTTAAATTTGGGTCACTAATTACCTTGTTTCGATGAACAATGAATTAATTGACAACTTTGTTTTAACTTTTCTGCATTACTTTGTATTATTATTATTTTTTTGTTAGGATTCTAGAGAATGAAAATAGAAAAACAATAAAGAAAGGTAATTAAATTGAAAAAATTATTTATCTTTTTATTTTTCCAACTTATATGAAGAGATAATTTTAAATTTAAAGATAACTAATGAAATAATAATTTATTATTAGAAAATTCCTTGTTAAATTTAAATCCTAAATAAAAATAAATTTTAAAATATTTTATAGGGGTGTTTGCAGGGGCCCGGGCCCCTGCTTGCCACCCCTTAGTTCCGCCTTTGCTAGCAGTGCATGGCTTTTCGTGTTCTTATTTTTCTATTTTTTTTCAATTTATGCTTTTTTTTATATATATATATTTTTTCAAAGTTTTACTTTATTTGTATTTAGATTAATATTCATTCTCTTTTTTATTTTATTTAGGGAGCCTCTTTTAAAGGACAATTATTTTTTGGTTATGCATTTAATTTCTTAAAAGGTTTTTCTTATCCATCTATAATTTTTTTTTTTTAATCTTTTGTATAGATGAACTTTATTTTGGAGAGAAGAAAAAAAATATTTGCATATAATATTTCTAATATGTGCAGGATTGCATAATATTATTTTTTCTTTTATTTTATTCAATCAATTAATGTGCGTCTATTTCTATTATTGTTTGATTGAATACAAAATTATTTTAATAAACAAATGTAGCAAACATAACCGGATAAATATTCCATCTTGCGAGATTAAATATCTCGATCTATACCTATTTCTTGATTTATCCATTTTTATTTTTAGTTATCATTTATCAT
Organism: Populus alba x Populus glandulosa; assembly: GCA_033617975.1. Taxonomy (NCBI): domain Eukaryota; kingdom Viridiplantae; phylum Streptophyta; class Magnoliopsida; order Malpighiales; family Salicaceae; genus Populus; species Populus alba x Populus glandulosa. The sequence continues at coordinate 20,244,201 of CM066148.1, forward strand.
TTGTTTTTTTTTTTCATTTATTGACACATATATTGCTCGATTTATTTGATTATATGTATTCATAAGCTTTTTGATTCTAACTTAGAATTTTTTTAACTATGAAAACATGTCCAAAAAACCTATGAAAACAATTTTTTTGTTGAAAAAAAATATCTAACCCGTAGCAAAGCGCGGGTAAATATCTAGTATAAATAAATTGATGATGTAATCAAGAGAGAGCATTACAGTTTTCACACTTTATATGTTAAATAGATCTTATCATCCTACATTAGTACTTAGTTTAAGAGTGATTTTATTAGCAAAGCCAATGATATCTTAAATTTTAATGAATCTTTTCATTACCATTTGTGTTTAAAGCATATTACTAAAACATGGTAAATTCATAAATTAAATGATCATAAATTTGAATATAATTACAATTTCAACTATCATTAAAAAAAAAAAAAAATTTAGTTCAAAATTATTGCTAGATAAAAAAAAAAAGTTTTTCTTTAGGGTATTTGGAAGTGATTGTTTACAATTTCAACTTCCATTCACATGAATCAAAACAAGAAGGGCCTTATTTTCTTCCTCTCTCTTTAAGTATTCTCCCCTCTTCGTAAAATTTCCAAATATACAGTAAGTTTCACAAAAAACAACAACAGAGAACTCGATAGTAACGTCCAAATAATGTTAAATTTCTAATTCCTTCTCTAGGAATTTATCAAATAAGATTTGTTTTTTATTGAGAAGGTTCCTAGAACGTCAATGGCAGCCATGCAAACTTGACCAAATTGGTTAAATCTCACTCGTCCACAATATCTATATGTAATTGACTTCAAAAGGAAGATAAATAGCTGACCATTCAAATGACATTTCACCAAAAAAAATTTTGTTGAAAAATTGACGTTAGAGTATTAGACTAAGGCAAGTAGGCAAGATAGAGAGTACTTTAAAATTTAATGATGGTTCTTTTTTTAAAGTGATTTTACTTAGAAAAATATTAAAATAATTTTATTTTAGTTTTTAAAATTTTAATGAAATTAATACAAGAAGGGCCTTATTTTATTTTAGTTTTTAAAATTAATACATCAAAATAATTAAAAAAAATAAAAAACAATAATCTGAAATAAAAAAACAATTTAAATTTTAATAAAAAATTGGTTGGAAGAGACTTAATTGTACAACTTGTATTGGTCCCACGTTAAACAAAATTAAGAAGGGCCAGATGGACATTAGTTTGACAAGTGTGACGGTCTCTCCAAGGCTGTCCACATTAATGCAGCCAACAAATATCTGTTTCCTTGTTTATGAGCTTAGTTGTGGTCTTGTAGTTCAAGGCAGAATCTCCGGGTGGGTCCCAGAAGATACTCATTTTGGGCAAGAGACAAGAGGCTCACAATGAAACAAATCTTAATTTAAAATGTGGCTGAAAAAACAGGGAGACATTTTATACTTTTAAAACTGAAAAAATTATCTGATCAAATTATAAATCTATCCTTTTATAATTTTTTATCATCACATATCTATCCTTATATAAATTATCACATATTATTTATTTAGTTTACGTAATTAATTAATGCATATTGTGATTATTATTTTACATAAGTTTGACATAAATAATGAATGATCGTTCATGAATGTATTGAAGTTCACCTGAAAGGTTGCGTATGATGAATTATTATAATAGAGTTTAGGGTTTTATTAATTACGTACTATCTAATCTAAAAAATACTAGTGAAGGCGATATTAGATATCTATGTAAGAGGTGTAAAAATAAAAAGTTTCTCGATCTAGATGTTATAACGATGCATCTTCAACAAAAAAGATTTATAGAGAGATACATATGTTGGTTTGCACACGGAGAACCATATGTTTTCTCATGAGACCATGGTAGAAAAGATGGTTGGGTCAACTTCTAGTTATAGCAATGTATATAATGTTGTTGATGACAATAGTAATCCTTATAAGAATATGTTTATAGATGCGATGAGAATTGATCAGGGTTAAGCAGGTTAATATCCAATCATAGATGAAGAACCTAATGCAAGTGTGATCAGGTTTTTTGATCTTTTGAAAAACTCCGACGAACCATTATAGGATGGATTCACAAATATAATAAATTATCGGTCGTTGCATAAGTGTTCACCAAAAAGTCAGATCATGGGTTGAGTGAGGCCGATTATAATAGAATTATCGAATGAACGAGAAATATTTTACCTTAAAGGAATAGGCTGAAAGAGAACTTTTATGCTGCTAAATCCATGATGAAACCTCTTGGCCTAGAATTACAAAAAATTAACACGTGTTCAAACTTATGCATGTTGTACTACCTTAAAAATACAGAGTTGAACAAGTGTACAATATATGGGTATGCTTGTTATAAATCCAAAACTGGCAAGGAAAAGACTATTGTCACACATAGAAAACTTAGATACTTTCCAATCACACCTAGACTGCAAAGGTTATTCATGTCACCAAAAACTGTTACGCACATGATATGTTATCATTCACATGATATAGTGGATGGAGTGATGGTTCATCATTCTAATAGTGAAACCTGAAAACATTTTAATAGGATGCATCTTTAGTTTTTTAGTAAAATCAAGGAACATGCATCTTAGATTATATACAAACAGATTCAATCTATTTCGATTATTTGTTATTCTTTATTTTTATTGGCCAATAATAATCACGATTTATAAATTGCCATCAGAATGTGTACAAGGAGGCTATTTAGATTTGCTCACAAATTCATACATTGATCTTATCGGTAAAAGGCACTCCTACTTTCTATACCTCCCTTTCATGATTTTCTGTGTTCATAAGAAAAGAAAAAAGAATGCTGACAAACTTATTGCAAGTAGTTGCAAGAGTACTTTTACATGGTTTGACAAAGTTATTTGGCATTCATCCACACATTCCTCTCCCCTTCATGACATGCCTCCTTAGGCCTGGGATATGTACATTTGTAATATAATCTCTCCAGTCAATGCGTCCCACGTCAAATCCAAACTCCCCCCTCTCATTTTCTGACATTCTCTCCATCAATTTTTGAGTTTTGCTATTGTCAAACCTGCATTTACACATTTTTCCTTTCAAATTGATTAAATCTCCCAAGGTAGAGAAGCTTTGAATCATGTAATGCTCATTAGGGTAAAGTAAATCATATATGTCCTTACCTTCCACCATAGAAAGTTTATGGCTCGTATATAGTGGCCAAGTACTTCGCTTGTTCCAGCGATTTTCTGCATATATTTTCATGTTTTTGCGACAGCTTCCTATCCGACGAGGCCATTTCTGCTATCCGACTTTGCTGAATGACATCTCTCCATAGATGAACAGAGAAGTCTTCCATGGAGCTGAAGAGCTTCATTGATGGAACATGGATTGGTCGGCCATTTGAGTCCATGTATGGAGAGGAATTGTAGTGTTCGTAGAGCAATGTAGCCAGGTCTTGGAAAACAAGAGGATTGACAACGGATGAAGCAATCTGGTAGACATTGATATCTGATTTTTGCTCCGTTCCATGGCAAGCTATTGCTGCCAGTGTTGCATTAACCACCATATCTGCTGGGACCGTCAACGAATTTCGAGAAAGAAGCAATTCTTCACAAGTAAAGAAAGATGAGGTATTACTTTCCTTGTAATAATATAGGATTATGAGAATTAAGCACTAGTTACCACAGCAAGGACGCCATTTGTGTCTGCTAAAAAACCTATGAGCTGCCCTTTTCCATAGCACAAAACTATAGGATCCATCATCCTGAGACAAAGGGTGAAAGAGAATGAATAATACATTTAGGTGAACAGAATAATACTGAATCATTGAAATTAATTAATGTGATGATAAGAGGTTCGATAAGAGATGCCTGTTCCCTTCCATCCATCCTGGGAATGGTTCTTTCCATGTGCTCTCAATGACACTAGGTCGAATTACGACAACCGGTATGTCTCCTCTTATGTTATCAACCACCATCTCCCCCATAGCCTTGGTGAATACGTAAGTATCTTGCCACCCATATCTTTTTGCCCTGTTTTGGTGTCAACTATCATACTTCAGGTCACAATTTATTCACTTCTACTTGCCATTTTCCCAATTACTACATCTTGACCAATAGAATTCATATCGATTCCTTCAGAAATGGAAAGAAAAAATCATTCACCTTTCTAAACCCAAATCTTTCATCTTTTGAGCCACTTCATTTTTTTGAAAATCTTCCTTGGAATTCAAGGCCAGCTTCACTTCATTTTCGATGTTCAATGCTGTGCTTCCAGAGACTGTTGGATTAATTATTCATTTTCTCTCTATGTTTTTTTTTTTTTGGGTTACAGTTGGTCATAATTAAGTTCTTTATGAAATAAAATAGAGGAAAGGGTGTGTAGATGGGTAGTAGACATGCGCTTGGCTCAGATTAAACCTACCATTTACGAGTTTTTACCTTATCAGACAATGAGATTCAAGTCTTTAAAGTAAAAACTAATGATTCGATGGAACTAATATAACGGAGTCGTATCTTAATCTGATTTTTATGCAATCTCATTAAGGATATTGTCCACAAAAAAACTGAGTGTTCAGTGATACTCGGTGAAGGGATACATATTATTATATTATAACGATGTTTTTGTCCTTCACAACCCGACCGAGAAAAAACAAATTTAGCGCCAAAATAATCTTTTATATGAGGTATTTTTTCAATCAAGTATTCCTCAGGAAAATAAAAACGGAGGGGGGTGATATTTTAATTTTGCGTGTTTGAAAATTTAGAAATGTAGTTGTAAATTTAGAAATATAATTGTGATTATTTTTTATTTAAAAATATATTAAAATAATATTTTTAAAAATTATTTTTGATATCCATAATAATCTAAAAATATTTTTAAAACATAAAAAAAGTAAAACCTACAGAGAATGTTGATTTCTCAACAGGCATTGTTAGCTCTTTCTACATGCATGCCCCTACAACAGAAATGACAAAGTCTTTATACAATTGTAATTTTCAAACTCCAGCTACAGCGTTTGTAGTCCAACGGTTAGGATAATTGCCTTCCAAGCAATAGACCCGGATTCGACTCCCGGCAAACGCATTATTATTTTTCACGAAAAAAACCAAACAATTCCATGAGAAAACGGAAGAGCTGCAAGTAAAACAGGACAGCAAAGTTTTATTTTTAATTCTTTCTCGGGTACACAGGTAAGAAAAGAAATGCTTTCTCCCTTTGTAAACCATCTTAAAAATGATCAAACAAGCATGCCGTCATCACGTCAACATCTTTCTCTTGAAAAGCATGGCATTTCATTAATCCCCTGACAAACACCGAAGGCAATTGCACTTGAAACCAAACCCTTGGAGCAAGAAAGATTGCCGAGCATCATGATCCATACTTGCATCAATATAGCAGATCCGGAGCTCTTCATCTGCAACATACCAACAGAAGCTATAAGTCATTTTTACGTTCACATGACAAGGTTTGCCGGATTTTCCCACAACCAGGCAAGCCCAACCCACAAATTGCAGTCGTATAACTGCTCAAAGCAAGCACATGACTAGCTACCAAAAGTCGTTTGAGGAGCAGAGACAAAACAATAGTAGGGGTGTTAAAAAGGTGTAAAATGATTTCTCGACTTCCTTGTTACATCTCAAGCATCCATTTTTGCAAACCAGTAATGCTTGACTATGCTAATTAGGGGTGTTAAAAGAAAACCGATCAACTGAGAAAACCGAGTAAACCAAAAACACTGAACCAGGAGGAAAGACTGACTAAACCAATTTAAAAACCATAAAACCCACTCGGTTCGGTTCGGTTTTGGTTTCAAAAACGGAAACCATCAACCCAAACCAGACCAGACAAAAAGAGCCTAATATCTCTAAAAAAAAGGGGGTATATATATTAAATACTTAACCAGTTAACCTAAACCCAAAATTATCCCCCATTTCACTTAACAAAACAGCCACCAACACTCTCCCTAGCCTACCATCTCTCTCGTTCTTCCTTTTGCTCCCCAAAACTTGAAACTCTATTCATCTGCATCTGCCATATCTCTCTTGTTCTTCACCAATGTACAAAGTTTTTAAATCCATTGAAACCATTCAACTGTAAGCAACTTCTCTCCCTGACTTCACAGTAGCTACAGCCCTAATGGTAACAGCCTTCATGAGTAGTGGAGATCTAATAAAAAGGACTAGTAAGACCATTATAGTGATTCTCAACTCTAATATCTGAAACCGATAGTCAGAATATTTGACATTGAAGGAAATCAAATTAAAAAATTACTACTTATAGAGGGGGGAAAGGACAACAAATTAAAACTACACTTCATTAGACAAACCTTCCTCAACATCACAAAGGGCCTTCAACTGTGCATCTGCATTGTCTATCCATACAATGTGTGCATTGGGATCTGCAATAAATAATTGATAGATTAGTTCGATGAATTCCAGGCATGGTCTATGGCAGATGTGTTAGGATTGAATGCAAAGCCAATTGAAAAAATCCTGGTAAGTTCAGTAGGGTGGACAGACTACGTTTATTAATTCCTTGTTAAAGATCAATATGATTTTCCGATCAATGACTGAAATTTCAAGATTTGAGAAAAGATTTATGCATAGTCATGCTTTCACAAATTGACTATGCATAGTCATGCTTCAACAAAAACTCCAGTTATCAACAGCATGAATTTATCAGAAACAAATAATAAATGAACTATTCCTTTATAATATACCCCAGCATTATGTCAAGGAAAGGGTGAACTTACCACAATCATGATTGTACAAGGATGGAAGCATGTACACAGCATTTCCAACAGCAGCTTCAGCTTCTATACAGGCTGCAGCTGATGATAGAAGATCCTCATATGATCCTACTGCCAATTCAATTCGAAATGCATTTATGCGAATTCGTGCCAGTACGCTGTTGTACCATTCCTTGGTGAGGACTTATAATGTCAAAGACAAATTCTCATTCAAAAACAGTAAGCACAGAGCAATTTAAATTAAAAGGTAATGATAAACTATCCAGGATACAAGCCATCTGTTCATCTGAAATATTTGCCATAGCAAAACCACTCTTCAGCAAACCATAGCCCTCTTCCATCTGTAAAATGTTCATATATTATAATAATCTTTGCACAACTGAATTGTAGCTATACCATCAAGAAAGAGGACAGAGCAAAACATATCAATCTAATATGAGCCAAAAATCATATTCCGATTAAAAGATCATACGAGCAGGGACTTAGGTTCTGTACTAGACAATAACTTCAAAAGCGAGACAATGGGCTTTCTCAAAAGACTGTCAACAGTAACATAACATTTTCAGTTAAGAGACCAAAAAATGATTAGCCTGCTCAAAGATTTGAGAAGGCTAGAATGGAGATTGAAAAATATATGATTGATAAAGCTAACACATTTTTCAACTCTCTCAAATAAGGCCAATAAAAATGAGCGGGTAAAAGCACTCAATCAAGCTAACAACAAATCCTCTATTCATCACTACAAATATTGCATGCATTGATCAGCAAAGCAGAAAGGTGTGGAGGAGGATTTCCCTATGAAACCCAGACAAGAGAATAGAGAAAGGAATTTGATATAAACCAAGTCACGTCAGAATGTGATCTTAAAAGATTTGCTGACTAGTTTTGCAAGATCAAGCATATCTCTCAAACCGTATATCAGAACAAGCTGAAATTTTATAGAGAGATACTACACACATGAAACTATATTTTGATAAATTTTTAGGTAAAATAGAATTCAGAAACATATTATTCAAAGGGTTGAAGTTACTAGACAAATCTTGTCAAATCTGTCATTAAGCCTTTGTGTATTATTTGGGACATATCCGGATCTACAAGTGGAATGTTGCTGCGATTCAAGTTGAGCTGTAAACTGGACATCTTAAGTTTACCATTTATTTATGGTAGGGCTAATAATTCATCCAGACAACAGAGAATGACGTGTTTGAAATGAGAATTGAAAATCTGCCAAGAATGTGAAAAAATTGAAGATTCAAGCTACATGGAAGAATTTTGACAAGAAAACTTTGTTTTTATTGTCCAATTTTATTTATTTATTTATTTAACGTTGAATAATTATTTTTTTAATTTGGGTTTGTTCTAGCCCATTAGACATTGTTTAGGGGTTTATTTTATTATTGTACTTATGTTAGTTGATTACTAGTTTAGGTCTATTAGCTTGCAACCCAAAAAAAGTCCATTAGAGTTAGTTAGAAGAGATTATAGTATGTTTTTTTTAGCTGCAAATTTTAGTAGCAGGTTGGAGAATAAACATGAATTTTCTTTTTGTTTGTTTGCGGCAAAACAACCTTTCTTTGTAGAGACAAAAATCGTACATAGACTTATCAAAGATCAACTGATTTCGTGGTGTCATTCGCATACTTTGGGTTCTTAAATACAGAGTTATCTCTGGATCAAAATATTTTTCCAATATCTTTGGTTCTTAGATATAGAGTTACCTTTGGATTAAGGTTCTATCAAACCTGGTTTTTCAGCTTTCCGGGTTGTTATCTACTTCGTTGGGGGTTGCTTGACTATGTGATCAAGAGATCCGCATCACAATTTTTTTTGGAAGAAAAAAAAGGTGGCAAACATTCTCTGTCACAGCAACAAGAATAGTGAATTTTTCAAGCTCAAACCACATCAAGTGGCATATAAAATGCCATTATTTGTGCTGCATTATTTCAACCTATAACACCTTATCCAGCATATGTGTGGTATCACAAATAAAAGGTTCATGTAAAGTTCTCACCTCTAAAACCATCTCATGAGAGAAATTAGATGGTTGAAGTATGTCAAGACTTTCAGCAGATGCAGCTCCTGATATAACCATGCAAGCCAACCGCTTTACAAGAAGTGGATGCTTTAGACCTTTGTTCCTACATGATGACAGAATCAAAGAGTAAGAATACAAGACAAAAAAAAATGCCCTACAAGTCAAATCCTTGGAAGATAAGTACTGCATTTCATTTCTGTTTTCCCTGCAACAAAAGAGCAACTGTGGAAAGAGCTAATGAAAGGAGCTGGAACCTGAAAGCTCACTGATATAACATTCTTTTACACAAGAAGTTAAGAGGAGGAACGAGTACAATTAAAGAATATCTGGCTCTGCAATGATTAAATAAATGATCTGTTGTTCTCGATGCCACTGAGTAAATCGCTAAATCTCATAATAGACTGTAGTATAGTAGAACACGACATTAGAAATTAGGCTTACATTAATGCTATTAGTTAAAGAAATCAAGATGAGATAAAGGCATCGTCAAGATACAAATAAGTCAAATGAAATGGATTTGAGAAACCTTCATACCGACAATAGTCATCAAAAGCTAACCAATCTGCTTTCGTCTCAACTTCATAAAACACCTGAAAAAGTTGTGAGAAACTTAAATTTAGTTTATGAAATCCAGTCCTTGGCCAGGAAACATCCAATAAAAAATCATAGCAAAGACAGCCCAAAAACGGAAGCAACTTCTCAACAGTACAAAGTGTGTGTGTGTGTGAGACCCACCTTTGATTAAAATCATAATTCAACCTCTTAAGCTGAATTGCACTTAATTATCTGCAAATACAACTAGTAAACGCACCCAGTTCACTAAAATATGGTCTACAGTAATCACGCATCAAATTTGAGCTATTTCTCACGCCAAGCCAATAAACCAACTTTGTCTCTTAATCAAAATGTCAAACAGGTTATGGGTATTTTACTGTGTGACCAATATCCGTTGCCTATTTAACGAAAACTGCAAGTCCCAGTATACCTTAGCATTCTCTTTACACTCTTGACTGCAAAAGGCAACCCCTTTTCCATGAAACTCGGTCGAAGTTAACTTCTTGAGGCAAAAATAACAGACAGTGTTAATAGTTGAAAGAGAAGGATGAGCCAAAATAGGTTTTGCAGTGTGTATGAGATCTCCAGCACCGATTTTCCTAGTGGAAAACACGCCTCGACCAGCTGACTCAGTGAGTGCGACTCGAATCGGAGGCGGATCGGGTCGGGAAGGTTTGTTGTAATCTTCTGTGGTGGTGGAGAAGGGAAGTGTGGAATGTTGGGATCTTGGGAAATGTGGGGTTTTGAAGCGGGAAAGGTAACGGCTATAACGGACTAAATGGGACATTTTGGTTCAATGGGACTTCTATCTTATGTTATCTCTCCTCTTGTCTTCTATACACAAACATGGCACGGGACTACGAGTACCAACCATGATTTTGAATTTTTTTTTTAAAAAAATTAAAATTATTTTTTATATATAATTTTAATGTATGTTAATATTAAAAATAGATTTTAAAAAATAAAAAAAATATATTATTTTAATATAATTTTAAATAACAAAATATTTTAAAAAATAATATTCAATTATAACGCTATTATCTTAAACGATGATATTCTATATTTCTAGAACCATCTTAGGAAAAAATTTAGAAAAAAGGTGAGAAAAAAAATTGCTGAATCTCAAGTCCTTGACAATAAATCTTAATATATACAGTAAATCAACATTACTCTTTTTTTTTTTCAATATAGCATATGTCATCTTGTAACTTTAAAAAAAAAAAAAAAATAGCTGCAGCTTGGAAGAGAAATATGGGAAAGTAGCATGAAAAAATTTAGAAAATAGCATAGCCAGGAAAAAATGCTAGCACAGCTAGAAAGAAAATACTGCTAGGATCCATTGATTAAGGATATAAAAGCTCAATTACAATTCAAAGGATCGAGGACTCTCCATCGAGCAAATATGTATACAATTTTGGTGTGACTTGAGAGTATTCATTACCAGTAGACCTGGATGCAGAAGTCTCCTTTCAAGGAAACAAAAGGAGCTTAAAGTATGCTACGTACATAATATGTATATTCACACAGATTAAAGATCATCTCTACTATACTAGTTATAGTTAAAAAGTGTATATATATTATATATATGTATATATAAAGCACACTTGCACGAGTATTTAGCTCTGTCGTGCCCCAGATGATGATCATCGATGCAATGGCGATCTCCAGTCAAGATTCTCCTCTGGATAGTGCTTTTGCATTTCTTCGGGAGGGATGAAGCAGTCCATGGAGAGTCCAGGTACATTGAATGCAAGATCATCGATTGTCCATGTCTCCTCCATTCGTGTGATCGAAAGACCTGTCTTCAAGCTGTCCCCAAACCTTGTGATCATCACACTTGATTGACCGCCGTGTGCTATCATCACACCCTCCACTATCCGATAGTCTTCGATTTTTGTTGCCATCGTGGTTTCCCAATATGTGGGGTAGGTTCCCGGAGACTGAATTCTGGTTAAGTAGGAGTCTTCTAGATGCACCAGCAGGCCACTTCTCTGGCTAAAGTAGCCAAATATTATGTGCTTGATCATCTCTGCTGTGCTGTCGCTTCGAGCAGCCAAGTCTGCTTGATCAGCAGACAACTTCAGTACGAAACAATCTGTGCCTGAGACACACTTTTCTCCCATGTATTGTGCCGGAGAGAACACAGCTGATATTGCCACGGGATCGAGTCCCTGCATAAATTATTCCATCTTGAACATCAACAACTTGAGATTTTTATGGTGCTCCATGTATTCGTACTGTGTTTTAATCACCTCTGCAAGTACTGCTTTAATTTTTACTCCACAGAATTGAAAGCGAAGAATATTTTCAAAATGGTAACAATCAATAATATAAAACTCATGAACAGTTCAAAACCGTTTCACCCATTCAATAATCAACTCCATGTTCATTGTCAAAAAAAAAAAAATTCTGCTCCAAGTTACACTCAAACCTCATGCAAAGGCTCTAAAATGGTGTCTCAAAGAGCTATGAGGAGGAATTGTGAAGACATCCCTAACCTTCATGAATTTACTTAACAATGTTAAAATTAATAAATGAAACACGTTTCTTTTCAGTCCCAGAAAAATGAGGGGTGCTTTTTAATGTTACCATGATGGTCTCAAATGATCACATGTAGAGTAGCTTTTGATGCCAGTGCCTAGAGCATCACTGTCAAAAACTACCGCTGTCTATCTCCATTAAGTAGCTAGCATTGGTTTCTTTTCTGACAAATATGATTCAACTGACTCCATTAGTTGACAAAGGGGAACCAAGACCCGGCATCTTGGGGGTGGTTGGATCTTGGTTCAGGTAAAATGAGGTATGAAATTGAACAGGGACCACCTATAGCACCTAGTCGCATATGTGGAGCACATGAACAGGCACGTAATCTCAGATAGCTCCCACGTGATCAGAGTAAAAAAAAACACAGTGGAGACCAACCAACCAATCTGTGCTTCTTAAATAGTAAACTCAAGCAACACATAAAGTCGGTTTACTCTTTTTCATCTCAACTATTTATTCTGATTCTACTCTTTCTAGCCAAGATCCAAAGTTAGATCACTCATTATTAATTGAATCAGACAAGAGTGCATCAATAATTAATACTCCTATTTATTACTAGTAGCTACACATGCAAAGCAAAAATGAATTAACTGCAACAACCAAAACATGAAGTCATTAAAACCCAATTGGCATAATTAATCAGTACCACTTGCCTGAAGAGCTCGGCGTAGAGGCCGAACTCCACCTTTAGCTGCATGAGAGCCGAGCCAAGGAGTGTGACGCCAAGCCACATTGCCATCACTACCAGCAACAACTTTATGACCATCGACAACTAGCTCGATTAGCCACTTGTTAGGGGCCATTTGCCACATTACAAAACACCCCTTTTCTGCAACTGTAGTGGCTCCAGCCATAGCTGAGCCACCAAGCTCGTCAACCATGGCCATTGTAACTTTTCCTGTAGCAAAAATGTTCTTCACTTCTCCTTGTAATTTCCGGCAACCGGTTGCTGCACTGAAGTGTTGTATAATGTATTGAGCTGAGGAGGACACCTGTTAATTAAACACGTGTTACGGTTGTTGCCAGTTAGTGTAAATCAGTAGTAATTATTAAGTTCATCTAAATTTTCACCAAACATGATCTTTTGTATTAAATGTTTTCCTTCAAAATACAAAAAAAAAAAAAAAAAATCTATATGAACCCAAGTTCTTATATATATATATATATATAATTAAGTAGGAGCACAGTACTTTTCAGTTTTCACTCTCTATAGTCTTTAGTTTTTCTTGTGGTATATATTTCAAAGAAAATTACATCACCGCTCTCCTCTAGACCATCTTTTAACTAGTTAACTTTCCCTCAAGTTGTAATGAAAAAGATTCAGACCCTCGTTGCAATCATTAATTTTTCGAATTGATAAGTTGACCCAGTAGAAGAACACCCTGATTATAATCTTAACCCTTTCGCTTTATACTTTTCCACATGTACTTGATAGCTATATTAATTACTTGACCCACAAATGTTGACCCTCGAGGTTTTTTATTTCTCTCTTTTTATATATTCTTTAATTGGCCTGTTCCTTAGTGGGGGCTTTGAGGCATCTCAGTGGCGAGCCAGTGAGGCACTGATCACCCGAACTCAGAAAATGACCACAGATTGGTTACTTTCTTTCCTTCTTTTTTTGTTTTGGGCCTTACAACATTGGTTACCTTGGCTTAGAACTCCTAAGCAGCAAGAACAAAGCGAAAAACCTAAATACATTTTGACAAAAGTACAACAAATCTAGGAAAGGCAAATAGTGCACCAATAGATCAAAATGAGCTAACTTTATTTCCTTTTCAGCAAGAGAAAAGATCTAAAAACACATGCATTCATATGCATAGTACATAGCAACGTACCTCATTGATGGGTAATTTAGAATGGATGGAGATAGGAAAGAGAGGGCATCCAAGAACACTTAGAAGAACTTTAAGGTCAGATTTTTTGTTGAAAACAAGATAGAAATGAGTCTTGAGCCAGTTTTTCCATGAGTAACCCTTCTTCTTTGAACAGTTTGTGCTGTATTCTTCATCTTCGTTTATGGGTTCCTCGGATAACGGTGCAAGACGACTCATTTGCTCTCTTTCTTCTCGTTTGTTGAGAGAGAGGTGAGAGAGTGGTGGCTAATATGGAAATAGCAGTGGAGAGACGAGAGGAAGTGTACTTAAAGGGAGTCTTTCTTTGGGTTTCAACTTTATGCACACGCTGTTTCGGTGCGTGTTGCTCAATTCTTTTATTTAAGGTTCTTTCTTTTCTTTTCCCTTTCGGTGCTGTAAGAACACTTCATTAGAATATTTTCCTCACTCTTCTGTTCTTTATACGAAGAGGGTGCAAAAGTGCAAAGAACTAAGAAACTGCTTTTTAACCTGTAAAGTATTTTGTTGAAGTTGATCCTTCTTTTTTTCCTCCTTCAATCAAGCTTTTGCTTTTTGCTTACCTTTTTTTTTTCATATATATATATATATAATAATAATAAAAAAGGCAATCTAAAAAATATAGAACAATAAATTAAAGATATATATCAGTGTAAAAATATATTTTTAAAAATTGATAAAATAATATAGTTTGAATTCGTCATAATACCATATTATAATTCTAAATCGTGATATATTACGAAATTAAACCTCAGCCTCCTTTCGATTATAACTTATTTATATGTTTTGTCTCGGAACCACAACAAGCACAAGTTGTGTTATCACGTTAAAATCTTTAATTTTATGTGCTGGTGCCTTAAATAGCTGGTTTCCCAAAGAAAAAGCACAAGGGGACACATGTGGGCTCTTACAAGAAAATTAAGACAGTGTTTAATCTTGTAGGGTGTAGTTTTGATGGTCACATTCTAAGTTTATTTATTAAAAGTTCAAGTCATATTAATTTTAAGTTTATTAAAAATTTATATGATTGTTAATTTTAAAGCTCGTGAAATTAATTAGTCGAAGTACATGTAAATTGATCCGAACATCCATGTTAATAATAATAAAAAATAATATTTAGGAGCGAGGCTAAATGGTATTGAGTATAAATTTAAATATTTTTTGTTTACTTATATTGTTTTAATTTATTGATTTTAAAAGTAACTTTTTTATAAAATAATAATTATGAAATATGCAGGGGAGAAAAGGGAAACATGTAGGGAGCTCTCAAAATAATTATGAAATGAATAGCTTCAAAGATTTCAAGAAGTTAAGTTCATATTAATCCCTGTGGTTGTTTAATTTAATGTAATGACTATTTTGTCTTTGCTGAGTAATAAACTAGCTTAATTACTAATAAACTTAACTGTGGTTTACATCCTATATAAATAAACTCTTCATCTTTATTTGTGATTATCACATAATTTTTTTATAATGGTTTTATTTCTCTCACGGCACTCGTAATATATGTTAGGGCTGTTTGAAAATGTAATAATAATAATTTTTTAAAATATATATTTTTAAAAGTATATTAAAATAATATTTTTTTAAAAAAAAAATTTAAATTATTTTTGATATCAATATGAAAAAAATTAATTTAGAATAAAAAATAAAATAAATAAATAATTTTTAAAACGTAAAAATAAACATGATAAATAATTAAGATTATGTTCTTGTTTGGAAGTGCGGTTGCTTTTCAAATAACTTTTCGTGCCAAAATGCATGTCAATGATGTTTTTTTATTTTTTAAAAATTATTTTTAATATAGCATATTAAAATAATTTAAAAATACTAAAAATATATTAATTTGAAGTTAATAAAAATATAAATAATTAATTAATTTTTTTTTAAATGCTATTAAAACACAAAACAAATAGGCCATTGGATTGCTTCACACGCAAGTAACACAACCTAGATTGGTTGCTTCTGAAAGGAGTAAACGACATTAATCGGACCTGTATAGTTCGAGGAGATTAATCGATTTGATATTTGAATTATTAATCATAGAGGATCGGATTGGATCTGGTCGGATCTACCTGTGAATCGGGTTTGAAATTAACTAGTAAATGATCACAACTTTGAAGACAACTCGTTGTCGTTTTCTCTGTGGGGCCTCTCAAAATCTCATCGTCATCATGATGTATTGGAAATCAGATGGGCATATAATATAGGTAGCTACAAACTGATTAATTGGCAAGGTAAGATTTTTTGGACCATCAAATATAATATTATATAACTTTTTTTATTGCATGAGTTCAAGTTCCAAGCAACAAGGACGTGTAGGCGAGCAGAGTTGAGTTTAGTGTGATAAATGTAAGGACACAAAAACTATTTATCGGATATGGTGTTAAGTGTTAACAAGACTGAGTTTAGTGATACAATCACGTTTCTAAACGTTCACAAGTTGTAAGCTTTATTATAATTAAAACCTCTGAAATTAGTCTAGGTAATTCCATATTTCTCTTAATAATTCCAAATTTCTAATTGATTTTATTTTCAAGTGTAGATTTATTCATTTGCCTCCACTTAAGTAGAATTAAATATATTTCCATTAACTTGAAATATATAGTTTAATTGGTCAAATTATAAGTTTATTTTTTAAAAATCATCAATTTAAATCTTACAAATCTCATCATCATTGTAGGTTTACATGGTCGTTAACTTCAGAGCTTGTGAAATTAATCGAGATACGTACAAATAGGGACGAAAGCAAGGGAGGCAAGCAGGGGCCCGGGCCCCCCTGCAATTTTTTTTTTCTTTATTAGGTAATTAAATATGAGGAAGTGTTATATTTTTTATTTTATTTTAAAGAGGTGGGGTGTGACTTCACTTTTAATTTCCTTTAAAGTTATTCTTGACTTACATGGAAAAGAAAAAAAATATAAAAACATTACTTTGTGAAATAAAAAACTGAGCTACCAATTTACTCTAATATAAATCCTGCAGTCGATTAAAAACATAAATAAAAACACTAAGCGTGAGCAAACTTTTTCTACAAAAAAATTAAAGCAGAGCTACTAATTAATCTATCTTTTATCAAACAAAATAAGGTAATTTAAATTTAAAATATATTTTTGTTTTGTTTTGAGATGTTTGTTAATAATTTGATGAGGATTTTTTTTTATATAATTCTACCACTTTTGCTCCGATAAGCTAGTTCTACCAATTGTTTTTTGAATTTTTGTTACAATGATTTTTTTTCTAAATAATTAGATATATTTTATTGGTTTGTTTTGATTATGCTTGGATTTTTTGATTAGCAAAGCCACTAAAATTATCAATTTTTTCTTACGATATATGTTTTGATTTTAGGTTGAACCATGAACAAAATAAGAAGAATTGATTCTTTTTTTGAAAAAAAAAAATGATAACTCACAGCCTACTAAACGAGCTTTTTCAGCGGTGAAGATTGTTAAAACAAAACTTCGCAATAGGATGGAGGATGATTTTCTTGCAAATTATTTAATTGTCTATATAGAAAAAGAAATTATTGAAAGATTCACAACTGATATGATAATCGATGATTTCTATCTTATGAAAGAACAACGAGCACAATTAAAATAAATATGTAAGAATCATTCTTTATTATTTTTTGCTTTATTTCAAAGTTTATCAAACATAAATAATGCTTCGTTTTAGCTAATGTTTCTTATATACTTTGTATGTTTATATTTGATAAGTATAAAAACCAACAACATTAAAGTGATGGATACATTATGAAGATGAAATTAACTTCATTGCTTTAACTCAATTTAGTATTGCTCCAAACCTTTTACCTTATGCAAAGGTTATTATATGTTTGTAGTAAGTTATTTGAATAAAACTAAATTATGTAGGTTTTGTTATAATAAATTAAAACAAATATTATATCTTATTATATTAATTTTGGCCCCCCTAACAAATAATTCTAATTCAGCCCCTCTATACAAGCTAACTTAGACACTCATGTTTATATATATATATATATATATATATATATATATATATCCACCTTTATTTTGGTAAGTTAAAAATTTTAATTATTTTAAAAAATTAATGATTTTAAGTATAAGTTAACAACAAGATTCATTAAGAAAATTTACCATTTAACGATGTCAGCTGATGGAAATATTAAGTATTAAAAAAAGAAAACTTGATTAATAAATTATTAAAAGTTGTGACACCTAAACAAGAAATAAAAAAATAAAGACACTCTCACACTCAAATCGAAAAAATTAAAATTAAAAGTACAAGCATTCAATTAGAGACAGACTTAAAAATTCATGCACACGTGACAAATATATCATTGTTCAATCTAACAACCATGCCACGCTAAAATAGATGGAACCTAGCAGAAATAATTGAATATAAAAAAATATGAAAGTTCACACGCTTGAATAATAAAAATAAAAATAAAAATAAAGATGTTTAAATAGAAAAAAAAATGAAAAGTTAATGAACTAAAAATTGTTATTAAATTGGATATAATAGAAGTAAGGACTAAGTTGTTTCTTTCATTTATTTTTCCAGGATAATTCGCCAATTAGAGGAAAAATTATTAAACTTAGGCTAATTGATTACCCAATCAAAGACATGGACACGAGTTAAATAAATTAATAAAAATTGATCTAAATTAATCCATAAAAATATTATTTATATTTTTTTTTATTAAAATAAGATAAAACGTATTTTTTTGAAGAATAAATCAAATTAAGTTTTGATTGAATTTTTTTAGATTAATGTAGGTGTCCGGTTCAATTTACATACATCTCGATTAATCTTACGAGCCCTGAAATTAACGACTATGTAAACCTCCAATGGCTCTAAGGTTTGTGGGAGTCAGACTAATGATCTCTAATGAGTAAACTTAGAACCTGACCAGTTAAGTTATACCTCTCAAAATTAAGTGTTTTTTTTTTTATTTACGTGGGTGTCCGGGCCAGCTTACGCGCACCACGACTAATCCCACGGCTCACTGAACATCCTGCAAACCCAGTGAACATGTAAGGCACCGCGGGGATGACAAGCGTACACGCTGAGGCTTGAACCCAGGATGCAGAGGCAAGGAAACTCCTTGCCACCGCTGGGCTACAAGCCTTTTTCCTCAAAATTAAGTTTTAATTGCATTGATTGAAGTACAGATTGGCTCGTCAATTTAATTTTTTTGAATTGATTTTTTAAAACTTGGCTCTCTCAAGGCTTAAATCAGCCAAATTTGAAGTCGATTGTCTGGCATGCTCGGTTTAATAATTATGTTCAATGGACACAACATTCCTTTCTCTACTTTAAAATCTTCACCCAACTTCTTATGACTTTTGAACATTAAACTTCGATGTAGAAATCCCAATTCCAATTAAAAAAAAAATAAGAAATGACCCACGATTGGAACGAAAATTCATGCACATACACTACTCGATGTTATAATCTTGTTAAAAAACAGAGAAAACCTCAGATTAGCTCCTAAGTTGATACCAAATTATCAATTGAGTTTCAAAACAAACAATTTCACCAATCGCATCCCAAAAGTCTTAAAATATTGCTCCATTCGGTGCTTTTGTCTATATTTGGTATATTGTTTTTCTGTCAAATTCTTATTAAAACGACACCTTATATTGCATAACATAAGCATGTTGGATGGAAAATATTTATGCATAAACCTTGGCAAAATGACCGAACCGAGAAACGTTTTATCTCTTTTTTTTAAAAATATATTATCTCATTAAATCTTTGGATTGATAATTGTATGTAAAGTCAAGATTATATACAAATATAGAGGAAAAGAAAGAAAAATAAAAACAAAAGAAACATATTCCATGTTTAATTTTATTATTTAGTCAGTAGTATTTAGACTTCAATAATAAAGAATAGAATTCTTACGAATCCAAGATAAACATGATCTAAATACGTGAAAAATAATATTTATATGAGCATGGGCGCGTGGGCATAGTAGAGAGGTGGATTCGGGGGGTCAAGAGAAGGGAGGAGCTTCAAAGGAAGGCAAGGCGGGCGACTTGTCCACGTCACCCATATGCAATTATAGCTTTTCTGGTGAGTTTGGTGCAAATTTAGGAACTCCATCAGTCGTATTGCTTTTGTTTTTCATTTTGTTTGTAGGAACTCAAAATGCACATCCCAAATTCCTCTCCTATTCCAAGTGGAAATCTGAACTCTATTAGCAGCTAAATGTATAACATAGGAGCCGCAATCATAGACAACGCACTGTAGTTGTTTTTCACGGTATTTAAAAATATAATAATAATAATTTTTTAAAATATTATTTACTCAAAAATATATCAAAATAATATTTTTTTATTTTTTAAAAATTATTTTTTACACTGGTACACTAAAACGACCCAAAAAATTAAAAAATAATTATTTTAAGCACACACAAAAAAAAAATTCCTTTTCTTCTTCCTTCCTTCCTTCCTTCCTTTATGTTTGTTTGTTTATTATAGAAATTTTGGTTATATAATAAACCACATTGGCATATTTGTTAAACCCCGTTTAGATAACTCAATCGAGTTGGATTTAATATGTTTGGAAATATAATTATAATTGCTTTTCAAAATATTTTTCACTTAGAAATGCATTAAAACTATATATATTTTTTAAAAAATTATTTTTGATATCAGTACTTTAAAATGATCTAAAAATACCAAAAAAATATTAAGTTGAAGCAAAAAAAATAAAAATAAATTAAATATTTTAAAAACGTTTTTGATACACAAAAACAGACAGGGTTTATAGCTAGATTTATGGGCCCCACAGGGCTGGACAAGTTTTTTTTTAGCATAAATAAAGGATGTTGGAGATGTTAATTGAGTTTCTTGCTACCATTTATACAAGAATTAATTGCTGTTAATTAGTTGTTTTTTTTTAATTACAGTAATTGCTTTTGCCCAGCTTAATTTGCCGTGTCGAGTGTGCTTTGCTTTGAAACTTACTATCATTGAAATAAGTTGGAAAAAATGTAGGTTTCTACTAAAACCTTTCTGATATGCAAATACATTTAATTAAAAATTTATTAAGGTAATTAGTGGGGTGATCTGATATGTCATTAAAATATATTTTAGTATAAAACATATTAATATGTATTAAAATATAGATTGTATAATATTTTTTTGGATTGAATATACAAATTTTATGTGAGTCTAATAAATATGTTCTCACTAGGAGTGAGATGTTTATGGCCAATGAATATTTATGTGAAGGGCTATATAAACTAAATGTTATGATTGTTGTGCCAAAACAAAAGGATTAATAAAAGCTTTCTCCCTGTTTTATTGATTGAGTCTTCTAAAATATTCCATAAACAAAAATAATAAATTTCTAGATTTAATTCACACTAATATCTATAATTTAAAATTTATAAAAACTAGAGGTTGTAAAAAGATTTTTTTATTATTTTTATCAATGATCACATAAGATATTATTGTGCCTATTTACTAATAAGCAAAAGCGAGGCCTTAAAAGTATTTAAATATTTCAAAAAACAAGGTTAAAAATTAATTTAACAAAAAAATCAAAGTTATAAAAAGCGATATAAATAGGAAATATGATTTATTTTTTGTTATTTTGAGAATAGTATGATCCATCAAACCATGGCTTCTAACCAAAACTCATGACTCCTTGGTTCTCAATTTTACCAACATTTTAGGTCTAACAACACACTCTTATTTACAAACACATACACTCATTTTATCATATATTTAGTGGGCATTCCAAAACAATCATCATTTTACATATATTTTAACTATAACAAAACCTTCCCAAAATATCAATCACAACACAACAATTTTCAAGTATTTTCATTATCATTAATACATCAAAACAACACTATATAATCAAGTTTTCAAATCTCTTAAAATTTCCCCATAATGATTGGCCTTAGGTTTGCTAAAACCCTATTTATTTAGATCAATTTATTCTATAGCTTCATCCTAAATAACACACATTCCATGATTGTTAAATCAATTTCTAACAGTATATTTTTTTCCTCAACTTTCTTCATGAACTCTAGAATTGAAGATTAGAGGTTTTCTATTCTTTGTATTATATGACCCAATTCAAATCATTTACATGCATTCACATAACCCAACAACAATACTAAATAGCTCAATCATCATTATCACACAAAACCCGTATAATCCCTAATCTAAAGAATTGGGGGCTTCCCAATTACTAATCAAAACCCAACTAGAAATTGAAATTTAATGGTTAGAAACATCTTATCACTATCAAAACACTAAATGGAGTGTGTTTCTTAATTCTTGTGAGAAATCCCACAGTTTTCCCTTCATTGTCAATTCTTGCACTTTTTCTATCACTAACTTCCCAAGCTTAAAACTCTCATTGCTCTAGTTTTTTTTATATTTTCTATCTGGGCTTAATATCTCAAGTAGAAATCACTCTTACAATCTCTCTATCCTAAATTTTTTGAAGAACAAGCAATAGATTTAAATAAAAATGAAGAACAATGAAGACTCCTCTATTGTTTAATGGCTCCCGGTCAAAACTGTTGCAAGAAGGAAAAGTTGGCTAAAATTTCAACAATACCATTACTGAGTCCAAGTGTTATTTTTTGTATTTTTGTCTAATTATCGACAATCTTACAAAGCTTTTCAAAACCTCGATTGATTTAAAATTTTAACATAGGATAGAAAAATATGTCAAAAGACTACTCATAAAATTTTAATTTAATCAAACGGTCGGATTAATAGATATAATTAATACTATAAAATTGGATATAATTTTATGCTAAAATTTAAATTTTGCGTATCATTTTATTTAATTAAATTATTATGATTTTTTAAACTAATCCATTGATGACTCCCATCCATAATCATCATAAAAATTCGATAAGAGTTTTCACCACTCTTGGTCAAATTAGCGTGATTATATGTGGAGTTTATATAGGCAATCAATATTTTTCATGTATAAAATCATATATTATTTTATTTGGAATTCAACTTTATTATTTTAATTATCCAGCCCGCGGCGTAATGCATATCCCTAAGCTAGTCCCAACTATTTACCATATTTATGTTTATATATATCTAATCCAATCCAATTTAACTTTGGTGGTTGGATATATCAAAAGAAAACATGATGGTTTTTTGGATAAAATATTTTTCTAGAAGAAGGATTTGATAATTATCCATAAATCATTAGCCAACCCGGTATATACAGCATGCTTGGATATATATTTTTTTTAATGTTTTTGGTTGGCTTGGGCTGGTTCTTATTTAGAAAGTTGTAAGATGAGGTTGGGTTGGATGTACATACTCCATCTTGCTACAGACCAGACACGACACGTGCACGCCCCTGACTGCTCCTCTTTCCCAGGATTCGTTTTTAAGCGAAGATTAAACCTTAAAAGTTATCCAGTTGTTTCGTTAGGGTTCCTTCTTCAAGTGGGTCAAAGCAATCTCCTTTGATGGCTAAGCTTCCGTGATATCATTATCCATTATCCAGGCTTAACATGAGCATCGAAGCCCGTAATATGTTCAGACCTTATGGGCCTTTTCATTGAAAATGAAAAGGAATTAATGATCATTTATCTAATAATTGAAACAAAATGACCATTAAGAAAAACGAGGAGGAGGAGAAAGAAACCTTAAAGAATACTGCAAGGTAAGTTGCTTTTCCTCCGGACGGTCCCATGCAGATGCAGTTTGTCCTGAAGAAACAGTCCAATTAGTGACGAATATGCTGCCTGCATGTGCAAGTCTAGGGACGCCGATGACAACGCAGTGTTTGCTTGCTACGGTGGTTGTATTCTAGCCATAAGCGAGAACTAGTCTGTAGATGTTTTTTAATTCCACCCCTTGGAAGATGCTGTGCGTAGAAAACAGCCTGCTGTGGAGGCGACGACCAATGGGACCCACGAGGAACTCACCTTTTCAAGTAAACCACAACCTTATCCAACTTGTCTCCGCTCAAAAGGCATAATATTCTTATCCATCCACGGCATCTGCTACAGGTGCCATAGCCATCTTTTCACATGCAACTACAGATGGCCAGCCCTTATCCATGAACGCTCTAAATTATGTCCTAATAGTCAACTCCCCTCGCTGCTTCTGCGTCGGTCTGCAAGTTATCTCATACCGTGGGTGAGACGGATAGATTAGAGATTTCCATTGGCAACGAACGCAACTTTCTTCGCATGGGACCATCAAGTCTTGCAGTAAACCTCACGCTATTAAGTCTATCAATCTGCCCCCGTGTTTCTATCAGCCTAGCAGACCGATTAATTGTTGTTTGCAGTGTATAAAACGCACTTACTGGTGTGTATGCGACTAAAAGTTCTCCTTTTTGTATTTTTCAAGAGTCGGGGAGCATATATACAGTCGTCCAATTCAATAAATTTAAGTTATATTTAGCAGGAAAAATGGAGTTTCAAGCATAGTTATCAAACCCGGCCCGGCCCGGCGGGTCGACCCGGGACCCGTCCGACCCGGTGCCTAGACCGGTCCAGGTTTGTTAAAAGACTGGTCAATGCAACAACTCGGCAAAACCCGGCCGACCCGGAGGGTCGACCCGACATTTTGGAGGTGGTTCGCTTGAGACGATTGCAGGTCGATCTGGGTTTGGAGATCTTGAGGGTTGGCGTTGGGTTCCATTTTTTTCTTCTAGCCTGACGATTGATGACTGTAACTTCAAAAAAATGGAAGGTTCAATGGGACCAAACTCGCAATTTCAAGAGAGAGAGAGAAGCAATAGGTACAGTACTAGCACCAGAGGCTTTATTATCACCATCAAGTCTTTAACATCTCTCTCTCTCTGGCTAATGTTTTCAAGCATGTAGAAACCAGAGGAATTTGCAGGGAAAAGATGTAAAAGAGAGAGAATTCATGTGGTGTTTTTAAGCTTTAGAGCATGGGTGCCTAAGGAGCAAGGACTGTGCTTCACCCCAGGGGAAAGCATGTCAAGGAGCCACAGAGGATAGGAGGAGATGGTGATGAGATTAAGAGATCTCTGCACAAAACAACCAATAACGTTACCCTCTCCCATGCCTATGCCCTGCCACATTGGATCCCACTTCACCTTTTTATAATTGCTTTCCATTTCTCTCTTTAACCACCTGACCCCATAAATAAATAAATAACTTGGGTTTTATGGGTTGATCTGGGTTAACCCGGGTTGACCCATAAAACCCGGGACCCGGTCTTTTGGCCGGGTCAACTCCCGAACCGGGTTTAATAACTATGGTTTCAAGAAGACTGTGTGAGCCATTGATTACTAAACCAAATCAATAAATAAATCAAAAGAATATGGATCACATTGAAAAAAAATAATAAACTATCATATAAACTTTGATTGAAGCATGAAATTGAAAACCAATAAAATTTTAACAAATAAGTCAAGGAAATTTTTAAAAAAAAAATCAAAAAATTAAGAACCGAGTTGAAAAATTAATATATAAAAAATTGTAATTAAGGGATTACATTGAAAACAAACAAAACTTTTATAAAAAAGCAAAGAAAAAAAATTAAAAATCAAAAGAATAAAAACTAAAATTAAAATACTAAAAACATGATTGAGGTGTACTTTTGAGTGGAGTAGAGAGAAAAGAAAAGAAAACACAACCACTATAGACAAACCGTCAATCCTTCATCGTCATGCGTCATACCAAGATAAAAAGAAGGCGATGATACTTCCAACAATATGATGAAATAACATATTTGGCCATTAGAAGGCGTTGCACATGCCATCCAAAGAGCACTAGCACCTCCCACATGCTAGTGCAAATAGAGCTAGGCCAATACTTTTTTAATTTAAAAATCAATTATTCAATGTAAAAAGATTAAAATACCCTCCATGAATCTTGAAATTAAAAAAAAAAAAAAAAACTTCATGAAAAGGATGATAATTCCCCTTCATGGATGCCTTATTTTTTCTTGATTCCAAGGGTAAAGATGATTTTTTATTGTATTTAGAAAAACAAAAGGACATGAACACCCTTGGGCAACAACTTTATTTTTATTTTTACTTTAGTGGTATTTTAGTCATTTTACCATTTAGAAATTCTTATAAGACACATATACCTTGCACAATCCTTTAATAACCAATTAGCCATGAAACAAATATTGAATTATCCCCAATTCCAAGGGGTATAATTTTTTCTTTGAAGGGCAAGAAAGTAATTTCATTATAGCAACAAATAGTGTTTTGTGTCTGGATGTATAATGGTTTTGCTATGCCTTTTAGAGTTTTGATAATATACAAATACTCTTTATGGAAATTCTTAAAACTTGTTCTTGTAAAAAGGTTAATTTATCCATCTTGTGTCATCAATTAACAAACAAACAAAACAAAAATGATTCCCATGATATTTATGATTCAATCCCATATTAAATAAAGGAAATGCTAATAGAGGATTAGTTTAGTAATAAGTGAACTCCTTACAAAATGCTTGCTTATGCTTCAGCTAATAGTTAGTGATGTCTATGTCCGCATATATGAGTGTAGCCTCTCTTAAAAGAACCTTAAGCTTCGACCTTAAGATATATGTGTTGTGTTGTGGTCTTTTTAGATAAAAGAATTTTATAATATAAGCATAATATTCCCTTGTAGTATGAGACGATTGTTGAGCATTTAGGTAATATGAATTAATATATTGTTTGTTTTTTTACTTTAAATAAGAAGAAATTGCAATTAATAACTAATTGAATCATGAGATAGGCATGTAGCGATCTCGAGTGCAGGATCCCTACTTGCCTTTAATAGATTAAAAAGAAAAGAAAAATGCAAAGAAACTAATTTAGGAAAAAACATAAGAAAATAATGAAAGAAAATAAAAATGTTAAGGGCTATAAAAGAAAACGAAAGATAAATTGCAAAAAAGCTTAATTATAAGAAGAAATTATGTATATGAGATTGATCATTATTTCAGCTACTAAATAACCTATTTATAATGTTACAAAAATGGAGTTAAACATAGACTTAAAATCCTAATCATATGCAAATTGTTTATGACAAATAAAGATTGAAAATCTAAATTTTAGTATAACTCATACTCTTAATTTGCATAGATCTTTCTAATAGTTGTATGTTTTCTTGTAATACTATGATATCCACTAGTTTAACTGTTAAAAATTATTGTTCTAAATAAGACTCGAATGATCGATTATTATTATGAATTCAAACCTCATCGGTTGATGATCGATTTCACTAGTTGATGATCAATTTTGTATTTCTTTGCTAATTTATAAAGTGCATAACTATTATTCTTAATCAAATGATAAATGATTATTTGTTTTTAGTATAAACAACATCCTAGCCATGCTTCCACCTTATTTATCAGAAAAATAATAAAGGAAATTATTTTTTTTAATGTTTAAGATATTTTCATATATTAAGATTAAGATTCTTTCTCCATTTATTCTTAGGTAAGCTATTGAAGATTTTCTTTCTATCTACTAGTATTCTTTGTTGAATGAATCCAAAGTGCCAAAGCAATGATGTTAGAAATCAAATTTAATGTAGAACCTTGTAAAGTAAAACTAGATTTTTTGCTCACACGATATTGTGGGTTGAATAAAAAAAAATAACAAAAAAAAATTTCAGGGTATGATTATGTTTTTTAAAAGAAGAAAGAGAAATTTGATAATCAGATTAAATCTTGATTAATCTAATAATATGATAAAAAAAAATGAGGCAACAACAATAAAAAATAAATTTTTAAAAAATATTGTTTTGGACAAAGCAGGGCTAACATGTAAAGCTTGTGACCCAGCACATGAAATTGGGATAACCCTAACATGTCTAGCCTATTGGTATGTGCTACACCGCGAGTCGGAGTAAATATTTTTTTTGAAGTGCAAAAAAAAGTCAAGGTATTGTTAACACACTTCTTAGGAAATGAAATAGATTTTAATGATGAATTGAAAATCAATTGTAAAGTAAAAAATATTTATCTAATATTAAGATAAAAACACATTATATTTACTTGGGTTGACCCAGGTTTAGATGCAAAACTTGTTGGGATAATCTTGAAAAAAAAAAACTAGAAAGCTATGTCTCCAATTAAATCAATGTTCAAGGATGAAGCTAGTAAAAAACAACACTCAATTAAAAAAAAATCATATGAATTTAGGTGAATTAACCAGACTTGCAACGTAAGTCATGCATGCCATAGAATTCAATATTTTTTTCTATCTCATAGATTATTTTTCATTTAATAGATTTATATGACAATTAAATGCTTGTCCTTTTTTTTGCATAAAACATTTTTCTTAAAAGGAAAAAAAAAACATGACAAGTGGAGTAAATGTTTTTTTTGAAGCGCAAAAAAACATCTAAGTATTGTTAATGTGCTTCTCGAAAAACAAAAAGATATTTTAATGATGAATTGAAAATAAACTACAAAGTGACCAATATTTTTATCTAATATTGAGATAAAAATACATTAAAAGTACCTGGATCAACCCAAGTTGACATGCAAAACTTGTGGGGATAATCTTAAAAAAAAAAATCTAGAAAGCTAAGTCTTTAACTAAATCAATGTTCAAGGACAAAACTAGTAAAAAACAACACTTAATTAAAAACAAAACATCATGTGAATTCGAGTGAACTAACTAGACTTGAGATGCAAGTCATGGACGCCATTTTTTTATCCCATAGATTATTTTTTATTTAATAGATTTTTATGACTATAAAATGTCTATCAATGTTTTTGCATGAAACATTTTTCTTAAAAGGAAAAAAAAATTGACAAGTGTAGGAGACTAATATAGCAAAGATAAATCATTGATAACAAAGGATGAAATTGTATTTTTTTTTTAAGTTATAAGTTAAATAATTAAATAGTTCATCAATAATAAAGGGAAAATTGCATGTTCTTTAAATTAAGGGACAAAAAAATACATAAAAAAAGAAAAAAAAATTAGCCAGAGTGATATGGCTTAACCCGTTGAAGTTGTGATTTCGGTTATAGACTTAATTGAGTTTATTTTTTTATATATAAATTTATATCTAATCTCAAAATATATATATTAAAAAAAATTGAAATAGAGCCTTTTAGCGCGGCCCCATGGCTCACTGCCCTAAGCCTTTGAAAGAAAAGGCTCGAACATGTGGACCTCTAAGGCAAAGACTGTGCATCTAGGTTGCTAATTTATTTATTTTTATTTAAAGGGATGGGCAACCTTTTAAAAAAAAAAAAGGATAGGTAGACAATACGTCGCCTGCTGTTGTAAACAACCACCTAGATTCCATTCACCATAGTGATGGCTAGAAAATCAGGGCTATGGTTTTTTTTTTTTACCCAAGAAACCCGTTTTTCAATCCATTTCAATAAAAAAAACATCTCACAAACACCGTTGAAACACTAAGAAACCAACTTATCAAATCCAAAAACAGTTTAAACCATAAAATCAAACCAAAAAAAATATATCATTCTCGACTTATGTATTGTTTTTAGGCTATATTGGAGCTTACAACAACCACCATAAGACTCTTCTTATATAGTGAAACCCGTTGACATCAATTTTAACCATTTTAATTGTTAAAAAAGATGTGAACGAGAAGATATATCTCTCCACACTGAAATTTGTTAAGCTCTCTCTCTAAAAAAAAAACTGAAAAATAATGAAAATTAAATTTGGTATCAAATTTGAATTTAGAAAACCTAATTGAGTGATCGCTTATTAAGTTAAAAAGACAAAAGATTAAACTAAATTTTCTGGATAAAATTAGAATCTCTTATCAATTTTGTTTGTATTTTCATTTTGATTCTCTATTTTTCTATTTCACCTTCTATTAAACCAACTGATCGGCTATTTTGGACCTAAAAGAGCTTAACTGTACAAAACAAAAAAAAATTTAAATCATCATTGTAATTCTTAATAAATTGTGATAGAATGAACAATAAATAAATGTAAAGTAAAATCAAATCCTTTTAGTTTGTTTTAATTAGTAGTTAAATCCATCTCATAATGTATATCAACATTTCAGCTGGTTCATGTACCGTCACTCTCACATACAAATCATTCATTGGAGGCAGTTAGTCAGTAATGGATATTTAGTCAAATTTCAAAATTCAAGTGGAATGATATTGCTTTTGCTCGAGATTGGCGCCAACTTGACCGGCAAATACGATTCAAAATTCAATGGATACATCTCGCATTAAAATCTCAGGTGGATAGATAGAGTAGAAGGCCCCTCCGGCGAACACATACAGGAGTCGTTAACCTCGATTCACAGGATGCAGTAACAGTTTCGATAATGCGGTAGATTGAGCGTGGCACCCAGAAAAAGTCAAAGCCAATAACACCATAGATCAAGACGAAACTTCAAAAGTTTTTTGGAATGCAGTTGAAATAATGTTTTTAAAAAATTTAAAAGTTTTTTATTTTTGTTAAAATTTAATATAGTTTATATTTTTTAGATTGTTTTGATATGTTAATGTTAAAAATAATTTTTAAAAAATAAAAAAATATCATTATTATATATTTTAATATAAAAAATTATTTCAAAAACAATTACACTAAAATACACAGAGGATCACCAGTTGTAACCGCTGTTATTGTTATCATAGTAGTAATTCTTAGCAGGACGGATTAGATTGTTTTTTAGTCTAATAAACCATCATGTCCGAGAATGGACATCTTTTGTTTTACTTTAACTTCTTCTATAAATATCTAGCAGAGAACCAGTCTCCACATACCTTTCTTGAAAAAAAGAGAGAAACTTAGGAAAGAGAGAGGAGAGAGAGACCACTTCACTTTCTCAAAAAGATGACCGAGTTAATACCAGGTCTGCCGGAAGAAATAGCCCTCGAATGCCTCCTTCGCCTTCACTACACTACTCACCGAGTCGCGTCCCAAGTTTGCAAACTCTGGCGTCCAGTTCTTCAAAGCAGAGGTTTTTACTATCAGAGAAAGCAGAACGGGCTTACCCACAAAGCTGCTTGCTTAATCCAAGCTATCCCGGACCAAAACGGTTCGAGCCAACCCAAACCGATTGGACCCCCCAAATATGGAGTTTCTATATTTGACTCTGTTAATGGGTCGTGGGACCGGGTCGACCCCGTTCCGGCGTACCCAGACGGGCTTCCTTTGTTCTGCCAAGTCACAAGCTCGGAGGGCAAGCTCTTCCTCTTGGGAGGATGGGACCCGGTGAAGTACGAGCCTCTGAGTCAAGTCTTTGTTTACGAGTTCACCACCCGTCAATGGAGGCGAGGCAAGGACATGCCAGAAAATCGTTCCTTTTTTGCTGTAGGTGAGTTGAACGGCCGGATTATAATCGCTGGTGGCCATGACGAGAACAAGAACGCGTTGAAGACGGCCTGGGTGTATGATGTGATTCAGGACGAGTGGACTGAGTTACCTCAGATGAGTCAGGAGCGAGACGAGTGCGAGGGAGTTGTGATTGGGTCCGAGTTCTGGGTCGTGAGTGGATACAGAACTGACAGTCAGGGCGGGTTTGAGGGAAGCGCCGAGTCGATTGAACTCGGAGCT
This sequence comes from Populus alba x Populus glandulosa, assembly GCA_033617975.1. Lineage (NCBI taxonomy): Eukaryota > Viridiplantae > Streptophyta > Magnoliopsida > Malpighiales > Salicaceae > Populus > Populus alba x Populus glandulosa. Next base: position 20,275,401 of record CM066148.1, read on the forward strand.
AGCAAGTGGAAGCGAGTTGAGGGCGCGTGGAAAGCGAACCAGTGCCCAAGGTCCTCGCTCGGAGTGGGCAACGATGAGCAACTGTTCAGCTGGGCCGAGTCTGATTCGGCGTTGAAAGTCGGGGCAAGTGTCGTCCATCTTGGTGAAAAGACATTTGTGTCCGGATCAGCTCATGAAGGCGGGCCCCAAGGGTTCTTCCTTGTGGATGGACAAAATGGTAAATGGGAGAAGTTAAGTGCGACAGGTGAATTTCGTGGATTTGTTCAATCTGGCTGCTGTGTGGAGTTATAGATAGTGTCAGAAATAGTACACAAGTCAACTCGAGTGGAGAGGAAATGAGTCTTTTACACGTTTGGATCTCTGTAAAAAACAGTAGAAACTGATAAAGATAAGAGTCGTGTTGTATCTCCCTGCTAAATTGCGAGGGAATGATAACGATAAGATTCATCCTACGTGATTAGGATCATCTGCATAGGGTGTGTGCATATCTTGTATTTGAATCCCACGTAAACTATATCTCTTGTAAACAAACGTAGAAAGCTAGTTGTTGTATCAGATGTAAACACTGTGGTTATATAAGCCAGAATACAAAAGATATCTGGTAACCTTTTCCAGAATTATTTCATGGTATCAGAGCAAATTATAGCTAACGCTTTTGTCAATCCTATGGCTGCTATCACAGACACTTCCTTTTCTTCCGCTGCTTTTCATCTTCCAGCTCAAGTTATCTCCATTAAACTTGATGGAACTAACTTCCTTGCCTGGAGTGCTCAATTAATTCCTCTGTTTCGAAGCTATGGTTTAATGGGAATCATTGATGGTTCTGAGCCTAGCCCTCCTAAATTTTCCACTGAAGAACACAAGGCCCAAGGGACTCTTAATTCTGCTAATGTAATTTGGCAGTATAAAGATCAAACAGTACTTGGCTGGATTATTTCCTCTTTATCTCCTACGGTGGTTTCCACCATTTATGGTCTGGAGACTTCTCGGCTTGCTTGGCAAGCTCTTGGTGCACGATTTGCTGCACCTTCAACTTCACGAATTTCTCTTATCAAGAGGAAACTACAATCTTCACAACAAGGTTCCATGTCTTGCCAACAATTTTTGGATGAAGTCAAATCCTTTGCCGATGAACTATCTGCTGTGGGGAAACCTGTTGATGATTCAGATTTAATATTATCTGTTCTCAATGGTCTTAATTCCTCTTTTCACTCCTTTGTGACAACTTATATGTTGCTTGCTAAGGAGAAGTCCATGTTGTTTTCTGATTTCCATGCAGAGTTGCTGAATTATGATCTTATGCAAAAATTCCATAGTCACTCTATTCAACCTGAGGCAGGACCATATGCTTTGTACACGTATAAAAATGGTTCCAAACCTGGATATCGACACAGTATCAACAAATCTCGTTTCTCTGGATCTTCCAAACCCTCTGGTATTTCGTCTTCTCAGTTTCGACAACCGTTACCTCACATGCCATCTTCATCACCAACCACACCTGCCACTGCGACTTCTCGCTCGCGATCTCCCTGTCAAATTTGCAGAAGGGAGGGACATCAAGCTCTGGACTGTTTTAACCGCATGAACTATTCCTTTCAAGGTCGTCATCCTCCAACTGAATTAGCTGCTATGGTGGCTGAAGCTAATACCACTTATCTAAGTCAGAATCAATGGTATGCTGACAGTGGAGCTAATGTTCATGTTACCTCCGATATTGCTAATCTGGCTACCTCTCAACCTTATACAGGAGATGATTCAGTCGGCGTAGGTAATGGGACAGGTTTGATCATATCTCGTACTGGCACTGCTTCCCTTCATACTCCTTCTTCTACTCTCACCTTAAATAATGTTGCATACTGTCCTCAAGCATCTGCCCATCTGCTCTCCATTAATAAATTTTGCAAAGACAATAATGTCTACTTTGAACTCACAAGCTCTCATTTTTTTGTGAAGGACATCCTGACGGGGAACACGCTTCTGACGGGGCCAAGTGAAAATGGATTGTACCCAATAAACCTACGCCAACTTCCATCTTCCAAATTTCATGCACTTACCATGACAGTTGGCGTCAAGGCTTCTACCTCTACATGGCATTGTCGTTTAGGCCACCCATCCTCTGCCATCCTTCATCGTGTCCTTTCAAAATTTTCTCTTCCAGTTAATAATTCAATCAATAAACAACCTCTTTGTGTGTCTTGTCAACTTGGCAAATCTAAACAATTGCCATTTTCTGACTCTACAACCGAGTCCACAGCTCCCTTAGAAATAATTCATTCTGATGTTTGGTCCACGTCCACACCTTCATTGAGCAGCTGTCGGTATTATGTAATTTTTATTGACGATTATACTCGCTTTTGTTGGTTATTCCCTCTTTCTACTAAATCTGATGTTTATTCAGTTTTTGTTAAATTCAAGCTTTTAGTAGAAAAACAATTTAATTACACCATTAAACAATTTCAAAGTGACAATGGTGGGGAATATTGCTCTAACATCTTTAAGCAATTTTTAAGTGCCAACGGCATTTTTCATCGTCTTTCATGTCCTCATACATCACAACAAAACGGCCTTGCCGAGAGAAAACATCGTCATATTATGGAAATGGGACTTACTCTTCTTGCCCAATCCGGTTTACCTAAACAATTTTGGGTTGATGCATTTCTCACTTCTATTTTCATTATTAATCGTTTACCTACCAAGGTTCTTGATTATTTATCCCCATTTGAATGTCTTTTCCACATTCCTCCTGACTTCACTTATTTCCGGGCTTTTGGATGTCAATGCTTTCCATATCTTCGTCCTTACTCAACTGACAAATTATCTTATCGTAGCAAGCCATGTATTTTCATCGGTTATTGTTCTAATCACAAAGGTTTTCGGTGTTTTGATCCATCTTCTAGGCGTGTTTATATATCCCGAAATGTGATTTTTGATGAAGGTCATTTCCCAGCAACAGTACAATCTATCTTCACTGACTCTGCCAGCAACGTGAGCTCCTCAGGTAATTCTCATAATCTATTGTTTTCTCCTCCCTCCACTATATTTATTTCTTCCCCTGTTGTTCCCGCTCCTACTATCCCATCTTCACCTTCCCTTTCTCAAAATTTCATCTCACCCGTCCATGACCTCCATCCATTTACACCAATTTCCACCTCTAGTCATTCTGACACCCCTCTAGCCTCTCCCAATTCCTCTCCACCCATTCATCAATTTTCTTCTTCCCATGACAGTGAGCATCCTGCTCATCCAGACATATCACCTTCTCTTCCCCTACCTCCCTCTCACATGGTCACTCGATCCCAGACTGGCCATCTTAAACCCCGTAGCTTTCCTGGTTTCCACACATATTACTCTACCTGTCATCCCCTTCAAGCTCTGCATGCAGGTATGGTCATCTCTGAGCCTTGCACCTATGCTCAAGCAGCTTCTCTTCCTGAGTGGCAAGCAGCAATGGACACCGAATTTCAGGCATTACTCAAAAATGACACCTGGTCTTTATGCTCTCGTCCTCCTGGTAAGAATGTGGTGCCTTGCAAATGGGTCTTCAAACTAAAGAGACAACCTGATGGAAGTATTGAACGTCACAAGGCTAGACTTGTTGCTGTTGGCTATTTACAGAAAAGTGGGATAGACTTTCATGACACGTTCAGTCCTGTCATCAAACCTTCGACTGTTCGTATGGTCCTTACAATTGCTGTTTCTTTCAACTGGGACATTAGGCAGCTTGACGTCTCGAATGCCTTTCTCCATGGCATTTTAGAAGAAGAGGTATACATGACACAACCGAAAGGCTTTGAAGATCCAATGCACCCTCACTTTGTTTGTAAGCTTCACAAATCTCTCTATGGTTTAAAGCAAGCCCCTCGGGCTTGGTTTCATCGTCTATCTACTGCCTTACTGTCTCTTAACTTTCATAGCTCCCAAGTTGATCCCTCCTTGTTCACTTATCACCACGGTTCAGTGCATGTGTTCTTATTAATATATGTGGATGATATCCTTGTCACGTCTAATGACCAAGAATTCATTACATCTCTTATCGCTAACCTGCAACTTGAGTTTTCCATGAAGGACCTCGGCCAGTTGGCTTACTTCCTGGGTATTGAAGCTGCACGTTCTCCGTCAGGGTTGCATCTTCGACAAACAAGATATATTATTGATCTTTTAGATCGAGTACATCTCCTTGGCATCCGACCTTATAGAGCTCCTTGTGTCTCAGGCTCCAAACTATCCAAATTTGCTGGGGAACCTCTTTCAGATCCAACTGAGTACAGGCAAACAGTTGGTGCCTTACAATATGTCACTCTTACGCGCCCTGACATTGCATATTCAGTAAATCAGCTATGCCAACACATGCAGACTCCAACCTCTGCCCACTGGACAGCAGCTAAACGTGTCCTACGTTATTTGAAGAATACACTTGATTATGGCCTTTTCTACAAACCTGGTTCCTTCTCCATTAATGCCTACTGCGATTCTGATTGGGCTGGTGATCCCGATGATAGAAGATCAACGTGTGGTTATGGTGTTTATGTAGGTTCCAATCTCATTTCATGGTCGGCTAAGAAACAACCTGTTGTCTCCAGGTCTAGCACTGAGGCAGAATACCGTTGTTTAGCCCTTGTTACAGCTGAAGTGTATTGGCTGCGTATGCTTTTGTGTGAGCTGAAAATTTCTCTTCAAGCTGCCCCTGTTATTTGGTGTGACAATATCAGTTCTTTAGCCCTTGCCTCCAATCCAATTTTCCACGCAAGATCTAAACACATCGAAGTTGATTACCATTTTATCCGGGAAAAAGTGGCCAATCGAGACATAATTTTACAACATGTCCCCACTTCTTTGCAGCCTGCTGACGTTTTTACAAAGGGACACACAGCTGATCGTTTTTGTTTTCTACGGGACAAACTCTCTGTGTTGGATCTTCCAGCTGATTTGCGAGGGAATGATAAAGATAAGAGTCGTGTTGTATCTCCCTGCTAAATTGCGAGGTATCTGATAACGATAAGATTCATCCTACGTGATTAGGATCATCTGCATAGGGTGTGTGCATATCTTGTATTTGAATCCCACGTAAACTATATCTCTTGTAAACAAACGTAGAAAGCTAGTTGTTGTATCAGATGTAAACACTGTGGTTATATAAGCCAGAATACAAAAGATATCTGGTAACCTTTTCCAGAATTATTTCATGGTATCAGAGCAAATTATAGCTAACGCTTTTGTCAATCCTATGGCTGCTATCACAGACACTTCCTTTTCTTCCGCTGCTTTTCATCTTCCAGCTCAAGTTATCTCCATTAAACTTGATGGAACTAACTTCCTTGCCTGGAGTGCTCAATTAATTCCTCTGTTTCGAAGCTATGGTTTAATGGGAATCATTGATGGTTCTGAGCCTAGCCCTCCTAAATTTTCCACTGAAGAACACAAGGCCCAAGGGACTCTTAATTCTGCTAATGTAATTTGGCAGTATAAAGATCAAACAGTACTTGGCTGGATTATTTCCTCTTTATCTCCTACGGTGGTTTCCACCATTTATGGTCTGGAGACTTCTCGGCTTGCTTGGCAAGCTCTTGGTGCACGATTTGCTGCACCTTCAACTTCACGAATTTCTCTTATCAAGAGGAAACTACAATCTTCACAACAAGGTTCCATGTCTTGCCAACAATTTTTGGATGAAGTCAAATCCTTTGCCGATGAACTATCTGCTGTGGGGAAACCTGTTGATGATTCAGATTTAATATTATCTGTTCTCAATGGTCTTAATTCCTCTTTTCACTCCTTTGTGACAACTTATATGTTGCTTGCTAAGGAGAAGTCCATGTTGTTTTCTGATTTCCATGCAGAGTTGCTGAATTATGATCTTATGCAAAAATTCCATAGTCACTCTATTCAACCTGAGGCAGGACCATATGCTTTGTACACGTATAAAAATGGTTCCAAACCTGGATATCGACACAGTATCAACAAATCTCGTTTCTCTGGATCTTCCAAACCCTCTGGTATTTCGTCTTCTCAGTTTCGACAACCGTTACCTCACATGCCATCTTCATCACCAACCACACCTGCCACTGCGACTTCTCGCTCGCGATCTCCCTGTCAAATTTGCAGAAGGGAGGGACATCAAGCTCTGGACTGTTTTAACCGCATGAACTATTCCTTTCAAGGTCGTCATCCTCTAACTGAATTAGCTGCTATGGTGGCTGAAGCTAATACCACTTATCTAAGTCAGAATCAATGGTATGCTGACAGTGGAGCTAATGTTCATGTTACCTCCGATATTGCTAATCTGGCTACCTCTCAACCTTATACAGGAGATGATTCAGTCGGCGTAGGTAATGGGACAGGTTTGATCATATCTCGTACTGGCACTGCTTCCCTTCATACTCCTTCTTCTACTCTCACCTTAAATAATGTTGCATACTGTCCTCAAGCATCTGCCCATCTGCTCTCCATTAATAAATTTTGCAAAGACAATAATGTCTACTTTGAACTCACAAGCTCTCATTTTTTTGTGAAGGACATCCTGACGGGGAACACGCTTCTGACGGGGCCAAGTGAAAATGGATTGTACCCAATAAACCTACGCCAACTTCCATCTTCCAAATTTCATGCACTTACCATGACAGTTGGCGTCAAGGCTTCTACCTCTACATGGCATTGTCGTTTAGGCCACCCATCCTCTGCCATCCTTCATCGTGTCCTTTCAAAATTTTCTCTTCCAGTTAATAATTCAATCAATAAACAACCTCTTTGTGTGTCTTGTCAACTTGGCAAATCTAAACAATTGCCATTTTCTGACTCTACAACCGAGTCCACAGCTCCCTTAGAAATAATTCATTCTGATGTTTGGTCCACGTCCACACCTTCATTGAGCAGCTGTCGGTATTATGTAATTTTTATTGACGATTATACTCGCTTTTGTTGGTTATTCCCTCTTTCTACTAAATCTGATGTTTATTCAGTTTTTGTTAAATTCAAGCTTTTAGTAGAAAAACAATTTAATTACACCATTAAACAATTTCAAAGTGACAATGGTGGGGAATATTGCTCTAACATCTTTAAGCAATTTTTAAGTGCCAACGGCATTTTTCATCGTCTTTCATGTCCTCATACATCACAACAAAACGGCCTTGCCGAGAGAAAACATCGTCATATTATGGAAATGGGACTTACTCTTCTTGCCCAATCCGGTTTACCTAAACAATTTTGGGTTGATGCATTTCTCACTTCTATTTTCATTATTAATCGTTTACCTACCAAGGTTCTTGATTATTTATCCCCATTTGAATGTCTTTTCCACATTCCTCCTGACTTCACTTATTTCCGGGCTTTTGGATGTCAATGCTTTCCATATCTTCGTCCTTACTCAACTGACAAATTATCTTATCGTAGCAAGCCATGTATTTTCATCGGTTATTGTTCTAATCACAAAGGTTTTCGGTGTTTTGATCCATCTTCTAGGCGTGTTTATATATCCCGAAATGTGATTTTTGATGAAGGTCATTTCCCAGCAACAGTACAATCTATCTTCACTGACTCTGCCAGCAACGTGAGCTCCTCAGGTAATTCTCATAATCTATTGTTTTCTCCTCCCTCCACTATATTTATTTCTTCCCCTGTTGTTCCCGCTCCTACTATCCCATCTTCACCTTCCCTTTCTCAAAATTTCATCTCACCCGTCCATGACCTCCATCCATTTACACCAATTTCCACCTCTAGTCATTCTGACACCCCTCTAGCCTCTCCCAATTCCTCTCCACCCATTCATCAATTTTCTTCTTCCCATGACAGTGAGCATCCTGCTCATCCAGACATATCACCTTCTCTTCCCCTACCTCCCTCTCACATGGTCACTCGATCCCAGACTGGCCATCTTAAACCCCGTAGCTTTCCTGGTTTCCACACATATTACTCTACCTGTCACCCCCTTCAAGCTCTGCATGCAGGTATGGTCATCTCTGAGCCTTGCACCTATGCTCAAGCAGCTTCTCTTCCTGAGTGGCAAGCAGCAATGGACACCGAATTTCAGGCATTACTCAAAAATGACACCTGGTCTTTATGCTCTCGTCCTCCTGGTAAGAATGTGGTGCCTTGCAAATGGGTCTTCAAACTAAAGAGACAACCTGATGGAAGTATTGAACGTCACAAGGCTAGACTTGTTGCTGTTGGCTATTTACAGAAAAGTGGGATAGACTTTCATGACACGTTCAGTCCTGTCATCAAACCTTCGACTGTTCGTATGGTCCTTACAATTGCTGTTTCTTTCAACTGGGACATTAGGCAGCTTGACGTCTCGAATGCCTTTCTCCATGGCATTTTAGAAGAAGAGGTATACATGACACAACCGAAAGGCTTTGAAGATCCAATGCACCCTCACTTTGTTTGTAAGCTTCACAAATCTCTCTATGGTTTAAAGCAAGCCCCTCGGGCTTGGTTTCATCGTCTATCTACTGCCTTACTGTCTCTTAACTTTCATAGCTCCCAAGTTGATCCCTCCTTGTTCACTTATCACCACGGTTCAGTGCATGTGTTCTTATTAATATATGTGGATGATATCCTTGTCACGTCTAATGACCAAGAATTCATTACATCTCTTATCGCTAACCTGCAACTTGAGTTTTCCATGAAGGACCTCGGCCAGTTGGCTTACTTCCTGGGTATTGAAGCTGCACGTTCTCCGTCAGGGTTGCATCTTCGACAAACAAGATATATTATTGATCTTTTAGATCGAGTACATCTCCTTGGCATCCGACCTTATAGAGCTCCTTGTGTCTCAGGCTCCAAACTATCCAAATTTGCTGGGGAACCTCTTTCAGATCCAACTGAGTACAGGCAAACAGTTGGTGCCTTACAATATGTCACTCTTACGCGCCCTGACATTGCATATTCAGTAAATCAGCTATGCCAACACATGCAGACTCCAACCTCTGCCCACTGGACAGCAGCTAAACGTGTCCTACGTTATTTGAAGAATACACTTGATTATGGCCTTTTCTACAAACCTGGTTCCTTCTCCATTAATGCCTACTGCGATTCTGATTGGGCTGGTGATCCCGATGATAGAAGATCAACGTGTGGTTATGGTGTTTATGTAGGTTCCAATCTCATTTCATGGTCGGCTAAGAAACAACCTGTTGTCTCCAGGTCTAGCACTGAGGCAGAATACCGTTGTTTAGCCCTTGTTACAGCTGAAGTGTATTGGCTGCGTATGCTTTTGTGTGAGCTGAAAATTTCTCTTCAAGCTGCCCCTGTTATTTGGTGTGACAATATCAGTTCTTTAGCCCTTGCCTCCAATCCAATTTTCCACGCAAGATCTAAACACATCGAAGTTGATTACCATTTTATCCGGGAAAAAGTGGCCAATCGAGACATAATTTTACAACATGTCCCCACTTCTTTGCAGCCTGCTGACGTTTTTACAAAGGGACACACAGCTGATCGTTTTTGTTTTCTACGGGACAAACTCTCTGTGTTGGATCTTCCAGCTGATTTGCGAGGGAATGATAAAGATAAGAGTCGTGTTGTATCTCCCTGCTAAATTGCGAGGGAATGATAACGATAAGATTCATCCTACGTGAAGGACACGATGAAGGATGGCAGAGGATGGGTGGCCTAAACGACAATGCCATGTAGAGGTAGAAGCCTTGACGCCAACTGTCATGGTAAGTGCATGAAATTTGGAAGATGGAAGTTGGCGTAGGTTTATTGGGTACAATCCATTTTCACTTGGCCCCGTCAGAAGCGTGTTCCCCGTCAGGATGTCCTTCACAAAAAAATGAGAGCTTGTGAGTTCAAAGTAGACATTATTGTCTTTGCAAAATTTATTAATGGAGAGCAGATGGGCAGATGCTTGAGGACAGTATGCAACATTATTTAAGGTGAGAGTAGAAGAAGGAGTATGAAGGGAAGCAGTGCCAGTACGAGATATGATCAAACCTGTCCCATTACCTACGCCGACTGAATCATCTCCTGTATAAGGTTGAGAGGTAGCCAGATTAGCAATATCGGAGGTAACATGAACATTAGCTCCACTGTCAGCATACCATTGATTCTGACTTAGATAAGTGGTATTAGCTTCAGCCACCATAGCAGCTAATTCAGTTAGAGGATGACGACCTTGAAAGGAATAGTTCATGCGGTTAAAACAGTCCAGAGCTTGATGTCCCTCCCTTCTGCAAATTTGACAGGGAGATCGCGAGCGAGAAGTCGCAGTGGCAGGTGTGGTTGGTGATGAAGATGGCATGTGAGGTAACGGTTGTCGAAACTGAGAAGACGAAATACCAGAGGGTTTGGAAGATCCAGAGAAACGAGATTTGTTGATACTGTGTCGATATCCAGGTTTGGAACCATTTTTATACGTGTACAAAGCATATGGTCCTGCCTCAGGTTGAATAGAGTGACTATGGAATTTTTGCATAAGATCATAATTCAGCAACTCTGCATGGAAATCAGAAAACAACATGGACTTCTCCTTAGCAAGCAACATATAAGTTGTCACAAAGGAGTGAAAAGAGGAATTAAGACCATTGAGAACAGATAATATTAAATCTGAATCATCAACAGGTTTCCCCACAGCAGATAGTTCATCGGCAAAGGATTTGACTTCATCCAAAAATTGTTGGCAAGACATGGAACCTTGTTGTGAAGATTGTAGTTTCCTCTTGATAAGAGAAATTCGTGAAGTTGAAGGTGCAGCAAATCGTGCACCAAGAGCTTGCCAATCAAGCCGAGAAGTCTCCAGACCATAAATGGTGGAAACCACCGTAGGAGATAAAGAGGAAATAATCCAGCCAAGTACTGTTTGATCTTTATACTGCCAAATTACATTAGCAGAATTAAGAGTCCCTTGGGCCTTGTGTTCTTCAGTGGAAAATTTAGGAGGGCTAGGCTCAGAACCATCAATGATTCCCATTAAACCATAGCTTCGAAACAGAGGAATTAATTGAGCACTCCAGGCAAGGAAGTTAGTTCCATCAAGTTTAATGGAGATAACTTGAGCTGGAAGATGAAAAGCAGCGGAAGAAAAGGAAGTGTCTGTGATAGCAGCCATAGGATTGACAAAAGCGTTAGCTATAATTTGCTCTGATACCATGAAATAATTCTGGAAAAGGTTACCAGATATCTTTTGTATTCTGGCTTATATAACCACAGTGTTTACATCTGATACAACAACTAGCTTTTTACGTTTGTTTACAAGAGATATAGTTTACGTGGGATTCAAATACAAGATATGCACACACCCTATGCAGATGATCCTAATCACGTAGGATGAATCTTATCGTTATCAGATACCTCGCAATTTAGCAGGGAGATACAACACGACTCTTATCTTTATCATTCCCTCGCAAATCAGCTGGAAGATCCAACACAGAGAGTTTGTCCCGTAGAAAACAAAAACGATCAGCTGTGTGTCCCTTTGTAAAAACGTCAGCAGGCTGCAAAGAAGTGGGGACATGTTGTAAAATTATGTCTCGATTGGCCACTTTTTCCCGGATAAAATGGTAATCAACTTCGATGTGTTTAGATCTTGCGTGGAAAATTGGATTGGAGGCAAGGGCTAAAGAACTGATATTGTCACACCAAATAACAGGGGCAGCTTGAAGAGAAATTTTCAGCTCACACAAAAGCATACGCAGCCAATACACTTCAGCTGTAACAAGGGCTAAACAACGGTATTCTGCCTCAGTGCTAGACCTGGAGACAACAGGTTGTTTCTTAGCCGACCATGAAATGAGATTGGAACCTACATAAACACCATAACCACACGTTGATCTTCTATCATCGGGATCACCAGCCCAATCAGAATCGCAGTAGGCATTAATGGAGAAGGAACCAGGTTTGTAGAAAAGGCCATAATCAAGTGTATTCTTCAAATAACGTAGGACACGTTTAGCTGCTGTCCAGTGGGCAGAGGTTGGAGTCTGCATGTGTTGGCATAGCTGATTTACTGAATATGCAATGTCAGGGCGCGTAAGAGTGACATATTGTAAGGCACCAACTGTTTGCCTGTACTCAGTTGGATCTGAAAGAGGTTCCCCAGCAAATTTGGATAGTTTGGAGCCTGAGACACAAGGAGCTCTATAAGGTCGGATGCCAAGGAGATGTACTCGATCTAAAAGATCAATAATATATCTTGTTTGTCGAAGATGCAACCCTGACGGAGAACGTGCAGCTTCAATACCCAGGAAGTAAGCCAACTGGCCGAGGTCCTTCATGGAAAACTCAAGTTGCAGGTTAGCGATAAGAGATGTAATGAATTCTTGGTCATTAGACGTGACAAGGATATCATCCACATATATTAATAAGAACACATGCACTGAACCGTGGTGATAAGTGAACAAGGAGGGATCAACTTGGGAGCTATGAAAGTTAAGAGACAGTAAGGCAGTAGATAGACGATGAAACCAAGCCCGAGGGGCTTGCTTTAAACCATAGAGAGATTTGTGAAGCTTACAAACAAAGTGAGGGTGCATTGGATCTTCAAAGCCTTTCGGTTGTGTCATGTATACCTCTTCTTCTAAAATGCCATGGAGAAAGGCATTCGAGACGTCAAGCTGCCTAATGTCCCAGTTGAAAGAAACAGCAATTGTAAGGACCATACGAACAGTCGAAGGTTTGATGACAGGACTGAACGTGTCATGAAAGTCTATCCCACTTTTCTGTAAATAGCCAACAGCAACAAGTCTAGCCTTGTGACGTTCAATACTTCCATCAGGTTGTCTCTTTAGTTTGAAGACCCATTTGCAAGGCACCACATTCTTACCAGGAGGACGAGAGCATAAAGACCAGGTGTCATTTTTGAGTAATGCCTGAAATTCGGTGTCCATTGCTGCTTGCCACTCAGGAAGAGAAGCTGCTTGAGCATAGGTGCAAGGCTCAGAGATGACCATACCTGCATGCAGAGCTTGAAGGGGGTGACAGGTAGAGTAATATGTGTGGAAACCAGGAAAGCTACGGGGTTTAAGATGGCCAGTCTGGGATCGAGTGACCATGTGAGAGGGAGGTAGGGGAAGAGAAGGTGATATGTCTGGATGAGCAGGATGCTCACTGTCATGGGAAGAAGAAAATTGATGAATGGGTGGAGAGGAATTGGGAGAGGCTAGAGGGGTGTCAGAATGACTAGAGGTGGAAATTGGTGTAAATGGATGGAGGTCATGGACGGGTGAGATGAAATTTTGAGAAAGGGAAGGTGAAGATGGGATAGTAGGAGCGGGAACAACAGGGGAAGAAATAAATATAGTGGAGGGAGGAGAAAACAATAGATTATGAGAATTACCTGAGGAGCTCACGTTGCTGGCAGAGTCAGTGAAGATAGATTGTACTGTTGCTGGGAAATGACCTTCATCAAAAATCACATTTCGGGATATATAAACACGCCTAGAAGATGGATCAAAACACCGAAAACCTTTGTGATTAGAACAATAACCGATGAAAATACATGGCTTGCTACGATAAGATAATTTGTCAGTTGAGTAAGGACGAAGATATGGAAAGCATTGACATCCAAAAGCCCGGAAATAAGTGAAGTCAGGAGGAATGTGGAAAAGACATTCAAATGGGGATAAATAATCAAGAACCTTGGTAGGTAAACGATTAATAATGAAAATAGAAGTGAGAAATGCATCAACCCAAAATTGTTTAGGTAAACCGGATTGGGCAAGAAGAGTAAGTCCCATTTCCATAATATGACGATGTTTTCTCTCGGCAAGGCCGTTTTGTTGTGATGTATGAGGACATGAAAGACGATGAAAAATGCCGTTGGCACTTAAAAATTGCTTAAAGATGTTAGAGCAATATTCCCCACCATTGTCACTTTGAAATTGTTTAATGGTGTAATTAAATTGTTTTTCTACTAAAAGCTTGAATTTAACAAAAACTGAATAAACATCAGATTTAGTAGAAAGAGGGAATAACCAACAAAAGCGAGTATAATCGTCAATAAAAATTACATAATACCGACAGCTGCTCAATGAAGGTGTGGACGTGGACCAAACATCAGAATGAATTATTTCTAAGGGAGCTGTGGACTCGGTTGTAGAGTCAGAAAATGGCAATTGTTTAGATTTGCCAAGTTGACAAGACACACAAAGAGGTTGTTTATTGATTGAATTATTAACTGGAAGAGAAAATTTTGAAAGGACACGATGAAGGATGGCAGAGGATGGGTGGCCTAAACGACAATGCCATGTAGAGGTAGAAGCCTTGACGCCAACTGTCATGGTAAGTGCATGAAATTTGGAAGATGGAAGTTGGCGTAGGTTTATTGGGTACAATCCATTTTCACTTGGCCCCGTCAGAAGCGTGTTCCCCGTCAGGATGTCCTTCACAAAAAAATGAGAGCTTGTGAGTTCAAAGTAGACATTATTGTCTTTGCAAAATTTATTAATGGAGAGCAGATGGGCAGATGCTTGAGGACAGTATGCAACATTATTTAAGGTGAGAGTAGAAGAAGGAGTATGAAGGGAAGCAGTGCCAGTACGAGATATGATCAAACCTGTCCCATTACCTACGCCGACTGAATCATCTCCTGTATAAGGTTGAGAGGTAGCCAGATTAGCAATATCGGAGGTAACATGAACATTAGCTCCACTGTCAGCATACCATTGATTCTGACTTAGATAAGTGGTATTAGCTTCAGCCACCATAGCAGCTAATTCAGTTAGAGGATGACGACCTTGAAAGGAATAGTTCATGCGGTTAAAACAGTCCAGAGCTTGATGTCCCTCCCTTCTGCAAATTTGACAGGGAGATCGCGAGCGAGAAGTCGCAGTGGCAGGTGTGGTTGGTGATGAAGATGGCATGTGAGGTAACGGTTGTCGAAACTGAGAAGACGAAATACCAGAGGGTTTGGAAGATCCAGAGAAACGAGATTTGTTGATACTGTGTCGATATCCAGGTTTGGAACCATTTTTATACGTGTACAAAGCATATGGTCCTGCCTCAGGTTGAATAGAGTGACTATGGAATTTTTGCATAAGATCATAATTCAGCAACTCTGCATGGAAATCAGAAAACAACATGGACTTCTCCTTAGCAAGCAACATATAAGTTGTCACAAAGGAGTGAAAAGAGGAATTAAGACCATTGAGAACAGATAATATTAAATCTGAATCATCAACAGGTTTCCCCACAGCAGATAGTTCATCGGCAAAGGATTTGACTTCATCCAAAAATTGTTGGCAAGACATGGAACCTTGTTGTGAAGATTGTAGTTTCCTCTTGATAAGAGAAATTCGTGAAGTTGAAGGTGCAGCAAATCGTGCACCAAGAGCTTGCCAAGCAAGCCGAGAAGTCTCCAGACCATAAATGGTGGAAACCACCGTAGGAGATAAAGAGGAAATAATCCAGCCAAGTACTGTTTGATCTTTATACTGCCAAATTACATTAGCAGAATTAAGAGTCCCTTGGGCCTTGTGTTCTTCAGTGGAAAATTTAGGAGGGCTAGGCTCAGAACCATCAATGATTCCCATTAAACCATAGCTTCGAAACAGAGGAATTAATTGAGCACTCCAGGCAAGGAAGTTAGTTCCATCAAGTTTAATGGAGATAACTTGAGCTGGAAGATGAAAAGCAGCGGAAGAAAAGGAAGTGTCTGTGATAGCAGCCATAGGATTGACAAAAGCGTTAGCTATAATTTGCTCTGATACCATGAAATAATTCTGGAAAAGGTTACCAGATATCTTTTGTATTCTGGCTTATATAACCACAGTGTTTACATCTGATACAACAACTAGCTTTCTACGTTTGTTTACAAGAGATATAGTTTACGTGGGATTCAAATACAAGATATGCACACACCCTATGCAGATGATCCTAATCACGTAGGATGAATCTTATCGTTATCATAAGGAAAAGGTTACCAGATATCTTTTGTATTCTGGCTTATATAACCACAGTGTTTACATCTGATACAACAACTAGCTTTCTACGTTTGTTTACAAGAGATATAGTTTACGTGGGATTCAAATACAAGATATGCACACACCCTATGCAGATGATCCTAATCACGTAGGATGAATCTTATCGTTATCATTCCCTCGCAATTTAGCAGGGAGATACAACACGACTCTTATCTTTATCATTCCCTCGCAAATCAGCTGGAAGATCCAACACAGAGAGTTTGTCCCGTAGAAAACAAAAACGATCAGCTGTGTGTCCCTTTGTAAAAACGTCAGCAGGCTGCAAAGAAGTGGGGACATGTTGTAAAATTATGTCTCGATTGGCCACTTTTTCCCGGATAAAATGGTAATCAACTTCGATGTGTTTAGATCTTGCGTGGAAAATTGGATTGGAGGCAAGGGCTAAAGAACTGATATTGTCACACCAAATAACAGGGGCAGCTTGAAGAGAAATTTTCAGCTCACACAAAAGCATACGCAGCCAATACACTTTACTATTTGCATGGTGAGTTTTGATTGCTATTTTGATATTCTTGACTCAGTATATGCTCTTTTTATTTTTACCTGTTTTCAAATATTTTGATCTTTTTTAAATTAGGTTTTTTGGGTTTTTTTAATGTGTTAGTGTGTATTTTGGCCTTTTTTTTCAATTATATTATACAATTACATCGACCTATACCATTTTTAAAAAAAAAACCGGGGTTAATAGGGAAAGCCCAAGCAAATACAAAAAATAACCGAACTACACAGAGCCAGTCTGAAAACAAATCTAATTGATCCAAAACTAAGGGATAGCAGGAGATGAAAGGGACAGGTGCCCTGGATTTCCTGAATGAGAGTTCACTTTGTCGCTTTTTCTTTGTTTCTTCAAAACATGTTTTTATTTTTTATATTATATTATATGACACTAACCAAAATCAACCTTGAGGTTGCACATCATCCAACTTGATTGTGCTTATCCATTTGATTGTGCTTATCCGTAATTGTTTTTTCTTAGATGGTATTCCCGCGACATATTTCAAGTTAGATCAAAAAAGATTTTAGTATAAAAAAAAATACTTAAGCATTACTAATTTTTTTTTCTTATAAAAGAAAATTAAAACCATGTGATGATTTAATTGACGATTCATAGATTCAGAATAAATATTTAAAATAATATTTTTTTATATAAATATTAAAAAAATAATATATTTAATTGATTCGAGTTAATTTATCAATCTGTATATCAAGTCATGGATTATGATAATCTCATAAAAAATAATTTTTGAAGTTTAATTTCCAGTAAGTTCAATATTAAAGGGTAAAAAAACTAATTAAGATCTGGATTAATATGGGTTGACTTAATAAATCTGTGACTTGGATTATAAAATCAAGATAATCTAATAAAAAATAAATTGAAATAAATTATAAAGCTTAATTTTTAATTATTTTAATTTTGAAAAATAAAATTGAAAAAATATAAAAAAATAGCTCAATTCAACCCGGATTAATCTGTAAAATCTATAACTTGAGTCATAAAAAAAATTTAATCTCATAAAAAATAAATTAAAATAGATCGAGAAGTTTAATTCCTAATTAACTTAATATTGAAATGTAAAATTGAGATTAGAAAAAAAAATAAAAAAACTTGAATCAATCAAGTTAACTCATTAATTTTATGGTTGGGGTAATGACAATGAGATAATTTCATAAAAATAAATTAAAAAATATATAAAATTTAATTTTTAATAAAATTAATATTAAATAATAAAATTAAAATAGTAAAAAAAATAAACAAAAAAGAAATGGATAGTGTCCTGTACAAAGAGTAATTTAGTCGAATGAAATTATTCTTCCTAAAATCCTGGCACTAAGATGGAAGGCAGACGTTGGAGCTGTTTTCAACAAGTCAATAGCTGGGTTCCATAAAGACAAAGAAGATCCCCAAATATTCGCGAGACCCATGACTTTTCTAAACTAGCTGTCAAGAACAGTGGATGAAGCATCGCCTCTAGCACCACAAGACGAAAACCCAGTTCCCATGCAAGTTCCAGACCTCCGCGCATTACAACGCACCGCCTATAATTCTTATTTTATATCTTCAATACCCTATCAAGTGTTGAGGATCACACGCCGCCCATATCAACGGTGCCCTTTTCGATCCTGTCTCTCCTTTTTTTTTCCATGGCCACCGAAGGCTCTTCCAATCTTCTCCCTTTCAATACTAGTCTTGTTCATATGATCACCCTCCACAAATTATCGTTAAATGGCATGGCCAGATTCTTCCCCTCATTGAAAGCCAAGATCTTATTGGTAATATTGATGGTTCCATTGTCCTACCTTCAAAATTTAACCCTGCTACTTTTCAGACACCAAATGACAAATACCTGGCGTGGAGGGCTGCGCGCTGACCAACGTCTCCTTCGTCTTCTTCTCTTCTCCCACTGAAGAATCTTTGGCTGAAATTGTTGGCCTTTCTACTGCACGAGAGGTCTGGCTTGCCTTAGATACCGATTTCAATTATTGGTCCAAGGCCCGTGAGATTCATCTCAAAGATGAACTCCAGTTAATGAAAGGAGGTTCCAGACCCGTGACCGACTTTGCTCGTGCCTTCAAAAGCCTCTATGATCAGTTTCATGCCACTGGTCGTCCAGTTGATGGCACGAACAAAGTGCACTGGTTCCTCTGTGACCTCGGTGCGATTTCTCCAGTTTCTCCTCTACCTAGATGACACTCACTCACTTGCCCATATTTGCTGATCTTGTTTCCAAAGCTGAAAGTTTTGAGATTTTTCAGAGGTCCCTTAAGCCTACAGCACCTCCTTCTGCTGCCTTCACAGCCACTCCCCGCGTGTCCAACCGCCCAAACCAGCGGAATCCTTCCCGCTTTAACCCTGGCCAATCCTCCTGCAATGGCCGCACTAACTTCTCTCCTGGTCGTCTTCCTCGCTGTCAAATCTATCGATCGTGATGAAGGTCACTACGCTGATCAGTCCCCCCAGCGCTACAACCGTGGTGACTCTGCTGCCCATCTTGCTGAAGCATTCACTGGGTCTTGTTCTCTCAATGACCCTCCGACCTCTGATTGTTTTTTAGACACTAGAGCTTAAGCTCACATGTCTAATGCTCCCTTTGTTCTGGATCTACCCATGCCATAGGCTGGTAAGGACTCTGTAATTGTGGGAAACGGTGCCTCTTTAACTATCACTCGTACAGGTTGCCTTTTCCCTGCTCCAAATCTTCATTTATACATCTCACCGAAGATTTACTTTCCATTAGTAAATTAACATCTGATTTTCCAGTGGTTGTTATTTTTATTGATAATCGTTTTTTTATTCAGAATCGTCAAACAAGAAGGAAGGGTGGTAGCAACCGGTAAGATGGATGGCGACTTTAATATGTGCTCGGGCGTGGCAACTTGGCCTTTATTTCCATTCTAAAAAATAAACAATAACATGCTTATTGCTTCCTATGATTTATGGCATACTCGCATTGTACATGTAATTAATTATGTTATTTATTCTTCAAAAAAAAAAAACCATCTTTATCTTTTACCTCTTTACAAGCCTCTCCTCACTTATGCAGCTCCTACTTGTGAAAAAACATCGCTTGTCATATCCATGTAATGAACGTAGGTCCTTCTCCGTTGTTCATTACGATATTTGGGGTTCCTCCCCCGTCAAATCAAATTCTGTCTTTACGTATTATGTTCTCTTCATTGACAATTACTCTCGCTTTAGTTGGCTTTATCCCTTAAAATTCAAATATGATTTTGGTTCTCTCCCAGGTCCCTCTTCGCCCACTTCGGTCTCTGGTCCACTTTCTCCCATGGCACTGTCGGGTCCTGTTGTAGCACAGACGGTCCCTCCTATTTCTATCACCTCCAATCTGATCAGTTCTCATCCCATGCTCACACGTGCTAAGGCTGGTATTATCAAGAGTCGCCGCCCCGCAAATCTTGGTGTCTTCAGCTCCACTGGCCTTCTTTCGACATTTCTTGCCTCTGCTAAGCTTAAGGGCTTCAAATCTACTGCTAAGAATCTTGCCTGTCTTGCCACCATGAATGAAGAAGTTCGAGATCTGTAGCATAACCGCACCTGGGTTTTGGTCCCTTGCCCTGCCAACACCAACATTGGGGGCTCCGAATGGATGTTTTGAACCAAATATTTTCCTGATGGCTCTATCGAGAGACTCAAGGCTCATCTTGTTGCCAAGGTTACACTGAGATCCCTGGTCTTGACTATACTGATACTTTTAGCCTTATTATTAAGGCTATTATTGTTTGTGTTGTCCTTTCTCTGACCAAGCAGTGGCCATTGACCAATCCAACATCAAAAATGCTTTTCTCAATAGCATTTTTAGTGAAAATATCTACATGGAGCAATCTCCTAGCTACATTGATCATCGTTTCCCTAATCATGTTTGCCAATTAAAGTAAGCTCTATATGGTTTCAAGCAGGCTCCTCATGCCTCGTGCCTGCTTTCAGCATTTTTCTTCTTCAACTTGGAGTTTACTTGTGCCCATGCTGACACGTTTCTATTTGTTTTTCATAAGCACTCTGCAATTATTTACTTACTTTTTATGTTGATGATATTATTATTACTGAGAACGACTAATCTCTTCTTAACACACGTCGTTTCACTTTCAGCTACTCTATTTTCCTCGGTGTCAATTTGGTCTCTTGAAGTGCTATAAAGCAACCTACCGCCTCTCGTTCCAGCTGTGAATCAGAGTATCGTGCTCTTAACCACACTATTGTCGAACTCGAGTTGAATTTTTTCACTTCAAGCTTCACGTCCATTCAAATTCAACACTCAGCTTGCACACGCCCATATCAACAACTTCCCATACTTAGGATCCATTGGCCCTTGATTATAGTAATTTACTTGATTTTAGGAGATTAGTTTCCATTATTGTTGAGATATCATTTGCTTGTAACAATATTATGTAATTGTAATTATAGCATCTCACCCACATTCAAGGTGTGGTGGTTTTCACAATATTCTCATCAAGCTCCCTCCTTATTTCGGATCACACCTTGCCTAGTCCTGGATTTTCCTAAATGGAAAAAGATTGACGTGGAGGGGCAGCTGGACCTCCGCCATAAGAATCTTCATTTTACTTTTGAGGGAATTATAGCCACTTCGATGGGTGTTTTTTTTTTTTTTGACAGTTCCTAGTGCATTGATCAGTATTTAGCAACGGCACCAACCACAGCTATATATAGCAACCTTGCAACTAGTTCTACACTTTACTTTGACAAGAGAGAAGCTACTCCACTCAACATTTTCTAGTGCTTCTAATTTTTCTTTAACCAACAAGTGCTTCCATCACATGAAACACCCACGAGTGACGGTTAAATTTATACAGAGAAATGATTGGACAATTGCTGCAAGTTACTGTGAAGTATGAAAATCATTCAACATGCGACAAAAATCTTTGCAAATTGCAAAACTAGCCCTTTACACCTAAAATAGAGTCTTTGCATAAGTGCCACAAAACCGTCCTTTGATTCCTAAAATACCCTAACAGATTCAAACTTGCCACAATTGATAAGATGCAAGACCATTTCCCTTGAAATTATAAGTTTGTTCTGCCAAACCATAACCTTTTCACCTGGAGTAGTTATTGTAATGCACTCATAATCATGTTTTGATTACCTTGGTAGTTCCACCCCGTATTAAAATACATTACCACATCTAATAAATCTTATATGCCTGTGTTAAGATGATTGGATGTGATGGTACATATTCACAAGTTTATTGATGAATCATGCTGATGTTTTGATGATTCGTCTGCAAACTTGAGAATAGACAAATCATAAAAACATTGGCATACCACATCTCATATTCATAAACCATCAGCAGTAAACAATGCAACTGAATTAACACGACACATCCTCTAAACAAAATACTATCTAATTGACCCACAATCAGCTCATGATGATACATCATTAATCTCCACTATTAACTCACAGTAGGCCATCACTGCGTACAATGTTACTACTAATCACCTGGAGTCCTCTAGGCTCCGGCTCCGGCTCCTTGAACCATAAGGAGACCAACTCCTAACTGGGCTCCTGCTGTAGCTCCTTGAACCATGTGGGGACCTTGAGTAGGGCCGGAGCCTGTAACTCCTATCTCTAGGAGAAATTGATCTGGATGGTAATCGAAGATGTATTAGAACATACTGCTTTTCCAAACCTGTCAAACTTTACAGGAAAACACAAAAGGTCCAACTTAATTAAAGTAAATTGACAAAGAGAAGTGGCAGCAGACCTTGAATAATGTCTTCTCCTGGGGGAAGGAGAATAATAGACAGGACTACGAGAGTAACTCCGTCCATAGCACGGTGATGGAGAGCGCCTTTGGTCATAGTACCGACCACCCCTGACAACATCAATTTTATTCAAATAAACAGCTCAAATCCTAGCTTTGCAGTCATCAAAATTTACAGCACCACAAACAATCAGAACCCTTGGTTCTTTTTCTTTCTTTCTTTCAGTTTTAAAAAGGATTAAAATAAGCACTTTATGTGCCCACAAATGCAGGCAACCTAAAAATAGTGTTTAGTGTTCAAACAACAGCAGCCATACAAGGTATAAAAAATCCACTGACAGTTTTTTAAAAAAAAAACCTATAAACATCATCTCTTGTAACAGAACACATGAACAAAAGTTTAGGTCCAATTTTCCATACAATGCATCAATATTCAATGAATTCAGATTAATATAAATAACTACAGTTACCTCACACGATCTCTTTGCCTCATTTCTGCAGGCTTCTTCCTATTTTCCTCGGCAAAAACAACTGTCAGTTCCCGGCCAAGAAGAATTTCACCATCCATATGGTGCTTAGCATCTGCAGCATCAGCTGATTCTAAATATTGGACAAATCCAAAGCCACGTGGCTCCCTGCAACAAATGCATAACAATGACACAACAAAGTGAGCATAGACAAATGAACATTAACATGTGTCCTGACTGTCAAATGACAGGATCCAGACTCCAGGAGTTACGTGGAAGATCATGAAAAGCACTTGCTGACACTTGTGCCATTGAAATAAAATGATTATGTGCCTGCTAACCTTGTAGAAGCCAAATTTTAAATTGAGTTGATATTCTTCAACACTTGGAACTTCTTCAGAATGTATTCAAACCCACCTTCCCCTCAACCTTGATGTACATCAAGGTGTACAGTACTCTTATTACCTGAATGGTGTCTTCAATACATTCTCATTACTTCATTCTAGTCTTCACTCTTACTATTTCATTCTTGTCTTCACTCTAATTACTTCATTTGTTTCTTCAACGCTTTCAATAAAAACAACCAAATTCCCATAAACCAATGGCACATAACAAGAAAAAATCCCACACTAGATAGTTTTGAGATTCATGAGGATCAGACATGCTAACCAAATTGAACATACAGAATGAAAAAATTAAACATATGTGCTCATTGGAATCACTTAATGTTTCTTGCTTGAAGCTATTACAGCTATGAGTGAAAAGGAGTTCATCTTACCCAGTATAATAATCTCGGGGCAAGTAAATGTCCTTCAGCGGACCAAACCGTCCAAAAAGTCCACGAAGATCTTCAGGCCTGCAAAACAGGAAACAAGAAAAAGAATCAGCTCACAAATTTTGTTGGCGTAAATTTTGAAGAACCTATAATAACCATAAATTGTTTAAGTAGCTCCACTTTGTCTTCATTTTTTTGGAACAACACAATATAGCTGTGGATTAAAAACGTGGCTTCAGCTACTACAGATTTGAAGGCAGTATACATTTTATTTGCATCTTATCCAAAGTGAGATCAAGGATATAATAACATGCATATAATTGAAGACATTTACAGACAAAAAAAGAAGAAGAAGAAGACGAGTAGAAGCATATATGCGGGGAAAATTCACATAAAGCAACAGATGTATACATGAGCATCAAGAACAGACATTCAAATGGCAGGGAAGAAAAGAGAAAAGCCAAACCTGCAATCATGACGGAGATTGCGAACCAAGAGACTAGTAGGAAGATCCCTACCACGACTTCCATACCGACCCCTAGGGCTAGGATTCCTATGTCTCCTCCCATAACCCCTTGGGGGTGAGGGACTGTAATCGTAGCTTCTTCCCCTCATTTTCAACAAATATCACAGCCTGCAACAATCAAAGAGAAAAACCCATTTTAGAACCACTAAAAAACAATAAATCAAAAGACAAAAGACAAACAACAGTTTTAAATATCCAATTAAATAATTAAAAACAAGGAAAAAATAAGTTTCGAACTTTTCCTTTACCTCTCACAATTTCTAATCAAATTAGACTATAACAATAAAAATGAACGAATATTTAAAAAATCAAGAGGGTAAAATGCAGAAAAAGAGCGAAAATAACCTGGATCGATGTCTGTATGGCTTCTCTTTCCAGAGGTTTCTGCAAGAAAGAAAACTTAAGAAAGCTTCGAGGGAAAGCGAAACAGCTATAATGGGCCCCTTCAAGACTCGAGAACCTTCTTGTCTAGTTGCCTATGTTAGCATGCATCGTAGTGTTGTGAGTCCTCAAGAGGTCTTCAACAATCTAGCCGATAATGCTCTTCAGATCAATAACTAACAATCCTGATTCTCTCTCGCTATGTGTATTCCTTTCGGCATCGTGTATGTAAGGCCTCATTAGGCCCAATACGTAGCCTATTAATTTAAATCGTACAAAAAACATCTCAGTCCATCAGTAACAATCTAAGAGACCGTCTGGTATTGTTGCCAAACTGGCGTTTTGTAAAAATTCAAATTTTTTTTTTTTTGCTAAAATTGAGTGACGGTTGTACTTTCTGGATCGTTTTGATGTGCTGATGTCAAAAATAATTTTTAAAAAATGAAAAAACATTATTTACATGCTTTTCGGCACGAAAAGCTATTTGAAAAGCAACCGCTACCACACTACCAAACACGCTCTAAATCCATCCAACACGGCCGGGACCCACATTTTACTACAGCTTTGTACAACCATACATTTCTTTTCATTTTTCCACGTTATTTTCAAGGCAACTTGTTATACTTATAAGTTTGTTTCCTTAAAGGAATTTTTATTTAGAAAATAATTTTTATAAAAAATGAATTTTCAAAAAATAAATTATTTTTTGATGTGTTAGTAGTGTCATGGAAAATAAATTTTAAAATATTTTTTAGTATTTAGTTACATCATGAAAAATAAGCTGGAAAATAATTTATTAATGTTTTAATTTTTATTCAAGTTTAATAAAAAAATAGAAATCAAATATGACAAACAAAAAATTAAATGATGATAAAATTAAAGAAAAAAAATTTAATTATATAAATTATTTAAAAATAAATAAATAAGAATCAAAAGAATA
The DNA here is from genome assembly GCA_033617975.1 of Populus alba x Populus glandulosa. Lineage (NCBI taxonomy): Eukaryota > Viridiplantae > Streptophyta > Magnoliopsida > Malpighiales > Salicaceae > Populus > Populus alba x Populus glandulosa. The sequence goes on from CM066148.1 coordinate 20,300,640, forward strand.
GAGACTAAATCTAACAAGTAAAAAAATTAAAAGACTACAAGATTAAAAAAAATCAATTTCATAAATTATTTTAAATAAAAAAAATAATAAAAAAATAAAACACCAAATATGATGGATAAAGAATTTCAATTAAGAAAATAATAAAAGAAAAGCAAATAACAATCAATCAAAAAAATAAAAACCAAAGTTAATATAATAATCAAATTAAATCAAATTTTTAAGGGAATAAACTAAAATAAAAAATAAATCAAAATAAAATATATAGGAATAAAAAATTAAAGATCAAATTTGATATAATAAAAAGATATAATATTTTTTAATTTTTCGTAATTTTTTAAAAGTATTTTTTGTAAAAAATATATTTTTAAAAAAAACTGAGCTAAATTTACGTCAAGTGATTTTTAAATAACCATTTTTCATGAAACAAATGAGATTTAATTCAAGTGAATTTTCATTTCACATTCATAATAAATATTTATTTAAAAAACAATATTTCTCATTAAAAAAAATTCATCAGAAAAAAAAATGCATAAATAAAAAACATAGGATATTGAGTTTTTTCATTCAGTTGAAAAATCATTTTAGTCACTTCTTGTTGTTTTTATTTAACCAAGAATGGTACTAATATATATAAAATAGAATGTTTCTAAAAAATTATAAATTCTAATTGTAATGTTTTTATTATCATATAATTAAATAAAAAAAAATTCAAAAAAAAATTATTAAATACAATCATGCCAATACCTCTCTCTGATCCAAGCCACATAATAAATAAATTAAGCAGCCCCATAATAAATAAGTTAACCAAAGATAACTCTAGCTCATTCAAGACAATGTCTTTGTTCAATATTTAAAAATAAAATAAAAAACTTTAAATGACATCGTCTTATATTTTTTCTTTTAAAGAATCAAACTGAATTTTAACCAAGAACTGAGTCATGTACCTGCTAAATCAACTATATCACATCAAATCAATTCCCATGATTTAATTTAAGACTCAACCTGCATATAAAAAAAACCACAAACCATGTCACTAGGTCACTAAATTGACTTGCCGGTCAAGTTTAATAGCGTTATCAAAAAGTTCCCCACCACAATGAACAGACAACCATACCAGTGGTTACTATATAACTCTTAAGGTTAGATGATACAATAATTACGTGAAAAATGGCGCCTGTATCTCACATTTTATTCCCTGTGCAGCTGTTGCCATGAGCTCATGAATGGCGGTAGCATGGTGACGAGAAGCTTCATGCATATCGGAATTGGCTTCGAGCCCAGGGAATTCAATTAACAGTTGTCTCGTAGCCAGGTCCGTATATCAACCACAGTAATCGACAAGTGTTGCATCAGCATTCGATTTCTTACTGACTCGGCAGGTCTTGTATCGGCATTCCGGCACTTGTCAGAGTGCAGCAAGGATATAGAAGCCACTAGAAACCGGCAGTTGTGCCTTGGTTTTTAGCAGTTATTCCCTCCACCCACGACCTTCAAATTGGTGAGATGAAGGAGGTGCAATTTAATTGAGGGCATAATGAACCCGCTCAAGAAGTTGCACAACCTGACTAATTGATATGGGCAAGGTAGAAAATGGTTTTAAGCTAGTTTTAACTGTATCTAGTGGTCCAAGAGGTAATGATAACACTGCCTCTTGCTGTGAACTCGTTAGCTCCAGGAACTGAGCTAGCATGTCGCCGTCAAGTATCTTGGGCACTCCAACCTGTCAATCAAGATATAAGGATGAGGGAAACAAGGCAGAAGAAGAAGGGAGTTTAAGGAGGAAAGCACAAACAGATAGGAGTGATATGAACATTTGTGAATCAAAGCTCTAAATAACCATAACCTTTTCATCTTGAGATGATCAATAACCCTGATCAAATATGATGAAGTGAGATATAGTTAATCAAACTTCAGAGAGTCAAAATATTTCCTCTCTTCGTTTCTCCACAGGGGTTCGGGACCAACCACAATTTTGATCCACAAAAAACAGTTTTGTTGGCGATTTCATTTTCTAGAGTGACCACTTGAGCTACTATTTCGCAAATCAAACAATTCAACTTTCATGATATAAAGTTAATGACAAAAAAAAAAGGGTATAACAAGAAACTCAGTTGAGCTAATGTATTTAGGTTTTGGAAATATTCAAAGATTGGAATATTTCTTGAACAGATGGACAGAAGAGGCACATCAACATTCACTGAGATACAGGTAACTTTTAACTTTCCAAAGACAAATAAAACAAACACATCTCTATGCTTAGTTGTAAACTCACAGGGTTTTCACGGCTTCGGAACTCATGATGATCATTTCCTAAAACAGGAGCAGTTAAGGGATGGACCACAAGTCTAGATTGGACAGCTTGTAAAAGTTCAAATTCTTCCCTACATTAACAAACAAAACAAAAGGTGAGAAATGTGTTGAGAATAACATTCAAGCCATGATTGTTCATGAAATATTCAAATCAGAACTATACCAACAAACATGTTCCTCCCTTAAAGGAAGAGATATTTATTAAGAATAAAATTCAAGCAATCAAACCAAGCAAAGGGCACCATGGTGCAAAATCAAAAACGTCACCACAAACTTTTGTTTAAGTTCACAATTGCAATTTTAAGACTTGTTTGCAGCAACTAGTAGGTAAAGACCTAAAGAAGGATGAGATTACGTAGGGAACTGATGTTGGCATTTCAAGTCCCATCCAAATATAGTCTCAAACTTGTACCAAAAAAAAATCTGAATGTGTGAGGCTAGACTTTGTACTAAAAGCACATGTTTCAGAAGGTCAAATTCAAACGCTATGCATGAGGATCCAAACAAAACACCTTTTTCAGGAGAGAAAAACCTCATATTTAACATATAATTTCTCAACCTAAAATATCCAAACAAAACACCTTTTTCAGGAGAGAGAGAGCTCATATTTACTATATAATTTCTCAACCTAAAATATCCTTGTCTCACAGTGCTAAATTGTTGAAATCCTAGTATGTTCAATCTTAGTAAATATAGTTCATTTTAACACATAGTAACAGGAGCATTTTGAGTTTTCCCTAAACCATCTCAAGACAGAATAACAATATTCGTTGGTTGATTTATACATGTATCTTCTCATTTACTATCCTAGCATTTATGTTCAGTGCGAAATTACAGAACTAAGAAATAGACTCACAGATGCGGTTTCCAATATGTTTTATGGTTGTTGAGCATTAAACTTGCAAAGGAACACTATTGGATTTCTCATCACTCAATGAACATCTATCCTTCTTTCAGCAATTAATCTGTCATATGGTGAGGGAAACTATAACGCAAGGTAAATCAGAATACCCCAATTCCTTAGGTGGATCCTCACATGCATAGGAGACCTTCCAATTCAATTTCCTTGGGACACTACATCTGCCATTATGTTACTACTTTGTCTTCACAGCATCAGCAGTTCGAGAAAATTTCAAAAGAGGATAGCATCTTTAAATTGAACCTCAAAGTGTCTGTTATGTGTGTGGTGCATATTTGTCCACTTAGTATAGAAAATCAATACATTTAAAAAGAGACTCCTATGCAACCCCACTCCTTCAGCAGGCACACCCCCCCCCCCAATAAATAAATAAAAAACATACCTTGATAGAGGAATAAAAACTATTATGCTTCCTAAGAGTGTGCTGGCCATGATAGTATTGTTAGATGCATCCATCTTTGTAATAACACCATCACACCCCGTTAATATATCATCAGCAGGGAGTTTATATGTAAATGATCCCTACAAGAAACATAATTTGACAAAGATTAAATGAGAAAATAGCGATAAGAATCAATCAGTTTGCTAAACAACGACCCAAACCCCGGTGGCAGTAATTAATTGTCTAAAAATATACAACGAGACTAACCACCTCAAAGCATTTCTGTAGAATTCATCCGCTAAAGAAAAGGTGCGAGGAAAAAAGAATAAAGCCTACTAGAAATACAAAAATTCCTTATATCCTATTGAAGAACACAAACATCCAAAACCACCCAAACCACCATCCCCCAGTTCATTTGATGATGGAGACGTCACTCTCACTTCTAAGGTTCAGTTTCAGCACACTCCCTTGCTGCAATGGGTTTCTTTCTTCCACACACTTAAATCCTTACATGATTTGACATAGCATGATACCAAATAAACAAAAGACATCAGACATTTAGCTACAATGCCTGATTATAAATATCAAGCATGTGTTGGCGCTTAAGCAACATACATATCCTTTCCCTTTTCTGCTATGTGCTTGTCCAGAATTATGAAATCATTGTGCCTTGTAATTTCAATGACAATACTGAGGATAATATCCTTCAAACACTTACCAGATGAACAATCATATCCTCTAGCTTTGGAAAACTATCAGGACTTGACAAAACAATGTTCATATTACCATGTACCTTGGTATAACAGTTACAGTGACAGAAAGAACTACCTTCCTGATGCTCATTGCTATCTCACCCATATAATAAGCACAATTCAATGTCAAGTTGCATTCTGGACTTCCAGTACCTAGGACAGAGAGAGGCTTTATATTGATACATCCAATAAGAAAACAGAAAATATTGGTAGTAAAACAGCCAGTTGCTTGTAATCGCAGAGGAGTTGACATAGAACATACACTCAAATCGATCAGAACGTGACAACACAGCAATGCTTCCCTTCCGATCTGAAACCACTGCTGTATCAACATCCATAAGGACACAACCAGCAACTAATCTCTGAGACGGGTCACAATAAAGTTGCTCCAGTTTTTTGGACTCCTGGCATGATAGAAAGAGCAGTGACACAAGTTCAGAACAAGCATAGAAGCAACAGCCCTCCCGTTATTCCAGAGGGAAATTGCAAAAAGAAAAGGCTTCCAATAAATAAAAGGGAAATTAAAAGCAAATAAGATGAAAAACCAGGCTCTGTCTAGCCTGGAATTGCCTGAAAATGTTACCACATACCACATGATAAGCATAGAAAAGGATACCATCGCGGCAATCACCAACAGCAATTCTGGTGTGATATGCAGTCAAGGACATTATCATAAAACGTGTCCTTCCAACAGCAAACTTTTTCACTCTTTTATTATCATTTGCGAAACCACATACATAAAACTGAGAAAAAAGGAAGACCAACTTTATCAGCAACAGCAACAAATAAACCACACCACACCAAGCTCTTTAAAAACATGGGACTTCACTACTTACAGAATTACCAGCAGAAGCCAAGAAAAAACGGTCAAGATATGGACAAATCGCAAGCACCATTCCAGGCAATGTTGTGGCAGAAACAAATCGCAACTGCCACGTTTCAGTTTCTTCAAGTTTGACTCCATCGCAGCTAGTATCATCTGGACTACTGCAAAGACTACTGCTTGATAGCTGCTCAGCAGCATAACCAACAATTTCACGAAATGGTGATGTTCGTTGAGAAGATGACCCTGCCTTTGAGCAGAATGTCATTGAGCCACTATCTGAATTTTGCAAGTTTTCTAGGCAGAGGACTATTACTCGGCCCTTGGTACTGCAGAAAAAATGCCCAGATATGAAATGACATTGAATGGGATGACTTCCAAGTAAAATTGTTAGGTCTTTCAAAACCAATCGAATTTATTTTTGAGATCATTAAAACTTGTATTTTGATCCAAAAGAAACTTGTGGACATCACATCATTGGGTGACAAGCCTCGCGTGCTAGCAAAGTCATTAGTATTGCTTAATCCTTCAACTTTAAAAAACAACAATGAAGTAAACTAATAGGCACAAGACAGATGATATGATATACCTTTCGGCTTCACCGCTAGGCATAATAGCTGGGCCGGAAGACAGACTGGTTCCAATTACCAGAACCTGTTCATTTCCAATCTTCACCAGCTCCATGGATTTTCCTGTTTCTCCACGTTCAAGTTTAAATGATGACACTGTTGAACCACTCAGGGGGTCAACACAACATATATCAGATGAACATGTATCATTGTCATTGCTCAGTTCAGTCCTCATAACTAGTAACAACTTGCTTTCACTATGGTACTGGACCTTCCGTGGAGTGCCTCCAAGATGAAACTTTTGTACATTAAGCCTCGTGCTATGCACCATTTCCACCTGAAGCGTCATGAATCAAAGATCATATGCATTAGTTTGACCCTAGGAGACTAGGTTTAGGACCTGTATATCCAACTTCGAGACAAAACATTCAAGAACTACAAAAAGAAAGAGACCCTTGCTAATATAAAATTCAAGAACTAGGTTTAGGGCCTGTATATCCATCTTCAAGACAAAACAATCAAGAACTACAAAAAGAAAGAGATCCTTGCTAAAATAAAATTCAAAGGACCACTATTTCAGTTTTTTACCACTTATTATGATAAGTCAGAAAGTGGAGCCACCTAGAAACTCTAATGACATCAAAATAATATAATAAACAGAGAGGCCCACAAAATTTTACATTATTATGCTACCTGTAGGTACAGTTTCATCGAGTACTCTTTTTTTTCTTAGGAAATTGCACAAAGCACAAGACAACACAGTCTACAATTCCAACTTGGCTATAGGGTTAGTCCCATGAGATCTCCAACCTATGGAGATAAGCTACATATAGGAGCATTTGGCATGGGAATGCAGAATTCAAATCAAATGAAATCTAAGATTCCAAGGGCTCCTGTTATTGGTTTGATAAAGAAATCACTTCTAGGAAATCTAGCATGACCTAATACTCCCACAACCAATTTCAGGAAATGCAGTCCACACCTTTTTGGTTAGGAATATGGCATTTCCAGGCATCAGATTCCCAAAACCTTATGTCTCAGGAATGCTATTTTTTTCATGCCAAACCTTCCATTTCACAGATGATCAGCTCTTAGCCCTAATTACTATGTGGAAGAGGAATAAGAAAATCTCTACTTTTGGGATCTAATTCTTCATATCATTTCTGTGCGGACACAAAAAACATTCAATAAAATAAAAATATTTATAAACTGGATGGGAACTTCATAAAAATAGTCACAGTAGGGTGGGTTCACCATGAGTGCTACTTTTTAGCACCATATTTCTTTTGTATCCTCTGCAGATGAAATATAGTTTTTAACATGCTGAAACAAGAAACAGTAACTTAGACAGATAATGCTAAAGAATCAGAACAGCTCATATAATTACAAGCAAGAATGCTCACCAAATGAAGACTGTTGTCTGCAACAAATAAAATTCCCTTCGGACATTCAACAGAGCATACAGGTGTTGCATGTGTTGAAGGCTGAAAGGAGATTGAAGTGTAAGAGAGGCTGTGCCTTGCAGCGTGCAATAACCATGGCCGATCACTGAGAGCAATCATATCTGAGTCAAGAGAATCACTCAAAGGAACCAGGAAAACAGGAGTAATGCCAATGCGACGGGTGGCAATCAATTGCAGATTAATAGGAAGGTCATCCATTGTGTTGTCAATTGAATCAACAGCAAGCATTTTTGGCTCTAAAGAAATTGCAGCTGTATTTGATATAGCATAATCAGAACTTAGCATACAAGAACCAATAGAACATCCATGACTGGGAATTTCCACTGAAAACATTGAAGAGGCAGAAGGCCATTCAAATCGAAGCAACATTCCATTCCTCAAACCAGAAAGAACATAAAACCGATCAGCCAGTACAAGCCTTACATCTTGAGGGATGCAACCACTAACAGCGGTTCCCAAAGAACTTGTTAATGATATTGTTCCAGAAGCAATAATTCTTAGGCCATCACCAGGGACAAAAGACACAACTTCCACTGAAGGTTTATGTGTCCCGATAACAAAGGTATTGCCAGTGTCAACCCCAACTGGAAGGGCAGCTGCACGACTATCAACCACATGATTCATAAAACTTGATCGTCTTCGCTCAAAATATTTTTGAGGAATGGAGATGCAGGATAACTCATTCAGCAATCTCAAATGTTGCATTTCAAATATTTCGTAATGAAATGGTGAAAGACATCTCACCCCGAGAATGTATAGGAAACAAGGATTAGAAGTAGAAACAACAATCAGGTCACATCCAACAGCCCCCAAATTGATACCCATGTTAGCTGGAAACCAAGATGAGCAAACTGGGGAAGACAAAGGAATGCCTTCTGGATGGGCAGCCTTGGTAGGCAAACAAAGTCTAACTGCAGTTTGATGAATTTGGACCAGCAACCCATCACCTACCAGACCACATGCCAGAGTACAGACATCAGGCTGAAAACCAACCAAATCCGTCACATCAGTAAAACTTAATCCAACTGAGAGTACCCTAGTCTCTTCAACAAATGATAGAACAAGAAAAGAATGGTGCAAATCGGCTACTTTCATTCTAACAGTCCAGGTCCCAGTAATGCCTTGATATATAGGGGCAGTCTTCAGTAGCTTTTCAACAATGATACCACTTCTAATAATCCTTAATGACCCCTCCGGTGCGACCCCACAGCAGGCAAACATTTGATCACGCTCCTCATCATGATAATCCACGATGGACATATCCAAGATGGGTGCAACATTTTGAATAGGACTTATATATTGTAAGCTTTCATTTTCCATTTTCAGGACAATCCCATCTCCCATCTCCACAAGAGCTGCCAAGAATCCATCTTCAACCCACAAAAGTGTCTTACATGATAGGTCTTTGTAAAGACAATCTGAAAGGTTAACTTTAAGATCTTCCCCGTCGTAAGAAATCTCAATCATGAAAAATTCTCCTGTGTCTGCACAAAAAACCATCCTAGGGTTTTTATCATTATCTGGCTCCCAGCTCCAAGAGCATGCATGTTTCAAAGTTGATTTTACATTGCTCCCTTCACCATCAATACACATGGGATCATAATCTTGAAGTTCCAATAAAGCACGTGCAGCAACATTGAATGAACCATCATCATCAAAATCAGTAACTCTACTGTCTTCAACAAAATTCTGCTCCTCCACTGCATTGGGAAAATAATTCAAGCTTGTTCTACAGACACAACGTGGGTGGAGAGCATCTCTAAGATCCATTAGGAGAACATCACCAACCCTGAACATAAGGGCAAATCCATTGGAATGAGGAACTTCAACGATGTCATGCGCTAGCGGTCCAGATTCAACAAACTGCGAGATATAGCTTATAGCATGGTCTCTAATGTCCCATCTCAATAACAGCAGTTCATTTAGGAGCGCTCCCCTCCTGCACAACAAAAAAAATATCAGTTTCTCTTAAATTAATGTTGGCAAAATGCCTAAACATAGATAAAGAGGAAAAAGTTTCGTCCTAAAGTTGCTGCATAACAGAAAACATCTTTCAGGTTTCCCAAAAATGTAGCACAAGCATACTAAATCGTCATACCTATTTAGAATAATGGCTAGTACAGGATTATGCTCCTTACTTGGATGGCTAGAATCCCTCGAAATGAAGCACATACTCCATATGGTACCAGATGTGAGTGGTCTCTGGATACTTCTGGCAACATTTGCATTCCCTTCATTTTCAGGAGGATAAAGAATTCTCTAAAAGTGTGGCAAATTGAAGCATTTCAATAATTGTGCTTACATTCATATTATCACAAAATAAACTACATAGGATAACTCCCATCTTCTGATCTTCTAACATAATAGAAGTAAAGTAAATATATAGGTATCAACCTCATCAATGATATCACTGCCACCAGATGCTGAAAGGGAAAACAAAGCCAATTGGTCTTCATATGCGCTAGTAGCGACAAAACAGCCACTGAGAAATGAAAAGCCCAACAGTTAGGAACTCAATGGGAATTCACGTGTTCTTCTTTCAAGCATTTCTTTCTATACAAACTGAACTATGCCCTTACACATGTGAACTTAACTAGAAAAGGTTAAGAAGGAAAATTGAAGACAAATAATGTTAGTGCCAGTAGGAAATCAGTTGATGGGTTTTCAAAAAAGTATCATGATTGTAGCCATGTCTACATGTTCTCTCAGACAAGCAAGACTTTTCAGAACTAATTGCTGGCTTGTGAACCATAAAGTCATCTTGACCCTAACCTAAACTCCTATTAATGAAGACAAAACAATACTCTCAAGTCACATCACCTATGTAAAGTACCAAATACGCTCTTAATCATACAGTAAATAAGGCAACTACATCTAAATAATTCACATAAATGATAATCAAGAGATTTTTGTTTGGATTTCAAAAGGGAGCCTTGCTAAGAGACTGATTAGCCAGGAACTCTGATAGCAAGATAACTGTTTTGTTGGCCTTTCATCCAGGGTAGGTGATCATCCAAAAAACATCTATCACCAAGCTGCACAATCAGCACCCTCTTCAATTGTCAGACAGCTAGCAGTTTTTTTAAGAGCACCAGGCAAAGTACAAATTTGTAACTGAGGATGTAAGAACACATGTTTGGAATAAAATGCACAAAAGATTACAAGAGAACAAACTGTATGGGAGAAAAGCTAAAAATCTTAAGGCAAGAAGGATGAAAGCTAAAGGTGGAAAGACCTTCTCTTGTAGCACAGAGAAGAAGAATCTTGCATCATTATGCAACGGTTAACTCAATAAGTTGGTGCTGCAATTATCTAAACCTTCCCTGTCAACTACCTTTAATATCGCTAACATAAGATCTCATCTATATTTAATAAAGATTGTTTGTGTCCTTTAGCATGATGCTATTTAGCAGATGAAGCTCATACAAAGTTAAATAGCATAAAATTCAATGTTGTTCTTTCCACATCCCTAGCAATTTGACCAAGCCAAAGGCAATGTAGGTAGCTGACGAGTTAAACAATTGAAACTCAATTACATAACCTCCCCTGGTTGAGAGGCAAGAAAGATTGTCCAAGTTAAGAGGCAACGTTCAGAACTTAGAGAACAGCTACACAAAAGAAATATTCTATTGATAAAAGCTGCTTGCCTGGAATCTACGGCTAGCATTCTTCCAAGTTGATGTCTTGAGTTTCCAGGATTCGAAAGTTGAATGTGTGTCAACGGAAAAAACCTATTCACAAGAAAACAGTAACATCATGTTACTTCAGTAACATTCCCCTTTGTATGAATGAACTTCGAAAAAGGAAAAGGAAAAAAACCTGTGCATTTCATTGCAAAATGTGAGAAATGTAAGCTTCCCAGAATCAGATATAACAACCAAATGGTCTTTTCCTTGCACCTAAAAAAAAGGACCACTTCCTTATCAAATAAACATCTCTTCAAGCAACACAACATATAAAGAGACGTCCTATAAAGAGTTCAGAATTCATAGACTAGCAGACCCGTGGAGTCTGCGCATGGAACTTGTCATTCCAAGGTACAACAGCCATATCTTTAATCGTGCCAAATAAAGGTTGTTCACATATTGCCTGTACAATTCCATCTTCCCCTATTATCGCCAACTCTATTGACGTCTCCTGCAACAAAAAATATCCATAACAACAAAATAAACAATCCCAATCTGGGGCAGCGTTAATTTAACTTTCTTCATGATTGAGCAGCAATAGGAGTAGTAATTTAGTTCGTTTTCTTAGCAATGATAAGCTAAGAAGTGTATTCAAAATCCAAGTAATCTAAGAGAAAAGGGAATAAATTAGTGCCTAATTAGCAGTTAATAGAACGGAGTAACGCAGTTAATTAAGTAAAAAAGAGAGAAGTATGTTTCTGACCTTGCCAAAAACGATGTCGTAAGAGAACGAAGAACGGAAGTGACCGTAAATAGCGTGTAAAACAGCGCTGCCTCTCAGAACGGACTTCGCTAAGTAGTGAACGCCGTTAGATGGCGCAGAGGATGAAGAAGAAGATGGTGATGATGATGATCTGACCTTTGCATTAGAGCACTCTTCCTCTGATACTGCCATTTATTTTTGTGGTCTCTTTTTTTCGGTTTGCTTGAAAGCTAGGGTTTGATTCGCCAGAAAGTGGAATTGAGCATCCCCTGATCCTCCTGGTTTCTAGAGAGATGTAGTAATGTTGGTGGTTGGATTTGGAGCGTTGTGTTTCCGGACGACCATCACAGTTAACAGGTGTATGGAATACAACGAAGAGAGGGATAGACAAGATACGGGGGTTTTCTTTCACTTGGTTTTTTTTTTTTAAGAGTTAATTGTAATTTAGTCCCTGAAACTACCTGCTAATAATAATTACACCTTAAAAGTTTCGGAATATTATTTATTTAATCCGTTTATAACTTTTCCCATCTGTCAATAGTATTTTCTAATTTATTTATTTATATTTTTAAAAAATACAAAATTGTTTTCTGACATCGTCTAGGATTAAGAGAATTTTGCAAAAATTCAAAAAAATATTTGTTTAAAATTAATTTTTTTATATTTTCATATCATTTTAATATATTAATATAAAAAATAAATAACACGGTTATCAATATCTTATCCCAATATATTTCACAAATCACATATAGAAACAATTTTTTTAAAACCAACACGGTTTCAAGAAAATTAATAGAAAATAATACAGTTTTGAAAAGTTTTGAAAAAATGACACAATTTGTAACAAACTATTGTTGGAAATCATGGTTGTTGAAGAACCGCTATTTAGAATAACGTGTAATAACTCAATTTTTGAATTTTTCAAAAAAGATAAAAATAAAAGAATAAAAAAAAAAATTAAGAATGAGTTTAAGACAACACAAATTGAAAGTTTGAGGATGGAATTGTTAAATCTATGAGTCAATTTGGTCACAAATTAGAAGAATTGATAAGTTTGAGAACTTAATTAAACTTTTATTTAATTAATTAATGAAATCGGGGGGCTTAATTAAAGAAATACCAAAGTTTGGGGCTGATTCGAGGCACAATTGTAAGAAATTAAAGTCCAAGGACCAAAGTGAAATGGTGGAGTTACTTTAGGGAGTTTAATTGATGTTTCCAGAGGATAATTTTGAAAGCATTAAAAGTTAAAGAGTTAATTAAGGATCAAATTGAATAATTCAGAAACCAAAGATTGCTTTGCAAATGACGATATAACTTAGCGGTCCAATTGCAATTGATCTAAGGGCAAAATTAAAAATTAATGTTCATTAACTAGGGACCCAATTGTTAAATGTTAAGCGTTCAAAGCCAAGTTGAAAGTGGTCTTTCTAGATAAAAACATAGTCGTTTTGAATCACTGTTCATCGCCTTATTTATCTCCAGACCAGGGACCAATTCAACAGGAAACCAAAATCGTTTTGGGCCTATCTCCCATGAACGTCTCCTTAACTGTCCATTATCTTCTAAAGGCCACATTAGCAAGACTTTCATTCATTTTTTTTCTTTTCAAAGAAACAGAGGGGTTAGCGCCTCACGATCATGGGGCACAGACACATGAACAGAGGCCATCCTATGGCTTTATAAAAAGCTAGAGAAGGCCACAAATGAGAGGGGAAAGGAGGAAAAACACTAAAAAGGGGGAGACAGAGGAGAGATGAACAAACAAGAACCCAGAGAAAGGCCACCAGCCAGGAGGAACTGAGAGCAAACCAAGAGAACCGGAGGACAAACAACATAGAAGAACACGAATGAAGAACATAAACACAGACACAGAGAGACAAATACAGAGAGAGAACAAGCAGCCCAAGAAAGTGAAAGACGAGAAGAAGTAGAAGAGAGAGTTTCTTTTTGGCCAGCAACCTCACGCCTTTATTGCCATCGTCCTCAACTTGCAGCAACCAAGTAAGTTCTTCATTTCCCTCTCCTTTACAATTATAATTACATAGTTACTGTTCATACGTAATTTTAATTCACTCTTACTATTTCAACAATTATAATTCACTTGTGGGTGGGTGTGCACACATGAGTTAATCCATGCATGCCTGCTACCCAGCCAGGTCACTAGCTTGGGCCAGTGAACAGGACAGACCGGCCGGGTCCAGCCTAATCCGTACAAGTTCAGTTAAATCCAACCCTAGAAAAATTTTTAAATAGTTTTATTTTTTTTAATCCAAATTTTATGGATTTATTCATTGGCGCTAGAATCAGGAATACCATACTGTTTAGGTTATGTAATATTTATGTAAGTGAATATTCACTAACGTCAGAGTCAGGATTACTACAAACTTACCATCGGCAGCATAATACAGCAAACCCTTAGCAATTTAAGACAAAACCAACAATGCAATTTACCTTAGGTAAGACACTTAAAGGGTGATAATATCTTCCCTTTTGTGTAACCACTCTCGTACTCTAGAATCTTTGATAACCGATTAAGGTTCCTAGTGACCATAGTACTAGGTAGTGACTCCTTAAACAAGATATTTTATCATCGAAGAACAAAATGCTAAAAATCTGTTCTTTTCAATGAAATATTTTTAAGGTCGCCGCAATGTCGTGTGCAACATAACGGTTTAAATAAAAATTATGATTCGGAATCGTAGTTTTAATGCAATTGTTATTCCTAATAGGTCAAATTCCTTTGAGATAGCAAAGTTAAAAGTAAACACACATGTACCAATACATAAAAAAAAATCATAAGCTTGATACTAAATTTATTGCATCGGCGGTTGCAACTCTTATTCAAGATAACCTTGCCTATATTGTTTCCAGCATCTAAGAAGAAATTAAATCGCACCATAAGTTCAAAGTTTTTTACCTAAATTGCTAAGGGACTTTTTGGAACACATGAGGACTCATTTAAAATGTTACCTAAATTGTTTGTGGCTTTACAAAAATCAAATTCTGGAACAGTTGTTGAATGGAAACATAATGGACATCTTGATAGTGGAACAATTATGTTTTGGTAGTGTTTTATAGGCATTTGGTCCCGCAGTTAAATGGTTTAAGACTTATAGGCCAATTATCAATATGAATGGCACTCATCTATATAGAAGGTTCAATGGAAAGTTGTTGATTGCAATTGCTTTTGATGCAAAAAATGAGATTTTTCCTTTGGCTTATACACTAGTTAAAGAAGAAAATAATGTTAGCTAGAAATGGTTTTCACTCATTATTCAATATCACATTATAGGTGATCGTAGTGGTATATGCATAATATCGGATAGACATATTGGTATTAAACATGAAATGATAAAAATCTGGCTTGAACTGATTGGATATCATCAGTATTGTGCTAGACACCTGGCAAGCAACTTCAATAATAAATTCAAAGATTTGTCAGCCTAAAAGAAGTTGTTTAGGATGTGCTATGAATCTTTAAAGTGTAAATTTGATATATGGTTTGATGATATGGGTATTAGTCATTTATAATGGAAAAAATAACTTCAGTGGGAACCAAAAAAAATATGGATATTTTTTTATGACGAGGGTCACTAATATGGCAATATTACAACAAACTTTACTCATACCTTGATGTTGGTAAATAATGAGAAATAATTGCATTTTTTATATTTCAATAGATTGTATGGAATCCTTATTCAAAAGATGATATATATTCAAAAGATGATATAACAAATGCTCATGTTATATGCACATCGGTCATAGATTTATGGATATCAGTTGTCCCTCTTATTTTTTTGAGCTTGTTGAGATATATTGATCATACTGTGTAATGCGATAATTTATCTTTAAGCAACACATCTCGTTTGACATAGATACGAGCAAATAGTTGTATTCCATTAGTCGTTTGGGTAAGCACGCTAATTATAATTGGATGATCCATCATCTCTAACATGTATCTATGTGGGGTACACGTAGAAATTTTATTTTTAGAGAGATGTATCCTGTAATTTCTAAGAAGGAATACATTAGCTGGTACTTTAGTATAACACATTAAATCATTACACCGAACCCAGCGCAAGTTTCTCCATGCAAGGAGACGGAGTATGAGCCGCATGCACGTTGGATTCAAAACGTTGCGAGTATTTGTTACTTTTATAGGCTTTGATTAAAAAAAAACATTGTACTTTATTTATGAATTAATAATTTCTATTTACTTCATATTAGGTTAGACAATTGTTATATGATGGTCGTCATGTTGCAATTGATCTTTGTGATCCTAATAATGATGGTGGATTTGTTTGTTATTGTGTATCTTTTAGGTTCAAGACATGTCGTATTACACTTGACCTGTTATAAGAGACATTGAGCCTATATGATGTTGTCTCGAAGGATGAGACCACACAAACAGATAGAAGTCGTGTTATTGATGAAGCTGGTCAAGCCACTCGTCATCATAGAAGATATACATAAGCTTAAATGTATTATTATGTTGTATATAATTATGTAGTGTTATTTTTTTAGTTAAGTGTTATTTTATTATCACTACTTTTGTAATATGTTTTTGCTAATTGTTATACTAATTTTAAAGTTGTCTTACATATTATACATTTGTATACTTGGTTTATATACATGCATTATTTAATATCGTTCATTAACAAATGAACATGTGAACATGTTGTTTAAAATTTCAAATCATCCATTAACAACTTAAAAAATACATATAAATAAAAATAGTGTTTAAAAAACACACATATTAATTTGGGATTATAATTAACAAATAAAAATGATGTTAAAACAACTTATGTTTCAATTATGGGTTTGAGAATTGTTAATTTATGATTTTGTTTGGCCTTTGGTTGTGGTGGTTTAGACTTTGTAGTTATGTTTGGTCTATGGATGTCGTGATTTAGACTTTATTTTATGTAAAATCTTAAAGTTGGTTATACTACTTAACACAAATACAATAGTTAATGACAATATCGAGTGTTTACAACCGTTATTATCATTAACGGTTGTTAATAAAATCGTATTTTTCAATAACAGTTGAGTTAAAAGTATGTTACTTCTCAAATACTTTTCTCTCCGATGCTATTTTTCTAAAAAAATTATCAACATGTGCTAGTTTCATAAAAGTCAATATGGAAACCTAACCTAAAGATATAATAATAATAATAATAATAATAATAATAATAATAATAATAATAAATCAGGAGATTTGAAGGTAATAAGTAATAAAAAGTCTTTATATCCCGCTAGTTAACAAATAAAGTTGGTGGTTTGTCATGGAAATAACCTGATAGTTAGCTTTAAACTATGTTTAATCATCTACTTATAAACGTTTAACATTATAACTTTTCATGCTTCAATTAAATCCAAATTGAGACCAATTAAAAGGGGTTTGATAGGCATCATTAGCTAACAACCATTAACTCTTTATAAAAGGATTAAGATCATCTAAGCTTTGATGAAATATATGATTCTTGATGTTAATGTTTAAAACTTACTGCAGAAAAATAAAAAAAGGTTCTTGAGTTAGTCGGGCAATCTCTTTATTGTTATTTAGTAAACATAGAAAAATTAACCAGAATATTTTGCATAAAAATACTAATTTGTTTGCGAAATGGAAAAAAAAAAGTAGTAATTAAACTTTTTCATTTTTAGATTTTACAAATTAAACTAACACCATATAAAGAGGCCCTCTTGAGGCAATCTATAAGTCTTGAAAAAAAGTTCAAGTGCATGGCAACATAAGCATTAACATAAACATTAACTTAACAGCACGCCAACCCTACAATCATTGCTCTACTATCCATCTAAGGTTTCAAGAGCCTCATTGAGAAGTTTTTATGCCTCTTTTCTTCTTTTAGATAAAGAAAGAAAGAAAAGGCGGCAAGGATAAATGACAGATATTTCAATATGATTAAAAATCATATATCACTAATGTGATTAAAAATACTCATTATTGGCTTAGAAATAATGTAAACTTAAAATATAATTGGTAGCCAAACTTTGACCTGGCATATAAATACTAAGTTAATCTTTCTCCTAAATTTATTTGGCATCTTAATAGGAAAACAATCAGGCACTGATAATACCAGCCTAGTTAAATATAATTTAACAAATTTGAAAACATAATCAATTTTTATCTAGTGATTTATGTGATCTTGCTTTGAAAGAGGGCATTATAGCGGGTAGTTGACATGATCAAAATATTAATGTCTTATCTCAAGTGCAGGAGTGTCGAAGTAATAAGTAATCCAACAAGATCAGGGTCGAACCACAGGGAGGTGAACTATATAAAATTATAAACAACAAATGAAAAGGAGTTGAAGATAACTTTTGAGATGTGATATTGATGTGAGTATTAATCAAAGATAAAAGTAATTGTCAAGGTTAGAGGATCCACTAATAGCATTAGAAATAAGTATAGTATAAACTCTTTTTATTATTTAACACTCTAATCCTCAAAGTCAAGGATCTTGAAGCAAAGCTTAGGCCATTGGAAGTTAAAGATGCTGAAAAGGTTAGTTAAGAATCTAACAAGGCTAGAGAGAATAATGGTGAACAATCCATTGAGGTTGGAAACAAAGGTGGTGAAGAATCAACTAAGGTGGCAAAAATTAGTGGTGAGAAATCCATTGGGAAAACAATCGTGGAAGACAAAATTGGCAGGAAAAAATCCACTAAGACCATAAACATGGTTGGTGAAGAATTTTTTTAGTATTTAAGCTTAAGAGATTATGCATCAAAGGAAGCTGGGATGCAAGTTCGCACCTAATAAACTTTTGTCATGCTGAAAAATTCAACGAGTGAGAGAGGAAAAAACTTTACCAAGAAGGATACTACATCTGGAAGCTTTGTTCTTTTCAAATGTCCCAACTCTTTTTCCTAGGCAACAATTTTGGGCTTTAGAGCTAGAGTTAATTTATTTATCTTTTTTCCATATACCCTTGTTTTTCATTAAATTTATTTTTTACATTTTTTTTCTATTGTAGAATATTATGAAAAGAATGTCAAAACCATGCTTTTTTCTCTCAATTATCTTAGTCGGACCAAGTTCCTTTTATTATTACATACGAGTGTATCTTACCACCAAACATCCAAAACTTCATATACTTGAACTAAATAAATTTTTAAACAATAAAAAATAAAATTAGTTTAAGAAGGTTAGACTCACGTTTAGTATGGTAGCGGTTGTGGTTGTTTTTTAAAATATTTGTATTTAGATATGTATTAAAATAATTTTTAATTTTAGTTCAACGCATTGAAATAATCTAAAAATACTATATAAAAAAAAATCTAGCCATTACATGTTCTTTCTTGCTGACATCAAAAGCCTTCTAGTGGTTTTCTTTGCGAAAGGCCTTGGTGGCAGGCATTACATGTCGTTTGATGTTTTCAAGAGGACAAGTGAAATTGTCTCTCACTTGTTTCAAGCAATCGTTAAAATATCTAGATAATGACTTTTCAATTGGCATCATGAATGTCGGTTTCCATATTAAAGACCTCTAGCACCTATCATAGATGAGATGGGCAACAACCGGTAGCTTAAAGTTTATGTGCATATGATATAAGATCTGGCGTCTCCATTGCAACCTTTTTTGTTAACTCATTCACTCTTACGCAAAGATGTAACTATGCCATATAAAGGTACATTATTGGATTTTATATATATATAAAAAAACACATAAATAAAGACATCACCATCTTAAATTTCATCTAATTAAATCACATAAAGAACAAAAAGAGATCTATAACCATATTAATATGCTTTATGCAGTCCATGGCATTTAATATTTTATACGTTAATCAAAGACATATGAAATACAGATAACTAGAGCATATATTTGGCATTTGTTGATCATTTCATGCACATATTGCAGGTATATTATATTGTAGCATGAACTATACAAAACCCCTAGATAAAAAAACATAACCTCATGTGTAACCGAAAGAAAAGAAAAATTTTGTATTCTACCCAACGCAATCAAAACAGAGTCAGAGAGCGTGTGATGAGTATAGTAGACAAGTTAACCAGCCATCCTAAGATGAATTCAGGACAAGTTCGTATAGCGTTTGACATCAACTTCACCCCATGATATTACAAGCCTTGCTTGGAAAGAGATTTGGAACCCTATCTACTGAATAATAAGCAGCATCTTTTGTAAACAAACTATTTAGCCTATATCCATTGAATTTGAACCTCTTAAATGACTTTGGTAATAAAGAAGTGAAAAATACATATTAGTTTTCAAACCCAAAATGCATTGTAGATAAACCACGCTTCAGTAAAGACTAAAGTGTCATGGCTAAGAAACTTGGAATAACAAAGAAAGTATACAAATACATAAAAAGAAAAGAAAACCACTTGTTCTGGAGTTATCCCATGATATCTATTTTGAAAAACTCATTGTGCAAGTAATTTCCTCACCCTTTTACCAGGATATAATTCAAAAAGACATCCATTTCTTTTTGTGATTAACCTAGCCTAAAAACCAAGTCATTAGTGCCATCTTTCTTGTGACATTGGAAACATTTAAGTTTTTCAGAACTTGGTTTTAATCTAGCACTACCTTTAATATTCAATCATTTCTTTTTTTATTAGTCCTTTTATAACCAAACCTTTAATTAAGTCGGGTACACTACTCTTCGACGTAAACTTTCTGTTTAACTATCTCGAGTTTAGGGCTGCCTCCACACCGTTCATGATAAAAGTGTCTCTACCAAATGTCATAACTGGTCTCGTTAAAAATCCAGTCTTTATAGACAAAACTTCTTAATTTATATCTAGTCACCACAGTGTCTTACCATATATGTAAATAGTATCACATGTATGAACAATAATATGTATGAACAAAATAATTTCAATCAAAGAGCTTTGATACCATTTTCTAGAGTATAAGCAAGAAATCAAGCAACAAACTAAAAATAAATGGATAATGGAAAGAAAGGAAACAAGCACAAAGAACAACATAAATATTTATATGGTTTAGCTTAACCTACGTCCACTAGCAAGGATATTTCATAATTCAATATCTTTATCCAAGCAAGAATATACATTAACTCTTGTGTACCAAGAGCATAGTCAATAATTCTCACTAATGTTTTCTCTTTATTTTTCTTTGAAAACTAGATGCATGTAACAAGAAATGAACACTCTATTTATAATGAAGCTTCAGGGACTTGGCTTTGTAAATAAACAAACTTCAGGGGACCAAGTATATAAATATATACATTTATTCAGAGCATTTAATGGTCAAATCTCATTATTTATGTCATGTACTCATGAGGTGGTCGTTGACATCAAATAAGGGATGACAGCCGACACTAAATGACTCAATTGTGAGCCACCATCTAATAATGCATAAATGTCAAGCTTTTAAAATCTCATTATCTATCCTTTCAATACAAGCCATCAAGTTTCCTAAATATTAATATTCCCATCATGATTTTCTCTTTTCTAGGCTTCATTCTTATTATTTAATGGGAAACCAAACAAAAAGAAAGAAAAAAAGAATGAGAGGGTGTGAATGTTTTTGTACCTTAAAAGAAACCTATAAAAAACAAAATGAAGAGATTATGTTCTGATGATGGGAGTTCAACTTAGGTTTCTTTTTCAACTTGAAATTTCTTTAAAAACTATATCAAGGCTTGCGAAGAGTGTTTTTTCTAGTTGATTATGGATTTTTATGTTGTTTTTTTTAAGTCATTCATGAATTTTTCAAAGTGTTTAAGCTAGTTTTTAAATATTTATGGTCAAAATTGGGTTGAAAATGAGTTGTTTTGGTAAAAAAAACATAGAACTTGTTTTTCTAATTACCACAATGGTCGAAATTTAGAAATATTAGGCAACATGTCGGCTAAATTTATTTTTCAAAAAATAATGGTTCATCCACCCCAAATTGATTTTTTTTAAGCCCGTATACAGGCTCTTCCTAAAACGATCAGGTTGCGGCCTAACCTAACCTCTTTCTTTATAAACTCTTTTTTTAAAAATCATGCATTTTTAAAATATTTTTTTTAAATAATTTTTAATTTATATTGAAATTAATGCCTTTTCTCTGTTTTTTTTTATTTAGTTTTTTTTAATTAGTAGTTGTTTTTTTAATTATTTTTTTATCTTTTTAATTTTTGAAGAGATTATTCTAATTCATTCTATTTTTTATATTTTTTATATAATTGAATTTTATTTTTAAAGATGAAAAATATTTATTTTTGGATAGTATTTATAATAAATACAATCTTATGAGATATTTCTTTTCTTTTTTATTGTATTCAATCAATTTTGTGAGTATATTTATTTCTACTATCATTTGATTAAATAAAAAAAATATTTTTAATAAACAGAGTTATTGGACACAATCAGATAAATGAACTGTGTTGCAAGATTAAATATTTTTATCTACATCATGCTCTTGACTTTTTCATATATATAGTTATTGTTAATGATTTTTTATTTATTGATATAAATAATTTTTGATTTATTTAATTAAATATGTGTATAATTTTTTTAATTAACACTTATATATTTTTATATAAAAAAACATGTTATCAATGTTTATATATTCAAAAAAAAATTATTGAAAAAAAAAACCCCGAACAAGAACATGGTCAAATAGCTAGTTTTACATTGATAGAACCTGGTTTATGTAGGCATGCTGTTCAAATGGGCCTAAAGGGCATTGATGGAAAGGCAGAAAGCCTAGTCTCATAACGTTCCTTGGCCTTGACGGCTGCTGGATAAAGTTAAATGGCCGCAGTAATAAAATATAGACGGGGATTTGCCCCCAGAAATCTGAACACCCTGTAATGTCCAGTCTAGTGGGACCGCTACAGTTATTCCTAAGTAAATGTTTTGTTTACGTAATTATATTATAAAAAACAAAATAAATATAATCGAAGTAAGGATTACTTCAAGCTATGTGAAGGGAAAAAAAAATCTAGAAACAGGGCCCGTGTTTTTTACTTCTTACGTTTTAAACGTCAAGACAGATTTTGACAAAATTAATAGTATTGAAATCACGAACGAATTGATTTATAAAATTATAATTTTATAAGGTAATATATATTTATTATGTAAAATTAGATTAAAATTTTAAAAATCAATAAAATCGATTAAACTCGATTAAATTCAGTAAAATCAATAAATTCAAACTGATTTTACGAGTTTAAAAGAAGTATAAAATTGTGCTGATAATTTGTATCTTAGTATTTCACTATTTCAAATTTATATATGGTAAAACTTGTGTAATATGATAATCAAATGTTTGATTTTGATTATAATTATTATATTTTTTTAAGATATAAGTTATTCATGGATTTCATTTCTGTAAAATAAAAATATCTATTCATTTATACAATTTATTATGTAAACTATTAATATATCAATTGACATATTTCTCTGTTTTAGCTGGTAAATATATAGAATAAAAATTGTAAATTAACATGCTTAACTCTTGGAGTAATTAATGTTAAATTATTTATCAAAATTTGAAGGAACTTGGTTCTTATAAATGGCAAAGTGAGTTAATTTATTCAAAAAAAATAAAGAAATCAGCGTGAAAAAAAATAAAGGTATTTGAATTTTTTTTATTTTTTTTTAATTATGTTATTATATTAATTCCTTCTTGACTGGAATGGTTAATAAATAAAGAAAAAAATCTTTTAGACAATCTAGGAAAAAACCAAAAGTCAAGCTCATCCCTTGAACATATTCAGTCCTTAATTATTTTAGTTCTTACGTTTTTAACATCAAGCTTGATTATCCAACCGAGTACATTGAATTGAAGATCCAAGGGCCGACAGAGTGTCTTCGTGGAAATAAACTTCGTCTGCTCGAAGGAAAAGTATCTAGCCAGACTCTTGGGACCAAGTCCTTGTGGAAAATTAGATCTTCGTCGACTCGACTAGAAATTAGAAAAGTAACCGGGCTACCTGCCTCGGAACAGCTGAGAAACTTCAAATGAAAACCCTTCGAAGCCCAGAAGTTCGAGTGGGGCTATGAGCGTCTTTGACTGTGAATTTGAGTATGCTGGTCGACTAGTTCCTAGATTTGAAGCTTGTTTATTTTTATATTTTTAAAATATATTTAAAATATTTAAAATTTTTTTATTTTTTATTAACTTTAAATTAATATATTTTTAATGTTTTTAAATTATTTTAATATGTGATATCAAAAATAATTTTTAAAAAATAAAACAAAAATCAACATATATTTTAACATAAAAAATTATTTAAAAAAGATCTAAAACTATATTATCTAACAAGCCCCAGACCTCTTCGTCAACGAGAGAAAGTGCACGGAAAAGAAACTGAGGACCGAAGCTCGTTGATCCCTGTCTGAGTAAGAACTAGGAACTATGAATGATATAGACATTTCCAAGTCACGATTGATTATGACTTGTGGGTTTTCGATTTCGTACGCAGTCACTCTAGAATCAACTTTGACTGTTGTGAAAGAGGGAAATTGAGGCCTCGATCATATCTCCTTGCCGCCTGGTTAGCGTTTGGCGATTTTACGTGTACGTTCATTCCAAAATCCATCCACGTAAAAAAAAAAAAAATTGATGGGAGAGCAAACAATAGCAAATAAGAAAATGATTTTAAGAATGTTTGTTATTATTTTTCAGAGAGGTTAAATATTAAAATATTAAAAAATATACTAATTACTCTCAAGTTGGTGTTTTCATAAAGTTAATTTTTTAAAAAAAATTCATTAACCCTGTTTGTTTTTGTGTTTCAAAATTATTTTTTAAAAAATTTAAAATTATTTTTTTTTCTTCAAATTAATATTTTTTTGGGTTTTTTTATCATTTTAATATGTTAATTTCAAAAATATTTTTTAAAAAATAAAAAAATATTATTTTGATACATTTCTAATTGAAAAACATCTTGAAAAACAACCGCAGCTATACTCTCAAACAGACTATGATCTTTATAAGTCTTTAAATTTTTTAAAAATACAAATATAACCATATTTCCAAATGCTTTTTTATTCTTTATAAGTGATTCAAAATCGTATGTATTTAAATTTTTTTGTTTTCTTGTGAGACTTGTAAATTGATGTTCAATAATAATAAAAAAAAAATTAAAAAAACACATTCCCAAACGGTGCCTATATGTATCCTAGTTGTGATAGAAAAAACTAGACAAAAAAAATGATCTTGCGTTCAGTGATAATAAACAAAACAAAAAAAATGATTAAATGTCTATATATCTTGTCTAGTTGACGAGGGACAAGAAAGTACAAGACAAAACAAATTGTAAAAAGAATTTGTTTTATTTATTATATATATCAAACTTGTATTGTTTGAAATAATAAATAGAGATTATTATTTTTTTAATTTGTAATGATACTGATTTTTTTTAACTAACTTAAAATGACAATTTCTTCGTCTACTGAAATCATGTCAAGAATGTAATTATTGTAAAAATATAATTCATTTCTAAGAAGATAATATAATTAAATTAGTTATTAAATCATTTATCTAAATATATTTAATAATTAAACTAATTACATGTCAATAAAACATTTGCATCATCAATATAAAGATAAAACCCAACATGATTGAAAATGTAAAATAATAATTTCATTACAAATACATGTTATTGGTTATCACTGAATCCTCACATCTTCATTGTTAAATTAAATCAAAAAAATTTTTTATGAGAACATGATTAATTCTCATTTCTCTATGTCATGCACGTTTTTATTATCATATTAGTTTTCAATAATAATATTAATTCTTTCATAATTTTAAAAAACTCACTTGTTCATTAAAAATATTTCTTGTTATATTTTTTTAATAAAGAAATACTTTTTTTTAATTAACTTTGTTCAATCTATAATAAAAAAAACATTTATTTACTCTAATTCATTCATTTTTCAGTTGTTATAAGTTATTACATTGTATAAAGTAATTTAATATTTATTTTAATCATTTATTTTTCTTTATTAATTTGATGTTATGAAAAAACTAAGCTACAAGTACATTATAAAAAAAATACTAAAAAAAATAAACTATTGACAAGAGTGTGCTTGCACATGTGTATATACGCGTGTCCATGTTAAAGTACATTTTAAAATTAATAAAAGAAAAAAATATATAAAAAAAATAAGGGGGTATTTGTGAAAAAGAAGATTAATTGAATTTGCCTCGGTCCCTATCACTTTTGTCCCTCGCTCAGGGGGGGTGAAGACAAGGGGAGGCTAGTTGGCACTGTAAGATACTTAAATTTTTTTGGCACTGTATACACATTTTATTTGTTACCCTCACAAAATAAAAAAATTTAACCTCTTAAAAATTATCATAATTTTATCATCTCTAAAAAATTATCCCGTCTACCCACCACTTGCCCTCACTTCACTTTTGATTTCATATTCACAACCGAATTTGTTTAAAAAAATAATTAAGGATATTTGGTGAAGTGTTTTTAACTCGAAAATGTATTAAAATAATATTTTTTAAATTTTTAAAAATTATTTTTTAATACCAGTATATAAAAAAATTTAAAAATATTAAAAATATATTAATTCAAAGTAAAAAAATAATTGATTTTTTAAAAAAATATCTTTAAAAGTAAAAACAACCAGTAAATTAAAAGTAATTAAAAACCACGAAAATGAATTACCCGACGAATTGGAGATAGGATTCGAAGACTTGGCTCATGAGATTTGAAAGATGTATTTTACCTGCTGCGGACTTCGACTTGTTCAATAAAAATTGAATGGAAATCAGTCCCTTACCCCACCTGCCACTTGTCCTTTACGCCAATGAAAGCCTGACAGTGATGTCGGTGCTTTCTTTCAGGGAAGCGCGTTGGACTTCTTAAAGCATGTTAATTGCCTCGAACTGCCTGTCTAAGTGTCAATATATTATCTAAAATCTAAAGACAGAATCCCAACCCTGATCATGTCGTTTGATCATCTTTCTGCGTCCTTGTCTCTTTCTAACATCATGCTTTCCAGCTGCACTTTCAAGATTGAAAAACACGCCTGACACGACTGCTTCTGCCTCTTTCTTCCTTGCCAGTATACAATTCTCCGGTCTCCACCTTCGGGTCATTTCCTTTGCATTCAATGAGATCTACTGACCTGAGCAAATACATCACTGAGATTGATGTTTCAGTTTACCCCGGATTGCGGTTTATGTATAGTGTGGTTAAAATTTATGTATTTTTATTTAAAATTAATATTTTTAAATTGTTTTAATATATGATATTAAAATTAAAAATAATTTTATTAATTTCTGATAAAAAAATAAACCCTTGAAGTTTCACCTTCCTTGGAATTTTACAAGTTACGCCAATAAAGCGGCGCATCCCTAATTTTCATGCCATGAGAATATAGGTCTGGTAGCTCTAATGCCTTGTTTGAATAAGAACCTATTTTGCTATGTGTTGCGTCCATGTTTTCTATAATTTTATTTTGCAAAGTTGTTATGTTAATTAATAAACACTTGTTATTGTTTAGGGGTCCCGTAATTTACTATATTTAAAACACAAGAAAAAAAAAAAAACTAGAAGTTGTTTCCTACACGGCAAAATGCTGCACCATGCTCCATTATTCCATGAACAGTGGGTGCATGCATCCACTGTCCACTGAACGATGGATCACGGTGGATGCATGCCTCCATTGTTCATTGAACAATTATTTAAAAAAAAACTAGTATAGTTAATTAATTTTACTCACACTATTCGCATGAATGTGAACAATAATTTTTTTTTTGTTTTTTTTTAAATTAGTTTAAGGTAAATTAAATTTACTCTTATTGTAATTTTAATTTTATTTCTAATAATATTTTACCTAATTTTATAGTTCTTGTCGGATGAATTTTATACGTAATGAAATTGTAGATAATTTTTTATTAAAGTAATTTTTTTATATATAAAGTACGATTTATTTCATAATATAATAGCAATAGTTAAATCCATAATATTTAAATTAAAAATCATCAATATTAATATATATTTTTTAAAATTATTTTATAATCTTAATTTCAAAAACATTCTTAACCAAACACATTAAACTACTTTTTCTTTAATCTCAATTTCAATCACAGTTTTAAACAAATATCTATTTTTTCAAACCAACCTCAACTATAAATACTTTTTACTATAACTATAACAGATACCACAATACCAAACACACTCTAACTTTGAAATTTCAAATCAATTAATTTAAACCTTTATTTATGCACACTAATAGCATTAACCATGCCAAAAGAAAAGGAAAATTAATTGTTGTCTATATATTACATTATATGAAAAAATAAACTTTCTAAAAGTTTCGTTTTTAATGAGAATTTGTGCATACATGGAGCAAGAATAAACCTTCAAGTGTCCTCATTAACTGTGCTCGTGAGGTTGTATTTTTAAAAAATTAATTTTTTTTATTAAAAATTAATTTTTTTATATGTTTTAAATTGTTTTTGTGTTATAATCTAAAAAATAATATTTTAATTTATTATGATATAAAAAACACTTTAAAAAGTAATTGCAACTACATTTTAAAATAAATCTATTTTTTTTATATCAGCGCATCAAAATTATCTAAAAATATTTTTAAAATACTAATATTAAAAAATTATTTTTAAAAAATATTTTTAAAACATAAAAATAATTTATATATGCAGGCGACAATAATCAACCTTCCAGTATCCTCATTGACTAGCCGATGAAGGAATGGATATAATTTGGGGCCATGTCGATTTTTCGCCAGGTCCCCGTACTATGGACATCATTTTTCTTTGGGATTGTGCATTTATTTGGAAGTTTAAGGTTCACTAAATAATCATATTTCTTGAGATAATGTGGAAGTGGATTTCTCTTTTTTCTTTTATTACTGTGTTGTTTTAAGTTAAGAAATTAAGTTATTTTTTTTTTGAAAAAAGTATTTTGGTTTAAGTTTTGGGGTCAACAACAATAAGAAATCATTAAATTGCTCTAAACTCGTAAAATTATATGAAAACATGATTTTAAAATATATATTTTTAAAATATTTAATTTTGATTAATACATATATTGACAAAAAAATATCTTCTTCTTTTTTTTGTAAAAAAAAGTGTATTAGTAAATTTAACAAACCATATTTGTAATTTGGTTTTATTTTGATACCTATGTGATATTCTAAGTGTCCATGCACATGCATTGACATTAAATATTTGTCTAATATTGTAGTAGCTTCTAGGTATTTTTAAAATTATTTTTATCTTGAAAAGGTATTTAATTAATATTTTGATGTGTTGGTATAAAAATAAAATAAAAACTTTAAAATATATATTATTTTAAATTAAAAAATACTTAAAAAAAACAAACATATAACATACTATAAACACAAACTTAATTCATATATCTTACCTCATAAATGTTGAGGGATCATCTTAAACTTCGGATCTGAAATTTTAAATTATCCATTTAGCACTACAATTAATTGGCTTTTGCATGATTTTTATTTTTTAATTTCCTCCTCGTCACTAGGAAGTTTCTAATTTCATGTCCAAAAGACAAGAAAAAACTGAAAATCCACTAAAAAATCACGCCACGTCGTATTTCCAAAGGGAGCATGTCCGTACATTACAAAGGATCACAGCTGTATATGCATGGGTCCCAAGAAGGAACAGTTGGCTGGCTGTGACAGTCATCTCTATGCTGTTGACTTTCAAGAAAACGATTCCCACGTCACCCTTTGGCGAGTGTATCCACTCTCGACAGGGCAATAGCTATCAACTCTCGTGGCAATCTAGGTTTTAATTAACTAACAAAAAATGTACTTCAGGGTACATTAGTCAGCGAGCTGTGACGGTGGAGGCTGCCCGCTAAACTTTCCGACACCTTTTTTTTTTATTAGTATTTTTTTTGTGTGTAAATCATTTATAATAATTTGCTTTCTTTACCTCACAAGCATCTCTTTCCTTTATTTATTTTTTCCTGCTGCACTTATGAAAGAATTTTAACTTCTGATTTCAATTTTCTTTACACCCGTGCTTGGATAAACTCATTAACAATCGTATTGATAATACCCAGATTTTCTTTTTATTATTTTTTAACAATTTAGGATGCGCAGCAGCTGGAATTCCAGCATAATATTTTTACAGATAACATATCACAACAATTATAATATGATACAATAATTACATAGACGTTATAACAGCATAATATTTTGTTCACCAATGATGCATTTCCTTTTCTTTTAAAAAAATATTCAAGATTTGAGTGTTTAAATACAAACACTCACCAATAAAAATCATACACAATCCTTAATCATATAAATAAAATAATAATAAAAACCAAATAATAAGTCGGCCATGTAAAAATACTAGACCATACAATGCAAGTTCTAGTTATAGAAAGATAAAACTTAATTTAACTATTAAAAGTCAAGTGTGGCGGTACAAAGCCAATTAAATAAAACGATATTGTTTTAAATTAAATATAAAATAATTTAAGATTTTACCAACTTATCTTATCTTTTCAAGTCATTAATACTAATAATAAGTTTATATATATATATATCAAGTGTCTTATGAGTTACAGCTATATTGGACTGATATAATTAGTTCTTCTTTATATTTTAGATAAAAACAAAAAAAAGAAGTATATCCGGCCTTTGAAAAGCCCTATTCAGTCCTTTTATTTATACAAAATATCCCATTAAACCATTGAATATTCGTAAAACATTCTAATTTAATGATAAACAGTTAGAGTGGCATCCATGATATTTGACTAGTTTTTATTGAGTATATTATTATTATTATTATTTTAATCTGCAAATTAAATTAACTTTTATTTTTTAAAAATGATGTATTTATTTTTATATTTTAAAAGTATTTTTTAAAAAATTTTAATACACTAGTTTTAAAAATAAAAAAAAAAATTATTTTAATATATTTATAAATAATTTTTTTTTTAAAAAATAACTATCACATCGGCAACAA
This sequence comes from Populus alba x Populus glandulosa, assembly GCA_033617975.1. NCBI lineage: Eukaryota > Viridiplantae > Streptophyta > Magnoliopsida > Malpighiales > Salicaceae > Populus > Populus alba x Populus glandulosa. The sequence continues at coordinate 20,331,188 of CM066148.1, forward strand.
AAACCCTGAACTACTGTGTGATTCTCAGGAAAAGACACAGAAGGGACTGATGATCAGGGTCTGTGCGGGTCCGCTTAGACCCACACGAGGCACGGCAACCTTTGACGTCTCCTACTTAGCTCTACTACTTGGTGTTTGCAATTTACTACAAGCAATGACCTGGCTTAGACTTTGGACTTTGGAGTGTAATTATATTGCTGCTTAATAAAAGTAGGTAATTGACTTAGCAATTATAAAATTAAGGTATGGATTGTAAATTAAATTATCTAGTGAAATCGTCTTTAGACCGATTTTATCCCCTCCTATAATTAAGATAAAAATACCAAACCTAAAATGTTAAAAGAATTCCATTGATGCAAAATTAAAAATATTAAGGATTATTTTATTTTTTTAAAATAATTTTTATTTAAAAATATATTAAAATAATATTTTTTTAAAATTTATTTTTGACATCAACTTCTTAAAACAATTTAAAATTATAAAAACATTATTTGAAATAAAAAGAATTGAAGAATTTTCAAAATTATTTTGTGAATGTAAAAACAAATATAATATTAAGTGAAGGAATGGATTAAACATAATAAAAAATATTTATATTTTAAAAAAGAAGTAGCATATTATACTAGTATTATCTTGTATGAACACATTTAATTTAATTTGCTGAAAAAAGAACGTAAAAAAAAAGTTGTTTGAGAAGTCAGCACACGTGGTTGGAACCTGTCCACCTGTTACACCCATCCTTTTCCTTCTTCGCTTGCTGCTTCTTTCTTTTTCCCTCTCTATATTAATCTCACAAATTTGCAAGAATAGCAAAGGAAGCCAAACTACTTTGTTAACATTAAAGGCAACACAGTACATTCATTTGAGGGGGAGAGAGAGAGAGGGGGGAAGAGAAACAGAGCATTAAAACGATCGAAGCCAATCTGTAAACAATCCTTGGAACCTGCAAAATCATCAACCAACCCCACATTGCTCGCTCCCTCTCGCATTTCTTACCAAATCCAATCCTAAGCATTTGGCCATTTTTCTCTCTTTCTTAGATCATCCCACCTTCCTCTTTCGCATTGTTTCTTTGGTTCTCTCCGTCTCGCATTTTGTCCTCCGAAGATTCTGTGTTTCTCCTGTATCAGATTGAGGTAAGCCTGCTATATTCCCTTCATTTCATTCCCATGTTGTTGGTTCTTATACTTTCAGTCTTTGTTTTCTTTAAGATTGTTGTTTTTGTTTTTTAAGGTTAGGCATTAGAAACAGGATAACGGCGCATTCTGGACACTGATGCCATTGTGTTGTTTGTGTTATGAAAAGATTGTGATAGAAAAATAGAGAGGTCAAATGAAAATTCCCCTGATTTTCTTTTTTTGATTTTCTCATGTCTATGATGTTTTTATAATAATGGGGAGCCATTGAAGGTACCTCAATGTTTGTTTTTTTTGTTTTTTGTTTTCCAGTTTTTATTGAACTTATTTTCTTGGTTTGAAAATGTGTTTTGGGAACATGGGCTTGAAGGGTTTTGGAATTCATTATTATATACAGGGGCCTCATAACATTAACATTTATTATTTGGTGTACTTGACCAGTTCCTGATGTGGTTATATTCAAATGTTTGGATAAAGTTATGTTCCTTGTCTGTTTAATCTGAAAGCCTCAACTTTTTTTTCCTCCAACCTTTGAATCCCTTTGAATGTGTTATATTTTGCTCATTGTTGCCTCCAATCAATGGTTTTCTCGCAGATAAGAAGGAAAAAAAATGGTGCTTGACCTTATCACTATCACTATTACTATTATAATTATAAAAGGTGTTTATGAACATTCGAGAGCACAAAAAATTGGCCTTGATGTATCTGCCATATTATGCCTTTCATATAGATATAAATCTACTTGCACTTTTAGTTTGAATTAATTCTCGTTGTTCTACTTATTTTTAGCAGTTATTGAGACCAATAGCTCTTGTTTATTTGGAGTCTAAGAAAGATATCTCTGTTCCTTTCCTAAAATGGGAATAAGCTTTTCATGTCCCCTTGCTGAATTGGATGGTCCTTTTGACACTGTTCTTGTGAGATCAGTTAGTTTTGGGAGTGAAGACGCGGGGAATGCATTACAATCTGTTGGTTTTAATGGCTGTGACTCAGACCCTGATTCGATGAGATCATATGGTTCAGGAAAGGTGATATTTGAAGAATGCCGTGGCTTTAAGGAGAGGGAGCTGAGTACAACATTGTCCTTCAAAAGTACTACCTCAGACATGGACGTGCCTGCTAGATCAATCATAAGTCCTAGAGTTGGAGAAAGGGGTAATCAGTTGACAAGATCAGATAGCTTGCTTGACAAAAAACTCCACTTATCATTGCCTGGGCCAGGGAAACAAAGACACCAGGCTGCAGTGACGTTGCAGAAAGTCTATAAAAGCTTCAGAACCAGGAGGCAGTTGGCTGATTGTGCTGTTGTTGTCGAGCAGAGATGGTTAGTATCAGTCTACGTTTGCAATTTCTTCTCTATATATTTCATGGAGTGAAATCTGTCTCACTTTCCTCTGTTTACATTTTTTTTCTCAAAAGGTTTCTCTTTGTATTTTTTTGTTGTGGTATCTCTCCTTTTTCACTGAACTTAATGTTCTTGCAATGTGTTTTGTAGGTGGAAGTTGTTGGATTTTGCAGAGCTCAAGAGAAGCTCCATATCTTTTTTTGATATTGAGAAACCTGAGAGTGCGATTTCACGTTGGTCAAGAGCAAGAATGAGAGCTGCCAAGGTAAGTTCTAAAGAAATTGATGTATATATACAGACAACATTTTGTTCTACTGCATTTCTGAGTGCCAGGATTTTTTATCCTTTGCAGGTAGGAAAAGGATTGTCAAAGGATGCAAAGGCTCGGAAACTTGCTTTACAGCATTGGCTTGAGGCAGTAAGATCAAGTCTTGAAATAGAAACTTGAAACGAAGTTACTAGTTTACTTTGCCTCGTATTGATCTCTTTCTTTCTTTCTAATAGATTGATCCACGGCATCGTTATGGACATAATCTTCAATTTTATTATGTCAATTGGCTTCACTGTCAGAGTAAACAGCCTTTCTTCTATTGGTAAGTTTTTTTGAAATTGAAGACTTGCATGTGACAAAGTCATCCTTTCTTCAGGATGAACATTATTCACAGTTGATACCAACCCTCTTAAAACTGCAGGCTCGATATTGGAGATGGGAAAGAAGTGAACCTTGATAGATGTCCTAGATCAAAGCTTCAACAACAATGCATAAAATATCTTGGTCCTGTAAGTATTAACTTTTATAGTCATGAGAAGACTTGCAAAATCTGGTGTTTAGTATAGTTACTGCAGTTTTCTGCTTCAATTTGAATACAGTCCAAAGCCTGGAACTTGAAATAGAACGACCATGTTTTATAAATTCTGCTAAAGTCTATCATCTTTTTTCCTTCTTCTTTCGCTTACCCAGCTGTTAAAATCCACTTACAAGTATTGTCCATCCATCTTTCAGATTGAAAGAGAGGCTTTTGAGGTAACTGTGGAGAACGGGAAATTTTTATACAAACAAAGTGGGAAACTTCTCTGTACAACAGAAGGACCCAAGGATGCCAAATGGATTTTTGTTCTCAGCACATCGAAGACCTTCTATGTTGCTCTCAAGATCAAGGGCACATTTCAACATTCAAGTTTCTTGGCCGGTGGAGCCACTCTATCTGCTGGAAGATTGGTTGTGGAAGATGGTGTTCTAAAGGTAGATAGGATCTGTCTGGTGTTTTTAAGATAGCTTCACAAACTCCCTTTTTGTTCTCTGTCAATTTTACTTTGTTTATATATTTACAAGGTTTTTTCATTTTGACAGGCAGTTTGGCCTCACAGTGGCCATTATCTCCCAACCGAAGAAAACTTCCAGGCATTCATGTCTTTCCTCAGGGAACACAACGTGGATCTAACTGATGTAAAGGTACGAAACTATTAAGTTTGCTTTCAGTAACTTCAATGAAGTTAGCATCTGCTAGAAACCCAAGAAAAAAAGGTTCCTCAACAGCAAACTATCAGCTGGCAGCATCCAAATTAGTAACATTTTCCATGAATTAGGGTCGTTATGAACATGGAGGTCTCCATCAATTGATGTTGGTAACAAATTCATCTTTGTAGGGAGCCAAAAGGCCCATGCCGTTCTTTTATATGGGGACTTTGTGCACCAGGGTTCATAGCACAGATCAGTTATTTGTTTTCGAGCTGTCATTTATGCATTTTCAGAAATATAGACGTGAATCATTGACGCACTTTTCGTATTCTCTTATATATTCAGGAAAGCCCAACTGATGAAGAAGACGAATCCATTATCAAAAAGGACATTCATGGTAGTCTCCGAGACCAACCAGATGCAGATTTACTCCAAGTCACCGGAGCAACAAATGTTGAGATCTTGGCTCCAGAGGACACAGATTCAAGGAAACGAGATTCTAATGTGGCAGAAAATGCTAATCTGCACGCATCAAAATTGTTACGTGGATTACAATTAAAAATCACTAAACTTGAAATACCAACAAGAGGAGATGTGATTGACACTTTCAAAACAGAAGAACTTGGACCAAGCTGCCAGGCAGAAGATCCTGATTCTCCTCGAGAAGATGGTTATGAAACGGCAGAAGATTCATCTTTGACAGAGGAAGACTTCATGATTACTAAACTTAATTTGTTTGACGAAGATGATGAAGAAGAAGAAGACGAGGAGCCTGTCCCCAAAGAAAAAATCCTGAAGAGGATAGATTCTCATAAAGGAATGAAATCGTATCAATTGGCGGAGCACTTGTCCTCTAAATGGACCACTGGTGCAGGGCCACGGATAGGATGCATGAGGGATTATCCATCGGAGCTTCAATTCCGGGTTTTAGAGCAAGCAAACCTGTCACCAAGAACAAGAAGTGATAATCCATCACCACGGACCTCATCTCGGTTTAGCCCGAAGGTTTCATCACCAATGGTTTTGACGCAAGCCTCATTGTGTAAAGAAACATCATCCAGAAGTCCCCTTGCCCCAGACCAAGTGCTGTTTTCACAAACAGCAAACCCTTAGACTCAGTTAGATCAAGAATTTTTCTTTTGCTGATTTATTAATAGTGGGATAGAAATAATACAGGGCATTCTTTGTATTTTTTTTATACGCAAAGTTCTCTATAGGGCCGTGCAAGGTTCTTTGCTGTCCTTGTATTCATGACAATGGGTTTCTTTCATTCTTAAAGTTCCTTCGATTTCTTGCAATCAGTTTGTGTGCTTTGAGAACTTTGAACATGCCAGGAATTTGGATGGCAGAATGTTTTTGGCGACCTGCATGATTTCTGGTCCATAATATAGTCCTCCGAAACCAGTTGAACTACACCACCACATTTCTTGGCATCATCTGCAACATCTAAAATACCTTTAACTAGTTATGGTGAAATAGTTGATGTGAGGACAGGTGAGATCTTACGGGAGAGAATGTGAAGTCAGTCCTAGCCTTCCACCTTTCTTAGGCAAAATAGCTTCTTTCAGAACACAAACAAGTACCTCGCGGCTGCCAACCTAAAGCCTGAACCTGGGAGTCCTGAGAACAGACATTTCAAGCAAAAGCACTGCAAAGAATTTCTTCTGTCACCAGGTTCCGCTAGATAGGTGTATCGCTACCATGAAAACCCGCTCGCACCTAGTAGTTCAAGTAGATTGCATCACTTGCAGCATTCCCTGCGTTTCTTGGTGCAAGTCTCATTGACTTTTTATTTTTATTTTTTATTCTACCTCACTTTACATTTTTAAGTTGGTTTTCTCATGCGCAGAAGATCCAAGTCAAAGTCCGTGAGAGCAAAGAATATTTACACGATTCAGAAGATGAATAAAATCTCACAACTTTTTGCTATCGAGGAAGAGACTGATACAATGATATGATACAAAGTGATGCTAATTGCCTGTTATAGATTGCAACAATAACTATTACGTTACGTTGCAAAATAACAGATATGTGATGTACAATCTCTCTCTGAACTCCGGGGAAAAAAAATCAAAATTCGGCTAGATAAAAGGAAATATGATATATTCAGCATAAAAGAGATTCCATATAAACCGGTAGAACCCTGAGATTGCCTCCTGCAAATGGAAACAAGAATATAATCAGGACATCTGAAAAAAGTTCAGTATTTGTATTTGGTGAAATCATATCCAACTGGTGGAGTGTGTTTCGCTGTTATAGCCTACTTGAGAATCACGTCGAATTTCAAACCAGTTGCAAATTTTCTAGAAGCTGCACTGAATTCACTGTATGAGCATGATTGGGCTGGCTTATCATAATTAAAAACAAGTGGCAAACGGCTAAAATTGCAAAATTTCCTCAATCAAGCTCGACTTATTTTCTCAAAATGTCTGCCAATGCAGCAGTCTCTGGACATTGTATGCAGACATGATCAATTCACCATGTTCTGTAAGTAACAAGTAATTAAAGCAAGACAACAGAGGCAAACAGAACAGTGAATAGAAGTAAAAATTTTAATACCAGTGTCTGTGATGACGTTCCTGTTTGTTTTGTCCAACAGGAAGCGTGCTTCCCTTTGATACATTTCCCATTAAACGTGAAAGTTTAAAACTGGCATATTAGATTAAAAAACAGAGGAAGACTTTCTGTTATAAAAATGAATCATATGAAGTACCCTCAGAGCAAGAAGAGAACTCCTTTACTTTTCTGGAAATATGATTCGTGTATCTAGAAGGATATTTTCAATGTACATATTTCAGTGCCCCTCGAATTGAGAAAATAGAAAACGCACATATTTATATCAGTGAAATTGTAGTTCTAAGTTGAATTAAATTCATTGCCTAAAGGCAAAACCTCACCCCTCTTTGATTTTGAGTCAAAATAATTGTTGAACAATCTCCTATATATATGAAATCCTCCATCCAAATTGCGACTATAGCAGAAGTTTCAAGACCTTGTTATATACAACATGAAACTAGGCATTACCTTTGTGTAATTTGCTTGTTCCAACACCCACATCTGAGACAGGTACAAAAAGGATGCGTGTAAGAGGAAAAAACATGAGTAAACATTTTACACGATCCCAAAAAAACCAGCAACCAGCGGAAAGGATCTATTGTAAAGAACAAAGCACTTGAAATTAAATGAACTGTGATATCCATGCAACTCTTCAGGTCTGTATGATGGTATATTGACAATATTGATTCAAAATATATACAGGTAACATTCACAATTATGATTGAAATTCATCACTTGTACAGAAAATGTTTGGATCAACAATCAGAATTCCTCATTGCTTATCATATTTAAACATTGTTCTTGATGTTTACGAAATCATATGTTTGTTGTTGTTTTAGTTTTAGTAAGGGGTTTCCATCCAGATCAACCTGGTCCAAGATAAGGATCAAGCCGATCTCCATCCCATATTGAGGAAAAAATCAATACGCCAGTTTTGCAAATAGTGAAACTTTAGCAAAACCAAGGACACTTATATGCTGATTTCTGTGTTTGATTCCCTGATCTATTGTGCACATGGAAACCCAGTAGGGATTATGGTCAGTGGCAACAGTCTGAAGGTCAGTAATATCATCAAAGACTACCATTAACTATGAGGAACTTGCTCATGCTCCAAGATCAGCAAGCTAATAGTGAAAAAGTTTTGAAGGCAAGTTTGGGTTATTCCAATTCCACATCCATCTCACAGGCCCATCTAATCACTACTTCAAGACGATAAAAAGCTGGATGAGAAAGCCTTCCTAGATGGAACCAGTAACCTCTCAATGGAAAAGCACATGATGATGCCAAAGTCAATTTTTTAAAAAGAAACCATTAAAAATACCAAAATTTAACAATGCGATCCCATGGATAGAGCAGAAGCACAAATCAATGTCCTCATAAGAATAAGCAAATTAATGAGAGCTGCAAGAAGGAATTGATATTTATCTTGCTCAATAAATAAATAAATAAACTAGCAGAATAAATCAAATGAACCATACCAGCTAAGAGCACATACTAAAAGTCACATCCTAGTCACAGTGCTAATCAACATGGTTACTAATACCATGAAACACACCTGGAAAACCAAGCCCAGTGCAAGGATTGTATGTGCGGGTATCATTAGGCTACGACTGAAATCCTGTAAAAGATGCAAGTGGAGGGGTTAAGTTTGCCTTCATGGAAGAAAACTCAAGGAGCTAGGTGGACCTTCAACTAATACTATGAGTTCCGTATAAGCACAGGAGCAGCTTCAAGGGAAACTTATACCTGAGGCATGTAAATAGCTGCTAGTACAGCTCCAACATAATTCACCAGTAAAAGCCCAGATCCAAGAAATGCAATGTTTCTGACTCCAAGTTTAGTTGCGAAAGTTGATATGTTATATCTGCAGTAACAATATTCAATGAGATATGAGATCACATGTACATGTTTAAATTAAAACATACAGGTGTTTGGCCTCTAACAAAAATAGCAGGGTTGTTTTGGGTGTGAGAGAAAATGAAGGAAAAAAACCTTTGAGGGAGGAACATAAAATAAAATAAGGTTTAGGAGGAACTTTGAGATAACTATTAACTGGAATGTTGCTTATCAAGGTCATAAATGTTTTACCACACAGGAAGTAGGCATACCAAAAACACAAGGAAAATGCCCTATTAATTGCCTTGAGTGAGTAAATTTCTAGAACTTACTTGCGATCCCCCTCCACATCTGGGAGATCTTTTGTTATGGCGATCACCAGTGCAAACAATGTGACAAAGGTTGTAATGAATGCCACGGGTGAGCTGCAGGTACAAATAGAAGTGAGAACATGAAAAAACTCATCAAATATTAGAGAATGGGCACATGCCAATTACCAAATTTGATAGATTTTCTGAAGTGTTAAAGCAAATGGTTACGTTAACACACTCAGTCTAAATATAATTGCTCTTTTTTAACAGTGCAGCCAATACCTGACTTTCAGGAGAGGTTAAAAGTTGCAACTTCTACAGACTCAGATGCTTTAGTGCACCTCAAGCCAGGGAGAAGTTGCAGCTTAAGGGTTTATGACAGAAGAACTGCCTTGCTGACTTCAGGTATGCCAATTGATCAATTATTAATCCATTAACTAGTAATGGAGAAATTTGAAATGGTTTCACCCTTCAACATGTTTGCGTGAAGGGCTGGTCTAAGGGCTTGAACCCGCACCCTTGTGGTTGCAAGCCAAAGACCTTTACTACTGCACTGAGCAATGGCGCCCATGTCAGTTGATCAATGCATTAAAGAAATAACTCACACAAACATGTATTGAAAACACTAAACCAACAGAATAACCTATTTTATTTATTCTGTCAACGATCTACCCAACTGTGTATTGACTGCATGTCCTCAGGAAGCCTGAATCATCACTGTAACTCCAATTGTTTGAGTGTTGGAGTCTAACAAGACATACCGATACCATCATTACTCCAATTGTTTGATTTTTGGAGTCTAACAAGACATACAGATACTATTGAAGAATTCATATTTGGTAGGAATGCATAGTTTTTTAGCATTTTATCTCAACCAAAATATGAAGCAATATATGATTAAGGTAAACTACCTCCATTCAAAAGGAAGTCCGAGGGCGGCTCTGGTTGCATGATACACACCAAAATTGAGAAGAAAACCTCGTACCTGTGATATTGTATTCTATCAAGGTTTCATCCAACTGCTACAATTTTTAAGAGGCACTCATGTCATTATGTTTATCTAATTTACAAATAAATAATATGCATCGAAATGTTAATAATTGTACAGTATTTAAGAGGGTGGTGTTGGAGTAGCATCTGAACACATCCTTTCTATCTTAAAAACGTTTCTGACACCAGCTAATGTCAACTATAAGTTAACCAACACAATGATCATTTGCTACCCTGACTTATTTAATGAGTTACTTTTTTTTTATCAACTGGAGAATTGTTTCATTTTCTCAGGGCTTAACCCACATTCATCTTCATATAAGAGCATAGAGCAAAAATCACCATCTTTTCCTTTGTTATCAATTTTGTGGCATAAGTTATGATCAGATTTAGATGGTTTTTTGTTTTTCCAAACGTCATTCAATCTTCTGTTCTCACCAAATTCAAAATACCCATGGAGAAGCTGACAAACACAGCACAAGTTTAATTGTTGAAAAAGAAGAGGAAAAATAGGAAGTCATACCGTGGCAATTATAAGAAATGCTATGACTGGAAATCTCTTGAATCGAAGTGGAGGAACTGAATAGATGGTGCCTAAGAAAAGGCCAAGACAGTAAAGAGAAGTGATGAATGGACCAAAGTTTAGTCCCACAATCAGGACCCCAGCTACTGCAAAAAATATCACCAACAACCATGCAGAATTAACTGAAAGATCTCCTGCAGCTATAGGTAAATAAGGTTTATTAACCCTGCAAAATAAAGAGAGACGCATCAATTAAAAAAAATCACAATCATACATTTCTAGAAGTTGTTAGAGATTTCATACAAAGAATTTTGGATCCAAGTACGGAGAATTTTATAAGAAAATTGTTTAAAATTGAAGGAAAAATCCTTGCATATACCATATAAGAGTGTTGAAATGGCCTAGAAAAAAAAACATGGACAAACTTTTTAGTCAAGTCCATCTAGCACTATTCTCTTTGTTTTCTCGGGCAATGAAATGCCTTTCAAGATATTCACTAATCATTAAATTACATGGCTGAAACTAATATTTCTTTGCTTGGCAAACTCTAACAGGGACCTACTTGTTCTAGGTCTCAAGCCACAAAAATGTGTATTGAAATCCATTCTAGAGCTGGTGATCAACATTAAGGTTTCAGATTATTTCCACAACCAAGATATAATAGCTCTAAAAGAAATAAGTAGTCAAAAGTGATGCATACTTGTCTATTCCAATATCATAGATTTGATTGATGCCGACTATATAACCATTCCCACATATTAGAGCAAAAAGACCAGAGAATGCCTTTAACACCAGAGACCACTTAATCAGATTTGTGTTCTCGATCAATGCTCTTGCCACCAAAGCGCTATCAACAAATAAAATGATGACAATGGATCAGTTACGGTACTGACATGACTGTGGACAAGTATAAATTTATTAAGGTGGAAAAGCATACACACAAAATAAACTTACGTCGAACCTAGAGCTGTGCCGCGTATGGTGTGGGGCCTTAAAAATCTCCAACATGCATCTTTGAAATCTGAGATTTTGTTTAGTATTGGATCAGAGCCAGCTGCTCCAGCTTGACTGCAGGCCTGGTAGAAGCCGGTTTCACATTAATGCTTTATCGGTAGAATCATGTGTCTCTTGGATGAAGTTAGCAAACTTGTATACGACCATGTTGATATAACCAAATTAACTCCCAGGACATGTGATGAGAGAGTAATAAACTCCAGCCAGTGACTTGAAGAAAGTAACCAACGACACCCATGGAAAACAATAAGACCACTATCCTCCATAAAGCAATTTGATAAGCAAATTGATGTCTTGGCTCAAACTTTACTCAGCCTAAACCCTTTCATTTCTTCTAAAAGTTTCGGATTCATTTCGGCCTTTTCAATTAAACTGAATGAGTTCAATTTGCACATTCATTTGTGTATATATGTACATTAGCCATTCCAAGACTAACTGGCGGTTAGGTAAGCCTTTCCAATATAGATGTCCAGATCAAAATTTCAACTACAACTACAATATATGGAAACCAATCCACCGCAGCCATAACCACATAACTAACAGTTGCTTAGCTTATGAAGCAAATTTAAAAGGACTAAAAACCCAGTGCCTAATAAAAAGAATTTCGTATAGTTTTTATTTCTGTCTATCTTTTTCATCGAAGAAATTTAGACATCCACTATTTCAGGGTGCCATGACTCCAGCTGCCTGGTTGTTCTGTGAGCAAAAAAGGTCGGAACAAGTAACCGTGTCACTTGTGTTGGTCAAATATGAGAGGACTCGACTTGACACAAGACACATAACTATAACTAATAACAGCAAGCAAGTAAAATCAGTAAAGATACTGACTTTTTTTCCAATTTATTCAAACCGCAAATCCTATAAACATCAATCATAAAAACATTCTCATTCTTTGCTTAAGTGAAAACTATGGAGAAATAAATCATACCCTGATGGGATTCCGCCTGTAATGTCTGTTCGGTGCTAGTTTTGAGCTTCTTTTGAGACTGTAAATTTCAGTGCTTGAAGGAAAAGGTTTAGAGCTTTTGAAGAATAAATCAAATGATTTGCTTGTGGGCTTAATGGGTATCTTTGGTTGATGAGAAGAGGTGTAGCGGTGAGTGTTTAAAGCAGAAATTCCAAGAGAAGATGGAGGAGAAAATGACAGCTCCATTGAGGAGCAGAGAGAGGGAGAGTGGTGGGTGGTAAATAACAGACAATAGCAGTAGGGAGTGATTTGATTTTCGATTTTTTTGTTTTTATATCTCGAGAGTGTTGCCCTTTTGCCCCTATATTTCTCTTCTTTGCAAACACGTACACAATCTTATCATCATATAATGCAGTTTTTTTTTTAATGAATTAATTAATTATTTAACAAAACACAAAAAAAAAAAAAGGTGTTTTTATTCTACACCATCTCAAGAAGCACTATTAATATTTTAGTTGTAATTTTTTAAAATAATTAATTATGCTTGAATAATTTTTTTATATTTGCAAAAAAATAATATAGCCCGCAACACAATATGATTAAGTGATCTAAAAGAAACGCAGGCTAATCTAATAAGAAATATAGAGCTTATAAGGTAACCAACCATAAATAAATAAAAAAAAAAACCCACCATGTCAAAGAAAAGTACATATAAAATAACCTTAGAAAAGTTGTTAAAAAAATAGACTCCTCGACCCTGTTTAGGGTTACGAAATAACCTATATTTCATCAAAAAAAATTAAAAAATAATTTGTTTTAAATTAATATTTTTTTAGTATTTTTAAATTATTTTGATATACTAATGTAAAAATAAACTTTTAAAAATTATAAAAATATTATTTTGATATATTTTCAAGTAAAAAATTAATGTATTATCTAATATTTGAAGTAAAGATTATAGCATATATTTTAACCCAAAAATCTAATTTACTTTGTTTTTAATATAATGGATAATTCTTTTTTTAGAAAATTATTATTATTATTTATTTAAATACTATTTTATTTTGAACAAAATCCACATTTTTTAGGTTAATTAGCATATTATCTTGGTAATTAACTAGCTTTCAAATACCTATAATTGCTTCAAATTAACTTAGGTTTGGTTTTTTTAAAAAAAAATAATGTTAAAAATTTTAGTTCTTTGATTCATTTTTCTTTTTAATATCAAGTCATTACTCATTTATGTTTGTAATGACATATAAACAAATGTCTCATAAATTATTCCACGTACATCTACAATTTTGGTAACAACAACGTAGATAGACAAATGTCTCATAAATTATTCCATGTACATCTTCATTTAGGTTTGAAATAAACTATTTAATATGGTTTGGGAATTAACATTGGGAAATAAAACTAACAATGCATCACCTATATAGTTCATATACTGGAACATTAAAAACCTGTAACTCAATACAAAGCAAATTGGATAAATTAGAAACAAGCAAGGAAACCATTAGCTATTGAATCGGTCTTATAACAAACAATGTTTTTTGTTCTTCCTTAAATACCCAAAACAAATGTATATATTTTGGATTATCTATAAACTTAATCCAAACCTCCATTAGAGATATGTGAGGTTCATTATTTTAAGTTCTACAATAATATCAACTTTAGCATTAATAACATTATCCATCTTACTTGCAATCATTCTCATATTTTTATTTGATGACTCAATGCCTATCTTGAATGCTTCAACCAAACCTAGGTTTTTATTATGTAAGACCAAGCTAAAATCCCGAATCACTAAGGTACTAGGTCTCGAGTCAATTCGTTGAATCAAACTGAGCTTCATAATTATACTTACAACAATGCAAATATATTTTTGATAGATTTTCATTTTAAAAAGGATTACATCTTAATTTATGATAATAAAATCAACAACAATATATTAAATTCAAATAAAATAGAACTTCAAAACAAGATTAATTATCCAAATACTCAAAAAGACTAGATTTTTTTTTACAATGTGTGTTATTGTTTACATGAATAATAAAACACCTTAATATAATTTTTTAATCATTTTATAACAATTATGTTTCATAGCTTAGTTAGTTAGCATGCGAGTTGGAGCGACAAGGTCACATGTTTCGATGACACTGACAACATTATTTTCAAATAAATTACCTATCATTTGTGTATTTTGTTTTTTAAATAAAAGGTAGATAACATGATAGGAAAAAAAAAGAGGTCATCTGGCTTGGACCGCTCGTTAGACTTGATTTTTTTTATTTTTTTTTATTTTTAGCATTTTTTTTTACCAGTTTCACTTATTCTCTAGTTTTGAAATGATTTTTAAGTACTGGTATAAGTTTTTATTTGAATTTTAATATATTTTTTCTATTATTATGTATATAATATGAAAATGACAATATTAATCATAAATTGTTCATAAAAATTAGATTCATAAAAAAACTTTATTCCTATAATTTTTAAATAGATTCTGAACATGATTTTATTACATTTATGATTTTTTTTAACTTTCAATCACTCATAAAATATGAACATACTATTTTAATATATTTATTTGTTAACTTTAAACAACCATAAAATGTTTTTGTTTCAAGAAAAACAATAATTCTAGTTAAAAACAAATTATATTCACTAAAATAAACAACAGATACAATAATAATAAAAAAATTTAATAGAATAAAAAATGACAATATAACAGTACCAAAACACTTTCTCGAGACCAAATTTTTTTATTTTTTTTTATTTTTTATATTTAAAGAAATTTTGGTCCCCGCATAATGTAATGCAAACACACAAACTAGGCTCAACTATATAAAGTTATACAGTAAAAGTTAAAAAAAATAAAAATAGAACACCATAATTGATAATACGAGAAAATTTATTATCACCATGGGGTGTTTTACAATGACATTTAGTAAGGTTAATATGATTAAAAATTACTAAAAATGAAGCATACTTTTTTTCTTTCTATCATAACTGAATTTTTATAAATTACTATTTAAAAATGAATGTTATTTTTTTTTAATAATTGACTACTTTTAAGTTTTATCCTTAAAAAAACTAACGAGACGTTGCCTAAGAAGAAGGGCACACATTACTAAATCTTAAATAACTAAATAAGAGAAGAGTAGGCCCAACAAGCCAAAGCCCAAGCTACCTTAACCCACTCCCGTTTTCACGTCTGACTAAAACCCTGAAACCCTAATATCATTTTGCAGCCGCTATATATTGCTAAAAGCTTGGGGCATGCTAACACTGCTGCAATCCCTAGCAACGAGAACTCAGTGCCGCCTGCCTCTCTAGCTCTCTACCTTTCCGATTTCCAGGTCTGCAATTCACATTCTATCTCCGTCGCGATGTCTCTCTCAAAATACAATAAACTGTCTTTCCTCTCTGAACGTATTTGTTTGTGGTGTGTGTAGGTAAGCGGTAAAGATGGCAGCAGCAGCTGTGGTGGCTCCACCAAACCCGGAAGTTAATGAGCCACACCACGATGTCAAGCTCTTCAATCGCTGGACTTTCGAGGATATTACCGTAGGTTTTTTTTTTCCTATCTCTCAGTGGTTCTGAATTCATCGATCTGTGTTATGGAATCGTGTTTGGCTAATTATGTTAGTATAAGTGATCTGCCTTTTCTAGGATTGGTATTTTTTGTTATGTTTCTTTTACTTTATCGGGAATGTGATGCGATAAGTATTTAGTTTTTAAGAGATTTGTTATTGTTTGCTTTTGCCGTTTTTGGTATTGAATAATTTATAGAAGCATTAGTTAGGGTTTTAGTTTACATGATTTGCTTTTAAATGGGCCTGCAATTAATTTGTTTCGTGTTTTGGTGCATGGATAGATTTAATAGATTTATTGGATGACCGGTGGTTTTGATTGCTGTATTATTCATGTGGGATTTTCTCTTAAACATAGACGTGGTTTTTGATATTTTAGATAAGCAGATGAGGTCGAGAATTGTACTAAAAAACTTCGTGGTTCTAAAATCTTGTATTATTTGTGTTTTAACAATGTGTCAACCGTGAAGTAGTAATGGGTGGTTTGACTTCTTATGAGTGATTATGGTTACTGTTTGTTATTTGTTTTCGTAGGTAATTGGATTTGAATTTTACTGAATTGCATAGTGTTGAAAGCTTAGCAGGTTATTTCATGGATTTGGTTCTGGTCATTTTTTACTAGTAGCCGTGTTTTTTTTTTAGTTTGAGTTGATCTAATTCGTACATGGTACCTGGGACAGTAATGGGTGGTTTAGGGATTTCTGAAACTGATTGATCACACATCTTAACAATTGCCTAAAAAATTGCTGAGCTGTATAATTTAATTAAACCTGGGAATTAATTTGTTTGTTGTGGATCAGGTAAATGACATTTCTCTTGCTGACTATATTGGAGTCCAAGCTAAGCATGCTACATATGTCCCACACACAGCTGGGAGATACTCTGTCAAGCGTTTCAGGAAGGCCCAATGCCCAATTGTTGAAAGGCTTACAAACTCACTGCAGATGCACGGCAGAAACAACGGAAAGAAACTGAAGGCTGTGACCATTATCAAACATGCTATGGAGATCATTCACCTTTTGACTGACCAGAACCCAGTCCAAGTTATTGTTGATGCTGTTGTCAACAGGTCTGTCATTAATTACATCCTTTTTTATTCTTCTCGTAGATTGCTCGCTGCTGGGATTATCAGCAGATTATTTGAATATGGTCTTCTGTTTTTTTCATGATCTTTTACTGTTACTTTGCGCAACCTGTTTGACAATTTTTTTGATCTATAACAGTGGGCCTCGTGAAGATGCTACTCGTATTGGCTCAGCTGGTGTTGTCAGGCGTCAGGCTGTTGATATTTCACCTCTTAGACGTGTAAACCAAGCCTTGTATCTCCTCACCACTGGTGCTCGTGAGGCTGCTTTTAGGAACATCAAGACCATAGCTGAATGCTTGGCAGATGAACTTATCAATGCAGCCAAGGGTTCCTCAAACAGGTTTTTTTCTTTCCTCCTCGGCTGTTCCTTTCATAATTGTTTTTCTGTGCTATTGGTGATTGTTTTCATTTTCTTCAGCTATGCCATCAAGAAGAAGGATGAGATTGAAAGAGTTGCCAAGGCCAACCGTTGAAGAATCTATTTAGAATGGTGGGTGGAGTTTTGTTATTCCTTAGACAATTTTTTTTTTACCTTTTGAGGGTCTTCATTATTTGGACATGTTAATTATGTTTTGTTTGCTGTCCGTGGCAGAGAGTTTCTTGTGTTTTTTTTGGAGTTCCATTATAATGTTAAGAATGTAGTAGCAACTTTAATTCTTGCTGTGTTTTTGGTTTTTCTTGATGGATGGGCGGCTTGTTTAGCCGAGCATCTCGTATTTTATCTTTGTTTTAGTTATAGTTTGGATTAAAGTAGGAGTCTGGTTAGCATACTATATCGATATCTGTCGTTCCCCCTGGGAGGTCATTGTAGGAATTTGTTTTCCTCTTAGGAGTCCTCTACCCGATTATACCTAGAATTGTTAAACCAGCTAGAATCCCAAAAAACATAATACGCAGAATAATATCTCATGAAATAGGAATATTATGAGCATCTCAACACACGAAAATCTGTATAAGATACCATTAAATTAAAAAATTGATAAGCTTTTTTAATTTGAAACATTAGTATTCTGTATTCCTTCCTTTTTACCTTGCGCAAACATTTTGTTTTTACATTAACATTGAGATTCCTCCAATTTTGCAAAATAAATGAACACTTTCTGTAATTTTAAAAATATCAACATTGAGATTCCACTAATTTTGCTAAACAAATGAATAATTTTTGTAATTTTAAAAACTAACGAATTAGTTTATTGACTTGTGCTCAATTTAATATTATTTTTTTAAATTTATTTCTCTGGTCAATCTATCTATGTTATTTACTTCTTCCTTTGCCATTTTTTTTTTAAAATTACAAACCAACATAAAATTGATTTTAGGAGTAATTAACTAGTTTTTAAAACTAAGAAGAAACTATTCTTTTTATTTTGCAAATTAAAAGAACTGATTTATAATATAAATGTCATGCCCTTTTCACTTTTTCGACCGAAGGGTAACATTATATTACCACTTTAATAATAATAATAATAATAATTAACTCATGAAAGCAATATTAATCTTAAAGACGAAGAAATTTGTTCTATCAACCACTATGCAGAATCATGAATAATACTGTAATCGAAGACAACCATTCATATCACTGTCCTTCGTCCTCGTATCACTTTCCTTCGTCCTCGAGAACAACCCCAACTGGAAGAAAAAAATAGCCAATTGCAGACGCAATGAACAAGCTATATAGCAGAATATTGTCAGTTGCAGATTAAAGGATCACCACTCTGTTTCTCAATCAATGGGTCCGTGAAGGTTAACCCATCAGCAAAATTCAGTTCCGTGAACTCATTGTGGGGCTCCGTTCTCACAAACGATATGCTCATGGTCGAGTTGTATGTACATATCTCTGTGTGCGCGCACTGAAATGGGTTTCTGAGAACAAACAATTTGTTTGCTTATTGAGTGTGTGCTGTTATTAAAATGACATTTTGATATAGTTTTCTGTTTTGTAGTTGGGATATCGAGAAGAGGAAAATAATATTTTCTGTTGCCTGGTTGGTTCTAGCTAGTTTAAAGTTTTAAAACAAGTATGACAAAATCAAACATGCTATTTCATGTTGTTGTCTTGAAAGTTTTTCATTTGGCCCAAATGTCTAATAATTGAGTTATTGAAAAACAAGTTATCGAACTTTCGTTGTTTTTGACAGGTATTTGATGGACTTTTGGTTCCGTAAGGATATATATATATATATATTCTCATAAATAATAGTTTTTTAAAATGATAAACAACAAATTGAATAAAATAAATTAGATAAGGACAATGATGGTTAATTAACTTTTAAGAGGAAAAAAAAGATAAACTTCAACCTATAATCTTTCTGTGTTGACTCAACGGGTAACTTTGGAAAGGTAACTTGCATTATTGAGTGTTTTCTTAACTTGGTTAAACTAGAATCAATGGCACTTGTCTGATAAATGGTGTTTATGTTGCCTGCTAAACATTGAAATTGTATCACAAGTCTTGTAATCTCATTTTTGAATCAGTTAGGCTCGTCTTATGTTGATTTTGAGTATCTGTAAGTAATATCAGCGTCCAATCAACGTAAATTATGTTCATCCCACTAGCAGGATGAGTTGGAGACTTGGAGCAACGATTGCTTTCCTATAAATAGATAATTTTAGACAGTATAAAAGAATTATTTCAATTTAAGTTTAAGTTATTAAATAAAATATCAAAATATAATTTATATTATTATCTAATACATCTTATAAAATAAAAGTTTTTTAAATTTAAAACTTGTATAACTCCAAAATATCTTGTTTTTAATTTTTTATTTAATAAATAAAAATAATGAGATTTGAACTCGTGACTGTATAGTTATCAAGATTCTGATATAATATCTAAAAATCATTTTAATTTAAAAAATTAAGCTATTAAATAAAATTTCAAGATGTAATTTATATTATTCTCTAAGTGGTGGAGGCGGAGTCCAAAATGTAATAGGATGAGCTTGCTATGAACGCCTCGTTTTTGGTCTGATGCTGTCCTGTTAGACTGGTTTAGCATGCTTGATTTATAGCACCAAAATTCTTAACATGGAATTATGAGTATCTTCTTGCAACTGAGTTGCAGCTTAGGGTCTATGAATCGGGGGACGGTCACCGTCCCATGACCTGATAACTGGACACACTTGCAATCCTGACCAGTGTGGCTTAATGTTGTATGATAAATTATGCCACTGGTGGCGTGACTACAAAAAGCAGACAGATGGAGCACAGGATATCATTACGCAACTAATGTCTAACACGAAATTTTATATGCATTTATGCTGGATTTATTTCACTTTATTTCCTGCTTCCTTCTTTCCTGTTGCTGTGCCATCCATGTCAATGGACACCTAAATGCACAGCTATGTTAACGTTCTAACTTCTATTGCCGTGAAGAATAAGTTCTTTGTACCCAGCTTGATGGATTAACTTTTAGCTGATTCCTTCTTTCATTTCTCAATAAATTAATTTTGTTATTTCAGAAATGTCATTTCCTGATAAGTGTGTCTGATTAAATTTCCCCAGATTTTAACATGGATGACTGACAATGGGTACTTTGAACTTGCATCACACGACGTCGCCATTCGACTGGATTTGATCTCAAAAGTTCATGCGATAGAACAAGCACAGAAGCACTTCAACAATGCTCCATAACAATTGAAAGCACTTCGTGCACTTCTTAACTGCTATGCCAAAGCAAAATCTATGGAAAACGCAGTCTGTCGTGCAGGAGATGAAGACCCTAGGTTATGCTAACACATCCTTGGTTGATAATATCATTCTTAAATTTTATTTTCAGACTGGAAACCTTGAGAAAATTGACAGTATAATGCAAGAAATGGAGCAAAATGGCATTGCCAGTGACAAATTTGCACATTCCATACAACTGAGTGCACACACGTCTGTTTCTGACGTTGAGGGCATTGAGAAGACTCTGACAAGGATGGATTCTGATCCCAACATTTTTTTTTACTGGATCACTTACACTGTTGCTGCGGAAGGTTATACACTTGTTGACAAAGGCTCTGGAAATGCTGAAGAAATCTGACAGACTAACTACAGGTAAAAGAAGGGGAGCGCCATATGATTCTCTTATCACCCTAAATGCTGCAACAGGGAAGAAGACAAATGAAGTCTTAAGAATTTGGGAACTTTACAAGAAGAACGAGGGTTCCGGAATAATCTTTGTTATGGAAACGTTATTCCAAACTTCCTTATTGATGCTTATTCAAGAAGGTCTCGTGGAGAAGGTGGAAACGTTAATTGATAGGGCAATAATCAATAGGAGGGGATCCTAACGCAAAAACTTGGTACCATTTTGAAACAGGTTATCTTCGGAATGGTCAAACTCTGAAAGCTGAGGAAGCATTGAAGAAAGAAGAAGTGGTTTGTGGACGAAGGTGGAAGCCGAGCAATGAAAGTTTAGCTACCTGTCTGGAGTACTTGAAAGAGGAGGAAGATTTGGAAGGCTTTCATGGAGCTATCAAGGCATGATGATATTGTTTCTTCTGGTACTCCTCTGTTTAGCAGTGCTTTGGTCCCTGATCAAGCAACTTCTCCTTGCAGAGTTGCAGATTTGCTAGGAAACTGCCGAGTCACCTTAACTTCCGTCACCCCGCTGAAATGATTTTTTTCCTTTTTGTCTTTAAGAGAAGTTTGAAATCCTTATGAACTAGATAAGTATCAAATACATGGAAAGGTAAAGCCAGAGGATTATTGCAGCCATGACAATTGAGTTATTACACACTTGCACAATGTGGTTTGAAATTCAAATTGTGATTCTTCAGTGCTACTGAAGCGAAACTAAAGCCAGAGGATTATTGCAGCCATGGCAGACCAAGTAGAGCTTCAGGGAGGAAAACATCAGATACAATCCCGGGGAACTTTCTGAAGTGAAAACTGCAGATGGATGGCTATTTACTGTGTAGGCCAAGTGAAGCTGCAAATAGCATTGTAGCTCACAAGCAAATGGATGGCTAGATTCTGTGAAAAGGGTTTGCAACATGTCAAGTGAAATGCATCAGATGCCCATAAAAGTAAAATGGAGGGCGAGACTGTAATCCCAGTCAATATCATGGTTTAATCTCCTTACAGTACCACCCTCCTTGAAACATTCTCTCCCTGTGAACTTGAAAAAGACATTCCGTGTTGTTTCGTCAATTAATTTCGTACAGTGTCTCTAGTTTCTGTCCTAAAAAGGGACTCCTGACCAATGGTTTCTAATTTGTATCTAAGGATGAAAACAAATCCGAGTGGGTTAGCTGCAATCCCTATGCATATTGGATTTAAATAATGGTTGCCACTAAAATAAATAAATAAAATCATTTGAGGCTTTATTATATCTTATACTCTTAATTTATACATAATCCCACAAACTGTCATGTTAATTAGAATATATGATTTAGTTTTAAAGTTTTTTTTATTATTAATTAAGTATAAAGATAAATGGTGTGGCGTTTTCATCGTACATGAACTTACTATTCACCCTAAGTGAATTACAATATTATTGTTTTTGAAAATTTTCAATTTAATTCTTGATTTTTTTAGCATAATTTAGCTTTTTGAGTTCAAATTAAAGCTCAATTGATTTTTTTTTTTGGGGGGGGGGGGGTTGAAAGACATGGGCTAAAGTGAAGGGTAACATAATGGTGTGTGTGAATTTATTTGTGAAGTATATTTTTGTTTTTTTTTTTTAGCTATTAGATAATTGGTTATTTGAAGTTTGCAAAAATTCATTTCGATAGTAAACTTTATTTTCAATATTTTTCAGTTTTTAATGGGTGAAAGGAAAGAAAGGAAATGACATGAATCTGACCTAGAAAAAAAAAGATATCATTTCAATTATTCCAACCACCAAATATAATGAAGAGAGTTTGACTTAAGTGTTTGTTTTGCCTTGAAAGTGCCTAAACCCAAATATGAGATCCACAAGAAATTGTTTTTCAGGTTGATTCTTGGTTTCAGATTGGTTTTTGCGCTTTTAGAGCTTAGAGATTGGTTTCACTAGGTTAATAGGGTGTTTTCTAGGTATTTTAGGTTAAAAATAGAATTTTGGAGGGAAAAGACCATGCACCTTGATTTCCCGGACACAACAATGCTCGGAATCTAGGTATGCTAGGCAACACATTGTTTTACTTTTCGATTGAGCTGAGGTGGACAACATCATTTTTTTTTTAAAAAAAAGAAGTGTGACTGGACCTGACTCTGCAAGCCCATTGGTAATGGGCCAAGCACTAGGTCTGTCCTCATTCTTTTTTTTTTTTTAAGTTCTGATTTTTAAAAAAAAATTGAAATTTTTTTATATTTTTTTAAAAATAATTTTTAAGTTTGTATTTTACTTCTTTGTTATTTGTTTTTTTTCTTATTTATCCCTTTTTACATAGTTATTAATTTTTAGTTATATTGGATTTGTTAAATTTTTTAAGAGGTTAGTAAGATTTTGTAATTTAAATATTATATATATATATATAAAAACATATTAATTATTTTTAGAAATATAAGATATTTATTTCTTATGAGATTTTTAATATTTGCAGTCTTACATAGTATGCTTTTACTTTTATTTTTTCTAATAAATCTTGTGTGCGCGTCGATTTTTATTCGAAATTGAATTTAATAAATAAATTTATTAAACACAACCAGGTAAATTACTCATATTACGATATTAAATATCTTAATATACATTTGTCTCTCAGTTTTTCTTTTTTTTTTAGAAAAAATAAATAACAAACCAAAAATTGGTTTGTTGGAGTGTCTTTTTTTTTTCTTTTTTATTGAACTTGACTCTTATTATTCACCTATTTTTTTTCTTATATTCTAAAAAAAATAGTTTCAAAGAAAAATAATGTTATTAAACTTTATAAAGTCCACGAATATATTCATAGGGTTGATTGGTTGATCAAATATGTTTTTTTCATGACAATAATAGTTGCAATAATAGTAATAATTGTGATAGTGGTGCTAATGTTACTACTAAAAGTAATGGTAGTTGTAATTGTAATAATAATAATAGTAATTAACTAATGATAATATTAGTGTAATAATAATAATAATAATGATGATGGTGATAATAATAGTTTATTAAGATAATTATGGTGGCAGAGATAATAATAATTGTGATAATAATAATATTAATAATAATGATGGTGGTGGTGGTGGTAATAATATTTTATTAGGATGGTTGTGATATCAATAATTATGGTGATGATACAAAAAATAGTAATAATAATATCACTAATAATCAAAATAATATTAATAATAATGATATTATCGATAATGATAATGATAATGATAAAGATAATAACAATAATAATATTGATAGTAATATTAATAGTTATAATAGTGATAATAATAGTTGTGGTAATAATAATAATAATAATATTTATAGTAGTAATGATAATGGATAATAATAATGCTAGCAAGGCTAATAATAATAACAAGAATAACAATAACAATAACAATAATAATAGTAATAATAATAGCAATATGAATGGTAATAATAATAATAATAGTGATTATAATAATGATAATGTCAATCTTTTTTTATTTTGTCTTTTTGATATGGATAATATGGCTTGTGGGTTTATTAAGGTAACTCAGGTTATCTTGATTTGTGGGTTTGGTGAGTTTTTTTTTTCTTTTCTAATTGAACATGGCTTTTTTCCCTATCAATTTCTTCCCAATACAATAAAAAATAGTTTTTGAGAAAAACCATATTATTAAACTTTATAAAATCCATGGACATGTTCACAAGTTTGGTTGGTTGACCTGATTCATAGGTCTGACAAGTTTAGCAATTTGTTTTTCAACATCTTAGTATTATGTTAATGTTCAATTTAGTGATCATCTAGTTTTTTTATTATATAATTAAATAAAAGATAGTTTGAAAAACAAAACAAATTATAATCCTGCTAGAGTCCATAACCCGGTTCACAGGTTCAACGTGCTAGCATTGATAACCTGGTTCACGGGTTGATGAGTTTACCCACTAAACGAATATGATTTTTTTGTTTTTGATCCTTTGATTGTTTTTCCTCAATTTTATCCTTTAATATTAAATTGCTCGGGAAATAAACTGCATGATTTATTTTTTATTGTTTTTTAGGGTTATCATTGTCTTAAATAAATGTTTATATTTTAGGTTGATACTCTATTTTATAAACATATATTTTTATTATATAATTAACAAATATTAAATTTAATATAGTTCATGACACATGTCGTTTGGGGACTGAGATCAATCCAATCTGTTATTGTCTCTATAATTTTTTTAAAAAAACTTGTCATCTTGAAGTTTTGTTCAAAGTTAGGCCATGTTTTTTACCGATTATCAAAATTACATTTGAACCATTAAAATCAATCAATTTAATTCGGGTCAACTTTTACATGGTCTAGTTGAAAGTTCAAATTAAGCAAATAATAAAGTTGCAATGTCTCAAATTTAGCTCATTAAGCTAAGTTTAATAATGTAGTCAAAAAAATTTTCAAGCTCTTAATATATTTTTTGATATTTAAAATTTTTTATTTTATCCATATAAAAGCGCGGGATAATAAACTAGTAATAACAACATTTGATGGGTGAAATTAACAGTAGCGCAAATATTTCCTTTTTCTTCTGAAAACATTGATGAATCAAATTAACACAAAGCCAATTGCTAATTTGTAATTTTAATTGAAGCTGAACTCATTAGAAGAAAAGGGAGCCACTGTTATTGAAGTTTTTACATCATCTTTTGGTGTGTGCGCGCGTGTATACATATATAGAGATTAGAAAATATTTTTTAAATTTTTTATTTCTTTTAAAAAATTTAAATTAATATTTTTTTTATTTTAATATGTAAATATGAAAAATAAAAAAATTATATTAAAATATTTTAAATTAAAAAGACTTTAAAAAACAAACTCTATAAAAAAATCAAGCTGCCACGTAACAATTTTGAGGAATTATTTTATAACTTCGCCTCGCAGTCTTTCCCTTAAAGCAAACGCAAGAGTTTGATTAAAGAAATTTTAAACAATAAGACCTGAGTTGCAATATGTCTAAATCACAAGGGTCAAAATATAATTTATCCAAAAGAACTCGATCCATGCTATTTTACCAATCCAAGTAATTAGATCTAAACCCGAAAATTTGATTTCCAAGTCAAGAAAATGAGACCTAACATTGTCACTGAGGTAAGCTCTCCTCTATCTGCCTTCTCTTTTTCGACTCTAAATCCTTAATTTTCTTTTTTGAGTTTGGGGTTTTCTTGTTTCAATTGAGATTATGAAAATTTGGGGATTTCGCTTAGCTTTTTGTTGATGATAATGTGGTAATTGAGTATAGTTAACTGTTTAATTAGTGCTGTTGGGTTTGATTGAGAATTATCTACTTTTTCCCCTTTGATTTGTGAGGAATTTATGCAAATGAAGTTCATTTTGTTTTCTTCTTTTGTAAAAAATGAACTAGTAGATTTGATAGCTTAAATGACTGATGCTCCGATATAATTTGTAAATAAATGAGGGGAGAACATGTTGATGTTGTGATGCAATCAATTTACTTCTTTCAAATGATTTCCTTTGTCGAAGTAAGCAGAATGTGCAGTTCGATACATAACTAGTCAGGAAAGCATTCCGGATCATGTTTATTATGGGTTTTATTTATTTAGTAACAAGGTTGGTGTTGTAAGTTTTCAGGCGGGACTGCAAACGAGAGTGGGACAATGGTGGGAAAGCATTCCATTCCTTACTTCTGCGGTTGTGGTTGTTTGTAGCGTTATATACTTGGTCTGCCTCCTGAGTGGATATGACTCGTTTTACGAAATATGTTTCTTGCCAACTGCTGTTGTATCCCATTTTCAGGGTATGTTTATTAGGTGATGCATTTAATTCTTGATAATGAATTAATGAATTATGATCAACAGTGGAAGATATTTTTGAAACCATGTTTAAGGTCATGATACCATGGGAAAATTAACTTTTTACCTGGCCTTGGTCTAAGGAGGAACCCTTTTAGCCCTGAAATCTGCACTGGTGCATTAGGCACCTATACCGTGATGCCTAACTAAACAACCATTTCATTCAATCTGCCTATAGTTTCAGGTTCCTTGTAGGCTTAGGAAGAAAGGATCAAAATTTTGATTTTTTTCATTTGATTCCTAGATGTATGTTGTCACTTCATCCTTATCTTAAAAAAAAAAGGGATTTATCCCATACTTGTGGTCATTAACTTTGCATTCTTTTTTTTTTCTTGTGCAGTTTACAGGATTTATACCTCAATTTTTTTTCATGGTTCACTCCTTCATGTTCTGTTCAACATGCTGGCTCTTGTACCTCTGGGTTCTGAACTGGAGAGAATCATGGGATCTATCCGCTTGGCGTACCTGATAATTTTGTTGGCCACTACCAATGCGATATTTCATCTTTTTATTGCATTGTTGGTGGCTCACAATCCGTTTCACCCATACCAGTATCTTTTGGATGAGTGTGCAATAGGCTTCTCTGGAATTTTATTTTCTATGATCGTTATAGAGACGAGCTTGAGTGGAGTGCAGTCTAGGAGGTTGGTTCTTATTTACCTATTCTTGCTGTGAATTTTAATTTCACCGTGATTATAATACTCATCACTTGTTATTATTTTGCAACATCACATTAGCACATAATTAGATGTGTTAGTGCTCCTGTGTGAATGCATGGGAATGAGGATATCCTTGTTTTAGTATTTAGTTATCACTGAGTAAGTATTATTGTTGATTATTCTAAAAGAATTGTAGTTTATTTTTACGTGTGTGGTCAGTATTTTGACTGACAAGAGGAGTTTTTTGTGTTTTGATGACAGTGTAATCTAGTAAACATTGTAATTGATTTATGTATTTGCTTGGTGCATTCTAGTGATATGCAACTTCATTATTTTGTTTTGCAGCGTGTTTGGTCTCTTCAACGTTCCTGCTAAGTGGTAAATATTGTAACTGCTTCAGTATTGTGTTATTTCTTATATTTGAGTTTCTTTTCTCTTCAATTTTTTATGTTTAGTTAATGATGTGGCATAATTAAACACATGCTACAGGTATGCATTTATCTTACTGGTAGTATTCCAGCTTCTTATGACGAATGTGTCTTTACTTGGACACCTATGCGGCATTTTGTCCGGATTTGCATGTATGTAATCCTTGTCTCAATTTGAAGGTTATACATATTTCTTCATACTTTATGTTATACTCCACATAAACAGACAATGTGATTGGATTTCTATCCTTTTACTCGTCAGATACCTATGGGTTATTCAACTTTCTTATGCCAGGAGCATCCTCCTTTTCTGCTATTGAGGCCTCCTCTTGGCTTGTAAGTACACTACTGGACTGGCTTCTGATGATAGACAGATTTATTTCCCAGTTCTTTAATCAGACTGCTATGGTGTATTTGGCTGTTAAATTACAGAGAATATGACAATTCTCACTCTGGCACACTTCTATCCCAACTTCTTGAGGGTTCTGGCCTTGTGAACTTGTTCTTTCTGAATTCCTTCTTTGATTGTACCTCCACTTCTTTTACAATTTCTAGTTACAAATAAGTGGGTAACTATATGTTGGTGATGTGTTTTCATCGGTCATATTTTATCCTTCACCTGTGTATTTACATATGATTTACGCATTGTTCTAAGTGTGATCTATTCATTTATGACCTTCAGTCCTCCTGCGTGAGGAGACCTAAATTTATTTTGTGCACTGGCGGGAGTCCCACAAGCTACATCCCGACATATTCGGGCCAAAACACTACCTCCAGGTAAATTCTGCTTGCTCCATGGTCCAAGGAAATTTTAATCCGAGAGGATATGTAACTTGATAAATTTTATTGAACAGTGGACTATTATCTGGAAATATTTGGAGAAATTTATCTTCATGGATGCCACAGAGGGAAACATCTGCTCAGGTATCGAGTTATATTCTTTTTGAAAGTTTTTATCTTAATGTTCAAGGTAAAGATGCAAGTGCTGATTTTTGAAATGGTTATGATTCTTGTTAAATATCAACGGGTGTCTCTGTATACAATGGACAGAAGAAACATATGATACATCCTAATCCTTTTTCTTTGATCCTGGAATTCCTGGGACTTGTAGATAGTTTTTATATTGTAACAACTTGATTAAATTTCTTGTTCACACAGGCTGGGCAAGACTTTAGGTTCCCTGGAAGTGGAAGGGCTCTTGGTTCTGGCCAAAGTGAAACAGTGCCTGCTGTGAATTCAGATTCTAACCTGCAGGCTAGACTCTTGGATAACAGCAACCCAAACCGTTCATCACATTTGGGGGTAACTGCTACAAGAGAGCCACCATTAGATGGAAGGTAGTGGAAACTATTCTTGCATGCATGATGCATCTCAAGTTACAGAGCAGAAGCCTGCCTAGCCCTGTCCTTGTGATTTTTATTTTTTTTAAAAAAATTGTTGATTGTTTCCCATCAAGAAAATGGATATAAGTGTCCCCAAAGGAAACCAAATAATTATATTGAATATGACCATGTCAAAATCTTTTGTTAGTGTACTTGTCTGAAGTTCAAAAAAAAAATGTATGGTAGCTATGCTAGCATCATATTTCAAAACTTATGCAATGCTCTAGATCCTGGCTATGGTCTTGATTTATTTGGCTTCCAGTGATTCAAGTATTAAAGAGTCTAGCATGCAACAAACATCAAAATCGCAGCTTCTTATTCTACTACTACAATAGAACACACATATAAAGCCTTCTATTCGGGTACAAAAATATTGTATTTCACGAAAATGATTCACTACCTACACTTTCTATGCTTCATACCATGTGGAGTACCTTATCCACTTTTTTTTAGTGATAAATCATATGCATTCTTCATTTTTCTGCAATCCTTCCATGGTATTCAGGAGGTCAGTGGTAGATAATGCTGTTGGTGCAGCTCCAGGACACCCTGCACTCCATCAGGTTTATTTCATTTATTTGGCACCGTGTTATTATCTCCTATTTTTTTAATGGAAATTTCTGGGTCTTAATCAGTTGCTGTTTTATGGTTTCTCTTGATTGCAGGATTCAGCTCCTTCCGAGGAGCAAATCCAAAAATTAGTATCTATGGGTTTTGACAAGGTAGTATGTCTATAATTGTGCGTTTCTTTTCGTTTAGTGCTTTTGCAGTTTGTGTGGATATCAAATCGAGATGTTAAGGTTAACTTAAAAAAAATGAAAAATTTGAGAACCAAAAGAATCCATATAATGTGCTGATACAAATGCCTTGTTATTGGTTCAGACACAGGTAGAAGTTGCAATTTCAGCTGCTGATGGAGATCTTAACGTAGCAGTTGAAATTCTTATGAGCCAGCAGGTATGTAAGAGTTGCATTGCTTATGGTTCTCATGATTGATTTGTCTTGTACTAGCCCAAATAAATGTCATGATTGATGTGCAGGGATAATTTGTGAAGCAAACCCCATCCATTGATTCTTCGAAGAAAGATCCCCCATGGTTGGCCTAATACACTACTCCTTCAACAATTGCGATGTCACGAGGCAGCAGTCTACTTTTGTAGCTTTCAGACGGTAGGGTAGGAAGGAGAGGATTATTCAACAGGAAAAGGAAGAAAAGAAAACAGTTTACTTACTTCTGTTGAAAGAAAGTAAAAGAATGGGTTGTAAATATGTTGTTGCCAAAACCTTGAAATTCAATTGGAAAACAGTTTACTGTCATTGTCGTTGGCACTCGGTTTTCCATTTGGAACAACCGAGTGCCATATGTAACATCCTGTTGCGCTGAAAACAATGCTGTCTTGATTGTTCTAGCTGTCCCCACTAGTGTAGGAAAGTGATGTGACTCCCACAATGACGTGGTACGAAAGGCAAATACTAGAAAGCTAAAGATTTAGGTTTGAGAATAAGTTTGATAGAAGTGTGGCGAGATTATTGAAATGATTTTTTACTCAATGAATATCATTCATAAATGAGAAAATAAAGAAGATGTCATTAGTTATATTTTGACAAGTTCAATTTATTTTTAGAAATTTTTTAAAAATAAATTGTTAAATATCCTTGTATTATAAAAAAAAACAATCATCTTTAAATAGAAAATTCATTAAATAACAAAATTTGTATTTCATTTGCTGACATGAATTGCAAGATTATCATCACTCCATGGTGGATAAACATCACCCAAACCTTTATTTTGAACATGAGACCTCACATAGAAGATGTTTTCTCGTTGTTCCTCCAAATCAACAACATTACCTTGTAAATTCAGTGTTTTTTTTAGCTATAAACGCCTCCCCCTCAACCAAATACTCAAAACATTCATCACTTGCATCTTCAAGCCCATCTTCTCCTCAGCACTAACCTCCCTATCAGTCACAACTTTACCATGAGTCTTTATAATCATAGCTCGCTTATTTGAACACTGCAAAGTAACATGACTAACTCCCAAACAATGAAAATATTTTGTCACGATTATAAGATGTAGGAGTTTCAACTTTATGTCTATTATCGGTGAAGATGTCCTTATTCTATTTTGTAGTCTCGGTTCTCTCCCATATATTTGATTTGATTGAGATTAGGCAACCCCCAATTAGGTTTTCAAGTTGACGAAAAACCCAATAGTTGGCTTGGCCGTGAACTACTATTACGTTTAAGCTGTCCCTCCACTCTTTTTGCTATATGCAATATCATATCCTCTAACTCTATATAGTATTGCAACTCTATAATATTCATGATCTTGCGATTCAGCCCATTCAAGAATCTAGCTATAATGGCCTCCATGTCCTCCATTATATTAGCTCGAACCATCGTGATCTTCGTCTTCTTGTGGTACTCATCAATATACTTTGTACCTTGGCCCAAACATTGTAACTTTTGGTACAATTCCCTATAATAATGACTAAGGATAAATTGTCTGCTCATAATAGTCTTTATCTCATTCCAAGTCTTAACAACCCTCTTATTATTCCTTTTACGACTCTACACAAGTTAATCCCACCACATAATGACATAGTACGTAAACTCAATTACGACAAACTTAGCCTTTTTACTCTTTGAATAGTTATGACAATGAAATATAAGCTTTATTTTTTTTCTCTCATTGCAAATTTCAAGATTTGTTTTTTCTTAACACAGAGGAACTTTCATCTTAATGCTACCCAAACTATTATCTACCTGATCATGGTACCCAGATTATCTCTTTAGCCGAATCACACATCTCTCATAACTCCCTTATACCTACGGTTTTAAGATGCCCAAACTAATCTTCATGGTCTAAAGGCGCACTATCATACTTCTCAACACTCATCTCCTCAGAATCAACACGAGTTAATCCTTATACCTGACTAACATGACTCCACCCCTCCTAACATTGTTTCCACCCCGATCAACCTTATTTCTCAAAACATCAATTTCAACATCACGTCTCTCCATTCTCTCCATCCTATCCTCTAAATTTCCTATTACCTTGTTCATCTTTTCCATTTGTTGTGCCAAGGCTTTAATTTAAAAAGTTGATTTTTAATTGATGGTGTCATCTTGGTATTGTTCGACATCTTCCAATCTACAAAATATGTTAGTGATAAATAAAAATATATTTCCTCATTCACTCCCTCAAGTGTTTACACTCCTCTTATGTTTCACTCAATTAAACATTTCACTCTAAAATTCAATGCAACCAAATAGAAAAGCTTAGTAGCACAATTCAAATATGTGTAATAACTTAAGAAGCAAGAAATATACAAAAACAAATAAAGATGAAACTACAATTACAATTTCACGAGTAGTAAACGAATTCATATGGAATATGGATGTTTTTAAAGATACAAAAAAAAAAAAACAGATGCAAAACTAATTAAACTGACTTTATTAACACCCAAGTATCCCAAATATAATTTTAATATATTGATTAGGTCAATTTCAATAGTAGAAAAACAAGCTTTATAAGTTGACGCAAATCAAACCCATTTACACAATCTAATAACCAAATTTGAAATGCAAACCAAAAAAATTTCAAATGACCCCAAATTTAATATTTGATATTATTTTACCCAAAAACCCCAGAATATCAATTTTAAAGTGATTTCAATAAGGTTTGATTCAATCTCCTTTGTATTAGTGTTTCCATGGCAGAATTGAATCTCTAACTTTTTAATGTCTTTTTTTTTTAATGGAACAGGAAAAGTTTTCAGATGATATGGCCCTTAACGCAAAACTAGACAATAATGTAAGAAAAGAAAACAAATTGACGGAATAAAACTTTAACCAAATTAGACCCAAAACAAGACACAAAGAAAAACAAGAAGAAGATATATGCGGAAACAAATTTACACAATGAAAACAAATAGGATATAACTTGATTCTCAGAGTCTCGCTCTGATACCAACTAATATAAACTTTATGATCATGAAACCTGCATATAAGAAAGACGAATCCCGAAAAGTCAAAGAATCAAGTTTGATATGAGTGTGACACAAAGATTACCTGAATCAAAGCACCTAATTCGTGAACAAGAAGTATAACGAAAAGTATAAGGTCAGTTATACCTCGATAAATCAAATTTGTTTTTTATCTCAACAAAGAGAAAAGTATTGTATCATGCAAAATACAAGTTTATTCAAAACATTATGGCTGTTGGATTTTTACAGAAAAAAAAATAATATAAATCCTCTTAAATAACCCTCATAGACCTTTTTTGGGTTGTACACCAATCTCCGAAAAGAATTTCCACTTACAGTTAATAAAAGAAACTAGAAATAATCACCAAATCTGTATTCAGGTTACTTTTACATAAATTCTGTAAGCCTGTTGAGACACCAGGACTCAGTCGAGTGTAGAAAAACCTATAATCACACCAAAGCAGACTTGCAACTCAGTCAAACTGCATGGAAAATTGCAGATGGGAACCATTCAGGATCCTCTGTGGCTGCCATCCACACTTGTGTAAATGTATGCATTGAGATGAGTGTCAACATCTTCTGTGAAGATGAGATCAAGAGCATGCTATCTGCAGAAGCTATCTCGTAAGTGATCAACTGAGCGTTGAAGCTTCTTCTTCCATTGCCTTTGTTCTGGAAGACGGGATTGCCTTCAGAAGCTCTTTTAGGTTGTTCATCTATTCTAGTAGGAAATGGCAAGAGCTTCATGGCAGAACATGGGAGCAGTTCATCTTCTAACAATAATGCACTAGCTAGTAAAGCTAGCTGCTGGGATTCAGTTCCTACCATCTTGACAATTCTACTTCCTGAACCTTCCAAGCTCTCTTCATTCTCTGCTGAAATAAATAGTGCACGTATTAACAAATTGACATAGGAATTGAACACTTGCAGTGCAGGACAATCCAACTGAAGCCTCTCACTCGAGAAAGTTCTGATTTGAAAATGAAAATTTCTTGAATGATAAAGGAAGGAAAGGACAAATCAAATTCAACGAGTATTTAAATAGCACATATGCAACAATCATCAGGATTATGAAGAAGAAGAAAAAGGAAGCCAAAGAAAGGTGCCAAGAGCTTTCAATCTGTGAAAGAAAAAATCTTATAGAGAGGAAAGCACTATTAGTCATCTGAACCGTGGAATTGAATTTGTTAGCACTGCTTGAAAGCTTTGGCTGTGATACCATTCACTACCAAGAGATGCAGTCCGAGAGAAAGGGCTTCCACCTGCTCGTGGATAAGTGAGGAACCAGTCATCTGCGGCAGCAAGTGCAGCACTGCTCTCTTCATTTTTCTTTAAATTGGCACTCAATGCCTGCTCAATAATAGACCTAAAAAGTCTCAATAAGATGGTAGCAAGGGACAATCCACGAGCTTCTGACAAAGAACAATGACCCAAGCATATATGAATGCACTTAGTAGCAACCCTTAGACGTCTTGCAGCTGCTGATTGAGCTAGAACATGCCTCTTTTGAAGAAAAGCAAAAGACTCGATCTCTTTGACAGCCCAAGTTACAAGCTCGGATGTATATGCAAGCTCCTCGATCCCCATAAACTTCCAAGGAATCACTTGCTGCTTGTATGATGGTGGAAAAGACAATCTGTGAAAGTGCAGCAGTATATGCTTCCTCCACATGAACTGTTTGATGAGCAAAGACTGGGGAAACTAGACTTCAACTTCTGGAGGTGAGAATTGAGTAGCAATATATGGGCACGAGGACATCTCCAAAAAAGTTTAAAGCTAAAACAGGTGAACGAAGCTCAAGTCCACAAGTTGAAGGTTGGCTAATGGTATCAGCAAGCTGCTAAGCTAATTTTTGTCGCTGATCTCTAATAGCAGTCTCCAAAGAAACGAGTGAAGTTGGGCTCAAAGAGTGCTTCTCACTGACTTCATTGGCTAATCTTTCTCCTTTCTCTAGGGCTTCCATAACTTCATCCACTCTCCTTTCCGCCAATAGAACTTCAAGGGTGTCCAGGAATTCAAATAACCAATCTTCTGATTCAGAAAGCTCCCTCAAAGAAACTCAACAAGTCATCTGCTGTAGAGTCTTCAGAAGCAGCCCTCAAAGAATCAATGCGAGCATGTTCGCTCAAACCTTGAACTAGAGCTGCTTGAACCCTAGCCCAGCATATGAAGTAACTTTCCTGAACAAGTTGCCACCAGAGCTAACATTAAGTGGTGGGAAATCTAGCCATGAGGTGGCAAACTACATACAAAGAGTGATCGCTGCTACTCTCTCCTATGAATGCACTTCCTTCACCAGGGGAGACAAGTACAGGGCACTTGCTGGGAATGTGGTTGAAAAGACGAAGGTCCAAGCCAACGAGTAATGGGGTGTTAATTCTGTTTGTTCCACAATTTGGGTTTAATTATATACCTCTCTTAGTCAATCACCAATTACCAAGCCCCATTCGGGATCAGTAATTGTTTCACTTTTCAAGTTGGGGGAGAAAGGGATATTTCCTTTCATTTCAAATTAATGTCATATTTGGTAGAAATGATAGTAGCAAATAATAAAGAAGCAAAATCAAGCTCAAGTGCCAATTCAGGGAGGATGTATTCCAAACGTAGCTAGATATCCATGCATTTTTCCTATAGTTAGCTTCAATATATGGCTGGTGTTATTGTATCAGTACTGAAGTGTGTTTCTCTCAAGTGTCAGATTCTCAAATAAGCTAAATCTAACAAAAAACGAATAGGATATCACTAGAGGGCGTTAACAAGAGAACCAGAGGGTAATGGCTAATTGTGTTCAAAATGTTCATTCAATCGCTAGATTTCTAGGCATTTTCTGGTGATCAAGGTCAGGACAGAGATAATTCGGAGCTTGAGACAAATATACGCAAATGTATGGCGCTAAGCAAAAACATTGCTGTTAGCTCCACTGGGTGCAGTTTTAAGGATCTTTGGAAGGTATATCCATTTAATCACGAATCACACATCTATCCATGCCCCGAAACGAGATCAATAGTTATAGAGTTATCGGATGATGTCTGTAACCTATCAACATGCAAGTAGATAAATTTAGCAGTAGCATAAAACTTTCTTGACCAGAAAAATATACAAGAGTACACGCAAAAGAACATAGCAGCAGACAGGCACATGTAGTTTTTTGACTTGTTACAGGCAATGCTTAACACAACAACACGCACAATCATGGCTGCTCAGAGGCCTCTACACCGCCACTGGCAGTGCTTATCACCAAACAGTAGTCGATCTATCCATCGTCTTCCTTGTCTCCTTAGTGATCTCCTTTGGTGGCTTGATAATAAGGATGGGACATTTTGCATGGTGGGCGCAGTAGTCACTTATACTTCCTAGGAGTGCTCTGCGACGAGCAAGATTCAGGAACTAATTAATAGACAGATAAATTAGCAGCTAGCATGGAGTGTGCTCCAAGTAATTAATTACCTCTTGATCTTGCCTAGACCACGGCTGCCAACAACAAGGACATCAGCCTGCGTTTGCTCTGTGG
Source organism: Populus alba x Populus glandulosa (assembly GCA_033617975.1). NCBI lineage: Eukaryota > Viridiplantae > Streptophyta > Magnoliopsida > Malpighiales > Salicaceae > Populus > Populus alba x Populus glandulosa. Next base: position 20,367,792 of record CM066148.1, read on the forward strand.
CTCGACAAATTTTGTCTTTCGGATCGCCTTCAAGAACAAGAGTTTCTGCTTTGATCTGCTCAACGTTTGATAACATAAACAGAAGAAGAGCCTTAAATTTCACACAGTTGTATGACCTTGTGAACTAAAAGAACACGAAGAAAGAGCAAGAGAAGGAATTAAACGATCATTTCTGACTTCAATTTTATATGATCAGTGGCATTTAATTTGGCCTTGAAAACCATTTACTCGTAATACTAATAAAGTAATAATTAGCTTCATTACTTTTTTTATTTATTTAACTACGTACCATCTTATCTTTGCACATCTGTAATGCACGGGAGAGCTGCGCCGTAGCATTTTCTGCCTGCGATTTCCTCACAGATTCTATGATCGAAGATGATGCATAAAAAACTGCTGCATCATTATAAAAGCAATCAATCTGTAAGTGATTATGGTTCCCACGTCATCATAACTTGGCAAATAAACAATACTCAAATTAAGCTTTATTCAGATGCACGTGAAATAAACAAGGGATCTTAAACCTGCTCCACCAGAACCAGCAGGGTACATGTGGTGCTGGAAGGGCAGTTGAACATGAACCAGTGTGACCAGGCCAGATTCTTCCTGGCTCGGTTCAGTCGTTGGAACAATGCCATCAACAAGGTTGTCAAGAGCCCAGTTAAGAGCATAGAAGCTCCCATCACTGTCGTCAATGGCCACCATAATCCTCAATCTCTTTCTGATTTGCATCTCCTTTAACGGCTGATGCAGCATCTGCTCTTGCATTACTTCTCTTTCTAAATTCGCACCCGTCTCCATTGTTGCCACTCTCTCAACTCTTAATTATATACCGGAAAATTTGGTCACTCACACCTTAAAAAGTTAGGGCGCTACGTGGGAATTTCTTTTTAGCCAAATTTGTACACTTGGTGTTCATCCAGGTAGAGCTTTTCAAATTTATCATGCATGGCAAAACAAGACAGTTTGTAATAACCATAGTTAGCAAATACTAGCTGTCAATGCCCGAGCGCGGCCACGATAAACTCTTATTTTGCAATATTATTAAATTCAGCGAGTCAACCTGGTGACTCAAAAGTAAACTTGATGATTAAGTAAACTAGATGTCAATTGACAAAGTTTAATTTGATATTTTTTTTAAAAATACAATTAAAAACAATGTTAATTTAATATATTTTTTATAAAAATAAATGTTAAAAAGATAATATTTTAGAGCAGTTTTAAAACTTAAAATCAAATCAAATTAAAAAATAAATTGAGCCTTAATTTACCTTTTCAAGCACAATTAATTAATGTTTGAAGCTCATTCCTTGTATAAGAATAAATAAGTAAAAAATCAGCGTCGTAGGCTACCAAAATTCATCCGCTTGAGAGTTCTCTCCTACGCTTGTTTAATGACTTTTTCTCTTCTTTCTTAAACTGCGGGTACTGTAACATGAAGAAAATAAAAAGGTTTTAAGACCAAACCATTAAAAAACATTTAATATCTATCAACATTTGACTATGTATCAAGACACAGTGAAATAATATTTTTGTCCAACTCAAAAAAAATTAATAAAGCTAGTTATTAAAAGTAAAATTTCTTTTTTTATCCTTCTTCATTTTTATTTTCTATTATATGTGGTTTAGATTGTTGTTTTACATCTTAGCAATTTTTTAAATTTGATATTTATTTTTTAATATTAAAGTAATTCAAAACGAGCTTCTTGAGTAAACAAAAGTTTAGGATTTCACGGGTTATAAATTTAAAAAATTAGCTCTGGTTTAAGGAATTTATCCAAGTTTGCTTTTTTTTTTTTTTAAGTTTATGTTTTTTTCAATTTCATTAATTATTTAAACATTAGGTTGTTTGATAATTAAGCTTTATAGTTTTATTTAATTTATTCTGATGAGATTACCCTGATATCATAACTAGGTCACGTGTTTTGCATGTTAAGCCGAGTGGACTCTGGTCGAGTATTTTTAGTCTTTTTTTAATTATATTTTTTTCTTTAATTTCATCATTAAATATTTTATTTGTTAGATATTAAGCTTTGATTATTATTTTTTTCATTTTACTTTCTATAAGGTTATTGCATCCTCATTTAGCTTTTTCTTTGTTATTAGATAAAATCCTTTAACATTTTATTTTTTTTAAAATTAATTTGTTATTTCAATTTTATCCTTACTAATTTAGAATTAGTTTTCATGATTTTATTTTTTGATTTTTTTATGGGGTTTTTTTAATCTTATATTCATGATTGAAGGGTTAACGAGTTAATCTGATTTGTCTTATTTTTTGTTTTAATTTTATTTTTTAATATTAGTATGTTTGATTATTAAGTTTTTTATTTTTTTAACTTTTTGTGAATGTTTACACTTTATATTGTCTTGAAATCCTTTTTTTTTTACATTGAAGAAAAAATAGTTTGGCCACAGCCTAGCGAGGACACTTGTCTAGTAATAATATAAGAAACTGGGACCAATTGATGAAAAATTAAAACTTGAGAGACCAAATGAAAGTTTTTGACGCTTTTTATGGAAAAAGTGCTTTGTTTCTTACTTTATGTTAACTTTATCCTTCATCTCTCAATTAGTTTTATAGCAATAATATAAAACTTTATTTCTTAAAATGTACCGTTAATTAACATGGGAATACTTTGCAGCACATAAGGTAAGTGAGAGAAATGAAGTCGAAAGAGATACCGGGCCATAACAAAATTTCAAAGGACTAAATTAAAGAGATAAAAAGTCAGGTGACCAAAGTATAAAATAATAAAAAGTTTAGGAATTTAAAAAGAAAAGGACTGAATATGAAAATGTATGAGGACAAAGAGGTAACACCGTAACATACAATTAAATTTCTTCTCGTCAAGAGTTTCTGCTTCTAGTCGGCTGCCACGAACACGGATCGCTGAAATGATTCTTTAATGGAAAAAAATATACAGGGCTAGAAGACGGCCACGGAGTTTTCGCTAGCCATAACCTTCTCTGTTTTTTAACCCTTTAAACGTCACAATCTTTATATTAATTTCAGAAAATAATAATATATATAGTAAATATTTCAAAGTGTTTTTTATTTAAAAATATATTAAAATAATTTTTTATTTTTATTTTTAAATATTTTTAATAATAATATATCAAAACAATCTAAAAATATAAAAAATATCTTTTAAAAAATCTCAAATTTACAATAAACGTGATTCAAATTTACACTTGAGGGTCTAGCCCAACTAGTCAACTGCAAAGCTTGTCTTTGTGAAGGTCCTAGGTTCGATCCTCAAGAGTACCAGCCTGTCATCCCCGTGGTGCCTTACTTGCCTACTGGGCTTGCAGAATGTTCAGTAGGCCCTGAGATTAGTTGTGGTGCGCGTAAACTGGTCCGGACACCCAGGGTCATAAAAAAAAAAAAACATCAATAGTGACGTGCTTAGCCAACCAATTACTTGATGAGAAATGTGAATATGGTTATTTTTTAAAGTGTTTTTTGAGTTGAAATGTATTAAAATAATATATTTTTTAATTTTTAAAATTATTTTTAAGATCAATGCATCAAAATAATCCAAAATATATAATAAAATAATTTTTTTTAAAAACATGAATATAATTATCTTTTCAAACACTATTAATTACCGAATTTTAATGCCATGCGTATGTCTTTATTCATGGATAGTTATCCGCATCTTTCCTACAACTAGCATTGACAGGTGAAAGTCAGATGCCGTTGCTAATTGTTTTTTCGGATTGTTCCCTAAAATTGCTTGGTATAAACGGTATTCTTGTCTTGCTATTCAAGGATGCTGAAAATTCAACTCGTAGACTTTTATTCTCTCACACCAATCTCTTCTTATAATAATCTCTAATCTTTATCAACAAGATTATTTTTTTAACATGTTTCAAGTTCAAAATAGCTAGAAGACGGTGGACTGTGTGTGTAACTTTAAATTGATGCTAACATGTTTTTAAGTTTAGAATGAATAGAATTTAGAGATGGGAATAATTGTTTTTATTGTGTAATTAAAAAGTCATTAAACTTATAGATAAATCTCATAATAAGAGAAAAAAGTCCTTATCTAAACCTTTGGCTTGGATAAATCAGGCAATTAGTGTGTAAAAAGCAAATAAAAGGTGAAATGATATAGAAGCAAAAGGTTTCGTTGAAATAACATATTTTTTGATGTTGTGATTAGAAATTGTGATATTTAATTAAATTCAGGGCTAATTTGTAAATCTCGAGAAAAATAAATAAATAATAATATAATAGAAGTTATAGTGAAGTGAGATAAAATAGTAAATGAAAAGAAAAATGGGGAAGGAAGATAAAAAAAAAAAATTGGTAAGAAATGCATATCTTTCCAATAGCAAAAATGAAACTCGGCTTATATTAAATCTATTTTTTTTGTTTTGTAGTGTATTAAAATTTGTAATTAAATATTAAATTGTCCTTAAATTTATGTAATTTTGAATTTAATTTAAACATGTAAACTTATGATGTTGTAATAGTTTTTTTTATTGTATCCGAAATAATTAATGCATAATTATACTTCTTAAATTTGTTTTTAAAGATTCACATATTTTATATTGATAGTTTTATGTGTGTAGTTAACCATAATAACATGTGACTGATACATTATAGCTGAGTTCTAATGTGATAAGTTCAGGATGAGTAGACAATGAATGAAATATGGATTTGTTACATATTGAAGTGTAATAGATTCTAGTTAATAACTTGGGATCTCCTAGTATAGCAAAGACTCAACCAAAATTTTGGTAGATTTTTCAATTTAAGATTTCTTAGTAGAATGTATATGTATATATATAAAAAAGATTCACTCTAAAGTTACAATATTTCATAAAGACATTAAGTATGATTACAACTACCTTTTTTTTATTGGAGGATGTTACATAACCGGTCAACTGGTTCATTAAACTGGTCGACCGGTTCATTGGAAAAATCACAAAAATTTCAAAAATATCAAAATCAGGGCTCCAGGGTGAGATTTTTGAAATATAAATGTCCGACGATTGGAGTAGTGATTCTATAGTTATAGAAAAATGACATTCGAAAACTCATTAAAAATTTGAGCGCGATTTAATGGTCGACTAAAAAGTTATAATTTTTTTAAGCCGTTATTATGGTCTAGTGTGACCATATCTCCTCTTAGACCTAAGCCTATTCCACTAGTCTATAAATGCATATACTTGGCTATTCATATAATTTTTTTAGGGCAAATCCTCATTTAATTATGGTAGACTTAAACCTGACTGCTTAGAATCATTTGTTATTGCAAGTCCGACTACATTATTGATATTGAAAAACAGAGCACAACTATTTTGTAAATAATAACTTTTTGAGATTTTAATTAAAGTCTTTTTTTAATTTACAAGTTTGATAAATATGTATATTTTGACTCGTAAATATATATCTGGAATAAAAAATTCATGAAATTATGATTTTTATGTGAAGCGGTCGATTAGTTTATACAAATGGATGAACCAATCGACCGACTAGATAATGTGAGTTTTACCTTATCGTCCAAAACGTAATATTTACTAAATATCACTATTTTGAAACATGAAAACTATCTTTTTGCTTTTAAAAAAAGCGACTTGTAGTAAATAGTGTGTTTTTAAAGCGTGATGAGATGAAAGTGTGCTATTTTATTAAATATTTTTAAAATTATTTTATTTTTCCAAATTTGTTTTAAAAATATGTAAATTTTAAAAAATATCTCCGGCTTGTGGTTCAATCACCCGAGCAATTATTGCCTACACGACTACCTACACAAAAATACTCCCTTAACTTGTGCCGGTACCAGATAAATATCCTGTGGTAGTGATTTGACTCTCAGCATCCGTAACCCAAAATATAACTCTCAACTCCAAATCATGGACATACACATTTTAATTCATTTTCCCTCACAATTAACGGTGAAAAAACCAATTGAAATTTTATATTGTGTTTATTTTTATGTTTAAAAAATATTTTTACTTTAAAATATTATTTTAATATATATTTTTTAAAAATATACTTTAAAAAATAATCAAAACTATAATGAACCGCTATTAATAATCCCTTCTCTTAAACATCTATTCTAAGAATAAGTACATACTGTAAAATTCTTTATTTAATAAAAAAAAATATATACATCCGCTTTTACATCATAAAATTCTTTGGTTTCATGATATAAATTATGATAAAAAAACATAAAATAAAAAATATTTTTTTCAATTAAACTCAAGTTCGAGTTTTTGTTTATTTATTTTTTATTTAGAAAAAAATATTGATTGATTGATTAAGTAATGAAGTAGCAACAACTGTAAAAAGAAATAATAAAAGAAGCAGTCGTTATGAATTTAATAGCATATTTGTTTTTGTGTTTAAAAAATTAATTTTTTAAAAATGAATTTTTTTTTATAATTTTATATTATTTTAATGTTACAGTATTAAAAAATAAAAAAAATATTATTTTAATTTATTTTTAAATAAAATATTATTTAAAAAAATAACTCATACCAATCTCTCAAATACCGCGAGATAAAAAATCCTATCAACACTCCAAACGCACGTGACCCCCCCGGGATCAAAACTGGCACGTCAAACAAGTCCGTACATCACATAACTCATCTCTCCACGTGGCACACCTCCATTGGTTTCTCTTCTCCATGTCTCCACGCCAGCCACAATACCACTCCTCTCTTTCCCACACTACCCCGGCTTGTTTCCCATAATCACATAAATAGCCTTCAAGCACCAACAAGGCCCCTTCTTCTCTTTCTCTCTCTAGCCACTGCCTTTGCGAGTGTCTCATCTGGCTACACTCAGAAAAATCCCGCTTTCGCTTCTTCTTCTCATTGTCTCCTCTCGATTTCATTCTCGCCTCTCTGATTCGCTCGATCGTACGGTCCATATCCACCCATGACTATGATGACTCCTTCACCGTTGGATGTATTCTCTTCCTATCTCATTCTCTCTCGCATGCCATTCAAATTTTATATTTTGCATTTATTTTTAATGTTTAGTTCTTGGATCTTTTACTGTTTCTGATTAATGTAAAATCGAGAGCTTTCTGAATTGGAATTGAAACTGAGTTTGATTTTTGTATGTTTTGATTTAGTTTAATCAAAGCTAGGGTTTATTGATTGTGTTTTTTTCTTTTGAATTTCAAGCAAGAAGACGAGGAGATGCTCGTGCCGCATTCAGATTTAGTTGAAGGCCCACAACCAATAGAAGGTTAGAGAGTTCAATCTGTTTTTTTTCTCCGTTCTAATTCGTATGGTGTGATCGAACGGATCTTCTGCTAGACTGTATTATATCGATTGATTTGTTAGGGTTTGGTAATTGTGTGGTGATTGTTGTTTTTTTGATGTGGTGGTAGTGGCACAAGTGGACCAAACTAGTACGGTGGAAAATCAGCCAGTGGAGGATCCCCCGTCCATGAAATTTACGTGGACTATTGAGAATTTTACTAGGTTGAACACCAAGAAGCATTATTCCGATGTATTTATTGTTGGCAGTTACAAATGGTAGGTGGATCAACCATGAAGTCTATCTGTTTGATCAGTTGGAAATTTTTACGAGTTGCAATTTGTAGTGTGTGGATCGGTTTGTGGTTAATCTCATTTGGTATGTTTTTAACAGGCGAGTACTGATATTCCCTAAAGGAAACAATGTGGACCACTTGTCGATGTATTTGGATGTTGCCGATTCTACGACTTTGCCATATGGATGGAGTAGATATGCGCAATTCAGCTTGGCCGTGGTCAATCAAATTCATAACAAGTACTCAATTAGAAAGGGTATCTTCTTTGATGTCACGATTTAATGGCACTTTTCATTAATGTAACTTTTGTTGTTCTTAATTTATTAATAAATTTTGTTTGGATCAATTTGTTAATGAATTGTCACGTGGATTGCTTGCTTGAGCACATTATCATATTTCCTGTTGAGCATATGTTCATTCTAATCAATAATTGATTGGCAATTTGTTATCTTTTATGACCTTTATAGATATATTATCAATATTTGCCTATTTTATAATCTTGTGACTTTCTAGACATATTGCCAATGATTGTTTATTTCACAAGTGTATTGAAAGAAAAGTGAGTGCGCCAATGTGTGCTGTATATGCACAAGGTTAGAATTCTGCTTACACAAGCTCTAGTATGAACGCCACAATAAACCACCAACAGAGTTTGGAAACCTTGTCATTTTGACCATTTGCCAATAATATAATCAATTAATTGACTATCTTGTCCTTTGAGGGTTTGTGCTGTTTGGTAACTTTATTGTTTTTCTTTGCTGAATTTTGCAATATCTCGTTTTTGTTCTTAAACATGCTAGCATGGTAACTCCATATATTGTGATTTTTAAAAGCAGTCAAAGTAACTTAATATATATATTCTGTTCTCTTTTAAAAATAAACATTTGCAGACACACAACATCAGTTCAACGCAAGAGAGAGTGACTGGGGTTTTACATCTTTCATGCCTCTGAGTGAACTTTATGATCCCAGTAGAGGATATCTAGTGAATGATACAGTTGTTATTGAAGCTGAAGTTGCTGTCCGTAAGCTTCTAGATTATTGGTCCTATGACTCGAAGAAGGAGACAGGCTATGTAGGACTGAAGAACCAGGGAGCAACATGTTACATGAACTCCCTCCTACAGACTCAGTACCATATTCCTTACTTCCGAAAGGTTAGCACATTCTCAGTTTTTCTAAGCTCTTCTTGTTGTGTTAACACTTTGTTGAAATGGAATTGCCTCATTCTGAAGTATTTTTTTTGCAGGCTGTGTACCACATGCCAACAACTGAGAATGACATACCTACAGGAAGCATTCCATTGGCCCTGCAGAGTTTATTCTATAAGCTTCAATATAATGATACCAGTGTTGCAACAAAGGAACTGACCAAATCTTTTGGCTGGGATACATATGATTCCTTCATGCAACATGATGTGCAAGAACTCAACAGAGTCCTATGTGAGAAGCTAGAGGATAAAATGAAGGTATTGAACGTCCAACAGTTTTGAGACATGTTTTCAGTAAGTTAAGTTTCCAACTTCTTTTCTGCTGGTCCAGGGGACTGTTGTGGAGGGGACTATACAGCAGTTGTTTGAGGGTCACCATATGAACTACATTGAGTGCATCAATGTGGACTACAAATCTACAAGGAAGGAGTCATTTTATGGTACTATTTGGTCAGCATTTAAATATTATGTGTAATGATGTTCCCCTAAGGCACTGATGTGTGGGTATTACATGGCAGATCTCCAGCTTGATGTGAAAGGTTGTCGAGATGTTTATGCTTCTTTTGACAAATACGTGGAAGTTGAACGACTTGAGGGTGATAACAAATACCATGCTGAAGAACATGGTTTGCAGGTCAGTTAAAGCTAGTGAATAGAGCCAGATTATGAGATTGGTTTAAGCCAGCATGAAATATATACACCAGCTCACACAACTCTTGCATCACGCTCATACACATCAAAATATGGAAGCCAGTGCTACATAGCATCTCAGGGTGCCTTTTAAAAAAAGGAGCTCATTTATAAGGCTTTTGTGAAATGCCTGAAGACCAATTATTTGTTCTAAGTCCTGAGCATTCATCATATCTGGTGGAATATTTTTTGTCGGATCATAACTATGCTGAAATGTATGGTTTCATATCTGAAAATGAGCTGCATGTTCTATTGGTGTCATCAAAAGAGAGATGGTTCCTGAATTCCTAGTCAAATTGTGTGGATCCTGGTCAGACCCCTGTATAATATATTTTAGGTAGTTTGAGGAGTTCCCCATAGAAATGGTGAACTTTATCCCAGCTTCTTTCTAAACTATGTCAGTTACAATGAGACCATTCTGTTGGAAGATGGGCTATGAACATGCTTTTTTGTTGTACTTCATGATTCTTTTCTACTAAAACCCTTTATTTTAGATCAGCTCCTGTGACTATTCTTCTCATGGCATGTGCTTGAACTTGTATTTGTTTCAGGATGCAAAGAAGGGTGTCTTATTTATTGACTTCCCCCCTGTTCTTCAACTCCAATTAAAGCGTTTTGAATATGATTTTATGCGTGACACCATGGTGAAGGTCAGTATTTGTAACTGGTTTCTATGCTAGATATGTTATCATGGGATTGTGCTGTGTTGTTTTGAGCTGGAATATTTTAATAACTAGTGGATTGATTGATGGACAAATTGCTACTTAAGGCAAAATATGTTTGTTTCTACTTATTGATTTTTGCTTTTGTAGATTAATGATCGCTATGAATTTCCTCTTCAACTTGACCTGGATAGGGAGAATGGGAAATATTTGTCACCTGATGCAGACAGGAGTGTTCGCAATCTATACACACTTCACAGGTAACTGTCATGTGGTGCTTTTGCTTCCTAGATCTGAACATTGTATTGCAATAAATTTTATCATAAACCTTGATAAGCTTCATCAACATCTTGATTCATGGATTTTTTTCGTGCTTGATATGACTGCATTTAGCTGACTGGAACTGTTCTTTCTTGCTTCCCAAGACTTCATAGTTTGTAAAGTAAAACAAAAATTTTAACTTTTTATTGTAATTCAAACTAATATTATAATCATCACTATCAGAAACCATTACAAGTTTCAAACAAAAAGAAATGTTGAGTTGCTGCACTGTTTGAACCATTTTCATGAGATTGTTGATCTCCTGTACCCCTCCCCCCTTATCTCTGCATAAATAATCGTTTTTGTAATGCAATAGCAGCATGTGACGTGCATGACTTGCTTGAGTAGCCTCTAGGAATGAAAGACAACTCTATGAGCTTGTGTGGATAAAGATAGACATGTTGGAGAAACATGAACTGCAAGCACCTAATATAAATCGTACATATTTCTGTGTAGCTTCGTAATTATGTTTGGTTTTAGGAATACGTTTGTTAAAATGCTGACATCTCCAATATATTCTTGTTTTCCCTGGCAGTGTTTTGGTTCATAGTGGAGGGGTGCATGGTGGACATTATTATGCTTTTATCAGGCCGACCCTCTCTGATCAGTGGTATGTTTGTATACCTTGTGCTTGCTTATGCGCACACATAATGCAGTCGAACATGATAACATCAATGTTAGGAAAAAGAAACCTTTAACAACTTATGCTCATATATGAGTATAGTAGTCTCCTTAGTCTGCGCCATGACATTTTACTTGTGACTGAATGGTTATACTTTTGCTGAGAACTCATCTGTTCTTCACACCATAATATACTTGGTTTTCTTGTTTTAGGTTCAAATTTGATGATGAACGGGTGACAAAAGAAGATATAAAGAGGGCATTAGAAGAACAGTATGGTGGTGAGGAAGAGGTAATGGATCTCAAACATTTCTGTAAATGCTGTCAGTGGTACACATGATTGATGGTGAACTGAATTTGTGCTCTTGTTCTGCTATGTTTAACAGCTACCTCAGACCAATCCTGGCTTTAACAATACTCCATTTAAATTCACAAAATACTCAAATGCATACATGCTTGTGTATATACGAGAAAGTGACAAGGACAAGATAATTTGTAATGTGGATGAGAAAGATATTGCTGAACACTTGAGGGTAAACTACTTTGCTTTGCTCATCATTGCAAGAAGTTCTGCAAATTTAGTTATATTATCTGAGAGTATCCACATGGCAATGAAGACTGATCATGGATTCATTGAACATCTCATTCCAGATAAGGCTGAAGAAAGAACAAGAAGAAAAAGAAGACAAGAGAAGATATAAAGCACAAGCTCACCTTTACACAATTATAAAGGTTTTTATTTCTCACCTTTAATTTTTATGATAGTATATTTTTAGTGATGACTAGAATCTATCTCAAGGGATGCTTGTAAGTCATAAATAAAGCAATTTATTACTGCATATAGGTCGCACGAGATGAGGACCTTAAAGAGCAAATTGGAAAGGATATTTATTTTGACCTTGTGGATCATGACAAAGTCCATAACTTCCGGATTCAGAAACAGATGCAGTTTAGTCTTTTTAAGGTACTAAATGGGTGTAAATTGATAAGCATTTCGACACTGTAGATGATGAGATAGTCCATAGTTTTCAATGTCTAACGTTGAGCTGGATTACAGGAGGAGGTTGCTAAAGAGTTTGGTATACCAGTACAATTTCAGCGGTTTTGGATATGGGCAAAGCGCCAAAACCACACTTATAGGCCAAATCGATCATTGACACCCCAGGAAGAAGCACAATCAGTAACTACCACTTATTTTCTCATTCAAAATTAATTTTTATGAGTTGTGATAGCGTAGTGGTTGAGTGATTTGTATCTCTGTTACATTTGGATGATTATTTATGCTCCAAGTAAGAACAGACATGGGATACGGTTTTGGGAATTGTTTAGACATGGTGATCTGGGATGCCTTCTTTAGCTTTTGCCAGCTATGGCCATGTGCTTTCATGGGACACACTTTTGGGTTGGCAATCCCAGTATCTGGCCTTCATTTTGTAACTGCCAGCATTGAAACTTTGTGACCATGACATTGGAATGATACTATTGCTTTGACCACATTGAAGTGCTTATTTAACTTGCACTGTGGCGCCTTAAAATTTTTTTGGAGATTATTGTGTAATCTAATTTTGATGATAGCCATTTTGTGGTTGTAGGTTGGACAGCTGAGAGAGGTGTCAAATAAGACGCATAATGCTGAATTAAAATTGTTCTTGGAAATCGAGCTTGGACTGGTACCTTTCCTAATCAATGATGAAATTTAATATCTGCACTTGTATTTCTGTCCAGAAATATTATTCTTCTACTGAGTGTTGCAACATCTCAGGATTTACGTCCCATTGCGCCGCCTGAAAAAACTAAAGAAGATATTCTGCTTTTCTTCAAGCTTTATGACCCTGAAAAACAAGAATTGCGGTACTTAATAATCTTTTCACTTGTTTTATTGTCTTATTTTTGTTCATTGCATACTTGATGCTCTCTGACACTACAACTTATTCCATGATTCCAGATATGTTGGTAGGCTTTTCGTGAAGAGTTCTGGCAAGCCAATAGAAATTCTAGCAAAGCTCAATCAAATGGCTGGCTTTCCACCTGATGAAGATATTGAACTTTATGAGGTTTGTATCTATCGAGTATGCTTGATCTCGTACCAACTACGTACTTGTCTTCTATTATAGTTGGCTACCATAATTAGTCAGTCAAAAAAGGTGACTTCACCATACCACTAAACCTATGGCGCAAGTTAATTCAATATTCATTAGCAGATATTGTCTTCTTAGCAGAAGGATTTTATTTAATGTGTGCTGTTCAGGAAATCAAGTTCGAGCCTTGTGTCATGTGTGAACATCTTGATAATAGGGCCTCATTTCGAATAAGTCAGGTATGTGCTTCTTTACTGATGCTGGAATGTTATCAGATTATCAGATTGGCAACTGACATTTTTCAACTTTATTCACAGATCGAAGATGGGGACATAATATGCTTTCAGAAATCTCCTCCTCTTGAAAAGGAAGAAGACTGTCGATATCCAGATGTGCCTTCATATTTGGAATATGTGCACAATCGACAGGTACTTTTTTGTTGAAATGAGATTTTCCAGGCATCTCACTTTCTTTTTATGGTTGAAATATAGAGATAGTGGCAGAGATTAGGCTCAAGAGTGGCGCCTTTTATGTTCCCTAGTTAGATTATATAGAATGATTCAATTTCATTAAAGCTTTCTCCTGATTTGTCAATTATAAACTCAATTCTTTTGCTGTTTGATTCTTTGTAGGTAGTTCATTTCCGATCTCTGGAAAAGCCGAAGGAGGATGATTTTTGTCTAGAGTTGTAAGTACACACATCCCAAGTAATGTTTTATGCTCAGTTGAGAAGTCTCTGGTGCTGTCATGTAGACACTCATAATCTACTCTTGATGTGTTTATAGGTCAAAGGTACATACTTATGATGATGTTGTCGAAAGAGTGGCCCGCCAAATTGGCTTGGATGATCCATCCAAAATCAGGTTGACATCCCACAACTGCTACTCTCAGCAGCCTAAGCCGCAACCAATTAAATATCGAGGAATGGAGCATCTATCAGATATGTTAGTTCACTACAATCAGGTATCTGCTACATGGGTTGAAGTCTTGGTCTATATACTGTTAAAGAAATTATAAAATGTGGCTAATAATTTTTTTCCCCTTATTTCTCTAGACTTCTGATATCTTGTATTACGAAGTTCTGGATATTCCTCTTCCAGAATTGCAAGGTCTAAAAAATTTGAAAGTTGCTTTCCATCATGCTACTAAAGATGAAGTAAGTGTGACATCTTTGACTATCTTACTCTTTCATGCCTTATCTTATCGATCATCCTCAAGTGTCTTTCTTCTAATCTTATTGCAACTGTTTTTAGGTGGTAATTCATAACATTAGATTGCCTAAACAAAGCACCGTGGGAGATGTGATTAATGAACTTAAAACAAAGGTGAGAAATTTTAAATTCTAACCTCTTAGCTGTTGTTATGTAAAGCATATTTTATATGTGCCTGCTTGATCTGGACAGTGATTTATAATACCCAAGACGAAAAACTGATTTTCCTCTTAGATAGTGGTTTTGTAGCTATTTTCTTCATATTCTTTTTCTTTGAAGCATGGCTTTTACATTGCTGTACTTTTTTATTGTGTTATTTTAACTTCTCACAGTATATTTACTATCCATTGCACATGATGAATTTGCTAATGCTTGGTTCATACTGAAACAGGTAGAATTGTCTCACCCAAATGCTGAACTTCGACTGCTTGAAGTTTTCTATCACAAGATTTATAAGGTACTCACTGGTTTTGGTTAGCAAATAAGACATTGACTTAAACACCGAAGTTTTGTTTGCTGCCAAATAATAAATATCCTTCTAGGTTAAATAGTGATGATAATGTGCTGGACAATGTGCAGTGATGGTGCATACTTGTTCTGTGAAACCTGATCCATGAGTTTCAGTCTTTTTAATCTAATGATTGGATTTCCTGCATCATCATGTTGCCATCTTGTCATTGCAGATCTTTCCACCCAATGAAAAAATCGAGAATATAAATGATCAGTATTGGACGTTACGGGCAGAGGAGGCAAGTCCTTTTCTCCTTTCCTCCCTTTCTTTTATAGGAAATATCTTGAATGTGTCTGCCTCTATAGTCTCTACTACCTTTCTTCTATGATTTTGTAAATGAAGCATCATGGTTAAGCCGTGGATGAAGTTGGACTTGACCCTAAAATGTGAGGGCATGGGGCATGAATGTGTAAAAGCATGTATGCCTGTGGGTGTGGAGTGTATAATGGTTTTGAGAGTGTGCTAATATGAACTACTACAGGTGTGTGTACCAAATAGAGGGTGAATGGGATGTTTTGCCATTGTACTTAAATTTTTCATAGGTTTTTTCCCTTTTATATATATTTTTTTGTGGATTCTGCCCTTTTATCTATATTCCTGTTAAGGTATGTGCCCTTCCCATTCAACTCTGTTAATTTGTGTGATACATGTCAGGTTGTGATTCATTGAACCACAATAATTTGACGCGTGAAAATTAAGAAAAAGCCTTGGAAAAAAACCCAAACCTGATTTTTTACCTATTTGTTAATAACTGTCGTCAAGTTTACATATTTGGGTTCAGATTTGTTTTTTGTTTTTACTTTTTCTGATCTCTTTTCTTAATTTCTACCTGTCAATTTATTATGGTTTAGTGAATAGACTTGTGGCGCAAAACTACCAGAATTGGATGGAAGGGCACATATTCCTTAACGAAAGTACAAGTAAAGGGGTAGAATCTGTAAATAAAGTACATGAGCAAGAACCATAAAAAAACATTAGTATAGTGGCAAAACGTGCATTTACCTGCCAAATAAAATTGTAAGCTTCTATTAAGAGTACAACATTGTCACATGTGCCAAAAATTTCATCAAGGATGTGTGAAATGGCAATTAGTAATCAGTGCCCCATGCTTACATAATATGTTTCTAGAAACTGTCTCTTGAAATTTATTAATTAAAATGACAAATATGATCCTTTTAAATTTCTGTTGAACTTTTAACTTCCAGATTATTATGAAATATATTATTGTGGCTTAAGTATTTTTTGTTAATAAATCTATCAAATGCTTATTTAGTAGAATATTTGAAGGTCGAAGGTTATTGAGTGGCTAATTTTTGCAAATAGCCTGGGGCATGATTAGTGGATACCCTTGTGAACTAGCAAATGTCCGTTAACCTAGGCCAATGGACAGGCAGTATAGTGTATACTTTCAGCTGGTTAACAATCCTGGATACTCCTTCTGACATAAGATCGTGTATCAATAATGAAGCCCCCTCTCTTTTTCTAATTCAACAGATCCCTGAGGAAGAAAAAAATCTTGGTCCCCAAGATCGCCTGATTCACGTGTATCACTTCACAAAAGAGTCTGGACAGAATCAAATGGTATGGTTTATAGATACTTTAATCACAAGCTTTCTATCTAATGGCTGTTATGGAATAGAGAGGTTTCCAGGTTCTTACACTCTACTACGTTTGTGTCCTCAACAGCAAGTACAGAATTTTGGTGAACCCTTTTTCTTGGTCATCCATGAAGGTGAAACTTTAGCTCAAGTTAAAATGCGCATACAAAAGAAACTGCAGGTCCCTGACGAGGAGTTTGCAAAGGTATTTTATTTGCACTGTTTGGTCAAGGAAACAATCACATAAGCCTCCCCACACTTGACACTGTAACAATTATCATGCATTGTATTGTAAAGTTTAGCTTTTGCTTTCTTCAGTATGTGTTTATTTGTCAAGTATGAATCAGTTCCTCATTAACCCTCTTTCTTTCTCAGTGGAAATTTGCATTTCTGTCGCTGGGTCGTCCAGAGTACTTGCAGGATTCTGATGTTGTGTTCACCCGCTTTCAGGTGCTGTTACAAGTCTTTTTCTCCTCCCTTGCAAACTTCCATTTTTTCATAGCATTTCCTAGAAAATTGGAAATTATTGGTGCTCTTTTCTTTTATGGTATGTGCATTTAGTATTTTTCCCTTTTCTTTCAGAGAAGAGATGTTTATGGCGCTTGGGAGCAGTACCTTGGCTTGGAGCACCCTGATAATACTCCTAAAAGGTCTTATGCCGTTAATCAGGTTTGTGTTACTCATACAACTACAATTACATCTATGGGTTTGCTAAGACTGCCTCCTTAATTTACTACTATTTTAGCAAGGACTCTGAGATCAGTTCTTACTCTTACGGAAAGCTAGAATCATTCAGTTTTGTTACCCTAGCTTTTTCTGTTCGTCTTGTGAAACTATGGAGTTAGTTTTCATTGATTGGTCTCAAAATGTTGCAGAACCGTCACACGTTTGAGAAGCCAGTTAAAATATACAATTAGGGAAGAGCTGATTACCCTCCACCTGCACATAAAGCCGAGTAGGACATCTCATGCTACAATATAGAGGATGAGAAAAGTGGTACATTGAAGGGAGAAGACAATGAAGCTCGAATTGAAGTAATTTCTGTAGGATTTGATAATTGGTTTTGTAGGGTATATGTCTCTCTGTTGCGATCCGGGGTAGGTGGAAGGTCACCCTTATGTAGTTTCTTGTTATTGTTGATATGCCCTGCCTGAGCTCCTGTCTTTTCTAGCCTTTCTCCTAATGAAGACACCTTGCTTTATAGGGTTGGTTTCGTACTCTTACCATATAAAGGTCCAGGGTAATTTAGCAGTACATAAGAAGATTTTGACTAGGGGGATGCATACCGGGTATAGTTGGCCGAGTTTGACATTTGATTCTTTGTTTTTCCTTTGTCTTGGGGGATGGGCTTGTAAAATGGTTGCTTTACATTTCCGAGCTTAGCTGGTGTAGAAGAACCGTCTGCTGTGCAGCTCAGGTTGGTTTTATAGCACCTTTGTTAATTAATATAAGTGTTGGTTCACATTTGTTTCCGCAAGGCTTTTGCTGCTGTGCAAAATCTCTTATTGGGTCAAGACTTGAGAATTTCTCTCTCCTAAAAGTCTTTATCCAAGGCACAGGTGAGCCCTATCTTGGGTCTTTACCGACCACTATAATGGTCTTTCGCTGGGAGGTAATGGGACGTCGTTTTATTCCGTCGCCCGTGGGCCGTGGCGCGTCATGAACTCACATTCAAAGCGGTGAATCTCGCAATCCTTTTCTATTTTATGGTGGTGTTCGATCTCATCAAGTTACTGCAACAAATGCAGAATGATGTCGTGCGGCGGGTTAGCTTGGATAGATGAACCCCAGCGCTAACTCTTAAGCCTTGCTTGCAGTTTGTTGGCAGACAATTTCAAAGTATGGTTGCATATATGCTGGAAAGGTTATTGCGTTGCAATATGCATCTTTTTCTCTGCCATCAGGGCAGGATGCCAGATATATATCGTATTCTGAATTTCTTCAAAAGTGAAGATTGGTTAACCTATCATTCCTCATCCTTTACTCATGATTAGATTTTCAAGATGGCCAATTACACGTACATGGGATTGGTATGTCCTTAGTCCAAACTACATGAGCTTTGTTTGTTGTGTTTTGAGAGCGAAGAAGAGTGAGTGGATGGATGTTTCTTATCTCTTTTATATAAAGACTATCATTGCCCGCGTTGAGCAGTTGTGTTGATGTTTTTCTTTTTTTTCTTTTTTATAAAAAAAATTCAAGCATTGAAAATTTATTTTCTAATAATAAAATAAAATTTATCTTGAACTTAAAATATGATACATATTAGATGGTATTTTTAAAAAAATATTGATGCACTATTATATTAGAAAATATTTTTTTTCAAATATTAACATGAAGACATTAGATAGATTTAGGTTAGCTAGTTAAATTTACGAGTCGGGTAATGATATCATGATAATCCTATAGAAAATAAATCATAGTAAATTAAAAAAGCTAATTTCTAATTAACTCAATATTGTAGGATGAATAAAACAAAATTTAAAATAACAAAAAAACTATCAAAGTCAACTTGGATTAACTTGCCAAACCTGTGACTCAAGTTAAGATATTGGGATAACCCCATAAAAATTAAATTGAAAAAATCATGAAGCTCGATTTCTAAGCAATTTAGTATTAAAAAATGAAATAAAAAAATTACCTCCAAAAAAAAAAAACTAAAGTTAATTTAAATTAACTTGTTAGACTCGTGATTTGAGTCATGAAACTGAAATAACTTTATAAAAAATAAATAAAAAAATTATAAAGCTTATTTTTAACATATCTAATGTTGAAGGTTAAAAAAACAAAACAAAAACTAAATCCATGAGACTGCTCTAAATAAAATGAATTGAAAAAAAATTATGAAATTTAATTCTTATTAAATCTAATATTAAAAAATGAAATTGAATAAAAAAATCTAAATAAACAAAAAAAATATATTGAGTTGTTGAAGAGTGAAATTGAAAAAAAATAATTCAATTTAAAAGGACTTAAAAAAATTAACCATGTAAACCCGGGTTTACATGCCAAACATGAGACTCAAATCATGTGATTAAGATAACCTTTTTGAAAACAAATAAAAAAAATTATAAATCTTAATTAAAAAAAATATTTAATTAAAAAAGGATCTAAAAAAATTATTAGTTAACCCGGGTTAATTTCCCAAACTTGCGACTTGGATCATGAAATTGTGATAATCCTTTATAAAGAAAATAAAAACATTACTGAGCCAAGTTTCCAAGCAACTCAGTATTGAAGAATGAAATAATAAAAAACAATCAGAACAAGTAGCAAAAACAATAAATCAAATCAATCTAAATTAACCTTTTAAATTTGCGATTAGTCATGAGATCATGATAAATTCATTAAAAAAAATATTATGAAAACCCGTTTTCAACATATCTAATGTAAACTTAAACTAAGAGGTTGATATATAACCCAATATAAAGAATTAAAAAAAAAGTTGAAGCATAATTCCCAAAACAACTTAATATTGAAATAAGAAATTGAAAAATAATTTGGGTTGTTGTTGGGTAAAATTAAAAAAAAAAAACAACGAAACAAAAAAGTAAAAAAAACACAAAACACTATTCCAGTAAATAATATTTTATAAATATAGCTACAATGATTTATCCATATTTTTTTAAAACATAGTTATTATATCTAGCTTGAGGGTTGACTCGATCAAGTAGCCAAATTCCGGGCTATACAAGTTAACCCAGGTCAACTTAGAAAATATAAAATAAAAAATTGTTTGAGGTTTTCATATCCCACATGGAAAATTTTTGAAACAATACATGTGGATGTTGACTAAAAAAAAAAGTAAAGCGTATTATAGTTATTCCACATTGAAAAGTTAAGAAACAATCCATATGAATATAGGTCATAAAAAGAAATGCGAAGTGTAGTATACTTATCTGTTATTGTAAACTTAAGAAACCATTTATGTGTAATTAGGCTATATATAATTATCCTACATTGAGAAATTTAGAAACAATCCATGTGAAAGTAGACTATAAATAGTTATCCTATATCAAAAAATTAAAAAATAATTCATATGAATACAAACAATAAAAAATAATATAAAGTGTCGTATTGTTACCTCACATCGAGAAATTAAGAAATAATTGAATGTGGTCATATATAATTATCTTATATCAAGAAATGAAGAAACAATGTGTGGATGTAAGTTATATAAAAAAAATGTGAAGTGTAATATAATATAATTATCCTATATTAAAAAGTGAAATAATTCAAGTGAATATAAATTATGTATAGTCACCACACATCAAAAAATTAAAAAATAATGCATGTTGATGTAAACTATAAAAAAAACATGTGAAGTATAGTATGGTTATTTCATATTAAAAAAGTGAAACAATTTAAGTAAATATAGACTATATATAGTCATCACACATCAAAAAGTTGAGAAATAATTATATGAATGTTGACTAAAAAAAAAAAAGATACGGGAAGGGTAGTATTTATAAATTAATTTTATATTTTTTTAAAGTTATTAAAAAATATAAAAAAATCAGGTCTCATTCAAATTATACCGAGTCATCTGAGTTTCAAGTTGACTTGACAAATTGTTTAGGTTTGACAAGGTCAAATATAAGTTTAGATTTTTATAATTTAAAACCCGTTCAAGATTTCAAGTAACTTAAATTCCAAATCAACCCGTAAAACTAAGCCAGGTTACATGAATATGCTTTTTAATCTTTTGTTAATATCAGTTCAAGCAAAAGTTTCGACGTTTAATATGTTCCAAACTCGGAATTAAAAACATCTTCCCATTGGAACAAGTCTCACATATACCTGAAAGTTCTTTTATTTTAGGTAAACATTTTAATTAAATATTTGAAGTATTTAAACCAAAAGGTTTTTTATCCCACATTGAAAAAACATGATTTTTTCCTTGGGAACATAGAGTATATATACTAATGGGTTTCAAATCCCACATTGAAAAAACATAACTTTTTTCATGGGAACATAGAGTATATATATGAAAGGGCTTCAAATCCCACATTGGAAAAACATGATTTTTTCCTTGGGAACATAGAGTATATATACTAATGGGTTTCAAATCCCACATTGAAAAAACATAACTTTTTTCATGGGAACATAGAGTATATATATGAAAGGGTTTCAAATCCCACATTGAAAAGATACTACGTTATCCCTTTAAGTTGAAGTATTTAAACCAAAAGGTTTTTTATCCCACATTGAAAAAACATGATTTTTTCTTTGGGAACATAGAGTATATATACTAATGAGTTTCAAATCCCACATTGAAAAAATATAATTTTTTTCATGTGAACATAAAGTATATATATGAAAGGGCTTCAAACCCCACATTGAAAAGATACTATATTATCATTTTAAGTTGAAATATTTAAACCAAATTTTTTTTTATCCCACATTTAAAAAAAAAAAAAAAAACCCGGGTCTCGTCCGGGTTTGCCCGGGTTGCCACAGCCGGTCTTTTATTAAACCCGAACCGGTCCAGCCACCGGGTCCCGGGTTGACCCGCCGGGCCGGGCCGGGTTTAATAACTATGCCCTCCAACAGTAGCTGCGTGTAGGCTACACCCGCAATCAGGGGTATTTTTGAAATTTCCAGTGAAATTTAAGAGTATTTCGGTATTTTTACTGGCCAGTAGTATTCAGGACTTCTAAGAGTATTTTTAATTTTTATTACATGTATTTTGTATTTTATAAAATATCCTAAATAATAATAATAAAAAAAAAACAACGAGTATCCAATGCTTGAATTTTCCATGCAAAAAGTCCAGGGATAAAATCTATTAGTTTTGAAAAAAATATATTTAAAAAACAAATAAGAAGAGATTTTGGACCAGATAAAAAAAAGAGAGACATAAGAAGAGAACATGACTAGATTTGATTGCAAAGAGGTTTTCTCCATTGACGATGTTGGGTGTAAGAGGACCAAAGGGTAGATTGAATCAGACTTTATCAACTATTGGAAAAATCAACATAAACAAAGTTTTTACCTTATACTTTTCTTCCTTATTCTATAGATTTTGGTTTGTAATTATATGATTATAAGATAAATATTATTGTTAAGGCTTCAATGTAGCCTCTGATTGACATTCTTGAATTTCTTATTTATGTTATTAAAGTATTTATTTTTTTATTGTTTTATTAATGTGGGTGTCTAGATCAGCTTGCACGTACCTCGACTAATCTCACGGATTTTGAAGTTAATGACCATGTAAGTTTATATTGATCCTAAGATTTGTGAGACTCTAACTGGTGATCGAATATTAAAGCATTTATAAATCGTAAGATTTGTGAGACTCTAACTGGTGATCGAATATTAAAGCATTTATAAATCCTTATGTGTTAAGTATGCATAATTGTATATAATAACTTTAAATAATCGATTACTATTTGAATAAATTGTTGTTCATGTTGATATGAGAGATTATGCATGTTATTTGCTTATGCATGCCATAAATTGAATGAAAAAAAAATCCCAAAAAGATTTGTGTGGTTGTTCTTTTGAAATATAATAGAAATTAATGTGTTTATGCTCTTTTAAACTTATATAAAAATATCATACGTTATTGTATGTAGGTAATTTTAATTTTACTTGAGATAAAGTCTTTGATAAATTAAAATATTTCATTTTCAATTTAGATGATAAAGACAAAGTAATATATTTTAGGAATCAATTTAGCTTGGTTATGTGAATAGAAAACCTTATTATCTTGTCCTTCAGTAAATTAAATTTATTTTATTATTGTGCTTTTGCTTGATTTCTATTTGGTAATTTGTTGATTTTCTTACACATATTCATCTACTTCATTTTTCAAATGATTTAGGATTAAAATAATTTTAATAGCTAATATATAGAAGGTTCATTTGGGAATAATAATCTTATACACATTATATTACATCAAACGATTAGTATACTTGTTATCTAAAAATATATATACAAAAACAAAATTGGATTAGGCAAACTCCATCTAGAGTTCTGCTCTTCTGATTGGAGTTGATATCGCTACCATCTCCTAGATAATGTCATTGAGGTTCAACCCCATCTTATATCCAATATGATGCGGTCGCATCATATCAGATATTTCCTGAACTTATTTTTGTTTATTAAATAGACATAAGTAGAAAAAAGAAATTCTATATGAAAATATTCTTAATGAATTTTATTTTAACTCTCCTCTTTGTATCTGTCTTTTTCTTCAAGGTGAGGCCATAAATAACCAATAGATACACTAATTACCATAAAATTTTCGATTTGTAATGCCAAAAAAACTCACAGGGAAGGGGGGGGGGGGGGCAAGAACTAATGCTCAGACCCAGAATCAAGCTATTAAATTGTATGCATACAATCTTGAAACTGTTATGCAGCACGTTCAGTTCAATTCACTCCTCACCGTGATCCTTTATACAGCGAAAATGATTCTCAATTCCAAACACCTTATCTGGAGGAAATTTGATCCTACAGCTTTTGAAACCTTGCAAAGTGACAATAATATAACGAGAGGATAACTATACTGGAGATGCATCACTGACATATATCATACCGTGTTCAGTCCACTGGGGAGGGCATGACATGAACCCTACCGAGTTAAGTCTACACTCTAACACTAGTGGATAAGACTTGGGAGATGCAGAACAAATGAATTGGTTAGCAGCTCAGCCAATAAATAAGACTCTGCTTGTGAGTTATGTATTGTTTAGGCTGCCCAAAACATTTTAGAAGTAGTTTAAAAGAAATGAGAATTCATCATCAAGCATACAGAAGAGTAACTATCAGGAGCTCCGAATCTTTGGGAAATGCACACCCTATTTCACCCTGAACAAATCGACCATGTCTTTTCAGTAGAAAACTGGATGTGTTCTTGATTTGAATCAATCTATATTACAAAATCCCCACACTAGTTCTACACAACATGCAAATCCATAACGAGTAGACAGCACTGTAAATTATCTAGCACGGTTATATCTAATTGTCATGAAACAAGACCTACCTCCAACTTACAACTTCAATCACTCACAAAAAGATGGCATATGTACCTGGATGGCTCAAAGCACCCCTCCTCTTTGGCTGACTTATTAACATTTTAGTGAGCTCCGAAACAGTGTGGCTGACAAATGCAGTCGATAGCATGGATCAGCTTTCTCCGAGGGCCCACCGCATCCGCACCCATATCCTTCAGCTTCTTCATGCTTAGATTCACCAGCTGAAACTTACTGAAACTCTTCTCTTGAAAAATCCTCACAAACTGCCGCAACCCAATTGATGCTAGCCACCTGCTCAATCCACCAGCCTTTTGAAGCTTCTTCTCAAGAAGTGATGCCCTTAGCCTCTGATTTAGCAACATCTCACCATCAAGGAAACTACCTGGCCCAAGCAGAAGTCTTGACCGCTTGATTGTTTTGGATATGTTTGACACTCCAGGCGCATCAATAGACCTAAAAGTATCAGCTAGGTTTGGCTTTCTCGATTCCATGGTTACATTCAGTCTACGTAGACTGTGTAAAGCTGAAAAGTGGTGTGCAGGAGGAGTTGCTGTGGCAGTAATAGGATCACCACCTCTATTAGGAGCCATTGGTGCGAGTTTCTCCAGTTCATCAACTAAAGAAATCCTCCTAGTATTAGTAGTAGCCTCAATCAGAACAGTCGATTTATGATTGACTGCTTTCACCGGCACAGCTGCATCTGGCTTGCTTGGTCCTGGGTCTAGCATCCTCCCAACAGGAAGGGGAGGCACCAGAATGGTGACTCTCTGCTTTTTGACTATAACCCAACCATCTTCTCCATCAGAATCATTCTTTTTGCTTGCAGGCTTCGCTGCTACATGTCTTTGCTTTGGTTTTCCCATGATTTCAGCCTGGAAGTGGAACCCTATTACAAATGATAGAAACTACAAACAAGAATTATTCTTTCCTAAACAAAATCACATTAATTCCTTATAAAAAGAATGCAATGTTCCGGTTTTAATTATCTATCTGGAAGAGCCAAGAAACCTGAAATAAGTTCCTTGATTCTCCATACCGAATATCTAAAATAAAATAGCAATAAAAATCAAATTGAAAAACAGAAAGACAGATGAAGTTACCCCAGGAAATAGAACGTAATCAAATTGAAAATCGATCGATTAATTCGTATCCGCGAAGAACCAGGCAAGGAATGCCCTGATCTGGGGAGGAGCTTGAGCTTGAGCTTCGATTGATTTTCATCATCATCATATATATATATATATATATCATAATGAAAGTTGTAAAATAAAATGTAAAAGATCCAATCCAAATTGTGCTACTCTCGGGCCTAGAATATGATGTTAACAAGGCTAGGCCCATTTTTACTTTTGAAAAGTCTTATCAGTCTCTGTAATTAATCACAGTTAACTAATTGATTAGTTTCCTGTGGTATTGGAAATAATTCATCTTAACAAGAACAAATTTTTCTAAGAGCGTTTATATATTTTTGGATTGTCATTCGTCATGTTTGTTGGCACTGGGCCTTGGCCCATTGACCCATTTCGGCTTATATGAGACCACCAACTTTCTTTTCTTCTTCATTTTAAAAAAAATCACTAGTGCGTTTGTCCGGGCCTTCGCTCCTCATAAACTTTGATTTTCTAACATTTAAATATACATTATTATACATAGAACTAATTCTCCTCAAGTTTTGTTATCTATGTAAACAGTGTAATCCACGATACAATAATCATAATTCTACCCTTTGAAAACCAAATGATTAAACACGGGGTGAAATAATATTTTCACTTTATTGCACAGTATAATTACATTCATATTTTTTTTATAAAAAAACAAGTTAATATCTAAGGCAGTGTTATTAAACCCGGCCCGGCCCGGCGGGTCGACCCGGGACCCGGTCGACCCGGGGCCTGGACCGGGCCGGGCAACCCAAAAGACCGGGGGAAGGAAAAAAACGGCCAGACCCGGCCTGACCCGGGTGACCCGGACAGACCCGGGTGACCCGGCCTAACCCGGGTGAGACCCGGAATATAAATACCAACACACCTGCTAAATTTTACCCTAATTTCTTTCTTTGCCGTTCGAACAAATTGTGTGTATCTTCTGCTCTAATATCAAATTTAATTCGAAAGAGAAGCTCGATTCCATTGCTAGACCTGGAAACTTTACTGCATACAGACTTGAAGTTCGGGCATTGTTGAAGAGCAGACAAGGTATCTTTTGCTCTTTCATGATTTCATCTTTTTGGCACTTTATTTGACCTGTGCTTTATAATGATTCTTGAACAGAAAGTCTTCCATTTAGTTGATCATTTTGGATTTGGAATTTATAGGAGAGAAATATAGAACTTGTGTGCAGCCCATGTTTAGTATTATTGCAAATATGAAACAGTAAAGATGAAAATAATCTCTGCTGTTCTTGAATGGGTTTTCACTTTTCAGACTAATTGGCCAAGCAAACTTGCAGGCCGAGTTTACTTGATAGTTAAAATATGCTTCAAAATTGAACTACTCAACATCCCATTACATTGTTTTAACTTCTAAGCCCCTAACTGGATCAGCTATTCTAGAAATCTGACTTAATCACCTGGATACCGAGAAAAACTGAAGCTTTTTTTTGTATTCTAATAAACAAAAGATTTCTAACAGCATTGATTTTTCTTAGCTCCCAGATACAGACTGTATCGAACCTAACTTGAGGTTTCGAAATATCTTGAAGAACTTTCTGATATTTGTTGGTCAGCTTAAAATAAATGACTTCTACTGTCAACTTTCTCTGCTCAAGTGTAGAATCATAGGTGACAAATAAGTTCTTGTATATATAAATCATAGCACAGCTGGCCACTGTTTAAGGTTCTTGCCTTTTCTTTCTGGTTTCTCTGTAATTGATCAGTTCCCATCTTTATGTTTGGATAGATTGGCTTCAGTTTTCATTGCTTGCATGTGTGTGTTGTTAGTAGACTCTGATCTGCTGTTGAATTGCTGGCCAAAGTTTAAAGAAATCTTGGATATAGAAATCAGTTAAAGTTATGGATGTTTGCAGGGCATAGTGTTCTCTCATTGCGTGAAGCACTGGACTGGAACGAGCAAAAGGACTTGAACTTGATTTAGTTGAGGTAAGCTTTTGCAATTTATCACCATTCAATTTTTCTCATCGTAGTTCAATTTTTCATGCTTGCCTTATTATGTGCTTGAGCTTTCGTTGGGTTATACATACCGAAATAGAGCACCTGATTTAGCTTTGCAGCAACAACCATCAGGCATGATAATTGAGAACATATTGATACTGAAAAGAAAACAGAAATTTCATTAGCCTCTTAAACCTTTTTGGTTCTTTTTTCTCACTGAGAACATATGATAATTGAGAACATATTGAGAACATGTCTGTTTAGCACAAGATTAACATTACAAAAAGGGGGGAGGGTTAACAACTATATGCTTAAGGGGTTGCTCTACATTTCTCACTGCCTCCTTAGTTCCATTCTCAGCGACTATAAGTTTGTTAGATCCGTTCTTTTCCATTGCAACTCCTGCAAGGAAACCTAATTTTTCAGCTAGTGCTAATCTAGGCGCTATGATAGATTTATGCTCACACTCTGAAGTTTAATTTTTCATACTTGCCTTATTATGTGCTTGAGCAGCAGCAACCAACACATGCAACCTTTTTATTCATCATGTTAGTTTGATTTGATTTACTATAGGTTTGTAAAATGGCTTCTCAACATGGTAGCACTTCAAATACCACTCCTTCAACTACTCAATCATCTGAACCTTCAATTTCCATATCAACATCAAGTGGTATAAGAGGAAAAACAGATTTGGCATGGGGTCATTGCAGAGAAGCTCCTGAACTTAGTGTGGGATGTAAGAAAACCAAGTTAGTATGCTTATATTGTGCCAAAGTTTTTGCGGGTGGAGGCATTAATCGATTCAAGCAACATTTAGCTGGAACTAAAGGAGAAGTGGAACAATGCCGCAAATGTCCTCCGGATGTTCGTCATCAAATGATTCTGAATCTTCAGGGGAATGTTGAAAAGAAAAGGAGAGCTAGAGAAATGGAAGCAGATTTCAATCCGTATAGCACTAAACAAAGAGAGCATGAGGAGAGGATGATTAGACAATTAGAGGATGATTATAAAGGCGATGATGATGATAATGACGATGATGATGTTGAAGTTGATGGTAAGAAGCTAATGTTACCACCGAAGGTTGCCAATAAAGGAAAGAGTAAAATCACTGGTGCTGTTAAACAATCGTCTGTAAGATGTGGAAAACAGAAAGAAAATATAACATTAGGGGCATATTTTATTCCAAGAACAACTCATGGTGCTCAAAAGTCTCTCCAAAGTTGTTGGAAAAACAAAGAAGCTGTCGAACGATGTGATCTTGCTATAGCGAAATGGATGATTGATGCATGTGTACCATTCAATGCTGCAAACTCTGTTTACTATCAACATGCTATAGATGGTATAACAGCCATGGGTCCTGGTTATAAAGGACCAAATTTCCATGCTCTTCGTGGTTATTACCTAGCAAAGGCGGTTGATGAAGTGAAGATTTTTGTTGAGAGTTATCGAGAAACTTGGAAGAAGACCGGTTGTACATTAATGGCTGATGGATGGACAGATCAAAAGAGGAGAACTTTAATTAATTTCTTAGTATATTGCCCTAAAGGAACTATTTTTTTAAAAACAGTAGATGCATCAGAGGCCTCAAAGACTGCTGTGTTGTTGCATAAATTATTTAGAGAGGTTGTTTTATTTGTTGGGCCTGAAAATATTGTGCATATGGTGACTGATAATGCTTCTAATTATGTTGCTGCTTGCAAGTTGTTGGTGGAAGAATTTCCTTCAATATTTTGGTCTCCATGTGCTGCTCATTGCATCAACCTCATACTCCAAGATGTTGGTAAGCTACAGTCAGTTTG
The DNA here is from genome assembly GCA_033617975.1 of Populus alba x Populus glandulosa. Lineage (NCBI taxonomy): Eukaryota > Viridiplantae > Streptophyta > Magnoliopsida > Malpighiales > Salicaceae > Populus > Populus alba x Populus glandulosa. Next base: position 20,397,106 of record CM066148.1, read on the forward strand.
TTCTGTTGTTGATCATGCTTCTAGTATTACAAAGTATATTTATAATCATTGTTATCCACTATATTTGATGAGGAAGTTCACTGGAGGGAAAGAAATACTTCGACCTGCTCCTACTCGCTTTGCTACTAATTTCATAACTTTGCAAAGCATTTTAGTACACAAAGATAATTTGAGAGCTATGGTGACATCTAGAGAATGGGTCTCCTCTGCTTATGCTAAAGATAGCAAAGGAAAAAGGTTTGTTGATAGTGTATTGAACTCTACGTTTTGGGAAGAATGTGCATCAATTGTACTAATGACCGAACCATTGGTTCGAGTTCTACGAATTGTTGATAGTGATGATAGACCTGCTATGGGATATTTATATGAGGCTATCCATTCTGCAAAGGAAGAAATGTTGAGGAGATTTCAAAAGAAAAGAACTAAGGTGCAACCTTTCATAGACATCATTAACAATAGATGGGATGGACAATTGTATAGGAAGCTTTATGCAGCGGGATTTTGGTTGAATCCTCGATTTCAGTATGATGTCAATCTAATGGATAGATATATAAACACCATTTCCGGACTTCTAGATGTTGTTGAGAAGTATGCAAATGGAAATGCAATTATGCTAAGCAAGCTTACAAGTGAAATGAAGTTGTTTAGAAATGCAGAACATGACTTTGGTAGAGTGTCCGCGAAAAATGATCGCACCCTTTTACCTCCAGGTATGTAATTATTTTCATATTCAAAGTAATTTAAAAATATTATCTTGATATAATCTAACTTATTAATTTTGTATATAGATGAATGGTGGGTGTTGTATGGAACTTGTGCTCCAAATCTCCAAAAGCTAGCTATACGAGTTTTAAGTCAAACTTGTAGTTCTTCAGGATGCGAGAGGAATTGGAGTATTTTTGAGCACATCCACTCTAAGAAGAGAAATCGATTAGAGCATCACAGACTTAATGACCTAGTTTATGTCCACTATAATCTGAGATTAAAACAAAAGTATTTTCTTTTCTCTAATTCTTCAAAAGTTATTTATATTATTACATAGCATCATTGATACTTATATTGTGTACTTTAACTTTGATTTTGTAGAAATTATTGGAAAGGACGGAATTATGATCCAATTAATTTTGAGGCATTTTCTGACACTGAAAATTGGATAGTAGAAGATGATCCATCATCTTTAACAACTGAAGAAGTAGAGATCTTTCGTCGTGATTTATCAACCATGACTATTCAAGATACTTTAAATGAAGGTAATGGAAGATTTGATTTTTCACTTTGTGTCATGATTATCATGTTTATTGATTAAGCATGTTTCAATTGTAGATTTGATAAATATAAATGAGATTGAAGATGTCTGTGATGATGAAGATACACAAGAGCCTGATGATGTTTCAATAGGCATTAATGAGGTTGGCTCAATTCCATTGGTATTTGATTCAAATTTTGCTCCTATGGACACTGAAGATGTCAATGCCTATATTCAACCAAAGTGAAGATGTTGTGTAGAAAAAATATGGTTATTCCAATGAGGTCTTGTACTTTACCATTCTTTTCTTTTTTAAAATTATATTAGTGTTAAGTGTTCAACATATTCTAAAATCTTTTGTTTTCTTTATGCAGCTGAAGATGTTGATTTATGGATTCTAATGCAAAATGGAGTTAAAATGTTGATTTATAGATTATAATGCAAACTAGAGTTGAATGTTGTCACTTTATATTTATTATGTTGAATTATATATCTCTAGAACTTGTTATTTTATTATCTTTATCTTTAAATTATGTTAAATGTTTGTTTATTTGAAGATAAATGCACTTTCTAATCTATTAATGCTAATTAATTATGCTAGTACATATGTTAATGTGATATTTTCTTGTTAATTATGCTAGCATATATATTAATGTGATATTTTATGTTAAAAAAATCATATTAATGTGTGTTTTTGTTCTTAACCCGGGTTGACCCGGGTCAACCCACAAGACCCGTGACCCAGTCATTTCACCGGGTCAACTACCGGGTCGGGTCTGATAACTATGATCTAAGGGGTGTTTTTTAATTCTTACGTTTTTTATATAGTTCAACTATCTAATGTACATTGGGGTTAACTTTTGATTTGGCTAAGGTGAAGGGGAATTTTTGGTTTTTTAACATCAAGTTTTTTGTTTTGTAATTATTGTATGGGATCAAGGGTGTTTTGATCTTTTTATAAATAAAAATAATGGCTGGAATGTGCAAATCACAATCCATGAAGTCGGAGCCGCCATCACCCTTTAAACGGTGCTTGTGGTGCCTCCCGGTGATCATTGGTCCCATTCTAGGGTGGTGTTTGAAGCATTGTGCCACCTTTTATATGATGGGCTGATACGTGTCAGCCGTCAGAACACGGTAGAACTCTTATGATTCTTATTTTTTTTTGTTTTTATTGATTAATTTTTATTTCATCCTTAATTATTTTTTTTTATTACCTTTTTTTTGTTGAATTTAATTCTCATTTTTATTATTGCAATTCCTTTTATTTTTTTAGTTCTTTTATTGATTTTTTTTTTTGGCAATTTCATCTCTCATTGTTTAATTTCATTAAATTTTCATATCATATTTAGTGCTTATTTTTTTTATCATGATTTTAAAACCCAACACGAGAGTTGACCTCCGTCATGTCTTGAGCCACATGTTGGGTTGAATGACTAGAGTAATGGGGTCAATCAGATTTTTTATTGTACAGGAAGTAAAAATAACATTATTTTGATAAAAATAAAATAAAATCAACGGGTTTTGAAGTGATTTTCTCTTATCTAATCATTTGATTTTTTATTCAACTAAAAAGTAAAAATAATTTTATTTTGATAAAAAATAATAATGGAGAAAAAACTCAACGGGCTTTGACTTGATATTCCCCTCGCTAATCGTGTCATTGAACAGCCAAAGATCATGACCTCATCAAGCCAGGTCATTTCCCCCCCTATTTTTTAGGACTTAACTTGGCTTAGGCATCAAGTTACAAGGTTCACAAGTTAACCTGCTTGGTTAAGTCGAGTTTTACAATAGATTTTTTTTTATGTCTTTTTTTAAATTAATGTTTTTTTTTCAATTTCATACTTTGATATTTAGTTTATTGAGATTCTTGCGCCATTATTTTTTTAATTTTTTTTATACTCTTTTACTAATTCAAGTGAAAGATACAATGTCTTTGATGAATCCACATCAAGAAATTACACCGCTTGAAGATGTTCATTTTTTAAGATTTTTTTTCTTGGTGACAATACCTTACCAATGCCAAGAGTTTATCCAAATTCTCAGGTGTTTACAATTATGATTTGCATACAACAAGATTCAATTTTTCAGATAGTAGATTATATAATTGAAAACTATAATCTCTATAGCTTACTCAATAGCACTTAAGATGACTGAAGGTGTGTAAGTGTAGTGAGTGTGAGATTTTATGCTTTTGTGTTAAAATATAAAGATTTAATTTAGCAAAACTTAAAGTATGTTAGGATTGATGATTTCTAGTTGGTTTTTCTTTTGTAATAGATTCTATATCATTTATATTCAGAATCTCTCATTAATTTTGCATAAAAGAAACTTCTATATATGTTTCCAAAAGAAACCAGCCATTTATAGCCATTAGAATGCCTCCGATGCCTAAAGCAGTTGATCGATTCAAATGACCATGTATTTGGTTGACCGGTCCCCATGAAATCCCCAAGTGTTCATCACAAATGAACAATGATTGATAAAATTAGCTTAAAAACCAATTTTGACAGTTTCAAACCTGGTGAAACTTTAACCGATTAAATGTATATCAATACTATTTATGCATGCAATGTGAAGCGTGTAAGTTCATTTTAGTTTGTTATGGAGTACGATATAAAAATTTAACAATAAGCTCTAAAATAAATCCTTAATTGCTAAGTCTTCACTTGCTTTGCATATCAAATTTATTGATATATTTCTTTATTTAATTCCATATGCTTGTTGATGTGATCTTATAAAAAAACATTTTTAAATTTAATCTCATTCAAGCATATCATTAATCAATTTTTAATTTAATTGTTATTATCAAAATACAAGATATTATAAATATTAATATATGACCCATAGGTTAACATGAACCACCTATATTAACAACCCAATCTTATGTGGCTAAATCATAGTAGCCACACCTACAAAACACTATTAATTATAATTGTGTTTTGTGTTTTTTTGTTGAATTGTTTTTCTCAATTTAAACCTTCAACAACCTGGTTTTTTTTTTTTTTTTTTGCAATTTTATCTTCCAACATTAGATTATTTTGGAAATTATACTTTATAATTTTATCATTTACCGAGTTATATACTGGTCTTATGAATTTAATTTTTTTTTTCTCAATTTTAAGTTCAACATTAGATATGTTAGAAGCATATCTTCATGATTGTTTTATTTATTTATTTTCTATGAATTTATCTTAATCTCATAATCTATGCCAGAAGTTTAACAGGTTAATCTGAGTTGACTCAAGTTGTTTTATCTTATAGTTTTTTCTAATTGATTTTTTTTTCAATTTATTATTCAACATTGAGTTAGTTGAAAATTAAACTTTATAATTTTGTTGATTTATTTTCTATGTGATTATTTTGATTTCATGACTCGAGTCATAAGTTTGATAAGTTGATCAAGATTGACTCTGATTATTTTTAATTGAATATTTTTTTAATTAGCCTTTATAATTTTTATCATTTTATTTGTTATTAAATTATCTCACGGATTATAAGTGAACTAGAGCTTTTCGGTTCAATTTTTTTTTTATATATTTATCCTGATTCTGTTTTTTTAAATGAAATAGCATTCAGTGGTTTAAAAGAATCTTTATAACATTGATTTCGAAAAGGATTATCGAATGATATCATTGATTAATGTAAATAAAATAAAATTGATGAAATAAAATAATAAAAGATTGAATTTCATGTATCTGTTAAGGTTGCTTAACAAGTGAAGAAGAATTGGAGAAAAAATGAAGAAGAAATGAAGAAGAAATGAAGTAGAAAGGAGTGAAGAACAGAGAACTGTTCTGAGAGAATTCGAGAGAGAAGAATGGGACTGAATTTTCTGTATATTTTTCTATCCAATGTCAAATTTTCACGTGCGTTTTATAGTAACAGAATGAACTACTAACTGATTATCCTAACTGAATTCAACTCTTATAACAACATGTTAATTACTCTTTAACTAACTAACAGACTTAACAACCAAAAGGTTGCGTGCTGCAGACGTTAGCCAGCCTGCATTGCTTTTACTTCTTCTTCCACATGCTGCCTCCTTCTTAGAGATTAGGTACGTAACAGTATCAGAGGAGGGAAAATATGGGAGAAGGATGCGCTAAAAGCCTTTCTCTAAAAAGGGACCATCACTGCTACGGTGGAGAAGAAGACCCAGTTTCAGCAGTAGGGTGGGATGGGGTGTGTGATGGATCACAGCATTTCATAAATAAATGCACTTGGTGTTTGACTTTGCTGGTTTTGGTCAAACCGTAACTCCTGAAAAACTGTGCGACGTGTCATCGATCTAGCCGGCAAACTCTTCAAAACCATCGGATTACACGCGACGCCACAGGGGTCTTTCTTTGTACAAGGATGGAAGGAAGGGATTTCTTTCTACCTTTCAATAAGGTCAAAGCACCACAGAGAGAAAAGGAATCCCTTTCCAAATTCCAAAAAACTCTTTAGAAATGAAGTTTGGAGACACGTTCATGCAGTATTTGCAAGGAGATCAAACAGGGAATTTGGTTAAATCTGCTCATGTTGAGTACAAAAGACTCAAAAAAGTCTTAAAAAATTGCAGAAGCCAAGGTTCCGCATCCGCTTCTTGCAAAAACGAGCAGCAAAAGGACGAAGGAAATAATGAATTAAGTTCCGGGCTGTCTCAATTCTGCCATTGTGAATCTTGCCCTTGTAAGTTTCTTTTTTCCTCTCATGTTTTTGTTAGAAAGCTATAAACTTGATATGGGATTCCTGTCCTATTTGAAAACTTTTGGATGGCAGTTGTCGGCTGATTATTTTTTTTCTCAGTTTTGGTGCACCGAGATTAAGGCTAGCTGATTATGGTTCTCGTAAATATTAGATTAGATGAGGTAGTGGGTGATTGTTAGTTGCCTAGTTTTGTTTGTAAAGTTATTTGATTTTGTCCCAGAAGTGAAGAGTTAGACTGAGATATTCTTGCTCATCTTGAGGATAGGAGTTATGAGAAGGGTAGGTGAAAAATAAATTATGGCAATGAAATGAACTGTGACAATGATCGGGAAGTAATTAACTGTTTATAAATTGATTTTGCGTTTCTAAGATGGATGTAATAATGTTTTGAATTGGTTTTGTGGTAGTTCAAAGTGTCAGCTGCGGTAGTTGACTAAAAGTAGTTGGAGTATTTTCAAGAGATTTCATATGCGTTTTTGTCCTGTTTTGAACTGTTGTTGTATTTTTAAAATTGCTATAACAACTTATGACACACTTCCTATTTGCTAAACTCTCAAAAGTTTACTGATTTTTTTTTCTTTGATTTCATCACCATTTCTTTGATTTCATACAAAGGAGGATAAAATGGCAGTTTGATTGCCTTCTCCGGAAAATGTAGTTTGATTTGACGCGCTTTTGGTTAGCTATTCATGTCTTATGATATATGATAAATGTAATGATCCATATTGGCTTCTGGAAAGTTTTGTATATAAAATATTTTTGTTTGAATATTTGTGACAATTCACAATATAGGTTATTAAATCAACTTACTTTTACAGCCTCAATTTAGAACAGAATAATTTGAGGGCTGAATGTTTGTAATGGGGTTTATATCTTTGTTATAATTAAATATCTTTTTTAATTTTGTAGTGTGCGATCAAATTTTCTTTTCAGAATTGATGAGGGAAGCTTCACATATAGCTGGATGCTTTAGTTCTAGAGTTAGACATCTCCTCCATCTTCATGTTGCCAGGGGAATACAAAGATACAAACTGCGTCTACGTCAATGTTTCAAAAATGATCAGCAGACCATGGCTGAAGAAGGGCGAATGCTGATTGAATATGTTACCATGAACGCAATTGCTATTCGTAAAATTCTAAAGAAATACGATAAAGTCTGCACCAATTCAGTCCATTTTTATCTTTTGATCTTTTTATTAGGTTTATGTTATCCTACATCGAAGACAAAACTTACAGAGATTTTCTGAACTTCAATTTTAGGTGCATTGCTCTGTTAATGGGAACAATTTCAAATCCAAGATGCAGGCTGAACATATAGAGCTTTTGCAATCGCCTTGGCTGATAGAGTTGGGAGCCTTTTATTTGAATTTTGATGGAATAGATGGAGGAGAGTTTAGTGAGTTTTGCAGTCAGTTTTCTTGTGATCTCAATGGTACAGAACCTGTTATGACACTGACACTTCCAAACTCTATGAAATTAGAATACTGTCTGACATGTGCCATTTGCTTGGTAAGACATCATTTCTGGTACATTCCAAAGGAACAAAAAAAAGAAGAAGATTAACATTTTTTTTTTGTTGGTCTTATCATCATCATCTCTCAGGAGACAGTTTTTAATCCGTATGCTTTGAGCTGTGGTCATCTTTTCTGCAAGTTGTGTGCTTGCTCAGCTGCTTTTGTGCTGATGTTTGAAGGCCTTAAAACTGCAAGTTCAAATGCAAAGTGCCCCATCTGTAGAGAGGTTTGTATGTCTTTAAAGCAATTTGAGGTTTATAATTTTCTGCACTAGACCACCTTATGTGTATCTGTTGCGCGTACTTGCACATGTGTCAATGCATATTATATGTTTGAATTAGAAAGTGATTTGCATGAGTATATATGTGCTTCTAGAGAAATGAATTTCATTTACTCAGGAAAGGAAATACCATCCAGTACTCTGCCTGACTTGCACAGGATTTATGTCAACTAGTTGTCTCGATGGTTAATATGGCATTCAACCGGTTCTGGATCAATTATTTATCCACATGAATTCCAAAAGTTTTAACTGGTAGTAAACAATTGATGAGTTTAGGAGAGGAAGGGAGGAGGAAAAAAAATATAAATGTTTAAATCCGCTACAAAGGAAAGGAGACTACAAATGGACACAAGGGAGCCAATCTCAACCTAAAGACCATTAAAGAGAATTCATTCAAAATATAACATGACATGATATGACATCCACTCCACAAGACTCCTAACATAGCCTTGTATAGTTTTCTGGTAATCAAAGACTTCTATTTCCTGGACCTCTTGAAACCAATAATTTCATATACTTTTACCTTTCTTAAGATCCTAGTTTCAAAGCTCTGACTCATTTATTCCCAAAACATAAATAGCTGAATTAATTCCGGTTTTGAAAGACACTATCTTATCCACTACATCAGCAATGTGAGCAATTCAGAATACATGTCTGGTCCAACATGCCTAGAGGAAATGAGCATCTATCTAAATGGAATATGAAAACCATGTGTTTTTCATTTAAGTATGTGTTTGGCTTTCTGGTTGACTTTGCAAAATGTAGATCATGAGTCATAAAGCTGGTTTCTGACCCTTTCAAAAACTAATTTTGAAACCTCGATACACTTAAACACAACAGCATGGCTTAAGCAACCCAGTGTTGCTTTCTCAATCCTGTCAGAGCCTTAGAAAGAGTCATTCTTTCTCATCTTTGAGTCCAAAACAATGTATTTTTTTTTCTTTAAATGGAAAGTTGCAATGCTGTTACTTAAGAGTTTTTAAAATACTTTCCTCGTCATATGATCTTGTTGACATCTGATGTTTTGCATGATTGTCTCTCATATTGGAATATGAAAAGATGCATTGTTTGTTATTGAATTGGTACCCTTCTGAGATGTGCTGTTGCTCAAGGCTGTGTTGGGTTCTGGGTTGGCAGTAATGTCACCGCCAGTTCCCTCCTTTGACCACTTACCAATACCATTTAATGCTCTTCCTTTTTTTATTTCTTAAGAGTACAACCACACCCAAGGATTAGATGATTGAGAGAAATGACTATGTATTTATCTTTTAATCAGTCTTATGGTGTATCTTATTCCTGTTGTTGTTCTTATACTGATCGGATATGAATACTCTTATGCCATCCCCTTACTGAGCTGCCTTTATGTGCATAACTTCTTATAATGTCTCAAGCATCAGCATGCATGATTTCAGATAATCATGCCATGCTACTATCAATTGATGTTCATCCTTCCCCCACCGATACATAGCCTCAGGATTTGAACACTGTATAAAAGTACTAGTCTAGCATACTCTTTGCTGATAAAACAATTTATGTGCAAAACTAGGTATATGATGATGAAATCATTACAAATTTGTTATCCTTTGTCACTAGAATACAATACTGTGTTTTGATCTTGGTGGGCAAAAATGATGATATTTTGATAATTTAGTTTTCAATGGTAACGGGGATTATTCTAGCTAGTGCAATAACGGAAGGCCATACTTTTCAGGGAGCTGTTTGAGTCTGACAAAATGTCTTTCTTTTCTAACATTTATGTTTCTGGTATATGAGATTTAACTAATCAACTTGAAGAGATCTGGTATTTTAATTTATTGAAGTGAACACTGCTTAACAAAGGTTGTCTACGTTGTTTGAAGGATATATTTCTAAAGAAATGGATATTCTGGCATTTAATTGATCTCAAGTTTGTTCACTATCATGTGCAGGCCGGAGTATACACTAACGCAGTGCACATGTTGGAACTTGATCTGCTACTGAAAAGAAGGTGAAGAAATTAAAATTCCGTTCTCCTGTTTAAAATTGACAATTTCTGATTATTAAAATCTTTCAGGTGCAATGAGTACTGGAAGGAGAGGATGGCTGCTGAACATGCCGAGGACGTAAAGCAAACCAGGGAGTATTGGGATTCACGGACCAAATATGCCATTGGGTACTGATTGGATCATAATATTTTTAAAGACAATGGTTGAATGGAGGGAGAATTTTGAAGCAGACTTCAAGTGGTTTCAACTTAAAGCTCGCATGGTTGAGCCCAGAGTTGCTTGAGATGAGAATCATAATTCAAGATTACCAAGTGCAAGCTGTGGATTTCTTGGTGGTTTTGAGTTCGATCAATTCAAGATCATTATTACTTCTATGTAGTTCCAAATTACAAAGCCCTTTTGTTCCCTGTTTGGTTGTTCTTGAAGAAAGGAAGGAAAATCAGCAAAAGAATCCAGTAGTTTTTGGTAGAAGAGGGTTTTGGTCAGCACCAGGTTATATCTATGTATTACTTCGATTTATTCTATGAATCTTGATGTACCACTCCTCAATTCTGAGTTGAATAGATTGTAATTTGTAAACTCACAGCCTAGCACAACACGGAAGCCACGCCACCGCTCGACGCAACAGGTCAAACTGGGCTAAAATCAGAGCCCCCCCCCCCCCCCCCCCGATAATAGACCTTCTATTTGTGCATTCTTCTAAACGCAGGGTCAGAGAATTCTCGTTTAGCTGTTTAGCTATTGTTTGAATTTTAATTTAAAAATATATAAAACTAATATTTATTTATTTTTAAAAAATTATTTTTAATATTAGTATAATTAAAATGATATAAAAATATAAAAGTATAATTTTAAACCCAAAAAAATCAAAATTTATTGGATTTTGATATTAACTAAATCGTATTATAAATAATAACAATCTTTTTGAATTCTTGTTTTATTAGATAAGTCACTTCTACCTTATGCTTTTTTAAAAAATAACGCCTTAACATTTGAATTCAAAAACTAAAGGAAAAAACAGTTTTTATTAATCACCAAATCAATCTCTTACGATTATAAAATTACAAATGAATGTTATTTTGCTTTAATAATTTTTCTAGCTACATAATTATAATTATAAAAATGCATTTGACATTTTAATGGAATTACTTGAAAAGAAAAGTTAAAAGAGATCCACGCATGGAACTTTTATGGTGTTTTTATTTTTAGAAAGTGTTTTTTAAAAAATTATTTTATAAACTTTCCCGTATTTATTTGTCATTAAAAAAGTTAGTTAATGAAAAACACTTTTCGGTCAAAGAAAAATTTGGTTTGATTTTCAAGAAAATATTTTTTTCTTTTATTTTAGATGGAAAATATTTTTTAAAAATTATGAAAAATTTAAAAATATCATATTATTTATTGATTATATCAAATTTGATCCTCAAATTTTTTATTATTATATATTTTATTATTTTTTATGAGATTATTTTACTAATATCATAAGTATAAATGTTAGCATGAGTAGATATCGATTTTTAATTTTATCTTTTTAAATTTATTTTTTTAAAATTTTAGCATTTGATTTTGAGCTCATTAAATATAATTTTGTTTTATTGACTTGTTATAAAAATATCTCGACTTTATTGTTCAGACTTCAGATTACGAGGTTATAATAATCGAGACTTTTTATTTTTATTTTTCAATTTGTTTTCGTCTCTGTCCTTTGGTTTTACGTTCTATAACTCGAGTAATATAATTTTTAGTTATTTTAATATTATTTTTTATAAACAATGTCATTTTCAATTTGTTTTCCTATACCAGTTCATTTGCGATGGTTTTCGTTTGCTTATCAGGCTACAGAACTCCTCCTATCTGGTTCTGTCTTACATGATTCATCTCCTCTGTATCCAGTGTGCTCTCTTTCTTCTCACTGGAACCAAATGGCAGGTCTTCACTTTACTGGCTTTGTAGCCTACGCTCCTCCTCCTCCTCCTGTTCAAATACCATAACCAATCTCCGCACCTCACTCTTCCACCGTCTCCCAACTCAATCAATCACCTCTCTATTAAAAAAAAAAACCCGTTCCGTTTTTCCTGCTCCAACTCTCCACTTCCGATCCCTCTCCTTCAATCCCCGCCTTCTCGCCATTCTCCTCCGTCAGTTTATTCCTTTTTAGATATTAAGAGTAATTGTGTTATTTTAGAGGAGTAGTGGAATGGGCGGCAAAAGGAAGCACAGCGTTTGATTTAGAAATGCAATGTTGGAGGTGTAGTTCATTCTTTATTCTTTTTTGGAGTTGTTTAATTAAAAGCTTGTTCATGATGTTTTGTAGGATAACATATCTAAAGGGTAAACTAATTTTGTTTCTATTACTGAAAATCTTATTCAAAGTGATTTTTGCACCTTATTTTAGCTACAAGTCGTTGAGCGATTTTCCTAGATAACCCGTGTTTTGAAGCCAATTGCTAGTTATCAACACTTGGAATTTGTTCTATTTCATGTTTATAGCTGCTTGTTCCATTTTTAGAGTGTGAAAGCATTACACATTGACCACATGGATGTGGTTGTTGAGCCTGGAATTGGTTGGATGGAGCTTAATAGGTTCTTAGAGCCTCATGGTCTATTCTCTCCTCTTGATCCAGGGAAAATCATGGAACATGTTCCTGGGATGCCTTTCTTTCTGGTTCCTTTATGTGTCAAGTGTGAAGTCCAATTTTAGTGTGTTTTAAGATGATGCTACTTCAATTACATTTATAATTGTCTTGCATAATGGGTGAATTTGGCCACTACTTGTGTTGCAATTTTGGCAACTGTTTTTTTGGTCAATTTAGCAGTTGAGATTAGCATCTTCTTTGAATATGTTGACAGGCAGGGCCTGGTGCAACAATAGGGGGAATGTGTGCTACTCGTTGCTCTGGTTCTATAGCTGTGAGGTATTTGCACTGCTTTATTAGCTGTCTTTATTTCATTTTGATGGTTATAGTACTCATGAAATTAGCTGCTCAGAAGTCAAAACGAGTAGTGAGACTCAAGTTTTGATTGAACTGTGTTGGCTACTATCAAGATAAAGGTTGATTTTCTCCCATTCTTCTACACCCTTTTCTCCTTCTATATTTCATCAGTTGTATGCACCCATTTTCTTTTGAATGTGACCAAATGATTATAGTTTTTTTTTTTCTCAGCAATTCTATTGCATACATGATTATAGAGTGATGTAGGCACCCAGTTGCACTTGTCACTGGGATTGATCATAACCACCACAAACACCCCAATACAAACGTTTGCAGATCCAGCTTTTTTGACAAGTGATCTTCTGCAGTATAATGGTAAGGTTTAACCTTGCAATACTTTCAGTGGAAGTGTTAAAACATCTGTAGCCACTTGGAGCCATCAAAAGCTTTAACATTACTTTGCATTGGGTTAGAATAGTCTAGGATTTCTGTTTATTCATGATATTTATTACTCCATTTAGGGTTGACTATCGAGAGAATGCACCTTTTCAATTTGCCTTATTTAATATCAATCATGCTAACCTGTCAACGAAATGTTCCAATTATTTCTCCCACCACCATGATTTATAACTTGAGTTGTTGTGCTTTTCCCTATGTTAGTGCTCATGTTTGAATTCTAAATGTGTATGCTATGGCAGCAAGACATTCTTAATGCTTAAAAGTTAGAATTGGCATCACCTGAACTCATTTGCTACAGTGGGAAGTCCATATAGTATTGCAATAGACAATTTTTCTTGACTCCCAAATGATTAGACTAGAATTTGCAAAAGTTTACCTATATTAAATTGAATCTATATTGTTTGCTTTGAATTTTGAAGCTTTTGTCTTTCGTGCTTATTTTCCTAAATTTTTTTATCCTCAAAAAGTTAGAAACCTGTTCAAGAATCAATGGTCTTATTTCTTACATGATTTAATGATTTGGTTTTTAGCATGCAGGTATGGAACCATGCGAGATAATGTCATTAGTCTCAAGGTTTGCTCCCTGACCTCCTGATCTACCAAGTTCATTTTTGTGACAATCTAGTTCTTATACCATTTATGCTCCAGGTGGTTCATCCCAATGGAGATGTGGTCAAGACAGCTTCTCGTGCTCGAAAGAGTGCTGCAGGGTGTGTTATCTTGTCCTTTTCTATATTTAGTCGTGGTTTCTTATTTCTCTGTTGCTCTGTTTTTTTCCTTTTCTTTTTCCTTGGACGGGGGAGAGGGGAGGGGATATATAGTTAATTGCAATATGGCCATCACCTGAAAAGGTAAACCTTTGAGATTATGATCCTAATCAAATTAAGGAGAGTGTTGTGGCAAATCACAGGCCAGATAATTGTTGGTGGAGCCAGCCTACAAATTTTGTTTTTTAAATCATGCTTTGCTATTCCGGACTCATGTTTCCCCAGCTTTCAAGATGGTTGGCCATCATGCATGCGTGAGGGTGCCCTCCATTATCCTTATTTCAATTGCTTTAGAGGGTTTCTTATTTTATTGCATATTCAAAGAAGTCAACTCTTAACCTTATTGGATTTATTCCTTCACTTATGATTTGACTTGACTGGTGATTGGAAGTGAAGGGATCCTTGGTGTAACAATGGAGGTCACTCTATGGCCTCAGAAAATTCCACTGCATTCAGTGGTACCTTCATCCTTTCTTTGTTTGGAAGAACACCCCTGCTTTTTTTTATTTTTTTTCCCCTTTCCTTTCCTTTTTTTCGTTTGTTTGTTTGTTTTTTAGAGATGGACAATTGTATACCAAGAACACAAACATAGAATTATGATGGCAGCGGACAAGCGAGAGTGAAAGTTCTGGTAGTTCTTGTTATTTTTGGTTGCTTGAAGTTTTTCATGCTGTAAGTAATTATCACACTCTTACGTAAAAACATTAATCAGAAATATATGAGAAGTTTTGTTCATTGAGCACCATAATCTTACTTTAAACCACCTTTTAAAGTTGCAGTTATTTTCTTCTAGGAAATTGATAAACTCTTGTTCTCTGTATTAATTCTCCACATATGTTTATTACAGATATAGATGCATTTGTTAATTGATTTCATAACATTTCAGGTTACAATGTACAATTTCCTTACAATTAAGGATGCAGCTGATGTTGCTATTGACACTATGCTGTCTGGTATACAGGTAGAACTTGATGCAAATTATGTCCATGCAGTCAATGCTTTATGGATTATCCATTGTTTATCATCAGGTGTCAAGAGTGGAGCTATTGGATGAGGTCCAAGTGAGGGCTGTCAATATTGCTAATGAGAATAATTTAACTGAACTCCCAACTTTGATTTTTGAATTCATATGCACTGGCAAACATGTCTTTTCATGTGACTTGCTTCTTGTTTATGTTTATTCTTGGATAAAATCCAGTATTTTAATGGAAGGGATTTAACCATTGAACCCATTCTCTGGAATATGGTAATTGCTAATAGTTATTTGAAATTTCCTTGGCATCCTTGGGAATTATGGATATCCGATATGTGAATGATTCAGTTCTGCTAGGAATGCAAAAATGAACTCTATGTTACTTGATCCATTTTGAGTTTAATACTGCTTACTCTTTCAATTTCAATGGATCAATGGTGTTCCTCTAGAAAACTACAAACACACAACAGACATCTGCTGATAGATTGAGATTTGACTGGATAAAACACAGTTAGCCAAGGATTATCTATTACAATCAATTGTTTGTGCAGTTCTGTTTTTTTTTTTTTTCCTGATGGATCATGGCTTATATTTCAGCCATTGTCTAACTAATGAATGGCATAGGCAGCATCATGATATCATGAGGTCATGATTTACAAAGCTAAAACTGAAGTAAAAAAAACGGACAGGAGAAAATATTGATTCCAACATGGCTCATCTATCTGTTGCTGTCTGGTGAATTTAAACATCTGGCTACGTTTGGTGTTTGAGCTTCAAATATTTGGCAGTACATTTTGCTCCTGATCTTTTATGAACTATGATTTTGTATCTTCTGAGCTGCTTTCATTACTCTGCGGCATGGTTAATTGTTGATTGTAATCACTAAAAAGCAATATTGATTTTTCAATGTGTATTTCCACACTTCTTGTCAGCAAATGCAATTCATTTTTCTGGGGACTTCAAAATCAACAAGGTTAGATGGTTGTTTGGATATTTATCTAAATGATTGTATCACTTTTTTCAGTCAAAAAGATTCCTTAAGCCTTATCTTCTTACTTTACTCATTGCCACTCCACTCATCTCCTGCTTATTGTTGACGCATATGCAAGTAAACAAACATTAATTGTTCAGAAGATCGGGTTCATATTTTGTTTTTGCAGAACACCCTAAAGCTAAAAAAGAAAGTTAGAGGGTAGAGTCACTTGGACTTGTTGTGTTCCTGTTGTTTCCCATACGATTTGTGGGTAGTTCTTGGATTCATTTTGTTTTGCATGTTTTGCAGCCTTTTCCTTTAAAAGGGTTGCTATCCCCTTGATTCCTCATGCTAGCAAGAAAAAATATTTTGTTTTGAAATCATTTATTTCATCAAATGATTCCCTCATGCATAGTAATTTAAGTTCTTGGTGTGCTGCAGATACGGAAGGAGGCTCTATGGGTTTGCTTAGCAATGAAACCCAACAAGAGGCAATGATTTCGGTGAGTCACTTCAACAAATTTAATTTTATACGTAAATTTCATGCATCTTCTGTTTTAGCTTTCATGTACTTGATTATTTCATCATAAACATATACAGGCGATTATGTTACTGATTGATTGAGATAATGATACGGTTTATTTCACTTATTGTATGGCATTTTTAATCTTTGTTAAGTTTGCCGGTACATAGTTTGCTGTCATTTTTTGCGCTGATGCACTTGCATTGTTTTATCTGATGTCCACATCATTCAATCCCAAGTCCCGTCCCAATCCTGTTTCCTGCTTTCAGCTAGACTTTTTAAAGGTAATCCCAGCCCATGTTGAACGAAGAAATCCTTTTAGTTTCCAGAAAGAATGAAAGAAAGGATAATCAATGGAAAATGAAAATTGAGGAATGAAGGGAATATCTTCTTTTCACCAGATACATTATTATATGAATGACTTTTATCTTTCCCTTTTATATTTTTGTTTACTCAGAGAAATATGGAAGGCTTTTCTTATTATGTCACCTTCTCCACTCATTGCATGCAGGACGTATGAGTTCTCTATCACAGCTTTGCTGAATTGATCTCAAGGTCCAGGCAAGAGGTGGATGTGTCGCCATTGGTTTGGTATGTATTTCTGAAGGACAGCTTTTAGTGACAGTATGCAAGAGGCATGTTACCTTTTCTGTTTTTCTACATGGGCGATCAATTGAATTAACCTAGTGATGGAAATTTCTTTCTCGAGGTCCCAAATAATAGCATTGTTGAAGGTAGCTTTCACAACATGATTCTTTTTTACCTGAACCAAGAAGATCAGCGGCAAGAGGCAGAAAGATTGAACCATTTTATGATCCATACTGCTTTGTCAATGGAAGGTATATAAGCTCTTTTCCGGTGTCTGTTATTTCTGTTTTGTTTTGGAAAAGGAATACTTGAATTCTTCAGATGCTTTTTAGTTGCTTATGCTTCACAAAGTCGATTTTTACTTCATATATGTTTATCTACTTTTATCTGTGTGTAAGACGCATACTTTAAGGATGAAACTCCCACTGTCTTGATCTTTGACCACTTGGACACATACTAAAAAAATGCTAAAATTTTCTGGTGCTAAAAGATTGCTCTGTTGCTCTCCGAGCAGGAACATGTACCAGAGAACATGGAGGGGAAAATTTCTAACCATGCCCTTCTGCTGCAGTTTTCTTGTTTTCTATTTGTTTGGTGAAGCTTGCCCTTGTTTGCTTTGTTAAAACGTTCTGCTTCTAGATGCAAACATCGCCAAAGGCAGAGCTTTTTTAGTGTCAAATCCATCACATAAAACATCACAGTTTGGTTCACAAAATATATGATCAGATAGACTCATAGACATGGTCATCGCAGAAATGAATCGAGACTATACAAAATCACTAGGAAGCATCTCATGTGCACGCATTATCTGACATCACCCACAGTTTCAAATACCGTACGCTAAGATATGGATTCGAAGATGAATGATTGTGGAAAATGATGCAAGTGAAGATAAGGACATTGAGGCTTGTGCTAAAGGATAAAATGAAAGTCGCCTCCCAGCACTTCAAAGTTCCAATTGATTGATAAATCTCCATAGAATATGGAGACGTGGCAACAATGGCCGTAAAAGGACAATATAAGAGTAGGACAAACTACAACTCAATATTCAAATGTAAAGCTTCATAAAGTTCTTTGTATTTCTCTCGTCAAGATAAGACACTGAAGATTATTTGTGATGATCCACAGATGATTCCTGGATTTGGATCCTTCCTCTTCTCACCACCAGTTGGCAACAATTGGGTTGAGATAGGATTATAACCTACGGCTACTCAAACCCTATCCGTAATTTGCTCTGTTCTGCGTGATTTATGCATAAAGAGGCTGAAATCAACACTGTCCATAATATCCCTCGTTTTTCTGGTCAGCTTCTTCAACCAGCAGGTTAATACACCGTCCAAGCCAAGGGGATGCTTCAGAACTGAAACTCACATGGCGGCGGACCCCAAGGATTCCTGACTAGCATTCTTTTATAGTTGTCCTTGGAGTATACCTATAGAACTCTCCTCAAAATCGGTAGGATCGGGAAACATTTGTCTGCTAATTAGAAGTATTCTCATGCACTGGGAGACCATTAATTTGGTGAAGAATTGTTTCTTGCTTTAACAAATATGTAAATGTAATTGTCATTTTGGGAAAAGAGACATGGCAATAGCAAGGACGACATGCACTTGTCCATTACAAATTTGGGGAAGCAGGCATTGGCAGAGATTGTTTTATTCGTTGTCTTGTTTATCTACTGTTCTATGATTCTGTCGGGTGTCTGATTCCAACATTCATAGATATCTTTTACACACACACACAAGAACGTCCTATAATCAAGTAAGAAATTCAAGTCACCAGCTAGCACCATCCCAGCGCAGGTTGTGGTTTAAAAAATAGCCAGCAATGATTTAAATTTAATTGATCTTTTTTAAACCACGGGATCCAAAAGAGGGAGAAACACTGCTATCAAACCATGTGTCGCAGGGCATTTAAGCTCATTTTTCAACCATGTAAACAATCACAGCCAACCTCGTCGTGTTCCTTGTTCCAAGACAACAAGATAATGATATCCGCCGGGGAAAACAGCGAAAAATCGACCTCTAGAAGAAGTCAAATCCTGTCCATAACATAAAACCAGACGGCGTGTTTTACATTTGAAACTCTCATGGCCGCCGCCGACCCTACAATTCCTAGTGGACACTTGCCCTCTCTTTAAAACACGCTACTCCAGTTTACTTGGAAAAGAGTAACCTCAACGTCCAAACGTCTGCATGCATATTCCTCAAAAGAGAAGACTAATTTGCTTGCAAAAGGATCGACTTCTTCTTCCACTGGGAGACTGTAAGTCTAATGAAGAAATGCTTATTGCCTTGACAAACATGTATACGTAAATGAAAACATTTTGGGACAAGAAATTAACATGGCATGGACAAATTATGGATTTGGGAAAGAGGCAAAAGAGCTGTCTTTGACGACATGCGTTTTGTTTTTATTCGTTATCTTAATCAGTTCTTCTTACTATATTCTTAACGTATTATTGTGATCTGTTGTCTGTTCTATGTTCTCAACAGTTTGCTCCACCATAGATTTCAGGGGAAATTAAATATAAAAAAACACAGAATGGAAGAGAAAGATAGAAGGGAAAAGGTGCCTGCAGGTAACGAAACAAGTCGTGATTAATATGCTACTATCGAAATCTTAAATTCCGTCACTGATTTTTTTTTCTTTTTTTTTTCTGGCATTTCCTCCTAGATTTTTAGATAATAAACTTAATTTACTAGATAGAAATGGTGTCACGACCCGAATCCCGGATCCATGACCGGCACATAGGCAAGGTTCCCCTCCAAGGTTCCAAACCTATGCGAACCCAAACTTACATACAATCCTTTAAACAACTCAATCAGAGTTTAACGCAGAATTAACAACAAACAACTTCATAATATAATTCGATTGTCTTAATACAAGAGTTAATAATTTCATAGTTTTGGAGCACTAACTTGACACAAAAGGAAGGTACAAATTACAACCAAAAAGCAGGTTAAGAAGATTCAACAAAAGTGACCTGCTATCAAGCTATAAGCCTGAAAAGGATAAATAACGAGAGGGTGAGTTCAACAACTCAGTGAGTAGATAACATTCAATATACACATACAAGGTAATATAACAATGAGAAATATATATACAAGTATGGCTTTAGTTCTTATACGAAGGTTTATCAAACAGGCCATAACAAGAATATCATATGGTAAAACTCGTCAGAAAATCAAAATGCAATGAGCATGAGGCTCCGTACTGTGGGATGATCAGTCCACACAGGTTGGTGACTCCCCCGACCAACTAGGGTTCAGATACGATGTGCACAAAGACTAACACTACCCTGTTAGCATGGGTATTCTGACTGACATACCATAGGTTCATAATCATAATCAAACAAACATATTCATATCTCAAAGCTCAACTCATGACATCCATCAAATGAGGAGCTATCAATCAGAAGTCAATTCAAACTATATACTGGTTCATATCAAGAATTCAGATTCAATAATTGATCATGCTTTTATCATAAGGATAATAATCAACATATATATTATCAAGAAGCATGATCCAATTCATATTAACAAATCAAATATTTATAATATTTCTCATGCATATGGAAAATTATCCACTCACCTGACTCAAAAGCAAATAACACTCACAAGCTGAAACTGAAGGAAATTCTACTGACGTCATGCCGGTAGAATATCAGGATTATCTGAATACAAAGGAGACATATTCAAAAACGACTCAAAAGAACATTTAACCTATTTAATACACTTAACTAAGGGTGTATTCTGTAACCCTATATGTTTTTGAACTAACTAGCCAATTTTCTTAAAAACCCAAAATATAACGGTTTTCCCGAAATCTAATCCATAATAAAAACAACTAATAAAATCGGTAATAATTCACTAAATAACCCTTAATTATTCATCAAACTAATCTGCAAAAGCTAATATTACAGCTAGGGACTAATCTGGATTTTCTTCCATATTTTTAGGGCCAAATTGTATCTTTTGTCAAATGGAGGACCAAACTGAAATTTGTCATAAATCCATGAATATACTGAAATTCTGACCTTAATTAATCCTCAATTCTGTCCAGGATGTATCATTATGCTTCAGGGATCATTCTGGAATTTTACTAAATTCTTAGGGTCAAATCGTACTTTTTTCCAAATTGGAGGACTAAATTGAAAGTGTTAAATTCTCTTATCTATACAGTAATTATGTCCATAATTCATATGCTATTCTGTTCAGAATCTCGGAATATGCTCCAGGGACCAATTTGTAATTTCCCAAAGTTCGGGGACTAAACTGTAATTTTCAGAAATTGAGGGAACAAATTGAATTTTCGTCATCTTCAACCTCCAGTCCAGATTTTAACAGAAACCCCACTGTTCTCCCCTGATTTCTAACTCAAATTTCACCATTTACACAATTCTATAACTCAAAATCATCATAATCTTCCATAATCAACTAAATCATCAATTAAACACAACAATCAACCCCTAACCTTCAATTTAATTCATCAATTAAACCCAAAACACAAATTCTCAAAACCCTAACATTCATCAAAACTGAAATTAAAGTTTAATTAACATATTATACACATTAAACAACCTAAATCTTACCTTTTTTCACTTATTTCCTCCAAATCTCTTCCTTTTTCCCTTATTTTCCCTTTTTTCTCTTCTTCTTCTTTCTCTCTTCTCTCTCACGGTTCTGCATATTTCAGATCACACTTTCCCTTTTTTTTTTTTTTTTACTTCCTATTTATATTTATCAATTTTTGTTCAATTACCATAATACCCCTTATTCATTTATTCCAACTTTTAAGCCTCCAAGGGCTTTGTTGTAAAATCCTATCTTATTAATTTCAAAACATTACAAATGGAGATACAAGGGTCTTAGGCACAGTATATAACCTCTATCCCCATCTCATATTCATCCATTTAAGCATACGATGGAAGAAAAACTTAAATTTTTCTTCTCAGTAAGGTTTGGAGCAGCGAGTTTGACGATCCCCATCAATACACACATATTCTTCTACTATAAAATATAAAATGTAAAATAAATTGCTAGCCTATTCAAATATTGATTTTAATTGCAATTTTTATATATGATACATGATGAAACACAAGTAATCACAAATAAATTAGTAATTAATAACATTTTAAAATTATTTTATGCTGAAAAGTAAAAAAGATTGAAGGAATTTTTTTATTATATGATGCGTTATACATGTGTGTATAATGCTATGAGGTAAGTTTTGGGGGAGTAATGCTGAAGTATTTTTTAGAGAAAAAATATTTTTCTTAGTCATTATTATTTTTTATTTAGTTTAAGAAAATGCTTTTTTTCTAGTTTGTTTAATTATGAATTTTATTATTTTTTTGGGTTTATTTTCATGTTTTCTAGTTTGTTAGGTTAGTTTTTTAGTTTATTTATGAAGGATATAGCTCCAATGTTATTTTCTATAAAAACATATTGTGAAGGATGCCTCTTACATGTATTTGAGAAAAATTTTGAAATTGTTGGGTAAAAGTTGATTTCATTGTACTTCATATAAAAATTATGAAGTAAATTTTCAAACCTCTTCTTAACGCTAAGAGTGATTTTGTTGTGAGGGAATCTGAGCATGTTATTGATATATATATATATATATATATATATATGATATTTCTAATTGAAATGCTAGGTACATATAGTGTTAAAAACTCTTGATTGAACATTTACAAGATCAAGACAAGATCAATTTGAATTTAATGACGGGTTCTCTTCAACTTGAGGAGATTGATGTAGGGAAATTTTTAGAAAAAAAAAATATTTTTCTTAGTTATTATTATTTTCTATTTAGTTTAGAAAAATATTTTTTTTATGTGGTTTTTTTTATTTAGTTTAGAAAATCAAATATTGAGACTGATAATTTATTTTTCCTAGTTTGTTTAGAACTTTTATTACTTTTTGTTTATTTTTAGGTTTCTTAGTTTGTTTAGGTTAGTTTTTGGTTTTATTTAAGGAATTGTAAACTTACTAGTGAAGTAAATTACTTGAAAATAAATATTCAGTAATAAAATTATAAATTGAGATCCTTGTACAATCCATTTTTCTAAAAATTTTATATTTTTATATTTGGTATCTTTCTTGTGTTGCTTCCATCTATATTAAGAAGCTTGGTCAAAATAAGGAATGCTATCATAGGTATTTTAAAATTATTTAAAAAATCAAAGACAATAATTTTTTAAATATAATTTATTGGATATTCTCATAAATGTTGGCTAAGAAGAAAATTATCCTTCATATTTAAACTTTATATAAATCTTTTGCAGTAATACAAACCTCAATTTTATTTTATTTTAAATTTCAAATCTTAATTATTAGGCATTATTTGTTTGTGCAGCAATTATGATTTTTAATTTTTTTTGCTTTAAATTATTATTTTTTAATTTTTTTATATTATTTTAATATGCTGATATCAAAAATAAGTTTTAAAACATAAAAAAATATATATTATTTTAATATATTTTTAAATAAAAAAATACTTTAAAAAATAATATTTATTATATTATCAAACATTACCATGTATTATTAGAGGAAGCATGCTCCCTTTCTTTTTTTTTTGGATTTGAGAAAACCCCACCCTTCGAAAAACGTATTTTATGGGTTCAGGTGAGCGAGTAAAACCCCGACTATCCCAGACTCTTACAAGAAGTGCACGCCCTGACACGAACTCGAGATCTGTTGTGCAGATTTCAAATCCTTTGCCACCATAGCATGACGAGACATCATGCTCCCTTCCTCCTCTATGGTTCTTATTAAAAAAGGAAAAGGGATAAAAGATAAACCAAGGGCTATGAATGCATATGCAATCATCCACCACCATCCATAATATCCCTCTAAAATGACACAATCACCCTTCACATTTAAAAAAAAAAAAAAAAAAACAATCCCTGCCTTCTCCACTCGAACTCACACACCCTTCCTCCTGCCTTTTCCCCTTGCTTTTGCCTATATATACCTCCCATATGTAGCCATTACCTCCATTGCCAACCATCAACTCCCTATAGAGAAAGGAAACCAAATACTTGTAGCAAAAATGGGTTCTCTCCCTCATGTAGTAGAAGATTGCGGTGGTGTTGTCCAACTCTTTAGTGACGGAACCATTTATAGGTCCAAAGATATAGGGTTCCCCATGCCAATCATCAACGACGAGTCCGTCCTCTTCAAAGACTGCCTCTTTGACAAAACGTACAACCTCCACCTCCGTCTCTACAAACCCACTTCAATATCACCATCATCACCTACAAAGAAGCTTTCTGTCATACTTTACCTTCATGGAGGTGGATTCTGTGTAGGCACGCGTGAGTGGCCTAACTGTCACAACTGCTGCCTTAAACTAGCTTCTGGGCTCAATGCACTCGTTGTCGCCCCTGACTATCGTTTGGCCCCAGAACATAGGCTACCGGCGGCCATGGAGGATGGACTTAGTGCCTTGCAGTGGCTACAAGCTCAGGTTTTGAGCGACAGAGGTGATGCATGGGTCAATGGTGGTGAAGTTGACTATGACCAGGTTTTTGTTTTGGGCGACTCATCTGGTGGCAATATTGCACACCACTTGGCGGTTCAGATAGGTGTCGGTTCGACCGGGTTGGATCCGGTTCGGGTAAGAGGGTATATCCTACTAGCACCATTTTTTGGTGGGGTTGCTAGGACAAAGTCAGAGGAAGGGCCCAGTGAACAATTGTTGAACTTGGAAATACTGGATCGGTAAGTTAACACACTCTAATCAATCTCTCTATCTGTCACAAATGATAATTCTTACATAGATTTTGATACATGTAGACCAGACCAATAATTAAAACTATTTGAATCCTGTCAAACTATATATTATATAATCTAATGCAAACACAATCTCTTGGGCTGTCCTCCATTAGATCATATTCAGCTCTACACTACATATATACACGATGAATCTGTTTGATTTATGGTAATATGTATGTATCAGCCAAAGTCATTTCATAATGAATTTGCTTTCAAAAGATGCTGTGCCTTTCAATTCAGTCTGTACATGAAAACAACTCTCTGAGAACCAATGGACACACAAATACCTATCTTTTGGGAAGTGCCTCATTTAGTGGGGATGTTTTGTATTTTTCTCTACTTAGGGCTCCATCTTGAATACCACTCCATAAAAGTGATTGAACGAAACTGGTCAACCTTAATGTGGTATCTAATTGATCGGAAAAGAGAAAGTAGGAAAGAAAGAAAGAAAGAAGACAGCAATGGAATCAAATTTGTGGAAAGTAGTGTGATATCAAGGGTCAGAGTCAAAAGATACGGCTTTTTCATTGATCTCCACAAATGACAACCTTGTTTTCGCCTGTCTACTTGTGATATACAGACTTAACATCGTTAATTACTTAGACTGCAAGAGTGGTGGATTCTATTAGTAGTGTTGTTCTTTAGAGAGCCTGAAGTGATCAAATATCATTCACCCCTTTTATATCCTGCTAATGACTCGGACCACGCCATCATTTTCACCAAGGATTTTGATTGATGGTGCCTGTGTTTGCCCCTTCGTTGATCCGTACAAATGGAGGTGGTGTGCAAATTGATGCTTGGACGTATCTGTCTTGAAAGCAAAAAATGTAAATCACACTCTCACCCCCACCACCTCACAGTCTTCGTGCCTGATTGCTCCACATGTCATTGAGTTATAGGAAGACTTGGTGGTGCTAACTACTGTGATCCATTTTTTTTTTCTTTTTTGGTCTCACTTCCTGTGGTTTTAATTTCCTCAAATTTATCCTCGATTCCCCTGTACCTTCTACAGAATACCTTGTTCACCTGAGAATTCCATGCAATAATTAATGTAAGATACAAGTGGGATAAAAACTTAAACAGTCAATAACATCAGCTCGGAAACAAGAAGGAATCTGCAGCACAGTTGCACTGACATGGTGAATATTTACTATTCATTACTTGTTTGATTTCCTTATTTCCTCTTTGTTAGTTGCCTTGAATATATATATAAGGACAAGATCTTCCTGATTGTTTGGTGATAGTTCCTATACAAGATTCAGCAAGTAACAATTCTATATCTGATCCGAAAACTAGGATAATCTAAAGTATTCCATGCAGCAAAAACCAAAAGCTAAGATCAAACGACAAGGTTGGCATGCTTTCTGGATGAGAAACACTAATATATTTAGTACCCACCTCATGTTAAACAGGTAGCAGATAGTGGTTTTCAATTCACGTTTGGGACATGTGTGCCCTAGTCCATCAATAAATTATTATAGCTGGCTTGAAAGGGACAACAACACGTCTAGCCTAGATGAATATTGATGGTCAGAGAGATGCTGATTTCTACGTGGGATAGTGGTGGCTGGTATAAGACACACACACAGTACAAGGGAGCCTTTAGGGACACCTTTATGAAAAAATTCCTCGATCGAAAAAGTTCATGATAGAGCCTTGTCTCTGCTTCGCTGTTATTTGCGTGGAGTCATGGTCATTTCTCTTCTTTTACGTCTTTGAATTGGCCAGCAAGAATATATTAAGTTGTCATGTTCGCAAAGTTCCAATCTTTTTACAGATTAAAATAAACGTGCATGATCAAAGCCACAATTATTGTTATTTTTTTAAAAAAAAGAAGAAGAAGAAGAAAAACAGTAGAGCTCATGAGATGAGAACAACAATTTGGCTTAGATGCTTCTTAATTAGTGGATTCTTGTATTCATGCCATGGTGCCAAAAAGTCTCCACAGCCCTCTAATATCAAATTCCACCTACTGATCATGTTTCACTTAAATCATGGCCCCATTAATTAGTTCATTGTCCTGATATATACAGTCCTCCCATTTATGATCATATTGAATGTTGTGGTAAGTCTCATCTTTGTTTATTTTTTATTTTTTTATTTTATGTAATTGATGGTTTTTGAAGAGGTGTGCATATCTAAAATTTACATGTATTTATAGCAGCAGAGCTGCCTTTCCAGTGGGGTTCTTTCACATCACATGCTAGCAATGAGATGGTATGATAGTGCCTAAACCAATAACAACATAAATGCCTCCAAATACACCAGATAGTGCCTCCCCCAATATCATCTCATCTCCTTATCTTTTGAAAAAAAGAAAAGCTGTGCACTATACTTGAAGTTCCTAGCTAACATGCAGCCTGAATGTCTTAGAATTATTAATGAATCCATGTGACTACCTAATTATTCTTTCTTTTTGTTTTTTGACTGATTAATCCAAGTTAAATCACAGTTTTTGGAGGCTATCCATGCCTGCCGGGGCAAGTAGAGACCACCCTTTGGCGAACCCCTTCGGACCAGGTAGCTTGAATCTCGAGCTGGTGGCTCTTGATCCCATCATGGTGATCGTAGGTGGCTGTGAACTGTTGAGAGATAGAGGTGAGGATTATGCAAGGAGGTTGAAGAATATGGGAAAGAAAATTGAGTATGTTGAATTTGAGGGAAAGCAGCACGGTTTCTTCACGAATGATCCTTACTCAGAAGCTTCAGAAGAAGTTATTCAAGTCATGAAAAAGTTTGTGGTTGAAAACTCTAGTTAAATATTAATCAGCATCTGTCAAGTCCTCATCTACTCATTACTGGCTACCAGCTACTGGTTACTTTTTGTTTTTTTTGTTTTTAGTATAAGGAAATCAATTAGATATAATTTCTGGCGTCCTTACTTTTTCAAGTACTTAATTATGTATTAAATTCTAGTATAATAATTAAGTGGGTTTGTAAATATATTATTTTTCTTTTGTTTTTGTTGTTGTGATTTTCGCAAAAAAGAGAGTGTGGACTTGCACAGTTTAATAGAGAGGTTGATGATTCTAATTTTGTAGAAATGCATCATGGATGCGCTTTTATGACCAAAACATTTGATAGCTTTGATAGTGAAATAATTACGAGCAAAGTTATTAGACCTAGTCGGCTTTTTAAAGAAAAAATTACCCACCGCTCGATTGGGTCCTGGATTTTATAACTATAATATTTACAAGGGAATAAATGTTTTAATATTATTTTTGGAACTTGTTTAAATTCTCATTATCACCGTTATGATGTTGATCATAATATCATATTGTAAAAAAACACAATCATAATAATGCATAATATCAAAGAAATATTTCATTATTATTTAAATATTGATTATGTCAGAAAAAATATATTGATAGGATAATCACTGATGAATTTACAGATAAAAAAAACACGTGAAATGAAAAAAGTTACCAGCATCATTTCGTCGATAATTCCATCGTGGATTATGACATATTAATGACAAAATAAACAATTGATAATCCCATCGGTGATTGAATGCATATTAGCGATAGAGTTAATTAAACTGTTGGAGATTTACATGTTGAATGCAAAACAAACGGAATGGATCCACTGATATGCCTAGTAATTAAACCATGAATCTCCTTGTTTCAGTTCTTTGCACTCACTACAACCGTCACATGAAACGATCATTCATCATGTGCCGGATATAAACATCCAAGATAGTCTCCAACAAATGTGAAGGTAAAAAATCCCTCCACTTGGCCACGTCTTCCTAGTCTGGAAGACTTCTTTCTTTTACATATTTCTTTGATTTTTTTTATGTTTCATATAAAAAATCACGCAATCTATATGGCATAAATAAATTGTTGGTGAAGATAGTGAAAAAAAATGAACATTTAAAAGAAGTATAACATTTTGAATTCAATCTTACCTAATGGTGTTATAATTCTCCCACATCTTCTTGGCAACAATGTTGCCAGACTTGTCCTATTAATTTTTTTCCTTACACGTCAATTTTATAAAATAATTAGTTCATTAAAACTAAAAATTGACCCAAAAAAAAATCTATTTTAAAAACTAACAATCAAGTCTCATGTTGGAACATATTTCTCTGGATATGGGTATGAGTGTTTTTTCGTGAACTTTTTTTGTAAAACATGCATCATAACAACATCTGTATCGATAAAATTTTTATTCTTACATTTCTTACATGAACTTTTAATATCACCTCCACTAATATTTTTTGAATTAAATAATGTGTAATTAACAAAGCCTTTAACTCCATTACAATAATTCATCATATGCAACTGTTTAGGTGAAACTCGATACATCCAATAATAATCATCCATTACTTACATGAATCCTATATAGAATAATATTGATGACAATATGTATTAATTAGTAATGTAAGCTAAACAAATGATAGGTGCCCAACTCATTATCAATCATTGATTTAAATCAAATTTATTCAATCTATTTTAATAATATACTTAAATCACTATCAATTTTTTCAAAAATTCAAATTCCTCTAAATTTACTAAAATTTTCAACTTAACAATAAAACTGATTAAATGTGAAATATACCCATTAAACAAGTCATTATTTATTTTATTATAAAACACTTAAATTACAAAATCAAACTCAATTTCATCAAATTACAAAAAAAAAATATTTTCAAAATCTCAAACAAACAATAACATATATAAATCATACATTCATACAACAAATTCCTATAAGAAAAGGCTATAAACCAAGCAAACACACAACTACATATACTACATAAAAATACTAAAAAATAAAATTTTAAAAATGGGTTAAAAAAAAAAATTGATAGTTTTGCTTACTTGATATGAAAAATTTGAAAATAAAATAAAATAAAGTAGAACAAAAATACTGACATGCTAAGTATTGGAGTGTCTGAATTTGTGATATGAGAGTTTGATTTGTAACAAAATAAGAGGGGCAAGGGTGTTATGTATTGTTTTCTACAAAATAAAAGAAAGAAGAAGAAAACGGGGAGGGGGGGAGGGGGGCGTTTGTTAGATTATAACTTAAATATTACTAATGGATTCACCAATAGATATTAGTGACACATAATAGCACATTATTTTTGTTCATTATTTGATTTTCAACTGTAATTTTTTTGGTATTCACTGATGAAAATTCTTTGTTGGTGGATACCAGAAAAATAGTGACATCATGGTCCGTTGGTAAATGTCATTGTAATTTACTAATGATTTTTTTTTTATTGGTATTTCAGTTTGTGTTTGATATTTTTCTAGCAGTGAAAATTCAATTACAATACTTTGAAAACTATAAATTTAAAGGATTGAACTATGTTTTATTTTATTTTTTTGGTTCAAAACTTAATGTTAATATCTGATTTTTAAAATCATTTGAGAAGGGATGTAGTCTCAATTAATATACCTGGTTCAAATATACTTTTATTATCTAAAAAATATATATATTAAAAACTAAAAATCAAAACCATTAATTTCTTTGGATATGGGCAAAGATATTACTTCCATTTGATAGCCAGGTAGTGAAGTCTGACTCGTAAAGAAGCTGGATATAGAGCTTCATGATAATAAAATGGCTGATTGAGCATTCCATACGTGCAGCAGCTAGCAAAGTTCACCAAATGTACAAGACGATCATTGTTTTCATTATTAATTAATTAATTAATTAATAGCTAAGAAGACGATTTAAATTAAGCTTATCCACTGCCTTTTTCGAGATTTGATAGCTCCAAAATCACTCGTGACTTGAATCAATTATTGATATATATATTGCTCGACCGTCATGTTAGTACATGGCTACTCAAATCAAATAAATATGATTTAAAACCTTATCCCTTATTAAACAATACTAATTAAGAATCTTGCAGCCATCAACTTTATCTTTTATTTCTTTTTTTGGGTTCTTATTTCTTTTAATTATTATCTTTTAATAGAACCTGTTTGTTATTCTCATAACTTTAAAAATATTAATTTAAAGTAAAAATTTTAATATTTTTAAAATACAAAAACAATAAATTATTATTATAATACTTTATAATAAAAAAATATAATGCGAAACATATGTTGCTTGTATATATCCATAAAAAAAATTATTAACATAATCTTGTGGACGACCCGCACAATATAATATTGCTCAATCATCAAGACAGCACATTTTTAAGAAAATAATATTAAAGTTCTTGTAATATATTAACTTAATGTAAAAGAAGTGTACTTAAAAATAAAATTAATCGTGGAAAGCTTGTGTAGTGCCACGTATTGGAAAAACTTTCCACAGGATTTTCTTTTTTTCTTTTGTTTATTTTATTTTCCGGAACAAACTTTTCTAAAGATCTGGTGGACCCAAAATCGGCCCACCAGTAGGAGGTGGTTGCAGTAGTAATTGGCCACCTAATCATGTGCTGTGATCCTTATCCCCTATGAAACAACAGTTGTACTAAACTGTATACAATGCCATGCTTATTCTTTTAAAGCTTGTAGAAAAGGGGAGTCTCTTCAAGATAATATAATTTTTATTTCTTTAAGAGTATATTTACGACTGTAGCATAGTTTACGTTTTAAAATATGTTTTGTTTGAAAATATATTTAAATAATTTTAAAATAATAATTTTAAAATTTTTAGCAAATAACATTTTGACTGTACTACCGTTTTAATTCTTCCTTTTACAGCAATCTTGACTACTCTTTACATTGTGGTTTTGATACAAAGAAACAATAAAATTTTAAGAATAAAGAATATAATTTTATTTTTATTTTTTTAAGTATGATGATGATGATGATGCATGTTATAGCTTTAATTCTGTATATAATGCAAGTTTAAATATATATTTAGTATGTATACTAGGATTTTAATTTATATATATATATATATATTTATATTTATAAAATTAAAATAGTAAATACCCTCCTAAGTTTTATGCTGACAACAACATTAGTTATCCAATTGGCATTAATCTTCCGGATTAATCATGGGGATGGAAAGTTAAAGGGTACAAAATGGAGGTACGTTGCCTCTCACTCTCATGAA
Organism: Populus alba x Populus glandulosa; assembly: GCA_033617975.1. Taxonomy (NCBI): domain Eukaryota; kingdom Viridiplantae; phylum Streptophyta; class Magnoliopsida; order Malpighiales; family Salicaceae; genus Populus; species Populus alba x Populus glandulosa. Next base: position 20,428,852 of record CM066148.1, read on the forward strand.
ATATCCACTTAACTAGCGTATTTCCTTGCAAAAAAAAAAAACGTATTTCCTCAAATTGATTCGATTATTGTCGGTATTGGGGATGATGACAAACACGAAGCTTTGAGAAAAGAGTCAATTAATTCGCTTTCAGGGACAAATATAAATATAAATATAAATATATGTGTTTGGAGATGATACGATCACATTTACAAGTATATATTGTGACCAAATTCAAACCCTAATTATGACTCCAAGGACGAGAGATGGAAGCACTTGCTGTAATTCTGTTGAGGTACGGCTACCACATTTGCACTATGATAATCGAAAATTCAGAATCCACTGCCTACATTCTTATGAGATCATCCATGTCTAGATATTTCTAATTACATGGACTAGGTGTTTGGACTGTATATATATTAATGCGTTACAAATATTTGATTGAAAGTCAAATTCTATTTTTCGACCACGACCCTCCAATCTTAATTTCTTACTTGCTATGATAAGAAAATATACTCCTAAAGTATGATAGGAACCTCAATTACCTTATTTCTAATCTACAAATACCTTAAAATCACTTTATAAATGAAAAATCAAATTAAATTTTAAAAATCTTTGTGGCTCTTATTTATTTTTCAGATCAGCAAAACAACCATTATTAAACTCCTTTTTCAAACACAAATTTGTTCCGTGATTAGTATTTTTTTGGAAAAAATGTAACCAGTTGAATTCTCTATTTTTCTCTCCTTTTTATTTTTCATGACTTTCTCATTCATCTCTCTAAAACATAGGAACTGAAAGGTGATGAAGATTGAGGACTGACATGTTAAACCATAAAATTTAAGGGATCCAATTGCAAAAAAAGAAAATCCAAGTCACAAAACAATTTTTTAAATGCACTATTCTACTGTAGGCGTGCGTAATGAAACAATGTAACAATGTTTTCTTTCAGTGTTGGTATAATACTAGATTTACGCTCTATCAGGTGATTTTCAAAGCTAATTAGTTCATTATTTATACATTTATCTTTTATTAACAACGTTGTTTTTTAAATAAAAAGCCAAGATAGTTAAGATAAATATTCGAAAGAATTTCAATAATTCAATCAAGGAGTGAAAAATTATTTTTAAGGGTAAAACTCTTATTCTCTTATTAATTAATTTATTTATTGATGAAAATATATTTTTCTATTAGTAACGTTATTTTTAAGCAAAAACTCGTCATAATGTGAAATATAAAGTTTTTTTAAATAAAATATTATGTGGCTATAAAAAAAGAATAATTAATCCATGAAAGCCATATAAAAATATCAATAAAAGGTTTACTTTAAATATTAATTTGTAGCTTGTTTTATAATATATTGCATATATGTAATTATTAAAAAAGTGATTGCAAATATAAGTATAAAATGTCTAATCTTCTTTAAAAAGTATGGGATATTCATATGATTTTTTTAAAATATAATTGTAATTATTAATTTTTTAAACAAGGATTTATTTAGAATTTAAAAGTAATTTATGATATAGGAGTCCACATCCACGCACCCAACCTCAAAAGAGGAAAAGGTGGGTGTACGCGGGTTTAGATCAGGCTTTCATGCATGATTACTTTTTATATTATATTGAGTAGATAACATGTTGTTTGTTTAATATATAAAAATAATAAGTAAAAATAATTATTTAGAAGATGGTACAGTGGTAAGAGATTGAGATTAAGAGGTTTATTTTTCTGTGATCTCAGGTTTGAATTATGTGGTTGCTCATATGATAGCTACTAGAAGTTTACATGATCGTTAACTTCAGGACCTGTGAGATTAGTCGAGGTGCGCGCAAGCTGGCCCAGACACCCATGTTAATACTAATAATAAAAAAGAGTAATAAGTAATAGTAAAATAATTAGTTATGAAATTTTGACCTTAAAACTTTTTTTTAGCTGATTTTGACTTGAAAATACCTCTAAAATATTCTAAAAATCTAAACCATCCATTAATTTCAAACCCTACCCTAAAATCACTCTAAAAATTAAGTTTTCATGAATCTGACCTATTTTTTCTGGTATGATTGGTGAGCAAGATCATCACTGTTAAACTTCTCTATAGAACAAACTAATTAACAACAGAAATAACTTTTTTGTGACTGAAATATTGTCGGCCCATTTCCTTCCTCTCTCATCTTATATTCTCCCATTTCATTTCTGGCATGAAATGATTATTTTGATGGCCATTAACTTACAAACGAGCATGATTTGACTCGTTTATGCGCATCGCTCTTACCTGCCTTTTATGCGCATTGCTTGTATGCTTTTAGTAGCAAGAAAGAAGAAGGATTGCTTGTAATTTTTAGAAAGGGGAAAAGTAATGTTAAGATGGATGGTTAATTATCCTATAAATTTATGATATGACCCTATAAAAGTTGATATGTTCTGAAATATAAGTGGATTAATCATAATGTTTAGAAAAAAAAAGTCATATCCAAGTGGAGTTTTTTTTTAAAAAAATTTCAAATTAATATGAATGTTCAAGTCAGTTTATGCATATCTCAATTAATCCCACGAACCTGGAAGTTAACGAACATATAAGTTTCCAGTATCCATCAATATTATTTTTTTTAATTAATTTAACATATCATATCATTTTCCTCTAATTATTATATTAAATCTCAGATTGGGTAATTAAATCTTTGACAGATAATTCATATCTAGATTAACAAGAAATCTTTCTTCTAATCTTCTCTTAAATTCAAATCCAAAAGGATAGATAAAGAACAGATCCTGCCTATAATCTAAACCAACTCCTCTTCCAAACGGAAAGTGTTGAAACTTGAATTATGAACGACTCCCCCCTCTCGGCAAGGAAATTGAATTCCAAGCATTATTTATTTACGACGCAACGTATAACGATATACAAAGTTTATTAATCTTTGAAAACCTGAAAATACTTATTAGAAAATAATATATATTATATTTAAGATTTTTAAGCTGAATTAATTGGTTTTAAATTGCTTGAAGGGTACTGTTACTTGCAGCTTCCTGTTTTATATGTCCAAAAATTGGAACTCCAAGCTGAATCAGCTCCTTCGTGTTTCCCTTCACCTGCTTGTTGAATAAAATAAAAGTCTCGCCTGAGAGTTCACCATTCTGGCCGGCAACCCGGAGTTTGTTCATGAATTGCAAGTGTGTTTGTTTTTACGGTTGATGTTGAGATTTATGTATGAAATCTGTCAAGAAAAAACACTAGAAAAAACAAAAACAAAAAAAAAAAAAAACTAGTTTCTATGAAATTGAATTTTATCTATAATTGAGTTATACCTAACCTCAACAATCTTAACCACAAAAAATAAAAAGCACATAAATCAGTCAACTTAAACAGCTCAGAATCAGTGAATATTGACTCGTACGACTTCCAACCTTACACAGCTTTCACCGGATGCCCTTTGGCATTCTCCTTGGCCGTGATCCTTTTGTCAGCTTGATTTGAGGAGGACGTACGCCGCCGTCTTCATGATTGGCTTACATGTCACGCCGCACTCTTCATGATTGGCTTCACTTCTTGAGATCTATGGGAGATTCGAATCTCCATCGTCTAGGATGCCCATACCAAAGTTTTAAAAAACCTGGCCCGCAAAGTCAATTCGGGGAGAACTGGAATAAGTAAGAAAAAATAAAAATAAAAAGTTAAAAAACAGGTAATTATTTAATTTTTAACTAAAATAACATCATTTTACTTTTAAAAAAAAAAATAGACTCAAGGTAACTTTGATTTTGGATTTAATTGACTATTAAACTAAGTGTAAAAACTATGACCCAAAACCCACATGTTCATTAGATGGCCCATCCCATGAGATTGGAGTTGACCTGACAACTCGGACTAAGCCACACGGAGTTCATTATCAAATACAGTTACAATTAATAAACTCTCTATAAAAAAATCTATCCAAAGTAGTTTGGCTAAAAATAGTAATGGCTAAAAAATTACCTCTAACAATTCATGATGTAACTTTTCTTTATCTATTACCTCGTAGACCATCAAGCAAGAGAGCTAAGACCCCTCTACCAACTTAATTGTATTTCTGCATATCTTGGACATCTCTTTATCCAAGCTTGAAGTTATGTTGAACATGCAGCTGATGTTCGCACGCACCTGTTATACATAGATGCCGAGTTTGTCTCAATCTAATGCATGTTGCCTTTGCTTATACATGTTGCCAAGATCCCGACAGTATTTTCATTAGCGTGCCCTCACGCGTATAATTATTATTAGATGAAGTTTCAAGATATGATTTATATTATTTTTTAATATAATTTAAATTTTTATTCAATGATAATTATCAGTTTAAATCCAAGACATAACCTAAATAATCAACCCTAAACAATTAGGGGCAAAATAAAAAAGCAATAAATTCAGAAATACTCAAGATTTAAACAAGATTTGTAACTCTTAAAGATAAACAATTTTAGATGAAAATAGATATTTATAGATTTTGGTTTTGAAAATGATCTATGATAGTTGTCATCAGAAAACATAAATTAAAATTATAGCTTATAAAGGATTAGTATGTGTTTTGCCTTTCCTTGCTCTGCTCTTAATATTTTGTTTGTTAGATTATTTTTTCCCAAATCCCAATCGCCTTTCTATAAAATAAAGAAGAAGAAGAAGAAGAAGAAGAAGAAGAAATGTACAACAGCAGAAGAACAGGAAAGAGGACAGGCAGCAGGGCTGAGAGAGTTTTATTCATGGTCTTGAAAAGAATTAGCAAAGCACGTAATGCCCGAAAACATGTCCAGACTGTTCGAGGCCGTAGACCCATTTTCCTTTAAATAGGTTATCCAAGCCATGGAACATGTCCACTAGCCTCTGTAAGGCCCGCCATTTAATTACTTGATGAACCCTACGCCCACTTTCCATGAGTGATCGATGATCTTCTAAGGTTCAGGCTAGCACACGATGCATCAATGTGTCAAGCAACTAAAACCTAACAAAGGCTAAGGGTTAGTTTATCATAGAAAAACACGAAATTAAAAACCCCTCCAGCTAAAGTCACAAAAGCAACACATGAGAGATGAAATGCTCCAGTAATGTCCAGGAGCTCCATGCAGATTTCCCGTGACGGAAAATATTAATTGTGACAAATCCTTCTTCCATTCTTTGATGCAATGAGCTCCACGGTAGAGAAAAAAAGGGAAGGAGCAGAAGAACCCTCCGCCGAGGAGAAAAGAAGCAGCCATGAGCCACCCTATTTTGACAGGAGGAGACGCTTATCCTGCAGTTCCGATACATTGGAGGCCTGCTGTGTGACTGGATCTCCTATCTTACCAGTTGCGTGGAACAAGTGTCGTCGTCGTGGGCAAAAACAACAGGCTTCTCTTTCAAGTGTCCCTTTTGTACTGGTGTTCCAATATCAGTGCCAAGAGCTCTATAGGGAGGTGACAAATACATCTCTGGTTCGGCCTCCTCTATGCAGCTGATCATGAGCGACTTCGCTGTTCTTCGATTTTCCATTCCCATGATTCTGCAGCACCACATCAGTTGAAACGGAAGGAGAATCAGTTCCATCCATTGAGAGGTGCATGGATGCTTCAATGAGCCAAGAAATCGTGAGCCAAGTGCTACATATTCTCCTGGAAAAAAAAAAAAAAAAAAACTTGGAGTTTTATCAGAAAGCTAAGAATGAGGCACCACAATGATGCTGTATGACTGTATTTATTATGTACCCTTGATCAGACTAGCTGTAAATCCTTTTTAAGTAGGAATTTGAAGTTAAAAATTCAAATTCAATGAGTAGCTACTTACATTTATTAGAAAGAGTTAGGTATACGAAAAGAGATTTTATAGAGATAAAATAAAAAACAAAATTATTTAAACTAGCCAGGTAAGAACATTTTCATTACTTTTAATAATAACGAGTTTATTTTTCTCTTTTATTATTTATTTTTTTAATTAGTGAAAACAGATAATAATTAATCATACTTATTCACTGAATATTATAAAATCTTTCAAATAGCAGAATTAAAATCTAGCAGTAGCAGTAATATAAAATAAAATCCAAATTCGACAAGAAAAATTGAAGTCAACTATGTAGGTAGTAATTGCCCTCCAATATTGGAGGTCCTGCATTGATTCTGAATATTACAGCAGGTCATCTCCATCCTCCAAGGTACGGAAAACGTTACTCTCCTCTTAATTCACAAAATTTGAAATTTAATATTTTTCTCAATTAACATTGTAAAGTTTTCCGATAAAACTTGAATAAAAGTTATCCCAAAATTATTATTATACATTATCATACATGAAGTTAAAATGTGTAGTACTGTTTTTATTGTTCATGAAAACATGGTTCACCATCTCAATTTTATTTTATATATAATAGTGAAATTTTTAAAACATTTCAATTTGGTCCTCAAATATTTTTTTGCACAATTGAGTCATTTTGAAACCAACTTAAAGCCCAATTCCATGTTTTTTTAAGAGAGGGTTAAATTGAAAGAAAGTGAACTAAAGTGAAAAAAATAAGTAACATGGGTGGCAAATTGAAAATTTCTGTCAAAAATTCATTTGAGTTTTAGTTATTAGATGATCGGTCCCTTGAATGTTATAAAATTTAATTTGGTATCAAACTTCATTTTACTCATTTTCAATCCTTATATAGTTGGAGGAGAGATACGTTGTTGGATTCCGATTTAGAGAAAAAAAGTGTCCGTTGGTAAAAAATCTGGCCACCAAAACAGTAATTTGTTGTGTCAAATGGTTTCATATAATAGGGGAAGTTAAGATTATGTGTTTTTTTTTTAACCTTGAAAAGACCTAAAAAGTCAAACATGAGCTTAGGAAGTTTTTTTTGCTTGAGGTGGATTTCGGGTTTTAGGATTTTTTTTATGTTTTCATGGCCGTGAGTTGGTTTAACAAGGTCTCTAGAGTGTTTGCTAGGTGTTTTGGACAAAAAATTGATTGAAATGAGTTTTTTGGTAAAAAAGCAAAAGACCTTATTTTTCCGGGCACTATAGTCTATAATTATAGATTACAGGGATAAACAAACAATGCATCAAATTTATTTTAATGCATAGGGCCCATTAAACATAGGCCTGCGCGGGGTCGTTGCTTGATTAGGTTAGGTGTTAGGCCTAGCCTTATTATTTTTAAAAAAATGGATTTAAAAAAAATAATGCATTAGTTGATATATTTTTTTCAAATAAATTTTGTGTTTATGTTTTAATTAATTTATGATGTTTTTTTAATGATATTGCACGCGTTTAGTTTATGAGGTAAGTATGATTCATCTATAATTGTTTTTAATTTTATATAGATTAAATTGGATTTTTTTTAATATTGATTTTTTATAAGATTTTTCATATGTGCAACCTTGTATTTTTTTTATTCAATAAATTTTATATGTGCACCGATTTTTATTCTAAATTTTATGTGTTTTTCTATTTAAAATTTATTTTGATAGAGAAATTCATTAAACACAACAAGGTAAATAACTTATGTTGCGATGTTAAATATTTTTTTGTTTCCTTACCCGGGATTGAAACGCTAACCCAAGTTGACTTGAGTTATTGTTTTTATCTTTATTTTATTTTATTTTTAATTTGATCCTTCAAAATTAGATTGACTGAGCTTTATAATTTGATGTTCATTTACTTTCTATGGGGTTATCACAGTTTTATAACCCAGGTCGCAAGTTAAACCTATTGACATAAGTTGTTTTTTCCTTTTTTAGTTGCTTTTATTTCAGTTTGCGTTCTATAAGTTTATCTTGGTCTCATGACCCAAGTCATAAGTTTGTTTGATTGACTTGGATGGTTTTTTGTATTTTTTTTAATTTTATCTTTCAATATTGAGTTGATTGAGCTTTATAATTTAGTTTGGTTTGTTTTTATGGAATTATCTTATAGTCTCATGACCCAAATTTAAAAGGTTAACCTAGGTCGACTCAGCTTATTTTTTTAATCGAATTTTGTTTTTAATTTCATCCTTCAACATTGAGTTGATTGAAAATTAGATTGAATAATTTTTTTTATTTGTTTTCTATAGGGTTATCAGCGTCTTATGACTCGAGTAACAGATTTGGCAGGTTAACCTGAGTTAATCCAAGTCGATCTAATATGTTATCGTTTTAATACTTAAAAAAAATGTCGTCTTGATTTTTTTTAGTTAAACTATAATTTTATCGGTCATCTGAATTGTCTTTGGACTTGCCAAATCAATCAGGTCACATTAAGTCAATCTTTATATACTTTTACTTTTTTTTCTACTAAAACCACTTGGATATTTTTTTTATGTTTGAAAAAATATTAATTTAACTTGCACTGTAGCACAAACAATTATCGAGTTTAATATTAGTTAATTAATATCCTATTCTTGAGAAGAATCGAAAGGAATTAAGCATATAGATTAGACAAGTAAGAATAAAATATTTAGTTTATATGCATGTAAAAATATAAAATCATTGTAAAATTGCAATCATAATATAAAATTAGCATGCATACTAGGAAAATATTAAATGGTGTATAAGAGATTGAAACTAGCTCCTATCATATTTACTAAAATATATATTGAAATTATATTTAAACTGAAAGCATGTAAATTACATGTTGGAACTCTTTTGTTCAACCAAAAATTATGTTGTTGTTAAGAATCAATCGTTTATCTTTAAAGCTTTATTATTTCTTACTTGGTGTAAAGTCTTTCAATATTCCAACACTACCAACTTGTTTAGGTGTGTTGTAATCGATTTTTTACCCTATATTAAAAAATCAAGTGAAAAGATTGAGGAGTAAAATGATAGGAAAGTAAAGAAATAAATACCAAAATAATTATAGAAGTTTGAGTCCCTTTCCAAAACATTTATGAGATGAGGAGATAAAGAATAACAAAAAAGGTGAAAAAGATGAGTTGAGCATGAGCTATGAATAGTAGACTAGATACATAAAAAAAATTTGAAGGACATGAGATAAAAAAAAAATCATAAGAGAATACACTCAAAGACAAAAAAAAAAAAAAACAGAGAGAGAGAAAGATAAAGAAAGAGAGAAAATAAAAAAAAAAGAAAGAAAGAAAAAAATAGCCCCATATACCTCTCCCTCTTCTATTTTCAACCCCCTCCCTGCCCAAAACTTTCTCTACCAAAACAGCCAAGACAAGCTGCCATCCACCTTTAGCTACGACACTGACATCCACCTTTCTTTCCTTCTACTTCACCACCACTACCTCCACAAACATTGATCTGAAATCCCATCTCCACCTAAACTCATCTTTTTGTCTCTTTACAAATCACCACAAGTTATACTAGCAAACTCAACTGCTTAACCTTCCCATTTATCTTCTCTATATTATTGTGACTGTTATTAAAACAACCCAAAACAACAATCTGATTACAGACCCAACCATGACACAAACCTATTATTTTTTTTCTTTCTCCATAACTCACACCCACATCTTAAAACTCGAAGTCACACTCCTCCCAGACCATTGATCATATCAGCAATAGACCACAAATCAAAACCACGGTGAGTTTTGTTATCATCATTTTGGGTTGAACACCTATGTTTTAAAAGTAAAGATCGAACCTTGTAGCTAGATCCATGTCCCAAATCATTGTCATAGGTCTTTACCTCCAACAATGAGTTAATTTAGAGAAACCTTTAGCATATGAAAATAATTCATGTTTGCTCTTTTATACACTATTTTGTTAAGTTTCTTTTGGTTAATGAATTTTTTATCACCTAGGTTACGTAGAGTGACTGGTTGTATAGTTTGGTATTGTAAAAGAAGGGTTCAAAATTATTGTTGGGTAGCCAAAACAACATCAGTCAATGCTCATATTTATAGAGCAAGCTGATGAAGATTTATAGGAGCTGATGAAGATGATGGGAGATCGATCAATCTCCCTACTTGAGTTTCCATATTGTCCACTATGAAAACTTTAGAATAAAGGTATGGGAAGAGAAAATAAACTAGTTTGTTTATTCAAGTTTCCTTAAGATGACATCACTAATGAAGCTATTTAAAAACTTCAAAGAGGATTGAGCTTTTCATGACAAATAGTGGCTCGATGAACAAAAAGGTTGAGCTAGATAGGCTTGGAATACTTGCAAAACAAGTCTATTTTATGTTTATAAAGGATTATCCAATGCTTAAGTTGGTATAATGAATGAGAAGGTGTAAAAGAAAACAAAAGAGTAGTGTTTAGTGGTAGAAAAAATATTAGTAATCTGTAAAATATAAAGATACCTTTTACTAGTACATGGTAAGATATTTATGATTATAGACACCAATGAGGTCACATGTTTACCTTATGACTTTTTAAAATTGGTAGCTCATCTAACAAAGTATAATAGAGTTTCAGTTTTGCTGAAGATAATAGGCAATTATGACATTGTATTTTCATGTTATTTTGACTAAAAAAAATATTCTACACCAATCTATGAACCAATAAAAATACCTAATGTATAATGAGTTCCTTTTACCAAGACATTAAATGATGACTGTTGGTAAAAAAAATTACTTGTAAAGCTAATGATAAAAGACAAGGTCTTTGGAATGTGTGATCTTGTTTTATGTGCCATTTTGTTATAAATAATTTTTTATTTATAAAAAGGTGAAAGAATATCAATAGGTAAAAATACAAGTAGGCATCGTTATTTGGGCATATTGTTCAGAGTGCCCAAACAATGTGGGGTCATGTGTTCATGTCAATTAGGTCTAGCCCAAATGATGTGACAGTTGGTCATTTGGGCCAAATGACGTGGATTCAATCCTTTTATATATATAAACCAAAATTTTATCCACTAAAACCATGCATTAGCTTGACACTAATAAAAAAATATTAATGTTTAATGAAAAACTTATTTAATATCTCATGGATTTTTATTCAAAAATATAATTATATTGGTAGAATCAATCATATTACTCACATAGATAATTGTTAAATTTATTATTAAAATTTATTTAATAAAAAATAAAGATATTAATTAATACAACATTAGCTTATTTTATGTAATATTTTTTGCTTTAAAATTTTGGATTTTATCCAAATTTAGTCCCTGTATTCTTTATATATATATATATATATATATATATATATATATATTAGTGTATGATAGTCCTTTTCATATTAACTAGTCTCTTTAAACAAAGATTTCTTTGTTTAAAAACCATTAGTCCATACTCTTTCGTGGCATCTTTTTACAACACCAAGCTTAATATTTGACACACATTGTTTGTATAGGATCACAATCTAATGACATTTCAGTTATTAAAATTTCTCAAGCTGAAAATAAAATGATTAAAAAATATATAATAATCAAGAAAAAATAACCTAGCGAATCTAATTAATTAAAGTAAATTATTTTTTATATGTTTGTTTTTAATTTTCTTATTTCTTTGCATAATTTCATAAATAAAAGTATTACTTCAAAGAAAAATGTCATGTAGACATACAAATTAACAACTTTATGATAAAAGGATCTTTACAAAATAAAATAAAAAATAGAGGGACTAGATCAACATGAAAAAGAATAAAAGGCTCCCATTAAAAATAGTAAAAAAAGTACAAGAACCAGATTTCGAGCATAACCCTTTAAATTTTCATAATATTACAAATGATGGTTTTTTTTTTAAAAAAAAAACAATAATATAGTAGATGTAAAAATTTGATGAAATATCATTACTTCAAAAAGATTCGGTAAAATAACACATTTTAATATTATCACGCTTTTAAAATGTAACATTTAATAAATATTACGCTTCCAAAAAGCGACAAAATAGATATCGGCTACTATTTAATTGTTTTTTCTGAAATATCTAGTTGTTTCTCAAAACGGTCTGATAATAAATGTTGTGGTTCTGAAGCACAACATAACTGTATTGTCGTGCTTTAGAACTATAACAAATTTATAATTAATGTTGTAGTTCATAACTGCAATATTTAAAAAAATATCACGATTTACAAATGCTATATTATTGAAATGTTGCATTTATGAACTGCGATATCTTAAACTGTGCTATTTCACCGAAATTTTTTTATTATTTTAACTTTACCATTTTTTTTCCAATGCTATACACAATATATCAACAAGTAAGCTAACTTTAAAACTTTAAAACAAGCCTGGTAGCCTAGCTCAGGCACATATTTAAGCTAATACAAAACCTTAATGGATTAAAAGTGCGTTTGGAAATATAATAGTGGTTGCTTTTCAAAGTATTTTTCATTCCAAAACACATTAAAATAATATTATTTTTTTATTTTTAAAAAATTATTTTTAACACCAGGACATTAAAATAATTTAAAAATATAAAAAAAAATATTAATTTGAAGCAAAGAAAAAAATAAAATAAAATTATTTCTTAAAAAAACATTTCAAAAACTTAATGTGAAACACACCCTAAGCTTAACTGAACTCAAGCTCTACAAGCTTATAAAATAAATATCATTACAAAACAACTACTTAAAGTGATTTAATCATCCATCAATGAAATGAATTCAGCAACCTTACGTGTCTATCCGTTATCCAGTAATACAAAGCATACTATATATATATATATATATATATATATATATATATATATATATATATATATATAGTAAGTAACTTCCACATTGTACAATCTTATAAATCGATCCACACTGTATATTCCAGTAGATATTTTAATCAATCATCACTCTCTTTCTGTTTCGGTAATCCAAAACAAGAAAAAAGTCTTGCTTCAATTTTTTTTATTAAATTACGAATATTTTTTAATAATTTTAATATACTAATATTAAAAATAATAAAAAATAACTTTAATATATATTTAAATAAAAAAATCTTAATCTAATCATCAACCATCAATCCATGTCAGAAGACTCTCCCTCGCAGACACTTTTCTGCTACCCAAAATATACTCTCTCCCTCCCTCTCAGCGTCTTAGCACGAAAATCGAGAGCGAATAAAAACAAACCAGGCAGGAGACTATAATAGGATTTAAAAAAAAAAAAACATAAGGGGTTTCCATTTCACCCCCTTTCCCACTCTTTCTCTCCCTCTTTCAATTTCTTTCCCTCCAAACGCCATTTCTCCGTTTTTTTTCTTTCTTTTTTTTTATCCTTTAAAGTTTTATTCGAATTCTCTTTCTTTTCCGGCTCCGGTGATCTCATTATTTTCCTGCTACTTCCACGGTATATTGGTTCTTCCCGGGAAAACTGGTTTTTCCCGGGAACATTTCGCCTCAATTTGCTCCTCTTCTCCGCATCGGATTTTTCAAAGTCCAGGTAACACCCATACAAAATCCCTCACTCTCGCGCGTGTGATTCTGTTTTGTTTTTATTAAGAACAGGAATGTTAATTTGTTATTCTTTTGGAGCTTGAAATATAGATTTAAGCTCGAAAATCTTCAAATTACAGAAAAATGAGTGGTTTTGTGATTGTTTGGAGTGTTAGTTTTTTTTTTGTGTGATTTTTGTGTTTTTTGTTTTTTCATTTTAAGGAATTTAGGAGCGATTGAGGAACGTAAGGGATTGCTAACTGAAAAGATCTGTAGATTCGATAGAGAGGAGAAATTGAGAGCTTCAAAGGAAAAGGCTCTCACTTTGGTTGTTATGTGAATTTGGGATTGTTTTTGCGTGAAAGTATTTGATTTTGATTGATAATTGGTCTATGGATTTGCAAGTACTTTCTGCCCAGGCTTCACCATCGAGGGATTTGGTGAAGTGCTGTATTTGTGGCTGCAGTTGTTCTTTAATTGCCGGTTCATCTTCAGAGTCTTGGATCAGGTCTGTCAAAAGAAAATACGATGTGTTTGAGGGGGGAAATCGGTTTTATATACCCGGGTTTGATTTCTTATCGAATCCACGAATACAAATTGAGAATGAATGTTCTGCGCTACGTGAGATGGTTTCTAGCCAACAGCAGACCGTGCAGGATTTGTACACGGAATTGGAAGAGGAAAGGAACGCTGCTTCTTCAGCTGCAAATGAAGCCATGTCAATGATACTGAGGTTGCAGAGGGAGAAGGCGGAGATCCAAATGGAGGCAAGGCAATTTAAGCGTTTTGCCGAGGAGAAGATGGGGCATGATCAGCAGGAGTTTTTGGCTTTAGAGGATGTTTTGTATAAGAGAGAGCAGGCTATCCAATCATTTACTTGTGAAATTCAGGCTTATAAGCATAGGATGATGAGTTATGGCCTTACAGAGGCGGAGGCAGTGGGTGAGAGGGGTGGGTTTAGCCGCAACACAAGCATGAATGAAAATTTGGATGCTGGCCAATTCGAGTTTCCAGCTTATGATTACCCACCCCTGAAATGCAATTTGAATGATAATCCAAATCCTTTGGAGGGTGAGGTTGACATTGTGAATGTTGAGAAATATGCATTTGGCGAGACCCCTCATGGGCGTGAGAATTTGAAGAATTTAGAATATAGGATCTATCAGATGGAGAGAAGTCCTCGTAGCATTCAACAAGATGGTGATTTTTGTGGTACAAAGAATATTCTCGAGAAGGTGGTTGTTGACCACTCTCCTAGGAGGTCAAGGCACAGCAGGAGATTCTCCGGAGATAGTTCAAGTTCATTGATTGGGATGTCTAGAGAATTGGGTCCAGATTTTGCCACTGAATCTCCAAGATCCAAGTTAAGCAATAGCTTTAAGAAAACGGACTATGCTTCACAAGTGGAAGATTACACAAATTCGAGAAAGAGGGATAATGAAGCAGACTTTGGAGATGACATGAGTGACAGAGTTTATACCATTGATTCTATCCATAACGGGGTCTCACAGAATGGTGTTACAGAACCAAAAGCTGGAATTGGGATTTATGGAGAGCATCTCTCAACTCCAAGAGAGACATTGACTCGGCCTGATATCAGTGATCCTGATATAAAAAAGCTCTACTTGAGACTTCAGTCACTTGAGGCTGACAGGGAATCTATGAGGCAAGCACTTATTTCAATGCGAACTGATAAAGCACAAATGGTATTGTTGAAAGAAATAGCTCAACATCTATGCAAGGAAATGTCTCCAGAAAGAAAAATGCCTGCGAGGAAGCCAATTCTTCTTGGAAGCTTTTCCTTCACATCAATCTTTAAGGTAATTCTTTATGCTTTGTGTAAATGAATGTGCTTTCCTGTATAATAAAGATTTCCATTCACTTGAGTTTTTGGGTATCCAATAAATATCATCAAAACTGCTGTTTCATAATCATTTTGGTGATTGTTATTGCATTAAAGTGTTTGTATTAGTTATTCTTTTGGCCTATGCTTAACTTCAAGCTCTCCTTGACCTGTACTCCCCCCCTCCTACCTTCATTTTTCACTTAAATCTTTCATTCTTCATTATTTTGGTATGGCTGAACTAGAGTTAGATATAAACTTTGAATTTGCATAAACTGAACTGCATTATAGGAGTCTGTCCATTGGAATCTGAGTTAGGATGTAAATGTGAGTACTTGAACGTATAGAAAATAAAATTATTGAAGTATGTTTGTGATGTTTTCTTTCTTTTCTTGGATTGTCATCTTCTTTTCATCCTTGATTCTCTTGATTTCCACCAGTCAGAAGCACTTAGCTGCTCCCTCATTTAAATTGTTGTACGCAGCATTATGACTACCAGGCTGTGTTTTGACTTTCCACTTTATTTTAACATCATGCTGCATGTGATTTGTTGTACTAGCACTAAAAACTCTTGTCTTTCATTTTGCTTGTTCAGTGGGTTGTTTCCATTGTTTTCTGGAGAAAGAAAGCTCAGCGAAGCAAGTAAGTATATTGCTATAAACTATTGACATAATTTAGTTTCTGTTTTATTGCTCCCATTCAATTGCATATATAGAACTATTTGAAGTAAATGCAAATTAGGAGTGAAAAACTCCACAGGTTTTTTTTATTATTATTGTATTTTTACCAGACCAAAAATGAACCAGGGGAGAATTTCTCCAAATTCGAAGGAAGAAAGGGAAAATATTTATAGTTTTTAAAGGAATCACTTGGGAATTGGAGAAAGAGGGAAATGAATTTAAGGAAGGAGAAATTGTTCTGACATGCCCTGTTTTGAACTCTGTGATTCACCTATACTCTTTTACAGATGCAAATGCATGTGTTTATAGTGTTCTTGAACTGTATCTTTCTCATTCGTTTCAGTTTGAGAAATGACATAGAAGATTCTTGTTCTTGACGTTGGTGGCATTATTTGTAGTTTCAATCTGGCATTGATGTTTAATTTCATCAAATTTTGTAATGGCAGGTACATGTTTGGACTTTCAGCCGCTGATGTTGGCTTGCTAATTCTTCTAGACAAAGGCTCCCGCACAAGGCAATGGAGATGTCTGATGAGCACACAAGTATGAAACCATCAGTGAAATTCCCAGTATCTATTTGAAGCCAATGCTCATATTGTGAACATGAAATGGATTTTGGCCACATTGTTACCCTGATTTGTCGTGTTCTTTTAATAGAAACCTTCCTTCTGCAAATTTCAGTGTTTTGTGCAGCGTTCTTTGATTTCACTTTATCTGGATTGAATATATCTTGCTGGGTGATTAGTGAAGCATGGATTTAGTGTGGGCATGCCTGCCTGCCTGTGTAGTTTGTTGAAATTTAGCTTCAGGTGAGGTATCCTGTCCTCTTCCGCTACTGTATATTTCAGAACTCAGATTCCTGTATAAGTTTTCTCATTTAAATGTGCAGTGGCTATTCTTTTTGTCATTTGAGATGCGGGGTGCATCCTGATGATTTATTTCTTTATTTTAATGCTGTTAATAATTGGTTGATGCTGTAAATAGAGGGCTATCTGTTTGTAAAGTTAGCTTTCCGACAAAAATTATTATCCCATGATTTCAAGGTACTTTTGACAGCTACTCAGTTATTAAAAGCTGCAAGCTTTGGTTTATACATTAATCAATCAAAAGGATTTTAAAACAAAAACAAAAATCAATTTTTTTCAGCCTAAGGACACCAATCCAGCTAATGCTTAGTTATAGAAAGCTGAAAATAGGGTGCTCCGAAAATAAGGAAATGTTGGTCAGCCTGTTATTTTGGTACATGTTACTCTTTTCTCGTTGTCCTGGTCCTTCACCTTGCAAAAGAAAAAAAAAAATGAAAATGTTTTCGGATTTTTGGATTTCCTTCCTTGACCACGAGGATTTCAATTCCTGTGTGCCTGAACTTGAGGAGAGCACGTAGGTTTAGAGTTGAAGCTCTACTTCGAAGACATAATCTACCTTAGAAAAAATAGGTCAAGGTCAATCCACTTGTGAAAGGGGATTGCTGTCTATTTTGAACAGTTCATCTTGTCCCATGATTAGGCAATGACGATTTCTTTGTACCATGATTAGGCCGCCTTACAGTTGGATCGCCGATAAATCTGGTGCTCATATATCCATCGAATGTTTTTTTTTTCTCTCTCTTACAAGTGCAAGACGCAAATCTTGTGCACTCTCAGTTGCCTTGGCGAGTCTCTAGATTACTTTTATTAGTTTAATGGTGTTAAGGATCTTTTGGCCGAGCAGCTCTCAGGGGATCCTTATGCATAAAAATCACGTATATCTTTAGGTACCGAGTGATTGATTGATTGGACAATACTACAATGTGAATGTTTTGGCATTTGGTAAAATTTGTCAGCTTTTGGGATCTTTCCTCGTCCCAACCAGCCGAGAACAATGGAAGAAAGGGTGAAACTTCGATTGCAAGCACTGGTTCACAATCATTTTCCCGATTGGCTGGTGGAAAGAGTATATCCAAAGCAAACTGGTCGCACATGCTGTATTTATGTATGTACTCAGGACTCAGCTACACCCTCCACAACCACGAAAATGACCCCTACCACGATGAGAATTGTAGCTATTGTTATGGGAACCAGAAGACTGTTTATGAGAAGAAGAAAATTGACAAGATATCCATCTTTCCATTAAAATCTCCATGACCACATAAAAAAATCTCTATAACGAGGTCTTCGTATTTCTATTAAATTCTCCAAGTCTTCATTGAAATCCCCACATTGGATTCCTTGAAAAATCTCTACATCTCTATATGATATCTCCTTTCACAATACTTTAATATTGTTTTCATAACCACAAACTATTTTCTATTTTTTAAATAATAATGTTTTTTACTAGACTCGATAAAATTTCATATTTTTTATAAGAAAAACTCTCATATTAACAAAATCTACAAAAATACAGGTACAACCATAAAAGAAACATTTTTCATAAGACCATAGCCACAAAGATAATGTTTATATAGTAAGTATTTTCTCTTTTGCTTATTAAAGTCTTCAAACATGACTATTTAAAAGACTTGTGGGGAATGATATTACCCAAATTACAAAAAATAATCATTTGGGTTTTTTAGCCTGACACCGACCTCGATTTGTTCAATCATGTCCTGATACACTCTTTTATATATATTTTTTACGTTTGCAAGAGCCGCACACAAAATTTTCATTTAATTTTTTCAACACATACAAAACTTTTTCTATTCAAAGTAGACACTTTTTTTCTGCATTGATAACATTGCTTATCACCAACATTTTTATTAATGGCATGCATGGCACAACAATCATGGTATGACATAATAAATAATAAGTTAGAGCCTCATCATCGTTCCTCCGTTAAAATGTATCACATCATGATTAAAATTATTTTAAATCAATACAATTAAATTTTATTTGAAAAACTAAGCACTAAACACATGCTATAATTTTTCCTTGACATAGTGGAATTCCCATATCTATGCAAGCAAAAACAAACTATAAAATCCAATAAAAAAAAACTCAATATAAAATGATTAAATTAAAAAGGAAATTGAGATACCAAAAAAAGTTGAATCTTTCTTATGCTTATGCAATTCGATCCATGATGTTTGTAAGAAAAAGAGGTTTAATGCTTGTCTAGTATTCAAATTCATTTCATATAGCTTAAATTGTTTTAATTTAATTAACTTCATTTAATTTTTTCAAATCAAGTATGATTGAGAGTCGATTTTGATTTTGGATACCATGAGTAGCCCATTTGAAGTCAAACAAAACCAAAGAACATAGTAAAAGGATCATATTGAAAAAAAAAATGACAAAAAATCAAAAGAACTGGGAAAAAAAAAACTATGAATCCATAATGTTTTATCTAACTATGCATAAAAAATGTCTAATCTTAATTAGGCCTCGATCATAAATTGCACATTTCGGCCCCAATATTGATGTGAACCCAGTGCAAATCCTAAATTGAATTAAATTTGGGAGTAAAGAGTAGTTGGAATTGTAAATGGGTGGCTGAGAAGGAAGGGAAAAAGGAAAGTCGTGTGAATAATGTGAAATTCAAACAGAGTGGGGAGGAAGAAATGCTGCCAGAAGAAATTGAGAACCACAAAAATGTGGGGTGCGGATATTTTGAATCACTGGAGCAGAAGATGCCACGATCGGCCATCACAATGAAACCCAAACCTGTCAAGTCTACCGCCCATTCAAGAAACCCTAACCCACTACCCTCCCATCGTGATAACTTCACCCCTTACGTCAGCCCAGTAATCTCTGCACACTATATATACACCCACATGCAAATTAAACTGTACTACTGTTGAGTGCACATTGATCAGGAAACCAAAATCTTGATCTTACAGTTGTATTTTTATAGAGAAAAATGGTAGCCAAATTGCCAGAGGAAGAGCATCCAAAACAGGCCTTCGGATGGGCAGCAAGAGACCAATCTGGGCTCCTCTCTCCCTTCAAGTTCTCCAGGAGGTACTCCTCTCTCATTGTCCATGATCTTCGTTTTACTCCCCATACATTAATCCTGATTAGATGTATTAATATTTAATAAATATCGGGATTTGTTTGAGCTCCATACAAATTAATGGTCTTAATTAGTTTGGCATGTATATTTAAATATATGTTCACGCACAGTGGTAACTGCATGCTAATTAACGGGAATTTGGTTGTTGTGATTTTAATTGAAATGGGTTGTTTCTAGAGCAACAGCAGAAAAGGATGTGGCATTCAAGGTGTTGTATTGTGGGATATGCCACTCCGATCTTCACATGGCCAAGAATGAATGGGGCGTTACTCAATACCCTCTTGTTCCTGGGTACGTATGTATCCTCCTTCTTTGCCTTTTTTTTTTTTTTCAAGCAATGTGTCTGTTTTCATTTGAATTGATTCTGTTAATTTTGTAATTCTTAACTTGGAATTGAACATGATGGTATATGGTCACAAGAAAACAATTAATTTCTTGTAAATGAATCTAGTTATAGATAATTTGTTTAAAACTCGATTTGAAAGAGATAATCTTGGAAATTGCTAGCTAGAGGATAACCCGTTGCCAATATATATATATATAAAGAAGAAGAAAGGCTTTTGAGCGTATGAAGTTGAAAAGCTAAATACAAGTCAATAGACAGCTGGTTGTTAAAGAATGTTTGTTGTGGTGCAGAGGAAAAGAAAAGGGTCCACTTCTTTCCAAACGCTGTGTTCCCAACGAAATTGTCAGGATCCTATAGCAACCTGTTTCAATGTAAAATGGCTATTTAATAGCAGACTAGTACCACTTAGGAACGTGTAATGGGTTGACTTTAGAGCATCAGGGAACTCCCAGCTTAAATTTGTTTTTCCTCTTCGTGAATGAGATCAGAAAGTTTTACTAAATCAGCTAAGCAACGAGCAAGACAACTTAATTAGGCAGTAGCTAGGTTTTTGGGAAGGAAAATAGAGAAACATTTAACAGAATATACAAGCCTGATGATGCATGCATGTATGCAGATGAAGACAACGAAGATGTTTATTAAATTTGATGATTCTAATGAATTTCCATATTGTTTTAGGATCAGATTTTCTTCTTTTTTTCAAATTAATTTCTTCAATGAAGTTAATTTAAGTGGCTATAGCTCTAAAAAATCTGAGTAATTAACGAGTTAAGTAATGTTTCAATGCAGGCATGAGATTGTGGGAATAGTGACAGAGGTGGGGAGCAAAGTAGAAAAATTCAAGGTTGGAGACAAAGTGGGTGTAGGGTGCATGGTTGGATCATGCCGCTCTTGCGATAGCTGTCACGACAATCTGGAGAATTACTGTCCAAAAATGATACTTACCTATGGTGCCAAGAATTATGATGGCACCACCACATACGGAGGCTACTCAGACCTTATGGTTGCCGAAGAGCACTTCATTGTTCGTATTCCAGAGAACCTATCTCTTGAAGCTGGTGCTCCTCTCTTGTGTGCTGGCATCACAGTATATAGCCCCTTGAGGTATTTTGGACTTGACAAACCCGGTATGCATGTGGGTGTGGTCGGCCTTGGTGGTCTAGGTCACGTAGCTGTGAAATTTGCAAAGGCTATGGGGGTCAAGGTGACAGTGATTAGCACCTCTCCTAACAAGAAGCAAGAGGCTGTAGAGATTCTTGGTGCTGACTCTTTTTTGGTTAGTCGTGACCAAGATCAGATGCAGGTACTGTTACTCCTAACCCAACTAATAATAAAATGCAAGTAATAAATAAATAATTCTATTGAAAATTAAGATGTAGAAATTAAGAATTAGAACTTTTTACCTTGAACACCAGAAAAAATAGGAATTAAAAACATGTTATCATAGTTTCATGGTACAGAGACGATGTTAAAAATGACTAATCATTACCTTTTAATAATATAGCGTCCTAAACAATGAAATTCTTTAGGACAAGTTAAGGGTATTAAATAATTTTTATAAATTAATATAGTTCTTATAAAAATATCCCAACAGGCACTAGTTAACACAAGAACTCATTCCTTATAAAGAAAAGTGGGTTCCTGTGTGTGCTGATCATAGGATTTTTAAATTTATTTTGCAGTCTGCAATGGGCACATTGGATGGTATCATTGATACAGTGTCCGCAGTTCACCCTATGGTGCCTTTATTAACTCTATTGAAGTCTCATGGAAAGCTAGTTTTGGTTGGTGCTCCAGAGAAGCCTCTTGAATTACCTGTCTTTCCTTTGATCGCCGGTATGTGCATGCATGTCGATCTGTCAGAATAACTCATTGCTAATCGAGATAAGGACACTAACTGCATGTGTTGTTTTTGTGGGTTGATTACAGGGAGGAAGATGGTGGGAGGTAGTTGCATCGGAGGAATGAAGGAGACACAAGAGATGATTGATTTTGCAGCCAAACACAATATAACAGCCGACGTCGAGGTTATTCCGATGGACTATGTCAACACTGCCATGGAGCGCATCCTAAAAGGAGATGTTAGATATCGATTTGTCATCGACGTTGCCAAAACACTAAACCCTTAGCCTGCCATTTGATCAAAAGCATGTACCCATTTGCCAATGCCTCTTTCCTTAGATGGACATGCAACTTCTTCCCTTCATGGTTTGTCTGGTCCACTTGAGCTGTTTTGCTGTTTTATTATTATAATTACTATATATTCTTCACCTGAATTCTCAAGAGTATCTGGGTTTTTATCTGTCAGTGTACTATGAAGACGAGTAGACATGATATCATTTAATTTTAATGCATGGCTATGATTTCATCACATTAATTGGATATCATAGAGCAGCATCCAACGGGTTTGGGTTTTGCTGTAAATATTGCCTCTAACATATCTTGAATTATCCTCTCTTTTTTGGGGTTTTCCGTTTTCCCTACAGAGAGAAGGCATTAGTTCGTTGAGCAGTAGCTTTTGGCTATTTTTTTTATTCTAATATTGAATTTTGCAAAACCATCATACTAACACTGCAATTCGGTATTCAATTTACGGCAACTTGATTATTTTTTAGGTTTAAAATATAATTTATATTATTTTTTAATATATATTTTTTAAGTAAAAGTTTGTTAAACTTGAAGCTTATACCAATTTATATTATTTTTTATTATTAATTAAATTTTAATTGGTATAGAAAATAAAAAAAATTAATGAAATTTGAATTTATAATAATTTAGTTGTAAGATTCTAATTTGTGATTAAAAAAATTCTCTATTCAATAATATAAATTATTAATAAAAACTCTAACGACAAAAAAAAATTGATATTCATCACTAAATTAATCGTTTAGCGTGTTTGATAGTGTGGTATCGATTTATTTTTAAAATGTTTTTTATTCTAAAATAAATTAAAATAATATTTTTTTTATTTTTAAAAAATTATTTTTTAACATTAACACATCCAAATAGTATGAAAATTTTAAAATATATTAATTTAAAATAAAATAATAAAATATTTTAAAAAAAATTTAAAAATACTTTTAAAATATAATTACAAATAAATATGCAAGTCATGGGCATGATTGCCTCTACCTTTTTCAGGGAAAGACATCCTTCAAGTGATGGTTGCCTATTGATCTGTAGAGAATCTTTTACTCATTTCTTGAGAATTGTGCTCTTCCAATCAACTTTCAACTCGACAATATATTTCGGCCAATCGAAAGCAATATTGGGTCAAAAAGACAGCAACGCCCTAACTTTGTTTCACACGACAAGTCAAATAACATGTTAAAAGCGGTCGTGTTTAAATGTGGAAGATCTCAGCTATCTTTTCCGGTGAACTTAAATTAGAGTCGAGCTCAGCAAGATTTCTTTGCAGGACGATTCCACCGAGTCAGAGAGAGAATCTTGTTAATCCCTTCACATGCGTCACTAGTTAGGTGACGAGATATTGATTGGATTTCTTTATTTCAATATTCAAAACATCGGACAGAATTCACATTGCGTGAACATTCAAAGCATCATGGCTTTCTTCTTGTCTGTACCGGTTTTGAGTTAACTGTTGGACACTCGAATTAAAGCCTCTGGAAGCTCTGCTCTGAGTCCTCCTTCCACTTGGCATTCGACGAGCCGCTGTCTTCGTCGGAGCGTCCACCGAAAGTCCAGTCCGGTGCGAGAGAATAAGCAATTGGTGTCCAAGTAAACCCATTTGTAAAACCAAACTAGTGAGGCTCGCTTGTCGCTGTAGTGGCGATGTAGTTGTAGATATTTTCATGCTAAATATTAAAAGTCAAAATATAAATATAAATTAGATTGTTTAGTTTATTATAACAAAATCATATAGTGTAAAAACATATATATATATATATCATATAAAGAAACTCTAATTAGCTTAAAATTTTAAAATCAAATAAAGAAATTATATCATGATCTACCTACCAAAGAAGAAAGTCTCATAATTAAATTGGAGTTCTGGATTGTAGATAAATAAAAAAAATTATCTCCTTTTCTTTTCTAATAACTTTCTTTTCTATTCCTCGATCAACACATATTAAATTATAAAAGAATTGAAGTTTTGTTACTGAAATAAAAAACCATAAAAGAAAATGGGATCAAATATAGAAAGGGGTGCCCATGCAAATGAAAATAAAATGATTTTTTTATTATCATAGATGTTCAAATCAGTTTGAATGTATCTTGATTCTATAATTTTTAAAATTAATAATTATATAAATTTTTAAATGAACCTCAAATTTGATTTTTATAATCATTATCCATCCTTGATTTTTTTTTCCCTTCACTAAACCCTATAATTGTACTTCATAAAAGGGATAATCTTTGTTATAACGTGTATGGAAGAGCATGAAAAGCGAAACGAGCCCAATATATCAAATCATATAACATATCTTGTATGGACAAAAAGACAAAGTAATAAGGTTTAATGTTAAAAACGCAAAACACAAAAAGCTTCAGGACCTAAAAAAATGACTATGAAAAGCTTATTGTGTATAGATGAATAGGGGTGGTGCAGTGAAATATCAACTTCTTTTAGTTAATAACTTACTGACAAACATTTTTAAATTTATTGGTGTAGGAATAAAATAATTATTAAACTTAGCTTAATTCAGTGATATAACCTCGTAATTTATTAACTCAAAACTTAATTTATATTAGGTTTCGAGCATATTTAGGAACCGCGCAAATTATATTTTTAAAAATTTTAATTTTTTTAAAAAATATATTTTTATGTTTTCATATTATTTTGATATGTTGATATTAAAAATAATTTTTAAAAAATAAAAAATTTTCATTTTGATATATTTCTAAGTAAAAATCACTTTAAACTGTCACCGCTAGCACAATTCCATATAAACCTTTAATTTCAAACTAATTTTGATGTTGACCTAATCAAATCCGATCAATGTGATTAACACGACTGCATCCAAATGAAATCTGCCCGAGTTAACTTCAATAAAAAAATTCCCAAAACAATGTAATTTTGTTTTAATAATTCTTTTTATCCAAAACTATGATTTATTTTAAAAAATAAAACAATATTATTTTGTTTTTATAAAAAAAAAAATTGTGGAATTGCTTTTAAAAAGAATATTTAAAATAATATTATTTTATTTTTAAAAAATTAAAACCTATTCTTTTGGAGTTGACCTCAAAAACCTATTATTCGGGTTTTGGGACGAGTATTAACAAAAACAAATCCTAAGGGGTATGGTTAATTAATTAAGTCATATTTATATAACATTATTTATTAAAATAATGTTTTGTTTTTTTAGTTTTTTTTAATTTCTCACTTCAACAACCCAATTTTTTCTTTTTAGTTTTTTATCCTATAATTCAGTTGAGATTGGACTTGTCTATTGAGTTTTAAGAAATTTTCTTTCTTCCAAGCATTATTTCTCTCTCTTAAAAAAAAAAAAGCATGAAAAAATCTCAAATTCAGCTTAGAAAGAACCCTAATTTTTTCAATTATCTCTCGACTCTCCATAAACCCCGAGTTGAATTTGCATAAAATGAACACGGTGAAATCGTTGTCTTCTTCCCGTCTCTTTCTAAAATTTTGGCATAAACCCCAATTAAGATATATAATTATACTTGGCGAAGAGATTCTGCCCAAAACTTGTCGATTAAGGAGGAGAGTGGCTGGTGGTTCTCTTTGGTTTGATGTGGTCATCTTCTCTTCCAGTTCTTGCAATGTGTCATGATCAAGGGATTGGAAAGACAAGAAAGGAAAGAATGCAGAGAAGAAAGAAGGCGAAAAGATACAGAAAATGTGTTCTTCATTAATTGCTTGCTTCCTCCGCCAACTGGGCATTGCATTTATATCAGATTTCTAAGCTAATACAAGATGTTAGCTGACATTTTCTCATCACTAACACGTTTTTTACCCATCGACTACCTGCTGCCTTCCAATCCTGAGTCCATCCCAGCATCCACAGTAATTCTTGTCCTCAATAATTGGTATTGAAATCTGGAAATTGTAGAGCTGACTGATCATCTAACTCTTCACTTGTTGCGTCCTCTTTAAGAGGATTTGACCATTGAACTACTACCATGGAAGCAGCTCTGTCACCTTTTCTCATAATTTTCCTATCAAGAATAGCCTGAGGATACACCTTTACTAAACCATAATCATTAATTTTTGGCAGAGCAGGGGACACTGCCGCTTCATTGGTCATTGGTTTTTTCTAAGATACATGAAAAACAGGATGAATTCTAGCTTCTGCTGGTAGCAGTAGCCTGTAAAAGCCACCTCGCATGTCCTCTGTAGGATTAGTTATCATAGTCTCATAGATTTAAATTATTTTTTAAAATTTCATTCTTCATTATTGTTATGTTTAGAATAAAGACTAGGATCTCATAATTTGAATTACAGGTTTAACCAAGATGACTTGAGTTGTTTCGTTGAAGATAAAACCCACCCAGAAATACAGAAGATTGCAAGGATGTGGGAAGAGATTCTGAGGAAGATAGGACTGGCAGGGTTACACTGGAAATACTGACGAAGCATTTGTTCGCAGGCACAGCGAGAAGCTTGCTACTGCATATGCGATTAGGAGAACCAAAGCCCATGATCCTCTTCGGATTACTGGTAAAAGAGAAGGTGCAGGTCTATAATTTAAAACCACCTTCATTTGATATTTATTTGCATATTCTGCTTCCCTGAAGTTTCTTGTTGCTTGAATAATGTTCCTGGAACTGTAGATGACAAATTGAGAGACAGATTCAAACCATAATGAAGAACTCTTGGCATGATCTCCTAGAGCAGGACTGCACAGCGTCAATCAGTTGCTCTCATTCCGTTAAACAAATAAGATTACATTGGATGGAATTACAGAAAGAAAGAACATGGAGAGAGGATTGAATTAATCAGCAAAATGCAGAGACATACGTCCACGCTGCGTCTCTATCAGAGACTCCATGAGCAAAATGTCAGGCTGGAGAGAGGGAAGCTGTATAAGAACCATCACAGCACTTCAAGCCTTTTAAGAAGCCAGAACCCAAGCAAGGAGCAACGGTGGCTTCTGGAATACCAAAAGCATGACTGCTTTCTTGCAAGCCTTCAACCGCTGCAGCTTGATCAGGTTTCTCACAGGCTGTCTCAAGAGCCACATTCAAGCCAATTGAGGTGCGTTCTGTTGTAAAGCTGAAAATTTCCCAAATTAAATCAAAACACCGATTAGCAACTATATAATCATGGTCACACACTAAATAAAGGCGTGGATGACAGAAGCTGGTGTAGGATACCTGGCCTCAAAGCTTCTCCCTTCAGAACCCATGAGAGCACATACACGGCTAACAATCCATGGTGGAATACATGCATCCTTAATTTCTATGCTGGACAAGAGACCGGTGGATGAACCTTGACTGGATTCAGTGCCTTTAGGGGAGGCAGCATTATGGTCGGCTCTTTTTACCTCCACACATTTTATCTGTGAAACAAGATTGGTAATCAGCTATGCAAACATGCTTCTGACATCATGAGGCAAGAATATATATCGTTTTTACTACTCATATTCCTCCACATTCAAAAGAATGCTCATTATACACTGATGAAAAGCACGGAAATTTTATTTACATCAAAGAACATCTATTTAAAAAAAGAGAGAGCATAATAGAACATTTTGCAACAGATATATAGCTGCTGATAAAAGAGCACTGAAGTTATATAAGTTAATAAAATTTTATTGTGAATTAAGGTTTCACACATCATATCATAAAAGATCAATGGGAACAAAAATTTTGGTCTGACAAATGAGAGAAAACTCAGCAATTGAGCCAAATATAGTCACACCAGTAAAAGAGATGAAAGTATGTTTTGAGTTTTAGCTCTATATATTGAGAAGCCAAGATTAAATTTGCAACACCCACCTCCGGAGCAGAAAGGGCTGCATTCTGAAATGGAACAGGTGAGTACAATACAGGAACATCTACTCCAGAAAGAAAGGTAAGGGAAGATCTGAAGACAACCAGAAGGAAGTGTGACATAGTCATAACATATGCAGAAAAATATGGAACTAATTTTTGAACCACAGTGCAGCTAAACTCAACAGAGGTATTGTTGTTCAAACTTCAACCCTGAACCTACCTGTAATTTAACAAAAAATCATATAATCCATGTAATTTCTTGTTTCCACAGAAAGCCAGCAGAGATTGTGGGCTATTATCAACATCAGACAAGGAACTAAGCCGACGAGTCTGCATTATGTTCAGCAGGAACCACAAATTAGTTATAAATACAAGCAATAGAATCAAAAGTAAATATTAGAGGATCTTGACAAGAGAGAATTGAGCAGAACTCTCCAGTTAAGGAATATAATTATTAGGAGACAAAACTAGGAGCTTGGGATGTACAATCATCACAATCCCAAAAACTGTCACGACATCATAACTACAGGTTGCTAGATATCCTTTACAGCCCAAAATTTCAAATATTAAATGATTTCATGAATAGCAAGCATTTAACTAGGGCCACTAATTCATTAAAAGAAAAATAGGAGGAATAATTGTTGGATTATGATCAATTCAAAGTATTAACTATCAAAAATGGTTGCAACCTTAATGATCCATAATATCAGGGAAGGCATCTCATTAAAGCTCAGGGAAACGCAAGATGGCCAAATGTGAAAGGAATTCACTCACCTGGCCCAAATTCTGTTTCTCAATCTCAGAGAGCTCAACTAAATCTTCAGTGGTGACTTGCTCTACTTTAGAATGACAAAGTGGCATAGAGAAACAAATATCCTACACAACAAATTAAAAGTGTTGCATAATAAGAGCAAAATATACAAAAATAAAAAAATGTGCCAAAATTATTAACAACGTAAATGAGCAAATACTAAACATAACAACAGATAAATCTTACATGCTCTCTCAACAATGACCTCAAACCTCTTGTTGACTGGGAGATGTAAGCATTGCATAGGTGTGCAGTTCTTCCTGGGCCATCACTATTAGTGAACATCACCACAAATTGTGAAGTGCACACTACAAAAAGTTCCCATTAAAACTCAATGTTAAGATGTAATTTGAGGAGAGTACTTTCATTGGCTAAAGAAATGGAGAAAGCATATAACTCCACAGATAAAAGCTTTCGCGTGATTCACATGTTACAAGTATCTTTCAGTATACAATGTACCAAATAGCAGTCTTGGAAAGGAGGTGAGTGAGTCAAAATATAGATAAGCAGACACAACCTATGACATCAACTAAATCCAAGTAATATGTCTCAACAATAATGATGCGTGGAAACAACAATATACTTATTTTGCACATAATGTTGCATGTTTGTGGAAAAAGAACCAGAATATAAAGCAGGATGAGAAAATAAAAAAGATTTAATAGAACATGTGCAGAAAAATACCATAAAAAATATTGCAAATGTTCTTTCGAAGCATGTAATAAAGACTCCGAAAAGAATCCTCCCACGCCAGTTGCCGTTTTCTTATAAAATCTATGTCCACAAATAAAAAGCAAGAACATTAAAAAGAGAAAGGAGGAAGGGAGTAGAAAACAATTAATATGAATTATTGTTTTTATTTGACAACCTCCCTCAGTTGCTGACGAGGTTAGCACTGATATGACAGCAGCAGGTAAGGTAGATTGAGGGTAAACCCATGAATGCAAAGCTTTAGAACTAAGGATTTGAGAAGCCAGTGCCTGCCCAGAGCTTCTATTGTCCTGGGAATCTCCAAATTGGAATGCAAGCTGTGGCATGCCATTGTAGGTACTGCTCATGATTGACCTATGAATTCTAAAATTTGCAAACAAAATATTAACCACCAATTAACAACCTATAACATGGAACCTACTCACAGATAAATTCACAGTTATCCATATGGCGTGCATTATCAAATAAATGAGTTGTTAAGGAGCCATTCTCAAAACAAAGAGACTAGACACAGAACATACCCAAGAAAATAGCCGAGGAAGTCAGAAACAGAACCCTTGTCCATATTGAAAAATGAAAACAATTTCATGCATAGCCACAAACATAGAACATACCCAAGAAAGCATTGATATGAACAAAACAGACAGTCTTGAGTCAAAACAAGAGCATCCTATTATCTCAAAGGCAAAGGAATGGGTTGAGCTATTCATACCTTATCATTATTCATGTATGCATTGAATTGAAGTTGTCAAGTGCATAATAAAGTAACAGGCAAATTTTGATGACAAATCAAGTTACAAGAAAGAAAATTAATTAATTGTCACGAGTTGTTTGGAACCAATTCTTTAGTATAATTGAATTCAATTCAATTGATAAATAAGTTGAATTCATATATTTGAAAGAGAGAATTTCAATTCATTTTATTTCTTATATTACCCTCATCTCCTTTTTCTTATTCCTGCAAATGTCTTTCAAAAAATGAGATGGGTAGATGGTACTTTTGAAAAGCTAGTTTTAACATTTAAATTTAATTTAATTCAAAGGGTTCAAAACAGCCTGGAAAGTTTTATACACTCACACGATGAAAGATCAATTTACCACCAAGTTTAAGAATTGATATTATCTAAATAAGAAGCAGCAGGACAAACTAATAAAGGAAATACTAACTTAGATATACTTGACAAACTTACCGATTAACTGAGCAAGAGGACGCCACCCGGATTCTAGTTTTCAAAGTAAAATCAAGAGGAGCCTTTCGGCCAGCTATATTGCATTCAGAGCAGAAATTGCCACTGTGGTTGCCAGCTTTTTCAGAAGCAGCATTTAAACCAGAAGTGTAAGGCGTTTCATGGGCCACAAGTCCTTTTAATGCTTTATCCTAAGTTAGTAAATCAAATCAGAACAACTTGACTTGAGTAACAAGGAAAAAAAAAATTGCTAGCGAAGTATACCATGTCAACAAATGCCAATCCAGATGACTTTTCACCACTGGATGAAAGCTGAGCAACACTGCGAAATATACTTTGACTGCAATTTTCGATTGTTTGGCGAGGTTGTACCACTCCATCTTTTGAAACTTCATCACAAGCAACTGAATTCTCTGGACTGCCAGGAGATGAAGAGCACAACCAGTGAGAAGAGAAGAAAATGTCTACATTTTGCAGATGAGATACACCATGCTAAAAGGCATACCATGAAAGTTGTCGCCTCTTGGCAGCCAGAGTTGAAAGCATAGTGATGTTCTTCAGGCTAATTGGTTGCTCAGTTGATGTAATTTCCTGAGTGTAAATGGGAATACAGTAAACAAACGAATAATGCATCATAATAACAGAAACAGAACCAGAACATTGGTATCCTAATAAGGAAAATATAATCACCTTTGCACTGTCTTTTACAGAAAGCATCCTAAGCCTGGATTTTTTGGCAGGATATACTTCATCCATACGGGTGTCAATGTATCTAGGAGTCCTTGATGCATCTGGTTTTCTAGGCCCATTATCCACCGCACAACTATTACTGGGAGGTAAAAAAGAAATTGTCAACGAATCAGAAAATAAAAAAGAAGGTACAAGTTAAGAAAAAGATAAATAGGATGATTTACTTCTTTGAACCCATTGGAGATTCATCTACAATCTCCAGAACTTTTGTCCTCTTCAACTGCTCTCCCTGCATGCCAACAAGGACAATAAACTGTGAAGATTTTTTTTCCACTACAATTTATTAGTTTTGAGAAGATTCTTTAACTCGAATTTAATGCAGTTAATGAATAATGACTGTCCCAACAAATACACAATGTGCTTCCATATAAATTTTGTATATAGATCCTCAGTTCTTGCAATCCAAAATGAAAAGTGAATCTCCCCAAAACACCTCCAATTTGATTAGCATACAGATGGAAGTGTTTATGAAACAAAAGTAAACATGTTAAGCAAGTATAAAATGAGAAAGAAAGTCGGGGAATGACGAGGAAACTGGTCAATACACACAAACCATTTCCACACACGCCCAAATAAAAAAATAAAGAGGTTCAAGACAAAAGATCATGAATTGATTAATGAACATACAGGTAAGCAGAATTTCTGTCCTTACTATTCAATATTTACAAGGAATGTGAATACAGAAGACAAACCACAAGCACACGTGAACTTGAATTTATTCCAGCAATAATGGTTGGAAACGTCAAAATCCAACCATCCAAAAAGTGATCAAAACTTCCAAGTTAAAAACCTAAAGCACGGAGCACAACAACGCACAAGTTGAAAACTTACTCTCAGTTCCGACGGAGTCTTCCTTCTAACCATCGGACCATCAGTTAAAGAAGCAGCACCACCACCACCAATTTGAACAGTAACAGAACCTAACAAGCCACCCGGTGCAGCAACTTTTGCCATAAATTACTCTGTTCAGACCGTTTATAACTCCCAACTCCTTCAAACCAATCAACTCATCACCTATAAACAATTTTCCCGTAGCACTTCCGTTAACACTCGCACATATTACCACGAACGAATCTAAACAATCAATTTGGAATTGATGAATAGACATTGCGCATTATTAAGAGAAACATAACATCAAACACCATATAAGCTTTTCTATAGTGTCCAAACTGGATTCTAAATCTAAAGAAATCCAAGACTCGATTGAAAAGCTACTTCCTAGTTCGATTAAATAGTAAACTAACAAAAATTAAACCAAAAAATGAATAAATAAATCCAATTACTGCTGTGAGAATCGATTTCTAACAATCTAATGTCGTGTCAACTATACTAACAACATCAAACGCGGATTTTATGGACAAATAACGAAAAAGAGAAGGAAAAAAAAAGGTAAGGAAAGGAAAGGACGTGTTACTGTTACCTTTGGGAAGCAGAATATGAAAGAGAGAAATAATGCATCGAGAGAAACCGATTTTTGAACCTCTCAATTAAATAACCGAGGTACTGTTGTTGGATTGTTGGGTTTTTGATCGATTTGCCCTAAAAAATAAGAGTCTAATTAAGGCAAAAATTCAACAAAAACTATGAACAGGTTAGTGAGTGAGAGAGGGAGCAAAGATTGGAAAAGTTGCGGAAAAGTTTATTTTTTGGGGTTTGAACATTTTCGTAGTTTTCATTTCCCTCCTGTCCTTCACGCCGTTAGTTTTCGACGCCAACGGTCAGAGATTTTATTGAAAAGTGACGTTAAGTAGTGGAAATTTGGGGATGAAGTGTTATTGTACTCGCTACGATTCCGTGACGCGTGTTGCTCAGGGAGCAACCTACAGCGTCCATTTATTAAAGGGACCCAACGTTGGGCAGGTTTGTGAGTCCGGCAAATGCTTCTTTTGGTTGCGGTCAATTTGTTTTTTAAAAAATTTAATTTTTTAATTTATATTATTTTTTTAATATTTTTAAATTATTTTAATATGGTGATGTAAAAATAAAAATTATAAAATAAAAAATAATTTTTTAATATATTTTTTAGTAATATATACTTTAAAAATTTACAGTTTATATCATACTATTTATATAGTTTATTTCACTTTACCTATTTAGCTGGACTCAATCATTAAAGATCCTAAAATATTATATGTTCGCCATTATAATTGTTTTTAAACCCAATTCATGCATCTTCTTCTCTCTCTTACCACCATTTCTACATCTTCTTACGCAATTAGAACTAGTATGGAAAGCCTAACATATATATTGATGAATAGATCCAAATTCAACAAACATTTAATCGAGTTAAATAATATATTTAATTTAAAAAAATATAATTCGTAATTTAATTATTAGATTTGACTTAATTTTTTTCTAAAAGATTCTAAAAAATAAATAACTATAACGAGTTAAAAGGATATTTAAATTAGACTAGAAACTTTTTATTATTATTTTTTTATAACCCGTAGTGTTCCAATTAGAACTAGTATGGAAAGCCTAACATATATATTGATGAATAGATCCAAATTCAACAAACATTTAATCGAGTTAAATAATATATTTAATTTTAAAAAATATAATTCGTAATTTAATTATTAGATTTGACTTAATTTTTTTCTAAAAGATTCTAAAATATAAATAATTATAACGAGTTAAAAAGATATTTAAATTAGACTAGAAACTTTTTATTATTGTTTTTTTATAACCCGGAGTGTTCAGATTAGCTTACGAGCACCATAATTAATTCTCAGGCTCACTGAACACCCAACAAGCCCAATAAATTGGTAAGATATCGTAGGGATAGCAAATCCTTTCCCCTGCTAGACCACGACTTCAAGTGCAACTTTTTATTATTGTTGATATTACAGATTCTACTAAAATTTAAAATATAAATTGTAATCTCAATAGGTAAATGTAATTTTGATTCAATTGTAGAATTTTAAAGGTAATTTTTTTTTCTAAATTTACTAAATAAAATTACAATTAGTTTGTTGATGATTGTTTTTTCAAGCTGATTACGTCAATTTACGTGGATTAAATATTCACTAGACAAGAGAATAAAAAACAAAAGAAATGAAAAACAAGACTAGCAGCATTCGAACTGCAGGTAGCAAATGAAGCCATTAATGGACATAGCAACCACACTCTCATTTGCTGATCAATCATCACTGTCTACATAAATATGTCACTCGAACCAGATACACTCAAGTCACCCTCAAACTCCTGGAGGTCCTAGATACCCATTTTCATGGTGTCGTGATGATCAGCTACCAACCATGGAGCACAAGAAGTAGGTGATGACGATGAAGAAGTAGTTGAGAAAGTTTCAGCTTTCCCAGTAAGACGCTGAACAGTGCCCATAAAATCCTCTGGTTTTACATGAATAATGTCAGGCGATTTGAGATATACTATAACAGGAGAAGAACGACCCTGATTTGGAACCGCTGTCTTCTTGATCTTCGACGAGTTCTTGCTGACCGTAAGAGGTGCTGGCCTTGAACACCGCAATCTTCCTGCCATTGAAGAGTTCATTTTCTGTGATTCTAACTACTCAGCCCTAATTAGAAGCAAAGTTATCGTATGGGAGGCGAGATTTTGAAGTATTATGAGGTTTGAATCAGGCTTTGAACCGCAGAGGTACTTATAGAGGCAGAGAGAGTGGCGATTCAGTTTGAAAAGATAAAACATATATGTATTTGGTCAGCTTTGAATTGTTCTTTTTGTATTTTAATATTTGTTGGTTTGTCGAAGATTAATCGCCGGCAGTAGATTTTTATTTTCAAATTAAATTAAAGACTCAGTGTTCTTCTTTTTTTTAATAATTTTTTGTTTTGAATCAGACAAAACCGCTCAGTTAAGTCAATTCTTGCCGATGTCGTACTTTTCTTCGATTATAGAAAAATAAACCTACAATGTCAACCTTCTTCTTCACCAGGGCTTCTGATCACCCGATCACTTGATAAAAGAAATGCGGTGAAAACCCCCAAAAACACGCAAAGAAGAAGATGTAAAATGTTATTATAGAAAATGTTAACAGTGGTCATGGATATCGTCATGCTCATTCAGACTTATCAGAAAAATGGTTATGAAAATCTTTAAGAATTATTTCAAAAATAGTTTTTTTTTAATAAACATGTATTAACGCTATGTATATCTCAACTAATCTCATAAATCATGAAACTAATAATTATATAAATCTTTAATAATTTTAAGATTTATAAGTATCGAATAACTAGTTATTTCTAAAATAGTTTTAATAATTAGATCAAGATGCTCTCATGTTAATGCTTTCTTCAATCTAATATTGGTTAGGAAATAATGATTTTAGTTGTATATAAACACAGAAAATGCTTCTTTTTTTTCAAAAAAAAAACCTTTTTTAAATGATAAAATTCACTAGGTGATTGTAGTAAAATAATATTTTTAAAAAAACCTATCAAGTATGAGTAGTTTATGGATTCATTAATTTAATTTAAAATGACTAGTACTTAATTATTAGCTTATTGTTTTTGTTTTTTTCACCTCACTAGATCACTGAATTGATTTAAAATTAATTTACAAAATTTGAAACATGGTTGTTCATGTTTCTTGAGAGAATCCTACTCCTGATTAGATTAATATTATAGGTTTAATCAATTGAGAAAAGAAAATAAAAGAAGGAGCCTCTTTCATTACATATATTATTATAAAAATAAAATGAAAAATTAAACAGAGACGAAAGAAGAATGGTTTATCTTCTTACATCTTCGTTACGAAAACAAAGTGACTAAGTTTTGAATACTTCTACTGGAGATATATTGGCCGCTTGAATGGTACCTGGAATTTTAAAACAATCGATGATTCTGCAATATACTTTCTATTCATATATATAAATAATTAACAATTCATAAAATACTATATGTATGTATGTATGTATGTATGTATTTGTCAACTGGTCAACCTAACTAGTACTTGAACTTGCACGCAAGAATGCTTGACGCAACAAGTTGTCCGAATATTCTAGAACCTCCCCTCTTCGACAAACCTTTACTAATCAAACCGCCATATATAAATTTCAAGTTTTATTACTGCCTGCACTGACCATAATTAAAGTATTATCAATATAAATTTCAAGTTTTGAAAGAATTTTTTATTATTTTCAACTCAGTAAAAAAATAATAGTTATGACGTAACCAGATAAATTATGGTTTTTCCAGTAAATAAATATGGACTAGCAAGCCATATTATATAAACAAAGTCTATTTAAACAAAGCATATATATTCATGAAAGATTTATAACAAGCGGGAAATATATAAATCTAAGGGTTTATATATTTAGCGAAGTGTTTGCAAAACTTAAAAAACATTAAATTCTATGACAAAAAAAAAGCAATTAAATAAACTAAAAACTTGTAAAGAAAGCATGGAAATTAATAAAGCCTAAAGTTGTAAAGTGATAAATTTACGTAAAGTAAATTGTGAAAGATAAATCTACAGAAAATCAGAGAAAATTTGTTTTGGAACTGTAAACAAAAAAAGAATTATCTATTTATAAATAATATTAGAAACAAAATTTTAGAAATATTATTTCCTTAACAACAACATAAACAAAATCAAATTCTACCCCAATATTCCTTGTTTTCTTGTTTGATCATTTTGTTGCTTAAAGATTTGGATGTGATCCTTCAACTTCAAAAACTGTTAATTTAACCCAATTATTATGTCATTTAAAAAATATTTATTTTAAGTTTCAACTTATTAATTATTTAGAATAACAAAAACAAACTCTACATTGTTTATCATGTGGTTAAGAAGGTTTATTTTAACCTTCCAATGAGTGCTTTAGTAATAAAAATTTGGATCCAAGGAGTTTGTTCACCTGTAATCTAAAGTTCAAGCCATATAGTTGTTAATATGATATTCACTAGATGTTTAAATAATTATTAACTTAAGGATCTGTAAGATTAGTCGAGATACACACAAGTTAACTCAAACATCTACATTATAATAATAATAATAAAAAAATTTATTTTATTTAAAAATTTTTTGGGTTAAAACCTTAAAGTCAAATATTAAAGGAACATGACCGTCATGTTCTTTAAATCTAAATTATTGAATTCAGATTAAATGTAAATGATTCAGAGCATGATAAAAAATGGTAATAATGTAATTTCTTTTTATTTTATTTCTCTAGCCTAATATAAATCATTGGATTCAAAATCAATGGTTGGATTTGAAATATGACTGATTTCTCAAGATAAAGTTGTGCTAGGCTAGTATTTCAGGTTAACAAAATAAAAATAAAAGGAACATAAATAATTGTTAATTAAAAAAACGAAGATAAAAATAAAAAATAAATTTATGTTATTTCAAAACAAAAAATACAAATAGATAATTTATCTCTATTTTCACTGTTCTCACAAAAAAGAGAGAGGGGATTCGTGTATTTTGGCTTTTGTGTGTGAAATGAAACTTTACTTTGGTAATTAAGAAGATGGAAGAAGAACAACTATATAGGACCCCAAAAAAGAGGATCTGATCAGAGAAGCAAACTCTCCTTGGGTGTGCGTTGAAATTGAATTTGTAACTTTAAAATATTAATAATTCAGATCGCCTTTGAATAATCAAGAGAGGACTATTTTCCCTGTCAACCTGTGCAAAAACTCCAACCATAGAAACATGTCTGTTTTTTAGTATTATAGTCTTCAAAAGGCGTTAAATTCACAGCGTAGGGGACTAGCTAGCTAGCAAGTAGAGGCAATATTTTTAATCAATATTGACAATCCCCCCCTAAAAATTCAACTCCTTGCGACTTGCGAGCACAACACAAGGAAAAACTTGACAGTCAAATTTGGCAGCAGAACGTGAAGCGGTTTGCAGGAGTTACGGAGCTTTTGTTGGTGTATTTTAAAAATATTTTGAGAAAAAAAATATTTATTTTAAATTAATTTTTTAGTCTTTTTAAAAAAAAATTAGTGTGCTAATATAAAAAAAAATAAAAAATATTATTTATATATATTTTTAAACAAAAAATACTTAAAAAAAAATCGATACTACAATACCAAATGGTTTAGAGTGTGTTTAGAAAAGCAGTTACTGTATTTTCTAAAATTTAAAAATTATTTTTGTTTAAATTATTTTTTATGTTTTTAGATTATTTTGATGTGCTGATGTTAAAAATAATTTTTTTAAGATAAAAAATTTATTATTTTAAGTAAAAAATTCTTTTAAAAAAAATTATCACCACGCTTTTAAACTTCCTGGCCCAATACTAAATTTTCAGTCATTGGTTATCTTTCATCAAGCTGTTACCTAACTATGGTATTATGCTTAAATACTTTTCCCTTGTAAAATATTGCG
Source organism: Populus alba x Populus glandulosa (assembly GCA_033617975.1). Classification (NCBI taxonomy): domain Eukaryota; kingdom Viridiplantae; phylum Streptophyta; class Magnoliopsida; order Malpighiales; family Salicaceae; genus Populus; species Populus alba x Populus glandulosa. The sequence continues at coordinate 20,467,629 of CM066148.1, forward strand.
AATATCTTAAATAAAGAACAAAGCTTCAAATAATTATGCCATTATAAACTTGATACTCATCATAATTACCTAGAATCATTCTCATGTTTCTTTCCTTCTTGGCATAATTACCCAATAACTTCATGATATCAATGGTGATATTTGATTCTCATGTTAAAGCCTGGGCAGATCTATTATAAGTTTCATCTTAATTTTCTCTAATAATATAATAATTGACTGGCTCTTATATTTCCCAACCCATTTACTAAATAAATCTATTGTATTGTTATTTAGATTTTTTTCTTTAAGTTAAAGGTTAAACATAGATGTAGGTCAATATTCGAGATGAATGTTATTCAACTAATCAAAAGCATTGGCATCCACATCCCTAATATTATCTTTCTTGTAATTAAAAAAATCAAGAGTTGTGTAAGCTTTTGAAGCACTCCAAAATCCATTATTGAGTTCTAAGTCTTGAAATCTTTTTTTTCTTCATATTGTAATAAATATGCTTTAAACAATGCTTGTGTGTTATCTTAGAAAATATCTATGCAATTACTTTAGATATACTTTACATATAGCAAAACAAATCTAGCTAGATGATAAAATACATCATAAACATCACATAAATTTTACTAAAAACATAATCTACCTTTGCTTGTTAGACATTATACAAAAGGGCTTATGATGTATGCCATGCTGAATAGATTTATAGAGTGCATATAGAAACCATCGCCAAGTGTCGTTGTTTGCATGCTCAACAACAACATACACAATAGAAAATAAATTAATCATTGTTGACCTCCAATACCATGGTAGATAAAAGTACTCTATATAGATCTTTAAGATAACAATCATCTATACCAATGAAATGGCTTATATCAATTTATGAACCCTTTATTCATTGCTTTTAAATAGGTATAAAACTTCTGAAACTCTCTCAATGAATGAACTTTTGAGTTGTAATTAAGTTCAAATCCTAAAAACAAATGTAACCTTGGATTATATTGTTTTAGGTTCTACATATATTAAGAGAGTTTCTTAAAAAACTCTTTGTGACTTCCTTTAATGAACTTTTTACTCTTGATTTTAGCTCTCTATAATTATATTGATAGTAATTTAACACCAAATGTATCTTCTAGAATGGTATTCAGTGCTTTATTTGAGATATTTGGATCAACACTTCTTATAGACAACATTTTGTTTTTGCAATCTATGTCACATTAGCATTTTTTATAGTTGTTAGTTAATACAATTATATTTCTTTTGTAAGGACTTAACCATGAATGTACTGGAATCAAGAAGGAAATAAACATATATTCTCTATGAACAACCATCACCCATATATTTTGTTATAACCTTATAATTTTTATTAATATACTTTTTCAAGTGATAACCATGTTTTACTTTGTATCCTTTTATAATATTTTTGAATTCATTTCCATTGTTAAAAAACATGAAATATCAATATATAAAATGCAATCCAAACAACAATTTTTTTGAACAAATGTTGAACCACCATAATGAGCAATTATATTGGTCATTTTGTATGTATACTAGCATGACAGAGGATATAATATAATATTAATAGATAAGTATAATATCATAAACCAATTATTGATGACTATATTGTACATGTAAGCTATATTTTTTGAGTTTTTATTAGGATTATATATAAAAAAAAAACTTTGCTAATTAGGTTAAAAAGTTGTAAATAATAGTTAATGGAAGCTTAATAACATTAATCAATCATATAATTAGGCAAAAACTATAAAATAAGAGTTCTTAGAATAGTAACCCATGAAGAGAAATTAGGGTTTTTCAAAAAATTACTAATCATGTTCAATAATTGCTTTATATACATAATACAAAGGTTTATTGTATAATAATCCATATTTTAAGAAAGATTAAGCAATTAGGGTTTCATGGAACATTGATCAGTTCAAATTATAATCATGGATTTTTTTTAGGTACTCAAATAAACAATAATAAAAGGTTTTCCACAACTAAATTTTTTTTTATGTTGACTATTGTCAATTACAAAAGAACATAATATTTTTTTAGGGTTTTCTAGGTCTTTATGATTGATGTTGCATAACAACAAATTTGAGTTTTTTAAAAAAGTTACATGGACACTAAATAATAAATAAGCAATTGAATAGTCAATTTTTTACAATATCACAATGCATTATCATCGATTTTCAAAGCCTTAATTAAAAATATTTCAATAAACTAATATGTTATTTGTGAGTTGAGGACGAAACTTGTGAGAAATCCATTACCAGTAGAGACAACTATGTTGAAACACAAATTCATGCAAGAAATCAATTTTAAGAGTAAATTTTTACTGTTCAATTTGGGAGAATGGACAAGATCTTCGGTGCTTGTCAGTAGAAGAGAGAGAGAGAGAGAGAAGATGGGGAGGGAGATGATTTGTCATTTGTTTTTGATGATTATAATATATATTAGGGTACTTTGGTTATTTTCTCATAATTGAATTTTTTTCTTTGATCCATGATGCAAAATGTGATTTTTTTAAAACTCGATAAGTAAGTGCAATTTCGATCAAACTATAAGATGTTAAGGGTAATTTTTCCAATATATATTAAGTCACTCAAACATAATAAAAAAATAAAAGTTTGGACACTAAAATTTTAGTTTCCTCCACAAGCTTATTAACATATAATGAATGCATGAATCCAGATTGAATATTTGGGATGATGATTGATTGTAAGGAATTAATAGCAGATTATGCAATCTATTCATACAAATTCCATGCAATCAATTCCTAACACTAAATTAATTTCTTCAAACAAATGACTCTCTACAAAATGTCTAGTTTGATTAAATTTAAACCTCACTCTTATGGAGTGTTTAAGCTTGAACCAATAGAGTTTTATTCTTTCAAGACTTCAAGCTTAGATGAAGGAAACCTGAGAGCTTTTTTATTTGAAGAGTTTGTCTTTAAAAAAATTTTGTATCTCTAAGAATTCTTTTATCCTTTCATATCTAGGGTGAGACCCTCTATTTATACAGATTTGTAGGGGCCTCATGTATTTTTATCAATGTCACAATACATTATTTTATTGGTTAATTTTTATTTACGAGATCTTGAATACCTTTAAATATCTCATCTCATGTGTCAACCTTCTGTTAGTTAAGAAATATATTAAAACCTATTTATTTTCCATGTCATTTATTTTAATCATAATAAACTAAAAATGACACATTCGGTAGAATTGTTTTCTGTTTTTATGAGTATACTTTGGAATCTAGTGTTCCTTAAAGTTTTATTGGTTTGTATTTCATGAATGGTAATATGGAGGCTCATAAAATGAGATGCACCATTGATTTTTTTTTTTGTTGTGTTCAGATCATAATAAAAGCGAGGATAAAAGGATTGTTCTATTATAACTAGATTTTTGTTCGCCAAGAGCTGCTTATTGATAATGACTTCAAATGTATTTTAGAGAAGCCATAGTTCCAAACTTGATACATGCTTCCTTTTATACAAAGTTAAGTATATTGGAGACATTGTGCAGCATGCTCAAAGTTTAGTATATTTTGAGAGAAGGTGTTGGATGATTGAGATTTCACAAATGGATCAATGAGTGGCTTGCTTAATGCATTTTTGTTACTCTCCATTGCATTTACTAACGCTTGCTATTTATTTATTTATATTTAATTCACTTGCTAAGTATCATGTCTGCTAGATGATGCCAGACCCAAGCGCATGGGTCAAAAAATTTAAATTTTTTCAAAAGCATGATTGAACTATAAAAATAAACATTGCCTTATTCAAGCAGAATTTTTTTATTTATTTATATGCAGTAGAACTTAACTGCAAACTCTTTTTTGTTTGTCCAACTTATTTTATAAATTTGTTATATTCGAAGAGGAAAGAATGAAAAAAAATATTGAGTTCTAAGTCATTTATTTCAAGTCTTCAAAAATAAACTTTTTTTTTTTTGTATGCATTGAGGATAAAAATATTAGTTTTATATTTCCATCTAAGTGTTGAACAAATTTTTAAAGGGTTCATGCTTTTTAAACTTGAGATGTTGCATGATCTAATTGTCAAAGTTTATTACAAGGAGAGTTTATTCTATCTTATAACTATTAGTATATACGAAAATTTGAAATATATGATTATAAGAGAAAACTTTTGAATTGATACATTATGTTGCAGGGAAAGAAAATACTGTATATGTAAAAGACTTATTGTCCTTTTGACTATCTTAATTTGTGCAATTTTTTAGATGATTTCTTCACAAAAATTACAAATTAATAAAAAAATTGAGTGAATTTTAAGGATGCGTATGGTTAATGTCCCAAAATAAAAGAAAGAAATATAGAAAATATAAAAATATAATTGGTTAAAAAGAAAAGGATGAAAATACAAAATAAATATATTTTTAGAACAACTATAAGTGTATTCCTATATTTTCAAAAAAAGATGCACAAGTCTGGCATGATTACCGGGTCCAGACATGTGGGTCATGCCAAACCCAAGCGCGGGGCTGTCATAGTTGCTAGACCCAATCGCTTGTCTCTAGCAAGGTATTTTGTATTTTTTTTTCTTAACAATACATTAGAAGTTCATCAATAATTATTAGTTAGATGTCCTAAGACCATTTAACAAATTTGGATGAGTATTTTGATCCTCAACAAAACCATTATCTTTATTTGGCTCACAAAAATTATACAAATCCTAGGCGCCAGACCCAAGCTACTTGGATCTAACAACAACACTAGGTCTAAGCAGCTTGGGTCCGGTAACCTTATGAAAGTATATTGTGGACCAAGACACAGTTCACTATAGATTTGCACAGTGGATTTTCTAAACTCTAACGACTTGAGATGGGGCTAATGTTGTCTTTTTACAAAATGTTAAATTATTATTTTGCTATTTGGTTGAAAAAATTAAAGCCCTAGTTGTGGGGGTATTTCAGTATTTTTCATAAGCTTATTGGTCATTAAACATTTGAGCGGGGGTATGATATTCTTTTCATGTTTATTTGTATAATAAAAATACTATTCTACCCTAAAGTTAACAAAAGTAAAACGGTTAACAAAAGTAAGACTTATTCCTCAAGGATTTTTTGACCTTTCACAAACTTAAATAGTTCAAATACATTTTTAGCCTTGGAATAGAAAAATAAAAAAGCTTTTCATATGCGGATATTTTTGAATATTTTAATATTGTTTAATTATTTTAAAATTCAAAAAGCTATGCTAGAATCATGTTTATATGGTTTTGGCAACCATGTCAGACTCAAATTACTTAGGTGTCAACTCAAGTTCCGTGAAGTTAGCGTAGTTGCCAAACTCAAGGCTCTTGGGTATGGTAAAGAGTTGAGTGAATATTTAAAAATTAATCCATTTGATTAAATTTAATAACACTATTAAAATATTCTCTATATTTTATATATATATATATATATATATATATATATTAACGAACACGTCCCAGTATACTAGTAATTTATATAATTAGGGTGATAACATGGTTCACCACGCACATGTGCAGGCAAACTCCCTCCCGCGTGCCGCGCGCCATTTTCAATATTAATCCATAATTGCATCATGAAGATGGCGACGGTCCATGCATGGAAAAACATATGGTTTAATCACGTAAAATGTTTTCCTTAACCTCGCTCTAATTTCTCTTAAAACGACCACCTGTCTCCATTTTGAACAATCAAATACGATGCTTTATTTGCTTACCCTTTCTCAAGATAAGTGCCTCTTTGCTTCATCTATCACTTTCTCTCTGATTATTATTCTAGTTTCGTGCATGGATTTGGTTTGTTGTTGCAATTTGGTGAGGATTTTTGTAATTTTTTTGGTGAATTCTTGACCATATTTTGATTAGTTTTGTTTCCAAATTAATGTCATTCGGAGCCAAATTGCAAAATTAGGGTTTGATTGAGGGTCTGGGATCTGATCACAAAGAAGCATCAAAGTTGTATCTTGTTACTGTTAATGGGATAAAAAAGATTCAATCTTTATACTACCTTTCAGAGAAGAGAGGCGGTAACAAGGACCTGAAGATCAACAGGGCTAGTTGTTTATTTTTTATTTTTTATGGGGAATACATGTGTAGGACCAAATCTAGGCAATAATGGATTCTTCAATACTGTTACTGCTGCTATTTGGCCTTCCCGGCCACCAGAGGACCGGTTGCACCTTCCTAAAGGAGAAGATAGCAGCAAGAATAATGGTGATTCAGAATCGGGTCCGGTTGGTGGATCAAAAAAATCCGAGGGTTCTAAAAAAGGATCAAATGATCATCCACCAATACTGGTCCAGAACACCCCGCCTGAACCAGTTAAAATGCCCAATGAAGCACCACCACCTAAAGTCATTGAGCATGAAAAGTCCATTAAGCAGGAAATGAGAGAAGTGGGAATTGGTCAGCCAGGGGAGGAGCAGAAGGGGAAGAAACCTACTCATGTTAAGAGGGTTTCGAGTGTAGCGCTTCAATTGGAATCTGTGTTAGGGAGGAAAACTGGGAATTTGAAGGATATTTATAGTTTAGGGAGGAAGCTTGGACAAGGGCAATTTGGAACAACGTTTCTTTGCATTGAGAAGGCGACTGGGAAGGAGTTTGCTTGCAAATCCATTGCGAAGAGGAAGTTGACGACGCAGGAGGATGTGGATGATGTTAGGAGGGAGATTCAGATAATGCATCATTTGGAGGGTCATCCTAATGTGATAAAAATTGTGGATGCTTATGAGGATGCTGTTGCAGTTCATGTCGTTATGGAACTTTGTTCTGGCGGGGAGCTTTTTGACAGAATTGTTCGGAGGGGGCATTATACGGAAAAACAGGCAGCTGAGCTTGCGAGGTTAATTGTTGGTGTTGTGGAAGCATGCCATTCTTTGGGTGTTATGCACCGGGATTTGAAGCCTGAGAATTTTCTGTTTGTCAGTCAGGAAGAGGAGTCGCCGCTTAAAACGATAGACTTTGGTCTCTCAGTGTTCTTCAGGCCAGGTACACATCTGAGCATCACTTTTATGTTTCCATGGTTGGATTTAGCACCCCTTTACTTGAAGCATTATTGAACTAGTGCTACACTAGCCTTTTCTTTGAACTCTATTATAGCTCTAGAGTTCTTGAAAATATTTTCCATGCCATCCAAGTACAACACCAATAATTTACTGACTAAAGGAATAGGAATATCAGCTCAATTATAAATAGCTTCTCTTTCTCACTTATGAAGATTTCCACTTGCCATGTGCTTTTCCTATATGAGAATAGAATGGCTTGCCCCCTTTTCTTGCCTATCAACCGTGGAAATAATTATCAAAGAGGAAGAATGGTTACTGTTTTCGTCACGGATATTGTTAATGGATAGGCGAAAGGTATGCTTGGTTTCTCAAATAGTAAGATGGTTGATTATATGGATAAAAGCTTACATTTGAAATTTCTTCCCAAATTTAAAGAAGTTTTAGTTTGTAGTTAGATCTGAACTTATCCCCCTAAATAATTGCATTGAACTTATAGTTCTTGCTGTTGAGATAAGGATAGAGATTTTGGTCTAAAATTTGAGGCAGTCTTGATCAAAACCTATTCTCTTCATGTTTACTATCATGATAAAAAATCTGGTATTGAGTATATATGGACTAATGCTTTTCTCAGGCCTGATGTTCCACCCCTTAGACCCTTAATCACATCTTTTGTGATGATCTCTGACTACCTGTCATATGCAGAGAACACTGCATGTTCATTTTTGCTTTAGTTTAGATCAGGTGATTGATTCTTCCCGAGAAAATTCTCTGTGGGCCATAACCCTCTTGGAGAGGGTGCTTTAGTTCAACAGAAAAAAAATCAGAATCCATACGAAATTAGTGCATGAGGAAATTGAGTGAAAGAGATTTATAGATCTGCTTAGAGCTTTCAACAAATAATAAACAAAGCCTTGATCAAGCCTGACTGGACTTTATGAAAACATTTCCACCATTCACCTCTGATTTCGACAGTAAAAGCAAGCAAGCTGTGCCCAAACACACACAAGCAGGGTCATTGAAGTTTCAGTATCCAGATTTTGATTTTGGCTTGAACGAACAAAAAATATATGAATATTTACTTTTATTTTGATAGCCTGCAGCGTGAGTTTCAATGCCAACATCTGAAAATTTGGAAATGATTTTCCATTCTAAAGTTGTTTGGAGCTGCCAATTGTGGCCTAAACAAGTGCCAGAGGCTGAATGTTGAACCTCTTAAGTTCCCAATACTTATCTGGCTTCTCATTGTAAGCTATTTTAAGTTTTTGTATGGTCGAAATGCACACAGTGGTTACAAAATATAGCAAAATTTACTGCTTCTTTATAATTTCTTAAATACACATCAGAATATAATTTTCTTCATTGACTATGCCAGACAATTTCATTATTTAGTACATGGACATTTCAACATCCATGCCAATATGGTTTCCTTAGTATGCCTCCTATATGTTTTGCTTTAGAAGGGATATGTTTGCCTGCAGTCAGCACATAGTCTCTCCATTGCCCATGCTTATTTAAAACTTTTTCAGCATTGTGTTGTTTCTTCCTTAGTAGTCCTTTCCATTTTTGAAAAATTAACTAATGCTATCATCATCTCAGGTGAAACTTTCACTGACATAGTTGGCAGCCCCTACTATGTAGCTCCAGAAGTGTTGCGGAAGCTATATGGTCCAAAATGTGATGTTTGGAGTGCTGGGGTGATCATTTATATTTTGTTAAGCGGGGTTCCCCCATTCTGGGATGGTGAGACTCTTGATCTAGAATTATGTTATTTTATACCTTTATCTAATGATTATTTGGCTGCGTGTAATTTATGCTCTGTCATGTTTGGGATCAGAAACGGAACAAGGAATATTTGAGCAGGTTTTAAAAGGGGAACTAGACTTTGAATCAGAACCTTGGCCTAATATCTCTGAAAGTGCAAAAGATCTTGTTCGGAAAATGCTAGTAAGGGACCCTAAAAGACGGCTGACAGCCCATGAAGTTCTCTGTGAGTATGCATACCACTATAATCTAATCTTTAAATATCTCTTTGCCAAATAAAGCAGGGCATTGTTTATTATTAGTTTGTTGTGTCTCTTTTGTAGTTGTGTTTTTTAATGATAACCCTAATTTTCTTTTATCATGATTCACCATAGCTTCTTGAAATTTTAGCTTATAACAGAACTGAATGGAGGAAAATGCTCACACAGCTAGCTGTAGCTAATCGGAGATTGAGGTCTAGTTGACTTGAGAGCTGAGTTGTTGCTTAAGTGGATGAAGTCATGAAACAAAATCGTAAATTAAGTTCTGTTGGAAATGTGAAAATATACTATAGTACAAAACTAGCTAGATGGATGATGGTTTAGGAGGAGTTAGATGATATAAAGAACGTGTCTTGATCTTACTAGTTTCTTTTGTCACCAAGGAGTAGCAATAGTTGCCCTATGTTTTTGTTCTCGTGCAGGCCATCCTTGGGTGCAGATGGAAGGTGTTGCACCTGATAGACCTCTTGACTCAGCTGTTCTAAGTCGGTTGATGCAATTCTCAGCCATGAATAAGCTCAAGAAAATTGTCATCCGAGTGAGTACTTGTAATCCGTGAACTCTTAAAAATTTGTGCATGCTACACAGCAGACATGGTAACTGTGGAAAACTTAGGTCATGCTTTGGATGCTGTATCATGATAAAGAACATATTGAGACAAGGAATGCAATGGAGCTGATCACTTCCTTTGTGTGGTTGCCAGACTTGTTTTGAGTGGAGTTGCAATGCTAAAACATCAATATAGAAACATCATTTATAATCTTTTGATAATTAAAAGGTGATATGGCTGTTCAGTTTTACCTGCAGTTTTGTTTCTTGCATCTATTAATGAAAAGATGTTACCTGTCTTTGAAACAAGAAGAGTGCATATATCGTAGCATGATAATTGTGATTTTAAACCTTCTGACTATTCCATGCTTTAAGCACATATCTCTTTGTAACGCAAACATCTTTATGTTATTCACCAGTGTATTTTTTCATTATAATTGTTAGTCTAATGTGCTTTGCATATATAAATACTGCATTAAAAGTTGCTAAGCTAACCAAATATCATCATTGAAGTCATCATACAATTAAGCTTACATTACAACTCTAAATCTCTGCTTACAGGTATCAAGCATTTCTTGTTAGCTGAAGTATTTGCAACAGTGCTTTTTTCATTTGAGTACGTGTTTCACATAGTGAGCACCATACTTCATAGATGCCATTAAATGATTTTGCCATCTGAATGTTAAGTGTGTGATTACATATTGTACATGATCACTTTCTCTTAAAACAGATATCTTGGTTGAATTGCTTGAAGTTTTCACTTGGTATTTTAAAGACAACAATGCGAGGTCCTTGCTAAAACCTGTTCTTTTACTTACCAGAAAACTTCCTTTTCATTTCAGGTCATTGCTGAAAGCCTCTCTGAAGAGGAAATTGCAGGTCTGAAAGAAATGTTCAAGATGATAGATGCAGACAATAGTGGACATATCACTCTTGAGGAACTGAAGATTGGTTTGGAGAAAGTGGGTGCTAATACCAAGGATTCTGAAATTGCTGGGCTAATGCAAGCTGTAAGTCTGTTTGAAATTCAGATTCAAGGTTTTTATAGTTATATAGCATAGGATCATGATGGTAGTTTTCTTTCTTACTCTTTTGTTTTTTTAACAAATTACCTTGAGACTTTCTGCTGTGAACCATTAAGGGATTTCAGACAACCTGGCCATCTTTGGTTAAACATGACTGAATTTAGTGTGAGTCTCTCTGAAATGAGCTAGACAAGTAGTTTGTGTGCTGTGACCAAGATTCAAGTCCCGTGTTTCTATTTTCTTGAGGATTACCTATTAAACAACTCATAGCCAAGCCATTGTCCGATTTAGCTCAAATATGGAGAAAAGCATGAACAACCCGAGATATAGGAACATGGTGCACGATTCTGTAGGTTATGTTTAAAGAGCCTAGGTCCCAGCTTGGAACAAGACACAAACACGCACCGACACACGTGCACAGATCATAAGAAACCTGTTCAGCATATAAAATGTAAATGGAGAAATGTGGAAATTGATATATTTTGGTTACCATTATTTTCTATGAGATTTTATCATGGAACTTAAATTAACTAGTGAAATCGCCACTTAAGCTCCTGGATCTCCCAGATGATTGTCTTGGACGAATTATCACATCAGCGTTTGCCCTCATCCATACAGTTTGATTCTGATTAAGCTTCCTACCTGTTAAAAATTTCAGGCTGACGTTGATAACAGTGGTACCATAGACTATGGCGAGTTCGTAGCAGCCATGCTCCATCTAAACAAGATTGAGAAGGAGGATCATCTATATGCAGCCTTCTCATACTTTGACCAAGATGGGAGTGGGTACATCACTAAAGATGAGCTCCAACAGGCCTGTGAGAAGTTTGGTTTAGGAGATGTTCAGTTAGATGAAATTATACGTGAAGTTGACCAAGATGATGTAAAATCTTCTTGCCAATAACAATTTTCATTTACCTCCAGGTAGAAAATAGTTTCGTTCATCGGCATGATTTAATTTTTCACTTTCATATTCATTTCAGGATGGACGCATCGATTACAGTGAATTTGTGGCTATGATGCAAGACACTGGTTTTGGCCAAACCAGATCACAAATAACTTAGGCATGCAAGATTCAGATAAGCCTTTAATCAGGAGTTAATTCGTATTTTCTAGTTGTCATAAGTTAACAGAATGTGCAGCGCATACTGTTGTAAAGAGGAGGCAGGCTTCAGGGAGGTTAAGAGAGGGTATCCTATTCATTTTATTCTTTTCCAAGTTGTATTTACCACCTTTTAGGTTCCTGTTAAATTTATTCAGATGGATTAGATTGCAATTTCCCATGTTTGAAAACTTTGTTCATGATCAAACTTTTTCTTCCCAGTTATTTTTGTCTGTAGTATGAACGGTGCTGGATATCTCTATCGGTCCTAAATGGGTACTTGGCATGGTTTTAGTGCTCACCTTTTGATGATTAATGTGCAAATTACGTATCTTAGGTATTCATATATAATTCAATTATGCAAAATCTTCTTCTTGGAGCTAGATAACATCTCTTTCCAATGATGTTATTTGTTCACCATTATGTTCGTTGTCTGTTTGCTGAAAACACAGAGATGTATACATGTTTTTGTCGCCTTTTTTGGACAAAGACAGTACTCCAGCAGCAATCGTGTTTGACACAAGTTCAATCTACATGTGTACATACGCAATTGACATTTTCTCTTGTACCTTGTCCAGCAGGACCAGCACCGTGTCACGGTTGTAAATACCGTTCCTCAGTGATGAAAAAGCCAGCCATGTCTTGTCTGATAGGAGAAATGACACTACTTTTCTGTGTTGTGTCCATGTCAATAAAGGGTGCGCCACGACGACTTGGAAGCATCCGTGTAGAAATGGCTGCATGTGCAATTGCCGATGTACTGCTTTGTTTTAGCAGGTTCATAGTACTGAAAGAAAGCAACCAATTCAGAGATTTAATTTGATGCCATGCGTGGTTGAAGGGTCTTTCTCCAGTTGTTGTCCTATGCAAGGCGTTCAATCAAACTGACATTTGCGGTTACTTGCGCCATAAATGGACAATGGCAAGTAGCCTTCCTAATTTGCAACTAGTGCCAAACCAAGCAAAACGTTAATGAGAAAGGGGCGATCAGCTTGATGCACCATGTTAAGGACTTTCCTTAACAAAATAAGAAAACTAGAGAATTAAGGAGAGAAGAAGAAGAGATGACAACAAGAGAGACAAAAGGAACTTCATTTCTGAATAAAATTAATTTCTTATTACCCATCTCTTATATTTCATAGAATTGGTGTTTATGCATAGGTACTTTCCACCGATTGTAACTACTACCAAAATTCTAACTAATTTCAAACTACTAACAATAAACTAACTCAACTTAACTTTTTAGCCATGTAGACTCTTTCTTGGTGTCAAATCCAAGGCTCATAACAATACTCCCTTTGTATGAGATTCTTTTCCTCAAGAATCAAAGCAAAAATCAACCCTTCCATGCTCGTCAATCTTGCTTTCTCTAGTTGTAATTCCATTACTATTACCTTCATTCACATCCAGAAATTCTTCCCTACCCCCTTTCATTCCTTCAATCATACCTACCCCTTTCATACTATATTGATGTCCATTTGTATACTTTTTATCTATATCTAAAACATTGCCTTAACCTCTTTCTCTGCTCATGAAAAGTTTCAAGGGTTTGTTTTGAATTATGAGGCATTTATATTTTACAATGATTAAGAGTCTTTAGTGGTGGTTTACCTAGTACGTTGTTGATCATTGTTATATGAGAGAGCAGTTCTTTGATTGAATATGCTCTTCTTGACCATGGCATAATTAGATTTCTTTTATCATTTAGTTTGATAAAAACTTGCATCATGATTAATAGTTGAAGAGCTTGATGCCATCTTTCTTCCACTTATAAAGCTTAAAATATAATAAGATTCTAGTAATGAAAGTTTTAATGCATTCACCGACCACTTAAGTTCTTCAAATCTTTTTACATATTCTTTCATATATTTATCTTGGATAAGTTTGTTGAATTCCTCCACAATATCTTTTCTATTACCAAACCTCATGCAAATACCGTTGGTGAATTCTTCCTAACTAGCCAAATCCTCTCCTTCTATACAAGAATCCTCTATACCACATCTCATCTCGAAGATCTTCTTGTATTTTCTTATCCAACTCTTTGGATTTTTTCTCAAAAAAGTTGGCAATTCCATCTTAGATAAAGCTGCATTGTACCCTACCCTTTGAACTTGTTGATTTCCCATGCCTTCTTCATGTTAATTTATTTTGTGATTGGAAATTAATCCATCAGAAACTATGTTATCACTTCCTCCCATATCTACTTCTTAACCTCTTATGATTATGTGAAAAGTAGCCATTATATCCTCTAACTATAAATTGACTTGATTGATCTTCTTCTTTTACTCTTATATCATTTCTTGAAGTTTCTCATATCGATGTTGAATATGTTCGTTCACCTTCCTTCCATGCTCTTTTAGAGCCTTCATTCTATTATTCTCTATTATTGCTAATTGTTTAATAGTAATAATATTCTTTTGGTTGTGAAATGTTGACTCTAATACCAAATTGTCAAGGACTTTCCTTAACAAAACAAGAAAACTAAAGAATTAAATGAAAAGTAAAAGAAAAGAATAGAAGAGAGATAGAAAGAACTGTAATTCTGTAGAAAATCAATTTTTTATTATTCATCCTTTACGTTTCATACAACTAGTGTTATATAAAAGGACTTTATGTCAATTCTAACTACCAACATAATTCTACTAACTAACAACTAGCTTAACTTCCTAACTTCTTAGCCATGTCAATTCCTTTCTATTGTTTTAATTCTATAATTGCCAGTTATTGTAACTATTATTGTAGCTGTCTATACCATTTTCTATATAAAAAGTTGTAATAGTCTTTAGGCAAGAGGAGACATAAATATATAAATATAATGTTCTTGGTCCTTGAAGGTTTTAAATTGTAACAAATCTTGTTATCCTCTGCTCCCATCTATGCCAGTTGGTATCACAACCCAATGATTCCTAGTGATTTTAGTTAGAGATCGTAGATGAAGTGTGTTGTGGCTCATCAATTCTTAGTGGTTAGTTGTTTTATGTTGTTGAATAATCATGGTTGGAAGAGGTAACATAACAAGACATGTTAGTGTTGATAGGGATTATGAGGTTTTCATTTGGAAAAAAGATATCCTAGAACTAGAATGTTATTTCTATTTGTATGAGTTTCTTTTATTAAAAATTATGGTGGAGGGATTCATAATGAGTGGTGGGATCCATGATGAAAAAGACCATATAAAAGTGTTGTGTCAGGGATACACGATAGGGTGACTTGCACAAAAATATTATATTCAGGACATATGTGTGGTAGCCCACATAAAGATTTTAGGGATCCAAAATGGGGTAAATCACATAAAAGTGTTATGTTAGAGATCCATGATGGGACAACTCGTACAAAGATGTTATATTAAGGACATATGATTTGGTAGCCTACACAAAGATGTTAGGGATCCACAATGGGGTAAACCACACATAAAAAGATGTTTGTGATGGATGATTGTCTTTTAATAAGGTTTAAACTTGAAGATAAGTTCCTTTTAACTTATAGAGACTAATTTAGAAGCTTTTTTGGGAAAATAAATATTTTTCTTAGTTAGTGGCCATTTGGTAGTGTGGCTGCGGGTGAGGTTCACCTGCAGCCACATTACCCAGTGTTTGGTTAAAGAAAAAGCAGGGTGTTTTGCTGGTAGGGTCCACTAACATTTGAGGTTGCACCGCAGGTTTTGAGAAGCAGCATTTTGCTGCTTCTCATGCTGACAAACCAACCTTAACAGTGGAGCCATGCTCCATTGCGCACTGTTCACGTGAACAATTGTTTTTTTTATAAAAAAAAAACTAGTGCGCAAAGTTTATTTTTTTCCTAAAAAACTAGTACAGTTAATTAATTGCACTCGTATTGTTCACGTGAAATATATATATATATATTTTAAAAAAATTAGTTTAAGGTAAATTAAATTTGTTCGTACTGTAATCTCAATTTTATTCCTAATAATATTTTACTTAATTTTATTGCACGCAGGATAAATCATGATAACTGTAGTTATTGTCGAATGAATTTTGTACATAATGAAATTGTTGATTTTTTTTAAAAAAAATTGTTTTTTACTCGAAAAACTAGTACTTAATATTATTTAATAACACTACATAAATTAGAAGGATATCGCATAATGATGTAGCATTTGTGAAATTTGATCGCAATTCCAATTATGTTATTGCCAGGTCCGGCCCAGTAAAAAAAAATTCAGTTTTTATTTTTATTTTAATTGTGTTCTATTCAAAAAATTAGAAGGAGATCGCTTGATGACGTAACAAAAGATTTAGTTTTTGTTGTTACGCGCTTAAGAAACCATGAAAAATATAATCCTTGTTGGATATATTTCGTATGTGATGACATTGCACATAGTTTAATGGAATAATAAAAAAAAATTTGATATCAATATTATTTATTTTATGATGTAATAACAGTAGTTAAATTTACAATATTTAAATTAAAAATCATTAGTATTAATATATATATATATATATATTTTAATTATTTTATAACCTCAATTTGAAAAACATTTTTTTAACCAAATACATTAAACTACTTTTTCTTCAACCTCAATTTCAACCACAGTTTTAACCAAACACCTATGTTTTCAAACCAACCTCAACTAAAAGTACTTTTTATAAAATAATTTTTTTCAAACCACAACCACAAAAGCTACCGCAATACCAAACACACTCTTAATTTAATTTTCTATTCAATATTATTATGTTTTTCTAGTTTTTTATATTTTAATGAAATATTTTTTCTATGTTATTTTTTCTATTCAGTATTACTAGGGTTTTCTAGTTTATATATATATATATATATATATATATATATATATATATATATAAAAGATTGTAATAGCCTTTTAGTAAGTGAAGACATAAATAATTCATCAAGTAGTCCAAATGGAATAATTATTGACTAGATAAACAATATGTCTCTCTTTGAAGAACTTACAAGAATTTTATCAAAGGAATCGGATTTGCTAGCTCATTCAAACAAAAAGATCAAAGTTAACTTAGGAAAGGAAACTGTAAAGGATAATCATAACTCAAATCAATAAGAGGAAACACGAGTTGCTAACTTAATTCCTATAATAATGACAATAGTTATAGTAAGTTATCCGCCTTCATCTATTGGTTCAGAAGGAGACTTTATTTATTATTATAATTTTGCTACTGGAATTTTTTTAGTGAGGCCAGCTTATGATACTCAAGCGAGTTCTAGAGATCATCTTCATGAGATGGCTATATTATGTAAATTGTTATGGAAATGAAATGGACTTGAGAGGATAAAGGTTTCTATATGGATTATTGCTCATAATAGGCTTAGAAGAACCTTATTAACATCATTATAGCGCCATGAATATGGAAATGATGTTTCATACCTTGTGGGACTGTCTATTAACACATAATATTTGGAATAATCTTATGAAACTTAAGGATAGAAAGGGGTTTATTCTGCAATATTAACCTCGTGGATGATGGGCAATCTATCGTCTCATTGTTACAACAATGAAGGAAATCCTTGGCCATTAATATTTGGAGTTGCAATTTAATACCTGTGGAAGTGGAGGAATTATAATGTTTGGAGAGATCACTAATCCATACTATAATCCTATAAATGTGATCTAGTGACTGGTATTAAATTAGCTAAAAAGATTAGCATAGCCCCTATAGGAAGAATTAAATAGATTACTTTACTAGGATGGAATTATCCACAAATACAATGGGTGAAGTTGAATTTGGATGATTGTAGAAAAGGTTATCCAGGCAACATTGGAGCCATAGACATTATTTGAGACACTTTTGATACTTGAATTAAGAGTTTTACTATTAATATGGGATATTGCACTTCAGTCTAAGCTGAACTATAGGGGGTCATTACTAGTTTAGAGCTCACGTGGTTTTTAAGATTAAGAAAACTCATTCTTGAATCAGACTTTATTCTTACAGTAGAGTTCATAACAAAATATTTTGTGAAAATGGATGTGAACTATACTTTGATAAGTAGAGTTAGGAAATTATCTTGTTAGAGATTTGGAAGTTAAGGTTCAGCTCATCTACATGGAGACCAACTCGACAATGAACTAGTTATTTTATTATGGTTTAATCAAAAGTTCTTTTGATCGTGATCATTTAAAAATAACTCCCTGATGGGATTGTATTCGATATTGTATTACAATCTCATAAGATCTATTATTCCAAATTTAATTTAAGCTTTTCGGGTGTTTAGCCATTATTATAACAAAAAAAAATAGATACATGAATAAATAAAATTAAATATTGCGAGAGTCTTCTTATAATTATAGTATTTTAGGTCCTTAGAAGATTTAATTTGTAGCAAACCATGTTATTATTTGTTATTATCTACGTCAAATCCGAAATATATAGAAGAGTAATGCAAATTCTTTCTTTTGCATTCTTTTGATTAAAGAAAGAAAAGAAATAATCTAGTTTTTTTTGCATTCCATGAGTTAATTATAATTAATTACTTGTAGTTTATATTTATATATAACCCAGATTGTAAACTCTTTCAATCCATATTCTACAACCTGATCGCTTTATTGATTTCATGTTTTTTTTTATTTTCCAATTTTTTTTCTTTTAGTAAACCAAAGGAAAGAGAAGTAGAAGATGGGAAAACCGAGTAGGAAATAGGGTAATTTATTTTTTTTTAAATAATTAAATTGAGGATGCTTACAAACACTATGTATTATAATAAACTCCGACAGCGATTGAGCAATTAAAAAGGAGCTTTCCAGGTGGGTGAACCGATTTTTTGCCTTTTCGCCATGCTCGTACGTAGTAAACCTTTATTTTCCAGTAAAGGCCCAAAACCACATGATACTTGACCTACCATACATCTATAAACCTTTTTCTTCTACTTTCCAAAACCTCCCACCAATCTTTTTTAACAGACCTGATCAGCGTGTGAGCAGCAAGAAAAGATCAAGTTGCTGTGGTAATTAACTAGTCCCCACCATTGGCACTCACCATCGATCCGACGTCGATGTCACCTTCCAGTTCATCTGGACCATTTTGTGTTTCAAGTTTTCTTCATGGAAATAAATGGCAGAAGAAAAAACAGTCTGGTGGATGAGGATGACGATGACCTAGCTCTCTTCCTCCTTTTTCTTGATTGATCTATCTCATACATGGCACTTCACAGCTCCTGGACATTTGTCTTGACCCATGCAGATATTGCATGTACGTATATATATCTTGACGTTTTCGTATTATGACAAGTCATTACTCTTTTTTCGTCTCATAAATTTTCGTTAATGTTGCTTACACGAATTTGTCAAGAAGCATACGCCAAGTCCTTGGATTTAATCTTATGCACAACAAGAAATTGACATATATACAGTTTCTTTATGCAAACTTGGAAATTTTTTTCTTTTAGTAAACCAAAGAAACTTGCATGCAAACTGGATTTTTAAAGCGATTTTGGATGTTAAGTATATATTAACTTTAAAATTATATGATTTTACAAGTTATATTATATAATCTAAATATATAAAATATCCTACTGCTTCGAATGAAGCCAGGACCACCCCCCACAATGACATTAATTAAAAGTAAAAAGTTAGAGATAAAAAAAATAAATAATAATAACCCACTAGGAAAATGTGATCGTAGTAACCTTTTGATCTTTTCACAACTGGCTAATGTTGATGCCACCAGAAACTCGTTTTCACTTCTGTTGCCTGTGCCAGTTGCCACCCTCAGCAACAAGAAAAAGATCATCGTAATTAATTAATGTCCGACACGTGGAGGTATCCAAGCGGCAAGCACAATAAGTCGTACCACGTGTCAAGGGAATGGATAACAGCCACTTATTAATGCTGAGGTATCGCCAATCCTGACTGTAAAGTCTACACGTGGCAATGGAATGACGGCGACTTTAGCTCTGTTGTGTTGTTAACAGCAAGAAAATGCTCCATAATCCCTGAGGTCTGGACATGACCTAACTAACAAAGATTGTCTTTCTGTGTCCCTCACCCAGTCACGTCCCTGTCACGTGGCTTGCCCACAGTTGGCCGGCACCGCCCCCCTTTCTGATTTTTAGTGACTTGATAAATTTTTTTTGTAATAAGAAAAAAACAATTTAGTGCAATTAAATATTAATCATTTTTTAATTAAATATTAATAAAAAATTCAGATAAAATTCTTCAAGTTTGAGACATTATATTGAATTTCATTTTTAAAAAAATTTAATAATGAGTTTTTATTGAATTTTATCTTGTAGTATTAGATTATGTATTTTTTTTATATAATAATATAAAAAAATTAACTTGATTCAATAGAGATTATAAACTAAGTTGTGAATTTGATGGATTAATTAAATATTAATAAAAAAAATTACGTTATAATTTTTCAAGTTTAAACTATTATATAAAATTTAATAACAATTCTAAAAAAAAATACTATTTTTATTTTTTATAGTACAATATATTTGATTCCAGCCTGCAACAAAAGGGTAGGCGATAAACTAGTGTTGAACTAAATAATAACACTTGCATGCACGTGACGTTTAAAAAATAATTGAAATTGTATCTCACTGACATCTAAAAATGAAAAGAAGGGAAGATGATCCATAAAATCATTTTTTTTATTAAAAAAAAATTATATTTATAATAATCATCCTTCGGCCTTTTGGCAGACATCACATCTTTAATCCAATGCTTCACCGTACAGGCGCAAAGATAATATTAGGAGTTTAATCTAATTGGTAATAATATTTACTTTCCATGCAATCATATCTTTAATTAGTTTGTTTCCTTACAAATCACCACGAGTCTCATAAATTTTTAAAATTATTACAAATTTATAATATTTTATTTTAAAATCTTGAAGAATTAATAAAAATATGTGTAAGTTAGCTTGAATATTCACAATTATATATATATATATATAGAGAGAGAGAGAGAGAGAGAGAATAATTTCTATGAACATACGGCGCAATATTAGTGATTTGTTTATCATCTTATCCATTAAAGAACAATTTTATCTTGGTGTAATAAGAAAGTTATGCCAAAGACTTTTTTATTATTATTATTATTATCGGAGAAAATGAAAAAAGATAAGGCACTGAGTTCCTGAGTTCGCATCCAACCGCATAATGTGGCGAGGTAAAATGACATCTGCAGAGGATATTGAATCCAGCAGGATCCCATTCCTTTGTTGTGTCATGTCATCGATCGGTTGAGTGAAGAGTTGAAATTAACAGATTTGGGCTTTTTATTGTATTATTGTGTGGCGTTATTCGGTGTGTTTTTTTTTAATTTTTTTAATGATGAGATAAAAAAACTGCTCGGTGACTGGTTAATATATTGCTTTTATAAATGTTTACGGGCGGGGCTGAATGTTTCCTAGATAAAGAAAGTCTCGTGTCCAATCTGCTTTTCTCGAATCAGAAGTGCATGATGGATTTAATTATTTCGGAGATCATGGAGTATAATACCGCTCACATCCAAAATCTTTTATGATTTGATATATTATGCTCGGTCAGCTAGCTAGAATAAAAAATATATTATTATTATTATTATTGAGATAATAAAAAACATAATCTTGATAAAATTAAATACCATGAAAACTTTAACAAAAAAAAAAATCAAAAGAACCAAGTTGAAATTAGTATTATTCTTATTGAAAAAAAAATAAAAACCTGATATTATTAGTGATAAAATTTAAAACCATAAAAAATTTGATAAAAGAGTAAGGTAAAAAATTAAAAAATCAAAAGTAGAAGGACAAAAATGAAAAGCTTACATTTACAAATTAGAATTGAAGGATTAAATTAAAATAAATAAAATTTAACAAAAAAAAAAAGACAAAAATCAAAACTAAAAAAACTGAATTTGAAACATCAACAATAAAAAGATCTGAAGTTGATTTTCTAGGGTAGGAGATTAAAACAAAAGGAAAAAAAAATCATCGGTAACAAACTAGTTACCTTTAGATGCCATCCATCACCAATAAAGAAAAAAGACATGGAGAAGAATCAAATGAAACGGCGAAAGCTCATTTTACATAATTAGAAAACACCGCACGTGCCATCCAAAATATATTGAGTCTCCCACGCGCCAGCAACTTTTTGCATTTATAAATCATAAATTAAATGATAAATTACGTTACAACCCTCAACCAAACCAGTAATACAAAAAAAAACATGAAAAAAAGATACAAACACCCCTGTTTCAATTGCTTAAATCTTGTATTCTTAATGTTATATACGTAATCTTACTATATTTTAAAAAAGAAAAAAATAACAACATTTCTGCCTTAAAGTGTTGATTTTTCTTTATCCCAGTGGTATTTTGATTCTTTTACTAATTATAATATATTGAATAAACAGAAATATCTCAAACAAATCCATATTAACTAATTCACTGTATGAAAAGATATATAAAAATACTCCTAGTTAAAGGACAAATAAATTTTCTTAGAATGACAAAAAAATCACTATACTGTAATGATAAATAGAAAATAGCAGTGAGGTTATAGTATTTTTGCCTTCTGATTTAGTTGTTGTGTAAGGTGGGACACCGAACAACGAAGTTGAAACTCCTTTGCTAATTAATTCGTTTCCCTGCCTTCTGTATAATATCTCTCCAACCTTAATTTTTCGTGATAAGAAAAAACATAAGAGATTTTTGTGGCTTGGTACAAGTTAAATGAAGGTGGACGTTATTGAATATATATTGTTTAAATTGAATCGTGTAGCTTAATTCATGTGAATTAATTGGTAGGAAGTATGTTAATAGACTTTTATATCAAGGATACTTGTTTTTTTATTTAGAGATGTATTAAAAATATATATATTTTTAAAAAATATTTTTAATATCAATATATAAAAATAATTTAAAAATATAAAAAAATAATGTATTCAACATTTTTAAAAACCCTAGCTAAAAAATGGGATAAACAACCTCTACACGTAAAAGAATGCTGACACCAGCTTTTAGAGCTCGGCGGCCACCTTTGTATTTGATCGTTTTGTATTCCAATCTCCGTCGTTTTGTATTGCTCGTTGCTGATGAATTAACTTGGTGAGATTTGATTATAATTAGCTTTTATGGTTTGGTTGCACAAGGAACCTTTTTTTTTCAATTATGTCCTTGGAGGCTCAAAGTTGGTCGAACTATATTAATTCATGTATTATTATTTTTTTTGTGTGAGTTTTTTTTTTATTTATGTTTGATTACACGTAGAAAAGATATATTGTGAGAAACTGTGAATTTTTTATTATAGTTCAAGGTCACCACTCTCAACAATGATGTCACAAATAGTAGCGGTCATAAATAACATGGAGATTTGTCGCAAAGATTTTGGAGAAAAGAAGGAAGAAAACAATTCCCTCTTGAAGAGGTAACGTGAGACACAACCATGACCTCAAATGTTATCGACACGGACCATCTGATCCCTAACGAACAAAAGTCATGGCCACCGTCGCCTCTGGCCAGTCCGTTAGGCGCTACGTCAATCAACCTAAAAACGTCAAACCACATAATTGACTAGCTAGTCGCTTACAAACCCAGTTCATGTCTGGTTTTAAAACCCGGTTTTTTTATGGGTTAATCTGTTTAATTTGAAATTAAAATTAGATAAATTTTAAAAATAAAATAAAAAAAACTTGAGTTGACTCGATAAAACTAAGTATTTACTTTTTTATCATAAACAATTTTTTTATTAATTTATAAAACAATTAAAATCAACCGAAATTACTCTAATAACTCAGTCAAAACCTATCATGCAGGTCTGAGTCTTGGGTCAAGTCAATCATCAGGCCGAGATTAAATACTCCGACTTCACGCATACAATGGATGTTAGGTCCAGGATCAACACAAACATAGCACATGCAACTGTCCAAACACGTGTACGGTAAGGATGAACATGATTGATGTTAGATTCATCATGCATCGGTGGACCCAGATACTTTCTTATCAAGTCTAGTTATTTTCAGAATTTAGCTCACACTAACCATCTCACCTGCGATGCTATGTGGGCTAAATATTTTTTAATAAAAAAAACTAAAAATATAGGTTTTTTCAATATTTTTTTTACATAAAAATATAAAATGTAAATAAAAAACTTATGCATGTATCCATTTAAATAAATTGAGAATTATCTATCAATAAATAAAAAAACTAATTATTAATGATAACTAAATACGTATTTAGAAAAATCAGATGTAAATCAAGATATTTGTTCTTGCAATACGATCCATTTACCTGGTTTTGTTTAATAATTTTTTAGTTAAAATTAATTTTTATTTAATCAAATAATAGCAAAAAAGACGCAAAAATAAAATTGATTGAATAAAATCAAATAAAAAAAGACACCTCGCGAGGTTGAACTTATTAGAAATACCATGCAAACAAAATATTTTTAATTAAAAAAAATCACAAATGAATTAGAATAATCTCTTCAAAAAATAAATACAAAAAGTATAATTAAAAAACAATAACTATTTAAAAAAAGCTAAATAAGAAAACCAAAAAAATAGAGAGAATGTGTATTAATTTAAATATATATTAAAAACAAAAAAATAGAGAGATAGAGTATTAATTTAAATATATATTAAAAACTTATCTTAAAAAAACATATGGTCTTTTAAAAAAAAATGAAAGAAAGAAAGAGTGCAGACATCATTGAACCTAACCCATTTAGGAAGGGGCAGCATGTGGACCTTACTCTTCTTTTTTCTTTTTTTTTAATGTAATTGGGGTATTTTTATATATATAGAAAGAACATGTCGTCTAATATTTTTTAGATTCCAACTAATATAGTGATTGAAAAAACAGGTTCTGTGTTTTTTTTACCAAAATACTCATTTTAATTTTTTTTTTTACTCAAAACACCTAGAAAAGAGATTAAAAACTTTGACAAATCCATAAATAGAGTTAAAAGAAACACATAAAAAACTAAAATTAGCTCGAAACAAAAAATCTTTTCAAGCTCAAATTTGATTTTTAGGCAATTTCAAGGCACAAAAAACATTTAGGTGAAACTCTACTCACTAAATGAAACTCTTTGACACCAAAATAGACCATTTTGGTGGCAATAACACCATTTTACTTTATTTACAATCGATATTTTGTAACCTTTCTCTTTTATTTTTCAAACTAGAAATTAAAAAATAAAATAAAAAATAAATTTTTATACTAAAATTGAATTGAAAAAACATTAAGAGATTGAATATGTATAATTTATAAAGGGTGAAAACTAAATTAAATTTTTTATGTGAAATTTAAAACCATCATCGTAACTCATTTTTTACTTTGATCCATATTTTTTTAAAAAAAATTTAGTCAATAAATTTCATCTAATTACCTTTTAATTTGGCCCAAAAAAGAAGTAACTGGTAAAAAAAATTAAAAAATAAAAATTTAAACAGAAAATCCACAAATGTAAAATAGTCATCAATATTTCGATGGCTCGCGATACACGTGCCAGATAAAAAGTGAAATACAGTGTCAAAAAGTGAAATCATAGTGACAAAAGCCCTGCTGAGTGCTGTGAAAAAGGAAAAAGCACCTAGTTCTCCGTTTACAGGAAAAGCTAGTCACTTTACTGTACAAAAAAGTGTAAATACAGTGTCAATGATTATAGAGGTACATTTAACTTCCTACACTGACCTTTTTAGTTTCTTTTAATAATAATAAAAAAAATTGAAAAGTCCAGGGGTGTTTTGGTAACTTGGTGGATACCCTCCCAAGCGCACCTTATAAGTAGTGGCTCCATCATTTGATGCAGTGTTGCAGTTTAGACATTATTACACTTCCCTTGAAAAGACATATCCTCTCCCTAGGCTCTTCTTCCCTGTCCTTCATCGGACTTTAGCCTAGCACTACTCTAGGGTACTTGTAGGGCAAGTCCTTTTGTACCGGTACTGTATACTTTGTCATCTCCTCATGCAAAACTCTCCTCAAGGTACGAGTAGATAAAGTCCCTTGTACGATTACTGCTTCCTTTAGTTCACCTACGAGTCTCTGTGTGTGTGTGTGTGTGTCCTCCTCTCCTCCTCTCCATTTTCTATATTCAAACAGAAAACACATCTCGCTACTGTAAACGGAGAGGTCTACAGTTTTATACTAGCTAGACTGTTTAGACAGAAAACTATTAATCGTTTTGCTAGCTTTCTTGACTCTCTTCAAGCCAGTTAGAATCGAGCAATGTTCATCAATATCCCTTAACAGAATCTCATATTAATATCTTCGTTTTCTTTTTTTACTGTTGTTGAGAAGATTATTGTAGCATGGAGAGAGCAAACACATCCTTAGCGAGAACCAAATCAGAACAGTTGGCTGAGACAGTGGAGGCAGCGTTTAAATCTCCCATGAACAGCGATGGGGTTTCCGAAGGAGGCAGCGGCGGGACACTCTCAGGTAAGTCCAGCAAGAGGCTAACGACGACAGCCTCACCGGGACGTACCACTTCGGGCGGTAACAAAAATATACACATTAGGAAGTCAAGGAGTGCACAGATGAAGTTTGAATTGGAAGACGTCAACAGTGGAGCAGCTCTAAGCAGGGCCTCCAGTGCCAGCCTGGGCTTCTCTTTCTCCTTCACTGGCTTCAACATGCCACCTGATGAAATAGCCGACTCCATGCCGTTCAGTGATGATGATATACGTAAGTCTATATACACCTTTTTTTTTTAATGATTCTTCATTGTTTACTAGCATATGGTTGGAGGTGTTACAATTTTGTATGGTTTTTGTGGTCCACTTGAGTATGGGTGGTGGAGGTATGTCCAGTCTTTGTCCTGGCTTAATAATCTGAAAAGGTTTCATGATCTAGCTAGAAAGTAGAACCTCTAGGCATGAAGTACAAGCTACGGGGCTTACTGGATATTGATCTGGTGATCAGAACAACATGAATGTAGTGAACTCATGAAATTTATGACTTGCTTGGTTTTCTGTGTCCACGCATACGCATGCTGCTTTTTCTTTGAACCGAGTACATATTTCTATATCTAATCACGTTCTCACTTTCATGATTTGCAAATGGGGTCTCCTAAATTCGGGTTTTTCTTGGGTTTTCCTCTGAAGTAAAAGTAAAACTCATAAAATAGTTATTAAATTACGACGAGTTTCACTTTTTATCTTAAAATGGAGCAATTCATGAGCGAGTAGCTACTAATTTATATATATATGAGAATAGTGCATGGCCTTAAATGTGGGAAAAATTCAATATGAAAAAGCGGCCAGCTTGTGACGTGGGGGGAGGAAGGTGAGCATGATCATGTTAACAACCACTTGCAAAAATGGGAAGCCAGTGCGTGAGAAGCGGGTCCCTTGTCTCTTCTCCTGTAAGGAAAAAACCTAGAACTCCTTTCAACCTTGGATTAGAGATCTGCAACGTAAGCCTAATGATACCCGGCCCACTCAGCCTACATAAATATTGATGGGGTATTTTTGGATCTTATTTTCGTAGTGGTGGTTACTCAGTCTTGCTTCAGTGCGCACTGCATTATTTTTCATGTCCAAGTTACTGGTGTTAATGGAAGGTTGATGTCCAATCTCTTTCTGCTAGCTCATAACCATTTAAGTAGATTCCCTCCCTGTTTTTTTTTTCTTTCTTTCTACAGTATTTTGATCCTTATGAGCTTAATTTCCAATACTGAAAGTATTGAATTCATCTCTTTTTTGGGTATAAAAATAAGTTATTCGTATCAAAATTAGGAGATTTAGGGTTTTTTTTCTTGCAAATCTACAGCACTACAAGTATATGGTGTTTATCCTCCTCCTTTTTTCCCCCTTCCAAGAATAGATATAAATTAAGTCTTCCATATGGGCCCCAGATCTTGGGTCAAGGTTCCTGTTTATTATTATGATTAGCAAATTGGGCCCCAAACTCTATAGACTTTTGCTGACTTGTTGCCTCACGTAACTTTCATCAAGGATATTGATTCCCCTCGTCTTGGCAAAAATCATGCACCTAGATCATATGTGACTTCAGAAAATGATATCAGCACTTTTCCTCTTCTGTCGTAATCCTCTCTCATTGATAAACTCTTAAATGGTTAGGTGATGGGAGGATCGTACGTGACATTGAGGTTACAGAGTTCTCTTTACTGTTGATTGAATTTGTTGGGATCTTTAAATTGTGACCATTGCAACCATATATATCTATCTTCAGGAATTATTGCAGCCAGAAAGTTGTGAAATGATATGACAGAAGCTTCAATCTCTCCAATCAAGTTCAGATATGATTAAATTGGCATGTTAGCCGATACTAATAATTTGGAGAAATATTGGCTAAAATGAGAATTGCTTAAAATGTTCATCACATACCATGTTATTTATCATTCAAGAAGCAAAACAACTTCGTCTTCTTTAGCATAAAAAACATCTTGATTCTGTCATTAGTTTACACAGTCCTATATCTATGGTTGTTGCAGCGGAGGATCTTGAAGCCGGAATGCGTAAGCAGAAATTTCAAACTGAACCCTCCTTGCCAATTTACCTGAAGGTAACAAAATCTAATTTGCGATGCTGCAGGTTTCCAGTCTTGTTCTTCTTTATTCTCCAAGTAGAGCTAGCATGCACCGGTAGTGTTCAAACTTGCCTTTCCTAATGGTGCCACGGATTGATACCGATACGTTCTATTTGGACAGGCAGGGATGGAGAATTATGATCTAGCAATCAACGCGATCCATAGAATATGGTTAGCATGGTCAGGTTCAGTCTTGTACAGAGTTTCATTGTATATGATATTTTTGTACAAGACTCTCCCTTCTTTCCAACAAAAAAAAAGAAATGCAGTACAATTTATTAACTTGCCATGAAAACTATTAATGGGGTCTTAAGAGTTCTATTAACCATTTGTAAGAACAGGAACATGCATTTGAGGATAGAAAGCTATCTTCACTTGTTTTCTTGAGTCTACTTAGACTAGTTCCCGAGTCGATCTCAGGCATTGAATAAAAAGCAATGCTTATTTGTCAAGGAAAGAAGGGTATGGACAGTTTTTCTTATATTTTGTTAGAAATTAGACTTTCTAACTTAGCAATTATCAGATAATCATGTAATGAAGTTTCCACCATTTACCGAATTGAACTTTGTTCTTGTTTGGGAATCTGCAGTTCAGAGATGTTACATACAAGGTAATCATCAAAGGATTGACCTCAACCGAGGAAAAGGATATCTTGAATGGGATCAGTGGCTCGGTGGATCCAGGGGAAGTTTTGGCTCTTATGGGACCTTCAGGAAGTGGAAAAACAACACTTCTGAATCTGCTTGGCGGCAGGTTAAATCAGCCCACTGTCGGTGGTTCAATCACTTACAATGACAGACCATACTCCAAGTTCTTAAAAAGTAGGTAAGAAACTCAGATATCAGTGCAAGACTGGTTCGGTACTTACAGCGCTGAATTGACTGGTTACTTCCCAATTTATTTTTCATCGCGATGACCAAAAATCAATGAAAAGACGCAAGAACCTGCATTTAGCCAAGTCAGAACTTTTGTTACATGTACGACTAGAAATTTGAATCATTGCAAATGCACATCAAAATGACATAAAAAAACATATGGCAGGATAGGATTCGTGACACAAGACGACATTCTGTTTCCTCACCTTACAGTGAAAGAAACATTGACATATGCAGCCCTCCTTCGATTGCCAAAGACATTGACAAAACAACAGAAGCAAAAACGAGCCATGGACGTCATCCGTGAGCTAGGCTTAGAGAGGTAATGAATTCTCATTTCCCTGCCATCATCAATCAAGGCAAATTTGTAATCATAATTCAAGTCAAGAATGTTAATAATAGAAATAAATTCTGCAGCGTCTGATTGATCTTGCTCATTCTTGAAAGCTAATGTTGATGTGCCTAGGTGCCAAGACACCGTGATTGGTGGCTCATTTGTGCGTGGAGTGTCAGGTGGGGAGAGGAAAAGAGTTTGCATTGGCAATGAGATTATAATCAACCCTTCAATCTTGTTTCTTGATGAACCAACCTCGGGCTTGGATTCTACAACTGCTTTAAAGACAGTGCAGCTGTTACAAGATATGGCAGAGGTATTCTATTTGTGATGCTTCTTATTCAAGTTTTTGGCCCTTTCATCAGGAGATAGTGTTGCATTTTTCTGCTACTAAGTTGTTTCCATTTAATGGCAGGGTGGGAAAACAGTGGTGACAACTATCCACCAGCCATCTAGTAGACTCTTCCACAAATTTGACAAGTTGATTCTTCTTGGGAAAGGGAGTTTGCTTTATTTTGGAAAATCATCAGAAGCAATGCTGTACTTCTCATCTATAGGTTGCAACCCGCTTATTGCCATGAACCCTGCAGAGTTCTTGCTAGACCTTGCAAATGGCAATATAAATGATGTTTCTGTCCCATCTGAATTGGAGGATAAAGTGCAAATAGGGAATTCAGATGCAGGAAAAAGAAACGGGAAGCCTTCTCCTGCAGTTGTACATGAGGTAATGAAGTATACACAGACAGACTTTTGCGTTCTTAACATCAAAAGCTGCTGTTTAACTAGATAATGTTTCTGTCGAAAACAGTACCTCGTGGAGGCCTATGAGACACGAGTTGCGGTCAAAGAGAAGAAGAAACTAATGGTTCCTATACCCCTTGATGAAGAAGTGAAGGCAAAAGTGTCTTCTCTGAAACGACAATGGGGGGCAAGCTGGTGGCAACAATATACCATTTTGTTCTGCAGGGGAATCAAAGAAAGGCGGCACGACTATTTTAGCTGGTTGAGAATCACCCAAGTTCTCTCTACTGCAATTATCTTGGGATTACTATGGTGGAATTCAGATCCTAATAGCCTCAAAGGTCTGCAAGATCAGGTAAATAATGGTCCGGCCAAGATCAACCCTTGGGCCTTCTCATTTCCATTTCAGGCTCAAAGTTTACTGAAGCACTTCTCTGAAAACCTATCCGAAACCATTGAAAATCAACTGAATTACAAAAAAGCACATTTTTTGTTTCCTGAAGCTCCTTTGCACTAACAACATAATTTCACTTAGTAAACTTAAACCTTCTTGGATTGCAGGCAGGGCTGCTGTTCTTCATTGCTGTTTTCTGGGGATTTTTTCCTGTGTTCACAGCAATCTTCACATTTCCCCAAGAAAGAGCCATGTTGAGTAAAGAACGGGCAGCTGACATGTACAGACTAAGTGCATATTTCTTGGCAAGGACTACAAGCGACCTTCCACTTGATCTAGTACTACCCGTACTTTTCCTTCTCGTCGTCTACTTCATGGCAGGCTTGCGAATGAGTGCTGCTCCATTTTTCCTAACCATGCTCACGGTTTTTCTCAGCATTATTGCTGCTCAGGTGAGACTAGTTTGCAATACTAACGAAGAAGGGTGTCAAAGAAAAACAAATTAAAATGTAAGTATTTAATCAAACATGTCTCCATGGCAGGGACTCGGACTAGCTATTGGGGCTACCCTGATGGACTTAAAGAGGGCCACAACTCTAGCTTCAGTTACTGTGATGACCTTCATGCTGGCTGGAGGGTATTTTGTGAAGGTAAGTTCATCAAAGATCATTTCATACATCTCTCTGTATTGCTCCTCTCCAATGCAATATTTGAGTGAATTTTTTCACAACATTTGAATATTAGATTCGCACCACATGACACATATTGCTGACATTGATTGACCGATAGAAAAGGACTACTCAATAACCTCTACAATCAATATTGAAGTTTCAGAATTTTTTAACTCTAAAATGTAAGTATTCAGAATTAGTATCTAAAAAAAAAAATTGAAGTTTCAGAGCATGTCATAAAGAGTGGAGTTCATTACTTCACTAATTGATAACTCTCTCCCAGAATTAGTATTGATTCAACTTTTTCTCACCTAAACGCAAAGAATGGTCACAAATGGTCTTCGATTTTGCAGAGAGTTCCAGTATTTGTATCTTGGATCCGCTATATGTCTTTCAACTACCACACCTATAATCTTCTTCTCAAGGTTCAATATAAACACATGACACCAGTTTTAAATGGAATGAGAATAGACAGTGGCTTGACGGAAGTTAGTGCCCTGGTGGCAATGGTTTTTGGCTACCGTCTCTTGGCTTATATTTCCTTGCGGAGAATGAAGCTTTGTGCGCAGTAAGCAATATTATTCAGTGTGCAGTATCGACAATTAACTTCCACGTTTGACTTCAAAGATCTATTCCATGAAAACTTGGGTTCCACGGATCAGAGAAAGGGATATAAGCAAGTTATCATATTTCAGCTCCATGAAGATTTTTGGATGGCCAAAGCCTCAACGACGATATTTATGCAGTATCTTAGGCATGTAAGTTGATTTTTCCGCGAGGAGAATTCCTAGAAATGCAATCACGTTATAAGAAGCTCGCATTCACAAGCTCGTATCTTTTATATTAAAATGGAGTGATGTAATAGTAGTTGTCAGACATCCCTACCTATGATTAATGCATATCTATTGGAATTAGCGACTTCTAAAAGTTGGGGAATGAAAAACATGGTAACGCATATGATTTGATAGAACTTTATTTACGTTTTCCTTGGAAAGAAAATTGCCAAGAGCTACCGCTTAAATACATAGAAACCACCAGTGATTGCTAACCAAACACCAAATTGAGAGGGAAAAAAGGAAAAGGAAAACGAAAAAGAAAATCTTGAAGATCCCTCTACAGCTCTGTACACTTTTGATCCAGCCTAAGGAGTGAGAATCACCTGCAGTGATTCAACTCACAGTTTGTGAAAGGTTAATATTTTTGGATACCTGGTTCACTTGCTTGGCAATTGCACTTCGCTTCCATCTCTTGCAGATCATTTCCACTAACCTGTGTTCTTCGGGCAAAAATGTCATGTTGCAGGTTCTGTTTTGCTTTCCCCTGTTCTCAAGCCAAGGTCCTTAACCACCCAAGTAGCCGGAGGAGAGCAGCATCCATTACAGGGGACCTTTTCTCAATGCCTATGATAAGATTATGTGGGGCGGAGGGGTAAAAAGAAAAAAACTAGTCATTTAAAGGGAGTAGGAAGCTCATCAAAGTTGACATACAATTACTTTTCTTGTCCTTGCACCTAAACGTAGGATATTTTTTAAATAGATCTCGATCAGGAAAAAGAAAAACACCTTGAAGGTTTAACAGGGTTGACATTCATTATTTCATCAATGGCGAAAATACATATCTATAATTTCTACCACGACTTGATCATGCTTTCACAAATGGTCAGCAGAACTACGGAAGCCAATATCAAACACATTGAGAATGAGAAATGTTTCCTAGCTTACCAATATCAGCAGCTACTCGATGAGCACACATTACTCCTGAAAAAGCTACAGCTATAACACCCTGTCCTGGAAAGCAGCTATCGCCGACACAGTAAAGACCATCTACAGCCTGCAAGTTTCATCATGTCATGACCCAACTGATTATGGACCAGTTCGATCCAAAACTTGCGATAAATCATGTAATCCAAAAAAAGATTCATAAGTGGTTGTTAATGGAGTTTGGCAGGCTTGAGAGGAGTGGGGTATTGACATTCCATCATGTTGATGGCACTTCACTTTTGTAGGGAGAGGACCAGAGAGGTAAAGAAAGAAAGTGAAGCACCATTGATAAAGGGCAGAGGCTAATAGCCTGAGTATTTCTTGCTTAAATGATTTCAAAAACTACAATTACTGTGACATTCATGAGAGGTAATGATTGGACTTACTGTTGTATTGAATGGCATTCCCAATAAACCTTTGGGAGTACTGCGTGGCATTGGTCCGTAAGTACCTTTGTCACGAGCCAAGTACCGCCTGTGTGTCTTGGGTGAACCTACCTGCCATGATTGCATGTACTTTTGAAGCCAAATCAAATTTGAAAGACAAGAGTCGATAATAAACATAGTATTCCATTCACTGAAACTTGGAAAGTAAGAAATTTGAATGAGCTCCCACCTGCAGTTAATAAAGTACAAAATGGATAGTGGGAAGGACTTCTTCAAATTAGAGAAATTCGTGAATTTAAAGCCTCTCTAAGGATCCAACCACTTGAGGTTGGTTAATGAATTTGTGTGTATCATTCAGGCTTCCGTCCATAAGTTGTGATCATTTCCTTCTCATATGCCATCACCTGACACAATCTCTTTACATTCTTCAATGAATATGTGCTTTTATGATAATGTGATACATACCTCCATGAAAGTAATTGATGATCTGAGCCCCGGAAAAAGTTTCTTCTCCAATCTGCTTATAATCTCATAAGCCACAACCTTCTTCTTTGCCTCATAGTCCTCTGTCGAAAGTCCCTAAACAGTTTAAGTCCAGCTATTAGGAATTTAGCTGACAGAGGGAGGGAAGGGATAGAAATAAGACATTAAGTATAACTATTCACTTAAAAGTTACAGTAGTGAACTTACCTTCCAGTCTTCAATGGAAGATGTTGTAAATATGTGAAGTATATGACAGCCTTCAGGAGCCAATGATGAATCAAGAACAGTTGGAATGCTTAGGAATATGCTTCCATAAGGCTCCTCTAATCTTGTCCAGTCATCCTAAGACAAAACAAAAGAATTAAAGTTAGATGTGTCAAGCTCACAATTCCAGATATATGGTCTCAGTTTGTGAGCAAATGAATACCTCAAGAACAAAGTGGTGGCAATCTGTATCTGGTGGTAGAACCTCGGCTTTAACACCCATGTGAATGGAAAGAAAAGATGGAGCCTTAACATAAACTTTTTGAAAATTTTCTTCTTCTTTTGGAAGGGTTTCTCCTTTCAACAACTTCCCTGCAACATATTTAATTACTTCATGATAACTAAGAAAGACCAGTGCTAGAGCAGCAAAAGGTTATTGTCAAATCAAATAAATTAGAATGTCGGAATCTGCCAAAACTAACCAAAGGTATCCCATCTAGTAGCATTTGATATTATGGTTTTGGAAAAGAACTCCCTTCCATCTGAAAGCCTCACTCCTACCTGCCAAATTCAAGTGAAACTAAAATAGATAACAATATTATCATCTTCCTTCTTCTTCTTTTTTCCTTTTTGCATTTGTAAAACCAAGGATTCAATTCTAGCACCATTTATCCACTATTTAAAACTCACAGCCTTTCCATGCTCAAGAATGATGTTGGTCACGTTTGCCCTGTAAAGAATTTCACTGCCCTGATCAATCAGACCTTTTGACAAGGACTTTGCAATTCCACCAACCCCACCAACAGGATAGTTGATCCCTCCAAAATGCCTATCACATAGAACCTGGTGCCGATAAAAAAAAAAAAAAAGATTAGAATATACATATTGGAGTGGTCCAAAGTTCTTTAAAATTTTAAACTGCTCACCATGCCCGCATTGATCATTGGGGTCTGCAAAGCATTGACTGTGCTCACTATGAAACACTGCAGAGAAACAACAGATAATACTTCTTTATGAGATTGCAGGACCCTCTTTCCATATCCAAAAGATCATTAAATATACAGAATTTATCAAAGAATTGAATTCGAAGTATTTCACCTCTGCATCAATGAAAGACAACAACTCAGGATCCTTTATGTACTTTCGAGCGATGTCTCCAGCATTTTGGGGCAGATAATAAGCTGCAGAGAATAGAAGCATCACATTAGGGAAGTTTAAAAGAAAGAAACAATAATTTTTTTGGTTTAATTTAGTGACTAGAATGGAAAAAAAATTCATGATAGGGAAATGAAAAGCAAAAAATAAATAAAAATAAAGATTTAAGGACCAAAAGAGATGTGACTTTCAATATTGACTATCCAAAGCTCCAACTTCAGAACTAAAATAGAAGATCATGATAAACATTTGTAAAAGCTTTTTTTGTTTTTTTTGGTGTGTGTTTGTGAATTAGAACATTTTCTTGACCATCCAAACCAATATGATATCAAGGAATGCTCCAAAAAATTTTGGGGCCAGCACATTGTCTTTTAAGCAGTCAACCTGGAAGCAATGAGAGCACAGCTGCAATTGTCTAATAATTGAGAGTTTTTCCAAGATCCACGCTCGGCAGTATTTTTTTCCTAATCTATTGCAGCAATAGCTTTGAACATCAATACAAGTTTTGTTAATTAGAAATTTCAAGGAACTTAAAAGGTGCAGTTCCATCTTGTTTTCTACCAACAATAATTTTACAATTACATTAATGCCCAGGTACATTATCTGCAACAGTTTTCCTTGCTCAAATGATGGCAAAATTTATGTCCTGATTGTGATTGGAGCAAGTAAACAGTATCTACACCCTGTATGCATCTATTGATTCTGATTTTATAAAAACCCGTTGGAGATGTAACAAGCTCCCATTCAAATCAATTAGTAAATTTGAGAGGAAAGGATAGAAAAAATACCTAGTGTCAAGCATTCAAGAGGCTTCTGAAAGAATTGTCCAAGCAGGTAGATTGGCTCCTCAAGCGACTTCAATTCCAAAGAGTTCAAGGCATTGAATATCTACCCGACAAAATAAATGCTACGGTAAGTGACGATCAACAAGTAGACACAAACTACTGATAGGAAGTTGCATTCACCACAATTTACGTACCTTCCAGCATTCACCATAGAATTTAAGGATCCCTTCCTTTTCATGGGGAAACTTAGCAGTAAGTTCTGAGATGAAGTCGCTGTACTCTTTGGGAACTTTAACAGAAAGGTTATTAGGTAGATGAAAATGGACAGTAGTGGGGTCAGGAATCACCTCCATTTTACAACCAACTGCTGCCAATGCTCGTGTTATCAAATTTAGGTTGCCCTGCCCAAATTTTAGGCACATATCAACGCTGAAGACTTTAGTGATTCACCAAAGCACGCAGTGGATAAAAGTTCAGCGGAGATAGCTTAGTTACATAACACGAGCAAATAAGCAATAAAATGCTTATAGTGAGGGGTCCTACAAGCATTGAGGTTAAAATCCTTACTGAAGTCTGGTAAACTTACCTAAAAACCTGATGACCTTGGCAAAATCCATTTAAACGTAATCGAAAAATGTTATCTAATAAGCACACTTCTATTGGTTTAGTGGAAATTCTCTTTACGCACGACCCTATTTGACTAGTTTACCTACCTTCTGCAAATAACCATCCAAACACTAAAAAACACTAATAGAATCTTCAAAATCATGCCAAAAATGCATTACAACCTTATTCCAACTCAATCAACAAAATCAAGTCCTTAATAAACAAGTAAATAACAACAATAAAGAAATATGGAAGAACAATAACAACTGACCTTGTCACTGAAACCAAACATAACAGAAGAGCCAACATCAAAAGTATATCCATCCCTCTCATAATACCCAGAACTCCCACCAGGAATCACATACTTCTCCAAGACCAAAACTTTAGCTCCCTTCACTGCCAACTGTGTAGCAGCAACCAACCCACCAATACCAGACCCAATAACAATTACATCAAAATCACTCCTCTCTCTGCTCACTCCTCCATTTCCTTCAATATCCACTTCTTTATCCACAGTTAACACGGCCTTTGACCTCAAAATAAAGTCCTTATTTAACTTTACTTCACCAGGACTGTCAATTTTGCTTTTTATGTTTCTGGGCACAATATAACCACTGAAAACTGAGGTTTGGACAGGTTCTACATACAAAATCCTATGTTTTTGGCTTCGGGGTCTGAACCTCCCTAACTGGACAGTATTGAACTGACCAGAAAATAGAGAATTCTTGAACCCTAGACTCATGTTACTAAATAGCTCTTAACTAAAACTAAAACTCAATGTTCTGTGGGCGTCCAAAGAACATTTTGGACACATATTTTCTTGTTTAGATTTATGGGCCTTGAAGAAAAAATAGCTGTGAGTCAGTTGTTTTGATTTAGTACAGGGATACACAGATAGTAAGTGAGAAAGAAACCTGCTGTGGGCTATTTATGAGGAGAAAAGCCAAGGGGGTTAGCAGTACGTGATGTTGCTGAATTTGGAAGTGGAAGTGTATAGTGTAGGCAAAGATTGGTTAAGGATTCCTGTCCTTGATTCTTCTCTCTTTGGAGACCAGACAAGGAGGTCGTGTTATTTAAACGGTTGAAGGATATGTAGTGCTTTGATTCCGCTGGTCGTTTGGTTTTGCCGCCTGCATGACTGTTAGAATAGATTAAAGTTTTTTTTTTCCACTATAGCACTAAAATATTTTCCAAACTATTATGATTAGAAAAATACTTCTCACTCTAAGTAGTGGTGGATATATTAGAGTTTTATGTTTTAAAAATATTTTTAAAAAAATTTAAAAAAATTTATTTTATTTTATTTTAAATTAATATTTTTAATGTTTTCTGACTATTTTAATGTGTTAATATCAAAAATAATTTTTAAAAAATAAAAAAAATTATTTTAATATATTTTCAAGTAAAAGATATTTTAAAAAGCAACAATAATTATATTTCTAAATAGATAATCTGTTTTCTATCATGTAATATATACATGAATAGTATTTTAAAACACTGTGTATCCATGTATCTAATATATTCACGAATTATAATATTACTAGCTATTTATTTATCTTAACACTTTGAACATCTGGTTAAAAAATACAATTTCAAAGATAATAAAATTATAAAAACAGCAGCTCAAGCTTAGCCACAAAGTTTTTCATCACAACAAATTCAACACAATCATTTAAAAGAATTCATCTAATTTCATAGCAAGTAATTTCATATGCAAGTAAACTTAATCAGAATATCAAAACAATTTATTATAATAAACAATATCAATTCAATTACAAATTAAACTATATAATTATATTTAAAAAATTAATTTATCAATGGATACACATCATTAGAACCACGAACATTATGTTATTGTTCATGATCAATAACTTTATTCTTTTCTATTGTATTGTCCGAATATTAAGTCTTCTCAGTCTCATCTCATCAAGTGAAAAATAGCATGATGAGAAGAACCAAATATTAAAAACACCCAGCACAGCATCTTCAGTAGTTGTTTCATGTTTTTGCTTTTTTCAACCGGAGAGTGGATTTTTGACTGTGGATTTATAGTGGTATTTGTTTAGAACATGGAGTTCTATAATCCTTAAAACCATAATTTTTTAAGCTATAACAGGAAAGTGGAAATGAGATTAATTTTGTAATTAAATATGTCCAATAAAGGAAAAGGCAAGAAGAGAATATTTGGCAAACAGTACCTAACGAAGCATATGCTTATCTCTTCTCCCAAATGTAAGACCTGTGTTATTCCTTCTTCCTAATTTTTCCATGCATATTCTTCGACCACACGAACAAGACCACCAGCAAGCTCCACCATGTGTCCATCTCTTTTTTTAACAAGTGTCCAAAAAAAAGTTCTTAATGAACTTTTCTGTCTGATCTATTTTTGTTTTTTTTAACTCTCCCAGTTCTCTCTCTCTCTCTCTCTCTCTCTGTCAGTCCATCATTTTCTAGGATTATCACAAAAGAAGCGCCAACGAATTTGGATCCAAAACTCTACTCTCCATCTTTATAATTATCACATCATCACCAGCACAGAATACTAAGAAAAGGGTACAAATCTATAATCTTTTCATTCCATTTGTTTTAGGTTTCTTTGGTTTTCCAGTTCCATGATAATAATCACTGCAGTTCTGTATTAGTGGCAATCGTCATTTCCAAAAGCTCTTAACTTTTCATTTATTCGTTTATGCTGCTTTTAGATTATGCAGATACTTTTTCTGGGTTCATTTTATTTATTTTAGTATCTTGCTTGGATTGGTTGCTTAGGTAGTGTGCTGAAGGAAAAAAATAAAGAGGTGAAGTAACGGAAGATGGGATTTTTATTTTCAGTTTTTTACTGATGTGGGATTTTTATAGGACATTGATTTTAATTTCTTTCAGTTATATTAGGACCTTTGGTAATGGAAATGTTTTGAGTTGCTTGTTCTTTTGATTGATTAGTAATTCATGGTCTCTGATTTTCTGCTATTTTGTTCATTTGATGAGTGTCTCATGCTTTTGAATCCAGTTAATGGGTTCTCTGGCTTTTCTTTATTTTAATTATTAGTCTTTTTGAGGGGCTTTACCAGTTCTGTTTACAATATCTTCTTCTTCTCTTTATTTTTTCATTTATAATATCATATATCCAGTCTAACATTAAAATTACAGCTACAAAACAAACTTTACTAATTGCTTTGTTAGTACCTGTGCAAATCTTATGGATAGGTGAAATTATGAAACTTTTCAATTCTTACAGTACCTTCAATATCCAATATTAGTGATTCATCTTATAAGTGACGACTTCTGCATAATTGCCAAATTAATACTTTTTTTCTTGGATATAATATCCTAGGCTTGAATTGATAGTGAAGCATGCCATTGATGCTTGTTTCTCTAGTTAAATCGAGCCTTTTTTGTACAGGGTTAAAGTTTGGGATAGAGAAGCGATGGATAGGCTCAAGGCTCCTGCTCGCCTCATGATAGTTTCGGATCTTGATCACACAATGGTTGGTCTAGTAATTGTTTGGTTTCTGCTTGTTTCATTGTATATTCTTGTTGCTGCTGTAATTTTATTGGACATTATACTCTT
This sequence comes from Populus alba x Populus glandulosa, assembly GCA_033617975.1. Lineage (NCBI taxonomy): Eukaryota > Viridiplantae > Streptophyta > Magnoliopsida > Malpighiales > Salicaceae > Populus > Populus alba x Populus glandulosa. The sequence continues at coordinate 20,507,761 of CM066148.1, forward strand.
GTTGCAGGTTGATCATCATGATCCCGAGAACATGTCTCTTCTTAGGTTCAATGCCTTATGGGAGGCCTGTTATCGTAATGATTCTCTGCTAGTTTTCTCCACTGGAAGATCACCTACGCTTTACAAGAAGTTGAGAAAAAAGAAACCCATGTTAACACCTGATATAACCATAATGTCTGTGGGAACTGAGATCACGTATGGCACCTCCATGGTGCCTGATGATGGTTGGGTTGAAGTTTTGAATCAGAAATGGGACAGGAACCTAGTCACTGAGGAAACAAGCAAGTTTCCTGAACTTACTCTTCAGGTATGTTAAACACTTACGGGATTTGGTTCTCTGATTGTGCATATTGCTTCGAAAATGAGCATATAGTTTTGTACATAGAAGAAAACAGTTCGACAACTTGAAATCTCTGAATAATGACATCTGTGGGGTAATGCAGTCAGAAACAGAGCAACGGCCTCACAAGGTCAGCTTTTATGTTGATAAAGCCAATGCTCAGAATGTGACGAAGGCGCTATCAGAGATATTTGCAAAACGTGGGGTTAGTTTCTAGTTTTGGGATCCTTGCCCCCTGATTTTGTGTTCTTTTTAGTATAAGTCTACAGGTGCTACAGTGTCTAACTTAATTTTTAAATCTCTTCTCTTCTTCTCTCTCTCTCTCTCATCTTTCTTTTTTTCTTCTTGTTTTTTTTTTTCGTTTTTGTTTCTAGTTGGATGTCAAGATAATTTATAGTGGTGGAATGGACCTGGATATACTACCCCAAGGTGCTGGCAAAGGGCAAGCTCTTGCGTATTTACATAAGAAGTTTAAGACTGAAGGAAAACTACCTGCCAATACTCTTGTTTGTGGTGATTCTGGAAATGATGCCGAGCTGTTCAGCATTCCAGATGTACATGGAGTGATGGTGGGTATTTACGTTCTGCCATATCACTTCATTGGGAAATTGATGTTGCTCACATTGGTCATTTCTTCTGTTAACTATTCACTCATTGATTTATCTGTCTAGGTTAGTAATGCACAAGAAGAGTTGTTGCAGTGGCATGCTGAAAATGCTAAAGGCAATCCTAAAATAATTCATGCAACCGAGCGGTGTGCAGCTGGGATCATACAAGCTATTGGTCATTTTAACCTTGGTCCCAATACTTCTCCAAGAGATATAACCAACCTTTCAGACTTTGAGTCGGAAAACATCAGTGCCAGCAGTGAAATAGTGAGATTTTTCATGTTCTATGAAAGATGGAGGCGTGCAGAGGTCGAAAACTCTGAGCTATATTTGGCAAGCATGAAAGCTGATTGTGTATGTTTCTATCCTCTTTTCTTTTGACTCTATGTGTTGCTGTAGAAAAGTTTGTGGACTTTTATGTCTTTCCTTTTCTTTGTGATGCATTTTAATCTTTAAGGATTAGGTTTATACTAACTACTATGCAAGAAATAAACATGGCTTGTGTCTGCTTTTCTTTCATGGTATAAACAATACACTAGATTCATCTGGATTTCATATTCTTTTGAGGCTCATAATATTCCAGCTAAGCATTAAATTATCCAGTATGGTTGTTTGGTTTAGTTCTTTTGCTTTTCTTTCAGGAGGATAAATATATTGCTAATACCGTTAAACTGTTATAAATGAAAGTCTGACCTGTTGTGCTTAACCATGTAAGCTTTTGATACTTGGTCTCCATATGAATAGCCTTGTGGCTGATGAGCAGAAAAGCAAGCTTGAGACTGTTCAGTTTTTTATCCCCTTCTGCCATAAAATCTGAAGGGTTGAATTTGTCTGTTTTGTTTTAAGAATGAATTTTTTTAAAGAACTGGACAAGGTTCACCTGGACAATACTAACCCACCCACTTGCCTCTGCAGTCAAGGTCTGGGGGCGGATTTATTTTAAAATACATAGAGCAAAGCATTATCAAGCATACTTAGATAAATTAATATCCACCATCATCTTGTTTGCTGGTGTCCATGAATGCACTCATCGATTTTTTATTATATACATATGTTTTGCTTTTCCAGATTCCCTTTCTTCAGTTAGCCTGATATAATTTTTTCCTTTTTTTGACAGGATTCATCTGGTATTCTTATCCACCCATCTGGTGCTGAGCTTTCTCTTTGTGATGCTATAAATGGAATGAGGAGCTACTACGGTGACAAACAGGGCCAAAAATTTCGAGTTTGGGTGGATCGGGTACTATCCATACAGACTGGTTTGGACACGTGGCTAGTAAAGTTCAATAAGTGGGAATTATCAGGTAAGACCTCCGAATGATAATGATTACATTATCAATAATGCTGATGATAAAATGTCCCTGCTCTCCCATGCATTTTATGATACATTTCTGCACCAGTTTAGACTGCTGGACGCTGGTCTCTTTTCTTTGATGCCATCCATGTAATTTCTTCTGATTTGTCAATGCAAGGTTTTTAAGTTCTTAACGTATACTTCTTCAGCTGTAGTTGGTTTGCAGGATGTTCTTGAACTAATCAGGGATCTCTTTTCTACTGGATTCTGGTTTTTCTTCAGAGTCATACAAATGCCTTCACACGGGTAGCTGTAAACAGGGTGGAAGAGCCTTTAGAGCTTGACCTGCTTAGGAGAGGGACAAACAGATCTACAACTACTGATATTCTCTCTCTTACTTGGGGGTTAGAATCCTATAGGTGCTTTATTTGGAAAAAGCCATGGTCAGAGTGAGCATACCATCAGCTAGAAAAGAAACCGTCCATAGAACAAATAATCATATCTTCTATGGACACTAATAAAACTGTTTTACTCTCTCCTCTCCATGATTAATGGTTCTACTGTTTCCTTTTTTGTCTGAGTTTCTATGAGAGCTGTCACCTAGATTTTTCAACTTGTCCTTGAAATAGCCTGTCCAACACCTCGACAGGATAAAGGGTGGTTGCTAGCACCCCATAGTAATGGAAAATCGCTTAACTTATTGGTATAGTATCTGGTGCCATGCCTGCACTTAACCGGGTTTTTGGAGTTGGTGTTGGAAAATTTGCACTGACAATCGGGTTTGCGGACAATTAATCTCTTGTAGCTATGCTTTTATTTGTAGAATTTTTGTAATTCTTTAGTGGCGTAGATTACCTGCATGCCCATTTTAATTTATTCCATGCTATGTAAAATCTCAGGGATCTTAATCAATTAATGGAGCTGCATGTGCCATTTTTTCATTTCTCCTAAATTATCTGTCTATTCTTGCAGGCGATGAGCAGCAAGGTTGTGTGATAACTTCTGTAATAAATATAAAGGTAAACCTTGAGATCAATCAATGAGTTTCTGCTGAAACAAGAATTCTCCCCTCACATGATCTGCTTCCTCTTTGTGTTTTAGAAGGACGGTGTTTCTGGGGCAACTTACATGCATGTGCATGAAACTTGGCTGGAAGGATCAGGAGCTAAAGATCAATCAACCTGGCTGTTCTAGATTGTGTTTACAGCTCAAAGCTCAGATGCAGACAGCTCATAACCGTCTTCGAACACAATAAAAATAATCAAATGATGATTTTCAGCTTTGTAATTTGATCATTGTTGTATGAACATCAACTTCATGGTGATCGGCTATTACATGATAAATGAATATGATTAATATCTTGAGTGTTTTTCTTCCATCAAACCTTTTATTCCCAGTATTATTAATCTAGGTGGGTATGTTGAAGATTAATAACATGTATGATCCTGCTGCCCCCCATGATAAGGGCCCCTCAGTTGCCCAACCATGCTTCGACGATCATGAACACAAAATTCCTGTGCTGCAATGGCTGCTGCCACCAGTGTCACCATGACCACTGTGCATCACCAAGAAAAGTACGAAAGAAATTGCCTCGCGAACGACATGTCATTGTTAGGGGTACTTGGGCCGAGTCTGTACGGACCAAATCTGAAAGACCAGCCCATGGTGCAATCAAAGCAATTCCATAGAATGAATTAAGAAAAAAATAAACAACAAAAAAGGGCCCAACCGGGTTCGAACCGGTGACCTCTTGATCTGCAGTCAAATGCTCTACCACTGAGCTATGGACCCCTGATGCTTCGACACTCTTAAATACAAAATAATATTGATTAAACAAAGAGGCAAACCCCACGTTAAATGATATAGTATACAAATTGAAAAGATTCGTCTTCATAAAATTTTGTTTCGTTTTGTTTTGCAGCAAATCTTTATCAAAATTAAAGTTATCTCGGGGTTTGTCTTAAAAATCTAAAAGAAAGAATGTTGTGGCCGTGATACAAGCATGAGGGCATATTTAATAGGTGAGCTAAAAGAAGAGTCAAGGAACAAAAATCTATTTTTTTTTTCTATCCTTTTGTTCTTTAATTTTACAGCTTCAAAGTGATAGTCAAATAAAATGAAAAGTTAAATGATTTTATTAAATGAAAATACATTTCTATATATCGATAAAAAAAAGCTGAAAATATTAAAATATATTATTTTAAAAAAATTATTTCATCCCTACAACGTTTCTCAATGTTTTTTTCTAAAACAAATCCAAAAATATTAATATTAAATATATTTAAAATATAAATAGTTGTTAAAATAATTTTTTTTATTGGAGTGCACATAAAAAAAATATATTTATATTATTTAAAAAGCTATATCAACAATTTAGCTCTTTTAAATAGCTTTTGTTATCAGAGATGCTTTGACTTTTACAAAGTGAAAGGCTATTGTAAGTCTATGTTATATATTGTATATACAAATTTGATATGATGACATTTATTTACCGTTTTAGGATTAAAAAAATACAGATAAAAATATATTTAATTTAAAAAATAGAGATATAAAATAAATTTATCTCTAAAACAGTTTTAGAATAAAGTATTTTACTTTCAAAACAAGAAATACATGAAAAACATGTCTCTTATATTTAACTATCTTTGTTTTTTTTTTTTTTTGTTATTAGACAATAACAAAACACTATCAATTTTTTTTTCTAGTTTCAATAATGATTGTTTTATTATTAAGGATAATAATGAAGTTTCTTAAAGGAAAAAGATGCATTCTTTAATTTTATCTTTGTGAAAGTCTTTTAATCTCTATGCTCTATTTTATTTCTATCAATAGTTTTTAATTAAGCATCTTAAACGGAGATGAATCTTGATGGAGGTCCATATAATTTTTTTTATGATTAATTTTCATTTAATAAATTAAAAAATAAAATATTTTACACATATTAATCAAGTAACTATTGAAAAAAAGCATCAAATGTTATTTTAGATATTTATTAAAAATAAAAATAAAAATATAATAATTGTCAGTATTAAATTATAATTGTTTAGATCAATTTAGTGGGTGTTACATGCAAGTTTAGTTCAATTTAAAGAATTTAAATTATATATCATGCAAATTAACTACCTACCAACAATTTTAAGACTAAAAATTACTTTGCATCTTATTTATTAATTGCTTAGCTTAATTTTTGCAGTTTCTCATTTCATAATTTTTATATAATAAATTTGTTTTTTGTTATTTTATTTGCATGTTGTAAGTAGATTATATTATAATGTCTTCTACTTAGAAGATGGTTAATACAACCAATATTTTAGAAAATATTACTTCGATAAAAAAGATTCCACCATCACTTTTTGTGATACATGGTAAGCAACCTAAACACTTCAATTATTTAAACTTTGAGAAGTGGCAATAAAAGATGTTTTATCTAATCATCTTGAATTTGATAAAGTTCTTTTCTAATATTATTATTGTGAATGCACAACTATTTTATATGCAAGAATTACATCTTAAATGGTTTGGACAACATGCCATATAATTTGTATAGTTCAATCAAAAGTTCAAAGGCACTATAAAAGATCATTATGTATCGAAAGTATAAGGTTAAAGATGTTGATATGAAAAAGTTTATAGTCATCAAATTTATTGACTTCAAGATGATTGGTTCAAAGACTATGACAAAGCAAATTTCAAGAGTTCTAACTCATTTTACACAACATTCATGTTGAAGTGATGGTTTTGAGTGAATCTTTTCAAGTAATTGCTATTATTAAGAAATTATCATCATATTTGAAAGATTTCAAGAAATACCTTAAAAGCATAAATGAAAGGAGATGAAAGTTGAAGACATCATTCTAAGATTAATAATAAAAGAGAAAAATAAGTTGTCTGAAAGGAGAGCTAACTCTTTCATAATGGTTTCTAAAATAAATATTATTGAACAAGTAAAGAAGACCAAAATAAAAAGCTTGATGTAAAGGGAAAATACTTGCCATGAAATTCAATGGCAAGTGCTTTATTTATAATAAAATTGAACATCTAGCTAATAATTACAAAAATAAAGCTCGGGAAAATAACCTTGAGAGAAAAAGAATTGTTGAAGACAATGTCACCTGGATTAATAATCTCATAAATAAAGTGTTGAATATGAGACCATAGGCTATTGTATTAAAGGTCGATTTCGTGAACAATATTAAATATTGAAGGATTAACACTCCTTTTATAAGACATAATTTTGCTTAAAGAATGGTGTTCTCTACTTATTAAGAAGTAGGTGTTAAACAACATGTCATAATCCAATTTTGGGTTCTCAAAATTCTTTTATATTTTGCTTAAAAATAAAAAAAAATTATAAATTTAAAATCCAAAAATATTTTTGGAACATAAATAGAGGAGCCTTTGAGCTACAACAAGTCAAATTCTAGGAGCATAGTCAGATTTGAATATTATTGACAAGATAGGATGAAGAACAACTTAGTTCAAGCATAATTTTAAAGTCAATTAAACTGAAATTAAAAAAATTAATTAAGTTCAAGAGCTTAATTAAACTTCTAATGGGTTTATTTAAGAACTTAATTAAAAAAATATATGTTTGAAAGATAATTTGATCAAAATTAGAAGAATTCATTAAATTTAAAGGTTTAATTAAGCTTCTAATAAGTTTAATTTATTTGATTGAAGGAAAATTAAGTTTGAAGGTTGATTTCTAGGCAAAAGATATTTGTGTGATATATTTTTTTAAAGTATTCGTAGTCAATTTGATTATTGTAATAAGAGATGTAAATTATAGTATAATTCCCTTTTTTTTTTATTTACTTTACTTTATGACATGTTAATTATAATTTTATTAAAAAATTAAAATTTTAACCGACCTCTTTTTTGGACACAATCCCAAACAGGGGCTAAATGTCCGAAACACCAGCTAGCTCATTCTGACACTCTAATGGACTTCCTCATCATTCGTGGATTGATAAATGTAAAGGTGATTAGTTTTCCGAAGTTGCTTTTGAGTTCTAACATTCACAACCACCAGTCTCATGGCAACGCCATTCAAAATCCCTTTCTCTGTTCATACGTTTCAGCCCGAGGAAAGCACAGGTACGTACCACAAGAAATTAATAATAATAATAATAACAATAAATGATCAAACAAGACAGGTGCTTCAAAATAAACATTCCCACGTAACATTTCTATCTCTATTCCCTACGCGTGGGAAAGCCCATCTCTCTTTTAATTTCACTTCAAAGGAACAAGAATAGAATTCCAGATACAGATCCAGAACGGCAAAACCCACCTCTTCCTCTCTCTGTGGATTTTCTAGATCTTTGGTGATAATGGGTTTGAGGATTGTGTACGGGTTGGTGTTCCTTTCTTTCTCATGTGCCTGCTTCATGCTTCTTCATCTCTTTCTACACCCTGTATTCTACTTCACTACCTGATGAGTTCTTGGGATTTTTTGAGAAAGAAGCTCAAATGGGTTAGCCAGATTTTACACTTTTTCTTCTTTTCCGTTGCTTAATTTGTATACTTTTCTTCATATAATGACATAATGGGTTGAATTTCTCAAGTACTACTGTGTACTTCTATTACTACTGTGATGCGAGTTGAACTAGCTATAGGTCTGGTAGTCTTCCTAGTCCTTTCGCATCTCAGAGTTTGAGTGCTTGTGTCTTGTGTTACTTGTCATGACATTTAAAGCACATCTACATGTCTTTTGTTTGTTTGGTTTTGCTATGATGTTGTTGATATAATACCAGTTTAATGAGAATTTGCTGATAGGTTTATGTTATTCAGTTTATTTTTTGTTTTTTTGGATAACAAGTACTACTTAATTGCTCGCTTACATTGCAATTGTCAGTGGCAGTTTTGCAATCTAAACCCATTATTGTAATGGAAAATGTGTTTGGTATCTAATTTGGATTGGGTAAGAAAACAAAGGTTTCAATTCGAAATGATGATTATAGCTGTTAAATCCAGGAAAAAAAGCTGTTGGCCATGTTTGCGATCCGGAAAATTCCACGCTTGAATACGGCGTCAAAGTTGATAGTAAGTTGCAACTTTGACAGCTTGAGCAGTCCATTGCTGGTTGTTCCAACCACCAAATCAGAGATAAATTTGACAAATCATAGGGAAATGCTGTCGGGCCTTGGAACAGCCCAATCATGGCATTTTGCTGTCCAAATGAGCAAAACATCTTCTTCTACTTCTTCTTTTCGTTTTCATCTGTGTTTGAAAAAGCTATTGGCCTATAATTAAGTTACTAGCTGGTTATTCTTGAAATAAAAGAGATGAAGATTGTGCAGACTGGAGGGATATGTTTCCATGTTCTTAAAAGAGATGAAGATTGTTGATCAGTCGGTAATGTTTGCTAATGGATTGGTCATAACAAAAATGGTTGTCAAATATTTTTGTTTTTTTTTGTGTGGATATTTTGTTGGTGTTTTTGTCGGCAAGTAAATTCATCGGTTGAATTACCGATGGATTCGAAATCCCGAACAAAAAAACTCATCGACAACAAATTTTCAAATGGAGAGTCTACCAATGATTTAGAAAATACAACTTTAAATTTGACAGAATATTTTATCAGTGAAAGACAATTTTGTGAAAGAAATTCATTATAAAATTATTCTTTATTTTATTTATTTTTTTCTATCTCGTTAACTAAACACAATTATATATTTTTCTTCTATATTTGTTCTAATCAAACACAATCACGTAAAAAATACAATCCATGTCTCAACTTCAAAAAAAAAAAAAAAAAACCCTCCTCCACTTCCATCCACCCTAGCTAGTATCTCTCTACCCGTAAAAATATTGAATGTTCAATATTACCGATGATTACACCACCGCTCTTCTTCTTTCTGGTACGACCTTTGGTTGGAGCTAGGAGGGTCAGGTTGCAGCCTTAGTTCCAGTAGTGAGCATTCTGGATACTGATTTACGAGTGAACCAGTTGTGGTGCCAAGGTCGATGGAGTTTTTCTATCTTAGCTACTGAATTGCACGAAGATATCAAGAATAGAATTCAAGCTATTTCCTCCTAAAATTGAGATTTATATCTGTGGTTTCTTTCCAATATCTATCGTATGGTGGAAGAGACGATCGAGACAGGCATGGTATGGGGCTGATGTTCTGCATATTACTTCCAGGATGGTTTCTTGGAGCAGGCCGGAGGAGGAGGATACTGCTAAACTTGATGTTGATGGTAGTTCTTTGGGTAATCCAGGTAGAGTGGGGATTGACTCTTCGGCTGTTTCAATAGCCTCTCTCTACCTGGTTTATCCTAAAACTTGGATCGTTCAGGTTCTAAATTAATGATTCATCAGGTTAATTTATTAGATTGAGTCCACTTTAATAGCAGATAAGAAGATATAAATATATATTTGGTAGAAGAAGGGGTTAGAAGCTCAAAGGAGAGAAAATTACATGCGACATTGACAAGGGATTACAACCTCAATATCATTTTCGTTAAAATAATTCCTATAGAAAAAAAATAAAATAATAAACTCCAATGTAGATGAAAAAATCTTGATTAGCCAACTGATATATATTGATTGTCTTCATAAAAATTATGTTGAAAGAAATAATTAATGATATTCTATTAATTACTTGAATCCATTTAAAAAGAATAATTATTGGCAACCTACTTGTATTTATGTTTTTAAAATAGATTCAAGAAATAACTAATAGAATGTCACTAGTTACTACATCGATATAAGAATTTTAAAAATAAAATCTCAATCCTCCCTCACAAATGTAAAATTTCATGGTACTTAGTAATAACTAATGATATTATATTAGTTCCTTCTTGAGATTTAGTTTGAAAAAAAAAAGATATAAAAAGAGAATATAAAATCCATTATCCACTAAAAATAATAAAAATATCTTTACTTAATTTTTTTTCCTTAGTTGTATCTCTTTATTTTTTTAAATAGACTCCAAGAAATAACTAATTAATTACTCAATAAGCACCATAAAATTACTCATAAACTATCTAAAAGTTTATTAATCAAAATTAAGTCTAATATATGCATCAATGATTTGGGTAAAAGAAGGATCATTCACCCAACCCGTGTTTTGAGTAATTTCCTTTTTTTTTTTAGTTTTATAAATTTTATAATGTTATTTTTTAGTTAATAAAGATAAAAAGAAGAAGAAGAAGAAGAAGAAGAAAGATAGATACACAATACCACACTTTTCGAATTGATCCTGTTTGTTTCTGCGTTTCAAAAGCATTTTTGAAAAAAATTGAATTTTTTTTATTTTTTTATTAACTTCAAATTAATATGTTTTTAGTGTTTTTAAATCATTTTGATGTGCTAATGTCAAAAATAATTTTTAAAAAATCAAAAAACATTATTGGTATGCATTTTGGCACGAAAAGCTATTTAAAAAAGCAACCGCAACCACACTGCCAAACAAGAACATAAAAAATATCACACTATCTTTTTTTTATCTAAAAAGCCTCTCATCACACTTATATTAGCAACAAAGCTTAAAGTCATAAAAAATATTTTATACTAACAAAATCAACTTAATCTTTGAAAAACATTGTAAAATCCACTTAAAATTATTTTGCAATGTGGAAATTCTTAATTGGATGATGGTTGTTAACCATAACCCAACCTTAATAGTAACTGTGTGGGGTATTATGATGTAAGCTATTTTTAAAAAAATATTTTTAATTAAAAATATATTAAATAAATGTTTTTTTCATAATTGCTTTTATATTTTTTTTATATTAGAACATAAAATTATCTAAAAACATCAATTTAAATAAAAAACAATTTTAAAAAAAATGATCATAATTCCAAACAAACGGAATATAAAAATAAAAGCTGTTTAAAAACTTGTGACAATTTTATTTTTATAAAAAAGATTAACTATTATAAAAAATGATTTAGTATATACAGAAGTTCATAAATAATTTTTATAAATCAATATTATACAAACAATTTTTTCATAGATATACATATAGTAATTACTTTATTTCACACAAGTTAATTATTTATATAAACTTTCCTGTTCATATAATGACACGAGACACACACACACACTAGATGTCATGCCTGCGGGATGTTGTGGGCTTGTGGCATGTTTATGTATTATTGTAGATTTATAATATATATATATATATATATATATATATATATATATATAAAGAGAAAAGCTGTTGCAATTCATAATATTTTAAAGGAAAAAACTACAAAGCTAAATTCTTAACCAAATTAATATTTAAAAAATAAAATGAACACTTTGGATTACTACAGTGTTTCCCCACATGATTTTTTTTTAGAATTATCTTTGTTGATTTTACTTTTTTCATATTGATCTGATTGAGATTTTAGCTTTGTAGTTCTTTAAAACACATCCAGTGTGTTCCCCACATGATTTTTAGCTTGCTACAGTGTTTCTTCACATATTTTTTTTAATCAATTTTTTTTTCCAAATTGTCTTCATCAAATTTATTTTTTTCATATTGAGCTGGTTGAAAATTTAGTTTTTTTTTGTTTTTTTCTTTAAAACATCGTTGATTGCTACAATTTTTCCTCACATGATTTTTTTTGTTATTATTTTTTTCAAAATTCTCTTTATCGATTTTATTATTTTTAATATTGAGCTGGTTGATAATTACAATTGTAGATTTTCTCATGAAACACTATAGATTGCTACAGTTTTCCCTGCATGGTTTTTTTCCTTTTTGTTTTTTTTGTGATATTTTCCAAAATTATCTTTGTTAATCTATTTTTTTAATATTGAGCTGGTTGAGAATTATAATTGTATATTTCCTCACAAAACACTACGTATTGCTACAATGTTTTCCTAAATGATTTTAATATTAAGTTGGTTGAGAGTTTTAGCTTTAACTTTCTCTTCATGTTTTTTTTTTTTTTTTTTTCAAAATTGTCTTATTTTTTTTGTGTTGTTTTTTTTTCAGGATTGTTTTTGTTGATTTTATTTTTTTAATATTGAAATGGTTGAGAATTTAGCTTTATAGTTTTTTCTTTTAAAACACTGTGGATTACTACAATGTTTCCCCACATGGTTTTTTTTTCTTCTAGAATTGTCTTTGTCAATTTTATTTTTTTCATATTGAGCTGGTTGAAAATTTAGCTTCGTAGTTTTTTTTATTTAAATATCGTGGATTGCTACAGTATTCCACAACGTGATCTTTTTTTGTTATGATTTTTTTCAAAATTATCTTTATCGATTTTATTATTTTTAATATTGAGCTGGTCGAGAATCACAACTTTAGAATTCCTTATGAAACACTATAGATTGCTACAACGTTTTCCTGCTTGGTTTTTTTTTTCTTTTGTTTTTTTTTTTCTAAAATTTTCTTTGTTTATTTTATTTTTTAAATATTAATCTAGTTAAGAATTTAGTTTTATAATTTTTTTTCTTGAAAATATTGTGGATTGTAACAGTTTTTTTGATATAATTTTTTTTAATTTTTTTTTATAAATCCATAACAACGCACAGACATGACACAAGCCTTCAGCATCACGTGGGCATAGCATCTAAGAATGTGTGTGTATGTTAAATTATTGAATTATTTTTTTTAAGAAGACAATCCACGAGTTGACTGATCACTAAAGGGATGCAATTTCGCGCAGTGTGAAAAGAAGAAATGAAGTTCCTTAGTAAAAGTCGATACCAAAATAATGTAAGGAAACAAAAAAAAACAAAAAAGAGAAAAAAACTTGAAAATATTAATAATTGCTGAGGTGAGATGATTTGACATGGTTTATTCATCAGATATTTTTAAAGAAACTACCTTGCCGTGAGGATCGAGGAAAAAAAGAGTCTTACTTTTCTGAGGAACCTTGAAAAAACAAGAAATGCGGCACAGGTACTTCAATTGTTTCTTGAGAAATTATACAAAGCACCGAGCATCCCATCCAATTGCAGCTAGTAATGGAAACAAAAGGCGTGGGAAAGCTACAGTACTTTCCCCACGCCTTTTAGAATATTTTATTTATAATATAATATAAATTATTATTTTTAATAATAAATGAGTAAAATACAAGTCGGCTACGCTGAATAATTTGAACACACGATGAACCAATTCAATGATCGTTGTATGCCTGCCACATCTTCCTTCTTTATGCAGGTAGTTGAATCGGCCGCTTCTAGAAGCTCAAGTGGTTAGTTACATGGAGCGGCTGGCTACCAAACTCCAGGTTTATCATTTGACTTCTTTGCCCTTCAGAAAATGAATATTCACCCCAGCAACCAATTCAAAGTGAGAAGATTCAAATTACATATGAGTGTTTGAAGGCAACGTGCCATCGAATTCTTATAATTCAAGATTTGTCTCCTTTATATATTTTGCAAAATACGTATGTTAACGAGTATCTTTAAAATATCATCTAAATTTATTTATTATTTACTGTTTGATTGTGATAAAAAAATAATATTGATTACATATATTAAGAAAATGTTAATTTACTTGTGAATATTTTTAACTGCTGTCGATAAATTCTATAATTAAAAAGAAAAAATACATATTAATTTGAAGTATTAAATGGTTTTTAAAAGGTATTTTAAAAACACCCGTTAAGGCTATTCGTTGTCATTTCCTCGTTTGGATCGTCTACTTCCAAACTCGTCCTTCTCTTTTCACTAATAACACCAAAGCCATTCTTCCATTTCCAATTTCCAGTTCTTGTCTGCCGATGTTTATCGTGTCTCCCCCTCTTCTTCTCAAACCTTTGGCTTTTTCCATGGTTTCGCCTACTGAACTCATCAAATTAACTAGGTGCCTTCTTATAGCGTTTGAGACCGAAAAGCCATCGCCCAATTGAGAGAGAGACTTAAATTAGAGCATGGCAGGATATATGGGGATTGGTTTCATGGCTGCCTTTGCAGTTTCCGGAAGTGTAGTTCTCATTGCACGTCAGCTCCACAAACGTCTCCTCTCTGATTTCATGAAGCAGATGGAATTTGAATTAACGGGTACGTATGTGATCCTTTCTTCTTTTTCTTAATAAAAAAGAGAAACAAAAAACCGAAGTAATGTTCAAAACTGTATTGAATTTAACGTTGTTTACAATTGACAGGATCAAGGAGATCATGTCAAGACAAGAAGAGGGTGCGATTTGCAGATGATGTAATGGAGCCATCATCTAATAACAAGGAATATCGTAGGAGACGCATAAAGATAACCAAAGGTAACAACCAGGTCTCGAAAATGGAGGATTGTGCTCTAGACCAGAGTCGTTCTGCTGGTGCAAAAGTTTTAGAAATCATTCAAGTGTAAACCTGTTTTTGATCTTCAAAAACTGCTTGGGTTGACCTGGAAGGTGTTTTTTCTTTCGCTTGTAAATTCTGCAGTTCTCTATTCTTTTATGTTTTGTTACTCGGGGAAGGGGGATAAGTTTTCAAGGTGTACATTTTCAGATATTTTGCAGATATAATCAAATCTCCTGTAATATTGCTAATAACTTCCCCTTTTTGCTAAGTAACAGACATTGCATAGAAAGAAATAAAAATAAAGGACATTCAAAGCCCAAACCTCAATGCAAGACTCTTTTATCTCCCTGCAATTATAGAACACTAATAAGTATATATTTTTTAAAAAAATTCTACATGTCAAGTTGGTATATAATTATTTATAAAATAATCATAAATATTACCATAAAAAATTCTAATGTTCTCATAAAATCATGGCATAATTAGATCATTGTTTAAATATTATTTTAATAAATCTATTAATTTTTTATTATTGTAAACATAACAAGAAAGTAGGCAACCCTGAGCTTACAAGGAGAGATCCAAGTGGTAGGCCTAAACTAATAAGCCTAGGAGTGTTTGGAGGGCTTACTCGCATGCTTGATTTTTTTTTTTTTTTTTAAAAGGCAAAATACATATTGTCCATTCTATTTTATTAAGATCTTGTAAGCTCATTTCCCAACTTGTGCTCACCGTTAAACATCTAAAAAAAACATCATCGAGACTTTATAAATCCTGTTTTTAATATAAAAAAACTATCAAATCAATGTAGACACTAAAAATTAAACCAAATCATCAAAACCTTTCCAATTCCTTATTTCTTTATTTTTTGACAAGATGAAAACTCCATATTATGTTAATGAAATTTATTTTTTAATATGAATCTATTAACATTAAAATCAATTTTTATCATGATCAAAATATATATGATTTATTTCTTTTTTTATCTTTATATTTTCTAACGGTCATCTCTCATTTCTTAATATTTAGAGACTAAAACATGAAAAAAATAAAGTGACTTCCTTAATATTCTTTCTTTATATATATAAAATCTCATTGTTGAAAAATATTTGATATTACGTAAAAACTTGGCCATATTTCAATTTTGCAATATTAAAAAAAAAGGAATTTACATTACATGGATAAAAATTGTTGAATGTTGTAAAAGAAAGTGACTTCATTTCATTCTTATTGTGTGATTTTATTCAAAATAATTTTTGCTTTTGTATTTTTTTAAAACTAGTTTAATTAACTTTAATACTTATTTTGATACTAATTTTAATCAATAGTAAATATTTGAAAAAAAATATTTTAAAGTTATCCTATCCTAAATCTTAAAAAGTATCCATAACTTAAAATATCAGTCCCATCACATATCTGCATACGTGCTTCCTAGCTGATGGATGTTGAACTTTCAATGTTCCGTTCACAGGGACCGACATTCTGATTTAAGAATTCGTGATTCCGGCAGCATCATCTACCCGTTGCTCAGGCGACAAGCCTTTTAATTTGCCGTCAATACCAGGCCCTAGCTATAAAACACTGGACTCTGGTTAATAGTGCCCTTGTCCCATGAGAACGGCCCATTTCAAAGCCCTCAAAAAGAATTTCCCTCAACATAATAACCTTTAATTCGATTTATTATAAGCCCATATGTTGTGTTGTTATTGTTCCTTAAACGGGTAAATCATAATAATCCGTTTAGGCATCGTAGAATTACACAAATTATCCAAAATCTTGAAGATTATATAGAAATTCCCTTTACATTTAAAAATATTACAAAATAACCTTTTCTAGTCAAAACTCCCTTAATAGTTTCAGGATCCCCGAATTTTTTAAAATATTAACGTACATTTTAGATACAAAAGAGGATTTTTGTAATATCTATTAGAGGTGAGTAAAAAAATAAAAAAACCGATTAAATTGAGAAAACTAGAAAAAAAATAACTGAAAAAATTGAATCGTGAAAAAAAACTAATTAAAATTTTGAAAAAACTGACCGGTTCGGTTCTGTTTTATAAGCCTGAAACCAAACCAAAACCGAAAAAACCAGAAAAAAAACCGAGGCAAATCGAAAAAACCGAGCTAAACCGAAAACCTGAACAAAACCAAAAAAACCGAGCCAAATCGAAAAAACTGAACCAAAATGAAAAAACCGAGCTTAATCAAAAAAATTGAGCCAAACCGGTTTAAACCGGTTTTTGTCCTAAAAACCGAATCAAAACCGGTCGGTTTGAACCGGAAAAAAAATTGATCCAAAACCGGAACAAAACCGAGGCAAATTAAAAAAACCGAGTTCAAACTGAGCCAAAATGAAAAAAACGAGCCAAATCGGTTTGAACTGGTTTTTGTCCTAAAAAATTGAACTGAAAAAAACTGAAAAAAACTGAGTCAAACCAGAAAAACAGAGTTAAACCGAAAAAACCGAGTCAAACCAGTTTGAACTGGTTTTTGTCCTTAAAAACCGAACTGAAACCGGTCGGTTTGAACCGGTTTCGGTTTTTTTAAAAAGAAAACTAATTTCATTTTAATCATTTTTTTTTTATAAAAACCGATCCGAACAGAAAATAATCACTTCTAATATTCATAAACTTTTGAATTGTTTCTTTAATTTCACGATACATTTGAAGAGTTATTGTAATTCAACCTTGTTTTAAAAAAAAATCATTTCAATATTTTCTTAGACTAATTCTACAATGCTACCGCTTTAAAATGCCCCTTTAAATACTGTTAATATTCATTATATTAAAGACTTTTTGAAGAGGATAATATTTACCATACTACCATCATCAAGGAGAACTTGGTATAGCCAATGATTGAAGAGTATAATGGTGATGACAAGGGCGTCTTTACGAGGGAAGGCCATTCCATTTAATATTTGTAGAGCCAATGAGGAGAGGTCTTTGTCTAGAGATCATAATGGCCATGCTCCCACTACTTCACAACCTTCACCCTGATTCCCATTAAGGGCATTTATGTTTACGACTAATTAACATTATTTGAGAAAATGAATCTCTTATGTTGTGCTTCTCTTAGTGACTATTTTAATATTGATGGATTTTTAGTCATTCTTCCTCTCTCCCCTATCCCCATTTTAAGCCTTGGATAGCTACTTGTTTATTATGGTAGTAAGAGTGATTTTTTAGGGTTAAAGTTATCTGTGACACTTTTTTCTCCTCCTCCTCCTCCTCCTCATCATCATCCTTGTTTGATTCCTCCTTGAAAGATAATTGCTTATGAATGTTAAATGGAGGTGCATAGAGAGGGTACTTCGAACATGAACGAACCATAAAAAATATAAGCAGTGCACATAGTGTTATTGCATCAAAGAGAGCCTTAACTGCTTTTATATGACTAAAAGTGTTTTTGTAAATTTTCTCGCTTGTAGTTGTAATTAAAAGAGGTCATGGGATGTGGACTAGTACTTACATGGTCTGTAATGACCCCTGATCTAACAATGTTAAATGTGCACAAAGTGCACGCTTTGACAAGCTGTTCAAAATAGTGTTTAAGGGTGCTAGTAGCCATGCCAATAGTGGGATAAATCGACAGCGCAGATTTGTGCAGCTATAGGTTCGTCAAAGAAAAATCAGCAGCACAGATTGTTGATAAACATGGGTTGGACGATGGAATGTCCATGTTAGGCAGGAAAACTCGTTAGGGAGATAAGCTGACAAGAACTGGGGTTGTCGCAGAATTCAACAGCGTTGATATTGGTAGCCTGCACGCAGATGCGAATTTGGCATAAATCTATGATCTTAGTCATGAGATCAAGATAAACTCATAGAAAGTAAATAAAAAAATTATGAAGCCTCACTTCCAATAAATATAATGTTAAAGGTTGAAATCAAGACAAAAAAAATCCTTGAGATCAATATATAACTCAAAAGAAAGAAAATTAAAAAAATATCACAAAGCATAATTTTCAAAATAATCTAATATTAAAGGATGATTTTTTTAAAAAAAGTGGTTTTTGAGGGGTAAAAAAAAAAAACACAATTGATTAGAACAATTTAGCCACACCCTTAAGTATTTTGTTAGTGTGTGTTTTACATTATAATATAAAATATTTTGCTTTTTTAAAAATACATTTCGTTTAAAATTATATCAAAATAATTTTTATTATATTTTTAATATATATACATCACAATTAAAAGGTATCAATTTAATATTGTTTTTCCAAATAGAACATAGCCAAATACAAAAACAAATGGTGACATATGTCAAACCATGCTAATTTATCATGGAACATGACTCACCTCACACAGGGAGCACCAAAAAAACAAAAAAAAAAAAAAAACCCAACAGAAGAAAGAAGCAAAGGCATGCAATAAACTTTGTTATCTAAAAAACGTCACTCTGTTTTGAAAGACATTTTTCTATGGTACATACTTTGATGTAAGGATATGGGCGGCTCTTGTCTGTACGCACTCTCCTCGATCACCCAATCAGAGGAGGAGGAGATCCAATCAACAGCAAAGCGTAAACTTGGAAAACAACAGGTGTGATTAAATCATTTGCCAATAATAACAAGTACAAAACCGACTTCAACCAGTCATTGTCTGAATCTCAAGAGCAGCCGCATGCAGGTCACATCATTCCTGTTCAAGTGCCCATCACTACGCATGTCATTCCAATTTAAGTATCACAAGTAAAACAAAACATTAATTTTTAAACATTTGAACAAGAAAAACCACTTCCATAATTTTAAATTAAGTTAGGTATCTGCCGGAATGTAACTAAATTAATTTAGTTTCTGCAATTATGTAGACATTGATTACGACCGTCGCGGATCTAATGATTTTTTAGCCCACGCAATCATGAGGGGGGCTGTGTAGAAGAGTCCCTTCCGCCATCAATAAGGGCAATCGCTTTTAATCGCAAGAAATATAATATCACTAGCTACATGACGGTTGGATAAAATTACATTAAAAAAAATAAAAATAAAAATTGGCATATGTATGAAAATATAGAATAAGGCAATTGAGTCTTAGTATTGTTCTTTATTTAAAAGGTAATAGTAAATACGTTAAAACTTGAGATTAAAAAAATAGTATTGATTGAACTAAAGTTTATTGATTAGTTTTAGTATTGTTTGATGTTATTATAATATGGTGCCGGTGATGGTAATTTCACCTAGCATTATTAAGGGAATAGCATCACACTTCCTAATTAGATCATATTTTTTACTTCAACTAGTTTGAAGAAAATTTAATTCAATTCCCTAACATGATGTTTTCACCTCTTTTTTATTATTATTCTTATTAGTATAATATGCATACAAATACTTTATGTGGTCCATAAATTTTACTTAAATTAAATTCACTTTATACATAAAGAAATAACTTTTTTATGGGACTATTCAATAGTAACTCCATCAAGGAAAGGCAATCGAATGCTACTGAATCCACTCAAGGAAAGGATAGTATTTACTAAGGGCGAGCTTGTCTTTAAAAATACATACAAAGGTTAAGCAATAGTTATCTTTCGTATAGTTATCTTTTAAGAATTGTAACAAGTAAAACGTTATACTAATATACAACGGGTGTATACATCGAAACAAAGAATTACATAGCAATTACCTATTGACTCTAATTGAATTTAGTTTACAAACAAAGTGTTATTAAACAAATTGTTAACACATGGATACATTTAAATAATTGAGATACTAGACTAAAAATTCATTTGGATAAGTTTCGTTATGTTTTTGGTACCCGAGATACTGGACCACTAAACATCTGGTAAATCCTTCACTCATCATAAATTTCCAAAATACTCAGATGTGGGTTGTAAGGTTTAGGTCTAGGTATAGACAACGTATAAGCTCACAGGCTATCACATCAAATTCAGGTGAAAACAATTATTAAGAATGACTTTAAAAGACATGGGGTTTTCACCTTGTAAGGCTACAATATTCATCATCTCATGCATTAATGTGGATAGGCTATACAAAATATTTTTTTCAATTTGGTCCTCGAAAAATTTTCCCCATAGATTTGGTCCTAATTGAAGACCAATTGATTTTGATTTTTTATGAAAAGGTAAGATTGAAAAAAGAGGGTCCGAAATGAAAACAACGCTAAACATGAGTGGCGTGTCATAAATTTCACAAAACATGCACTTTGGTCCTTAAATTTTTAAAACTAAACAAATTATATAATTTTAGTACCTCAATATTTTTTCAATTTAATTTTGGTACAAAAGTTTATTTTTGTTATTGTTAGTCCCTGATTGAAAGAAAAGAGAGAGGTTGCTGGATTCCAACAATAGAGAGAGAGAAGTATTGTTGACATCGATTTAGGTTATCAAAACGAACAATATTTGTGTCAAATAGTTGCATTTGATGAGAAAAGCTAATATTAGGTATTTTCTTATCTTTAAAGTTTTTTAAAAAACAAATCTAAGTTCATATTGATTTTTTTTTTTATTTTAGGTTGATTTTAGTTTTTGAGGTGTTTTTTTAAGGCTATTTATAAATCTATCACGGTTTCTACGGTGTTTTATAAGTGTTTTTGGGTCAAAATAGGGTTAAAAAAAGTTTTTTAATAAAAAAAAAAGACTTAAGGTCTTATTTCCCGGGCACCACAATGGCGACAATTTGGCCGAATCAAACGACTCTTTGTTTGAATTTTTATTTTTAAAAAACTTTAAGGCGAACAACATGTCTCCCGCCCCACTTGTGAAAAAAATTAAGGGCCCAGTCATGTGAGTCCTGATAAAATAGGCTAGACATGCTGCCCTGATTTGCTAGGCCCATCAACGCTTGTCCTTTATTTCTTTTTTATTTTCTAATTTTTTAAAAAAATTGATGTTGCTGTATCCAGTATCTGCTGCCCATAAAAAAAGAGAACCAACAATGGAGAGAGAGAAAGCTAAGGTCTATCATGATAAAGGAAGAAAAATAGTTTTTTAGCATGGAAAAGAGATCAAGTGAGTTGAGATTCAAGCGATGTTGAAAAAAAAAAAGGAAATGAAATAGAAAAAAAGAAAGAAGGAAAAATTATGTAACTTGAAATACAAAACAAAATTATCACACATGCACACGTTTTTTTTTTTTTTTTTTACCATATGCACGACTCCTATTACCGTGTTAGAGTAAAAATTATTCTATCAATTGTGGTAAAGTGAGAAATACCTTGGGTTATTTTGCTAATATGAAAAAAAAAAAAAATCTTATTTGGGTAAAGGTGACACTAGGTGAAACAATTGGGATCTAAATCAAATCACGTCATGTCAGTATCGTACCTTTATTTTATATATTTGTTAACTTATTAAATTTAAATCACTAATAGACGCGTGTATATCTGGTTCTAGCTAACGATAAGATCTGCACGTCAGATATGGTCCCACGTGTCTATCGAAGAACAATTTAGATTTCTTGTTTAGTTGTCTTGTCTACCCCAACGCGCCTTCCACGCGTTAGTGTGGTAATTTTATGTAGAGGGAATAAAGGATGGTACTAGGCTACAGTAGAGCTCACCAATGGTTCAAAGATTTGTCATGTCATGCCACCTAAGTATGAAATATGGATCCAGGGCTTCTTCTTGTTTTTTTTTTTTACTACTACTATTATTTTCTTAATTTTTTTTTATTTAATAGCATGTTTTACCGATTCTGTTTTTACTCTGAAAAGTGGAATGCAGGTTTTTTTTAAAAAAAAAAACCAAGAAAAGGCTTAATTTCTTCTATCATGGTCCTTGCTTTGAAAGTGTTGTTTGCCATCATTTTGGTAACCGAGGGAATTTTTGAGATGTCAGATCAACAGCGAGTAATAGTTTCTTGGCTCACCCGAAAATCAGATAAAAAAATTGAACATAAAAAAATGTTAAATTGCAAAGAATTATTTGGTAAAATTATTAAACCCTGACTTCACGAATAAACTTTGAATTCTTTAAATTTAACTTTTTATCTAAGCCCCGGATTTAAAATTATCCCACATTAAAATTATCTTAAAATAACTCCGTCAACTTAACATATTTAAAGATAATTCAGATGACTAGTAAAATGCATTGTTTAACTTTTTTTTTAAAATAATATCTTTTTAAAACAAATATTAAAACAATGATATATTAAATTGACTCAATGACATATTTAATTTGCTTTTCATGAGGTTAATTATCCAGTGTCACAGATAGGTTATGAACTTGACGGGTTAACTTGGATCGACTCGAGTTGAGCCTTTTATTCTTTTTTTTCTTAAGAAAATCTCAATATTTTCAACATTTGATTAGCTAAGAAGCGAGCTTTAATTTTTTTTGATGAAGTTATCTCATTTCTATTTTTTTTTTCTTGTTATCAAATAAGATCATAGTGCTCTTTTAAAAATATTAGGAGAATATCTTTTCATGATATTGATAACTCATTTGTTATAGTTAATTATTGTAAAAAAAAATGTTCGACTTATCTATTATTATTGTCTATTTTATTATCATATTATTAAATTAACCGAATATATTTGATCCAATCAAATTAATGATTTGACTCTCGAATCTTTTTTGATTTTTTAAAATTTCTACCATTATCTAAGTATTTTTTTTTTTTTTACATTAGAAAAATCTAACCTACAACCTTGCACACTACACCATTCCAGATATATTGGTCCTTGTTCTTGAGTACGTGTACACGACTATTTGCAGCGGTCTTACAATGTATTAGTATTACATCAACTTTGTGAGATTGGAGGATTAAAATTACATGATTTTATGGCACTGAGGGAACGAGAAATGTTAGATACGATGGAGAATTGATGTCTCATGAGCGATCTGTGTTGTTGAACTCGGAAATTTCTCAATAAAAACCAAACACTCTGTTTCTTCCTCTAACATCCATGAAAAGATCCATTTGGATAAATTATTTATTATCAAATTACTGGGTTCAAATATCTGAAAAAATAAAGGTTTTACAATTCTTCTAGTTCTGGCGTGGACACCTTGTGTTTAATTAGATAAATTAATAATGAATTTAATCTTAAAAATTAAATCGAGACATCATTGACTTTAAAACGAAAAAGAAAATTGGTTTTATTTATTTATGAATAGTAGCACGCAATATCCAATAAATCCTGCAAGGGAAAGAGACGGCCTGGTAAACAAATATTTGAAAGAGATAGTTTTAGTAGGCACACAGATAAATAACGAGTATATGGAAACAAAAGGAGGGTCAAATTCTTGCGCGCACGTTTTGTACAACTTAACCAGTAAACGTGCAAGTGTCGACGACAATGACATTCTGTCTGGAAAGATGGACCTGAATGTCGTTAGATTGCTACCATGTCTTATGAAAAAAAGACTTCCTTCATATAACAGATAAATTGGGTGATTAGCGCCCAAAATATAAATTAATATCGAAACAACACAGATAAAAAAAAAGTGGTGGTGAAATAGTTTAACTTGAGGATGCCGCGACTCAAAAACATGATATTTCAACTATAATTTGGACTATTATATCCAACAATCTTGGTATCAAGGACTTACCCAAATGAAAATGTTCCCGCAACCAAAATTGTTATTAAATAAAATTATTTTGTTAATTTTATTGTGTATGAAACATTTAAATTTAAATAGTTATTTAGATTTTTTTAATTCATATATATAGAAGTAGCAAACATCTCCTAACTTATTTGAACCCTTTCAT
The DNA here is from genome assembly GCA_033617975.1 of Populus alba x Populus glandulosa. NCBI lineage: Eukaryota > Viridiplantae > Streptophyta > Magnoliopsida > Malpighiales > Salicaceae > Populus > Populus alba x Populus glandulosa. The sequence goes on from CM066148.1 coordinate 20,531,869, forward strand.
ACATGTAAGATATAAATATTTGTATAATAAAATCAATACAGCAAATCCCCAACTATACGAAGGGATGACATCAAAAATTTTCAAGAATGTTAGATAAAGCAAATGAATATATTTATCTGTGAGATCACTAAATAATAAACTGTCAAGCATATAAAGTATATTTACTTTGGTACACCTACAAATAAATTAAAATCATTATAATAATTAACGCAATTATAACAAATAATCATAAGTTGAGGCATGTGTATTTTGCTAGTGCTCAATCTATTTAAATTTTAATTAATATCACGTTTTAGAAGCAACTCATGTAGTTTTTGTATTTCATAAGCGTGACATTTAGTGGATGATAACACCAACAATAAGTAGTTGCAATTGCTATCTGAATTAACATCTCAATTATATAGCATAAACGCACCTGGGGAAATTTATTTTGACGAGGTGGTATGGGATGGGATACAGGGACAGCACATAGAGCTAAAATAGCCTTTAGAAAGGGTGTCAACAATATGGATAGAACAGGATACGTTTAAGGAGCAATTAGATGATTTCCCTGAGTTACGTTGTAATTGGACGCATTTTTCGAAAGAAAAAAAAGTTAAAAAATCTTTAGGCATTGTAAATAGTTTAAAAATTTATGACCGATTAATTTGACAAGTTTATAAAAAACCTAAATAACAAAAAAAAAAATACAATTTTACTAAAAAAACTTCAAGACAATATATTTTTTTAAAAATATTGAGACGACGGCATATTGGATCGATACAAGTTACCTATCAAACCTGAATCATGAGACCAGGATAACTCAATAGAAAAAAAAAACCAAAACAAATTATGAAACCCAATTTTCAATCAATCCAATGTTGAAGAATGAAAATGAAAAACAAATCAATTAAAAAAGGAGAAAAAAAATCTAGTCAATCCAGATTAACTCATTAAACCTTTAACCCAGGTCATGTGACTAAGATAACTTCATAAAAAGCAAACTAAAATAAATTATAAAGTTTAATAATCAATCAACTCAAATGTTGAACAATAAAATTGAAAAAAAAAATCAATCATAGAAAAAGATAAAAAAAACTCAAGTCAACCAGGTTAAATCAAAAACCTGTGACTCGGGTCATAAGACTAATATAATCTCATAGAAAAAAAACTAAAATAAATTAGAAAGTTCAATCCCTAGTGAATTCAGTATTAGAAGATGAAATGAAAAAAGAAAAACTATATTTAAAACTAAAAACAGTATTATTCCAATTAACAGTAATTTCTGAGGAGAGGAACAATGACTTCCTCTTCTCAATTAATTCTTATTAATACCATAGTTATAAAACTCCTCAGGCCGATGAGTCGATTTGGTGATTCATTGATTTGGAGTCTGACATAGATAATATTTTTGGAATTGGAATTGTTTTGAAAGTTGACACGATGATTATACTCACGTGACTTATTGGATCAATCCACTATCTACTTGTCTAGCTAAACTCTAGTAAAACCTAATTAAATCAAGAGTTTTTTTTTTAAAAAAAATTTATTTAAAATGATATCACTTTAGTTTTTTAAAATTTTATTCAAAAAGACATCATTTAAGTTTTTTTTATAAATAAAAATAAAAATGACATTGTTTTAAAATAGACTCAAGCTCTATGGCCTGCAGGTTGAACCAACATACCCATAATTTAGACCTTGAAACAAGTTTGATAACTATGAGTAATATTGCTAATTGTGCCAAAAATTTATTTGTTTAAAAATTCCAACTATTGGATTTATAGATAAGATTCATTTATTCAATATATGATATTCACGTTCAATGCATAAGATTTTTCGAGAAAAAAAGGTAAGAATTGGTATCACTCTACTTTTATTTTTGATAGCTAATATTTTCTTGCATGTTTTCCAACCTTACAGAGAAGCACCTGATTTTCTATATGTTATTATTAGCTATAATATAGTAATTGTTTTTTTTTTAATCCTTGGGCGGTCCATATTAACGAGTCTCGTAAGCGTTGTCCTAAAAAAAGTCCTATTCACATTCATTACATACACAAAACCACACCAACAAGTACTTCCAAAGCTGATCACCGAGTCATCATCCCTTTGAATTAATGCCACAACTCTCATATCCCACCAAAAAAACAAAAGGAAAAAAAAAATCCTCCTTCGCTCACCCTGGACTGGGAATTTAATCTTTGTATCCTATATGATCTACACCAGTATAAAATAAAGCAAAGTCCTCTGTCAAAAACACCCTGAAGCTAATTAAAAGACAGAAAAGTAAAGTACAGTCAGCGCAAAACTCGGCAGAAGCTGAGACCCTTTGTCCGTTTTAGTGCTCTCTGTGAGGAATATTACTACCTCTTAGCTTCTAGTTTCTGCGTTGTCATCCAAATCCATGGAGTTATACCCAGGTTTCTAGCTCCTAATCTCTACAGAAGGGTCATCTCTTTAGAGATCCTTTGAGCAGGGTATTGTGTGTATTCTCTTCCCTTGCCTCCTTTTCATCTTCTCGATTGAATTGGACTCTCTATTCAAGATCAAAACAAGACCTGCATTTCTTTCCAGTTTCGTTTCTTGTTAAAATGATTATTAGCATTACCAACAAAACCAACGCCAACAATCAACCTTCTATGTCATTCCCATCATCACAATCATTGATAAAGAGCCGGCCGCCTTTAGGACACGCCAACTCCTCAAGTTCCTCCTCCTGCAGCGGCCGTTTAGGTGAGTTAGCTGGAGGGACAACGGCAGAGTGTGCAGCAGTGTGTTGTTGTTGTCCATGTGGATTAGTTAACCTTTTGGTTCTCACTATGTACAAGGTTCCTGTTGGAATATGCCGCCGTGCTTTGAGAAGAAAACGAAGGAAAAAGCTGATCAAGAAAGGCCTTTTGCCGCCGCGAACGAGGAGTTGTAGTTGTGATTATGATGGTACAGAATTACAGGTTCATCCAATGGCTTGTGTTGAGGATTCATCGAGAGAGTTCGATGAGGAAGCAGCCTTGAAGGAGGAGGAAGCTATGGTGAAGTTGGAGAAGGAGATGTGGGAGACTTTTTGTGGCACTGGGTTTTGGAGAAGTTCTTCTCAGAGAATTACCATTTAAGAGAAGCGTTAGTTCTCCAAAAGAGGCACCTAAGGCTAGAATCTAGAGGCTAATTGAATTCAATAAATATTCAGAGCATCAAAACTTGGTGTTTGCCTCTCTTTTTATTATTGTTGCTGTTTCTTTTCATCTATCTGGTAATTAATTTTTTTTCTTCTTACTTTTACTTCTTGTCTCTCTTTGTTTTCTGCATTTTACTGATTTTTTTTTCTTGCGAAACGGTGTTTTCTGTGTTTGTATGATGGTGGGTGATTTTTGTTGTGCTTTACGATTATAAATTACAGACTAGAGAGTGTTGAAAGGTCTACTTGTACATGTTTAAAAACGTGCTTGCATGGTGTGTCTGATACCCTCTCAATTAATTTCTTATGTTAGATTGTGTTTAATTAACGAGAAATTTTTGTACATGATGGTGGGTGATTTTCTGTGTTTGTTTTCCGATGTATTTGCTGTTATTTTTTTAAGAATTTGATTTTTTAAAAATTAATTTTTTTAATAGTTTTAATATACTAATATCAAAAATAAATTTTAAAATTAAAAAAATATTATTTTAATACATTTTCAAACAAAAAACACTTTAAAAAACAACCACTACCACATTATATAATCTTATATGATCTTTGACTTTTGAGCTAAATAATCAATGTCATTCTATTAAGTTTAAAATTAGCTTCTAATAAGAGTTTGATGAATTATGTAAAAACGTTGATTTAGATTTGAATTTTCCATAGTGGTGTTTTAGGTAACATTTGGGTTTGGTCGATTTATATTCTCTTGCAAAAACAAGTTTTCTATCAAGATAAAAAACTCGTTGTTACTTAAATCAGTGAATAATAATAGGGAAGGAAATTATAACAATGAGAACAAGAAAGTAGAAGAGCGTATATTGTGATGGTTGTATGTGTTGGATTTCACGTAACATATGTACGAAGCAGAAATAATAAATTTAAAAATTTTTAGGAGTCATGTGGATCTCGTTAAACAGATTTAGAGTTGTTTAGGATCTATATGAAAATTACTTGAAGATCAGATGTTCTTTTTGATTTTGAATAATTACTTCAAGACTAAATTGTTGCAAACCATAAGTCGTCCAAGCTCTAATAGTAATTCATATAAACCACTAGTGAAAAATCCCTTAAACTCATTTAAGAGAGGGATTGTTATGCCTTTGAATACTAGCTCTTTTCTTTTATGTTTTTCATGTGTTTTATATTGTATTGTATATGCATAAAATAAGAGATATAACATTCTATTTATGAGAAAACCCGAAAACTCAATAAATAAATAAAATATCAATTTGCCCCTGGATAATATTTAATGTATTATTTCAGGAAGATTTAAGAAATTTATTTAATCAAGTCCTTACTTGATTCTTCTAGATCTAGAATTGCAATTTTCTATATAAATAATATTCTAGTTTTTAAATTTTAAAACTTATTTACAATCAAATCATATTTTATTAATCATTTCATTATTGTCTCAATATTCCAAAAACAATTATGTGATTTAAATTCTTTTGAAAAACATTTTTTTTTTGCAACTAGAAAAAACATTGACAACTCCTCATTCTCTTATATGTGTTTTTCAGTGAATGGATTGATAAAACTTCTCTTGCGCATTAAAAAGTTACTCACAGGGAAACCTATCCACTGCATACTTAAACAAGACTATTGCAGTTATAAATTTGATCTCCTTTTTATGCATAATTTTTTTCTCTATTTTCAAGCTACCTTGCATCATTCAGAGCAAAAACTTAAAGGTAAAGTCTATATATTTTGTTATGAAAGGGCAACTAAAAATCTTGTAGAGCTACACAATAAGAACTCTTTCCTCTTTTTTTTTTATTTTTTTATCAATATAAAATGTTTGGGAGTATGGTAATGGTTACTTTTTAAAATGTTTTTTATTCAAAAATACATTAAAATAATATTTTTTTTATTTAAAAATTATTTTTGATATCAGAACATCAAAATGATCTAAAAACATTAAAAACATATTAATTTAAAGTAAAAAAATAAAAAAATTTAAATATTTTTAAAAACGTTTCCAAAACACAATGTCAACACCGCTTAGATGAGTGGTTTTATAATAGCTAGATGAGTTGACATCCACAAATGTAAAGTAAGATTATGCCATCATGCAAATTGAAATTTAATTTTCAAGATAGGGTTTAATTGATATTGTGACTTGTTCCCACTACCTCATTTTTTTTTTTGAAAGGGTAGGAATACCACAAGCTCCACTTGATTTTACTCCCTACATTTTACAATGACGTCTTTACTCCGATTGCCCCTCAGCAAAGATCAACTACGTAACTATTGCTGAGTAATGTGTCCTTCTTCTTTTTTTATTAATATGTCACTATCCCAATCTAAATTTTGCCAGCTCCGCGTGGTTCAGGTCTGAACTGCAAACCTATGCTGGGTAGAGTGTGTAAACTGTCTTTTTTGTTGCTTATTGGACTGAAGACTCTTAACCTGTCCGAAGGGGTGGCACTGTTTGCCTCCTACAATCATGCAGGAGGCTCGAGGACTAATGTGCTTGTGTTCTTTTTTCACTCGAGTTTACTGTCCATGAATTATGTACAGGCATGGCAGCAATCTCTCATGAACAAAGAAAACAAGTTTAGATAATGCGAAGCATTGCTTCAGATGAGATAGTAATTGGATTTACTGGTTGACAGTACTGAGGTGAAAAGAGTAGCTTTTGAAGAAATCACAGAGGCTAGCTATTGTATTATCACTGATCTCCATCAAATTAACTTGCTGGCACAACGGAAAGGGTGAAAATACATCCCAATTCAACCATATTGGCACTCAATTACCTCATCTGTTTAACAAATTTGTCAAAGCAAAGCAGATTTGGGAAACTAAAAAGAACATGTCCAAAGTCCGAAAGTTGATACTTAATAGAAAAACAACAAACATTCTATGCTTAAAAGGCGATCTAAGCAAGATTGTGAGCTAAGGGACCCTATACCGTATCATGTAAAGTGAGGTCTGTCATCTCGCCAAGATGTCGATGTCCCTACAAATCATGGAAAAAGAAAAAACACAATCACTTTGCCCCATTTACGTACCTTTCTATTTTATGAGAGAATCCCCATCTTTTATAAGCTTCTCTTATCATTTACTTCACCCTCGTCTTGTCTGGATATGTATGTGCAAAATTGAAATACTTCTCTTATCATTAGCCGAACAAGAAAGAAACTGAACTGTTAGTTCATCATAGCAATCCTAGATATGCTTAATACTATGTTAATTTGGATATTTTCATGTTAATTATTTAATGGGATTCCTTCATTTCTCAAGGTTTCTAATGTAACCATGAAGGGTTAGATGATGGAAAAGGAAGCAGTGGGGAAAAACAATGCAGGTCTGGGGACTCTGTTCCCGTAGATCTGGATTGGGGGATAGACAAAAGGGTATTTGAATCACTTGTCAAGAATGGATCATTCTATAATTCAAGTTATACTTCTATGTGTAAGATTGTGAATCCTTCCATTAATCCAACAAGCCAGAGCTCCACCGTTCGATGCTCTTGCAGTCCAGGCTTCGAAGGAAATCCTTATCTTTCTGGTATTTGTACTGAAGGTAAACTCCTGGTTACAATTCCTACTCTATAGATTCTTCTGGCATGGTTTACCATGGTATTGTTTACTGATCCATCAACTCTGTGGTTTCTCCATGTGTTGCAGAGGATGGAACATACATCCAATATAATTACCGGCGTAAAATCAAAGCTAAAATGGCAGGCCGAGGTATGTTGTTGCATTTTCACTGATCTATATCAACATGATAGAAATGACTAAAGATTATGTCACACTTTAAATGGGTCAAGAAAACAATTGACTGAATTATTTAATAGCTTTTTTCTGTCAGAAAATATCCAAATTAACATAGTATTAAGTATATCTAGTGATGAAAAATACCTCACGATTATTATAATTTACCTTATTACAATTTAGGTTTCTAAATTGTAATAACGCAACTGCATCCACGCTAGCTATTTAGACTAGAAAAATAACGGGTCTTCTTCTTCTTCTTCTTCTTCTTTCAGTTAGTAACCAGGACTTTCTTTGTAGCTCTCCCACTGTACCGTCTTGAAATTTTGTTGAGGTTTGTGCTTTGTGCAATTCTCCATAAGCATCTTGGTTCGCTGTATTATTTATTTATTTATCTATCTGGATTTTAACTATCAACGTTGAGATTGTTGAATTTTGTAAAGGATTTAACTATCTGGATTTTTCGGAAGTTTAATTAAGGATTTAACTATTTGGTTTCTTTCTTATAGGCTGATTACAACTTATTCATGGTTTTTGTTTCAAGGATTTTTGGCATCCAGTTGAATTCTAACGAGACGAGTCCCCTTCCCTTTTCTTGGTTCTGATTTCCTGGGTTGTTCATCCTTTTTCTGCATTGTTTTTCTCAGCTGTCACTTAGCAAAGATCGACTTAATTTTAGGGATGGATATTTTTCTTTTTTATGAAAGGGGGGACGGATCGATGTCGGTAAAAGCAAGATCGAAAGATGAAAGGAGGTGCTAAGTTTACAAGCATTTAGCATGATATGAAGCTGATCACAACTATGGCTAAACAAAAGGTGATTGCTTTCTTCTTCCATTTGATTTCGCTTTCTTAATTTTAGGGTCCATTAAACTTCTCTTCCTTTCTTCTTAATATTATTATAATTATAATCAATGTTTTTAAACTCGTCCCGGTGGTTGACCAGGTCACCGGGTTTCCCGGATCAACCTAATTTTTTATAGAAATCAAAATGACATCATTTTAGTAAAAAATAAAAACATAGTCAACAGGTTGCAACCGAGTCTTGCCGGGTCAACCCGCAGGGTTAGTCAAGTCCCAGGTCGACTTGTTGGGCCGGGCCGGGTTTTAAAACTATGATTATAATTACTATTATTATTCTTATTATTATCAATATTATAACCATTACTATTATTATCAGTAGTATTAATACTAATATTGTTGTTATTATTATTATTATCTTTGTCATTATTGATAATATAATAATAATTATTATTTTGATTATTTTTTATATTATTATTTATATTATCATCATAATTATTGAAATCACAACCACCTTAATAAATCATCACCATTATTATTACTATTACTATTATTATTATTATTATCACTCCCACCATTATTATCTTAATAAATTATTATTATCACCATTATTATTATTATTATTATTATTATTATTATTATTATTATTAGTTACTATTATTACTATTATTGTACCACTACTATCACAATTATTATCATTATTAATATTTTTATTACAATTATTACTATAGATGAAACTATTATTGCCATGAAAAAATACTATTATTACTACAATTATTATCATTATTAGAAGTATTAATAGTATTATTATTAGTTTTATCATTATTATTATTACTATTATCACCATTATTATTATTATTATTATTATTATTATTATTATTATTATTACCATCATCATCATTATTATTACCAATATCACTATTATTAATATTATAATAAATTATCAATATTATTAACATTATTATCACTATTAGTACTATTGTTAGTATCATTATTACTATTACTAGTACTATTATTAGTATTATTATTATCGCAACTATTATTATTATTATTGAAATAACAAAAATTATAAACTTAATTTAAATGATAAAATTAAAAACCATAAGAACTTTGACAAAAGAGAAAAGAAAACAATAAGAAATAAAAAAGGGACCAAACTGAAATTATTATTATTATTATTATTGAAAAACAATCAAGAACTTGATTTGAAGGATAAAATTAAAAATTATAAAAACTTTGACAAAGAACCAAAAAAATTAAAGAAATTAAAAGTACAAAGACCGAATCGAAAAACATTATATATACAAATTAGAATTTAGAGATCAAATTGAAAACAAGTAAAGGTTTAACAAAAGAGAAAATGACTAAAATAAACAATCAAAACTAAGAGGATGGACTCTGAAACACTAATAACAATGAGGGACGAATTTACTTTTTTGCTAGTAGGAGAGAGAAATGAAGAGGGGAAACAAAAAGGACCACCAGATAAACAATCTATTTTTTAGTGACACGTGCCACCTTTACATGAAAACAATATGGAGATGAACAAAACTATATGGTGAAATCATATTTTTAACCATCAGGAGGTGCTGCATACACCACTCCAAAAACGTGGCACCTCCCACACACTGACGCGTGCACGATAGTAGCTTTTCCAATTTAAAATTTAAAATTTAAATGATAAATTGTGTTATCATCCCGACCAATTCATTAATCACCAAAACAAACATCAGTGAAAAGAAATAATCACCCGTGTTAATGGCTTAAGGTTTTTCATGCACATTGTAAATTTATGATTTAACTGTAAATCAAAAGGTTAACTACTTGTAAAGCCCCTTGTTTTTAGTTGAATGATTTTTTGTTTTTAAAGATATTAATGTCATTTTGTTGCGCATCAATATGTTTAAAAGCTTTTCTTTTAATTGTTTATTTGCTTATAATGAACTTGGAATCATTGTTGTGTTTTTCAGTTTTGAAGTGTTGCTCCTCGAGTTTCTCTTTTCTTTTATTTTTTTTTTGATGTTGTTGTCTCTCTATACTTTTAGTTCTCTTATCATTTTCCCTGAATTCATGTTGTTTTTTGCTGATAAGTTTTATCACAAGCATAGCCCAATGATCAACCATTTTTTGATGTATTTAAATTCACTTGATGTTTTCCTTTTCTTCAGAAATAATCCAGGTGGAAGTGGTCAATCAGCCAACTAGGTGATGGGTTGGTTCGGAAAAAAATTGATCATAGCCATTCTGAGCTTAAGAACAACTAGATGATGGGCTGGTTTGATGAATTTGGAATTGACTAAGAGCGTGTTTGGCAGTATGGTAGCGGTTGCTTTTCAAATAACTTTTCGTGCCAAAATGCATGCCAATGATGTTTTTTCATTTTTTAAAAATCATTTTTGATATCAGCACATCAAAACGATCCAAAAAGTACAAACAACACTCAATTTTAGCAAAAAAAAAAAATTTGAAATTTTACAAAACACAGGTTGAACCACAGAGCCAAACGGGCTTTAATTCTACTGAATGCTGCATCTTCCAAATGGTCATATTATTAGGTTTTCGAATAAGGTTGTAACATTTTTTTATACAACTTTACATGATATTTTTTTCTTTAATTTTATTCAATAACTCTTATTTGTGTATCTATTTTTATTATTATATAAAATAACAAGAACCAATATATATATATATATATATATAATAACAAAATGTTGAAAGATAAAATTAAAAAAAATAATAATAAAAAGATAACAATAAAAAAATAATGATTAAATTTGATATAAAAACTAAATCAAACGAAATGTTGAGGAATGAAACTAAAAACTATATATAAATTCAAAAATGGATTTAAAAAAAAAAAGAATCAAATATAAAAATATTAGAATGAGATCTTTTATTTTTGGCAGAGCAACGTGAATCTCAAGGAGATGAAAGTGAAAAAAGAGAGGGTAGGAGAAAAAAAAATCAGGCAGCCATGGTCTTCAAAATGGAACGTGCATTGCCTCATCAGGAAGTTCTCATCGTGGTGAATCCAACGCAACGATGAAAGGCTTCCACACGATACTAAAAGGCTTCCATATGCATGTATAAAAACAAATCACCATAACCAATCCTCAAGAAACACAACATTAAAGGGTCAAATTAAAAGAAAAACATATAGAGGTACCAAAGTAAAAAAAAAAATTGGGACAAAAATTGTTTTTTTGTTCAAATCTACAATGAAATGAGGCACAGTGAAACATTGATGGCCTTTATTTTTCTTTATAGTTTGTTTTTTCATATATATAAAAACAATAGATAATGTTATTAATATTTAAGATCAGGGAATGTATCCGTATAACACATCCATATCATATTACATTAAATGAAACAACCAAAAGAAAGTATAGAATCAAATAATACAGTAGTGGATCTGAAACTATGAAGGAAAAAAAAAACATGGATGCTGAACATAATTTTTTTTTAATTTACCCCTAAATAATAGAAATTGATGAAAAAAAAACCAATGAAAATCCTCTCAATTTCCATCTTTTTCCTCTACAACTCCAAATAGAAAGAAAGAAAACATAACTCATCTTTGCTGGTTTAGTTTGGATTTTAACTGGGGTGATTGTTATTGATTATGATGATCAATTAAGAAGAGATTTCAATTATTATTTTTTTCTATATATCCTGCTCTCTTTTCTTCCCAGTAGAAGAGAAAATGAAAGGAATTGAAAGATAACCAGCAAATGTTATCAGTTGCCCTGCAACATTTGTTTATTGGATCCTATAACACTGACGGGGAAGACAGGTAACCTGAAACTAACCAAATTTAAAGGGAAATCCGGTGGAGATTTGGTTCTGTGATGACCATTACTAATTTAGGTATGTCTTGATCACCATCACCATGAACAATCACAGCTTACATTTGTTTCTTTCGATTTTCTTATTGTTTTTTTGCAGGAATTTTCTTTATCAGAGGGTATTTTGGAATGCGGTATAAATTATTTTTCAAGGTAATTTTTTCTAGAAAATATATCATAATAATATTTTTTATTTTTTAAAAATTATTTTTATATTAACACATCTAAATAATCTAAAAATATAAAAAATAATTTAAAAATAAAAAAATAAAAGTTTAATAAAACCCCATGCAAACACAACACCAAACGGTATATTGCAGTCCTCGCCCGGCGTTGGATGAACACTCATATCAAGTCTAGCTGGCATGTGTCAAGGACTTGTCCTCATGTCATTTGTGACTTCGGATCAGTCATGGGTTTAAATTATTCAGTTGAAAAGAATGCCTCCGCCCCCGAGGTACAGGTTGTTGACCCACCAACCAGCCACCGATTTGGTATTTATTTGAGATTATTGTAGGTGATATTTTTTATCTTGTAAAATTTATTTTTTTATTAATATATTAAAATAATTTTAAAATACATAAAATAATTAATTTAAAATTAAAAAAAATCAAGAATTTTCAAAAACAAGATCAACCGGCAATCCCAAATACCCCCTCAATATCCCTTTAGAACCCAGTAAGTGTTGTTGATTTTTTGTTCCGATCAAGCATTTTTAATCATTTTGTGTGATTAACTTATTGCTTGTAGGATCTTCTTTGGATATAAAATAAGATTAATTTTAATATAGATAGATACTCCTTATATTTGACAAATAAGAAAAGATTTTATCTGGTGATCGTGAAATGAAGAATGCTAGGGCAGATACCGAATGGAAGCTCTGCTCATCAATGTCATGATAAATGGAAACTCACTGCACATTTGACATACAGAAAAGAACATCTTCTACAGTCAGAAAAGAATATCACAAAGCTATGTCGATCAATTATCTTTTTGTACTCCTTATTAAAAATAGACTATGATTATGACAATGATTAGAAGAGGTAAGAACTGCAACAAATATTCCATTTCTTGGCCTCCCACTTGCATAGAAATACAAGCATGTATCCAAAAAAAAAAAAAAAAGTGGGGTCTTTCTTGGCAAAGAATACTTTTATAAGATGAGAGGAGATGAGATTATACAAGAGAGTGTGAAAGAAGAGAACTCTCTTGATTTTTTTAGAGTATTTTTTAGAAAAAATATAAAGACGATGGCTCCACAAAAACAAAGACTGTCATCTGGTTGCGGCTTAGTTTTCCAACGCATAATTATTCTTAATAAAATAAATTATATAATTGGAAAACATTAAAGCAATTACTAAATGGAAACATTAAAGGTGACCTGCCATGTCTGCTCTTTCTCATTCCTCTTTTTCATCGTCATAGTCCTTCCCTGAATTTTAGGGTTTCTTTCATGGATCAATAATACTGTAATAATCTTTATCATTTCATCAACGTTTGTTGATTTCCTTCTTGACCCTTTATTTGGACCATTTCAAATTTCTCTATGGAGGTAAAGAAAGAAAAAAAATCCAAGCTTTATTTTCTCTCTTTTTTCTCCTTTTGAAGCTTAATTGGATTTTTTTTTTCATTTTCTGTTGGAATTCTTGAATTGATTTGATTGGTGTATAAAGTTTGAATCTTTTGATTGTATTGATCAAGTTCTCTTCTGGGTTTTATTTGTATGTCCGTGATTCTAGCTAATGATATGATTTTGTTTTTTCTGGTTTTGAAATGAAATATGCGTATGAGCTGCTTGTAGTTATCATGTAAATGAAAATAACATGAATATCAAATGGTTATAAAAAATACAGCATGGATGCTGAATTCTTTTTTCGCTGAATTCTTTTTGAGCCTTGTTTGGGTTTGGAATACGTTTCACTATTGATTTAGCTCTATTCTATGTGGTGCTGATTCTGGTAGATAAGCCCAGCTAGTGGGGAATTTGGCTATCTGGATTGTGGTGAGAATTTATGAATTCAACAGGCTTTGTTGGTTTTCTAATCTCTTCAACATGTAATATGTGTTGGAGTTTTCTTATTGATGTAAGGAGTTAACGATTCTCAACTGTTTGGCAATGTCATTGCCTGTGCTCTTTGGCAGAAGCGGCATTTTAAAAACCCTATAAACAGTATATTTGACTTGTCTCAATTGTGTGTTGAATGATTTAGTAGGCTGTAACGGCTTTGAATTTTCTGGGTTTCGGTGTTTTAAAGGTTCTGGAGGTGGATGAAGCAAAGAAACCTGAAGTTCATTTGACATCAGCTGCGGCATTTGTGGAAGGGGGGATCCAGGAATCATGTGATGATGCATGTAGCATTTGCCTCGAAGATTTTTGTGAAAGTGATCCCTCAATGGTAATAATTTGTCACATTTGTTCCATTTGCCTCCTCTTTCACCTACATTTACACATGGAATTTCTATAAAGTTTTTTCTATTTATATATTGAATGCATATTTTATGGCCTAATTATGTTTTATCTCTTGCTTTGCAGGTCACTAATTGCAAGCATGAGTTCCATCTTCAGTGCATTCTTGAATGGTATAGTGCTATGTGTTTCAATCAATTCTTTCTTCCCTTTTTCCTTTCTGATTCTTCTGACTTTTTCAAAACATATTTGCTCGCTTTGTGTGGTTTTCCTTTCTTTTAAGTTTCAACTTGTATTTGACATTTGAATTGATGCTTATAGCTGGCTCAGTGGTAGGTTTCTTGGAGATAATTCTAAGGACATATATTGGAATCTGTGAAATGTACTTAGAGATTTCGAGAGGGGTTATTAGTGATTTGGAAACTACAAAGATCTACTAATTGTTATTGCCGGACATGAATCTCTAAATACATTTAACTTTGATTTGACTACATGGTATTGTCTTGGCTCCTTGTGCTATATAAGAAATGGTGAAAGAAATTATACTATTCTCTGGTTGCGCTGTATTGCTGCTGCTGTTTGCCACTGTCATCTACTGGTTTTACATGTGCAGTTCTCTTTTATTTTTTCTATTTTATTTTTTTTGGTGAAGACTTTGTTGGAGTTGTATTTTCTTATGCAATCTTGTTCACATCCATACAGAGAATATAAAGAATTGATTTGTTTTTGGTCAGCATTTGATCTGTATTTCTAGCATTGCTAACTCTGTTGACAAGTCAGTGGTACCTGCTTTCCTACAACTCAACTCAAGTAAATCTTGATTCCAAAATAGATGGTGTTTCATCACTGCCTGACTGTCCAAGTTCGTGGTGACTGTTTCACCTCAGCTAGACATCCCCCCCCCCTCCCCCAACAAATCAATTTTCATATAAAGTTTGCAATTGATAGCTAATTAGTTCATTAAGAAATAAAAACTGTGAGAATGGTACCTAGTTTCATCTGCACAATGGGACTAGTTATCAATGTTTAACTGATGCAAATCATTGTGGGGTGATAGCTGAGTTAAAAAAAGAACGAATCGTAAAACTTTAACTTAATTGTGAATTGTAGGTGTCAGAGAAGCTCTGAGTGTCCAATGTGTTTGCAATCCATCAGTCTTAAAGATCCCACCAGGTTGGCTTTGATTGTTAATGCTTGTGATATTTTCTCTGTGATTCTTTGTTCAATTACATTTCTGAGTCATGTTCATATTGTGGCAGTCAAGAATTGTACGAGGCTGTAGAACGGGAGAGGAAAATCAGAGCTGCTCCATCAAGAAATGCTACTATTTTTCATCACCCTACGCTTGGGGATTTCGAATTGCAGCATGTCTGTTTTCTATCATTGCTGAAGTCCTGTGTTTGTTAATGTTTGGTTAAGACATTACAAGTTAATTTTCTGGAGATCAATTTGACATTATTTTTGCATTATGATACAGCTACCAGTTGGTGTAAGTGATTCTGAACTTGAGGAGCGTATAATCCAGCACCTTGCTGCTGCTGCTGCTATGGGAAGGACCGGCCACTTTGGCAGGGGGGGAGGGCAGAGAAACAGGTCATCTCCCCATGGTCGTCCACACTTCTTGGTATTTTCTACTCATCCTGGTGCACAGCCTTCTGGCCATGTTTCATCCTCTCTGTCTCAGCTAGGCAGGGAAAATGAACCAGCAGCAGGCGTTGTAGCTAGTCCATCCACACCACTCACTTCTGTTGAGGATGAACCATCACAACAAGCCTTACAATTGCCTCCTATTTTAACTGATCAAAGTTCCTCTGCATCTGGATCCACAGTGATGCGCCAAGGACTTTCCTTTAATAACCGGTATCGATGATTTTCTTTCATAATCTATTTGTGATTAATGTTTTTTGTATGCACAAGTTTTTTCATGCACTTTTATTTGCAATTTAAACATGCATGAATTATTATTTTGTCCTCTGATTTTCTTTTTTGGTTTTGGCAGGAGCACTTCTAGTCAGTCTGCACTGCCAAATCAAGATAGAGCAGGGCCATCAGAATTCCAGTCATTTTCAGTCTCCCTGAAATCTAGGCTTAATGCAGTTTCAATGAGGTAAAATATATAAAGTGAACATTATTTTTTAGTAATCCTTTGTTTCAGATCTAGTACATTATTATTTATTAGTTACTAATTTACTGTCGACATTTGTTGTCCTGAAAGGTATAAAGAGTCAATTTCAAGAAGTACAAGAGGGTGGAAGGAGAGGCTGTTTTCTCGTAACAGTTCAGTGTCTGATCTTGGCTCTGAAGTTCGAAGAGATGTAAATGCAGGAATTGCAACTGTATCTGGTATGATGGAGCGCCTTGAAACCAGAGATAACAGTGGAGCCAACCAAGTTTCTGTATCAACTCATTGGACCGATCGTCCAGCTGCTGAGAGGAGCAACCAGAATAATGCTGAGACTCACATAGAGAGCCCTGTAAATGAAGGAAGTACGCCAGTTTCTTGTGCTGCAAGTTCAGCATCTGCTTAAGTTAAGATTTCTTCAGCAATTGCATCTGTCCTCAGCATCTCATCTTTGAAGGTGAGTCGTGTTGGTGTAAATTTCTTTTTAAAATAACTAGTTTACCAACGAACCATTAGATTTCACCATATCTGTATTTTTTTTCTCCTTTTTTCAATACTTTAGTTTAGGAGGAGCTTCCAAGAGTTTTGTCAAGTTGTAGTGCATGTCAACAACTAAAATTAATGGCCCTTTGATGCTTTGAA
Source organism: Populus alba x Populus glandulosa (assembly GCA_033617975.1). Lineage (NCBI taxonomy): Eukaryota > Viridiplantae > Streptophyta > Magnoliopsida > Malpighiales > Salicaceae > Populus > Populus alba x Populus glandulosa. The sequence goes on from CM066148.1 coordinate 20,548,562, forward strand.
TGTTCAATATAAGTTTGCTTAGTTGATCTCATTCATCTCAACACTATTCATTTAGATATGTTGATATATCCAATTGCATGATTTTTCATTCATTATTCATCTACTTTGCTGTGAGTGTTATGCACTGCTATGTTTCCCATTCTTTGGTACATGTGTATGGAGAAAATGTCATTCTACTCTTGTCTTGTTGATTGGAATATTCCAAAGGGCAATGCCAACCAACTTTTCTAAGTTTCTTAACCCTATAAACTGCCCGAGGATATTCAATATTTAACACGAGTTCGGTTCGGGTTTTCAGGTTGTAAACTCTTTTACTCCAAATATGACATGCCGAGGAGAAGATGTTGTGTATTACAGGCCAGAGGATGAACATTCACCTGAAAATGAATAAAAAGGTAAGAAAGATGAAGTCTTAAGGAATTCATGTTGACAGATATACATTGGGTATATGTAAGTAAAATTATTTTTATGACCCAGATTTGTTTCAAAGCTAAAGCCAGAACATCCACGTGTATGTCTGGATGGTTGGATTTTGGTACAAGTTGAAAATTAATTAATATAATATTATCGAGTCCCGTATTAAGATTTTAGCACTCAAAAGGGACTTGAAGCCTTTTAAAGGAAAATTACTGGTTACCATATATTTTGTGACGACGTGTTACATGGCACTGTGCACAAACATATGCTCTTCCGCCTCAAGGTGGCAAAGACGAGGTCACGATTTTGTTTCGACGTCAGCTTTAGTTGCTGTAGAGACTTGTTCTATGGGAGTTTGTACTGGGAACGTTTTGAGATTAACTGAGAAGGACGCTGGTGATGGGTTCTGGTGCAAATTTAGCTGTAAGGGAATTTGAGCTTAAATTCTTCATGGATTAAAAGCTTCTTCTTCTTTTTTATTTGAATATTTTTGTTTTTTTCCTCACTTTAAATTAATTATTTTTTATATTTTCAGATTATTTTGATGCGTGTATATAAAAAATAAATTTAAAAAAATAAAAAATATATATTTTAATATATAAAAATATTTTAAAAAATTATTATTATTGCAGTAATACTGAACGGGTTTTAACAGCCTTCTGAATTTGGCTACCTGTGAAACTTATTTATATATTTTTCTTATGATGCTCTCTGGTCACCGGAAGAACCAGTAACGTTCCTTGAGTTGCACATAAAGCAGCCCTCCAATTCGTTCAGTTGGCAAAAAAGAAATGAAAATCAAAGAAGTTAAATGTAATTCTTGTTCATGGCCGAAAGCCCACACTCAGATTCTGCCCTGTGGAGGTCAGGCTGTGACCCTTTAATGGAGCCCTACTTAGGCCTCATTCCTAGGCGTAGCTCGTAGCCACAGTTAAAAGGGCCTGCCTTGAGTTGTTACTGGGTTTGCAGTCACTTTTACAGGCCTACTAGCAATTGGATTTTTAAAAAAAATAAAAGATAGAAATAATATGTGAGGTGCATATGTTAAAAGTATTATTTAAAAATAATTTATTTTTATTTTTAAAAATAAAATTTATCTATACAAAATATTAAAAAATATATAGATTAATTAGATAAACCTCCTTAAAAATTAAATGTATAATTAAAAAATAACCATCATTTCAAATAGATTTTCTAAATAACATAAAAAAGATATTAATCTAAATATAAATAAAATTAAGATGAAGATTAATTTTTAAAAAATTAAAAAAAAATTCTTAAACAAAAAAAAGTGAATAGTGTTGTCCATAGTAAAACTTCTACAGTCAATTTGGACCATTAACTCAACCAAGTTTAATATTTTTTTCCCTTAAATTTATAACAAATCTAAATAAATATATAAACAATGTTGTTCATAATAAAACATTAGGAGGTAAACAGTGCGGCTGCACAATATTTACCTCACATATTTTTCCCTTAAATTTATATAAAAATCTTAAATAAAACAAAAAAACAATAATGACCAGTGTTATTCATAATAAAACATGAGAGTGTGAACAGTGTGTCGACATAGTATTCACCCCTATATGCCATATGCTTTAGTTTATTTAAGGTGAATCTAAACCATGAACTCAACCAAGTTTAATATTTTTTTTTCCTTTTAAATTTATAATAAATCTAAAAAAATAAACAATGTCATTTTTGATAAAATATAAAAGGATGAACAGTATTACTATACAACATTCATCTCATATATTTTTCCTTTAATTTATAACCAAAAAATATATTTCTATAATAAAATACGAGGGAGTATATAGTATAACTGTACAATATTTACCTCACGATTCAGATTATAAGTAATAAGTAAGAAGTGAAATACTATGCGTGAAAAATTGGAAAAACAAAGTAGATTTGTACTTTTCCACGTAGTTTAGATTATAGGTAATAATTAATTAATTAATTAATTAATGTAGATATCAATCTCAATATACTAACTGTAGCGGTAATTGACTTGTCTACTTTATAGGCAGTAGTATTCCTGATATCATGTGTTGCAGTTTTATGAAAATGTTAAAATTATTTTTAAGAAAATAAAAAAATCAATAAAATACTGTGTAAATAAATTTTGAATAAAACCAAATACAAGGTATATATGTGAATAAGAATTTATTCGAGGCTCCACTAAATTTTATCATGATTACATTATAATTATAGGTTTTACAAAACTTTTTTCATAAGATTTTTTTTTAATTTATCAGAGGAAAATTTTTAATATACAAAAGGTATATTTTAAAAAAACTATTAAAAAACTATTTTATCTTTTAAAAAACGAGTTTTTTTAATAATTACAGTAGAGTTTATCAAAAGGTATAAATTCTTTTCTTTAAAGGAGTCAAAGATAATATAAAAAAAAATAACCAAGGAGTGTATATATGTCGCAATTGCCTCCATAACTGCGATCTTAACAAAACTAGTGATTAAATACCAGACTTTAATGGTGTGTTCATCGAAGATAGTTGAGGTTGAGATTCATATTGAATTTTTGGTTATAAAAAAAAAAGGTTTTTAATGTAATTTTTGCAACAAAAATATTTTTTTTAAGCTAATTGGAAATGCTTCGAAATCATGTTTTTTAAAATTTTAAATATTTTTTTATGTTTTTAGTTTGTTTTAATATACTAATATGAAAATAAAAAATATATATTATTTTAGTATATTTTTAAACAAAAAAATATTTTAAAAATTTATTACTCTCACATTCTCAATCATCTTCTTATATATATATAAAAGATGCTAAGTATATGTAGTTGATAGAGGGGTGTAGGAGTGTGGCTTTTCTGTAACTATAAATTGGAGTTAGGGGTAATAAGGTACTTTGATATATATAAAATATATTAAAAAAAAAAAAGAAGTTGTTTGCGCCACATTGTAAACTTCAGCATATAAAATGCGCAAGGTAAAGCGTCGGTGAGACCTAAGTTTTGGTCAATTTTAATCTAATTTCTCATAAAATAAAATGTGCTAAAAATGGGTGTTAATTAATTAATTAATTTGTAGTCTTATACCTACAACTCTTCCAAAAAGTATCGTCCCTATTAAAATGTGGACGGCCGTACCAATCTCGAAAACAGAATCCCATGACATCATGGGCCCTACAACTTTTTAATTATGGTTGTAATCAATCATGCCCCTTATGACATTGATTGATTGATATATATATATATATATATATATATATATATATATAATATAGTAGCATTATTTTCCAGCTTTCCAATAATATTCTCATCTGATTAAATTGGACTTTCATTATGCAGCACATTCTCAAAGTTAAAACGCACGAATCATTTCATTGGTTAATTCCATTTTGTTGTTTTGTCCTGATTGGTGAGTGAGAGTGTAGCTTCGCCCTTATCTTCAAGTAATCACTTGCTTTATTAGAACAATTCCATTAAAGTCTTTTACGGGGCATTTAAGATAGTAACATGCAACCTTGTCAAAAATACTTTTTTGACACGACACAAAATATATAATATAAACTTGGATTATAAACTCGAATCATAAAATTATAAAATCATAACTATTTTATTGTTTTGCCCTGATTGATGAGTGACAGTGTTGCTTTGCCCTGATCTTCAGATAACCATTTGCTTGATTAGAACGGTTCCATGGAAGTCTTTTACGGGGTGTTTAAGATGGTAACATGCAAACTTGTCAAAAATGCTTTTTTGATACAACACGAAATATATAATATAAACTTGGATTATAAACTCGAATCGTAAAATTATAAAATCATAACTATTTTATTGTTTTGCCCTAATTGGTGAGTGACAGTGTCGCTTTGCCCTGATCTTCAGGTAACCATTTGCTTGATTAGAACGGTTCCATGGAAGTTTTTTACGGGGTGTTTAAGATGGTAACATGCAAACTTGTCAAAAATGTTTTTTTGATACGACACGAAATATATAATATAAATTCGGATCGTAAACTCGAATTGTAAAATCATAAAATCACAAAAAAATATTTTAACTAATTATATATTGACAATTTCAGTGAAGTAGTAAATAATAATATAACACAATTAAAATAAAAGTGAAATAAACAATACAAATATCCAAATACCTTGAAATATATAGTTCAAATAAAAATTCATATATAGTTTGAATAACTAAAAAATAAGAAAAGAAAAAAAATAAGATTGAACAACTATGTTTTATTGATAGAGTTTCAGAATATTTTCTAGAGGACAGATCTTGAAACACACTGTAGGCAACTAGTGAGATGATACAACATTCTAAGATATATCACCAACTTCAGAAAAAAATTAACAGGGACCAATACAGTGAACCAGTGACAACGAGAACGAAAACATACAAAATGACATCAATTCAATCTCATGCCACCTCATCTTCCACCTTTTTTATGTTAGTACCAAGTCCTAGAAATAATGTCCAAATATCCCACTAAGCAAGACATGTATTTCAAGTTCTCTTTGAGTCTTTGTTGTCTCTCTTTGTAGTTAACAAATGGTTAGTCTAAAACACAATATTTCTCTCTATATAAGTATTAATATCTCTTATTTTACTCATTTGAGTCATCACCATCTACCTATGTCTTCCCATGGTTTCGATCCTCCGATCATGCCTTCCCAACCTAAAATACAGTATAAAGCTTTCACATACCGAAGATCCTCGTGTTAGTCTGCTAAGATTGAAAATTTGAGATTTGGAAAACGAGGAAAGGGGAGACTGAGGAGTGAGGACTATGTAGTGGAGTGTTAGGGGACTCGGAGAGGAATGTAGTAAATTTTTTAACTTTTGCAAGTTAAAACTCGAAATCGGTCAAACTCGTAAAATCGGTCCGATTTTACCGATTTTAACCGAGTTTGACAAATTTTAACTGAGTTCGAGTTTTAACCCGATTTGACACGTTATATACAACCCTAACATGCCCTTTTTTAATTGTTTTTTATTTTAAAATATATTAAAATAATATTTTTTAAAATTTATTTTCAACATCAATACATTAAATAATAATAAAAAACATAAATTTAGTTAAGGGCTCAAGCGTCTTACACTCTACTTACCACTCTTCAATGGAGAACTTTTACACTTCATGCCATCAATTAGAAGATCACATACCTCCTACACTTAAATACAATCACTTTTCTGTAGGGGTGCTTTTAAGCTACACCCTTGCTAAGAAAGCCACAATGATATCTCTTAGATATAGGTTTCTAACCCTCCACACCATCGATTAAAAGGCTACGAGCCTTCCTTTATCTAGTATAATCTCGGATTAGTACGAGGCTTGCGAGCCTTATATCATTGCAGGGAATGACCCTCTAAGGGTTATCCCTAACCTCCTAAAAGTTTTATTAGTATAGACCCACCCTCCATGAAATCTCTCATCCGCTTTGAATTTTTTCTAATTACAAGCTCCTTCTTCAGGAGTTCTTTTAATCTCTTAGAAGTTTTTCTATATAGGCGTCACTCCTTCGGGGGTTACCTCCAACCTCTTAGAAATTTTCTAAGTATAAACTCATCCTCCACGGGTTACCCTCAACCTCTTAAAGGATTTGCTAAGTATAGGCATGGAACCCTTGGCCTCTTAGGATTTTTCTTAGTACGGGCTCCTCTTTTATAGGATATAGGTTCCTTTTTTCCTCTTAGAATTTTTTTCCAAATATATGATTTCCTCTTTATAGATTCCCTTTAGCCTCTTAATTTTATTTTATTTTCATATATAAGCATGAAACCCACAACATCTTAGAAATCTATCTTAAATATGGACATCATCATAGGTCTATACCCTCCATCTCTTAGAAGTTTCTTTTAAGTATGGGCATCATTATGGGTTTGTTTCTCTCCGCCTTTTAGAAATTTTTCTTTTTACGGGTGTCTCCATTGGTTTCTTTCCCCTTTTTTTTTTAGAAATTTTTCTAAGTATAAGCTTTTTTAATATGAATTACCCATAACATTTTAAGAAATTTTCTAAGTATGAGTTTCTCTTTGGGTTCCCCTCAACCTTTTAGATTTTTTCTAAATATAGGTTCCTCCAATATAGTTCTCCTTGTTACCTAGAAAAAATTTTAAGTATGGTTTTCTCCATGGATTCCTTTATGTCTCTTGTTGGTGAAACCAAGAATTCTCTCAAATCATAGTTCACACCTCTTTGTATAAATTCCCCACGACATGCCTCGGAATATATACTCCTCTACTCATATAAGAAAAAGAATCATCATCCCATCTAAGATATAAGGTAATTAAGTTTTCGCGTGTTTTATATCGCAAATACTTGGGGGGCTACTAATAAATCAAGGTTTATCAGCATTTTCTAAAATCAAAATTTTAGCCTAGGCACAAAGCTTAGGCTCAACGTCCTTTGTTAGGCCATTTAGTGTAGTGCCTTTTATATATATATAGTGCCTTTATTTATTTATATAGCTTTAAACACTTTGATCTGGATCCATATCATGTATTTATATGGCATCGGGCCTATGACCTGACACCATATAAATAAGAGCCCATGTTGGGATCCCCTTGCTCGACCCTTAGTACTTTGCCCCAAGTGATGCACACCCAACCCTCATGGGCATGGCTTCCTGGTATGCTCGACCCTTCTCAGTTTGGCTCTTTACCGAGCCCAACCCTCTATGGGTCTGACACCCTGCTTAGCATGAAGCTCCGTAGGCCTAGCACCCCACTAGACCTAGAGCTTTATAATCCCAACGCTTCACAAAACCTAACCCTTCTTGAGCCTGATGTTATGCCACACCCAATCTTGGTTTATTGTTTGGGCTTGGATTTATATCCTAAGCCTGACACCTAACCCTTGAGATTTTTTACTAAGCTTAGGCTCTGCGCTTGACGCCCATCTCCCCGTGCTTGTCTCCCCCTACATTGTTAGGTGTACGAAAGTCTCTCATGGCCTAGGACATTTTTATCTCTTAGATAGATAAATTCAGTGGAACATAGGTGTGTGGTTATGTTGTTTTAGGTAGACTTAGTAGAATACAATTCACAGTACAAATTAATTTATAATGGTGAAAATGACTTTCCAACCCTTCTACTCTAGTGAAAAGACAATGTTCAGGAGCTATAAACACCCTTAAACTATTTAGGTAAAAGGTTCACAATCTTCATTCTCTACTGTATATATATTTTTAAAGAATCTCTTTCTAAAATATTATTGCACTCTTTTTTCTCTCTTTTTAAAAAATATTTACTTAAGTATCTAAAAGTTCTTTGACATACTATGGGAGACCTTTTGCAGGTGCATGACCTCCAACATTAAGCTATATCATTTTGGCCATCCTAGCCAAGGATAATAAGTAGATTACAAGATGTAATTGATTAACCAATTTATCCACCCATATAAGCCTTTTTTCTTAAGCATATTATGATTTTTTTATGACATCATCAATCCCTCATGCCTCCACAATTGATGCACACAATATAATATTTGAGCAACATGTATATTGTACTAAAATTTATTTCAAGATTTAAATTTTTATTTAAATTTATTGAGAAACACAATTAAGACTATACAATTTAATTACTTTAAATTCTCTTGGATCTTGAATATATATGATCAAATTTTGTCTACTATGCCAATTAATTCTATAAGTTAAGTAAATTTATATCTGATAATATGGTGTGTGTTTTTTTTTAAAGTGTCGTAATTCAATGTCTTTTCAGCCCTCTTAAATGCAATATAAACACATTATCAAAGGATAAAAAAGAATAAAAAGCATCTATATGGAGCAATTTGGAGATCGTGTGATCAACATTAGTCACACTAGTTGCAAAGAGGGTTAAAAATTCGATTCTATTAGAAAAAAAATGATAATAGAAAGGGACAAAAAGAGGTTAGGAAGAATCAGAGATGAAGGATTATCTGGGTTGGAGAGAAGGTAAAGTAAAGCAGACACTGTGAAAATAGGGGTGAAGTCAGCTGAGAGTGACGAGCAATCTACCGGCAGGCGAGACGTCGCCGTATGGCGTTAATGGTTTGCCCACGGAATACGCTCACGCATGAACGCGCGCTTAAAGAGCACGTGGACGCAAGTATTTTTAATGGCAAAAAACTTGGCGTAGAAATAATGGCATTAATCCATTCAGACAGAGAGACTGACACGCCGACACCCACTTTGCTCTTAACCTCAGGCTTCTAACCTTACTGTAACTGCTACAACTGCACACGTGGAATGCTGAGGCTCCCCCACTCACATGTTACTATATATTATTTTTGTATTTTCTTTTACTTTATAAATGCCCATAACAGCAGCTGGTCGAAAAAATGGAATCAAGAAGAATTATTTCTCTCAAGGTTGCAACAATACAGATTTCATAATTCATATTTTACCAACTTTGGATGGAAAATCTCATTACAGAACAATAATGTTCATCCGTAAATGATTGCAACTTATATTGAGATTAGGTTTCCAAAAACGTGTACTTTTTTGTTTGTTTGTTTTTCTTTTCCCACAAAAAGAATGCCTTCCATTAATCTCCAAGCAACTCAAAAGTAGAAAAAAAATGGTGAATTGTCAAAATCAGAATACAGAACTGGCCTGGCTTTGTAAAATAGTGTTTAAAATGTGATTGTACTTATATTTTTTAAAAAATTAAATTTATTTTGTTGAAAATTATTTATTTTTATATGTTTTGATCGCTGATCTCAAAAATAATTTTTTTTTAAAAAAATTATTTTAATATATTTTAGCATGAAAAACATTTTAAAAAATAATTACAACCATTCTCACAAACAGCCAATAGATTTGGTTGAGATTGCTTTTCAGCTTGTGTTTTGAATGTTTTGAAATTGTGTTTTAATTTTGATTTTTTTATTAAAAATGAATTTTTTAAATAATTATACTATATAAAAAAAATTATCATATATCACGACACTAATTAATAATTATACTATATATAAAAAATTCTTAACTGTGATAAATATTACTTTGTAAAATAATAATTATTTAAAAATATATTAAAATAATATTTTTTTTTATTTTTAATTTCATTCAAAAACAAGAATAAAAAAATTAAATCTAAAATAATTTTAATATTTTTAAAAGTACAGTTATACCCCCCCACTGCCAAGCACCGCCATGTAAAGCAGAGTCGCCTTCCGTGTGAGCCCCACATCCAGCCTGTGCATGTCCTCAAGAAAAAAAGTCTTTACCCCACTTTTATAAGTGTCCATTACTTCCCAAGTGGAGTTTCCCTCTGCAAAGGTCTCACCTTTCTCTTCTCTAAAGCAAAAGCCACCCCTCTCGCCTCCACCTCAACCTCCATCTCCCTCCCTGAAAGGTCACCCGAACCGTTTAACCAAAAGTACACTACACACCACCCATTTAACCAAAAACCAAAGAGACCTAAAAAATTTCTCGTCGATCTCTTCCAAGTTCCACTGTTTGTCTTTGAGCACCATGGATTCTCGCATCTATGGTGTCTCTAAGAAAACCCTTTTTCTCTTTACTCTTCTCTGTCTCTCCGTTTCCTCCATTTCTGCATTACCCCATCAGAATAAAACTGGCAACAGTACGGGTACTGGTCAAATGATAAACTCCAACTCGGTGCTTGTGGCGCTTCTTGACTCGCATTACACCGAGTTAGCTGAGCTCGTTGAAAAGGCTCTCCTTCTACAAACCCTTGAAGAAGCTGTTGGCAAACACAACATCACCATCTTTGCGCCAAGAAATGAAGCTTTAGAGCGTCAACTTGACCCAGAATTCAAACGGTTTTTACTTGAACCCGGTAATCTCAAATCTCTCCAAACCCTTTTATTGTTCCACATTATCCCCCAACGAGTCGGATCCAATGACTGGCCAGGTCACAAATCAAACCCCAGCAGGCACACCACTCTCTGCAACGATCATCTGCACTTGATCACCAAGAATTCAGGCAAAAAGGTTGTCGGATCCGCCGAGTTGACCCGACCCGACGACGTGACCCGACCGGACGGTGTTATTCATGGCATTGAGCGGCTCCTAGTCCCACAGTCAGTCCAGGAAGACTTCAACAGGAGAAGAAGTTTGAGATCCATATCAGCTGTATTGCCTGAAGGAGCCCCGGAAGTTGACCCAAGAACCCACAGATTGAAAAAACCGGAACCACCAGTTCGGGCCGGTTCACCGCCGGTTTTGCCCATTTATGATGCCATGGCTCCTGGCCCATCATTGGCTCCCGCCCCAGCTCCAGGACCCGGTGGACCTCACCACCACTTCGACGGAGAAAGCCAAGTTAAAGACTTTATACAGACACTACTACTCTACGGTGGCTACAATGAAATGGCTGATATTTTAGTGAACTTAACTTCACTAGCCACCGAAATGGGCAGGTTGGTATCTGAAGGTTATGTGCTTACAGTTTTGGCACCAAATGATGAAGCCATGGCTAAGCTAACAACAGACCAGCTGAGCGAACCAGGGGCACCAGAGCAGATTATTTACTACCATATAATACCTGAGTACCAAACTGAAGAGAGTATGTATAATGCTGTTAGGAGGTTTGGGAAAATAGGGTATGATACATTGAGGTTGCCACATAAAGTCGTGGCGCAAGAAGCTGATGGGTCGGTTAAGTTCGGTTCAGGTGATGGGTCGGCCTATTTGTTTGACCCGGATATCTATACAGATGGGAGGATTTCAGTTCAAGGGATTGATGGGGTTTTGTTTCCTGAAGTTGAGAAAGAGAGTACCTCTGTTAAGAAATCCGTCAGCTCTGTTAAGGTTGCCACTACCAAGCCAAGAAGAGGTATGCTTTTGTTATTTTCGGTTAATTTGTTCTTTTGATTGTTTGTTATGGATTGATAAGATTATTTTTTTCTTGTTAAGTCAACTCTAGTTACTGTTTAGTGCTAATTCAGATCATAGGTCCATACAAGTACAGTTTCCTTTTTTGGATTAGGAACCCAGTTTTGGGGTTAGGTTGTGTTGGTTACGGAGGGGGGGTTTGTTTGATGAGTGACGAGTTAGGTGAAATTGTGCTAGGGATGGGATTAAACTCTTGCCAAAAGTTCTGGTATGTGTGGTTATGATTGGTGTCGGTGATGGCGCAGATGGAATCATGGAAAAGGCAGTTGTTGATTGTGGTCTTTATAGCCTTTGATTACTCTTTTCCATAGGGGATAGCTTGGTTGTCAAGCAGAGATGAGTCCAGATTGATTTGAAAGGAATTGGATGATTTAGTGCATTCTGGTAAAGCTAGAGTGCCTAAAATTGTCGATGTCAAGTTCACTCTCTTTCCCAACATTTCTGGTTGGTGAGGAGAGGGAATCCTGCTCTCAAATCGCATTAAGTTGTGATGATGAATGACTGCTGTCGACCTGTTAGAGGATTGCCTTTCCATTGGTTTTCAGCCTGGATAGCAGAAAGCTTAATGAAACAGTGCAGGTTTCGTATGAAGATGGGTTTTACAGCTTTGATGTTCTTGAGTCTGTGATTAAAAGAAGTTGACATGGATGGAAAGCAGGGTTCTATGGCCCCTGCCACCGACGAATCCATGTGAAAATTGAAAAGCAAAAAAGAATACAGTTTTTTTCCTAGCTGTGAGCCACATTATTATACCCCACCCCACCACAGCTAAGATGCCAACAACAGCTTGTCAATAATTAAGTTCCACGCCATAATATTCCTGCATTTCTTTTATTAGCTGACATGAATTGGAGGGCGTAGTTGAGACGGCGTTTAATTGAGATCTTAACAACTCAATTTATGATTAGTGTTTGCATGCCTGTGATGTTGATACATTAACACGAGTTGACTTGACATTTTTTATTGTGGATTCTGTCTTGCAGGGAAATTAATGGAGGCAGCCTGCATGATGCTTGGAACTCTTGGACAGGACTCGCGTTTCACTACATGTCAGTGAATATACACAGTAAAAATCGCAAAAAAAGAAGAGGGGGAAGATGGCTGGAACCAAGAAAACAATAGAGAAATGGTAATTAATTGCAGGAAGATGTCTGGAATACAAACACAATTGGAAGGGAAGGGTTTGCCTTTAGGACTTTCCTCTGAATCCCAGCCATCAGAGAGAGGTTGTTGTTGTTTTTGTCCTAAATACTGTAATTACACATCATTTTTTTAATTATTTTTTAATGTATGAACAGACTTGGAAAACTACTACTATATATATATAATGGGCTGTCTTCTTTATGATCCACCGCTTGTGAATTGAACTTGAAACTTACTTCAATTTTTCTCCGTGAATTATTTTAGTCAGGCCAAAAGACTAATTTATCGGAAGAAAAATATCGTTTTAAAGCTACAACACTTAACACGAGGGATTCCTTTTGGCCTTGCTTGTCAAATCTGGTATAATCCAGGGAGTTAATCCAAGAAATCATTGACTTAGAAATCATTTTTTTTTTTTGGGCATGAAAGCTATGCTTTTGACTTGATTAATTAATTTAAAGTAATTAATGAACCTACCGATTGTCATAAGAAAAGGCCAAAAACCAAAACAGGGCGTGGGATATGGGATGCAGACTCGGAGTACATGACACCAAAGCATATCGCTGGATCCAGCATGCAAGTAGATAGCATAATAATTTCATTTCCGGAGGCATTCTTTTTCTTTTTGAGATGGAGGAATCTTATAGGTTCAGATATTCGGTAATGTAGTAATTGTTATATTTTAAAATGTTTTTTTTATTTTATAATATATCAAAATAATATTTTTATAATTTTTTAAGATTTATTTTTGATACTATAATATTAAAATAATCTATATATATATATATAATTTTTTTTAATTTTCCAGATTAAACATTGGTTGAATACGAGATGTAAACGTGAAGAGAAAATCCACTAGTAAATGGTAGCATTATGGACATAAAAACAACTCTTTTTTCATAATGATCTGAGCTTGGAAGCAAGCAATCACCGTCGTCCACTCCAAGCTGGTCCTGGCTACCCCATGCCTTCAATTGCCGGAGAATTTGGCCTTCAGTTAGGATTTTCCTTCTTACAGCATCAACTAAAACCTGTCGCGCTCTGTGAGGGTAGGAAATTAAAGACGGTTGAAATGAGCTCTCCAGTTTGGCATGGCAGCACAGTCACCTTGCCACCATATCCAAATCACAGAAGTAAAGTTCGGTGAGATTTCAACAAAGGTAGAATCTTTACTCAACAACAATCACATTTTGCTTAGCAAACAAGTGAAGCTTTACCTTTTCACGAGCCTCTTTTTGTCATTGTTATGTGCTTTCAGTTTTCAACATCGAACTTCACCTTCCACAACTCGCAGCTTCATAATTGCTTCACCTTTCTTACTTCTTTGGAAAATGTTTATCGTTACTGGTTGCATTAAAAGGCCGGCAATTTAAGCCTCGCATTAGAGGACTAATTATGAAGTTCCTTTTATTTTGCCAAACACTTCAATAAAATTTAACAAAAGAATCCAAGCTTATATCATGCACAATTTGGTAGATTAATGTTAATTTCACAAGTACCCCAAAAAATGCCATATACCCTTAACATACAGCCAGGCTATTCACAACATGATGGAACTTGAACAAAACCTACAGACACAAGATGAAACAATCAAGTTCTCACCCTCCAACTGTGACTTGAGGGAGCATAATCTCAGGATTGGACGAGGACAAAACCGGTCCATTGTTCTGAGGAGTGTTGTTTTCGGGCATGGTCTCAATTCCATTCTCACATACGGGAACTTTCTTGGAGTTATTCACGTTTACTTCCACTTTTTCGACATTAGCTTTCTGGTTTTGACTCTCTGCTCCTGGTAGCTTCGCTTTGGACTTGACAGTCTTTCCTTCCATTCCATTGGCTGTCATTTGGTGAGACTGAAGCTTAGGCTGGGACTTCCTAACTGGTGTCTTTGAAGCACCATTATCCACGTTGCCATTTCTCTGAACTCCTTTGGTTGGGTTGCTTGATTCTTGGTTCAGAAGTCGGCTGTGAGAAGCTCGTGGGCTAAAAGAAGATCCAACATCTTCCAAAGAATTGTTCATTGAAGTGGTAGAGCTCTTGCGCCTTCCAAGCTTCGGCGATTTTGCACGAGTAGTCGGTATCTATAAGAATCAGCACACAAAACTTTATCTCAATGTTGCATAGACAGAGAGGAAAAAAAAGAGCAAGCAAGGAACATAAAATGAAGGGGGTGGAAAAAATGAGCATTAAAATGCATTGAGCTACATGAGCTTAGAATTGAACTAGCAAGTATATTTGTTTGTGCACATATATTCACATGTATATGGACTGAGCCACAAACTGTTGGGACTCATGTTGGCCTGAATCCATAAACTTCTCCAACAGCATCAGAATAAGTGTTTCTACTTCCAAGTATCAAACTGAGTGAGAAAAGAGGACTTGAGGCTAGCACTGGACCTGATGTTCATATTCAATATAGCAGAAGCAGAAATAACCAAGCCGTAATGATAGTTCCTGTTAGGGTTCATGAGATGTAGAACAAAACAATGTGAACTTTCCTCTTTGGAAAAACAGAAAACAAGGCTCCTGAGTCATAACAGATGAACATGACCATATGCCATCTTCAACCTTCAGTCCTTCAGAAACTCCTAGGTCTGTTTTGAAGTAATGACAGAGACAAATGGGTCTTTACAAGCCTCGGTAAGACTTGGGCATGTAACTGTCAATTAAGATCTAAGTGTGGACCTATATCATAATTTTTTAACGAGTATATTCCTCCTACTTGATAACATTTGGATTAAGGAGTTATCATAATATTGCCTGAGTTATTCAAAAAAAGAAAAACGATTGAGGAGTTAAGCAAACGCAGAGATGGCCTCACTAGCTATTGTCAACACCTTACCATGCAAAATAGACTCGTGAAAGCAGGATCCTAAGCTAACACATCACTAACTGTCCTAATAAACAGCACTTGCAATTTGCAAAGGCCAAACAAAAGCCTAAAAAAATGCAAAAATCATTTGTTGTATAAATGCGTTGTCGTTAAATATGCCCAATTATATTTAAGGACTTCCAAGATTCATAGAAATTGTAGGCCATATTTAGAAAACTAAACTTAATTCAACAGATCCAGACAAACAAACACACTGACAGAACATGTGGATTAGAAACCAGAGTGTACGCATTGGTTAGTCCACATAAAGCACATGATATTAGTAAAAACATAATGATCATTTGAAAAATAGTGATAACTTTTAGGCATTTAAAGAGTTCAATTGGTGTGCTTTCAATCTTATAGTTGATGAAATGCTGCAATACAAAAGGCAGGAAAAAAAAAACACAACTTTATCAATGGATTTCTGACAGTTCAAGCATTACCTTCTTTAGTTCCACTTTTGGAGGAGGCTCTTTATAAAAACATGGCATAGGTGCCGCTTTAAATGTCAAACTCTTCCTCAGTTTCTTGATCTCTGCTTCCTGGCTCTCCTGTAATCCACCAAAAAGTAAAATACGATATGAAGATTCATTATCCTTTTACTCGGGAGAGAAAAGTCAAATTGTTAAAAAAATATATGATAAAGGTCAAGACGAAAAATGTTTCAGGTGAAAGAAAAATCCCAATACCTTTGATTTTGCCTGCAAGTTAGTTTGTTCTATTTCTTTAGCATGGATCTTCTCTTCAAGCTTTGAAAAGAACTGGTGAACAAAGGCCACAATACAATCATGTCATGGATTAAAATAAAAATATAAAGAATCTAGGAAAGAAACTAAAGTCCAGCAACAACCTCCTTCCGTTTCTCAGCACGTTCTTCCAATCTGAAGGAGAATCCAGAGCCACTACTTCTCCGCCCACTAAGAGTGGCACTTCTGATATTAATAGAGTATAATGACACATTAGCAAAATAGATACTAGTATACATAAATAATTACAAAACAAATTGTGTTCTATAGGAGCAGTACGAAGTTGTGGAATGGGTGTCATCTTCTTCTTTGCTTGACAATGTGGTTGTCTCAGGTTTTGAGTTTTGATCAGCAGCAGACCTGCAATTAGATAAATATTATATTAGGAACTTTTATCCACGTAGCAAATATATAAACAGGTTTACTCCTTTTCAAGGGCGGAAGGTGGAGGTGGGACATGGGAAGCTTCCATGAATACATTTGATGGCTTCAACCGATAAAAGGGGAAACAAAATTTTATGTAGTGCATGGATGTTGACATACTCAGAAACCTGGGGTGGAGGGCACTTTGCAGCTTCAGTCAAAGAACTTGATTTCACAGACTGTTATGAACAACAAAGAGTTACAAAAACAAAAGACCTAAAATCACAACATAAATGTTAATGGCCACAATATAACAGCCGAAAATCTTACCGCGGCCTGTTGACTGCTAGACTTGCTTGTGGAGGAAGCCTGCTTAGTTAAAGTCTTACTACCATTAATACTTGATTCCTTTGGATTCACTCCAGTGAGTGCAGGCCTGTTGGCTTGATTGAAACGGGGACTTGAAGTGACTGATCCATTGGAAAAAGGAACCTGCACCTTTGTTCCTTCATCCCGGGCAAGCTTGACAGCAGTTTTGAGTGGGTGTCCCTCGATGCTCTTCCTCATATTATTAGCTCGCACGCCTTTTGCTGGAAATGAAAGACTCTGTGAAAGTAATGGCCTCTGGCTATGAGAAAATGGACCTGAGCCTTTCACAATAGGCTTATCCTTGGTCAGTTTGCTGTTCTTTGAACCAGCGCCTTTCCTCAGAGCAGGTTCCTAAACACAGGTGAAGACATACCAACACGGTAAGAAGGAAAATGTGTCTTTCATTTAGTACTATGAATCTGATAGCCACAAATTGCACGGCACCTTTAAGGCATTTGAGAGTTTTCTTTCAGAAACACTTGCTGCACCTTCACTTGCTATGCCAGAGGAATTAAGACCTCCAGTTTTGGCAACATGCTTAGATGTTTCATTGGCTTTTAGAGGTCTTTCACCATTGGTAGCTTTTTTTTCTTCCTTTTCTGGTGCCACAACAGGTGCTTCAACATGAATTTCCTCAGTAATAGTTTCCTCATTCGTTTTAACTGCATTGTCACCCTCCATTCCTTCACTGAATCTTATAGCAAGGAGCTGCAAAATTACAACAGATATGAAGACCTGAACTTCATGCTACTCTATGATATGCATTTTGACCAAGCATAATGATCTTACTGAGCTAACAGCCAGATAGATTGCTGAAAATGAAAACCTTATTCTTAGTAACAAAAATGAACAGAAATTGAACGAATACAAAAACTGAAATCACGATATAATTGAATAAGCTACACCAATAAAATGAAAGGCCAGAAATAAAATCAAATAAAATTAAAAAATTCAGATCCCATATAATTGATCACTAAAACAAAGAAAAAGGACTTAAACCTCAAGATTTAGTACAGATTAACATAAATAAATGAAATGAAAGCCTACCAAATCAAAATACAACAAATAAAGGGTTTAGCCAGGCTGGTTTCAGGAAATTGAAATATGCCCTTCGATGTTGAAACTCAAAATTACCAAAGCTCGAAGTTCACATTTAAAGTAAACGTTGCCTCCTTTTAAATGTAAAATTCAGACAAACCAAATTCTATCTTCCCTACACTTCCTCTGCAAATAAACAAAGGACAGATCAAATCTGAAACTGCAAAACTTCACGCAACAACTACATATCATTTAAAGGAAAACCCCGCATCATTTATGGAAACTAGGAACACGATGGAGGTTTAACTACAGTAGTTTCTAAGGAATGCAAGCTTCAAGACCTTCGTTTTTCCTCCATGTCACAGCAACTACACAACACTGCAAACTCTCACAAACTTTCAAACAGAAAAGATTGAAAACGAGAGATCAATCCAAGAAAAAATAAATCCAATGTGACTAGACGCTAAAACACCAATCAAGATTTAAACCAAAAAACAAAACCTCACCAAAAAAAATCAAGAAAAGTTGTCCAGATTCCAAAGGCAACATTACAAGAACATAAATACCACGCAAAAGGAAAATTAGAAAACAAAAGCAGACCTTTAGACACTAGCAGAGGAGTGAAGTTTGAACTTTTGAGGGAGACCAGAGAGCAAATGAGATAAAAGACTGAAATGTATGTGAGAATGTTAAAGAAGTGACAAACTCTGAGTGTAAAGCTACAAAGATAGATGTGTAAGAGCCGGTTGTCGTGACACGTACACACACTGCCACTCTATCTGGTTCTGGTTCTGGTTCTGTTCGAGAAATACGAGAGAGAGAGAGAGGGTGGGGTGGCTGTGAAGAGTTAAAGTAGGATGTGAATTCCAATGAAGTGGATAGAAATAGATAGATTTATGAGACACTGTTATGGAATGTCTAATTACTAACATGCCACTTCCTTCCTTGCCACTTTATTTTATTTTTTAAAAAATTATCTTTTACCTTGTAACTCCCATAATTCTGAATCCTCATGGTGGGAGGGAATTCTTTGCTCTTTTTTCTTGTTTTTTATTTTTTTGTAAATTCCAGTTTATATTCGAATAAAAAAAATGTGTAGGGTGGTTCAAAAATATCTTTTGTTTTTGAATAATAAAAAAAAGATTTTTAATGTAATATATTAATCACAATACTAGTCGGACAAGGAATTCTGTTTTGGAACCACCCTATTATTACTATTATTATTTATAGAAAACATAAAAGGCTTGGAAAAATACTATAACCCCACACTTGTAGCCACTATCATAATGATTTATTTATTTATTTGAGTCATTAAATTTTATTCTCATCAATTACATGTTTACGTGGCCACAATTGCTTTATATTATCAGGTAAGGGAAAAATCTAAAAGACAGGAAATCAAAATAAAAAATATAAAGAAATTAAATAGTTAGTTTTGAAATTAGACTAAAAAACTAACTTTGATCATCTTAGTTTGCAACATACCTATTTTTCATCCTTTTGGTTTTTCAAAATTTATTTTTGGCCCAAAACTTTATTTCTCTAACTTTTCGGCTCCTAATTTAAGGCAAGAGAGAGAGTTACCAGATTTTAGTGGTGGAGAGAGAAAATTGTTGGGTAACAACGATTTTGACTACCAAAATAGTCGATTTTAGTGTCAACATGTTTCATTTGATGAAAAGAATTCCCTCAAGATATTCTTTCGCCTTCAAATTACTTGAAAAGTAAATCTAACTTCAAGAATATTTTAGGTTTCAGGTTGATTTTTTGTTTTAGAGCTATTTTTTGGATTATTAGAAGGTATAAACGGGTTCATTTAGATTTATAGGGTGTTTTAATTGGTTAAATGGATTTTTAGGTGTAAAATTGGTATAGATAAGAGCGAAAGATAATGATGTTTGTTACATATCAAAACCCTCAAAAACCCAAAACATCATAACTATAAGAAAATACTCAAATATTTAATTTTTATTCACCAAAGTCTCCATTTGCAAAAAAGATATTACAACCCTTTATATATAGAAAAACTATAAAACTCTAATAATACTAAATAGAAAAAATAAATTAGGAAAACTATTCCCTTGAAATAGAAACACAAAACTAGACAAGTATTATAATACATAATAATAAACAAAATAAAATTAACTAAGAAATTTATTTTTCTAAAATAGCTTTTGCATCACTCTTCATGGGTTGAAAGGAACTTGTTCCTCGAGTTCAAACATTAGTTAGCAATCGTCCTCTATGAATATCTTTTTGTGTTTGGATCACCTCATCATTAGTCTCTAAAACTTTTATGCGAACCACCCCATCATGGATTCCTAATACAATATTTTTGTGCAGGTCATCCTATCATTGATCCCAAACACAACATCTTTATACAGACCACCCTATTATAGGTCTCACCACCAAGATTTCCAATAACATGACATTTGTTTTTATGAGAGGGACCTCTTCATCCTTTCTTATATAAGCGCGTATTGTTTTGTAACCTCTTCCAATCATAGTTATTCAACAACACATAACAATTAACTACTAGGAATCATTGAGCTCTAATACACGTTCTCAATGACCCCCTACCAAAACCACCAGGAATCGTGAGGTTCTGATATCAATTGACATAGATGAGAGACTAACCAAAATATTCAGTTTTTTATGAATCTATGTCTCCACAGAGACTAACCAAAATATTCAGTTTTTTATGAATCTATGTCTCCACTCGCTAAAAGACTATTGCAACTTTTTATATAGAAAAAACAAGGAAACCCTAATAATATTGAATAGAAAAAAAATAAACTAGGAAAAATATTCCTTTAAAATAGAAAAAAAAAATAAAACCATCGATATAAAGAATAGAAAAACATATTTTCCTATAAAAGCTCTTGCGTTAGTTATTAACACAAACGAGAGCAAATGATAAGGGAGTTTATTACATATCAAAACCCTCAAAGACCAAAAAACAACAAAAGTATGAGGAGCCAACCAAAATATTCAATTTTTATTTTTCTATGTCTCCACTTGCCAAAAGAACATTACAATATTTTATATAGAAAAAAAAAACATGAAATCCCAAAAAGTATTGAATAGAGAAAAATAAACTAGGAAAAATATTCCATTAAAATAATAATAAAAAAACTAGAAAAACATCAATATAAAGAATAGAAAAATATATATTTTCTAAAAAAACTTTTGTGCTAGTTATTGACGCAGATAAAAGAGAATGAAAAAAGAAGTTTGTTACATATTAAAACTCCCAAAGACCAAAAAAACACAACAAGTATGAGGAGCCAACCAAAATATTCAACTTTTATTCATCTGTCTCCACATGCCAAAAAATTATTACAATCTTTTGTGTATATATATATATAAAAAAAAACAAGAAAAGCCTAATAATACTGAATAATAAAAAAATAAACTAGGAAAAAATCCCTTTAAAATAGAACAAAAAACTAGAAAAGCATCAATATAAAGAATAGAAAAATATCCATTTTCCTAAAAAATCTCATACATTAGTCTTCTTGGTTTGGAAGAAACTCATCCTCGAGTTCACTTTTCAACTAAAAAATAATCCTCAATCAAGGACATCCTTTTATGTGTGATCCATCTTAATATGAGTTTCACCACCAGGATTTTGAATGACAATAACTAACATAAACAAAAACAACACTAGTTCATGAAAGTATTTTCTCGAGGGAAACCTCTTCACCCCCTCCTACACAAGCATGTCTTGTTTTGTAATTTTTTTTTCTAGCCATCGTTATGTTGCAACACATAGCAAAACAAAATAACCTCCAAAGATCGCTTGATTCTCTTCTAACCATGTTTTTTTGGCAGCACCCAACAAAGCAAAATAACCACTAGAGATTATTTAGTAGCACATAGCAAATAAAATAACATATGTTTGCAACACACAATAAACAATAACCTGGGAACATTGAGCTATGATACCAATTGACATAGATATGAGCGAAGGACAACAAAGTTTGTTACCTACCAAAACCCTCAAAGACCAAGAACACCATAATTATAGAGAGACACTCAAAATATATAATGTTTATTCATACAAGTCTCCACTAGTTAAAATGTTATTACAACACTTTATATAGAGAAAACAACTAGAAAACCCTCATAATACTGAAAAGAAAAAATAAACTAGAAAAATATTCCCTTCAAGTAGAAAATAAATAGAAAAGCATTATAATACATATTTTGAAAATAAAAATATGAAAAAAAAAATAAAATTAAGCAAGGAAAGTATTTATTTTTTAAAAAATACTCTTGCATAAAAACACCTATGGCCTGGATTTTCAGCAACCTCTAATCGCCAAAACCTAGGTAGAGCAGTTAACATGTCATGAGTTTAACTTGTTAACTTTGATTGGTTAGGAATTAAATTTTATAATTTATTTTGATTTGTTTTTAATAGAGTTATCGAAGTTTCAAAAAAACATTCTGACATTGAGTTGACGGGTCACTAGTTTGTCTGTTAACTTCAATTGATTATAAATTGGGCTTCATAATTTGTTTCTATTTGTTTTCTATAAAATTATCAAAATCTTAAAAAAAAAAAACATGTTCACTTTGAGTTGGTGCTCGATTTCACAATCAATTATGTTTTTACCAGTATGAAAAAAATATTTTAAGTTAGTGGAGTTCATGATCTAGGTTACAGGTCAACGAGTTAGGCCGTAAAATCCAGGTCATTTCAATGAATAACTATCTCAATATTTTTTAAAAAAACTTATATTAAAAAAAACATGTTAAAAAACCTATAGATTCATTCTTTTATATCCAGTCTTGCTTCGATTTCGCAATGTGAGACAATTAGGCTACAGTCCACTTCTGGGTTCCTGACGTTGGATATTTGGAGCTGTTCGAAGTCTATTAATGGCATCATTTCAAGAGAAACCTTGAGCTTTCCAAGTAGTTAAAAGAAGATACAATTAGTGTACCTTCTGCCTCCAAACCCTAATTTATTGTAGTTTGCAATAAATTATTGTAGTTTGCAATTTGGATTATAATAATATAATTATAATTTATTCCTTTTCAAAACAAATAATTGGATTAGTTAGTAGGGGTAATATAATTTTTTTTATTGATCAAGTATACTTGGTCTTTTTATTTTTTAAATAATAATAAAATAATTAAATTATTTTTAAAAGCAAACCTTATTTAATTGATGTCGATAGTA
Source organism: Populus alba x Populus glandulosa (assembly GCA_033617975.1). NCBI lineage: Eukaryota > Viridiplantae > Streptophyta > Magnoliopsida > Malpighiales > Salicaceae > Populus > Populus alba x Populus glandulosa. Next base: position 20,571,526 of record CM066148.1, read on the forward strand.
TTTCTGACTTTTCAATTTTTTAAAACACAATAAAATAACTAAATTATCATTAAAAGCAAAAATTCTTTGACCAACGTCTAAGATCTTTTCTAACTTTTTATTTCTTTTTTAGTTATAATCTAGATGAGTTAGATGTGATTTTGTATTTTAATAAATATAAAAAAAATATAAAAATTTAATTGGGGCGTACATTACATATGTCAAGGCATACACCACCATGTTGTTTTCAAGTTGCAGGTACAATGACCAAAGATGCCCACCATTGATATGGTTGGAATCGTCTCGGTGACCCCTTGCTTTCTAGACATCGTGTATTTCTTACTAACTTTTGATCTGGCATTGACGACCTTTTCTTCTTTCGTCTATTTTTTCTTCTTTTTTTCTTGATTTCCATGCTTAATTTCTAAATTTTCAAAGCAATCTTTTAATTTATTTTTCCTTTGTATTTGGTCTATGTTTTTTTTAATTACTATATGTTTTATTCAAAATAATTTATAAAATTAATCATTATTTTTTATTTTACCCTTCAATTTTTTTTCTGTCAGATTTGATCTCTATTTTTTTAATAGCTATTTATTTTATTTTAGATAGTTTTAAAACTTTTACTATTTCAACTTTCTTTACTTTTTTTTTCTTCCATTAGATATTATCCTCATTTTTTTTATTGTTATTTTTTTATACTTTGCAAAAAAAATTAAATTTATATTTTTTCTAATTTCATCGCTCGATATTAAATTGGTTAGGAATTAAACTTCTTAATTAAACGCGGGTCTAGGAATTCACGCGTTAAGAGTTTGAGAGATTAACCTGGGTTTAAGAGATTTGTTCAGGTTTGCTTTTTTTTTTTTTCCCTTTGTTTAAGGTAATATTCTTTTAGTTTCATCCTTCAACATTTGTTTAATTGAAGATTCAACTTTGTGTTTTTTTTTATTTGCCACCTATATATATTTAACTAATTTTGAAAATGACTCGAGTTATCTCAAGTCTTTTTATTTGTCATTCTTTGTTAAATTCAACTTTTTATATATAAAAAAAATATTTTGAGTTAAATTAAATTAAATGATTAAATATAAGCATGAGATACTTAATTTATGATATTTTGTTTGGTTTGTTTTGCTAGGTCGTTGCTCTGACAACATGTGCGACCTATTTTAGTGTCGTTGTGCAGCCTTTCACAATGATATTAAAACTGTCTCGATGATTTATTTTTTGTTGTGTGGCGGTGTATATGACAGAATAACGATAAGTTTCTGATATGCTTTTCTTTTTTCTTCTCTTGAATATGATATAACAACTATTTTTTATAGTTAATTATTGTCTTTTTTTTATTTATCTACCATTGTTTCTTTATTTTTATTATATCATTCAATTAATTAAGTTTATTTCATCCAGTCAAGTCAATGCTAGATTAATCTTTAATTTTTTTATTTATTTTTTAAAAAAACAATCATTACTTGATCTTTTTGTACATTATACAAAATTGATTCTAGTGTGGCAGAAGACATTTATCAATCATGGGTGGGGGGGTCGTTGGTTCTATTGTAATCAATCAACCCTTTCTCCTCCAAGATCTGAATGGGTCGCACACACTCTCTCTCATATGTCTCGTTTATAATCAATCAACCACAAAATTAATCTACCTTGCCTGAAATCACTGCCAGCCCACATATAATGCCAAATACTTTCCTTAATTATATTAATCGTCACTTCTTGTCTTTTTCCCAATTAAATAAAATAAGTAAAGCTTCTTTTCAAATTGAATTAGCTGGGTGCCACTCCAAAAATATTTATTTATGGTATCAAACAACCAATCACCCCCCAATGCTCATCAAGACATTATCAGCACGTGTCTGAAACCAATCATGGGAGATTTTCATTTTACTTTGACGTTACCATTTTATTTATTTATTTTTTAGAATAAAAAATCGCAAGAATCAGAGCAAACACTCAATAACCGAGGAGAATTAAAGACTTGTCTCTCAGCAATTAATAAGCAGCGAAGAGAGGAAAAGCCGGGGGGCATTATGGTAATATAGAATAATTAGCGAGGAAGGGCATTAGAGTATAAGTACAGGGCAAGACAATGATTGAAGACAGCAGAGGAAGCTGTTACACAACGTGGGATGTGAGAGAGCTCTCATTGGATGTTGGTCCCACTTCTTACAGGGTCACAAGTGGGTGTTTCACCCTATATGACGTGGCTTGACCAAGCAACATGATTGGTGTCACGTTGGAGCCCAGCGAACATACAAGTGGACCCCACTGACACCACGAACACCAACCGCCAGCGCGTTGAAGATTAGAGTTTCCCTGTTGAGGATGAGATAGACGATCGGAGGCGTTGGATTTAAGAGTTCAATCATTTACCACGTTATGGGCCCCATTGATTTTCTTGGGGATTTGTAGTTTACAGGATTTTCTGGGTGGCACGTTGCATTCCTGAGCAAGGCTGGCCTGCCCTCGGCCCTCTCTACCACCGTGATTGAGAATAGATAGGTAATTGTTTTTGAATAGGTAAATGTAATAACTATTTTTAATATTAATATATTAAAATCATCTAACAACATCCAAACAATATTAATTTAAAATAAATAAAAAAATTTAATTTTTTTTTAAATACAAAAACAAACATTACACTTCCTTAAAACATTCTCTAACTAGCTACGTGCATTCTAGGTGGTCCAAGTTCATGAAGATGCGTCGGATTTCCTAACGCACGTACTATATATATAAATCCTGTCTTCAAAGTATTTTTAAAATTTAATTCTAGTCCTTAAATTTTCAATTTCTTCAAAAAAATTATGCATTTAACCCCTCTAAAAATAAAATATTTGCTCTCCAAACTTATAATTTTTATAATGATACCTCCAATTAAAATTTTATAGTTTCACCCTTGCATGTACCAATAATGCTAAATATCATATTAATTGCGACTGCCCTTTGTGTTATCATATATGAGATTATATAGACGGTACGAAATATATATATATATATATATAATGTATTCCTAGAAATTTCCGAGCAGCCTTTCTAGTCTTAATCCGAAGTAATGTTCCATAGTTTCACCCAAAGTAGTATTTCATAGTTTCACGGGTGATTGTTTTTAAAAATATATTTTATTTAAAAATATGTTAAAATATTTTTTAAAAAATTTAATTTTGGTATAACATATTAAAGTGATTTAAAAATAAAATAAAAATTATTAAAAAAAAAACATAACCATGCAGCAATAATAAAAAGGCTGTCATTATAGAATATCAAACGGCCCACCCATTTATGCTTGCTCTTTTTTAAAAAAATTAAAAAAAACCTTGAGGGGATAAAAGTAAACGTGATATCATCTAACCGAAATAAATTTAGTTTTTTAATTTGATAAAAAAAGATTTTAAAAAAAAAACATTTTTAAAATGAAAAAAGAAATAGACTTTAACTTCATTTCTGGCGTGGCAGATCTAAGATATGTTTCTGTTAAATTATATCACATTCACAGGAAGTTTTTTTATAGAAATTTCATGAAATCTCCAAGTGATTTTATATCATGTCCCTGCATTTAAAACTGGAATGTTGGGGCTGGGCCATTGATGGCTAAGTAACAGTGTCGACTGGGTCTGTGACATTCCTCGCCAGCATATAAGTTGAGCTGCCTCTTTCAAGATTAAAGATTATTTGCATGCCCCTTTCAGGTTTCCATGATTCTCTTCGTTTATTCTCTCCACACGTTTATGCCATACATTCATAATCCCCATTGCTTGATATTGAAACCTACCCCTCAACTTCGTGGACGAAAATTAAAAAAAATAAATGCAAATAGTTTGTTTCTAATCAATCCATTATTTATCTGAATTATCCCACTTTATCAGCCCAGATTCACACCTTGCAGTGGGGGATCAGTGTTGATATTAAGTTTTGGTAGAGCGTAATGGAGTATTATTGAAGATCGAAATGGACAATCTTTGCAGCAGCTTTGTTTTTAGGTGTTTTTGAAAAGTGAATTTATCTCGAGACAATGTTAAATTAATGTTTTTTTAGTGGTTTTTATGATTTTGATTGTTAATGCAAAGAATAAAAATAAATAAATTATTTTAATATATTTTTAAATAAAAACAATACCCTCCATCACAATACCAAATATACATTTATATGTAGCTGGGCCAGGATCTCAAAATTCGATCTCATGACAAATGTCATGTAGCTCAAGATAGAGCCTAAGGCCCAAGAATATGAAGTTCACTCGACATCCTAGTATCTAAATGAACTCATATCCATTTATGCCCAATGCTCTTTTAGAGTTGAAATTATTGATTTGGGCTTTAGTAGCCTTAATTACCCAACAAATTTATCACACCCACCATTAATTTGAACTTGGGGTGTCCAAGAAACTCATCAAGACAACGCACCAAATAGATAACATGCCGAGATCTCATGTAAGTCTAATTTTACATCAAACGGATATATCTTGAAGCTATCTACTACCCTTAAGTGCTTTTTTTTTTTTTTTTTTATCAAAATTCATGTAGATTTATATATATTTTAATTAATTTTATAGATCTTGAAATTAACAATAATGTAAGTTTTTAATGACCTAAAAAAAACTCCAACCCGTAACTATTAAAAATACATTACTTTTTAATTAGATTTGTTATATTTATTACCGATCACAAGAATAAAATATACACTGAAGACACATGTCTTAATCACGTTGTCATCTAAAAATTATTTCCATTATCATTACATAGCTCACAAAACCTAGAATGAGGGCAACCCCTTGCATATACATACTGACGTGAGCTAAAACATCCTTAAATCTCGAGGGAAGTCTCTTTCTAAGCAACCATCTCCTTCACAATTTTTTTCATAAGAAAACACTACCTTATTTAAGCTATGTAACACGGACAACAAAACCTTCTAAAGCTCACTTTCTCCGCCATCAATGTTAACTTAAACACCGCAGGAGCTCCTAAACCCGACAGAGGGCTTGTTTTGCAAGTGTTCTCACATCAACATTCTCTACTTTTCAGCATGTCCCCAGCTTTGAAAATGAATTAATTTTTGTAAGGTTTTCTATGATCTCATTAGCTTGCAAGAAGGATATACACATGTGGTCTTTTTTGCAATACAAATGTGTTGAGTTGAAAAAATTATAAATTTCCAGAAGAAAAGCTCATCATCAGGTTAATAGACTGATAGGGCCTCCCTAAATCCAATGCTTAAATTCTTACCCTGTAAACCGTTCTTAACCAATTCGGTGTTGCCTCTCTGCATCATGGCCACAAATTCATTGTAATCTATGCTACCATCCTGTAAACACAAAGCAAAAGTATAATCAATGAAGGTTTTTGTCAGATTGAAAATAGTTTCTTTAATTGATGGAAACATCTTAATAATCAAGATAATGCTTACATTATCTTGATCAACTTCTCGAATCATTTCTTCCAAGTGAACGTCATCCATGCCGAATTCATTACAGGCTTGTTGGAGTTCATCTATGGTGATATAGCCACTACCATCCTTGTCAAAATATGAGAAGGCTGCAAATAGATGATCTTCCTTTTCAACCTTGTGTAAATGTAATGTGGCAGTTATGAACTCCATGTAATCTATTGTGCCACTGTTATCAACATCTGCCTGCGATTTTGAAACAAACTTTGTGGTCAAGATCAAGAGCAGCAGCTAGCATAATGACAGTACTTGAGTAGTTGGATGATCTTACTGCTCGCAGTAGAGAATAAATTTCAGCCTCAGTGAGATTTGCACCAAATCTTCTCAGTCCTACTTTGAGTTCTTCGAAGGTAATTTGACCACTATTGTCTGTGTCTATCATCTTAAATATCTCTTTTAAGCCAGCAATTTCTTCTTCAGATAGGTTATCGGCAATGATCTGCGGGCAATAGATTTAAGAACTTGCACTCTTCATTTACAATAATAGTAGACAATTCGTGAGTGGAAACAACTTAAATGGTTTGAGGACAAAAAAATGCAGAATTAAATATGCGAGGATACAATTGTTAGACTTACTCTAAGAGCCATTTTCTTAATCTTGTTCATTGCAGAAAACTGCTTCAAGCGACTTAATACTGCAGGATCTAGAGGCTTGTCTGGAGCCACCCCATCATCACGAACCCAAGGGTGACCTGCAGGGAACCAAAATTTACGTTCAGCAGTGGTACTGGAACATACAGCAGAGCTTCAATGCTGCAACAAATGAATGCAGAAGAAAATCTTTCTGCTGAGATGATAATAGACAATAAATTGATTATTTATATCAAGTTTACACATCTGATCACATGAATCAAAAGCCACCTATCTAGAGGTGCCAGGTGAGAGTTTAACTCAAGCAGGTCATTCTATCTAAATAAATCATACTTGTTCAAGATCATCGATATATTCTGATCAGAAAACTAATTACAAGCAATTTGGCATCCTAACCCACAACTTTCAGCTATAGAGACTCATCGTTTCTATGATAATATGAAATAACATTCATTGTGTTCCTCATACCATCTAACGACAAGGGTCTTGACGAACTATGAGTCCTATGAGTTCAGCAATCTCATATATATTTCAGTGATAAAAAGCTGGATTGAGGAAAATAAGACTAATTGAGAAAATGCATCACAACTTACAAAGAACTTCATGGGCAGTAAGTCGCTTCTTAGGGTCTCTGACAAGCATTCTCCTGATCAAATCTTTTGCACTTGCAGAGACCTTAGGCCAGGGATTTGATGTGAAATCCAGATGACCATGCAAGACCTCCTCAAATATGTCATGTTCCTTTTCTATGTCATAATCAAAGAAAGAACAAGAACAGGAAATCAAATTGCTGAGAACACTATGAATATACCTTAGAAGTAACGGACATCAGAAAATTCTCACCAGCCCAAAATGGAGGTACCCCACATAAGAGGATATAAACCATCACTCCAGCACTCCAAACATCTGCTTCTGGACCATAGCGCTTGCACAGAACTTCAGGTGCAACATAATATGGGCTTCCAACCACATCATTTAAAATCTCCCCTGCAATTTAGGACTGTCAATATTCAACTATATATAGCATATCATTCGTGAGTGGAAAAGAAGAGATGAGATCCTCTTAAATAATTCTGTATATCATTACCGACAAAAAATCTATGTACATGAGAAACATAGGGATCCTGTGTTAAAGGATTAGTTAGACGCTACTTCCCTAATACGCAAAGATCTGGAGCCCTTTATATTTATTCTAATTGGAAGCAGAGGATATTAATGCTCAGTTTTTTCTCTGGAGTTAGAATGACACTCTTGTGAGAATTAATGGAGATTAATGCACCAACTACAAAGCATTACTGGGAAGTGAGCAAGTGAGATGATGTCAAAAGAAGGAAAGCTACTGAAAGTCTGAAACATACCAGGCTTGAAGAATACTGATAATCCAAAATCTATTGCCTTGAGAGGTGAATCCTCACGCTCATTGACGAAGAGAAAGTTCTCGGGCTTGAGATCCCGATGCATGACCCCTAAGGAATGGCAGGCTTCTATAACACCGACTATAGTCCTAGTGAGTTGAGCTGCCTTTCTTTCTGTGTAATGTCCTCGCTTAATAATCCTATCAAAGAGCTCACCACCAGCACACAATTCCATCACAACATGAACTGCCACAGCATCTTCGTACGCCCCGTTGATAGAGATAACATTAGGGTGCCCTGCCAGGTGATGCATTATCTGAATTTCCCTCCTTACATCCTCCACATCATCTGCTGTCAATAGATTCCTTTTCGCAATCGACTTGCAAGCATACTCTTTTCCAGTTGCTTTTTCCACACAAAGAAAAGTTGTCCCAAATTGACCACGGCCAAGCTTCCTCCCCAAGTTGTAGTACTCCTTCAAATGACCGGTTCTTGTCTTCAACACTGAATCTACCTGCAGCCCTGCACTTGGTGTCCTCTTAACAAGAGGCTTATTTGGTCTCGGGGGCTCTGCTGGTTTTTTCACTTCCTTGTCACTTGCTGGCTTTGCCGGTCTACTCTCTTCAACCTCCATGATAATCTCCGATGGTACAGTTGCATTTTCCTTTGGTTTTGGAGGCGATGGTACTTGATTAATTATCTCTTCCCTAGCTATCTTCATTTGCTCCGGAGGCTTGTTTTGAGCATGGAAAGGAAGTTCTTGCACTCTATTCAAGGACAACCCATCAACATTTTCTTTCATAGTGATCAAGCAATCCTTCGATCGAGCCCACCAAACAGAAGAAGAGATTCTTTGAAAGATACCATCCCTGGAAACCCTTGATCCAATACAATTATTATTCCCCATATTCAGTTCTCGATCATATAATAAGACCCCACTTCTTTGTTCTCTAAAAGGCCGAGTGATTTTGAAGGGAACACAATCAAATTAAAACCTTCACCGATCAGAAGAGTTTGACACTACGCTTTGATTCCACAACTCCCTCTTACTCTAATGTATGCAAACACAGAATTCTGTAACTGGAAATCATTAATTGTGTGCTCCAAAACTGACATTCGCATTCACACACAAGAGTCAACCCAAAAAACTATCAGAGCCTCCCTCACAAATGCCCTCAATCCTGCAATCTGGATAATATTATCCATATAGAGGACAGATTCTAGGATTCCACGCCCAGTGATTGAATAATATTGCGTAAAAAAAGAATAAAATAATTAGGGTCATGAAAGCAAACCATTAAAAAAAAAAAACGAGAGAGACCAGGGGAGGAGAAATTGAAGAACAAGACAGAATCTATGCGCGGGTGTTGACAGATTGTTTTTACCAGGTCTTATCGAGCTTTGAGAAGGATGTTTGAGCTGACAGAGATTAAATAGTATGCAGTACGTACGTTGTTTAGAGTCTTTTCCTTCCATTGTGTCACAGAAAAGGAAGGGAGGTGGAAAGGAAAGACCGTTTATTCTGCTGGAAACTTTCAAAATTTGCGTCCTGAGTATAAAATATAGCGTTTAATGCATTAATGTTTAGTGTGCTTGGTATGTGATGTTATTATTATTTAAAAAAAATTATTTTATAAAAAATATTTTTAGTTGAGATTGATTTAATATCCATGTATGTTTGGTTAAAGCTGTGGTTGAAATTAAAGTTAAATAAAGAATAATTTAATGTATTTAGTTAATAATGCTTTTGAAATTGAGGTTATAAAATAATTTTAAAAAATATATATTAATATTGATGGTAATAATTTTAAAAAATATATATTAATATTGATTATTTTTAATTTAAATATTGTAGATTTAACTATTGTTATTATATCATAAAATAAATAATACTTTATATAAAATAATTTTTATTGTTCCATTAAACTATCTACAATTTCATCACGTATGAAATACATCCGACAAGGACTTTAGTTTTTTTGGTCTCTTAAGCATGCAACAACATCAGGTAAAATATAATCAAGAATAAAATTGGGATTGCGATTAAATTTTGCAAATGTTACGTCATCAAGCGATCTCTGTCTAATTTACGTAATGTCATTGAATAATGTTAAACACTAGTTTTTCAAATAAAACACAATTAAAAAATAAAAAATAATTTTTATTTTACTGGGTCAAACCTGGTTCAATGCATTTTAAATTTTGAACCGGAACCGGTCTGGTCGGAACTTGTTCGACAGGCTACACTGTTCACGCTAATTAAATTTAGCGTGAACAGTGTGTAAAAAAAAACATTTTGCTGCATCTCGAACGTAAAAACATGTGGGATTCATATTCAGTAAACTATGTTATTTTTTTTATCAAACAAGTTACATCTATATTTTAAACAAAAGGGAGACGCAATGTGATTACCAAACGTACTCATAACGTACTCATAATATACCGTATAGTTTGAACTTTGAATTTTGAGATGGTGGGTCCATTCGGAAATTGATGGTTGAGATTGAAATGTTTCTAAATTCTCTTTTTATTTTATTTATTTTTGGAAATTTGTCTAAGGGTGTTCAACTTCTTGGAAAATCTGGTGAAAGTGCTTCTTGTTTTTGTAGAAGGGCCTGTGCAGCTGGACAGTCTGGATCTGAGTGAGGCTGGGATTGTCGCAGGCCGGCTGCCGGCTTGTGCCGGTAGTATTCTGCTGATCACACATATTTTATTTATTTGATAAAAAATTTGACCCATTATCCAAGTAAATCTAATATTGACAAAAATTATATTTACTTAGTCCAAAACCTGTCATGATAGACGGCTTGACTATGGTTGAGAAAATAAGATGAAAGGACAAACAATGCATCCCATCATGTTACTTACTGCGTAAGTTTGGTTTGTTGCTTGACTTATCGGTCAGTCTTCCCGTCATTAATAAGCAGAAGAAGAGGTGATTTAAAAGATGCTTCGTGAATTATTTTTTTTAAAAAAAATTGTTTAAAAATAATTTTTTTTAATGTGCCTTGATTGTTTTTATATATTTTTATAAAAAATAAAAAAAATATTATTTTAATTTATATTTTAAAAAAATAGTCAGTGAAACACTTATAAAAGCATGTATAACTTCTCTCAAATTTTGAATTTTTTGTTAAAAAATATTTTTTTATATTTTTATATTGTTTTAATATGATAATATCAAAAATAATTTTTAAAAACTAAAAAAATAAAATTTTAAAATATTTTTTTTATCATAAATACTATCACAATTCCAAACATATTTTTATATATGCACACAAACCAGAAAAGGAGGAGGATGATCAATCCAATGACTTTAAAGCATCCACATTAGTTTTTCTCATGTGGAGGCTTTGACCTCTCGACCCATTTTTGGTTGTAATCTTAGGAGGATGCACGTAAATAACGAAAAATATTTTTATTAATTAATAATGAATAGAAACATAAAGTAAATGATTAAAAAATTAAATTAAATTACCAATACTGTCATTGAATCTGTTCAATAAAATAAAATAAAAAATCATTACATATAAAATTACTCACGTAGAAATGGTCTTGGACTCAATATGTGCTCCAAATATTTATTATCCACATCATCATCAATGAAGCTAATAGATTTTTGCTTTGTTTCCTTTGAGGCTAGAATTTAAGCATTGTGATAATAATTGTTAATTTTGAAGTATATTTTTTTTTTGTTAAAATAATATATTTTAATTTTTTTATATCATTATAGCAAAATAATTTAAAAAATAAAAATTTAATTTAAAAAAAAATATAATCACATGGACAAATAAGAAAGCTTTGACTAAAACTTCAGGACCCGTGAAATTAGTTGAAGTACACGCAAACTAACCCGAACATTTACATTAATAAAAAAGTTTTGACTAAAATTTTAGGGCCCGTAGAATTAGTCAAGATATGCAGAAATTGACCTGAACATTTATATTAATTAAAATAAATAAATAAATAAAAAGCTTTGACTAAACGTTATTTCTTCAGTTCAACCATAACTAAATTGAAAGACGCCGGTCAAAATCTATGATCAAATATTACTCCTAACTTGATGTGATATTCCTCCGTTGCTCAGCAATAAATCGATGCCTAGGAATTAGCATCTCCTAAACAGTCATTGCAATTAAATGATCGGCAAATATTCTATGAAGAAACACATGCAAACAAAGAAAAACTGCAAATTAATTGATTATTACTGGCTCAAGGAAGCAGGATTATACTGTCTCATGGAAAAATGGATAAAATCTGACGGCAGATATTGATGGCAGATATATATTCTATTTGTTTTTATATTTTAAAAGTATTTTTTATATTTTAAATTAAATTTTGTTGGTATTTTTAAATTATTTTATATATTTTTCAAACAAAAACAAGTTTCAAAATCAGTGTACATAAAATCAAGGGAAAAGGAGGTTGTGTACTTTCATAAATCTCATGTGTGAACAAAACCACATTCCCAAAGCGAAGCATGAAGACCACGCGAACAAAACCTTTTCAGTGGAATGCTGCCGTAAGATAGAAAATATAAAAACAATAAAGATATAAATATATTTAGTTGAAGAGATAAAGATAAAAATATAAAAATAAATTTATATTTGATATTTTTTAAATGAATTTTTATATTTTCATGATGTACATAATGGACATATCTTTTAAGATAATATTTGTTATTTTTTATTTTTAAAATATTCTTATAAAAAACCCTTAATTCTAAAATTATCTAGCTAAAACAAATAATAATAAAAATAATAATTATTATAATTTTAAAATTTAACTCGAGAAGTGTATCTAAAACAAGTCTTGGATTACAGGTCCGACTGACCATTAAACACCGACTGACCATTAAACAAAGTCAAAATAAGGATAAAATAGTAATTATTATAGTTTTAAAACCCGATTTAAAAGTCAACCCGGAACAAGACCTGAGTTATAGATAAAAATGGTCGATATGTAGATAAAAATAATTATTATTATATTTTTATAACTCGATTTCAAAGTCAACTTGGAACAAGGCTAGGGTGAAAGCATTTATTCCAAAATTTATCTCCTCCCTTGCTACTCTTGTATATTAGTGATTCACTGCCCCAGTGACTGCTCCATATGCATCACCACCCATGTCTTATACCATAAAGCATCCCTGAACCTAAAGCCACCGCTTAACCTGAATCCTTAGATGGATAGCTGCCCAGATGTATGAGCATTTCGTATAATTCATGTGTCTTGGAGGGGAGACACTGAACAGTTCCTAATGCCAGAAAAACAGGGACAGGAGCAAATCCACATTTTCAATTAGGAACTATAATTCTATCGTCCTCCACAAAACTAAAACTATTTTTCACGTCTTATAGTTGTTCAGATATACTCGGAAATGAGCGATTTCAAGGCAAGGCCTTTCCTCCCATTGCATGACCAAAATTGACCATTAATGCTCTACCATGAAGCTAATCCTTCTTCACCACCAATTTCCCAGAATTTATTCCTTAAACACCACCGTTTGTTTATTCTATGGGAAAAGAAGCTATTGGTTGGAAATTGAAGCCTTTTATTTGAAGCTAATGACACCAAGACTTCGGGTATCTATAATCAAAACTCTTTTAAAATGAGAGGGGGGGGGGGGGGGAATTCCTCTCCATCAACTATAACAGCATAAATGAGGAAATGGCCACTCCATCTTCACAATCAATCCTTAAAAAGTTAAATCAATCATCACCATTTCTTTTTCTCAGGAACCAAACAGAAACCAAAATATAAATAATAAAAATCTACAATAACTTACTTTCAGAGGCAGTCACGATGGACCTCTTCGGTCTTCCTTCACTGTGACCTGATCACCACCGTCCTCGTGGAACAAACCTCACCAGAAGAAGAAAATGTAAAACATTGCTATGAACACAAGAGAAGAGAGAATCAGATTTATTATGTTAAGAAAATTTACGTCTACTGGTTAAAGCCCACTTCTTTTGCAATACAGTTTGAGCTAAACTTTGCTTGCCTTCTCTGTTTAGCCCAAAGAAAACAGTTCTAAAATTAACATTACTGGGAACAATCCCATTATCCACCATATCTGACAGAAGCTGAAGGGCTTCTTCAGATTTTCCTGCCCTACATAGACAGCTAAGAAACATTGAATAAGTCTTAAAATCAGGCGCAGGCCCTTTCGTTTTGAGAGAATGGAAGACGTTCCAAGCTTCAATGACATTTTCCGTGTCCATGTAACCGCGAATCAATGCCGAATATGTAACTATTGTTGGCTCACAACCCTCCTGTTTCATGCTTTCGAAAATTTCCAACGCTTTTGATGCCTGCTTTTCCCTGAAGAAATGAACTATCAAGGATGTGTAAACATGGACGGTTGGATTAATGCCTACCTGCTTCAGAGAGTCCACCTTAGCTAAAGCCTCTTCTAGTCGTCCCTTCTGTAATAGGCCATGAACAAGGCTTGCATGAGTATACCGATCCAACGTAGTTTTCTCGGTGCTAACCTGGTCTAGTAATGATAAAGCTTCTTCTAACATTCCTGCTCGACAAAGCGCTCTAATGAACAAGGAGTAACTAGCAGGAACTGTAAAACCAGCTTTACAAAGAGAGTCTACGGATTTTCTGGCTTCCAACAATTTGCCAACTTCACATAAACAGCAGAGGTACGTTTCAACCAGCTCTTTGTCAGGGACATGTCCAGCACGAATCATCTCCCGGAATAATTTAATGGCTTCATCAACCTTTCTTCCTTTTCTTCCACAAAGACAAATTATCAAGTACTTGTAAGTGCTGTCATTTGGATTACAACCGCTAGCTTTCATCTCACCAAATATCTTAAGAGCAATCTCTGTTAGACCTGTTCGACCATATTGCATTATCATGATTGCCCATGTATCTGGTGGTATTAAGAAGCCCTTTCTCCTCATTTCATAAAAGAGGCTTCTCATGTGCTTGAAATCTTTCCCACGACCTGAAACTTTCATTGCCATGTTGTACGTTTCTGTAGTTTGGCGAAAACCATTTTGCTTTCCTACCCACGCAAAGAAATGCAATGCAGCATTTCCATGCATACCACAATTGCGTAAGGTCTCAGCAACAAGTTCTGGTGTGAACTGAATGGTGCATTTCTCCAGGGCATCTTGAATGATGGGCCAATCCTCCAAGGATGATAATATCCTCAGAACTTCTTGCAAGTCCTGCTCATCGTAAGCCTTTGAATGCGGCTTCATCAAGTTCCAATCCACCCTTCCTTGCACTGATTCATTACAGTTCGAGTCAACATGGAGCTCCTCTTCCCTGGACAAATCATTTCTAGATACCTCATCATTTAGCGAAGGAAGTCTGCAGATTCTATGCATCTGCTTTACTTTTCTAATGTTGTCCATCTCTCCCTTTCTCTCCATACAAGATATAACCCACTCAAATATTTCATCACAAATAAACATCTTCGAAGCCTGCATTTTCCCCAAAACCTTGATAATTTCATCTGTTCTCAAAACTTTGCAAAGCTCCTTGATAAATATTGAATAAGATTTCCAAGTCGGCTTGATTCCCTTATCCTCCATAGTCTCAAACACTTCCCATGCTTCAGATATATGGTCTTGGCGAACATGACCTGCAACAATGGCCATAACTGCCACACTGTCTATCTCAACTCCTCTTTCCAGCATCTCATCATACAGCTCGCAGCCTTTCTGATACTCATTTGATCCGAGGAGGTGTTGCATTAGCTCTGTATAGGTAGAAGCAGTAGGCAAATGTCCAAACTCTTTCATGCTCTGGAACAGATCGAGTGCCTTAGAAAGTTCATTTCTTCTCAAGTACCCATTGATGATGATCCCATAAACCTTCCCATCAACAAAATCTTTTCTTTTCATAATTTCAACAATTTCTAGAGCATCTGCAATCCTATTAGCCCTGCTTAGTCCTTTCACCAAGGTCTCGGAAAATTCATAATCAAGCTGTATTTCTTTATTCTTGAGATCACGAATCAATTCTAAAGCTTCTCTAATTCTCCCAGCCACGCAATAGCTCTTCAGGACACAAACATGAACATCATGCTCCGGAATCTGAGAGACCCTAATCATGTCATCAGCCACCGATTGAACAGCACTAACATCTCCTGACTTTGCCAAGCAATTCAATAACATCTTGTACAAACTTAAGTTAGGTTCCATTCCCCTTTGCACCATTTCCTTGTAAATTTCCAAAGCGATTTCACCTTTTCCTGCATCACAAAGTGAATGCAACGTCACTTCATAAACTTCTACATCAGGTTCACACCCAGACTTTCTCATCTTCTCAAGGACCAACAAGGCCTTGCCTATCAACTTTGCCTTCCCATACTGTCGAATAAGAATAGTCCAAGTCTTAATATCCCTTTCGCAAGAGTACTTCTCCATGTCCTCCAGTAAAACATCCACCACCGAGAACTCTCTGGCTTCCCCAGCTGTATACAGCATGGTATTATAAGTCTTCGTTGTATGACAAAACCCATCTTTCGTCTTCACCCAATTAAAGAATCTATAAGCTAAATGTGGCACTTTATAGCACCTCTTCAATACTTTCTCAACAATCTCTGGTTCTAACTGAAACCCCACTTTATCTAGCCTTTCCTCCATTGAAGCTGTGCAATTTTCTGCACGAACAATCCCAGTAATCTCATGAACTACAGCACTAACGTCAGTTTCATTCAAAGTTCCCACCTTTATATCTCCGAAAGCCAACAAAGACCCCTCCTTTTGCAACCCATTATTCAGTTCAGCATTTCCACAAACACCTTCTTCGCGATACTTGAATTCTCCACTTATCTCGTTATCTCCTACATGGGTTTCTCTTGGTATAAAAAACCCATATGGAGTTCTATCTGGGATCACAACATCAGCACCCAAGATCTCAGTTATCTCTTTAAAGAGTGAATTAATGGTTTTAGTTTCTGCATGGCCTTTCAATTGGGGTTCTTGAGTTTTCTTCGAATGGGACGGTTTAGATGATTTAGAGAGGCTGGAAAAATGAAAAATTTGGTATGCGGAGAGCTGGGAATTAAGAGGTTTATAGCTTAAGGACTGGAGTTTGAATGTCTGCCTCATTGTTTTAAGACATTTATTAGCTACTTTGATAAGTAAAAACTGAGCTTCAGTTCAGCAGAGAATGGTGCTTCTTTATACAAATGTTAGCAATCACACCAGGAATTTGAAGATTGTATGAGGAGTAATTATTAATAGTTAAAAAAAAATATACCACGTAAGAATAAAATTTGAATAAAATCATTATGCATAACATATTAATACAAATTTAAACCTCCACTAAAATTTATCATAATTACATAGCTTTTACAAATTCTTGTTCTTAAGACTTTCTTTTTAATATATGTTAGGTAATATTAAAAAACATAGACACAAATAAACATTCTATTCATATTTTAATTAAAAAACTCTTTTTTATATTAATAAGAATTTTCAAAAGGTATAAATCATTTTGTTTAAAAGAATCAAAGATAAAATAAGAAAACATCCAAGAATCCCTTATAAGAAAATAATAACAAAGGTCCGATTTATTAATTTATTGAATTTTGATGTAATTTTAATTATTATTTTTTTACATTTTAGTCATATGTGGTAGATATAGATTTAAAAATAAAGGCACAAACAAAATTTTTATAAATGTTTTATTTTAAAAAGCTTTTTTTTTTAATTTTTAGTAGTGATTGTAAAACAGAATAACAAAACTTTTATGATTTTTTTTTATTTAAAGATGTAAAAATAATATAAAAGATAACAAAATATATAATCAAGGATCTAATTTAATAAATTTTGATGTACTTTTATTATTTTTTTAGATTTTAATTATTATCTTTTGTGGAACTATTTGTTCTATCATTTTTAGAGTTTTAATAGTTAAAATAAAGTTTCAATAAGGTACTCTATAGATGGAGGTTGAAAGGTGATATAAAAATATTATTGAGAAAATTGTTCTCATCCTTTTAAGGTTTGAGCAATGTAATATTTTTTCTCTATCTCGTAAAACATGACAATTTATACTCTTAGTCAAAGCAAATTTAAAATTTTGATTAAAATATAAAAATGTCCTATATTAGTAACATAGTCCTAGAAACAATTCTCTCTTTTCAACCAAAATATCTAAGATGTGAAACAGTTTTGGAAAAAAAAATCAATAAAATATCATGTAAGAATAAAATTTGAATAAAATCATTTATATAAAACACAAATACATAACATACAAATATGAATACAAATTTCCAAAAAGATAAGATTGAAAAATAGGTTTTTAAACCAAAAAAATCGAAGCCTTGTTTTTCTAGCGACTAAAAAAATAGATAATACATTGTTTACCCTCTTTTAAAAAATAATAAAAAAGAAACGAATAATTTTAAAAATTAAAATAATAAAAATAGACCCAAGCGAGTGAGCTGGGCTAGAAGGTCCTCATGCCTGAGCTATTTTTTTAAAATGAACAAGCCTTATCTCCTTTTAAGTTTTTTGTTTTTATTTTTTTGCTATTTTATATTTGGGTTAAAAGGATTGATAAAAAAAATTCATTTGAACCCAATTGAATCCATGAACTAAGTCGCACGTTTAATTGGTTAATTCGCAGTATCCAAACTATTATTTTTATTTTTTATTTTAATGTTTTTATAGCTTCTCGTTTAAAAAGAAAAATACAATTTCATCATTTGCTATCAATTATGTACTTTTACTATCTCAGCACCATGTTTTTATCATGGTTTTTTTACTTCTAAAATAAATATTTGATATAAAAAATTATCAATTGATTTATTTTTGTATAATTAAATAATAAATGATATATACAAAAATTTGATTGAATCAAATAACATGCTTAATTTGCATTACAAAGTACTCGAATTATCTTATTGTTTTTTATTAAATAAATATTATTTTTTACCAATTTTAATTTTATCCTATATCATTAAGATACTTAATTAAACTTTTCAATTTATTTCTTTCAAGATTACCCCTATAAATTTAACTTGTAACTTGTCAACCCATATTAACCTAAAGAGTTCAAATATTTTTGATTTCATAGTAAAAATCTATTTTTTTAAAACACATCACCAATAATTGAATATCTTCTTTTGCTCTTTAAATTTTTTTGCTTCAACCTATAATGTGAGTCAATAATCTAATCCAACTCTACAACATAGCAAGGGTGGTGGAGCTAGTGATTTCTCACAAAAACAAAAAGATCTTTCAACGTTTGGATATAGTATGAAAAATGAGTTAAGATAATAATATTTCGAGTTATAAACCTTCAAAGACGATAGAAATTTTGAATTAGCAAAGCTTAATAACTATCTCATTGTTTAGCTGGCTTTTTTTTCTTTTCTTTTTTTTGCGACTTTCACCCAAAAGAAACCAAATTAGACAAAAAAAGAAAGAAAGAAAGAAAAAACAGGTGCAGTTTCATGCCCCAACAAAGCATGAACCGATGGGTTATTACTAAGAAGATGACTAAGCCAAGATAAGTCTTGGCTTCAGATTTCTCCATTTGTCTGACTTAGCACGATACCTAGCTGTCTCCACTAGGTCTGCCACCAAAATTCTGCCTGGTCAAAAAAGAAAAACAATGAGAAACAAACAGAAAATTATCTAATCACAGCTTCTGATGTTAATATGAAGGAGAAAAGAAACACCGCATTAATCATTCCCACGAGAAAGCAAACATCACCAGAATAATCTCTGGAATAGAATGGGTGGTGATTGCTTGCAGTTTAACGGTAACGATATTGGCAACCATATGAACTTGGTAGCTTCGCTCAAGTTTTTAAAATTTTTTTATTAAAATAATATTATTTTTTTTAAAAAATTATTTTTGACTCTAACACATCAAACCAAACTGATATAAAAATACTAAAAATAATTTAATTTGAAGTAAAACAAAAATATATTTTATTATTTTTTAAATGAAAGTGTTAGAGAAAAGCCAACTGCGAGAATTGGTCGTGAATTATGATAGAAAACTTATAAACAAACTACAAAATAGCATTGAATAAAAAAATGTATATATGATCATTCTACATCTTGCAGCAAATAATGTTATTACAAATCCAAAGTTGGCAACATAATTGGTGGAAATAGGAACAGAAAAATTCATTCGCGAGATCACTTATTAAAATGGAATTACACATGCATTTTCTTTTTCCATCAGCTTATCAGAGAGAGGGAGAAGAGAGAAGGAATCTCAGACGAATTGATCCAGAAGAAATACACTACAATTACAATTTTTTTTCCCAACAAATGATGGATACATACCTACAAATTTCGTCGAAGACAATAATCCAATGAATTGGAATCAAGCGTTGTTGGCCCTAAAATGACATGCTGAACTGCCAAAAATGGCACAAAATCAAGAGCATGATGACACAAGGACTGGTCAAAGATGTTCTATGTATTCAACATAAAAAAGCATGGCTTACGTTCAATTTAAGATTAATAAGAAATAAAAAATTTCACCTTTTCCCCCTTCTTTCCCTTTCCACAAAGTAAATTCCAAAACTCATGGGTAAGGATCACAGGCCAACTTTCAAAGAATATCCATTCCCATTCTATGCCTTACACTGCTAGAGTTAACATAACTATTTAAAAGACTGAATTAGAAATTAAAGGTTTGTTAAGATTTGCAATGTTGTGGATAATTATAAAGAAACAAAGAGGAAGTTGCAGTCTTTTGATCATTTGTGATTCCTACAAAACCATTGAGGATGTCCTAACAGCAAGTCACAAGAAGAAAACATTTATTTTCTTTGTTTTTTTTCCCCTATATCACACATAAAGGTAAAGCCCGTTTTTAAGATTCCATACTAGAATTTGAAAATATATTGGACATCCCAGAAATAGCCCAATGCACCCAATTAACAAAAGTTAATATATTCACCCCAAAAGTCATTAGGCAAGTTATGGTGAAGAAAATTTCTGTATGGACACTAAAAACATTCTTTTGCTTGATGTACTTTGAGGAACTCCTTTTTTATCATCCACAGACCTAAAACACTCTTTTGCTTGTAATTAAATGTCATCCAAAAATAAATACCTTGAGGAAAGTACCTTTTTCTAAAGCCTCTTCACAATTTCTTCATTTACACGGTCATAATAAGTCATTCTCCGGATGCAATTTTTAGCTTCTTCAAATTTATGGTCTCGGAATGCACTTGCAAAGGAATTAGACCAGTTTTGTAATTTCTCTTGCATCTACATAAACAATTTGAAATCGTAAATATAACATAAACAAGATATAGACATACTCTGGAAAATTACAGAAAAATGAAGCCAGTCAGCCTGTGTCTCAGCATATGAGGCCCAATATAGCAATCTAAAAGAACTATTTTGAATTTACAACAAAACTCGTCACCACGTTCCAAATTCTCATAAAAGAAGTTATACCAAAGACTGGATCTCCTTTAAAGTCTGATAGTCAGGTGCCTCTTCAACTGCTTCCCTGATTTCCATAATCTGCAGTGTCAGAAATTAGAGTAATAAAAGATCCAAGTTCAAAAACATAGAACATCTGCTAAGGAGCTTGCATGCAGTAATCTACCCAAGAAATCTATGCCAGGAATGAAATACAGAACACAAACAAGAAGCTCTTATAAATTACCTCAGCTAGCAGCTCCGGTTCTGACACTGTTTCTTCTTCATTAACATTTACACCTTCAAGTTTCAGCTGTAAGAAAGAAAGTGTATAATTTTATGAATGTTTAGGAACAGGAGAAATTATATAATGAAATACATGAGGGAGGAAAAACAGGCATCCATGGATTGCGTAATGAAGAAATATTACCCTGAAATACTTAGAATCACATTGTCCAAAAACTTGACGACACCAAACTATTAAC
Organism: Populus alba x Populus glandulosa; assembly: GCA_033617975.1. Taxonomy (NCBI): domain Eukaryota; kingdom Viridiplantae; phylum Streptophyta; class Magnoliopsida; order Malpighiales; family Salicaceae; genus Populus; species Populus alba x Populus glandulosa. The sequence continues at coordinate 20,592,772 of CM066148.1, forward strand.
AAATTTTAAACATGTCCATATTATTTTTCTTGTGTATTAGCATGATTGTTTAGCATATGCATCCTCTGGCCCCATGCCTTCTGTTATCCATCAACTATTTTATACCAAAACAACCAAAAAGATCTAAACACATCTAATTAACAACGCCCTTGATTTTTCTTATGATAGTCAATTGATCAAATGCACCATGAACTACTGTATCATAAACTCTACAAAATGTTATAACTCCAAGCATAATAATTTAAGCACTCCCAGTGGTACAAATAAGGACTTATCAAAAAGGTTCTTAAATATTCAACTGACATAAATCAATGAGAAAATCGGCATTCTTAGTTGAAACCTGGAAACCCCTTATACTGTTATTACCAAAAAGGCCATAAATGCCGGTAAAATAGCGCAAATAAAAATGCTTCAATTTATGCCGGGATGATATCTAAATGCGTACAATGTATATTGCCCTTGACAAGGCATCGTTCAGCGTCCGGTAAGCATCAATCACCCTAGCTGATTGTTCTGCAGCAAACTCTCTCTCTTTCTGAAAAAGCAAAAACAAAACAACAATTGAAACCCAAAGCAAAAAAATACAAAAGAAAAAAAGAGTACGTTCTATTTAAAATAAAATAAAATAAATTAAACAGACTAACCTCAGGTTTTGAATGAACTAAATCAGGATGCAATTTTTTCTGCCAATTTTTATACTTCACCTCCAAATTATGATCCTCCTCTATTTCATACTTGTTTTCCCTGTAATATTAAAACCCCCACTCAAAAGAATAAAACCTTGCCAATAAAATACAAAACCCAAATCCAAAATTAACTATAAAAGCAGGCAAAAAAATAATTAACAGGGTGTACTTTACAGGCCAAATATTTGGAAGTAATCAACAGAGTGATCAACAGGCTGGATAGTTGTACAAGACTCGCAGACCAAAAACGGCGCGTTTTGAGGCTCGGCATTACAGTTCCAGCATCTGAGGTTGGTTTTCTCGGAAGATTGGGAGGAGCAGAAACTTTTCCCTGAAAAAGAGAGAAAGTGGGAGGAAAACCCACTTGAAGATGAAGTCTGGATTTTGTTGTTGTTGTTGTTGTAGGAAAAGAAAGGAAAGGGAGAGTGAGGTTGTGAATTGGAGAGATGCTGTTGGTGGTTCTGTAAGAAGCCACATGTCGTTGAAGAGATGGTTCTGGTCTGGAGGAGACGTTTGGAGAGAGGTATCCATAGCTTCTTCTTTGCTTTCAACATTTTTTTTGTTTTGTTGTGATTTTGGTGAATGGGTGAAGCAAAGGTTAAGAGAGAGTCTAGTATTCTTTATTTTTTAAGGTTTTATTTTTATTTAAATATATATTAAAATACTATTTTTATATTTTAAAAAAATTATTTTTTATATAGTACATTAAAATATTCAAAATTATTTTAAAAAATTAATTTTTAATAAATATTTTTAATTTTTTAATAAAAAATACAATTTCAACTGAGCATCACACAAGCTAATAAATTAACAGCATGCATAATAAATAATAATAATAATAATAAAATATTATCACCATACACACAATTCGTTTTGCTTTTTAAAAAAAAACTAATATACCTAGTGTCGGAGATATTTTAATTTTTTTATACATCCCATTAGTTATTAAAAAAATAATTAGAAGTACAGGTATCATTTTAATTTTTAACACTTAAAATGACTTACTTACTTTTCAAGTTAAAATTTTAAAAATTGACTAAAAAAAGTATTTTTATCTTTTCATTTTTTAAAATACAATAAAATAACAAATTTATGTTAAGAATAAAAAAAAAACCACATATATGTGCCTTTTAATAAACACAAATTTAGTTTTTTTTTTTTCCGAGGTTTTTAATTTTTCAAACCAAACGATGCATAAAGCGCCTCTCGGTGGCATAAATATCAGTTTACCATATTGCTGGGAGAATTGGTTAGGTGCATATCATCGGTGGCATAATAATTTGTCGTAGGTCGGCCTTTCTTTTACTTTTCTCTTTCTTTCCTCTAAAATTATAAGTTGATGATCTTTGTTATTGATATTTTATTTTATTTTTTTATTTTTTTTATTTTTAATTTTAATTTTAATTTTTAGTTTTTTAAAAAAAGTTTGCTTGTTTTCAATTTAATCCTTCAATTTTAATTTGTTATATGTTTTATTTTCTAATTTAGTCCTTATTCTTTTGATTTCTATTTTTTTCTTAGCACTTTGTAAAAACTTTATTAGTTTTTAATTTTATCTTTCAATCCAAGTCTATGATGCATTTTTTTTTACAATTTGGTCCTTATTCTTTTGATTTTTTTTCTCTTTATTAAAGTTATTTTTATTTTCAATTTAACCCTCCAATAAAAAATTTAAAGTTGTCCTCTAATTTGCTTTTTATTTTGTTTTCTACCACAATTCTTTTAATTGTTATTTTTTATTTTAGAATTTTTATGTAATTAATTTTCTTTCTTGATTTTATCATTCAATGTTTGATTTGATGGGGATTGAAGTTCATAGTTTTTCATGTATGTTACTTCTGGTCTAATAACCTGACTTACGGGTTTGAATAGTTAATGTGAGTCGACATCTTTTTTGTGTGCTTATTTTCCTTTTTAATTTCGTAGTTTAACATTATTTTAAAAAAAAATTGTCGTTTTCTTCAATTTCTTCTCTTTCAGGTTATCCTAATCTCATGACCTGGATCATGGATTTTACAGGTTGGCACGCCCTTTATTAACCAGGTTATATGTCTATCATTATATTTCCTCGAGTTTTTTTTTTTTTTTTGTCAATTTCGTATCCAATTCAATACTTCTAAAGGTTTGTTTTTCAAATAATCATGATTTTTTAAAAAATATCAATTTACTATAGTTATATTTTTTTATTATTTAATTAAAATAAAATTAATTTATTAAATCCAGTTGGGTTCAACCCAGCATTCTAATTTGTAACTTGAATTATGCAACAAAAGATGATTCTGTGACACCCAATGACAAGATTTGACTCACTTTACTGCTAACTTGACCATTTTTTCTTTCCCAAACTCCAAATTCCCATCAATTTCTACAAATTATCGGTACAACTTATTCATAAATATTTGCTAAAAACAATAAAGGAAAGAAAAACTCACTATTGATACGTCTTTGAAAAATAAGAAACAATGATACATTGGTACATATATCATCAGTACAAGGTGATACAAATCCACTCTCATAGTTTAGCTGTGAATACAACAAATGTATCGAGCTGATCACTAAATCTTCGACCTCTTTGGTTATCTCAATTCTTATCCCACTGTAACATCTACTCATATCAGGAACCAAAGCAACAGTATCTATAATTTGTTTGCCGAGTAAGTTTCTTCCCTTCAATGACAACATTTTCATGGGTGCCATTTACCTCAAGGCTCATTTGCTTGTCGCCTTGCGTGGTTAGGTCCATAGCTGGTACCTCTGTTGTTTCATCTTTCCCATTTTCAGAAGAATATAAAGCAACATGGTTAGTTTCACTAGGAATTGAAAGGTATTGATCTGGTGATGCAGGCGTTATCTTGTTATGGCTTGTTTCCCTTGAACCTGCACGCCTGTAAAGCGAAGATCGAACCAGCAACGTCATTATCCTAGAGCAGTTGAAGTAATAATTTATCATTTCCATTAGATTCATTAATATGTTTTGGACAGCAGTACGCACGCATGAGTACCTGATTTCACGGTTGCTGAAGCTATTCCTGGATGAACTCCTCCCAACACGTTTTCCTTTATTGGATGCTTCAACAGAGACCTCAGCAGCATTTGAACGGCCTCCACTGTGTTGTAAATGAGTTGGATCATTTTCTGCATCCTTTTCAAGGTTTTTATTTTCTTCATTTGTTTTTCTAGAGAAAGACCTGGTAAGGGAATTACCGTATTCCCGGACCATAGAAATGGCCTTCTCTAGAGTTTCTAAAGCTCTCCCTACATCAGAACTGATACGTATATTCCTTGTAGAGTTTCCAGGATTCTTTAGGGAAATATTATTGCTTGAAGTTTGACCTATAACTCTGCAATCCCTCATTAATCGTCTGCTATCTTCACTTTCTTCTTCCTCAATCTCAATAAAAGTTTTCCTACCTGTAGCCAGTGCAATGTTTCGCCCACTTTCATTTCCATGGTCATTGCAATGAACTCTCTGCTCCATCCCTCGCATTCCATCGTTCAAGTGTCTGCTTTCTGGATTCTTTTCTTCCTTGATTCCACCAAAGGATTTATTGTCCATAACTGGTGCATTGTCTGGAAAAGCTTCGCTTGCACCATCATCTCCATGAATATTCAGTTCCATAACTCCCAAGCTTTCATCCGTCAAGTGTCTGCTTTCTTGACTATTTTCTTCCTTGATCTCACAAAAGGATTTGTTTACCACAACTTGTGCATTTTCTGGAGAAGCTTCACTTGCATCATTGTCTCCAAGAATATTCGGTTCAACATCTCCCAATTTTTCTTTTATATCTTCAGCAGAATGCTCTTGCTGTAGAAGGCAAGCATCTGCTTTAGGCTCTTTCCATTCCATGGCCTCATATGCGTTTTCAGCAGAATAAAGAGCCTCGCGTATTCGAGCATACATTGGAGCTTCCAAAACCTTACTGTAGTCTTCATCATGGTTAGACACAGAAGCCACTGCCTGTAATAATTTGCAAAATGGATGTCAGAGAAATATATTGCACAGAAACCACAAAAGTTAGAATGCAATGATGGTTCTTCATTCTTCATGCATGACCCTCCTGACATAGAAACTGGGTCTGAAACTTCTGTAGATCCTACTATAACCCTTAATTTTCCTGCCCCCTATCTTTATTACTCAGGCCAAAAGAGAGAAAATCCCAAGCCCAACTAGTCTATCACCTATTGAACCCAGATCCTCTACCTTTAAAAATTGTTGTGATTAATACTGCAGAGAGGGTATAAAGAGCCAAATGAATCGGATTCACTGTTGCATGAAGCAGGGTATACGGAAAATAAATAGAGAGAAATATATAACCTTCTGGTAGAGTCTGAAACCATTGCCAACGAGCTGCCTTGTGATGAAGTTCATGAGAGATGGAGGGACAAAATCCAGCTTCAAATCCATATTTGCTATTGTCCTGCAAAATCTAATGGTTTTCAAAAGCTCCACAACAAAGAGCTCATGCAACGGGAAAGATCAACCCTCAACTTGTCTACTTATGTAGCAGATGATAGATGGTAGAGCCGTACACAGGAATGATTAAGTTTACATGAAATTCAATTAGAAGTTTTCCTCCTTTGAACCGTAGGACTTGTGCATGTGTCTTATATCAAAGAAGACTCACAATATAAATCGAACTAACTGTGACTCACCGAAAATAACTTCTTTCTGGGGTCACTTTTTGGATGGCAAAGCCACCCATCATATCAATCCTTACCACATCCTTTGCTTCAGGGATTCCATCTTTTGAAAATCCATGGGTATTTTTATCAATGCCCTCCAAATCCGAGATCTGAAAGCAATATAATCCAAGAATTTCTCTTCCAATTTAGAATTAGGTATCCAAAACTTGGGTAAAAAAGAAATTGCAACTGATAAAATGATGAATTCAACCACTTCAAGCGAGTACCGTGCTTATGATAACAACAACAAGACCATCTTGGAGGTGTTCAAACAAAACGTAGTGCACAACAGCCTCCCTAGCCGTCATCGGCCATGTAACCTTCACCCTTCCTTCCAAAATTTGAGAAAGAATCAGAATTTTATGTTGCAGAATACAAGCAAAAGGAATCAAACAAGTTACTTCAAATAACTAGAGTAAATTATAAACTAGTCCCTCTAGTCTTGATAAATGAATTAAATAGTCCCTCTTGTTTCAAAAACTAATTATTTAGTCCTTTCCGTTGAAAATAAAAAGAATTTTGGAATAAAGTAGTATTGAATTAAGCGTGATCAACACGAATCAAATGACTAAATAATTAGTTTTTGAAACAAGGGGGACTAATTAATTCATTTATCAAGACCAGAAGGGCTAATTTATAATTTACTCCACATATCCGCTACAGATTGTGGCGGGCAAACCTCACTAAAGATATATGTTCACTGATCCGGATCTTTTGCAAGCATTCGCAAATGGTGATTTTAAAAGGTGGGAAACTATACTGGGGCCACCTGAGAACACGAAATCACCAGATTAAAGCAAACCTTGCAATATAAATCTTGATTTCAACCATTTAATTTTTAATCTCTTTTGTCAACTGTGCACCGTCCCTCAACTAAAACTGGAGAAATAGGAATAATCACGTGAATCTAGAAGGACGTGCAGCCACATAAATCCTTGACATTTCTAGGGCAAGGCTGCCAGCAAAGATTGTTGTTCCCATAAGCCTAAAACTCCTCATCAATGCACTAATTGCTATCCGTCATGCATGACCATGCATGTCTGGCAGCAATGGTTAATTGGAGTAATAAGGATAAATATGATTGACATGGGTCGATATGTAGAAGGATGAGACAAATATGACAAGAGACAGCCTCTTATTTTGTACTCATGAACAAAAATGTCAAACTTCCAAGGAAGAAATCCTAGTCTATGTGCTTATGTACATATTGTCTTTAAAGAAGTTGGAAGCAGGGCCAAAATGTGAAAGAATTTAAGCACAATGTCATTTATACAGATCCACCAACCTACACATTCTTGAGGAAATTCTCAGAACTGTCTCAAAAGTATGAAATGCAACTTATGGAACTTTCAATGATGCATTTATAAAAGTTCACAATCAAAATTAACAGCTTCAACTCTCAAGTGATCTGATTTCCTTGGCATTACTGGATGTAAAATCAGCCCTCATAAGGAGTAACTATAATTAGCAGTGTTAAAATGCAAATTTTTCAGCAATTGTGATTTTTCCCCCTAAAATAAAAGTAAAATGCAGTATTTTTATCAAGTTAAGATGCCGCAACAATATTGTCATTAAAGCTGGACAGAGGAATGAACTGAAGAGAGGTGTATAAATGTTGTTTCACAGAACAGAGTATCTCCGTAGACATTATATGTCACAAAGTGAAGAGAGATGCCAAGATAGAAGCAATCCTTACCATTTCCTGTAGAGTGTCGCCTCCCAAGAGACGCATAAGCCTACAAGATATTATTTGTACTTGTCAAAAGAGTTTTCAATTTGTGCAGCTTCAAGATGTCTCAAAAATTTGTCTGCTTTGTGCTAGTCTACGAGGATAAAGCTCAAAATTTATTAATATTTCACCTAAACTTACAAGTATCGACAGTTCCATCAACATAACCTTCGACAAGTAATGAATGAAAGGGAGTACCCTCAGGTCCTGGGCGATACATAACACGGAACTCTTCATGATCCTCTTTTATCTGTCAAGAGAAGTAAGCTTCAGCATATCAGTATTGAGACCATTTTTCTAAATAGACACCAATTATATATATAATTCTGACTATGTGAGAACTAAAGAACATGTGAAAGAAACCGGAGAGGAGCTGAAACATCAAGCTTGAACAGATAAAAAAAAATGAAATCAGCTGATTTTCTTGCTTTTTTTTTTTCTGAAAGAAAACGTTCCTAGGAGTAAACAGAAAGAAAAGAAGCCAGAATGAATAGTTAGCTAAAAGGGCATACTTTCCATCCACCATGTGATGTCTCACTGGTTCTTGACACCTCATTTTCATCAACAGAAGCACTCCTCAACATGTCAAGAAAAGAGGATACATGTTTAGTTCTATTTTCTATTAAATTGTCGCTGCATCCTGCAAATTCAGAATCCAAAATTAGAGTCTTTGACAAATGCAGCTGATCATCACAATTAGTAGCTTACAAAAGATAAGAATCTAACAAAATCAACATCCCAGCAGTTTGAAAAGGAGAACAACAAATTCTGAGAAATACTAGCCTTCGGTTTCATCAAGCGAAGAGTGAACAAGTTGATTCTTGATAAGGGTTTTAAGTGCGTCAAGATTTGTCAGTTCAGGGGATGCCAGTGTCTGGTCCAGCCTCTCTCTGTATTGAGAGATCTTTCCACTCTTCCCCATCTTTGCATCTCCAAGAAAGAAAAAGGAACCCTCTTTAAAATTTCCAATTACTCACGTACTGTTATGTGATTATGCTATCATCTCCTGAATTCAACATTACAAAAAATGTTTAAACTTTGGTATAGACTTGTAGCAACAAAATATGCAGGAATGCCAAAGTCTAAAAATCATTTGCAATGATAAGCATATTATAATGAAAATTTACATATTTCGGTTCCAAAAGTACTTAACCAAAAGAAATCATAATATTAGCATCTCAAAACATTCCACACAAATAGTGACGAGTACTATTTTATGTATGGAAATGGTTTCTCACAAATAATTAATCAAGTTAGAAAAGAGAGCCTTTGTCTGGTAGTAATAACTCCTGAATACAATATGCAGATACATTTAATACAAGAGCATCAAAACAGATGCCTCAATAACACAACTTCACTAAAACTTAAAAAGACTCCAAAACTTGCCAACCAATTCCAAAATTATCCATAACAACTTGACAGCTCTGCGAACCAAAATATTAACACGTCTTAGCAAACAAAGCCAACGACCATCAAAGAAGTACAAACAAATTCATAAAAACTTGTCCAAAACAGAAAGAAAGAATAAAATAAAAGGAACCCAGACGAAGAAATAGTGAAAACTAACCAAACTTCAAGTAATCACGTGAAAGCTCTCTGAGAACAACCCAATTTTCCTTCAAGAACTCAGAGCACTACCCTGAATAAAAACAAGAACTGAAAATTCTTTTCTTTTTGTTGGATAAACAAAAGCACAGAACTCACAAAAGCAAAGTGCACATCTCAATATATATATATATATATATATATATATATATATATATATATATATATATATATATATATATAAAGAACGTGGTGTGAGACAGATGCACCTGATACGGGTGCACCAAGACGGAGAAAGAAAAGAATATGAAACCATATGCGTTAGGACTTGACGAAACCAAGACACGCTGCAGAATCACCGAAACCAGAAAGAATGAAAAGAGAAAAGTCGCTCTTTTAAAAAACTTTAGTGCCTTGCGCTCTTTGCCCAAGTCTGGACAAATTTGAGGAGTCAGTATATTGTGGGAGCCACATGGAGGTATCTTCCAGGCTGAGGCTGCCGACGTGAATTGAAATTTAGTCCATTTGACAAAACTCACATTTTTTTATGAATGTGGTAAGTTAAATGAATTTACCTCGCGATTAGTCTAAAGTTGTGGGTATGTTTTTGCGGTTTTTTTAAACTGTTATTTTTTTTACTGAAAAAATATTCTGTTTTATTTATATTTTTAACGTATTGATGTTAAATTTTTTTTAAAATAAAAAATTATTTTAATATATATTATATTAAAAAATAAATTTACACAAATATTCTACACCGCATGATCAAATATACACTTCAAAAAATACAATTAGGCTCAGGGATCACAATTTAATTCAAATGGATTATAGTATACTGCTAAAATTATTGGGGTTCTTATCATGTTTTATTATTCATATAAACAGTAAACTGAATTAATATATTTGTTTCATCATTTTAATAATAGCTTTGTGTTGTTGCTCAGATGATTAGTATGCGAGTCAGAACCTAGAGATTACATATTTAAGTGATGTTGGCACTAACATTTTCTTTCAAACAACTTATTATTTATGTTTTTTTTTGAATTAATATATTTGTTTCATCATTTTAATAATAATTTTGTGTTGTTGCTCAGATGATTAGTATGCGAGTCAGAACCTAGAGGTTACATATTTAAGTGATGTTGGCACTAACATTTTCTTTCAAACAACTTATCATTTATGTTTTTTTTAAAAAAAAAAATTAAAGGGTGGAAAACAAAAAAGCAAGGTCAAGCAAGCGGCCTACTAATAAGGGCCAAACACACTTTTTTTTTTCTTTGGTTTTTTTTGGTGCCACTCAAAAAAAAATATTAAATTCACTTATTCTTTAATTTTGACATAGTTCTTAAATAATATTATAAATTCTTATTTAAATTTTAATATTTTATTTTTTATTTATTATATATCTGATATGAAAATAATAATATTAATAATAAATTGTTCATGAAAACTCAATTCAAATCATTTTGTATTCTTAAAATTTTTAAATAAATTCTAAACATAATTTGATCAACGACAAATACTTTATGATAAAATGAAAAAAAAAGACAACTTTACTATTCATGTAAATAGTTAAATAGCTAGGAAAAACCAAGTTTTTTTAGTATGTTGTATAATTATTTCAAACTAATTTAAATGAGACGGGTACTTTTAGATAGTTATATTGATGAATATAATATAAATATTGTTAAATTCAACTAAAAACTCTATTCAAAATAAATACATACATTACACATACATATAAATGCTATGAATGTATGCTTGCGTGTATTATTGTATGTTGAATAGTAAGTTGTATTTAAATAATGAATATTCGAAACTCAATAAACATAGTATAAAAGTGAAGATTTTTTGAAAATAATAGTTTAATGTTTGGTATATATAAAAAAACAAGTGTTGAAGATGAGAATTTAATGATAAAAGTATCCTTATCTCATTAGAATCATAAGTTGTGTTTTTTTTCTTTTATCATAAAGTATTTGTCGTTGATCAAGGCTTCTCAAATGAGTTTAGTTAGGTGTGAAAATCAAGAAAAGAGAAATTATTAGATATATAAAGAATTGTATTCCTCTTTTTCACAAAAATATGAGATCCATTATAAAAATTATTCATGCACCCCACTATTATGTGAGAGAAAAGAGTACAACAATTCCCGTTGTAATGAATAATTCTCCATAAAAAAAAATTTACAAAACCATATTTTACGTGAAATAAATAAATATAGTCAATGATATGGAGAAATTAATATATATATATATATATTCAATTTATATTCAGTTTTTCGATTTAATAAAATATATTCATACATTGAATCAATTGAATGAATTTGATAACTTCTGTGATTTCAAAGTGATCGCTTCATGGATTTGGAAAAAAAAAAAAAGGCTAAAAAGCGAGTGCTTTGTTTGAAAATAACTAAGTAATTTTTTATTTTAGTTTTGTCTAATTTAATTCGAGCTTGATTCGAAGAAAATATTTACTTTTGCAAAGGTAAAATCAAATCTACTATTCAAGTTTTAGCAAGAGATGACTTGACTTGATTTTTTTTTAATTTAATTTTGATACAGGTAAACAGATAAAAAATAATGGGATATGAAAATAAAATGAAAAATACATTGTATAAAAGGCAAAGATATATACTGTAATTTCTGGTAAAAAGCCATTTAATATAATTTGTTAATTGATAGTTTAATTTCAATTTAGTTGGCAAAATCACTTAACTTCCCTACACTTGACAGACTAGCTTAAAATACAATCTTAGCTTAAAATACAATCTTATGAAAGATACATTCTATTTATTTTATTTTAGTATTTTAAAAGTATTTTGAAAAAATTAATTTTTTTATTTTAAATTTGTTTTTTTTAATTGTTTTGATGGATTGATGTTAAAAATAAATTTAAAAAGTAAAAAAAATATTATTTTAATATATTGTTAAATAAAAAATATTTTTAAAAATAATAACTACTCCACTATTAAATATTATATAAGACAAAAAAAAAAAGTTTGGTTAGGTTGAATATAAATTGTCGCGATGCCTTAGGTGGTTTTGTAATTCACGAGATAACTTTATAAAAACATGGAAGTTCATTATAGTTCATGAGAATCTTGAAAAGTACCCACCCACCCCCACTGAGCAAATCATCTTAATTCTAATGGCTGATCACCGCAAAAACAGTCGCCATCAGCCAACAGCCAACAGCCAACAGCCAACAACCTTAATTACAAAGTTGGTGAGGACATGATAGGTAAGAAAAACCGGAAGATCAGAAGCGTAGAGAGATTTTTTTTTTCTGGAGTTTAGCACCGTAAAAAAATGAGGACGATAACACAGAAAATATTTAGAAAAAAAGAGTACAATTTAGAGTTACATATGAAATCTCCGACTTATAAATCACATATGTCAATAGCTATATTGTTAAATGGTTTGATATAAATTGCAATTAAAAAAAAAGTGAGAGAGAAGAAAAAAATAAATAAATAAACTCTTGAGGCATGTTAAAACTTCAATAATGACATAACTGGTAGAATTAGAAAGATATTGACAAGAAAAAAAATAAAAAATACCTTGAAGGCACACAATAACTTTGATCATGACACCTTCGGTATCATTAGAAAAAATATTGACGAGATAAATCTAACGACAATAAAAAAAGTTATCAATAGTGATCAGAGTATGTCACACTTGTTGCCAAAAAATAACGGATGACTAACTTGCATTTGGCGATAAATATGGTTAACTCTAGTCATTGTTATGACCTTTTATTGTGTTGTTAGATTCGTTTCATCGAAATCTTTTCAATGATAATAGTAGTATTATAATCAAAGTTTTGGTATATCTCTAATTTTTTTTTTATCTCTTTTTTTTTTTTCATAGTAATTTGTAATTCATTTTTTAAATCATGTTATTTTACAATTTTAAAAAAAAAAAACCCAAAAACTCAAGCGTACATGCCATTTACCATGCAATTCCATTTTTGGGTGGAAACAGAAACGACAGCTCCGTTTTCGCTCGCAAAGTAGGATAAGAAAAAGCAAAACACTCTATTTAATTTTTAAAATGATGCTATTCAACTTTTATCAGGAAAAAACTAAGTCAATGAACGAGTGGGATCCACATGCTTACCACTTGCTAGATGGACAAGAGTTTTTAACAGAGTATTGTTGACAAAGTCAAATATTTTTCTTATTTAACGGTTTAAGTGGCCGTCTAGGAAGTAGTGGTTTTTTTGCTTTTTTTTTTCTTATGACTTTTAAATATTTTTTACACATTTATATTGAAATTAATGCGGCAATACAATATTTTTCTCGTAACAGAAAGCGAGTGAACAAAAATTAAATAACCATTGAAAAACTATACATTAAAAAAAAGTAAATGCAAGAAGTTAAGCATTCCCAAATTTTTAGTCATGCATTTACAGCCATCAAATCACATTTATTTTATCCTTCTAGTGTACATTCTAAACAAATCTTTCGTGATGGGGAATGAAAATATTATTATTCCAATAAAATGCATTTGAAATGAATGGAACATGCAATGGACCATCTTATTCACTCCAAGCATGGATTATTTATATATATACACACACACTCCTAAAACTTTCAGCATGGTCACTTTGAAGTGCAAGATTCACTACCAGAAAATTAAAAAATAGCTACAAAAATGTTAATGAAAAATACTCCGTTGTAGTTTCCTAACAAAAATTATGATGAAGAATTTTTATTTATCAATTATAATAGAAATAATGATGGAATAAAAAAAATATCATAAACAATTCCTTTGGCTTGATGATGTGTTAAATTACTGATGAAAGTTTTATTAGCAATTTTAAATTGAATTAAAACCTGACAATCCCTCTCCTCTCCCCATTTATTCTTCTTCTTACGTTTACAAAACAGCACAACAAGAACCCTCCCCTGTCACAAATCCAACAGCCCACTCAGGTTTTACTCATATCAGGTTTTACTACCCATATCAGGTTTTACTCCCCCCCTAAATAAACTTAGAATTATGATTTTTACTTGATTTGGGTGATTTTGTTAGGGTTTTAATGACAAAATTCGCTTTAATTTCTTTGGTGTATAGTGTCTGCTTTAAAATTTATGTTTTACCAAGTTAACTTTTGGATAAACTAGTATATCAGTACAGTTCATGACAAATGGACTAAACCTTTTGGATCAGTTTAGTGAGCAATGTCCCATGAACAAGGTTCAAAAGGCTCCAACTCCAATATCTTAAGTTGATGAGTTTGTCCTCCATGGATTAACAAGGTTCGACTTCAACTCCAAGATCAAGCAATAAAAATGAACCCTTGTAAGTCTTCTGATCCTCGTATAGATTATTGTCTTCAATCAAATCGAAAGAGTATATTTGTGCAAAACGTTCAAATAAAAGAATATATCTATAACTGAATTTTACAATGACTAGTGAAATTGTAAATACAATTAAGAAAAATATATCTATAACTGAATTTTCTTTAAATTTAACCGGAATAAAATGAAAAAGCCTTCATTACGGTCCGTGCCCATGAGAATCATCCATCACCTTAAATATAATGTAGCAGATAATTAACTGGTAACTTAGTCGCTTGCCCTGCACTAACTATGAAGTCATCAAATTCTGCTCATACAAGCGGTGGGAGAGGATGGCCAGGCAGCCATGAACATACAGTGGGCCATGTTTTCTCATATAATACCCCGAGTAAATCACTGTACCCTATATACACATTCAAGGAAATGGCAACTTACTCTCTTTGACAAAAATGTTATAAAATCTCAAAACTCCTGTCAGATTGTATGGAGCATATATACATAGTAAATAAAAGGTGTTTGATCAATTTGTAACATCACCGACACCCCTAAAAACTGTACAGCAAATCCTCCCCCTACTTCCCTCTCATTCGCAATTGTTTCCTGCTGCTGATGAGTGTAAAATGCTTGATCAATTTGTAACATCACTGACACCCCTAAAAACTGTACAGCAAATCCTCCCCTGTACTTTCCATTCACAATTGTTTCCTGATTCTAATGAGTAAACTGCTTCAGCGGCGATGCAGGCCTTGAAATGGTCATGAAATCGTGATAAATAATTATATGAAAATGTTTATGCAACTCTCCTGTAGAAAAGTACGTAGGCAGCTGATGTTTTAATATCATCCTCACTAACAGGACTAACACGGCTGTCGTCGAACTCGTACCATTTGCGATACCCAAGCTGCATAGGAACAAAGATAATTTTAGACCACGTACTTGAAAACAAGAAAATATATGAATTTGTCCTCTAGTCTACAAAGTGGAACACACAAACACATTGCTTGGTGTTTCTTTCTTCTTCCCTTTTTTTTTTTTTAAACTTCAGCATGAGCAACATATTTAGAGATTTCAATGGCCAAGAAATATAATAATCCGCTGGGGCACTGTCAATACTCAGAGCAAAGAAAATAACTGCATATTAAATAAGATACATAACAGAGCCCGGAAAAGAAGTCATTGAGAAGGGATTTAACAATCAATCTTCTTAGAAAATCTTAGGGAACAGGAATGGAGATTAAATATTGACGCTCCATCCCCCCTCTATTACTTTTAAATATTTCCACCAAACCAGGGGTTAATGGACTGGGAGGGAACTAATTTATGATTTTTGGTCCCAAACTCCCTATTATAGCTCCACTATTAACTTTTTAAAAAAACAATCTTACCCTCAGCACCAAGACCTTTAAAAATAACACATAATTAAATTTTATGATTATTAGCCTTCCTCAATCTCTAACCAAACAAAAAGAAATTGTTTGACTTCATAGCAATGGGCAGGTAAATCTCCCCTTCCTCTCCTTATAATTCATTTCTATACGGATTAGCTTCCCTCCATCTCTAACCAAACATAGAGACTGTTTGATTTGCATTCCCTTGCTGAAAAAATCATAACAATGGTTAGGTAAATCTCCCCTTCTCATCCAATCCCTTTACCTTCCCTACCATACTAGATTCAGAAACAACTAGGATAAAGGACACAAGCCATCACGTTAATGCATTGCATTGAAATCCTGATGTACCATTAATTATAGCATTGCTGTTCACCTTATTAAAGACCAACGAGCTGAGCTGGGACTATCACGATCACAAACTTTCTAATATAACTTTTCTCTCTTGGAGAGGGTAAAGAACACAAAAAACTAGCAGTTGGTGTCTAGGAAGCTCCAATAAGAATGCATGTTGCCAATTTCATTTCACAGCCTTTAACTCAACTTGTTATTATAAATTAAAGAATGCATGGCACACACTGCCTGCCACCCTGAAGGAGACATGCATTGGTCAATTTTTATAGTCAACAATTACCCCACAAATGCATGTGCCAATTTCTAAACAAGGTATGCCCCCTGATGATAATTACTCAGCATATCCATCCAGCAAATTCTACAACACCTAGGAAAACTTCAAATTCTTGTTAAAGTAGGTGAGAAACACTAATATCAAAAGATCCTAGGTTAGTGAAGCCAGCCCAGACAGAAAACAAGCATCAACAAAAATTAATATTTTCTAGATCTATGTTACATGACTCTGTCCAATGTGTGTGCATGACTGTGCCCCTCTGTCAAATGGTTCTATCTGCAGTCTCTTGACCAAAGGCAATAAAAGAAAATGAATAAATAGAATGAACACCACTTACGTCAATAAAGGCATCATAGTGACCACATCCCATGCCTCCATGATGATTACTTATTGCATACAATACATAACGATTGGAAAACTGGCTGTCCTTCTTGGAAGTGTAGGTCGAAAGATCAAAATCATCAATTGGGAAGTCCACATATGTTTCCAACTTGTTCCTAATATATCGACTGTATGAGAACCTCTTCAAATGAACAACCAAGATTTCAGGCAATCTCCAAAGGTCTAACTTTTTCCTAGCCTGCCGAGGCTTCTTGCAGCTGGGGCAATCCCTAAAATCAGATACAATCACACCATCAGAAACAGCAGGTAAAAAAAAAGGTATCAACTGTATTGATTTTTGTGTGTGCACACACAATAAATTCAAACAGACACGTATTACATGTAAGTAAACACGTGCAGGCACAAAAAACAGATGTAAAAACCGAAATACATCCTCAAGAAAAAATATGCAAGTAGAGCATATTTATGGCAAATAAATGAATAATCTTCAAGCAAAAATCTGCAAGTATTGAATGAGGGAGGGAGACACACTAACCACATGTCTTCTGGTCCTAAAGGCTCTTCTTTCAAAAAAGCTTCAAGGCATTTATATAAAGAAACAGACTCTTGAGGCCTCCTAGCATATAACTGGGGCTTTAAAACCTCTGGCAACGAGCTGAGAAGGCATGTATCATACTTCTCAATCATACTTTCCGACCAAGTTACATAGACCTCCAAGTTATCGCTAAACTTTGGGACTGGTAACGGCTCATTCATCTTTATCTCTGTTGATCGCATTCCATCTTTCAAATAGAATTGAAAATCAGAGCTGGAACACTGGTCATCCTCTGTTCCAGTGTCTGAGCCTGTATTACTGTCCGAGATTGTAGGGCTAACTACATCCTCCATTGTAGAATCTTCATTAGTTGTGATTCCCACATCATCATAATCATTGAATGCATCATCAGCAGGCATAAGAAGTGGGCTTAGTAATTTCAGATATTGTTTATGGAGATCAAATCCAGTATAAAGATTCTCTAATCTTGCAACAAAAGGAATGCCAAACAACTTCAGATTTGGTATTGCTCTCTCAAATTCACAAGGCCTGAACACCAATTGTAGAATAAATCAGTATATAGCAAAATTGGAGATTATTACACCAAACTAGAAAGGAAAATCGAATATTAAAATAAGTAAAAAGAGCAAAAGAATGCCAGCCGGATGGCCCAGAACAAGAGTACAAATAAGCTCACCTTTCCACCCTTTCATGCATTAAGACAACCACGGGTGAATTTTTGTTATCTTTTAGTAACCGGTAAGCAACAAGTTTGTCTTCGTCTCTGATCAAGGCTACCGAGTCAGATGGCTCACTTAGGCGACGAAAAATTCTATTCTTGTATATCTACAGCATCAGAAATTCAGAGTAAAAGAAGGTTACAAAAACATTAATGTATATGCAAAACTTGACTTAAAATGCACAGCCCTTGTCTAATCCTGAATCACCAACATATTTTAATTGCTTGAGTAAAACAAGAGCAAATATCGCAAATTAAGTGTTCTAAATAAACTAGATCTAATGAAATTAAGCAGTAGCAATCTCTCAAATTAAGCACCAATGCCTTTGACTGAAGCAACTAGCTCCTCAAGTATTGATAACCAGTCACGCTACTCAAAAACATAAATGCAGCATACCTCAACCACCATCAGCATTTCATCATTTCTCAAAGAACAAGCAATGCTCAAGGCCTCAATGAGATCTTTTTGCCTCCCACATTTGGGCACGGTTACAGTAATAGGGGTTGGTAAATTCATCCCATCGGTGCTCAGGACAGTCAAAGTCATAGTCCGCATTGTTGTTGAAGGTAATGGCAGTGATAAGTACATAAATGGATCAAATGTGACAGACTTCTTGTTGCAAGCAGGGCAAACCAGTGTTGACTGATACTGACCCTATAATGATAACAAAAAAATAAATTAATTAAGCTGACAAAACCAAGGAGGATCATCAATCGGCTTAACTTCAAGGAAGGAATTTCAACACAACACAAATTGAAAATAGATTAAATTAGTCAAATTATAAACCATGAAAGATTGATGATCTCTGATATTAGTTATTGGAAGATGCTTGTGGTAGTAGAACTACCTATAAAAACCCCTTTTAGAAAGGAAGAATGCTAGAACAATGGACCATCATCAAGTATTGATGATTGCATGATTAAAATGACAAGAGAGCTTAGCAGAAAAGAAAATTGGCACAATCTATATGACACATGTTACCCCCAAAAAACAGAAACTCACTTGGCACAAATCAACTATGATTGAGTCATTGCGAGCCAGGTGATTCCTCCAATATTCCTCTGCTACCTCTTCATCTGGGCGACCCTCAGCATCTTTAATGGCTATATATGGCTTGGACTTTACACGATTCAAATCTTCATGGAGTCCATCCAACAAAAAAGAAAGAAACTCCTACATTAAAAACATGTGTATTAAATGGCATCATTCCATGTGCCAAAGAGGATCTAAGAAGCTACTACTATTTTGTACCATGCAACAAGACAGAAACTTATCACATGCAGAAGATAGAATTGGAGGAACTAAACAAACATTAGAATCAAGAGGTATACTAACTTGCGAATCATGCTGGTTGTAGCCACTGAATTGAGGAGCAAAATCTGCTAGTTTTCGCTTGAATATTGCAGGAGCCACTGGGGTATCTCGTGGTGTCCATAGTTTACTTAGCAAATCCCCAAAAGCTAAAGCAAGCTCCCCCTGGACAAATAAACATTTATTTACAACGGCATGGCCGCGCAAAGGAAGCAAAAGTTACTAGAAGAAGATGAATTAATATAAAATAAAGTTCACAAACCTTTGTCCCTAGAAGATTTTCCTGATTTATCTCTTTTCCATAGTCCCCAAGAAAATAGTCAACTAGCTTTGGGGAGTGAGCCAAGCACTGAATTGCACTATTCATGAAACATGTATTCCCAAGATTCTGCAAGCCCCTCAAACCCAAGTAACCAAATACCCTAAAGCCACTCCCAGATTGTGAGTTCCTTAGTGACGAATAAGAGCGCACATGGTCAGTGCACCCATTCATTTTAACAGAACCAGATTCAAAAGAAGTCTCCATCTCCACCATCTCATCAAAGTTTTCATCTCTAACAGTCATAGAATCTGAAAATCCATAGGCTTGCAATTCAAGAGTAATCTGCATGCAAAATAAGATAAAATATTGACACTAAACAACAACTACAATATGCAAAATTTGTACATCAATACTTAAGAAGTTTTCATGGTTAACATCACCCAAGGGCCTCAACAACATAAATAAAATGTGACACCTCTTTGCCGTGTTCTCCCAGGGTATCATTAGGCAGATTGATCTTATCATCGATGAGAAATTGGGTTGTCTGCCCTGAGAAGTCCCATATATGCAACTGCACACGAGGTAAACCGAATCAAGAAAGGCTTCTTCCCAAAATAAATCCTTATATCTTAGTGAGGTAACAAAAGTTCATAAAAAACTCACCAGCTTAGATTTGGGAACAAAAATATTGCAAGCTCTTCTGTAAGAAGAAACTAGATTGTCCTGGAAATTGCAGTCAATTGTCAAATATAGAATCATAGAGAAGATTTATTTTTAAAAAAAAAAAAAAAAAGAGGCTCTTGTATTTTTGTTCAGTTATGTGCTGTGATATATGCACACTAATTAGATTAACTGAATTACCATGCTGGCTAGGACTTGCGATATACCCCTTGTACAAATTAAGAATATCAAAAAATTATACTCATACCAACGAGATAACAGCAGTACTAAGTAGAGTTTCAAAAAGTAGACAAATCACAATGATCCTTCAACCGAAATTAAACATGGTTCCACAGGAATGGAGAATGAACAGTACTTATTGCTTAAGTTCTACATAAAAAAACCTATAATATGTGTCTGGTTATGTTGCACCACAAAAAAATAGTGGATGATGTGCAGACTTGTAACTCTAACCAAACTGGTTAATCTCAAGACTGGTCTTGACTTCATCTGACTAAAGAGGTGCCTGGTCCAATAACCTGGCCCAAGCCAGTTTCGAACACCATGGCACTAAGCTCTTGAAAGCAAAGCATTCAAGAAGGGATCTGACTAAAACATTCACTATTGAAGCAGATACACTTGGTTCATAAACCCTGTCCTGCACAAAAATAAAGAATGAAGGAAAGAAAAAGAAAAAGGTTTAGAAAGGAACTTGACCTTAGAGCTGATCTTCACAACCAAAGAATTTGTTTCCCTAGAAACTGAAAGCCTTATTTGTATGGGAAACACATCCTGTGAATAATCTTCAGCAATAAAAGAACCATTAACATCCTTCATTACTCCTTTAGAATCATTATGCCTGTGGAGGTAGAACAAATCAATGCACAAATTAGTAGAAATCCCTCGCTTCTATTGAGTTTTTGAGGATACAACAATTTTGCATAATTCACATAACACATCAGCACATGCATTGACTAAACGGATAGGGGGGTCACAGTGTAATGCTTGATCAGCCCAACATGTTTATCAACAACAATTGGGAGAACAAAAGGAAGGTTCCAAAATAAATCCTAATATATTTGTAAGCCAAATGCTCCATACTCCTAAACAGCTCATGCCTTGACCACATACAGGTAATGAATACATATCCCATAAACATGAATACACATAATACATCACATGCATATCGACAACAGGAAAGGCAACCAATAGCTCTCACCGTTTAAGCGCCTGTAACCACATTCTTCCAGAGATTATAGCATACTCACGGCCAGAAAACCCTTCTTCAGTATCCTCACTCCTCTCAGAACCTTCTTCCTTCCTAAAATCAAGTACAACCTCTGCATCATCACCACCAAAGTTCGATATCACATTGTACAAAATACCTAATTGTTCACCACCAGTTTCCACCTCACTCCACCACCTAAGAAACCAGCACAAAACACAACAAGATTTAACTAAAACACTGCATTTAACACCATAATTACTTTTTTTTTGTTTGAATTCGACGAATTCAGCTTCTTTTCTTTCAACACAAAAAAGAAAAAAAAAATCACCGAAAGTTTATTCCTTTCCTTGGTTTTCTCAGTAACCAAACAAGAGAGAGAGAAGAAAACGTTACCTATAAGGAACCAAATAAAGCTTGTCAAAATCATTATCATCGTCATCGTTACTATACCAACCACGGTAAAGAGTAGAACTGAAGAAACCAG
Source organism: Populus alba x Populus glandulosa (assembly GCA_033617975.1). Lineage (NCBI taxonomy): Eukaryota > Viridiplantae > Streptophyta > Magnoliopsida > Malpighiales > Salicaceae > Populus > Populus alba x Populus glandulosa. Next base: position 20,614,304 of record CM066148.1, read on the forward strand.
AAGCGGAGGAAGAGGCGGCGGCAGCGGAGGAGCGGGTGTTATCGTAATCCAAGTCGAAGATTGAAGAATCATCAGTGTTGGAGTTACGGAAAGAGAAGAAATCCTCCCCCATAATTGAAGATGGAATAAAAGTTAGGGTTTTGAAAGTTAGGGCTTTCAAGAGATTGAGAGTAGAGAGAGAAAATTGAGAGATTTTGATTATGATGTGTAAGAGATGAAGTTTCTCTGATAAGCGGGTCATAGAGAGAAGAGAGACATCACGGTGACCTTTTCTTTTTCCCCTTCCTTCCTCTGAACGTATGTCTAGAGTGCGTGAGGTTGTTAAAAAGAAGTTTTTTTTTTTTTGTGGTTTTCACTTCTATTCAATAAATAAATTAAGAAAAAAATAAAGCCCTTTTACTCTTTTATTATTCAGAAAGCCATTTACTTCTTGGATTAGAACACTGTTGCAGCCGTGCTTGCAACTCTTTATTACTTACCTAATACAATAACACTAAATATAGCGTTTCCAAAAATATCACCAGACCATAGGTAAAAATGACTGGGACAAAAATAATTTTGATATATAAAGATTAATAGGAAAGATCTTATATTTAAAAAAAATGGAAGCATGAAAGATTGAAGAAAATGATTTAAAAGAGAATGAAATGGAAATGGTAGCTGTGGAATACGTTTGCCATTGTGGGCTGTGTTAGGGAGGAGGACTGGAGGAGTAGGAGGAGGAGCAGTGGAGGAATGTTGACGAAGTTGGTGAGTTCGTGTGGACGCGATGTGAGTGAGAGTGGGGGAGGAGAGTTGTGTTCTAATTGTATGGAGCCTTGTAGGTGAGGAGTTGCGGCTTTTGGTTTACTTATCCAAGTTTTGATTGGATAAATAAATTAATGAAAAGCAAAGTGATCGGATCTGAGGCTTGTTGGTTAAGGATTTGGTTGGTGTTTTTAAAATGTTTTTTTTATATATATTAAAATAATATATTTTATTTTTTAAAAAATTTATTTTTAAAATTAATGTATTAAAATAATTTAAAATAAAAAAAGAAAACATTTTCTCATTGCAAAAATTAAATGACTCTTAATATTCTTTTAATTATCATAATATACATTAAAATGTTTGATTGTGATAAGAAACATTCATTTAATTATTATACTATACATTAAAATCTTTGGAGTTGAAACACTGAATAACAGTTAACTATCTTTTTTTTTTTTTTGAATTATTTATTTTTAATACTTTATTTTTCTTTGCCAAATAAGATGGGTATCTTTCTAGAATTTTCTATAAATCTCTTTTTTATAAAAAAAATACTTTATATTGGATTCTAAGTATGAAGTAAATTAGTGAAACTTACTATTTGAAATTCAATTGATATCATGGCTTTTTTGTTTTCTTGTGAAATATTAAAAATGAATGAAATTTTTACTAAAAAATAAAATCATTCCCCTCCAGCCTTTTTAAAATAGTTTTATTAATTAGTGATAATAAATAATAGAATATTAATTAAGAATCTTAGTTCATTTGAATTTCGTATACACAACAATCTTTAATTCCTCAGGGATTTCTAATTTTATCAAATAAAATTTGTCAATAATCAATTCAGTTTTTCATTTTATATATATGATTCAATCATCCAATTTTATTTAGCTAGAAGGAAATATATGTGTGTGTGACAAATGCACCTTTATTGAATTTCTAATCATGAACATATATAGACCCACTTAATTTCGGAGTCTATCTTCTGCAAAGGATTCAAATAGACCTACCATAATGGCAGAATCCTTGGGTTAATTTTAAGTTAAATAATTTTCGAAACCTTGGATTATTAGAAGAAGTCACCACTTATGTAGAGAATCATAACTATTAAACCACACGAGAGAGGATGAAAGAGGATTACCACAATCTCAACCTTAGTTTTAAGAACCGGCCCGGTGGTCAGCCCGGTCCAAGGCCCGGGTTCTGGGTTTTGACCGGGTCGCGCGGGTCGGCCGGGTCAATTTTTTTTTTTTGAAAAAATCAAAACGACGTCGTTTTAGTAAAAAAAAACAAAAAAAAAAAGTCAACAAGTTTGAGGTCGGGTCTTGACCGAGTCTTGCCGGGTCCCGGGTCGACCGGGTTTGGCCGGGTCCCGGGTCAACCGGGTCTGGCCGGGTCAATTCCCAAGCGGGTTTTGGCCTCCACCCGGACCGGTTCCATGTCCGGGTCGACCGGGTCCCGGGTCAACCCGCCTGGTCGGGCCGGGTTTTAAAACTATGATCTCAACACTGTGTTGGGTTATTAAATTGCAGCCTGATAATGACTAATTGTCTTGGATTATTAAATAAATTATGCGTTGTTGTTTTCAAAAAAGATCTTGTTTGGTAGTGTAGTAGTATTTACTTTTTAAAATATTTTTTACTTATAAATGCATTAAAAATATTTTTAAAACACAAAAATAAACAAAAAAAACTAGAGCAAAGAGAAAGCAAGAAATGAATGGGGATTGTATAATTAATTTAAACAAACAGGGAGGAAAGGTTCTTTTATTAGAGGGGTTGTAGGTTAGAGAATTAGAGCATGTGATTATAAACCATAGTGTTAGGGGTTTGAATCCCACCATGCCCATAACTTGGCAAAAAGGGAAGGACTCCTCCCTCTAAGGGAGGAAAATCACGATTGGGATAATGGATCCAAAACTATGAAAGTTTGATATAAGTTTTTTATTGAAATAGAATGGTTTTTCTTTCTTTTTTATGTCTTTTTTTATTTATATTAATTTAAAAATATATTATTTTTTTTGTATCGTTAATGTTAAGTTTTTCCATATAATATTCTAGACCGAACCAACTTATTTTTTTACGTCCCACAGCTCTTCATAGATAGGTTTGGATAAAATAGCAAAGCAAGTACAAATATTAGTAGCATAGAAAAAAAATGTGTTCTTCATCATTAAATTCATATGTTTGCCTCATTAAAAAATGGCTACATATTTGATGTACTTACTAGTACTAGTATATCTAAAAATTCTTAATTGACTATTTATAAATAGCCCTAGACTATGGAATAAAGGATTAAACCAGACTTACCTACATTGAGGTACTAACTATGATTCTTAAATATCACAAAACAAAATATGATATGATGAGATATAATGCAATAAGAAAAAGAACCATATGTAAAGGCTACTTTTATATATATATATATATATATATATAACCATTTTCATCTTGACTTAAAGAATTTAGAATAAATCAAATCTTCTTCAGTAGGATTTGGACCTACGACCAGCTAGTTACTAATCGATTGCTCTACCACTAAGCTACTAAGAAACAACAAGAAATTAGATCTTGTAGAGTTCAATTCCCGTTTATAACCCTCAACCAATATGAGCTCAAAGTTTTCTTTGTAACACTTGAAAGTTCTTCGTGTGACTTCATTTCATAAAAAACCTCAAAATGGCTCAATTTCATTACATTCCATCTATATCACAATCTCATTAATGTAATATCCCCTTTTTTTATGTCATTGACATAAAAGATGTCGTTTCTAGTCTATTTGTCCTGTTTCTGTTTATATTTCTATATATATGAAAAGTTTTGAAATCATCATATAATAATTCAAAAATTGCAATAAAAGGAACAAAAATAGATTTATGATGATTTTGAAATCTTTTACCTTATGTAATCTAATATCCTTGTGCATAAATATAATCAATTTGGTCAATATGATCAGACTCAATTATATATTCTTTATCACAATTTCTATGAAATCTTTTTATCTTTTTCTTATCTGAGCTTAGATTATAGAAAAAGGAGAAGAAGGAATCGAGAAGAACTTATTATTAAGAATAAGTTTGCTTATGGGGCAACTCATGATATTCATATCAATGTATTATTCACATCTTCATATAGCATTGGTTAGACTTTATACAATAATTGTATTAAATCTACCATATATTTTGTTGCATTTCTTTTGGAACAATCACAATGTTTTTTTTTTATTATTATTATTATTATGGATCTAAAGCCAAAAATTCAATGCATAATCTTAGCATTAAATATGTATTCTTGAATAAATTTTTTTTAATTATTGAACCATTTCATTTTATCAAGTTCAACAATAACCATATTAGTCAACATTTATATCTTTTGATGCAACAACAAGATGTTATTTATAACAATTAGTTTTATTGGTTAATTAATTGGTCATATCTTATTCATGAAATGGGTTGGATTGATATTAGTGTAGATACAATAAAATATGTTACATCATTGAGTTATATCTTTTCCCTTACTCTTATTGAGAAATAAAACTAATTAATCCTAAGTTAAAAGGTTGAGAAACTCCATGTCACTATTCTGAATAAGTTGGAGTTAAACTTTTTTTTCGTATTATTACAGACAAGAAAATAATATTAAAATTGGATTCAATTGTCAGCTGCTTGTATTGAAAATATAATTGACTATAAATTTAAGCCATAACATATGGTTTCAAAAGACATATATGATTTTTTCGATCTAAATTAAGCAAGTTTTATACAAAGAAGATTTGACTTAATATATTTTATTTGATACGAGTAGGACAAGACCCCGACTAGGTATTATTAAATCAATATTCTTTAAAAAACAGAAAAATCAGAGCCAAGTCAATATGATACGAATCAATCCCTTTTTTTATGCCAAAGATCATGTCATTTTCGAAGGAATTGGAGTTGCATATCTTTTTAATTTCCATTAAAGTGTTCTTATATGTTTCTAAACCCTTTTAAAACCCTGAAAAATTGACAAAGTTCTGTTTTAAAAGCATATATAAGATCCATCACTACAAAAAAGATAACAGTAATCTCACTCTTAACTATTTTATTTTATAATTTCATAATAATACAAGTGAAATACATATATGTCTCTTATGGAAAGGATGCTTCATTAGGATTGACATGAGAGTCCAACTCCATTAAATTTCAAGAATTCATGTCAAATACTTTAAATAAGCTAACCTTGTCAGGATACAATCCTCTTCTTGCCAAGCCTTTTTCTCCTTAATACATAGAAACAAAATATAGTACTTGTACCAATAGCTCAACTTGGAAGAAAGAACTCATTGGGTATGATCACTAACTAATACTAATCTAATATTAACTAGTCATAATCTAATACTAATTAAATATAAAAAAAATGTCTCTTATTTATACTTTCTTTAGTTTCATTATTACCGTGTACCTTATTCTATCGATCGCATCATATAAATATCATTTTAACACAACAAAAGTCATTCAGAAGATCTTGAAGACCCATTAAAGCATGAAAACTAGAATCTTTTAGAAATTAGATTTATATTCAAAGAGTGCATAACTGCATAGATAAGTTCACACGAACCCGTCAATTTAGGATCCAATTCAGGATTTCCCTTGGGACAGGTCAGGAAAGAATTGGAATGTGATGATATTGATTCATACAGATAAAGAAAAAAAATGTTCTATATTGATTCAAATATTGTTCCTATGGGATAGGGGTAGCAAAAAAGGAAAAAACAAAATATTTCACACAATATTTTTGATCGAAAATTAATTAGATTTATTTTGTGCCCTTCGCTCCATGAAAAAATAAGTAAGATTTTACATGATCAAACCTATAGGACTTAAAGAATGATATAGGTGAATTAAAAAATAGGGGAAATAATAAATAAATAAATAAGAGCCCGTATTTGAAATAAAAAAAAATCAAACTTGACAAAATGTTTTTGATTCTCTAAGAATGAGGGGCCAAGGGGTTGATCAAAAAATATATTTTGTTCTTATTCTTATTATAAGATCATGATTGGATCCTCATATGTTTGGTAAAAAAAAATCTCCTTTAAAAATAATTATAGATTAAAAATTAATTGTAACTTGAAAACATGATTGAATTTATCCTAATTACACTTCGAGGACTGAGTGGATGAAGGGAGGAGATTCTCAACCGATAAAAAAGATCCAATAACTTCAAAAAGAATTAAACGAGGAGACATATGAGGTGAAGATTTCATATACGAAGAGTTTATATAAAAAATTATAATTTTTTATATGAAATTTTAATTACTAAAATTTATTTTTATTATTATATAATTAAATATAAAAAAATTTAAATTACATTTCATATCATGTGATCAAGTAACTTTATATGCATCTATATTTAAACTTCCGGTTTCATTAACAACTTTAATAATTTATCAGTTCATATAATTTATAGTTTATGTTATAAAAGCATACATCAATTTTCTAATTATGGAATCAAGATTTCTTAAGATACCAAGAAATATTTTCACAATGCGTGCACATTATTGTCTTACATTAAAATCCAACACCTGCGAGTTCTAGGCTAGTTTTCTACTGCCTTTCGAACACAAATGAATCGTATTTGGGCATTGGGTTTGGTTTCTATAGAGCCTCTGTGGGCCTTAGCTAAGAAAAAAATTTAAGTAAACAGGCCTTGTATATCGAGCTGCATGGGATGAGCTTACCCGAAATGTTGTGGCACTCTAAAATCTAAATATATAAAATCAAACCCAATATAGCTGATCTGTATTGGGGTTTCATATTTTTAAACTGTGGCCATTTGGAAAGTGCAAGGTCTGTTCATGGTAGCAAGGTGACCCATGGTTTTGCCACCAAATGTGAGATTTTATGCTGGTGATTCACTGCCTCTTCACCGCTCATTTGGTCAGATTAGAACATTGGAATTCAGACGTTCTTTGCAAATTACAACTTTGCCGGCCGGAAAATATGGAGGTGCGGCTCGATCTAGAATCAATGCAGCAATAATAGACATGAAGATCTATATTATCAGCATTTCTACCTGGCTCTACCATTTTATTTCCTACAGGATCTGTGGAAAATCCAAGGCTGATGTCAATACACTTGACTTAGACTAGATGATCGGCTGTCGCTAGCTTGATTGCATTCATACTGACCAGCTTGTTTCTTTCCTTCTAGCTAATCTCCTCCACACCCTGCTGTGACCTTAGGGTTAGTTCGAGTGTCAAAATATTCCCTTGATTGTTCCCCATCAATCTGCTAACTATACCTAATTTATGGCTGTATATCAAGATTTTAGAGCCCGGACAGGTTGTCCTAGATTGTTTCAGGTGTGGAACGGGACTGAACTGGAGTCGTAAAAATGTGCTGTAAGAACATAGCTGGACAAGTCTCTACAATTCTGGCTTGGTCTGATTTGAACGAAATAACTAGGTAGGAAAAACCAAACCCACTAGCTTTACTTTTGTGTTTTTCAAACATGTTGGAGCTTTGATGAAACAAATGGTGCTCGTCGGCTGGCTTGTGATGTCGTTGTGTGTGAAAGCACCATCTCATGGGATTCCTCCATGATATCGTCCCCTCTGAGGATGAAAATTGAAGTGGCGTTTGTGGCCCTCACTTCCATCCTCCCACCCACTAATGCCCCGTAATCATGGCGTCCATGCTAAGGTCAAAAAAATCCCTCCCATCATTTTTTCTTTACATAAAATATATCGGCTTTTATCTCGTGCATTAATTTGATTTAACATTCCAACAAGATAATTGGAGTGAAATAACCAAACCAGAGAAAATAGAAGACCGGAACCAATTACATCTAGGTTCATAATTGTTTCGTAGCCATTCATAACTAGTGATAATAATTATTTTTTAAAATAATTTTTATTTAAAAAATATTATTTTTGATATTAATATATTAAAATAATTTAAAATTATATATAAAAAAATTGAATATAAAAACTATTTATTATATATATTCGATTGCTTTCTAGTTACTCTCTCTCTTTTCTTGGCAATTTTTTTTTGGCCTGTCAGCTTAGTGACTTCTTGAGTTGTCACTATTATTTTGTTTGAAAAATAGAGTGCTTCATGAAAACACGCTTCATAATGCTGATCGAAGGGATCATGGAGTGTGTATAGTATATGGTTTAACCATGCCCTATTCATGAGATTTAATGTCGGGAAAGATTTTGCTTCTGTTCACTGTTTCACTGTTTTCATGGCTTCTGGCTTCCTTTTATTGAAAACGATATCCATAAATAATATAATTTTATGAGCATCTAAAGGAGAACCTTCATTTATTTCTTGGCTAAGGATTTGCGGCATCATTTATTATTTAACAGTTATAATTTATTATTTGATTATAAAATCAATTGTAATTTTTATATATGAATTCTACCATTATCTGCGTTGAAAACTTTATTTTGTTGAAGTTAAAATTGCATGATACTTTGTAATACAGCCTCTCTCTTAGTGTATGAATAAGTTCAACATTGACTTAATTGAAATCTTATAAAAAGAAATTAAATTAGCCCTGATCTTAGCAAGGTAAATTAAAATTAATCTAAAATTATTTGATCCATATCCATCGAATTAATAATAATGAGGGGATTTTAATTGAAAAACGACTCACACCCATGTGGTGTCCCTGATAAACTGGCTAATATGATGGAATATCCAGCCCATGCATTGTAAAACAAAAAATAAAATAAAAGGCTGCAATATATATAATTATGTATTTATCCGATTTAAAAAAAATCATCTATAAACTTGTTTTTCTTAGAGTAATTCAGTCTTTGGATATGGATATAGTTGTTATAAAATTGTTTGCAGTCAATTTAAGCTAATATTTTTTTAATTTTATTTTTTAATATTTATTTATTTATTAAGTTTCATCTACATTTTTTAAGTGGACCCACAACTTGTTAAGACCCTATCAAGGCCTAACCGGGAAAAGAACAAGAAAAGAAAAGGAAAGTGACAAATTATCTAATCAGGTTATCTCATGGTTGTGTTCTCCATTACCAGAGTTGTCTATTTCACGGGTTAGTAAATATCAGTGTGTTGTCACCTTTTTCATTTAAATCCCTAGATTTCTTTGCGATTTAATCTTTTATTAGTCTGTTGTTTCACAACGGCATCGTTAAATTTTCTTCAACTAGATCATCATTTGGATTGGATGATCAGTTCCCTATTGGATGGTTAGGTAGAACAAGTCACGCAGTTTTTTTATTCTCATTTTAAATATTTGATAGCATGTAAAATAAATAAAAAGAAGGGAAGCTGAGACTTTTTTTAATGTAGTAGTTGGATCTTGATGCGGTCCGTTAGTGAAACGTGGGACCTATATATATATATCACTCCATCTAGTTACTGTAGTTATTGGGTGCCGTTCCAGCTGTGTGGTCTGCACCGCTTTCGTTTGTTTTGTGGCTGCTCTTTAACTTTGTCCCATTCGATGGTCTTTGTGTCTTGGGAGTGTACCCTCCTTGTTTTTATCTTCGGGTGGTGTTCCTTTCAATGTGCCCTTCATTTTAGAAAACGACACCGTTTTTTTTGTTTTTTCTATAATGTGTGAATGTACCAACCGCTTAACATTTATTCATCTCCAACCACCTTTTTTTTATAAAAATAAAAAAATGTTATTTGTTGTTTTTAAGAGTTTTTTAAAAAATATTTTTTTATTTTTTAAAAATTATTTTTAATATTAAAAAATTAAAATAAATTTTATTTTTAAAATTTTTAAAAAATATTATTTAAAACACAATTGCAACTTAAACAACACAAAACTATTCATTGTTTATATATAAAACATAAATTATCTATCATTTTGTTCAAACATACAATCAATTAAGTTTCTAGATATATTTTTCATTATTTTTTATAAAAATAATTAAATTTATAATATATATATATATCTTTTTCAATTTAAACTATCATAATCATTTACATGATTTACAATCAAAAGCTTTTTATTTGCCTGGTTTATAAAAATATTTTTTAAATAAAAATAGTCAAAATCTAATAATCAAATTTGCAAACCCCATAATTATTTTTTTATATAATTTGATCCAAAAACATTATAAAAAAGATAAGTTATAAGATTAATTTATATTTAAAAATAAAATTACCTCAAGAACAATTTAGAGAATCGCATTAATATATAAAAATTGATTGAGTCATTTATTTTATTTTCGCATTATTATTGAGATTGGCTAATCATGTTCCCGCATGCAATCTCTTGCCGGAGTTTTCGAGGTTGCATATTCATGGTTTCAATATAAGATTCCACAATATAAGATTCGTTTGATAATTCATAATCCTATTAGTTAAAACGGACCTTATAATTATATCAATTAAATTAATTGTAAGATTGAAACAAAAAAAAGTATTAAAATACACCTCTATTTATTTATTGGCTTATAATCAAAAGTCGGAGAGAGTGTCGAGGCGTCGCAAATGAAAGCCTATACTTTTCCTGCGTGATGAAATCACGGAACAGTGTAGAACCTGGAACGTGGCGATGTACCATTGGGCAACTGCTCATTTTCAAACGTAATTGTCAACTGGTTGCTTTCTCGCTGGCAAACCCATCTTGCACCTTTTTACTTTTTCTAGTTCATGGTGTTAGAGAATCCGTTAGATATTATTTTTAAAAAATATATTAAAATAATATTTTTTTAGTTTTTAAAATTTATTTTAATATTAATATATTAAAATAATTTAAAAAGCTAAAAAAATAATTTAAAATAAATTTATTTTAAAAAAATTGATCGCTCTCCTCTCAAAGCCTTGTATTTTTTGTTTGTTTTTTCAACAGATATTACAAACGTGTGCTAAAATGGATGTTACGTTGGATTCGAGATTCATATATTTCCTTGTTATTTTATTTAAATTCAATAGTTTATAAAGTTATTTTCAAGAGAGAAGAAAATTCATTCAATTTAAAAGATTTTTTATTCAACTCTCATTAATAATTTCATTTTAAAAAAAATAATGACGATGACATGTACATTTAACTAGAACCGAGGGATCTCGCAACTCAACGGTTTCATTTGGCACCGATGACACGTGTCAATTCAAAATTAAGAGTCCATATGAAATGGCACAGTGGTGAGGTGGCGATAAAACTCAAGTAGTGTCTGCGTGCTCTTTTTGACTGTTAAAGGAGAGTCCTTCACTGATTTTTATTTTTGGTTCATTTCCCCCTTTCCACTAGATGTATATATGAAGACAAGAAAAGCAAATTAAGAGAGAGAGAGAGAGAAGGGTTCTGTTTATTAAAATAAATATTTTTGAAAAAATTTGAAATTTTTTTATTTGAAATTAATTTTATATATATTTTTAAATTATTTTAATATACTAATATGAAAAATAATGTTTTAAAAATAAAAAAAATAACATTTTAATATTTAAATAAAATATACTTTGAAAAAAATCACATTTCTAAAAAAAAAAAAAAAAACAGGCTAATTAGCTAGAAATCCAAAACTGAAGGCAATTGCATAGAGATTTTTTTCCCAACAGCGTCAATTAATTCACGTGAGAATGGTTGGTTTCTACAGGAGAGAAGAGATATAAGCGATTGATTCGTTGTTTTTTAAAAATATTTTTATTAATTATAATTATATTTCCAAACAAACTAATCAACTTGAGATCCAATACTGAAAGCAGTTGCGTAGAGATTTTTTTCACAACTTTGTCAATTAATTCACGTGGTTCCTAAAAAAGAGAGAAGAGATATAAGCTAATAATATATTAAAGTAATATTTTTAAAAAAATCAAATAGATTATTAATACATTAAAACAATTCAAAAATAAATAAAAATAATTTTAAAAAATACAAAATTTTGCCAATCACGATAGTTACTTCATGTTTGTGTGGTGTCATTAGCAAGATTCTGGCACTAAAAGTTAAATGACATGCTTTTTGGCAAAGGTTAAATGACATGATTTTGCTTTACAGAATACCAAAAATCATGTTTATAATTTAGTAGCTGATAAGCAACGTAACAATTTGATAATGTTTGTTGATGTAATGAGTAATTTCTTTTAAGTTAATGGTTAGTGGTGATGTCGATTCTTAAGACGTGGAATTCTATCCATTGTAATTATTGATTATTAAAATTGAACTACTAACCAATTTAAATAAGTAATTAATTACATGAAACTCTGATCATTATTTGTGTTCATCCACTTCTATATTTATGTTTGTAATTTAATCAAAATAAATAATATAAGTAAATGATATATAGAATATATTCAAACTTGCAAATATTTTATCCAAAATTTATGTGATATTCAAATAAAAACAATCATAACTCATTGTACACAACTCTAATGAACATGACTGGATAGTTTTAAAAGAGCATGTTATGAACTTTAAGATCATATGGGGTAAATTTATTTAAAGATGTAAATTCAAGCTCGAAGTTAACCTATGAGCTAAAAATAAATAACATCAAAAACTTTATTTATTTGTATCACTAACCTAAACTTAAATATTCAAATATCAATAAAACAATTAAAGTACACTTCTTTATCGTGTCAAAAACATATTATGACATTGTTTCGATGCTCAATTTAATGAAAAATAATTTATTTATTTTGTTATCATAAAATTAAAATGAAAGGGACTGAGATTGACATTGAGAATAAAATTAAGGGTTCTCTCTTTAGCAACATTGTATGTATCAGCATTTTTTAAAAAGATTTTGTGTTTTAGTTTCTTGATAAAATTCTCTTTCGGTCCTTTGAGTTTGACAATTATATATTTTGGTATGACTACTCATTTTGTTTATGTTGTAGCCCCCTGATTTTCAAATGAAAGAGAGTCTTTGAATAATAGTATAGGAGAGAGAAATTCATTTATTTTTCCACATTCCAGCAATCAAAGAAATTGATGGGTTTCATTCGATTAAAAAACAAATATTTGAGGTATTAAAAAAATACCAAGCATGTGGCTTTTTTTAAGTAAATTTGATTTGATTTTTTTGTTCTTTGATTTAAATTGAAAATAACTAAACTAGTTGGATCCCTGACCTTGAGAGGTTTTAAATTTTAATTGAGATTAATTAAAATAGATAAATTTAATTTTTTGTGGTATTTTTTTAATAAAATATTATTTGGTTTTGACCTAGTTTAAATAAGACAATAATATTTATTTAGTAGATATTCTTATAGTGCATCCCTACCTAATCTTTTTTCTTTAATTTTATTCAATGATTTTTTAACATATCTAATTTAATTATTGTTTTACTAAATAAAAACTTGATTCTAAAAACCAAAGCTATTAAATACAAATAGAGTTAATTAACTGTGTTGAGAGATTAAACATTTTTATTTATATTTATATTTTTATTTTCTAATTTATTTTTTAATTAATATTAACAATTTTTTTTCATTTATTTACATATATAATCCTCTGTCTATTTAATTAAACATATATATATATATATATATTGACTTTTTATCTAAAATTATTTTTTCATGTCAAAAAAATATGTTAGAAATGCCTCCACATTCAATTTTTTTTTATTAAATTTTTTTTAACAGACATGCGATGAAACATACACAACTTAACTAATTAAAAAACAATTTTAACTATAGTCTCAAACAGTCACTTAAATTTATAGTGTACTCGTTTCCCCTCTCTTCATCTCCTTACCAGATAACAAGTATCATACACTTTCTTTGACCCAAATCTGCTATTCAATTAAATATATTCCGAATTATAATTAACTCATCTGACGTTTATAGTTTACAAAACACAATAATAAAAAAGTCGTAAGGTTGTCAATTCCGTTTCGTTTCGTTCGGAATGGCCGAAATATTCCATACCAATTCACAAAACGGAACAAATTTCATTTCATTTTAAATCTCGGTCCGTTCCGGATTTTTCGGCTAAATTCCGCCCGGAACGTTCCGGTTTTATTCCAAATGTTCTGTTCCGCTCTTGAAAAGCCATTGAAGGTTCAATTTAATTAATTAAACTACCCAATTATAAAAAACTCTTTTTCATTACTATTTTTAATAACAATGATATTAATAATAATATTGAAAATTATTATTACTATTTTCATTAACAACGATATTAATTTTTTAAAATTAGATTTATCATTAATATATATGGTTTATATTCATGTTGTTTTTTTCATGTTTATACTTTGTAGGAATTTGAGCAAAACAAGAGATGCTTTATATTTCATTAGCCTTGATAACATTGACCTAACTTTATATTTAAAATATTTTTGTTAAAACATTTTACTTTCATAATATTTTGATATTTTATTTAAGTTGAATTACTTTAAGTTAAAGATCTATTTAATCTTCACTATTTAGAAATATTTTAAAAATTAAAATTATATTTGTTTGGCATTCTGTTTGTGTTACATAATTTATAATTAATTTATCTTGATTTTGAATTATATATATATATATATATATATATATATAAACAGTACAACCCCGAAACGGCACGCCGAAACACTCCGAAACTGAAACATTCCATTCCAATTGAAAAAATAAAACACCTACCGAAACGGAATTGACAACCTTATAAAAAACCCGTAAATACCTATAGATTAGACTAGCCTTGGTCTCCATCATTCGCTACGGGTTGTATTCTTTATTTTATTTTATTTTTTATTAAAAATAATATTCAAGTGTTGAAATAAAATAAAAATAATAATGTAAATAAATTAAAAACAAATAGAAAAATAAAATTAATATTGTAATTAATAGGTGAAATTAAAAAAAATTACAAAAAAATCAAGAAAAAAAATTAAAAATCAAAACAAATAGAATCAAATTTAAAAACATAATACAATCAATCTGAATTAAATGATGAAATTAAAAATTACTAAATTTTTTACAAAAGAATCAAAGATAAAAATTCAAAATTCAAATAATAATGACCATATTTGAGAATATAATATTTAATAAATTAAAATTAAAAAATATATAACTTTTTTTAAAAAAACCAAGAACAACAATTATAAATTAACATAAACAAGGATTGAAATTTAAATACAAATAACAAAGAGAGTAATTTTCAAGAAAAAAGAAAGGGAAAATGAACCATATAAAAAGACTTTAATACCCTTATAAGCATGTTTTAAGTTTTTTGAATAGAGAGGTAAGAAAATCATTATAATTACATTATTTTAATAAATAACTACAATGAATTTAGATCTATATACTTTCCTAACAGGTTTTAGTTCTCTTTAATGTACATTAATAAACCGAAAAAACAGATCCTTGAAAGTCATATATGTTATAAAAAAAAATGTTAAAAGTTTAGAATCCTGATAAAATAAATGTAAAAAGTTTAGAAAGCAATTTAATTATATTCAATTACTAGTCTAGCTACTACCGCGTCAATAAAGTACAAATCCAACGTTAAGGTACGTAGTAATTAAGCAAATGATATCGGTGATCGTAAGAATCATTTTGAATGAGGATTGGATAATTGGCATCTTGACCCTGAGAGCATCTCAATGCTCTATGCTAGTAGAGGTTAAATTAATAATATAGATTTTTAAAGCATCTCAATACTCTATGCTAGTAGAGTTAAATTAATAATATGGTTTTTTAAATGGTTTACATATATTAAATATATAATTATTTTAATAATTATATATGATCAACAGATCTAAAAATAACATCAATAATTTATAATCAACTTAATATTAAATGATTAAATTGAAAAAAATTCAATTTTTAATCCACTTAGATTAATTTGTTAAACTTATAACATAAATCATGAGACCATAATAATTTTATAAAAAAAAATAAAAAAATAGTGAAAAAAACAGTCTTATAATGAATAATATTTTATAAAATTTTTGTAATTTTTTCTAGAGAAGTAGAAATAACATTCTTGCAACAAAACTATATTTTAAGATTTTGTTTAGCATTTCTCTCGTAACATGTAAAACAAGGATTGAAAAGCTAAAGTAATATATATATATATATATAAATGTCTTTGAGATGCCTTACAGCTAAATCGTTTCCCATATTCCAAGGCTCCAAAAACTTCAACAAATTAACAAAGGCAAGGTGTAAAGGCATATTAAATGCAGGAGGTCGCCCTCACACGAAGGAAAATCTTAGCTTCTATGAGAGTATATATCCATACCCATCCCATGGAAACCTCACGTTCCAAAAAGTCTATGATCCCTACTCACTCTTGTAAGCAAGAGCCCACCCACGCGTGGTGCACATGCAGCAGGTCAAAGATCCGTTGAAGAAGAAACAGAGCTTGTAGGGTCAGTTAATATTTAAAAGTTGACCTAATTATCGGAGTCAGATCGGATAACCTAACCAGACCAGCAGTCACTCAAGCACAAGGCACCTAACCACCTAAAACAGGGAAGAGGAAAGAGAGGGCTACTGTGCTAGACTTCGCTAATGGTGTGACTCCCTCGAGTTAGTTACCAAAGAAACAATTAAAAATATTTACAAAAACGTGTGATTTTCTTCTCTTTTCTTTGGTCAATGTGTTTTCTAATCAATTGAGAAAACTAAGTCGATGCGATCCTGAAGCAACTTAAGCCAGAATTATCATATATAATAAGCGATTACTTCAAGGCATAATGTAGCTAGGATTCTTCCAGGGTGTTTGGGAGTGTGGTAGCTGTTGCTTTTCAAATAGCTTTTCGTGCCGAAAAGTATGCCAATAATGTTTTTTTATTTTTTAAAAATCATTTTTGATATCAGCACACCAAAACGATCCAGAAAGTACAAACCGAACTCAATTTTAACAAAAAAAAAAAATTAAATTTTGGTGAAAAGCCAATTTGACCGCAATGCCAAACGGTCACGAAGTGTGAATTCCACCCCCCCTCTTTTCATGGTATATACAACTTGAATGATAGCTAAAGACCTTCAATTAACAATTTGTTTTTTGAAGTAAGTATATTTATTAATTATGTTTTATGAAAATTTCCCCTACTTAATAAAAAAATCAAAATACAAAATAAAAATTGCTTAAGACCCTAATAAAATATTTCTTAGATATTTTAAAAGATTTCATCTATAATTTTGTTCACTTTAAGCCAGCTCCTGAGTATATTCACTTTAGAGTTTTGTGTTTGTGTATGTGTGTGTTGTAATCATTAAATGAATGCATGTGTTTGTGTTTTAATTTAATAACTCAAGATATTAGGTGAGATTTTTTTTTTAATTTTTCCCTTTAAAGACTAATTCTTCTTCTTTATTTTTCAATTTCATGAAGAACTTGTTAAAAAATTATTTTATCTAAAAAGCTTAAGCCGATGATGCATCGAGATATGCCTTATATAATTTTTTAATACATCCTTTTAAATAAAAGTTTTTTTAATTTAAAATTTCTACATGCTCATACTATATTGTATTTAATTTTAAGTAAATAGAATGAGATAATAAGATTTAAATTCGTAACTGCTTAATTAACAAAATTATCAAAAAAATCATATTAATTAAAAAATTTAAGGTACTAGGGAATGTTTTAAAATATAATTTATATATAATTGTGAATCAAATTAATTACCATTTGAAGGATCTGTATTGCAGAATTTTCTAGATGATGGATTAGTACTTTTGAAAAATGTTCTTGCAGTTTTTTCAGTTCTTTTTCCATTTCCCTTTTCTGTATAAGGAAAAACGCTACAATTTTTCCACCAACAGAAGACGAATGAGCAATTATAGCTAAGCTATCAAGTGATAAATATGTTTTTTATTTTTATTTTTGTGAAGATGAAATTCATGCTTGTACCGTCTAACTCCATAACTCTTTTTTGTTTTCCCTTCAAGGATAAGCGTTTATTCACTTGATTGTACTTTGATGTATCACGAAGCCTAGGGGTAATCTTCAAAATGATGGAAACATACGACATATGTAATCACTCAAAATGGAAAGTCATCTCGTACTTCTAGAGATTTCTTAGAGTAGACTCAAAAAAATAAAATTTATTCCCAACCAAGTTTTGGGTACCTCGACGAAATTAATGCTAACACCGTGCAAATAGTGTCCTCCTAGGGCTCCTGAAACTATATTTTTTTTTAAAAATGTTTTTTATATAAAATATATTAAAATAATATTTTTTTAATTTTTAAAATTTATTTTATATATCAACAAATTAAAATAATTCAAAAACTTAAAAAAATATTAATGTTTAAAACTAAATTACATAAAATTTTAAAGAATTTCAAAAGCACCGTTCGACCACCTGCCTTACATGTCTATATTGTGGTAACAAGGTTTTTGTTCTCTAAAACGAATTTCCCTTATGTTTTTGTAAGGAAAAAAAAACTATATACTAGTTTTTAGCGTGTTGAATTGACAAGGTGCATAGATATATGATTTATAGTGCATGTCTGGGCATGTGTCAATATTAATAGCACCCACCACCCACCAGCAAGTGGAAACATTTGACAGTTGTTGTATTTTATTTACTTTACTTGAATATGCTAGTGTTCAGAATGTAGGATCTTATAAATCGGACTTTCGGCTTCAATTAACACTCTTGCTCTATATTTTTTACACTTCCTATTGATTTTTTTTCTGGGGTTTAGATATTGCCCTTCTCTGTTTAATTATTTTTACTCAAATTCAGAGTCTTAACTATCTGATATAGATTTTTCTGATGAAAATGGCCTCGATTGTAGATGACTTCGGTGTTTAGCTATTAGAAAACTCATATTGAAAGGTGAAGAAAACAGAAGAAAAAAAAAGATTAGTGTTTGTATATTAGGACTTTGGTTCTAATTGGAAAAATTGAAAACATCTTCAAACATATCTCAAATAAATAATCGTGGAATTTACATTTTAATGGTTAAGATTGACATGAGAATTAGGGTATGCTTGAGGTTATAATAGTGGTGACGATTCAAAAAGTTTTTCATTTGAAAATGCATCAAAGTATTTTTTTTAAATTTTTAAAAATTATTTTTAATATAAAAATATAAAAAAATCATTTTAAGTATAAAAAATTTAAAATTTAAAGAAATACAGTTTATACTGCATTTCCAAATCGAGATCTCAATGAAGAATAAAAAGAAACCAAGGGAAAATTTTAAGCCAGAGGAGTGGAGAGTTGGAAGATTAATGAATCTATTGGGACAAATAGAAGTTTACCCTAAATAATAATAATAATAATAATAATAATACAAACATGGTAGGAGCTAGGAAAGGTGGAAATGTTAGGAGGAAAAATCCCCTTTTAAGAACCAGAAAATAAAAACAAATCTGGTTGGCAAGTGACGAAAATGATATTGTTACCAAAGTAAGCATTTTGTTTGCTCAACTAAATTCTAGGTTTTGGCGGAAGAATGGTGGTTAAAGAAAAGTATTATTATCTTAGTTATTAAGATTCAAACTTCATATTAAACAACTAAAAAAGAAGTAAAATTCTTAACATGGCCCCTAGTTTTAACATAAATAATAACTTGGTTTCGACAGGATTGGACCTGTGTAAATTAATTAATTTTTATAAACCTCCAAAGATAGAGCCTCTTCTTAAAAATATAAAATGGATGGATATCTTCTATCGGAGAAATGGTGTTACCTGCCAAAATGGAAAGAGATTGAATTAAAAGAAAAAAATAATTAAGAAAAGAATGAAGTATAGAAAGAAAGCAATTAAAAGTAGAAATCAAATCAGATAAAAAATATTTCAAGGGTAATTTTGCCATTCTATACATGTATATATTTTTTCTATGGCTATCACATACCACTTGAATAGTGTGGAGGTTATTATATGCTGATGCAGGTGTCCATAACTTTTTTAAAATCATATATATTCTCAAATCTAAAATTATCAAGGCATCCTATCAAAATTTAAGAATCACAAAAATAACCAGTTTAAAAGGACCAAAAGACCCCCATAGTTAGCTTTTGATTTTTCAAATTTCAAGGGTAATTTTATCATTATGTGCATTCATATTTTTTTTCTCTCACTAGAAGATATTGTTTTTTTTATTATTATTATTTAAAAAGATAGAAGAACCCACAACTTAAGAATTATTTTTTTATGCTTTTAAAGGCAAAATAAAATTTGTATTGTAATAAAAAGAAACTCACGTACCATTTTCAAACATGCAATGCCAAATATATTCCATGAAAAATACATTTCTATCTCCAATTTCATGCTTAATTAGTTTTTGGAGCAAGGGTAAAATTAACTTGCTCTATCCATATTCTTGGTGAACAATAAAAAAATATGTCTTTTAATTTTTCCTTTATTAAAATGCACACACTGAACATAACCATGTGGTTGTTAAAGAAATAATTAATTTTCATATGGTGATATTAATGAAAATATTTACCACACGTGTCAGTAAATATTTGAAAAATCTTGAAATTCCATGTAGATTAATGTGTGATCTATTTCTCATAAATAGTGCTATTTTGTAAAACCATGTTTTTTCATACAACATAATGACACACTTGTATGGTCGTACTTTAGACATGTAATTTAGATGTGTGTATGGTAATATATTGTAATAAGGATAATATTAGAAACACTTATTTTTTATTAAGATTGTAACGATGTGACAAAATATGATTGATGATTTATTAGTTAATATACACTATAATTATTATTGTATTGCCTAACGTGATATATATATATATATATATATATATATATATATATATATATATATTCATGATTTGAAAAACCTTACATCATCACGTAAGCAATTTATCCTTGAATAAAACCACAGATTTGGAAACTCCAATTATAATTCCATGTAAATAAATTATTATTATTATTACAGACCGATCACGCCAGCATTTCATGGTTTAATGGTGTTTTTGATAATAAAACTATGTAGGAAGTAGTCTAGTGTTAAAAGCATAAAATTAAAGGGTTTGTTATTCTTATGATTTCAAAGTTCAAGTTTTATGATTTTTAATATTAATAATTACTAAAAATTTATTTAATTATTAATTTTAAAATTTATAAAAATTAATTAAGCTATGAGCAAACTAATTCAAACACTGCAAATTAATAATAATAAAATAAAAATATAATGATGTTTTTGTCAGTACATTTAAAAGCGTTAAAAAGACTCCCTCTTTCCCTTGCCAGCATTGGAGTTCAAATTTAACAGGAAACAGTATTTTATATTTTCAATGCATAATGAAATCATATTTGATGTTAATATTTTGTTTTCTTAGTTTCTTTTTGTAGATTTTATAAATCAATTAAGTCCCATAATATTTATCTTAACATACTCGTGCATGCATGCTCCTTTACATGCTTAAATATATAGTAACAATTATTTTACAAATTACTTGAAAATATATTAATATAATATATTTTTTAATTTTTTAAAATGTATTTTTGATATCATCACATTAAACAATTAAAAATATTAAAAAATTTAATTTAAAATAAATAAAATTTAAACATTTTTAAAATATAATTAAACCCTAACAAATAATTCTTAATACTTTTCACACGATTGATAATAACAACATAAAAAACTTTCTCTCAACTAAAAATCATTTTAATGTAAATTTTTTTATTTAAAATAATTTTATAAAAATATTCCAACTTAGCGTATAAAACATATTCAAAAACAAATTAACATGTTTATCCCAAAAAAAAAAAACATCAAACAAACAAAGACTATTAAACACAAATAAATAAAAATAAAAAGAAAAAAACAAAATAAAAACAGGGAGCTAAGTCAATGCCTTCCTTATCAACAAAAGAACGCCGTTACATGCGGGATGCATCCCTTCCCTTCCCAGTACCATCCTTCACCCTAACTCCCATACTTTAACCATAGTTAGCTTAACTCTCTCTCTCTCTCTCTCTCTCTCTCAAATATAACTCTCTCTCTGTCCCTTCTGTCTCTCACATCGTTCCCTGTTTTTTCCATCTTCTGTGCTCGTGATAAATAAAGAGAGAAATAAAAGAAGAAACAAAAAACCCTCTTCGCTGTAAAACTAAAAATCCACAAAGGCGTATTCCATCTTTTTCTCCCTTGCATATCTGATTTTGCTTCTTACATTCATATTCATTGACTAAATTATGTCCAGTTTATAGAGAAAACAAACCCTCTCTGTTTTTATTTTATGAATATTTTCACAATAATTAGGAGGTTTTAGTTTTCTTTTGTTCTGTTGTGAGGAATGGTGGTCAAAATGATGAGGTGGCGGCCATGGCCACCGCTGGTTTCGAAGAAGTACGAGGTGAGGCTCGTTGTTCGAAGGATGGAGGGTTGGGATGTAGTGCGGGAAGCTGTAGCTGCTGCGCCTGGGACATCTTCAGGAGGTGATTTGAAGGATAAGTCGGAGAAATTGACGGTGGAGATTAGGTGGAAAGGACCCAAATTGGCCTTGAGCTCGCTGAGGAGGACGGCGGTGAAGAGGAATTTTACGAAAGAAGTGGAGGTTTGTGGTGCGGAGGGGGAAAACGGTGGCGTTTTGGTGGAGTGGGATGAGGAGTTCGAGAGTTTGTGTACTTTGTCTGCTTATAAAGAAAATGTGTTTCATCCTTGGGAGATCTCTTTCACTGTCTTCAATGTGTGTTCTTCTTTTCTTCTTTGCTTCTCTCTCCAAATAAATTTATTTTTCTTCTCAAGATGGTTTATGGGTCTTTTGTGTTTTTGTCATTTATCAAGTGGGATTTTGTCTTCTTGTCTGTTGAAATAGAAAAAGAAAAATTTTGGGCTGTAGAATCTAGGAAAATTCATGTGGACTGTGAAATTGATAGCGTTTATGAAACTTGAGATATGATTTTTTTTTTTAAATTCAGGGATGAATTTAAAATTTCATTTTTGGTATTTGGTTACTGATAGTTTACGGGTTGCTTGTAATTGAGATGAAGAGGTTTCTTAATTGAAGAATATAAGCATATGAAGGGGTGTTCTTTATTTTTTTTGTTTTGTGGGTTATTGTGGTAGTCAATTTGGGGGAACAAAGGATTCTTAATTGATTTTTGGGGATTTGGTGGTTGGATTTAATGGAGTATGTTTTCTCTCATCATTTTGACTCGACAAAGCTTGGGTCTTTTGGATATCTTTGAGGTTTTTTTGGCTGATAGTTTTGCGTTTTTAAACCTGTTAACTTTCTGGGGAACTTAGCGGTTTTGTTTTCTGATCCAGGGTGGGAACCAAGGGCAGAAGAACAAGGTTCCTGCTGTTGGAACAGCAACAGTGAACCTTGCTGAATTTGCATCTGCAGCTGAACAGAAAGAGTTTGAGTTAAGACTTCCTCTTGTGGTCTCTGCTGGTGTGGCTGAGCCTCAACCCTTGCTCTGTGTACGTGCCTTTGAATTTCTTCCAATTTCCATCACATTCTCACTGGTTTTTTAAAATTATCCCGCAACATTTTAAAATCTGCCTTTTCCGGTTTTAATATTTTCACAATTTTTATAGTTTCTTACCTCAGCTTGTATGAATCATGCAGGTATCGCTCAGCTTATTGGAGTTGAGAACTGCTACCGAGACCTCTGAGCCATTACAGAGAGCCATAGTACCAGTTCCATCGCCACCTCAATCTGGAGAAGCTGTCTCAACTGAAAAGGATGAGCTCTCTGCACTTAAAGCTGGTCTCAGAAAGGTAAAGATTTTTACAGGATATGTGTCTACCAGGAGAGCAAAAAAGGCCTGTCGCGAGGAAGAGGGCAGTGAAGGCAGGTGCTCTGCCAGGAGCGAGGATGGTGAGGATAACTATCCATTTGATTCTGAGTCACTCGATGATTTGGAGGAAGGAGAGTCTGATGAGATCAAGGAAGATTCTACTGTGAGGAAGTCATTTAGTTATGGCACGCTGGCTTCTGCAAACTATGCTGGAGGACCCTTTCACTCTAGTACAATGATAAATGATGAAGATGAAGATTGGGTTTACTACAGCAATCGCAAGTCAGATGTGGGTTGCTCACATAGTGATGATTATACACCATCAGTGTCTGCACCATCTCTCTTGCAAAGCTCTAAGCGCAGCATATTACCTTGGAGGAAGAGGAAGTTGAGCTTTAGGTCTCCTAAAGCTAAAGGAGAGCCATTGTTGAAGAAGGCATATGGAGAAGAAGGGGGGGATGATATTGATTTTGATCGCCGGCAGCTTAGCTCTGATGAATCTCTTGCTCTTGGGGTAAGTCATGCTTTTATAAAGCTTTTTATTTCCAATTTAGCAGTATTAAAAGTACAAAAATGAAAATACTGATGATCATCTTGAAGGATGGTAAAGGTGGTTTTGTGATGACTAATTCATTTCATAAATTAGACATGGTTAATTGAAACAATGGTTGCTG
This sequence comes from Populus alba x Populus glandulosa, assembly GCA_033617975.1. Taxonomy (NCBI): domain Eukaryota; kingdom Viridiplantae; phylum Streptophyta; class Magnoliopsida; order Malpighiales; family Salicaceae; genus Populus; species Populus alba x Populus glandulosa. The sequence continues at coordinate 20,638,319 of CM066148.1, forward strand.
TTTTGCAGTGGCATAAGGCAGACGAGGATACATCTGCAAATCGATCATCAGTTTCTGAATTTGGTGATGACAATTTTGCCATAGGCAGTTGGGAGAAAAAAGAAGTGATAAGCCGTGATGGGCAGATGAAGCTTCAAACTGAGGTTTTCTTTGCTTCCATTGATCAGCGAAGTGAGCGGGCTGCAGGTGAAAGTGCATGTACAGCCCTTGTTGCTGTTATTGCTGATTGGTTTCAGAATAACCGTGGTCTGATGCCCATTAAGTCCCAGTTTGATAGTCTCATCAGAGAAGGGTCCTTGGAATGGAGAAACCTCTGTGAGAATGAAACCTACAGGGAGCGGTTCCCTGACAAACACTTCGACCTTGAAACAGTTCTCCAAGCCAAAATACGTTTTCTCTCTGTACTCCCTGGCAAGTCCTTTATCGGGTTTTTCCATCCAGAAGGGATGGATGAGGGAAGGTTTGACTTTTTGCAAGGTGCCATGTCCTTCGATAACATTTGGGATGAGATAAGCCGCACTGGATTGGAATGTCCAAGCGATGATGAACCTCAGGTGTATGTTGTAAGTTGGAACGACCATTTTTTCATTCTAAAGGTTGAACCGAAAGCTTACTACATTATAGACACATTAGGAGAGAGGCTCTATGAGGGATGCAATCAGGCCTACATTTTGAAATTTGACAGTAACACGATTATTCATAAGTTGCAAAATGATACAGAATCATCCGATGAGAAAACAATGGGTGATCAGCAGAATGTGCCAGCCACAGTGGAACCTAAGGATCAGCAGCAGGTGAACCCGAAGGAGGAGGAAGCTTCTATGCTTGGGGCAATAATAACCAATCCTGAAGAACCAACTAAAAGCGAGGAACCATTAAAGAGTGAGGAAGAAGGGGAGGTTGTGTGCCAAGGAAAAGATTCTTGCAAGGAGTACATAAAGAGCTTCTTGGCAGCAATTCCAATCAGGGAATTACAGGCAGACATCAAGAAAGGTTTGATGGCATCAAAACCTCTTCATCATCGGTTGCAGATCGAGTTCCACTACACCCAGCACTTGCAAACATTAACTGAAACTCATGCGACAGAAATGTTGACAGCACCACCGGAGTCGGTCAATGGCTCCATATGAGAGGCTACTGTTTAGAGACTTGCTGTAAATCTTAGGAAGTGTGATTAGTCTAACTAAAGTTTCATTTTACAAACGGTATCTTGTGATGTGAATGGCATTAACAAAGAGGGACCTTTTTCAACTTTTTGAAGAGTTTGAAGAGAAAAGGGTCGTGTTGTTTTTCTTCTAATCTGGTCTTCAAACGGAGCTGTCCAAACTTTTCCACTTGTTTGCACGTAGTTGTTGGAATTTGGCATGATCTACCGTTTATTCTTTGGCCAGCCTTTCATGGGAATGGCTGCTTCCGTGCATTGCTGTAAAATCTCTCTCAATTGAATGAGCTCCAACTCACTTTTAAAACTTTTTGGCGATTCTCAAAATATTCTCCTTCTAAGAGAACAAGTAACTTTTGTAGACTGGTATAGAAATATTCTTCGACTGTTCTGTACCCCGTTTCTGACATCAAGTTCCCATACGATCCACTGATGGCAATAATCTGACCCTAGAGATTTTTCTTTCAGAAAATTGATGCTTTAAACATTTAAGGACTCTGGTTCTTTTACAACTTATTTGTTTGGAACCAAATATTTCCTTTCCCTGTGCCGTGTTAGCTGTAAAGAGGAACTTTGCAGGATTGACATTCAAGGACATGAAAAGATTCTTTGAAATGCATGTTTCTTTTCTAGATAACCATCCAGCCTAAAGTCGCGTCGTTTAGCTGCCACGACAAACATTTGTAACGTATGTGATATCATGCTGTGTGGAGGGGAAATGGTTTTCTATAGAATTCCTACCCCAGCTGTGCACGTTCAGAATATACCCTTCCAATATAGCATCGTTACGAACATGTCACTTTCATGGAGAACGTTTGAAGTACTGTATGTATTTGGATGATCTTACCAAGATTCCTGACCAAGAATTTTAACCAGATTAATGTAAAAATGATAACGATAGCTGCATCATTTAATGGTGATTAGAAGCTCCTTTCCTGCTTGTCAACTTGAGTGAAATTCTCCATGTACTTGTTGCGGTTTGCGCATGCATCACGCTGTTCTTTGGACTCAGAAACTGAAAATATTTTATCAATTTCTCTCGCTGTTAGTAGTACTTAATGATGGTGATTATGGCGGGGATAGGTGAAGATGAGGATGTTGATCACAACGAATACTCATGAGCTGTTCCAGCAGGGAAACAAAATAATAGAAATTCATTGAGCTAGCATTTTTTATCAAGTTGAGAACTATATAAATTGGTTTTATAAGATACACTTGCGCTGGGAAATTCACAGGCGTTAGAAGAGTACTGATAAATGATAACAACTTGATTACCTCATCTGCTTGATACAGCACCATAATTATACTGAAGAAACATGCTACTTGCAGCCTTTCAGTACGTTGCCATTTGGCTCAACCTTTGACTTGTTTGTTAGCCTTCCTGGTAGCAGATTTATGAATCACCTCAGGGGAAAGGAGCAGCCTTAAACAATGGCTAGAACAACCAACCCTCCTTCGTATAAGCCTCTTAGAGTTTAAATGGTTATTTAATATGGTATCAGAATTTTAATAACCAAGTGATCACGAGTTTAAATTTTACCATCTTTATTTATGTTATAAAAATTAAACATAAAAAAATATGAATCTATACAAGCTTCAAGCTCAAAAAGCTTTCATTTGAGGGGATATGTTAGGGAATAATATAAATTATATATTGAAATATCACCTAATAATTTAAGCTATTGGATTGAGATGTTTCTTTGACATGGTATTAGAGTCTTGATAACCAAGCAGTCATGAGTTTGAATTTTATTATCTATTTTTTTTTAAATTAAACATATAGTAATATAAGCCTAGTAAGTTTCAAGTTTATAAAATTTTTACTTGAGGATATATATTAAAAAATAATATAAATTTTAGAGTATTTTTTTTTTACAAGGCCCACCAATAATAATATTTAGAAAAGTTTCAGGCTATTGCACGCGAGGCAAGGCCTCAGCTCAACAAGGAGGTTCGGTATTTGAATGAGTGAAAATGGGCCTTCTTCAAGGCTGATTATTGGCTCTATAGTCTCAACAAGTACAAGTTTTGTTCCCTGCCCATCAGCTTGGCAACAGTACATTTGATGTCTGACTGTAGCAGTTAAATTAGAAAAATTTGTTGATGGACATGAAATGTCCTGATTTAAACAATTTCTTTGGTTTCCTTTTGAATTATCCTGTACTTGTATAGAAGAAGAACACTTGGACACGAGCACCGCAAGCTAAGAAAATATTGTTAGAGTTTGACTCCTGACCGTGCATGCACCAAGGTTTGTTTGATTATCAGCTTTCTTTCAGAAGATTCAGAGCATAAAATCAAAGATTTCTTACTCCATTACTTGTGTGCAGTTTGATTGTTCCCATTTTCCCTACATAATTTGACAGAAAGCATGGAATCAACAACTGGTAGCTTCGATTTAACAACGCAAAAAGATGTCTTGCTCATGATAAAAGGCCACAGGCAATGGATAGGCATAATAATGAGCTCACACTTTCCATTATTGCACCAAACTTCCTTTTGTTACCAACCGGTGACTTCACTTATGATATTAGGGAGAGCCATGTGCGTGTTCTCCCCCTCCCCAACCCATTATTATTCCAAACTTACCTTGACAATGATTCAAGCTCAAACCCACAAGGCTCCACACTCCACATAAACCCACCTTGAATTGATTCTTTCCCGTGTTGTCATCACCCTTGCCTGCTTGCTTCCTGAGGTTTATTTTCATTTTTATCCTAGAACACCATAATTCAACGTTACTATCCAAGAGATGCCTGCTAATATGAAGCTCTATTATGCTTCCACATGTCTGATATTCCCCTAATTATCATTACCTTACATGATCAGATCATGATACAGTTCCTTGAGAGAAGAAAAAGGAATCCTCACTTGAGAATCCTGTAAAATTAGAATGGCAGTTTGGTCTATCTTTGCAACCTAATGCACATCTGTTTCTAACAATTGTACAGACAACATGCCGTAACAAAAAATAAATAAGAATGAAACAAAGAAGAGGCAGCAGAATTCATAGGACAAAAGGATCAAGAATGCCTTCAAGAAAGAAATGGCAGCCAGATTTGCAGCAACAAATGGTCACATCATATCTCTCTCTATACTCTCAGGACATCCAATGCAAATGCAATCAATATATTTCCGTTTTTTCTTAACCACAATATGTTTCCACTTTAAGACTTGTAAATTGCAACTGAAATTTAAATGAAGAGAAATGTTAGAGAAGATAGGAAAACAAGATTAAAAAAAAGGGGGGTGAGCAAGGAAATAACAATAGATTTTCTAGAGCAGAAAGGGCTTTAACTACTCTGTCGCAAGCACTCAGGACACTTGGTGTTACATTTCATTAACTCCTCCACTCATATATATAGGCCTAGCATCTTGTGCTGCAACTGAAGCAGCAGGGTTCTATCCAAGCACTGTACAAGTTACAAGATAGTCTGATATTATAAACTGAAGAAATAGTTAGGGAAGATGGAAAACATTACAGAATCAACAAAGAGCTTCAGGACAATAGCTGGACTTTCAGCTGCAGATGGGGCACTTAGCCAATCCGTTTTCATTACATTCAGGGCATCTAATGCACTTCTCATCATTCTGATCATCTTCAAAGACCTTACAACTGCCATTACAATTGGAGCAAACAACAAATCGCTTGTTGCCGCAACCATTGCATGGGGAATTAGACAGGTTGAGAGGTATACCAGCCAAGAGCTTCTTCAGCCTACCTTGCTCGTGCAAGCCAATCACTTCATCAGCTCCTCCTATGTACCTTCCCTTTATGAAAAGCCTTGGAGGAATCACTCTGCCACCCAGTATCCTCCATAGTTCCTCCCTGAATTCCAAGTGGAAAGAAACATCTCTCTCGCAGAACATTACTTTCAAACTTTCCAACAAAAACCGAATAGCATGACAATCCTCAAATGTCTTTCTTATACTTCTGAAGCTTGTTGTGTAGAGAATCACAGACTGGCTTCCTCCTGGAAGACATTTCTCTTCAAAATCTAAAAGAGACGGATGTTCTTCAATCTCTTTCTCAGCTTCATTTTCTGTGTCTTGCTCCACGGTGATCTCCGTTGAGACTGGAGCCTCAGGACCATCCACGGCAGGCACTCTGTCATTGGATACTACGGAGGTTGCAATGTTCACCTTGTCGACAAAATTAAGTTCCAAATCCAGTTCTTCATCTTTTGATTCAGTTTTGTGTTTTGATACACCAAAACTACCAGCTAGAATGTCTTTTTTGGGATCCTCTTGTATGTAAATTGGTGGTATCTGCAGGTTCTGATAGGAAAAACTTTCTGTGGAGTTCAGATGGGAAACTAGACCTTGTTTCAGTGTGCTTATACTCGGAATGAAATTCAATTTCTTTAGGAATCTTCCCTTCATTGATTTCATTTCTTTTGCTTACAAAATGGATGGGGTGTGATGACAACCAGTTGAAGAGGGAAGGGTGGATTTTGTCTGAGAATGACTTATGAAGAGACTAGAGGACATGAAACAGCAGTGGAGGTTTCTCTTTTGGTTTCCAGTGGCACAAAAGTGAAAAGCTTTGCGTGGGTAATTGATTGCTTTTTAAAGCCATGAATTGATCACTGCACAAATTGTGGGGGCTAGGTGGAGTCCATGGCAACCCTTTTATCAGAGGACCCTGACCCTTTAGGTCTTTTACCAACAACTTGGTGTCTCATCAGGTATGAAGAGTACCACACCACCTCAAACAATGAGCGAGGGGATGTGCTTTTCATTTCAAGTAATTGGTTGGCAAAGGCACCACAGCCTGGTTTCCCTGCCATTGGCACTCATGCCCTTGATGCCATGTTGTGGCACGGTTTGATTGGTGGTGGAACACCAGGGGGGATGGTTCCGAGGCAGCAGAGCTGCACCCCTGTAGACATGGTGTGCCAGAAGCACAGGTGTTGTGCTCTTCAATATAACACGGATAAACGTATTTGATTAATGGAGCTTTCCTTTCCCTTTCATTGATGGTGCCGGAAATTCTTTTTTTGCCCCACTTTCAACAAATCCTGTAATTCAAAAGGAGAAAAAGAAAAGTTGAACCCTCTAGCCTCTAGGCAACAACTCGAGTCAGCAAATTAACCTTAGTGGAACGTAAGAAAAGCTCGATTGTAATGGGTTGAGAGTAGGATCATTAATGTTAAGTTGAACGGAAAATCTCAAGGAGTAAAAACCCCATGCAATTGTATGCAATAGTCAATAACTAACCATCGAATTAGAGGAGGTAGATTATAAACCTATCATTTGTTTATATATATATATATATATATATACACCCAAACATCAAAACTATGAATTGGAATATCTAACAATTAAACCCAGAAATAATATATTTTACAAAGAACGAAGGAGGAAGCACAGAGATTAAAGAGTACAAGAACAGGTTAAAGGTTGAGTGAGATGAATTCACAAGTCATTTAGATATCTCTCTCTGTTTTATAGGCTGAGCATTATATTTTATTTAGTTTTCGGAGTTGATTGATGATTGTATCCAGTTATAACGTTGTTATTTTTATGGTTAAAAAGATATAAAAACATTTTTTTTTATTTAAAAAAAGGAGAAGGGTAAAAAATGAAGTTTTGGGACCTCGAGGGCTGAGAAAAGGACCTCGTCATGTGGTGACCAAACAATCACCAGAAAGCGGGCTCGTTATTTAGAAAAGTGGGTTTTTTTCCCATCTCTCAGAAAGCATTTTGCAGCATGGAATCCAATCTGTAAGGCAGGTCTCAAAGCACACATGAGGACATCAGGGACATGCATAGCGAATAATCTGTGTTCTCGTATTATTCATTCATAGAAAATTGATTTCTCTTTAGCAGACCAATCATTTTGCACCAAATATGTAGTTGATCCTTCAATGATCACAACATCAGTTTTTATTCCCTTCCTGCATCTGTGCAATATGGCATACCGTTTCATTCAATAGTCATCTGTTTCGAAAACAAATTACCTCAAAGTTCAAGTGAGCAGATAGCCTATCATCCTGCAATCATACTGCATCAAAGGATACATAATGGGCATTGACAATTCTCAATAACGGAGCTACCGAATTGATCCTCGTATTAAGAAAATGGAGCTTAATCATACATTACACATCATGACATTGTAGCTATATTAGGGTAGCTAAAAGGTATCCATGATACAGAAGTGATGGTGCTTAGACCATGAGGCGAGCCTTCAAGGCACCTAAACGTCAGAAACGGATGATGCAGAACCAATGCGAAAACCAAAGGAAATGCAAGTAAGTTCACGACTTTCTCCATTAATCATCTTCATAGTAAGAGAGTATGAACCCTGCAAATGACAAACATTGGCAGGTAAATGCAAAATCCATTCATCTGATTGATCTCACTATCTTGCCTCCACAATAAAATTAGATCCAGTGATTCAAACCAGGGACCTTTCAAAAGCCATTTCGAATCAAATAGTCAACAATTCAAAAGAAATGAGAAAAGAAACAGGCTGGGATAGTCTATCCTCCATATGTTGTAACTACTCATAAGAAGGATAATAACAAAAAAAGGTGAGGGTGGAGTTGATAGAGATTCAAGCAAGAGTAGAAATAACATGGTGTTAAATTTTTCATTAAAAAGAAAATTAGGAGTTTGATTTGATTCACAGAAAAGTAACATTATTGTCATTAAACTAATAATGCTTGTTTAAAAGGAAAATTATGTCCAGCAGAAACATCTATTCATGGATGATAGCAGCTGTGATGGTGTTATTCTGGACAATTCCCTACTATCAAACAGTGCTTCAGAGAAACTGATCACCGAAGAGTGCACCCACAGGCTACAGAGATTGAAGTAGCTAGATCATAATTGGAGAAAACAATGACCATGTACCACTCACCATTTTGCTCTAGAAAATAATAACGGATTTCATGACATCTAATGGAGGTTTTAAAATTCATGATGTTGCAAGAAAAAACAGGCATATATGGTTAACAAAACAATGAGTTGGAAACAAACCAAATCAATTAATCCCAAAACTAAGATTGCTAACTTAGAGATCTCAAAAGGGAATATTATAAGAAACAATATCCCATCATCCACTTCACTTTACTCAGTTTTCACTCCTGAAAAAATCATGCTCCTTGAGATTTACATGCCAAATAAATTGCCCACAGCTGCAAAAAACTTAAACAGCTGAGCTTGAATAGCCAGTTGCTTAGTTCAAAGCATCTGATTATATGCCATAATCATGTCATCCTCGACAGAATTTTCCAAACACACGGATGTGACATCCACAATATCCAATCAATAACATCCATCAAAATATATGTAAAATGCATATAAATCACTTACAGGTGGAGTGAACCCAGGCAACTCTTCAGTGTGAGACACCACAAAATTACCACTGGTTACAGGGCAGGACGTCTCCTCGCAAAGATCATGATCCTGACTATACACAGGAAATCCGAAGTATCTAACATCGACCCTCATTTTCCCATCAGTTATTGATTCACCTGTATTAATTAAATAATTAAAATTCAGCAATCAGACTTGCAACTTATAATCATCCAATTTTTTTTTTAAATCCAGCAATTGATTCACCTGTATTAATTAACTATAATTCAACGATCAAAATAACAAAATGAAATTATCCCAAAAACAAAAGCAAAAGCCATTAATTTCCATAAGAAAGAAAAAAATAGTCACTTGTTGTTGCAGAGATAGTGAAGGTCGCTGGTTTCCCTTTCTTCACCGGATTTGGGCTTATCTTCACTCCGCTAACTTTAACGTCATAATCCTTGTTATTATCTGCATGAAAAAAAGAAGAAGATTCAATTAAATTAAAATAAAACAAGATTTTGGTTGAGATAAATTGGAAAGAGAGGATTTAGAGAGGGAGAGACCGCAGTACTGGAATTTGGAGGCTTGAATCGAAGGTAGGATCAGACAAAGCGAGATAAGCAAAGGACCTATCATCATGCAGTGAGCCATTTATTTCAGAGAATCTAAAGAAATCGTAGAGATTTTAGGAGGAAGGAATATTAGTGGAATAAGAATTTAATCAATCTGGGGGTTTTCTTCTGAGGGGCTTTGGACAGAGCAGGTATCCAATATGATATTATTAATCTTTGGATTTGAATGGTCCAGATACGTCGAGGGTGGCGTTGGTGTATGATTAGAATGGTAGTTGGCTTCAAGATGGATGATTGGTTGGGTTTTAATAATTTAATTTTCTGTCCCCACTTACACCTACACTGCATTAACATTAATTATTATTTTTTTTAAAACTAAAAGATGTATCATGTATTGCACACTATCAACATTAAAAAAATAACCTCTTTCTACCAAAAACACACAAAAAAAAAACCATTTCAAACAAAACGAAAAAAACTCTAAATAGTAGAGAAATCACTTTACACCTAGAAAAAAAAAACACTATTCATTGTTATAATAAAATTATGGTTTTTGCCTTCAAAGAAAAAAAAAATAGCTTGAATGGGAGATAATTCAATTTTTTCTCATTATCGATTGTCACCGGGTATATATGGTTTTTTTTTTAATTTAAAAAATAGTAAATAATTAAATTACACTCCAAAAAAAAAAATTCAAGTATTGATAAATGATGTTTTTTTTTTAAATACAATGAAAAGATATATTCACTCTTGGAATTAAGAAAATATAACTCATGTATTTATGATATATTTTATCTTTTCACATGTGTTTTTTTTAGTAGATTGCAGAACCAATAAAAGTAATTTGATCTTTTCCACTTAATTAATTAATATTTAAATTAAAAAACCTATTGGTACATACTCTTAGCGAGCTAGTACATGAGAGACACCCGTTCACCATTTAGGCGATGTGTGTGGCGCCTTCTGGTAACTAAACCTATCATTCTACCGTGTCATTGGAAATGCCGCCACATCATCTTCATCCTGGTTTAAAATGTGTTGGTAGTGACGAGGTGGTTTATCTTTAACGAACCATTTTTTTTTTCCCTTTCATTTCTCTTTCCTCTCAAAAAATTACAGGTTGACTCTATTTATTTTTGGTATTTTAATTTCAATCATTATTCTTTTGATTTAAATTTTTTATTCTTGGCCTGTTTATAAAAACTTTTATTTGTTTTCAATTTTATCCTTCAATTTTAATTTGTTATATACTATTATTTTTAATTCAGTCCTTATTTTTTTGATTTCTAATTTTTTTCCTTCGCTTTTTTGTAAAAATTTTATTAGTTTTCAATTTCACCATTCAATCTAAGTTTATAGTATATTATTTTTTTCAATTTAGTCCTTATTCTTTTGATTTTTTTTTTGTTAAAGTTATTTTTCTTCTCAATTTAACCCTTTAATAAATAATTTTACGTTGCCCTCTAATTTATTTATTTTTTATTTTTATTTTCATCCTCATTATTTTAATCATCTTTTTTATTTCATATTCTTTTGTGTAATTTTATCCTGATTTCATCCTTCATCATTTGATTTGCCGGGGATTGGCTTTCATGATTTTTTTCATACATGCTTCTTCCAGTTTAATGACCCGGGTCATTGGTTCAAAAACTAATGCAGGTCAATGTCTTTTTTCTTTGGCTTATTTTCTTTTTTTGACTTTATCATTCGATTTTAGTTTTTTATTTTTTAAAGATTGACTTTATGGTTTTCTTTAATTTCTTTTCTATCATGTTTTTTTAATTTCATGACCTAGGCCACGAGTTTTACAGGTTAAGTTAGGTTGGCTTGCCCTTTAATAACTAGGTTATATGTCTATCACGTTACCTTAAGCTATTTTATTTTTATTTTTTTAATCCAGTTTTGTACCTTCAATGTTTTTGTTAAAAAAAAAAACAATTTTTGTTTACTATCATTGCCTATATTGTTATCATCTAATTAAAAAAAATTAAATTATTAAACTTGATTGGGGATGTCGTGATGTGTACACTATTAAATGACAATAGCTACCACCTAATATTATGATCACTAAAAAATCTCACTAAAATTTAAGATTTTTTCTAAGTATGGACTTTGATCTATATAGACTATTGAAAAAAGTTACTTAATTTTTTTTTTTAAATATGAGCATAAGACCCATTATGGAGATTTTACAAAGTATATGTTTTGAATCCATCTAGACTAAACAAGTTTAACAAAATATTTTTCTCAAAGAAAACATCATATAAATGAATAAAATATCATATTCAATAAAATAGAAATATTCATTATATGATGAAAAACCTCATACGACCCAGGTTAAGTATAAAGCCCAAAGGGGTGGGGGAAGGGGCTAAGAGCTTGACATCAAGGAAAGGCTCTCCAGCAAGGTATACTCTGTGTTAGGTAGTTATAGCCCTAACAAGGAAGACATCAACAAAGTCAGGCATGGAATTGGATGAAAAGCATAGTGAATATCCATCTAAATTCCTTTTGACATGTTGAAGAAATACAAGTTGAAATAGCAAGGAAATTCTTGTCCCCAAGTGTCTTAATTAATGTTATAGACCCGTCAAACATCTTCTGGAACTCCTCAGAAAAATTCCTCAAAGCTTTTATCATTGCACGAGAGCTCTAGGCTTTTTCTTTGTCTGTAAAAAGTTCAACCCTTAGAGCTTCTTGGAACACCCTCATCTCAACCATCCCCTACTTTAGGGAGGCCATTTTATCATAAGCAATATGAAGCTCCCTCTCAGTTGAGTTCCACTAAAGGATCTGAACTGTTGTATCATCTTTTAGCATAACATAAGCTATTTTGAGCTCCCCCAACCTCTATAAGTACGGGTTCAGTCCAATCAAATATACTTCTAGCGAGCTACTAGACTCAATGTCTTTGAGTTCAACTACTCGCTCAGTCCAAGCGGACATGGATTTGGTGAGCTATCGAATCCAATATCTTTGAGTTTAGCTACGAGCTAACCCTAAACGGACATGAGTTTGATGAGCTTTCAGACATAATATCATTGGATTCAACTATGTGCTACAGCTAAGCGAACGTGGGTTTGACGATCTTACAAACCCAACATCCTTGGATTTAACTATTTGTTGAGCTTAAGCAGACATGAGTTTAGTGAGCTGCTAGACCCAACATCATTAGGTTTGGCTGCACACCAAGCTCATTTAAGCATGAGTCTAGCAACCCCATTGACCTTAAGCTTGGCTATGTGCCATGCCTATTTTGGCATGAGTTTGACTTACTGTTATACTCAATTAACGTGGGCTTGACGGTGTGCTAAATGCAAAGAGCTAAATGTCTGAAGATCTTTATAGGTCCAATGTTGGGCCATAAAACTCTATTTGTTTATTCTTATGATTTTTAACATAAAATATTAATATTAAAGATATTCGTCTCCCTCACCTATTAATATATAAAAATTCTCTAAGAGACTTGTCATATTTTTTGTCCTCATTAATATTGTATAAAAAATATTTAGCTTTCATTAATGCTATTATGAGAAAATGACTCTTTAGCCTCTCATTTCTAGAAAAACAATAAAGTTCAGAGGTTATAAATACTCTTAAACCACTTAGATAAAGAGTTCATAATTTTTATTTTTTAGAGATCAATACTTTTAAATCTCAAAGCATTTATCATATAAAAACAAGAAAAAAACTTTTGTTCTTGGAATTTAAAGCTTATTCTTTTATTTATTGCAATATTTTTTTTTTAAAAAAAATTATTGACTTTATCATCTGAAACTCCTTAAATTCCATTATAAAAGACTATTTTGCAAGTTCTAGATCTTTTACCATCAATTATCAACTTTTTTTAAAAGAATGAAATACTGATAAATATATGATTATTCATTGTTCAAACACCAAAAATTCTATTTCTTAAGCATATATATTAGATTTTTAGAACATCTCTCTCTCTCTCTCTCTCTCTCACACACACACACACGCACACAAAACAAAAATTCATATTCAATACGTTTAACTTTCTTAATTTTACCCGCATGCATATATTTCAATCAGGTGTACAGCATAAAATTTATTTCAAAAACTACAAAAACAAAAGAATATAGGAGACGTTACATTGTGGGAAAGAGCTGTATGGATCAATAATTGGAGCTGATCCGGTAAGATGTGATGATTTTGCAGCGTCCAGAAGGTACCCAAAGACTAAACATAATTTTTCCTTCACTATATTAGTCAATCCCGCCTGCTTGCCAGTGGAACTACCTCAGTCAGAGGGGTCGCTAGAGGTGAAGGCAATGGAGATGTTCTACAGACCGGACAAGTTGGGTGCAGCCTCAACCACGGGTCAACGCATCTGAGGTGAAAGAGATGCCCGCAATCAGGCAGCAACCGAAGCTTATCAGTGTTCTTGTAATCTGCCAAACATATGGAGCAGCATGTAGCAGTGGAGCCTGTCTTGTGTAGCTTGGCCTCCGAATACAGAAGTGTAGGATAGCTATTTAGAGTGGCCTCATCAAGCCCTATATCGACGGCAAAGTTCTGCAGGTTCAGCTGCTGATCTGCAGCATTTCTTGCTTGGGTGGGCACCGATGCCAGTTGGTTTCGCGTGCAAAAATAGGAAGTCAAAGTGATTGTTGTAATCAGCAGCAGGATTCCAATAGAGATACCGATGCCATAGCCAAATCCACCAATGTTGTTAGAGCTAAGCAATCCAGAATCCCCTGCTGTGCTATTCATGTCCTCAACGAATATTGAAGGGAGAAGCTGGAATTGGAATTAGAATTGGATATGTAGTGCTAATGGTTTGGTCAGCCATGGCTATGGCAAGAGAAATGGTGATCTATTTGGGGTGTGATAAATTTTAAAAAGTCAATGGTAAGATGGGATAGATAAAGAATATTGACAGAGTTTTAATAAAGGGAAGATGTACTTGGGCTTTGAAGTAAAGAGGGGGCAATCCGAGCCAAGCAATGCATGTGAATACATCTGTTTTTCAAATCTTCTATCAGTCTATTAACTTATTTTTTAAGCTCAACGGCTCTCATATCCTTAAATTTACGCTTGTCTTGATATGACTAGTAGAGTCAAAACACTTCTACAATCTTATATAATTCTCTTTGTGCGTGCAAAGCACGATCCAGGTCGATAATATATATGCATTCTTGATTACTATTTTATTCAAGTAAGGTCAGCCATGACTTCCCACAGGAAGGTATACAGAGCCTAGGAGTTGTTTCTTGTCTGTGGTGCTTGCTAACTTTTATATACATCACAGGCAATTACCATGAATAAGGTTGGTGCTAGTGGTGAACACTGCAGCATGCAGAATTTAAGGATTCTTCCTCCTCGTTTCTCTTTGTTCTCTCTCTGTTGCAGGCGATCTCAAAATACTCTTCATGTCAGGTTAAGGATGTCACAAGGGATGACTGGTGGTTAAGTTACTGCTCCTCCCATAGCCATATCAGTCGTGTCATTTTTTTCTGTATGTTGTGAGGCTGTGGTGGGACATGCCAAAGATTCTGCTTCTCAGGAACTCCTGCTTCTCTGGGATGACTGGCTGCATTTTGACATATGTTTATTAATCTGTCTTCATCATTCTTTCTTGTCCATTAATCACAGGCAGATTCGGGACATCCTTCAACCGCAAATGGCAGACCTAGAGTACTTGAGTCCCTCGATACACTTAAATATGAAAATTTGAGTCCCGACTGATACTGACGAGAAGCTTTTCTTCAGAGTCGGCCAAGGACTCAACTTCACAGTCGATTCTAGCAACAGAACAATAGAGCCAGGACGGGAAAAACAAAAGAAAACATTTGAAAAAAATGAAAATCTCGCAAGTTTAATTTATGATTCAAAAGGAGAATTTAAAATAGAAGAAAGAGTGAAGAAAATGAAAAGGTGAAAGGAATTAACACAGACCTGCCTCACTTATGCACTCTGCAAGAAGCTAGAACAAACCGATTGTGTTTACCATTCAACGATCGTTTTGCCTAAACAATATCTTAACATTTGGCGTGATTCAATGCATGAAAAGTTTAATGAGAACTATGCAAAACTTGATGAGAATCAAAGGTGTTAGAGAAGAGGAGAAAGATGAGGATGGGTAGTTATGTAAGAAACCAAAAAAACCCTGAGAAAACGGCTCTTTTGCTCAGAAATGAAAAGTTTTAAATGTTTTTGAAAATTTTTGCTCCCATTAGATTATTTGTATCTATATAAATTAGGATTCCAATTCATGAATTTCTCAGTTCAAAAAAGAAAAATTAGAGGATATTCAAAGTTGCGATCGGACTCTTCCACAACATCCCAGCCTCCATATAGCTCAAGGGCAAAAACACGACAACATTGTTATAGTCCACAATAAATTTTCTTTTATTTCACAATACATCCACGGTAATTTCACTTCACTTATTATTAATTTTTTTTAATATGAAGTGTGCTGTCAGTTAAAGATTATTAAGTTTAACCTCCATGTAAAAACCATCTGTATCTTTATACATAATAATACTCCATGAGATATGTATTTTATTAAGATAATATTTAAAACATCCAAGTAGCTTGAGATAAGGTTCATATTTTGAATAATTAGTTAATTTTTTAATTTTAATAATTTAATTTATTTTTTTAGATAAAATGGTTAGGGCATGATATCTCAAAATATATTTTTTTGATGAATTTTGAGACTCTTTAATACCGAAGTAATTATCTATTTTAAAGAAACTACAATATTATTTTAGAGAGAGATACTAAAAATAAATATACAATAAATAATGTAGATCGAAAACCTACATGTTTAAAAGATTAATATTGTATTTGTAATTCATGAATCTTTTTATAAAGAGGGGGGTTAAAATATAATTTTTTTTTTTAATAGTTTCAATGAGAAAAAATATTTTTAACATATATATTAGTAAGTGATAAATATTTTTATATAAATATTAATATTAATGAAAATATGATGATCCTTTAAAGACTTATATAATATTAATATCAATCACAATATGATAAATTTTTTAATTTTTTTTTTATCTTAAATTATAGAAAGTGAACTAAACTTCTTTTTTAAACTGAGCTCATGTGAGATTTGTGTTTTTCCTAGGCATTATAGATATTTTTTTAAGGTTGAGCCTATAATACAGATCTAAACTGTTTTTCAAGCTGAGCCCATGATAGCTATACTAAATTTATAGAGAGAATTGTAATTTTTACATTCTGAAACCAGAAAGAATTTTACTTTACACAATCTAATAGAAATTTAACCACTTCACATAATTATTAACCGGATCAATTTACTGTTTTCTTTTTTGTTCCTAAACCTTTGAGAAATTTTTTTTTAAGAAATATAAAAAAATAGCAATGGTAGAGAAGATTAATACCTAAAAACATGAAAAAAATAAATAATGCGGCCAGTGAAAATCTTGGAAAACTGAATGTTAAAAAAGCCGTAGAAAATAATAACGGCAACAATATCAAACGGGCCTTAATAAAGAGTGCCAGCTAGAGAGTCGGAAAAATAGCCCACTACGTTTAAGTTGGGCCATCAAAGTAAGCCCAATCCAATGTAGCCCAATCCTCCTTCCGGCAAGAGATTCCTTCCCGCTCCCTCCCTCCCTCCCTCCCTCTCTCTCTTCTACGAAGTCAAAACTTAATAAAAAGCTAAAAACCAAAAAACACCCGACCAAAGCAACCGCCTGAGAACAGGATGACAACGTTGACAAGAGAGCTAAAACCTCTCCTTTTATTCCTCGTAACAATAACATCATCAACTCTATTGCCTGTACAATCAGACGACACGAACCATGTCTACTCACCCTGTGCAGACACCACTGTACAGGTATCAGATGGCTTCACTTTATCTATCGCTTTTTCGTCGAGTAAGGCTTTCTTCTTCAACAGTACCCTACAGTTGTCTCCCTGTGACAGCAGACTTTCTCTTACTAGCCAGAATTCTCAGATCTCAGTTTTTAGACCTAAAGTCGATGAGATCTCTCTCCTCACCATCAACACCTCATCCTTCTCTCCGGTTAGTTGAACCCCCGCTCTCTCTGTATGCTTTCTTTAATTTTCTGTTGTTTTTTTATTTGGATATTTTAAATTAAGTCAATTGGGGTTTTATCCCTCTACTAGATTCAAAACATTGATCGTGCCCAGCCCATAGATCAGTTTCTTTGTTTAATTGATTAATCTTTAGTGCCAAGTCCATTTATATGTGCCAGGAACATGTACTGTTCATTCTTGCTCGACCAAGAACAATTGAAATCTTTTCCTTCATGTGTTGTGTCTTAGACTCCCACAAAATGCAGAATTCGGCAATTTGTTGGGAAATAGTTGTTATTGCTAGAGCAAGCATATAGTTTTTGAAAAATGCTGATAAAGTGATACCTGGGTTGTGGAAATAGAAGAAGATTTTATTTCAAGTAATTAAATAAACAAGGTATCTGTTCCTTTTGCCTACTTATAATCACCTTGGAGTGTTGAAAATGTTCATCAAGGAGTGTTAAGATTAATTCACGTTCTTCCAATTGTCAGAAAATTATAAATAAATTGAGTTGACGGAGTAAAGGGTGCAGTGAGAGATCTGGAGACAAAAGTTGAAAGAAACAAATGTATATACTCTTAGAGTTCATGTGTTGCTTATTTGTTTTAGAACTATAATAAACAATATGAGTATTTCTAGATTCCAGTGAGATGTTATCTTCACACAAACCAAAACTAGACTCTAGCATGCCTATAGGCTAGACTGTCGGTTGCACTTGGAAATAAATAATCTCTTTTTTTTTTTTTTATAACTCGGGGTGTCCGAGTCAGTTTACACGCATCACGACTAATTCCTAGACTCATTAAACATCCTGCAAGCCCATTGATTAGGTAAGGTACCGCAGAGATAACAAACATGTATAAGCAAGACTTGAACCAAGATGCAGAGAAATGACACAAGGCCCTTCCACCACTGGAAATAAATAATCTCTTTCATTGCCATGACGAAGTATCTTTTTTATACATCTTTCACCACAGTACACATGTTGCAACTGTAACAACTGTTTAACCTTTGTCACTATAACTCCTATGTACCTTACTCTTCCTCACCTAAAATGAAAAACTAGCAGCTGCAAATAAAAAGACTAGTAAATTTTGACCAAGAGCAGACTATTTCAATGGAACTGTAGTTAAAATTCATTCTCCGAGGAATGTCTAGTTTTTTTAGTTGAGATCCGAATTGAGCTCTTTACAGATGAATATTATCTGATAACCTCTCCTTAAAATTCCACATTCATTTATCTATATTTACACCAGATAGGAAATAACTTACCTGCAATCTCACACAGTGAATATTAATTTGTTGATAGCAATATACATGTTTATCAAGTCATGCATGGTAGCAACCTAGGTACCGTAAAGTCGTAAACCATAAGGCTGGATATAAGTTGTCGCACGTGTGCGGCGTCGCGGCGAAAATAACATAGTTTTTTCATTTTCTTAATCTATAATGTAAATCTATCTATATCTATGGGGATACAACAAAAATATTGTCTTTTATTGGTAGAAAATGGAATGGGAGTCGCCACCTAGTATTTTGGTCACTAGAAACCCTAACTGGTCTCAGAGATCGGGTACGGGGACTGGTTGCGTAAAGGGAAGGTATTAGCACCCCAAATACGCCCTACCTAAGGTAAGCTGCATTGTTTTATTGTCTGATAAAAACTAAGGTATTTTCGTGTTTTCCTAGTTGTTGGTCTGTCTATGGTTCAAGAAAAATCCTCCTCGGTAAGAAAGAATTTATCTTATCGGGTAAAATCCTAACCGTTCTAACGTCCATACCAAAATTTCATTAATAATATTTAGGAATACGTTTTACGTATAAATTCGTAATCCCAAATACTAAAAGAAAACAAAAAAAGATTTTTTGAATTTTTGAAATATTGGCCTAGTTCTCATGGCTTAAATAAACTGGTTATTAAAGCCAAAATGCATGCTAATACATATATTGTTTTGAAAATTTTCTTTGTTGTGTGAAAATATGATGTTATAATATATATATATATATATATATATATATATATATATATATATATATATATATATATATTGGAGAGACTAGGCCGTATGCATGAAAACAAAACTCTTTTTTGGAAAATATTTATTGTTTGATGTTTTAACAAAAATCGGGTATTTTAATACTGGGTTTGTATTCTTACGGTATAAAAATACAACCCAATATTAATCCACTTTGATAAAAATATGCAGAAAAATCAACAACATTTTTAGGGACTTTTTAGAAATTTTTTTGAAAGCAAAAACATTTTTTTTTATTCTGAAAATCTTTGATATTTTGACGATAACCTGGTATTTTTAACACTGGTTTTGTATCTTTACGGTATAAAAATACAAACCAACATTAAACACTTTTGACCAAAATATGCAGGAAAATCAACAATATTTTTAAAGATTTTTCAGAATATTTTTTTTATTTTTACAATGTATATATACCATATATATCACATAATATATAATAATATATAATATAATATATTAAGTGGGCGGGCCGGCCCAAATAAATGGGCCGGACAGCCTAGAAAACAAAAAAAAACGTTGGGCCGACCTCGGCCCACAGTAAACTGGGCCGGTCTCGGCCCAACTAAAAAATTACTCCTCGGTCTGGGCCCGACCGGCCCAGATCACAGGGCTGGGCCAGACCCATTCTGGCCCAGCCAAAGAAAAACCTCCGGGCCAGAACCCGTCTGGCCCAGAGAAGGAAAAACAACGCTGGGCCAGCATCAACCTGGCCCAGCAAACACGAACGGGGGGAGGGAATTATTTTCCCTCCCCACCTCCTGCATGCAGAAACGATTCTGCATGCAGGAGGAAAATTTATGCTAATTTAAGGGAAACAAAAATGCAGGGGGAAGAGGCGTACCTGGTGAGGCTACGGGGACGTGGCTCCACGAACGGTGGCTGCGGGCGGTGCTGCGACTGTTCGAACGGCGGAGGGTGCGGTTGCTGCCAACGGTTCGTCGTCGTTCCCCCCGGTTTGCTGCTTCGGTTTCGGTTTCTTCAGTTCCCTCCCGGTGTCAGCTTTCCCAAGCTTCTCAACTTTGGGTTCTTTTGTTTCTGTTTTTTTTTTTAAGTGGTTTCTCTCTCCTTCGGTTTCTCTCTCTCTCTTCTTTTGTCTCGGTTTTTTCTTTTTTTTCTCCTCTGCTTCTCCTCTCTTTTTTTCGTCCCCCTTTTCTTCGGGTCACCTGCTTTTATAAAGGGGAGAAGGAGCCTTGGGGCGAACAAAGGTGGAGGCTGGTCGGCCACGGGGCGCGACTGTCAAGGCGTGCGGGCTTCGGTCCCGATGTGGTGCGCGGCGGGTGGTCGGCCAATGTCCTCAACGGCGTGTGGGTTTCGGTCCGGTCGGTAGGAGAGGGGGACAAGCGCCATTTAAATAAGCTTTCTTTTTTCCTTGTTTTCTGCTGCCTGTTCGGGGGGGGGGGGGGAAGAAGAAAGGTGAACAGTGCCGTTCAAAACGGCACCGTTCGGTCCTCTCTTTTGTTTTTTTTTTTTTTTTTATGTATGAAACGGCGTCGTTTTGAAGAAAACGCGCCGTTTCATTTAAAAAAAAAGCGTCAGAAATATGATTTTTCAAATCAGTCCCTAATTTATCCTTTGTTCTATTAAGTCCTCAAATCTGATCCTGATTTTAAGAATAAAATTCAATTGCACCCCCGCTAATTTCGGCCTCCACCCCTCAAGTTGGCCGCGTTTTCCATTCTAATCCTTGGCCTCTGTTTTGTTCAATTACGCCCTCAATTGATTAATAAACTTCAAATTTCTTCAATTAGGCCCCTGGACCGAATAATTTCAGCCCCTCCATTTACGCGCCTCTTCCAATTTGGTCCCTGGTTTCGGATTTTCTTAATTAAGTCCCTAATTGGCCATTAAACTTCAATATTTATGCAATTAAGCCCCTAATTTGGCCTAATAAAATCCAAAAAAATATATTTTGGCCCCAAAACTTAAAATTCTTCTAATTAAAACCCAAATTGACTTAAAAATCAATTTTTCTTGCAATCAAAACCCCTATAAAATCCATTAAAAATCCAATTAAGTCCATAAACATCCAAATTTGGGCTTTTCTCCTCAAAATTCAAAATTTCTTATCCATCAGGGCTCTCATCATCCAAGAATATACTGTAAAAAAATCCGATCTTGGTATTTTTTTTTTAACCTCCTTGACCAAATCTTCCTACCATTTTCCGAGCGCTCCTGCCTCCTGTTTATTATTTTATATATATATATATATATTTTTTTTTTTTTTTTGTGGGGACCCAAAAAATGGGTTACAACATAAGTGATGGTGCTAGGGGCTTTCAATCTCTTTTTTTGTATCCCCTTTTGTTGGTGAACGGTATCAACCAAGGTATCCAGAGCTGAACTGGGTATAAGCTCGAGAGTACTTTTATTCAGTTTGCTGTATCCCCTTTTGTTGTTGGTGCTTTGCAGGGCGATTATGGTGGGTATATGGTTGCATTTGCCGGTCGAAAATATGCTGCAAGGTCTCTCCCTGCTTTTGTTGCAAACAGTACATACACTGTGACAAGCTTCACTCTGGTAAGAGACGATCCAGGACCCATTATGATCTCGATTTAGCTTCATAAGATCATCAGGAACCCATTAAATTTCTGTAATGCAGGTGCTTGAGTTTACGAAGGGAAGCCTACAGAACTTATATTGGAAAAGGGATGGCTGCGCTCAATGTTCAGGAAACTCAAAATTTGTCTGCCTCAACAATCAGGACTGTGCAATCGGAACATCCAGTTGCAAAAAAAACGGAGGTAGTGTTGATTGCAGCCTTGGGATACAATTGGCATTCTCTGGCACAGACAAACACTTTTCTGCTCTAAACTCATGGTACGAAGTGGAAAACCTTCGACAGTACTCGCTTTACGGTCTTTACTCAAATCTCAAGGATTCTCTCACCAGTCAGTATAACAACTTCTTCTAATTGTGCTTTAGATGGTTTGTAGAGTTTTGGTTACCTTGTATGTTGTAATTTTCTCCTAATTTCTTTTCCAAATGGTGCAGACCTTTCTCTTCGGTCGATGCTCCTCTCTGCTGTATCTTTTTAGAGTTGTTCTGTGTAAATTTACATACGTGATCAGTTATTTGCTATGAATGTTAAACGAGATTAAAATATTTGAAATCTGCCTTTTTCATGAAACGTGGATGTTCAATAGGTGATTGTTTTTCCGTATAAATTATTTTTTTATTATATTTTTAAATTACTTTGATATATTAATATTAAAAATAATTTCTTATAAGAAAATTATTATTTTCATATATTTTTAAATAAAAATAACTTTAAAAGAAACTAGACCGACTAGATTTAAGTAATTTTAACTGGTTTTGTAGTTTTGAGCAACGACAACCCTGAAACTTTCACTTTGTAGTCATGCATGCCTTAGGATGCATCGAAAGAACATGAGATGAATGAAGGGACCCTTGTGACCATAGTTGTCTCCGCCGTTCAGTTCAATTCCTTCCGGTGTGACATTTGAAAAAACAAAAATACATATTTATTTGTTTCACACTATTTAAGATTTCATTGTAAATTGTCCGAGATGAGTAAAAATGGATCGAAACTATTATTTTTTTATTAAAAATTTTCACTTGATTATATTTTATCCAAATTAATTACATATCTTTTCTGCTTTAGGTGCAGCCTGTGACGGGCCTTAGCAATAAGATTTTTCCGAAAAAGAGTCAATAAAAAATATGGATTATTTACAAGATTATCCTTATTTTTCTAAAGAGCCTTTACAATACTCGTAAATTTATTTAATTAACATGATTTAAATAAATTATAAATAAAAAAAAATATATTTTTTTATTTGAGTGGGCTCAATTATGGGGCCTTAATATAAAATTTTTGTGTGAGTCACTTCAGCATGAGTTTCACCATTAATATTTTGAATGATAACAATTGATATAGATGAAAATAACACACTAGCTCCTGAATGTTTTTTTTTTTCAAGAAAAACCTTGTTATTTTCTCTTACACAAAAACGTCTCATTCTACGATAGAGAGAAATATTTAATTTTATTCATTAATATATTCACTTGTTAGAAAGGTTATTATAATTATTTATATAAAAAAAAATTAAAAAATCATAATGATACGGAATAAGAAAAAATATTATCTTCAAATAAAATAAAAACTAAAAAAATATCTTAATAAAATATATAAAAAATACAAATAAGAAAATGTTTATTTTCCTAAAATGCTAAGAAGCCTGGGGGAGGGGGGATGCATGAGACCGACATCCAAGAAATTATTAGACCGAACACACAAGCTAGAAAATCCTTGCAAATCAAGGATTGAAGTTGTTACCAGGCCAGCTTTTGGTAACATGAAATGGCTACCCGATATTATCACTTGAACCAGCTCCAAAAGATCCAGGCAGCCCCGAGTCGCTTCCACCAGCACTGCCTGCTCCGCCTCCACTATAGCCGCGACGATGCATCCCCTGCAGTCCATGAAAAGGATTTCCGCCGGTACTGCTTCCTGCAAAATGACTTCCAGGAAGCAGCCCGAGCCCTAAATTCTCTCCACCCATATCTCCATGAGCCAGCCAAGGATCATCATTATTCACAACAGCGCTATTGCGCCCCATATTATTTACATGAGGCAGCCGCAGGTCAAAGTTGTTTCCGACAGTGCTTTTGCCTCCTCCTACATCATTTCCTTGAGGCAAATCCAGATCAAAATTGTGCCCAACGCTATTGTTGCCTCCTGGATTAAATCCTAGGCCACGAGGCAGCCATTGATCAAAACTGTTTCCAGCATTGATACCTCCGGTCATATTGCTGCCAAGAGGTAGCCTCAAATCAAAATTGTTTCCACCTGCAGAACTGCTGCCTCTTAAACTTTCATTTTCATGAGGCAGCTGCACCAGATCAAAACTATGTCCACCACGGATGCCTCCCATATTTCTGCTATGAGGGAGGCCCAATCCAACAATGTCTCTAAAACTGCCGCCGCCGCCACCGTTATGCCCAGGGTGGAATCCAATATCAGGTCCCCCTCCAGAGCTTACACCAGTAAAGTTAATTAGATGTGGTCGCCCCAAGACATTTCTGGCAGTGCTACCTCCAGCAACATTATGCTCAGGGTTGTTTACTACATCAGTGAACCAGTGGTCCCATGATGCACCACCATCTGTTGGATTGGTCCTCCCATCTCTAGGTTCTCCTCCAGATTGGCCGCTAGTTCCATCATCGCCACCACCATCATCCTTGTTAGAGTCTTGATGATTAGAAGGAAAAGGACCAGGTGGGAATGCACCTGGCTGGAGTGTAGGAATTTGTTGAAAATATTCAACCCTTTTCCTTATCTCCTTCATTTTCTCCTCCACCAACCAAGTTAAACCACACAATTGAGTTTCGTCCAAGCCATCGAATCCTTTATCTCGGTAAACTTGTTGCATGAGACCAGCCATCTCCAAATCCCTGTTATTCTTTAGGTGCTTCCTGGACTGGTCATTTAGTTTGGCCATCCTCTCTTTCAGATAACTTTCTTGATTCATCATCTTCTTATAACGCTCCATGTCGGGCATGTTTTGGAACCTCATAAGAAGTTGTTGCACCTCAGGGCGTGACGGCCAGACAGCTGGTTCGGGCTCATCTGGACTGTAGATGATAACAAAGGCCTCGATGCCACATAGTATGGTTAGCTCGCTCACTTTTTTCAGCAACCCGACTCTCCTTTTCTTGAGGCTAGCTTTCCTAGCAGCATCATTCACTATAAACGTGAGCTTAACCTTCTTTCTCGTCATGTTTGCTTTTCACTCTTGCTCTAAACCATACCCTATGGGAGGTTTATATAACAGATGGCAAAAGTGACAAGGGCTAAGAAAGCATTAAATGCAGTGGCCATAATTGGAAAAGAGCAAAGAAAAAAAGGGGGTGAAGGCCTTATTGGATCTTAAGAGGTTATCTGCATATGGGTTAGAAATCCAGAAGCCAAGATTCTATAATCATGCATTTTTGGTAAGAGTATTAAAATTTCTTTTCTTTTTATGGCAGGATAAGTCATATACCGATTTATTGCAGGTTTTCAAAAATCTGGGCAGACCATTGTTGTATAGAGCCAGGATTTTTTCCTCTCCTTGGCTACTAAATAAATATATAATTTTATTTTAAGATCAATTATTATCTCATTCTCATGTACATGAATTTTTTAAGTTAACAGTAAAGTTTTAATTCAAATACACTACTCAAAATATTAAAAAATAAATTTAAAAGTATATAAAATTAAAGTGAAAATAAAAATAAACTAATTATTGAAGTTATATATTTAGATGTTTTGTGGAATATAATTCATTTATAATCAAATCTGATGAATCAATATTGTAACAATCCCTCAACCAGGATAAAATAACAATTTCATGTTAACTAGAAAACAAAATAATTAAATTTTATCCCTATCTCAATTCCTCTTTTCTTCACTTGATTCTTTCTTAGATTAATGTTTTATAAATTGAACTTTGTAAGTTTATAATGTTATTTTCTCACTTTTTTTTTTTTTTCTCGGATTTTTTTTTTATGTTTTTCCCTTACTTTTCTCTCTCGCCTTTTCTTTTCTTTCTTTTCCTTCCTTTTTCTATTCTATTTCTGCCCAGTCAGCAACATATAAAAGGAAGGAAAAACTGATTTGTTTTATATTTTAATGGCAAATAACCATTTTATTCTTAATGCGTTTTTTTTTGCTTTTATTTGACGGTCTTTTTTTTTTGTTAGCACTACAAGGTTCCATTCATCCTAAAATTTTAACTAGAATTTATTCAATATATTTTAAGATCCCTCATAAAATTTTAACTCAATCTAATAGTCGGATTGAAAATTATGTCCAATAACTTAACACTGGTTAAATTGTGATTTTTCATTAAATTTTTGAATTTCTCTAAAATTTTTGAAATTTTAACCCAAGTTAAAGCATTATAGCACTCTGAAGATGCCTCCATCCTTGGTTGTAGTATACATCTACCATCTGATTTTTCATGGTGCAAATCTGCACCAAGTTGCACAATAGTTTTATCATATATGGAATTACAAATTAATGGCTTAAATTTATATACGGAAAACTCTACAAAGATTAAGTTTTTATCCAGGTTGATAGATAGACTAGAAAGTTGAGAATAGGGTACTTCTTAAAAGATTAAATTTATATACTTCTTAAACAAGTCCCATGTAATTATGTTTAAAAGAGACTCTTTAAAATTTAAATGAACACATAATTAATGGAGGGAAAAAGTCTTCAAGGTTGTGTAAGTTTACATAGCTAGACAAAGGTTGCAAGAGATTAAATATATGCAGGTGTGTTTGAAAATGCAGTAAAATTTATAGTTTAAAATATTTTTTATTTAAAAATTTATTAAAATAATTTTTAATATTAACTTATTAAAACAATCTAAAATTATAAAATAAAATTTAAATTTTTAAAAAACATGATTTTAATTACATTCTCAAACATTCTCGTAACTTTTTCACACGTACAGTTGCAATTGGTGTGGGATATATTTTCTTTTATATTGCTCGGTCTTAACACTAATAAAATAGTAAGCGAACAAGTGAGAATCAGTTCTTGAAAAGAAAAAAGGGAAAAATGACATAAAAGAACTTATATCTGTCGTATGGAAATAGAATACATACGAACAAAGTTCTCTTATAAACCTAGAACTAGAACTTTGCACGGCTATGGGCTTGCAAGGTAAACTTCGAATTACAGAGATAAATAATATTACTGATCTTCAATTTTCTGAGCTACGTTGCTTAGTGGATGAATATAGGAAATAATTATTGAGAGATAACTATATAGTTGTTGAGGGCAGATAAAAAAAATTTAAATTTCTTTCTTTTAAAAGAGTTGATAAAAACATATTTAATTCATTTAAATCAATTAGCTAGATTAACCTATTAAATCTACAATCTAAATTATAGATTTAATAAATTTATTTTTTATTTAATAATATAATAAAAAAAATAAACAATCACAAAAAAAAAATATCAAATACTATTTTTTAAAAATTTATAAAAATGTTTTTAATATTATAAAAAAGTTGCTATGAACTTATTGAAAGAATAACGTAAATCAAATGCTATTTATTAAAATAACATCTAAAATATATTATTAATTAATTTTAAATCTATATAAAGTAATATTTGTAATATATTTTAAATTAATTAATTTAAAATCAAATTGAAGGGGGGAAAACACTAAAAGGAGGTGAGGCGCGCTACATGGCCCATTAAAAATAAGCTCCGGAAAGTTGGCCTGCCACTCTCTTTCATAACATTTTGCTCAGGTGCTGGAATGCACATCACTGTCTTCCGCATCTGCTCATTTATCATATAAAATAATATAAATTATATTTTATAAAAATTTATTTAATAATTTAAATTATTAAATTGAAATGTTTTTTAATATGGTACCAGAGCCTTGATGATTAAGCGGTCATGAGTTTGAATTTCACCATCCTCATTTATTTAATAAAAATTAAACACAAAGTAATGTGAACTTGTACAAGTTTCATCTAAAATTTTTTTACTTAAAAAGATATATTAAAAAATAATATAAATCATATCTTATAAAACCTTATCTAACACATTTGTCAAGCGTCCATGGCTAATGTTTCATCCTTTTCTCCCTTGGCACCCATCGCCATTTGCCTCTGTGTGAGCGTGCCTTTTCCCCTTGAATTAACTTGGCCTTTTATGCTGTTTGGCAAATGCAACTAGTGCTGTTAAACGTTGCATTTCCCAATCTCCTGTCAGTACATTTTATGATTTCCTTCATTTTCGTTCCACAATGCCTGCTTTGATGCTTCTAAGTTACATTTATTTGTTCAACCCATGTTAGATCGACGACAACGCAAATCTATTTCTTTAGCTCGACTACTCGGCCACATTGTCAGAGCGGCTCGCAACGAAGCGTGTAACACCTATCTAGCAAATACCAATCTACAGGGATGTGGATTGGAGGTCCATAAACAAGTTCATGCCAATCTACAGGTGCATTTTCCTTCTAAGAAAAACCAGGCACCGCTGAGGAATATTTTTCATAGATTATATATAATTATCTTACATCGATAAGTTAAGAAACATTATATATATATATATATATAGTTATTCATAAATTAATTTTATATTTTTTAAAATTTATTAAAAAATATAAAAAACAAAATCTCACCCAAGTTGTATCGAGTCACTTGGATTTCAAGTTGATCAGGAAAGTCACACGGGTTTGACCGGGCCAATTATAACCCAGGATTTTTATAATTTGAAACCCGAATAAAACCCCGAATTACCTTAATCCCGGGTCAACCCACTAACTACACCTGAGATTCATAAGCATGATTCTGAGCATTAATTTTAACATTCATTTTATATAAATACAAATTATTTATAGTCAATGACTCAACATATATATCCAACGACAACTTATTTGGAATAAACTTTTAACCACCACAATTTTTTATTCACTTGAGCCACAGGTTCTAGCCGCCAATGGGCCTGTAAAAAGCCACCAGCCCACCACAAAGGTGCTCTTTAATCAATTCCCAGGCGACTATCCTCAGTTTGAGAGCATTCCTCCGGGCAAGTAAAGAGTGAGTTGAAGCTTCAACAAACCACAGATTTTTCCCTTTCAGCTAAACAAGAACAGACCTGAAATCGCTCACTGGAATTGCTAAGATTATATTTCAAGGAAGCAGCTTGTTGAGTTGAGCAGTTTTGACTCCTAGATATGCTGAGTTGTTCAGCAATTAGAGATTTTATTATTATATTTAGCAGCATTCTATTGTTGCTGGCGTAAGTTTCAGCCTACTTGTCGTTTGTGATCATGCAGGCTCAGTGACAGGCTAAGCCCCCGCTAAGGTGGTGGTAGCGGTGTTGGAGAGAGCACCGCCAGACTCTTTGCCTCACATGGTGCCAAGGATATTGTTGTTGTCAAGTTGTTAAAAATGTTTTTTTTTTATATGACATATAATATATAATATAAATTTAAATTGTAAAATTATAAAATTATAAATAAAATATTTTAAATAATTATATATTAACAATTTCAATCAAGTAGTAATTAACAATATAACATAATAAAAATAAAAATAAAAATAAATAATAGAAAAGTCCTAACACCTTTATTTTATTCACATTGATTCCTCTACTTCTTGGACAAATTAACCCACTTACTTCATCATTTATAATAAATGAGTCCCTTCAAATTTTGGTAGGTCATTTAATATTAATTACTCCAAGGGTCAAGTATGCTAATTTACAACTTTTATTCTATATATTTGCTAGCTAAAATAGAGTAATATATCAATTGATATGCTAATAGTTTATATAAGAAATTATGAAGAATGAATATGTATTTTAATTTTAGGAAAATAAAATCCACAAATAACTTGTATCATTAAAAAAATTATAATAATTATAGTCAAAATCAAGCCCTTGATTATCAAATTGCACAAGTTTTGCAAAATATAAATTTAAAACAATGAAAATATTAAGATACAAATTATCAAAATACACAATTTTGTATTTTTTTTTCAAACTTGTGAAATTGATCTGATTTTACCGAGTTTGACCGAATTTAATCGATTTTACTAATTTTTGAGTTTTAATCTAATTTAATATGTTAAATATATATTGACTCGTAAAATCATAAAATTTTAAATGTCAACTTGTTTTTTTGACAACATTGGTTACCGCTGTCCTATATAATTTGATGTCAAATTAATTGCCTCGCTCCAATCTTCTTCATCTTCTTTTTTTTTTTTTCAGGAAAAACAGCAAGAAAAACCTTGAACCTATATAATTTATCAATCTGGTCATAAAATTACGAACTCGCTTCTTACACATCATTAAAAAATTATGAACTCGATTCAATTCTTAAAAATTCTATTAGAGCTAAGATGATGTAAAATGGAATATAAAAAATCTAGAGATTAATTACCTCAAGTTTGGCTTGAAAAGCCAAACATGATATACAATTATTTTCTGCATTTTATTGATATATTTGAGAGTGCTTGTACTAATAATTATTTTTTAAAATATTTATAATTTAAAAATATATTAAAATAATATATTTTTTAAAAAATAATAAAACGAGGTACAAGTGTGTCCATAATGCTGTAGTTTTCTTTTTCTAGGAGGCGGCTTGGACTATTTTTCTAGTTTCGTCAAGATTGTCACTACCTCCAAATGATTAATTAGGTATTTCACTTCTTTAATAATATTGCCTAGCTACCTCCAAATGATTAGGCCGTCCCGTGTGGCTCAAGACAGCTCATTTCTTGAATCCAGATTTTTCTTTTCAATTCTTTATTCGATTTCTTTAACTCAGATCTTATGCACGTAAAATAGATTCGATCACGTACTGTTGATGTCTGTTACTGCTAATGATATCCACCTATGTGCAAATGTCATAGTTATTAATCGAATAATCTATATTAGTATGCATTAACGTATTAATTGACTATTTCATTCTATTATGTTTGGATATAAAGTTAACGAATGTAAAAATAACAAAAATATATTTAATTACACGGATAATATAAAAATATAAACGTAATTATATTTTTTAAAAAACGAAAACAAAAACATTGAAGTATATCTTTTATGTTCTTATTGTTTCTATCTTTTTTATTTTGAAGCAGTAACTAATATTAGAGAATAATATAAATTATATTTTAAAATCTCTTCTAACAGTTTAAATTATTAGGTTAATGTGATTTTTTGATATGCAATTAAAATTTTGATGACTAAGTATCATGAATTTAAATCTCATAACCTTTATTTATTTGATAAAAATCAAGCATAAATAATTTAAGCTATTAAGTTGAGATGATTTTTTAATTACTAATATATTTATATATAAATAAAAAAAAAAAACTCTCCACTTGCTTGATGGTGCTCATGACAATAAATAATCTAATGGTGCTTAAAAAGTTAGAGAAGATTCTTGTAATTATTTTGTAAAAACAAATAGGCTATCATGCTGAGTATAGTTAAGACAGAACAAAGGAATGTAAATCCACTTGCTTAGTGGCGATCCCATTGATAATCCACCCTTGTGTTACTTTCTATTAATAATATAATTCTCTCTAGTGTGACAAAAGCTTAGATTTTTCTTCGATTTATAATTTATGTTATATAGTTAGATATCCCCAACCTTAACAAAATTACCTCGGTAATCAATTGATGGATAATGGCTTGGGACGACATTATATATTTTTTCATTTAAATTTTAAGATTTTAGATGAATATATATAACCACATTAAAATATATATATTTTTTGGATACGAGAAAACTCTACTTCCTGGAAAGCACGCTTTGTAGGTCTAGGTGAGCGAGGAAATTTCTGGCTGTCCCAGATTTTTACAAGAGGTGCACGTCCTAACTCGAACTCGAGACCTGCTGTGCAGATCTCAAACTCTTTGCCACCATGCCACGCTCCTTGGAAACCACATTAAAATATGCTTGACAATAGAAAAAAAACAATTCATTTGAAAGTTATAATTTTACTATATATATTAAAAACTAATTTTTTACTCAAAATTAGAAATAATATTGTTGATTTAACACAAAAAATAGCTCTAGCTAAAAATATTAATGCATGTTCTTTGAGTTCAACATTAAGAAATATATAGTTCCAGTAAATTCTCAAGAATTATATCAAACCAGCATGACTTATCATGAAGAATAACTCTGTCATAATTATATATTTGCTTTAAATCACGCCAAATCAAGGACACTTACATTTTCAGCCAGAAAGAAACAGTGATTTTTACTCATATGCCAACGTCCTTCATATCATCCAGTAAAAAATAATAACCTGGCATTTTCGGAGCTAGGTAACATGCACCTAGCTAGCTACACAGAGAAATAAAATTAATAAAAAAAAAAGGGGCAACCTTTGAGCCCATCACTAGGGATGTCGCTTTGTCTATTTTATTGTTCCTTTGACAAAAAAGAAAAAAACAATTTGCTAGATCATGAATCCGTGGTAAGCTAGCTATACCTTTTAGTAATGCACATCTTTCTCACGCAAAAACAAAGATAAAAGTTTTCCAGCATATCCGCTTGAGAACCAATGGTAGCTCTAAAGAAGAGAAAATGCAAAAAGCCAAGCAGAGGCTGATGTGGATTTGCAAACTCCAGCAGGAACCCTACTTTTTTCCACGTTGCTCTTAGGAGAGATCTCCACTTGGAAAGATCAATGCGTGCCAGCAGGCTCCATTTCTGCCCCTGTGAAATGGACACGTCACATCCCATAAGAGTGGAAGAGGCAGAGACTTTTCTTTTTCTAGTTAGCATGAACAGTGCCCTAAAAAGTAGGGTTTGAAAGGAAGAAGGCCGAGGCGGAAAGACAAAAAGGAAAGGAATTTGTCACCGTGTGAGGCCTAAAAGAAGGAGGAGCGACGACTAGCTTCAATTTTCTTTAAGATAGGAGACGAGAGGCAAAAGTTATACCATCGCCCCCTACGTTACACTTGTATGTGTGTGTGTGTCTTACTAAAAACACTATTAAATGATTATCGGGGAGGATTTATTTTGGTGAATTACATATGTTTGAGCTTTCTATATATATATATATATATATATATACTCCTGTGTGAGGAAACTTGCAAGTTTAAAAATTAAAATAATTAATTGAGCATGGACAACAATAAAGTCTTTGGTGCACAGAATTCATCAACCACGGCCAGAATTAATTAAGGTCGTACTTATAGATTGGAAAAATAAAGGAAGGAAGGTGGTGAGACAGAGATCTCAAACCACAATAATTTCAGCTCTTCATTTATCACAGAGGAAAAGGAAAGGAAAGAGCAAGAGAAAATCTTAGCAAGCAAGCAACTGGACATACACTCTAGCTCCTACAGTCTCATATTATAAATCTTGCAAAAGATTCATAGTGGCAAGTCAATTTAGATCGATCAACAACCTTCAATGTGTAAGCAACCAAGCATGTATCTGTGTTAACACCAACGGGAAAGAAAAGTATTGAAAAAACAAACAAACAAACAAATAACCATGATTATATTACCATCATGAAATTAAGCATCGAGTCAAAGGGCAAGTAATGTGCTATGTACATGGATTTAAAAAAAAAAAACATTTTATCTATAATATTTGTATTATAGATCTGACCCGACTTCATCCGTCAAAGTTAGATATTGTTAATATTTCAAATGAAAATGAGTTAAGAAAAAAACATAAGAAAATGATATCACAAGTGCACTTACTTAAACAAACTCTCTTTTGTCTTTATATTTGATAGTTTATGTATTGAGCTTATTTAATAATGCTTCAGCTCTAAGATTCTTGTTAGTGGGTTTCTTATTAGATTTCCTTAACATGACAAATAAAAGCTTGTCTCTTTACTAAAAGGAAAAGAGGAGATAACTAGATTTTAATGGTAGTGTAAGGTATGAAAATTAAATTTAATATCGGGAGTGTCATGGCACCTAGAGTTCCTGTCTTATATTTGACTTTAAACATAAACTTATGAAAATTAACAATATAAACAAACTTGTGGATATATGTAATATCCACACAAAAAGCTAGCCTAACATGATATATTCAATCTGCTCAAAACCAAATAAATAAATAAATAAATTAAGTTTATAATTTATAAAATATTAAAAATTAAATACAATTATACATTCAAACTTTATGTAACTATATCCTATATCCATATGAACACCCCTATTTTTTTACTAGATTTTCTTCTTATAGTGAAAGTAGTAGTATAGCTTAACTCTTAGCTAGTGGTGTTAATTTGCGAAGTCTTGGTAGGACAGCAACTACGACAAAAATTTCAACATGCTTGGAAAATAATTACATAGATTCGGGACTTTCTTCTGTCTCTCTCTCTCTCTCTTTTAATAACTTAAACTTGGAACTTTAAATTTGAAGATGTTGAGATACTTTTTTAGAGGAGAATAAATATTATATATTTATGGGAATGTTGTAGACAGTTAATCATTTAAGACTACTATATATTCTCTATAATATCTTCCCAAGAAAATTAAAAATGGTTTCTAAAAAGTGTTTGGAAATGCAATTATACTTGTATTTTTAAAATATTTATTTTTTTTGTTTGCTAAAAATTTATTTATTTTTGTATATTTTGTATCGTTTTGATGCACTGATTTTAAAAATATCAAAATACATTAAAATGATATTTTTTTTAAAATAAAAAAATATCATTTTAATGTATTTTGATACAAAAAATATTTTAAAAAATAACCACAACTACACTTTTAAGTAGAACCTGATGAAATTCTATATACTGTAGAAGCATGAAAACTTTAATTAATGATACATCATTTCTAATTCTCAAGTTGAAAAAAAATAATATTTCTGATCTCACGTCTACTAATTAAATTAATTTATTTTGTATAGGTGCGATGTGCAAATCAAGTTAATGAGACCTAACTGGACATGACCGAGCAAAATAAAGCAAATTTAAAATAATTAATTAATACTTCCATGTCATACCCTCCATCTCGTGGGAGGGAGTTCACCATTTACGCACATTGCCCACCTACTTTTTCTTGGTTACCCACCTTATAATGCAATTCCCATGCAACCTTTTTTTTTTTTTTTGGAACTATAAAAGCTAAACATATGATGTAGTAATGTTAATGAGACAATTAACATTAAAATTCTTATTTTTTAAAAAAATCTCTAATGAATTCAAACTAAGAAAATTGACCTAATAAAGTTTTATTTTAGCACTCTAGGCTTGTTTGAGAATATGGTTGCGATTTTTTTTTTAAAGTATTTTTCGTGTTGAAATACATTAAAATAATGTTTTTTTTAAATTATTTTTAAGATTAACATATCAAAACATATAAAAAAATTAATTTTTAACAAGATAAAATTGAATTTTTATAAAACACGGTTTGCACCACGCTTTTAAATGTTCTCTTCAATTCAATAACAAAAAAAAAAGTTATATTATATTTTTAAAAACTTTTATTTTTTAAATTTTTTTTAATTATTTTAATATTAAAAAAAAAAACTTGTGAAAGCAATCTCGACCTCAGACATTACCGAAATCATTAATTATGGTTGATAATAAGACAATGTAACTTGTCCCATCGGGATTGAATCCAAAGCTTACGTACCCTAAAATTCAAGGAAAAGAAGGAAACAAAAATGAAGGACATGACCTTAAAGACGACATTTTGCACCCACTTTAGGGACTGGAAGGATCTACCTAGCCAGCTAGCTAGCTCCTACGGAGTCCTACCGGCACGTACCAGCAGAGAAACCACTTGTAGTACCTTCAAGACTTAAATAAATAACATAAAAGTCCCTGAGATTCTCACTTTTCATCAATTTTTTGTATACAGAGAAGACTTCTGATCAATGGCCAATTATTTGTCACTGGAATATTTGATTTATCTTGTACTTGGGGTAGCCAATTATAGCTACCCAACGAAAAACCAAAAAGGACGAAAAATCATTAGTCCTTGCTAGCTGCTAACAAGGAAAAAGAGTAAAAAACAAGAGATAAAATCACAGAAGCCTTGACGGGCCAACAAGGATTGAAAAAAATGCCTCGCCGGATAAGAAAATGTCCCAGGAAAGAAGGACATGTGATATTCCAAAAGCAGACTTTAATGCATCTTGATTCGTTCCTTTAACTCGGATCGGATCTTTTCCAGTCGAATCATTATATAGCCAAATGATTCTGACCACAAATCTGACCTTTGATAATAATAAATAAATAAATAAACAGTACCAATTGGCCATATATATATATATATATAGCAAGATCCATTTAGCCAGCCAATTCTATCTTAAAGCCGAAGTGTGCTGCTGGCAAGGAATAGAAGATGGCAGTAAAGCCATGAATAGCTCGGAGAAAAACAGCGGCGAGATGTAATCCTCGCTGAGGTAATGATTGAGGTTTGTGGTCGCACACTGCGCTGTGCAAAGGCAAGGCAAAAAAGAAAAGGTGATCTCACACGCACAACGCAAGCGTCCTTGCCAAGTAAAGCTAGAGAAAGCCACCCTCCAACCACCGCAATTGCCTTCGAGAGCCTCGTAGCCCGTCGCCGTAGGTATCCTCAGGAGTGTTAGGTCTATAAGTACAGACAGTACTGGACTTGCGAGTTATGAATGTTTGGTAGGGACATATACATTCACGTATTACTGGGATTTCCGATTTAAGTACTATGATATAATCATGGTCAACTGCTGTCATCATATGGCCTGTAATGAACATAATTGTTTGGAACATGCGGTAATTATGTTAATTATTTTATTAAACATGATATCTTTTTGCCATTAATGGATTCTAGAATATAAATAAACATAATTAACTTCCGTAGCATATAAGTATTAGAAAATAATATAAATTATATTTTAAAATTTTATCTAATATCTTAATATTTTATGTTGAGAAATTTCTTATAACATAGTGTTATAATTTTTACCAAAAAAAAAACAAAACAATTTCAAACATGTTTGGTTCATCAACCTCAAGTCCTAAGTATTTTTATCCATCAACACTAAAAGTTGGTAATTTTAAGGTGTTTATTGTTTAGTTTGCTTTATGCTAGCGGTGAACCACAATAATAAAGTAAATTATGTTCCAAAAATATTTATTGGGCAACACCTTTGTTTTTTAGTTTGCTTTTATGCTAGCGGTGAACCATAAAAATAAAGTAAATTATGTTCCAAACATATTTATTGGGCAACACCTTTACCATTCTTTTTAGTTGGGGTTCATCAAAATGTTCTTGTCTCTATTATTTTACCGTTTTCTTAACTTACCAAAATATCCTTCATTTCTTTTTAGGGCCATTATTACTGTTTGTAAAAAACGGACAAAAATAGCCTCCTTCCTTCTCCTTGAGAAATTAGAGTACCTATATCTATAAAGCATATGTTATTAATATCCTTCAATTACTATAACAAATAAGCTTGCATATAAAGAAATCAAACTCCAACCATCTATTCATCGTAAACGTTCATAATAATAGCATTAGAAAACAACTTTTTCTCTATGAGTTTGATGAATTTGTTATCAAGACCATTAATAATTTGATTTTCTTTTGCTTTTTTGCTTAAGTAAGTTTAATGGGGCAATAAAAAAGGTGTTGTAATTTGTGTAGTTATTTGTAAAATTTATGAAATACAAATTAATTCAATTGAAAATTTTTAAAAAAATAATCACAGTCCATTTTGGTACTATCATTAGAAACATCAATTTAGACCATAACTTTATTCAAACACCTTATGCATGCTTTTTACTATACATGAGGTTCAACCATAGTTTTTACCAAACATATATTTAAATTAAACCAACCACAACTAAAAGTGATTTTTCTAGACTTACTTTTTTTTCCGACCACAATCATAGTAGTTACCGCAATACCAAACATAGCCTTTGTCTCCTTATGTCTTGTCTTAATAAATTATTTGTTATGGAAAACACAATTGACAGAGCTTGTTGAAAGTCAAGATCTTCACGGTTTTTTTAATGGAGAAATACAAATACCTACACAATTAATCTCAAATCTAAAGAGCATTGATGCTGGATCACATATTTATAATCTTGATTACATGGAGTGGAAGCGTTTTGATTTTAATTAGACCACTATCAATCTATGCCATATGATTAGTCCCACAAGTATGCATATTATGCTTGAATCATAAGATTATGATTTGTAATGATTGTTGTATGATTTGTACATAAAAAAAGCATAAATTATCTCCTTTACACTAAGAGTGAGAAATTCGATCTCGATATTCAATTGTCTTTATGGTATTGGATCTTTTTAACCAAGCGATCACAATCTTGAATATTATCATTCTCATTCTATTTGATAAAATTAAACACAAAGTAGTGATGAGTCTATGCAAATATCAAGTTTAAGGTGCTTTTACTTGATGAGACATGCTAGAAAATAATATAAATCAAATAGTAGGGTCTCACCTAACAATTTAAGGTTTTGAGTTATGATGACTCTTTGACACTCAATAGATATATCAAGAAATTTCTTTCCACTAACATGTAGGGATGATAATGGAGTTGATTTAAGACAAGTTATACTTCTCTCATTCCTTCATTATATTAATCAAGTTTGGGTAGAAGAGGATTTTTTGTATAGGATTTGAAATGGTTAAGAGATTCTTCATTAATAAAAAAATTATTTTTATATTTATAATTAATAGTTAATATTTAAGAAAAATAAACATTAATTTTGCATGAATATTGAATTTTATTAAAACACTTATACATAGTTAAATATAAGTAATCAAAATATATATCCAATAGATATTTATTTTAAAAGATTATTACTCATGAAATATTAGTAAAGAAATACTAAAAATAATATATATAATCAAGTAAAGGTTTTCCAAGGGATATATGTATGCTTCTCGCTCCCATCTCATTTATTTATCGTGGGAAAAATACCTTTCATACTTGTTTCCATCGAGTCAAGTTTTATTGAGCACTGCAAATAATTTTAACATTTCTACTAAAATAGAAAAGCCTAGAGAGATTAAATTATGAGCAAGATTCTTAATAAATTCTTGCATCCAAAACCTTAATTAAGTACTTTATTTGGAAAAAAATTAGCTTTGTTCGCCTAGAAAGAATTTGCCAAAATTAGGGAGTTTATATAAGTGAGTAGAATTGGTATATAATTTCTTAACTTAAACTTCTTATTTATATGAATTTCTAGAAATCCATATTTATTATTTTAAGGAATAGATGTCCCTTTAATCTTAATTATTTCCACATTTTATTTTATTTTCTAATTAAAATGAAATTAAACATTCAATATATAAAATGCCATGTTATTTAAGAAGACACACACACATATAAAACTAACCACATAGATAATACTCAACTATGTATATTATTATTATTTTTAAATGAAAGCATATATAAGAACAACACTTTTTTTTACAGGGTTTGAGAGTATGATAATAGTTGTTTTTTAAAATATTTTGCTTAAAAATATATTAAAATAATATATATTTTTTATTTTTTAAAAGTTATTTTTAATATTAGTATATCAAAACAATTCAAAAATATAAAATTATTTTCTTTAAAAAATAAATTTGAACAAATTTCTATTTAGACCGCACTCCCAAACATTAGCTATATCCACATGTAGAGTACATAAGCCATATGTAAGTAAAAAAATCATTTGCATATTAAATTTTACCTTTTTTTTTCTTTAAGAAAAACTTATTTGTAATCCAAAATTATTAATAAGTGTGTGTTTAGTACTGTGGTGTATTATATTTTAAAAAAATATTTTTTAATTAAAATAAATTTATTTATATTTTCTTTTAATATCAATATATTAAAATTATTGAAATATATTTTAAATATTTAAAAGAGAAAACAGTTTAAAAAGAATTTGTAATGGTATGTCTAATCATAAAAACAAACACTCCAATTGGAAAAACAGATGTTGGTAGCTACAAAAGTACGACGAATAGATGGCAGGTATCAGTTCTAAGCCTCTCGTTACATTACATGGCCTCAATTCCCAATACACCCATTTTTGGACATTAAAAAAAAAAACAAATGGAAATGAGACCTTCAAGGTTGGATTGTAAGTACATGGTCAAAAATAAAGAACAAGGTTAGAAAGCACCAGGAAGAGACAAAGAGAACAATAAATTATTGCATTAATATACCGGTACTGTGAGTGTACAAAGAGACTTGCATGAAAGCTAATGCTCATTGGTTACTAGTGTGGAGTTCCATTACACTTGGGTGCATTTACCACCCCCTCCTCTCTCTCTCTCTCTCTCTCTCTCTCTCGCTTTCTTTTTGTTTGTTGCTCGAAAGTTTTTTTAAAAAAATGGCTCTTGACAAATTAAAAGGGGTTTCTCTGGGTTCTGTGTGAGACCTAAGTTGATGCTTGCTTCTTCTTCTGCTTCTGTTCTGTGAGTATGCATGTCATCTTCTTTGTCTCACAAAATTTTGTCTTTTAATCAGAATATTTCAGTTTTTGACTCTGTCTTGAGTACCTGCTTCTGCTCTGTTTTATTTTCTTGGTTTCTCCGGTTTATAATTTATATGGTCGCGATCTTTGTACTCTAAGATGGGCTCATTTCATGTCTTGTTTATTTATTAATAAAGAAACTGTCTTCCATGTCTGTATTTTCACCTCCTTTTCTTGTATTTTCCATTTTATTTGGTTGGTGTTTAATTGCTCTTTACAGTAACGTGGTGATGCTCTTTTCTAGGATTTGATTCTTTTCTTAAATAAATAAAAAAAAAAACATTTCTGCTTCTTCTATCTTTCTTTACTTTGGCTATCAAAGCAGAATTTTTTTTTCTTGGGGGTTGTGTTTTACAATGGAAAAGTCTTTGGTGATATAAGTTACAGGAATTCTGTCCTTATTTCTCATATTCTTATGAGGTTGAATTCAGCAGAAAAATTGGTGAGAATTTTTTTTTTTAAATCGTTGAACCTCCAGGAATTAGTTTGAACTCTTGAGATAAAGACGGTCAAAGCAATCAGTCAGGTCATTTCAGAGGGAATTTAATGGCTATGAAAACTTTTTATCTCAAAGAACATGAAGGAAGCGTCCATAATCCAAATGGGCAGTTGTCAACAGTGCCATGGTGGACTGCATTTGCGTCTCAGGCTGTTAATGGTGAATCGTGTGGCCTATTGAATGCTTTACCCATAGAACAGCCTGCCGGTGGAGGTGAAAATGCTACTAAGCTCGCCAGAATGGGTACTGAGCAAGGGTTGGATAAAGGGAATATCACTCAATTCACTATATTTCCCGGTAAATCATTCTCCTTTTCACGATTTAGAAATTTGCATAGATGTCTTTCTGATTGTTTTGTTACATTTGTTTTGGTAATTCTTGTCATTAGTTACGAATTTGCAGCTTCAAAAGGCATTGTGAAACTTTGTATTGTGCTCTGTATAACCTCTGGACTACAGCATTTTGCACCAGAAGGTTTTAGATTTCAAAATCAATCTATTTCTTTACACTTTTTTTGCCACAAAATGATTGTTTTATGATGAGGCTCGAGACAATGGAAGTTGTTTCTGCCCAAATGAGGATTTATAATTTAGCCAGTAATTAAGGGTCAAATAGGATATAAGAGTAGCTTTTCAGTTTTCATTCACAGTAGTGGATGTGCCCCCAAAAGGCTGGAAGCATGCAGTGGCAAATTTAAGGTTGGAAGCATGTTTGAATCAAATTAGATAAACTAGAGTGTTAAGT
This sequence comes from Populus alba x Populus glandulosa, assembly GCA_033617975.1. Taxonomy (NCBI): domain Eukaryota; kingdom Viridiplantae; phylum Streptophyta; class Magnoliopsida; order Malpighiales; family Salicaceae; genus Populus; species Populus alba x Populus glandulosa. The sequence goes on from CM066148.1 coordinate 20,679,639, forward strand.
GATATGGTGGATCGATCCATATTTTTACTAAGAAGGGCACTTGTTCGTTTGTGGGAAATACAAGAATTTATGATTTCCCAGAATATAAACCAATAGTTACAATTTAACTCTTGATTCACGAAACCATGCTACCATACGCAATGTGTAGCTCACATGGCACACACAGGTTGCCACACACAACCTACACAGTGTCATTATGCACTCACAAGACACACAAATATGTTTGGCTGTAACTCAACCCACACACAACACAACTTTCTTCTAAACCACACTAGGCACTGGTGTGTTTTTTTCTTTTTTTTTAAGAAAAAAAACACTAGACACACTTGAGAGAAGACCAAGTTCTTACATTTAAAGAAGTCGTAACCAATAACAAGTTCTAACATTAAGTAGGAAATCATCTTTAAATAGGACTAACAACAAATACTAGGTCTAGTAGGACACCAATACCTATTAGGAGATCAAATTTCTAGGATATATGGATTAAGGATTAATATCCACTCGGTTAATTTCCAACACGATTTCTGTTTAGACAGTGGTACATAAGGAATAGTTGTGTGTGAAAAATGAACATTCACACTATAATTTAGCCAAAAAATCCACTTGAGAAAGATATATTATGAGAAAACTGGAACATTCGCTGCTCAAATGTGCTGCGGCCATATAGCTCTGAACGGTGCCCAAAGACTTGCATTATTTTTGGAGGACTTTCATACTGAAATGGATAAAATCATAAAATTAGTTCTTATATAACTTCGGAGCCAACAATGTCTATTCTATGGTAGATGCTTGATGAACTTAGGGATAAATAAATGTCCTAAAGAAGATTTATTTCTCCTATTTATGATAAGGAATAAACTGAGGCAACATGAAAACATGATTGTTGCTAAACTAATCAAACGTGTGCCAGAAAAAACATGGACTGTGATCTGATGTAATCGGATCCGTTTGCATGGAGAAAACATGTGTCACCCGTTCGAAGAAATCATGATCAATGATGATTGCATCTCAAAGTCATTTCTTGGACGTAGATGCAGAAAGCAGCGCGGAAATGCTGCTTCAGTCATTCTGGAAAAGGGTAGCTTGAAATATGAAGTGCTCAACTGGTCTGACATGTCTTCATCTTTCATGGCCCAAAAGACCAGGTGATATCATATGGGTGAAATACTGCTTCCTAGCATTTATATTTTCCAGAACCTGTTCAAAGACTATCTTCTTCCCATTTGATACACTGAATAGTTTATCAGAGAGCTAGATACACTTGGTTATTTTGATCCATCGTTATAAAAGAAAGTATCACATGGAGTTCTGGTACCTAGTTGATAGATCAGTCATTTAAGTCCAAATTTATCCAACAATTGTTTTCTCTAGGCACTTTCAATATGACTATTTGTTAACCATCAAGGTAATTTCTCATTCAGGTGACCGCAAACCTTCAGGTGGTGGACAGAAATCTGTTCAGGGAGCCATTTCACTCCAAACAGCTCTGCCGGAGTATTATGCTCATTTTGACCTGGGATTTGGTCAGCCTGTGGTGCGTGTTTTATTTCAATTAAGGTTTTATACTGGCAGTATTCAAACCTAGTTTATAGTGATTGATGGCTAATGGTTCGTACTTTGATGAACACGGCTGTAGATCTGCGCAAAGTATCCTGTAGTGGACCAGTGTTATGGATTATTCTCAACTTTTGGACCTCAAATTTCGGTATATGATCCTTCTCACAAGTGAAAATACATCTTTTGCAATAACATTTACCCATGTGAAGCACAACAATCTCCATTCTACTAATCTGTAGTTTACTGAAAGTGATGGGGTCAACAACTCCCCTTCATTCGAACAACTCCTAACAAAAATTTAAAACATAATTGTGATAGAATAACCCTTTTTCATATTTGAGTTCTCGTTTATGCTTGAAGAGAACCAGTGACAAATGGACAAACTAGAAATCTAGCAACTTCAACTAACTCCATGTTATTCATAATAATGTAGGGCCGGATTATGCTCCCAATGAGCACGACCACAGATGATGTACCCATATATGTAAATGCGAAGCAGTACCATGGAATCATAAGACGTAGGAAGTGCCGTGCAAAAGCTGCACTGGAGAATAAATTGCCCAGAAATCGTAAGGTATGATCTCTTGATTTGGATCCTCAATCTAGCACTATCTTTATGACATAAAACTTCATATCATTCTAGATTGAAAACATGGTCAGACAAATTAGACCTCACAAGTAAACCCCTTCTCTCAATTCCTAGTCCAAAGACACACATTAGTTCAAGTTTGTATGTTAGGGCAAGCCCTGTCATCTTTCCTCTGGAAAACATTTGACTCAAAGTATCAATCTAACACTTAAGCTTCTTTGTTAACTAGCGACCACAATTATTCCTTTAATTGGTAACATGTTTAGGACAGATGGTGACTGATCCAATTATAATGGCATATGAGTTCTTAGGTTGGGTGAAATGAATGCTTGATTCAGTAGCATGGTTCTTGTTATGGTCTTTGTATTTGAGATTCGACCATGCGTTCGATCTACCACTTAAAGCTAGTGGAAAGATTCTCTTCTTCTTTAAAGTAAATTCCCCCTCTCGCTCTGGCTCGATAATTAAGTTTTTACCGTTGACAGCCTTATATGCACCGTTCACGCCATCTCCACGCAATGCGCCGGCCAAGGGGATGCGGTGGCCGTTTCTTGAATACAAAAGAGTTGAATGATGAAAAAGGCATAACAGAGGCTAAGAAAGCTGGTGATTTTCAACTTTCGCAGCCAACTGGCTCTCAGAGTTCTGAAGTCCTGGAATCAGTTGGTGCAACTTTGAACTCCTCAATGGAAGCAAATTGTGGTGGATCAAATCTCTCCGGGTCAGAAGTGACTAGGTTGTACAACAGGGGAGGTTTCGATCGCTTCCCTTTCAATCATCATGGGCCAACTGTCCATGGTTTCTCAGGGATGGACGGAGGGCATGGCATTGGGATTGCCAGTAAGTGGATTGCAGCAGCTGACAACTGCAGCAACCTCAAATAGCAAGGGAACGGATTGGGTTGGTGCTTGCTTCATGCACAAGACCAAACCCGAACTTTGCTGGAACATGACAACCAAATCTTGGCTTGAAGTTCAATATTTGGTTGTAAGGGCAAGTCGTTCTTGGCTCCAGTGCATTAATGGTACCTTTGCCATTCCATACAGCCTTGCTGTCATGGATTGGTCAGAGGTGCTGAAAACATAATGCACTGAAACAAAACTTTGGCAATGGACAACATAATAAAGGGGTGTTTTTCCAGCAAAGAAACAGAGACACCCAGATGTGTGTGCTTGATTTGTTATCCAAAACTGTGTTGAAGCATGTTTGATGCTCTTGAAGTTTGATTTCTACTCCGTGGTTGTAATATATTGCTGTATGTTTGTGTTATCAACACTATTTGTAAGATTTAAAATTTTGTCCCTTCTTCTGCCTGCAATTTGATGGAACAATCCTGAGAAAAGCATTTGGGTCTTCGTTTCATTTATGAGCCCAGCCCAAAAAAAGGTACTCTATTTTCTTTTTATCACAGCACTAACCCGGGAGTCAATGCCACACCTGCCCAGTAAGAAGAGACTGGCGAAAAGGACCAAACAAAATAAAAGCAAACCAAATTGAAAAAACAAAAATAGAAATAAAATTCACAAACCTTATCTCTCTCTCTCTCTCTCTCTCTTCCAAAAAAATATACACCAAAACATTCCTACCCTCCGTTTTCCTTTCATTTGTCTCGCATAATTTCGAAAAGAAAATGTCAGCTCTCTCCATGGCAGCTTCAACTATAACTTCCTCTCCATTACACACAAAGCTTTCAAACCTCTCCTTCACTCACTCTCCACTTCCACTCCCTTCCCACTTCTCATCAAAACCCTTACTTAAACCTCTAAAACCCCTCCAACTCAACAACCAAGACTCCAATTCCCTTTCTCTCCTCTCCCTCCCTCATTTCCGTGGCATTTTTGCTGCCTCTTCTGACAGTTTTGAAGCTGGAACAGAAGAAAACACCACAGCTCTAGATGACCCACAAAGTGAAACGGACGAATTTGACCAAGAAGTTGTAGAAGAAGGAGATGTGGAGGCCATAAAAGCAACTGAAGAAGGCAAGCTTTATGTGGGAAATCTACCATATTCAATGACTTCTTCGGAATTGGCTGAGGTTTTTGAGGAAGCTGGTCGTGTTTTCAGTGCTGAGGTCTGACTTCTTGTGTCTCCTTACTAATTGGATTTGGATATTCTTTTTTTCTTCTTTATTCACTGCTTTTTGGAGTATTAGACGAATGAATTGTGCTCATGGTTCCTTTTTTTTCTTTTTTAATTTGGGTTTTAAGGTTATTTATGATCGAGTTACGGATAGGAGCAGGGGCTTTGGGTTTGTTACCATGGGAAGTGTTGAAGAAGCTAAAAAAGCGATTCGGATGTTCAATGGAGCAGTAAGTGACTTTTTTTTTTAGCTATCTATGATTTCGAGTGCAGTGACTTTACAGAATTTTTAGTTTTGCATTGATGTGATCTGTTATGAGGTTGTTTAAAGGATTTATTGTGGAGGTGGAGAATGCTCATCTCTCTAATCAATTGCGGTTACTGATTTCTCTTTTGTCAATAAAGTTAGCAATCCATCTTGCTCCCTTACCAATTGTCAGCATTTCGTACAGTGTTGTTGTTGCGTTGAACTGGTGCGAAACCAATCATATGTTTATTGCAGTCTCTGCATTGCTAAAATAAAATAAAATTGTGGGTTGGTTTCAAATGAAGTTTCAGATGGTTAGCAACTCTTGCTGAGGTTTTGTCCAGTTCTATCCATGATTTTTGCTGTCAACTGAATATGTGCTAGTTCTTTATTTGAATACAAAGAATCCAAACTCTAATTGGTGGTGTTAGAGGATGCCTTGTCAATTAAAGAGTTTCTTTATGGAAATCTTGTTCTGAACTTGGAACTTGGCATAACTTGCTCCTATCCTTATCCCCAACTATATATTTTATTCCTCATGTGTGCGCTTTTCAAGATGTATGTTATCGAAGTTGAGAACTGTGTTTATATTTGATTGCCGCTAATTGAGCTCCTTACAAGAAGATGAAAAATGGTGATGATGATGTTGGTGATGGTTGACAGCAATTTGGAGGTCGATCTGTGAGGGTGAACTTCCCAGAAGTGCCAAGGGGAGGTGAGAGGGAAGTAATGGGACCAAGGATACAGAGTGGCAACAAGGGGTTTATAGACAGCGAACACAAGATATATGCAGGAAACCTTGGTTGGCGCCTCACGTCTGAGGGTCTTAGAGACGCATTTGCTAACCAGCCAGGGGTATTAAGTGCCAAAGTCATCTACGAGAGGGACTCAAGAAGATCACGAGGTTTTGGCTTTGTCTCTTTTGAATCTGCTGAGAATGCAGAAGCTGCTTTGGAAGCCATGAATGGAGAGGTAAAACCGGATTCTGCTATTGCTTTTGCATCCTTGAATCATTTTGCTTGTTCATTTTTTTATCAGCTGATGTGTAATTATACTAGGAGGTGGAAGGGCGGCCTTTGAGATTGAATTTGGCCGGAGAAAGATCACTTCCTCCTTCAGCCAAGGAAAATAACACACAAAACAATCTTGAGAGCGGTGAATTGCTGTCCAGCTTTGGAACCTGAGAGGACCATGTGAATTCCACGGATATTTAAATATGCTATTAGATGGAGCGCTGTGGGAAGATATAGCCATCAAATTCCAAGTCTTGACTCAATATGGGACCTCTTTTGATTTTTTTTTTTTTGCTCCAAAATTGTGTACTAGCTGGCTCGTATAAATTCCATACAAGAAGATTAAAGTACAAGCTTATGGGCTGCAGTCATTTGCTGTGCGCTTGGAGTGATGCAGCTCTGGATTGTAAAAACAATTAAATACCGTGCCAATTTTAATATTAACCTTGTTGTGGCGTGTGCAGAGTTTTGATGGTTAAATTTTATCTTTTCGTTGGTCTGGATCCCTCATTTCTTGTGGTTCTTGAATGGTAGCAAATCCGCCTCCAGTATCATCAAGGAGTATGCAATCAGGGGTCGAATGATATCAGTAGAAACAAATCGATCTTCAGTTGATTCGCAGTTCAAATAACAAAATGTTCTTCCTATTGTTTTTTTCTATAATGGTTTTCAAATGGGATGGATTGTGTGATGCTATTTTATAATTGATTGGATCTTTGGAATGATATTTATTATTATTTTTTCAAAATAAATTAATGAAAAAAAAAATACTAAAATGAGTCTTTTGACATATCAAGTTAATATGGAAGATCTAACTCATGGAAACAATTGTGTTCAGGGGATCAAGAATGATATCATTTTTTATATAAAAAATTCAACTTTTAACGAAAAACCAAATAATAAGCGGAAATTCTAAGTTTCAAAAACAGAGTAATATTTCGGTTTTGAATTTTGTAGACTCGGTTGACCATAAACCACATGCCTTGAGATGGAAGCATCATTGATGGCATCGACAAATGGAGTAGAGGGACTGGCACCGCCAAAACCAGTGAGAGTTTTCCTTCACGGCTTTAGCAAAGCCACTGGAAGTTCATCGAGAATCAAGATGACCGGCAAGAAGGGCATTGCCAGCGGAACACAAATCTCGGGGAAAGAAAACCCTGCAAGGGATGTCTAATATATTTATTTTCTTCTAAAAGGCAATCGTATTTCACTCTTGCAAACCCTTTGGAATTCAAGAAACATTTTAGTTTCTGCAAGCAATGTCAACATTTCAAGCCAGGAATTTCAGGGGCCTGAATCGCATCATCTCTGACTGCAATTCCGGTCCGCTAAAAACCATCACAACCTTTTCTTTCCTTTTGTACCAAAATCTGCATTTATAGAGATAAATGCATCTACCATAGCTTTGGCTTCTTAAGAAGATGGCCTGTGAGTTAATTTATCCAGCAGAGCAATTCATCTCATGCAACTATGTCCAAAGACTGCAACAAAATAAAAAAAAAGAAATCTAACAAAATTAAGGGTAACAGAAACCTGAAACTATCACCTCTATATAGATTATTGAATGAAAGGAGTTTTTTGCGATCTTCAGCACTACCAGTAAATGAACGAGTGACCCCGCCATTGAATCTGCCAAACCACAATTTACTATACGGACATCAGTTGCACATAACATCAACACAGGCCATCAAAGGAAAAGAGTTATACATTGGTTAAATTTATTTTTAATGCCCGAACCACATTTTAAACCATGTCTTTCGTTTTTTACTCAACTTCGATGCATTTGGAGCATGAAATGGTTATCCCAGAAAAGGAAGCGTTTTCAAGTTGAACCATTAATATGCAAGGCATCGGGCGGTCATTTGCTCGTAGAAAATGAAATAATTTGTCAATATAACGGATGTATGCCCACACAGTACAGTTTTTAGAGCTATCTATTTCAGAAAGAAATATAGGGTTTAATTGTCATATATATGTTTCTTACGTTAATTAGGACCCTTTAATTTATTTGGGTGCCGATAAATAAACACCTCGAGTAGACATTTAGCTTAAAAACGAAATAAAAACCTTGATTCTTTTGCAATTTTGAGGGCGTCTCCTCTTTTATCTTGGTTTCCTTGAGATTCAGTGTCTCTCTCGATTCGGAAATCTTGTTATGGTTCAACAACAATAGTTTATGCAAAAGACTACAGGGCACCCAAAACAAAGATGATAAAACAAAATTTGAATAGCCAGCATTGTGTGGTTCTTTCATCGATGAAGAGGGCGAACTAACCTATCCTTGGTACGTTCTACAATTTCACAGAAACCTGCAGCAGCCGCAAGCATATGTAGAAACATTGGTGGGTTTGTGGCATATGCTAATTCAAACTGCTTCTCAAAATACTTGTTTGCCATTATGGATAAATAAGGTGCCAATGTGTAATAGGAGTGGATGAAAATGGTAGCGAGCAAAGAACTCCATAAGGAATATTTCTGTCAGAAATGGCTTACTTCTTTTGAATAAGCTGATGGGCAAAAGTGAAGCCTGTCATGATCATTTTATTAGTTTCTGAGATAGAGTCTTAAAAGCCAACCATCTCATGGATAATTATAAAATTGGCCTAAAACGAAGATACAACTCTTTCACTCCATGAACATAAGACTACACTTCATTCCTGATTCAATGCTGTGTCGGTCAGTATTCAAGCGAAGCTGAAGTTTACTTTATATGGGGTGGGAGCCTGGAATGTTTAATTAATGATCATTTGATTGATTTATTCTGTGCAAGTTCATGAGATTCTGCAAAAACTGATCAGACCATGCTACATGGTTCACCAACATTACAAGGAACATAATTAATTAGCATAAACTTGAAACTTAAGAAACATAAAACAGAAGTCCTATGATTATCCTCTCACCAACATTATAACTACTGGTATGTGTATCTTGACTATTAATTTCCAATTGTTCCCTCAACATAGGAAAAGAGTGATTGTCTAAACAAAAGCAAAGGAAAAAAGGGTTGATATTTCTAACTAGGAACATGATGCCCTCCGACACTACTAACAACTGCCTGCTGGTACACTGGTACTGGATGCATACTGTCTGTCCACAACCTCAAGCAGTTTGTTGGCTATTCCACTAGCATAGACACATGATCCTTCGTTTATCTGCAACATCAAGAGTACATGTCTTAATTAATGTCCATCGAAACCCACCATTTTAGTTAATTATGTGCATAACATAAGGAATTAATTAATCAAAGCTGCTAGCTGATACATGATAAAAACTGACCTTAGTGTTGAACAGAAAGCTGTAGTAATCCCCAATAAGGCCACCAGCAGCATGGTGGAGATCAAGCTGAAGCTCATCAAGGACTTTGGAAACAGATAACAAGCAATTAACCTTCTTTCTCTGAACAAGTTTGATTGTAACTTCATCTTCGATTAGGCGAACATCTACCTCGGTGTGCTTGGATTTCCTCTGAAGCCAAGAACTCCTTAATGAACCATTATTGTATGTTGACTGATCTTGTTCAACCTTCGTGTTAGAATTCTCAAGAACGTCTACCCCACCATCTTCTTTAGTCTTGCGCCTTTTGCTCTCTCTGCCGTTTCTCTTCTTCTCCGCTAGTAATTTCAGCTCCTCAACCGTCCGAAGAAGTTCTTTGATATAGTTAATTGCATCTCCAACCACAGATGCCCTATCATTCTACCCCAACAAAATAATGTATAATTAGTATCCAAGTATATGAAACCAAATAATTCTGATTTATATATAGTAATCAGGTAAATATGATGATAGAGTTGATCAGGGGATATTTATTAAGCAGTACCTTGGAAGGATTTGGAACCAAGTTCCTCAAGGCGGTATACTTTCCATTCAAGTGCTCTCTCCTTTGGCGTTCTGTTGCAAAATGCTTAGTAACTTTGCCAGATTTCCGGATTCCCTTGCCAATACAAGCCATTTCTGCAGTAAACTCAAAAACCCCATCTCCATGACCCCCATCTTGGTAACTTAGACCTCCTCCACTTAGTCCATCCACGTGATCACCCCCTTGGCCACCGCCAAACAAGGGTGCAGGCAAGCCATGAGGTGGTAAAGAATGAACCAATTCCCTGAACTGTGGAGCAAGTGGGTTTGAGTCGAAAAGCACAGATGTACTGTCCACCCCCATAAAGCCCGAGGGAGTCTTATGGGTAGGGTTTGTAAAGGAAATTGATGAATTTGGAAGCAAAGTGGATGTTGATGTGCATCTGGGAAGGTTGAAAAGATTGAGAAGGTCAGGTAGCAAGGAGGATGGTGTATTAGCAGCAGCATTAAAGTTGCCATTTTGATCAAGTACTTGGTGCATCTCTTGGAATTGAATGGTATTGGGATCCCAATTTGAGGGGTGGTCATATGACAGGACTTGATGATGATTTGTAGGGTACTGTTCCATTAAATGGTGGCAGTTGTTGTTAAAAGCCATGTGATGTTGAAGTTGAATTTCTTCCATAGAGGCAGCAGCAGCAGATTCTTCTTGGTGGTAATGATTAGAGAGCTCTTCCATGGAGAGCTTGAGACTTTCTTCAAAGCTGCTTGTGGTACTGCTACCTGTCATGAATGGTGAAACTTGACAAAACCCATCATCATTCCCACCTTCTACTATGGAGTTGTTGGTTTCAAAGCAGGCTGTCTCTTCATACATGTTTAGGATGAGCAATCTACCTTGGTGCCCTCTTGTCTCCTGCAATATTAGTTAGAAACCACTAATTAGACACCCAAAAAGGAAAGCAAGAAATGAAATGAAATTCACGAGTTCATGATAAAAAACCAAAAAAAAAAAGGAAATCAAAGAAGTTGAAACTACTAGCTAGTACTCCATCAAAGAGCTTACAAAGAAAAAGGATTGCTGGTTCAGAGAGAGAGAGAGAGAGAGAGAGAGAGGTTTGGAGTTTTATTCTCCTATATATGAAGAAGGGGAAAGGAGGTGGTAGGAGAGGAAAGGGAACTGAAAGTTGTAACTGAATCCTGAATATTATATAAAGATATTAATAAAATAATGCTAATAAAATGGGTTCGTAATTTGTAGAAAGGATTGCTGGGTACCTCGAATACAATAGAAGGGCCCTTTTGAATAAAATGTTCTCAGGATGGAAAAAACAATAAAAAATAAAACATTGTGGTGTTGAGGAATTCACACAATTTGTGGGGGTATGGAAGCAAAGGGATGGTTGATAGTTCAGGTCGGAGTGGTGGTGTGTTTAGTTAAAGCATGTGGGGGTGGGTGGTCCCCACAATTTGATAAATTATTCCATCCATCCCTTCCATGCAAATTGCTAGCTCAAACCAACTTCCGAAACCGTCTATCCTTCAATTCTTCAATATTATATAATATTGTACCCTGCTAGTACTAGTCACTAATATCTCATCTCTTCTTTCTTCCAGGGGTAAAATATCTTTTTCGCTAGATTTATTTGTAATTTTAGATTTATTTGGGGTATTTTCATATTTTTATAATTTTATATACAGCGCACTTACTTGATTATCTTAAAAGATAAAATAAATTAATTAATTAATCCAGCTTTATCATAATTTCCTTTAACTATACACAATATAAGGCATATTTGTGATTTCACATTGTTTTAGGTCTAGCTTCCTAGACTGGACGTATGGCTTAATTATGAGCGGTTTGACGGTAATTAATAAAATATATCATCTAATATATCATGATTTTTATTTATTTTAATATTTTTTTAGGGTTATAAAAAAATATTCAGTCCCCAGATATGAAAAATAATTTTTTTTTTAAGATTATGGTTTTTTTTTATTCTTTAGCATTTAATTTATTTTGACATTGGGCTTCTTTTTGTGGTTTTTATATAAATATTTACTAATTTTAAAAATAATTTAGGTTATCTCAAGTTTTTTTTTCATTATTATTTTTTAATTATATTGTTAAATTAACTTGATTTAATGGATCCAATTAAGTTAATTACCTGAGTCTCTAATTCTTCTTTCTTCTTTAAGAACACTGGCACGCCATAGCACGAACCACCATTCTATATTTGCTCAAGTTATTTTTTGGATATTTTTAATTGAATTTTTTTTCATTTCATGCCTTCAATATTTGGTTAATTTGAATCATGGTTCCTAATTTGTTTCAATTTGAATTCCATAGTGTTATCACACGTTCATACTCTAGATCAAGAGTTTCACAAGTTAAATATAGTTGGTCTTAGTTAATTTAATATTTTAGTATTTTTTTTTTAAAAAAAAAATCACCTAGTATATCACCATCTCAATATTTTAAAAATTCTTACATCAAAATTTATTAATTCTGATATCAAACTTTTTAACTTCCTAGCATCTTTACATTTTTAACAAGGTTATAAAAAACATAGTAGTTTCTAACCAAAGTAGCTAGCTACAATTATGCAATGGGATTTAATTAGGCACAACGCTGGAAACTTCTTTATTTATTTTTTTACCGTAATAAGATGGGATTTGTTACAGAATCATGGAAAGCTTGTGCGCTGTTTCCAAGTCTTGGTTATAGGCTGATTAATTGCCAATTTATTTAACAATAAGAATCAATTCAGGGCCATATTTCGCAGCAGTGTTTTTCTGTGTTCAAGCGTCTAAAGAACAGCACTCCTCCTTCAGGCCGCCCCTCCCTCCAACCTCCACCCTCCACCGTCCACCGCCCACCATCCTGATAATTTATATTAAAGAGTAAACAAGAACTAAGAACAAATTGTAACACAAGATCAGTCCCAGCCTTTTGTTTTCGACAATAATAACATCAAGCAACTCAGTATTTGCTCCTGGGATTTTACATTCAATAACAAATTAAAATACCATTTGTTTTTGCCTGGCGCAAAGACTTGTAGCAAAACAGAAGAGCTGGGTGCTACAGTGCCAGTGCCGGAGAAGAGATGCATATTTAGGGTTCAAAATAGCAAAGGTTAAGCAACTGATAAAGATGGCAGCGATGACTAGCAGCTGGAGGTACGAACTTCTCTAGCTATGTCAGGAGCATCAGCACACTTTGCTTTTCTTTTTCTCCCATCGATCAGACTCTGGTCAGGCCGCTGCTGTCCATCTTCTCCGCAGTCCACAGTACATTAATGGCGTTACCCAGTACTCATTACATTTGACTACTCCATGGATTCTAAGCCTTCAAGTTCAAGGGCATTACAGGTAGAGCTTGTCAATGCACAGGCCTTCAAACAAAATATCCTGTGTACATTTAAATTTGTTAGATACTGTAGTATATAATGTCTTTCAAAAAAAAAAATTTCTTGAAATATATTAAAATATTTTTTTGTTTTTGTTAACATTACATTAAGACTATGAAAAAAAATTAATTTGCTTTTTTAGACCAAAAACTTTTAAAATATAGTCATACGTCATTAGAAAGCAAGGAAAAACAGTAACTATTAGCTTCTCTCAAAAGAAAAAAAAAAAGTAACATCATGTCTATAACTTTTTTTTTATGTGTGCACACAAGTTTCGATGAAGATTGGGACTTTTTTTTTCCTGCGGTGATCCCAATAATGATCATCCTTTCAGTACGAATTTTTGAAGTAACTGCAACGGAGGACATTTAAGTTTGAAGTATGCCTAGAAATTTTGATAAATTGTGAAATTAGTATCTAGAAATTTTGATAAATTGTGAAATTAGTATCTACTATATAAATAAATACTGAAATAGAATATGATAAAAAAAAAGGTTTGATGAAATATCACTGCCCGAGTATTATGGTTAAAAAACATATATATATATATATATATATATATATATATGAGCCCAGTTCACTTAAGGCCATGAAACTAATAGGCCCATTTAAGGACCCAGGAAATGCTACTATAAGGACCAGAAACCTAGGCCGAAGCTCCATCAACTAACATAGTTATTGTGCCTTCAATTTTAAGCCCCAAGCACTGCATAGCAAAGTGAATGGATCTGAGCCTTCGACCCTTCCTCTCAGTGGTGCATACTTGAGCTATGACTTGGACGGTGGCTATAGTTTGCTAAACAACTTCCAAAAAGGAGGCCTCCTTTTATATGCACTATTCGGGTGCCTCGTGCTATGCTGGTTCAAATAATTTAAACATGGATCATTAACTTGATTGAGTTTAAAAAATTTTATTATTTTAATAATAAGATTAAAAAAGACATCGATAATAAATATAGTAAAAAATAAATTAACAATAATTAATTATAAAAAATAAGTTGTCAATATCATACCAAGAATGAGAAGCGTGTCAAAGACTCATTATCTATTTGCTATAGACATTGTCCCACCACCAGTAAGTTATCATAAAAAAAGTTTTAACGACACTATGAAAGGTTGTACGACAACACTAAAAGAGGTCACTCGTATTGTTAGAGCAACAATTCAAAAAGCAAACCAAATAAAATATCTTGAAATGAACATCTCATACTTATATCTAATTAATTAAATTAACTTAATTTGAAGATAATTTGTTTTTATTAAAAAAAGCTAAATTTAACAAAGAATAGCAAATAAAAAGACTCGGGATATCTTGAGTTATTTTTAAAATTAGTGAAAAATCCCATAGAAAGAAAAAAAAAAGCGACATCAATCTTTAATGACATAAATATTAAATGATGAAATTGAAAAAATATGAGCTTAATAAAAGACAAAAAAAAAAGAAGCAAGTCTCCCAAACTCGTAACCCGTGAAATCCTAAACTCGAGCTAAATAAAAAGGCTCAATTTTCAAATAATTTAATGTTGAAGGATGAAACCAGAAAAAAAAATATTAATTCAAAAAAATTTCCAAAGTAAAATAAAAATAGTAATCAAAAGAATGAGGATTTAATCTGATTGGAAAAAAAATTTGAAGGAGAAAAATAAGAAAACATGTTCAATTTAAAAAATTATCTCAAATAAAATAAATAGCAATCAAAAGAATAGAGACCAAATCTAACATATAAAGAAATTGAAGGATGATGAAATTAAAAAAAATTTAATTTTATAAATTATTTAAAATAAAATAAATAACAATCAAAAGAATAAAAACTGAATATGAAAGAAAAATAAATTGAAGACTTGCTTTGAAAATTTGGGTTAGACGAGAAATCAAGAAAGAAAGAGAAAAGAAACAGGAAATGGCTGCCAACACCAAACCAACTATTGACCACACGTGTTGTTCAGGGATGGAGGACAGTCGAGACGATTTTAATGTTACCTTAAAAGTTGGTGTTTGGCCACCGAGCAAAACCGCATGCGTCGCTTAAAGGACATGGCCATTACCAACACATTAACATGCCCACACATCAACTTTTTTTTTTTTTTTTTTTAAGTATTCAAGTTATTGAATTACCAAATCACCTTTAATTGAACTTGAATATAGCAAAAAGGAAAAAAAAAGAAAAAAAACCATGATAAAAAAACACTCTTGAATACAAGTTAAATAAATCTTGTTTTTAAAGATAATTTAATGATTTTATTGTACTCTAGAAAAATAAAATTACAAAAATACGTAGACTCTAATTAATTAAATCTTGTTTTTAAATATAATTTAATAATTTTATTGTGGTAAAAGAAAAAGAAGGTTTATGTGTTACAATCAATCTAATAATGATTATTGTATTATGTGAAAAGATTTGTGGGAAGGGTGAAATAGCACGGTCAAACACGGACTCTTCTTAGATTTTTTTTATTATTTAATTTTTATTATCTATTGTATTAGGAAACTTTCAGGTGAGATTCTCCCCGATTTTCGTGTGCAGTATTTCCTGGGGGTTGAAAAACAAAATCATAATCTCCTTCGGATCTTGAAAACGGTGACTTTCTGCATAGAGATTTTTATTTTATTTTAAAACTCCGCAGGAACTTCAACCTTTTTGTGCCAGTGTTAAGATTCTTTGCTTTGGCATTCTGTTGATTGATGAAGCATGTTACGATTTTGTTGATTTTAGGGAACACCATAGCTGAAAGCAAATACTGCAGAAACTGTCTTCTTCGCTGCAAAACTTCCCCTGTTCTAGAACTAGGAGATAGATAACTTTGACCTTGAGCAATTATTGACGTCTAATTATAAGATTTGACAAGTCCAGGAGATGCTGCCTTCTCCCTCGCGTCCTTCCATTTCTTTATTCAGTCAAAGTCCCCTGTTGCCAAGTGGGAATCGTTGAAACTCCGAGGCCACCTTCGTTGAATCAGAAGATTACAATTTACAAGGACAACGCACCAAAAATGGTGGCATTTTTCTATGAATAGTTGCTTACATGGAGCGGCGTGGCCCATGATCAACAAAACGCGAAGAACATGCCAGGAAGAATTGAAGATTCGTACAACTAAAATCCCAAATATTAGTTACAGAAAAGAACCTAAATACAAAACGGGGTGTGTGTCTACAATATATGCCTGGACAGGCCCGTAAAGGAATCCATGGCATTCCCCACCTGGATGAGCTCACAAACATAAAATTGCCCATGAATTCCTATGATTTTCGATCTCACTGGCTCTAATCATCTGCAAGACTATGACCCCCGAAGATCAAAATTCAACTCCCCAAAGCAGAAAATAATAAACAATGCAACAGGAAAAAGAAGAAAAAAATGTTCATCGTATGGAAAGCTAAAACGAAGGAAATAAAAAGGATTGTAGCAAGAGATGTAGCCTTGAATTATGTCACACATATCAATCCTAGACAGCATCACTTCTTTTTCTCCCACGGCCGCACGGAGAGGAGCACCACCAATATGATGATCAGCAATATAATAATGGCAATACAAGTCCATTTCCTGGAATTTTTCTGTAGTTTCCTGGCAGTCTGCAGCTGCTGGGTGCCGCCGCGCACAAAAGAATTAGCTCTTTGCACATGGCTCTCAATGTCATCCAATTGTTCACCTTGATGTTCAACCAATACTGCCATGTCCATAAACACTTGGTGAAGCTCCTTTAGATTGTTTTCCAAATCTTTCACAGCATCATGCCTTTCCTGAATTTCATTTATCGTGTCCAAAATCCTGCCTCTCCCCTGTTGTTGAATTGCTTTCTGGAGAAATGTCTCACTCTCACCTGAATCGTACCAAAATGCTCAATCCATTAGACAAATGCAACAAATTCATCTCATTCTTGAAATTCTTGGGTACAAACACCCAGAAAGCACTGAAATTTATTTGAATGGTAAAGTAATTTAGTGCTGTCCCAAATGACCAAAATCAAATTCCATGAACACCAAGACAAACTAATTGAGAAAAATTTTAGATAAGAGTTTGTATTTGCAAATGGAAAAGGCTATCAACAATCACCAACCAGCTCATCCGTCATGGGTTGCCACATATGTGAGATGAGCAAGCATTAGTATTCCCTCACAAATGCTTGACCGACTGTCTAAATTATCCCTCCTTTCAATTATTGCAAATCAATTTTGTAAAAGGTTCGAATCAATTTTACTATGCAAATAAATCATGTTCCTTTAGCCATATATCCAAAGTCAACCCTAATCTTGGATCAAATCCAAAAATTGTAACAAAGATCAATCACTAACCTGTAGAGATCAACAGATCAAGAGTCTTCTCATCAGGATTTTCACCAGTCACGGTAAAATACCTTCTCTCCACAGTCTCTCTATACTCCGTGGATATCTTCTGTCTCAACCCGTTAAAACTCTCCATCAAATCCTTCAACTTCTTCCTCAACCCACTCACCACCGAAGTCCTAGTCCTATCCGAAGAAGACCCCGGTCCACACCCAGGAAGACTCCGGTTCGCTGCATTAGACCGGTCCAAGGCCTCTAACCGGACCTTGATCAGCTTTGCCCTTTTCAACGCCAGAGCAACATCAGCATCCATCTTGGACCTCAAGTCCTTGACAGCCCTAGCGTTGTGCAGAGTCTTACTTTGCTCATGTGAAGACCGCATATTCTCATTAAGTCTTTCCAACTCCTTGAGCTCATCTTTGATCGACTCTACATCTTCAAAGAACTTGTCAAGGTTAACCCCACCGCCGGTGGACTGCGCTTCGGACATCTGAATTACATGGTGATCCGGGGAGGCTTCTTCGCTGTGGAAGCGAGAGAAGGAGCCGGAGAAGAGGTCATTCATGTTTTACCGAGAGAATCTTAATATCAAGATGATGAGAGAGAATTTTGTAAAAAGAAAGGATTTCACAGAAGATTTTTATAGCTATGGATAAATGGCAGGCTGGCAGGCTGGCTGGCTGAGGAAGGTGGGACTGGTCAAAGGGTTGCTGGTTCAAGTTCAACAACTCTTTTTCACTCCTTTATTTTGAAGGAGGAGGAGGAGGAGGAGGAGGAGGAAGGTGATCTATGATTGAAGTTAATTTATTAGTGATGAAGACAGATATGGAGGAAGGTATAGGGTAAGTTATTGGAGATTTAGATTTTTCTTTGAAGGTGACTTTCCTGGAAAATGAAAGAGGAAAGATCGTAGAACAAACCAAAGAAGGAAGGAAGAGGTCTCGCCGAGTGAAGGGTATTGAAGGATTGATAAGCACTTAACGTGTGGATTTTTGAGTTTTAAAAGACGGTAGGAAAAGGAGGGTTTATTATTATTATTATTATGTAAAATAGTGGACTTTGTCATACTGATTTTGTACTTATCTAATCGCTACTTTTATGCTGTTTTCAATTTTGAGCGAGAAGAAGATGGATTTTGAAGGGATAACTTGAATGATAAAAACAGAAGGATATTATATTTGAATTACTTTATAATTTCAAGTTTTTTATATAATTTTTAAAAAAATATTATACAAGGTTGGCTGTTTTTTTTTTTTAATTTATAAAACAATAGAGTGTGTTCATAAAATTATTAGATTGGTTTCACCCATGATCCACACTTAATAAAATAATATTTCTAAAAACAATTTATCAAAAAATAATAATATAACTAAACTTGTAAATAATACTATGTAACATTCAATAAAATAAAAAGTATATTACTTATAGCATTCTATGATTTGGTCATTTTTTTACTTGAAATCAAGTTTTTGAATAAATTTTTAAGTCCGGTAATAGTTTACATTACAAGTAGTTGGCACCATAAAAAATCAACAAAAAATATGTATTTATTTACAAAAGCTTTTATTATATTTGAAATAATAACTAAAAAGCCATGAAGCCAGGGGCGAAGTAAGAAAAAAAAATTAAAAGGAACTTAAAATAATTATTCTAAAAGGGCTAAAATTTCAGTTATTTTACTACTAAAATTATAATCATTATCAAGGGAACGGCTGGAAAAAACATTTCCCTTTAATATATACATCCATAACTTAATCACATAATTGTTTTCTACTAGGTTGTGGGATTTCTTATAGATCTATTAGGTTTTCTTTTCGTTGATGAAGATTCATTGCTAAGGTCTAGATTTGCTAGATTTTCTTGTTGTTTTCTTCGTTTGCTTGATAACTAGTTGTTGATTTCTTAGATTTAGGGGGGAGAAAGAAATTTGTTCTTGTTCTTGTTTTGTATTTTGGTTGTGAGCTTTTGAACTGGGGAGACAATGGAGAGAGAATGAGTGGCTTTTGAAGAGACGCCAAGATAGAAGGAAGCCAAGATAACATGAAGATGGCTTTGCATAATTGAGGATATTCTGGATCAGATATAGGTAACAGAGGGCTTGCGAGTGAGCTGTGCCGCTCATTTACTTTCTGATAGGGCACGGTCCTGGTGGGATACAGTGAGATTGAGGAGACACGCAGGATCCTGGACTTGGGCTGAGTTTAAAACGCAGTTTGAACATCAGTTTTACTCCTCCTATCATCGGAAATGATCGAGTCGATAACTTGGTATCTAAAAAATACAAAGAAAACTCTGCCGAAATTTCAAGAATATATATATATATATATATATATATATATATATATATATATATATTGGTAATTACGAATATATATATCATATATTTTGAGTCTACAAGTTGAGACTGTTACAAAAGGTCACCATTCTCTTTTAAAAAAATCTAAATGAAATGTTCAAATTACATGTTGTATAGGATAACCAAAAGTACATGTAATGATAATATTGACATTGTAACCATCCTTATGTTACATAAATAGAGAATTATTAGTCTTGCTATCATGAAACCCAAACTCTCATAACTTATTAGTTAGATGAGAAAACCAAGCCTTTAAGGCTTATTTCAGGATGTATAATGACCTATATAACCTGTAAAGACAATGAGGATACTGTAGATGAATGCTTTAAGGTTGTTCCATATATACGTTTTCCTCCAATCCATCATACAAAAAAGCATTTTGAATATCAATTTGCTTAATCATCCAATTTAAGAAGACATCAAAGGACAAGACTATTTGAACTGTAACATATTTGATAACTAGGTTAAATGTCTCATTAAAATCAACACCTTTTTGCTAATAAAATTATTTGACCACCAACCTTGCTTTATATCACTCCAATAAACTATCAACATGGTTTTAAATTTTATATATCCATCATCAACCAACTATGTTGAACTTTGAAGGTGGTGTGGCTAGGGACCATGCTTAATTGCATAAAAAAACATCAAACTTATAATTCATCATTGCACACCAGTATGGTGATTTAACTGCATCACTACAAGAAGATGGCTCTTCATTAAGAAAATCAGAAGAGCTAAGTAAAGCCTTAGGTAAATGGTACCTTACAAAATCATTAAAGGTGGCTTTTGATTGAGAAATATTGTTCCTTAATATGGTAACCATGAAATGTGTTCTAATCTTTCTTTATGTAGAAGTAATATGCGAGGCTTGTTGAATTATATATCTTATTGTGCTTGAGGGTTATAGGGATTAAAAATTATTATGACTGGCGATGAGGTAGAATTAGTAGGCTTAACAAGTGTTTCTTCATATGTTTATGCAAAGTAACACACACTAAAATTATTGTCAGGTGATAATATCCAATTCTGGTAGGAGAGGTTAATTTGATAATCTTCATGTGTGATATGGTGAGTGGCACCTATGTCCTTATGCCATCCCAACTTCTATTATTAGTTGTAATCAAGCTTGTTTATTATGAGAACAAAAAGAATCCTAATAAGTGAGGTCAAAGTGATGATATCATTTGTGGGCTAAGTGGCTAGGTTTCCCATACACTTGACATATAATTATAGAGGTAGGATATGTGTCACTGTGATTACAAGACGAAGCACTTCTTTGAGAACTATTATGATGACCTCTATCATGAAAGCCATTTTGCCCCCTATTACTAGATAGTAGTTGTTGTCTTTAAACAACAATTGCCTCAACAAGTGATGCATAAACAAAAAGATGACGATGACTTAGACGAGATTCAGTGACAATCAACAAAAAGTATATCTCCTTAAGTGTGACTTGATCAATGTGAGCTTAGGTAGAGGACATGAAGTTATCATATTCGTGTGTTAATCCAGCTAGAACATCAGTAATAACATTAGCATATTGACTGTTTTTCTTGGTATTGACGTAAAGTTTTCATCAACAAAAAGTAAGCATTGATATATTGACTGCCTTTCTTGGCTTTGGCATGTTGAGTTTGAATTTAGATGATATGAGCTCTAGATTACAAAGAAAAATATGTTTTAAGAGCTCGCCAAACCTTATGAGAAGTGGTATGAGCAATAACTTGAGCGAAGACATCCTTAGTCATGAAAGACATGAGAGTGCTATTGATGAAATTGCCCTATCGCACCCTTTGATAATGCGTATAATTTAAAATCTGAGTGATTACACCCATATTAGGAAGCAAAGCATCAATAGTTTTGGGAGGGATTTTGGATGCACCATCAAGTTACCAATACATATCTTGGCCATGAAAATATAGCACTAGTTTCTTGGCTTGTTATTTGGCTTCTCCTTTGGATCCATCTTCCAATAGAGTAGAAAAAGTAACAAGAGATGTTGAAAGGGGCTGATTGCTTTCTTACATGCATGCTGTGATCATTCACAATCATGGAAACCACCCAAAGGCAAGTTCTATAAATCAAAAGAAGCTTCTTTGCTACCTTGATGAACACAACATACATCACTTCCAATGCAAGGGGAAGGAGATGAAATGCTTTCTTCAGTATTTAGTGATTCCCTACTGCTCCGAAGAGAGAATGATTTGATTGATAAGATCACGAAGCAGAACATACCGTATAATTGAATTTATCGAGATAAAATGTTAAAGATTCTAAGCATTAATCCGAGACTCCAAATCTTGAACAAAAGCACTGTGGCATTGATGAAACACACGATGAGGTGAAGTTTAAAGCCCCAAGCCTAGATGCTTAGGTTAAAGCATCACTAAAATCCGAGGGAGGGAGCCCAACACATCCTATAAAGCAGCAGCCACAAGGCATTAGAATCTACCAAAAACAAGGAGTTGATAAATAACATAAGAAAATACCGTCTAATTGCCTAACCTGCAAGTACAATAACGTACAAAGCACAAGTAGAGATATTCTGCTTCTATCCATGACACAATCTATCTTTCCATCAGAAAGAAAAAACATTCAGTAGTTGACATTGATAACTCCACACAAGGTTGGTCTAATCTACAGAAATTACAAGTTGTAAAAAGCACGAAAACAAAACCACCAAGCTCCATCGTATTCAAGTACCATTTGATAGATCTCCCAGGAACAGCAGGAGATGTTTCCAGGAACAGCAGCCTGGAATCAAAGAGGCTACAATAGGGGGTTTTCCTCTTGTATACTAAGAGAGAATGAAAAACAAAAGGCAAGTGCAGGTAGGTAAATAATAAAGATCGGACACCAACTTTATGTTAAGTGGCACAAATCAATGCACAAGGTAAACTTTTCCACGGTGAGCTCTGGAAATAGACAAAAATAAAAATAAAAAACACCAGGAGATGCTTCGATAGGAATAGCAGGTGGACTTACAACTGTCTTCTTCGCTAAGCATGCAGGAATTTCAACATTCAACTCTTCTGGATGGCCAGTTTTCATTTTCAAATTCTGCCAAGTAAGATTACAAACTAAGTTAAGAAAAAATAAAAATATCCATGGATCAACGCATCTTACAATCAAACACAGATTACGCTTGCATTTGCAGGAGAAGTTGACACAGCCTGACATATAGACAAGCATGATTGTATCTGTCACCCAAAACCAATTAACTAATTCGAGAAAGCCTACCAGCTTTAACCTACAGTGCTGAAAAAATGCGTTAATAAAAATATATAAAATTTCAAGTTAATTTTTTACATAATAGAAAAATAAAATAATATTTCAATTGCTACAGTAAAATACCATTTTCTTAGTCTTTGTATAATAATATAAAAAAAAATTTTAAAAAAATTTTAAACATTATAAAAGAATAAAGATAATAACAAAAAAAATTGTATAAATAGATCAAATATAAAATGATAACTATTCAAAGCGTAAAAAATAGAAAATAGTATTTGTTTTAAAAAAAAAAGGTGTAAAAAAATAAGGAAAAACTAAAAAAGCATTAAAAAAAATGAAGATAAGAAAATTTTTTTTATGATAAATATGTCAAGTGTAAAAATAATAAAAATACCAAGTATAAAGAGATAAAAATGTAAGAAAAACTTATTCTCTAAAAAAAATAAAACCCTAAAAATTACAATTTTTCCATTACTACAATAAAAACAATTGGTAAAATTTACAATTATGTCATTTCTACGGGAAAACACCATTTTCTTTTAGCATAAGTACTAGTTATTTAACCTGCGTTTCGCCACTAGTTTGATCATTTGTTTTAGCAAAATAAATAAATAAATATACAAGCCTTTTCAAATGTGTTTTCTTTATTTATTTTTTAAAAATATAATTATATAAAAAAAATATATACATGCATTTAATTAAATACATCAAGAATCATTTGTGTCAATAAAAAAATAAATAAAGTATTAATGTGTTTATTCAACTCGTCTCGTTGCAGGTCAAATAATTTTTTAAAAAAAAAACTCAAAAGAATGAATATGTAAGTATTATTAATATTTTTTTTTTGATATCAAGTAAAAAATATAACCATGATTCAAAAAGTCAATGATTACATATAATAAAATATAGTAAAGATCATATATGTTAACAAAAATATGTAATATCTAGCATGCTCTATTTGATTTTTCAATTCAACCATTTTTTTTCATTTCCTTTTTTTTCTTTCAATTTCATGTTTTTTTTCTTCAATTTCATCCTTAGAATTTATTAATAGTCATTCGGGTTGTTTTTTTATCAATAGATCGACCAAATTGATTGGATCGTGTCGAGAATACTCTCACACATTTTAATTTTACACTTGAGTTAGGTAAGGAGTTGAGTCAAAATGTTTTCCTTTTTTATTAATTTCATCATTTTTTTTCTTAATTTTTTTCTAAGATTTTTTTTTACCGGTTGACTGCATTGCCTTTGGATCTGAGAAGTTATTTAGGACGTATTGAGACAACTTATATACAATTTAATTTTAAACTCGGGCTATGCGAGAAGTTGGGTTATGAGTTTTTTTTCCTATCAATTTCATCAATTCCCCCCGTTAAATTTCATCTTCCAAATCATCAATCACTTTGCCTTTGAACAAACCAAGTTAATTAAGGCACATTGTCGCAACATCCACAAAATTTAAATTTAAATTCAATCTAGGTAAAGAGTTAAGTAGAAAGATTTCAAGATTGATCCACTGAACCAATTTTAATAATGTTAAATAATTTTGTATGGTCTGAGTATTCTTTGTTATATTAAAAAATATTTGATTTGATTTATAGTGTAATATAGGTTTCAAGAAAAAAAACCGAGGTAAAAGATTTCTTTTAATGAAATAAAATAATAATAAAAAAAACAAAACAAAAGAAATCCTTTCCATTTCTATTGGTGCTCATTTGAGAATTACCATTTTAATTATATTTATGACTATAGTTTTTAAAGTAACTGGTAAAATTTTAAAAACTTAATTTCATAACCATTTTCATATTTATTTATAGAAGTTAAAGCTTTTCCATAATTGTTTTCAAATGGACCTTACAGGGTCTTGTTTCAAAGTCCATTTACCAAAGCACTACCTTGTATGTGGTAACCTAGAGGACAAAACCGTCAACTGAAAAAACCCAATCACCAATATATATACCCCAAACCCTAAAAAACAACTCTCCCTGTGGTCTCTCTTTCACCAATTGCTGGGCAGCCGCTCCAGACCCTAAACAACTGATCCCTCTCCTCCAAAACCCAAAATGACTACACGCTTCAAGAAGAACAGGAAGAAGAGAGGTCACGTGAGCGCAGGTCATGGTCGAATTGGAAAGCACAGGAAGCACCCTGGAGGTCGTGGAAATGCAGGAGGCATGCACCACCACAGGATCCTCTTCGACAAATACCATCCTGGTTACTTCGGTAAGGTTGGTATGCGTTACTTCCACAAGCTCCGCAACAAGTTCTACTGTCCCATCGTCAACATCGACAAGCTCTGGTCCATGGTCCCCCAAGATGTCAAGGACAAGGCAACCAAGGATACTGTGCCCATGATTGATGTCACTCAGTTCGGTTACTTCAAGGTACTTGGCAAGGGGGTTTTACCTGACAAGCAACCCATTGTTGTCAAGGCCAAGCTTATTTCAAAGATTGCTGAGAAGAAGATTAAAGAGGCTGGTGGTGCTGTTGTACTTACAGCCTAGGTTATGTTTCTTTTCAAGATTTTGACCTTTCTTTAAATTAAAGAGTTTAGTGATACTGCTGGATCATTTCATAATTTAATGCCTTTTTGTTTCATATTTTTATGTTCGTAAATTGGCTCTATTTGATGCATCCATGTGTTTGGTTAGTTGAATCGATGATTTGATGATAGTTATTATGTGTTGCTTGGAAATGGTTGACCATGCCTGTTCTAGCTATGCGCTGTTCTTGATGATGACTCGTGATGATAGACTCTTTTATACTGTGTTACTTGATGGCCTAAAATCAGGTGTACAAAATTATAGCGGCCGTTTGTAACTGCGTTTCAAATGGTGTTTTTTTAAATTTTGAATTTTATTTTTAATATTTTATTCAT
Source organism: Populus alba x Populus glandulosa (assembly GCA_033617975.1). Classification (NCBI taxonomy): domain Eukaryota; kingdom Viridiplantae; phylum Streptophyta; class Magnoliopsida; order Malpighiales; family Salicaceae; genus Populus; species Populus alba x Populus glandulosa. The sequence goes on from CM066148.1 coordinate 20,705,081, forward strand.
GGAGATTGGGGGTAGAAGTTGAGTATAATTTTCAAATTTTATAGAAATAGGTTTGTTGGATTTGTCAAAGATTTTTGTTCATTTTCCGAAATGAGTTGTTAAAGTTGAAATTCGTTACTCAGAGATGGGAGGAGTAAAAGTTGCAGATTTTATAGCTGGTGGCTTGTTAGGTTTGTCAAAGGTTTGTGCTCATTGTTGGTGGAACGAGTAGTAGAACTGTTGAAGTAACTATAGCCATTACACAGAAAAATAGAAGAACTGGAATTGAGGCAACTTGAAAAAATAATGTTGGTCTGGTCTATACTATGTGGGACATTAGGGACATGCCTTTTCTACATAGAAATTCACTATAAAATAAATCACTATAGACATTTATATGTCTCTGTTGTATCATATTCCTTTTGTTCTTAGTGCATGGGGATGTTTTCTCAGGGATCTTGCATATTTTCTAGCGTTTTAGTGGTAGAATTGTAAGGTCAAAGTTTGTTTGTTAAGCTTTTCGACCTCGAGGTGGAGGATCGATCAGTAATGAGTGTTAAATTATTTGGTTTGATTAACTTGTCTGTAAACATTGGCATGACCATTGCTTGCGTTCACAAAGTGCTGTTTCATTACTTTCACCTAGCATGGCGGGGGGGATTTCTCAAGGAATTGCATTCCCGTAGATATGGTCAGGGCGCTCATGGGCATCCTCTGGCCCGTCTTGCGAGAAGTATAGGGATCTCGAGGGTTCAAGCCTTCGAGGGTTCAGAAATACTTCTATACTTGGGAATCATTTTGGAATTGAAAAATGAGGCTGATTTTTTTCAATTCAACTCCTTTTTATTCCATCTTCCTCTATTTTTTTTATTTCAATTTTGTCTCTCCCCCGTAAATTTTATCATTAAAACTTTTTTTTTTTTGTTGTTCGAGCTGTTTTAGACCAAATAAGATCACACATTTTAATTTTATTCACTAGTTGAGTTTTATTTTATTCTTTTGTCAATTTTCTTTTTCCAATTTTATCACTAATATTTTTTTATTGATTGGCCAAATTGTCCTTGGATTAGTTAAGTTAATTATACTATAGTTACTTTTACATGATTTAATCTTAAATCTAAGTTAGCCAAGAGATTAGTTATTAGGTTTTTTATATTACTTTTATCATATGTTTTTCAGTTTCATTATAGATTTCTTTACCATGCTCATCATTTTTTTTCTAGCAGGTTTTATACTATCCTATTGTGGCAGTCCATTCTTATGATCCAGGCTAGCCGAAAAAATCAAATTAAAAAGTTCAAAGTTAATCTAGATTTAATAAAAATACTAAATAATTACTTAAGGTTTAGAATTTTTTTTGTAAGACCTGAAATATAACGCCGGGGCTATCTCGGGATATTCCTTTTGGTTAGTGTCTGTCTACCTGGTAAAACAACAAGAAAAGCATCTTGTTAATTCCATTCCTTTCACGCGTCTCTTTCAACCTGTCTGTCTTGAAAACCAGCTGCTGCATGGTTTACCGGACAGCGGACAATTTTATTTCTGAAGCCACCTTAAGTTTCTAACTGAATCTTTATCCAGTTAGACCAAGCCTTGTCTAATTTAGTTTTTAAAAATGAATAATAAAAAGGTAAACAATAAGTTGTCTGTCCTTAAACCAGATAAAAAAAAAAGAAGCAAAGACCGGCTCATGAGCTTGCCTTGAACACCCAAATGCCAGACCTTTCTCTTACTTGAGGCCCAAATGCTTAGCATTTTTCTAGGTGTGTTTTTTTTTTTTAAAAAAAATATTTTAGTTGAGGAGCATTATAGATAAAACATTAGATATGATACTTAAATTATTATTTAGTTTTAATGTAATTCTTAAATAATGCTATAAGTTTCTATCAGAATGTTAACAATTCCTTCTTGATTATTATATACCTTATATAAAAAAATTTCATTTATGAATATTTAATTAAAATAAAATTTCTAGATTTTTAACAAATTTTTCTTTTAATTATCAATGTTTTTTAGTTGAAAAACATTATGTTAATAAAAGATTATATAATTATTTTTAAAAAGATTAGAACTTTTCTTTTGATGATATCATTAATTGCTTTATAGATAATTATGTGTTAGTTTGATATGCATAAGTTTTATATAATTTATTCATTACAATTGAATGAGAATTAATTCTCTATTTTTTAAGTTTTTTCTAGTAAAGTTTTATGTGATTTCCTCAAATTTATTGTTCTAATGTTTTTTCATGTAGATGTGTGAAAATGATAAATTCTCAAATTTTTAATTTTTCATCTTAAAACACAATACTTCTTATAATTGTTTTTTATAAAAATAATAAAAAATGAGGATGGAATATTAGGCTCTTGATTAAAAATATGTACTTTTTTCTTCTTAGGTCAAATTCATTATAGTTTTACTGAACTTTTCTTTTTTACTTTTATTGTTTTTTATTCCATGAACCATACTATTAATAATAAAGGTTTTGTTGTAAAACTAAATACATGGATAAAAAAAGATAATTTTAGTGAAAAAATACATTTGTCATCCATAATTTTCTTTGTTATCTCTTTTGCGAATATTTATTTTTGTAAAATTATAATTAAATAAAAAATAAATTTAACAAATCTAATTAAGCCCATGACCTAGGCTGGGCAAATTAATTCGCCTAAGTTCAAAATATTCTTCTTTTAGGTTCTCTTTGTTTGCTGGAAAATATTTTTTTTTTGGAAAATGAATTCCAGGGAAAGTGAATTCCGATGTTTGGTAGTGTAATGAAAAATAAGTTGGAAAATACTTACCAGTATTTGGTTATGTCATGGAAAAAAAGCTGAAAAATAACTTATTAATATTTTATTTTTCTCAAGTTTATTAATATAATGACAAACAAATCTTACAAATTAAAAAGTTGAATGAGAATTAAATTGAAAAAAATATATATAATTTTATAAATGATCTCAAATAAAATAAATAATAATCAAAATAATAGAGATAAAATCTAAAAAATTAAAAAAAAAATGAAAGATGAAGAAATTAAAATAATAATAATCAACATTTCATAAATTATTTCAAATAAAATAAGTAACAATCAAAAGAATAAGGATCAAATTTGATAGATAAAAACTTTCAATAAAAAAATGATAAGGAAAAAGCAAATAACAATTATAAAAATAAGGACCAAAGTTAATATAAAAATAAAATTTTTAGAGATGGAATTGAAAAATAAATATTTAAAATAAATTATATATATATCAAAAGTTTGAGGATTAAATTTGATATAATCAGTAAATAATGACATTTCTAAATTTTTCACAACTTCCAGAAAGTGTTTTTCCCCCAAATTTTTCAGGAAAACACTTTTCTGAAAACCAAGCTAAATTTTCCTTTTACTGAAAAGTGTTTTCCATTGGCCAACTTTTATAATGACAAACAAACACAAAAAAGTTGGGAAATCAAAATAATAGAGATAAAATCTAAAAAACTAAAAACAAATGAAAGATGAAGAAATTAAAATAATAATAATCAACATTTCATAAATTATTTCAAATAAAATAAGTAACAATCAAAAGAATAAGGATCAAATTTGATAGATAAAAACTTTCAATAAAAAAATGATAAGAAAAAAGCAAATAGCAATTATAAAAATAAAAACCAAAGTTAATATAAAAATAAAATTTTAAGAGATGGAATTGAAAAATAAATATTCAAAACAAAATATATATATATATATATATATATATATATATATATATATAGCAATCAAAAGTTTGAGGATTAAATTTGATATAATCAACAAATAATGATATTTCTAAATTTTTCACAACTTCCAGAAAGTGTTTTTCCCCCAAATGTTTCAGGAAAACACTTTCCTGAAAACCAAGCTAAATTATCCTTTTACTGAAAAGTATTTTTCATTGACCAACTTTTCTAATGTCAAATAAACACAAGAAAGTTTGGAAATCAAAATGATAGAGATAAAATCTAAAAAATTAAAAAAAAATGAAAGATGAAGAAATTAAAATAATAATAATCAACATTTCATAAATTATTTCAAATAAAATAAGTAACAATCAAAAGAATAAGGATCAAATTTGATAGATAAAAACTTTCAATAAAAAAATGATAAGGAAAAAGCAAATAGCAATTATAAAAATAAAGACCAAAGTTAATATAAAAATAAAATTTTAAGAGATGGAATTGAAAAATAAATATTCAAAACAAAAAAAAAAATATATATATATATAGCAATCAAAAGTTTAAGGATTAAATTTGATATAATCAGCAAATAATGACATTTCTAAATTTTTCACAACTTCAAGAAAGTGTTTTCCTCCCAAATGTTTTAGGAAAACACTTTCCTGAAAACCAAGCTAAAGTTTCCTTTTACTGAAAAGTGTTTTCCATTGACCAACTTTTCTAATGGCAAACAAACACATGAAAGTTTGGAAATCAAAATAATAGAGATAAAATCTAATTTTTTTTTTAAAAAATAAAAGATGAAGAAATTAAAATAATAATAATCAACATTTCATAAATTATTTCAAATAAAATAAGTAACAATCACAAGAATAAGAATCAAATTTGAATAATAAAAACTTTTAAATTTGATAGATAAAAACTTAATAATTGTTGAATCCTTCAGAAATCCCAGGCTCTTTGATTAGCCTAACAAGCCATCAGGCTTGGTAGGAGGTAATCCTAAATAGCATAACATGGTCATAGACACTAGAATGTGTATAGCCACGGACTATGACTGAGTTAAAGTCATAGGCACATGGTCTGTAGGCACTATGACTGAGTTCGCTTCCCTTTTTCATCATAGTACTTGCACCCACGGATAAAGAATTATTTGAAATCCTTTTACTCATGACAGATTCTTACATCGCTCCCTCATGACCACAAATGGCCACCAACTAGAAGAGTTGCTCATAAATTTCGAATAATATCAACGATACATGTACAAACTGGGCTAGGGCCTGATAAGTTAATTAGTATAGTTTGAGAAGAACAGGGATTGGATTCTTGACAAAGCAAACCTAAATCCTGCTCTTATTGCTTTATCTCTGAAATCTTTAAGTTTAGGCAGAAGACATCTCAAGAACGTTAAACGAGCTTTGAGTGTAGTAAATATTACTTAAAAACCGGAATCTGGATCTTTGGAAGACTTGGAGTTTGCAAGTAAAAATGCATAGTAATTTAGGAAAGGCAAAAAGAAACACAAGGCAGAGTTATAAAGAAAAGAAAAAAAGACGAGTAAATCATCTTGGGTTATTGTTTAATCTATCTTCTAATGTCGCTGCTAATTGATATTAATAATTTGAACCTCTGATGGACCTTTCCAGTGTTAAGACTCCCTTTAGCCAATCATGCTGTTCGCCTTTCCCTGGTTAAGCACAAGCTAACAGCTATGATGCTACTGTAGCACTTACAGCTTCTGATTGTGGTTGCAAATTCATTAGATTTCAAATTTGATAAATTTCTGGTGTCCCGGGTCATAAGTAGCATGCTTGTCACGTCATATACTAAAATCCTTGGATTTCTAACTAAAAATATAGTTTTTATGAGATCTACAAGGTTTACATGATCCGAGCAGCACATGATCCAAGAGATTCTTTTCAACTTACTAAATATAACTAGTATCTCCTACTAGACATTCCTCCTTCAAGACACACACCCTCACTAAGCTTATGCTACTCTCCTATGATATATTCTTGTTAGTTTAATATGTTTTGTATTTAATTAGTTGGTTATATGTAATATTATTATATTTATATAAATAAATATTTGTTATTAATAAAAACTTAATTTATTTTTAATATTTATATAATAGTAGATTAATAAATTCAAAGTAAAAATAAAATTCATGAGAAAAAAAATACTTTGCAAAGGAAATTATAAGTTGCTATAATTATAGGATTCCTATTGCATCAAATCATATATTGTTCCTAAAATATTCTTGGTCGATACCCTCTTAAATACTAGATATTCATTATAGCCATAAAGACTAATATATTTTACGTTCTTTTTTTTATGAAAGGAAGCAACTGTTCTTATAAATTGAAGTATAAATAATACTTAGAACTAATATGTATGTTCTTGTCATAAGATATGTACATTGAACTGACATACATGAAAATTTCATATGAAGAGATTACTGATGCCTATAGAAAGGCTCACATAATCGTTATATAAATGATCCATCAACTTGAGATCACTAAATTATCTTATATAGATAATATTATGCTTAGAGAAATAAAGGACTTGATTGAGTTAATTTCTAAAATTATCCTGAATTAATATATGGATATTATTCATATGGCAAATTAATATTTTGTCAATTTATATGATTTGTCTATAAATAGTAAGCTATGCCTTTAGAGGTTTTTTTTTAGCTAGAAAAACTATGTAAATATAAAATTAGAGCTAGCATTCTAGACATAACAATTTATTTACGACAATCCAACCTTTAAAAAATTATTCAAAGTTGAAAAAAATTAAATATTTAGGTAATAAATCCCTAAATAATTTTGAAAATCTTATGAACTCTCAAATAATTTTATTTTATAATTTTCACTGTGTGAAACTAATGTTTTTTAATTTGTTTTAGAAGGAAATGAACACTTATTTGAGAAAATATAAAATAGGGGAAGATAAGAAAGCACTTTTTGGCTCCAGGATTGATTCTTATTGTCCCTCTCTCAGTTCAGATTTTACTTGTAAATTCGACAGAGTGACATGAATTATCGTACGAAAAGTGTTGCATGTATGCCTAGCGGGTGCTATTTTATTTTATGCTATAAATGTAGAAGTCATTTGGCGTAGATTGCCAAAGTAGTTATAGGGTTATGTAACAAAAAAATAAAAGCTAATATATAGGATTAGATCCAGCTCATGCAGGGGATGGGCTAAAAAGAAAAAAGGGAAAAATCTAGCGATATCCAGCCTTTTCTATGCAATATGTGATCCCTATTTACAAGGAGAGGTTATACTTGAGAGTAAGACATTAACATGTACAAGATTAGACGGTGGAGGAACACTTGGAGTGTCAGTTTGCCAAGTTGGTGTTTTTTTAATATAGGATGTCTGCTCCTGTAAGAAATAGAAGTCAGTCTCTCGAGGCATTTGCTTCCTCTACCACCCTCATTCCCTCCAGTACAATTCTGCCACATGTAACAAACAGCGACACTGAGTATCAGCCTCCGGGGCCGTTACATACGCACCCACATCGTCCTTAACGGCACCGGAACCCCTAAACCTGCCTGTCTCATGTGCATGGGTGCATTCACATTTCCAAGACTTCCATTAATTCCTTAACAGTCGTGCACCTGAAACAAACGTGAGCCTGCATTCTTGCTCTTGGGGTACACGCACGTTTCCAATATTTCATGACTATAATTACTCCAGTTTCTGCGTTCTGAATTAATTGCTTCCAAACTCTACAAAAGAGAGAACCAGTGAGCGGTCAGGCAGTTCTTTTAAGCCTATGAAGTTTGAAGCGATCTGGTATGGAGACAGGATGGAAGGGAAATTCTGAGATATCACCAAGCTGTCCTCGGTGTGGTTCCTCAAATACTAAATTTTGTTACTACAACAACTACAGCTTATCACAACCGAGATACTTTTGCAAGGGTTGTAGAAGGTATTGGACCAAAGGAGGATCCTTACGAAACGTGCCTGTAGGTGGCGGGTGCAGGAAGAATAGAAGAGGAAAGTCATCGAGGCTATCTTCTAATGACCACTCTAAGAGTTTCAGCTGTGGAGGCTTGCCTAATAACTCTATCAGGCATCCACATAGCCATAAAGGAAATACCTCCATAGAGTCCTCTAGCTCGCCAATGATTCCTGATGATTCTCATATTGATCTTGCACTTGTTTATGCAAAGTTCCTGAATCCACAGCAAGATTCCAAGAGTGGTTGTGAAGTTCCAGAATTTACCAGTGAGTTTGATCCCTCTCTAATATTCACTAACATCTCGAACACAAATTTGGAACCAAGTTCTCAGTTGTCAGAAGAAAATGGTCTTGCTGGATGCCTCACTATCTCCGACTTCTCGACGAAAGCTCCTTTGAGCGACAATGACCACTTGATGTACTACTATAGTTTAGACTCAGCACGCAAGCATCAGGATCACCAAGATAGGACTAAACAATGTACAAGTAATGACACAAGCAGCTTCAACTTGCCACCGTTGCCAGGGCAAGACACAGCCTCTCAAGAGATACTGTGGTCGAATTCTCACCTGATGGGTAATCATAACCTGGAAATGTCTCAACAGCCAGTGCTTGGACCTGAAACTCAAGATCCTAATCTATTGTTTGGTAACTGGAGTCCCTTCGATTTGTCTAGTGATGATACTTTCTCAAGGTCTTGATGAAATTAATGTGTTACTTCATTGCTTCTTTTCCCTTGCTATACATGCATATCACTGTATAGGACCTGAAATAATCTACACATAAACAAGTATATGCTACCCGTGTTTATAATAATGGCACCTTTAACTGGGCTTTATTTACTGCACCCACGAAAGTAATTATATATCAAGCTTCAAAATTTTCTCCAATTAGAGATGTTTCCTTTTTTTTTTTTTTAATAATTCAAAATTTCATGCTCATTTTATTAGCCAACTCAATTTTACCTTGATTATACTCAACTAAACATACGTTAATTTCAAACTACCTGAGGTAGACTACCTGGGTTCATTTTCTCTCTTAATTCTTTTCCAAGGTTGAACTAGGCATGTGTATATTGATGTATTGCTAAGTGATTGTTTACCTCTTTGATTGAGTTTGTATAGCAATAATTAAGATCACACTAATGGAGTTGGTTTTTCAAGAGGAAACCAAACGTGTATCATTTTCAATTTTCTGACACGTGAAAGATTTATGTTTCGCTTTGTCAACAATTAATGCTGGTATTTTTATCTTCCTATCGGTTATATATATATATATATATAATGAGGCATAGATGGATCATACATCTATTAGAAAATTTGTTTAAAGATATGGTTAATGTGTATATTTAAGGTTAATTTAAAAATAGAGTCTATTTACTTTGTGAGATAAAACTTTTTTGGAATCTAATTTTCAATATAAGTTTTTTAACACTAAACATTAACATGATTTAAACAAATTATTAATGAATGAGAAATTAATATCAAAGATAGTTAACATGTGTTTTTATGAAACTCAAAACTCTTTAAATGGACTCTATCCCATGTAAGGAAAAAACAAAACTTTTTTGGTATTTATAAAGTTTAGAAGTTAGAATTATTTTTTCCAGCGTATTGATTTGTCTAGTCCATCAAAGGAAGAATCTAATAAGTTTTTTCATAATTTTTTCAAGGTTACATGAACAAGTTTTTCATCTAAAAAGTCACATGATTTAAATCTAAAAAACATTCATGTTTAATTCTGTTTTTATATGGGTAATCAAAATTGTTAGTGGGGCGAAGTCCATTGGCCTTTGATTCCTAAAATTATCTATAAAAAAAGGGCTAAAGAAAAGTGTTTGGGGTTGGTTAATTCTGTATTATTTTGAGAGAATTTAACACTCTTCTTCAACTTAATTTACAACATTGTTTTTTGGTTTTAACCCTTTGTTTTTCCTCTCAAAGTTTATTCTAATCTAGAACTTAGGTTTAGTCACTATAAAGAGATCATTAAGCAAAATTTCAGTGGTTCATTGAACCTTGTTTAGGAGTGCACCTATATATAGTGGTGTTATTTAGATTTTAGAAGGGTTATTGAAGAAAATCCTATTACACCAAGTGAGGAACAATGAAGCATTAAAGATTAAGGATTAATTTTTAAAAACAATAAAGCTTGATCAATTTTAAAGTGTTTTGACAAGTAAATATCATTTTGGTTTTTTATTTAATCTTATACATTAGTATGCATTCTATGATTGTCAATGTATTATTTATACAAGATTATATATATGTTTACTAACATGCTAGTCCTTATTATGATAAACAATTTACCATATTATAAATTGCATGATTATAAACAAAACATATACGCTCATTTGTCTTAATCATTATGTGCTAATAATGTTGGACAACAATCAATATCTTCCATTAGATGTTTGGCATTGCTTTATTAATGACACATTGCATTGATTTACTTTTTAGGTGATCATGCTTACCCCTCTAAGTTTTGAATTTCTTGCTTTGAAGTTAATGAAATCCTTAGTTGAAGATAAAGAGTTCAGACAAAAATTATACATTCATCATGGAAAAATATTCTATCACTACTAGAAATTTATGAAATACAAATGGAAACACTAATAAAAAAATATCATCGGTAAATTACGGAGACATTTATTGATGGAATATAACATTGATGTTTCCATTGGTATTCACCAATGAAAATTTTCTGTTGATGAACATTGAGGGAATTACTAGTAGAAATCAAGGAATGAAAAAAAATTGAACAGGTATTCCCTCGTTATTTCCTTTGAAAAATATGATGTGTTAGTATTACAAATAGAATTACAGATGAAATATAACCATCACTAATATCCATCAATGAATCTATTTGTAAAATTTAAATTATAACCTTTTAGATCCCTTCTCCCCTTCCCCCGTCTCTTGTTCTTTTTTTTTTTTTGAAAATAACACCATTCCTCCCAGTTTTATCCCAAATCAAGCTCTCATCATCACAAATTCATTCACCGTAACACTTAGTTTGTCAGTATCCATGTTCTAGTTTATTTTTTTAAGATTTGCCATATCAAATAACTTATCCATTTGTTGTGGTAACCTATTTTTTATGTTAGTTTTTTTTTGCTTGTTTGTGTGTTTACTTGTTTGATAACTTTTTTCTATAGAAATTTATTGTATAAATTTATGATTTATGTTAGGATTTGTTTGTCATTTGATGAAATTGAGTTTGATTTTGTAACTCAGGTGTTTTATAATGAAATAAATAATGGGTTATTTAATGAGTACGTTTCATATTTTATCAATTTTATTGTTAAATTAAAAATTTAGGTAAATTTGGAGGAATTTGATTTTTTTTTTTTAGAAAATTGATAATTATTAAATGATTTTGTTAAAATAGATTGAATAATTTTGAATTCAACCAATGATAGTTAATTAACTAGGTACATATAATTTATTTTGTTAACATTATTAATTAATATACGTTGTCATTAATATCTTACATAGGTTTTATATGAGTAATAGATGATCGTTCATGAATGTATTGAGTTGTATAGGTTATTTAAAACAAATTTCATCTTAGTAATATATAATTTATCTCATATTATTTTCAACCTCACTTAAGAACAAAAATCAACTGCATCCCAAGACATGATGATGGTGGAGAAGAGCCTTCGAGTGGAAATTTATTAATATTATTCTATCTTTGATGGCTTTTATAAAAGAAATATAATAAGGGGAAGATACTTGAAAAAAATCAAATTCAGACATGCACATAATTATGTACTATTTAACTACGATGAATTGAGACCTTTTATTTATTAAGTATAATATTAACTTGCTATTTTAAACAATTTCTCTCTTATACTCTCATAAATTGATAGATTGAGCAATACCTGTAGATATATCAATGTCAATTTTTACTATCTCAAAATTCATATAATCTTAATTTTTTTTATTACAAGATAAACAATTTGCAACATGGTTCTGAACACATGTAAGCAGTACTTAATAATTCTTAACTCTCATAATACTTAATGTTATTACATATTTCTCTTTAATTGTTAATAGTTGTAATCTTGTAATAGGTTTATCAAATATAAGAGAATGCTAGTGGCAATTTTAATTTACTATGTTTGGATCCTGAAAGAAAAGTCAAGTGATATAACAAGTATTTCGTCAATGAATGTCTTTCATACTAAAAAGTATGGTCAGGGTAGAAAGACTTATAACAGTTGAGTTTGTGTTAAGCGATCAACATCTAATGAGTTAAAGTTGATTATTATAAAGATTTATAAGAGGTTATTGCATTGCAATATCATAACGAGCATAATAGAGTCTTTTTATTCAAATACTATTGGTATGATACCACTAATAGAGGAATGAAAGTAGATCTTCATCATGGTTTGATTGAAATTAATACAAAGGCTAAACTTCGCAACGTTGATGATGTTTTTGTTTTTGTTTTTGTCAAACAATACTAACAAGTTTATTACATATACACTCCTTCTATTAGAAAAGATTGATATAGGGTTGACTAGTTATCCGTAGTGAAAACCAAACTCAATGATCGTGTTCAAGTTGTTCTGGATGGTAACGATGAAGTAACTGTAGCAAAAATATCTTTCAACTTGATGAGTTAGTTGATGCATATCGAGTTGTTCTATCTATCGACTTAGAAAAAAAAATCAAATTTTTATGCAGTTGAGAATATTTTTATTGATGTTGACTCTAAGGAGTTAAATGATATATTGAAAATTAATAGACATACAGAAGTCGATGAAGATGATGATATCAACGAGCTTTAATTCAATGAAGATGATTATGATGGACATGACAATGATGAAATTAACGAAGAAGAAGAAGAAGACAATTTTGATGAAAAAGATTTCAAGCTGATTTTAAATTAAAACATCAATGTGTAATGGAATTGACTTTAATGTAATCTTTCTTGTTATTCTTTTACAATAAACTATTGTTAGCATAATTGAAAAGTTTATTGTTGTGATTTTGTTATTATGTTATTAAGTAGAAATTATGTTATTGTGTTGTGATTTTACTATATTTACAAGTTAGATAGATAGGGAATGCAAAAATATTAAGGGAAAAGAAATCGTTTTATACCAATGGAATTATTAGAAAAAAAAAATACCAATAGAATTATTAATGGATTAAATGCCCTAAAAAGTTTTAGAGAGTTAGGAAAAAATCACAAGACTTTTCCATTAATAATTACAGACAGAACGGTCGACGAACCAAGTTCCTTAGAAAGTTTTAGGGAGTTGGAAAAAAAATACAGAACTTGCCACTATTAAATATAATTATGTGATGGTTTAATTCCATTGATAATATACATATAATCTGTGGTGCACTTACCAATTGTTTATTTCATCAGTAATATATCATAATTATCAATGAATTTATCGATAAAATGGATACTTGTAATTTTGTTTTGGCACTCTATTTTTTTCTATAAATTAATCATTAATTATATTATTGATGGAATGATCAATAAAATATAAATCAACAATGATATATTTTCTCACAATAATTTTTTGTTTGTGATTTTGTCCATAAATGTTTTTCCCTGCAGAAATACTCTTTAAACACCAATGAAATATTATGTTGGTGAAAGTTGTGCAAGTTGCACAGGGCTACTGGTAATAATTATAAACCTTAAGCCATTCATTTAATTCTACAACAACCGTTGGTTAGTCTCTTGATTGACGATAAAATGTTTTCTCTAAGAGATTAAGTTCTTTTTTCGACTATTCTTTCTGAGTTTCTAGCAGTTTCAATGCCTGAATAAAACAACCACATTGATGCCGTCTATCGCGTCTCTCTGGCACATTAAAGAGCCTCGAGGGTTTGACCTCTATACGGCCCCGCATATATGCCAATCATTTTGCCCAAACTACGTACCTAATTCCTTAAACTTTAATATTTCTAGATTGACCCTTTACTCTCATCAAAAGAAAAGACGCAAGAATAGAATTATTAAAGGCTGAAGGGGAAACTTAGCGGTCCTCGCCCATCAACTTGGAGGTGCAAATTTTATAAACCACACAAGTTTCCGGTGGTCTTCTCGAGCACGCTTGAATCTTGAACACTTCAACTCTTCAACTGCAGAGGATCGATCAAACTTCTCGATAGTATATTTGTTTAATTAATGATTGACGTCCATGGTTAGGTAGGCTAAATCAATATAATCTCATTTGCTGCTTGCAAATGCATCACGCGATCCAAGAAACCAACTCCCACGATCGTATGTATGTATATATATATCTTCTAGGATGTATCAATGGTCTATACTTCAGAGTTTGATAAAATCAAATGTTTTTTAACTTTGTTTTTTAATCTCATTTGTAACGCAACCATTTTATTTTTCTATAAACTGTCATAGAACTCTTCAGGGTCTGTTTTTTTATCAATACACTTAAATATTATTATAAAAAAATGTTATTTTAATACAAATTATAGAATTAGTGTCAAACAATGGTGGGTGTTGTGGGATATAATTTATCCATAACTATTAAAATTATAGCTGGTTCCTTGGACTTGTTCGAGAGACATGACCAGCTCTATATGTTGAAATATGAGAAGAGGCCAGAGACGGTCGATTAAGGTCTCGCATTAGGCAAAGATCGTTATGACAAGGTACTATGTATCGTGATTGAGGCCTAAATTAATTAACTAGGGCTGTGTCCTTTATTACCATTTGTTAGCTCAAGGTATGTCATTAACATGGTTTGACCGTAGGGTGATGTCACAGTTAGTTTAAGCTCTAGAGCACCAAGCTGTCCGTGGAAATCAATGGTTCTAATTTTAAGTAAGTACTGAGTTATTTGAGATAAAATATTCCCCCAACTTTGACTAATACTTTTCTTCAGGGCTTAAATCTATTATTAATTTATTTGATACATATATGTGTGTGTGTTAAGATACTGGTATATTCTGTAATACATGACGAAACTATGGTAGCTAAATATGAAAAACAAGGTTACATAATTTTAAGACTTATATATATATATATATATATATATATATATATATATTAGAGTAGTTAGATGATCATTTTACAGGAAATTAACCTCAAAATCGTTTATTTATTAACTATCAACAATTAAATTCAGTCAATAGATTATAACTTAGCTGATGTTCTCTTTTATAATAATAATTAAAATCACTGTAAAATTTGCAGAGGAATTAATTAATGGTGGGACTCATGCCAGAAATCACGTTTCAAGGCATGTATCACACCGCCAAAATCAATTAATTTTGACAATAATTTAAAGTGTTTTATAGCACGATACCAATTCATTTATAAATTAATAATTCCTTATTCCTTAATGTTCTATTCAAACACGAGAATCAAGTACGAGTTACTGCTAAACTCAGGACTGGCTACGCTTGTGCTTCATAAAAAAAGAAGTAAAAAGGATGGTGACTTTGTCTAGCTTTTGGCCAGCGTTGGAATAATTTCATGTTGAAATTTAGGATTAAAATCATTTTTTTAAATTTATTTTTAATATTAACGTATCAAAACCCTTGTTTTATATTAAAATATTAACAGGTGCTCTTTATTGCTTTATAATAAAACCAACTAAACCAGAATTGACCTCGTGGCTAATTTTTTGAAGAAAAGTAAAACGTAATGCTAAACCAGCATTGACCTGTAGCCACCAGATGGGATGGGATGGGTCTGATTAAAAAATGGGCGGCTGCCAGTTGAATGTATTGTACATGACATGGACCCCCCAGGTCTCAAAAATGTTTGCTGCTTAGATTTGTCTTAAATATTTATATTTTAAAAATATTTTTTAAAAATTTAAAAATAATTTACTTTATTTTAAAATTAATATTTTTTTAATCTTTACAAATCATTTTGAAGTGTTGATATTAAAAATAATTTTAAAAAAATAAAAAGTATATTATTTTGATATATTTCTAAATAAAATATACTTTAAAAAACAATAATAATTATATTTCCAAATATTTTTGAATTACATTTACATTTAATAATAATAAATTAATATTATGTGCATAGTTATATTTCATTAAATTTACGTAATTATCCCTTTAATTAATTGTATCATCATCATCATTAATTATGCTAAAATAAATGAAAAACACTTGATCGATTTGCATTTCCTATATAGAGAATTACACATCATAATCATCAAAGAAAACTTGCAGTACTGAAACTAACTTCTCTAGATCACACTTATATAGGCATCGATGAGGAAATTTAAGGTGTTAATTACCTAGCAATTGAACTAAAAGCTTTTATACTCTCGTTTTCTTATAATTCACAAGTAAATATAATGGTCAAACACCTAAAATTAATTCTGTTAATGAACAGATATTCTTAATTTTTATGTATTGATGGTTTTTATCATTGTATTATATTTCAGAATTTCATTGACTTAATGGTCTCATGAACGTTAACATTCAATAAATTTCTACGACCTTCATCATCCTCTAAGAGCAATATCAACTTATCAGGAATCAGAATGGACGGCACCATCAAGAAAAAAAAAATGTTTTGAAATGTTGATCCATCATTTCGCTAGATGGAATCTTTAAAATGTTTATAGCACTAGATCGTCAAGTTTGGGCAACAAAGGAGAACTAAAAATTAAATTCAACAACAAAAAGAGCTGGTTATGGGTCGTGGTGACTTGTGAAGATCTAAACCTCGTTAATAATCATTAATTTCCTCGAAATGGAAAGTACAAGTTGCCATGAAACATGCTCTAGCTAGTGGACGACACAATTTCGTGCCAATGTATATCTGTTTCTATTATATATTCTCATCAAGAATGAATTATGTACACACAAGAAAGGACAAGAGGAAGCAAAAAGGGAAGTCATGATTCTATCATGCACTATCTCTCAGGCTGGATATGAAGAAAGTAGACTTGCTGGTATGCAAGGAGAACTCTTCCAAACTCTCGCATGAATTTTAAGCACCTCTCTGGCCTTGTCTTTGGTCTTGCTTCCGCAATCCACTTGAAGCACCAAACATAGCTTGGCCACGATGCCAATCTGCAACATCTCTTGAAGGACACTGGTTGTTGTCGAGTACTTTGAGACAGACAAGATAACCCTCACTGCCCTCTCACTTGCCACCTGAGAAACCCTGAGTATCTTCTTTGCAACAACTGCTAGGCCTGCACCATGTCCTAACAATTCAGCTCTCCCTTCTGCACATTGGCATAGCAAGTCCAACACCATTAGCACCATCTCGCAGGTTCTTCTCTCTGATGAATCAAGTAGAAGATCAATCAACACCGAGACTGCCTTAGCTTCAATGGCTTTGATTCTGTTTCTTCCCCATGGACAAAGTTTGATTAGTAGTTGTAATGAAGCATTTGAGGCTTTTTGAGATATTTGATCACTTAAAACTTGGACTATTTCGGAGAAGAGTTCTTGTTTCAAACTGATGAGTTTCAGCGGATCAGCAACTTCAAGCATTGATTTCAACAACAAGACAGCATAAGCTCGAGACTCGTAGTTTCCACCTTGCATAACTTTCGTTAAGGTCTCAATGATCAATTCACCATTTCTTCCCATAATAAGATTCTTTAGACCGGATTCGGATATTTCTAGACCATAGAGGATACTCAAGGCCTCATCACCTGGTCTTGCTATCTCAAACCCGTCATCTGAAGTTTCTTCAAATGATAAAGAATTGAAGTTATTCACCACCGAGACCAAGAACTCCACAGCACCTGCAGCCTCCATGCATCTTTTGTTTCTTTCGTTCTCGTTAGCAATTGAACGCAGCTTCCTTAGACACTTAACCTGTTGCTGTGGTGACTTAGCATCATTGAGAAGCTTGGCAACCTGTGTTTTGTTGATTGGAGGCTTTGGAGTTGGGATTCTTTCAATACCGTATGAAGCATTGAGAGTGCACCAAGACTGGATCAACCTCCTAAGAGTGTGGTTTGGTGTCACCTCGCAACCCGATATCACTTGTTTTGTAACTGGACATGTATCATTCTTGCCTGAAAACAACCATTTTTCGATGCTCTCGCGATCATAAGTTATCCCGGTTGGGACTATAACCGGGTCTTTCATGATCTGGAGAGAAATAGGGCAGAGAAAAAACGAAGGGACTTCAATATCTTCCATTTTATAGGAGATAAACGTAGAAGATCTTAAAATATAACACTAGGAACCAGCACTTAAGCTAAAACAAGATCAAGAAAGTAGCGGGTTCAAGAAAATATATCACAAATGAGATATGAAAGCAGAGGTTAATAGATAAGTAGATGAAAGTAGATTAAATAGCCAAGAATTGAAGGATGTAGAGAATTTCGATTTGAGAGCAGGTTCTGAGGAGTTGTGTGGATTGGTTTGATTTGGAGAGAAGATGAGGGGTTGGGGTTATATACGAGAAGGGTTGAATATTGAGAGGTGTTCAAGATTTACAAAGTCAAAAACACGGAGGATAGGCATTGAGATGGAGAGAAGTAATTGGTTTTGACTTTTCTGAGGAATTGAAAGGCTCAAGAATGGCAAACTTTACTAAGTCTATGGATGTGCAGCGGTATTGCGGCTTATATCCTCGAGCTTATTTGTAAGGGATAAATGCCACCCCCTTTTGACTTTCTCTCTCTAGAACTTTCCCCCCTGGCCCTTGCATTGTTTTCTCTGTCTACCCCGTGTTTCTTATGCGTGGTAGTGCAAGAATATTCAATTGGTGCCGACAAAAAGGCCATGGTGGGTTCCTGCCCCTCTCTTCACTCCATGGCTCTACTCATAAATCAATCACAACTAAGACTCGAACTGTCCAGCTGCATTCGAGCTAGGTCAACTAACTATTAATTGGTATGTATGTGGGTGGTGCACCATAATGCATGCATACCTGTGATCTTTTCAACATAATATGGATGATATATAATGCATAAGATATGGTCTGACTTTGTACAAGTATGCCTCCCCGCCCATATTCGATCACATAGCGTGCAAATAGTGTGTGTGTGTTTGTGTTTATTCCTCGTTAAATAGCCTTAGCTAGAAAAATCTTATTGATTGGTAAAGGAAATAGCTCACATCATTTTTTTTCCCAAATATTTCACCGAAAATTAACAAATACTGCTCATAAACTAGTATAATATGTAAAAAGACTGTGCAATGGTGTGACCTCTCTAAATTGTTTGTGGGCGGAAGAATAATGTTTTTTTATGTTCTTATCATCAAATATTTTTGATTAATTTCACCTTTTAAGTTATCTTCACATCACACCATTCTATATGTTGATATTTGTGTTCTCTTTGTGTGTTTTTATGCATGAAATTTGTTTTATCATTTAATTTAAAATTCATTTTAGAAAATAGAAAACAAAGTATAAACAAATGAAGTGGAAAAAAAGCAAATAAAGACCTTTTCATTTTTACGTAGAAAAATATCAATTTAGTTACGGCTAAAGCCTAGACCTTTTAGCTTTTTTTCCTTAATTTTTTTTTAATATATAACGTGTACTATAAATAAAATCTTATCCAACCATGTCATTATCTTCAAGTAAGATTACAGTATATTTATGATAATATTAACAATGAGTTTGTGAGTTATTATATTATGAATCTAATATGAGATTTGTGTGTTTTTAAATTTCACATGAGAACTAATTAAGTACTAAATCTTTCTTTATCCTTTTTATCTTATAATTGATATGATTGAGTTTAGATTGATTTAATTCAATCATTCTATTTAATAAAAACCAGATCAAGTTAAATAAATTTTTTTATATTAAAAGATTGATTGGCTCAATTAGCAAATTTTGAAGGTATTTTTAACTAATTTATTAAATAGAACCGAGTTTTACAACTATGATTAGAATTAAATTTATTATTTTATATATTAAAAATAAAACAAGATATATTCACATCATCAAAACTAGAGAAATTATAAAATAATACCTCCTTATGACATGGTTTGTAAGAGAAGATATATTCACATCACTGACGGTTGAGTTTTGATTAATCATGTCTATCACTAGGATTTATAAACATTCAAAGTAAGAGAAGAAATTAAAGAGACAGCATGCATATAAACGACGTTCATTAGCAATCTACCTACCACAAAAATTTCACAAATATTGAAGGAGAAAATAAATGAACGTACATATGCAACTAATTAATAAAGTTTTAAGTATAATGGATATTCAGTTGACTTTGTTTTTGGGTTGAATATCTATATATTCAACCCAAAGTTTTGTTCAATACCGTATTTCACGTGGTAGAAAAATTAATAATGGCACTTTCAGACAGTTGTGGGGTGACAGGTCGGCTATGGATATATTTCACGTGGTTTGTCCAAGCGGAGTCAGCAGTGATGGAAGTGGCTGCCACGACGTCAAACAGCGCCAAGTGGAGTCAGCAGTGATGGAAGTGGCTGGCTTTATATCCCTATATTTGAAATTTCTTAATACCACAAGACGACAAAGAAAGCAATTTCATGGTGGAGATTGGAGATGGATGGCAGGTGGCTTCAATTCGGAGCCATGTTCTTGTTGGCCGTGGGAATTTAGCGTAGACTCCGTTGAGAAGTCTAATTTACCTTTGTTGCTTGCCGTATATGGCGGCTGCTGCTAAAAAAAAACATGCTAAAGAGTAGATGGCGTATCCTGGGGCAGTATTGCAATTTTGCGTTCTTGGGTTGTTAGGAGTAAAAACCAATCCATGATGTTAATACAGGGAGAAAATATATAGATGAAAACAAAGGATTACCTTTTAACTATTTTAATGGTGATTTAATATCAATAGTGTTATTCACATGTTGCCATGACTTACGTCCACCCCTTCGTCGCCTCTTCTTTTTTAAAAAAAAAAGAAAAAAGAAAAAAAAAGGCTTTTGACCTAATGATAAATTCCTTTTAGCCTAAACTAGCTATTAAAATTTGGATTTCTTACTTGAAAGTTTCAAGTTTAAACCTTAAAAAGAGCTGCTTAGAAATTAAAGAGTTAAAAACCTATCCTATTATTAACTAAAGCACTAAAACATTAGGGTTTTTTTTATAGTGTTTCATTATTCGTCTGAATAATGAGGCATATATATATATATATATATATATATTTATCTTTTTATTATTTTATTTCATCCTTAGATTTTTTTTGTTTTTTAATTTGATCTTTTTATGGCCTAATTAGATGAAATAAAACTTAAAATTATAGTAGAAAGACCAAATTAAAAGATAAAGGACCACAATGTAAAACACAAAGAAAATACATGACTAATATCTCAAAGTTTTTAAAATATTATTTTGATACTAAAATTTATTTTGTTTATTTCTCAGTCTTTATGTTTCAGAGATAAGAGAGATAATCATTGTAAAATAATGAATGAGAGAGAGAGTTATTAGTGAACCACATTTTGACAACCAAAATGAACAATCTTGAAGTCAAAGAATTTCATTTGACTAGAGAAGTTCGATGATGGTTGTTTTTCTATAAACATGACAGAAAAAAGTAGATCGGAGTCTATTTAGATTTTTTAAAAAAATTTGGTTGATTTTTCTTTGAAGTGATTTTAGTGTGTTTTGGGTTTGGTAAGTGGTTTATGGAGGCTTTTATCATGTTTTGAAGTTGTTTTTGAATGGAATGAGTGCGAAATGGATTTCTAGACTAAATCTTCTTGATTTTCTAGCCACAAAATAGTGATAAGATTTTAGATAACAACCTAATAAGTGACATGTTGCCTAATCAAAAAAAGAAAAGGAAAGAAAAGATAAGCGGACAACATGTAATCCACTCCTGAGAAAAAAAAAAAAGGTGCGACCTCTATTTTTTATACATATTTTACTTTGAATTAATTTGTTGTTTAAATTTTAAATAATATCTCATCTCTCTAATCTTTTAATTCTTTTGTTCACCTTTAGTAGTTATTTTTTAATTATTTTATAAAATTTCAACATAGATTATTCTAAATTATCTTTTAAATTTCTTCTTTTAAATCATATATACATAAATTATATTTACATGACATGTTCATAAAAATAAAAATTAGTCATCACGATAAAAAGAAAATACATAAATTAAGAAGAAAAATCATGATTAAATATTTTCATACATATTTTTTAGCCTTTAAGAGAAAGATTGACTTTCTATTTTATATTTTAAAAGGCATTAACAACTCCCTTTTACTTTATTAAGTTTTTTATTTAAATTTAAATTAATACGCTCTCTTTATTTTTTTAAATTTTTTAGTTCATCTTTTTTAAAATATTAGTTAGTTTCTTAATTATTTTGTATTTTTATAATGTCTCAAAGGCATAACTATTTTTTTATTTTAAATTTGATATAAATATAATATTTTTTTTATATGTATTTATAGAGATAAAAATCAATTGTTCTTGTTAAGAAAAACAACCTCTAGTACAAAAATAAAATAAAAAAACTGCAAATTCAAAAGAAGTCAAGATTAAATAGTTGCATACTCAGCTATTTTTTGTTTGTATGAGAAATATGAGATTCTCATTTAAGTATTTTATTAGAATTAATAATTTTTTCATAATTTTTCAATTCATATATATTTTTTAATTTGTTTTATTAAGTGTAAATTTCATCTTTGCATTTCTTAATTAAAACAAATCATGATACAATAAAATGCATTCATAACATTGATGCATTTTTCTACGCTAAAAATTGATTTAAAATCCTACTCATAATGCAAACAACAATATGCTAGATGAAATATTATGTTTGCATTTTTTATTTTTTAAAAAATATCAAGATATTTGAAACTATATCTACACTATTAATACATTTTTTTATCACATAATTTTATTTATAGCATGGCATAAGTTATAAAAACTAGTATAACCAGAACTCAACCTTATTACAATAATTTTATGTGAATCAAGAAACTTTTTATTTTTACACTTTTTATATTAATATCTAATATCATCTACATTAATATTTTTCGAATTATATCCTTATATTTAAACTTTCTTGATACTACAAGACGACAAAGAAAGCAATTTCAAGGTGGAGATTGGAGATGGATGGCAGGTGGTTTCAATGGCCATGTTCTTGGAAGTGTTGGCCGAGGGAATTTAGCGTAGACTCCGTTGAGAAGTCTAATTTACCTTTGTTGCTTGCCGTATAAGGCGGCTGCTGCTAAAAAAAACATGCTAAAGAGTAGATGGCGTATCCTGGGGCAGTATTGCAATTTTGCGTTCTTGGGTTGTTAGGAGTGAAAACCAATCAATGATGTTAATAAAGGGAGAAAATATATAGATGAAAAAAAAGGATTACCTTTGAACTATTTTAATGGTGATTTAATATCAATAGTGTTATTCACATGTTGCCATGACTTACGTCCACCTCATTCCTCGCCTCTTTTTTTTTTAAAAAAAAAAAAAAGCTTTTGACCCAATGATAAATTATTCCTTTTAGCCTTAACTAGCTATTAAAATTTGGATTTCTTACTTTAAAGTTTCAAGTTTAAACCTTAAAAAGAGCAAGCTAGAAATTAATTAAAGATGAAAAAACCTATACTATTATTTTCTCTTCCTTCTTTTTTTATTTTTATCATTTTATTTTTTTAATTCCATCCTCAGATTTTTTTTGTTTTTTAACTTGATCCTTTTATGGCCTAATTACATGAAACAAAGCTTAAAATTATAGTAGAAAGAAAAAATTAAAAGATAAAGAACCACAATGTAAAACACAAAGAAAATACATGATCAATTTCAAAAATTTTAAAATCTTATTTGGTACTAAAGTTTATTTTTTTCATTTCTCAATCTCTATGTTTGAGAAATAAAAGAGAAAGTCATTGAAAAAATGGTGAACAAGAGAGAAACTTATTAGTACATCACATTTTGACAACCAAAATGAAAAATCTCGGAGTCAAAGAATTCCATTTGATTAGAGGAATTCGATGATGGTTGTTTTTTTTTTTTTTCTATAAACATGACAAAAAAAATAGTAGATACATCAGAGTCCATTTAAATTTTTTTGATTTGGTTGATTTTTCTTTGAAGTGATTTTAGCGCGTTTCGAGGTTGGTAAGTGGTTTATTGAGGTTTTTATTGTGTTTTAAAAGTGCTTTTAGATGGAATGAGTGAAAAATAGATTTCAAGACTAACTCCTCTTGATTTTCTAGCCGCCAAAATGATGATTAGATTTTGGATAACAACATAGTAGGTGACATGTTACATAATAATAATAATAATAATAATAAAGAATAGAAAATATAAGGAAACGACATGTAGTCTATTCCTGAGATAAAAAAAAGGCACGATCTCTTTTTTTATGCATATTTTGCTTTGCATTAATTTATTGTTTAAATTTTAATTAATATCTCATCTCTATAATCTTTTAATTCTCTTGTTCACCTTTTGGAATATAGCAGTTATTTTTTAATTATTTTATAAAATTTCAAAAGAGAGTATTCTAAATTATCTTTCAAATTTCTTATTTTAAATCTTATATAAATAAATTATATTTACATGATATGTTTATAAAAATAAAAATTAATCATCACCGATAAAAATAAATACATAAATAAAGAGGAAAAATCATGATTAAATATTTGCATATTTATATGTTTTTGGCCTTTAAGAGAAAGATTGACCATCTATTTTATATTTTTAAAAGCATTAACAACTCCTTTTTACTTTATCGGTTTATTAAGTTTTTTTTATTTAAATTTAAATTAATACGCTCTCTTTATTTTATTTTTTTAATTTTTAGTTCATCTTTTTAAAAATATTAGTTAGTTTCTTAATGATTTTGTATTTTTATAATGTATCAAAGGCATAATTATTTTTTCCTTTTAAATTTGATATAAATAGCATTTATTTTTTATATGTATTTATAGAAATAAAAAAAATATTTGTTCTTTGTAAGAAAAAACAACCTGTAAGACCAAAAAAGAAACCCTGTAAATTCAAAAGAAATCACGATTAAATATTTGCATACTAAGCTATTTTTGGTTTGTATGAGAAATATGAGCTTTTCATTTAAGTATTTTATTAGAATTAATAAATTTTTTATAATTTATCAATTAATATATATTTTTTTAATTTGTTTTATTGAGTGTAAATTTCATCTTTGCATTTCTCAATTAAAACAATTCATGATACAATAAAAGGCGTTCATAAAATTGATGTATTTTTTACTATGCTAAAAATTGATTTAAAATCCTACTCACAATGTAAACAACATGCTAGATGAAATATTACGTTTGAATTTTTATTTTTTAAAAAAATTATCATTATATTTTAAAATATATCTAGCTACACTATTAATACATATATCTGCGGCGTGGCATTAGAGATAAAAGCTAGTATAATCAAAACTCAACCTGATTACAATAATTTTATCTGAATCAAGAAATTTTTTATTTTTACACTTCTTACATTAACATCTAATATTGTCTCCACTAATATTTTTTGGATTAGATTGCATGATTAATAAAACTCTCAACTACATTATAATAATCCATCTCACACAATGTTTCAGGTGAAACCTAATACATCTAAAAATAATCATTTATTACTTATATAAAATCTATATAAAATATTGATAACAACATGTATTAATTAATAATATGGACTAAATAAATTATTTGTACCCAATTAATTAGCTATGATTGGTTAGACTCAAACTTATTCAATCTGTTTTAATAGCACCCTTAAATCATTATCATTGTTCTTTAAACATTCAAATTCCTCCAAATTTATCAAAAAATTTAACTTAACAATAAAATTAATTAAATGTGAAACGTACCAATTAAATATGTCATTATTTATTTTATTATAAAACGTCTAAATTATAAAATTAAACTCGATTTCATCAAATAACAAACAAATATAATTTTTTAAAATCTCAAACAAACCCTAACATGTAAAAATCATACATTCATACAACATATTTCTATATAAAAAAAAACTATAAAACAAGTAAACATACAAATAAATTACATCTAAAACATAAAAATGCCAAATAACATTTTAAAAAGGGTTACAAAAAATTGATATTTTTGCTTACATGAAGTGGATAATCTTAAAAAAACATTAAAGCAGAACAAAGATATTGACAAATTAAATATTGGTGTGCACATTTATAAAGGGGACTAGGGTGCTATGAAAAATTATATATAAAACATAAAAATGCCAAAACTAACATTTTAAAAAGGGTTACAACAAAAAAAAATAGATACTTTTGCTTGATGTGGAGAATCTTAAAAATAAATAAAAATAAAGCAGAACATGGATATTGAAAAACTTAGTATTGGTGTAGCCACATTTATAAAGGGGACAAGGGTGTTATGTGCTATTTTGTTGCATAATAAAAAAGAAAAAAGAGATGAGGGTCGTCTGTCAAATTATAACTTAAATATTACCAAAGGATTCACTGACGAGTATTAGCGACAAACATATTTTATTGGTGATTTTGTTTATCATAATGACACGTCATTTTTTTTTATTTCTTGATTTTTTAATTTTAATTCCCTTAATATTCACTAATTTTTTTTTTATGTTAGTGAATACCAAGGGAAATAGCGATGTCATGATACGTCGGTAAATGTCACGTTAATTTACTGATGATATTTTTTCATTTGGTATTCCAGTTTGTATTTGAAATTTTTTTGGTAGTGAAAATCAATAATAATTATTTAAAAAAAAACATGATGGTGAAAGTGTAGCAAGGTATGGCTATAACCAAGATTGTCAAGCTCGTTTCGGTTGGCGTTCTTCTTCTTCTTTTCTTTTTTTTTTCAATTTCAAGAGCATTTTGGTGTGCTGTTTCAGGGTTATGGTGTTTATATATATATTTCAACAAACATAATTTCAATTCAAATTCAAAGATAATTATGCAATTTAAATTTCAAATACGAGTAAAAAAATGGGAGTTGAACCGTTATGATCCAGTCGACACAACAAGTTCAAAGACAAACTGAGTGACTAGTAAAAATATAATTTGACTTAAAAAGAAATTCAAGACGATATCTTTTTTTTTTTAATTTTGAGACGATAAGTTATTGGATTGATTTAGGTTAATCAGGGTTAACCTTTCAAATTCACTACCTGAGTCATGAAACTATTATAGTTCCAAATAAAAAAAAAAATATGAGGCTCAAATGGAGACAATAAAATGACCCAGCCTACTTGGGCTAATTCATAAAACTTGTGACCCGGGTAATAATACTAGGATAAGTTTATAGAAAACAAACCAAAACAAATGACAAAACTTAACTCATAATTAACCAAATGTTAAAGAAGTTGAATGATGAAATTAAAAAAAAATTAAAAAAATAGATAAAAAAAACTTGAATCAATTAGGATAACTCGACAAACTTGTGATGTGGATCATAAGACTAAGATAAGCACACAAAAAAGAAGCAAACCATAATAAATTGTAAGGTCCAATATTCAATAAATCAAGTCTAGGAGGACGACATTAGAGAAATAAATAGATTTAAAAAAACACTATTTAGCCAGAAAAGAGCAACCAAAATGGAATTGGAATGTTCCGGCTGGAATTTGGATGGAATTTTTAAAACAGGTCGAGATTTTATCTTAATTTTAAACGAGATAAAATTTATTTCAGTTTGTTTTATTTTTTGAATAACTTATTTTGTTTTTTGAACTGAAAAGAGATATATCGGTCATTACAAACAAAATGGAACACAATTTACAACTTTAGTCATAACAATTTTAATTATGGTAACAAAAGAGTTGTTATTAAGATATTTTATGGCTGGGGTGATCATGACAATAATAGAATTGATTATATCGATTAAGATGATGGATGGTTGAGGTGATAACTAAAATAAAAGTGGTAATACTTATACTATTAATCATATGTAATAATATATGAATTCTAAAAATTTAAATGCCACCTTTGGTTGTGAGATTGAAGTGACTAAAATCTTTAATCTATTCATTTAAACGTTTCACGAAACATAAATTTAGTTAGGAAGCGAAAAAAATTAGAAGGAAAATCACTATAGCATGATTGAAAAAAAAAAAGTAGAGAAAGAATGAATTAAAAGCTTTAAAAATACCTGCAGCCAGAGGTACTGCAATATATTGGGTATTTTTCTATCTTTATTTCTTATATATAAAATCTGTGTTTGATAATTTAGTGTATTATGTTTTTTTAATTAAAAATATGTTATAATATTTTTTTATAATTTATTTTTAAATTTTTAATATTAACATATTAAAATTATAAAAAATATATTTGAAAAAACATTATTTTAATACTTTTTTAAAATATAATTTAAAAATATTTTGAAAAATAGACTGTCACATCGTCACATCATCACTTTAATTTCTTCTAAACAAATGTACATGAACGTCCCTTTCCTCTAAGCTGGGTAGGTTGTCTAAATGTTAACAACCCATTTTCATTGGTATCCCAGTAATATAAATTTTTAGATAGTATTTTGTATTAAACTAGTAATTGTTTTTTAAAGTATTTTTTATTTAAAAATATATTAAAATAATTAGTATATTATCATTAGTATATTAAAACAATTTTAAAATATAAAAATATAAAAAAATTAATTTTAAATAAAATAAATTCAAAATTTAGCAAACATGCGCTAGCCGGGTAGCCAAAAGATGCCTTGATATAATACTTGTTATACTTTTACCTAAATTGATCACATCATCAATTATTATTATTATTATTATTATTATCAGCAGCTGTGGTTTTGGGCCTAACAAATGGTATGCTTCATCTAAATTAAATCAGGTGATCATATGTAATTACATCACGAACTCCACGTGCTGTATTAACATGTGTACGTAATTCTCCATACCTTTTTAGATGAGTTGGGTGCGAAAACATTTTCACTTTGTTTTTTTCTATTGTTGGATTCTAACTGATATCAGATCGTTTTCAGATGGAAAAAAAAATAAAAAAAATCAGATTGTGTGCAAATCACACATGATCACTTAGCAGGTGGGGGCCCCTATCATTTTAGAACAACCTCCATTATTTGTCATTATTTGAAGAATTTTTTTGTTTTTGGAATTTAGTACAATAAAAAAATAACATAATTAAAAAAATATTTAAGAAAATATTACAATTTTACAATTCACATAAAATCTGCAATTTGCAAATAATATGGGACTTGCCAAAAAAAAAATGGTCAAAACAGTTTTTTTATTCTCTCAACTCCTTACCATAAAAAAATCAACCTAAAAATTCACAATTCATAAACATAATTTACAAAATTCATCTCATAATCACAATTAAAAAAGCACCGCATTTCACAATTCATCTAAATTAATAATTAATAATTAAACATAATAAAAATTCACATAATATTTTTTATAAAATTTAAACTAAACTCAAAATTCTTATAACATTAAACCATATAATCTAACTACTTCTAAAAATTACCCCAACTCGTAAATAGGTCTAAAGCACTTGTGTATGGCCTACACCACCCTAACTCATCCAACTCGAGAAAAGGTATGTAACGTTCATGGAGAGTTAACACTGAAATTACCCTAGCTAGTAAACAAGTTTAGAACACTCATGAAAGAGCCTGAAATGCTTATTGGAACTGCCTCCCTATATGCATGTCTTCGTTTATGATAATTGATATCATCATCCATTAAGGTTGTTTCAAGATGCATTATGGAAAAAAAAAATCATCTTATATAGTTGTCTAGATCAATTGTCAGATGTTGCTCCATAAATATCTGATCTTTATTGCTATACTAAAGATCTAGATAAGTTGTATGACTCACCAACCAATTCCCTTCATACTTATCCTAATGATTGATGCTATGCAACTTAAATATATATTTTTTATTTGTTTTATTAATCTTTGAATCGCAAATGAATGTTGATATTGATGTTATTTTGTATAAATTAACGATGTGTTCATGATTTTATTTTCGTGTTTTTTTTTATATCAATTAAGTTGGGTGAGACATTTGTGGTTATTTATAATGGATATACATGCTAAAGTAATTAGTTTATGGTGGGTTAATATATATTGGATAATTAAATAAAAACAATTCAAACCTCAATTCTCTGTTAATTATTATTTACAATCTTGCACCCATAATAATAAAGCAAACAGTGAGTTAGGTTTCATTGTCAAGTCAAAATCCTAAATTACTATCTTATGAATTTTTACTTCTAATAAACATACCTATTTAGTTTAGGTGAAATATTACCATGTATCCGTGACAAGTATTTTTATTATAAAATCAAATAATAATACAACTTATTTCAAATAAGATGTTTTAAGATATTTTTCATCTTCTCTTTAACATAACCAACTCTCTATCCAAAAAAAATTGAAAATCAGTTGGGGTTTTTAGTAACCTTAAAATTAGGTGGTTATTTTTTTTTTCTTGTTTTTACTCCTTTCATAATAATTCAGATCGTCGAGTGTCTATTGTAATAAAACGATTACTCTACTGAAGATTTAGGGCTAAGTTTTGAATGTTTAATTTTGTAATAATATGCTTGACATGTTTTGTGCTTGATTGCCTAAACTAATTATTATGTGTTTATTATTTTTTATATGCATGTTTTATGTTCTTATATATATATATATATATATATCTTTGCCTATATGATTTTTTATGTTGTTTTTCATATATCATTCATCTTTATTATTCTCATTAATAATTCTTTGAATTGGATATGGTATATACTGATGTCTTTATTATATGGCACTTTGTTTTACACACATTTGGCCTAAGTTTATTTTATTTATCAAATAGGTTAATTTTGATCACTAAGTACAAATAATTTTTATTTTATAAATAAATTATACAAATATAGCTTATTGATCTAAAATTTACGAGGAAAAAATTCAAAGATAAATTATAATAATCTCTTTAAAGATTATAAAATTATAAAAATAATTCAAAATATTACCATTTAAAAAAAAACTAAAAAAAATTTAAAATATGAGGAAGATTGTATTAAGTAATAATTAAATTAAAACATATTGATAAAAAAAAAAAACTAGACTCTGCTAGATATGATAGGCTAGTCCAACTTGTTTGGTTCAACTATATTTTTTTAAAAATGAGATGACGATGTGTCATTAACATTAGTGTTTTCTTTTAAAAAGTATTAATGGATGACATGTTGCCTTTCATGCAGGAGCCCAAAAAAAATCCATTTTCGGATTACATTCAATTCAATGGCTGAAAAATCAAGGTATGAGTTTTTCAACTCTAAGAATCCATTTTAAAATTATTTTTACTTAAAAACATTTTAAAAATATTATAGGAACCCCTTAAACCTAACCCATAGAAACCCTAATAAACCCAACCCGCTCATCTAAAATGCAAAAATTAAATGAATAAAAAAAATTATAGGCTCTAATCTACTTTTTGTTAGCATGATTAAAGGATAACATCAACTTTATTGAACTCTTTTCGCAAAAACAATCTTATTGATACTAAGATCGATTTTTCTTTTATTATTATTAGAATGTGGTCTCTCAAATGATTTCTGTCTCTTTTTTTTTTAAGTGACTTTTTTTTTTTCTAAACAACTAGCGACTGAAATGTAATATAAATATATT
This sequence comes from Populus alba x Populus glandulosa, assembly GCA_033617975.1. Lineage (NCBI taxonomy): Eukaryota > Viridiplantae > Streptophyta > Magnoliopsida > Malpighiales > Salicaceae > Populus > Populus alba x Populus glandulosa. Next base: position 20,736,253 of record CM066148.1, read on the forward strand.
TAGAATTGAAATGAAAAAATCTAAAACAATAAGGATCTACTAGTGCATACATTGAACTTTTAGGGATTAAATAGAACTTTGTTCTTTCAGTTATTTAATTTTAACTATAACCTACAATTTTATTTTGTAGTATCAATATTTAATTAACATTCAAACACTTCAAACTATAATTTTATTTTATAACAACATCAATATTTAATTTAACACTCAAATACTTTGTGTGTGTGTATACATGAGAGCATGCAAAGCATAACAAATTATTGTATATAAAATTATGCTAATATATAATGTGTGGATAAAATTATAAAGAAATATTTTGATAATGTAATAAAAAAAAAAAGTAGTTGAGTGAACAGGAAAATGTGTTCTGGTGAATAATCTGAATAATCTGTGTACAATGCACACACCATTTTTCTTTTTTAGTTTATAGTATAATGCAATGGTTTTTTTTGTCAAACACTTGATATAATTTTTTTGTTTACTAATGAGCTTAATTAGTCTTACAGTGTAAAATTTAATTGGATGAGTGTTGCCTAGTTTGGTATGAGAATATAACATTTGAATTTGAATATAATTTTCGCATAAAAAATCCTATTAAGAATAGAGGATAGGCATCAAACACCTCTTCGTTGCTTTTTCCTTATGCACCTTCATCATTTACAAGCATATCGTGTTGGAACATTCACAACAATAAATAATAAAGTTCATCTGTGCCATAGAAAATTAATAAATCGACTGCAAGCAACCACCGTATCCTTATTTCTTCAATGGGTGTGGAACTCATTCTATAATACAAGTGAGAGCCCATTAAGAAAACCCACAAAACACAGTCTCAGTCTTTAATCCTTTTTATTAATGGCCCAATCTTCAACCCATACAATTGTTTTTTTGTTTTTTTTTCCTTTTTTAGCTAAAGCATTAAATACATATCAATCACCAAATTTGGGAGCAAGTAGAGAACGCAAGCAGCCAATGATCCCAGATTAAATGACACTTTTAGCTTCAACATCAGCAGTAAAATTTTATGTGTATTGATTCGAAATGCTCATTGTCGAATATAAAACGAACTTGTTTTTATATATTATCTTTAGAAAAGTTTATTAATAAAAAATATTTTTTAAAAAATTTGACTTGATTTTTTAAAAAATATTTTCCTGTGAAAAATACTTTTCAAAAATTATAAAAAATTTAAAAATATCATATTATTTGCTGATTATATCAAATCTGGTCCTCAAACTTTTAATTACTATATATATATATATATAAATTGAAAAGAAAATATTCAATATGTTTGAATATTTTCTTTTCAATTTCATTTATTAGAATTTGATTTTATATTAGTTTTAGTTCTTATTTTTATATTTGTTATTTTTCTTTTTCTTATCATTTTTTAATAGAAATTTTTTATCTATCAAATTTCATCCTCATTCTTTTGATTGTTACTTATTTTATTTGAAATAATTTATGAAATGATAATTATTATTATTTTAATTTCTTCATCTTTTAATTTTTTTATTTGTTAGATTTGATTTCTATTATTTTTATTATTATATATTTTATTTGAAATAATTTATGAAATTATATATATTTTTTAATTTCATTCTCATTCAACATTTTAATTTGTAAGATTCATTTCTTATTATTTTAATAAACTTGAAAAACAATAAAAACATTAATAAGTTATTTTTTAACTTATTTTCCATGATTTAATCAAATACTGGAAAATATTTTTTTAACTTATTTTTCATTACACTATCAAATATTAAAAATTAATTTATTTTTTTATAATTAATTTTTCTAGAATTTATTTTTTTTAAAATAAAAATTACTTTCAAGCAAATAAATAGCAACTTCATATAAGAGCATGGTTACAATTGTGAGATCCATCGTCGAAATCACTCATTTAAAGGTGTAGAATAATGTAGCAGCAAATTTCGAGCAGGCATTGAGCACTGCCCTGCAAGACGAATGCTCGATTCGGTGGATTCAATTGTCCAAATTGCTTCATTAGGAGAAAAGGGATTCTGTGGCGCAATTATAGTCGTAAATTTTGTCAAGAAAAAGAGAGGAGTGTTGGCCGGTTCTTTAGAAGTAAAGGCCTCCGCGTGGCTCATCCATCGTGACATATTTTAGAAATAACTAGTTATATGCCCCGCGCGATGCCGCGGGTCAATTATTTTTTACATTTCAAAAATAGTCAAGATCTAAAAATATAAGGTTTTTTTGCAAAGTTATACCCAAGAGTCTTAGGTTTGGTTGCAACGCCTGATCCAAGAGTAATATTTATAATATTAATAATAACATTAAACTCGGGTTAACCCTTAGCATAAAAGTGTCTGGATTGCAATACCAGACCCAATAGCATTGGACGTGGGTCTGAGTGCAAGGTCGTCTCATAAAAGTATGATAATTAAATAGATTAGTTAAAAAGAAAAAAACAAAGAAAAAAAATCAACAGGAAGAATAAAACTAATGAAGAAAAAAAAAAAGAATTAATTGGGTTAATCCTTCAAACCAGGTTAACCCGTCATACCTTGAATTCGCATCGTGAAAGTTTGATAATTAAAAATGAAAAAACAAATTAATGTGTTAACCTAGAATTAATTGGGCTAACTCGTTGAACCAGATTAACCTGTCAAACCCGGAATCCATGTCATGAAAGTTTGATAACTAAATAGAAAAAAATTTAACATCAACAATTTAAATTAAACAAAAAAAATTAATTTAAAAGAAAAAAAAACAAAAAAAAAATTCAGGTTAACTCGTCAAACCAAGTTAACCCGTTAAACCCCGAATCCGTGTCATGAATGTCTGGTAAATAAATAAATAAAAAAGTGAACATTAACAAATTGAACTAAACGAAAAAAATTAATTAAAAAGAAAAAATCAAAAAATAAATCCAGGTTAACTCGTCAAACCATGTTAACCCGTTAAACCCAGGATCTGTGTCATGAAAGTCTGATAACTAAATAAATAAAAAAATTAATATTAACAAACTAAATTAAACAAAAAAATTTATGAAAATAAAATTAAATAAAAAAATTGACAGGTCAACCCATAATTAACTGGGTTCTCCCGTGAAACTCGGGATATATGTCATGAAAGTCTAATAACTAAATAGAAAGAAAGTTAACATTAACAACTAAAGAAACTAAAAAAAATAATTAAAAAGAATAAAAAGCAAAAAAAAAAAAATTTAGGTTAGCTTGTCAAACCAGGTTAACTCGTTAAATCCGGAAAACTTGTCATGAAAGTATGATAACTAAATTAAACAAAACAATTTATGAAAATAAAAATAAATAAAAAATTTGACAGGTCAACCCAGAATTAACTGGGTTCTCCCGTGAAACTCAGGATATATGTCATGAAAGTCTAATAACTAAATAGAAAGAAATTTAATATTAACAACTAAAGAAACTAAAAAAAATAATTAAATAGAATAAAAAGCAAAAAATAAAATAAAATTATAGGTTAACTTGTCAAACCAGGTTAACCTGTTAAATCCGGAAAACGTATCATGAAAGTCTGATAACTAAATAAACAAATTTAACATTAATAAAAAATTAATATCTAAATCAAATAAAAAAAATTTGTTAAAAGAAAAAATCAAAAAAAGAAGCAAAAAATAATTTTCCAAAAAAAGCATAAAAAAATAACAAAAAAAAAAAAAACCGAGTAAAGTAGCAGGGATAGTGTTTTACTGTGGACTGTACAATGCAGTCCACAGTAAAACACTGACTTCTTTTAGTTATAGTTTAATTATTATAATAGCCTAGAAGTTATAAGGAAGTCAAGACTCAATCGGAAATGGATTTGCTTTCCGAATTAAACTACTTAAATCTTGTATAAACTTAAGATTATTTGAAAATTAATTTATGTATTTTTTAATGTAATTAAGCTTGAGGTAATAAATGATTTTAACAATTAGACATGGATATGTCATAACTAAATAATAATATGTATTAGATAAATTATATGAATGACCTAATAAATATATTTATCAACTAATAAGATAAGTTTTCATTTTTTTTTAAAAAAATCTATACGTTCCAAATCAAGATAATAGCTTAAAAATCTTTGTTAAATAAAAAATTGTTAAATCAAACTTAAAATTTTGTAAGAGTTCTTCGAACCATCAAATATTGAGACATAAAAAATCTCATCATGGTATCCAGGGGATTTTTGTTTTGTTTTTTAGTTAAATTAAACTTTTTAGTAGATTTTGTAAATCTTTTAAGAAAACAAAATCCATTAAAATTACTTTCAGAGAGAATAAATCTTTGAATTTGAGGTTCTCATCAATAGCATATTTTGCTCATCAAATTTATTTTGTTCTATGTTTGTTTGTTGTATTTAACTTTTGCTAATATCATTTTTAATTTTACATTTTTACATTTTTATATATTTAAAATCAAGTATTTTTATTATTATTTTCAACATTCTCACCATATTTTACATATAAAACTAAATCTCTCTACATTTTATATATAAAACTATCTAATAACTTAAATACTCACAAATCTAATAACCTTGAATCAATTTTAAAGTTCTTTTCTATGATATTAATTTTTATTTTCGGAATTAAAATTTTAAGATCATAACTTTAATTCATTCTCCATCTAGAAAGTTTGGTTTTAAAACATAAAAAAGGGAAGATTTTAATTAAAGCTCCAAGTGTTTCTTTTTTTTTTTTTCACAAAAAGTATTGCATACATAAGCACTCACGTGTAAATCACATTGGATCTTACGTACCGCTAATTGAATTGGACCTTTACAGACTCTTTTTTTGCTGTGTGACCATCCATAATGATTTAAACTTAAGAACTTAGAAGTGGATAGTCACGAGTTAAACATAATGCGAAGGATAAGTTGGGAGGAAAGAGATGCTCCCCCTTTTTTAGCTGGAGAGGTATGCGTTCGTGATACACCCTATTGGCTTATATATGTTCCTTGTAATTTTAAATATTTTATAACTTTCTTTTAATTAAGATTGTCAATTCGCATGTTTCATATCAATTTAAAAAACAAAAAAAAATTTCATATCATTTCAAATCTCGATCCATTTTAGATTTTTCAACTAAATTTTAGCTGGAATGTTCTAGTTTCATTTTATATGTTTTGTTCCGGTTTTGAAAAGCCATTGAATTAAATTGAATTAGGAAGCTTTGTGCATCACATGGCAAGTTTTCCTGTAGACCAAACATGGTCCCGAAGCTATTAGCATTTTCATTACCGGGGCTCACATTTGTTTGGTCCAAAATTGTATTACTAATTAATAATAAGAAACGGGTTGGAAGGAGAAAATATGCAGAACTCGAAATCAAACTAGCTGGATACCTGGTGCTCAAGACTGGAGAGAGAAGAAAGAATGCAAGGAGAGTTCTTCCACTTGTCAGAGTGTGATCTAAGGATTTCCCTAGCTTTGTCCTTCAAATATGGTGCACAGTCTGCCTGAAGCAACATACATAGCTTTGTCACAGCTTTAACATCCACCATTTCTTGGATCACCATACTTGTTCCTGAGAATTTACATATCTGTGAAAGGATCAGAATGGCTCGATCATCCACCGCTGGAGAAACCCTCAATATTCTCTTTGCAACCACAGCAATGCTACCTCCATGGCTTAAGAATTGAGCCCTTCCCTCAGCACAACAACATAAATGAAAAAGAACACCCAAATTGAGCTCTGTGGTTCTTCTTTCAGGTGATCCCAATTCAAGCTCAATAAGCTCAAAAACTGCACCGGATTCCACCATCATTTTCCGATTTCTTCCCCAGGGACAAGCATTTAACAACACTTGCAAGGCGGCATTAATACCTTGATGGGTGATTCTCTCTCTCAAAACACCAACAATCCTCTCAAAGAATTCAGGTTGAAGCCTCTCCAATACACTAGAACTCGCTTCTTCAAGTACCATTTTCAACACCGAAGCTGCATGGGATTTAACTGTGGCATAATTCTCCATTCTGCATCCTAAAATCCAAGTCAAGGATTCGATAATCTTATCATCATTTTCACTAAAAAAGGCCTTTGATTCACTTCGAGGAATTCTAATAAAACATAGTATACTAAGAGCTTCTTGAATACCAGAAACTTGACCTTTCTTGAAACATGCTGCTATAAACAATAACATGGCCTTGGGCAGGCCAGCATCCACCATGCACTTCCTGTTTCTTTCATTCTCCGCCGCAAGTAATTCCAATCGTATAAGAGTTTTAATTTGCAACTCGTGATGCGAAAGATTTTTGATGAGTTTAAGGACATGGGCTTTGTCAAGACAAGGTTTAGGGGTGGGGATTCGATCAACACCATGGGATGCATTCTCGGTGCACCAAGCTTGGATTAACCTGCGTAAGGTGTGATTAGGGGTTAAATCTGAATCTTTTTGCAAGGGCTGTTTGGTGACTGGACAAGCTGTGTTTTGACTAGTGAATAACCACTGCTCAATGCTCTCTCGATCATATGTGATGCCAGTTATGGTTGTAACCGGGTCTTTCATGATTTGGAGAGATATTGGGCAGACAAAAAACTTTGGAACTTCAATATCATCCATGAAAAATTATCGAAAGTAAAATCTGTGTAGTGAAGGATTAGCTAGGAGGCTGCAAAATGGAGAGATTGATGATTAATGATCAAATGTGGAAATGAGAATTTGTTTTTGTCTTGAAAATTGGTAAGAGAATGCGGCTAATTTATTGAGAGAGAGAGAGAGAGAGATAGAGAGATAGAGAGATAGAGAGAGAGAGAGAGAGGGCATCGGTCGTCTCTCTCACTGGTCATATTCTCTCGGGGAATTTTAATACAGTATATTGTAGGGAAGCATTCGGCGGTCAAAGAAAGAAAAGTTGTTGGCTATATATGAAATAAAGAATGCACGTAATCGCCGTTATTGCAAGTTACAACGATCTATAGAAAATTATTAATGATTCCTTACTAGTGTATTTGAAAATATGAAAGCTTTTACCTGACCATGCACGAGGAGGCAAAAATTTATGAGTTTCCTTATTATAAGAACTCAAAATCATTGTTTTGATTGTTATGCAACACTCAAATATTGAGGTTTATATATATATATATATATATATATTATTTTGTTTCATTTAAACTTTAAAGAAACTACTTAAAAATATTAATAAATATATTCTTCTAAATATACCATATAGATGTAATACTACTAGAAAATTGACATGAAAAATAATTAAAGGGTATTAATTTGAATAAATTTGAATTGAATAAATGATGGATATGATAAACTCGATGTACTGATGTTATAACTGAATGATTTATTAAGCATCATTGGTGGCTTTATATAGCCATACAGAAGGAATCAAATAACTGAAATAATAGTAAAAGCAAATAACATGGGATGTGGCCAAAGACCAGATCAACACCCTGATATTCAGGGATTATTGCTAACAGAAAACGTAAAGAACTGAAGACTAAGTCTTCTCAGGTGACATTTCCCTCCCTTAAACTGACGATTCTTCTTCAGTTTATACCTGGATTTTGACAAACACCCATCAACATGCGCAATTTCTCAAAGGCTGCTCGTGTTAAAGGTTTAGTCATAATATCGGCCAATTGTTCTTGAGAATAACAATGCAGCAACGTCACAACCCCATCTCGAGTTAGATCACGAAGGAAATGAAAGCGAACATCAATATGTTTGCTTCGACCGTGCATGACAGGATTTTTCGAGAGTTTAATGGCAGAACTATTGTCACAATACATTACTGTTGCTCCCTTGGAGTTCTGATTCAATTTTTCTAACATTCTTCGTAACCATACTGCCTGACAAGCGCATGATGCAGCAGCAATGAATTCAGCTTCAGTTGTGGAAAGAGTGACTACCGTTTGTTTCTTTGAGGACCATGATATAGCTCTAGAGCTTAACAAGAATAGAAAACCTGAAGTGCTTTTCCGATCCTCTAAGTCTCCTGCATAGTCACTGTCGGTGTAACCGAGAAGTTCTTCATTGCCTTCATGCTTATAAAATATTCCATACGCAAGTGTGCCTTTGATATACCTAAGCACTCTTTTTACTACTTGCAGATGAATTTCTATAGGATGAGTCAGGTGTTTGCTAAGCATATTAACCACGAACATAATATCTGGTCTAGTAGATGTGAGATACATCAAGCTTCCTATTATCTGCATGTATAGAGTATTATTAACTGCTGTGCTGGTGGATTCTTTGACCAGCTTGAATCCTGGAATAATGGGATTAAATACACCATTACAATCAGCCATGTTGAACCGTTGCAACACCTCTTGGGCATACTTTCTTTGACATATAAAAATTCCATCAGCTTGTTGAAATACCTCTAAACCCAGAAAATATCTCATTCGACCAAGATCAGTCATATCAAATTCTTTCATCATGGATTGTTTAAATGAATTAAACATTATCTCATTGTTTCCGGTAAATATGAGACCATCTACATAAAGACACAATTAAGAGAATACCTTCTTCAGTTTTCTTTAAGAAGAGAGTATGTTCATATGAACATTTCTCAAACCCTTCCTTTAAGAAATAAGATTCAATCCTGCTATACCATGCCCGTGGAGCTTGCTTCAAACCGTACAAAGCTCTCCTTAAGCGACACACCTTCTTTTCTGCTCCTTTTATCACATAACCAGAAGGTTGTTCAATGTACACCTCCTCATTCAACTCACCATGAAGGAATGCAGACTTAACGTCGAGTTGAAACAATGACTACGCCTTCTGTGCTGCTAGTGCAAGAATTAACCGTATAGTATCCATGCGAGCCACAGGTGCAAAAACCTCTATGTAATCCACCCTATATTGTTGTGTATATCCTTTGGCAACGACGCGGGCTTTGTACTTGTCAACTTCTCCACGTTCATTAAGCTGAGTCTTGTATACCCATTTAACCCCAACTGTTTTTGCACCGTGAGGAAGATCAGTGATTTCCCATGTATGATTCTTCCGAATTGCTGCAATTTCAGAATCCATGGCATCTCTCCATTTTGCACTTCGAGCTACATTCTCATACGACAAAGGATCTTCATCAACAAATAAAGCAAAGTTACCTTGATTGTCATCAGAATAAACATCTCCACTGTCATAATCATGCATCCATATTGGTGGTTGACGAGGACGATTTCCACCACGTGAAACAGAATCAGCAGATGTTTGTTTTTCAGCTATTGGATGCTCCAAATTTCCTTGATGGCTTGCATCATGATTATCTGCAATGTCATGAAAGTCATTTTGATTATCAGCATAATCAAAGAATCCATTGTCTTTTTCATGAGCAGGAGCAGGAGTAGTTTCGCCTGCAATGTCATCCAGTGTTTCATCTTGGATATTATTGTTGCTGTCTGCATCATTCCAATCAAGGGAGGCTTGTATTGCCTCAGTATGAGTATCATCCCACGACCAACTTTCTTCTTCATTGAAAACAACATCACGGCTGACAATCACCTTTTGAGAGAGTGGATCATACAAGCGATAAGCTTTGGACTCTTCACTGATTCCAAGCAGAACACATTTTACATTTTTGTTGTCCAGTTTGGTGCGTTTGTTATCTGGAACATGAGCACAAGAAAGGCATCCAAACACACGAAAATGAGTGACAGAAGGTTTAATACCACTCCATGATTCTTCTAGTGTTTTTTTTCGAATTGCCAGTGTGGGACTTCTATTGAGTATGTGTGCTGCCCAGTTGACAGCCTCAGGCCAAAAAGTTTTTGGAACTCTTCTACTGGTGAGCACACTTCGAACCATATTCATGATTGTTCAATTTTTTCTTTCGACCACTCCGTTCTGCTGAGGAGTATAACTTGCTGTGAGTTGGCGATGTATCCTATTAGCTGTGCAAAACTCAATAAAATTAGTAGATGTAAACTCCCCCCTCGATCAGTTCGCAAGCCTTTGATACTGGCTCCAGTCTCCTTTTCAACCTTCACTTTAAAATGCTGAAACATTTTAAAAGCATCAGATTTTTCAGCCAAGAAGACCCACAGCTTTCGGTTAAAGTCATCAATGAATGTTAACACATATCTCTTATGACTGTTAGAGATAGGATTAATTGGCCCACATATATCCGAATGAATGAGTTGAAGTGGATGTGTTGCTCTCCACATACTAGCTCGCGGGAAGGAGCTCCTATGTTGTTTTCCCAATATGCAATCTTCACATAACAAGTTTAAATACTGCAACTAGGGTAATCCATGCACCATTTGTTTCTGCTGTAAAGTTTTAAGACCTCCAAAGCTCAAATGATCATAACGACAGTGCCATAGATGATTTAAATCCGGTGTTGGTGTGAGAAAACACTGCTGATTTTGAGTTTGAATCTTGGCCAGCAGAATGAACATTCTGTTCAGAGACATTCTTGTCTCTAAAATGAGACCCCTTTTTGGATGATACACCCTGCATGTATTGTTGCGAAACACAATTCCAAGACCTTTCTCCTATAATTGACCAATACTCAAAAGATTGTTTTTCAGCTCAGGAATATAGAATACCTCTGTAATGATTTGTGAAAGTTGATTGATTTGGAGATGAATCTTGCCTTTTCCCACCACGTCAATGCTGGAATTATTTCCTAGCTTTACAGACTTACGAAAGCTCTCATCTATCTCTGAGAAGAACTCCTTGTGACCGCACATATGATTGCTGCAACCTGAATCTAGAAACCATGTTGTTTCATCAAGTGCTTTCTCGACATAAGCCATAAGAAGCATCTCCATTGTGTGATTGTCAGTCATCTCCATCATGGGCTCGTTTTCAGCATCTGCAGGAATTTCTAGTCCTTCACAGTAGTTGCATAGCTCCTTGTCCAATCTCTCTTCAATAAAATCAAAAGCCATGAAAAACATCTCCATCGTATGATCATCATCTTCAAGAATATCTGGTACATCACTGCACAAATTCTCGTCTTCACTGCACAACTCAGGAGCCATGAAAAACATCTTCATCGTGTGATCATCATCTTCAAGAATATCTGGTGCATCACTGCATAAATTCTCATCTTCACTGCACAACTTCTCTGTCTCCTCAATTTCAGTATATGCCATAAGCAGCAGTGGTTCATCGTTAATTTGCTTTAGTGAAATTTACTTGTGACTCGTTTCTTCTACCTTTCCTTGGACATTCATACTGGAAATGTCCAAGGTCATGACAATAAAAACACTCAACGAGAGATTTATCAGTACCTTGTCGCTCACGTCCTCACCCCCTGCCTCGGAAAGAACTTCTACCATGACTTGGTCTGCCAAAATTGTTGTCATGAGTGATCTGTAATGGTTGTTCTTCAACAATATATCCTTGCATACGTTGTGCATGAACCAATAGGCTACTTTACAGTTCATCAATAGACATCGCGTCTAAGTCTTTGGACTCTTCAATGGAACACACCATGTAATTGAATTTTAAAGTCATAGAACGCAAAATCTTTTCAATAAGTGTGACATCTGATAGTTGCTCGCCATGAAAACGCATTCTGTTTGTGATGGTGAGGGTCCGAGCAAAGTAATCAGAAACAGTCTCTCCTTCCTTCATATGAAGAGTTTCAAAGTCTTTGCGAAGGGCTTGTAATTGTGCTCGTTTGACTCTGGCATTGCCGTGAAACTTCTTCTTCATGGAATCCCATATTCCCTTTGAAGTCTCTTTATCCAAGATCGTCTCAAGGATTGAACGATCTATGGAAAGAGATAATTTTTGGCTCGTAAGTCCTTCAACCTCTGATCTGCCACCTCCTTCCTTTGTTCATCTGTGAGATCAACATTATTTGTTGCAGCAGATATTCCAGCTTCAACTACATGCCAGTATTCTTTGGAGCGGAGAAAATTCTCCATCAACATGCTCCAATGATCATAGTGCCCAACAAACCGAGGGATTGCTGGTTGAACAAAACTCCCTTCACTAGTCATTTTAGCTGCGGCTAAAAAAAACTTGACACAGGTTTCTAGCTGCTGCTAAAGAGAAGAACCGTGTGCTCTGATACCAAATGATAAACTCGATGTACTGATGTTATAATTGAATGATTTATTAAGCATCATTGGTGGTTTTATATAGCCATACAGAAGGAATCAAATAACTGAAATAACAGTAAAAGCAAATAACATAGGATGTGGCCAAAGACCAGATCAACACCCTGATATTCAGGGATTATTGCTAACAGAAAACGTAAAGAGCCGAAGACTAAGTCTTCTCAGGTGACAGGATAATTAGTTGGATACCAATTATTTGTTGTTAATTTGATTGTTTAATTTACATTTTGATGCTACATTGTATTTGTGTAGAAATAATAATTGGTTATTGGATTTTGAATTTATTTTTACTAAAAAATTGAATTTTTAATTAATGGTTACATTATTAATAAATATTGTCATCAATATTCTATATAGATTTATAAGTAATGAATTATCATTCTTGGATGTATCGAAATTCACCCAAAGGATTGTATAGGCAAGACTATCTTCAAAGGGTTGAAAGTTTTTTTATTAATTTTGCACTTTCTACTTCAAAAAATATTAGTGTAGGTAAAATTAGATGTTCAAGTGTAAAGTGTCAAAATAACAAGTTCTACTATAAAGATGTTGTGATGATTCATCAAGAAATATTTATGCTGGTTGGCATAAGAAAAACCCTATGTTCCTTACAAGATGACATTAGAAAGAATGATTGGCTTAATTTCTAGGTTTAACAATATAATTAGGTTTATGGATAATAATAGTAATCCATATCGGAGTATAATGATGGATGTATTAATAATGAATTAGGGTTATTTAAGTGAAGGTTCATGTAATATCTCTTTAGATGAAGAATCAAATATAGAAGCAACTAGGTTTTTTGAACTTTTAAAATATCTCAATGAAATAGGATGGGTACATAACTCATACAAAATAATCAGCCATTACAAGAGTATTTTCTATCAAGATAGATTATAGGTTGAGTGAGATCTGTTATGATAACATCGTTGAATGGATTAAAAGCATTTTACCTGAAAGGAATAGGCTAAAAGAGAATTTTTATGTTGTAAAACCTATGATGAAACATCTTGAACTAGGATACCAGAAAATTGATACGTGTCTAAACTTTTGCATGATATACTATGGTGAATATACAAATTTTATCGAGTGCAAAACTTGTCACAATTCTCGTTATAAACCTAATAGTTGTGGAGAAGGGGCATTTTTTTCATATAAAAAATTAAGATATTTCTCAATCACTTTTAGGCTACAAATGTTTCTTATATCTTTAAAGGCTATTGAGTATATGATATGGTATTTTTCACATGATACAGTGAATAGAATAATGATGCATCCTTTCAATAGTGAAGATTGAAAGTATTTAAATAGTTTGCATCCTCATTTTTCAATGGAACCACAAAGCGTACGTCTTGTCTAGTGTATATATGTATTTAATCTATTTGGATCTTTTGTTTCACCATATTCTTATTAGCCGATAATACTAACAACTTACAACTTACCTTTAGGGATGTGTGCGAGGCCATAATTCATGTTCTTGTTAGTGAATATACTAATCTTTATAGTCCATGTATGAATATAGATGTTTGTTTTCAACTATTGATTGATGAGTTGAGTCAATTATAGTCAATTAGGGCTTTGACATATGATGTCATAAGAAAATATAATTTTCAGATGAAGACAACATTGGTGTGAACTATAAATGAGTTTCCTGCATATAGGATGGTTTTTGGGTTAGAGCACACATGAAAAATTAACTTGTCTATATTGTGAAGAAATTAATAAGATATTTTCCTTAATGAATTGTGGTAAAGCTTTTTTTTTTTTTTATTGCAACTGGAGGTTCTTGGCAAGTTGTCATTGATATAAAAAAAAAAAGACTTTTTAAAAGGTAAAGCTAAAAGGAATGTTGCATCATCGATACTTTCAAGTAAAGAATTGTATAATATAGTTTTGCAATATAAAGGCACTATATATATTTGGTTTTTATTTTGGTAAGCATAATTTTATAGTTTTGATATGACCCGTAATTAGTTAAAACATATTATATTTTGGGATGTTCCTTATTGAAGCACGAATGTCATCTATCATAATTTAGATATCATGTATATCAAGAATAATATGTTTGACAATATTCTTAACATAGTCATTAACATGAAAGGGTAAACAAAGGACAGTATGAAAGCTAGAATGGATCTAGCTTTGTATTGTGAGCATTGGAATATGGAGTTTCTTAATGATGGATTACGTATTGTAAAGCTTAAATTCATCTTCACCTTAGATAATAACACACAACTTCTTGTTTATAAAAAAACTTAAGAGTTTATGATTTCCTAATAGATATGCATCAAATATAGCTTATAGAAATTTATTGTCGAAAAGGATATGAGATGTACTAACAGAAATTAGTTATTTTTTAAGAGATATTATTTGAGGAAGTTGCATATTTACCATATGAAACAACTTGAAACAAAAATTATTGAGATAATTTACAAACTTTAAACCCCCCCTCTTTATTAGATTTAATGGTGCATCTACCCATATATTTAGCGTATGAGAAAAAACAATTAGAGGGCTTGTGCAATACAAATAGATGTATCCATTTGAGATGTTAAGGACTACATGTATCACAAATAACCATCCATTATTATTTTTTATATAAACACTCAATTATTCATCTCTAATTACTTGTATGCAGATACCTGTTCAACGTTTAAAAAAAAATTAAAAACAAAATATATGTTGAGACTTCAATATATAAGGTTTATATTGTTGAAGATATATCAATATTTACTTTATATTATTTTGAACCCTACTTCATTTCAAGAAATGATGGTGGTGGTAAATTGATATTATTAAATTTTACAGTTCAATTCAAATTAAAAGCTTCAATTGAATTAGTCTCAGTTTGGGAGGTATTGAAACCTTGACAAGAAAGATAAATACTCTTAAAATTATCCAATAAATAAAAAATAAAAACCTTCTCGAGAGTATAAATATCATGACCATGTCGTGATGGGCTCCCAACATATCAGAATTACACCTCGCAACATCTATCTTAAAAAAAAGAAATATACTAAACTAATATGGTTTTTTGGCACATTGTTAATATGGTTTTTTTTGCACATTGTTAAAGGAAAAGATTTTAGTGTTAATAATAAAAAAGTAAAATAGAATTTTTCATATTTTATACTATATATCTTGTTCTCATTCAACTAATTAAATACAACTTTATGATCTTGATTTCCAGTTTCGTCTATTATTTTGCCTTATCTCTCATGTTATAATACAAAATATTCAAAAACTATTAACTGACTAAAATTTCAAGTCATAGTCCGCAAAACGAAAGGTAAAAATTGCATTTCTTCTAGAAATGCACCAACCAATACATTATTTAGACGTTAACATGGGATCTTGAGAGTCGTCTTTTCCATAAGATTAACATGCAGATGCTATGCTTCCTCGTCAAGAATTCCAAGGAGATGCAACGCCATGGCCGGAAGAGGCTCATTATTGAGTAAAAAAGAAACACAAAACAAAATTATTTGCACAGCCAACGGGTGGTTTAACTGCGATCAAGCGCCTAACAGTTATTTTTTTATTATTAATTCCATGTTATTTCTTAGAGTTTCAGATTTGTTGGTGAATCTCGCTGGTAAGTGAAAACTATGGCAATAAGAATCTATTGTTAAGGGAGAAAAAAAAAAGAATACTTCTGTAATTAAATTGTCTAAGAAAAGGAAATTAAGGCTTTTGAAGAGCTTGTCAACACATTTATTCTGATCCCATCATGCATAAATTGGAAAGTTTTAGGTGAATGCATGTATTGTCTTCAAATGAAAATTTGATCACAGCATTCCATGCCTATTAGTGACTGTTGAGAAATCTTAAGAAGTGAAAAAGTAAAAAATCTACATAGAGGATGTGAGATTATAATCTCATTGTACAAACTCTAACCCAAATACACGAGTTTATTTGTTATTGTGGTATTAATTATATATTTTTTAAAGTATTTTTTACTTGGAAATATATTTAAATAATATTTATTATTATTTTTTAAATTTTATTTTTGATATGAACACATCAAAACGATATAAAAAATAATAATTTGAAACATAAAAAAAATAAAAAATATTTTTGAAATACAAAAATAAACATGTTATATAATTAAAAAAAATTAAATTATACATCTATTGCTTATATATGTTTTAAATTTTGAAAAAATCTATAACCTAAGTGGAATATCTTTACTATAGCAGGCATCACTAATATTATTTTGATACTTTAGATATTTTGATTTTTAATATGTATTTTACATATTTTTAAAAAATATTTTTTATTTAAAATATATTAAATTTTTTTTTATTTTTTATATAAATACATTAAAAACATAAAAAAAAATTAAAAAAATTAATTTCATATTTTATTCACTAAATAAACTTTTAAAATACACTCATGATAAAACAACAAATGGAGTTCAAAACTAAAAAAGTTCCCACAACTGGAACTTTCAAGTCAATCCACGCGGATTCCGGCAAGCATGAGGTGGTAGCAAGCAGCTATGCCTAAAAACACCATTAGGCAAGTCAAGTCAAATTTCTAAAATATACAAATTTGTAATTTGCACATCACCAGTCAATCCATTCTCACGCAGGTCTCCGCCACTCGCTTTCATGCATAAATAGTTTATTTTCTTACAAATAATAAAATAAATATGAATAACATATCCATGAAATCTTATATAGAGGTTGATGGATCGGTGTTTGGAAGAGCTATTGCTCCTGTTTTTAGATATATTTTTTAATAATTTTAATACATTATTAATTAAACAAAAGAATATTCTTAAGAATTATAATTCACTGGAATATAAAAAAAAACAAAATGGATAACGTATCATGTCTGCATACAATAATTCAATGTTCATACTTTGCTGGAAATGATTAAATAACAAGTCAATCCAAAAACAAAATACCGTGCTTGATTGATTTCTACTATCTCAGATTTGTGGTCTGGCCTAAATTGTCGGCTGGTCCCGGAATCCTTTACTACTTTGAATTCCATTGCTTCTAAGTCCACCTCTTTTGTCCGTTTTCTACTGCTTTTTCTCCTAAATGCCACCTTGTTCATCCATCTCTCCTCCGGATTGTATTGATGAACTCGTGAATCACTTTAGTTTTATAAAAAATAAAATAAAATAAAATAAATTATAAAAATAAATTCTCAATTATCGTAATATTAAAAGATAAAATTAATATATTTTTTAAAAAAATTCATAATAAAATTTTTTTTAAAAAAAGAAAATAAAACACTATATATTATTATTATAATCTACACTGCAATAAATATATATGAATTGAAAAACAAATTTATCCTTGCATTACTAATATGTTTTATGATGTTCTTCTTAAAATAAGGGCTGGGCATTAAAATAAGTCTACTATAATGGTGTGACAAGTAAACTAGAAAAATTGAATGGTGTTCCAAGCTCCCATCAATAACTTTCTTTAATGATAGAACTAATATAACATATAAAAACATAAAAAATATAATTAAAAGATATAGGATTTAATTGAAGGATATACATTAATACTTATAATACAGTTTAATACAATATATGGATACAATATATACTGATATATTCAAGATACACATATACACTTATGGGTCTCATTATCATCAAAGAAAACAAACACATTAAATACTTAAGCTTTTCTCCATTAAACTAGTCACTTGAGAAAACCTAGCTAGATAAAAATGTATAACCCGAGCATATAGAAGAACATGTTAGCAATAGATAAGCCTACCACAGCCTGGGAAGCCTGACCTATCTCGCACATATCAAAAGCATAAATGGTATACTTGTTACATGTGTGTGCATCCTCGAGATTACTTTAGTTCCATTGGTAACAATGAAAGACATCATCATATCTACTTAATTGTTATTCATCAACATCAAAGACATTTATTTACTAATTAGTCTTTAAAGATATTTGTGGCAAAAGAAAGGATGATTATGCCCCTCTCTCTTAGTAATTTAGACAGGTCTCGTAGCTATATAAATATTTTTAAAGTTTAAGATTAGAGGATCATCTCTCCACTGAGACTTCCATTCTATTCTTTGCATTATATTTAACATCATTTTTTTCTTTTCCAAGTATACCTCCTCCCTTGTAAACTAACTTAATCATCAAAAGGTTTCTTAGCCAATATTAAAGAGGTTTTGTAAAAACACTAGATATCATCATCGTCTTTAGTTATTACCTATCATATCCACTTAACTTGCAAAAAGCCATAACATCTTTTAAGAATTTATAATCTTATCAGTGACATTATATATAAAGACTTAAGTAAAAAGCTATTTTTATTCTTTTTCCCTCCTCATCTAAGCTTTTTTTTTTCACAGTTGAAAACCCATAAACACTAAGTCTACGGGTTTTCTTAAACCTTATAAGCATAAGTTTATAACCTATAAACATTCTCCAACAATAATAGTGAGAGAGAAAGATTGATAAAGGCTTTTTTAGTCATGCAATAGCAACTAATGGCTTTCCTATTCCGTTAGCACTACTAGTGCCACCTACCATTCCTCTTTAAATGAAAACCACCTTTTTGTACCTCTTTTAAAAGTGCATAAACAATTTCCTTTAGATAAAAATGTAATTAACTTGATAATGAGAATGATGAAAGAAGAAAAAACCATTACTCATCCATCCTCTAAAGAAGTTCTTATTATTGTGAAAAAAAACATTAGTGAGTCAAGGCTTGAAACAAAACAGAGGGTGGGTGAAGAAATGGTTGGAATGTCATTGTAATTAGAGGATCATCAAAAGAGATATCATGTAAAAGGTTTACACTTCTAGATGAATTTAGTTAGTCTTGAACCTAAATGCTCTTACTAAGGTATAAGGTCAATAGTGATTTAACATTCTAAGTATAACTATTATGACCACCAAGTCCAAACCTCTGCCCTTATTCCATATATCTTGAACATTAAAATATTTAAGGAATTTATCTTTAAAAAGATGAATATGAATAGTTATGATGATTTAAGTGACCCTTGATAACACATGTGAAATATAAGTGGTACTCTTAAGTTAATAATCTAAATAATGAATACTAAGTGAAAACACCTCCCCGTTATTTTTGGAGGCTCAACGAGAAAATGGTACAATAATTTACACCCCAAGTCCATATATAGTTTTGAAGACCTTTGTTTTGAACTTATTACTTAACACTGTTAAGAAAAGTTCCACTAATGTTTTTTCATCATCACATTAAATGAAAAACGAGAGTACCAAAGCTTACCTTTCTAGATTTATTTTTAGAGGCTCAACGAGAAAATGGTACATAATTTGCATCCTAAGTCCATACATAGTTTTGAGGATATATTTATTGAACTTGTCACTCAACACTATCAAGAAAAGTTCCACTAATGTTTTTTCATCATCGTATTAAATGAAAAATGAGAGTACCAAAGCTTACCTATCTAGATTTATTAATAAAATACTAAGAGTTGATGGCTTATGAAGTTAGTGGCCATATAAACCTTGAAAGGCAAGAAGTATTATCTATAAAGTGAGTTCTATACTTTTTTAGAAAGAAATCTCTTTCAAGTAAATTATGTAATAAAGATCTAAATTTACTAAAAAAATGTCAATGATGCAAGATAGGCTTACCTTTATTTTTTACGGTTAAAAAAAGAAGAGAATCCAAAGAGACAAGTCTTTATATAATTTTCAAATCCCAAAGAAAACCTTAAAAGGTTTATTCACAACCTTTTAGATTTTTTTAGCTTTAAACTACATCTCTAAATATCACTCAAATGGAAATATATGCTATTATATAAAGAGAAAAATATATTGTTTTCTAACCTTTCCATGAAAGATGTTCCAATATCACAATCCATAAAATACTATATTTTATACTAAGATCTCGTGAAATTGATGATTGCTTTATACTAATGAAGGAGATATAAAGTTTAATAATGAAAGGCTACCTTAAACAATTTGTAAAAAATAAGATCAACTCAGACTAGAATCGAGAAGAGCTAGCTAGGTGAGTATGTTGACATTTATACAAATTTTAACTTCATTCTAGACAAGTTCTCAGTAGAAGGAGACTTTAATAAAAATGAGGAAGTTATATAGAAAGCATATTCTCATCATCTTATAAACACCGAATCATTGGTATAAACCTATCGTTCATCACCACCACCATCCTTTCCAATCACTAAATACATTGAGTCCTTATGGATAATGGTAGCATCGATCATCAGTATCTTCTCCAAATAAATATTTGGCCTAATAAAGATTAAAACCTCCAAGTTATGCTATATCAAGATCTTTTTAATAGGGATAAAGAGAGAGAGAAAAGTAATTATAAAGGGAGCCATTAAGATATTAGTTACCACGAGCACATATCCTTAGTGTAAAATATTCTACTAAATCTTCATGGTCATTAAAATAAACCTAACATACCATATCATTATTAGAAGACCGCTCCTCCATGACATTAATATAACCAGTACCACTAAATGTCTGACTTTAAAGTTCCTTACAAAGGACACTGTGGTTACGACTAGTGGTAACCAATTAACCTTTTTATAAATACACCTTTCTGTGTCTACAAATGAAGAAAACCATCATGTTTAATAACAAAAAAGGTTTGACATTAAAGAAAAGAGAAAGTTGGACTAAATTCATTAAAGAATTGCAGGGTATAGTTTTAAATGAGAAAGATCTAGACTCTTTAATGAAGATTTGTTCAAATTTAATGATTGAATAAAGTGAACTTGTTGATATTCCTAAAATTATCTAAGACATGCTTTTTTATTGACTTAATTAATATCAACTATTTTTTTCCCTATATTTGTTAGAAGAAGAAGAGTTTTGAAGGGAAAAAAATAAAATAAAAGATGGTATCTAATGAAGTGATGAACTTCTAAAAGTGAAAATCATTCAATAAGTCATATACCCATATTTGGTTTGCTAATGCCATCGACTTTAACAAGTCTTGCTCGAAAGATATTTTTTTACTTATTAATATTGATATGATGATTGACCCAGTCATTGATTATGAGTTTTTTGGATGACAAATCTAGCTACAATAAGATACCCAAGTATCCCTATAATGAGAAAAAAAAAACTTATTTCATCATAAATGGATGAACATATTATTATAAGGTCATACTTTTCAACCTTAAAGACATAAGAAAAACCTACTAGATGATGGTGGATAAGGTATTTGGCGACCAATTAAGTAGGAATATTAAGGCCTATGTGGATGACATGCTAGTTAAATATATGAGTTTTAAAGAGCACATCTGAGACCTATAAGAGGTATTCTTAGTTCTTATAAAAATACTAGAGAAATATAAGTTGTTTTAAGTATGTATTTTTTTATATGTGAAGTAAATTATTAGGGTTACTCGTGAGCATCGAAGGGATTAATCCTAGCCTCGAGAAAGTTCAGGCTATTCTCAACATGATCATTCTTAATTATTGAAAGATGTATGAAAGCTTCCTAGCTGACAAGTTATCCTGAATCACTTCATTTCCTAGATAGAAAAATAATGTCTTGTTTTCTGTAGCACCTTTATCAGTAACTTTTAATGGACTCTAATGTGTGAAAAAGTATTTGAAGAGCTAAAAGCCTTCCTATCTTTTTCGTATAACTTATCACAACCAATGAAAAAGAATGTTATTTTGTCTATATTTAGAGATATGTAATATTATTGCTAACATTATCCTAGTTTGAAAAGAAAATAAACCATAAAATTGATTTATTATACTAGTTAGATAATATATAGGGAAAAAAAAAAAAAAGAGGTTATCTAAAGATGGAAAAAATGGTCTTCGTATTGGTTAGCATATTTAGGAAATTCATCCCTACTTTTAGGCTCACCTAATCATAGTGTTTACCGACTAGCTATTTAAACAGATCCTTTATAAACTAAACATACAAGGGCAGTGAGTCCATTAGACCATTAAGTTGGTAGAATTTGGACTACAATATCAGATTTAACTAAAAATTAAGGCTCAAGCTCTCACTGACTTTAAATTGAATGTTCCTTTAATGATCTTACGATAAAGAAATAAACAAACTCTAATTATTTAGAGAAAGAAGTTGTTTATAGATAATGCCTCTAGCATTTATAAAAGTGGCACTGATATATAGTCTTTATATATATATATATATGCGCGTTTTAATAAAAGTTCATTTCCTTCAATAATATAATAAAATGAGCTCAACCTAATATAAGCCTTAAAAGCTTACACTCTTTAAATATATTATGACTCTATATTGATACTGAGTGAATATAGGAGATAATATATAGTAAGGGAGCTATCTATATATAAATACCATTAATAGGCATTAAAATACCTCAAATCACCTAAAATATAGGGGGAAAAGATCACAATTTCATAAATCTTAATGAAAAAAAAAACATTCAGGAAAATCTTTTGTTAAAAATTTGGTAACACCAATCTTATTGATCTCTTATTGGGGTATATATAAGTCTTGGATAAGTTAAACACCAAAGATAAAATGACTTGATGATTTACTTTATAACCTAAAATTCTTCCATAAAATATTGATGAGTGTCATTATAGAAAGATACTTAAATGATGAAAAGATCTCATCAGGCATAATAGATAAATATTTATATACAATGTTTATAACATATATATAAAAGGTCTACTAATGAACAATACTAATTGATAGAACAACTGTCAAAAGTTTATTTTCCTTGCTAGAAGAGTAATCAAGTATTATTTGATAAATGAATAGCTATACAAAAGGTCTACAATAACACCTCTCTAAGAATACAACTTTTACACTCAAACTAACTATTAGATCAAGCTAAAAAATAGGATCTTTTTTTAACATGCTTAAAAAAATATAGAAGGCAAAAAAAGAATGAGCTATACTTTTATATGATATATTATGGGCATATAAAATAACATGAAAAACCTCTATAAGAACAATACTATTCTTGTTAGCCTATAGGAGAAATGTCGTGATCCTAAGAGAAATTGATTGCTAATAATTATCAAGTACAAGGTTATTTGGGCATAACAAATAAACAAAAAATAAGGACCAATATGGACATTCTAGAAAAGATTTTTCTAGCCATCATTGTCATAAATTAGGCTTATAGATGGAAGGAAAATTAGCATCATAACACGCTAATAACAAATAGATGCTTATACATTAGATATCTCTATTTGAGAAAATCAAAAGCACATGGAATACAAATAGTAGAGGAAAGCTGAAGCTAAGTGGGATAGATCATACAAGGTCATATACATTATCAAGATAAGAACTTACCACCTATAAGATATAAATTGAAAGGTTTTACCTTACCCATGACACTCTAACTATCTTAAGATATATTACTAATAAGCATAACTTAGCCAACTTGTAATTTAAATATCTTAATAAAATATTAAATTAGCTAGTTCTCCTAGTTTAACTTTAATAAATTACACTTATAACATAGTCATTTTACCTGGGTGTAAAAGTCACCCTCTCTTAATTGTGTGGTTTTTCCTTGCCAAGGTATAAAGTCATACGTTGCCTAAGTATAAAGGCATAACATCACTTAAAAAAACAATGTTCTCTTAAGAATGAATGACCATTTTGAGTAAGTTAAAAGAACAAAAAAATATTACTATGAATCCATCTTGAGTATCGATGTTCTAGTAACAACATAATGTGTTACAAAGGACTTAATGTGAATTTGGTTAGTGCCTAATCAAACAAAGTACCATTTACCTAACCATGCATTTAATAGAGTCTTTAAGGGTTTTAGATCCCTCATTTGATTCAAGATAATATATTTAATCGTGTTTAGAACCTTACTCATTCTTAACCTTAATAAAACATCAAGCAATTACCTTTTAACTCATCTGAGTTCTAAGTGAACATGATAACTCTATTTTGACCCTGTCTTTATAAAAAGAAAGGAATTTGGATCCTATATATCTTAAAACCTATAGGATTTTAAATTTGATCTAAAAAAGCAAATGGAAATTTAACCTAAAGAACCAAAAACAAAGAAAAAAAATGAAAAGGTATAAAAAGAAAAAATAGTAGTAATAAAAGAGTTAAATATCTATAAATAAAAAAATTAACCTCATAAAACTATGTTAAAAATTATTGGAGTTTAGTTTATCTTAACAATATCTCTAAGCACCAGCAGGCTTTATGTTTTTTTTTTATTATTATTCTTTTAGCAAGTTTCATGCTAGCATTCCCTAAACTCACTATACTCTCTAGATTTACCTATTTAAGAGTGGACATCTCTAGAGGTGGTTAAATATGAATCAGTGATAGATAAAAATTATTGGTTATATAGACTCATACTCTCTAAAAAAGTAGAAGTTTCTTTATCTAGGAATGACTCATACCACCTTCCTTGCACTCATTACTCTCTTTAAGAGCTAAAGGGACCACCTTCCTTAACAAGACCAGCTAGTTTAGAAAGGTTAACATTCTTAATATCTTCTACAAATCGAGATCATTTTTAGTACCAAATGCAAACAAAACTAAAACAACAATAAAAATTTAGTATCATACCCATAAGGCTATAGTTTAATATCCATTCTCAGGCTAAAAGGTAGATCCAATACATAACACCTCTCTTATCAACCATCTCCTATTAGTTTTGTCCTTATTACATAAAAGAGGCATGTTATTATGATTCAATAATGGATTTTTTTTATTTTAAAGAAAAGGCACATCACGCACACCAATCCATGTATAAATCCTATGTACTTAACCATAAATCATTCCCTTTTCTATTATTTCATATCATTGATCTTATCTATAATTACCCCTCAAACATGACTCTTTTTCTTGAATAAAAAGATGTAGAATCAAACCATTCCTTACTTTCTCTTAGAGCTTCTAGTTAGTAGGTAACAATATCTAAAAAGCCTAAAGGAAAGTGACTACAGTAAATTGTTTGCAAAAATTCTTGAAAATAGCTATTATAGCCCAACCATTTAAATGCAACTAACTAACATATAGGTCATAGTAATGGAATGTGCCCATCAGAAACTTGGTCAATGAAAGGTTGAAATTGTTTTACAAAAAGCTGCACACAAGCACATTAATCTTCGTATGTCATTATTTTGCCTAGGTTGGATGCTTGCTAATCCTATCTAGTGGATGATGATAATAAAATACCAAAATTTTAAGTTCTTATTGAATGAGACTAGTCTCTTTACATATACCTTACTTGTATAAGTATCATTTAAAGGATCCCTAGGCTTTTTAACTCACATACACTTGGTGGGTCTCCTATGACATGTCTAATCTTGGTTGAACAATTGCATTGACTATCATTTTTATTTTTAATCAGTATCTCATTGACTTAATTATGCAAATAGTCATATTATCTTTTAAGAATTTATAACATTAGCATATTTAACTTGTAACCTATTTTAGTGGTGAGCAAGAGTGTTAGGGATTTTTAAGATTATCATTTTATTTTTCTTGGAAGAAGTTTGCTGCTTGAGGTTGTTTTTTTTAAAGCATTTGTTGGGAAACTTGTATTAAAAGCTATCCCTACTATTTTTATTCCATACAGCTATTAGGGCAAAACAAACATGTGAGGGTCTGCGGCTATTTGTCAAAATTAAAATGTATCTGGTATTGTGGTAGCTTTTATGGTTGTGATTTGAAAAGAATTATTTATAAAAAGTACTTTTGGTTGAGGTTGGTTTGGTATTTATATATGTTTGGTTAAAACTGTGGTTGAAATTGAGATTGAACAAAAAATAGTTTAATGTGTTTGGTTAATAATGCTTTTGAAATTGAGGTTATCATTTTTTTTTAAAAAAATATATATTAATATTGATGGTTTTTAATTTAAATAATGTAGATTTACTTATTGCTATTATATCATGAAATAAATAATACTTTATATAAAATATTGTTATTGTTCCATTAAACTATCTACAATTCCATCACGTATGAAATACATCCGACAAGGATTACAATTTCCTTGATTTCTTAAGCGCGCAACAACATCAGGTAAAATATAATCATGAACAAAATTGGAATTGCGATTAAATTTTGTAAATGCTATGTCATCAAGCGATCTCTGTCTAATTTATGTAGTGTCATTGAATAAAATAAAACACTTGTTTTTTTTAATAAAACACAATTAAAAATAATAAAAAAAATTTTTTACTAGATTGGATCCAGTTAATGCATTTGGCTTTGGACCAGACCTAGTCCGGCCGGAACAGTGGAGAATATATCTACTGTTCATGTGAACAGTAAAAACACTCTCCATGGTAGAACGCAGCATTGTACTCCTTTCAGTGATCCTGTGTTTTAAACGTAGATAATGATGGGGCCCATTAACAATGAATAAAATTTTATTCATTACCAAATATTTATTTTCTGTGATTTATTTTAAAAACAGAAGCAACACATAAACAAACGGATAAATAAAAGAAAGGATCAAAGGAAGACTAGATTTCCTGCTAGGTCGGGCTAATACCTCATCCATTATTAGCCAGATAGGCTCTTTCAAATCGGCCCATAGAAATTTAGACCTAACTTTAAACAAAGGCTGGCTGACTTGTAACCAAAAAAGGAAAACATTTTTAAAAAAAAGAAAAAAGAAAAAAAAAAAGGAACCAATGTGTTCTCGACAGACAGAGCAGAGGAAGGGAGAGCTTTCCCAGTTTATCTTTGAATGCGAAATCAAAAGAAAAGGAAATAAAAGGTTACGAGGTTATTTATTTATTTATTTATTTTAACTTTTCTTTCTAATTCCGTTTAATTATATCTGCATATCTATCTGCTACTTCACTATCTTCTGTTTAAATTTCCTTTTACCTTTGCTTTTGCTGCTTCTCTTTTGCATTTCCACTCCCACAAAATTTTAGCTTTTATTTCTTTCTTGTACAAGAATCAAGAATTTCACTTCTTTTTGTAAAATCTCCATTATCTGGAAGAGATTGTGCAACTCTTGCGTTTTCTTTCTTCATTCCTGTTGTTTCTTTACCTCAAGAGGTTGCTTATAGATGATGTCAACTTGGTGAAGTGGGTAGCTAGAGAAAATGAATTAAATTGTGGGTTTCAAAGTTGACGGTGAAATTGCATGCCTAATTAATATATGGGGCTGTTTCATTATGGCCTGTTTTTGTATAATTTTGTGGCTTTTTTAATCTTTAATCTCTTTAGATGAATAATGAGCAGCTATGGAACTAAATTTGTGAAACCTGTTCTTGTAAAGATGATCCTTTCATGTTTTTGTGTCAAGTTTGAATGATCTCGGATCAATTAAGCTTTAGACCGCCAAGCCGTTCTTATTTCTGTTATTTGGTTTTTAAATTGGTTAGGTGATACAATTCTTCTATTATTGAAAAGGATTGATGTATGTAACTTAGTTGAAAATGGTCGTAGAGTTCAACTAATCAAGTTTTAGACCATTTCAATCTGCAATTACTTCGAATTACTCGGGTTCTAATCTGGTAGTTTGGATCAATTAAGCATGTGATCTTAAAAGTGACAGCTAACTCAGTATATATAATTCTTAATAGCGTTTGATTAGTTTTGTATTTCTAATTATTGCTTTCAATATTCCTATGTTCTTATAACTATGCACTTGCATTTTTTTCTCATTTAGATTCTCATTCGTTTGCAGGAGCCATAATGGGCAAAAAAAATACTTATAAGTGCTGATTGCTTTGATGGAATCTCCAGTAAGTTTTCTCACTTTGTCCGTCATAGTGATTTTCTTCATTTCAACATGCATGTCAATTCTTGATTCCGTTTAGCTGTTTATTCTTGATGAGAAAAAAGAAGAACCGATAATTCTTATTCCTTCCTTTGCTGGGAGAGGATCTTTCACTTTGCATGATTATTGAGTTTTGAGAGTACATAAGAGGCGAAGTCCAATGCTATGTGATTTTCTTTTGAGAGGTTGTGTGCCAACAATCTGAGTGAACCATGCTAATATTGTGTGGTTTTCTGTGTGTTGGTCTTGCCGTAGTTCAATGCTGCATGTAATCTTGCTGAATGATTGTAAATGATTTGTTTCTATTACGGCTATACAGGATTTCCCTTACAAGTATCGCGCATGTTTGAGAATTCTTGTTCCCTCAACAATTGCAGATTTTTCTTAGTTGCACAATGCATCTAACTCTGCTTATGGTTTTTCTTGATGCATTATTTCTTACATGAAGGAGCCAAGTAGGATTGGTGATCGTTCAACCAGTGATGTTGTTGTCCGACTCCGAACACATGAAGGCCGAGATGATTGGTTTTATTGCCATTCTTTTATCTTGATAGAAAAGAGCAAATATTTTGGTGACCGCCTTTCTGAGAACTGGCCTACATGCCAGATCCTTGACTCACGGAACTGTGTTGAAGTTTACTGTGAAGAATCAGACTTTGATCACCATGTCAATTTTCTACGACTTCTCTATGTTGTTATAGATGGTTCATTGGAAGACATATGGCATGGTGTGAAGAATGCCCTTGGCATTCTGCGTGTGGCTGTGGAACTTGGGTGCCCACAAATTGTTAATGCTTGTGCGAACTACTTGGAAGCAATGCCATGGGAAGAGGCTGAGGAGGATGAGATCCTAAAAATCATACCAGGCATGGGATCGAAAGCACAACCAATTCTTGCCCGTGTCCAACCAGTCAATCAGTCAGCTGTATTGAGAATTTTTCTGTCAGCTATTAAATTTGCCACATCATCACCTCCTTCACCCATGAATGATCTTAAAACTACTGCACAAGAGCAGCTCGAATACATGCTGACTGAAGATGATGATGCCCCTCTACTAACAGCTGATCAAGGGGTCAAATTTGAAGTAAAAGAATGTGTGAAGGGACTGTTCACCAGATTTAACAATATGCTAGAAGCTCTGTTATGTGAGCCTGTGGAATCAGCCAATGAGAAAGGGAAAATGCAATCTTTTCAATCATATCTATCAGATTTATCGTGGGCTTGTCAGATACTAAATAAGTTGGAAATCATGAAGGAATTTGTCAATAGTTGGGTAGGCGCATCAGATAAGATAGTTCTGGTTGTTGAGCAAGCTAGTTCGGTGGCTGAAATTATTGAGACAAAGTCGAAGGTTATAGAGGTGGCAGCAAAGGTTTTAGAAGCAATAGGATATGGTAACGTTATTCTGCCTACTGCAAAACGGTTTCACATGGTCAAGGTTTGGCTTCCGTTTGTGAGGGTTACCAAACCATTAATTGATTCTGCCACGACTAATGCCAAGGATGCTCCAGAACTTAAGATTGATGGTGAGCTATGGCAGTCCTTAGAATCCACATTTGTTTCTATGGTTCTTACACTGCCATCAGAAGACCAGGCAGAGATTTTGACAGAATGGTTAGGGAATGAGCATATTCACTATCCAGACTTCACTGAGGCATTTGAGGTGTGGTGTTACAGGTCCAAGGTTGCGAAGAGAAGATTAGCAGACATTTTGGGCAACCACGGTATGGCCAATAGCACACTTTGACCATCTGTTTTTTCATCTTTTTGGTAAGAATAGTTACATCGTGCTTGATCATAAAGCATTTTCCTATCCTTTGCGAAGTGTTGTTGAAAAGAGGTTCCTAAACTGGGTGCACTAACTTTTAGCTTCTTGTCCAAGAGTGATTGCATTCTAAGGTTTGTAAATGAAGTAATGTTTAGGCTTCTGTTTGATTGTAAATCCGTAATTGTGAATGTCTAGCGTAATCAAACTCGATAAATCTTCTGGGCTTGTGCTATCTTATTGTCCAATTTGCTCATGCCAATTTTCATTTGTTTATTTATTTGTTTACTAGATTATTTTCTAGTTAAAGTTCTTGTGCTTAATCAATTTTATTTTCTACTCTTAAGGAGAGGGAAATGGAAGTCCGCAGGGAATGCCTGGGTGAAGGGCAGCAAGCTTAATAAATACTTTTTACATCAACTTAACTAGATATGTTCATTAAGTGGATGTTTTTCCTTCTTAAAACAACAATTTTTATGTCGCGAAAAGAAGTTTGACGAACCTTGCATTTGGAATTAGTATTTCTTCAAGAGTTGTTGATTTGCAAAAACAATAACCAAGTAATATAATGCTATTCGCCTATTCCCTCCGTTGTACAGGGCAAGGAACTACCGAAAGAACATGATACATGATACGAAAAAACCTTATCCATGGTGGTCAATTGTGGGCAGAGGTTAAGGTCATAAGGATATCAGTGTCCTGGCCAAAGAGGCACTCCTTCAAAACAAAGAAATAAACATGGACAAATTTGCACTTTACGTCCTTCTTTTATCTATTTATATCCATTAAGCAATAGTTTCTTCACTTCTCTTCTTCTATTGAGCAATGATTCTGGACCGTCTGGATTGGTTATTTTTGCATTCGGTCTTGCACCTTTTGACTTTATTTTTCTACCCTAGTCTTTCTTCAGACTTTTCTTGAGCAGAGGACCTTTCTGGGTTCCTCATCTAGTCATCTAATTTCCCAGCATTCATGCATCAGAAAACTATATATTTTGTAACTATTGCTGACTTTTCTTTGAAATTGTTGTTTGAATGGGCCTTGTAATGTTTATGCTTCACTAAGCTCTCCCCTTATAGCACTGTGTGTGGATATAAAGGAGGTTTTCTTCCAATGTATCGTTTCTAGATCTTGATTTGAAGAAAAAAAAAATTATCGTTGCTGATGTCCGCAGTCTCCCATTCTTTTATCTTCGTTTCTTGCGTGTAGCTTGCAATCAAGTGGGTGTCACACTTCATACATACTTCTCTTTATTTGATGAAATAAACGATGACATGATGATTTCTCACAATCAATATACTACATTGGTATACCCCAATAACTAACTGTTGCGACACCAATCCATCTATCCATCTTCAGAACTTACAAAAATAATATACAATCCTCAACCATATACTAAATCCTAAGCTGTCTTAGAACTCAATGGTTCTATGCCAAGTATAGACCTATACTAAGTAAATTTTCTTCTTTCTTTACACTACCATGCATCTTCCTAGTTCCTTAGCAATACATGGAACAGTGAAAAGAGATTCTGAAGCCTCGGCCTCTTTGTCCTAATGAATCAGGCCACAAAGTCTGGCAACAGTTGTGCTATGAACCTCTTTCGGTTCTGAATGTCAATGCTCTCGTATGCAGTTGAAGAGTGAGGCGTGGATGTGTTAAGAGCTCCGTACTCATTTGGTTCGCCGATCTCTACTCTTCTTCCCAGTTGAATGTTTTGGTTAGGAAGAAAAGTTTGATGAGTACCTGATAAGGAGAGGTTTTCACAATGGGGTAGCCCAAGAGTGAGAGAGACACCATTGCCAGAAAACCTTGGTGTGAACTGCTCTCCATCAAACCTCCCAATTTCCCCCATCGGGTATTGCCCGAAACCTCCAATGAAGTTGGTTTGGCCTCCCATGAATGAATAGCCATCCCTACTCTGCCTCTCATCGCCGAATTTCATAGAAACCTGCTCGTTGTTTGCCTCGCCAGGCTTGATATCCATGTTAATGGATGGCACACTAGTTGGGGATTGTATCAAATCATGGCTTCTTGGTTTCTTTGGGCTCCCTTGTGTGATCCCGTCTAATTCTGATGAACCCATAAAGGAAAATCCAGACTGGTTTCGGAGATTTCCTCCAACAGGAGATGTTGAAGATGTGGGTATTGAGATTGCAGAAGGAGCATCCGGTGAATTGTCCAAGGACTTGAAGCTTCTAGTTTGATTTCCGTTAACTGAACCTTTCTCTTGCAGAACTGACCTTGAAGCAGCATCTTCATTGTGTTCGCTCTTGCTTGTTTTGTCCTCTGATCCATTCTGTTCTTGTTCCTTAATTTCCTCCATGTACATTTCTTCTACCATTGGCTTCCAAAGTCGAACTCGAGCATTTATGAACCAATTAGACACCTGTATAATAACAAACACATAAATATAAGAATTTCCTCAACTGCGAAAGGAATGCTGAGAAATGCAGGAGTTGGTTCATACCTGGCTCCTCGTGAGCCCTGTTTGTTTTGCGAGCATGTGTTTGTCTGAATCCTTGGGATAGCTGAAACATGAAAGGTTCACAAATCAGATATGAACAAAAACTAAAACCCAGGGATTTTTGTGGGATCATGAGAAACGACTATGATTATCTACAGAAAATAGTCATCAATAGGAAAGGGCCAAAAAAAAATGTAATTCTTAGAATTCTGATGGTGCTTACGGGTGGAGAAAGTGTTCGAAGAGCCAAGCACGGAGAACTGAAACTGATCTTTCAGGCAATCCTCTCTGGGGTCTCCAAGCATTGTGCTGGATCATTCCCAACTGCTGAAGTGCACGCTGTTGTCGAAGGTGATGATCGACAAATTTGAGCCTTGAACCTTCAATCTTTCCTCCTAAGCAATCCTCTTCACCTAAGCTTTTGTTTGCAGCTTTAATTTGACCTGTTATTGCATCTTTCAAGCACCTAAATTGCTTGGAGATTGTTTTCAATGCAAGGGCTGTGTATGTCTTTGCTGAACCAATTCCTGCTGCTTGCTCAAACGAGGAAATGACTATCTGCATCTGGTGATGATACTGCCTGTACCTCTGCTCCACCTGCAGATGATAAAAACAAAAATGAATAAAAATATCCCATTTATCTGCTGTAACAACAGGGTACATATTGAATTGAAAGCCTCGAGACTCCCTCTGTTCCTATCTTGTGAAAATTAAAGTTCTAAATTTTAAGAGCATATAGCAAGAGTCCAAAAAGATGAGACTTGAAAACATTATAAGTTGAATACAACACCAGACTGAAATTCGGACTCGGTTTCCTTAGATGGGTTTCTTACAGTGATAGAGACCTAACTCAATCCCGAGTGATCTTAGCCAATATTTTTCGCGATACAAACAAGAACGTTCCAAGAAACTATCCTCAGTTTCTTTAAACGAACTTACCTAAATCTCACCAACACAAATGATCAACACACAAATTGAAAACAAAGCATAGTTGAACATATAAACTGCAAGTGCGTACCTCATCGAGCATGCTAATAAGCTTAGCCTTCTTCATCTGAATTTCCTGCCTCTCTGCAGTGGAAAGCTCCGGTCCGCGCTTCCCACTTGGTTCTCCTTCGCCAGACCCTTCTCCGGTTGATGACTCTCCAATCACCTTATTGCTATTATTACTACTGATCCCGTTACTCTTCTTTGACAATTCACTCTTGATTCCATTACTATTCACATTAACAACCTCATCAAGTAGCTCTTCAGTAGCCTTCAAGTACTTTGAGCTCAACAACACCCCTTGCATACCCGGTACCCCATTTGTCACACCCGAACCTGGTGACACCAACCCACCAGACACCCTTATATCTTCACCAGACACAGCTCGAGCCTGTGATCCAAAACCGCCTTGCTGTTGTGAGGAGAGGCTCAAAGACAGGCCTTGTTGGGCGCGTGGTGTTTCACGCGCAGTCGATGTAGAGTCAATTGGATTATAAAAATTGTAATGGACACGGGGAATAAGTCCATGCAAAGTAGAAGCCTCATGGGAGTTAGGGTCCAAAGGGACACCGACGAATTGTTGGGTGTTCGATGGCGCGTGGCCCGAGAGGTGCGGGGGAGGAGAGAGGCTGTTGGCAGCAGCAGAAGCAGCGGCGTTAAGGAATACAAGGTTGTTGGATTGTGGTGGTGGAGGGGTTTCGGAGTATTGGACATAAGTAGGGTTCATAAGTACAAGAGTTTGAAGACCTTCCGCTGATGCAGCAGCTGCTTGGATTTCAGGATTCCCATGAAAGTATGTCGCCATCGGATTGGTTTTCTCGAAAAACTATGTTCAGTCTTGTATCTACACTTGAAAAGAGACTACGTTAGTTATCAGCCTTCACATCCAAATATCAAATCCAAAGACACGTACAGACATAAATCCACACTACCCCTCATCGATCTTTCTACACATGCAGACAACCCCATATATGTATAATTCAATGAGTTTTTTATGTTACCTTTATGAGAGTGGAATTTGTGATCAACCCATCAAAGAGGAAGTGTTAGAAACAGATGGGATCGAGTTTTATAGAAACTGCGTTGATCTCTTCTTACTGAAAGCCTGTGAATCAAGAAGAGGATGCATGAGGAATCCAGAAAATATTGAACTGTAGATCATCAAAGAATTTCTTGTGCGAATTCATTTGAACAAGATTTTAATAGTACGATCAAATCAAGATTTTAAAAGAATTCTTGTTTGTTAATGTTTATACGTTTCCATCTTCTACAGCTCGAATATCAACACAACACCTAGAAACAGAAGAAGAAAGAACTAGAAAAGAAGAGGGAAAGGGAGTGGATTAAGGAGAGTTGTTGTTTATATATATAGGGATAGAGAGAGAGAGAGAGATAGTGCAGAGATTGATAGAGAAAGAGAAAGAGAGGGATAGAATTGATTATAGTATTAGTTTTTATATAATTGGAACCTGTTGTGATGGAAATCTGAGTGTGCACGTGCTTCATGATCATCTGCACTTCAAGGGGAAAGAACAATTGTTCACTTACAATGACCTAAAGCCCATGAATTTTGAGAGAGAGAGAGAGAGGGAAGTATATACAGTTGAGGCTAAAATACATGAGATAAGGAAAGGGGAGGACACTTGGATATGTGTGTGTTTATATATACTTGAAAAACACAAAGGAGAACGCACACACAGCCACCTGTTTCTTGTATGATCTATCTATGGATTTAACAGTCTCTTCACTACTTGAGGGGAAAGACCTTTGTCAGACTCAAATCTCTGCAACTCCCTCTTTGAGAAGGAAAAGGAGTTGTAAAGAGAAAGATGGGGTTAAAAAGGCTAAGAGAAAGATACCCTTCTTTATTCACGCATATTATCCAAACATATAAGTATTTATGAGCCCCCATTTTATTCAAACAAAGCAAGAAAAATTAAAAAATTGAGCTAACAGGAAATCACTTGACTAGTTAATTCTTGTGCTAGTACATATATATTGATTGTGATCTTTCTTGACTGGTGGTGGGGGTACTGTGCTGTGTAAGTATATCTTCTATATCATTAGAGGTTGTTATCTATGATCAGTTCTGCTGCACTTGAGGACTCCATATATATCTTTCTTATAGTATACTTGCAGAGACACACCTTCCTTCTCTTTCTCTTTTATGGCTTTTGAGTGAGGTACCTGCGAATAGATCAAAACAAGGCAACTTCTGTGATTTGACCTTCCCTTTTCATATCATTTGATGCCTTGGGCATCTTTGATGAGCCACAAAGAACCTTTTTCTTCTTATTTGGAGTGCGAGTCTGTGAGAAAGAGAAGGAGAGGAAGGTGTGTGTTGTGTATAAAAAGAGTGGAAAGAAAAACAATAAAAATTAAGATTTCATCTGAGGGTGTCGAAAGATAACACACAATCAGCTGAAAAACGAGAAAAACGTCTCCCTTCCAGGACCCAAAAGCTTAGTAAACGAAAAATATAAAGAAATGATGACGAGAACTGTATGTGGGTGGTGGAGGGGAGGGGTCCCTGTTGATGAATTCAATAATAAAAATATCTCCTTGTCCTCTTCACGTTTTTGTTTGTTTGTTTTCTTTATTTATTTTCTTATTTTTCATTTCTGGGGTATATTTTTGTGGTTGGATGACAGAGTTTGAAGATAAAGCAATTAAATCACCAAGGAACATAGAACCAACCACCACAGCACCTACTTTAATGCTCAAAAAAGTTTATATATACTCAGTTATCTAAAATCTTAAACCACCGTCTCTGTGTAAGGAATATGTGTATATCAAAAACTCGTGTGTATATATATTTATATAAAAAAAAATCAAAATATGAGAAATTCAACAGTGGAGGAATTCAAATGCATGCATTTGCATCGAGTTAGCCACAATACATGGGCCCTGTCTACCCATAGGATCTCACTGTTTTTCTTTTTTCTTCTTCTGGGTGGGTAAAGCATCCAACCTGCTATCTAATTATTAAGAACAAATTAATTACTTGTTTCTTAATTATGGATGAATTTTCTTGTATTTGCTCCATACCCTTTTCTGTCTTCACTATTTTTCCCACTATTCTTCTTCGAGCAACACCTCTAGGGAGGGGCCTCCAAACCACCCCCGTATTGGAAAATACAAAGCAAGGGGTCATAGCTAGCTGTGTAGCTAGGTTTTTTAACAAGATAATGACTATAATAAATAAAGAAGAAAGGGTCCTTAGTGCAGGACCAGTTCATCAATTCTCACAGCGATCTTTAGCTCTTGAATCTAAGTCTGATATCTTAGATCAGAGAGCAGTTCCATCACCATCAGCGAAACAATGATAACACAAGAATATGAGTTTTGTGAAGTCAATAAACAGGACTAGTGTACAATCAAACAAGACTCATTCATGATGTTCATCAGGTAAAACAATGTGTGTTGCAGGGCAATTAATGTATACATTATAGGGTTTATTATAACGTGAAAGGGGATTTGTGTGATTGTATTCAATTCCGAAGTCATCCTAGTATTCTCTAAAGAAAACTTTGTACGAACTTTACAATTTAGTTTCTCAGGCCCAACTCACTTCCAGTGGAAAGAAAAAAAGCTGCTGCAATATGAAGAGTGCTTTCTTAATCTCACCTATCTGAAGTACCTGTTTGGGCAGTCAGGGACACCTTGAATAACCAGAGGGTGGCAACTTCCATGGAAGATCAGGTCCCTCCAACGTCTATTGATGCTGCAAGGTAATTACTGTACATATGATAATATTTACTTCCTCTGAAGGTAATTAATATCTAAGTCCCATGCGAGAGTCTTCATCATAATTAGGAGACCTCTTCAACTTGAAAGCCAAATAATTCAAATCGAGGATTGACAATGGAGGAAAGGAAATAAGTTTCTTGACAAAGTTTCCTTGGAGGCACCCTCCAAATTAAGTCACTTCATTGTACAAGAAATTATCAACTCCAAATAATGTGCCAATAATTGTCCACTGAGTTTTTTTTTATTAAAATATATATAGATTGTTCACCTGGTCATTTGATAGTTCAACTTTATTTATACTTTTGGATGTTAGTTTCTTTTGTCACACTATTATTAAATTGGAAAAAATAACTAATCAAAAAATATAAAATAAAATACCAACATTAATAATTTCATTGATAAATTACGATATGAACTTTACTGATTAAAATTTTTCATGGAAAATTTCATCAGTATATAGTGAAGATTTCATCGGTATTTTCTCATATCAATGGAATAAACGATGAAATACCAAAATTAAAAATTTATTCATCTAGATATTCTATCCCGTTATCATTAGAAAATACCAACAAAATTGCCTACAAAATATTTAATCGGCATTGAAAATAATATTTTGTCAGTGTTTTTGTTGTTTGTGTTTTGTTTGTTATGATCCTCAAGCCAACAATTGCTCATCTATACAACAAATTAATGGATTCTAATACAAATTTTGAATTTTAAATGACAATGATATAATTGGATTAAAACACCATCTATTCACTAACCAAGAACCAAATAACATTAGATTTTAATCGCTATTTATTATGTGCATTCTAAAAACATGAAAAATTTCAAAAGGAATAAACTATGTTATATTGAAATAAACTATTCTTCTTATATTAATGAAGTTCAAGCAAAAAGATATGCTAGGCTAGAGAAACAAGTAATGTTGCATTCTCTTTCAAGCATTACCAGAAAATTATCAAATACAAGCATAAATATTAAAGTGATCTTTTTGTCAATATATTGCGATGATCTTTATCGACAGAATTTTCCATCTATGTATCCATCGATAAACACCGATAGAAAAAAAAATTTGGTATATACCAAGGGAATTGCAATAGGAAAATAAAGAATGAAAAAAAAAGCCAAACAATATAATAATGGGTAACTTTTATAAACGACATTATCGACAGAATTAACCCGACAGTAAAATACGTCCATAAATATATCGATGAAAAATTTTCTCGGTATATACCAAGGGAATTACGAATGGTACTATAGTGGGATTTAACAATGATAAATCATATGGTGATGTGATGTTGGGTTATATACAAACAGATTCAATCCATTCAGGTCATTTGCTGCTCTTTATTTTTATTAGTCGATGATACTTATAATTTGCAACTTGCCACCGAGGATGTGTATAAGGCTGAATTTTATATTTTTATTTACAATCATACTCGAACCTAATAGTCCAGGTCAAAATATAGATTTTTATCTTCGACCATTAATTTATGAGTTGGAGCAGTTGTAGTCATCTAGGACTTTGACTATGATATATCGAGGAAATAGAATTTTTGAATGAAGATAGTTTTGATGTGAACTATCAATATCAATGATTTCCCAACTTAAAAAAATAGATTCTGGTTAAAGCATGTATGGAAAACTAACATGTACATACTATATGAAAATTTACAAGGCATTCATGCTAATAAATAATGGCAAAACAATTTTTATTGACTATCACTGGTGGTTCTTGCTGACAAATCATAAATTCAGGAAGAATAGAAAGGACTTCTTTGTTGATAGAGTTGAAAATGATGTTACGTTATTGCTTCTTTCAGGTGAAGAATTGTATGACATAGTGTCAGAGTACTTGACATTGTGTTTAGTTTTTAATTCATTGTCGATGATGTCTTTGTTTTTGCCAAGCGATGCAAGCAAGTTTATTACATATACACTCTTTTCTTTAAAAAGGATCATTCAAGAGTTAATTAGTTATCCAAAATGAAAACCAAACTCAGGGGTCTTGTCAAGGTTATTAAGGATGACAACAATGAATTAACTATGGGAGATGATGTATTTCAACTTTGTGAGGTAGTTGATCCATATCAAGTTACTCTGTCTAATAACTTGGAAGAAAAATTAAATTTTCACATCGCCAAGAATATTTTTTTTTATGTTGACGTTAAGAGCTAGGTTAAATGATGTTTTAAGATCTAGTAAACATACACAAGTCGATGAAGATAGTATCGATGAAATAAACGTAGAAGATTGCGATGGAAATGAGAATGAGTCAATTGACGAAGAAATAGATAATTCTGATTAACTTACACAACACGAATGTGTAATGCCATAAATTACAATGTAATATTTATGGACAAAACTCACTTCACTTCAATGTAATGACAATAATATTAATTTATTATTGAATGAAAAGGAAATATTTATTTTATTATTGTGGTGTGAATTGTTGTTATTGTGTCAAGTGTGCAATAGTTTTATTATTGATAGGACAATCATTTAATATAAGTTTTTTTGCTTTCACAACAATATGTTTAATAATTTTTGAAAAAATAATTTTATTTAACAAATGCAATTTCAGGTTTACAAGTATTGAGGTTGTGAGAATAATAACAACGATCTTTAAATCATCAATGAAAATTCTATTGTTTTAGAGCCACGTTTCCAAACATCATGAATGGAAACCGCAGATCGATGTATGGTTTTCAAGTTTAAAGGTTCATATTAATTTAAATATTTTTTATGTTAATTTGATTAGTTTATTCAAATTACTAAAAAAATAATTTAAAATTTTTACTTAAAGGAAAAATTCAAATAAGAGAGAGCTGATAATATTGCTAGCATGTTAAATTGCTGAAATTTTTTTATTGATTTATTTTTTATTTTTTCTATTTTGTTGACATTTCTGTGAAAAATTAATAATGGAAATTATTTCATCATCATTTCCATAAAAATAAATGATGAAATATATTTTTGATGGCGTTCTGTTGTTCTTTTGGTAGTGGCATTAAACTCCAACTGGTTAGCTTTTTTTGAGCTGGATTTATGGATGCAACCAGACTTGTGACCTTCCAAAGTCCTTTTCAAGTACATCAATTTACAATATTATCAATTGGCAAATTCAATTTACAAGCCAAATTGATGCAGGACTCAGCACAGATCATGTTCTAGCTCTACGAGTTGATGATTAATTTCAAGAATTAAATCATGAGGAAAACCTCTAATTAATCACATATTTACATATAAATTAAAAGATGCAAATAATAAGATTGAAATTAAAGATATGATGTCCCTCTAATTAATTTTTTACCGCTTCACTTGAGCTAAATATAGCTCACAATACTTTCGTTGCAAGTGATACGTTGATGCGCTAAACGAGTACGTATAACCGTACTGATATTATCGTGTCCCCATCCATTTTAAAAGAATGCAAGTAGTGCAAATCACATCAAAGCTATCCCCTAACTTCTGCGCCACCATCGATATACTCTCTCTCATTTTTTTTATTCAAAAATATTGTAAGTTGATCAATTTTATATATTTTAAAATTAATAATTTTTTAATTTTTTAATAATATTAAAATTTATGAAACTCAATTTATATAAAACAAATCTAAAAAATACGTGTCTTTTTTATCATTGTTTATCTCTATTCTCAAATTTTTTATTTATCTAGTAAGAAAATGGTTAATTTTAGAAGTTTAATTTTGTATTTTTCTTGCAAAAATACTTTTTAGAAAATATTTTATATTATTTTTAAAATAAATTATTTTTCAATACTTGATTTTATTAAAAAGAATGTTATTTAAAAGTCATTACTAATTATCTAGTGATGATATCAAATAATGATATAATAATGGTGTTAGCTAGTAATAATACATGACGGTTGCTATGTTTATGATGCTATATGAGGAATTGACAGTGTAGAGAATGGTAAAAAATCATAATAATAGCATTCTTATTTGTGTGTTAAGCACGATATTTATATAAAAATAAATAAATAACTATAATATTCTTAAATGCTTTTGAAAGATTATGATATTTTTAAATTATTTAAATCATTATTATGTTTTTACTTAATCCATATATGTTTTGTAAGATGTTATTTAGTTTATAGATAATAGTGAATTAAAATGTTAAGTAAATAATTTTCTTCTTCTTACCTCAGGTAGCACCAAATCAATGGTAAAGTTTTAATTACTAGTAAAAACAATTCTAATTGGAGGGTTTAAAGACTCTTCAATGATAAAATTAGTAAATTTATAAAAAAAACAATAAATAACTTAAAAAAAAAATTAAATTCCAACAATAAGTGATATTTGTTTTTATATTTTATAGTGATAAATGCTTATATATATATAAGTTATGAGAAATAGAAAGGTTAAGAACCTTACTTATATGTTCAAGGTATATTTATACCTTCTAATCTTATCATTTTAAAAAAAAAATTTAAAATTTCTTGTTTTCGATAACATTAATAAGAAACAAATATCACATACATATTTTTAATGGGATGATAAGTATGATAAGCTTTTTAAAAGACCTTTTATATATCTATAAGTATAGAAAGATTATTATGTCTTATATGAATAATCCATGTAAATATTCTAAAAGTAAGTTCATGATTTTAACTATATTTTATATGAATGAAGAATATTCTATTACTTTTAACTATATTTATAAGAAAAATATATGATATTTTTAAAATTAATATTTTACGAGTTTTTATTGTGTGTGTTAAATAAGCTTTTAAATTATTATGTATTGAATCAATTTATAAATAGAAATATTAAATATATAATTGAATAATACGCATGCAAGAAAACAAGCATATGAAAAGGTTTAGATATTGAAAACGATTCATGCATGTGTCACATAGGAGCATAAAACATTACGAAGGTGAAAATCGGAATGTGGAAATATATACAAATTAATTCTTTAATGCGTACCAAATAACCAAAACAAAAAACAACCCACCCCAGTCAATATCATCATCATCATCATCATCATCATCAATAATTTATGAACTACTACGAAATAATGGAGTTGATATGTGGGACCCTTCTTCTCAAGCTTCACTGTTAGTTTGGTAAACTATCCCATTAAGGGGGCCAAAACCAAATTCTTGATAGAGATTAGGCTGAGAATCTAATCTAAACCTCCAAAATTTGTGACTTTTCTGTGAAAACATACCACCAGACGGATATCAAAACTTGTCACAATACACTTGATTGATCTTTTCTTTTCCTTTTTTCCAGAAAATTAAGTTAGAAACTAGAATATTTCGTCCTATTAATGCATCCATACATGTGTGTGTTCGTTAAAAAGAAGAGGAAGCAATGCATTATTAATAGTTTCCAAAGGCCGAGTCATTAATCAACAATGGCTGCTTATGTTTGTTTTTCTGTGTGTGCATGTATACTTGTGTTTGAATCTCAAGCTTGTTTCTTCTCTCTCACCTGGGTGTTTTCTGCTCGCAAGCTTGCTCTGTTTTTTTTTTTTTTTTTTTTCATTTTACGAGTCTCCTGAGTTGTCGAAAATCAAAGTGAGTTCATGATGTTTCAATAATTATGCCTCGAATTTGCATGCCCATCGTTCGGTGGGTATGCATAGCTTCTGTGACCATAACTGATCTTGAATGCCAATTTCTCACATAGAAAGAGAAGAAAATAAAAGCAAATTAATTATTATCGGCGAAGATAACTGGCCCTACTAATTAAGCTTGCTGCTTTCAAGCTGGATCCAAGTCTTGCTACCTGCCAAAAGGGTGGCTGCTTCTTTGCTCTACCGCGTGACTAATGTCTTTTTTTATTTATTTGATGCGTGATCCTCTTCTTGTCGCCATGGAAGTACCGCGGTCTCAAGATGCAACCAGCACTTGGGTTATGTCCGTAGACTCATGCGCAAACAGATCGAGACGCGCATATATATATATATAGTCTTTAAGGAGACCTTCTAACCTTAAAACTTGAAGTTTCCCCTGAGATCTTCAAGTCCGAGACCTCAAAATGACGGGACAAAGACGAGGGATTGAAAGAGTATCATCCATTTCTACTAATAATGCGTGGAATGTAAAGAATCTGAGAGTGAGAATCCAGCCAACTTGTGTATATTATAATGTATTAGACAAATAAATGTGTTTGATACACGTTTTATTTTATTTTTCAATCCAAGGATCTGTTTATACATCAATCTAGAGTAAGTTTCTAATATATGTCCAAATATTTTTAACCATATTACGGCACAATTGCAATAAATGCTTGAAGGTCGGGTATTTATTATATTCCTATTACTCCCATGACAAAACAAATAAGAAATTTAAGTATTTATATACTATATTAGATAAAAAAAAAAAAAAAGTAAATGTGTTATATATATAAATAAATGTACATGATATAGATATGTTGGTTCCGATTTTAGTATAAAGGGCATCCATCAAGGTGGTTATGATTAACATCCGTCGATCGTTCCACGTATTAATTTCTTACTTTAAAAAGCTGTCATTATTATTAACATGGCGTTCCTTGAACTACTATTAGCTTATGATCTTCCCTCCCTCTGCTTTTTTCTAAAACGTTTTCAAAACCTCCGATCATTTTACAATATCTTTAACTTGTCGGGTAGTCATTTATAATCTTTCTGTAAATGTCAAATTCATTGAATCGCCCTCAACCATAGGCAAGCTAATTTGATTGTTTCGAGGAGGGAAAAAATGAAAATAAAAAAGTTGAATTGACAATATACAGGAGATATCTCTTCGCCGCATTAGCTGGTGAGGCAGATAGCGGAAGTGCCAGCGTCCTCTTCCAAGAACAGTTTTTTTTTTTTTTTTCAATTGAATATATAAAACCAAATTGACCAAGATCTTTTTTGAAAAATTGATTAAATGCCCTTCTCCCACGTGTGAATAGTTATTTTAAATACAGTGCGACTTTTGATTTTGATATTTTGCTTTAACAAGTTGCGAAAAGGTCAGGTCAAGTTAAGAAACTAAGGATCCATGTGAAAAAACCATGACTTTTAGCTGAAAAAATAACGCATGAAAGGGGTTGTGATTTCAATTTTTAAAGGAGAATCAAAGATTTAAAAGTTATATAGTAATAATTATTTTACGTTTCAAAAATATTTTTAAAACAATTAAAAAAAAATTATTTTAAATTAATATGTTTTTAGTATTTTTTTAATCATTTTAATATGTTAATATCAAAAATAATTTTAAAAATATAAAAATTTTGATATATTTATTTGTTAAAATTAAAAAATATAGATAAATAATGATAAAAAGAATAATCATACAGCAAAAATACTTTAAATGATTTTATTATGTCTACTTGTATGATAAAAAGGTGGCGGAAATCCACAAATCAGATTATTAAAATTTTGAAGAATTGTATGTGAAAGTATATGTAATTTTACAATGCATACTGAACGTTCTACCCACGAAAGAATCAGAATACATCAAATATATAATTTAACCCTAACAGTTAATTGGTCGAGTTATCACAAAAAAATTCAATACCTACCCCTACACTTTTCCATCCTTGACTAGTCAATGAACAAATTAAGATTCATTCAGTCCAAATAGCGACATGCAGGTCAATACAATAAAAGTTTATTTGGTAATATGTTAGCAGTTATTTAAAAAAATATTTAAATATTATTTTTTAAATTTATTTTAATATTAATATATTAAAATAATTTAAAAATATTATAAAAATAATTTAAAAAAAAAATAATTTCCAACCATAAAAACAAGTGGGACTAAAAGTAAAAAGGTTGTGCAAAACTCAAAATACGAAGATAAAGCATAGGACGTTCGTGGACCATTTTCTTTTTAGAAAGAAAATAATTGAGGTTGATTGCTTACAAGACTAAAACATCAAAATAGTTTAAAAGACATGTTGCCTTTTTTTTTTTAAGATAAACAAAAAAAAATGATTCTTTTTTAAATTATAAATATAATTTTGAAATCCGGCTTGGCCTGGTTGGTTGACTCGGAACCCAACTGATCCATAATTAGAATCGGGTAGGGTTAAAAAAA
Source organism: Populus alba x Populus glandulosa (assembly GCA_033617975.1). Taxonomy (NCBI): domain Eukaryota; kingdom Viridiplantae; phylum Streptophyta; class Magnoliopsida; order Malpighiales; family Salicaceae; genus Populus; species Populus alba x Populus glandulosa. The sequence continues at coordinate 20,780,994 of CM066148.1, forward strand.
ATAAAGAAAGAAAAAATCTAGCGCAACCTGGTTGATCCGGTTGACTTGATCAAGACCCTGTTGCAAACCCGTTGACTTTTAATTTTTTTTTATTTTTTTTAATTGACCTGGTAATCCAATCAAAATCCAAAATCCTAGTTTTAGATCAAATTAATTATTAGATCAGATCTCAAAACTATAATCATAAGTATTTTGCCAAACGAACCTAGTACTATCAAATAGCCAAAGATAATATTTAAGCTCTTCATGTAAACCGTCTTTCATCAACACCAATGGATTCTGGGGTTAGTGGTGGTATGTAGATATCTACTATAATTGCATGTGATGTGATTAAGATTGGATAAAAAAAATTGGATGTAAAAAAAATATCCAATATTGTTAATGTAATTTTTAGTAGAAAATAATTAAATTATATAAATATTGACTGGATATAATCTGATCAATTTGATAAATCTAAAAATAATTTAAATAACTAAAAAAAATGATTTGACAAAAAAAAACAAGATAACATCTTTCTCTAAAAATATTAAATTAAATCGAATAAACTCAAGTTAATCTCTTAAACTCATTATCTATGTCATGAGACCCTAATAACTCTATAGAAAGCAAATAAAAAAATATATTATTAAATTCAATTCTCAATCAACCCAATGCTAAAGGATAATATTGAAAACAAAATTCAATTAAAAAACCAAGTTGGGTCAACCTGGATTGACCTGTCAAACTTATATCATGAGACCAGTATAACCTCATAGAAAGCACATCGAAACAAATTATTAAACTCAATTTTCAATCAACCCAACATTAAAGGATGAAATTTTAAAATAAAATTAATTAAAAAAAATAACATAAAAAACCACTCGAGTCAACTAACTATTATAAAATATAAACTGAAATAAATTATAAAGTCTAATTTTTAATCAATCAAATATTAAAGAAAATTCAAGTAAAAAGGGGACAAAAAGATCCAAGTCAATCTATCTAACCCATAACCCTGGTCAAAAGACCTTGATAAACTCGTAGAAAAAAAATAAAGAAAAACAAAAATTAAAAAATCATATTCTCAATTAATTTAATGTTGAAGGATTAAATTAAAAAAAAATCGAATCAACTTGGTTTATAAGATCGAGATAATCTATAAAAAAAATCATAAAACATTATAAAATACAATTACTAATCAATCCAAGGTTGAACGATAAAATTGGAAAAGAATATTCAATTAAAAATACAAGAAAAACCTGAGTCAACCTAGCTAAACACAAAACTTGCGACATGGGTTATAAGATCATGATAATCTCTATAAAAAGAAAATAAAAAAAAATATGAAGTTTAATTCTCAATTAACCTAATATTGAATAATGAAGTTAATAAAAAATAATTAGAAAATAATAAAAAAAAATAATTCGAGTTAACATGATCAACCTACAAAACTCGTGATCTAAGTCATGAGATCAGAATAACTACATAGAAAGCAAATAAAAATAAATTATGAAATTCAATACCTAGTAAAATCAATATTAAAAGATTAAATTATTAAAATAACCCCCTCCCCCCCCTCTCTCTCTCTTTCTATATATATATATATATATATATACATATATATATATATATATATTAGAATTAGACAACATAGTATAAATTGGATTAAAAATTAAATTAGTTACATAAATATTACGGTTAAAAAAAATTCTTTTGCAAGACAGATTTTTCGTTGTAGAATATATTCAATTAGGAAAATTAGATGTTCAGTTTGTTTAATAGTCAATATTTTAATAAGTTATAATTCTTTAATCTAAATTAGGTATCATTATTTGTGTACGAAATTTAAAAGAAAAACGTAACAACGCCACCTGTCATCAGCTAAATGTGAAAAAAAAATCGTCTGCAAGTCCGACCTTGGGTTTTAATTTGATTTTGTGTCATGAACACCATGTCATCTAGTTTTTAAATTCAGTGCTATGCCATTTTTTCAAAAAATAAGAAAGGTTTGCACTCACTCTAAATTTATGTTAACTTTTCTTGTATATGAGCATTTTCACTGGAGACGCTAAATGAAAAGTTAAAAATAAAAAAATTAATATTTTAATTTTTCTTTGCTTGTTTTGTATTCTAAGAGGAAAGTCAAATAAAATGTTAAAATGCTTTTTTTTCCATAAATGTTATTTCTACATATCTCTTTAAAGAGTCAAAATCAATAAAATGTAGCCACTAAAAATATAAACCAATTAAATATAACCATGTGAAAAAAAAAACATCAAACTTATTAAAAAATAATAAAACACTTGTTTTTTCCACTCCAATATAAATGATTCTTCAAATGGTTTTTTTTTATTGGAATAGATATAAAAAAAAAACTATATTTATACTATATTATTTTATCAATTTAACTTTTTAAAATAGCATTTTACATTAAAAATGCTTTTATAAAATCTGACCTGAGTTATGTCTCGGATCAATAAACTAAACTTGACTAAGTTAAAACTTTAAGATATGAACCAGAAATAATAAGATAAATTGAATAATCAATTAATAATATAAAAAATAAATTTGTGGAGGGGAGGGCTTGAAAAAGAAATAACTAACAAAAAATCTTGCCGTAAAATGCATTAAAATGAAGGAGACCTTGTAGCCATGCGGGGGCCTTCATCTTGCAATTTGCAAACATTTTCAGCAGCATTATTTCTTGTTAATTGAATTGGAGCTCTCAAGCTTCTCAATCGTCATCAAATTCCTGAATTCTCTGAGAGTCTGAGTTGAGCCCGTAACCTACCCACGTCATCAACACGCACTAAATTCTAGAGTTAGGCATGCAAACCAGGTCCCACAGCTTAGAACCCACGTGCCACACCCTTCAAAAAGCACTTTTGTTAATTGGGCACACTTGGCCCCACTTTTCTTTTTTTAAAAAAAGAGTTGGGTTTGGACTTTAGCTAGAAATCAGAAAAGAAATGGACCCCACTCCCCGATCACTGTACACGCGTCAAAGAAACAAACCATCTAAGCCTCTCTTAATTTATCTATGCATATTTTTTTTCAAATTATTTTTGGGCTTTAATGAAGATTCGCCTCCCCTTGTAAGAAAAAAACTCTTTTTTCTTCTTGTGGACCCACCACCCCATCAAGACTTCCACGAATTGAAGGGACCCACGTGTCTACAAAGTCAAGAAAGAAACCAATAGGAGCAGAGGCTGGGTCTCCGGGGCAACTACTTTGCCTTTTTCTTTAATTAATATTGCTATATATCTAATCTTCAAGCTTGTCTTTGTCGGCTTTTATTATGAATTGAGAAGGACACTTGTCGCACGCTGGTACCACTTCACCTGTTTGTCCCTCCCTAACCTTGGTATTGCCACGTCAGCATCGATGTCCTTTTCATTAAATTGACAGTTTCGCCCTCCTAAAAATTTTGATGGAACTTCTCGAAGTTAGTAGCTTGTTTTAAGTATTTAAAAATATATTAAAATAATATTTTTAAAGTTTTTTACATTCATAAATCAAAATAATAAAATTATTTAAAAAAATTAATTATTTTAAAAAATATAATTAGACTGTAATATCAATCATATTATAATTACTAATTGTTGGAATTTTTAAATCATGTTCCCAGTGAAATGGAGGTTTTTATTCAGAAGGCATGCTTTTAACTATTAATTGAATTAATTAACATATAGTAATTCCCCATCTTAACACATGATGATTTACAATTTTGAAACATTATGGAAGAAGAACGACGTATTAGTATCATAATATCATTAATCACTCAACTAATTTCATACAAATATATGACTTGAAAGAAATGTGCAGGGGCTGATGTATGGATGATTATTTCTTGGGTTGCGTGTAAGTACGTGATTGGATGATGACGTAATACGAACGCAGTATTAACATCCTTACAAACGACAAAAATCCATTGTGAAATGCTCATCTAAATTTTGAATAATAAGCTAGTGAGAGACATCCACGCACAGTAGAGGCGCGTCATTAGCACGGCCATTTGAAAGGGACAGAACTGGCGCTGTCAAAGATTTTGACATTTCGTGACTTGCCCACCCCTTTCTATTAATACATGGGAATGCCCTCGAGATTTCAAGCTCGGCATCTTTTTTTACCTTATTTAACTGCGTTTCATTTAGGATAATATAAATAAATATTTCCATCAATATTCCATCCATAAGATTGTTGCTCGTCATATTGTTATAGCTAGCCACTCAACAATATTATGTTCTTGCATTCTTGAAGTATTTTTTATTTTTTATTTTTAACGTATGTAATTTTGTACTGAATAAATTATTAATCTTTCATGGTAATTATGAGTCTTTTATATGAAAAACCCGTTAATTTATAGATAATATTAATCCTACGAACATTAATAGAATGATTTGATTTCAAGCAAATTATTAAATGGATATATGCAATCAGATGCTACCATGAAAGAATAATGAATTAATAATATAGTTTGGTAATTAATAGTGCGCGACTGCAGCAGCAATCCCCATCATGCAAGCATCCATGCATGATATTACAAATTGATATACATGCACTCAAGTCATTTCGAGACTTAAATTTATTCAGCTGTGTTATAATTGATGGTCAATCACTATATATATATATATATCACCAATGTATACGCGATGATGATTTAAGATGGCCAATATATAAACCAATCGACGGTAAGCAATGCTGCTTTGGATGGTAGCTACTGAATTTGAATTTTCAACTTGCGTGCATGAATAGAAACAAAAGGGTACACGTCTCACACTCACATCCAAAATTGTGTGAGAATCTCGTTATCCAGTACACAGTATATTCGGTTTAATGTTGATAGAGGTCTTTGTGATGTTTATTTTGGCAACGACACCCTTATGTTTTCAATTTAAACAATTAGGTTTTTATGATTTGATCCATTAAAGTAGACTAGTCCCTTTGTTTATAGCCAATTTATTAATGGGTCCATCAAAATATGTGTAATATTTAAGTCGAATAGACCTGATAATTTTTTTTATGAAGAAAAACACTTACTATTTTATATGTAAAACTGATTTCATTTACGAGTAATAGTTGGTTCGGTTATTACAAGGGAGTGCATTCATGATATGAGGTGAGGCAAGAGTGGTCGAAAGTTGTCTAGCCAACGAGGACGTGCAATGTAGAATGCATTTGTGTCGTGACAAGGCCACATTATGTTAGGTTTTACTGAATCACATACACGCAGCATAAACACTAAATTTAAAAATCTTTCGGGAGTCCTTAAGATTTTGTTAGATATATCTAGAGTTTTTTAGGGTTTATCCAAAGATTACCTGAAGATTAGATGTTCTTTTCGGCTTTGAATATTTGTTATAAAGCTAGGTTGTTTCAAATCATAAGTCATTCAAGTGTCCAACTTCTAATGGTAATTCACACGAATCACAGTGAGAAATTTCCTAAACATTTTCAGAAGAGAGAGATTAATATACTTTTAAGTGTTAACTTTTTTCTTTTGTGTTTTAAGTGTTTATGTATTGTACTTTTCTCACCCTTCTTTTCTTAGAAAATGTCAAATGATGAAGTTACCTCCTGGAAATAAAGGGGCTTGGGTTTAATTATAAAGTATTGATTAGAGAATTAGGAGTCGACACCTAGTATTATGATTACTAGGAAACCTATTGGTCCGCAAGAATTTAGGTAAGAGGACTAGTTATGCAATTGGAAGAGGCATTACCCACAATGCACCCTACCTATGATAAGCTGCATTATTAATTGATTATTAATCTAAGACATGATTCTATTTATTAGTCTCATTTAATGTTCAAAGCAGATCTCCATTCTTTAGGAAGTCTCTACCTTATTAGATTAAATTCTAATCGTTCTAAGGCTTTAATTTTAGCATCACATTTATTTTCTATTTTGTATCTTTAATACTTGAGGGTATGATATACTTTATAATGTAATTTTATACTCCTAAATATTAGAGCATATAACTAAATCCTAACACTCCAAATAACAAATTAATTGTTGTGGGATTTTTGTTATTTTGGCCAAACCTTAATGGATAATCATAAATTGATTATGATATCCATTTTGTATTTTTAAAACATGATAAAAATACAATTTTGTTCTTTTTAGAAAATATGCATGAAAAAAACTTTAGGATTTGGTTATATGAACGAAAACAAAACATATTTTCGTATTTTTGAAAATGAGGAATTTTTTTGGATTTTTTTGCAATTTCAGAAAAAAAAAATTAAGTACTTTTAATACCAGGTTTGTATTTTACAGTGTAAATTTATGACTCAATATTAGGCAAAATTATTGGAAAAACACACGACAAACTTACAAATAATTTCAAAATGGTCTTTGAATTTGTTTTAGAATTTTTTTGGCCTTTTATTAGACTTATTTGGCTAAACATTAAAATAAAAACAAATTAAAAACTAAAGGAAAGATATTAGGGTGTGTTAGGCAAACATGCCTTTAGTCTAGGGGCTAGGCTAATTGGCCTCAAGGTCCAAGCCAAGTCCAGTTGGGTTGGGCCAATTAAAGGCCCAATAATTTCTTTTTCTTTTTATATTATTATAGAGAAGATAGGCTAAGGGTCCAGCCCATCTCTCTTTGTTGGTAAAGAGATGCAGAATGATGTGAATTAATTCATGTGCTGCATGCACCGTAAACAAAGTGCAATTTGTTGATTACCTAGTGCAGGGGATGTTGCTGCTAGGAGGTCCGTCATGAGGATGGTGGAGATGTTGGCAAAGTTCGCTGCTGCTCACAGTAGCTGACCTTATTGCTGTTGTCTACGGCTACTAGTGTTGTGAAGAGACAAGCTGCTATATATAGAGCTATTAAGGGAAGCTATTAAGTCATGTTTATAACTTGTTGGTTTTAGGTTGTTGGGTCATTCGAGAGAAAGATGGTGACGTTGTCATTTCAGCCAAAAACATATAAGAATAGGTCAAGGTATCATAATTCTCTCTCTCCCTCCCCCTCCTCTCTCTCTCTCTCTCAATGGTGTTTGTCACAATGTAAGTGGATGCAGGTGAAGGAGATGCACGATTGTTGGTGTAGAAGGTTGGTTCTCACGGTGGAGAGAAGGAAAATGTTGTTGTAGTGACTAGAATGGGTGTTCACGGTGGTCTCTAGAAGACGAAGAAGATGGTTGGTTGAGTAGATAAAAAATGGTGTGTGAATGATGGTTTTTTTCTCCAAATATTAAAAAAGCTATAAGTGGTTTGATTTAATCTTTCAATGACTAGTTTCTCAGTGCAATTATTATCATTTCATCATGAATGTTTTGATTTAAACATTATAGCATGAAATATGCATGCTCTGTTAAATTTTGTTAGTTCTCAACATTATAATAATTGATTCTTTGAATAAAATTTCAAATTCTTTTTAAAACTCATTCCACTTTTACTAATGATTTCACAATCAATACTATTTGAGAACATATAAAATATTTTCTATAATTCACCTAGGATAATGAATTATCTCTTAATTACTCAAATATCTCCATATAATTTATGCTATACATAATATCATCCTCTTTTTTTACCCTTGATTATGACAACATGTGGTTATGATCAAAGCATGACACTCTTTATATAAGATAACTTAGTGATATCAAATATAAGGATCACTTACACAACTGGTATAAGAGCCTTTCCATAAATATAGATGATATCTCTACATGAAATTTTCTTACGTGCCAGTTCAGTGTACATATCATATGACAAGCACCTGTATATTAGTTCTCTATGTATCTCTTATACCCTAATTTATGAGAGCAACTTCTTCTTTTCATAAAGGAACGAACATAATATGTATTGGTATCAACAACTTTAATTAATATTCAATCTTAATATAATATTGACCAGGAACATTTATTAATGATATTTTGATGCAATATTAATATCATAATTATAACAAGTTTATAATTTATTTTTGCAAAGTATTTTTATCCTATGAACTTTATCTTTACCTTAAATTTATTAATTAAATATTAAATTTATTAATCAAATATAAATTAATATTAAAAATAAAAATATTTTATATAAATAAAATCAATACCATATATAATCAACTGATTAACTAGCTAGGTTAATGCTTTAACAAGAAAGTGAGCCAGCTGGTGCAACGCACAGTTGGAGTTGGAGCCAAGCCACCAGCCTTTGAAACGAAAGATATTTTGAGATTCTCTTGCTCTTCCCCAATAAATAGAACACAACAAAAGTCGTTGGAGGGCTGGAGCCTTGCCATGGATGCATTTATATCATGTCTTTTACCATAAGTTGACAATGAACTAGTGAAGAAAATTAATCCTACATATATTACTGCAAACTATTTTGAATCCATCATAGGTGGCTTGATGTCATGTTTTATGTCGCAAACATCTTGCAAAGCGAAAAGATCTGCGTCAATTGATAAGTTTGTTCTCTAAGTTAGAAAAATGGGGAGAAATGCTACTTTCTCAGTGCAAGAATCTACCGCGTCAAATATTATGCTACTTTCTTTCTTTCTTTCACATTGTTCTTGGTCTTTTTTCGTGCAAACAATCTCATCTTCGTAGTGGTAGCTAGAAAATATGCTTTGATTAGCTTGAGTAGTTGGTTTTGGAACTTCTTTATATCGGAAACGTGGCCGTGCCACATCCACAGATGAATCAACAAGTGGCTTGTTAGGCAGAGCATATGTCGCTACTGTTCTGTCTTTGACCTTTCTTTTTCCCAGTAATAACGGGATTTATATGTTCTAGAGACCTTTGCTCGATGACCCAATACATTCTAGACGAAATCTATATCAACCCAATTAATGAAATACAAGCAAGACTTGCCTCTACGTGTTTTTTCTTTCAGTGTTTTTGAAATATTAAAAATGAAAAAAATATTATTTTTTTTTAAAAATACATTTTTAAAAACAAGATGAACACAGTACCGAACACTGTCTTCACAGGTTCTCACGTTCCTGCGATCTTAAAACAAGATAGAGGGGAGGAGTACACTGTAAAGACTGCCCTGCCATGTCCTAAAAAGATATAGATGGCGACATATTGAAGGAGTTCTCTTCGTTAAAACTTAGGAACGAATAATTATTGTTATCTAATGAAAAAGATGGGATGCACTAAATTTTTACTGTTTCCATAAAGCAAGTACAAATCATGTAATAGGACGAACTGCTCCCTGTATTTCCAGTGGGGTTCACCATTCGGATTCTCGGTGTCGAAATCTTGATCCATTCAAGGCCAGCAAAATTGGGTTTAACTAATTAATTTATCTACACACTCAGCAGCTCACACACCGGCATGTAGGATATTGTAAAGCTATAACTTTGTATTTTTAACTAAAAAACTGCATGCTTTCTTTTTGTATTTTATGGGTCTCATATTCTTTGATGATAAGTATTGATTTGTATAGAGATAGCTCGGTTCTGTGATCATGGAATAAATACTAGTTAATTGCTAGAGGACTTGGTGCCTCAGAAAGTATAGACAAATCTTGTGTCGTGTATAATTCACTTCACTGTCAGGATCATGCTATGTATCTTTCAGTCAGTCTCCCTTTGTGTTCCTTTGCACCATCCATGAAATTATATTTATTTATATCAAGCTAGCTGGATAGATACTTAATTTGTCACATGCATGTTTCCATGTATTCTATAATGAAAAATCAACTCGCTCAATCTTCCTGGGAAATCAATAGCCAGCATTGATCATTCACTTGGTTAATTATCTCAAATATCCCCTCTCTCTCTCTAGCGAAATTGATCACTACAAGAATTAGAAGAGAGAGAGAGAGAGAGAGTGCAATTCAACAAAGTATAACAACAACAACAACTCAAGTGAACAGTAAAGGAACCATTTTCTTTCGATTTTTCTGAGGAAGCTTCCATGTATACATGTACTAACATTTTTCCCATGAAAAAAAGCTTCAATAAGAGATGACAAGGGAGTGATTATCCCAATATGAAACGAGTGAGTCCAAAGTGGAGGTTGGCCCAGATGTCAACTTGCTGAGTTCTCAAACAATGATATCACATAGACGGCATGGGGCCTGAGGTTCCTTTTAAAACATTGTTTTGGTTATTGGTCTTAGTACAATCATGAGATTCCCATTTTCATATTAGGGTAGGGGAGGGGAGGTGAGGGGAGTGGTGCCCTACATGTTTTCATCTCTTCAACACCACTTTTTCCATTGCCCATTACATCAATTAATTCCCACTTATGGGTTTTCATCTCTACTACACATTTTATCTGGATTTATCAGCAAGCAACTTTCACTCGATGCGCATCTGAGATGACTGACTGCTTGAATGAATGCTGCAGGTCAATTTGGCGATGTTTTCTCGGATGAGAAAATGAAACAGGCAATGGACAGGCATGTTGATCCAGATGACCTGTACCCGTTTCTTACAGCAATAATTCTGTCCTAAAATGGGCCTCCCACACTGGCCTGAAAGCAACCTTTGCTAGGGGCATGCGCCGAGAACCCCTCTCCTCCCGTTGGAAGTTGGAACAAAGCACCTAATTGCATTATTTTAGATACCATCCCGAAGGGCCAAAAAAATTAAAAAAAATCAAGTTGCAACGTCGATACAAGTATATAACAATATTAGGTTGGTGGAGGGGAGGAGTTATTAGATGCTATCAAATATAAACACCATTTCACACTTTCCCTTTTCTTTCTGCAAAAGTTAGAATAATCATACGAGAACTGCCAATAACTCCGTCCAATATTGTTCACTCATATACCAGTTGAGGACTTGCAACGTCAAGTTTAGTTTTATGTTAAAAAAAAATTCATGCCTGCATTTTATTTGGATTGTGATAACTTTTCTTTAACATGCTTTCTAAAAATATATTTATTTAAAAAAATAACAAATTAATAATTTTTTAGTGTTTTTCAATGATTTTAATATTATAATATTTAAAATAAATAAATAAATTTAAATAAAATTATTTTACTATATTTTCAAGCGAAAAATACTCTTAAAAATACATTTTGTTAATAATACATCGTATAAATGTTGGAACTTTAATATTTTAATAAATGTTATCAAAAAATATTTTGTTTGAAATAGATCAATTGCTTTATTTGATGCCATATCTATCTACCATTTTACGTTTTTGTAGGTTTTATAAAGTAAGAAAACCTATATTTATATAGAATAACAATTTATCTTGACATTGTATTTTAATTATTAAAATTATGTCATGATCTTTTTGCTTCAAAATGCATTTAAAACATACAGAATCACCATTCCGACCCTGTGCTCAGTCGTCCACATCAATTTTTTAAAATCAGGAAGAAGCCATCGACGTGGGCTTTTGTAGCCGTAGTGAAAGTAGAGCTAGGCATGGATATGGGTCAAGATATCGATTAACTTCCACTGTTTAGCAGAGGCCTTAGCACTGATATGGTTCGAGATTTCGATGTTGCCAAAGAGTAAGTTTTTTTTTAATATATATATATATATATATATATAATAAAATTATTTTTATGTTACAAATATTGTATTTGAATAAATTTTCCCTGAAATTATTAATTGCATGAACCTCTCAGCTCACCATATGTTAAATTATAGTAAGAGCCACACTACATGAGAAACGTAGCCCATATTAAAGAAATTTGTTTGCTTCGATTCTTACAGCAGCAGAAAGGCCCAATGGTTTAATGGGATTGAAATATGGAAGTGGAAAAATAGTTGCTCAGGTGCAGTACAAGAAGAATAGCAGTTTAGTTGCACCGCGCCTAGCTATAGCCCACAACAGCTTTAATAAATAAACTCCTCAGCCCATTGAAACAAGGAAACTTCCGTCAATGATTTTATAGTCCATTTTATCGTTCATGCAGTTTCCATATATATATATATATTAACCTGAAAATAAATTAATTAATAGTTGGCTATATAAACATGTAATCATTAATATAATGGTATGTTTGAATTAAATAAATTCTCTTTCATGCTTAAATTCAGCTTTCATTTAGCTATTACTTGCTATAATATGAGTTTTTTAGTAGATGAGATGCTAGATTTGCAATCCATAGTTAACGAGACATCATTGTCAGAATGTACATCACATGCCTGTTTATGATCTACACTTAAATGTACACCATGCTTAGAAATATTACTGCTCGAAGACGTATAATCACTCTGTTTTGATATTAAACTTTTCATAACCATCTAAAAAATATAACTAAATAATTAAGAAAGCCAATTAAATTGTCAACCTGCTGTTTATAGTTTTTTACTTTATAAAATTTATTCATATGAAATAAATTTCATTAGTATATTTCATATACATTACCCTACATAAAATTTCAGCTATACAGTGCCAAACACATATGCTAATCAATATGGCAACAAAAACTTATAACAAACCACTCACACATGTTATTCAAATCATGAATTTCTAAACTTGGCATACGTTCGCTAGGTGAGCTCGTGATGATTAAATTCCTAAACCATTGTTTAATCTAAATCCTTATTATCTTTATTTTTATTATCTTCATACCCATCATCTTCTTTATTGAACTTAAGTTGTTTGATCCCTTCATCTTCATAACTTGAAAACAACTTCTAAATTTAGTTTTCACAACGAATAACCAATCAATTTTATTATGATTATTTTCAAAAAGAGTGCACTTATTGACATTGTTTAGCAAATACAAAAACATCATTGATGTTGCCAAGTTTATCTCTTTTATTGATCTTAACCAAACCTTGATGAGAATCAACCATAATTCATTTATTTTGTACACCTAGTTAAAGATAACAAGTGTAAATATTTGATGAAAAAAGTAAAGTCAATGTAGTTTTCTTACAATTATAAATTCCTGCACACTTATCTGTTTCAAAACCACATGATAAATTATTCATCTTGTATTTAAAACATTTGAGCTTTATTGATATATGAATTTTAGAATAACAAAAAATTATGATGTTGCCTATAAGGAAGTTAGTGACCATTTATATCAAATAAGAATACAAGAGAAAATTATTTATCATTTCAAAAATATTGTAAAATTGACATACTTAACAAAAGATCTATATTCATCACAATTAAATAGCACATAATTATGTGCTTGTTTGATTTCAATGTCTGTCAAATATTTTATTGAAACTGCATTCTTCGACAATGATCAACCAATAGGAGAAAAATATTAATAAATTCTCACTAGAAGACAATTCACCACCATTTTCTTGCATTGAAACGTGATTGATTCTTGTTTTCATATAGGGTTTAAAACAATATGAGATAAATATTGAAATCTTTTCAACAATATAAGCATTGCATATCGAAACCTCAACATCCACTTTGTTTTTAACTTTTTTTTTTTTAGGTTTAACAATTACATGCATTAAGGTAAATATATATATATATATATATATATAGACACACACACACACACACTCACTGTAAGTTTTAAAAAACACATTACTAAATTAGGATGCATGTAATCCTTAACCTCTCGAGATGATACATTTATTTGTATTACACAGGGCCTCCAACTTTTGCTTCATATGCTAAATTTACAATCAAATACTCCATTGAGCCGAAGAAAGAGGGAGGGAAGATCATCAAAAGTTTGCATATTGTCTCAATAATGTTCCTTTTAAGTTGCTCCATATGTTGTGAACACAACATGTTCGAGCAAACATCTCTAAAAAAATGACTAATTTTTATGAGTGTATATATCTCATATCCTTTTTGACAATAAATTTCTATTTTTGATTGGAATTAGTGTTTGCATAAATATATGACAGCCATGACTTTTCATTCCATACAATCTGCATTTCTTAAAGTTCATCAATCTAACTATGTTTGAAGTATATTCATTAGAAAATCACAGACTCTTAAGCCACTAATAGATAAGATATTGTGCTTTTTTTTTTTTTTTTATCGAAGACAAATATGGCTTTAGGCTTTGCTATACATACCTCATCATTAAGCAACTTCATATTCTGATGGTCATAAAATAAAGCTATATCAATTCCCTTTCATGTCCATCACCATGTTAAAGATGTTTTCAAACACATCAATCTCAATATGTATGGCATTCAAATTATGATGGAGGACATTAGTCTTTCAATAAGAAAAATCCTAAAAAATACTCACTTTACTCAATTATAAATCATACCAAAACTAGGAAACTTTTGCTTACTAGATTGAAAATCAAATATAATGTCTTTATACTGCAAGACTATATTATACAATTCTTCACCCAACAACACTGAAGGTGCAACATCCCTTTCAATTTTACCTTTTAGGAAGTCTTTTTTGTTTTTTCTGTATTAATGACGGCTTGACAAGAACCCTCGGTGGCAAAAAAAAAAAGAAATAGGTTTCCATGTGTGTTATATCTCAAAACCATCTCTTACACTAAAAAATCATTTATAGTTCGCATCAAAGCTGTCTTTATTTAAAAATTATGTTTTCTTGCGACATTATACATCAAAGCCTCGAATGATCATAACTGTTTCAACACATCAATTAACGGTTGAAGATAAATATCTATATTATCACCTTAACTGTAAGGAACACTTATGAATGCAGATAAAAAAAAATGAATTCTAACCTTGTACACACCCCCCAATGCAAGCTGTAAATTATTAGTATAACTGATCAATAAAAATAGGATGCAACAAATGACACCAGTGGATAAAATAGATAATTTTTATAAAATCATCCGGTTATACCATAATCTTTGAATAAAATTATTAAAATTATATTTATAAAATCATCCGGTTATACTATAATCTTTAAATAAGTTAGAGCCTTTTATAGTAATATTAGCAATTATTTTATGAATAATTACATGTGAACTTGTATAATTTTTATAAATATTGCTTATTAATATTAAATGAGAATAAAATATTTCTTTTTGTTATTTCACATGAATATGACATGTTTTTTTCTTAATTTAAATCATTGAAATTCTTACAAACACTTATTTTTTAAAAGTTTTTATTCATAGAAATCATGTTGTTAATAAAAAATACATGTTTTCGTACAAAAAAAGCAAATGATAAGAAAGAGAAAGTTTTGATTATAAAAATATTTTTTTTACTTCAAAATTAGATATCTTGCAAATATTTATTTTAATTATCATATAATTTAATAAAAAAAAATTAAAAAGGGCTCCTATATATATATATATATATATATATATATATATATATATATATATATATATATGGTGATGCGTTTACACGCTTGCCTAACCTATGTAAAGGGGCCAAGCTTCTTACGAGGATTTTGAAGCTGACTGGAGGTAAGAAAAACGTACGTTGTTAATTTGATGTACCTGTCGCAATTTCCCAATATATTTGGTTTTAAAAAATAAATAAAAGAGGAAAAAGGAGTCAAAACGGACGTAACATGAGACCGAAGACGAAGTCCTTAATTAATGATTAGAGCACCATTTACATTTGAACATATTGCCACTTCCATGTTATATAATACGAACCTAACTTCATTTTACTTTTTAAACAAATATGAACCGATCTCCATGAGCCAAGTAATCCCACTGAGGTATCTAAGATTAACGCGGATAAGATAGCACTTCGGAACGTGCCTGTAATGCTGGACGGTTAAAAATTAAATTTATTTTTTGTGTTCTTTTATTGTTTTAATATTGTCGATACATGATGTCGGGCAACGGCTCCACTTTTTTGTTTATTTAACAAAAAGATTTTTTTTATTGGAGAAAATAAAGATTTTATTGGAATCGTCATCTAGTAATACGAGGGAACTAGAAATCCCAAATTAGACACTGGTCCCGGAGATTCGTGTACTGGGTTAGTTATGATTAAGGGTAGGTAGACACTACCCTTAAAACATCCTTTCAAGAGAAAGGTTACCCTTACTTGTGTGTTTTTATATTTGATTCAAATGCTATTATATTTTGAGCTTATTTTTAATTTTGTTTTTTTAAAAAAATAGTTAACGTTGGTCCCTAAAAATAGGAGACACGTTAAAAATGACATTAGTCCCTAAAAATAGGAGATTTGTCTAAAATATCGACGTTTAACCCTAAAAGGAGAATTACGTCTGAGTTACCAAAAAGAAATTATGGACATAATCCATATTTGGTATTTAAATACCCTTGACATCGGTCCTTTTCTATAAAAAGAGACGTGTCGAAAAACAACGTTCGTAGGAGATGCGTAAACAAAAAAATGGATGACATCAGTTCCTAAAAATAGGTGACTCGTCTAAAATATTGACGTTTAACCCTAAAAAGGAGAAGTACGTATGAGTTACCAAAAAATTATGGACATAATCCATATTTGGTATTTAAACTTTTGACATCGGTCTTTTTCTGTAAAAAGAGACGTATAGACAAACAATATTCGTTTATAAAACAAAAATTATTTTGATATCGTTGAGAAATGGGTATAACCATATTCGAGAATTGGGCTTTGGACCCACGAACGATAACATGATAAGATGGGTGTTGGACCCACGTCGTTATTCCTTTTATGTTTGTTTTTTGGTTTTTTTGTTTTACAACATGCAAGAAAATTTACAAATACTTATATATAAAAATAAAATAAAAACTGTTAGGAATCTCAAAAAATTACCTGAGTGCCACTGTATAGGTTAAAGACTGAAATACCCTTGAATTTCTCAGAAAATTATGAAATTGCCTTTGGTGGCGCGTGTGGCTCACGCGCGGTTATTGTTGGCGGTGGTTAAATTTTTCGGCGAGATTTCTGGCCAACGAATTGTTGATTCTGGTAGATTTGAGGGAGATGATTCTGATGAAGATGGTCTCGACGGCTGTTGATGGCTGACGAGGGAGAATCGTCGGTTTGAAACTTCGGTGGCCGACAAAGATCGCGACCTTTTTCCGGCCAGATGAGGAGGTGAAAACGCTGAAAACAGCCGAGGGTTTGCTTGATAGGAGGCTATTAACCGTTATGTAGTGGTTCGAAGGCTTGAGACGGCCGGAAATGGGAGATCGGATGAGAGAGAGGGATTCACCGGCGAGAGGAGAGAGTCTCTAAGGTTTTGCTACGGTGTGAACGCTAACATGGTACACCGGTGCAGCTGAAGGTTGTGAGCCGTTGGATTGCGGATGAACCGATCCTTCAGCTGTGATTGGCTTGATCTGCAAGTTGATCGGACGATCCGGATGAGCTGAGCTTTGATCCGGTGTGGCGCGGTGCACTGAAATCTCGGTATACCGGGTGACGTGGCACGACAGGATCAAATGGCAGATTATTTTAAAAGCTGAGATGGATTTGGGTTTTAATCTAGTGTGGTAAACCTTATTGTATCATATTAAATCAAATGTCCAGATCTAACACTATTAGATCGAACGGTTATGATATTTTTGGTATTTTTTCAAATTGTTTTTTTTTAAATAATATCTTACTCAAATGAAAAAAAACTAAAAAAAATTCAAATAGTATACTCTCTTTTCTTTCTTTCTTTCTTTCTTTCTTTCTTTCTTTCTTTTTTTTTTTCCTTTTCCCCTCTGCTGTCGTGGCTATTTATAGCCAATGAGCAGGGGACAATGAATTTATTTCGAAGGAAAATAATGCACTGCAACAACTAACCCACGTACTATAATAAATTTTTGTATTATTAATTTTGTTTTATTATATATAATAATAAATATTTATATGGGTAAAACTAAAAAACTTAAATCAGTACTAGAAAAAGCCCATTTGAACCGCTAAAAAAAATATTTTAATTACCGAAAATTATATTGGAACAAAAAAAAAACATTTGATGGGTATCAATCCGGTGAACCGGGTTTTGACCGAAAAATGATGGTTTTGACCCGAAACAGCCTGAAAACTCATTTTCTTATCCCGGTCGACATGGTTTGACACGGTGGACTCGGTTTTGATAAAAATGACGGGTTGGACCGAAAATAACGGTTTTAACCCGAAACATCAAGAAAACTCATTTTTTTACTCTGGTCGACATGGTTGGACTCGTATTGACCTGGTGGACTTGGTTTTGATAAAAAAAATAACGGTTTTGACCCGAAACGTCATGAAAACTCATTTTTTATCCTGATCGACATGGTTTGACCCGTATTGACCGGTGAAATCGGTTTTGATGAAAAATGACGGTTTTGACAGAAAATGATGGTTTTGACCCGAAACGTCATGAAAATCATTTTTTACCCTAGTCGACATGGTTTGATCCATATTGACCCGGTGGACTCGGTTTTGATAAAAAATGATGGTTTTGATCGAAAATGACGGTTTTGACGCGAAACATCATGAAAACTCATTTTTTACCCTGGTCAACATGGTTTGACACGTATTGATTCGGCGAAATCGATTTTTATGGAAAGATGCGGTTGACTCGAGAAAAATATATTTTGAATTTTAAAATTTTTTCTTAATTGTTTTTGGATTTTTATGAATAATAATAGAAATAAAATAACATTCAAGAAAATCTTAGTGAATCAAAAATTGGGTTACAACAGATATTATGATGTTATAAATAAATTTTAAAAAAAATTATTTTAATTTATTTTAAAATAAAAAATAACTATTCTCATAAAACCAAACATTTGCTGACTACATATCACACACATAATAGAGTTCACACTACTAGCAAGTTGATGGAGAATATCTCAGTTGAGTTTGAACAAGGGCATATAAAAACAAGATTTAGAGTGCTCTAATTACATCAGCATCAATTGTAGTTTGGGAAGTCAAGCCTCACGATCCCTAGCTAGAAGTTCCTTCATAGTAGGCATGCGTGAAAGTCAAAAAGGTCTGCATGAAGAATCAACTGTTTCTGTAATATTAATACATCTGCTAGATAATCTCAGTATATCTCAAGGCAGTTAAATATTTCCTTAATACGGCTTGATCAATGGCCTAAACACTGTGCAGAGTCATTATCACTTTCATTTTGTGATCATTTGCGTAATTAATATTAAATTAAGCTGGCGGGAGTGCATGCATGACTATCAAAAACGAAATACTGTTGCTGTCATGATTTTCATTTTCAAAATGGGAGATCACAAAGCATGAAGCTGGTTAATCCTCGTTAATTTTTAATCCCCACAAGACTTTCCAAATGATATAAAAAACCTCAGAAGGAAAGATAGATAACGATATTAATTCCAAGTACAAAAAATATGTCCAATCTGAACAAGTTATTTGTGCTTTTCTGAATCCCATAATCTAGCAAATTAATTAGTGGTTAAACATGCTAAGAACAATAGGAGAAGAGATGGCTTAGAGCTAAAAAAAAACCTCACCCACTTTACCAATCGCACTAATGAGCCCTGAGGGATTTTCCTTTATTGTCTCAGTTATCCTAATTGATACAGTTTGGTCATGAGCTAGACAACTTCACTAATAGGATAACATCTTCACTGAGGGATTGCTGAGTGACAAATACTCGCCGGCGAACAATATTATTTTTCCTGGTTTCGAAACAAAGAAATACTAATAAAAATTAGGTATTTGCACTGCAACGTACATGCCACTCATCAATCTCGAGTAATAAAAGATAAACTCTCGCCGGCGAACAATTAACCACAGCTTGTCGTGCAACAAGATAATGGCGGTATGATTTTAAATTCGTTATTGATATAGTCACAATGTAATCAATATTTTAGCTCTATCGACTGATTTTATAAGCTTAAAAAACAGACATCTCTTTTCTTCGTTTATAAATCAATATGTTTAACGAATTATGCATTTCCGTGGTTTTCCATTGGGTACGTGTGAAAATAATGGTGCTACCTGTCCATCTCATGCTTAAAATAAATCTCTAGTGTTTCTTTAAATTGCTTTTAGCAATTACATAAGAAACATAGTTTAGCAATTAGTAGCCTTGACTGCGATCAACCACGAATCAGATATTTTATATAAATAAAAAAGTTAATGTGCATACTTTTTTGACATTTTTTTCATAAAAAATTCTAAATATAAATCAAAAAATTTATACACGTATCTAATTGAATAAATCAAGAATTATCTGTGTAAATAAATAAATAAAAATTATTAATGATAACTAAAACCGAAATTGAAAAAATCAAAAGATGGATATAGATCAAGATATTTGATCTCGTAACATGGGTTATTTATCTAGTTATGTTTAATGAATTTGTTTATTAAAGTATTTTTTTATAAAATCAAATAATAATAGAAAGAGACACACGCGTAAAATTAAGTGAATAAAAAAAATATTATACAAGGTTACACATATTAGAATATTATCCAAAAATAAATATTTTTTATTTTTAAATATAAATTTCATCTTTATATAACATAAAAAAATTATAGATGAATCATAATAATCTCTTTAAAAATTAAATACATACAAAATAATTAATAAAAATAACCTTCATTTAAAAAATAGGCTAAATAAGCTAAATAAAAAAATTACAGAGAAACAGTATTAATTTAAATATAAATTTTTTAAAAGATCTATTTTATTTCTTAAAAGATTAAATCTAGAAAAAAAAACAAGAAGAAAAAAGAAAGAAACAAGCGTTGATAGGATTGATAAGCCAGGCCAACACGCTTGGCCCATCTAGAAAGGGCTCGCACATGGACTTTTATTTTTTAAAAAGCTAATGAAATGGATAACACGTCATCCATCATAAATTATTATTTAAAAAAAAAAGAGTAAGATGATGCATTGTCTAATTTTTCTAAATAGTGGCTGGAAAATCAGAATTCATATTCTTTTGGCTTAAAACCTACATTTGTTTTACTTCATACAAAAAAAATCCCAAACACCTTGATAACCCATATATAAACGACCCTAAACAACCTAAAAATTGCACAAAAACCTCAAATTAACCCAAAACCAAAAATCATCATAGATTAGTTTGGTGTTTTAGGCAATTTTAGATGAAAAAAAAATACTTAAGTGGAATTCTTTTCATCAAATAGAATTTATTGACATTAAAATTGACCAAATAAATCTAACGCTGGAATCTAGCGATTTATCTTTTAATCTAGCAATCTCCCTCTCTCTCTCTCACTAATCTCTCTCTATTTTTCTGTTTTTTCAAACCAAAAACTAAAATTAATTTTTAAATCAAAATTGAATTGCAAGAAAACTAAGGGACCGAATAGGTATAATTTGAAAATTTTGAGGTTTAAATTAATTTTTTTGCAAGAAATTTAAACTCATCACCCATTTTTTATTCCTTTTGCAATTTGGTCATTCTCCTTTTAATTTTGTCCTTGATCAAAAAATTTAAAATTAATTATCCTTTAATTTAGCCTTAAAAAAATGCAATCATGTAAAAAAAAATTAAAGATCAAAATGAAAAAAAAATTTATTTTTTGAATAATGAATCCATGATGAAATATAATTAAGAGCGTGAACAATATTTTATCTACAACCTTTAGCTTTTTGTTAATGCATTCAATGACTTTTTTTTTTAGTAAAGTGAGTTGAAAATTTAATAACTTAAATTGATTATGTTACTACGACAACTATGTTCTGAGATTTATTTTCTTTCTTTGGTTTTATGTTAATTAGAATTTAAAAAGTCACTGCAGTTAAATTTAAAAACTTATTGGGCATTATCATAGGGTGTGATTAGTAAATAATAAAACTACTTAATACATTACATCATTGTGTTAATAATATCTTGAAATCTATTTTACCTCGGAGTTTTGTCATGCATTACATTATTGCATTATATGGTATGATTAGAGGTGATAAAATCATTTAATGTATTATATTATTGCATTTAAAATATTTTCAAAGATTACTTTGAGTGTAGTTTTGTAATGAATTAATAATTTTATTGTTCACATATCCTATTTATGAAAAATATATTGTCATCGAGCATTGTCATAAGATGTTGGTCAGTAAATAATAAAATCGTTTAATATATTATATTATTATTTAAAAAACAATTATAACCCATGCGTTAAAAAAGTTATGGCCCACACGTAACACGGCACACAAATCTAGACACCGTTTGGCATTGCGTTCCAAACGGTGTTTTGCCCAAATTCATTTTTTTTTTTTGTTAAAATTGAGTTCGATTTGTACTTTTTGGATCGTTTTGATGTGTTGATGTCAAAAATGATTTTTTAAAAATAAAAAAACATCATTGGCATATATTTCGGCACGAAAAGCTATTTGAAAAACAACCGCTACCACACTGTCAAACACGTTCTAGTATGGTCTAAAATCGAACAAATCTCTAGATAAAAAGAATGTTTTTAGCTTCTTATCACTAAGCAAAAAAAAGGAAATAGAATACAGACGAGGACCGGGTGTGAGTCTGGCAAGGCACAACCCTAGAGTAGATTCAACCATTGACTTGCTTTGCTGTTTCCCTCTTCATAAGTTAGCTGGAGACACACTTGTGCCATAGCTTGGTGTATTTGGAAGCTTTTTTCATGGAGTTAAAAAAGAGAAACAACACCATCTAATTTCTGTTTCGCTAAGAATTCTGTGGTATAACTAATACACGCGCGCGCGCGCGTCTGCCATGCCTTTTCCATTCCCATAAAAGATCCTAATTTTGGTTTTGCAATCTTTGTTTTCAAGGGTAGAAAATCAAAAGAAAGTAAAAGTTGATAGGTTATAAATACACGATCGCGTCAGATCCTACTCACTAGTGATTGCTGACTTTGCTAACCGACATGAAGAACATTTTTCTAGGTTATAAAGCATATAAATTAAGATAATATATACATACCAGATCGATCGATGGCTGAGTATATTTATTCACAAATGTTCAAAACATTGGGGTTTTAGTAGCTAGCGTATTAGTTTTTTTTACCACACGAGTCAATTTTTTTTTTTTATCAGTCTAAAACAATATAAAAATATTAGAAAATTAAAGGTTTTGATCCATATTAAATGAAATACTTTTAAAATACTTAAATGGTGACAATTTACATGGTATTTAAAAAGAAATAAGTTTTGAAACTGTAATACATTGAATGATTCGAAACAACTATAATTACCATGAAACCCGCAATATGATTATTAGATAGTGATAAAATCACGAAACTCGTAGCAAAATATAATAAGAAGTCAAATTATAACTAAATATTAAAGGTCAAAAGTGAAAAAAAAAATTAATACAAAAACTTTGGTAAAAAATAAAACCAACTTATAACCAAAAAAACATTAAGGAAACACCAAATTTCCAAGTAAGTAAAAGAAATTCAATACTTAAGTTACTGAGTAGATTGAGTTTAATAAGTTTAGTTAATCTAATAACACACACAAATATATATATATATATATATATATATATATATATAAACAACCCAAGTAAACTCGAGTTAATTTTTCAAAATCATAACTCGTGAAATCTTAAATTTGAACTCAAGCAAAAAACTTAATTATCAACCAATTTAATTTAAAAGATATATTTGAAAGAAAAAAATAGTAATAAAAGAAATGATGACCAAACATTAAAAAAAAAAAAGAAGGATGAAATCACAATAAATAAATAATATTTATAAGCCATCTCAAAACAAAAATTAAAACAAAGAGTTGGGAATCGAATTTGAAAGATGAAAAACTAAAGGATGATAAAATTGAGAAAATAATCCAATTTGAAGTGATTTTTTAAAATAAAACAATTGCAACTCAAAGAAAAAGGGCTAAATCTAAACAAAAAAGAAATTGAAGGGTTGTTGTGATTTTTTCCATAGGCAACATGTAAACCAAGGTAGAAGAGAGAAAATTTAGGGCAAACAAAAAATCAATGTGGCATCAAATCAAACAGAATCACCATACACATGTTGCCTAGATAGGTAGAGAACACTAAAACAAATTAAATGACATAGTAGAATTTTTTTTTCCTACCACTAGAGTCAGCCACATGCACCGCCCAAATATGATGGAGTGGTTGATACATTGACACATGCCATGCACATGTTAGCTATATCAAAAGACAACATTACTCTCAAGACTAAATAATTATTGTGTAAAAACCATTATTAAATGATGAATTATCCCCTACAAAGATGTTTGGAGAATTTTGATCTTAAAGTCAATAGAGTTATTAAATTATGCTTAAAAAAGTAAAAAAATCAAGAATGCCCTTAGCCATAGTCAAGTAATGTTTTGTTTTCAAGGGTATTGAAGTAAATTCATTGTACAAAAAATTTAGGAAAAGTAAAAGATACCCTCAATAATTCTAGAATAACAAATGATATATGTGAAAATATAAATATAACCTTCTAGGCAGAAATATAATTCGATATGCTATTATAATCCATGAAGAATCCAGTATTTTTTTTTTATTATAAATATCAAACCATTTTGAAGATTTCTTTGTGATCAGTATACAAATTTAAAGTAGTTATTTCACCTAATTTTAAAAATACCCGATTCTAAGTTATTTGGTTATGAGGTTTCATTAAGTCAATCTGCTTATAAGTTTATTTATAACTATCTTATAGGGTATGGTTGAACTAAAATCCAACCAAGATTAAATTCCATTCAATCTATCGGATCAAAGTCGGATATTTTAACAACTATAGGTTTTCTTTTTTTCTGTTAATTAACAAATT
This sequence comes from Populus alba x Populus glandulosa, assembly GCA_033617975.1. Taxonomy (NCBI): domain Eukaryota; kingdom Viridiplantae; phylum Streptophyta; class Magnoliopsida; order Malpighiales; family Salicaceae; genus Populus; species Populus alba x Populus glandulosa. The sequence continues at coordinate 20,805,465 of CM066148.1, forward strand.
AATTAATTAATTTAAAAGTGTAGAAGATAACATGGGCCTATTGTAAGCAACAATTTTATATTGTGCTGCCTAAGATTCATCATTTCTTTTTTTACTTTTTCCTGCGTTTCATTGTCATCATGCTGTCACCATGATTTAAATGAGATGCTATTATTATCAACTCTCGAAACATTTAGCAGCGGATAGTGGTGCCGAGTTCTTACCCCCTTTTTTTTTGTTAGGTATTAAATACAGGGGTGGTACACACTAAGTTTTGTTCGACTCCCTACGCCCTCTTTTAGTGTATTTAATAATAGTTCATGAACTCCTAGTGATATTCACACTCTTTCCAGTGCCTCGACACTAATTCATAAATTATCCTAATTAGTACTAATATGTAACTTTAATTACAAGTCGTGGATAATTAATCACCGAGCCCATGAAAATAATTGAGGGATATCTCCATCTTTTGAAGCACTGAGTCCCACTAGTTAGATAATGGTTGATGCAAGTTTAACAGCCTTGGTGTTTTTAAGGTAAAAACTACCTTTCTTTTCTTCCATTAAGAACATGGTGATGACAATTTCTAAGCTTGTGCTGTGTAGCAGCTTTAATAGGGCACGATGACGTTCTCTTAGAACTTTGTGTTGCTTCGATCATGTAGTGTTGAGCTTCTCTTAGATAATGGCCATTTTTTACATTTTTGCAAGTACTTTTGGAATCTGAAAGAGTTCTTGTAGATTACTGTCACATTGTGTAGAGAAAAATAAGAGCAATAAAAGAAAATTTGAAACAAAATAAACATTAGCTATTTGATAGTAAAGGGTCAGGATGGAAGTTTCTGAAAATCATAGAATTGATATTGAGAAAATTTAATCTACAGGGGCCAAAGTCGAACATTTCTGAAGTTACAAGAGCTAAAATACGTGTTTTGCCCTTAAACGCATCCTTCTTTTCCCTAATTTAAGACTTACAAATAAATTACTTGTCCTCGAATTCTCATAGAAATTGATATGTCAATCTTCAAGTGATAAAATATAAGTTTCATAAATTATAAATAATTATTGTTTTAATAAGAAAAAACTAATACCGCACGTAGTTTCCAAGAAAACTCTATATAAAAAATTTATTTGTATAATTGTAGTCTCTTCAATCAATTTGCATCTTTTGAGAGTTCGAAATGGTCTTCCAACAAAAGAGAATAGCGTCTGAAAAGTGAACCAACTAATTAAAATTCTTAGTTTATTCAATAAACTTGAGGCAGGGAAGTTCCCAGAAGAAATTGCAAAGCCTTGAGGTATTGGAATACAGAGCACACCATAAACTTCACTGCGAGAATTCATGGCTATTGATCAGCGTACATGGTTTTGAGAAGTGGCTCCATGGTGGGGATTTGTGGATGAGAAGGAGAGCACCAAAACTAGTTTTACAGCTATATCGTGGAAATTACTGCAGACTGCAGCTCCTAGATCATTAGTGGGCTAAAACTTCCCTTGTTTTTATTATTATTATTATTAATATAGATATCTGAATTAATTTGTGTATATTTTAATTAATTTTTTAGATTCTAAAATTAACAATTATATAAGAATTTAATAACTTTAAAATTTATAAAACTTAAACTAATAACACTATAAAACAAATCTAAAACATAACCAATTAAATTACCTATTCTATTTTGCTGTTAAAAGAGTGGCCGAAACTCAAAAGAGTCATAATTAATTAATGGGCTGATTCTATCTCTAAAAGGTACCTTTTATCAAGTTTTATAATAATTTTTATTCAAACCATGCCTCGTCAGCAACATGTTGGAGAGAAAAAAAGCTTTTTGATAAACAAAAAATTTGTCCTCTCATCCTACAAAAGACACCAACACATGCATCAATTTAATATTCTTGAGCCTACTTTATCTTCCTATTAATACAGGCCATCAATTGACACTCCGAAGCAATATATTCTCAAGCAACTAACATATAGCTTCGAAGCAGGTAATCAACTTCAGAAGGTTCAAGCCTCTAGTCCCCTGGTAATAACCGTTTCTCTCTAGTGCATATGCTTGCCACCCCCACAAAATATATCTTTAAGGCATGGAGATTGATCAATCAGCTATTCAAGAGAAGGCCAGGCCTTTGGCTCGTGCACGGGGCTTGCTCAAGGCCTTGCCTGGCAAGGCCGAGGCTGAGGTTATAGGGTTTGCAAAGAGCGTAAGAAAACTTGGACAAGATGACCCAAGAAGAATCATCCATTCCCTAAAAGTGGGACTAGCTCTCACACTGGTGTCCTCAATATATTACTTGAGGCCTCTCTATAAGAGCTTCGGGGAAGCAGGAATCTGGGCTGTGATAACAGTGGTGGTAATTTTTGAATTCACCGTAGGTAAGTCGATTGATAGGGCTTGAATATTGCTTTATATTAGCTCAAAACGATTCCACAAGTTGTCGAATAATGTATTTCCATCTTGTTGTTGTTTAGGTGGAACATTGAGCAAGAGTTTGAATAGAGGTTTCGCAACATTACTAGCTGGAGCTCTAGGGCTTGGAGCTCAACAGCTGGCCAGTCTCTCTGGAGAAAAAGGGCAGCCCATTATCCTTGGAATTCTTGTCTTCTTATTAGGTATGTTGCTTATACATATACGGACAAAAGCACTTCTGGTAAGACAATCTGTATTAATCCAAGTCACTCTGGGTACTGTATGCAGCTGCAGCGTCTACATTCACACGATTTTTCCCACGAATCAAAGCTAGATATGACTATGGAGTCTTGATATTTATATTAACATTCAGTTTGGTATCTGTTTCTGGGTATCGAGTTGAAGAACTCTTGGTGCTGGCAAGTCAAAGACTATCAACAATACTAGTGGGTGGGGCAATATGCATGGTTGTGTCCATCTGTATTTGTCCTGTTTGGGCAGGTGAAAATCTTCATAACTCGGTTGCTTCCAATATAGAAAATCTTGCAAGCTACCTAGAAGGTTAGTGTGGTGACTTGAAAACCATTAACTTAATTCATTTTGTTTCATCTAGATATTATTTGAACTGTCACCCTTAAAAAATAAACAAATAAACTCACAGGTTTTGGAGGTGAATATTTTCAGTCCGGTGAAGGTTCCGATAGCGACAGATCATTTCTTCAAGGATATAAAAAAGTACTCAATTCAAAACCCACAGAAGAAACCATGGTAAGGACAGCTTCCACTAACTTTCCCTTCTGTCTTGCATGAATACCACTAACTTATGCACTTTCGTTGACCTTGGTTGAGCGCTCTCTTTACCAATATGTATGCCAGCTTGCAGTACGATTTCTGCTGGCTGTGCTAAAGTACTAATCAATGGGTGCTCCTAAACATTACTGCAGGCAAATCTTGCAACATGGGAACCTGGACACGGCCGCTTTGGTTTCCGGCATCCATGGAAACAATACTTGAAGATTGGAACGCTCTCGCGTCAATGTGCTTACCAGATTGAAACTCTTAATGGCTACATTAACTCTGATAACCAAGTAATAATCTACCACAAAATATTTCTCTGACGTTTACAGGAATAAAAGAAAATTAATAGCCAAGATCCCTGGTTTAATTCCATTAGACAAAAGGGGGCCATACTTGTGATAAATAATTACTTTATTTATTACTACACTTCATAAGTATGCACACGCCGTCCATAGTGTTTTGATGAAATCACCCTACAAGGCTGCTTTATAAAGATACTCCACTAAGAGCGTCAGATAGGCATGTTCTATAAAGAAACAAATGAAAAACAAAAAGATAAATGGATTCTTTTGTTCTTTCTATAGCTTATCAAATGAATGACTAATGCTGTCAAACACTAAACATATTATGCTACTCTTTCCAGGCACCACTAGAATTCCGATGCAAAATCCAAGAATCATGCACACAGATAAGTGCAGAGTGCGGCAAGGCACTGAAATCACTGGCCTCGGCTATCAAAACCATGACTTTTCCATCCTCCGCAAATGTGCATGTGGAGAACTCCAAAACTGCGGTCAAGGACCTCAAAATTTCTCTCAAAGCTGTCTCGCTAGAGCATGATCAAGAACTTTTAGCTATTTTGCCAGATGCAACAGTGGCATCGACACTGGTTGAGATTGTTATGTGTGTGGAGAAAATATCCGAATCAGTACACGAGCTCTCTAATCTAGCACACTTTAAGAGCGTGGAACCTACTGTGTCACCAGAGAAACCCCAATTACTACACCGAGGAGCCATAAATCCTGTTTTAGAAGGTGACAGTGACCATGTCGTTATTACAGTACATGAAACGTCAACAGATTCTCAAGAAAATGAGAATCCTAAGGCACCAAAGGTTGGCCAACGTGTAGAATTGTAAATATTTGTTACTGACAATCATGGAGCTAGATTCTAGCGTTGGACTATTTTAGAGGGAAGGGTTGATGATATTGTTAGAAAATTTTTTCCATGACTTCATGGATTCCTTTGCAACAAGTTCTACTAAGAGAGCTAGAATTGGCAGAGGCTTATTAAAAAAGTATTGCTCCTTCTCTTCAGCTATAAATGTGAAGTAAAAACTATCTCATTCCATTGCATCCGCGACCAGCCATCGGGTGATGTTGCGTCATTGTGCAGTCATAAGGTGATGCTGCATTTTATGGTGAAAAGGCCCTCAGGCCGCCAGTTTGGTGGAGACGCAATGTATTTTGATAGTGTTTTCTTTTCTTTATTGGTGCGATAAAAAGGATAAAAAAATCCGATATAATATAGAATTTTAAAAAATAATGTTATATTCACTCGCTAATTACAGCTTGCATATACCCACATTATTAATATATATGCAATAGACCCAAGATGCGTGTTAATTTGGAAAAGTCTTCAAAAAAATGTCTTTTTCTTCTTCTTCTTTTTTACGAAGTAAATCCTTGGATAGCAGCAGATGCACAGTTTTTGCCTTAGGGATATTCCATCACATACTGATCATGGACAAGTTTTAGCTTGTAATTAGTGGTATACTTGCATCATAAAGGCACACGTTGGACCCATTATGGGCAATGTTTATGAGGTTTTACTCCACTCAACCTAAAACTTAATCTTGAGATCTCAAAAATATACAATTTTATATTAATTTTTTGAGTTTTTCTTAAAATAAGGTAGTTTAAAATCTTAATTCTAAGAATAAAATAGTTTTAATCTTATTTCTAATAATAGGGCATTTTTTGTCAGGTGGATGCCATCACGTATACATGCCATTAAACTATTTTTTCAAAAATTAGTGATTAGTTGTCGTTTAAATTATTGAAATGATTAGTTGAAATGATTAGTTGTTGTCTAAGATTATCATATATTGTTATATTGCCAATTTTTTCCAAACAACAAGTTGTAATTTCTCTGGATATAATATGAATATAGTGATTTATTTGTACTTGTTTAATACTATAAATAGTTATTTCTTTATAGAAAAAGGTTATAGGCATCATAATGGTAGCAAAGCTAAGGATTTTATGTCGGGAAATGATGAAAAGAAAAAAAAAAGAAAAAAAAACATTGACTAATTTGAAACTACATATTGAACTAAAGGCTTTTATTTTTAAAGAAAGTAAGAAGCAACAAGAAGGAATAATATATTCAAATTTAGAAACGGTCTATATATAAATTAAAAAATTATGAATTAAATTAAGAAGGGAGAAGAATTAAATGAAAAAATCAATATGTGATTTAATGCTTTTTGGTTAAATGACAGCTCACGGTTTTGGCACTTTCACGATAATAATAGCACCTTAATTTCTTGTCGATTAACCTTTTTTTAATAAAAAAGTAATTCATTTTTATATATATAAATCAAGATGGACTTGTTTTCTCTAGATGAATATTTCATGTGATCACTATTATAATTTATTTTTAAATAAAAAATTAAAATTAAAATTAAGAAGCGAAACAAAATCAAGAAAATAAATAGGAATCAAAATAAATAATAAGGGTTTGAGTATCTCTCCAAAACAACTTTGTGATATAGAGATATGAAGGATAGGAGATAAGAGATAAATAGATAAAATTTCATAATATATAAAAAGATTAGAAGAGAATGACCTATAGACCAGACAATCAATAAAAAGTGATTTGAGTAAAAAAAACCAAAAAGAAAATATGCAAAGAGACTGAAAGAAGAATTCAAGAGAGAAATCACAAAAAAAAAAAAGAGAAATAGAGGAAATATTCTAAGAGAATAAAGAGAATTTTTTTAAAAAAATAAAAAGAACATTACAAAAAAAAAGGATAGAAAGATTAAAAAAAAAAGAAAAAAAATAAAGGAAACCTTTCTAGAAACAAATCACCACCCTTATGCTCCTTATTCTCTTTCATAACTGCGCATTATAATGACAGCAACAATAACTCACACTTAGCCTTCTTTCTACATCTCTCATGACATTACCACAATATAAACTTGGCCTCCATTATCATTCCTATCCTCTACAAACCAAAACCATCCTCTCTTCTCCATTAACACTCAGGCCACCTCTCCACTAAAGAATAAAAAGGTCTCTTCACACACAGATTTTTTTTCTATAAAACATTATTTTTATCTTTTTAATTTTTTATCTACTTTATTTGTCGCCGGAGCAACAAAACTCAAAAAATAATTTAAGCATTGGAGTTTTATTCCACGGTCCAGAAGTTAGCCATAAAAAATCTATTTCCGTGTGAAGTTTTTCTTAGACTTCATCACTTTCAATGAAGACAATTAATTTAAGAAAATGATATTTTTGTATGGCAAATGTTTAAGGTAAAGGGCTAAAATATATGATGCTGCTCTTTGCAGGCACCACAAGAATTCCGATGCAAAATCCAAGAACCGTGTACAAAGATGAGTACAGAACGCGGCTAGGCACTGAAATCATTGGCCTCAGCTATCGCAACCATGACTGTTCAATGTGGAGAACTCCAAAACTGCCGTCAAGGACCTCAAAATTGCTCTAATTAAAACTGTTTCATCGGAGCATGATCAAGACCTTTCAGCATTAATATTACCATCTGCAACAATTGCTTCAATACTAACTGAGATTGTTAAATGCGTGGAAAAAATATCTGAATCAGTACACCAGCTCTCTAAGCTAGCACACTTCATGGATGCGGAACCTACTGTGTCACCAGAGAAATCGCAATTTCTTCACCAGGGAAGCATAATACCTGTTTTAGAAGGTGACACTGACCATATTATTATTAGAATACATGGGAAATCTGCAGATTCTATGGAATGTGAGAATCCTCAGACTCCAAGGCTTAGCCAGCATGCATGTAATCTAGTGTGACGGAAATTAATATTATTAACCAAAAACAAAATTCCTATTACTCGCTAGTGCATTAATTCCATTGTGACGAGTGTTCTGAAAATGAAATGACAGAAGAATATTAAGGAAGCAGTGTTCTTTTTCGTCAGCTATGCAAGTATTGTCGGCTCCATTGGGAGTACTTTAATTTATTTAATTTTTCGAGTTAAAAAAGAAGTCACCTACTCGCCGTTGAAATAAATTTGACACGGGAAAAAAATCGCTCTAGCGGAAACGAGAAGAGCACAGAGTTGGGATATGTTTTGATTCTTAAGGTGGCAGGAGCAGGATTCAAACTTAAGATAGACATTTCTTCCTTTCTCCCTTGTATTTTAGGGCCAAGAGCACTGCGAGTTCTGGATAGATATCCAGAGGCTTACATCTGAACAACAAAGACAATCGAGCGTACAATAAGCAAAAAAACTAATGGGATTTGTTATCTATCCAACATGAACCCAAAAACCCCTTCAGAAGGTCTCTTTCAACATTCCTGAACACAACAACTCCTTGAACTCGCTCTAGAAGAGGAGCCTTAGTTCATGGACTCATTTTATGAGAAGAGTACAACTCTATAAGCTTGTTCTAGTCATTACTTCTGAATCTATTTTTTATCTCAGTTAACTTTCTCAAAACAAACAAGTTATTGTTTTAAATATTTAAAAGTTCACATCTATAAAATGAAATTTTTTTAAATAACCGCTATTAATCATCTAAAATGTTTATATCAAGTTATCATTCATCTTTAACTTAAAAAAAAAAAGATTAAATTATTTAAACTAAAAAATTAACTAACGTATAAACAGATTGAATTTTTGTTAAATCGTGAATTTGATATCCACTATCGAGTTGTTTCCCACTATTCAAGAGCTTTGGATTATCTGATAAGCCAATTGAGTTTGGCAGCCAGATCAAATAAGGAGACATTGACAGAAGCCAGGAGTTTTAGCCAATCCCATCAAGTTGTACGTAGTACGTACTCGTACTTTTGGCCAGTTTAATTCAACTTTAAGCACGTTTAATGGAATATCGACAAAAGGTTTTTTGTAGACACGACTGGTGGTCCTAATTTGATTTCAACTGTCAATTTTCTAGAAGCAATACTTGAATCACATTAAAAAAAAAAGATAAATTAGTTTTTGCTATGTATATAATATTCGAGAACCCAACACATATAATATGAAAATTAATGAGAACTAAAAAATTGGAACAAAGTTTGTCCATTCTGCTACAAATTAAATTGCTAGGACTACAAATTCCTACCACGAAATTTGGTTGTATGTTAGGTACATTAGCATAAACGTGCAGCAGAGATAAAAGATAAGTGCGTGCTTCATTCCATTTCTCTCTGATTATAAGATTCCCTTGCATGCACAAGATATATTAATAAATTTGAACATATAAATTTATTTAGGGTTTTCAGTGCCATCAAGTACTGATCTCTCCTTCCCCTGCTTTCCTTCCTTCAAAAGCAAAGGTCCTGGCTTCCTCTGATGACATCTACAAGGTCCGCCACTCGAATCATTTGTTCCACTTATGGACAAAAAGTAGGGGCACCGAAACAACACTTTAAAAGGTAAAACAACGGTACAAATCGCAGAATCACATAGAATATGCGCTTTTAAGCACATTAAAATATTGCTAAAGCATGTGTGACTCAGTGGAAGCATAAGCATGACAATTGACAAGGACTCACAGAAGAAAACAACAACATATAGTGACTGCAATCCCGATTTGAAAACATTCGTCAGGTTTTCCAGTCTTTATTAAGAGTCAGCAGAGGAAGAATCAAATTATATATACTATACTATACGGGATATAATATGGATCTAAATGGTTGTTTCTCTTCTGTCTCCCATTAAAACTATCAGAAGGAGCAGTGGCTGCAATCCCATAGCCTAAGCACACTCAAAAGCTGAACTTTTTACAGCATCCATCAATATAACAAGACCAACTTAAAGTAGACAGATTCATGCATGGCAAAATAAAATTATCAGAAAGGAAACCTGAACGGGAAGGTGACTGATCATATACATGTAATTAGCTTGAACCTGCTGGTAAGTATTATATAATTATTTTCAACTACAGGTTGCATACACCATACATCCATGGACAGATGGTCTGATCTCTTTTGGCTAAAGCATGTTCACAAAATATTAACACCAAAAAATCTCTTCCACGATCCTCAGAATTCTGCACTTAGAACCCTACCACTAACGATACGAATCCAGGATCAAGTGGCTAATAAGTACTTGTATCAAAGCATCAGCCAGCTTTCTTTGACTAATCTTTTCTACTAGTGGTATTTTATTCTCTGAAAAGAAGATTATCAGTACTAATGAGCATAAATGACTTAGATTCCCCAACTGGACTTGAGAATTCTAGTACATTCATTACAAGAGTGCCCAAAGCTTAATTTCATCTCTGTTAATGGCGATCACATGCTAAAATGAGAATCGTTTCAGTCATTGTGAACCCAATTACATTAAATTTACTGGCATGTAAATTCATGAAAGTTTAAGAACGCACATGATGCACACAAACGGAAAAGTGAGTGGCCAGCATTACATTTTGTCTTCTTGAATCAAATTCATATTTTTCCTTTCCAAACTTTTTGATATAAAAAATCTATATGATAAGGGATAGTTAAAAAAAAACACTAGTGTAGATGGTTTATAAATATTTTTGAGTGAATTAGTTAAGAAAAAGTATGATTTGTGAGGTTTTGGTTGCCTGATTAAGGAGGGGGAAAAGATAAGGATGGTGGAATGAGTTTTTTTAACTTAATGTCACAGTTATAATATTTAATATAAAAAAAATTAAGTTATTAAATAAAATATAAGGACAATCATATAAATAATTAGATTTTTTTGTTGGTTTAAGAATGATGTAAAGTGTTATCAATATATAAATTTAAAAGAATTGAGACAAATCAAAAAAACTAGAGGAGGTTGGTTTTTTTATCTCTTGTGATGTCATCTAATTTAATTATTTTTAGATGTTTTTAAAGTTTTTTTATTATTTTGATTTTCACTTTTATTCTTTAAATTATACTTTTTATATGATCAATTTCTTTTTTGGTTACATCTTTTGGTGTTTGATTTCTTCAGATTAGATTTCATTGTTTTTCTATATGTCCTGCTTTTGAATTAATCATATTGGTCACAAGTTTTAAAAGTTTTAAATGTTAATATAGTTATTAATTTTTTTTTTCATTTTCTTTTATGATTTAATCATTTTATATTATTAAAAAAATAATAATTTTGTGCTTACTTTCAATTTTTATTCAATTAGTTTGTCTTGATCTCATTATTTAAACCACAAGTTTTGTAAGATTTTTTTATTAAGTTTTTGTTTTAAAAAATTGTTTTGTAATTCATTTTTGCAGATTTTTTATTTTTTTTTTATTTTTTTTTATAGAGATAAATTTTGTTTTGTAAGAACAAATAATTATTTTGAAATAATATTTTAAATATGTTCGGCCATGCACATTTTTTCTTTTATTTTATTAACTCAGTTTCATAAAAGTTTTTATTTATATTATCTTTGATTAATTTTAATAAGCAAGTTTAATGGGCATATACAGGTAAATTATTTTTATCTATGGTCATCTCTCAATTTTTTCACTTTTTCTTTTATTGTTACTGAATTTTTTTATTTATTTGCATAGATTATTATTAGATGTTTGGATAATTTTTTGATTTACATTTATAATTTTTTATATAAAAAAACATATCAAAATAGCCATTGTACTCAAGTTTTTTTCTTAAAAAAAAAAATTACAACCTGTTGTGGAGCACATGTTAAATCAAATTTTTATTTCCCTCTAATTCCTTTTTTTTCCTCGCCCTCACTTTTTTAGATGCTTTTTTTTTATGAACTCATCTTTTGAACATTTGATTTATTAGGAATTAAACTTCATACGATTTTATTGTTCTATAATTGTTTTTTATGAAAAAAATAATAGTTTAGTAATTATCTTTAATTTTTTTTCTCTGGATTTATCATAATCTCATGTTTTGCATATCATTTTTTAATATAAAGTTTTTTTAGAGTTGTTTTGTTTATATTTTATTTTTCAAGATATTATTATAATTTATTTATAATTTTATTTATTTATTTATACAAATAAATTTTATTTTTCAAAATAAAAAATATTCAATTTTAAATAACATTAATGATTTGGTTGGCTTTGTGTAATTTTTATAGAACATGAGTTTATTCAATTATTTTTATTTATATTTATCTTTTAGATAATGAGGTTTTTAGAATGTGAAAATCTTTTATTAATTTAAATAAATAAATTTAGTAAACACAATCAAGTGAATTTATATCTCATTTTATATGATTGAATATCTTGATTTGCATTCATTTATTATTGATTTATGTAATTAGATGCTTGATATAATTTTTTATGTTAAAAAACATTTTGAAGTAGCCTATATATCCAATATTTAAAAAAAACAAACAAAAAAATAAAAAACAAAAACAGCCGCATAGCACAGGTTAAATGGCTTGTAAATCCATAAAACGTGGATTATCAAAAATAAGCGAAAGCAAAAGAAAGCGTAAGAAATCAAACAAACAGAAGAGACCACAGAGAAATGCCGAAAATGAACTTACAACTTAAGAGACATTTATCATTGATACTTTCTTACATAAAAGCACAGTTTATTTGCACTTGGAATCACCACTACGTACTTTAGCATCTACCTGTATCTACTGAAAAGAAATAGAAACAAAATTTGGAGGTGGCTGTAGAAATACGTATGCTTCAGATATAAATACATCAGTAATGAAAGAAAACTTTCTTCCAGCTAGCTAGTTTAGGAGGATCCTACATACTGTGTGTGGATATTATACAGGAGATCTGCGATATCGACAGTTCTATCTACTTACCACCCATAGATCGGGTTTTCTACTTGTGGAGGCAAGAGATGGAGGTCTTTACAATGCTGCTTGTCATAGTCCCGTGTCCCGGGTATGGCTCCAGTACAGAGTCTAAGAAGCTCATTCCCTGTGAGGCAGTAGTGGGCAAACGCCAACCCTCCATCAACCATCTCTGACATATTAGGCGTTGAAACTGCTTTTGTGATGCTCCACCCATTAGTTTTGCTCAGTTTTACATCATCTTTTTCAGGATCCAAGACTCTATCAAGCTCCGAATACTGCATAAATCTCTGGGTGGCTGCCTCCCATGAGAGGTTGTAAATTTGCTCTGGAGTAAGAGGATGAGGTTCATTTGCTAATGCTTCCTTAACTCTTGCAACAAAGTCCTCAGATGTCTTGTAAGTCAAACAGTTGGGAAATGACCTGAAGTACTCATTTGATGGGTGGTCCGCACATACAACAAATTTTCCCATTGCTAGTGCCTCAGCAGTGGCCGTGCAGAGCACATCACTGAGACTAGGATTTATGAAAACTTTGTACCTTCAAGCAGAGAAGAAAATGTTAAAAGCCTAAAGATAGTGAAAACACAGCCACAATGATTTACTAAAACCTAAGTGTCTTCAAGAACTGACAAAAATCTTTCAAAAAGAAACAACACAGACATGCTTCAGTCACTGGTGCCCTTTTACTGCCAATCACACGGCTGGAAAGTTTTCAAGTAGGCTAGCTCAGAAAAAAAAGCTCTACCCGATCATTAGGATTTAGTCTCTTTTTTTCGAAGTTATAGTTCTTGAGTTATTATTAAATTTCTTCCGATTTACAACTTGCTCGTATGGTAAAAAACCAAAAGACAGTTTCTATAAAATCCTTACCCGTGAAGAGAATCATCCGCATGGTCTCTTCCTTTCAGAAAGTTGAGATTCAAATCCAATCTTTTAGCTGTAGTCTGAACTTCATTTGCGTCTTCTCCATTTCCAAAAACATCTAAATTGAAGCCATCAAGATCATTCTTGTGCTTTGCCAACAAATCTATCAACTCCTTGTATCCCTTGGCCCATACCATCTTGCCTAAGAAATATGCTCCTTTTGAGAAGGCTTGCTGCCCAAGTTCACTTTCAGCTGCAACTTTTTCCCCAATTTTCAAAAACTTTGGATTCACACCATGAACATTGCAAATGACAGACTTCGGTAAATCCTGGGTGGCAGCAGAAAGGCGAAGGACCTGAAAAGTGAACACGAAATGATTTAATCTAGATAATAGGATGAACGTTTCAAAAACCAGCCATTTATATGGTTAACACTGCTATAGCAGCAAAGTTTAGGTGAAGCCACCTTTAGTATCCAATGATCAGTGTATCCAAGAAATTAGTCAATTTACCTTATGGCAGTATGCTCGTGCAACCAAGTTGTTTATGTGTTTGACGAAGAATGCTTGGAGAGCCCCATTCTTCTCCCTCTTGATATATTCTAGATAATTTGTGTGGACAACACCAACAACATGATTGAACTTTGTAGTCCAGCGCTTTCCATGGTGATACCAATTCAGGTGTTCTGGCTCTTCCAGGATGGCAATGTCAGCATCTTTTGATGGAATGAACTGGGAAGTATCTCCAGCAGGTATTATGCTTCTCCTTTCTTTTGCAAACTAGAGAACAATAAGAACAAAATTATCACTTATCCTTTTACACTTCAATACTATCAACAAGATGGTGCATATTATTATCAATCAGCTACCTTTCCAGGATAAAATGAGATCTTAAAATCAGCTTTAAAGCCAATCCTTTCCTCAAGCCAGTTTCGTATATAATTCTCCTGCTCTTCTGGTGAAGTAAAAGTGAGATTGTTAGGATAAACTAGCTCTTGATCTGACTTACAAAGCCATGGAACCAGCAGGGTAACATTTTGCTTTTCAGACTTTGCTAAATATGCTGCTCGAAAAAGTGGATTAACAGCTGTTCCAGTCATCCATGGAAGACTAGCAGTTGTGACAATTGCAACATGCCTCTTCCTATCAGATGGGCGATGCTTTGATGAGTCAGTCCAAAAGCCTCCATCATAACAATGCCCTGTACTTTGAAGAACACTGGCTATTCTTAAATCCAGTTCATCATTTGCATTCTCGTCAAGGAGGGTCGATTCTCCTGAAGACAGCGAGGGTAACAAAAGTTGGTTCTTGCGACTACTACACAAGCTCTCCACTATCTTGTCACAAACATCTGAATCATAATGAAAACATCACAAAACTCAAAAACTGCATAAAGGTCAACCAACATGCAATAAGCATGTTTGGTGGAAAGAGGAAAGGCATTAGTCACATAAACAAATATTTGAAAGATGTGATATTATATTAGTTTCCCAATAACAGTAGTTTTTGCAAACAGTCACCATTGACAAATGGATTTACATGCTTTTCTTCAAGAGATGCAAATGGATGGTGTATCCTTCCACATCTGGTACTATCAGTAGTGAATATCAACATACTAGAGAAAATCACAGGAGGGTATGAGGCAGGGGTTCAATTTGCTCATAGCTGTGAAACATCCAATCACACGTATGAATATCACCTCAGCCTGGTGTGTTATAAAGAAAAAACCTCAGAATGAACACAATCCACCCCATCTATTCACTATCCTCCCCCCAAACATTCTACCCTCCACAAAAAGATAGATTCTGAACCTATTACTACTATATTTCTCACAAGACAACATTCTGAACTTTTTTAAGCATCAAGAATTACAATTTAGCATCCATGGTGGAACCGAATCATAGTCATCATACTTAAATTGTATCCAAACAACCTCCAGTTCTATCCAACAAAGTCAACAGTGCCATTGGTATGAAAAATCTTAATCTGATGAGGATTATTCAAGTAAAAGCCTCCCTTTGTATTTCATTGCCTTCTGGAAAATTGCAACTGGTTCATAAATTTTCCACACATGAGAGCATGAAATAAATGTAGGCCATGCCTTCTACAAAATATAAAGATCTCTTTAGGTACATAAAAGATCGACATTCAAGAATAGTCCAGCTAATTAAGCAGTATTGACAAAAATATTACATTCACAAGAGAGCACGCATGCATATAATCATGCCTTTGCACCCGGAGCGTAAGTTTAGAAAATTATAAAACTCAAGTTGCTTGCCTTTTCTGACACCAAGTTGGTCCAAGAATGGCTCAGATTGCCTGACCAAATATGCCAAAAGTTCAGGGACATCCAGTGGTGGTACTTCCTGCATCAGGCATACACAAGCAAAAATTTGTCATATTTATTATTCAAGAAAAGATCTTAAAAAATAGTAATATAACAATAAATAATTCTATTTATGTTTTCCTCCATGAACGGTCAGAAAGCCAGCCAGCTTGACTACACTGTAAATAATGAAGTCCTAGGTTAAGAAGTAGCCATGCTTAGTAAGGTTCCAGCTTTCCAAACAGGCTCAAAGTTCGGCCTGGGCAGTCTATGATCTTCAAAAAAAAAAACAAAATAGGAGGCAACCTGATCAAGAGAATTAATGTGCTCTTACAATTTCAAATCAAGAAGACACCACGCGCGGCAACCCTTTGGTGCCTTTTTTTATCTATTTGCTTTTATTTATCAGGAAAGAATAAAAATGGAAGACTAAGTGTAGTATACCCTCCAGCTATAGCACAGAAACTTCAAAATTGTTCACTAAGGCAAGGACAATCAACCTGCAATATTTTTATATTTACAACCATTAAATGACATATAAAGAGATTGAATTTCAAAAGTTGTAAATATATCATATAGATAGTTCTCCACAAGAATTTTTTAGCAGCATAGATACTAAGTTCATTCCTCCTGTGTGGAGTGAGGACATCAGAGCCACAACTAAAACTGTCTTTTTCTCTCTGTTTTTTCCCCTTAGATAGATAATTTGATTCTGAACAATCCCAAGTAATTTACCACAGGTTTAAGTGGTCTCAACACCCAATGTCATCACTTGCTTCCAAGTGTAAGGTCACAAAATTTGGAGGGGACACTGGTTTTTAGATGATATTGGACTTGCACAATTCATTGTGACTTGAGCTTTAGTCTAATGGATGCAAAACTAAAAATGAGTCTCGCTGTCTGGAGTTAGGGGAGATTTTGGTGACAGAATGCAAAAGTATATACAGGTAAACATCTAACCTTTGACTCCTGAGGCTCCTTGTAGATTGCTTTCTGCAAAAATGTAGACAGAATGAGACTCCTTACATTGTTAAAAGAATGAATGCAGCTAATGATCATCTAATGAATATTAATGAATGCAAAATATGCACTGATGATTTCAAAACGTTATATTGTACAGTAAGTGTAAGATTCTACTAAGCTTAGGTATCAAACATCAAACCAGGGGAGAATATTTTGGTGTGCGTACACAATCAAAGGTCAATCTCATTCATTCTGTGGAAGAATGTCTCTATGAGGATCAACACATTTCCTTCAGGTTTGAAAGCAAGCCCTGCATCTATGTCACCCAGACCCAGACTACCGTATTCATGTCAGACATGTTTACATGAACTCCTAAATGAGAGAAAATCTCATAATAATTAACAAATCTGAAACTTGAACAAGCACAACAAACCAGACCGTGGCGCACATGTTGACATAGCTTTTCATAGACGAACTCACAGCAGCCAAATGGTGAACTTAAAAAATTTACACAATGAAAATAGGGTCCTATAGCTAATTATAACCTTACTAATGTCTAGATGCCATTAGGGAAACCAAAGCATCAGCCTTTTTCTCATTACTTAAACACCAACTTCATCATTCCCAGCATATTTCAGCTTACACAAGACCATTACAGTCCCCCTCGACTGCTTCAAATACTTTAGCAAAAGTTTCTCCTTAAGCTAGTGTTTCAGATATGACCTTCCAATTTGTTAGTTAACCATCTTAAATATAAAAATGGACAACCAAAAACATTTGAGTAGGGCTGCATAAAGTCATCTAGCTTTGTCCAGCTAATAAATAAAGAGACCAATAAAACCGATCAACTAAAAAAGACTCTACTCCAAACAAAATCCCCGAATTCCCAAGTCTCATATAAGCAATAAAACTCAAAATCCTATAAAAACGAAACTGCTCATATTTTCATCTGAAAAACTGCTAAATAAACGAAGCCACGAATAAAAACAAAATAATAGTAATAACAGAAAAACATACCAAGCTAGACTTCAGTTTCTCCACAAACTCGCTATTCTTAAACCCACCAAATATCTCACCGAACTCACTTTTCTTCTCAAATTCCCTCAACCTCCTTTTCAAAACCCGTATTGGCTTCCATTCCCCAAATTGCTCTCCTCGTCCCTCCTTCCCTTCCCCCCAGAACTCCCTAAACCCCAATCTCCTCCTCCTATCAAGACCCACAACCCCTCTTCTCTCCTCTCCTTCCCCCTCCCCCGCCACAATAGCATTCTTTATCGCCGACAAATCAATCCCTAACTTCGCTCTCGGCCCCCACTTCTCTAAAACCTTCTTACTTATCTCCGGAGCCGAATAAACTCTCCGAATTTCGGAAAATTTTGGCCGCAGCTTCTTCACAAAATCAACTTCTGTAGGTGAAGTAGTGGATTTGAGCGGTGAAGATACAGAGAAGGATGCAATTGAAGCTGAATTAAAGAAATTTTCGATTTCGCGATCGAATGAGTTGGCTAAATTCTTGAATGAGTTGGCTCGTGCTCTCATGAGTTGGAGATCGGCGTCGGCTGAGTCACGGACTTCTTTCCATCCTCGTGAGATTAAAGAGAAAGGCGTGTTGTTGCTGTTGGTTCTCGTTGATGTTGAAGTGGTTTCCATGCTTAAATTTGTATAATTAGGGTTTCTTAATATGTGAAATTTTGGCAGTTAGAGAGAGTTCTTTCGTGGAAGAGAAACAGTGCAGATAGGCAAAGATGCAGACTGCAGAGAAAAGAGGAAGGAGAGGGTTTCTTTATTATTATTGGGTTTCTTTATTATTATTATTACTATTAATAATTGTTTTAACGGTTGAGAGTTGGGGGGCGTGTTTTTAGTCCGGTGAAACTACATATCAGTACTCCAATCATGTATATTATTTCATTTGGACTCTTGAGTTTGGTTACTTAGGACAGACAGATTAGGGAAATTAATGAGAAGGGATGGATAAGATTGTTTTCTTGTTTGGCATACGGTGGTGGCTAGATGCCTATTATGGAATGAAAGGATTCTTATTTTTTAATATTATTATTTGGTTTTTATTTATTTATATTTAAATACAGTGTAAATTTATTTTTGTTTGTCTATTGTCACTCTTCTCCACCCTCTTATTTTATCCTTTTTTTTATTCTTCCTCCATAAAAAAAAAAAAAAAAAACTCTTTCAAATAAGGAAATATTATCTTTTTTTTTTGTGGTTGACTATGACCGATCAAAAATATTATTTAATTGATTGTTTTTATATATTTCTATTTAGAGGGTAGAGATTGTTCGATTTTGGAAGATATATACTCAATTGAATACATCTATGTAATTGGAATACTGAATTGTAATTCTCCTTTTTATTTCTATAAGGTTCTGGAATGAAGCACGTGTACGATTGAAGACGTAGGGGGGATTTTGGCGGGTGGTGACGTGGACGAGTCACGTGGGAAGAGGAGGTGGCGCGGAAAGATTGGGTGGGGTAGATTCTCTTGCGAATGATCTTGTTAGCTTATACGAATATATTAAAGGATATGCTGCGTAGGAGTCATATTGAGTTGTATACGTGTGTGAGGTTGCACGGAGGTTGATGTGTGCACCCTTCAAATTAGCATATAAATCATTCACTTATTTTTTTGAATTATATATATACGGAGAATTAATTTGAAAAAACAATAGAAATATGTAAGAATAAAAAAATTTATTTGAAACATCTTTATAATAAATTGAATTCTTTAGAAACTTTAATAGCTTTGCGGTATAATTGTATTTTTAAATTTTTTATTTTAAATTAATTTTTTTTATTTTTAAATTATTCTAATAAGATCACATTTCAAGAATAAATTTTTTAAAATTTTAAATATGTTAGATAAGTTTTAAAAAATGTAATACTCACTAAAAAATGTAATAATTTTAAGTTTAAAACCCAAGACGCGTGCATATATATATATATATATATATATATATATATATATATATATATATATATATATATATTACACACAAAACAAATGTTAGAACAACTAACACTTTTTTTAAGGATATCTAATAACTAACTTAAATGTTTAGGAAAGTTTTTCGATGCTACATAAAATTATAGATCATGTTTTTGTCATGTAAAACATAGTTTTAAGGTACCTTAATCAAATGTTTTATATAATTACAAAATCATTATCATTTTGTCATATGCATTTAGGTGAATTAATTATTATTATTATGAAGTCGCCACATGGCCCACTTGCGTATACAAAGAAGCAAGGAAACTTAATTTTCCCATGTCGGCAGTATTTGAAATTGTATTTTAAAAGTATTTTTAAAAAAAAGTTAATTTTTTATTTTTTTATTTTAAATCAATATATTTTTTATGTTTTCAAATTATTTTGATATATTGATATAAAAAAGTTTTAAAAATAAAAAAACATATTATTTTAATATATTATAAAATAAAAATCATTCTAAAAAATAACCATTACTATATATTCAAACAGCAGCAGGAAAAGAAAACAAAAATATGCAGTCTTATTGACGACAAGAACGATGAACAGTCAAGCTGTCCATTTGATGATGCTTGCTTAGACTCTTCAAAGGCAAAGATGCTCGATTGTTAGCCAGCCGAAGACATTTTCAAAAGGGTTTCGAGCTTTTCAATCACATTTTTAAAGTGTAGTTTACGTTAAAGACAAATTTGAAGACTTAAACAACTACCCATTCAAGTTCACACAGGCTCAAGTGGCTTGCTGTATCCCAATTGTGTTTGTCGGCTAAATTATTGGTATATGTTTTATAAAGGGAGAAATGTGATTTTTAAAAGTATTTTTAAATTGAAAATGTATTAAAATAAATTTTTTTATTTTAAATATTACTATATTAAAATCATTTAAAAAATCAATTTAATATTAAAAAAATACTTTAAAAAATAAATTATAATATAAAAATAAACACTCATGTTACCCCACCATTGTTTTGTTTATTATGTTCTTCACCTTGCATGTCATGACAAAATATCCTTATGCTTTAAGGACTGCACTGTTACATCAACATCATCGTGTAGCGTGTACACTAGCTATTGGTTTACACTATGTTGAGAGTCGGAATATAAAAAATAAAAATTAATCCTGGTATCATGTCTTTTAAAAAACAGATTTTAATCGCGAAATGAAAAATATTTTTATTTAATATTAAGATGAGAAAACATGGGTGTTTTATTTGGGTTAATTTGAGTTAACTTATGAAATTTATAAAAATAATCTTAAAAAAAATAAAAAACCTCAATCCTGAATTAATTTAATATTAAAAGATAAAATTAATAAAAAAATATTTAATTAAAAATAAAAAACTTGAGTCAACCAAGAAAACTTGCGAAGAAAGTCATGCACGTCATAATATTAAATAATATTTTTTATTTTATAGACTATTTTTTATTTAATTATACGACAATAAAGTGTATGGTAATTTTTGTATGAAAAATATTTTTAAAAAGTGAAAAAAAAAATTGTAATAGATACGTGAGACGGAAATAATAAAAGTAAGTCATTGATAACAAATAGTAAAATTACATTCTCTATGAAAAATTAGAGATTTGATTTTTTTTTAATAAAAACAACTAAAAAATACCTTAAAAATCCTGATAAATCTATATATTGTCTCCAAAAACAATTTAAAGAGCCTAAAAATTTTCCCATGAAAAAATGTACCTTAATAAATATTTTAAGGGAAAAGAAAACATAGGTGAAATTTTTTTTTTATCATATGAAACTTATTGATATTGATATTAATTATTTTTGTGATAAGAATAGTCATCAACGACTACTTTCATTCTCTACGCATGAATCTAGTAAGCCTTAGTGAACGTGTTAAGAGCTTTAGTGAATTAACTATTTCAATCTAGTTTGCGAGATGACAAACCGTGCAAGAGCTTTAGTGAATGTGTGTTTTGTTAATGTTAATTTTGTATGTTTGATTAAAAAAAAAAGAGAGAGGTGGAGAGCGTTTTGAAAGCACAATTCTAAAAAAATATATGTTTTTTAATATATTGAATCATTTTAATACATTGATCTCAAAATATTTTTTTAAAAATAAAAAAATATCATTTTAATGCATTTCGATATAAAAAAAACTTTAAAAAACAACCGTAACCATACTTTTAAAAAAACATGTAACCATTAACGTCACAACCAAGCAATGACCCTATTTATTTTTATATTTCAAAAACATTTGTAAAAAAAATTGAAATTTTTTTAAAAATTTTTTTGCTTGAAATTATATATTTTTTTATGTTTTTATATTGTATTCATATCAAAAATAAAATTTTAAAAATAAAATAAATTATTTTAATATATTTTTAAATAAAAAATATTTTAAAAAACAATCATAATTATACTTTTAAGATCCAAATTATACCAAGTATTGTTCACATGGGCTTTCCAAGCCCATGATCTACAAATGATTATTTCTCCTCTGTTTCAGTACTCTTTCCTCTCTAGCACTTTTCTTTTCTTATTACAAGCCGAGAAGAAAACGAGCTAGGCTTGGCTAATCTGGTCACCTCCTTCATCAAAACGACGGTAGATTAAATTAATAATGTACGCTAAGAAATGAATCCTTCAACCGTGATCTTTATCAAGAAGCCATCCCTAATGAGCTAATGGCTCATCGGTTCTCTTCAACCAAATTACAGAACACTAGCTTAATGGTACACACTATGTTATGAGTTTCTATTTCAATTAATAAATATTGTCGTTTAATTTTAAATTTTTGTATTAAAAGAATTGGTTTATGTACACAAACCGGTTTATTTAATTTATATAAAACATTTGTCATAACAAAGTTGAGATCCACTTGTCTCTTACATAAAGAAAGATTTTTTTTTTTTAATAAACTATCGAGAGACAATTGTGTTACACAAAATATTTTTTTTCTATGAATCATTAGAAAAGTTTCTTGAAGAGAAAATTCAAATAAAAAATATAAAATATATACTTTGATAATTTTTATGCTACTATATGAAAGTAAAAATAAAGGAATAGTAAATTTGAGAAAATTGTATAAACAATCACACAAAAAAAAAAGGCATTTCATTCTTATTAAATATCTAAGAGAAATTAAAAAAAAAAAACCATTATGCATATTAGTTTTATATATAATCATTAATAAAAAAAAATTCTAACATTATCATTCAAAACCTTTAATTTTATTTAAAAGTATAGTGTCATCATATGATTTTAAAATATTATTTTGATTATTTTATTTAAAATAAAAATATTTTAGACTCCAATGAGTAGCTGTTGAGTGCCCCTAAAAATGACCGTGTTAAACAACTCTATCAGAGTTCTTGTTTAACTATATTAAAAATATAAAAAAAATTAAAAAAATCAAAATATTATTGTTTTAATAATAAAAAAAATAGTTAACGGATTATAATCAAATTTTTTACCAAATCTCGTTAGATCAATCTATTGAGTCACCCCATATTTTAACTTCCTCAATTTCTTTTAAATTCATCCTAGTTTTAGCTCGAAATCAACCCACTGGGCTGAATTTCATTGTAACATATACTAAAAGGGATCAGTATTTTATTGTGGACTGCACAGTGCAATCCACAGTAAAACAACGATGCCTTAGGTTTGTTTTTTTTTTTTTTAAGTTGTCTCATTTTTTTCAGCTGTTTTTTTTAATGTGTTTTGGGATTTTTTTTTTTGCGTCTTTCTTTGTTTTTTTTTAATTTAGTTTATCAATGTTAAATTTTTTTTTTGTGGTTATCAAACTTTCATGACACGTTTTCTGAGTTTAACGGGTTAACCTGATTTAACAAGTTAACTCAATTTTTTTTTTTGCTTTTTTTTTTCTTTTAAATTAATTTTTTTTTGTTTAGTTTAGTTTGTTAATATTAAATTTTTTCCTATTTAGTCATCAGACTTTCATGACACATATCTCGAGTTTCACAGGTTAACCTGGTTTCACGGGTGAACCCAGTTAATTCTGGGTTGACCCGTTAATTTTGTTTTTTCATAAATTTTATTTGTTTAATTTATTTTGTTAATGTTAATTTTTTTATTTAGTTATCAGACTTTCATGACACAGATTCTGAGTTTAACGGATTAACACGGTTTGACAAGTTAATCCAGATTTTTTTATTTTTTTTATTTTTAAATATTTTTTTTCGTTTAGTTCAGTTTGTTAACATTTATTTTTTTTTATTTAGTTATCAGATATTTATGACACGGATTCCAGGTTTGACGGGTTAACCTCGTTTGACGAGTTAACCTTTTTTTGCTTTTTTTTTTCTTTTTAATTATTCTTTTCGTTTAGTTTAGTTTGTTAATGTTAAATTTTTTTCTATTTAGTTTTTTTTTACTTCTTAGAGATTTTTTTTTCTTTTTAATTAATTTAGTTTATTAATATTAAATTTTTTTTCTATGTAGTTCTCAATTGATGCCTTTAATTTTTTTTTTATGCATTTAACTATGGATTGCATAGTGCAGTTCATAGTGAAAAGGCTGGTGCCTTTTGTTTTTTTTTCTTTTCAATTAATTTTTTTTGTTTAATTGTTAATGTTAATTTTTTTTCTATTTAGTTATCAAACTTTCATGACACGGATTCCGGGTTTGACGAATTAACCTGGTTTGACGAATTAGCTCGGTTAATTCTAGGTTAACCCATTAATTTGTTTTTTTCTATTTAGTTATCAAACTTTTACGACGTGAATTTAAGGTTTGACGACTTAACCTGGTTTGAAGGGTTAACCCAGTTAATCCATATTTTTTTTCCTTTTTCTTCATATTGGTTTTTTTTAATTAATCTATTTAATTATCATACTTTTATAACACGACTTTGCAGCCAGACCCACGTCCAATGCTATTGGGTCTAGTATTGCAGCCAAACTCACTTAAATTTGGGTCATGCAAGTTTAATGTTATTATTAATATTATAGATATTACTCTTGAGTTAGGCGTTGCAACCAAACCTAAAATTCTTGGGTATAACTTTGTAGAAAGACCAAATACTTTTAAATCTTAATTTTTTTTAAAATATATAAAATAATTGACCCATAATATCGTGATGTAACTAGTAAGTATACTATAAATAGTGAACAATGAAATGATGAATTGTGTTGAGTGAAAATAATTGTAATTTGCGATCTGCAATGGAATTATTAGCCCGGCCCAGCATACGGCCTGCAATGGTGACAGGTGTTAAGATAATGCCACGTACACACCTCTTTGCTTAACAGGGAAGGTTTTTAATACAGAGCAAAATCGTCATCAGTAGGAAAGAACCATTCTTCTGTTTTTGCAATCTGTTTAACGCTTTGGGAAAGGAAACAAAAAGTGCAGAGAAGGAAGAGAGATAGAGATAGACATGGGGCTGCTTTCTAACAGGTTTGGTTTGTTTGATCCATTTTTTTTTCGTTTTTTCCAATGTTATATTACTAAATTTCTGATTTATAAATACTGGGTTTTGAAAATAAAAAATAAAAAATACAGGATTAGTAAGGAAAGCCTGAAACCAGGAGATCATATATATTCATGGAGGACTGCTTACATCTACGCCCATCACGGTACTCCCTCTCCATCTTCTTGTTTCTTTTGTTATGAAGGTTTATTTTTAGAGGGGTGGGGGGTTTGCTGTGTTGCGATAGGGTTAACTTTCTTTCTGCTCTCGTCATTTCTCTCTCTCTTGTTTCGGTGGTGATCCTGTAATGAATTGCAAAAGGCTGTTTCTTTTCCATGCGTCGGTGACAAAACTAGCAGCCAATAATCAGTAACCATTTTTAAATTTAGCCGCAAAATAAACAATGGAGTTATAGTTCTCATGGGATTTTTATACCACCAGCATATGCTGATTGGTAATTGTTTATATATGTATCTCGAGAACCAAAACGGTTGATGGGGAAATGGGTTTTAAGCATGATTGGAATTGGTAATGTTTAAGATGAATTACTATAGTGTTTTTATTGAACATTCTTCTTTGTTCTTATCCAAAATGCACCAAAGTGGTGTAAAAGCTATGACCTGCAAAAGTAGCTTTGGGAGCATGATTGCATGCCATCACATTCTATGCCATCACATTATTGATTAACCAATATTGATATAGAATTTTGTAGTGTGCGACGACTGCATTGCATGACCAAAAGCAAAATAAAATAGTGGACTGCAAAATAGTATTTATCTGCAATTGCTAGTTGCCATCATTTCTGTTTGCTATATAATCTTTTCTTGTGGTCACAGCATCAGTTGGTGCGCTGCTCTTGTTTTCTTTTAAGTTTTTACATCCTACTCAACTTGTGGATGATACAGGCAGAGTAACTTTGTGGTGACTGATTTCTGAGTTAGTTGGGTTGAGATCATGAACGGTTGCATGGATGGTTTGCATAGGAACTCGGTAAATGCGATGGTGTAGAATTTGTTCTTTTGAATGTTATATTCATATGTAAAAATCTGGAAATGTCTTCTTTTGAGAGATGTTTTGCTAGCGTGCAGAGAAATAGAGCTCAATTCTAGCCGATGTCGAGTCGCTAAAATTGTTTACATCTGTATTTTTTCATCCACCCCTTCATACTTCTTTTTTCTTGTTCTGTAAATGCAATTTGATTCCCCAGATAATAAGCCTTGATACTCCTAAAATGATACCATGCTATCAATAGGGTTTTTCTAATTATTTTTCTTGTTCTCTTTTAGGAATCTACATTGGGGATGATAAAGTAGTTCATTTTACCAGGCGCGGCCAAGAAGTAGGAACAGGGACTGTGCTGGATGTCCTCTTGTTAAGCTCAGGACCAGCCCGCTCCACCGTGCCTTGTCCCAACTGCACTATGCAGCAAGATGGTCATGGGGTCATCCTCTCATGCCTGAACTGCTTCCTTGCTGGTGGCATCTTGTATCGGTTTGAGTATGCTGTCAACCCTGCTCTCTTTCTTGCAAAAGTGCGAGGTGGAACTTGCACTCTTGCTGTCTCAGACTCATATGACGTCGTGGTCCATCGAGCGAAATACCTTCTTGAAAACGGATTTGGTTGTTATAATGTATTCAAGAACAACTGTGAAGATTTCGCTATTTATTGCAAAACTAGCCTGCTTATTGTGGATCAAGGAACAATGGGACAGAGTGGCCAAGCAGCATCCATCATAGGGGGGCCTCTTGCAGCTGTTTTATCTGTGCCAACGCGTCTTGTGACCACCAATATTTATGGGATGGCAGCAACAGCTGTTGGGGTTTATTGCGCTAGCAGGTATGCTGCTGATATTGGCATGAGGAGGGATGTAGTGAAGGTGTCAGCAGAGGATTTGACAAGGAGGCTTGCAACAGGCCTTCTCCAGGTGATTGAACCCCAAATTTCAGTGGTTCCAATCCAAGCGATTCAATAGCTCACCCCCAATAAGTATATGAAAGTTATATTATTCTTGATCTGGTCAATAAATGGTCTGGGACTCTTTAAGGATCCCTCTACATGAGAAAACGCTGTAACATTGACAATTTGTTCCATGGTAAGCACTGATTTGGAAACGCTACTTAAAAGCCAGCTTTTGTCTTATCCATGCACTTGTGTGTTGTAATATATTGTTGCCGTTTTAAGAGGCATCCTATATGACTATGTTTTGTGCTTTCTTATACTTTCTACTCGAATGCTGCGATTTCCATTTTTATGAAGTGCTACGAAGCTGGTATCTTCTCATTCTGTAGCTTAGGGATTCTGCTCGATCCTTTGTTGTAACCTGCTAAGCAGGTGTTGAACAAAAATACGACTAAAGGGCAATGGAAATGATTTGTATCGAACACAACTCAAGGGAAAGATTGTTTCCACCGGTATGGATCCTATATACAGAAAACATTATCAGAACTCCTCACATGTCGGTATTTTTGCAAGTTCTGTGATGGCACAATGTTCATTCAAGCAGCGAGGGTTCAAACTTTCAATTGCTCGTTTCCAAACCAGTGTGATACACCTGTGGCTCTGTTCTAGGAGCAACAAATGCATCACGCAAGAGCCGAATGCTTGCCTCTTTTCTGTAGAGATGACTGACGTCTTTCCCGTTATTTTTCCAGAGAGAGACGAAATCTTGGCCTTGTTAAAAGCAATCAAAATATACTAAACCACCCAGCAGCAGCCTGGCAATAATCAGTAATCTGATACAAAATTGAAATACCGCAAGGGATATATATGCCATATTAGAAACAACACTTCAGCTCGATATATATCCCAACGGGCAGTGAGGGATCAACTACATTAAATACGAAGCACAGCATCTGGATGTCAGCAAAACTTAACAGTTAGAAGCTTCCTTCGAAGACTTCAAAGACTCCAACATTGAACCATATCTTTCCATTTTATTGATCTCCTAAACAAGTAGAACTGCATTTATACAACCATCATTCTCTGGGTTATTTGTTACTTGAGCATACTTCCCTGCATCAACATCATAGAAATGCCAAATTAGCAAAAGTAGTTGAAAGATGTGATTACAATTTAAACAATATCTGCAGTGAAACCAGGTTTGACAGGCCAGACTCACCCCATACAACTTTACCAGCTGGTGTGACAAGACCTAATTCACTAACATTCACCTGAAATTTAGAATGATGAAAAATAAGTTCACACTCCCCAAACAAGGAATATAACTATATCATGGGCTCATAGAAATAAAATGACATTTGATATGTTTGTGTGTGTTTTACCTCAATGATAGTGCCCTTAGTGATAACACCAAGAGATGTGTACGTAGGACCATTAGGGTTTTTCTTTACTCCAATGATCTCAAGGTTGAAGGTGCACTTGAGTTCAGGGTGTGTAACGTGAGCCTTAGTAAATCGCAACCCAGTAGGACGAATAAAACGCTCATACTTGGGAGGTTTTCTTGTAAAACCCGGTCCCACAAATGTGGCCTTCGTGACCATTCGCTTCCACTGCTTGGCTGCAAAAGAAAGCCAGCAACATTAGGGTGGTTCTAGGTTATCATCCCTAGGATGTTTTTACATAATAAAAAAAAACTAATCCTCAAATGTATGTGAAAACATTATCTTTGTACCATAAGCACATGAACACAAGCCTCATGGATGGGAAAAAAACATGTTTACAAAGTGTTTGGGACAAAAGGCAGGATTTCTTGTACTTAATTATTTCTAATCTGTGAACTGATAGTTCATTACCCACTTCCCTAACTAACCACGACCTTCATTGCATATAATACAAATTCAGGTATCAAATTATGTTTATCTACAAGCCAATAAATTTGTTAACCCACATTCCTAACTGACCATAAGTTGAATTGAATGTTATCCACATTCATGTGCAATTGCAAATGTCTAATAAGAAGAGCTTAATGTAGAAAGGAAAAAACTTGGTGAAAAGCTTACTCTTCCGTTTGCCAGATCGAATAACTTTAAACATTTCATCCTCTGCAACAGGCCTCACCTAAAGAAAGAAAAGGCCTTCCAGTGAGATACTTATAATAATTCAAAGTAACGAGCAACAGCATACACGAACAATAACTCATGGAGAATAAGTCAGAGAAGCACAAATGGAGGTGCTAAGGAAAAAATTAAACTCCATCTTACCTTAGGTAGAGGGACCTCCCATTTTCCAGCCTTCTCTTTCCTCTTTTGCTTTATACTGTTGCTAAGAATCTACTTGAAGCACCAAGTCACATATTTTATCTCAGAACATGTAGGAACAAGAGAGATGATTTATAGTCATATCAGCCAAAAAGCATCAAGAACTTACCTTTGCTCGTGTAGTGTTTTCACGATCCAAAAGATAGGCAGGAACAGCTCCATCTTGAACGTCATCATCCACCTTGCGCCTAGATGTTGACTCCTCATGCATAGCCAATCTGTTAACATAATACAAAATTATCCACATGCAAAACTGTCAATAACTGCTTGCTCCACAAAGAAGAGATTGTGTAAAAAGTACCCAGACAATGTTGACATCCCAATGCTGCATAACTACATAACCACAAGCTATATATGGAAAAAACCAATTTGACAAGCAAATATAACTACACCAATTCATTTCTTTTGCATGTATTCCAACCAAAACTTCAACAAATTTTGAAACAGAAAAATAGAGGATAAAGCGAGAGAAGTACGCTCAAAGGTAAACACAAAAGCTTTGCCAAAAACTCTAAAAGGACACAGCTATAAAATAAAATTCCCCTGCTGAAAGGGAAATACAGCAAAGCCGATAAATACCCACATGGTTAGCTTGAGTACTTTGCTTTTCACCTTTAGATCAGCATTAAGAAGGAAAAAAAAAACTGCTCAACAAGCATCACAATGAGAAATGAAAAACAACTGAAAACTTTAAATTTGATTTGCACTGCTATCCCAGCTTGCAGTAAGAACAAGAACTAGTAATAATTTCAACCCTAAAAAAAGCACACACCAATAAGCTGGCAGAGCACAAACATAGTAGTCTTGTATGATCAAACTTAACTACCAACAATTCAGATTGGCCTGCACACAATACAGAAGATGGAGCAAAAATGAAAGAAAAGACTAACGTTTTCTTCATGAGAGCCTTCTCAGCATAATTTTTCTTCGCGATCATCTTTCCTTTAATACCCAATGCCTGTTCCCATCCAACCACAAAACAGCAATAACACTCGCATTAAAAAAAAAGTAAACTCAAGAAAGAGAAAAAAGTGTAAGAACAAAGAAGACCTTCTGGGCTCTCTCAGAGTGTTTGTGGACTTCACGCGCCTCCTTCTTGCGCTTGCGCTCGAAGTGGTCGAGGCGGTATCCATGCCTCTTCCTGTGCAGCTCTATGTAATCTCCTTGCGGCTACACAAAATAAATCAATCAATCAAACTAAATCCTTCTTAATCAATCAATGAAGAGATAAGTTCATCGGAGGCAAACCATGGTGGATTCCCTTTCAGAATCAGTTTACAGAGATTTCCTTTTATTTTTCTGTGTGTGAGAAGGAGGAAAGGAAGAGAAACCCTAATTCGGGGTTTTGGTTTTCAGGAGAAGAAAATGTGGTTGGGGTTTTGAAAGCTTGGATCCCTGCAAGATGACCAGTTACTGGATCGGTGTAGCGTTTGGGCTGAGCCTATGAGAGTCTGGTTGGGCTGGGCTGGGTTCCTGCAACATCTTTGGGCTTTCATGTATATCGGGGGATTTTGAACTTGGTGGACTTCTATTTTGGGTCCGCAAATTCTTCCTAGCATTCACTCCTTTACCCATAAATTCTTCTCGGATTAGTATTTTTTTTTTCTTTTAAATTCGGATGTCAACACCAAAATAGAGGGTAAAAAAAAGTGTGCTCCTCATTGCACATCAATGAAAAAAATCAATTTTTCGTCATTTTGATGAATCAAGGCTGACATGGTGAAGATTCACCAAACAAGGGCATACCGTTTTTTTATGCGCAACGCAGTGTACACCAATAACATACCGAGAGGTCAGCCTAAGACCTGAATTACGGGTTAAGTTGTATGATTCATGTAAATTAAGTTTTGATTTTTAAAAAATCTTATGAGAAGATGTTATTTTGAGTTTTAAAAAAATGATTAAAACAATATTATTGTGATAAAATTAATATTATCAACTGAGTTAGTCAAATTAAATTATATCAACTGAATATCTTTTTTTACATCATAAAAAAAGTTAACCTAACCTGCAGGCCACTAATTAACCAAAGTACTAGTTTTTGGCTGGTTTTGTGAGATAAAGGTCACATTGCAAAAATCCCCAAGTTGCGTGTTCAGAAAGGATATTGTGCAATAATAAGAAATTAATTTTAGTGCAATCATTTATAGTAGTAGGTGGTGTAATAATAAGAAATTAAAACTTAAGGATTGAAATTATGTGGTTGTTTAAATGATAGTTATTAGAGGGTTATATAGTTATTAATTTTAAAATTCGTAAAATTAGTTGAAATATATACAATTTAATTTAAATATTTATATTAATTAAAAAATAAAAATATTGTGCGAAAACATCATTTCAGGATGTAACAAAAGCATATATAAATATGCTTGGCCCTATACGTGTCTTGCGGGTTAGGCAAAGCCACAAAGACATGCTTTGGCCAATGGCCATTTATATGGGTTTTTTTTTTTCTATTTTTTTGAATGCCTTGCCGTCGAGGAAATTGTTTTAGTGGCTCCTTGATAATGCTTCCACCATAGCATCAGATGATGCTTTGCATATTTGTACTTTTCACTGTTTGCCGAAGAGGCCTCGGGCCACTTGGGCACGAACGTTGGACCAGAAAGAGACATGTCATGTGGGTCTGAATTCACGTCTCATATGCTATCAATAAGAAAAGTTTGGGTATATTCTCAATTATCAAGTTATCTGGATATGAAATTTATCCATTACCTCTTCTATAATAATAATAATAATAATAATAATGGACCTAAAAGGTAAGTGTCCCAATTCTTGAAGAATCTTTTAGTATTTTCAAGTTGATTGTATATATTCGTGACATCTTTTTATTAAAGATCTTCGTGCTAAAAGTTGCAAAGGAATAGCACTACCTCAACTAATTTAATGCTTGAATAAGACAGTGTTTGGGAATATGGTGCAAATCGCATTTTAAATAAATTTAAATTTTTTTTTTTGTTAAAATTAAGTTCGGTTTGTATTTTTTGGATCGTTTTGATGTGCTGATGTCAAAAATAATTTTTAAAAAATAAAAAAGCATCATTAACATGTATTTCGGCATGAAAAGTTATTTGAAAAGCAACTGCTACCAAACTGCCCATAGCTTTCAAGTACGAGTTTGTTATTGAAATAACAGTTATTTTTAAAATATTTTTATTTTAAAATTATTTTTTATTTTTAAAAATCGATTTTTAATATTAATGCATATAAAAAATTCAAAAACACCAAAAAATAATTTTAATATATATATATATAATTTTTTTTTTATATAAACAACATCTTGACCATGTGCACTAAACAAGCTCCAAATATTTTAATAAAAACTAATTGTATGGCAGGCAATTTGGCACGACTTTCAAATGGTCAAAAATAGATTTAGTTCACGTGATTGCAGGAAGATGGACATGGAATTCAAGCAGGACACAGTGTTAACGAAATTATCATGCTTTCCACCCTCCAAAAAAACAAAAGGAAATTATCATGCTTTCGGTACTTTTGAGGGCACCATCCTCAGATTCATGGCCTTTTTCTTCTATCGAACACCAAAAGCTAGAGCTTTTTTACAACACCACGATGGATGCGCCTTAAAAGAGGAGGCATACAAGTCAAACTTTGGACTATGAAATCCGGAGACTGGTATAATTAGCGAGGACATGTATGGTAACGTGGTTTAATCTTTATTTAAAATTGCTTTTGGTTTAAAAAATATTAAATTGATATATTTAGATATTTTAATATAATTTTATGTGTTGATGTAAAATAATTTTAATTAATTTTTAATTAAAAAACACTTTTAAAAAATATCATATATCATATTATTAAACAAGCAATAATTAATTTTAAGGTGAATTTTATCCTAACAACATATTTTAAGTAGTCTGTTAATCAATATATACTATGATTTTATATTCATCTAATTGAAAACTCTTTTATAATTTATTTTTTTAAACCACGTTCACAAAAGTTATCTCCATACCCTACACATAATAAATTTGATATATTAATATGCATGGTTTGATTAATTTTATTCATGAAGATATTTTAAACTTCATTTTTAATACAAACAATATGAGATAAAAATTTGTCTAATATATGAAAATCCATTTCCTAAAAATATATAGGTAGGAAATTCATTGTAACACAGGATAAAGTTTATTATGGATAGTAATAGTGGATCAACTCTTGTACCCTTCATCAAATCATCTAATAAGACCGACCTTAAGGTTAACATCGTTTTTTTCATGTAATTCATTTGTCATTTTTATTTTAATCGGGGTACAAAGCCCTATTCCCCTTATTTCTCTTTTTTAGAATAATAAAATACTTTTACTACCTTTAAAAGCAAAAAAAAAAAATCAGATAATTGACTTCTAAGAGATTTTTTGAAATTTCACAATTTTTAGCACAATAAATTTAATAAATTCTCCTTGGTGCCAAAATTAATTTAAGCTTCTTTTAGGGTCATTTTAGATTTTCATATGGATGTTTTCTTTGTAATCAAATGGATAGAAGGTAAATTGTTCTTCTACAATAATTAAAAAATATTAAATTTCAAACTTGTCAAACGCAAGCCTTGCACATGGAAGTGCGTGGAAGGAGTCACGAAGCTTTGGAGGCGCATGAATAGTTATCCGATGGTGGAAAATTTTCTTCCTCGTGTTAGTCGATTTCTCACTGTTAGTGTACATGTCTTGTAATCAATTAATTAGTTATATGTGTTATTAGCTTTGTTCATGTAAATATATTTAATTTATTAATAAAGGTTTATTTATTTTTAATATTCATAAAATATTTGATTAATGAATTAAATATTTAATCAATGAATCTAGAGTAAAGATAAAGTACCTGAGACAAAAATATTTTGCATATAAACTATAAAGTTATTATAATTATATGATTCTTATTGCATCAAAGCATTATCCCTGAAATGTTCTTTGTCAATACTTTATTAAAACTGGATATCAATTAGAGTTGTTGAGACTGGTATATATTATGTTTTTTTTATTTATGAAAGAAATTAGTTACTCTCATAAGTTGAGGTACAAGAAAAACCTATAACTAACATATAGGTTCTTGTTAGATGACATGTTCATTGAATAGACTTGCATCAAAATTTTATATGGAGAGATCACTTATATCTATAGAAAGGCTCGCATAATGGTTGTGTAAGTGATCCTTAGACTTAAGATCACTATAGAGTGTTATGTTTTGATCATGTTACATGTTATCCTAATCAAAGGTAACAAATGAGCAGATATTAGGTATAACATAAACTATATAAATGTATTTAAATAATCAATAAAGGATTCATCATCCTTGGTGAATAAAGGAAAATATTATATTTGTTCTTAAATAGTATTTATTGTAAATCCTTGTGTAAGGTGGAATGAGATTTGTAAGGAGTTTTAAGTCTTATTCAAAGAATCAATGACTATGGTGTTAAGAACAAATATGATTTGACATAGTAGCACACTCCATACTATAATATCTAAATTAAAACATTGTTGATGAAGAGATAATAATTACATTGAAAAACTAATCACTGAAAGGTTAAGTCAAATCACATATGACTTTCCTAATACTTAGGGATCATGACAAGTTACTAGACATTATATTTAATCTTTAAATATAATTAATCAATTGTTGAATTGATAATAAATTAATTTTTTTAATTTATTTAATCCTATTTTATTTAGGACTATAATTTATATTTAGGCTAACTTATTATAGAACCTAATAAGTCACACACATAACAATCATTGGTCATAAATAAAAATAGAATGATTAATCAAGTGTGGCTTAATTATAAATAAGTTGAAATTAAGGACTACATTGTAATTTATTGAGGGAATTACAAATATAGACCTAGAAAAATCAAGTACAGACTTGATTGAATAAATTTATAGAATAAGCCTAAAATAATATGTTAAAAATATTATTTAAAGGGCAAAATGATATTTTACCGTATATAGAGTTTTTAGGTTTCGCTATAAATAGAAAGTTATGTTTCATATTTCTTATTAAAAGAGTTTCAAGGTGAGAAGAATACAATACATAAACGTATAAACACAAAAGAAAATAGCTAGCACTTTAAGGTATAACAATCTCTCTCATCTAAAAAAGTTTAGGAGATTTCTCATTAGTAGTTCGTGTAGATTATCATTAAAGACCTAACAATTAGACAACTTATAGTTTGCGACAACTATCCTTGAAGCATATATTCAAAACTGAAAAGAAGTTCAGATATTTAAGTAATCTTTGCATAAATTCTAAATAACTCTAAATCTGTTTAATAGGATCCTTGAGACTCTAGAAAAAATTTTAAATTTACCATTTCTATTGCATGTATGTGTTTCAGGAAACCTAACACCCACAACATCCTCTTCCTCCACAAACAACACATGTTAAATTATGTTGGATGAATTGTTGTTGGAGGCGTTTTCTTTTTCTCTATCCTCCCTCGAAGCTTATGCTTGGCATTTAAAATTTTCAGGGCAGTCTCCTTAGTTGAGAATATTTAAGTATCAATCCTTATTATTATTATTATTTAATTTATATCCTTGAACCTTTTGTATGTACTTTATTTATTTTTTAATTGCATCCTATAATCTAATTTTTTTAATTTTTCAAATTTGGTCCTGATTGTTTTTTTTCTTAATTTTCTTCTTACAACTTTTGTAAACTTTCAATTGTTTTCAATTTCATCATTTAATCGAAAAAATTAATTTGTTAGTTTTTTTTTTAATTTGGTCCTCATACTCTTAGTGGTTTCTTCTTTAATTCTTTTGTGAAATTGACTTTTCTATTCAAGTTATCCCTCTAATCCAAAATTATCCATCCTTTAATTATTTTTTTGTTCAATTTTGATCATCATTCTTTTAATTGCTATTGTTTTCTTTTGATTTCTTTTTTTGTTATTGATTTTTTTAAAATTTCCTCTTTTTAACATTTGATTTGTTGAAATTTGGGCTTCATGGTTTTTTTTAGGTTTAGTGCTTTCAATCAAATGGCCTGGATTACAAGTTCACGTTATTTTTTTACTTATTTTATTTTTCGATCTCATTACTTGACGCTAATTTTTTTTCAAAAATAGTCTTTATGATTTTCTTCATTCTCCTTTTTATAAAATTATCTTAATCTCATGACTTGATTGTGAGTTTGTTAGGTTAACCAAGGTGGGCTTGCACCTTTTTTGATTTTTTATCTTTTTGTGTGATTGAATTTTTTTTAAAAAAAATTATAATTTAATATTTGATTTGTTGAGCCTTCATGTTTTTTCCAAACTTGGTGTTTTCGATCAAATGGCCGCGGACATGAGTTTTATAGGCTAACAAGGATTGACATAAATTTGTTTTCACTTATTTTTTCTCCATCTCATAATTCAACATAGGTTTTTTTTTTTAAATCTAGGCTTTGTTATTTCTTTTTTTTTTCTTTTATGTTGAGTTATCCCGATCTCATAAACTTACTAGTGGGTATGATGGGCTAACTTGGGCGGCTTTAGGCCTTTTTCTAGCTTACCATGGCTTTTTTTTTTAATATTTTTTTATGTTTGGTTTTTTCCTTTTCAATTTCATCTTTCAATATTTGATTAATTGAAAATTGAGTTTCAAGATTTTCTAAATTTGTTGATTCTGGTCAATTGACTCAGATCACAAGCTTAATGGTTCAACACATGTTGGCATCTTTTTTTTTTTTTATTTTCATTTTGGTTTTCATCAATCGGCATCATTTGACATTGATTTTTTTCTTTTTTAAAAATGTGTTTGCATTAACTAAACCTTATTTTTTTCTCAAAAAAATTTTATTTGACCTATAGCAAAGTGTGAATCAAGTAGACACATATAGAGCAAATCAATATCTTTTTTTGTTTATGTTATTTACAATGATTTTTTTAAAATTATATTATTAAATTAACTTGGTTTATTTAACCTATTTAAATCAATAATTTGGATTTTATATCTTTTTACTTTTCTTAAAAACACTAGCATTATCTTGACAATTTTTTTCTACTTGAATTTTTTTTACCTTATCCGCTAATGGAGCAAATCATCTATTTATTAACATCCTAAATAGTAAGCAATCAAAATATGTATCATCATCATCGTAGCAATATCATTTTGAGGGTTTAATAATGATAACACACACACACACACACACACACATATATATATAAAGCTCAATCACAAGCCACCTTTCCACCGCCATATAGAGCCATTGAATGTGAAATAAAGTATGCCAGGAAAGGATAGATACAGACATGCGTGACCACCTTAGCTGTTTGTGTCGATGAAAGGCTCATGATTGGTCCAATAAGTTCAAGTAACTACAATTTTTATGACCTAATATATATTTCCAAGTAAGTACAGTTTTATGACCTAAAAATATTTATATATCTTTTTCTTTGGAACAGGGTTCATAAATGATTTAAAAGCTCAATCACTACCCACCTTTGCACCGCCAAGAGCTTACCAGAATTTAGAACCGATGAATGAGAACAAAAGTATATCAAGGAAGAATAGATATATACATGCGTGACCCCTTTAGCTGCTTGTGTCGATGGATGGGAGGCTAATGATTAGTCCAACAAGTTCAAATAACTACAATTGATGTAAGAAATAACTTACAGTAGCCTTAAATTAAAAAAACAAGTGAGAGTTTTTCTTGTATTTTAGAATGATTAATACTCTAAGATAAATGAAAGCTCTTAAGAAATATAAAGGTTCTAAATTTTTTTTTCTGGATGATTTATGGTGTATTTAAATCCTTTAAACATTGTCGTTTTCAGAGAAAGAAAAGATTTTACTTTCGATGACATTAATAATGAACAAATATCTCTTATATATCATTAATGAAATAATAAATATAATAAGTGTCTTAAAAGACTTTTTATATATATATATATAACTCAAATAATCATTTTAGAAGCAAGGTTCATTATCTTAAATACTCAAGACATGAGATACAACCTGATCTAGGTTAAAGAGCATGATTGTTCATTCAATTACACGTTTAGTTTAAATGCTTATTTGCATGGGTACATGTTATTTTGGGTTTAGTTAATGACTGAATTTAAGTATATTGAATCGGGAATTTCATCAAATCTATATTACTTTGGGATTCAATTGACAGGTAAATCAAGTAAGTTGAGCCTAGCATATTATTTGGCACATATCATCTTAGGTTCAGCTGACGAGTAACCAAACCATATTACTGTCCCATGTTTTCTTGGTTGCAGCTAATGAAAATAGACAACTTTAGCTCTTTTATCTTACAACAGGACAAAACGTGTAACTGTATAAATAAGTTTAATACCTAGTATTTAAGGGGATAAATACTTTCTTCTTCTTCTACCTTATATTGCATTTTACCTTCTAATATTTGTATTGCGCGCGCGCACACACACATTAAAGATGCCATTCCCGATTGCATACATTGGATTAATTATTGGAGGGTCATTCGGATTACATTCTATCCAATCAGCCATGACAATAGCTACATCAACTTTGAAGTTTTTCAGGCCTCATCAGTTAGGACAAGAAGTAGCCTTGACTCCCGGACTGATAGTTGAGAGAAACCAGAATTTAGAAAACCTTGCAATGAAATCAGTGCATTTGTGGCAAATTTTCCACCGACAAAGAAACGTTGACTTGTATCGAATATCGATGTAAAATCCATTTCCCTATTTGTTCAGCTATGTAGCATTAGTATCAATATACAGCGATGACTTATATATCTTGCGATGTTATTGCCCACCTTCTTGAGTAATAAAAGAATTCTAACAAAACAAAATCGTGCGCGTGTTGGGTCATGTAAGAAGCAAGTAATGTTGTTTCATAGGAATCGGGCAAAATTTTCCTTTACGAAACCATTTCATGGGCGATTTAAAAAAGCTATAGAATATACTAGTTTTCTGGTACACGCTACATTGGATAAAAAAATAATATTAAAACATAAATAAAAAATAGAGCTCACAAAAATATCATCAGGAGTGTCGCACGTGTGCAGCGGCGCGGCGATCGTCCACCCCCAACCCTTCATGAGGGTGTGGTATGTTGTCTATTTGGCATGAAAAATATGGTGAGACAAGGAGTTCTTTGTCTCTACAAGTGAAAATATAGACTGTGAGTCGCCACCTAGTATTCTAGTTACTAGGAACCTTAACTGGTCGTTAGAGATCGGGTACGGAGACTGGTTGCGTAAAGGGAAGGTATTAGCACCCCAACTGCGCCCTACCTAAGGTAGGCTGCATTGTTTTGTCTGATAAAATCTAAGGTCGTGTTGTGGTTTCTTATTGTTCGGAATACGCATTACATGTAATGCCATACCCCAGGTTCTATTGTCCAAAAGAAAGAATTAAATATCCGGAATATGCATTACGTGTAAAGTCATACCCCGGATACTAAGAGAAACAAAATAAAATTTTTGTTGTTTTTGAAATATTGGCCAATATTCTCTTGACTTTAATAAACTGGTTATTAAAGCCAAAATGCATGCTAAAACATTTTTTTTGTGTGTGAAAAAAATATAATATGAATTTTTAGCTTTGAGACACTTGGCCGTATGCACAAAAACATTTTTTTTCTTTTTTTAATTTTTTGTATTTTGTGGAAGTTTTTTTTTTTTTTTTAACGAAAACCGGGTATTTGAAAAATCCGATTTTTGTATTTTTAACAACATAAAAAAATACCATCAAATATTAATCGAAATGACATAAAAATTACACTAAAAAAATTATAAAATACTGAAACAAATATTTTTGATTTTTTTCTTTGAAATGGGCCGGCTCAAGCCCAAATATATGGGTTGGGCCGAACCTGGCCCAAAGAATGGACTGGTCACTGTGCACATAGTAACCGGGGGTACTGTACACACAATGACCACAAAATTAATTAGCAATGCACAGTAACCGGGGGTTACTGTGCACACAGTAATGTGAATTAATTAGCTAGTTACTGTGCACAGCACAGTAACTAGCTAATTAATTCTGCAGAACGTAAACGTTCTGCATGAACTGAAGCAAAAAAAATGATGGGAAAGGTAGGACGTTACCTGGAGCTGTGTTGATGCTGGCAGCAGCTGATGCAGCAGGGGTGGCGGCGACGGCGCTGGCGGTTCGCGGTGGCCGGCGGTTTTCCTTTTCTCTCTCTCCTCTGTTTTTTCCCGTTTTCTTCTCTGCCTCTTCCCTTCTTCTTCTCTGCCTTCTCTCCTCTCTTCTCACTCTATTCTCCCTTCTGTTACCTCTTATGTTCCCCCTCTCTCCCTTTGTTCTTCCTCCATTTATAGCCCGTGAGCATGTGTTTTTTTTTTTTTTCCATCATGGGGTCATGCGGCGGCTGGTCGGGTGTGGCTGTCCAGGCGTGCCTCCCTCAGTTTCGGCGGTGCGGTAGGCGGTCGGCCAATGTCTTCGGTCGGTGGGCTAGAGGGACCGGCGGTCGGTGGGCTGGAGGGACCAACGCCATCTTTTTTCCTTCTTTACTGCTGTATGTTAGGCGGGGAAGAAAGGGGAACAGTGCCGTTCAAAACGGCACCGTTTAGCCCTTTTCTGTTTTTTTTGCATGGGCTGGTTACTGTGCACATAGTAACCGGGGTTACTGTATGCACAGTACCCAGAGAATTAATTAGCGTGCATAGTAACCGGGGTTACTGTGCACAATTTTTTTTTTTTTTTTTGTATTTATTATTTTTTTATGGGGACCCAAAAATGGGTTACAACAAGGAGAATGTTTTTGAAATTATGATAATCTAATAAAATATAAATCAAAATAAATTATAAATATCAATTCAAAAATAATTAAATGTTAAAAAATAAAATTGATATAAAAAAAGCAAAAAAAATTCAATTACAAAAACTGGTAAATGGAATAAAAAAAATATATTTGAAATTGTTATTAAACCCAATTTAGTAGATCAACCTTGAAACCTTTCCACCCAATTCTTTATATAGCCCAAGTTTAAAATTAACCCATGTGACAATTGATTATAGGTGACCTAATAAAAACTATGTTTTGATTTTTTAAAAAAAATTCAAGATCATATATAATTTTTTTAATATTAAGATACAATATATTAAATCAACTTAGGTTTTATTGTTTAACTCGTAAAACTCATTACCCGAATCGTGGGCTCCACTTTATAAAAAACTAATCAAAATAAATTATAATAACTTATTTAAAATTAATAAAATATTAAATTATAAAATTAAAACAAAATGATTAATCTCATGAAAAGATATTTTGGTGATTTACAAGCGCGTGTAGAAATGATAGATTTTATTGCACCTTTAAATAATTTTAGTGGTAGTTTGTTTGTTTGGTGGGAAGTATTTTTTTTAAATAAATTTTTAAAAAGTAAATTATTATTTTAATATTCAACAGTGTTACAAAAAATAAATTAGAAAAATATTTTTAGTATATGGCTAAGTTATGAAAAATAAACTAAAAAATAACTTATTAATGCTTTTCAAATTTATTAAAAGAATGAAGATCAAATCTTACAGATAAAAAGGTTGGAGGATGAAATTACAAAAAATAATTTTATAAATTATTTAAAATAAAATAAATAACAATTAAAATAATGAAGAATAAATTTGACAAATAAGAAAGTTGAAAGATAATGAAATTAAAAAAATACAATTACAAAACTTATCTATGATAAAAATAAATAGTAATAAAAAAAATAGAGACCAAATATGATATTTCAATTAAAAAAATGATAAGAGAAACGTAAATAACAATAAAAAAAATAAAGATCAAAATTTATATAAAAATCAAATTAAATCATATTTAAATTTATGAAATTGAAAAAAAAATACAAAACAAAAAATATAACATTGAAAGATTGATGATCAAATTTAAAATAAGATATTTTAAAATTTTCTATAACTTCTAGAAAATATTTTTCATCCAAAATAAAAATAAAAATATTTTCCTAAAAATTAAACTAAATTTTTATTTGAATAAAAAAAATATTAATTAATT
The DNA here is from genome assembly GCA_033617975.1 of Populus alba x Populus glandulosa. Taxonomy (NCBI): domain Eukaryota; kingdom Viridiplantae; phylum Streptophyta; class Magnoliopsida; order Malpighiales; family Salicaceae; genus Populus; species Populus alba x Populus glandulosa. Next base: position 20,847,377 of record CM066148.1, read on the forward strand.
TTTTTTAACAATAAACAAATACATACAAGTTTAGTAATTGTTTTCCATCAACTAAACTGGCCTTAGGGTTACGTGTGAATAAATAAAATTGGATGTCATTTTGGTAATTTCTTAAGGTGAACACGTCAAAAGATGGGGGGGGGGGGGTCTGGGGCAGGCAGTGCCTCCGCCACTCGCCTCACTGCAATCCGTAATTTCCCCATACACGTGGTCACATTCCATATTTTACCTCGTATTTACAACACGGCCATTCAAATCTTATCAATCATGCTTTTACTTTTTTTAAAAGCCGTCGTGATTTTCCACGCACGCCCTCTTATTTCTTTATTCATTATTTATTTTTTTATATATTAAATAAATTTTTAGGAGAGTAGCAGTGGTTATATTTTAATATATATATTTTTTATTTTTTAAAATTTATTTTTTTATATTAACACATTTAAATAATAAAAAACATTAAAAAAATCAATTTTAAACAAACAACATTTTAAATACACCGTCAAAAAACTTTTAAACATCAAGAGGTATAGTGATGTTAAAATTATGATTTGTTATTATAATAATTTTAAAATTATTTTATTTATAATTTGTATGATTTTTATTAAAAAAACCATAATTTGTAATTTTTTAAAAAATAATCATCAAACACACACTAATATATTAGAAACAACTTTGGAGAGTCACGTGAAAAGTCTACATTTTGAGTGAAGAAATTTAAAATATTTTGTAATTGAAATAATTACAAAAAAAACTAGGAGGTTTTTTTGTAGTTATCATTTTTCAATTTAAACCATTCAAACTGAGAACTGTTAGCTAGAAAATACTTATGTTGAACCTTATTGTATTATTATATTTATTTCATTTCAAATTTACTATTATTTTTTTTATTTATAAACATCGATATTAAATATTTTTTAATCAGTTTTAGGTATATCATATAAAATAATTTTTCATGATATGTTCCAATTCAAGAAATTAAAAAAGAGAATATATTTTTTTATTGACATAGTGCCAAGGAAACATGTTTACGCAACCGAACCGACATGTGCATCTTTTTGTTTATCCAACACACTGTATACATGTGTGTTCTGATTATTCTATATAAAAAATTTAGATTTTGCTTAGCCGTGTTATTGTAATTGCTTTTTAAATAATTTTTTATGTTAAAATATAGGTTAATGAATTTTTTTATTTTTTAAAAATTATTTTTAACATCAATATATCAAAATAATTTGAAAAAACTAAAAACATATTAATTTAAAATTAATAAAAAAATATTTTTTAATAATATTTTTAAAATTTAAAAACAAACAGTCATCTTCTATGGTTGATTTTAGCACTTAATACAAGTTAACGATGATTCCATGTTTCATACAGAATGTCAAACTAGTTATATTTTATTACATTCTATCAGCATCTTGTTTTAATTAATGTAATATTTGCTATCTTTTGCGTTGAATACTCAATGGTTTATTCATGCTAGAATAAGAAAACTTATTCAACATATAAATTAGAATTGAGACTTCTTTCTTTTTACTATTATTATTAACATGAGTGACCGAGCTAGCTTGTATGTATCTCGATTAATCCCACATGTCCTAAAGTTAACGACCATGTAAGTATTCAGTGGCCATTATATTAACAATTATATGGCTCAAACCTGAAGAAACCTGAAGTAACAAGGAGAACAAATCTTTTAATCTCAAACTCTTATTACTAGAGTACCTACTAAATGGTTAATTACCACCCTCTTGACATATATAAATTTGAAAACTCACATTTTTAGAGTTGCTCTAATTAAGTTTTAATTTGATAGAAATATTATTAGATCTTTCTAAATGAAGAGAGACTAGAGATGGATAGAGTGAGGAAAAGGATTTTGGTTAAGGAACTGAATTATTAATATACTAGGGTATTTTTAATTTTGTTTTTATAAAGATTTTAAACTAAGAACAACTCATTATTTAAATTGTAGTTTTTCAAAGAAAGGAGAAAAAATATTACCACCTCAAAACATAATTTTTTTTTAAATGATTTTTTAAAAAGAAAATCTAGTCTTTTGATTATAAATTGTACTCTTATCTATTTTGAGAAAAATACCCATAAATTTTGAAGTTAATGACCATGTAAAGTTTTAGTGGTTCTGAGGTTTGTAATATTTTAAATATATTATTTTAAAATCATAACAATTTTTAATAATTTTAACTATACATATATTTTTTAAATCTATTATTTTAAAATCAAAACATTTGTTTTTTTTTTTTGTCCAAGCTCATTTGGACCTTGGGGTGCTTGAGTTAGGTTTCCATGGCTCATAGTAACATCCGGGATTATTTGTCTTCCGCGGGATTATCGCGATATCTAGAGCAAGGGTCATGCGATCGAGAGGATAGAGCCTCAGGGCATCACCAGACCACTCAACACTGACAAAAATCCACATGTTCACTATTGAATCACACATTGTATGATAAACTAAATCAATCCCCATCTTCACACCATGTCTCCACCTTTTTGACAAATAACTGTCAGTCCAAAGACAAGATTGCCCTTCATAGTCTTTTAATTACTACGAGAAGAGAGAACAGAGAGGAAAGTAGCTACGAGGTGCTGTCTATTTGTGCGGCATTCATTAATCTACTTTCCTGGATAGTTCTAGATTAGATGAGATCACCTCGTAGATTCTCAAAAGAAGGTGCTCTCCTCTTTCTTTTCTTTTTTACTTGTGAATTTAGTCTAAAATAAAATTCCCACATTTTTATTTTTTGTTTTTGGATAATTCTCTTCATTCTTCATAGATCCACCTTTAATGGTGCCTTGTTGGTTTTGAAGTTTGTTTTGTTTCTCTGCCCTCTATACACCCCTTTTTTCATTTCATGTTATGCAGTCTTAATTCTGAATTTCTGTTTTTTTGCCACTTTTTTCATGCAAGATTTGAGATGGGCGATTCAAGTGGCAGTCTTTAATGATGAAATGGAGCTTCTTTTGTATCTCTTTCTTGGTTGCAATGGTTCTTCATGAAGCAAAAGATTGCAACTTTATAGATCTGCCATGAGAAAACACCACAAAAAGCTTGTTTTGGCACTCTTCTCTCTTGTTACAGTGGTTTTTAGTTCCACTGACCCCAATGACTTTGCAATTCTCAAAGCATTCAGAGAAGGGTTAGAGAACCCTGAACTTTTAGAGTGGCCTGCTGATGGTGATGATGATCCATGTGGTCTTTCTTGGAAACATGTTTTCTGTTCTGGTTCTAGGGTCACACAAATCCAGGTTCAGAATATGAGCTTGAAAGGTACTTTGCCTCAAAACCTCAACCAACTTACAAAACTCCAAAGGTTAGGCCTTCAAAGGAACCAATTCACTGGAGCTTTACCATCCTTAAGTAGGCTATCGGAGCTACAGTCTGTTTATTTGGATTTCAATCAGTTTGATTCAATTCCTTCTGATTGTTTTGATGGTTTGGTGAGCTTGCAAGTCCTGGCATTGGATACAAATAATTTCAATGCGAGTACAGGGTGGTCATTTCCTGAGGGTTTGCAAGATTCTGCACAATTGACCAATCTTTCTTGTATGTCTTGTAATTTGGCTGGTCCCTTGCCTTATTTTCTAGGGGCCTTGTCATCTCTACAGAACTTGAGACTTTCGGGCAATAATTTATCCGGTGAGATTCCCGCGAGCTTCAAACGAAGCACGTCTTTACAGAATCTGTGGTTAAATAATCAGAATGGAGGTGGGTTGAGTGGCACTCTTGACGTGGTGACAACAATGGATTCTGTTAATGTTCTATGGCTTCATGGGAACCAGTTCACAGGTACAATTCCAGAGAGCATTGGTAATTTGACTGTTTTACAGGATCTCAATCTTAATGGTAACAAACTTGTTGGATTCGTTCCGGATAGCCTGGCAAAAATGCCATTAGAGCATTTGGATTTGAACAATAATCAGTTAATGGGTCCAGTTCCAAATTTTAAAGCAACTGAAGTGTCGTATGCTTCAAATGCATTTTGTCAATCCACTCCAGGTGTCCCTTGTGCACCAGAAGTTATGGCGCTTCTAGAGTTTCTCGGTTCGCTGAATTATCCCTCGATATTAGTTTCTTCATGGACCGGTAATGACCCGTGTTCATGGGTGGGATTGGCTTGTCACAACGGTAATGTTAATTCCATTGTTTTGCCTAGCAGTAATCTTAGTGGTACCTTGAGTCCTTCAGTTGCAAAGCTAGGTTCTCTTATTCAAATCAAACTCGGGAGTAACAATCTAAGCGGTCAAGTTCCAGAAAACTGGACTAGCTTGACATCTTTGAAAACATTAGATCTCGGTACCAACAACATTTCCCCCCCATTACCAAAATTTGCTGACACTGTGAATGTTGTCACTGTGGGCAATCCTCTACTTACTGGTGGTAGTCCGTCCAATCCAAACCCCTCTCCTGGATCCGGAAGGTCAGGTTCTCCACCCAGCAACCCCTCATCACCAACCAAAGGCACAGGTTCTAGTCCCGGGGATTCTTCAGAACCAGTGAAACCCAAGCGGTACACTTTGGTTGCAATTATAGCCCCGGTTGCAAGTGTTGCAGTTGTTGCTCTTCTGGCCATTCCTCTGTCTATCTATTGTTACAAGAAGAGGAAAGATACCTTCCAGGCTCCAAGTTCCCTTGTCATTCATCCAAGAGATCCATCTGATTCAGACAACACAGTTAAGATTGTGGTTGCCAATAACACCAACGGAAGCGCATCTACAATAACAGGGAGTGGTTCTGCAAGCAGGAATAGCAGTGGCGTTGGCGAGTCTCATGTCATTGAAGCAGGAAATTTGGTCATATCAGTTCAAGTTCTTCGAAATGTGACTAAGAATTTTGCCTCGGAGAATGAGCTTGGCCGTGGTGGCTTTGGGGTGGTTTATAAAGGAGAACTTGATGATGGAACAAAAATAGCAGTTAAAAGAATGGAGTCTGGCGTGATCAGCAGCAAAGCTATAGATGAATTCCAAGCTGAGATTGCAGTTCTTTCAAAGGTGCGGCACCGTCATTTGGTTTCACTTCTGGGCTACTCTGTTGAAGGCTATGAAAGAATCCTTGTTTATGAGTACATGCCTCAAGGAGCTTTAAGCAAGCATCTTTTCCACTGGAAGAGCTCGAAGTTGGAACCTCTTTCTTGGAAGAGGAGGCTAAATATTGCATTGGATGTTGCTAGAGGAATGGAATATCTTCATAATTTGGCTCACCGGAGCTTCATACACAGAGATCTTAAGTCTTCAAACATCTTACTTGGTGATGATTTCAGAGCAAAAGTTTCCGATTTTGGATTGGTGAAACTTGCTCCTGATGGAGAGAAATCTATGGTGACCAGGCTTGCTGGGACCTTTGGATACTTGGCACCTGAGTATGCTGGTAAATATTCTATTTTGTGGCCTTGCGTTTTTACTGGATTGAATTTTCACCTACCGTGATGCATAATTGATAGAGAATTTTATTTTCTAAAATCTTTTTAACTTTTGATAGAGCTGAATGTAGACAACTTGTAGCTGACTCCTTATTGCATTACAGGATTTTGTTCATCATGTATGTGGTAGCTATAAAGCAGACTGCTTCATCAGAATTCTGGTTCATTAGATCACCTAATCTGAAAGATGTCTTTTAATTCAAAGGCATATAAAAGTAACATGTGAAACTTTTAGTTGGTCGGAATTTCAAAGAAAAAGAGAAGGAAACTGTAGGTTTAACTTAAATTGTAGGTCAAATTCCATACCGGAGCGAGGACATGCAATACTGGTTTTACCTTTGCATTTTTATTTTCTTTTATTCTCTGTGATGTATGCATTTATCCCAGTGACTCTGACTCTAACATGCTGACTGTTTTAGTGACGGGAAAAATCACAACCAAGGTCGATGTCTTTAGTTTCGGGGTTGTGCTAATGGAGCTATTGACTGGATTGATGGCGCTCGACGAGGACAGACCAGAGGAAAGCCAGTACCTGGCTGCATGGTTTTGGCGTATCAAATCAGATAAGCAGAAACTTAGGGCTGCTATTGACCCTGCCCTTGATGTGAAAGACGAAACATTTGAGAGTATCTCCATCATCGCTGAATTGGCCGGGCACTGCACGGCAAGGGAGCCTAACCAAAGACCAGATATGGGCCACGCCGTGAATGTACTGGCCCCACTTGTTGAGAAATGGAAACCTTTGGACGATGATACTGAAGATTATTGTGGTATCGATTACAGCCTCCCTCTTAACCAGATGGTGAAGGGCTGGCAGGAAGCGGAAGGAAAGGACTTGAGTTATGTGGACTTAGAAGACAGCAAGAGTAGCATTCCAGCAAGGCCAACTGGCTTTGCGGAGTCTTTCACATCTGCTGACGGGCGGTAGCAGAGGTGCTCTATCCCGCTTCAAGGAGAGTTCTTTTGATAGGTGTAGATAGTTTGTCTTGCTGTTTCTTTCTAGTATCCATTGTTGATATGTTGCACTGCTTGTGCGCTCATGGTGGATTAAGCATGGAGTTCCAGATGTTCAAGGATCTCATGTAGGCTTTGAAATTTTCAGTTGAGATTTATGTGCTATTTGTGATGTAGATAAAGAACAATGATGAACGAGAACTTGCTATAATTTATTTCTTGAAGATTCAATCCATGAGCTCCCTGTTAATGTGTTTTATAAATGGAATGGTTCATGAAGGCTATCGCCTCCTGCCATTGTTGATAAGTGATATCTGTTGTCTGATCTTATATGACTCCTCGAGTGTGCTTTTAATCAAAAGATTAGATTTACTAAATTCCTGGTTGCACTGTTCATGCGTGAGTGAGGGAGAGGCATGTGTTCTCACTTCTCACTCTTGGAGTTTGGCTGCAAATAATGGTTTGTTCATTCAAAAAAACGTCTGCATTGAGATTTTGGACTTGGAGCTTGTTCGTGTCATCTGTTCTTAGAAGCAGAGCCGCTTCCTTGTTGCATTAAAAAGAACTAAAAAAATTACTGAAGCTCCAGATTTATTCCCTTCATCCAAAAACTTAAAACATGCTTACATGGGTATTTTTGGGTTTTTATCATAGTCTATTTGTCATTATAAAAAATAATAGGGATAAATAAGTATTTTTCATCCTAATTTTTCATTTTAATTGCATAGTAAAACAATTCATTTTAATTGTATAGTAAAACAAAACAAAATAAATTTTATTATTTAGCGCCTGGAGACATGTGTGGCATCTTCTAATGTTTAAAAATATATTTCTATCATGTCATTGAAATCATTGCCGTGTTATTTTTCTTTTGGTCTAACGCAAATCTCAATTGGTGGTCGAGTTTGGTATTGGTGGGTGTTTTTTTTTCCCTTTTCTCTCACTAAAAAAATTAAAACTTGACCTTTTTGGTTGTTGGTATTTCAATTTCAATTCGTACACCTTTAATTTTTGATTTTTTATCTTGTCTTTTTTTTTTATTGAAGTTTTATTTATTTTCAATTTTATCTTTCAATCTCAATTTACCAAATATTATATTTTTCAATTTAGTCTTGATTTTTTGAATTTTTTATTTTTATCCTTATTTCTTTTGTAAAAATTTTAATTGTTTTTAATTTCATCATTTAGTTTAAGTTGATGATATTATATTTTTTAATTTAGTTTTTATTTTTTTATTTTAATTTTTATTTTAATTTTTTTGTAAAAGTTATTATTCTTTTCAAGTGCATCCTTTAATTACAACATTGTTTTAAATTTTTGTGTTAGGTTTGACTCTTATTTTTTTGAAAACTAATTAACTTTTTACTAAATTAGTTTTTTTTTTAATTTTACCATTCAATTAAATATAAAAATTATTTTAATTGTAATTTTAATTCTTATTGTTTTAATTCTTATATTTTTTAAAATTAAATAATAAATACAATTACCAGATTACAAACAAACTGATATTTTTTTTTAGAAAAAAATTATTGTTAATCAGTAGACTACAGCAAAGGGTTAGTTCGGAACACTGCACGCCTATTCATCGATGGAACACACAAGCAATTTTCCAGGCCAATTGGTCTTATCGCTGTCTGCTTTTTATTCTAATAGCAGCACGTGGCACCTAACCTATCCACTTGCCAGGTCGAAACGGGCACCATATGACACTTGCAAATGGGACAAAATTAAAAAAATAAAATAAAATGGCGAACTGACATAACATAACTGTGAAATGTTTTGGTGAAATAAGACATAGTTGTCGCGCTTAGGAATCTACTTTTAGGAGATATTTGTTTTTGAAGTGTTACGAGATAAAAATTATGTTATTTTTGAATCACTAGTAGATTAATTTATAATAGTCAATAAAATAGTTTTACTAGTTTAAAAAATAAAATAAAAAATTTTAAAATTCACAAAGTTAGGATATTAGCGAGATTTTTAATATCTAAACATCATATAATTTATATAATAATGTATTCTCTACTAAAAAGATTATAACCCACTATTATTTAGTTATGTAAACTAAATAATCTGTATAATTTATTTGAAGTATTCTCTATTAAAAAGAATATCATCCATTCACTGATTCACATAATCTATCTAAAATATATTTTTATTTAGTTATGTAAACTAATACTCCATTGTTTAAAATCACTCACTATTATATAAATAATAACTTTTAAGATTTTAATTGGAATATAATTTTTAGTTTATAAGATAAACAAAAGACAATCTTAACTTATAAAACATATTTAAAATAAAAACTTTATAAATTTATAATTTTTATATAAAATAAGCAATCAATTAATATAATTAAATTCAACTAGTCCACAATAAAAAAAGCAGAGCTCGATACTTCATTAAAAAAAAATATTTAGCGGCATCATCAAAGTAAACTATTTCACCTAATATTATAAAAAAAAAACCCCAAAAGGTTGTGCCTGTCGTTGTCATGCTGCATGAGGATGAATCTGGCAGGTCTTCAATAATGAGGTCCTTTTCAGCTGAAAGAATATAAATCGTTAATTACATAGAGGTGACGTGAATTCCTACCATGTGGGTGGTGCATAATGGCCTGCTGACCAGTTGGCTTTTATGTTTTCTTGTGATCAATCAAACACCATTACATGGCCAACGACTTGATGTTGGATGTTACATCATGCATGTTCTCTACATTCAATTGTCCGTTCTGGCATCATGTCCAAGGCTTTCTCTTTGCCAGTTATTTTAAATGATTTCTAGCCATAAAAATAAATAAATATTCGTGCAATTAAATAAGAAAGTAATGTTGTAACCTTTTTATCTGATTTTGATCCATCTTGTCCTTTTATATTTCCTTAAAGTGATTATCCGAGAAGCATTGACATTGACACGGGATAGAGGACGACTATATATATATATATATATATATATATATATATATATATATAAATAAAAATAATGCTAAAAAATCAATATAACTAATAATAATGTAAAATCAACTGCATGGATGGATATATGGAGTTATAAAAGAAAAAGGATAAATATTATGTTATTTTCTTAGTGATAAAATAAATTTAAACTTAAAAAGTTAAATTATCTCGATAATTATTATAATGCTGGATTGGTGATAAATTTTCTTTCATTTTAATTTAATTATTACCATATATCTTCTTTTTTATTTCTTAGTTGTGATAAAATTAGATGATTTTTTTATTTTAGGAATAATAATATCATGTTGTTCTAATTAAAATTAAAAACAAATAAGGAATAAATTATAATATTTTATGTCAAGTATTTCACATAAACTATGACCATTCATTGTTATTAAAAAAATTTAATTATGAATTAAGTTTCTACTTGTTTTAAATTATTTTAACTCATCAAAGACTTAAAATAATATTTGAACCAAGTTTTTTTTTAGAAAATTACAAATATAATCTTGAAAAATCTTTACTGTGTTCCTCACGCATCCTGACCATATCTGCCATGAATCCTGGCCATGCCCCCATATATCTGAATTTAAATTATTTTTTTATCATTATTTTAATGTGTCATCACATGTTTGATACATGTCGGGGTATAAATGAAGTGTGTCCATGTCCTGACACTTGCTCGCTATAGATATATCTCTAAAGAGTATTGTTTGGTTACTTTTACGGGATGTAATAGATAGTAACAATGAAGATGTGATTGGTTAAATAAATAAAGATGAAAAATATAAAAATAAATATATTTTTTAAATAATTTTAAACTGAATTTATATGTTTTTAAAATGAATATATCTCTAGAAATAATATTTATTATTTTTTATTAAAAAATATCCAAATAAAAAATTCTTAATTCAAAACTTGTCCAATTAAAACATGTTCGATAAAAATGATTATTGTTATGGCTTTAAAATCAATCTTAAAAATAATCAAAACGACATCATTTTGACTAAAAAAATATTTAAAAAAAATTAACAGGTTTTAACTTAATTTTCTTCCCAGACATAGGTCGACCTTGGTTTTTGGCAAAGTTAGATAAGGTCAAATCTTTCTCTGTTTTTTTCTTAAACCCATAATGGTCTAGGCCCTAACTGGCCAAGTCCTGGGTCAACCCGCTTGATCAATGTATATATATAGTTTGATAGTAACACATGTTAAAAGTAAAATAGATTTTATTTTTATTTTTTATTATTTCCCATGTATTATCAACCAAACAAGATATAATGACAATTAATTTATCTTGTACACCATTATCAAATATAATTTTGTTCATAATATGAGATAAATAAGAGAGAAAATATAGATAAAGAGATTCTAGTTGTGAAGGTTCAGAAACCTAGCATAAAGGTTTCTTTAGCTTTGAAATGCTAGAAATTTATGAAGGCAAAATTTTACAAAAAGAGAGTAAAAGGGATAACAACCATTGCTTGAAGCTTTAAAGGTATAAACCTTCTTTAAAATATTAAGTGATGTTCATGAGACACATCTCTAGGTCTTTTGTTTTTTTTTTTTTTTTGCATGTTTTAATGATGTTTTGAACTTATTTTGGTGTTACATTGTGCGTGAGCTTGGATTTTGATTAATGTATAAAAATATATATATATATTTTACTCAAACCTAATTTGAGATTGTTGTTGATGTTATTGGATACCAAAAAGATATGCTTGTGATTATGTTTTTTTGGAATGAAGTAATTTTGGAACCTACTAACAACAATAATAAAGTTTTGATGTTTGCTTCGATGCATTTTTTGGTTTCTAGGTTGTGTGAGTTTTATTGAGTGTTAAAAATGCCAGTTTTGAACCACAAATTATTAAATATGCTTGTTGTTTTAATTTGGTAGTTTTGAGAATTGAAATTATAGGCATGATTTTGATGATTTAGTGCTATTTGTTATTCATGTTAGCTCAATCATGTGTAATAATGGTAATGTGGTTTGTGTGAACTAAAAAAAGCTTGGTTTCTGGACTTGCAAGGCAAAATTATGGATTTAGCAGTAGCTGGGGTATTTCCAGACAATTATGGGTTTTTGTTTTTCATGTTCTTAGAAAAAACATTACCTTAGTTCTGTGATTTGAACTAGTTTTGGTCCAATTACTTACAACAATAATTTTGTGAGACTTGATTAATCAATAATCAATGGTTACTTTACATCAATAACTGTTTTTTTTTTTTTAACTTTTAATCCTAGGGTTTTTTTTACACCGAAACCTATTTTAATCAAATTGTGATTATTGGTTGATAATTGATAAAGTTTGATACTTGATTATTGTTCAGTTATTGATTTCCAACATGCCCATGTCATGTGATTATTCATATCTAGCATGGATTTTGATTCATGTGTTATTGGGCATGTTCTTCGTGTTCTTGAGATTTCTGGTTTTTGATATGTTTTTGACAAAAATCTTCACATTTTTTTTCTGTAAGTTTAATATGTTTTGGATTTTAATTATGTTTTTGGTTTGTTTTTGGTCAACTCAATGTTTTTGGTTTGATTTATTGTCAAACCAAATATTTCAGGTCAACCTAATCGGGTCAAGTTCGGGTCATTTAAGAAAGGCCTTGTTTGATCTTCAAATGTTTTGATAAAGCATTTTATGGCTTAAGGGCATGTTTGACAAACATGCCTTTAGACCTATTTTGACAGTTTTATTTAAAGAGAAAATGAGTTTTTGCCAAACAAAGCCTTACAAAAATAATATAAAAGATATCGTACAATAATAAAAGTTTTTGTTTTTTTTTTTCCATAGATGGCGAAAGATCCTAAAAATTATTTGAGAATTTTTATAAAAATCTAAAATATTTTGGCATGTTTTTTTTTTTTATATATAAAAAAAACATGCCAAATGTTGCAAGGATTTTACATGAAGTTTGTAAAATTCCAAAGGATTTTGACTTACATTTCAAAAATATTAAAAATTTATTTTGGCAAGAAAATATACTATTCACTTCTAATATAAGGATAAAAACTTCAAAGAGTTTTATCTAAAATATTATTTGGAATAACGTTGTAATCAAGAATTTCAAGTTTGTCCTGAAAAAAGCCTTAATGATAATTAAGAATGTTTAACACGTGTTTCATCATACAAGATTCATGGACATCTGAGATACCAGAAAGAAAAGAAAAGAAATAAAAATCACTGAATCTCTTTGGATTTCTAGTTATGGTTCATTTATAGTGCATAAGTTGTGAATATACATGTTTTTTTTTTGTTTATTTCTTTCAAACCAAGTTCTTGACCTAAAAAATCAGGGTCTATTCGTCGTGGCAATCCCATATTAGATACATTAATAGAAATAAAAATATCATCAAACCATAGTAACCATAAATGAAGAAAAACAATCCAGCTTACCTCAGATAAGATATACTAGAGGTGCTAATACATTTTTTTTTTACACAACTCGTTCTTTGCTTAGAATCACTAAAGATTAGTTAGGGTTCCCATTAATCATCATACCGGGTGGTGACTCTTTATCCAACCAAAGACCTCTCAACCTGCTTGGGAAGGGTTATGGCTACGTCGCACTTTTGCAAGGGTTCGACAACCCTGACTAAGTCTAACAAGTTGGTTTTATTTTAATTGGATGATAAAAAAATAAGTGATGATAGTAAAACGGCAAAATTAGAAAAAATCGATATGATAACTTTTTTAAAAAAACTTTTAGAAGTACAAAATTGAACAAAACTAAACATGAAAAAATAACCTGATTTAACTCCAAGGATAAACATGTAACCTACGTTAAAAAGGGTGAGCTAACTCCGGATTAATCTGCAAAACTCATGGCCCAAGCCATAATATCAAGATAAGCGAACATAAAAGAAATTGAAGAAAAAATAACCCAAATTAACCTTTTTTTTTTAATTTTTTTTTGGCTTCTGAGGTTTCTGTTGGACAATCTTTTTTATTTAAAAAAGAACACAACAAAAAGGTAGAATGCTGTTTACAATATCTTTTGTGCTTGACTCATGATGGGTTATTCATATTTTCAGTCATTAAAACCACCTCTGGACACTTGTTGTGCTATGCCTAGAATGCTTATTGCGCTGGACAACTAAGCCAGCAAGACTTTCCGAACGAAGTATTTGCTCTTTAAGTAATGTCCTTTCAGCATATCTCATTGATGTTGCACATGTAAGTATTTCTACTCTTCAACAACTGTCCTGATTCTCCTTCTTCTTTACTAAGACCTTCCTCTTTTCTTGCTGTATCTGTATCAATGTCTGTTTTTCTTTTGGAGTGCTGCTGGCATCATTATTTTTTCTGTCTTTTTTGAGCGAGAAAAAAAGAGCTGGGTTGTCATTAGGGTTTTTGATGTTGACTTGTCAATAAATAAGTCTTGCAAGACGATATTAATTTGGTTTCCTTTATATGGTGCAGCAGTATATCTTGAGTCTTGACCTTAGCAGCCTAGATCTTTGTGAAGTCAATGATATTGGATCTTGTTTCCTGTACACTTTTTTGGTGGGAATTGGGACGCTTTTGAAACTGTGCTGGTTTCTTTATGGCATAGATCTTTGATCATTTCTCATGGTCATGTATACAATGGCCTTAGATTTTTCAATGAGGATGGAGTATTTATTGGCCAGGAATCTCTTCATTTAATTTCCAGGTTTCATGGAACAAGATGCATTTTAGCAGTTGTTTGCGTGAAGTTTTATCTATCTTTAGACTTCCCTTTTCCTTATGTTGTGAGCTGGGGATTTATTCTTTCATATTTTGCACTAAATTTTGTGAATTTGCTCATAAACCTCAAGCAACCCTCAATGATTTTTTAGCAATTGAAATGATAAATAGTTCACTTTTCTACTGTGTGTTCCAGAAGATGTTGATGAAAGCACGGGCTCCCTTCATGAACAAACATGGTGTTGTTATCTTCTGCCTAGCTTTTTCCTGTTTGATAGAAGTTACAAACTTCTCAATCTCGCATTGAACGTGATGGTAAATGCTACTGTTTCTGTCCTTCTACGGATGCAAAGGGATGCTAAGGTTCAGCAAATTCTCTATTCATATAAGGAAGAGATTGACCATATTTCACGAAGCATATGCTCGTTACAGGTATAATTTTGCTTCCCAGGTGCCTCATGTCCATGTCCATGTCCTATGTTTCTCTGTTTTTGTATTGCAAAAGATCGATCAACAAAGTAAGGAAAAGAGTGCATCATTTGAAGGGTAGAGAGCTAAGAGAGGAGAGATTGAAGGTCCAGCTGGCCTTTATAAAATCAAATACTCCTTATGCATATTGGTCTAGCTAGATATCATGTTTAGCTACCTAAATAATGGGGCATTTCAAACAGTAGAAAATATTTTTGGAAAGCTTTGGAGTGAAAGCTCCTCATATCTGCATAGCTTGATTCTTTAAAGCATGATGTTTATGATTATGGATACTTGGAGACATTTTTTCTCTCCCTCGGAATGCCGACCTCTTAGTCATTATCTTGGGGGCTACTCAATTTCCCAGTAAATAGATGGAAGATGGAGATACTGCATAATAAGGTGAACGTGGAATTGGCATGGTGGCTGGGAATGTGGAACAGAATCTGGCTTTGCTAGCAAGTCAATGAAGGTCCCAAGTTTTCTATGGCATGAATGCACAAGTTCGAAGCCCTAAATGGCATATATTGCCTACAATTTTGAATTAAGTAATAGATAATCAGAGGGGGGCAATATATATATATAAAATTTAACTTTTTGGATCTATTGCTGGTCCACACTCCTCTAAAATCAACTTCTTTGTTGATTTCGTTCACATTCTGGATGATTCAACTTCTTTGTTGTAAATTCTTTTATATATCTTCATTTGTAAATTTTAAAGTTTTGAAGAGGTTTGGGTTGCTTAGATTCCGGGAAGTAGAAAAGAATGAGAATGAATAGCTTGGGTGTTTTATATATATATATATATATAATTTGATAGCTAAGATGTAATATTTAATATAAAAGCCCTTTAATTATTAACTAAAATGTCATGATAATTTTATAAATAATCTGATTTTTATTGATTTTTTTTTTTTTTACAGAGAACGTATAGCGTTACAAATTTATAAATTCTAGGTTATAAGCAGTTCAATCTTTTCAAGAAAAAAAGAGGAGGGAAACTCATCACTCAAAATAAAATAACAGCTAATGCTACCAAGAAAGAGAAAGAAAACTCAGACAGAAAAGGAGAAATAAGTTCCTTCAAAACTCCTCCTTTCTCTTCTCCATCCGAGAAGACCTATTTTGTACGATGAATTGGCTACTTGGCAGAATTCTAAATATGATGAAATCTTAAAACCCTTGTAACTTATAAAATTTTAGATACAGCTTCTGTCAAGAAATTTATTACAAGATAATTTAAAAATATAAATTTAAAAAACTTGTTAAAGCTAAAAAAAAAAAAACTCGGGCGAACCATACAAGATCTAAAATTTATAAATTATCTTAAATTAAGGTTCCAATCACCGGAGCAAGCCATATGCGTAGTTGGAATTCAAATTATAAGGGAAATATAATACTTTAATTGTTCTATAAAATATGAAAATACAAAAACACCTTTATGCAAAAGGTGTTGAATTATTTTATTCATGGGTTATGTTAGTAAATTTATTATGTACAACAAAAACACAATTATCAAAATAACTCCACACAATCCTTACAAGAAATATAAGAAATTTATGTTATGGTAAAAAACCTACCTTATTCCCTAAGCAAAGGCTAAAGATAGAATGACCATATAGGCAAAATAGCAATTATAACACTAATGAATAGGACAAGGGGATTAGATTTTTTGGATAATAGCCTTTTTGATGAAATCAAAATGAACTAGAGAAATTATTTTGCATTGAGCATGGACCCAAACAAAAGGCCGCACCTCTCCCCTTCTGTGAGTATAGAGAAGTTATCTAGAAACGCAGCTGTTAGTTCTCAGAAAGAGTCGGGCAGTAAAACCACAGTGAGTGATTTTGCATCTGCAGAATGCAAAATGGGTAATAAACTCTTCTAAGATCTACCGTAAATATAATCATAAAAATATTTTAGCAAACAAAGAAGGTAGTTCGGAGCAGCATGGAGCTGACCAATGTTGGAACGCGTTCAAGCCCTCAATCAAAAGCCAAAACCATCCATTGAAATGGCCAAGTGAAAATCGGGGTCATTTCTATTTGAGGTTGGCTTATATTAAGATAAAAATTAGCTAAGTACCATAGTTTATTATGTCATGAGATTTCTAATGAGAGTAAAGAATTTAAAATTTCAGGGAATTTACACAGGAGTTGACTCCACGTACACTTCGGCCTCGGTTTCATTTTGTGCTGCACTATCTTCATCCGCATCTGCCTGAAGATATGGACCAAATACCTTCATAACTTGTTCATAGACTGGCTTCTTGAAATCCACAGCCTGTTCAATGAACAAACAAGTATCAAACATCTAACCATAGATTTCCGGTTATATATTTCCAAGTAATATTTTACTCACAAGCTCCAATACTCTTTCCGGCAACAACCATGCCCAGTCCTTAAATTCTGGAGTTTCACTTCCATCACCCAAAAGATTTATCTCATCCTCCTTCCCAGTGAACTTGAAAAGAAACCTGTTTTCAAAAGTTCTTTACGAGCATGAACAAACTGAAAAGGACATACTTTTGTGAAAAATCCAGCAACTTGGTCTTAGAATCAGAAAGGGGCAGATCCTATACTTTCTGCAATTATTTAAAGTAAATCGTGAAGAAAGCAGGTAGATTTTGAGATTAAGCGAGGACAATTTGTAGAGAGAAAGAGACTCAATCATGATAAGTACACAAGGGCAGAAACAGAGACATAAACCACTTTAGCAACATTTATGTTACCGAAATAACAAAAGATGCTCAAAGAAACCATTATTTTCAAAACCATTACATGGAATCACTCGTATTTATGAATTAACGGCAGTAAAAGACAAGGCAGTGGTTATCATGAAAGCAAAACTAAAAGCAACCAAAAACTGTAGTCAGGAGTAACAAACACACAATTGGGTCAATCAAATTAGCTTCCATGATATGATCCATCTGATTGTTTTTGTTTCTCTTTGTGAGAAAGCATCCTTACCACTTCTGTGTTTGACCTTTGTAATTGGTACCCCATCTACGACTGAGTCTCTCTCTGGTTTGCGGTGGAAAATCATAAGTAAGCCAGTAGGGTGCCTACACATCCGATCCAGTATCAAAATCATTTCAGTTCACTCAAGCAGGTAGCAAAAGACACATCTTTCCTTTTCAATTTGTTAGATGTTCATCTCATACACAACCCTAACACTTAAAAACAAGGGGAAAATAAATAATAATAATAATAATAATAATAATAAAAACCCACCTCTGCAACAAATTCAGCTGAAGTAACACCGGTTTCTTCCCTCAATTCCCTCATGGCTGCTGTCAATAGGTCTTCACCCTCACCAGCACCACCCTGTAGCAATACACCAAAGAATCAGTCACAAAAGAGAAGCTGTTATCAGCTCTTCCTATCCACACCCCACCAATACACATACCCTACATCTAAAGTCCAATAAAATCATTTCATTGAACAAATCTGATACCTCTAACCCCCCATTAATCCCAGCATTTACTAAAATCAGCTCACGTAAATACCCAACACTACCTGAGGCATCTGCCACGTGTCTGAGATGTTTATCCTCAAAGCAGTAAATATCTACACCCAAAGCCAACAATTAAATTTATTTCAAAACCAAAAATAAATAAATAAAATAAACAATTTCAAGTTAATCAACCTTTTTAGAGGAATTAACGAGACAAATCCCCACATTTCTTCTATACCCATCCGGTGGCGTCTCCATTGACGACGGCAACTCCCTTCTTCTGCTTCTCCTTCTACTCCTTGTTAAGGATATGGCTGCGCACGAAGAGCCAGACAGTGGTACGCTCGCAAATTTGTTCAAATTTATAGGGCAATTTGGGGTTACAAAGCGATAGATATAATATCTCCTGACAATACTATCACACGACTCCATAACCCGTCGTTTAAGAGAATAAAATTACTTGGTCTCCAAGCATCTAACCACTGCCCGCTTTCTTTTTTGTAAAGATTGGGTCGTCTTGCCTACTTTGAATTTCAAGGGCTTGCAGACTTGCAGTTGATAATCAGCGAGAGAATCGGAATTTCTCCACATCAGTTCTCTATTTTTCTCGTAAACCGCGAGAAGAGGGGATCGAGAATTCCTGTGGCTGCCAGAACTAATTTCTCGAAAATATATCGCGAGAAAGACTGGTTATTTATCGTGGTGTTGAAACGATCGAGGCGCGAGAGGAGGATAAAGGGACACGAGATGATGACTGGAAACACCGTGAGGGATGATAATAGTGTTGCTATTAACGGAAATGGGTTGCCAGGCCTTGATTTGGGTCGGGTCGATTATGGACCCTGGGTTTCGTTGGTGTGTTTACAAAACTGTTACTTTCGGGTTTCGGTCATCAGCGGGTCTGATTGTACGGCCCATTAAAAGACTTGCTCGAGAGGAGATCCAGGTCCATGTCCGGTATTGAATTGTAGTGATTCAAGGAAAGAAAGATGGATATGGTGTTTTGTGGTGTAGGGGAATTATGGTACACCTTACACGTTAAGGCATGTGATGGTTTAGTAACGGCTTGTAATTGAAGAAAAAAGAGTGGCCATGATAAAGAAAAAAGAGGTTATTACGCCTGATTGAAACGAGGATCATTCTCTTTCTTTGCTTTGGAGTGGGTTTTTAATTTTAATGTGAACAGTTGCAATCAGGTTTAGGTTTTTGTTCTTGTTTTCTTTTAGGTGGAGCTTTAGCCATTTTGAGCTGCGCAAAGCTTGTTTGGCAAAATTCGAAGGTTTTTCAAAATTCATTTAGTTACGGTGAGTTAGCTCACTATTAGAACTTCAAAATTATTTATTTAATAAAATTTAAATATGATTTAATAATCAAATCTAAAATTATAAATATTTTTATCAAGCTGAATATTTGACACTTTCAAACTTATTACTGGGCTTGGCCTTATCTATTTATTCTAAAAATATATTTGCAACCTGTATATTTAAAGAAATGGGTAGTGCTATTAAGAATAATCTAACACATTAGATTTTATTGTTTTCAACAGGGTAATCCACTAACTTTATTATTTTTCTAAAAAAATTTAGAATTGTGTTAGTTTTGTAATTCTTTTTTAAAAACATACTGTTATGAGTAATGACTCACTAAATTAGAGATTTGATTTTCTCCTTATCATATCCCTAAAATTATATGTGTAAACCAAATAATTTTCTAGCTGGGATTAAAAAAGTTAGCTAAGTTTGTTTCTATTTTTTTTTAATTCACCAATGAGTAACTCATTAGATTAGAGAGAAAAGTGGTTTGGATTTGGAGAGAAAACAATTGATTTGAGAGAAGATTGTATAAGGCTGAAAGATTTTATATTGATGGCATTAAATGATCCATCGTTTATGATTAAAATGATATTATTTTGTTAGGCTTAATCTTAATTTTGTCCCTTAACATATCTTTCTTTTTAATTAATTTTGGTCCTTACTTTGCCAATTTTTCACTTTAGTCTAAATTGGTCCCAATCTAAAACTTTTTTCTTTCAATTGAACCCTTAACTAACCTACTTAAAACCCCATAATTTGGTGCCTTTTCACTTTAGTTTTTTGGTTTTTGGTTTGTGCAATTTTCAATCAGATTAGCTTTTAATTTTAATTTTTGTTTTCAATTAAATCCCTAATTAATTTTATAATTAGACAATGTATTTCAAATTCATCCATGGTTCTTTGATTTTTCTAATTTCCTTTAGATTTATTGAAAAGACATTTTTTTTTGGATTTTTATAGTTTTTGAAAAAATTAGGGGTAAAAAACTAGGTCATGATAATGGAGACAACGAGATTTTCATTCGAGTCATGAAGATTTTTTGTTTGAGTCATGAATATTTTTTTTAAAAGAATCACTTGTAAAAACCTAACAAAGAATGGTAAACAAAAAGACTTGAGATAACGGGGTTATTCTCAAGATCAACAAAAAATTCCATAGAAAGCAAGCTAAAAAAAACCCCATCTTCAATTGAATAAACATTGAAGAATGAAACGAGAAAAAAATTAGCTTAGACAAAGAAAAAAAACCAAGTAAACCTAAACATATATACCAAATCTAGTTAAATCTTTAAAACTCGTTACCTATAAAACCTTGAATCTAGGTTCAATAAAAAAGTTTATTATAAACCAATTTTTTTTAAAAAATGAATTTTAAAAATTGTCAAAGAAAAAAAATTGACAATAAAAATAATAGGGATTAAATTTGGCAAGAAAAAAACCAAAGAAGGGTGAAATAGTAAAATAAAATCAATTTCAAAAAAAATGGTTTCAAATAAAAACTTGTCAAAGCTAGAAAGTTTGGAAAAAAAAAAAGAACTAAATATGATAGGAGAGAAAACCAAAGGAGGGTGAAATCATAAGACAAAATCAATTTAAAATATGATTCCAAATAAAACAAATTGCAATAAAATGAATAGTGATCAAATTTGAAAGATGAAAAAAATTTAAGAGGAATGAAATTGAAAAGACATACCATTTTTATAAATTATTCAAGATAAACAAATTATAATAAAAAAAAGAGAACAAATATAAAGAATGTACTAATTAAAGGGCTATTCTTGAATTTTTAAAGGGTCAACGTAAAAATCTAGTTAGGAGAGAGAGAGAGGAAGAGGGAAAAATGACCGATAATGCTAAACTTCCGTAAATGTTGGAACACGCACCACCTCGTCGGTTAGGGGCGTCAAGAACTTTCAAACATTGCCTCAGAAGGTAGTGTTTGGTTGATGGATGACTTTTCACGCGCCACCCGAACAATGTGAGAACCATCCACTTGTTGGCGCGTGCATAGTAGGAGCTATTTTTTTTTTAATTATATTTAATAAATGTAATTTATGATAATGCCCCTTTGTATTCTTAGACTCTACAATTCTTGTCACATGAGATGAACAATAAAATTTGTATCTCTTATACTTTTCTATATAGCTCATGGAATATCCACTAACTATTCTTAAGTCTAACTTTGTCTCATGTGGATTATAAACTCTAACTTTAGTTGGGCAATCCCATACATGTATATGCCTTAAACTATGTTTATAAGCTTTCCATAACTCAACAAGAACTTAATGAATCATTTTGGTTGAAACTCAATTTAGTATATATACCATAATATTTAAAGCTTCACTCACCATGCCTATCAATGTTCAATTTCTCCTTTCAACCACATCATTTTGAGAAGGTGAGTCTAGCATTGTGTATTGTGCTATAATACCATATTCCTTAAGAATTCTTGTAAATAGACTCGACAATTGTTTTTTTATTAGTGCACATGTTGTAATACTCACCACCTCTATCTAACTTCACCATCTTAATTTGTTTGCATAGTTGTTTCTTTTTGGTACATTTTTGTATTCTCAAGAATTTTTAATTGTCCTTTATACTTTGTCATATTACTCTTTTTTCTTTTTCCTTTGATTAGTAGTTGTATAAAGTTATCAGTTTTAATTTTGAAGATGAGATGATAATAAATAATAAATGTATTCTTAAGTGTGCAAGCTTATATTGTTTATTTGTACATTTGTTGTTTTTATTTTATTTTATTTAAGATTATTATTTTCAATTGTGTTATTGAATTGCTTTGTTATGAAACTTGTGTTATTGTTTTTGGTTTTGGATCTATTGTACAATTACTATAACTTTTTGAGTTATTATTTTTTAAGAGGATGTATTTGATTCTAGGATTGATAGTTTTTCAAATTTGTATTGTGTTGATTGTTAATGAATTTTGCTTTTGATGTAAGCACAATTGTTTTAATGCAAAATAATCAATTATATAATCTTTATTTTTTGTTTGTTGTGGTTTTTTTTATCTTTATGTATGCAATCCTAAAAAGATAGTTTTCTGAACATAGATTTGATTAGGTGTTAATGAATAAATGAACATCTTATATCATATAATAAATTCAATATAAAATATGAGCAAATAGAAGTATCGTTGAAATTTCTTTTATAAATGGATAAAGATGTACTAAAACTAAAAAACATAAACCATTAATTGATATTTTAATTGACTATTCTTAGTTATATTGTTTAGATGCAGAGAAAAAGTATATGGTCAAAATAGAGTGGTACTACATCATCAAGTAGTAATGCTCTTGACCCTTGAGTTCATTTAGGTGTCAATCATGAAGAGGGGCTTGATATACAATCTAATGACGTTGCCTCATTGACTACTGGTCACATATTTGGGGTCCTATTTGCTAGGGATCCACATTCTAGCAAGTAATTACATAATGGAAGCTGGATTTAAGCATGTAAGAAAATCTGATTATGTTTAAACAAATATTAAGTTAATGTTAATGTGTTTATATAGCTCAAAGTTAATTATTTCATTTTCAAGTTCCCAAATTTAGAAGCTACAAGAACAGAACAATAACATCGACGATGAAAGTGTTGCAGGAGGTGCCTTTTTTTCAATAGAGCCAACTTAAAGATCATTTAGAATGGAGGCCT
Source organism: Populus alba x Populus glandulosa (assembly GCA_033617975.1). Classification (NCBI taxonomy): domain Eukaryota; kingdom Viridiplantae; phylum Streptophyta; class Magnoliopsida; order Malpighiales; family Salicaceae; genus Populus; species Populus alba x Populus glandulosa. The sequence goes on from CM066148.1 coordinate 20,870,313, forward strand.
GTGGTTGATGCTTGGTGGGGAAAGTTCAGGGTTAGTAGGTAATCAATACTTTTAGTAGATAAAAGATGTTTTTTTTTTTTAAATTTGGAAACTAATTATTTTACAAAAATAATTTCAAGGGAAATTTTGGTGGGATGAGGCAAACTGAAGGGTGGTAAGGAAAATTTGGAAAAACCACAACACAACTAGGTAAGTTTTAATGTGGGATGTATATTTTTTTTTTTTGTAAAATTTTAATATTTTTTTTGTTATATATTGTTTACTTTAATAAATTTCTAAACCAGGTTACATGATTTTTGGTATGAAGGACACCCTAGCTAAGAGAAGAGCCGAATCAAATGACCTTGAGATGTGAAAGAGTTATAGACCTTTCCACATCACTAAGGGAAACTTAGAGAGATATTTAGAGTTTTATATGTCGAAGGGTTTTAGGAGGCATTCATGGAATGGGTCATCAAACATAAATAAGGAGACTTACAGTTCCATTAGTAAGTATACCAGCGAGTCGCTTCCTTTTACAAACCATGCAAAATGCTTGGTAAGAGAGCCTATTTTAATTTCAAGTATTTTTTTTCTTCTGAAAATCATACTTATAATTTGTGTTTAACTAATAATCAACATATTTATTTTGTAGGATGCACAACTTAGACACGAGCCTACTCCGATGGAGTTGGATATGGAAACACATATATGCATAGATGATAGAAGAAAAAAACATGCAACGGGTTGTTGATAACCGAGTTGGGAAGTTTATTGCAAGTTAAATTTGAAAGCTTTTTGTATATTGTTTGGACTAATGCTTTTTCATCCATATCTCTGACTTATTTATCTATGGTGTAGGAATAATATAACTCTGCCATGTACGCAAAACATGGTGAGGAGCCTTCAACTCATACAGAATATGATTCAGATTTGTGTTTAGAGGCTAGAGCAACCAATGGACTCAATATGAATCGGGTTTGCAGTATCTCTATGACTATGGTTGGGGATATGAGATTGGTTGTAGTGTCTCGACTTTAGATACCTTACAATTCAGCCCAAGTCAAACATCACCAACTATTGAGTAGTTGGTTAAACAATGAATAAGTGCTCTAGAGGTTGAAATGGAGGCAAAGTATGGAGCACATGAAAAGAAGCTTGAGGAGTTCATGGCAAAGTATGAAACACGCTTTTCCAGTCATTATCCTCCCTTCTACAAACCTCCACGAGATTTTCCTCCCCCTCCATCTCCATTTGTAGTTACAGCTTATAATTGATTTGTATATACATTTGTAATTGAGTTTTACATAATATTTTTTTTCTTCAATTTAATTGTTTTTTTATAGATATTTGTATTTTGTTTTTACATTTTATAAGTTTTGCTCTTCAATTTAAATTAGTTGTTTGATGTTATTTAATGCTATTTTAAAATTATTTTATATCATTTTTTTTTGAAGATAATTTGTTTAAAGACCAATGGAATTCCCATGGGTAATTGAACAACCTTTTCATTGGAGAATTATAAGAGGTTGTAAATTGTTTTGATCCATACTCATATAATAACCAATAGAATATGCTATTGTTGTTCCGTGGGTGGAATTGTTGGTGACATGGAAACATTACTAACATGATTATCTGTTTGAATTTTATTTGTAATATTTACCAATGAATTTGGCAATAGAAATTGGTCAAACCCTTTTTTAAGGAACTGTTGCAATAATTCATCACTATATTTATTTATATAAAAAGCACCAAAAAAATTACTGATAAGTATGATATCAGTGACGAGATACTTCATGACGACCCGTTTTCATTGGTAAATTTATTAGTGATTTTTAAAATTTGTTTGTATATATTAATAAAATATTCTGTCAATGTTTTGAATTTTTCTGGTTGTGTTCCAATCAACGTAGTTATCACCACTCATAGTAGCAATGTTAGGGGAATCAAAATTCAAAAAATATAAAGTTTGTACAATTACAAATATGCAATAAAGCTTACTAAAACATGCTACGAAACTAAATATGAGATATTTACCAATGTAAAATAATCCAACCAAATAAATAAACATGTCATTATAATCTAGAAGTGAATATGAAAAAAAATAGCTCATCAAGAATATAAGCAAATATGAAAAAAACTCCATAAAAGTTTTGAAAATAAAAATTAAAATGAAACGCAGAAAATCTCCTCAAGGACAGAGCCTTCACCACCTGCTCTCAAGGCTTAGAAATGGTATGCCAGCGTAACTTAATATCGAACAACCACTCGATTGTTTATATGTAGAAGATCTTCTCTATTTCCATTGATTGTGACTGACAAACTCTCTCTGTTTTTTAAGATCTTCGTGTCCTCCCGACCCGAGAGAGCTGGCTAGCTAGCACCACATGCATCCCAAATTCAAACACCGTAGAGGGTTTATATATATATATTATTCTTTTTGGTCATCGTGGCCCCTTTTTTTGGGCTATTTGTAAACTTCCCCATCTATCTAAGGTCTTCGACTCTTTGTATCTGGGCTTCAATCCTTATGCTAAGCGCATGCACTGATGATTTAGGATCAGATGCAAGATGGAGAGAAATGGAAATAACATCATTAACTAAAAAAAAAAAAAACTATGGCGAAATGGCATCGTGTTATCCTCTAAAACACAGACAAAGGAGGAAGGCCTCTCCATGGTAAGCGTATAAATACATTTAAGGAAATAATTTACGAGTGCATGAATGAAACCAGTTCCCCCACTCCTAAAAAAAGAAAAGAGAAGAGAAGTGATGCACAAAGCGACAAAGCAGAGGAGGCTCATTGACTGGAAAACTTATATAAAGAACATCAAATCCCCCTTTTTCCCAAAATCCCTTCATGTTTTGTCTCCTCTCCTGGATCCTGGATCCCTTAACAGAAGTACAGAAATACAAACCAGACACTAACAACGTTTCAATAACCAAATCACTAGAAATCTGATAAAAATAATAAAATAACTGTAAAAAATGGGGGTGCCTCAAGCAATGGAGGCGGTAAGAGAACGAGCTGAATTCATAAAAGAATCATTACAAAAAAGCCAAACCATCACTGATAACATGGTCGCCATCCTTGGCTCCTTCGACCATCGTCTCTCCGCCTTAGAAACCGCCATGCGTCCCACTCAGGTACGTTAAGTATCACCCCTACTTCTCACCTTTCTGTTTTAACGGATCTGCATTGTTGTTAGAAAAGGTAAATCTTTTTTTTTTTTTTTTTTAATTTCTGTAGATAAGGACGCATTCGATTAGAAGAGCACATGAAAATATTGATAAAACATTGAAGGCAGCAGAGGTCATTTTATCTCAATTTGACCTCACGCGAAAGGTACCTTTTTTTTTAATGAAAATGATTTCTTAATTCTTTTTTTTTTTTTATAATGCTATTAAGTAATTAATTAATTTGGATGTGTTTGTGTGTTTGTGAATGTTGTAGGCAGAGGCTAAGATACTGAGAGGGCCACATGAAGATTTGGAAAGTTATTTAGAAGCGATTGATCAGCTAAGAAGCAATGTGAAATTTTTTAGCAGCAACAAAAGCTTTAAATGCAGTGATGGTGTGCTTAATCATGCCAATCAGTTACTTGCTAAAGCTATTTCTAAGCTTGAAGAGGAGTTTAGACAGCTTTTATCTAATTACAGGTTCGTTGTCTTCGTTGTTGCTCTTTTTTTATTGAGCTTCAATTGTGTTTTGTTTCAAGAAATGAACGATGACATAGAAAGTTATGATATTTGTTCAGTTTATTTGGTTAGATGGTGTCCTTAGATTAGCTTGCACAGAAAAGACAAGTTTTTTTTTTTTTTTGGTGTTTTGAACTGAGTAATGAATCGAATATTGGAAATGGTGATGACTTCTGCGGCTGCAAAGCGCCAATTAATTGCGAAAGATTCGTTGTTATTTTGTGCCTGATGCAAGTTGTGATTTATTATGATCTCCAATAATGGTTTTGAAATAAGTTAGGATTGTTTTCAATGACAGCAAGCCGGTGGAACCTGATCGACTTTTTGAGTGTCTTCCTGACTCTCTACGTCCATCATCATCTGGATCGCCTAGGAACCATGGTGATGGCAGCGGCAAGAGTCTTACTGATCACCAAGAAAAGAGCTTAGAAAATGCTGTTTACACGCTCCCAATTCTTATTCCGCCGAGGGTTCTGCCACTGCTACATGATTTAGCTCAACAAATGGTTCAAGCTGGTCATCAACAACAGCTATTTAGAATCTACAGGTAATTTCTCTTTTACTTTGTTATTGGTGCTGGTGTCATTACCATGTTCTTTGTTCTTAGAGCTATCTTAACTAGGTTGTCTTCTGTCATACAAGTTCTCAAGACAAATACATGTCAAAGGATTCATTTATTCCAATTCTGGTGTCTTCATCGTTTGCTGCTAATGATATGCTTGAAACTTGGAATATAAAAAAATCTGCATTGCTCTACCGTTCTTGATCCACGTTAAAGACTTTAAAATTGGAAAAAAAAAAAAATCCTAGCTTGGTTTTTTATGATAATCTTTCTTGGACAATCTTGTGTAGATTAGTATAAATTGGAACAGACTTCAGTTTTGAGTCTTCAACAATGAGCGATGGACTTGCTCAATGCAACGAAAATTTGGGAAATCATTACATGTCTTAACTGGATTTGATAAGAAATGGAATTACTTTAATGGAAATGTAGCAATGTAGCGGATACATTAGCTTTCAAGAACGTAACGCATGACAAATGTTACCTAATAAACGCAACTTCCTTATCAGCTAATGATTCTTATTATCACCGACTTTGGAGTTTTGACGATGATCTATGCTGTTTACACATTCCAGGGACACTCGTGCTTCAGTTTTGGAACAAAGCCTCAGGAAGTTAGGAGTTGAGAGACTTGGTAAAGATGATGTCCAGAAAATGCAGTGGGAGGTCCTGGAGGCTAAGATTGGGAATTGGATACATTATATGCGGATTGCTGTGAGGATTTAACTGTTCAATTGTTGGTATTCGTGTTTATTTGGTTTCTCATTTTTTTTCTAATGCTGGGAACAGGTTAAACTGCTATTTGCTGGCGAAAAGAAAATTTGTGATCAAATACTTGATGGGGTAGATTCACTCCGGGATCAATGTTTTGCTGAAGTCACCGTAAACAGTGTGTCTGTGCTTCTTAGTTTTGGAGAGGCCATAGCCAAAAGCAAGAGATCACCTGAAAAACTATTTGTTCTATTAGATATGTATGAGATTATGCGGGAACTTCACTCAGAGGTTTGAAAGCTTTAACAAATTGTGCTGAAATATCATGAATATTAAATAATCTATCATGTGAATTCTAAATATTTTTGGGTTAATGATACTATGACGATGATAGAAAGTCGTTTCAAGGTGCGTAGAATGTAAACCATGAACCATGAGTTGCAGATGCAAATAAAATGAATTGGATAAATGAAAGGATAAGTAAATTTAAGCCATATGTATGCAAAAATAGTCTTACTTGTGGAAAGCAGATATAACCATTCAAGAGATGAAAATGGGGGCAAATTGAAATGTGAATTTCAATTGAACATGGTGTGCAAGGTCGCCTTGGAGCTCACAGTCCACGGGGATGAAGATCCATTTAAGCAAACCGAAATGCATAAAAAAATCCTGCATCTGTACCTCTTGGCATCAATTCTTGAGTTCTTCATTAACGAAGGCAACTAAAATGACAATAAGAATATAGAAAACCAACTGTTTTCTTTATGATGGAGGTAACAACATTTCATGTTTATAGATAACCTTAAGGCATTCAAAAATGGCACTACGAATTTTCACAGTGGAAAATGTTGTTGTAACTCATTTTTGGGTCTTCACCTAAAACTACAAAAAAATTCAAAAAAAATACATTTATAAAAAAAAATATAACAGAAAGAAAAAATGCCAGAGCGCCTTAAAAATGTTTAAAAATTGATTGAGGATGTGCAAAAAAATAAAAATAAAAATTTGACAGTATATCATTGACTGATGCGAGCCCTAATGATAAAGAAAATTCAATTTGAGGAAGAAAAATGCAAAATTAGAAGTTTATGGACTCAATTAAATTTTATTGAAGGTTTAATTGAATTTATAGAGGTTTTACTTGCAAAAACAATTGATTTTGGAGTTATTTTGGGCTTTAATTGGAAGAAATTAATTTTCTGGGGTCAAATTATAATTTTTGGAAGTTAATTTGGTCAAATCAGGGGCTTAATTGCATAAAAAATGAAGTTTAATGGCCAATTAGGGACTAAATTGAAGAAATCCGAGACCAAGGACGAAATTGTAAAACGCGCGCAATTTGAGGGCCTTCTTTGAAATCTGACGCATTTTGGCGCCTTTTTCTTTTAAATGAAACGGCGCGTTTTGACCAAAACGGCGTCGTTTCATTCACTGTTGCAAAAAAAAAAAAAAAAAAACAGAAGCCCAAAACGGCGCCGTTTTGACGGCACTGTAGGTCTTCTTCTTCCCCTGGACGCGCGAGGCAGGGGAAGAAGAAGATTTTTCTTCTCCCTTTTCGCCTAACTTCTTTCCCCATTTCTACGCAATAAGATGCCCACCATTCGACGCCCACTTGCCTCCTTTTTATCCGTTGAACGGCTAGTGGAGGGGCGGCCAACAGTGGCCGCCCCACCACCATTGTCCCCCCTGTTTTTGCCTATAAAAACAGGGGAGGACCGAAAAAAAAAAAAAAAAAAAAAAAAAAAAGAGAGAGGGAGAGGGAAGAGAGAAGAGAAGAGAAGAGAAAGAAGAGAGGAAAAGAAAAGAAAAGAAAAAACAGAAACAGAAGAAGAAAGAAAGAAGCAGGGGAGAAGAGAGAAGAAATCGTCGCCTCTGCCACCCTTCGATCACCAGCAGCACCGCCGGCCACCGCTCCAGTTGGAAGCTCCACCGCGTCAGGTAACCTCCTGCTCCCTCGCCATCACTTTTTTTTTTTTTTCTTCTCGCCCTCGCTGTCCCTGCCTGCACTTGCATGCAGAACGTGAATAATTCACGTTCTGCTGCAAAATGCAGCGTGGGCTGGTTACTGTGCTGATGCACAGTAACCAGCCCATTTGTGCCTGGGCTGGGCCGTTCAGCCCAGCCCCTGTAAACGGGCTTGGTTGGCCCAGCCCATGCATTTGGGCTGGGTCCGGCCCATGTTTTTATTTATTTATTTATTTATTATTATTATTATTATTATTATTATTATTATTATTTTGTTTGTTATTATTTATATTTTTATTTTTTTTTAAAAAAAAACACATTTTCTTCTATCATTTTACCACCGTTTTCGTCCCGTGGTACTGTTCACCGGTACTGTTCATACGGTACTGTTCATCCGGCCCATAAAAAAGGAAAAAATCAAAAATACTTGTTTTATTTATAATTTTTCCCCGTATTTTTTATGTCATTTTTATGTAATATGGGACAATATTCCTATGTCGTAAAATACAAATCCGGTACTGAAATACCCGGTTTTCGACTTTCAAGAATACAAAAACAAATAAAAAAAAATGTTTTTTTGTGCATACGGCCAAATGTCTCAAAAAAAAAATCATTTTGTATTTTTCATACAAAAAAAAAATCAATGTTTTAGCATGCATTTTGGCTTTAATAACCAGTTTATTAAAGTCAAGAGAATATTGGCCAAAATTTCAAAAAAACAACAAAAATTTTATTTTGTTTATCTTTTAATATCCGGGGTATGACATTATACGTAATACATATTCCGGATATTTATTTAATTTTTATATATATATTTTTTATATAGAACTTGGGATATGACATTACATGTAATGCGTATTCCGAACAATAAAACACGACCTTAGATGTTATCAGACATTAAAACAATGCAGCCTACCTTAGGTAGGGCGTAGTTGGGGTGCTAATACCTTCCCTTTACGCAACTAGTCTCCGTACCCGATCTCTAAAGACCAGTTAAGGTTCCTAGTAACCAGAATACTAGGTGGCGACTTCCAGTCCATATTTTCACTTATAGAGACAAGAATTCCTTGTCTCTCCTTTTTTTGTTGGGAATAAATATTTCCGATTTTTTTTTTTCCTTGAGGGTGGACGATCGCCGCGCCGCCGCACACGTGCGACAAATGTGTTGATAAGTTAATTTCTCATTCTTGTCCTTCTATCTTTTTCTTCAATTCTTGTTGATGCTTATTTTAGATTGTTTCATTTTCTTTCTTTTTTGGCATGGGGGGTGGGATTGCATCTACAGATTGAATTGCTCTTTGGAAGTAAAGCCTGCATTGAAATGCGGGAGGCTGCATTGAGTTTAACGAAGCGACTAGCAGAAACGGTTCAAGAGACCTTCGTTGATTTTGAAGAAGCTGTAGAAAAAGATGCTACCAAAACCACTGTTCTAGATGGAACCGTCCATCCTCTGACTAGCTATGTGATAAATTACGTGAAGTTTCTCTTTGAGTAAGTTATTGCTGCTACATTTTCTAGTTTCTTTTCTGGTGAAGTTTGTCAATTTTATCATGTCATCTTTTTTTAATGTACTTTTTTCAAGTCTACTGCTTGTTCATTTGGTTAATGATATCATACGATCTGCTGGTAAGCTGATCTACAGGGCCTTATATATAGTTCCCCTTCATTAAATTGGTTGCATTTTGACCATCTCTCCTTTCCTGCTTCAACTGTCTGTCTACTTGTTCTTATCCGAGCTTCTCCATTTCAGTCTTCAGTGCTCCAAGTTATTTAAGCCTGGCACACTAGTCCCATACTTCATCTCCTCTTACTGCTCTCCCCACCCCACTTGCAAATTTCGTGCATCTGATGGTCTTTTAATCTTCGCAGTTACCAATCTACTTTGAAACAGCTCTTTCGAGAGTTTGATGCAAGTGATCCGGATGCTCTGTTATCATCTGTAACAACAAGGATCATGCAGGCTCTTCAAAATAGCCTGGATGGGAAATCAAAGCAGTATAGAGATCCTGCTCTGACTCAATTATTTCTTATGAACAACATTCACTATATAGTGAGATCCGTGCAGAGGTTAGTTTCATATTTCTCGTGTTTTATATAACAAGGGTTGATGCTCTGTTCATGCTCTGCCTCCCTGCCACCTTCTAACATCTATTTACAGGTCAGAAGCGAAGGATTTATTGGGTGATGATTGGGTGCAAATACACAGAAGGATAGTGCAACAGCACGCTAATCAGTACAAGAGAATTTCCTGGGCAAAGGTTTGTTTCTTTAACTAGACTTCCCCTGCATCAGAATCTTTGTTTCCTTTGACTATGACGCTGGGGACATCACTTGAACCCACTAATATTGTCGTTCTAGGATTGTTCTTTGCTGACATGTTTACTTGGCATAAATATGGACCCATTCGTTGATTCTTTCTGTTAATTTTATTTAATTATCTCATTACAATTTCTCAATGGAACTTTTGTTTGCCTACATAAAAATTACAACAGCCTGAATATCTACGGCATCCCTTTTTTGCATATCAATTTGTATAACATTAAACTTTCCTTGAAGGTGTCCTCATGTGTATCGAAGATTGATATCCTTTTTTTTTTACTTCATTTATGATTGACAATTGCGCTTGTGAGTGGCATGAACTAGTAGTTACCCAAAATTGTATTCGACTATATGGTTTCTAGTGATTTTTTTTTTTTTTTGTATCTTAGTCAACAAGAAGTGATGCTAAACAGCTTGTCTTTGATGTGCAGATCCTGCAGTGTCTCTCTGTTCAAGGTGGTGCATCAGGCGGTGGCAGTGCAATGGTAGCTGATGGCGGTGCCAGTGGAATTTCAAGAGCAATGGTGAAAGATAGATTCAAGACCTTCAATGCCCAGTTTGAGGAGCTTCATCAAAGACAATCTCAATGGACTGTTCCAGACAGCGAGTTGCGGGAGTCTTTGAGGCTGGCTGTTGCTGAAGTTCTCTTGCCTGCATATAGGTCATTTCAAAAGCGTTTCGGGTATGGTTTTCATCCTTGGGACCTGCTTCCTCCTCTCTCTCCTGGCTTCTCCTTATCATCACATTTTAAAAGAATCCATCCTTTCTTTCTTTTACTCATAGCACAAAGATACACTGTTTTGCATGTTACAGGTCTATGGTTGAGAATGGAAAAAACCCACAGAAGTATATTAGATACTCTCCTGAAGTCCTTGATCGCATGATGAACGAGTTCTTTGAGGGTAAGACATGGAGTGAGCAAAAACGGTAAACATTTGCGAGAAAGATTTAGGCATATGGCACCATTTATTTTCCTTTACAACTCCAAGGTCAAATAATAGGTGGCTTGATATATCCACGATCCACATTAGGCTTATATTATTTTTTTTAATTGATGTGGGTACCGGACTAGCTTATATATACCTTAACTAATCATACGGGTCCTGAAGTTAACAACTATATAAGCTTTTAGTGGCCCTAAAGTTTATGAAACTCAAACTAATGATTTTTAAAAAGCAAATTCAAGGCATCGAAATATTCCCACATTAGTCTTGTGTTCTTCTTCTTTAAGTTTTGCTGCTATTTCCCAACTACTGAATCCTTAGTATGTTTCATTCAAGGCATATATGTAATAAGCACACTTTACCAACAAAATGTACAACCTACCTCCTATGGAGGTGTAAACAAACGAAAACAAAACATTTACACTCTTTCTCTCCTTTGCTTTTCTTCCTTTTTCTTGTTTCGGTACAAATCACCAACTGGTGGGGAACTCCAAAATCACATACAATCCATTCTAGTTTCCCGATAGCGAAGTTTTGCTCATCAGCTCTCAACCAAAAAATTTTGGCTGGTCACCATGCTCTCGCTCCTTGTGATTGATCGGTGCCTTCTCTTGCTTTAGCAACAGAAGAACAATTTCGGGGGGTCAAATATTATCTAATGGCCAACCAGATCTTCTAGATAGGTTTATATTTGGGTTCGTCATGTGCCATGGTTGCTGCTTAACAAGGTGTAGCAAGCCTAGCAAGTTTCTTTCCATCTAAAAATGGTACTAGAGCATGTATCAGTCATTGTCCTGCAGCTAGAGTCAAACATTCTTCTGTTGAAGCCTCAAAAATTGTATCCTGAAACGGAGTTACTTTAAAAAATAAAGCAGAAACACAAAAAGAAATATAACCCATAAAAGAAATTAAGAAACCAAAACCCAAGAACATATTTTTTACCTCTCTGCTGTTGTTGATAAGATACAACAAGATTTCTTGAACCTATTGTAGTTTCTTCTTGATTCTGCCCAAAGACTGTTGCAAATAATGATGATAAAAACCCTTGGAGAAGACTACGATGTGTATCTCTTTCTGCGTTATTGGCAACCACACTTCCTCTATCTACAAACCTCTACAAACCACCCTTCTTCTTTCCATGTACATGCAACACTGTCGAAGCCTTTCTCTTTCCTTTTCCCGCGAACCCCTTGACTGGATTTTTTCAGGTTAACTGAAATAATAGCCGACCCAGATTACGCTGGATCAATTCTTTTTAATTTCTTTTAAAAATCAGGCCGGTTTAAGTTAATAATCACTTGCAACATGTGTAACCCATTGGATCAAGTCAAACTTTTAAATAGTTGTTTTTCAGATATAATACTTCTAATTTAGTAATTAGATCATAAATTTAAAATATTAACATAAATTAATATCATTTTTTTTCAATTATATTTTTTACAGTTATTTGTTTTAAAATATAAACTTTGCTATTTTATTTTGTTTTATTTTTAATTATGTTATTTTTATCTCATAATCTAGATGAAAGGTTAATTTATCTAGATGGCCAAGTTTTTTTAAAAGTCATTTTTTTTATTTAGTTATTCAAAATTCATTTTTTTTAAATTATATATATATATTTTTTTTTTCTATTGAATTATTTTATCCGCATGATATTACTTGTGGGTTTTTACAATGCTAGTATTTTATTTTTTAATATTTTCTTATTAATTTTATTTTCTTACAGTTAATTTCTAGAATTTGATGATGATTATAACTAAACTATTATGTGAAGTCATTAATTTTTTTTTAAAAAAAAATACAATGACAGAGATATAAAGAATAAAATATATGGGTTCTTCTCAAAACATAGACGACACAACCAAGAATGAGTATCTTCTTGTGAACATTTATTGGATTTGATTTCTATTTTTGATTTACACACAATGCATCTCTCAATTTCTAGGAATCTTCGTATCATATTGCTGCGAGTTACTTTTTCAATGTTAAATCAACAGACTCCAGTTGATCAACAGATCAGGGAGGGAAGAAGATTTTTAAAAGAGAGGGAGAAGAAGGTTACACATGCCTGGCATGTGTTGCCCACAGTGAAGAACGAGAGAGAAATGAGGAAAATAATACTGAATTCTGTTGTAAAAATTTCATGCCTTCTGTTACATCTTTCGGGGTATTTATATCCCTTCTTCAGTTCTGTTATTTCCTATTTTTACCCTGGACGCTACACGTGGCTAATTAGTTATTTCTTTGTTTTATCCGGGCTGCCCTAAACGCAACCGTTTAACTAGAATTGAATTTCTTGCCGCCTTCTCATAACGCTGTCGTTTCTTGTAAGTTTTGAATTAAAATTCCCTCTTCGTCAGTGCTAACCTTCATCCTCAATTTCCAGTCGTGACAATGCCCCCTCCATGAGCACCACCTTGTCCTCAAGGGGAAACTCAGGGAATCGTAAGCAGAAGTCGTCAATATCTTCCCAGGTGGCTTCGGTCAGAGGTAGGTCCTTCCATAAAACCAATAATTGGGTGGTTGCTGCATTTCTTCTTTTACTCATTCTTCTGTTGATGATTTGCAGAGGTTGGAGCAGGGATCGATGCTGAGGATTGGGAAGGTTAGAGTGGACTTCACGATGACCCACGTGCTGCTTGAGCTGAGAGACGTGGAAGACGGGATGAATTGTAGCTGATGCATGTAATTGCAATTTATATGCAACGGTGCCAATTTTTTTAAGGACTGTGTAAGGTCCATAGTACTTAGCTGATAACTTGTGGGAAACTCTTTTATGCACTGAATGTTGTCTGTAAGGTTGTAGTTTGACATAAACTGAATTCCCCACTATAAAACTGTGCTCGCTTCTTTTCTTATTGGCTTGTTGGGTCATTCGGTGCTGAGCTTGTAATAGATTGCCTCTGATTTCTTTAAACATGCCCTCTCTTTGTGTGAGGTAGTGATCCACGGCTTCCACTGGGGAGTCTTTATGAATGTAGGGAATGTGAATGGGAGGGACCATACCATAGAGGATTTCATAGGGAGTTTTCTTAGTTGAAGTATGGTAATTAGTGTTGTACCACCACTCACAAGCACCTAACCACCTTCCCCATAAGGCTGGGGTAGTACCTGTCATGCAGCGCAGGTAACCCTCAATGCATTTGTTAACCACTTCAGTCTGGCCATCCGATTGTGGGTGATAGGCTGTAGAGTAGTGTAAGTTGACCCCTTGCTGCTTAAACAACTCCTTCCAGAACTGACTGAGAAAAATGTTGTCTCTGTCATTGACTATGGTGGCTGGCATGCCATGAAGTTTGTAGACATGCTCCATAAAAACTTTAGCTATGGTAGGTGCAGAGTAGGGATGGGAGAGTGCAATGAGATGTGCATATTTGCTGAACCGATCGACCACTACCAAGATGACTTCTTTCCCATCTGATTTGGGCAAGCCCTCAATGAAGTCCATGCTGATGTCAATGAAGGGGGCAATAGGAATAGGTAGGGGTTGTATAAGTCCTGGAGGTTTCACATTCTCAGTCTTGTTCTGCTGACAAATTGGGCATTCTCGCACATACTGCCTTACTATCTTCTGTAGCTTCCTCCAGTAAAAAACTTGCCCCAGTTTCTTTGTGGTGACAGTGGCTCCCGAATGGCCTCCTATTGCAGAGTCATGGTAATAGCTTATAAGTTTAGTTTGCAAGGGTGAGTCTCTACCCACTACTACCTTCCCTTTTCGAAGAAGGGTATTGTTGACCCAGGAGTAAGCAGGATGTGAGTTGGCATCCTGCTTTACCTCTGCAATGACTTTCTGTAGGTTAAGATTAGTTACCCAAGTCTATTTGATTTCTTCCATAAAGCTAGTGGAAATCGAGGACAGTGTGAAAGCACTCAATTTTGTGCTTGAAACCCTGGACAAGGCATCAACTGCCAAGTTATCCTTGCCTTTCCTGTATTCTATCTCATAATCAAAACCCAAAAGCTTGGTGAGCCAAACCTGTTGTGCCTCATGAGTCGCCTTATGATCCAATAAGAATTTGAGGCTTGAGTGATCTGTCCTGATTAAGAAATGTCTGCCCCTTAGGTAGTGCTTCCATTTGGTGACAGCATATACAATAGCCAGTAGCTCTCGTTCATATGCTGATAGGTTTTGCTGTCGAGGTCCCAATGCTTTGCTTATAAAGGCTAGTGGATGTCCTTCCTGCATCAAAACTGCTCCCATTCCCACACCTGATGCATCAGTCTCTACAACAAAAGTCTTGTCAAAGTTTGGCAATGCTAGCACCGGGGGTTTGGACATGGCTTCTTTCAATTGATTGAAGACCACGGTGGTTGAGGCTGTCCAGTTGAAGGAATCCTTCTTCAACAGCTGTGTAAGAGGCCTGCAGAGCTCCCCATAGCCCTTCATAAATTTTCTATAGTATCCTATCAACCCCAGAAACCCCCTAAGTTGTTTGATAGTGGTGGGGATAGGCCAATTTACCATTGCTAGGACTTTGTTAGGGTCGGTGGCTACCCCTTCTTTGGTGATGATGTGGCCCAAGTATTCCATGTGGTGGCTGCCAAATACACACTTCTCTTTCTTTGCAACCAATTGATTGGCACAGAGTAGTTCAAACACGACAGTAAGATGATGCAAATGCTCTACCTGATTCTTACTATAAATCAATATATCATCAAAGAAAACTAAAATGAACTTTCTCAAATGTTGCCTAAAGATGTCGTTCATTAGACTTTGGAAAGTTGCTGGGGCATTAGAGAGCCCAAAGGGCATGACAAGAAATTCGAAATGGCCATTGTGGGTGCGAAAGGCTGTTTTAAACACATCACTAGGATCCATCCTAATTTGGTAGTAGCCTGCCTTTAAGTCAATTTTAGAGAAGATGGCTGCCCCTTCCAATTCTTCTAACAATTCATCAATAATAGGGATAGGGTACTTATCTTTTATAGTCAACTTGTTGAGAGCTCGAAAATCTACACAAAACCGCCAGGTGAGGTCCTTCTTCTTGACTAACACCACAGGAGAAGCAAAAGGACTATGGCTGGGTTGAATAATTCCAGCTTCAAGCATTTCAGCCACTAGTTTCTCCAGGGTATCCTTCTGTAGCCCTGAGTATCTGTATGGCCTTAGATTGACTGTTGGGTGTTCATCCTTCAGTGGGATCCTGTGGTCATGTTCTCTGACTGGAGGTAAGCCTACTGGTTCTCTGAAAACATGGTGGTAAGAGTCCAGCACAGTCTGCAATGGAAGGTCCTCTGCCTGCAAGGTAGGGAGGTGTCCATCCCAGGAGTTGATAGAGTTGTCCCCATGGTCCAGCACTCGTAGGCTACAAATGTTCACCCATGCCCATGAAGTTGTATTAGTGAGTAAGCCATTTAGCTCTTCTAATGGAATGGACTGGGTGAGAGTCGGGTTGTCCCCTTTTAATGTCACTTCCTTCCCTTGCCACCAAAAAGTCATCCATTTATCCTCATAATTAGCTAATATATCACCCAACAATTTTAACCACTGTATACCTAGGACCATATCATAGTTTTCCAGGGCCATTACAAACACATCAGCCTGGAACTAGGTGCCTTGCATTTTCCACTGCAGGTTCTTGCAGATTTGAGCACAAGCCATGGTGCCCCCATTGGCTGCTTCAACTAGCATGGGTTTGATGGAAGTGAGGAGGCAATTGTGTTTGTTTGCTAGGTTGATATTAATGAAATTGTGAGTGCTGCCAGAGTCAATCAGGATTAATATAGGGCACTTGTCTAGTTTACCCCATACTTTGATGGTGTGGCAGCCGGTGGTGCCTTGCAAGGCATGTAATGACAGATGAGGGGTAAGCTCTTCTTCATTCATGGCTTCAAGGATTCCTTCCTCTTCAGAATGATCTTCTTCATCTGCAAGGATGCATAAGGAATATAGTTTCCTATTTCTGCACCTATGTCCTGGCACAAATCTTTCATCACACCAAAAGCATAAGCCCTTGGCCCTTCGCTCCTCTATTTCTCTAGTTCTGATGGGTCTAGAAGGTCTGTTGTTGGGGTTAACAGGAGGGTTATTAAAAGGTGGTCGGTTAGGGGTAGGTAGGAGAGCAGGTTGGGGAGCTTTAGAAGTAGTGAAGGTGGGGCTGGGAGGTGGTTTGTTTGGGATGGTGGTGTAGGTTGATCTCTGGTTTTGCTGGTAAGAGTTTGCTTGAGCTAGATTTTTTGAGTAGTGTGGGGAGCTTTTTCTGTAAGTGAGGGTGTTGTCATGGAGCCTAGATAGGTTATATGCTTGTTTGAGAGATTTCGGTTCAAACATTTTCACTAAATTCTTAATTTCAGTTTCCAATCCTCCCAAGAAAAATACTAATGCTTGTTTTTCTGTTACCTGAGCTCTATTCCATAGCATGTCGAACTCCTTGATATAGACTTCGAGATCACTTGCTTGTTTGTGTTCTGTCAACTCTTCCAAGGGATCCTTTTGCCCTCCAAACCGGCAGCACATGGCCTCAACATACTCAGCCCAAGTAACTTCTTGTCCTTCCAAATTTTTGATGAAGTTCTGGTGCCAGTACAGTGCCAACCCATCCAGGTAGTAGGAGGCTAGCTTCAATTTATCTTGCTCTGCTATCTCTTCAAGGTCAAAGTATTGGTTGCATTTATACAACCACTTATGCACCTCGTCGCCTTCAAAAGTAGGGAAGTTCCTCTTAGGTTTGTGAGCCCTCTAAGATCCTTGCGATCCTTCCCCCATCCAACCAGGACTGCATGTCGTTGTAGGCTGATGAGGGGCAGGGTGCTGTTGCGATGAGCTGGTCTCTCCAGTGAGAGCTTGCAAGGTATGTTTTATTGCAATATGCTGAGTAGCTATTTCTTTTATCATGGCTTTGAGTTGGCCAAGATCATCTGATTGTGTGTTTATTTTGATTTCTATTCCATCGATTCTTTGGTTAGCAGCTTCCAAGGAATCATCACATCGTCTCACATCTTGGGACCTGGTCTCTGGAGGCATTTTGTGGAGGTCCAAAGATGAAGCTCTGATACCACTTTGCTGCGAGTTACTTTTCCAATGTTAAATCAACAGACTCCAGTTGATCAACAGATCAGGGAGGGAAGAAGATTTTTAGAAGAGAGGGAGAAGAAGGTTACACATGCCTGGCATGTGTTGCCCACAGTGAAGAACGAGAGAGAAATGAGGAAAATAATACTGAATTCTGTTGTAAACATTTCATGCCTTCTGTTACATCTTTCGGGGTATTTATATCCCTTCTTCAGTTCTGTTATTTCTTATTTTTACCCTGGACGCTACACGTGGCTAATTAGTTATTTCTTTGTTTTATCCGGGCTGCTCTAAACGCAACCGTTTAACTAGAATTGAATTTCTTACCGCCTTCTCATAACGCTGTCGTTTCTTGTAAGTTTTGAATTAAAATTCCCTCTTCGTCAGTGCTAACCCTCATCCTCAATTTCCAGTCGTGACACATATCAATATATATAGCCTGCAAATCGCGTGCTAGCGTTTGTTTAACCTAATTACATAGTTATATTTTCAAAGAGAAAAGTAAATTTTTTTATTTAGAAATGTATTAAAATAATATTTTTAAAAAATTATTTTTAATATTAACATATTAAAATAATTTAAAATTATAAAAAAAATATTAATTTAAAATAAAAAAAAATATTAATTTTTTTTTTAAAACGTAAAAATATAAAAATATATTTGTCTATTTTAGCTTAAAATTAGCATGCAACACACCCTTTATACGCGTTTACGCCACCCACAATTCTCTGTTCTCTGCTTGTTTTCTCCTAATTGGTTCCATCCCCCAAGATTAAAATCTCCGCCTCCCACTGATCTCTCTCTCTCTCTCGTTCTCCTGGGAATTGTTCGAGGAGAGAGATCATTGATCACTATGGCTTCTGAATCCAGTCACAATCAACAACACGACAAAGGAGAATATCAATCATCCGAGAGCACCCATCATGTTCCACCTTCAGCAAGCCATGATCTTTATCCAGGGGCAGGATATCCTCCAGCAATGGGTTATCCTCCTTCAATGGAATATCCACCACCACCAGGGCAATATCCAGGTTATCCACCGCCAGGTTATTATCCCTATGCACAAGCACCACCTGCAGCAGCCCATTATAACGCAACAGTACATCAACAACACGGATTTGAAAGGTCATCAGGTTTCTCACGATGCTTCCTTACAACGATAATATTCTTCACGTTGTTAATATTTACGTCAAGCATCATCATGTGGCTTGTATTGCGCCCTCAACTTCCTGTTTTTCACGTTGACAACTTCTCGGTATCGAATCTTAATGCCACCTTGCCTACCTTCACGGCAAACTGGGAAGCGAATTTAACAGTTCGAAATCCGAATACGAGGTTGAAAATAGAATTTAGTGAATTACAGAACTTTGTGTTTTACGAAGAAGATTATCTTCTTGCTTCAGCTATAACTTCCCGGCCTTTCTCCCTGGAAACAAAGACGAGCGGTGTAATAAATGCCAAGCTATCAGAGAATAACAAGGATAACTTGGTGGAGAACTGGGTGGTGGATAAATTGGCCAAGGAAAGGAGCAATGGATCAGTGAGTTTTAATTTCAGGATGCTGGTTTGGACTACGTTTAGATCAGGTTTATGGTGGAACAGGCATTTAAGCATGAAAGTTATGTGTGAGGATCTTCAGGTTACTTTTGTGGGTGCTTCAGGTAATGGGAATATTGCAGCCAATGGACATAGGGACTGCTTAGTTTTTGTCTAGTTAATTTGCATGTCACAGAAAGGAAAAAGAAAAAAGAAATTAAAAAAGAGTCGCCATATGAAATCGGATTTCTTTCCTCTTTCAATTTCCTCTTAAGCTTCTTAGTTATCATCCATGGATGGATGTATTATTTTGAGATTCTGGAATCACTAGAAAGATTACTAGCAAAAGTGACAAGCTCCTTGTGATATATAGAAGAATCTTTCCCCTTTCTCTTCTTTTATTTTCCTGGTTGTTTTTACAAAATGTGTTCCAATTTATAATTAATGAATGGTAATGATTTTAGTACTATGATAGAAAGAGACTTGAGCATAATCAATTGTGTTAACTTAATTAGGAATTTGAAAGGATACAACTTAAGATTTTATATTACCATGCGTGTAACAGTACGTTTTTTTTTAATAATCTCAACATTTTTTTTCTCAAAAAATGAAGTGTTACCAGGTTGAAAATAGATGATATACAGTTGAAAAGGGCATAGAAAGACATAGAAACTTTTTAAAATCAAGGAATATATATGTATCTTTTTATGTTTGGTAACAAAATAAAAAAAGAGTACTGTGGAATGAAGAAATTAATGATATACCCCATCACAATTGCCCAAATTACATACCAGTAAAAATTCTAGTATTAAAAGAAAATTTATTGAACTAAACTATTTTTGTATAAATAAAATAACACTACTAAAAAAGAGAGTCAATAGCATTGGAAATTAGCAATGAAATATTTCAGATTTAAATTTTGAAACAGATTAGTAATAGATTACATATATATTATTTTTTAATATTAGCAACGGATTTAGCATCAGAAATTCGGTTGCTAAAAAATAAATTAATATATTAAAAATCAGTAACGGATTATCCATTACTAATACGATGACACACAATTTAAAGTCACCGTGCTGATAAAAAGAATAACGTGTCAATAATTAATTGGTATAAGTATATCTTGCAAAAACAACAAAAGAAAACCTCACACGGGAGGAGATGATTACTAATCTCAAAATTAGACAAAACTTCCATTAATCTCCAAATAAAGAACCCTAACCCCATCGATATGTCCATTTCTTGGAAAAGCCACCCCATCTTCTGGCACTTTCTTTTAAATTGTTCTTCATGAACATGTAATTCCAAAACGTCCTTTTCCAGTAACTCCACTTTTACTTTCTTAACTTCTTCTATGTTGTGCTCCCAAGAAATCCATTTACTGGAAACAGATTTCATCTTACAAGGAATACGAGACAACAAATTAAGACAGGTATAATTAGAAACCCATATTTGAGAGATTTTATTTGTAATTTAGAGAGAATATTTTTTATTTTATTAACTAATTTTCTTGATGAGAAGAATAATTTTGTTTGATCTTTTACAAATTATTGGTTAAATATGACTACATGCTAATATTTTTAATTATTAATTTAATGTATTTCATTTTAAATTTATTAATTGGGTGAAGTATGAAAAACAAATATACATACATCATTTTTTTGCTCTTGAAAAAGGATTTATTTCACAAGATATTTTGATCTTTTTTAAAATATTTTTTCATCTAATTAAAATAAAATTAGCTTATTTGACAAATCAGAGCTATAATCCAAGAGTAGAGTTTTCTTTTTTTTATTCAAAATGTGTTCGCGGCTCTTAGATATTATTTTTTACCATAAAAAAGATACCTACAACGTAGCACATATAGTTATACTATATATAAAGTTAAAAGATCTCAGTATTTGCATAGTGAGATTACTATTTCACCCTAGACCAACATAAATAACTTGCTTTGCTAGGAAGCTAGTTTGATAATTTCAAAAACTATGAATTCCAGCGATGTTTTTCATGGAAAACTCATGGAAATCTTGCGAGTTAATGAACAAAAAATAATCATCCTTCTTTTTTGGTGGACTTGTGCCTTCTCCACCACATTTCCTCCTTTTTTCACTTTTTTGTACCTTAGATTTTTCAAATCCATGCCTTTTTTTTGTGTGAACTAAAATGGTAGAGGAGAGATGAGAGTGACAAGGTAAATTAGACATAGGATGAAAGAGGGAAGGAAGACTCTCTAGACAAGGAAGAGGTGTAGAGAGGAGGCCTTCCTCTTACATCACTGGTCAGGGAGATGGTGGTGTTGACAATGTTCATTTCATATGTTTTTTGTAAGCCAAACCAATAAATAATAATAATAAAAAAAGCAAGAAGGGATGAAGGCACTGAATCGACAGAAAAAAATAATATAAAAAAGAGCTATATTTGAGAATATAATGGTTCAAAAAGAGGGTTTTCTCTTACATCATTGATATGGAAGATGGTGGTGTTGTTGGTGATGCTTCTATAGTGGGGGATGGATTCTGTCGAATGAATTTGGTGTAAAATGTAGAGAATTTAAATGATTTTGGTTTTCAATAAGTAGCTTTGTTTGAAACTGTGATGCTTCTTTCTTTAATATAGGTTAGTAAAAGACATTAACCAAGAATATTCTTTTACTACAGAAGCAATTGTGGCTCTACTATTCTTTGGCTAAATGTGGGAATCAATTTTTTTATCTAGACTACAATTTGAACATTGGAGACCCTTATCATGCAATTTATTATGAAACTCTTGTCTTTTTTTTTTTTTTTTTTTCATATCGTGTGTTAGGTTTGACAATTTATTTTCTCCCTTTCTTTCTGCATGGTGTTTCGTTGTTTTCACTTACAATAGAAAAAGTGATTGGCTTGCTTTATTTGTGTTTCTTGAATTATCAATCATCGTTGTTGGATTTGTCAATTTTGGTTCTTCATCATTTCCACTTGATTCTCAGTTGAGTTGGGGTTTATTTACAATACATTTGTAAAAAGTTATCTCTTTGTGGATTTTTTCATTATTTTTTCGCTTTTAAATATTTATCTTACCATTTTCTTTGCATACTTAATATTTAAACTTACTGCATTAATGTAGGAACTTTAAAAGGTGTAGAAATGAATTTGATTCCAAGTTTGCAAAGCTCTGAAGGTTTTATATGAATCTTTTAGACAATATAGGTATCTTATTCTAAAATAGTTGGAATGTGGATATTTCACCAACGATCGAATAATATGAACTGAAGCATAGAAAACAAAAGAATGTGACTCGCTTGGTGTTCTTGGTATGCATGAGAATAGACATTTGTTGATTTGATTGTGAACATGTCTAATTTATAAGTAATTAAATTGTATGAAATTGGATCAAAGAAAACATACCTCTCTTTAGTGTTCTTGATAACTTTGAAAATAAGTTATATTCACATGAAGTTATTGAGTAAATTAATCTCTCCCAAAGTGATCCAACTCAACATGGAAGTAGTAAATCCTAACTAATATTTTCATTTCTTCTCAACACAAAATTCATCAATAATACATGTTTTGGTGAACCACCATTCTAACTCTTTACATTTGGTTGAAGCAAATGGATCTTTCTTTGTTGAATTTGGATACATTTAGAGTAAAACGAACAACTTTTCTTTGAAAATGATGAGAGCATTTCATTACTCATAGATTTATCTTTCTTATATCTACAAGAGAATTGTATCTATGATGAGAAGAGTGTGTTTGGCTTGGAGGTATGATGGCTTTTTTTTTAAATGTACAACACCCTTTAAGCATGAACCACACCTCCAAAAGCTAAAAAAAACATGCCTTTTATATAAAAAACATGCCTTATATATATAAAAGCACAAGTTACCACTCATCCAAACATACAAGAAGATGCCTAAATAAGATTTCAAACAAATCTTTATCGAATGGAAGTGCCTAAGTTTTTGCAATGCACTTCCCTGGAAATTCATGACATGTTGGTGTTCATGCTCAACCAGTTATTGTTTCTTTTTTTACAAAAAAGCTATAGGTTCTTCGGTAAATATTAAAGGAAATCAAATAGCGGATCAATATTTGCATTGAACGTTGTGTTGTTCAAGCATATTCAATATTATTCTCCACATGAGTGAGTCTTCTTTTCAGTGCCTTATCATTTTTAAAGATTTTAACTTTAAGTAGTATATGAAGGGTTTAAAAAAGAAGTGGAGTGATTGCTAAAATTTGTCTTATAAATAATTTACTGTGATGATGCCCAATACCTTTATAGTAAATAGAAGTTTAATGTTGCCTAAATTTTTTTTAATTTCATCTAAAAGAACCTCATATTCTTCTCAAAACTAGAAAAAAGATGGCATAAAGAGCAAAGCTGTTGTAATCGGGGATCACCTCCCAAACCACAATGAAAGTATATTTATTTTTGTTGACAAGTTTGTTTCTATAGAAAGTGACACCCTTAGAGTGATGCCTTTTTAGGTGTGTGTAGTCATGAATCCAGGTGTTTTTGGTATTTAATTATTTTTTTTATATCTAATAAGAGTTTAGAGTGCTGGTAGAACATTGTATATGAGGTTGGTGCATCATTTGTACTCATAAGTTGACCAGTACTAAACCTTGATCATGTTGAGCACATTAATTTAAAATATATTTAACATTTTTAAAAAAATCCTTAAATTAATTAATAATATATTTTAGATAGTATTTTATTAAACTTTGTTTATTATTTACTTTGTTTGTTTTCAAATAAGATAATAAAAATCGTTTTGTAATGTTAACAACTTTTTTTTTCAATCCATTGTTATCATTTTTTAAAATTTAATTCGGTTGCTTTACTTTTATTGTATGTTTTTGTTATTATATAATTAAATAAAAAAATATATAATTTCAAATTTAGTTGGGTCAATTACTTGGATTAAGACTTAGCATGTTAATCTAAATTGATCTAATATATTATTATTTTAATATTTAATATTTATTTTATTTGTTTTAAAGTTAATTTTTTTTTATTGGGCATCTAAATTATATTTGAATTTGTTATATCAATAAGGTTATTTTAAGATAATTTACACGATTTAATTTAAAATCATGTTAGAAAATGATTAAGTTTATAAGGTTTGAAGGTTAATTAGTTAAGCTGGCTTTTGATTAAAATCTTTCTTGCAGTTGAAAAATACATTAAAAATGTTTGGATATTTTTTTCTTAATATTCAAGATTTCTTTTATCCTAGCTGCGGTGTAGCACTGTACAATTATCTTGTCTTGCCCTTGACGTTGTAAAAGCATCAGTTAATGTTAATAAAAAATGATGGGACCGTAATTAATATTGTTTAATTCTAACTGTAATGTAACGTGGTTGAGATTTTTTAAAAAAATAATAAAATACGAGCTTTCTTCTAGCGATTTATTATGTAGTGATTAATTTTTAGAATATTTTCTATTTAAAAATATATTATAAGAATATGTTTTTATTTTTTTAAATGAATTTTTATATTAGTATATAAAAATAATATAAGAATATAAAAAGATTAGTTTTTTTTTTTTTTGATAGAAAAATTTTGTTCAACATTTGTGCTGCGGGCAAAAACAACGAGTGTGTTTGTTTCAAAGTTAAACACGAACGTGTACACATAGCCCAAGAGCAGGCCCAAACTGAAACCACAATTAACATTGCCCAATTACACCACAAGGCAAAACTACAAATCCAAACTCCAGGTAAAAAAAAAAAAAAAAAAAAGGCACTTGCTAGCATTCCCTCCCCTGGTCGCCACCTACCGATGACTCAGCTGACGCTGTTTTTTGAATACAAAACGAACCGAGTCATTTTGCTGAGTTTGGACTCGGGGTGATCCGTGATTTTTGAACGCGGAAGCATAGAGGGACTACACTAACTTGACCCGGTTACAATTTGGTATTTGAAGAAGAATATTGGGACCTGTTTTCGGAGGGCGGATCACAGAAATGTGAGTTTTCTTACGACACATTGATTTTCTTTTCTTCTTCTTTTTTTCTTTTAGCTGTAGAAGAAATAAGGTTTTTTGTTTTGCTTTTTTTTATAAAAATAAAACTGTCGATCATATTGTTCATATTCTAGTTAAAATGCACTGTTTTGCTACTTCTTAGTGTTGATAGTTGAGATGGGAAGCGTTGCATTTACTTGGCTATAAGGATTTTTTTGGTTTCTTTCTGGATTTTTCCGTAGATTTTTAAATATCTGTATGTGATTTTTATATTACCAAGTCGAGTGTTTCAATCAGGCCACGGATTTCTTAGGACAGTTTTTTCTTGATAAATAGAGTTGTTCTTTAAGATGCTTTCTAGTTTTCTGATCAGAGTGTTTTATTGAGTTCAGGTTTGGAGGAAAGGCCATAGTCTTGTTTATGAACACCTCAAGTGTTCTTTGACCTTTTGAAAAGACATGTCTGCTTTCTTTAATGTCTTGAAACCTGCCCGTGTCTTGGTTTGGAGGAAAGGCCTGATTTAGAGTGAAACTCATTTATCTGATTGATCATTTGTGTATGATAATACCCCATCAAACATCATGGTAAAGTTAGCATAGAAACTGCATCTTTTAAAATCATATAAATTTATTAGTTTTTAATTTGACTAGCATTTTGTATCTCCTGTTTATTCTTATGTATGATTTTTGAATTGTGTCTAAGGCAGCTTGCTAATGCTTGACATTGGAGTCTGTACAAGTTATATTATTTCTTTTTCATTGATCTCGATCTCTTTTTAGCCCTATGCTCTGCTATCGTGTGGTCGATTCAATGCAGTTGCTTCTGTAACAGCTGGTAGATTAGCTCATTAGATAGAAAAAAGTTAGGAGCATGTTTGATTCATGAAAGAACCCGTGCCCCACTTTCTGAAATGTGTTGGAACACTTTAAATAGTTTCTAAGATTGTTGTTCCTCTTTACTCTAATGATCTGGTTTCAACAAAACATAAAACATGCATATTAATCAACATGTAGACAAAAAATCAACTTGCAGTACTTGTTGATAGAAAATAGACTTGAAGAAGTAGATTAAAGCCATGATCAATCATCTGGTCTTAAAACAATTTATTGTCTGCTCTCTGGTGCTATCGATGTGATTACAATATTGTTACTCGCGCTTACTTAACCTCATATTACTTAACCTCGTATTCTTGGCAGCATAACCAAGAATAAATGGTAGATCAAAATTTATATATTACTCTCTATAAGAATTTGACAGAAGGAATATAAAATAGAGTTTTAGAAAGACTTGAAGTTCTCTCCATTATTAAAACCATGTTATAATTGTCTGTTTTTATAAGCAATTATGACAGCTAATTTTAACGTAACCTTTAAAACAAAAAGATACAACTTTCTAGTTTAAAAGGACATAACTCTATTTAAAGTAGAGTTTAACAATGTGGTCTTTGAATAAGTAGAATCGGTCTTGCTTTACACTTTAGATTATTGCTTTTTGTTTCTTGTTGCTGACTGTAGTTTTGTTTTAGTATTAAATACCCAGGTAGGTTATAATGATGATTTTTTTACAAGGATGATACTATGATGCAATCTAGGTTTGATTTGTTTGTTGCTCGTGGTTGAATGATTGTCAATCATTTTAACATTCTAAATGGTTTTGATAGTATGGAATATGTTGGGACAATGCCAAACTCGCCTAGATTGTTATGTATAGTCTTACTCCAATATGCATGTCATTCTGATTTTGTTCTGATTTCTTGAATATGGATGAAAATAAGTCCTTATAGAAGCCCACAGCTGATATGTATGGTTAGTTTTGTCCAGGTGAACGAATACAAGCTTTGGCCACAGTGCTACATAGGTAAGTAGAAATGGCCTTAGCTTGCAAGACTCCTTGATTTTTTCAACACTCACTCTTTTTCAGCATTTGTTCCAGTATTTCATTTTTTATTTTAACCCTATTTAGATTATCTAAAATTCTAATTGTTTTTCTTAATTTCGGTTTGCATTGAAGGGCATATATATGGTTCTTCTGATTACTACATTTGAAGAGCATAACTGCATGAAGATCTGAAGTTTGGGTTAACTCTTGCCAACTGCTGTAGAAACTTTGCTTCTAATTTAGTGATCACCTCATGACTGTCATTTTAAGTTGCTTTTTAATAGCCCTCGCATGAACTGGATTATCTTGAAGCATCCTTTCTAAGTTAATTGTTCCTTCCTGAAATCAACCTGCTATCTGTCATATAGGCACTAAAATTTGATCTGTTGAGCACACGAGTCAGATGGCCTAAGGACATTTACTGAAGTGGAGATCTGTGTGAGCTGCAAATATTTATATCAATGTGCTTGCCTGTTATTCAGTTGGTTGACGAGTCACCATGTGGTTTTGGTACATTGTTGGGCATTTTCCGATGTAAGCGTCTTTAGGATGCTGCCATGTCTATACAGGATTGCAAGGGAATACTTTATTTGTTGTGTACTATGATGTTATGCCTAATGAAATCCTTGACAGAAAAAGGAAATCAATATAATTGAAACAGTGAGGGTCATGAATTAATCTAGATATAGGACATCCACGTTAATGTGTAGCGATTTTATGGATCACTTGATTGTTGTGATTGATATGTGCATACTGCATGGGCTATTCATCTGCATAACCAATTGATATTACAGAACTTCAGGGACAAAGCTGTTGTACATGGATCATGTTGCTGTCTTAATCTTATGATTTACTAGGAAACATTAAGGTGGAACTTTCCTCTAGTGCATGATCTGGTCTTACTGGTTGGAAGATCTCACTCCTTATTTTTAGGTTGCTGCGCATATATCAGATGGCGTAGTGATATAAGCAACTGTTGATCAATGTCCTAGGGCGTGCCAGATCGAGGTTTTTGCATGGTGGAAGTTTGGTTACTAGCCACACCCTAGCATCAAAGCAGATATTTGAGGGGTGTTTTCAATTCAGTTGCATGTAGTTTATATCTAACTACAGACACCTGTGTCTGTATGAAGCTCTTACAGGACATAGCATTTTTAGCCCAAATGGATTGAAGGATTCCAAACTTCATCGGAATTTAATCTACAAGATACTCTAGTTTCAGTGATCTTGTTTTGTTCCCAGTTTTATTTCAATACATGATGAAGATGGCGCTGAGGTAGAGCTAGATATGCACAATTCACAACAATAACATACGAAACATTATTCAAATGATTGATAGTCTTGCCATCATTGCATTGTGTTCGAAGTTGTTCAATTTTATTTACTTTTTAAATACTGATTATAATAAGACTTTTACTCCACTATGGTCTATATAACAAGTGGAGTGGAACCTGCTGTCTTAGGTTGCCTAACCTAAATGAGTAGGCTTTTTTTGATAAGTTGCATATCACGATAAAAGAGGTCACGTTATATTGCCCCCAGTAGGGTATGGTGAAAACCCTGGCGGCTGTAGGGAGGAAGACAGAGAAAGAAGCTAACGTTACGTATGTCGTTTGTCTGGACCCACCGTCTCTATCACGGTGTGAATGTTTGGTAGGAAACTATCAATTTTTCCCAAATGGATTTGGAATCAGAAGACATTGAGGAAAACAATTTTGAAACGAGTCAATGAAAAATGCGAGCTGGAAAGCGGGAACCATGGAAAACGTTGTCAAATCCAAATCCGAATTTTCATCATTCTTGTCTTCGAACTACGTTGTATCAATTAACTTGGTCAAGTTTCCATCTTGTGTCGAGTGAACAGAGGCATGTGAAATCCCTTAATTTCTATGGGAGACTGGAAACCTCCTGTTTGTTTGTTTTATACATCACTTCGAAACCAGTGGGGGTCTTTGGATATGAATTAGAAGATGATGGAGACGAAAGAGATCAAAATTATCTTCGTAATTCAGCTTTCTTTATTTTCCATTTTAAGATGGTCTTGTCAAGTATTGTTCTGATCCAATAAAGGAAAGCAAGCTTCGTCTGTTTACACAGATCCCTCGATTAACAAGAATTAATATCTACCTTCTTCTCTTTTTTTTTTTAATTGAGATTGCGGCTTGAAGCCTTTTAAAAAACTTGTATCACTTGAGTTAGTGTAGATTCAATGAGGTTAAAATACAATATGATCTAATAGTTTCTATCGAAATGATTTATAAACTTATTAAAATAATATTTTGTTTTATTTTTTAAAATTTATTTTTGACATCAACATATTAAAACGATCCAAAAACATATAAAAAATATTTTGAAAAAAAAATTTAAAATGTTTGAAAACTTCAATTGAAACTTTGTCCCATAGAAGGCAAACCGTAAAAAATAACATAGCAAAATTCTAAATCAACAAAATATTAAAGGATGAAATTGAAAAAAATACAATAAAAAAGGATTCAAAACAAAAGAAATAGCAATAAAAATAATGAGACTAAATTTGATATAAAAATAATTTAAAATCAAATTCTGAGGAACGAAATTAAAAAAAGTGAGAAGCTTCCAACACCGCCTTTTAAGGCGGTGTTTGGACGTGAGATGACGTTGCACGTGCCGCCAATTCAATGGCTCGTGCGTATCACACATCATTTTTTTCTAGAATAACATTTATATTTATCAAAAGACTAAATCACTCACGGTCAACTTGTTTATAAATAATAAAATAAAGAAGTAGTTTAAAAATACAATAAAGTCCTGGATACAAGCTTGGAAATTTTTTTTCTTTTAAATGTGATATACTGTTTACATTGTGCTTTTAAAAAGTTCAAAAAAACAAATCCCTCCCTATCAGCCTTTTAACAAATTTTGCTTCTTAGGGTAATATAATTTTTACATTATACATATAAAAGATAAAAATACCGAATTGTCCCGATCAACATTTTAAATTTTTTTTCTTTTAAGAGTAATATAATCTTTACATTGTGTATTTAAAAAATAAAAAGACCAAATTATCCCTAATTATTATTATAATAACTAATAATCCTTATGGAAAGACCATATTATCTTCAATAAAAAGTTTAATGATTTTTTATTGAAAGAGAAATATAATAATTACACTATTACGATCAATAATAATTTATGTCTAGAAAAATAGTGAATTATCCATGCCAATCAATTTATTTTATAATATTAATGATGATTTATCTAGAGATAAGTTATGCAAGGTAACAAATTTGGGGCTAATAGCCACATGGAAAGGATGCAAATTGTTAATGGCACAAATAATAATATGATTGCAAGTACCAAAGGACTAGCCAAGATCAATGAATCAAAGGTTAAAAACCCAAAGGTGTAGGATGTGGTGCCATATTTGACTTAGTGTATAGCTTAAGAAAAAAAAAACACTCTAATTTTTCAAGTCTTAAAAATTACAATTCTAAATTACAGAGAAAAATATATATAATTTTTCAATTCTATATAATATAAAATCTCTTATAAAAAATATAACACAGGAGCCAAACCACCATTTGTATAGAGAAACCTAAACAAAATAAAACTCAAAAACTTAATTAAGAATCAAAATCCTAAAATATCTAGGGAAATAAAAAAAATCATAAACAACATTTTATGGGTTGATTTTGAACATGAAAACAACCTAAAAAGGCTAAAGCTAATAGTAGAATGCATTGGAAAACTTTTAACCCGATTCAACCGTTGAATAAAAAATTATGTTCTTTTTCATTAGAAAGCTCATTTAATGCATCCATATTGTTTTGGACTCATCGATATATGTCTCGCGTTAGACTTCTCTACTTGAGAAAAACTCACCCTCATGTTCAAGGTTAGAAAATGAACTCTTTCATTTCAAAAATAATAATAAAAAAAAAATAATTTGAATATAACATTATAATTAGTTTATTTACAAAGTAACATATCTTTGACCCGTCGGCTTCCAAATCTTCACCTCCAAGAAGCATTTTGATAGTAGCTTTCACCTCTAAAAATACCTTCTTTAAATATGAGAAATGACACATGAAAAGTACCACCACTGAGATAAAAAAAAAATATAAGCTTTTTTTTTTCATCACAACTACTAACATTGTTAGATAAAATCATAGTCTATATAGAAATCCTTAATCAAAAGGATTTGTTTTAAACTAGTTAATTATAATTCTTATTTAACGTGTTAGTTACATTCCTTATTAGATTATGATTGTTGGAGGTTGTAATCTCCCTATAGGTATAAGGGCCAATATATGTTGAATTTAAGAGTGTTAATCAATCAATAAACACTTGGAATGTTCAAATACTTTTGTGTTTTATTTCTAACAAGTTTTATTATTCAACCCATAAGAAATGGTTGTTGTATTCATCTTATTGATAATACATATCACAATGAGGCCAACAATGACACCAACATCCTTTGTAGTTTAGCTTTATGAATCATTGAAGTAAGTACGGATTGTAACAACATTCTTTAAATTAAAACTAAGGCATGCCTCAACATGCTATATGAGAATCATTAAAGAAATTCTTCGACTATAAATTAGGAGCTTTACTTTTGATCCAACACCTGATATAATATTATGAGACTTTTTATGTGTAGCCTTCACGTCTAATATGTCCCTAGAAGCTTCTACCATACTAGAGCATTAAAGCCTACGATAATGACCTATAGGTTGACTACGAGCTAATTCTTTAGTACATTACATGTCATAAACACACTTTTTATATAGTCATAATGCCTATATGGGTTCGTAGGAATAGATTTGGGGTTCGGTTTTCCCCAAGGGAAGTCTTTAAGAACGCCTCTCTCTTCAAAACAATCCTTGTTTATATCTCCTATTGGTAGTTGACCCAACCAATCACATCTATTTAATAAGGTTCTTTATGATGCCTCTCAATCCCTCATAATGTCTTAGATGTCCTTAACTCATGCATCAAGGGTGAGAAGATGTTACCGTCATCTTCATCCATCAAAGAGTTAATATGCTTTGATATCAATTTAACACAACATATATAATAAGAACTAATGATATTGTTTCTTAAACCCTAAAAAATAGGGTCCTGAACTATAGATAAAGAAAGTAGGGTTTCTCAATTTTGAGTAATATAAAATTTCTAATGAAAAATAACATACAAGACTATTTAAATAGATGTCAAACCAACTCTAGCTTAGAAAAAACTAAACTAAATAAAACTTTGAACCTAATTAAGAAAGCAATCTTAAATAACTAGGAAAATAAAAAAAAAATCTTGTGGGCTGAGTTTGGACATGAAGCTTATCCCTTATAAAATTAGGCTTGTAGAATAAGTTAGCAAAACTTTAGTTCAATCCAATAGTCGAATAAAAAATTATGATTGTTTTTATCAAAAAGCTAATTTGACACATCTAGATTTCTTCTTAGAGTTATCAATACATGTCGTATGTCAGACCTATTATATATTTTGTACTCTAAATATTTGAAAGTTGTATATGGATGAAAATAAAATGGATGGCAAGGAAATCATTGCATTTACCATGAAGATAAATGAGATCCAAAAAGAGAGTGCAAAGCCCAAAAATTAAATTGGAGGTGCTACTAATCAATCTTTGGTGCATTCAAGTCAATTTGAAGGTGAATCTAAAATTTCTCTATTTGATCTATAAAGTCAAAATATTTGGATTTTATTAGTGTAAACCGACTTATTAACATGAGTAATCATTCATTAGCTAGCATGGTGTATGGTGACTAAGTTAATGGGTGATTTCTAGAGCATTCAAGTTGTCCAAGATATGAATGGATATTCTGGAAGTGGGTTAAAATAATTATTTTATTGCAAATACTTATTTTTAATAGCATAGAAGAGCTTAATTTCAATGTGTATATTCAAAGAAGAGTTTTTTTTTTTTTCTAGAAAGAGAGGTGATGCTAGACAAATCTTTTTGGTAATGTTTGGTATGTTAGTTAATGATGGATTGGGCAAGACAAATTTTTTATGAGGTTTTTTTGTGCACATTTAGACAGTACAAAAATTAAATTTTATCTTGTCCATGGATGTTCTAGTGGAGAAATTTTTATGTCACTAAAAAAGGGTAGACAAGCTTATTCACTTCTCTACACAAGGGTTAATTTAGTTGATCCGGGTCAATATAAGAATAAAAATAGTTGTTATCATAGTTTTAAAACTCGACTTGGGGCAAGACCTGGGTCTCAGACCAGGTTGATTGTTGAACGGGTCAATGTAATGATAAAAAAAACTATTATTATAGTTTGAAAACCAAACTCGATGGCCGAACTAGGGTCAGGCTGGGTCATGAGTCAAGTTAACCATTGACCCGGGTCAATATAAGAATAAAAATGTTTATTATTATAGTTTTAAAACTCAACTTGAGGGTTGACCCAAGATTAGGCCCAAGTCACGAACCGAGACCAATGACCTAGGTTAACATAAGGATAAAAGTGGTTATTATCATATTTTTAAAATTTGACTCGGGGGTCAACTTGTCCAAGCTCGGGTCACAAGTCAAATTGACCATTGACCTGAGTCAACATAAGGATAAAAGTAGTTATTTTCATAGTTTTAAAATCCGACTTGGATTTGACCCGAAGCTAAGCTCAGGTCACAAGTCGGGTTGACTATTGACCCTGTCAACGTAAGAAAAAATGGTTATTATCATAGTTTTAAAACTCGAATCGAGGGTCGACCCAGGGTCAAGACCGGGTCAATGGTCATCGGGTCACTAGTTGGGTTGACCATTGTCCCGATTCAACGTAAAGATACAAATTATTATTATAATTTTAAAACTCAACTCAGAGGTTGACATGGGGCTAGGTTCAGGTTACAAGTTTGTTTAACCATTGACTTGAGTTAACGTAAGGACAAAATAATTATTATTATAGGTTTAAAACTCGATTCGAAAGTCAACCTGGGGCCAAACCCGAGTTGACCATTAACTCAAGCAACATAAAAATAAAAATAATTATTATTATAGTTTTAAAACCCTACTCGGGAGTCGACATGTGTCAGACTCAGGTCATGAGCTAGGTTGACCATTAGCCTGGGTCTATTTAAGAATGAAAATAATTATTATCATAGTTTTAAAACCCAACTAAGGGGATCGACCTAGGACACGGGTCACCATGGTGAACCTGGGTTAACCTAAAGTAACATACGAATAAAAATTGTTATTATTATAGTTAAAAACCCGATGGTCAACTTAGGATAAGGCCTGAGTCATGGCTTGGGAGGGTCAACCTGGATTAACCCAGATAAAAAAAAACCAAAACAATCTCATTTTGACCAAACACAAGACAAGACAATTATTTGTTCAATCTTGTCCAATCCAATCAATATTATCTAGCGTACCAAATACTAACTTATTTTTAATTTATTAATTTTCATTGTAATATATATTTAGTTGTTGAGAGTTTATAGAATTAGTTGCCTTATATTTAATTATGCAAGTGTTAGCAGAAAGTTAGTAAAAAAAAACTTATAATGCACCGAGATAGAAAGTTTGGCAAGCTTCTCATAAGCTGTTTTCCAGGCATGCAATGAATTGAAAGGTTCAGTGAAACAAAAGGAAGCTGCACGAATGGTTGTAGTAGTAGTGATATAGAATTCATGATGCAGAATGTTGCTCTAAGCTGCTAGAGGAACTCACTCAAAGATTGTTTCGGTAATATGCAGTTATTGAACATTATAAATATCTGGATGAATAACAAAGGCATTGAAAACCGTACAATTGTTACTAATTTTACTATTATTGCTCAAGCAAACATGTATATATATGCATCCTAAGATGATAAAACTTGATAATTTATATTTAGTTTT
The DNA here is from genome assembly GCA_033617975.1 of Populus alba x Populus glandulosa. Classification (NCBI taxonomy): domain Eukaryota; kingdom Viridiplantae; phylum Streptophyta; class Magnoliopsida; order Malpighiales; family Salicaceae; genus Populus; species Populus alba x Populus glandulosa. The sequence goes on from CM066148.1 coordinate 20,904,725, forward strand.
TCTTTTTATATTATACTCTATAGACAAATATTTTCTTTATTATGTTGATTTCATATTGTTGTGCTGCTGTGTTGATGCATGTGATTCAAGTTGAACGGTGAAAGATACATACATAATACATACATGTACATTTATGTGTGTGGCTAATATGGCACTGGCAACTTCTAGAATTTTTAAAATATAAGTTATGTAAGATAGATTTACAATTATTTGGTAGAAGAAATAATAAAATTCATGATCCATTAAAAAATTATAAAAATATATTTTTTTAGAATTTATCTCTTCTACTTCTACTTGTATCTATTTATTTCTTCAAAGTATACCTCATAAATAACTATTAATAATATGCAAGTAGTTATTCGCTAGGTATCATAAAATCACTTAAAATTAGTGCTTTAGGATTCTATTTTTATTTTTATTTTATTTTATTTTATTATTCATTTTGCTAAATTTTCATTTAAGCACTTGTAGCCGTTTTGAGGGGGGGGGGGGGGAAGAAGAAGATATTGAAAAAAAAAAAATTGAGTGTTTTAAGAGTTTTCCCATAGTTATAGATATGTTCTTTGTTTTGTTTTAAAAACCAATAAACTTCGTTGCCCTGCTATCCATCTTGTGCCCAATATATATTCCTAATCAAAAGACTATCAAGAGCTATAGCTAATTGTGACGTGGGCAATTTTATCTTTTAATTAATGAAGTGATAGCTTGATTATGATTTTTGTTCCATTAACATATATATATATATATATATATATATATATATATATATTATCTTCATATGCATATAGTATTTAGATTGTCGGTTAAGTATGTTTGCTCCTTTCATTATTACAAATGTCAAGTTCTTCATTGTCAAATCTAAGCTCAACCAAACAAAAAGGTTTAAATTTTAAGTAATATCGATTTTAAAAAAAATGAATACTGTCAAAAAGCAAGTATGAGATTGATGAACTCAGTTTGTGTTCAAAATTAAAATACAGATAATTTAGGAATCCTAAAACCCATTTCTTTCGTTTTCTGTACATCTTTTCCATTCTTTATTGTTTTTGGAGTTTTCTTCCATGAGAATTCCTACCAATCAAGGGTTCTTGCCCTTTACTCCTGAATCAATGAATCCTGACTTTTAGGTTTTGTCTATTTCACCAGCCAAGTAGCCCCCATTGATTAGCAAAGCTTAGGTCACACTGTATTCTCATGTTAAATATGGAAACAAAGGTAGAGCGTGCCCACCACGCACAAATCAAATGGTTACATTAGGCTAGCTAGCTCTATCCTAATAGATAGAGTTTTGGAATCCATGGCCGCCAGCAGACACACATACTGTTGATCGGAAAAAAGGTTAAAAAATTGGGATTACAGAGGTTCGAATAAGATCTGATGTAGGGACTTTATAAGCACGACAGTCTGGGGATAGGAATCAACCTCAATGTCAGTGCATCGCAAAGTAGAAGAAGCCTTTCTTTCTTGGATAGGATATTCTACCCTCTGCATTCATGGAGCAAGATTGTTAATTGTATTTTAATAGATATTTTATTTTTTTAATTAGAATAAAAACTTTTAGTTTTGAAATATTTTAATGTGTCGGATTGTATTGTTTATATATATATATATATATATATATATATTCAACAAACATAATTCAAATTCAAGATAAATTAATTATAAATTATACAATACAAACACAATATCAAATAAATATAATTTTAAATTTTAAAATATTTATAAATAGTTAAGATTAAATAGATCTTTAACTTAAAGTAATTCAACTTAAACAAACTATCAAAATATTATGAAATTAAAATGTTTTAACACAAATATTTTAAATATAAAGCTAGGTCAATGTTATTAAGGCTAATGAGATCTAAAACATCCCTTATTTTGCTCAAATTCCTACAAAGTATAAACTTGAAAAAAACAACATGAATATAAACCATATATATTAGTGATAAATATAATTTTTTTAAAAAATAATATAATTGTTAATGAAAATAATAATAATAATTTTCAATATTATTATTAATATCATTGTTATTGAAAATAGTAATGAAAAATAACTTTTTATACTTGGGTGGTTTAATTAATTAAATTAAACCATTTTCAATTTGATTCAATAGCTTTTCAAGACCGAAACGGAACATATGGAATAAAACTGGAACATTCCGGACATAATTTAGCTGAAATATCTGGAACGGACCAAGATTTGAAATGAGATAAAAATTATTTCGTTTTGTTCTATTTTTTGAATTGGTATGAAATGTTTTGACCATTCCGGACGAAACGAAACGAAATTGACAACCTTGAGATTGAGGAATATCCTTGGCTTATTTCTTTTGTTTCTTTCCTTCAATCATTGTGCATATTGTGGCGATATAGTAGAAGGATTTCTCGTAGAGTAGAAATCCTAGTCTAAAACAATTTATTTTTAATGTGTAGTTCTATGTTATTGAATATACCTTTCCATCCAGTTAAATTGACCTAGGATTTTGCTTATAAGTTATAGAGACTTTGTTTCCTATAGGATTCAAATTTTGCAGTTATCAGATATCAAGAAGGATTTTTTATAATACCCAGAAGTTACTGTTAGAGATTTTCTAAATTTTCCTAGTTGGTTTGGACTTTTTTCTATTTGGTTTAAAACTCTTTTAATATTTTTTCTATATTTATTTAAGACATTTTGTTCCTAGTTTGTTTAGGACTTTTATTACTTTTTCTTTATTTTCGAGTTTTCTTGTTGGTTTAGAAACGTTTTTATGTTTATTTAAGGAATTGTAAACTCCTCGACATGCAAATGATGTGAAATAATTTAAGGAAGAAGTAGAAGAAGCAAGAAAGAAGAAGACAATAACTTTGGATAATTATGGGATATCCTTTATTGAATGCCCTCAGGCTTTATATATAGGAATGAATAACAATAATGCTGGAAAGAAGGAAAGTGATTCCTGAAAGGAATCCTTATTATCTGCTAACAACCTAATCAAAACAAACTTGACTTGACTTATTCTATAACATCTTGGCGACAAGCATGATCCACGTCCATGTGTCTCAACGTGCCCCTGCTTCTGCCACAATTCACCTCTGTTGCTATACTCACGTCTATATTACTACGTGTGCACATATCATTCCTGCCCCCTTAACAATCCTTGTCCTCAAGGATAAAAGTAGGGTAGGTCTTGGTAAATCTCCTTACATCCTCCCAAATGGCATCTTCCACCGGTGCATCTGTCCATTTAACTAAAATCTCAGGCTTAGGACGGTATTGCCCTTTGTGAACTACCCTACGATCAATGACAACTTCAGGTTGCGAAAGGATAGTTGCAGTTTCTGAAACAGGAGGAAGCTGAGCGATTGTGGGGGGAATGGACCCCAAGTATTTATGTAGCAAGCTAACATGGAATACGTTATGAATTTGCGAATCTGAAGGTAACGCTAATCTGTAGGACACTGATCCTACTTTTGCAATGACCTGATAAGGTCCAAAGAATCGCGGAGCCAGTTTCATAGAGCTTCGAAACGCTACTGAGGTCTGGCGGTAAGGTTGTAGCTTTAGGTACACATAGTCACCAATATCAAAGGAAACATCCCGACGATGTTGATCAGCCTGACATTTCATTCAATTTTGAGCGAGCAAAAAATTTCTGCGCAGCTCACGGAGAATATGATCTTAATCACGCAGCTGCTCATCCACTGTTTGAACCTTAGAGGTGCCAGGAACACAACTTAATAAGCTAGGAGGTGGAACACCGTACACCACCTTAAATGGTGTCACCTTAGTGGAAGAGTGGACAAAGGTGTTGTAGCTGAATTCTGCCCAAGGAACCCAGTCAAACCAGGTTCGTGGTTGGTCCCCTGCAAAGCAACGTAAATATTGTTCTAAGACCTGGTTACCACTTCGGTCTGCCCATCCGATTGAGGATGGTAGCTGGAGCTCATACATAATTGTGTGCCTTGGAACTGAAATAGTGTTCGCCAAAAAGTACTGATAAATACCTTATCGCTGTCACTAACAATAGAGGTAGGATTGTCATGCAACTGAACTATGTTGGAGATGAAAGCCTTGGCAACAGTGATGGGTGTATAGGGATGTTTCAATGGAATGATGTGGGCATACTTAGATAAGCGATCCACAACCACCATAATACAGTTGTAGTCATGAGAGGAGGGTAGTCCTTCGATGAAGTCCATGGAGATGTCCGTCCAGACTTGGTTTGGCACTGGTAGAGGTTGAAGTAACCCTGTTGGTTTCATGCAATCAGTTTTGAAACGTTGACACCTCTCACATTGCTGCAAGAATTCTTTGACTGTCCGGTGCATATTTGGCCAAGAGAAATCTTGCTTTATACGGTCAAGTGTTTTATGGAACCTAAAATGCCCCCCAACAAGAGTTGCATGACAATCAATCAAGATCTGTGGAAGGAGAGTGGAAATGGGACTTAAAAAGACTTTACCTTTCCTGAACCATACTCCATCTTGCTAGACCATGAATGGGTTGGTTGACTTGAAGTTAGCATAAAATGGTTCCTGCTGCACTTCTTGTTGTAGGGTTGGCCACCAATCTGCTCGTGGAGCAGAGATAGATAAAAACTGGAATTCCACCACCCTGGACAACGAATCGGCTTCTTGCTTTTCAGTTCCCTTCTTGTACTCAATCACATAATTGTATCCCAGTATCTTAGATAGCCAACGTGCTTATACGGGTGTAGTTATTCGTTGCTCCAAGAGATATTTGAGACTCCTCTGATCTGTGCGAACCGTGAAAGGTTTTCCAAGCATATATGGTCGCCATTTCTAAATAGCCTTAACGATGGCCATCATCTCTTTTTCATAGGTGGATAAGGTTAAAGAGGAATCTTTTAGTGTTTCACTAAAGTACGCCACTGGTTGGTCTTGTTGGGAGAGAATTGCTTCAAGTCCAATGCCATTAGCGTCACATTCAACCATAAAGCCTTGAGAAAAATCTGGCAGGCGCAGGATTGGGGAAGTAGTTAAGGCTGCCTCAACTTTCTAAGGGCCATATCAACCTCTTCATTCCATTAGAAGCCCTCTTTGGTCAGCAGTCGAGTAAGCAGTACTGCTATACTTCCAAAATGACGAATCAATTTTCGATAATACCCAGCCAACCCTAAAAATTCATGGACTCCCTTTGTTGTTGTTAGTGTAGGCCACTCAATGACCGTTTGTATCTTGGTGGCATCAACAGAAACACCTTTTTCTGAAATGATATGGCCTAGGTAGTCGACTTGTGTAACTCCAAATCGAAACTTAGACTCCTTAGCAAACAACTCATTGTCTGCCAAAATTTGCAAAACAGTTTGCAAATGAGTGAGATGGTCTTCCCATGATGTAGAGTATACCAAAATATCATCGAAGAAAACCAAAATAAATTTTCAGAGATAGGGATGAAAAAGGTCATTCATGAGCCTTTGGAAAGTTGCGGGGGCATTAGTGAGACCAAATGACATGACGACAAACTCATAATGCCCTTTATATGTTCGAAAAGCCATCTTAGGAATGTCTCCTTTGCGTACCCGGATTTGATGATAATCGGACCGTAGATCCAATTTGGAATAGTACCTAGATCTATGCAGTTCATCCAAAAGTTCATCGATCACCGGAATTGGATATTTATCTTTGATGGTAATTTCATTCAAGGCGCGATAGTCCGCACAGAATCGCCAAGCTCCATCTGTTTTTTTTACTAGTAAAACAGGTGATGAGAATGGACTATTACTTGGCCTTATCAAATCTGACTTCAAAAGTTCCTGAACCATTTTCTCTATCTTGGTTTTTTGGTAATAGGGATATATGTATGGTCTAACACTTATTGGTCCTGAATTTGGCTGCAATGGTATATGATGGTCATTGGATCTTTTAGGGGGTAAAATGGTAGGTTGTTCAAACACATGAGAGAATTTGGAAAGAAGGCTATGCATATCAGGAGGGTGATGTATAGTGTTATTACCGGGATAGGAGAGGATGATTTGAAGAAAAAAACCAATTCCCTATAACCCTTGGAACTTTTTGTTTGTGAAAGCTATGTTGTTTGTGTGCCTTAGTCCATGAAGGGTGTGTGTTTCTCCCTGCCTTTTGTAGCTCATCATGAGCTTTTTGAAATCCATTTCAATGAGACCAAGGGTTTCAAGCCACTGTACACCCAACACTAACTGACAAGCGGTGACTGGAAGAATATAGTAATTAACAGTGACGGTTTGCCCTTGAATGTTCAGTGTAAGACCTTTGCATTGTCCATTGCAAGTAATCTTCTCCCGGTTAGCAACCATGACCTAAAATTGTTTGCTGCGGTTTACTGGCAATCCAAACTTAGAGACCATCGCTTAATCAATGAAGTTATGAGTACTACCTCCATCGATGAGCACTATTACACTCTTATTCCTCAAATTGCCCAACACACGTAAGGTTTGAGGGTGTTTGGCACCAGCAATGGCATGAAACGAGATTTTTGGCATGTCTTCAGAGTTCAACATATCTTGAGAATCATCAGTGCCTTCCTCAATTGTGTGGGAAGTGTCTTCGATCATAAACAACTAAGGGAGTTCGCAGCGATGACTTGGAATAAATTTCTCATCACAATAGTAACACAACCCTTTCTCCCTTCGTTCCCTAGCTTCTTGATTGGTTATCCTCCGAAATGATGTTGGAGAAGGAGTTGCTCGCTGTGATGGGGGTGGTCTCAGAACTCCTGCTGCTGAATTGGTGGGCACCCTGGACGTCAGCATAGTGTGTGATGATCGGTTTGGAAGGCTGGCTTTCTTATGTAATAGATTGTGCTCCTCAAGCAGTCGTGCAATTCCAATTACATCTGCCAATGTGTAAGGCTGTTTGATCTTGACATCGATACGAATATCATCTTAAAGACCAACAACAAAGCATCCTATGAGGAAACCTTCAGGCAGGCCGTCAACTTGATGGGAAAGTCTTTCAAAGGCTTCTTGGTAGGCTACCACAGTGGTGGTTTGTGTGAGACGCGTGAGTGACTCTGATGAGTCCTCGTATTTTGTGGGTCCAAAGCGTAGCAAAATTGCCTGGACAAATTCACTCCACATGAAGGGTCCTCGAAACTTGTTCAACCATCTATGCCATTGAAAGGCAAATCCATCTAAGTGGAAAGAGGCTAACTGGACTTGTTGAGCAGTAGTAATGTTCTGAAAATCAAAATATTGATCTGCTTTATACACCCAACTTATAGGATCATTACCATCAAAATGTGGAAAGGAGAGCTTGAGTTGTGGATGTGGCTGACCATTGGTGTGAAGAGAACAGGAAGTATGGAATTGTGATGATCCTTCTGGTGTGAATGGGTTGATTTCAAGAGAGTTAGGATTTGGATTTCGACTGGTGCGAAGGGCTTGTAGTTCAGTTAACACTACTTGTAAAACAAAGTTTACCTAATCAAAACTTGATTCATGCCTAGCTAAGGCTTCATTGACCTCGTTGCGGAATTCAACATTGCTTTTTCCACAAGTGTCCATGATGATAACCTGGCTCTGATACAACTGATGTGAAATAATTTAAGGAAGAAGTAGAAGAAGCAAGAAAGAAGAAGACAGTAACTTTGGATAATTATGGGATATCCTTTATTGAATGCCCTCAGGCTTTATATACAGGAATGAATAACAATAATGCTGGAAAGAAGGAAAGTGATTCCTGAAAGGAATCCTTATTATCTGCTAACAACCTAATCAAAACAAACTTGACTTGACTTATTCTATAACAACTTGGCGACAAGCATGATCCACTTCCATGTGTCTCAACGTGCCCCTGCTTCTACCACAATTCACCTCTATTGATATACTCACGTCCATATTACTACGTATGCACATATCAGCAAACTACTTGAATAGATACTATTCACTATTAAGATTTTGAATTAGAATTTCTATGTAATCCTTTTATATATAGATAGATTTTTGCGTTCATGTGGGTATTATCTTTATTGTGTTGTTTTTATCTATGTCAGTTGGTATCAGAGGCCACTAATATTAGGTTATTGGTTGTTGTATGTTGCAATCCCAAGTTATTTTGTTGTTGTGTGCTGTTAAATAAATATAGTTAGAAGGGGTCATGAAGCAAAACATTTTTAGGTAAATGGGGATAAGAAGGTTCCCCCTCGATAGAGAAACATTTAAGAGCTGATGATATAGGACATGCAAAGATAAATTAGAGAATTAAAAAAGGTATTTAAGAACTAATGATAGAAGACATGCGAAGATATAATGTGAAATTAACCTTTTAATTGGTGGAGGTGAGGAGCCTAGTGAATTATAAAAAGAGCAATCACGAATCCATGATTAGTTTTAAGAACTCATTTTAGAAGCATGAGCAAATGAGACAACTTCTTGATCGAGGTGAGTATCGTGTATCGTAGAGATTTTAGTGATCCTATTTATGGTAAGATAGATATGAATCGGTATTTTAAAATAAACCAATGGAAAGTACCCATTTCAAATTTAAGGTTTGGGATTCATTATTTTAGAATCCAATAGAAGATAAATAATTCATATATTATTTTTTCTTATACAAATTTTAAAATACAAAGGACTGAAGCTAATGTCTAGAATTTTTATATACTTGAAGAGAAAAAAAAGAGACTATAGACATACTTGAGATCAAGACAAAAGCAATTTTAACTTGAGGATAAGTTCTTTTCAACTCGGGGAGACGTATGTCATACTTTTTTTTTCTTAATAAACAATTTTATGTTATTGAGCATAATTTTTTATTTGTCCATTGGATTGGCTTGAAAGTTTTCTAGAAGATTATAAAGACCTTTCCAGTTGGGTTAAAAATGCATAGTAATTAATGATCATGAAGGCTTTCATATAAAGCCCAAAAGTTATTGTTTGAGATTTCTTATCATTACTAGAATTTTTTTTTTTTAAAAAAAACAATGATAACACTATGAAAAATATTATGTTCACTATATACCGATGAAAATTATGATGAAATTTTTTTTTCCAATAATTTTCTATGGAAATGGTAACAAAATAAAAAAAAATAGAAAATAATAAAAATATTCCTTTAACAATTCTATTGGAATGGTTGGCATTTTAAATTGCTGACAGAATTGTTGATGGAAATTCCATCAATGATTTTAAAATGAATCAAAACCTGACAATTCCCCTTCTCTAACTCACTTCTTCTTCTTCTTCTTCTTTTTCTTCTTCTTACCTGATTATGGTAGTATCCCTCCTCATAATTAAATTTAACAGCCATTCTCCCCCACTCATAAATCTAGTGTAGAGAGCACCCATCTCAGGTTTGATTTCTTGTTCTTTCTCGTTTAATAAATTTAGAGTTTGACATTATTAAATCGTAAACTATGGTTAGGTTTTTTACTTGATTTAAGGTTGATTTATTTGCTATTTGGGTTTTTATGGGTTTTGTTAATTTGGTGGCCATTGGAGATATATGGATATAATCTTCTTCTTCTTCTTCTTCTTCTAGCTTAGCATCTCTACCTTGAATAATTTGTTGTTTGTTACTTCAATCAGGTAGTTGCAATATTATGAATTTTATTTTGTTTTACTTTTACTTTCTTTTTTTATATTAATTTTTATTTTTCACATCACTTGTATGTTATTGCTTTTTTTGGTAAATAATTCACTTCAATTATATTCCATTGACTTAGTTGATGTTTTGTTTGGACTTGTGGTTCTATTTAAGAGTAGATGGATAAATATTAAGAGAGAAAGAGAGAGAGAGAGAGAGAGTGAGTTTGTGCATCCATTTTCTCTAGTGACTTTAATACTAATTGAAGAATAGTAATGGTTGTCAATTTGTCTTAGTAATCATGATTTAACTTTTATTTATATAATATGTTGTTAACTATATGCTAGAACCATGCCTTGATTCTTAATTATCAACCATTTAATAACTTTTTAGGTCTATAATATCATTTTTGTTATTTCTTGTTTACATGGTTCTTATCTATTTATTTTATCCTTCATTGCAAGTTAGCAATAATACATGCTTATAATGGTTAAATATACATGCCATTGTTGTTATAGCTTTTGATGGGATATTAATCTTCATCAATGTTTGTTCTTTTGTTATCTCATTTTAAGTTTTATTTGTTTATGGCATCTCATTCAATTGGAAAGCATTTGTGCAAATAGAGTGGTTATAGAAAGGAAACAAAATTTGTTAACATATTCCTTTTGGATTCCTTAAATCTCCTTGTTATAAAGTAGTAGAAATTAGGGTGAGCAAAAAACCTAAAAAACTGATTAAATCGAGAAAATCGAAAAATAATTAATAGAAAAAACCGAACAGAGAAAAAAAATTAACCAATTAGAAAACCCAAAAGAATTTTTTATTATGTTTGGTTTCGGTTTTAAATGCCTAAAACTAATTGAACCGGAATAAACCGAACCGGTTCAACCATAACTCTAAAAAAAAACTATAAAAAGATAGTTTAAATAGTCACTAACCTAAACCCTATTGCAACCGCTCCCCCACTCCCCTTTCTCTCTACCTCCCTACATTATCTTCTCCATCACTTACATTCTCTTCTCTCTGTAGCATGTCAAAAGTCTTTTGACCATTGTGGAAAATATCAATTTCAAAGGATTCATTTCACCTACACGTCTAGCATCTTTATTCACTGGGATCACCAGAACTAAGCCCAGTGAGTCACCAACCATCTTACTCGTGACACCTACTTGCTTGTTCGACACCAGATCTTGATCATGCTCTTCCACTCTGGCTCTTTCTTGCTCCCATCAAGGTTTCATATTTTGAGGCTAATCCCTTTTCTGAGTTGCAAGTTGCAACAAATTCATGAACTTCACCTTTTACTTCAGTCAAGCTAAACTACATCCAGAATCTGTCCATCTGCTTATCTTTCAAAGAGAACCTTTGCTCTAGTTTTTACTTTTCTTGATATTTTGTGGGTTTTTGCTTTTTTTATTATGTTGTAATCTACGACTTTGGTTTTGCTTGTATTGTAAATGGAATTCAATCATGTCACATGTAAACTGAAACAAGTTCTTGAACAGCAGAAACGAGATTTGTTTCTGGGTTTCACTAGTTTTTTAACAACAAAAACCAAACCGAACTGAACCGAAATCAGTCGGTTTGAACCGGTTTCGATTTGATTTTGGTTTTAAATTTTAAAATAATAATAATTTTGGTTTGGTTAATTTTTTCATGTAAAAACTGAACCGAACCGATAATGATCACCCCTAGTAGAAATGATAAAAACAAAAAGGCGACAACTTGTACTAATTTAGATGTGTTATTTTTGAAAAGAAATAAAGTAATTGGTTTTTTTTATGAAGTGGCATATGATTTTTAAATGGTTCTAGGATCATATTTGAGCGCTTTGGTTTTCGTTCTAGGCTCTCTCTCTCTCTCTCTCTGTGTTTTAATTTTCTCGACATGTTTAATTCAAGAAGAAACAAGTTTAAGTCTAACAAAAGAGATACTTCTTTATCAAGGTGATGATTATGAAGATGCACCACCTAATGTAAACGTTATCGACCAAGGCTCAATCAATGAGGTCAATAAAATAGGTATTTTTTCTTCGATAAAACATGTTGTAGGCAAAATTATTGTAGAATAAAAAGACAACCGCTCTTTATAATTAATGTTTTATCTCAATATAGAAGTTAGATATTTGTAATAAGTTATTTTATGTTTTACTTTACATGACAACGACATTGATGAAATGACTTTTAAGTTCACTAATATTTAAGTTCATATTCTACAATGAAGTGGTCACTCAAAGAACTATTATTTCAATGAAGTTAGCTTTATTAGCATCCTGAATGGACAAGTATGATATATGCTTAGTGGGAAAAGTTTAAATTTAGATAATTAAATAATTTGTACTTTAAGTTATAAGTTTTAAAATTAAAAAAAAAAACTAATTAATGTATGAAATCAATTAAGAAATTTTTTTCGTAAGAGCTCTTGTTAAGAGAGTGAAAACCAAATGCAACTAGGAAATTTTAAATCAACTAATGTTATATTATTATAAACTTGTATTCTTTTATGCCCTTAACTTATTTTTGTTAAACAAATTTATGTAATAGGTTGCATGATTTGTAATAGGATGCCCACAAATAAGTTATTAGAAAAGCCAACTATGATGATATATGACTAAAAGGGTTTAGTTTGATTAAAATTGTTATTTTGTTGGTTTGGCCAGGTGATTGACATGGCTTTTTGGAAAACTGATGTATAAAGATAGGATTGAATTTAATTAAGCATAACTATATGTTTAATGAAATTACATAATGGTTGGAGCATCAATTATAAATTTGTCTCTGTGATTTTGACTTTGACTTATTAAATAATATATAGCATTACAGTTCATTAATTAGCTTGTAAAATCTAAAATAACAATAGATTTGGAGTTGAAATAAAGTAATATAACTGAGTGGATAATCACTAAATTAATTAGTTGATAGTATACTTTAATCAAATACTAATATTGATTTATCTAACTCTGATATCATCAATTTAAAAACACTCATGTCTTACACTGCATCATCAGAATCAAGAAAAATGCATACAATTAGGTTAGATTAGGTTAGGTTAGTCGTAAAACAATTTTAATTTGTCGGTGATTTATTTGAGGGTAAGACAATCCAGCCTTAAGATGGAAGATTGCTCACGACCAGGAAAAAGACTTTATTTCCAAAGTGAACTTTAACTTTTCAATTTCTTTCTTGATTCGGAGGGTTTTTTCTCCTCTTTTTCTTTTTTCATAATGTCATTTTCCATCCTTTTTCTCTTTCTGCACCTGTTTCCGACCCACGTGACTTTTTGGACACAATCATGGCGTAGCACATGTCCTGCTCGTTTATTAATGCAATTTTATGGTCAACTTCTGTAGTCAACGTTGTTCAAAATTAGACTAGATTAATTAATTTATCATTACAAGTGCATATTAATAAAAAAAAAATCCTAAAATTAGATTAGAATTTATATAAATTCAAACAAAACTAAGTCTAGAACACTTACTAAAGCATTCAAAGGTTTATCAAGATCAAATTATTGTTATGGAGATGAATTTAAAAAAAAATCAAGTTATTTGGTGAGTTAATTTTTTCAAATAAAAAAAAACTTTTTGTTTTTGTGTTTCAAAAATATTTTTAAAAAAGATTTAAATTTTTTTATTTTTTCTTTGCTTTAAATTGATATTTTTTTTTATTTTTAGATCATTTTGATGGGCTAATATCAAAAATAATTTTTAAAAAATATAAATATATTATTTTAATATATTTTTAAATGAAAAATACTTTAAAAAACAATTGAAACTACATTTTCAAATATTCTCTTAAACATATTTGATAACATAATTGCTCTTCATTGTAAGAAGGGTATGATAATTTACATAAACAAACAAAAATCTCAGAACAACTTGGTTCTTCGATGACAATATTTTATGTTTATTTCTTTTTAATTGTGTCCTGATATTGTATTTCCTAGCCAGCTAGCCAAAGTAATTAAAGTTGTTTTGATCGACTGTACTCGTTTTAATTTACTGAGTTTTGAGGCAGTCGAGACATGGTTATTAATTTTTGTTTTTCAGACTGCAATGAACAGGGAATCATGCATGAACATTTTAGACCCATAATTTTTTAAAAGTCCGATCAGAGTAATTAATGTTACAGGGGTTTCTGAGCTGTTGTACATGTGGCTCCTTAATGTGAATGTTGGGTTCTGATGGGTACATTTTTTACATTTCCACTCTAACATTTGTCGAAGGCCTTGAATGTATACGACATACGAGTGTCCTGGCTACCTGACAGGACTATGGAGGATCCGGCGGAGGGGGGCTGGTCTTACCGGTGAAGTGAGCACGATGATATTATAGAGAGGATTAGTCTCCTGGCCGGAAGAGGTCGGAGTATACGCCGGTACAACCAAAAATAAATTGCGAAACGTTGAGTGAGAAATAAACAAACGTTTGCCGTTCTTTTTTGAAAATGAAGTCACTAATTAGTCAAATGACAATCTATGGTTTTAAAGATCGTGATTAAGAAGGGGAAAAAGAAATTGCAAGACAGAGAAAGCAACTGTGTTTTTCGGAATATATTTGGTAGTTGGGACGTCTAGAAATTAATCTTTCTTTATAATGGAGATAGAGAAGGAGGCCTGGAAAAAGATTTTCTTCTTCATTATTACGGTGACGGCACTCTAAATCGATCGGTTTCTTGTTCTTTCCAACGTCAAAAAAGTTGTTTGTATCTAATAATTAATGATAGCAATATGAGAAATGATAGCAATATGAGAAATGATACGAGCCGTGAGATTTACACAAGGGATCATGCTTGTTAGCAGTGCTGATAATTCGAAGAAATTGACAAAACAGAGGAACTGCATGGCCCGTCAGCAAGCTAGTAATTGTACATTTCTTTCTTTTTCTTTTTTGGTGGACGAATTAAATTTTACATAACACAAGCTCGATACTTTTTTACCAAAAGAAAAAAAAAGAAAAAAAAAAGAGAAAAGGATATCAGGTTTCTTTCTCCGGTTTAAAAACAGAAACCTTAACGAGTAGTGAAAAGGAATCTTCGACCTTCTTTCTTTTCCCTTTTAAAAAAAATAAATTAAAGACAAATCACATCAATCACAAATATAAGCACACTTGTAGAGATGACTTTTTATGAAAAAAAAAAAAATTATCCGATAACACAGATATATTTCCGAAGGTAGGTAATTGCCCACAAGTAGGGTGTGGAAGAAGTTCTGATTGTGAAGCATTATTTAAAAATAAATTTTAATTTTATAAAACAAATATAGATGAATTAGAATAATTTCTTCAAATATCTATAAAATAATTAAAAATCAGTTATTATTTAAAAATAAATAAATACAAAAAATAAAAAACCCAAAAAGAAAATGAATTACTTTAAATATAAATTATAAGATTATTTTAAATTAAAACAAAAAAACAAAATTATAAAAAGATAAAAGAAAGAGGCCTAATGCAATTAGAAAGAACCCACATGTAGGCCCTATTTTTCTTTTAAATGCAATTGGGATGTACAATAATATTTTTTAAAAAATTATTTGTCGATGCATCTTTTAGTTTTCTCTGAATTTTAGTTATTATGATAACTTAAAAAAAAATTATATTTTTTTTATCTAAAAATCTTTTTATTAACCTAATTTTTTTCCTATAACACCTGAAAAAAATATCTATATCTTGTCAAATTCATAAATATCCTTAAAAACCACACAACAACCTAAAACAATAATTTATAGTTTTAATTTAGAAGCCTTATTGATAGCGGATGGTTACAAAAACCAGATACTGTAAGGAACATGACTTCTAGAATTAAATAGATAGATTGAAATTCATGTCTGTATTATCATAAAAAAAATATGTTTTTTTCATTACCAAAATATTCTATATTAGAATTTCAACACAATACGATAATTCATTTTTGTTAAATTTATTATTTTTAATAAATTAGATGGTATTTGCGCTTTTAACATGTTGGTATTTTCATTAGCTTGTATGAAATCTCAAGCATAATTTAGAGTCCAAATGTTATCATTTCTATATATCTAACCTTGATTAATCATGAGAAACTTGCTTAATCTATAGTCCAAACGTTGATAAAAGCAAGCACATGATCAAATTGAGACCTTAAAACAAGTAGCTAGCCAAGTATTATACAAGGGTACAAGTGACACAAATAATACATGAAATCATTATTCTAAGAACTCTCGAATTAATGGAAGTCCATCTGTTCAAGTTTTACTTGCTTGACGGGTTCTTTTGCTGCCTTTTTGTCTTTCTAAAGTTCGATTAGCAAAAAGAGCAGCTTCCCTTTGTGAAAGCACAGCCAAAGGGCTTGAGGTCCTTGCATTATTGGCCCCAACTTTAGGAAAACGCAGGCCATAAAATGATCTTAGGATATATATAAATATAAACGTTATTTATATTCAAACATAAATGAAAAGGCACCAATCTGCTTAATTGTTCCCATGAATATGACCTCCGAGGACACATTTAATTGCGTAAATAAATATATATACATGGCTAATTAGTACGAATTAATTATTCTAGCCCTTAAATATAAGCTTGAAAAGTAGAAAAGATATTTAATGAAAGGGGAGCGCTGGTGTCTATGACTTTTCTTCGGCATCCGCTTGACAGGGATTGATGCCTGTCTCAATGAAGACAGTACGTAATTACCCAGCCCTAGCTACTTATTTAATACAATTAATTTTTAGTCCTGGCCAGGGCAATTATTTCACTCTTTGTTTGGTATTACTGTATATGATATTTTTTAAAAAAATAAATTTTTAATATTAATATATTAAAATCATTTTAAAATACTATAAACACATCAATTAATATGTTTTCCAGTTGAATATATTTTTAAAATACTTTCAAATATAATTTTAAAAAAATGTATAAGTGTTATTATTGTGTTTCTAATGACAAGAAAACTATTAATTATAAACTTAAAATTTGATGCTAATATTAAATATGATAGAAAAAGGCCGAAATATTTTCCTCACATAGCAGGTTTGAATTATTTATTCACTAAAATATTTGGTATTTAAACAATATTTTGAATTATTTTAAAAAAAACTTTAATTAAAAAAAATTTACATCAAAAGCCATAAAAAGAATACAACACTCATGTATTGTAGCAGTGAGTTCTTTAGCAATGTCACTAGATCTATTTCTATAGACCAATATTGAAAATTTTTTGCTTAACTTTTTATCTAGCTTATGTTTTTAATTAAATTATATAAAAATAAATTTAAATGAATAAAATGACGAGTAAAAACCTAATTTGACTTAAAAAAAAAACTCAAGATGAAATTTTTTTTTTCAAATATTGATATGAAGAAAACTTTAATCAATTTAAGTTAAACTATATAACTTATAACTTGACTTATGGATCTAATTAGATCTTAGACCAAATACTATAATTTCCAAACTAAAAATACAAAAAATGGACAAAAACATAAGCATATAGTTTTTTAAAAAAAGTCATTGACACTTTTTTTAAAAAGAAAAGGCCTTCTATTTTACCAAACTTTTAATTTTGGTCCCTTATCTTTTATTTTTCACAAACAACAAAATTAATTTTTTTTTTTTTTTGCAAAATCAAGAACCAACCCATTGATAATATATTTCTTGAAACCACGATAAACTGATAGAAAACAACATGAAATTAACAAATCATCAATCTGAATTACCAATTAAATTCAATATAACATGATGAAATTAAAAATAAAATAATTCAGTGGGCCGTTTAAAAAAAATGAAGGACTAAAATTTTTTTCTTTAAATAAAAAACTATCATTTCACCTTGTTTTTAGTTTTGATCTTCGTATTTTTAATTATTCACCAACAAGCAGCTACATTTTTTATATATATAAAATCAAGAATCAATCCAATATTAAAAGGTTTTGTTAAGATCGTGATAACCCAATAAAAAACAATATAAAATAAATTTTAGAGTTTTTTTGTAATTTATAATTTGTAATATGTTTAAGAATAACAAATTTTTGTTAGCCAAAAAATAGCAAATATAAACTTTTCTAATAAAATGACATACACTTAAAAGAAAAGGAAAAAAAAAAAACATTATCATATACACAAGTTTTTCTCATAGGCTCATGTATACATATAATTTTCAAAAGTAGAAGTTATTAAATTACTCATCATTATGTGCTAAAAAAGCCTCAAATAAATTGGTCACAACGTTAATTACAAAAAGGAACCTAATACTAGTATTCTCCAATTTAACAATTAAATCCCATTAATCACATTAAACTTTAAGCTAGAACCTTCCCAAGTCCTACCACTACCGCACAAACTGAAGAAAATAAAAGCACTAATCACCATTTCACATCTTATTACAAGACTTTAAGGCCATATTTGTTTCTTATAAAGTAGTTTCTAAAAAACTGTTTTTCAAACTTTCCTATGTTTATTTTTTTGGTCAACGGAAAATATTTTCCGGTCAACGAAAAACACTTTTCAGTCAATTTCATTTAAAGAAAAATTTGGCGTGGTTTTCAGGAAAGTATTTTCCTTTTAGCTGTGTTTATTTTCCGGAAAGTGGTTTCCGGGAAACCACTTTCCAAACTTTCTTGTGTTTATTTGTCGTTAGAAAAGTTGATTAATGGAAAACACTTTCCAGTAAAAGAAAAATTTGGCTTGGTTTTCAGGAAAGTGTTTTCCTAAAAATTTGAGGGGAAAACACTTTCCGGAAGTTGTGAAAAATTTAGAAATGTCATTATTTAATGATTATATCAAATTTGATCCTCAAACTTTTGATTGCTATATATATTTTGTTTTGAATATTTATTTTTCAATTTCATCTCTTAAAATTTTATTTTTATATTAACTTTGGTCCTTATTTTTATAATTGCTATTTGCTTTCTCCTTATTATTTTTTTATTGAAATGTTTTATCTATCAAATTTGGTCCTCATTCTTTTTATTATTACTTATTTTATTTGAAATAATTTATTAAATATCGATTATTATTATTTTAATTTCTTCATCTTTTATTTTTTTTAATTTTTTAGATTTGATCTCTATTATTTTGATTATTATTTATTTTATTTGAGATAATTTATGAAATTATATTATTTTTTTTCAATTTCATTCTCATTCAACTTTTTAATTTGTAAGATTTGTTCTTCATTATTTTAATAAACTTGAGAAAAATAAAATATTAATAAGTTATTTTCCAGCTCATTTTCCATGACATAACCAAACACTGAAAAGTGTTTTCCAACTTAATTTTTATTACACTACCAAATATCAGAAAATACTTTCTCGAAATTCACTTTCTCTGAAATTTATTTTTAAAAAAAAAATTACTTTCCAGCAAACAAACGAAGCCTAATACACACCCATAACACAACACGTTTATCTCATGGCACCGTCAATACAACCCCCGCATTAAGCAAAGAACCCCAAAATCCTCTCTCTCACTCACTCCCTCGAACTCTTAATAACTCCACACTTCCCTCGGAGAATCTTCCTCACAAAGCTACTCTCTTTCTCTCCACTTCTCCACCACCAACTCCTCCAACATGGCATCCAAAGACTGCGGCAACCACGGCCAAAAATGCCGAAGAAGACTCGTCCGCCTGTTATTCGCCGGAATCCTAACCTTCCTCCTCATTGTCCTCATCGTAATCCTCTTAGTTTGGGCCATCCTCCGTCCTTCAAAACCAAAATTCATCCTCCAAGATGCTACGGTTTACGCCTTTAACGTTTCATATCCAAATTTCATCACTTCCAACTTCCAAGTCACCGTATCCTCTCGCAACCCGGATGATAGAGCCGGAATCTACTATGATAGACTCGACATTTATGCCACATACCGTGACCAACAAATAACTCTACGAACTTCCATACCTTCTTCTTACCAAGGACACAAAGAGACTAATGTTTGGTCCCCTTTTATTTGCGGCAACTCCGTGCCGGTATCTCCGTACAATTCAGCTGCATTAAGTCAAGACCAAGGTGCTGGAGTTGTGATGCTGATGATCAAGATTGATGGTCGAGTTCGATTCAAAGTCGGAACCTTTATGTCTGCGAAATACAATTTGCATGTCAGGTGTCCTGCTTACATTCAGTTTGGTAGCAGAACTAGTGGAATTATGGTTGGTGACAACGTCGTCAAGTATCAGCTGGCAACGAGTTGCCATGTAAGCCTCTGAAGATGAGGAAGATTATATATATATATATATAAGAAGATGGTCACATGTTATACCTCCTTTAAGTACTTATTTCTTCTTCTTTCTTTCTTTCTTTTGTTTTTGTTTTTTTAGTCTTCAATGTTTGTAGTTTAATTTGATGTGTTACTTCTTATGCAATTGATGACGGGCTATTTCTGTTTCTTGGATTATATGTGCATACACGTGAGATCGATATGAAATCAAGACTTCGAAATTGAAAGTGTATATTTTGCTGAAGTGGTTTTTTTTTTTTTGTAATTTATAATTTGTAATATGTTTAAGAATAACAAATTTTTGTTAGCCAAAAAATAGCAAATATGAACTTTTCTAATACAATGACATACACTCAAAAGAAAACGATAAAAAAAAAAAAAAACATTATCATATACATAAGTTTTTCTCATAGGCTCATGTATACATAGAATTTTCAAAAGTAGAAGTTATTAAATTACTCATCATTATGTGCTAAAAAAGCCTCAAATAAATTGGTCACAACGTTAATTACAAAAAGGGACCTAATACAAGTATTCTCCAATTTAACAATTAAATCCCATTAATCACATTAAACTTTAAGCTTGAACCTTCCCAAGTCCTACCACTACCGCACAAACTGAAGAAAATAAAAGCACTAATCACCATTTCACATCTTATTACAAGACCTTAATACACACCCATAACACAACGCGTTTATCTCACGGCACCGTCAATACAACCCCCGCATTAAGCAAAGAACCCCAAAATCCTCTCTCTCACTCACTCCCTCGAACTCTTAATAACTCCACACTTCCCTCGGAGAATCTTCCTCACAAAGCTACTCTCTTTCTCTCCACTTCTCCACCGCCAACTCCTCCAACATGACATCCAAGAAAGACAGCGGCAACCACGGCCACACACGCCCAAGACTCGTCCGCCTGTTATTCGCCGTAATCCTAACCTTCCTCCTCATTGCCCTCATCGTAATCCTCTTAGTTTGGGCCATCCTCCGTCCTTCAAAACCAAAATTCATCCTCCAAGATGCTACGGTTTACGCCTTTAACGTTTCATATCCAAATTTCATCACTTCCAACTTCCAAGTCACCGTATCCTCTCGCAACCCGGATGATAGAGTCGGAATCTACTATGATAGACTCGATATTTATGGCACATACCGTGACCAACAAATAACTCTACGAACTTCCATACCTACTTCTTACCAAGGACACAAAGAGACTAATGTTTGGTCCCCATTTATTTACGGCAACTCCGTGCCGGTATCTCCGTACAATTCAGCTGCACTAAGTCAAGACCAAGGTGCTGGAGTTGTGATGCTGATGATCAAGATTGATGGTCGAGTTCGATTCAAAGTCGGAACCCTTATGTCTGCGAAATACAATTTGCATGTTAGGTGTCCTGCTTATATTCAGTTTGGTAGCAGAACTAGTGGAATTATGGTTGGTGACAACGTCGTCAAGTATCAGCTGGCAACGCGTTGCCATGTAAGCATCTGAAGATGAGGGAGATTATATATATATATATAAAAGTATCAGCTGGTAAGGAGTTGCCATATATATATATATATATAGAAGAAGATGGTCACATGTTGTACCGCCTTTAAGTAATTATTTCTTCTTCTTTTTTTTTTTCTTTTTTTAGTCTTCAATGTTTGTAGTTTAATTTGATGTGTTACTTCTTATGCAATTGATAACGAGCTATCTCTGTTTCTTAGATTATATGTGCATACACGTGAGATCGATATGAAATCAAGACTTCGAAATTGAAAGTGTACATTTTGCTGAAGTGATTTTTTTTTAGAAAAAATCATGAAACGGTCGAGACAGAGAGGAAAGTTACAAATCTTGTGCGCGCAAGTTATATGATTTTGATTTCTTTTAGGCAGTCAATGAAACGTGGAATCAAAATTTGTTTTTTTGACAGAGAGATAACAATTGAGTGTCTAGTGGAGGTTGCCGAGTCACTGTCGATCGTTCTTTTTCTCAACACAAATTTCTTTCTTGCTCTGCTTGCTTTGTTGTCCGTATACTCTTTTTTCCTCTCTTTTTTCTAGTCTAATTCTAGGATCTTTATAATT
This sequence comes from Populus alba x Populus glandulosa, assembly GCA_033617975.1. Taxonomy (NCBI): domain Eukaryota; kingdom Viridiplantae; phylum Streptophyta; class Magnoliopsida; order Malpighiales; family Salicaceae; genus Populus; species Populus alba x Populus glandulosa. The sequence continues at coordinate 20,926,493 of CM066148.1, forward strand.
ACGTACGGTCAACCATAAGTGATTCTTTTATCATCTTTTTCCTAATTCCTATAATTCGCTTTAGAGAGATACCTTTGATCTGGACTTTGAGATGCAAATGATTCTTCTTTTGCTTCACTCTTTCACGGTAGGAGCTGCTATGGTAGGAGGAGGAGCCACCACGCCGTGTTGTGACGAAACTGTTGCATTAATTTGGGAAAGTGGGTGTAATTGTGACTCGTACTCTACATGTACCTGATATGAGTGAAGTGGAGATGGGTACACTGTTTGTTTTGGGCATTGTTTTACATCAACTTCGTTGGTCGTGGCAGAGGAGAAAACCACCCAAATCACTTACCCTTTACATGTTACCAAGCAACTCTTATGCTTTCCTTTTTAATAATAATAATAAAAAACAAAATATAGATAATTAGGTATATTATCTGGCGTATAGTAAAATTTATCATGCGAGGCCATTGAAAAAATAGCAAAATTCGATCGGGTAGAATCATATCAGGGCCTTCAGAATAGTAGAATAACCACGAATCTTAACCAGCCAAATCGGCCGAAGAGAAATACGGCAAAGTAACGAATGGATGGGAGGAGATCAAGAAACGATATTCTTCAATGGAGTGGCCTACCATGGGCACAGGGAAGGGTTTCGAGAAAGAGAAGTTAAGTCTCTACCGAACGGATGCTAGTAAAGGGTCTTCCTCTATCTTGCCCTTACATTATTACGGTGACGGCACTCTAAATCGATCGGTTTCTTGTTCTTTCCAACGTCAAAAAGTTGTTTGTATCTAATAATTAATGATAGCAATATGAGAAATGATACGAGCCGTGAGATTTACACAAGGGATCATGCTTGTTAGCAGTGCTGATAATTCGAAGAAATTGACAAAACAGAGGAACTGCATGGCCCGTCAGCAAGCTAGTAATTGTACATTTCTTTCTTTTTCTTTTTTGGTGGACGAATTAAATTTTACATAACACAAGCTCCATACTTTTTTACCAAAAGAAAAAAAGAAAAAAGAGAAAAGGATATCAGGTTTCTTTCTCCGGTTTAAAAACAGAAACCTTAACGAGTAGTGAAAAGGAATCTTCGACCTTCTTTCTTTTCCCTTTTAAAAAAAATAAATTAAAGACAAATCACATCAATCACAAATATAAGCACACTTGTAGAGATGACTTTTTATGAAAAAAATAATAATCTATCCGATAACACAGATATATTTCCGAAGGTAGGTAATTGCCCAGAAGTAGGGTGCAGGAAACTGGATGAATGCGTGGAAGAAGTTCTGATTATAAAGCATTATTTAAAAATAAATTTTAATTTTATAAAAAAATATAGATAAATTAGAATAATTTCGTCAAATATCTATAAAATAATTAAAAATCAGTCATTATTTAAAAATAAATAAATACAAAAAATAAAAAACCCAAATAGAAAATGAATTACTTTAAATATAAATTATAAGATTATTTTAAATTAAAATAAAAAAAATTATAAAAAGATAAAAGAAAGAGGCCTAATGCAATTAGAAAAAAGGCCCTATTTTTCTTTTAAATGCAATTGGGATGTACAATAATATTTTTTAAAAAAATATTGATTGATGCATCTTTTAGTTTTCTCTTAATTTTAGTTATTATTATAACTAAAAAAACAATTTTATATTTTTTTTTTCTAAAAATCTTTTTATTAACTTATTTTTTACTTATAACACCTGAAAAAAATATCTAAATACCTTGTCAAATTCATAAATATCCTTAAAAAACCACACAACAACCTAAAACAATAATATATAGTTTTAATTTAGAAGCCTTATTGATAGCGGATAGTTACAAAAATCAGACATTGTAAGGAACATGACGTCTAGAATTAAATAGATAGATTGAAATTTATGTCCATATTATCATAAGAAGGATATGTTTTTTTCTTTACCAAAATATTCTATATTAGAATTTCAACACAATATGATAATTTATCTATGTTAAATTTATTATTTTTAATAAATTAGATGGTATTTGAGCTTTTAACATGTTGGTATTTTCATTAGTTTGTATGAAATCTCAAGCACAATTTAGAGTCCAAATGTTATAATTTCTATATATCTAACCTTGATTAATCATGAGAAACTTGCTTAATCTATAGTCCAAACGTTGATAAAAGCATGCACATGATCAAATTGAGACCTTAAAACAAGTAGCCAAGTATTATACAAGGGTACATGTGTCACAAATAATACATGAAATCATTATTCTAAGAACTCTCGAATTAATGGAAGTCCATCTGTTCAAGTTTTACTTGCTTGACGGGTTCTTTTGCTGCCTTTTTGTCTTTCTAAAGTTCGATTAGCAAAAAGAGCAGCTTCCCTTTGTGAAAGCACAGCCAAAGGGCTTGAGGTCCTTGCATTATTGGCCCCAACTTTAGGAAAACGCAGGCCATAAAATGATCTTAGGATATATATAAATATAAACGTTATTTATATTCAAACATAAATGAAAAGGCACCAATCTGCTTAATTGTTCCCATGAATATGACCTCCGAGGACACATTTAACTGCGTAAATAAATATATAGACATGGCTAATTAGTAAGAATTAATTATTCTAGCCCTTGAATATAAGCTTGAAAAGTAGAAAAGATATTTAATGAAATGGGAGCGCTGGTGTGTACATTGCTATGACTTTTCTTCGGCATCCGCTCGACAGGGATTGATGCCTGTCTCAAGGAAGACAGTACGTAATTACCCAGCCCTAGCTACTTATGTAATACAATTAATTTTAGTCCTGGCCAGGGCAATTATTTCACTCTTTGTTTGGTATTACTGTATATGATATTTTTTTTTAAAATAAATTTTATTTGAAAATATTCTTTTCAGATTTTTTTTTATTTTTAATATTAATATATTAAAATCATTTTAAAATACTATAAACACATCAATTAATATGTTTTCAAGTTGAATATATTTTTAAAATACTTTCAAATATAATTTTAACCACCGAAACAAACAATACCATGTTACTACATGCCTAACCTGTGTTACAATATGAGTTAGAATTGAAGTTTTGAAAAAAAATCAAAGAAAAAAAATGTATAAGTATTATTATTGTGTTTCTAATGACAAGAAAACTATTAATTATAGATTTAAAATTTGATGCTAATATTAAATATGATAGAAAAAGGCCGAAATATTTACCTGACATAGCAAGTTTGAATTATTTATTCACTGAAATATTTGTTTTTTAAACAATATTTTGAATTATTTTAAAAACAAACTTTAATTAAAATAAAATCTACATAAAAGCCATAAAAAGAATACAACGCTCATGTATTGCAACAGGGAGTTCTTTAGCAATGTCACTAGATCCATTTATATAGACCAATATTGAAATTGTTTTCCTCAACTCTTTGTTTAGCTTGTGTTTTTAATTAAACTATATGGAAAAGGATCTGAAATAAACTAGATAACGAGTAAAAACCTGATTTAACTTTAAAAAAAACTCAAGATAAAATCTTTTTTTTCAAACATTGATATGAAAAAAACTTTAATCAATTTGAGTTAAATTATCAAACTTATAACTCGACTTATGGATCTAATTGGATCTTAAACCAAATACTATAATTCCCTAACTAAAGATTAAAAAAATGGACAAAAACATAAGCATATTTTTTTAAAAAAAAAAAGGTCATTGACACTTTTTTTAAAAAAGAAAAGGCCTTCTATTTTACTAAACTTTTAATTTTGGTCCCTTATCTTTTATTTTTTGCAAACAATAAAATTAAAATTTTTTTTTTTTGCAAAATCAAGAACCAACCCATTGATAATATATTTCTTGAAATCACGATAAATTGATAGAAAACAACATGAAATTAACAAATCATTAATCTGAATTACCAATCAAATTCAATATAAAATGATAAAATTGAAAATGAAATATTCAATGGGCTGATTAAAAAAAATGAAGGATCAAATTTTTTTTCTTTAAATAAAGAACTATTATTTCACCTTGTTTTTAGTTTTGATATCTATATTTTTAATTATTCACCAACAACCAACTATATTTTTTATATATATAAAATCAAGAACCAATCCATTATTAAAATGTTTTGTTAAGATCGTGATAACCTAATAAAAAATAATACAAAACAAATTTTAGAGTTTTTTTTTTGTAATTTATAATTTGTAATATGTTTAAGAATAACAAATTTTTGTTAGCCAAAAAATAGCAAATATGAAATTTTCTAATACAATGACATACACTCTAAAGAAAAAGGAAAAGAAAAAAAAACATTATCATAAACATAAATTTTTCTCATAGGCTCATGTATACATAGAATTTTCAAAAGTAAAAGTTATTAAATTACTCATCATTATGTGCTAAAAAAGCCTCAAATAAATTGGCCACAACGTTAATTACAAATACGGAGCTAATACAAGTATTCTCCAATTTAACAATTAAATCCCATTAATCACATTAAACTTTAAGCTAGAACCTTCCCAAGTCCTACCACTACCACACAAACTGAAGAAACTAAAAGCACTAATCACCATTTCACATCTTATTACAAGACCTTAATACACACCCATAACACAACGCGTTTATCTCACGGCACCGTCAATACAACCCCCGCATTAAGCAAAGAACCCCAAAATCCTCTCTCTCACTCACTCCCTCGAACTCTTAATAACTCCACACTTCCCTCGGAGAATCTTCCTCACAAAGCTACTCTCTTTCTCTCCACTTCTCCACCACCAACTCCTCCAACATGACACCCAAGAAAGACTGCGGCAACCACGGCCACAAACGCCGAAGATTCGTCCGCCTGTTATTCGCCGTAATCCTAACCTTCCTCCTCATTGCCCTCATCGTAATCCTCATAGTTTGGGCCATCCTCCGTCCTTCAAAACCAAAATTCATCCTCCAAGATGCTACGGTTTACGCCTTTAACGTTTCATATCCAAATTCCATCACTTCCAACTTCCAAGTCACCGTATCCTCTCGCAACCCGGATGATAGAGTCGGAATCTACTATGATAGACTCGATATTTATGGCACATACCGTGACCAACAAATAACTCTACGAACTTCCATACCGTCTTCTTACCAAGGACACAAAGAGACTAATGTTTGGTCCCCTTTTATTTACGGCAACTCCGTGCCGGTATCTCCGTACAATTCAGCTGCATTAAGTCAAGACCAAGGTGCTGGAGTTGTGATGCTGATGATCAAGATTGATGGTCGAGTTCGATTCAAAGTCGGAACCGTTATCTCTGCGAAATACAATTTGCATGTTAGGTGTCCTGCTTATATTCAGTTTGGTAGCAGAACTAGTGGAATTATGGTTGGTGACAACGTCGTCAAGTATCAGCTGGCAACGCGTTGCCATGTAAGCATCTGAAGATGAGGGAGATTATATATATATATATATATAAGTATCAGCTGGTAAGGAGTTGCCATATATATATATATATATATATATATATAGAAGAAGATGGTCACATGTTATACCGCCTTTAAGTAATTATTTCCTCTTCTTTCTTTCTTTTTTTGTTTTTTTTTGTCTTCAATGTTTGTAGTTTAATTTGATGTGTTACTTCTTATGCAATTGATAACGAGCTATCTCTATTTCTTAGATTATATGTGCATACACGTGAGATCGATATGAAATCAAGACTTCGAAATTGAATGTGTACATTTTGCTGAAGTGATTTTTTTTAGAAAAATCATGAAACGGTCGAGACAGAGAGGAAAGTTACAAATCTTGTGCGCGCAAGTTATATGATTTTGATTTCTTTTAGGCAGTCAATGAAACGTGGAATCAAATTTTGTTTTTTTGACAGAGAGATAACAATTGAGTGTCTAGTGGAGGTTGCCGAGTCACTGTCGATCGTTCTTTTTCTCAACACAAATTTCTTTCTTGCTCTGCTTGCTTTGTTGTACGTACACTCTGTTTTCCTTTTATTTTTCTAGTCTAATTCTAGGATCCTTATAATTACGTACGGCCAACCATAAGTGATTCTTCTATCATCTTTTTCCTAATTCCTATAATTCGCTTTAGAGAGATACCTTTGATCTGGACTTTGAGATGCAAATGATTCTTCTTTAGCTTCACTCTTTCACCGTAGGAGTTGCTATGGTAGGAGGAGGAGCCACCACGCCGTGTTGTGACGAAACTGTTGCATTAATTTGAGAAAGTGGGTGTACTTGTGACTCCGAGCTCGTACTCTACATGTACCTGCTATGAGTCAAGTGGAGATGGGTACACTGATTGTTTTGGCCATTGTTTTACATCAACTTCGTTGATCGTGGCAGAGGAGAAAACCACCCAAATCACTTACCCTTTACATGTTACCAAGCAACTCTTATGCTTTCCTTTTTAATAAAAAAAAAAACACAAAATATAGATAATTAGGTATATTATCTGGCGTATAGTAAAATTTATCATGCGAGGCCATTGAAAAAATAGCAAAATTCGATCAGGTAGAATCATATCAGGGCCTTCAGAATAGTAGAATATACATGAATCTTAACCAGCCAAATCGGCCGAAGAGAAATACGGCAAAGTAACGAATGGATGGGAGGAGATCAAGAAACGATTCTTCAATGGAGTGGGCCTACCATGGGCACAGGGAAGGGTTTCAAGAAAGAGAAGTTAAGTCTCTACCGAACGGATGCTAGTAATGGGAGTACTGATACAGAGAACAAACCAGGAGGCAGTGTGGCGTGATGCGTTTTGGGAGTCGGTGCGGGTCTCACATGGCTTGCTTAGTGGCGGTCCTTTTCACCCATCACCAGCTTGTACGTGCTAATTAATAAAGGCGTCATGGAAAGGACTTTCTTTAAGTCAATTCTCAAATTAACGGGCTTTATCTTCTTCTTTTTTTAATAAATTTAACAATTAGCATACAAAATAAAAAGAAATCGTGAATTAACCGGCACTAAATTTTTTTATATATAAAATAGTATTTTTGTTTTTTTGGATGTAGCAGACAAATTATATTTAATTAATGGTGTTCTTTTTTTAAAAAAAAAGTTGAGATGCATGTGATTTTTTTTAACTTTGGTATCTCAAAATATAAAGTTTGATAGTTAGATTTGATGTTTAATCTATCAAAGAACCATCTCAATCCAATAAATTAAGCGGTTAGGTGAGGTTCTAAGATATAATTTATTATTTTCTAACACACCTCCTCAAGTGAAAGCCTTTTGGACTTGAAACTTATACAGGTTTACATTACCTTGTGTTTAATTTTTATTAAATAAATGGGGATAGTAAGATTCAAACTCATGACTGCTTGGTCATTAAGGTTTTGATACTGTATCAAATAATCATCTCAACCCAATAGCTTAACTTGTTAAGTGAGACCCCAAGATATGATTAATTATTCTCTAACACAATCAAATATGCATTGTGTCACCATTTAGCTGCATTAACCAATTTATTTTCACTACTAAATGTTTATCCAATCTCAAAATCAGACCCACCTAACATACATCTATAACTAAATACTCAATCATAAAAAACATCAAAACTAAACTAAGAAGCATCTCCAAATTTTAGAATAAAAAGTACGAATTCACTATCAACATTTAATATCATATTTAGGTCTAACGTATTATCATCTTCATTGTTATCAAGTTCAGAACAATCAAATCTATGTTGATCAACAAATAGATTGTTAAACACAATATCATTAATCCTTTACAGCAAATTATCCGATAATAAATTGTTTCTATCTCTATTAACTAAATTTAAAGGATCAACATGAATTTTGGTTGGCTATTTACATACAATATCATCATGTTCAAACCATTTTGGATGAAAGAATCAATCATTATCTTAAAGTCATTATCATACACAATCGACACAAGATAATATTGATGTTCACCAATTTGATACCTCCAAATTATTTCAACATCAATATTATTACAATTCTATCCAATTTCATGACAAACAATCGCTTTCATTTTTGCATAGTATGCTATTTTATCAAAAACCTATTTAAATAGTGTTATTTTATTAAAATTTTTAATTTACTATACTAATTTTTTAAAAAATATTTTTTCTCAATTAATCAGAAGTTAATCCATTTAAAACATGCTTAATTGTTTGCGTCATCAAATTAATATACGCTCCATCAATTGGCAAAGCCAATAGTATTAATCATAGCCGCCTGATGCCACTTATCAATTATTATTACTTTATAGGAGGATAAGATAGGTACATGCAAAATGGCTAAGTGCCATCTTAGTTGAGGTGGCAATCATTTTGCACAGAAAGGATTTCGTCGGCAGAGGCATTTTCGGCTTTTTAGGTCACATTGAGATAGGAAGTCCATGATTGGGATCGATTCATGATTTTCTTCGCCTGCCTTGAAATATTTAGCTGCATTAATTAATTCAGCCTTGGGCCGGAGAAAGACGTTGTTCACCAAACGATAGCCCAAATGAGGATGGATGCTATTACAAAACCTAAACCATGTGGAGAAATTATTATCAATTAGCCCTCATTTACTTTGGATTGCTGGTATAACCCCTTCTTCTTTTTTTGTTAATTTCTTTTTTACAAAAAGTAAATACTTTTTTTTCTATGGTCTTTATTTAATAAAACTATAAACAATTAGAACCAATATAAAAAAAATGAATGGCCTGAAATAAAAATAAAGGAATGTATCCCTCATATTAAAATCCCTTTATATTAAATCCCCAATATATTTTAGTATTTGATAAAATAATATTTTAAATATGTTTTTATTTAAATTATTTTAACAAAATTCATTTAAATTGAAGATCCATTGGGTTGGGCCTTTGCATGGTCTAGATTTTAAATTAAATTGGATTGAAGTTGACTTTACATGAATCAATTAACCAAATAAGTCTAAGTACGACCCGATTGATCTAAAAAAAACTTGATTTTATTTTTTAAAAAATAAAAAAAATTATATTTTAACATATATTTTAAAATATTGAGCTTGTGATGTTTTAGATTGACTCAAGTCAATTGATAATCATATGACACGATTCATGATTTAATTAGATTTAACAATTTTGTTTAATAAAATTAATATTTATTTAATTATATAATAATAAAAATAGATATATGCAAGAAAATGATTGAGTAAAACTAAAAAAAAAAAAAAGATAAACCATAATGAAGGGTTATATGAAAAAAAAACACTTGTTAAAATAAGAAAAAACTATAACCTTAGTAAGGAAAAAAAAGGGTCAGAATTACATGGTATATATATTTATATATTGAGAGAGCAAAAGTTGTGTATCAAAACGTAGACTTTCGAACTACATGCACCTAAAATGAAAATGGGAAAAATTCACCTGTCAAAATCATCAAAAATTCATGGAATGAACAATGTAAAGAAAAAGAATACATTATTGCTCACAGTCAAATTTAGTCTCCTAAGTTTTAATTGGTCTTTCTAATAAAATTAAATTCTATTTTGCAAAACTGCACATCAATCTAATGTTAGGACAATTTTTTTCTCACGTAATAAACTCATAGAAAACAATTTGAAAGAAATCATTATGCTCAGTTCTCAATAAATGCAATGCAAAAGGATTTAATTAAAAGAAAAAAATAGTTTGATGACCGAAATGGAAAAATTTTGAAAGAACAAAAAAATAAAACTGTGCAAACTCACGATAAATTATGTTTTATTGCACAAAAGAATAAAACTGTGCAATGTTATAAAACTGTGCAAATTCACGATAAAACTGAAAATTTACCACCAAGTAGAAAATCCATTAATAAAAAAAAAAAAAAAAACTGTACCTATAACATTGTGGCTGAATATTGCTGTGCTCTTAATTCACAACTGCTTTTAACCGCTTTTGATCTAAAAACAGTACTGGTTAATACTTGTTTCGTTTTTATTAAAAGCAAGGCCACACTCAAAACTAGAGGCCTGGATCATTTTAGCCCAATTTCCAAGTCATTTGAAATTTCTCTGCGCCGTGCGAGCACATGGAGGAGGAAAAAAGGTCCCAGTGGCAGAACAAATTATTCCATTAACAATTTATTATCTCGAGTGCCTGAGATTATGGTACTGAGAATAATTTAAAGTTTTTATTATTTTTTAAAAAATTCTTTTTAACATCATAAATTTAAAATAATCTAAATGTAAAATTTTTAAAAAACTTGATTTTAATCGTGTTCTGGTACAAATCACGGCTATCTTCACAAATGTAGACGTTGCATCTGAATGAAATTTTCCACAAACTTTGAATACCTTAGAAGATATAAATTAAAAGACCCCGTCTGGATTATTAATACAAATAAAAATGAGAGAAATATTTTCAACTCCCAGAAAAGGAGTCAACGAGGGAGCCGAAATTCCTTAATGGTTTGAATGTAAAACTTGTACGTGGCCTTACAAATCTAACAATTGTTGGAATTCGGTGCACCCAGTTGAAGACTCCATCTTAAATTTATTCCTTCGTACCAAATAATAAGATTAGGGGGAAGTAATGCATCCAGTTACATGACCGTCTATCATCTGGGCTTAAAGCCTCTTTATATAATCAGAAATTTCAAGCTTCGTCAGCTTGATTATGTGAAGAAAAAGTCCACTGGTTATTTTGAAACATCGTGTCCAAGTTTGAAAGGGAAACCATATACGCGTAGGTCGATGGAAGCTGCTGAAGTTTCCGAGCACAATCCATGGACGCGTTAGTCAATGGAAGCTGCTGAAGTTTCCAAGGACGCGGCCAAATTTACACGTTAGAAGTTTTCAGGTTCCATCTGAAGAGGTCTCCACCCACACAAGATATGACTGAAATTACAAATTGCCTAAAAAAATACAGAGCAATCCAACAAAGTAACCGCGTCGTCAATGGACGCGGCCAACATCTCCAACTTCGGTGTCCCTCTTGGTGCGAAGAAAAATTCACACCTACCCAACTGATCATCTTCTTACAATCCCTTCTTATATATACACTCACGAACACATTAATAACAGACCAAATCATATCTCAACAATTTCAGAGTAGTTGTTTTATCTCTTACAGCACATTTGTCTACTGATCTCCTTTTGTTTTCTGACCAACCAGAACAGCTCTGTAATGGCAGAGAAACAAGCTCATTTGAATGGGGCCTCTTATGGTCCATCAATCCCACCTCCGCAACACTACCACCGCCCTGGCCGTGGTTCTGACTGTGGCTGCTGCTGTTTCTTGGCCTTCCTCCTCAAAGTCGTCATCACCGTGGCCATGCTTATTGGGCTGTTCATCCTTATTATCTGGCTCATATTCCGTCCCATTAACAAGGTCGAATTCCATGTCACAGACGTTGCTTTAACTCAGTTCAACTACACCAACAACATGCTCCAATTCAACCTTGCTGCCAACATCAGTATCCGCAACCCTAACAAAAAGATTGGGATTTACTATGATAGGATAGAGGCCAGGGCATTTTATGAGGACCAGAGGTTTGGCTATCATGCCTTGACTCCATTCTATCAAGGACACAAGAACACAAGTGTCTTGAACGTGGTTTTTAAAGGGCAGCAAGCAGTTACCCTTCAAGGTGAAGAGTTGACACAGTTTAATCAAGAAAGAACAAGCGGGTTATATAGTATTGCCTTGGAGCTGTCTTTGAGGATTAGATTTAAGCTTGGTAAGGTCAAGACTGCAAGGTTCAAGCCCAAGGTTGAGTGTGACGATTTGAAGATTCCTCTGAACGGATCTCCTGTTGCTGGGATCAGTAATAACAAGTGCGAGATCAAGTTTTGATGATCATCATGGTCGCAAAACCTCATCTCCATATTTGATTCAATCTTTGATTGGTTTTGTTTGATATTATTACTAATTTTTTTACCCTTATCATGCTTTTATGTTCATAGTCAGAGACTATATATATATAATTAATAGATAATGAATTTAGTATTTCTCTGTGATGCATACCACTTGTTCAATGCACATTCAAAATTTTGCATTGTTTACATTAACAATGTGCTTATTTTTTTACATTCCATTGATCAACATTTCAAACATTTACATATTTTCTTTCATACTGTCAAACAAAATGGTTTAGTTGTTTCTAAAACAAAAATTTCTCCCTTTCAAACTCGTGTCCGTTTCCTAGGCCATTATATTTGCTAAGACACTGTAACATCAATAAAGAGGTCCTTTACCTTTACAAACAAATTTCCTGATAAGATCACCGATAAAACCCAATTGCAAAGGTTTTTAGGCAGTCTTAATTATATTTTAGACTACTATCCTAATCTTAGCCGTCTAGCAAAACCCTTACATGATATATTAAAAACAAACCATATTCATTGGTCCAACCTTCATACCAACCTAGTCAAACAGATTAAGAAACAGGTTCAAACCATTTCCCTCCTCCATCTAGCTAACCCGTTATCTCATAAGATAGTTGAGACTGATGCCTCTGACCTAGGTTATGGTAAAATTCTCAAACAAGTTCAAGATGATAAAGAATAGATCCTCCAATACACATCCGCCCACTAGAATGATTGCCAGAAAAATTACTCTACTATAAAAAAGGAGATCCTTTCAATTGTTCTCTGTATTACAAAATTTCAAAGTGATTTACTAAATCAAAAATTTCTTTTACATGTTGACTGTAAATCCGCAAAAAAGTTCTGCAAAAAGATGTCCAAAATCTTGCTTCAAAACAATTTTTTGCCAGATGGCAAGCTATTTTAAGCATTTTTTATTTTGATATTATCTACATTAAAGGAGATTCAAATTCCATTCCTGATTTTCTAACCCGAGAATTCCTTCAAAACAGGTCTTGATGCCTCCGAAAGCAAAGGCCAAAGACAAGGGGAAAGCCCCTCAAACCCAGCCTACAAAACCAGAGAGCCCCAAACCCTCTACAAAACTCATGTCTTCAGCTATCTCAGCTGCCAAATCAATCAAATCTTGATATGAGGCAGTTATTGAAGAAGAAGAAACCACAAAACCCCAACAGGACCAAACAGACGCAGTTCAACATTATATTGACACCATTTCCAAATCGCCAGAATTACTCCTGACACTACTGTCATAACCTAATTTTTGACCATTTTTATTTTAATTATTATTATTATTTTATTTACTAAAAAGGATAAAAAAAATGATGATAAAAAAAAAATGATGAAAAACAAGTAAAATGAAATAAATGAAGAAAGAATTAAAATTTGGGTTAAGGGCAACATGATTGGAAGTTTTGAGGTTTAATTAAACTTTGAAATTAATCTAATTAATCCACTTAAGGGTTTAATTAGAGAATTGATAAGTTTTGAGACTTAATTAAGCTTGAAATTAATTTAATTAATCTAATCAAGGTTTTTTATTGGAGAATTAATAAGTTTTGAAACTTAATTGAGTTTGAAATTAATTTAATTAATCCAATCAAGGTTTTAATTGGAGAATTAATAAGTTTTGAGACTTAAATGAGTTTGGAATTAATTGAATTAATGAGGCAAGGATAGACGACCAAGAAAGACTGAAAAATTCGGACCGCCATTTCCAGCACCAGGTAAGTTGCGCTTTCCCTTCTTGCATTTTAATTATATGCTCAGTTCACGCACGTCTGCTGGTAAAATAAATGGCCAGCCGGGTCAAGCCTATGACCCGGCTAGGCCTGCTGGGTCCAGCCCAGCCACATGGGTTGAGCTGGGCCCAGCCAAAAGAATAAAAAATAAAATAAATAAAATAAATAGAAAGTTTAGAAATAAAAGTTTTTTCATGTATTAGAAAAAATATATTTTTATCAATTTATTCAATGATATCAGAATCATCAATAAAAAAAGAAATTATACTGATTTTTTCATAGCCATAAATTTTTACCAACGTCAGAGTTGGAATTATTCGTGGTAGAATTTTTACCAACGCCGAAGTTGGAATTATTCCTGTTACCAAAGCAAGAGTTGGAATTATTCCTGGTGGAATTTTTACCAACGCTAGAGTTGGAATTATTCAAGATCGAATATTCATTGGCACCAGAGTCAGGAATATTATAAACAAATTATCATAGCATAAGCGAATAAATGTTTAGCAATTTAAGACAAAATCAGCAATGCAGTTTGTCTCAGGCAGAATGTTTAAGGGGTGATAATATCTTCCCTTTTACATAACCAGTCTCGTACCATAGAATCTCTGTTGACCAGTTAGGGTTCCTAGTGACCATAATATTAGGTGGCGACTCCTTAAACAAGATATTTTCCCCTAAAAGAATAAGATGCCATAAATCTTTTTTTTTTCATAATAAAGAGAATTATTTTTAGGGCCGCCGCGATGTCGGGTGCGACAACTACAAAAAGTGTCTCAACAGACCTCCGAAGATTCTGTCTCTCAAACAGGTAGTATTTCTAAACCACTTTCAAAACATCAAGGAGGCATTTCTACTTCAAAACCCCTCATTTCTTTACAACAAACCATTTTTCCAAAAATGAAATCCAAATATATTTTCAAAACTACTTATCAAAATATTTTAACTATGGAAGAAGGGTTTTATCATGAAAACCCTTTCATTGCTGCTTCAAAAATTTTCCCTCCAAATTGGTACTACAAACCCTTGAATCTAGCCAAACCACAGTCATATTATGCCGCAATCCTTGAGATTACTAATTCTGTCAAGTTCAAATACTTTAAACTTCATTCTGATCACACTAAACCGACATATTCTATATGTATCATTCACAAAATCATTCACCCTAAAGACTGGGGACAACTCTTACATCAACCTCTTTCCTTTCCCATACACTTCCGTACAAATCCCCAGGACTTCAATACCACCTATACGTACTGGGATTACCAACAGGCATGGTTCAATGCCTTCCTCCTACAAAATCCAAATCATAGTCATTCTTGGCTTTTCTACTTCCATAATGACATGAATACTACAAACCTCCCCCTCTGGTTCCTCCAATGGTGGGACTACTATGGTTGTCATGTTGATTACCTCAAAGACCATCCTTTGGTTGAAAACGGCTACCTCCATTTCAAAAACAACTTCCAACCAGCCCCTTCTGATAGGAAGTTCTCTTCCCTGCTCATTTTCTGTACAAAATTTTTTATGCCATGGGTATGTTCATGGTTCTATGATTATAATTTACAAAACGGACATCCAGTTCTAGTTCGCAAGTTCAAAATCAAATGGTAGGATTTTTTTGCAGCTAAATCCAAAAGTTCCAAATTAGCAGTTACAAAATGGTTACAAAAACATCAAACAGCTCCCATCATTGATCATCATCCTCAATCAAAGTTTCTAGCCAGAAAGGCTCAAACGGTAGCTCTCCTTGCCTCTACTAGAACTGAGGAAGAATACCTATAAATAGTCCAAAGCATTATACAAAGTCAAGACCCGAAACGGTCTTGTCCCAGTCCAGCTCATCTAGATCGATATCTCCTGCCAATTCCCTTGGAGATAATAATGAAGATGATTGTTTTGGTATTTTACCACCTATCAAGCGACATTAAGTAAAAAAAAAAAAGTATTTTTCAAGCTTTCTTAGGCTCATCTGTTTAGAGCCATATTTTCGACCCACCTGTTTTGAGTTCTTTTTTTTATTTTAATCCTGTTTGTTTTAGGCTTTTTTTTTACAAAAATTATCTGCTACTACAAACAGACAAAACCAATGTCGGTGGCAACAAGACAACAGATAAAAGTCCCACGAAAAACATGGGCATCTTCCTTTTTTGTCGCCACCTAATCATGGCATGCAACATCACATGGGTTCACATGGGTATTGACGGAATCTCCAACAAGACATTTTGGCCTCTTCCATGTCAACTCGTCTATAAAAGGGGACTCCAAATTCTTCAAGAGGCAGACTACCATTTTTCCAGAGAAAAACCTTATTCTCCCTTGTAACTCATAACCTGTAACCTATATCAATTCTCCTTTGTACCCAATATCTCTTGTGTTAATTTACATTACAAATTTAAGTAAGATTCTATTTTCATTATTTACATTCTTTGTTATACTTTATGTACGTTAAGTATGCTCTGTGTTTGATCAAGGATCCTGACATTGTTGGTCTTACCTTGTTCATTCGCATCAAAAATCTGTTTATATTATTTCTTTGATCTTTTTCAAAAAATCAGTATATAGGCTGGAAACCTGTGACCCGATCTTTTAGATCATTTTTAGGTATAACAACGCCACGTAATGAGTATTTATTTTAGTGTTTGTTTACTATTGCATTTACTAGAGAGAGAGAGAGAACAAAAGTTTTGCATCAAAACTCAAAATTTCAAACTACATGCAGCTAAAATGAAAATGGGAAATTCACCGGCCAAAATCATCAAAAAATCATGGAATGGACATTGTAAAGAAAAAGAATGCATTATTGCTCACAGTCAAAAGTAGTTTATTGCTCACGGTCAAATGTAGTCCCCTATGTTTTAATTTGTCTTCCTAATAAAATTAAATTCTATTTTATAAAATTACAAATCAATCTAATGCCAGGAAATTTTTTTTTCTCATCGTGATAAATTCATAAAAAATAAATTAAAACAAACTATTATGCTTAATTCTCAATAAATGCAATGCAAAAGAATTTAATTGAAAAAAAAATGTTTGATGACCAAAATGGAAAATTTTTGAAAGAACAAAAAAATAGAACTGTGCAAATTCACGATAAATTATGTTTTATTGAACAGTGCTTCTGCAATAAATCATCCACACCTATTAGGTTTTTGTTAATTCTTCCTGAAAATTTACCACTAAGTAGAAAATCCATTAATAAAAAAAAAAAACCTGTACCTATAACATTGTTGCTGAATATTGCTGTGCTCTTAATTCAAAACTGCTTTTAACCGCTTTTGATCTATAAACAGTACTGGTTAATACTTGTTTCGTTTTTATTAAAAACAAGGCCACACTCAAAACCAGAGGTCTGGATCATTTTAGCCCAATTTCCAAGTCACTTGAAATTTCTCTGCGCCGTGCGTGCACATGGAGGAGGAAAAAAGGTCGCAGTGGCAGAACAAATTATTCCATTAACAATTTATTATCTCGAGTGCCTGAGATTATTGTAGTGAGAAAAACTTAATGTTTTTATTTTTTAAAAAATTCTTTTTAACATCATAAATTAAAAATAATCTAAATATATATACATAAATAATTAAAAATAAAAATATATAATTTTTTTAAAAAACATGATTTTAATCGTGTTCTAGTACAAATCACGGCTAACTTCACAAATGTAGATGTTCCATCTGAATGAAATTTTCCACAAACTTTGAATACCTCAGAAGATATAAATTAAAAGACCCCGTCTGGATTATTAATACAAATAAAAATGAGAGAAGTATTTTCAACTCCCAGAAAAGGAGTCAACGAGTGAAGACTCCATCTTAAATTTATTCTTTCGTACCAAATAATAAGATTAGGAGGAACTGGTTATTTTGAAACATCGTGTCCAAGTTTGAAAGGGAAACCTTATACGCGTAAGTCAATGGAAGCTGCTGAAGTTTCCAAGCACAATCCAAGGACGCGGCCAAATTTACACGTTAGAAGTTTTCAGGTTCCATCTGAAGAGGTCTCCACCCACACAAGATATGCCTGAACTTACAAATTGCCTAAGAAAATACAGAGCAATCCCACAAAGTAACCGCGTCGTCAATGGACGCGGCCAACATCTCCAACTTCGGTGTCCCTCTTGGTGCGAAGAAAAATTCACACCTACCCAACTGATCATCTTCTTACAATCCCTTCTTATATATACACTCACGAACACATTAATAGCAGACCAAATCATATCTCAACAATTTCAGAGTAGTTGTTTTATCTCTTACAGCACATTTGTCTACTGATCTCCTTTTGTTTTCTGACCAACCAGAACAGCTCTGTAATGGCAGAGAAACAAGCTCATTTGAATGGGGCCTCTTATGGTCCACCAATCCCACCTCCGCAACACCACCACCGCCCTGGCCGTGGTTCTGACTGTGGCTGCTGCTGTTTCTTGGCCTTCCTCCTCAAAGTCGTCATCACCGTGGCCATGCTTATTGGGCTGTTCATCCTTATTATCTGGCTCATATTCCGTCCCATTAACAAGGTCGAATTCCATGTCACAGACGTTGCTTTAACTCAGTTCAACTACACCAACAACATGCTCCAATTCAACCTTGCTGCCAACATCAGTATCCGCAACCCTAACAAAAAGATTGGGATTTACTATGACAGGATAGAGGCCAGGGCATTTTATGAGGACCAGAGGTTTGGCTATCATGCCTTGACTCCATTCTATCAAGGACACAAGAACACAAGTGTCTTGAACGTGGTTTTTAAAGGGCAGCAAGCAGTTACCCTTCAAGGTGAAGAGCTGACACAGTTTAATCAAGAAAGAACAAGCGGGTTATATAGTATTGCCTTGGAGCTGTCTTTGAGGATTAGATTTAAGCTTGGTAAGGTCAAGACTGCAAGGTTCAAGCCCAAGGTTGAGTGTGACGATTTGAAGATTCCTCTGAACGGATCTCCTGTTGCTGGGATCAGCAATAACAAGTGCGGGATCAAGTTTTGATGATCATCATGGTCGCAAAACCTCATCTCCATATTTGATTCAATCTTTGATTGGTTTTGTTTGATATTATTACTATTTTTTTTTACCCTTATCATGCTTTTATGTTCATAGTCAGAGACTATATATATATATAATTAATAGATAATGAATTTAGTATTTCTCTGTGATGCATACCACTTGTTTATTAGCTTTGAATAAACCATCTAATTAATTAATCGGCCATTTTAAAGAAATGTGAATCTTGAGATGGATTCTTCAATATTTCACAAAAGAAACGACAAGGGGAAAGAACGAACAAAGAAACGACAGCAAATCAGTGCTGCTTGTAGCAGACTTGTTGAGGAAAAACCCGCAGTGCATGAAGATTATGTGCCAGAGAGTAATTAATCAGCAAGGTTGTACAAGAGAGATCATCAAGATTTTATGATTTATCCTTTAGGCTTTATTTGAAACGAGATTCATGAAGACTTTAATTTTTATTTTTTCATCAAAAATAATGTTTTAAGGTAGAGCAATTTACGCCGGTGTAACGCCATAAATGTCCTCTGAAGAAACCAGCTTCTAATCAACTATTGCTGGTATTTAATAACGTATTTGGTAAGGGTGGTTGGTGCGTCTGTTTCGTGGTGACAAGAAACAAGAGATAGATTTTATTGCTATATGTTGTGAATTTTGTGAGGTGATCTTCATATATACAATAAATATGAACAAGGAAATAATTTGAACATAAACAATAAAAGACATTAATCTCCTAGAATAATAAAGAATCAATTATCTTGCTGAGCACAATCAGGGAGAGCAGATCCTCTTTTAATACTCCCCTCCTACCTCTTTCTCAATAAATAAATACACATGATGACTTCTTGCTTCTATAGTTGTATGCATTTTCTTCTTCTTTTCTTTTATAATTTAGTTGGATATTTGGATATATTCTTACATTTCAATTGGTTCTGTATTATTATTTTCGTACTACTTATTTTTTTAAGATTACTTTCTGCGTGATATCATATAAAATATTATATACAATTATATTATATTATTATTATTATAAATAAAGCTAAAAGGTCTGGGGAGGGGAACAATGTTTTCCCATAACCATTATCTTTGTGGATTATATAGTAATCTATAATGTTGGTTTTTTTTTTTTTTGCATTTTGAATATCTTTTGTTTTTTTTTTAGTTATTGATTTTTTTTTAAATTTGATCCTTATATAATGTGTTTATGGAGATTTATAGTAGATAATTTATTTTAATTTACCTTTATATGGTTGTTATAGTATAAAAAAAATATCTCAGTATCGGGTATCAGAAAAATACCTCACCATCGTGGTATGGTCTGTTTTTTTAAATAATTAGTTAAATAAAAATATATTTTTTAAAAAATTAGGTTATTAAATTTTGTGGAGTCAATATCATGGTTTGTGAGTTTGATGAGACAACCCTGATTGTCCCTGTTTGCGGGTTTAGCGGGGTGCTTTTTCTTTTTCTTTTTTCTAATTAAAATTGATTATATGATTGTTTATTTTTCTTTTTATTATATGGTTAAAACATAGTTTTGGAAAAAATATATTATTAAATTTTAGAAAGTCCATGGGCCCGTTGACATTTATGGTGAGTTTAACTTTTTTCTTTCTTTTTTTTATAAATTTATTTTTTCAATTTCAACCTTTGATATTAGATTGATTGAGAATTGAGTTTCATAATTTGTTTCATTTTGTTTTCTATGAGGTTATCATAGTCTTAAAAAAATCTCGGTATTAGTTTGACGCTCGATTTTGTGATCGTTTATTTTTGTTATCATATAGTTAAATAAACAATAGTTTAGAAAAAAAAAAAACAAGTTATTAATCCCAATAAAGTCCATTACCTAGTTTGTGGGTTTGATGTATTGACTCGGGTTATCCAATTCACGGGTTTAGTGGGTTTATCCATCAAACCTTATATGTTTTTCTTTTAGTTTATGGTCCTTTATTTTTTTTTAACTGTTTTTTTTTTGTTTCACTCTAATTTAATATTGAATTGATTGAAAAATAAAATTTATGGTTTATTTTTTTCTATTTTCTATAGGATTATAATTTCATTATAACCCTATAGAAAATAACAAAGTTATTAAACATATCAAAGTCCATGACGTAGGTCGTAGGGTGACCGAGATCGACCCAATCTAGCATCATCTCGATATAAAAAAAGAATTATCTTCTTAAAGATTCACTTTAAAAAAATTATATTATGTTTTTACCAGTTATCCAAGTTGTCTTTAGACCCATTAAATTGAATAATTCACTTTGAATTAATTCCCATATGGTTTAGTTCAAAACTCGAGCGAGGTAATAAGCCGGTTTGGTAAATTTTAAGATCGATATGTTTTATCAAATTTAATGATAATGCTAAAAAAAAAATTCATGCTTAATATTATTTTAAAGTTTATAATAAAATAGTTCAATGCACAGCACAGGAAAGTGGATAAATACATTTAGGTCACGTTTGTTTGCTAGAAAATAGTTTTTTTTCTGGAAAGTAAATTCTGAAAAAGTGAATTATTTTTCGATGTTTGATGGTGTAAAAGAAAATAAGTTGAAAAATATTTTCTAGTGTTTGGTTATGTCATGTAAAATGAGCTGGAAAATAACTTACTAATTTTTTATTTTTTTCAAGTTTATTAAAATAATGAGGAATAAATCTTATAAATTAAAAAGTTGAATGAGAATGAAATTGAAAAAAGATAATAATTTCATAAATATCTCAAATAAAATAAATAATAATCAAAATAATAGAGATCAAATATAAAAAATAAATAAATTGAAAGATGAATAAATTAAAATAATAATAATTAATATTTCATAAATTATTTCAAATAAAATAAGTAACAATCAAAAGAATTAGGATCAAATTTGATAGATAAAAAATTTCAATTAAAAAATGATAAGGTAAAATCAAATAACAATTATAAAAATGAGGACCAAAGTTTAATATTAAAATTAAATTCTAATGGATGAAATTGAAAAATAAATATTAAAAATAAAATTTATATATATATATAGCAATCAAAAGTTTGAGGACTAAATTTGATATAATCAACAAATAATATTATATTTTAAAATTTTTCACAACTTTCAGAAAATATTTTCCGTCGAAAATAAATGGAAAACACTTTCCTAGAAACTAAACTAAATTTTTCTTTGACTGGAAAGTGTTTTTCGTTGACCAGAAAATGTTTTATGTTGACTAACGTTTCTAATGTCAAACAAACACAGGAAAGTTTGGAAAGTGATTTTCCGGAAATCACTTTTCAAGAAACAAAAACAACATTAGTTATTAATTAAAAAACCTAAAACATGTTGAGTTTTTAGCATAGTTTTAAGACCCGGTCCGGTCCAAGGCCTGGGTTCCGGGTTTTGATCAGGTCAATTTTTTTAAAAAATCAAAACGACGTCGTTTTGGTAATGAAAAAAAAAGTCAACGGGTTTGCGGCCAGGTCTTGCCGGTTCAACCCACCGGGTCATACCAGGCTTTTTTCTTTTCAACCCAGTCATGTTTTAGTCCCGGATCGACCCGCCAGACCGGACATGATTTCAAAATTATGATTTTTAGTGTTATTGATACTGTGGATATAGAGACAGAAACCCAGTGTGAATTTCAATAGTTCCTAGGGTTGGTGAGTGCTGCTTTGTAGCTCAAGGACATGAGTTGCTCCTACTGGGAGTTAGCTGATCAAGAGCTTCGTGGCTGCTTTAGAGGATTGACTGGACTCTGTCTCCCTGCGATCATCTCTTCAATTGCTTTTGTGCTTGCGTCCCTGCGATTATTTGGCTCTGCTTCTCGGCGTTGTTCTGGCTTGGGTCCCTTTGCAACTTGCCAAATATTTCATGATTGTGCATTAAATGCACCTTGTGGTTGTTGTTTGCTGGGATTTGACATGTTGTTGGCTGGGAATGCTTGGTTCGTTTTGCTAATATGGTGGTCTCTCCTGCCTCTATTCAAGTCCAGTTGTTGTTGAACCAAATAAGTGGCCTTCTTGGTTTCCTCATTTACCTTTTGTCTGTACTGGTTCAGGGTGTGTCCCTTCATGCTTTTTTTTTTGGTCATTTCGGTTGAGATTGTATGTCATGTTCTTCTTGGGTTGTGGTGGTACTTGGTTTACAATCAACCCCTGTTCCTTGAGGGTTGGTGATGTGGTTGGGTTGGTGATATTTAATGATTTTGTGTTGTTAAATGTGGATTGTGATTCTGAGTTAGATGTGGGTCTATCATCTAGATATGAGCATGTATCAGATAGATTATGTAAAGGGTTTATTAGATGTGTTTATGAACAGGTAAAATAGGTCTATCCAATAAAAGGTATAGTTATACAAAGCCAGCATAACAGCTTAGAAGGGTCATAAAATTATATATGATTATTGAATCTTTAGATTTTAAAAATTTCATCTAAAGCTCTAGTTTTTGTGAATTTTCTTATTATTTTAGATTTTATACCTTTTTTTTTTGTAATTTTAAATTTTTTTTTTATTTTCTAGTTGAAAAGGGATTTTCATCTATTTAAATCTTTGTAAAAATTATTATTTAAAAAAAATGAATTTTACAAACTTGGAGTTCATACTTAAACTTTTTTTTTTCTCCTCTTCATTCGGAACTTTTCTGCCTTCTGATGATGCAATTACAATCCATCTTAGAATATTATGCTTTTATCTCATTTTCTATCATTAACAGAATTGCTCTTAACTTCACTAGCTGGTTGTCGTGCCCTTTGATAGCATGTAAGGTTGA
The DNA here is from genome assembly GCA_033617975.1 of Populus alba x Populus glandulosa. Lineage (NCBI taxonomy): Eukaryota > Viridiplantae > Streptophyta > Magnoliopsida > Malpighiales > Salicaceae > Populus > Populus alba x Populus glandulosa. The sequence continues at coordinate 20,949,732 of CM066148.1, forward strand.
TCTAATGCACGGTCTCCTTGAAAAAAAAAAGGGTAAATGGATGGCAGAGTGCAGGCTTAAAACAACATTAAAAAAAAAAAAGCATTATGATTCTATATGTAGCTTGAAGTTGGTCAGCTATAGACGAAAAGATATAATTTGGGACATGTCAAAGGTTAGGGTGCTCTTCTGTTTTAGAGAATGAAAAAAAAAATATAAAAATATAATGGTTTTCTGCTTTACAGACAAGTTGCAAAGGATAAAAATTTGAAGGTCTAACTTAACTAGTTGATTAGGTTTTAAATTTATTTTTTTAAAATTATTAATTTGAGTTTCATAAAATTCAAGGCTACTAAAGATTTATATAATCATTAATTTTAGAATCTGTAAGATTAGTTGAAGTAATCGTAAGTTAGTCCAAATATCCATGTTAATTAAAAAAATAAAATTTATATTTTCTGTAGTCCTAAAATTTATAAGATTTAAATTAACTGTATCTAAAAAATAAATGTAGTATTTAACTAATTATTATTGTATTTTATTTATTGCTCTTTAGATGTTGTGTTAGGCCTTCTCAAATCATTTGTCATCTGATAGACCCTTCTCAACCTCATGACGCTTCCTATCAATGATAAACCAAGAGATGATGAGTGGATTATTTCTCATTTCCCCACATTTTCTCTTCTTATTTCTATTTGTTTTCTAAGAAAGTAAGCATTTTTTGAATTTAATTTTATGTTTGTTTTATTTTGAAAAATAAGATTGCGTAATGAATATCTAAAACCCAATTGAATCAGATTTTAATATGCAAAATTTATATTTATAGAATAATAAGTCCGATATGAATAATTATTCTAGGTTCAAGTTTAAATATACATATTATGAAAACCACTAGTAAATATTCATTATAATCCTTAAATATTGCATATAACTAGGCGAAAAGTAATTAATGCAGTCATTAAAAAATCAGTCCACACACGCATCATAATTGCTGTGAACGGTCCTGAAAATTTATCTCTCATCTCTTACTTTACAGCCCTTTTTAGTACGCCAAAAATTAAATGAGTAGTAAATTGACCACCGTGCTCTCCGCCTCCTTCCAGCAACCTCAATGTTGTGTCAGCCTCCTCTCGATCTTGCCACGTCATATCAAGTGCAGTCCAAAAAAAGGGCGGTTGAAATTTATTTTTTATGTTTTTTAATATGATAATATTAAAAACAAAAAATATTATTTTAATATATATATAAATAAAAAATATTTTAAAAAACAAACCTCTCAACGGATAAACTCCATGTTTAATTAACCTAGTGCTGACGTGGCAAGATCAGAAGCTGACCTCCAAATAAAATATACAAGTAAAAGAGAGCCGCTATTTTTCTAAAACAAAATACATGGAGAAACCATTTTATAATAATTACTCCGGCTACCCAATAACCGGCCGGCTCCACTTTTTTTGTGACTCCAAGTACTCTCTAACCATGAATTTCTATGCTAGCAAACGACATCGTGTTCTCAACAGAATCACCTAAAACGACACGAGAAGGAGAAGATGAAGGAGAATAAAAATTCTGAGGAGACGCACATGGCGTCCAGAACGGCGTCGTCACATCCTCGACCTCGACATCAACAACCACATCATTAGCAACGGCTATCTCTTCAAAACAAACATCACTGCTGCTCATCTCTCTCTTCTTACTTTCAACAAGAACGTTCTCTATAGATGATTCGTCGTTCTCAGTTATCTCCATCTCCTCCCTGTCCTCTTCCTTGATCGTAAACAAAACTCTCGACGGTCCGTACATTCCTTGCAACTTCAACATCTCCTCCACCAACGCATCTTCAACATCTGCAGGAACTGTCGTAACCGCCGTGGAGGCCGCTGGTGGTGCTGTCGAGTCCGGTTCGATGCGAGTCGTTTGGCTTTTCCAGCAGAAGAAGTAGAGAAGCTCTTTAGACGGCGTCGTGTAGAGTGATTCGCTGCTACTACTGAATTCCCCATCAGCACCGGAGCTTGTAACACTACGTCGGTGGAATCTTCTCCAGCGCCATAGAACGTAGAGGATCTCGAAGACCAGGGCGGCAAGACAGACCGAGAAGAGAACTGTGAGTACTGTTCCTAGATTGTTTAAAGCTTTCATAGTTGACAGCTGGGAACGAAACAACAGCAACAGTAACTGCGCTGCATATTGGATTATGTAATTTATTTTGGTGGATGTGGCTACGTTTTTACGGGTTTAGCCGGTGAGTGTTTAGGAATGAAGAGAGAGGCGAGGGGTTAGAAGGACATGCTAATACAAGTTGCCGGTGTGAAGAGTGGATAAAGGTAAGGAGAGGAGGTTTGGTCGTTGTGATGTTTAATTACTCTCCGAGCCTGTTTGTTAATGGGGGTACAGTCATGTTTTTTTTATTTTCTGAAATCTTTTTTAAATTAATTCTTTTAATGTTTTTGAATTACTTTAATATGTTAATATTAAAAATAGAAAATAAAAAAAATATTATTTTAATATATTTTTAAATACAAAATAATTTTAAAACAACTTTTACAATGGGAATGAAGATTTAACGATGACGGGGATGTCGAGGGAAGGATAGACGACGGGTGAGACTTGCCTTGAAAAAAAGAAAAAACAAAGAAATTTGTTTTGAATTTAGTTGGGCGGGTGAGAATTCAATTTACGGAAAGTAAGGGTTAATAATAAACTTTAATTAATTCGTAGCTCCGTGAGAGAAGGTGCAAAGGTTCTGCATGCAAGGAGACAAACCGAGTCTCTGTAGTGTAGCGGATAGGTTAACGCACTTGCTTATTTAATATAATTATGGAAATTATACTACCATACTTGATGGATGACTTGCGGTATACCGTGGGATCCAAAACTTTTTATTGTATAAAAGTAATGCTTAAGCGACCATAGTATTATACTACCATGACCCTTGGTGGTTTATTAACTTGATTACATCTAATAAGATTGGTAATTTAATAGTCGAATTTAAATGATAGACAATAATAATAAATGAATTGTAAAAAAAACATTTGACAATAATTAATAAACAAATGAACTAATATTATTATTATTATCATTATTATTGTTATTATTGTCATTATTAATACTGATGAAAACATTAGAACAATAAATTTGATTTGAAAAACAATAAGTCCTCTGGGCTAGAAGTAGATTTTAGGCAGGCTGAGTTTTCAAATATTATGCTGGGTGAGGCCAGGCAAGTGATTAGCTTGAGTGCAACCTGGCAAGACCCAATGCGGAAAGCTCGGCTACAGATTTCGTAGACATTACAGAAATGGATATGGTCGAGGTTATCTGCCAAGTCAAATTCCAAGCGTTGATTACAATGGCATTTCACTCAACAGCATCATTTAAATTTATAATGATACTATTAAGTACAGTGTCTGTATCAGTTGACCTTTTATTATATAATTACGAATTGATCCTTTGTATGATTCTGAAAATAACACCCCTTTGCCCCCATTCGCTTCTCCACCATTGAATCTTTATATATTAGCAAGTGCTATTTTTATACAACCATTTGTGATTTAAAAAACAATTATTTTATTTTTTTCTTAAACATACTTATTTTTATTATTATATAATTAAATTATATATATATATATATTTTAAAAAAAAAATTATCAGATTCAATCAAGTTCATAACTAGGGTTATATGTTTGGTTGGTTGATCTAGGTCGATCCAAAACATCATTGTCTCAATACTTAAAAAACATTGTTAAAATATCATCACCTTAAAATTTTTTAAGTCAAATCAGGTTTTTACTAGATTAACCGAGTGATGTTTGGACTCGTTTAATCTAATATAAAGTCAACTTTAACCTTGTTTAATTTAAAATTTGGGTCAAACAAGGAACTAATCCAAAGGTCTTTATTTTTAATTAAAATTCATTGAAATTAATTAAATAGAAATGTATTTTGAATTTATTTTATTAAATACTATTTTTTTTTACTTTATTTTTGAATGAGGTTATAACATTCTTTTTAAATATCAACAACCACTCCATGATATTTATTTATTTATTTTGGTTTTTTTTTTCAAATTCTATTTGATCATTTTTTGTGCATATTTATTTCTATTATCATTTAATTAAATAAAATTTTTATTTATAAAAATAAAGTTATTGTAAAACCAAGTCATGACATGAATCGCGGGCTTGGTAGGTTAATCTAGATTTGACCAAAATATTATTGATTCAATATTAAAAAAACAAGACTGAAACAATATATATATATTTTTTTTACAGGTCAAACCAAGTATTGAAAAGCTCATTTGAGTTACATTTGAATATGTATAATTAATCAAGTCACACGAGATCAATTCACATGAGATTTAATTTAAAACTAGACCAAACAAGGGTTGGGAAAAGAGGGCTCTAGGTTGACTCGACATGCAGGGCTAAGTTTAATAACATTGCTACAAAAATTTCCATGACAACTCGCAAGCGGTGCATTATTGTTATATTTTTTTATTATATTTGCATCAAAATTATTAAAATATTATTATTTTAATTTAATTTATACTTGCTTTTATAATTATTATAAGATGTTTTCTAAAAAAAATATTATGATCGGAAAGAGTTGGATAAAAAGGGAATGCATTAATAAGGTAAATAAGTTTTAATTAGAGGAATATTTTTTTTATTTTGAATTTGATTTTTATAATTATGATAAGATGTTATCTAAAAAAAATATTATGATTGAAAAAGAATTGGACAAAAAGGGTATGCGTTAATGAGTTTTAATTAGAGGGGTATTTTTTTTATTTTGATTTCAAATCGTCAATTATTTGGGGGATATTGATTCTAATTGTTTTTTGTTTTATCAAATAAAGAATATAGAAGAAAAATTTTATATTTGTTTGTGAAAAAAAACTTAATAAGAAAGGAGTATTATGCTGGCATATTATTTTGTTTCAATAGATTATAAATGATTAATTTTGTTTAAAAATATAGACATAATTAAATGAAAAAATTAAACTGATCCTCACAAAACAAGATCAAATATCTTAATTTGTATATATTTTTTTATTTTTTTAATGTTAATAACTTTTTTTTACTTTATTGATGCATGTAATTATCAATTTATTTTATTAAACACTTCTTCAATTTTCATTTCATAATAAAATATTTTTTGATACAAAAATACTAACAACATCTACAAATATTTTGTGTTAAAATTTAATTTTTGATTTGGTACGTGATGGAGAGCGGATAACTTTACTAGTTATCTGGCAGGTCATGTAAATGTTTAGGTAGTGTTTGATGTTATGATATATAGCAGTTATTTTTTAAAGTGTTTTTTATTTAAAAATGCATGAAAATAATTATTTTTTTAAAAAAATATTTTTATTATCAATGCATCAAAATAATTTAAAGATATCAAAAAAATTATTTTTAAAAAAAAATTAAAATTTTATAAAACACAATTTTTATCACAAAAACAAATACCTCCTTCGTGTTTTTCAGGTGATTCGTGATGGGTAGAAGCTGTGTCCAGCAGCATCCCTGCTTAGAATGAGTTCCGCTATGAAATCCATATAAGTCAGGTTGAATTGGGCTTATAAGGTGAAGTCTATCATTTGAAAATATTTCAATGTCAACATCCAATAGCCGAAACTACAGAGTCCAAGACTATCTGGACCTTTAGAAAACAATGCTGGACCTAGATCGTCCGTCATCTCAAGCCTCCAATTGCAAATTTTGTAATTCTGAGGAGAAAAAGCGTTTGAAGCTGCTTGGACATCAGTCGCGAGTCTCAAAAAATCAGGGCGGCGGCGGCGGCGGCGGGGATGGTGGCGGTTTACAAAGTTTTGATGTCATTGTGCAATGACATCTCCTTTAAATAATATTGTTTGTGAGATTCAACCCTTTGCATAACAATAATCCTCTAGTTTACCCAGGCCAGGGCAGTAATGTGCTTAATCCATAGAACATCCTGAATGGGTCAAACCAATGTCTGGGACTCCATGGCCCAGGAGCCAAGTGATTCCAAAATAAGTGGCCCTGGGAACTTGGATGATACTCATGCATGCTTTGGTGCACGTTGATCAGCACACATCAATGGTCAGTGAAACCCTAGCTAGGAACATTGCGTTATGCATAAAAAGCGCTCTCTCAATTTGTCTCTTAAAATAAGAATGATTCATGGAAAACGACCCATCAATCATCAAAAGCATCATCAGCTCCAAAATCGAACATCTCTCACGTTTCTGGTTTATTCCCGTATGCGTCTCTCTCTTTTTGACCGAGTCTTGCTACAAAGAGAGACCACAACGTAAAGATTAATACGCACAAACAAGCTATATAACCAGCTGGTGGTGGTACCTTGCCTCCCTCCCTCCCTCACTCTATCTTTCCCGGGGATGAATACAGCATTTCATGAAGTACGTCCTCCCACTCTCCTCGGATCCCTCACTCATCACTTTCAAATGATAATTAAATCCGTCCAAAATAGAAAGGAGAGAAAGGAGGTGATGATTCAATTTTGAATAACTGGAATATGTATAAAATTATCTGTCTATAGATTGTAAGCACTTTCAGATCCCAGACTTCCCTTACTTTCATGCAAAAAGAAAATCACTCATAGTATGAGGTTAAAGAAAGAAAAGAAAGAGACAGAAAGAGAAGGCCATAGACAGTGACCTCGTGGAAAAGAACCATTTGTTAGCTCCCCTTTTCTTAAAGACTGCAAAAGGGCTTAAGGTGTGTGGAAACTTTGTCTCCATGCCTTTGTTGTCTTTTGTAGATGCAAAACACTTGAATCCTTCTCTCTTGGTGGGTCTTTTGAGGGGAGAGGGTTCTCTTAGCTTGTCTTGCTTGTTCAAAAAACCCACTTGGTATTCGGTGCAAGGAAAGGGGTGCAATCGCATTAATGTTAACTTTCCTATACAATTTAATTTGCTCTGCTGAAGGATCACTTTAATTAAAAGTTGTACAGTGTACATTGAATAGAACTGGAAAGAATTCCATGATGTTCTTTCTTTCATGTGCTGTGCTTTGTTTTGCTGTCGAGATGATGATTGAAGATTCCACGCTTGATTTCTTTTCTTTTAACTCGATCCTCTTCACCACCAAGTCAAGGAATTGTTCGGTGATCTAATTGAATTTCTATATTTATACCAAGGGTTAGGCTAAAATTCTCTTTACTGTAAAAATATCATGCCCTCAAACGTCTCGGTAGAAAACATTACAGGTAGTATTTAATCCACCCAGAAAAAGAAATAAAAAAGGTAGTGTTTGAATTTAGTGTGGGCAGAAAAACAAAAAAAAAAGGGATGTGAAGTTCAGGTAATTGTACAGACATCTTTAAACGACATCCTTTTAAGTAAAATTAACATAAGAATTCTTACTACTACACACTTCTTCTCAAGAATTCAGGCTAATTAATAATGCCACAAAGCCACCGACTATTTTTCTAGAGCCAAAATTGCCTACAAAATTTTAATTATTCGTATATATGGAGTTCTTATCAAGTTATATGAGGCTTGCCAGCCTAATATTATATTCCGATTAGAAAAATACTAATATTGTTGGCTTTCGATGATCAAACTCGTTTTCATCACAGGATCCATACTGCTTTGCTAAGACAACATCTTAATTAGTCTTATAAACTAAAATGCCCTATAATAAGGACATAACTTCCACCGCATGTATAAATATACAGGCTCAAATTCAAGAAAATAAAACAAATTAGGTATTAAATGCCCGGCAATTAAAACCAAACATTAATATGGCCTGGCTAATTCCATGCATGATATGTTTAGATCCAGTCCAGGCAAAAGATGGAGCGATGCATGCCTGAGATTTAACCACTTGGTCCGTGGGATTGATCAGCTCCAGAACGTTGGAAAATAGCACTACCACTTGTCAAAGCAAAAGCACTAGGCCCATTAAGGAAATACATTTAAAAATCTCATAAAGAAAGTGATCGCAGATCTGGAAAAGAATCACCATTATTCGTAGAGGAAAAGAATTGAAGATGAAACCCATATCTTAAGAAAGATATATAAAACTATATGATAAGTGTTCAAAAGTTATTTAGGTATTCATATTTATGGTGGGATTGAAAAGGTTTCCAAAGTAAAAGAAACAGTGGGTGTTAAAGACGGGGAAAAGAAAAGAATGGAGGAATAACTCCATTGGCTCAAAGAAAGCACGAAGGTGGTTTACCTTAATGAGTATGTCTCTTATCCCGTAAGGCTCACGACTCAAGTTTCGGCAACTTTAGGACCCTCTAGTGACGTAAACCCCTTTATTATCCCCCTTGTTGAGACAATGCTCGAGGACCTTGAGACTTCGTACGTGCGACAAGGCTCCACTCTGGCTAACCATTAGTTTAATTATGGGCATTGGGCCATGGTCTAAGTGACCTTAGAACAGGGAATTAATTTCATGTGTGTTTCAAATCTCACACGCACAAGAATCCTCGTTCAAAAGGTTTCCTAGTTGGTGCAGCTTCTGGATAAGCTTTCTTTGTTCCTTTTCAATAAAAATCTTTATGAGCAAACTCATTAGTTCCGCTTAGTTCTCATATTCGAGTGCCGCTATTCGTGTTCTGGTGAGATGACATATATATCAGACATTTTATCAACTTTTTTTCATCCTTTCTTGCTAATTTGCTGCACTTCAACTGGTTCTGTTCGTTTAAAATTAAAACTTCATTATTTCTTTCTAATTTCTTAATTTTTCAGTCTAGTTGGCCACTTAGTCATCACTACTATTTCAATAGTGCTAGACAGCAATAGCATTTCGTTTCCTCTTATACTCTCTCCGCCACAGACATAAACACTCTTCCACCAACCTCTCACCGTTAGTCTCCACTTTTGGAGCACCATCATTGAGAGGTAAATGAGGGGGAAGCTCTCTCTTTTAATTGAGAGGAAGGTTAATCGTAATGAAAATGGAAACCTGTGGAGACCTCTCCTACTGGACCTGCTCTCTCACCTCCTTTTTGCTGATGATATGATGATGATGATGATGATATATGGCTTGTGATAATGTAATTAATCTAGCAGTTGTTAAATTGATTTCTTGATTGCAAGCTTATCTGTGGACCGGCTGATGTGTTTCTCAACGCTGTTGTTAGCAGCGTGAAACCCACATCCTATAATCGTGGCCTTAATTGAGACACACACACGTTGTAGAATCGATCATGGGATTTTCTTTTCTTGTCGATAAAGAAGACAGAGTCTTTGTGGATCATGCTGAAACTGAAGGGATGAATGGAAAGTGCCACGTATGTGTTTCATAACCACATGCAAAGATCAAATCAAATTAAGGTTAATATATTTGGTATGAATTTTATAAATAAATTTAAGTTATTTTTTAACTATTTATTGAAAATAATCATAAATATATTTGGTTAGAAATAATTTTTAACTTATGTCAATAGTTTGTTACGAAATCGAGTTAAATCTTTTATTTAAAGAATTAAAAAATCTAACTTGTAACTTATAAACTATAATTTATATTACGTTGTTTTTTCAAGAAAATCACTTTAAATAATTATTATCAAACACACTATTTATCAACTTAAATCCATTTTTATTTTAAGTTACTTGTAAAATATAGCTTTTGAATGATGATGATTTAAAGTAAAATCAAATGAAACGAACTCTAAAATATAACTATGTCACCTTTCCACCCATTATACATTGCTCATTGGCTACAAATTAATGCACCCACCTTTTCCATTTACGTTATAATAACGTATCCTATGTGAAAAAGGTGAATGTACAAAAAGTTAGCCTGGTAAAGAAAGGTTAAATTCTAGCCACAAGGATTGAAAAAAGAGAGGAGCTTTGCTTTAAAAGGGACACCCACTTTCCGCAATTTATAATTATTAAACCATATTTTTTTTTTTATAACTAGCTATATCTTCCTGCTTTTGAGGGAAAATCAGATTCCATATACTCGCATATCTTTGGTTACATGACCCGGCGTTTCTTGCTGGGTGCATTAACCAGATAGTTAAGTAGTATCATAATCAAAAAAGCATAATTGCCAACAAATTAATCTTAGACAAAGGTTTTCTCTGTACACGAAAGGAGCGATTTGATTTTTTTGGAAGCCAATAAAAATATCACTCCATGCTCTGAAAGTGTTTTAAGACCTGAGTTCCTCGTTGATTCCTGATTAATTATAGTGGAATTCTTTGAGAATAATTAGAGTTGAAATTGATAGCAAGTCAATATAACCAATAAATTTATCACTACGCTGTACAGATTAACAACATCATTAGTTTTTAAGGGTAATAGCTCAATCTGATTGTACGTAGTTCTCTAATCTATCCTTACATCCTTAACTATATGTTAAGTTCTTAGTATATTATTTTGTCAAACTTTTTAGGCTAAATCACCATAATTATTCATGTGATATTTTAGAAATAAAAAGTAATCATAAATAAATCTTATTACTTAGTTTTTATTTCATCATGATTAATGAAGCTCCCATATGTATTTATATTGAGAAATTATTACATAAACATAGTCGAATGTTAATATCAATGTTATTACAAAAAAACTAATTATAGTATATATGATGTAGTTGATATCACGATAATGAATGATTCTGGATAACTAGGTATAAATTTGCCATAACTAAATGAGAGTTTGTACTAAACGGATTACGTGAATGACCTAACAAATATATTTATGGATTAATGAGACAAGTTTAGGCTCAAGAGAAGGTCTTGTTGCGTTAAACCAGAATAACAACTTAAAAAAACTATAACTTTTTGGAAACGCTATTTTGACCGTTGGATCTTTAGATTTTCAAAATCTCACCCAAGACCCTGGTTTTGACAGTTTTTATTATTTTCAGATTTCATGCTTCATTCCTTTGTAATTTCATATTTTTATTTTGTTTCCTAGTTGATATATAGTTTCTGGTCTATTTAAAGCTTTGTAATCTCATATTTTTATTTTATTTCCTAGTTGAGACATAATTTTTAGTCTATTCAAAGCTTTGTAAACCTCCTGAAGAATTATTATTCTAGAGAAAATAAAACCTACAAACTTTAAATTTACATCTACATTTCTTTTCACTAATTAAAATTCTCATGTTTTTTCTTTAATTTTTGTTGTTTTTAGCTTCTGCCCACATCAATATATAATTAATTCACCTATGATAATATAATAGTATTAAGAGTACAATACACATTACACTAGCCAATCAAGCTGTTTCAATATGAATCTAGTCATAATGCACAAGATATATTCTATAACTTTCTATATGCTTAACAGGAGTAACGAATGTTGCCACCACGTTAAACACAAACAAAAAAACAAAAATATTTGGTAGGAAAGTAAGGAGGAAAAAAAGAAGTCTAAGACGGTGGCTTCTTCCTTTAAGAAATCAAAGAAAAGTGCATAAAGAGATAAATGAAAAGAAGAAGAGAATATTAATATAAATAAGTTGGATTTAGTTCAAAAGAAGAGCGATGAGAGTTTGCAACTCATCAAACCCACTTTTGTCCTCCAAAAGAATGCATCTGTTCCCAAAACCCTTAATCTTTGATAAAGCAAGAAGCGACAAATTCCCTTCTTATGCTTCGGAGTTTTGATTTAAAGTTGTCAAGATAATGATCTTTTTGTGATTCTAAAGTAGCAATATCTTTAAGGTTTAAAGAAGAGATGCTTATCTATGTTTTATATTATTATTATTATTATTCTTAATCCTTTATTTTTCTACTTTCACTTTAATTCATTAATTATTTTGAACCCTCATACCGTAAACTTTTCTATGCTTTCCAAAGATAAGAATGTTTGGTTACGAAAATCAAAGAAAGTAAAGTTATTTTCTTTTTTCACAAAACGCATCACAAAGCATGAAAAGTAGTGCTCTTTTGATATTTCATAGAGAAGATTTTGCTTTTTCCTTCTAAAGCAGAAAAAAGTTGCTTCTCCTTTGCACAACCCTTACGTTATGGATCATACTCTTAACCTTTCTTTATGCATATAGTCCTAACGTTCCTGATGGCATTCTATAAACCATAATCAAACTATGTTTTTTTTTTTTTTTTTTTAGTTTTCCAACCCTTTTTTTTATATATATATATAAAAAATATCATAGTTTGATTATGGTTTATAGAACGCCATCAGGAAATTATTATATTTAGACATTTAAGAATGTATAGTCTAATGATTTTAATTTGTTTAATATTATATATTGGAAGAGAGCTGTCCCTATATATTATGTGACTCTAAACTCAGCAAACCTCTGGATGAAAAAAAAAAGAAAAAAGAAGTCATATATTATTGGCTAGCTAGAACCTTTTTGTTAATGGGTTGGAAAATTTACATCAATTACTATAATTAATCATTCTGCACAAGTAAAGAGCTCTAGGACATTTCTCTATAAAGTCTAATTCGCAGCCAATAAGGTAGAATATTTTCTTGTTTAGATCACATCACATGTCGGTATTCAAAAGGAAAGAAAACGGTACTGAAAGAAGAAATCAAGCTTCCATTTAAATAAATAAATAGTTTGCAAATTTGAATTTAAGAGAAATCTTAGAGTACTCTAAAAGTTATTACCAACACGGAGAAAGAGAGAAAAATTTAGCCTAGTTTAAAATATTTTTATTTTTTATAGGTTTGGATATGATTTTTTTATTTCATTTTCTTATCGTTCTCTTTTTTCGAAATGAGAATGTAAAACAAGAATTGATAATTAATTTTGCAATCCTCTAGAACTTTTGCAGACTTTAGCATTTGGGGGTTTAATTGAAGCTTTTGCCTAATCAATGGGGAGACTATTGGTAATGTTATGTATACGATAAATTCTTTTTTTCAAAGAGATGATATGAAAAAATTCAAAGAACTGATTTAATTAATTAAAAGCCAACTTACTTACACTCTAATATGAGCCAGATCAAAAATTAATTTTAAAATTTTTTTATATTTGCTTGTCATTAAAATAGTTGGTTAACAGAAAACACTTTCCAGTCAAAGAAAAATTTGGTTTGGTTTTCAGAAAAGAGTTTTACTTTTATTTTGAGCGGAAAACACTTTCCGAAAGTTATGAAAAATTTAAAAATGTCATATTATTTGCTGATTATATCAAATGTGGTCCTCAAACTTTTAATTGTTATATATATAATATTTGTTTTTCAATTTCATCCTTTAGAATTTAATTTTTATATTAATTTTGGTCCTCATTTTTATAATTGTTATTTGTTTTTTCCTTATCATTTTTTAATTAAGATTTTTTATCTATAAAATTTGATTCTCATTCTTTTGATTGTTATTTATTTTATTTGAAATAATTTACGAAATGTTAATTATTATTATTTTAATTTTTTTATATTTCAATTTTTTTATTTTTTACATTTGATCTCTATTATTTTGATTATTATTTATTTTATTTGAGATAATTCATGAAATTATATATTTTTTTCAATTTCATTCTCATTCAACTTTTTAATTTGTAAGATTTTTTTCTTATTATTTTAATAAACTTGAAAAAAAATAAAACATTAATAAGTTATTTTACAGCTCATTTTCCATGACATAACCACACACTGGAAAATATTTTCCAACTTATTTTTCATTACACTATCAAACATAAAAAAATAATTCACTTTTTTAGAATTCATTTTCCAAAATGAAACTACTTTCCAGCAAACAAACGAGGCATATGTTAATTTATAGAAGATTCAACTTTTTTTTATTATTATTATCATTATTATCATTATTATTATTTTGCTCACTATGAGGATAGTTCGGCCTCACGATTCATATTGTGGGTTTGTCATTGCAACTTAGATTGACCCAGGGATTTTACATAATTTTATTTTTATGTTAAATTTGATCTTTATTTTTTTAATTAATTTTTTTTTTATTTTGGATCCTTTTTTTTAAATTGATTTTTTTTTTGAATTTCATCATTTAATTTTGAATTATTAAGACTTAGGCTTTATAATTTTTTTTTTTCTATATGATGATTTTGGTCTCATGACCCAGATTAAGAGTACAAAATGCTAACCTGGATTGATATTGGTACATTTATTCTCATTATATTTTTTTTATCAAATAATTAAATTATATCATCTTACTGTACCCGGTAGGGTCTATGACTCAAGTCATAAAATTCTTTTTATGTTTTAAAAAACACTAGCAAACATTATTTTTTTAAGTTACAAAAAAAAACTAATTTGCCCTGCGGATTTTCATACCCGGTAGGGTCTATGACTCAAGTGTTTGGATTTTCATACCTTCTATTAATTATACAGATGAACCGCAAGTAATTGGAACATCTCTATGTAGAAAACCATCTTTTCCACCATATACAGTCTTCAATATCCTAGAACTCTTGGTACGAGGAAATGATTCCCAATTCAAGTGGTAGTCAAAAACTATACTAGTTGGGAGCATCCAATTAATAATCTACTGTCATTTTTAGATTAAGAGTAGTTTGATTAATTCAAGGAACAACAAAGGCACAGGTCCTGGTTCCCCACCCACAAAAGCCTAAGCGGATTTACTAGGAAAGGTGTTATTGTTTGATTCTCTATGATTTGCAAATTATATTAATCATGATGGGATGGCTTAGCATGGTGCTATCTCAAGTGAGAAGCCACTTTCATTGTCCCATTAATCATGAACAATATAATAGATGCAGACAATCATGGTGGGATTATTGGCCGGCCGGGTATGCCTGAATGTTTTTATATATATGCTCATTAACTATTATTTAAAGGAAGGGTATTGAGTGGCAGCTATGTTTAATTGATAGTGTTCTTCCTTCTTCTTATTGGCGCGTATAATGATGAAGTTATTGTGCTGTAGCAACCCTTCACTTGGTTAACTGAGAGCATAATTAACGTAATTTGCTTTGAATCGCTTCAAATCTTCAAAGGGGAACGCCTCTAGACTCATGAAATTAATTTCGCTTGGATGTTAGACATTGCACCAAGCTAAAATTGAACATACTCATATGAATTGCGATGTGCAGTTATGTTTGAGTATATAATTAGTAATTATCTAGCTTCTTGGTGTAAATGAAGCATTTAATTCAAAAATTGAAGTCGTGTGTTTTTAAAAAGGAGGAAAAGGAAATGTATTGAAATAGGAATATTTTCTGGTTAAGAAGTATGAAAGGAGGATAATGTACATTGTGATTTTACATAATCTCCCTAGGAACTCTACGAGAAGCTAAAAACTTACCAAGCAACAATAAATAGAAAATAAAAACAACTGATATTACATGATTGATTTTTTATTTTCTATCCATCAAAACTCTTGAATTTTGAATATAATCCGTCTATCGACGGATTCAAGGAGGCCAATGTCATCAATTGATTGATCTTCCAATAAGTTATCATCGTCAACGGAAATATTCAAATCCAGGGATATCCAAGGGGTTGTGTCCTCCATTAATGCAGCATCGGAACCAGCACCAGAACCTGCATTGGTTTCTTCTTCATAAGACCCATCTGTTCTCTGCTTGATTGGAGGAGAGCAGGCTCTAGATCTTGAGCTGAAGCTTTCACAGCTCAAAATGATGATAGCATCACTAAGGCCAACTTCTTGACCATTGGAATTGGTTATTCTTCCACTTTCAATAGCTCTTTTGAAACCAATTTGAGAGCAATAATCTGCTTGCTCAACGTCTTCCACTAAGAAAACTCTACGTGGATTGTATGATGCCGCCTCAGAAAATCTCTCGATATAGCTGCAACTTTGTTCATCTCTTGATCTTTTATTTCTACAATCTTCGGTCGAGTCTGCTCTTGTAGAAGAAAAACTGCTTAAAGAAATTGAAATGAAGCTGTCATGGGAGCCAAAAACTAGCCTGGCCAATTCTTTAGCTATCTTCTCTTTAGCTTCTACATCAACTCCTTGAAAGAACAACCAAGTTTCTTCTTTGGACTCACTGTTTTTCATCTTCCCCTTTCTTCTTATCATGCCAGACCGGCATTGCAAGATAGTGCTTGCTATTTCAGGGATTACATCTCTCTGCCATGGCACTTTTTTCTCCAATGCAATGGATAGGATTTTCAAGTTCTCAGCATTTAGCTCCTTGAACTTGTGGAGGTACACCACTTCCATGACATCACTTGATGAAGTTGAGTTTGGAGTAGAATTAGGATTTGATGAAAATGGTAGTTGTTTGGTATGATCTTTATGTTCTGGAATGAACATTCTCAAACTTGGTTCATTAATGCTACACTTGTTGAGAGTCCCTGTACCAAGCCAGAAAGGGTGGTCCCTCAATGACTGCTTGGGTTCAACAATGGGCCACCCATTGTGGGTTTGTTGAAAGATAGGGTATTGCTGGTCATATGAAGTAGAAGAAGAAGGTGATACAGAAGAAAATGTGAGGGTTTTCTCAGAAAAGTAGTGTTGTCGGTGGATTGAATTGCAAAATGAGTTCCATTTTCTGCAAAGATCTTTGATTGACATAGAGTTCTGGAAGAGAGAAACCGATAAATTAGAGAACAGTCATCGCTCAAGACGTAAGCTTCGAGTTTCTGACTACATGTATACAATTTTGAATTATTGAAGAATCAAATGCGATTAACTAGTTATAATTACCTGATTATCACTATTTTGTAAGTTTTTCTCATTTTTGCATTGTTGAAGCCATGCAGGAAGGCCAGAAGTTGTGGAATCACTGTCACAGGTGTTAGTTGGTAAGCTTCGAGCTTCTGACTCAAACTTGGCTGAACAATCAGCACAGCAAGTGAGCTGTTTATCTTCCCCGCCTTCATGTATAATCCAGCTGCTAGACCCATTTCCAGCTTTGTTGCTAGTGGACTGACATCGTAGATCACTGAAAAATAAAAAAAGAAGGTAAATGAGGATGTTATTAGACTTTGTTGATCATTTAAAGAAAAAGGTAAATGATGAAGTTGATGAAGCTACAATTGATATTTTTCACTGCTTTGAAACTTCTTGGATTTTTAAAAGTGCAACTTGTATGGTGCCCATTAATAAAAGCTAAAAGACCAAAAAAAAAAAAAAAAAAACCTACACACCTCTCCTTCCTTTCTCCTTGCCAAAGAAAAAAGTGATGAATTTTTGACATTTTAGCATATTATAAATCACATTAAAACTCTGTGTATATAGCTTTTCTTTCCCCTAACTTGAATTTTGAGTTTCCAAAAGAGAAGGAAAATGGAGTAGGAACTTCATTTCTTTTCACTGGTCCGACATCTATTTCTTTTTTCTTTTCTAAAAGCAGTTTGAAAAAGAAAACTCATTTACTTAGTTCAGAAGAAATTCAAATAATAGAAAGCAAGAATATAGACCCCGATAATGCATACAATTACATGCAACTTTAGCAACTGTTTACCTGTCATTGATGAGACTCAAGCGCAAGCTGCCTGCAGGAATTGTAAGTGGATGGAGGCCCAAAACAGGACCTACTGATGGATGGCCTGATTTACACTTCATGTAAGTTTGGAAAGTGGCAATCCCCATAAGCCAAAATCTTCCATTAATATTCTCTCCAATTCCACAAGCTAATTTGCCAAGCTCTATGATCATGTATTCCATTGGACAGAAAAAGCACCTTCCTTGCTCACTTGATGAACTACTAGCCCTATTCTCAATAGCCGATTTGAGATCTCCCAAATTCAAAACAACTCCTTTGCCCATGTAGCTTCTCACATGGATTTTAAGCTCTTCGAGTTTATGTTCTACCTCTACCCTAGAGAAATGGCCAAAAGAAGAAACTGGGATTGTTAAAAACTTCACTTCCCTCAAAGCCTCAGGAACATCTCCCTTTTGAACCTTATCAATGACTCCTTTCACCAGAACTTCTATACTCGCCAGAGACTCTCCAACAATAACAAAACTTCTCCTCCTTTTGTTCACTAAATTCTCTATGACACACATCACATCTTCGTTTCTAATTGGATCTGAAACTGTTGCTCTTGCTCCAACTTGACTTGAAGTTGGAGACTGTGAAAGGACCAAACCATTGCTTTCCTTGGACTTGCTACTCACAGAAGGAGCACTTTGTGAACATATTTCTAAAGAAACAGCTTGCTCAACATTGCTTTTCACTTGAGTACTAGAGAAACCAGCTTCTCGCATGACTCTACTAACACTAGGATCGTCTAAAATGGATATTATGAGCTGCTCTAACTCTATTTTCACTGCAAGGAGTGGCTGCTGCTGGTTTTCAATAGAGCCACGCCGTTGGTGAGCCTGAGCTCGCTTAAAAGCTGCTACCAAGGCATTAGAGATTGAAGGGAACTGCTGAGAGTGAGTACCTAATATGGGGCTTGAAGTTGAAGCTGGAAGCCGATTAAGCGCGACGTTGAAGCAAAGCTCAAGGGCTTTGCACTGAAGAGGATGAGAGTGTGACTGAAGGCAAGCTGTTCTAAATAGGCCAGTGGAGGCAGAAAGCATGGTGTTAGCAACATGGAGAGGAGTGACTTGGGCATGGCCTCGCCTTCTAGCAAGGGTTACTGCTTGTTTAATAACACTTGCTGCGTCTGCCGTCAGAGCTTGTTGCACTGTACAACCTCCTGCTCTCATCTTCTATCACAGGTTCTTGTTATAATCCACAAATAAAATATGAAACCGAAGGAAGTTTAAGAATAGAGTGAGATCAAGAAAGGTTTATTGGCTAGGGATTCTAGTATCATCTGCTTTGTATGATCTGAGCTAATTCTGGAGGAAGAACTCATCAATTAAGAAGGAAAGAGATATATTTGAATGGTTTGTGCAGGTTTAAGAGTTCTTTTTTTTTTCTTTTAGGGTTTGACAGAGAGGGTGTGATCATATATATTTGCATCTATTTCTAGTATGCAAGTAATTAATTCCCATGGAAGTTGTTGGTCGACTACCTGGAGAGATATAGAGGGGGAGTGTGTGAAATATATGGAAATTGAGGTATGCTTTTCTTGTAGGTGAGGTAAAATTTAGGGTCCAAAGTCGATTTTGTAGTGGAAAGTGGAATGCATGTGCTGACAAGCAGGACAAATGCACCAGTATCAAAGGCAACTCAGCTTTTGCCCTATGTACACCTCTCTCTCTCTTTCTCTAGATCTCTCAAATTTGATAAAGATATGGTTTCGCTAAGTGGGTCTCTCTCTTTTATGCAACCATTAAATATCAAATTAGTTAAGTTATTAACCAAAAAATCAACATCCATATACCACCCGTAGCCAGCAAATTAATCTCACCTTTGAGCACATATATTATATTAACTCATTTAGCCATATGATGAAAGCAACAGATCAATAAATGAAAGCCTACATTATAGTACTTAGTGCCCTTTCTGCTATTTAATATAGGAGGGTAAGTTAAAAGATAATCTCAACCCCATCTACCATTTCTTTATTTTCCTTTTCTTTTTCCATGGCAACTGTTAAAGTATTTACAATATATAAATAACTTAGATAGGTGCTCGTGCTTTCCCGCTGACCGGATAAACATATTTATTTTCAACAAGAAATTTTTTTAAAATATTGTTAGCATGGTTTTAGATGAAGAAAAAGTTTAATTTTGAACTAACAATATGAAGTGTGTTTGATAAAAATAAATAAAAAACTATATGTGCTAGCAAATGTTAAAAAAAGCTTTAACGCTATCCAAATATTGCGTCGAGAAGTTAAAATAAAGATATATGTTAAAAAATTTAATCATATAATGTGAGCCACTTTTGAATTTTGTTTTTAACCACTCAACAACAAAGCTTTTCATTTTAAAAAAAGTAATAATATAAACTACATTGAAAAAATAATTTTACGGTATAATTTCTCCTTTTTTTATTAATATATTTATCTTAAACAATTGAAGGAGGATGTTCAGATTTAATGAGAAAACCATTTACTAGTTCTTAAACAGGGGTCAATGCTTACAAAACCCAGATTTGACCTCAAAACCATTACTTGTTAAAAATATAGCTAAAAAGATCATAGTTTCAGGTTTTATATATATAGATGATTTGAAATAAGGGTAAAATGAAATCATTTTAATTTTTTTTAAAAAAAAATTCTAAAAATTTTAACATGGGCATATTAAAAAATATAAGAACACACCACTCATGCATTGTCATAAGGGATTTTTTGTAATCCTTTTTCAAAGACATGCAGAGGAAAGAAAATGAATAAAGTTTAATAAAAAATCATAAAGATTTGTAAAGAAAAAGCGCTTGTTGATATAATCATAAAAATATTTTAATAAATTCAAACTAAAAATAAATCAAAGCATAGGCCTTTACTTTAAGGCCCATATACTATTTTAAGTTGCTGGCCCAATAACTTAAGCCCATTTGTTTGTCCATTAGTTTAGCCCAAAAACCTTAATACACACACATACACACATATTCAACAATGTTTTTATTCATTTTCCCTTTTTTCTCATGCATGCTCTTTCCCTTCTCTCAACTGTATATTTCTACACAAACTCTAGCTTTCAAATCGATCATATTATCCCTTATATTTGAGTAAGTTTTCTTCTATCTTGATATATAGTGTAGTTATAGGTCACAAGTTTGTTGGAAATTTAGGGTTTATGTAATGTTGATTGATATGTATATGGTTTTGTTTGAATTGATTTATGTATGGAATAATATATGTGTATGGATATGAATTAAAATAAAGTATGAATAAATTAATATGTATTTAAAGAACTTTAATATTAGAAAGAAAGTATGAAAGATTTGTGTGGAGGAAACTAGCATTGCATTTTGGGAAATCTATGTTGAGATTGAAGATGAGATAATTATAGTTTAGTCTATAATTTTGTAAAATTACAATTTTACTCCTGCATTCTAGAAAAATTACAGTTTAGTCTATATTTGCATCCATTTTGTTTTGGTAGCTCATATATAATTGTGTCTTCTTCTAGTAAAAAAAATTCCCCTAATTATACCTCTTATCTTCTCTCGAACTTAGTCACATCATTAGTGTTGTTTTGCTAATTTTAGGTGTCACCTTGATCAATTTAAAAATCATCTCATCTAGAATTTGGTATTGTTTTTTCTTATATTGAGAGAATCTCTAGTTTGTGCATCTGTTTGTGGTTTTAGTATCCTTATGATTTTATCACTACATTTTGGTTTTGGCCGAGAGTGTTTTGCTCTTATACTACCATAGCTAGCTTTGTATGTCATTTTCTTGTCTTTACTTTGTGAATAATTAGATTTGGTTGTTGATAATCCGAGGACTATATATGTTTTTTCTAAGACTCCCAAGTTGAGATGGTCCCCATCCTTATTATAATTAGACTATGGTTTGTAGGGGGAAAAAGGAGCCATGATGAGAATAAGAGTCAGAAAAAACAGTAAGAGACATGGATCATTAAAGAAGAATATAGGAAAAACTAAATTTAAAAAGTGAAAGATTAGATCTTTGTGACTAAGAGATTTTAGGGTGAGATAGTCTTGAATATTTTAGTGTGGGAAATTAAGAAATTTAGTTTTCAAAATAAGAAACCTAGGGATCCTAGTTTATAGTTCGGTTTAATTTAACCTCTGATTGGCGTCTAACTTAGGTATATTTCCTTAGTTTAGATGTTTGTAATAATTCTTTTTGTGATATGTAATTGTTTGTAAGGCTTATTGTGATATAAAGTTGTTTGCGTTCATGAATCTTCAAATGTCATTAATATTATGATATGCAATTGTCTATGTATATGAAACTCAAAGATGTCACTATAATGGTTAGAAGAGAATGTTGATAAACTTTTGGACTATAAGGTTGGATTCTAAATTATTGTAAGTTACTGTTTTGGTACAGATGGTTTCATTCACCTTGTATATGCTTACAAAATTGGAATCTTTGGATTAGATATATGCTAGCTTTGATAGTTACTTGTTATAAAAAATTGCTAAATGATAAAATCTATTGACACTAAAAAATAAAGGATGGGAAGTATCCTGGAATTTTATACTACTTGTAAAGGTTGTTTTGTGTTTGTTTATCCTTTGTTTGACTTTAACTGTGTGCAACTGTGGAGAAGTTTATGGTTTTTTTTGTTGATATTTCCTACATTATAGATTTGGTATAGTCCTTTTTCATGTTCTTTAAAGTCAGTTTAAACTAACCAAAGTACATCTTCTAAAAGATTTATGTATTTCTCAAGCCCTATGTTTTACAAATTATTATCTTTCATTTAAAAAATTATGTTTTGGCCGAACCCTTTGATAGTTTTTCTCATATTTTATTTGATGAGTCTTTGGTCATCTATATATTGTTACTACATTAAGCTTTTGTTTAAAAATAGAATTTGCATAAGTACATTACCATTTTCTAGTTTGTTTGCTCTGAGTTTCAATCGTATCAAAGTCACTCATCTTGCATGTTGGACCTTGAAACAAGTTTATAAGGCTTGTCAAGTTTTGACCCACCCTAATAAACCAAATAGGTCAACATTCAAAATTTTTTAAAACAATCCATCATTGTTTTTAAAAATCATATCCAAAATATCTTTGCTATTCACTCTTGCTATTTAAGGTAAACGGACTTAACATGAGGCATTGCTTTATATATTAAGATGCGTAACCTATTTCTTTGATTTTAAAAATAAGTCTTAGAACTGGAAACAGTCCAATATTCACCAAGAGATTAGGGGTATTGGTTTCTTAAAAAATCTCAAATATTGATGATAATTAGTTGTCCACTAACTATCATTATACAGATATAAGTTATAGCATCGATGTATACAACACTCATGAGGGGAAACTAATAAAAATTGGATTATAAAAAGGTGATTTTTAAATAAAACATCTTAAAGATAAGTGAACCCCAAAAAGATTATTCATCAAAACTTAGTCCATAATAGACTTTCATGTCACTAGATCCTATTCCAAATGGATGAGCTCATGATGGTCATTGCTTGGAAAGGACTGGAGCATACAATCTTCATTCATTTAGGAAATACGAGTGAATCTTAAGTACTATAGGAATAATAGATCTTAACAAGGCATTATTCATACACCCTTCCTGGGATCTAGGTTGGGTTTAATAAGTCCATTGATTATTCATTGGTATGACTTAGTAAACTATTAGTCACATGTCATGATCAGGAATAACCAATTGTAGACATGTCTATTCACTAGTTGTTATCGAAAGATAACAATTGTGAGAGACAAAAATAAACCTCTTTGGGTTTAACTCATTGCAATACACTCACTATCATTCATATAAATAGATCATTGGTAGATTAAGCATAATAAACTATTAGAAATAAAAGACAAGAGTAACAATGCATCTTAACTTAAGTACAATGATTTAGGATGATGATATCTGTCATATAGCATAATCAGTTCATTACCTTAGAGCTCAAGGTTTAGGTTGAGAACTAAATGTTTACATTTTATATTTCAATCTACCACCTAGTCAATTATGTTCCATTTAATTCTATTTGCATAGCCATATATCTTTAAGGCTAAGAAATGGGAAACATTTCCTCTGTTACATGAATCCAATTTTCATTTCATCCATGAAAAGATTTTTTTTTTCTCAACAATGCTTTTGTCATTTAATCTAATAGCCTTCTATGAAATGTAAATAGATTTGATGAATACTGATAACTATTGAATACAGTATTATAGAAATCCTAGCTATTTTAAGCTTAATAGTGGGAAATTTCATTGTTATTACTCAAACAAGCATGAAAAGCATACTTGCATATTCGTTCATAGGTCAAATTGGATATGCAATTGGTGGAATAATTATTGTAGACTCAAATGAGGGATATGCAAACACTAACTTATATGTTTTTTTGTATCTCTATGGATCTAGGAATTTTTGCTTGTATTGTAATATTTGTTCTACACACCAAACTAATAACATTCAAGATTATACAAAGCTTCACACGATACTCTCTTCATTCGATACATTCTTATTGAGAACTAGGTTGTTGATATCTTACCTAAATATCTTTTTATTGCATGTTCCATTAACCTTCGAGACAAGATTAACATTTTCTATCTATGTGTTTACTTGAGGAGGCATGTTAGAGTATTTATTGTATATAATTACATTTTCTTATGTATATTTATTTTTATGGTGGCTAGTTATATTATGCCATATGGCAATTTACTCTCTTGTAATCATAATATAAACTCACTTATGCATTATATAAAGGTAAGTAGTTTATAGATATAAAAAAATCTTTTAAGCAACAACTATTCATGTGTACTCAATTAATGTTGACTAATATAATTGAAAAAATAAATTTGTATTTTCAAATAAATTCAAATTGAATTTCACTTAAAATGGGAGAGATTAAAGCCTAAGAGGGAATTAAGGCTTGCCATGATTTTTGGCACCAATTCTTTTATTGTATTACTTTTTTTAAAAAAAAAATTCTAGGTTTCGAGGAGTTCTATATAAGTCCAATGTATACTTTGATAAAAACAAGCATATTGTTTTATCATATTATTGGATAAAGCATGAATTAATCAAAATAATATAAAGGATTAATTATATAGGCTGGTCAGCTAGCTTTAACAATTGTTTTTGTTTTTAGATTCAAATTAGGCTTGGAAAGGACTATTTTGGATTTTTTTTTATTTTTCTTGTTTTTTTAATTTTTTTTCCTATTCAGATTATGATTTTTAATTTAGTTAGTATTTTTACTAATTATGACTTTTTTTCTTGCATTTAAACAACCTTGTAGGGTTTTGTCTTTTTAAAGAGAATTTATGCAAAAAAAAAAAAAAAAAACAAGAAGATTTTTCTAAACACATCAGAGTTTTCTCTATAATTTTCTCTCCAATCAAGTGCTATAACTTTAGACTAGAGAATCCTAGTTTATTCTCTACAGTTTAGGAACGTAAGATTTTAAGGATTAAAGAACATTATTCAAGCTATACGCTATGTCATGTTACCATAATAGAATATTAGGGTTATAAAGACTAATCAGTTCATTAGTTGTTATACTCTTATTAGACTTTATTTTTAGTTTTTAAATTCTTGTTATTTTCGGTGATTTCATATTTTATAGTACTTTATGACTTGATTAATAAGCCACTCATTAAAAAAAAAATTAAAAAGGGTGGGCATTTTGGAATTGCACCTCAATTTCACTTGAAAATTTGGCTTCGAAAATTGGTGGCTAAAGAGGGAATGTGACATCTTTTTCACCATGCTTCAAAGACGAAGACCTGAAAAGAGAGTGGGGGACTGTGTGTCTGAAGGAATCGGGAAGCGTGTACCATTTTCTTCCGGACTCGAAGACAAGGAATAAAGTGTATCCATTAGTAGAATATATTTATGGCACATTTGCAATTATATTCACAAAACTTGAAGCTTTTAATATATATATATATATATATATATTGCATGGGGATTGTTAGAACTCACACAAACATTCCCTCGTTTTATCTCTCTCTCTCTCTCCATTATTTCATAAAGTTGGAGCTTTATGATTCCCCCCTTTGATTCAAAAACGAACAGATTAAATCATCAATGGAAAAAACTTATGATCTCATCCGGGTCCAAGGGCAATATATATATATATATATATATATATATATATATTAATTTGTCTATGAATGATCATGAGTGCTTGTCCTAAAAAAGCAAAAAAACTTGTGCATGGTACAACTTATGGTGAGGGAAGAAAACAAGCTAATAATTCAATTATTTTTTATTTATTTCAATATTCACACCAAATAATTTTTATTTCTCTCATTAACTATTACTAATAATTTTATTTTATTTTCTCTTTATTTTTATTTATAATTTACTCTTCAATTTTATTAATGTACCAAATATCATTGAAAAACTAATTTTTACCTTCTTATAATCATTCACTCTCTCTTTTTTAATCTAGTATCAAACACCACCTTACAGTACTGAATTTATTCTTCTAATTGTCCATTCCCTTTTGACGATATATATTTCCTTTAAATCTAATATGAATTCGACTTGAAGGACCACCCTCTCGTATCCTATATATATAGTGGGTTTTTCTTTTTTGCAATGGAGTGTTCTTGTTAGAGTCCGGTGGTTACAGTGAAGAGCACTTGTGATGTTATTTTATGGAATATTTGGAGTGCAAGAAATTAACAAATTAATTTTTAAAAATATCATGCCAGTAATTTGGACTATATTATTTGAACTTATTTTATGATTTGTCTAATTGGTTAAAGATTATGGATGCAAATTTTTTATATACCGAGACTGATCTATTTAAAAGCCAAAATAGTATTTTGGAGTGTACAAACAAGTGATTATACAAAAATTTTCAACTTCAGTTCTTTTGTGTATATATTTTGCTTACTTTATCTATTCGAAACAATGCTTTTACATGTACCTTTAATCATTTTTTCTAACTTGTATATCATTGTAATTGTCTTAATGCTAGACAGGTCCTTGCAATAAAACACCTCGACTATTAAAAAAAAAAAAAGATAGCCCTAGCTAGCTAACTTACTATATATTATATGATTATATAACAATATATCTCGCACTACGAGATTCACTTCATGCATGTTGTATATGAATTCGGTAATATAGAGTCAATTAACAAATTCAGAATAATTTATATACCTAAAATTAATATCTCAGAGCCTCATGTTAAGACATAACCAATAACAAATAATAGGTGTTTGATTAAGATTTATAATGGTTATCAAGCACAAAGTGCAAATTTTCTGGTGACCAAATTTTATAATCTTAGAATAAATTAAGGAATTAATGTGTACATGAACTTAGGTTAATTTTCCTGCTCTGTTGGTGATTAGCGTAGCTTGTGCGCCCGCGGGTGAGTTAGGTTTATATGGTCTTACTCCTAGCTAGCGTGCCTTGGCATAGAAAGGAGAGCTACACTACTACTCCCACCATATCTACAACATGCATTTTACATATAAATTAACAAATCAACGAAACATATTTTGTTTACACGGCAAACGAGAGATCTCCCTTTCATTCCTCAATCATCTTCGACTTTTACCTGTTTCATTTCATAGAAATACCCTTGGAAAATTAGTGTATAGTGCTGGTAATACTTTCAGCCTATACATTGTCTCCTTGCAAGAAAAGTAGGTCAAAAAAGAAAATGTTTGAGAAATCCAGAAGGAGAAAGAGAGGGTGATCTAACTAATAATAATAAAAGTTAATGCTGATGCAAACTAGTACTGCATCTTTATAAGGTCATTTCCATGAAGAACTATAGTCTAGCCAGCAAGTTCCAGACCATCATAGAAGAGCGTTATGTTTCGTTTATAAGGCCAGGAACTGGCAAGAAGGAAATGCCAGTCACTTGACAGGACAAGACATGACACGAGTAATAACAAGAGTTAGTTTGTCATCGTTGGGGAATGTTTCAAATTCCACTGCCTTTGTAAATGCGACACGGTTCCTTGTAGATATTCTCATATTTTGTTGTTTCTTACCCTTTTTGTCAGCAAATATATTAGAAGCTATTGTGTCCATACTTGGGTCAGGGATGCTAGGGGGTTCCATCACATATTCTAGCAAGCAAAGCTTTTTTTAGATTCTACCACAAATTTATGTATAGGTATTTCCAACTAAACCATGAATAGAAATTTTTTATTATTGTTGCCGTCGTTTGAACGACAGGAATAGGATTTAAACTGAAAACCTTCGAACCAATCATCCATTAAAGAGAAGCTCTAACATGCATAAAAATGAAATCTCTGTGTGGAATATGATGAGGCACAGCCAGTTTCTTTTTCAATATAGCTGTATAAGAACCTTAAATAGTCCATGCTTAATATATAACAAATAACATAAACTTCTGACTGTTTATTCTTTCTCAGTGAGTCTCACGGTCACCAGTCAAAAAGCTTCTCTCTTTGTTGGCCTAAAAAGACATACAAAGCGCACCAAATAATTTGAACAACAAAGCATACGGCAATACTATAAAAGGAGAGTTTGAATGAAAGAAAGGAATATATATAGTTGCTTAGAACACACCCTAGCTAGCTTATAACTCTTTCTATCCATCGCCAAGAACAGTTAACTTTGTTTTAAATAAAGGATGATAACTGTAACAAAAGCCATTCACAACTGTTTACTTCTTGCTAAATCGATATACGTTTTGGGCAAACCAAAAGAAGTTTGTCAAAGTGAAAGTTAGGGCAATATCTTTTCTCTTCTTTCACCATCGAAACCTTTAATTTTTGAGGGAACACATTGCATTAGAGACCCTTATACTTGCTTCTTTTCTCTTTTGCTTAAAGTAAAGCACTCTCTCATAAAGCATATATTAATAAAAGTAAAATATGGCATTATCTACTCAAAAGGGTCGCTCATTTTATGCTTTTAAGCTTCAAATAAGCATCTTTGGAGTAATACGTGGCCATGTGGATGAAAGCAATATCCAAGGCAGGGAACAGAGCTCCGAGAGAGAGATCGAGAGCATAGTTATTAGTTTTTTCTACTGGGCGGCCAGACTTTAAAGGTTTCATGGAGAAAAAGTTGCTCTAATTTTGACATGACAGCCTTGTTAATGTAAAGGTGATGGAATTACGTACCACACACTCCTTTTCCTAAAAGTTTGCATTATCTTATGTTTATATTACGTAGTCCTACTTTATGCTTAGCATCTGCCATATATTGGAAAGCCCGGCATGATGAAGATTTAGTTTCGTAGTTTAGCCTAAATCCAATGCTCTAGATTGAAGCCACTGGTGTGGGTTTTCTTGCTATATATTAATCAATGGTTGCTCTTGATAGGTAGTTTCGCCCAAGCTTCTGTACTCTTACATCATAATCTCGAGCAAATGAGGGGAAGCTTTGATTCATTACCGGTCATGTAGAGGATGGCTAGCTAGGGAGATCCTAACTGTAATTTGCGCTACACAATATTAATGCTATTTTCATGGAAGTCGGGGATTTTATTAATCACCTGACGGCTGGGTTTGAATTTTATCAATAATAAAGCTAGCTATTTATAGCATTTGAATCATAACCGGCCCTGAAACTTACCTTGGTTGAGTTTAATGGACTATGTTTCACAATTCTATGGAAGAGTTACTTGGTAGGAGCTTGTAGCTGGGTTTGAAAGTGCCGTCCAAATAATTAAAAGATGGTATTGATTCTTTGCAATCCGCAGACACGCCGTAGCATTTCACATCCCACCTCCAATATTACACTTACAATATGCTCCCTCTCTCATCTTCTAGTGCATTTCAACATCCTAAACTTTGATCACAAGCACGCAAATGCCAAAATTTCTTGAGATTGAAACTACTACGTACCTCGTGAGGTTCTTTGAGATTATTTGGTAAATTATATACCGAGGAATAACCCCGTGACATGGATACAGTCTACTGTCCGCTTCTAGTAATGTCACCAAACCAATTCTATGCATATACATGTATACTTGTGATAAATGCACAGGAAGGGGTCAGGAGTACTGGCAAACTTGCCCAGTACCGTGCTAAACTATTTGACTTCTTGGAAATACCTGTCAAACTAAAATCCAAATGATCCCGATAAATTTTGCACTGGTTAATTGTCAACAAGCACAGTTCACGCATGATCACAATATTCATGGAAGAGAGAGAGAGAGATGTACGAATGCAAACGCATGCCAATGATAGACAAAGTATGCGCTAGAAGAAACAGAGATCAATGGCTATGTTATGAGTACAAAAAATTATAAATTTAAGCAAAAATTAACTATTTTGGAGGAAATAAAAGCAGAACGCAAGAACTCACATTAATCAGGTGGCCCCTATATTCTTTTTAACAAACAAAGAACAGAAGACTCTGAAGCTTCGGGTCTAATAGTTACACAGAAGAATATTGTACATTATTGCTATCCAGATCATCCATGTAGTCAAACGACAAAGGAAAAATGAAAGAAATAAAAGAAAGGAGAGATTGTTAGTTTAACCTGTCTTGTACAATCTCTCACACTAGAGCTCGCCCATCTTGACGATCTGAAGACCCTCCACCATAATCATTCTGAAGTAGAGGAGCAAGTGCGTTCCTAACAGAGGATCTCTGCTTACTAGTCTCCTCAACTATTGCCAATCGAGCAGTGCCACAAGCTTTTGCATTTGGGAAACCGATAGTCCATCGCCCATCTGCAACTTGAATGAATTCCTTCGTGTTGTAGCTTCTATTTTTACCCCCATTTATTCTGGGTTCAAACTCTCTTATCCTGAGATGCAGCCATGTGGGCTGATCCTCGTCTATCTTTGGCTGTCAGGTAGGGAAAAAAGTCACAGCAGTATATATTGTTGGTAACAGAGAAATTAAAACCAGTAACCAGATTAACTTGCTCAGAAGTTAAAAATCTTGAAACAGGCAAAATGCAGAAGTTAATAATGGAAACATAAACATGGCACAAAAAGGAGAATAACTGACACATAGGTAAAGATGGTAAGAGACTATCAAGGAGATGTCAGGAAATAAATAGTGATGCTTTTCAGAGCATAGAAAATAAGTACTCAGAGGAAGCTTGCCTCAACTACTATCATAAGAAACAACGCTAAGGGAGCTGATGATATCCTAATTTCAACCCCAACTCATTCAAAACTTATTGCAAATAACTTCAAGGTTTTGATTCTCCTTTCAAAACTTGTATCTCCTTCCCTAAGTCCAAGTCATAAACCTCACAAAAACCAGTTTCCCTGATGTAATTGGTTGTTAACACGCAAGAAAAGCTTTGTATCTCCTTCGTTCATGTACATTTGGCATCTCCCTTAAACTCTTGAAATGTAAATTTTAACACCTAACAATATAAATGGTTTATATTCAGGAAATTTATATGTAAAGAAATGCAAAATTTATCCATAGGTTAAGCGTAAGTTAGAGACCATATATAATAATCTACATGTGTTTTATTGCAAAACATGCACAATTAGAAATTGAAAAATGTTTGTAGATTAATGGAAGAGCTTCGGATGATACTGAGATTTAAGAAAGTACAAAAGATCTTGTACACTTTCTAGAAAAGTGTATTTTAACACCATTTAACTCTCTGGTACAACAAGCATGACCAAGAAGAGAGCTCTTTCCAGAACCCAACTAACATCATGACAACTGCCTGTGTCAAATTTCAGAAAAAGCTAGTAAAGTGTTTACATCTTGCTTATCCTGCATTCAATTTGTCACTGATTTACTCTTAAAGAGTGGCATCACTCCAGTCCACTGAAATTTTAATCGTTATGCAGGCAGTCTAGGCAAATAATCTAAATGAAATTTGCTCAACAATGAGACAATTATTTGCCAAAGCCAATCACGAAGGCCAACACCAGCCTTGGTTGGCAACAGTGCAAAGCAATTTCATTGATTAGTCTAATCATACCAAGTTCTAAACATCCATGCAAGGTTCATTATCATCGCAGCAATATTTTTCCCTGCAGAACAAAAGTTTGACAGTGTCTGGACTTACACTCAATCCTGCCAATGGAGCAATGGCAATTACAACCCCTCTGTGACTGCGGAAGGGATGTTTCTCCACAAGAAGCAATTTCCCAGATATTCCCCTTGCCACAGGTATCAGGTAAATATCTCTGATTCCTGCATTTGAGAAGGCAATCCTGCAAGGGATTCCTGAGCCTGCAAATGTTTCACAAGTGAAAAAATGAAGACATGTTGGAGAATATGTTGAACGGGGAGTAGAAGGTTAATGACTCCCAACCTAAGGAAACCTCCGACCCAAAGCTAGCAGATGAAAGACCTGAAGCTAGGTTCTTTGCAGAATCGAAGGGAAGGACCACTATGGAGTCCAGTGAGGACTTCTCGAGAAACTCTCCTTTGGAAATAAAAGCCTTCAACTGAAGATGCAGAATGAAGACCTGCACGTATTATTGTTATGTGGTCTCCAACATCCCAGAAAATTTAATGTTAAATGTACAGTTATGAGGAAATGTAAACAGTTTCCCAATGCTTGCAAAATGTCAAAAGGGGCTCAATAGGCAAATGGAAAGCAAAAGGTAGCCAAAAAAGCAAAAGATGTTTGTGGTAGAGATTTTTCTCTCGCAAAACTGTTGAGTAGACAAAAACTGAACTGAAGCCGAACATAAAAGCATTTAAGTTCAGAAATCTAGAGTAAAAGCAGAGGAAAACATGCTAAACACATGGCTAAAACATAATGTTCTAGCTCTGAACTTGAAGAGGCTGCACGAAAGATTCCCAAGAACATGAAGAAAGGTTGCAATGCAGCATCTCTTGCCAAAAATTTGATAAGAATAAATGGTAAAAACCTTCACTACATCCACCATTTTCTGCCAAGCTACATGGGAAGACGTTGCATCACCTGCAATGTGTAATTACTTTATTTTCCCTTTAAGCATGGGATAGAACTAAATATATATGAAAATTTTCAATCAAACCAAAGAGAAAAGGAACACAAAAGTGCATTTTACCATCAGTGATCTGGCAGATTGTGAACTCTAGAAGGAAAAGGGGGTCTTTGGATTGTGATGATTCCTCAAGAGCTGTATGGATCATCAAAATAGATCAAATGAGTTCCACCAAAATAGACTATCACATCCCATAAGAACCCTGCTGTATGAAGCAGTTCTTATCCCTTGTCAAATTAACATACAGCTACCTGTTTTACAGCTTGCCCATTCATTTCTCAACACATCCATGATATGATCAAACCAGCATCCATCAAGTTCTTTCTCGACACATATGCAGGACCGCTCATATGAGGTCTGTTAATGAGAACTAGAAGATATAAAATTTTAGAAAGTTTGAGACATGATTATAAAGAAACTCCAAGAAACACCTACTCCAAGTTCAGAGGATGTTACCCTTTCAATAAGCACACAAATAAATTCAAGAATGGATAACAGTAAACGAGGATACTACATTGCTATGTATTTGAGGTAATTCAGTCTTCTTACATTAAATAGATGGAAATTGTGTTCATCAAGCCTGATTCCTTGAAAAACCAGTAGCTTTCGCAAGAACCATCCAGTGTGCCACTTTATTTGCACAGTGGTTGGTGGTTCGCTTGCTAAAACATTCAATAATGCATTTAAAATCTGAAGAATTTGAAAAAAAAAAAAAAAACAATAATAATAAGATAGCAATGATGGTAAGTTCATGATGAAAATGAAAGTCAAAAGGCACCAAGCTATAAATGATTAGTTTTTAATCAGGTGGGGAGCACAAAGGGAAGTGTAGAGCATAGAGCATACAATTTATTCAGGCCTAAAATGGAAGTTTTAAGGAAACACTATGTTGTAAATATACCTGAGGCATAAACTTCACGAGTATACTTTCCTCCATTACCTGTGGAGCTGAGATGTATTAATTCTAAATGTGATTTTTTCAATAATATAGATGAAACACCAGAGAAACTGTTGACAACTGGTCATGTTAATTTAATGATCTCTCTTTTTTCTCAATGAATTATTAAATTCATTGGTTAAACATTGCTGTTGGTATCAGACCTCAATGCCAGCTTCCATATTTCTAGTAATTTATGTGATGAGGAGCTGTTCTTCCTGTCTCAGAAGCCAAAAAAAAATTTCATCACATCCAAAATGTTTTTCAAGGATGCATAGAGTCAAATGGTGGCTGGGAGAAATATGAACACATTACAGTAAGTCAAATACCCAGGTAGATGTAAGTGTTTGATTGGATAGCAAGACAGAAAGCATGAAAGTTTCACTGAACCCTAAAAGCACAAAGCCAGCTACACTCACTGGAACTGAATGTTTAATATAGACATGCCCAAAAAACAATGGCACTACAGAATTCGTGTAGCAAACCACTTTATCTAGTCGGGAACTCAAGTTGTGATCTCAAGTCCTCCCCCATCCCACACGCACATGACTACAGCACACACAAATGACACACCTCTGCTGCACTGGTTACTGTGCATGGTGATCATGCATCGTGAGACAAAAAGAAACAAATTTTCAAATATCTAAATACACGTTAGTTGAAGAGAGGGAAGGTTGAAGAAACAGAACAGAAATCAAAGGGGACCACATATGTGCATCTCTAGTACCAGAAAGAACATAAAAAGATCCATTTTTGTTGATATTTACCATACCATGCTGCATTGCACTTAGGCTAACCATTGAAGCCAGTAAATCCTCGAGATCTGAGAGGACAACAGAATAGCAGAAAGACAAATAAACAATGATGTTGATCCATTATGCTCTATCTTTAGTCCGCATAATTTAAGAAGCAGAAAATAGAAGATACCTTTACTTTCTGCTAAAGTAAGTAATAAAAACAGAGACGCAAGTGAGAGGCTGTGATTGTCAGACAAAATAAAATCCAGTATTCTGCATCTGCAATTGGAAAACTTTTGTGGTGAGTACATAGGAACACATGATTGCAAAGATCATAATACAGAACAAAAATTATTTCATCTAGTTGTCAAACATAGCTCGTGAATCCAACATGCCTTAGACATCATATCCAGCTACATGAGCAGCCTAAATTTCCAGGTATCATGCTGTACAATGTCTTTTATCCAACAGCTAAAATCTAGCCAAAATTTCATTAAGTTTAGTCTCAAGTAGGATCAGCCAGGATTCAATGATCTCATTGAAAGTTATCAAGTGCAAGAGAACATAGGTAATTGGAACCTGCACTTGGTATCAGAAAGAGAAAACAGCTCTCCCTTATCAATAGAAAATTCTCTCGTATTTGCATCAGTGAAACAAAACCCATATAATGTTACTTCTGTAAACCTTTGTGGGCATATGGTATCATCAACAGAGAAGCTTACAAAATCTAGTCCCAATTCCATTAAGTTTAGCCTCAAGTAGGATATACCAGGATTCAACTATCCCATTGAAAGTTATCAAGTGCAAGAGAACATAGGTAATTGGAACCTACACTTGGTATAAAACAGCTCTCCCTTAGCTATACAAAATTCTCTCTTATTTGCATCAGTGAAGCAAAATCCATATAATGTTACTTCTGTAAACCTTTGTGGTCATATGGTATCATCAACAGAGAAGCTTACAAGATGATAGAGATGATACATACTCTGGCAAATGCCTGTGAAGAGGGCTCCCATTGACACTTTCAGCACCTTCAGACTCGGTAGAACATGATGATTTTTCCATATCATTAAAATTACTGAAAAAAGCACTGCTCAAACACGCTTCCCAAGCTTCTCTCACACTTAAGGACATATAAGGGTATAGAAGAACTCCAGCCACATAGTTAACAATACTTTTTCCACCAATGACTTGAATAAGACAAGAAACTATATACAGAGAAGTGATTGGAGATAGATTTGAACCCTAAAACAAAAACAATGTGTTACTTACTTGATGCACAAAAGCTTCAAAAGAAAAGTTACAATGCATAAGATTACAATGCGATGATTTGGGTTCTTATAGTTCAATAGGTAGCTGGTTCTACTGGAGATAGAAGGTAGATGAGAAAAGACAGAGTCAAGATTCTGAGTACACATGAAGGCAAAGCTAAGTACCACAACCAGTCAGACTATCAGTGAAACAGAGAGAGGAACATGAAAGAGTGAGCCAAAAAAAGGATGCAATGGAGATGTGCACATGTGGAAGTTCTTTCTAAGAGACTTTAGCCTCAACATTCATTGCAGTAATGCACATGACAAATAATGAGAAAGACTGTGCAAGTGTTCCTTGCCTAAGGTATTTTCATCAGACTGCAAATCTGAAAGCACATTTGAGCATGCTTTCTGATGAATTGCAGACTTCAAGAAACACAAGCATGCAAACATAGACTGACACACAAGAAAACATGATCTTAAAAGATATCAGAAATTGTTTGATGAAATTCAAAAAACAAATAGTCCAAGGAATTAAGAGGAAAGACATCTTACATCACTCTGCCTTGAATGAAGCAAAGGATGCAATATGGGAATGAGAAGCAAGTTGAGAACATTCTGCGTGACCACTTTACTCAAACGAGATTCACCAACACAAAGAATATCCTTTAAGTAGTATAGATCATCAAGAATTCTATCAGTTTTTAAAAGTAGCTCCTTTCTTCTTTGATTAACACCCATCTCCCTGCATAAAAGGGAAACATTCTTCATATAGATAGTTCAAAACAGCTAACAGAGTAGGATTGTTCAAATGATATAATATTCCTGAGAAATTGAGGGAACATACTCTAAAGCATGGACAAGGTTGTCTAGATGGGTACATTGCTCTTTCAAGTTATGAATCAAATCTGAGAAGTAACTTGAAACTGGAGGAGTTGTTATGAACTGATAAACCATATCATCACTAACTGCAAAATCAAAAGAGTAATGTTGCAAGCAATCAATGACCTATTCAACATTCATAAGGAAACAAAGATAATAATAAAATACCATTATATATATTGAGAGTCAATGCACGTATAGCAGTCTGAATCATCTTTTCCCCGTGCTGAGCAAATTTAAGAGCCTCGCTGTATAGGGGGAAAGAGACAACAGCATCCTGCAGTAGGATAAATACATAATAGATAGACTTAGGTCAGGCCTCGCAAAAAAGTAAATCTTATTGGTACAAAAACACAGAAAAAACACAATAATGTTGAATGCATGCAAGCATGAGTGCTGGAAAAACTGATAGCAGCTCCAATAGATTCTGGTTCCAATTAAAATGTACATGTGCATGTTTGAACCCCGGGCTCTTCTGCTAAGTGAATTCAGCCCATGGACCTGGGTCTATCATTTATTTATTATGGCAAAGGGGGGAAAATGAATCATAAACCTTCAATTTAATCAAAATGATGACCCCTGATATTTCATAGAACATCAGATCAACCACACACAGCATCCTTATCTGACAAGTATATAACAAAGGGGACTGGGAAGCGAAACTATTTTAGCTGTAGTTTAATTAAACCAATTTTCTAATTTGATTTCATTAGCATAACATTACACAAAGGGAACTTATGAAAGACTTTGACCTCTTAATTTTTTTCTGAAGTCTTCATAAAGAAACAAATATGTGCTTGATAACACTATGGCTGTGTGGAAGCATTCCACTCATAACTCAGAGGCTGTAGAAACAAATAATGCAAGAAAATAGAAAGAATAGGTGGCGAACTTTTACCCCATGAACCTTTACAAGAAGGCAAAGAGTGTCTCCATTTATTTTGTTGCTCACTGATCTGATTTAATAAAATAATTTCAAAAATAGGTCACAGAAAGGGGTTAGAAAAAATGTACCACCATTTTTATTGATAAATTCAAACCACAGAGAACCAATACTTAAGAAAATGCCAATGAAAGTCACAATGTTAAAGAGGTTGTGTGTGTGTGTGTGTGTGTGTGTGAGAGAGAGAGAGAGAGAGAGAGATTCACAACCTTAGGAAAGATATATAATATTGAGCTAGATCTCCACCATCAAATTTGTACGGATGTGTTATAATATTGTTGACATAGTCATTGCTTAAACAGTAGTCTGCATTACAGAATTACCAAATGAATCACTAAACTTGTTTCAGCAATAAGGAAGAAAATTCAAGCCTGTTCTCCATCATTGAAATGAATACATGAAACATAAAAAAACACAGTGAGGAGGGATGGACAAATAATTATGTCATGTGCTACACATTCTAGAAATACAAAATGAGTGAGAATTAGCTCTTACAGATTGCATATTCGCTATCCATGTTTTGAATCATTATACTTAGATACTGAAGTAACGGTGCCTCAATTCTTGAATTTTTACTAATTTTTAGTACACGAACAAACTCTGCCAAAACCTGGTGTTCCATAAAACACCTGCAGAAAAAGTAACTCTTTGAATATCACCGAAATCAAACACGATACAGAAAAGGATGTGTCCAAGAATTTCGTACTCAAAAATCTGTGAATCTTGTCTGTCGCCATATGTAACTATCTCTACTATAGACTGCAGGAGATCCACAACTAATTCCTGGAAGTGAAAAACAAGAATGACAAGTTGATGTTAAGAAAA
The DNA here is from genome assembly GCA_033617975.1 of Populus alba x Populus glandulosa. Lineage (NCBI taxonomy): Eukaryota > Viridiplantae > Streptophyta > Magnoliopsida > Malpighiales > Salicaceae > Populus > Populus alba x Populus glandulosa. The sequence goes on from CM066148.1 coordinate 20,987,513, forward strand.
ACATTTCAAGGATTACACAAAACTATCTCCGAGAATCAGGAGGAGCTATTAGCACTCTATCCAGTGTTACCGGCAATCAACTTCTCCCTCTATAAAAGTGTAGTGTATCAAGCTGAGTGATAACAGCTCCTACCTAGAAATTACACAGAGGAAGGTGGATTTTACTCACCCTGTTGTGCATATCTACAACTTTGATCTTCTGCAATTCATTAATTACATGTCTACATTCAAAAACATATACAAATATCAATAACAAATTGACAACAAGTAGAAACTATGGGAATAACGGCATCCTCAGGAAATAACAAATGAAGCAGTCATGTCATCGTAAGTTCTAAAATCAAAAACCCCTTTCAGTTTTGCTACACCAAAAAAAAAAAAAAAAAAGCACGCACACACACTATAGATGACCACCCAACAGCATGTCTAAATTCTCCTGTTTGCCTAGAAATTATAAAAAAAAAAATCTTTTATAGAATTAATAAACACAATCATAGACTAAAACCCTAAATTATGAGGATGATATAAAGGAACTCGTCATAACAAAAACATTACAGCATTTCCAAATTGGCCACATAAAATTGAAATTAAACTGAAAAAAACAAGAAGAGTTACTTGAAGTGTTGCAGAGAGAAGCGATCGATGGATCGCCAAAGCGAACGCCACATTGTGAAGGATCAAACTGAGCGATTCAAGAAAATGAAATTTTGGTAGATCTAGGCAGTTAGATTTTTGAGAGTGGAATTGATGGTTTTCGGCACCAGCTATTCTGGCTGGGCTTTTACTTCGGTTTGTCCGTTTGGTGACAACCAACTTTCAACGTTGTGTTACTTGTTAGTGTTAACGAATTTCTTTTGAGCCCCTTTTGTTTACAGCAGTAGCACGTTTAAAATATTTTTTATTTTTTATTTAAAAATATATTTAAATAATTTTTTTATTTTTCAAATTTTATTTTTCATATCACATGAATTTTGAAAATATAAAATAAAATTATTTTTACAAAAACATTTTCCAACAACAAAAACAAACAGCATATTAACAGAAAGTGGTTTCTTGAACTATTTTCCAAACTTTCTTATGAAAAGTGTTTTTTTTTGTTTTTTATTAATAATACTTTTTAAAAGTTCTGAAAATTTATAAATATTTTTTTATTTATTAATTATATCAAATTTGATTCTTAATCTTTTAACTATTATATATTTTGTTTTGAATTTTTTAATATTTTTTTTAATTTCATTTCTTATAACTTGATTTAATTTGATTTTTATATTAACTCTAGTTATCATTTTTTTAGTTATTATTTCTTTTACTCGTATCATTTTCTTAATTGAGATTTTTTATCTATCAGATTTAGTCCTCGTTTTTTTAATTGTTATTTATTTTTTGAAATAATTTATAAAATTAATTTTTTTTTTAATTTCATCTTTTTTCGATTTTTTTATTTATCAAATTTGATATCCTTTCTTCTTCTTTTTCTATTTTTCTATTTGTTATATTTAAAATAATTTATGAAATTGAAGATTTTTTTTCAATTTCATCTTAATTTTTTTTATCTGTCAAATTTGATCCTTGTTTTTTTAACAAACTTGAAAGTAAAATAAAACATTAATAAGTTATTTTCCAACTCATTTTTCATGACATAGCCAAACACTTGAAAGTATTTTCCAACTCAATTTTCATGAAACTGTCACATATCTAAAAATAATTTACTTTTCATAAAAACCATTTTCTAAAAAAAAAATATTTTTCAATAAATAAATAAGGCCTAATCTTTTTGCATTATTCCTTTTCAATAAAGGCAATGTTATCCATACCGTATTTACTATATACTTAGATTCTTGATTCATACCATGCAGTGGTTAGATCATTTATTTCTAATCTTAAAAAAATCTAAAAGCATAGGGAAGTAAAAAATTAAAAACTTACTAAATAAAATATTTTTTAAATATAATATTAAGACGATAACATATGAATTATATGTTTTCGTAAAAAAAAAATATTGAAACAACATCACATTGGCTTGACTAAGTCAACCATAATTAACCCGTGATCTTGGATATGATATTGTAATAACCAATGAAATCTAAAATGTAATGAAATACGAAACTCAATTCTAACCAACTAAATATTAAAAACTAAAAAATAAAAAATAAAATATCATAAATTGAGATCCATCAAGCTATTTTTACAATACTTTTATCAATGACTTTTTTGTAGTTTAGTCATTTTTATTTTACTTCCTCAATCAACATAACTTTTAAATTTCAAAGAAAAAAACAAATTTATCCTCACATGTATAATACATAACACTAGCTCATTGTCCTGTGGTATGTCATGGGAAAAAAAGTACAGGCATTGGTAACGTGTCTTCTAAAAAAAAATTGATTCTAAAAATAGTATAGGCATTTACATTTCGATATAATATTGAGATAGAAAATATTTAATCTATTTTAGTTAACTTAGATTGACCTGCAAAATTCATAGGGATAATCTTAAAGAGAAAAATGAAAAGCTTAATCCCAAATTAACTTGATATTAAAGGGTGAAATCATGAAAAATAACATTTGATTTTAAAAGTGAACTTCAGTCAACCAAGTCAGTCCGCGATGAAAGTTATGCATGTCACTAGATTCAATAAATGTTTTATACTAGAAATTACTTTTCATTTAATCACACAACAATAAACTCACATGATATTTTTTTTGTGTTAAAAAATATATTTGTTTAAAAGTAAAAAAATCATAACAGACACATGGAGCCAAAATATAGCAAAGGTATATCATTGACAACAAAAGGTGAAATTGCATTCTTTTATGTTTGAATTAAATAAAAATAATAGATCATCGATAAAAAAAGAGTAAAATTGTTTTTTTTTTAATTGAGAGATAGAAAAAGCAATAAACAAAAACAAAATAAAAACAAATAATGCTCTGGTTGTCGTGGATTAACTCGTCAAACTGCTACCCGGATAATGGACTCAATTGGGTTTGATGATATGTTTTATCAATTTTGTAAAACCACATATAAAACAAAAAAATAATGGAACCCGGCTGCGTGGGTCTAGGTATATAAAAAAAAAGGCCCAATCACGTCGACGTTTCAACCTAGCTATCGCACTAGGGCCTATCTTTTTTTTTTATTATTTCTTAAAGGGATGAACCTTTGTTTTTGTTTTTTATAAAAAACAATATAACACATCGCCTACTTTCTGCAGTTTGCTGGAAAATTAAGGGTTCAGTTTTTTTCAATTTAAAACTCATTCTTGACCTAGAAAAATATTGTAAACATCCATTGACACCAAAACGACACCTAGGCTAGCATGTTGGTTGACATTACGCAAAAAACAAAACATGTCCAAACTAAAAAAAAAATCTAGGTATTGGTAACGTGTCTTTTAAGGAAATGAAAATAGTTTATCCATGAATTTAAAAACAGTTGCATATTAGATGATATTTTTATTTAACATTGAGAGTGAAACACAGTAGTTCAATCTAGGTCATTCTAGGTTGATAAGTGAAAGTTATGAGGGTAATCTTGGAAAAAAAAATGGGAACCTAAATCTCAAATTAATTCAATATTGAAGAATAAAATTAGTAAAAAAATATTTAAAAAAAAAACTAAGTGAACTTGAGTCAACCAACCAAACTTTCGATATAAGTCATGCACGTCATTGAATTCAATAAATTTTTTACTTCATAAATTATTTTTCATTTAATAGATTTATACGACAATAAAGTGCATGTGATATTTCTCTAATGAAATAGTTTTTGAAAAGAAAAAAAACATGACAAACATGTGGGATTGAGATAGCAAAAGCAAATCATTGATAACGAAGGGTGAAACAATATTTTTTGAAATTTTAAGTTAATTAAAAAAGCAGATCATTGATAATAAATGGTGAAATTACACTATTTTTTTTTTAAAAAAATGAGGTACCAAATGTGCATTAAACAAAATAATAATAATAATAATAATAATAATAATAATAAAATAATAAATTGGATGTTGTGACTTACCTTATCAAACTTGTAATATGGGTCATAGAACTAATTAGGTTAAATGTTTTTTCTTAATCTAAAAAAAAGGCCAAAAAAAGCCTAGCAACACTGGCATATGGCCTAATGCACTTGGCTTGTGGAAAGAACAGCCCAGGGCTTGCATGCTTAGGCTTGCTTCTTTTTTATTATTATTATTTAAAGGGACAAACGACTTGTTGTCTATCTTTTTTTATTTCTTTCTTTTAAAACCCAAAGACGACATGTTGCCTATCAAGGTTAATGACGTGTCGTCTCCCAATCTAGATTTCAACCACTATTGTCGTGGCTGAAAAATTAGAGCTATGGGTTTTTAACCCACCAAACCTATTTTTCAATCCATTTAAAGCAAAAAAAAAAAAGAAGTTATAAAACATGTAGAAACCAATTTAGCAATCCAATGAACCAAAAAAAAAACTTGTTCAAATCATAAAATCAAACCGAATAATTTTTCTTTTCCTCGACTTAGATTATTTTATGAGACAAAATTGAGATTTAAAACAATCACTATAAGATTTACCTCATTGAATATAACCTATTGACAACAATTTCAACCATTCTAGTGGTTGAAACAGGTATAAACGATGACTTTCTCTCTTTAAACTAGAATTCAACAATCTTTTCTCTCTCTTCTAACAAAAAAAAAAGAGTGAAAAATAAGAGAAATGAACTTCAATATCAAAATTGAATATCTAAAAACTAAAAGGAACAATCACCTATAAATAAAAAAAGGATGGGGTGTTAAATTAAATTTTTTGTATGAAATTCAAAGTCACTATCTATGTTACTTATTATTTTTACTTTGGTCTTATGACTTTAAATCCAACCTTTCATCCTAAAACAAATATGTAATTGGATGCAAATTTGAGCTTAAAAGGCTTAATTGTGCAAAAAAAAAAAAAAATTGAGAACGAAAATAATTTTTTTAAAAATCAACTTCTTAAATCTTAGTAATTTGTGAAAGAATGCATCGTAAAAATTAATACATTGAAAACAACCCACATGTTTTAACTTTATAACTAGTTACATGACCCGCGCGATGTCGCGGCTTAATTTTTTTAACATAAAAAATATTAAAGAAAAGATTTAAAAGTGTTAGATCTTTTTATAAAGTTATACACAAGAGTCTGAATTTGGTTGCAACGCTTGACCTAAGAGTAATATTTATAATAATAATAATAATATTAAACTTACATGACTTAAGTTTAAGTGAGTCTGGCTGCAACACTGGACCCAAGAGCATTGGATATGGGGCTGGCTATAAGGTCGTGTCATAAAAGTGTGATAATTAAATATATTAATTAAAAAGAAAAAAACCAATAAAAAGAAAAATACTAATGAAGAAAAAGAAAAAACAATATGAATTAACAGGGTTAATCCTTCAAACCAGGTTAACCCGTCAAACCTGGGATCTGCGTCATGAAAGTTTGATAACTAAATAGGAAAACAAATTGACGGGTTTACCCAGAATTAACTAGGTTAACCCGTCAAGCCCGAGATACGTGTCATAAAAATCTGATAATTAAATAGAAAGAAATTTAACATTAACAAACTAAAATAAACAAAAAAAAAATTAATTAAAAAGAAAAAGAATTCCGGTTTAACCCGTCAAACTAGATTAACCCATCAAACCCAGGATTCATGTCATGAAAGTCTGATAACTAAATAAAAAAAATTAACATTAACAAACTAAATTAAAACAAAATCATTAGAAGAAAAATAACAAAAAAAAATAAAAACAAAAAAAAGATATCTACAATACTTTTTAGGATATGTTATAATATAATAATAATAATAATAATAATAATAATAATAATAATAATAATAATAATAATGGGGAAAGTTCAAAGGCGTGGGGAAAGTACCCCACACTTAATATTAACAAACTAAACTAAACGAAAAAAAATCTGGGTTAACTCGTCAAATCAAGTTAACCCATCAAACTCGGGATCCGTATTACCCCACGTTTAACATTAACAAACTAAACTAAAAAAAAAAATCCGGGTTAACTCGTCAAATCAGATTAACTCATCAAACCCGGGATCCATATTATAAAAGTATGATAACTAAATAAAAAAAAAAATAAACTAAATCAAACAAAAACATTCATTAAAAAAACAAAAAAAATTAAAAAGAAGAAGAAGAAGAAGAAAGTTCTATAATATAATATAATATAAATAATAATAATATAATAGATTGAAAATGAGAAAAGAGAAAGGCGTGGAGAAAGCTATAATACTTTTTCCACGCCTTTTAAAATATTACTTAATAATGTAATAAACAACTGCGAACTCTCATTCTTAATTTGTAAATATTAATCCTAACCTTGAATTCTCAAATTTTCTCGTCAATTCCCCGTCTTAGGGTGTGTTTGGTATTGCGGTAGCTTTTGTGGTTGTGGTTTGAAAAAAATTGTTTTATAAAAAGTACTTTTAGTTGAGGTTGGTTTGAAAAAATAGGTGTTTGGTTAAAACTGTGGTTGAAATTGAGGTTGAAGAAAAAGTAGTTTAATGTGTTTGGTTAAAAAAATGCTTTTCAAATTGAGGTTATAAAATAATTAAAATATATATATATATATATATTAATACTAATGATTTTTAATTTAAATATTGTAAATTTAATTACTGTTATTACATCATAAAATAAATAATATTGATATCAAAAATTTTTTATTATTCCATTAAACTATGTGCAATGTCATCACATACGAAATATATCCAATAAGGACTATATTTTTCATGGTTTCTTAAGCACGCAACAACAAAAACTGAATCTTTTGTTACGTCATCAAGAGATCTCCTTTTAATTTTTTGAATAGAACACAATTAAAATAAAAATAAAAACTGAAGTTTTTTTTACAGGGCCGGACCCGGCAATAACATAATTGGAATTACGATCAAATTTCACAAATGCTACGTCATTATGCGATATCCTTCTAATTTATATAGTGTTATTAAATGATATTAAGTACTAGTTTTTCGAGTAAAACATAATTTTTTTTAAAAAAATCAACAATTTACCTTAAACTAATTTTTTTAAAAAATATATGTATATTTTTCACGTGAACAATACGAGTGCAATTAATTAACTGTACTAGTTTTTCAGGAAAAAAAAACTTTAAACACTAGTTTTTCAAAAAAAAAAAATCTAACTGTTCACGTGAACAGGCGAGTGAATTAAAATTCGCACGCACTGTTCATTTAGTGAACAGTGCGTGGTGAAAGAATTCTCCACTGTTCATATAAACAGTGGATGAACTCTCCACTGTTCACTTAAGTGCACAGTGGAGAGTTCATTCTCCACATGAGAAGACGCAGGTAGGATCGCAGGAGAAGAACGCAGGAGAAGCAGATAAAATCTACTTCTCATGAGCTGAGGTTCGACCTCAGTTATTAGGTGGGACTCATGTAAAAAAATAAAAAGTTTGGATTAATCAAACACTTTAATTCAGCTTTTGTTTTCAACCGCTGCCGCAATCGCAGCGCCAAACGGCCACTTAATCCCTCCTTCCTCTTAAATTCTCCGCCCACTCGACCATCCCATTTCATTCCTCGGCAAGACCAACAACATCCAGCCAATATCTTTACACATGGCGGCTTTGCTGGCGTTGCTTTAATCGGTGGTGGGTGTGCTGCTTTGGTCTCATCAGGTGCTGGGTTTGGTAGCACAAACAGATGATCCTTGGTATGTTTATAGGGTCGAATCCTAATAGTAAGTGGGGTGTCTAGGATAGGATTTCAGCTCGAGATTTTAAAATTTTTTATTTTTTTCCTTTTGTTTTATATTAATTTTTTTAGATTGTTTTTATTTATTAATATCAAAAATAATTTTTTTAATATTAATTTAATATATTTTTAAATAAAAAAATAATCATCCTTTAATTACAGGTAATATATATTATTTAGTAATGAACCAATAGTTTAGAGCGTATTTGACGTGTTTGGAAATGCGGTTATAATTATTTTTTAAAAAGTTTTTTACTCAGAAAAATATGTTAATATTTTTTTTAAAATTTTTTTTAAAATTAGTACATCAAAACAATTTAAAAAAATAAAAAATATATTAATTTAAAATAAATAAAAAATCAAATATTTTTCAAACAGTGCTAAACAAACTCCTTAAGGCGATGTCCGTTTCAGCGGGCTGTTTTGTGTAAAAAAGATAGTTATGCAGAGATTTGATGGTTGGTCTGAGCATTTACAGGGAATGAATAGTGAATTAGAAGGTTTGAACATCTTTAATATTTTCACTGGATAATTAATTGTCTGCGGTATGCGGCTGCTGTTCGGGTGAGATTCTGTGAAAAAAATATTAAGATGTTATTAATATATTTTTTTTAGAACAAAAAAATAAATTATATAAAAATTAATTTAAAATAATATAATTAATTTTATAAATTTAAAAAACAACTTGAATAATTGGTAAAAATATAATTTGATTAAAAAAATTAAAATAACAATTTTTTAAAATATTAAAACGACAATATATTATATTTACTCGGATTAACTCAGATTTATTTGGATTAACTTAGGTTAATTTGTTAAATCTCAAACTTAGATCATGAGACCCCGATAACCTGGTACAAAACAAAAAAAAATACATTTTAAGCTTAATTCTCAATTAAACTAATATTACCAGATGCAATTTACAATAAAATTCAATTGAAAAAATAAGTCAGATCAACTCAAATTAACTTATCAAATCTAAATTATAAGACTGAAATAACCATATAAAAAACAAATTAAAATAAATTATAAAATTTAATTTACAATTAACTCAATATTTAATAATGACTCTAAAAATAACACTAAAAAACTACCTGAGTTAACTCGAGTTTATATACCAAACTCAAAAACATGTCCTTCACTGTAATGTAAGGCTCAAAAAAATATTTTTTTAATTAGTCTTTAGTAATTGAATAAATTGCAAAGCTTGTGAAGTGTAAGTACCAAATCCAGATATTCAAAAGACCAAACCATGCGAAGACAAGGCAAATTATGCAAAATTGGAAAAAACATTGCCGTTAGCTTTATGGTCTAGATTCCGGAAGCAACAACGGCCATAATTAATTTAGTTCTATTGTCTATTATCTATTATTCTACGAGGAAAATCATTATTAACTAATATACTGAAATGATTGGGATGGTACGAACAGTTTTGTTTTTACTTTTCATTACTTTTTTATATATAAAAAATAGTTAACACCCTTTATTGTATTTTTCAAAAAAATTGTTTTTAATTTTTTTAAATAGTAATTACTTTTAAAATTTATAATACTTCAAAAAAGTTATAATAATTTATCTTTAAAAATTTTCACTTATATTTTATATAAATAAGTTGTTTTAACAAAATCCATTTGTTTTTAGTAACTAAAATCAACATCTAAGATTAAATAAACAAAATATATAAAATAAAAAAGGATAATTAATGTAAAATATTTGCATATACATCTATCCTTGTTTTTATTAGAAATATCAACATATCATTTTAGTATTTAATTATCGTGAACAATGTTTTTTTTTATAAATCAATTTTTTTTAAAAAAACTTTATCTTATTAAGTATAGATATTACTAGTTTTTTGACTAACACTATATATGTAGCGGGTTTTATATTTTTGTTCAACCTTAAAAAAATGTGAAGTCATTAAGAAAAATTTAATTCATACGGGTCAAAACACTTTAAAAATACTTATATAATGACACACTGGATGTTATATTTTTTTTTTAATAATAATTGAGACAACGACACATTAGATTAACTCGGGCCAACCATGATTAATTTGTGAAGCCTACAATTTGGGATATGAGATCATAATAAAACCATAGAATCTATATCGAAACAAATTAGAAAATTCAATTATAATGAACTAAATATTAAAGGTTGAAAGCAGATATCAAATATAAAATTAAAAAAAAATTACTCGAGAAAACTTATATCGACGGTGGATACAATGAGGCAAGCTGAGACAAATTTTTTTATAAGTAAGAAGAAAATTGTTAATGTAACGCTATGATTTTTAAAGAAGAAAAGGATAATTTTAGTTAATTTAATAATATAAAAAAGACAACCTTAATTTCATAACATGAAAAACAAAGTGAACCGAGATTACTCTTCTAAACTTGAGTTAATATTTAAAAATTATAAACCATGAAATCTCATACCCGAACTTAATCAATAAGGCTAATTCTCAATCAATTTAATATTAAATAATAAAATTAAAAAAAATTCAATTTAAAAAACTTGTCAATAAAAAAAAATAGCGATAAAAAAAATAAAGATCACACTATATAGTTAAAAAATTACATATAAACTCCTTTAAGTCAAAGTTAAAAAAGTTTTATGGTAAGGGCAACCTAGTCATCACACTATATAGTAAAATGAAATTCCTATAAATCCCCTAGACCTAAAATCAATATTTTCAACTTTTAAGAGTAATGCAATAATTTTACATTTACAAAAAATTGAAAAAAAACAGAGTTTTGCCCCTAAACAAATAAAAGTTTAACCTCGTGAAAACCCAGTTCCTATCTCATCTTGACTCAACAAGCAGTGATTGCTTGACATGCACTATTTTTTAAGTCTAATAATGGGCAGTGAGTAGAGATTCCAAATGCAATCAAAACCCATTATTTTCCAATTCCTAACCATGTGCCCTAGCTACTACTCATTTCTTTGTTCTTGTTCTTCTCACATGACATCATCGATCCCAGCCACAAGTTCAAAACCCATTTCTTCTTCTTCTTCTTCTTCCTCCTGTAACTTCTTGTGCAAGTTCTTCCAAATCAACGTAAATTTCATGGCTTACTTTTCTAGCTTTTGTGATAGATCAAAGCATGGTTTCCTTTCTGTCCGTGCCATGTTCCTTCTTGGTGAAGAAAAGGCCGAGTCCTCACCATAAATCCACAGAAAGAAACTGTAAGAGCACTTTCATCTCTCTCTTTGTTATTAATATACCGAAAATTACTTCCTATATGGGCATGGATTATTAGCAAGTAAATGAGGACGGACCTAAGTGTATTGGATAACAAACAGAGAAAGCCTACACTCTACCGATCATCAAAAGTTTTGTTTTTATAAGAAACTTGTCCTGACTGTGGCGAGCCCATCCAATGAGATAAGCTTTTACCCCACTTGTTAAAATGACCTCTACCTCATGTTTCCACTCAACAATGGATACTTTCGTGTGCAATAGACGAACAGAGGCACATCTCGTGTGGAAACTAAGTCCATGAAAATAATTTCCCAAGCTTGTCTCGATCAATTGATGGAACGATAAATTGACAGGTCAACAAAAACTTGAACACTTTAATGTGGAGACAAGAATTCTCGACTGGAGTTATCAAGACTCTGGATGACTCTACACCACTTAGGTGGGGTACTTGGCTTTTGAGTTCATCACAAGTCTCAAAATATAACAAAGTTATGTTTGTTAGATTGAGTTAATTACTTCTTCTACACTCTTCTTTATTTGCAATTCATTTTTTTAGGGTTTATCAAGTTACTTAAGCTTTACGATTTTTTATGGGCTAAGAGACCATAGTTCAAATTGGTTCCATTAACAAAAAAAAAAAAAAAAACCTTGTGGTGGGTGACCCTTTTTCAATGTTTCATATTACTTTATTTAATTTTATATGTATATTTATTCAATGTAGGATAGTTTCTTTAACAATGCTAATAATTGCACGCAAACTATCATGTTAAAGTGCATGTAAAAAAATGAGCAAGTAAGAGTTTTCAAAAATCCCTGCCATTTTATAATCTGGGGCGTGTAGTCGGTCTTACAATCATGGCTTTGGCTACCAAACAAGTTATAATATGTTTTTGATGTGATTAATTTTGAACAGCCTTAATGAATTTAGTTTCGAAGGAGCCATAAAGGACGTAGTAGAGTTAATTTTTTTGTTTCATGCGTGAACTCTGCGATTTCTTATAATTGAATGTTTGGATTTTAATTTTTTCAATCAAGTAATTATATTAAATTCTGTTACTTGACTGATGATGTTTCCGTTAAATGCACGCATGGCATTGCTTTGTAAGTTCATTTCAATATCGCAGCACCAGAAATAAATCAAGAAAAAACATCTTAACATTTAAAAAATATATATAGTAAAATGAGATTTATATACCAAGAAATAAATAAAATACAAGAACAGAAGAAATGAAATAGTATATGCTATGATTGTAGAAGAACCGTCGCCACTGCCACTATCATTATGACATTATCGTTATTTCTTCAGCAATAGCAGGATTTGCAAGCAAGAACAGCGACTATTCGAAATACTGTGCCTCCGACGTTCCAGTGCTCTTCCTCAAAATTGTAGTGCTCCACACTCTTCCTCTGCTTCAGTACTACCATTATTACCACGTCCTCTCAATCTGATCTCCCTCTTGAATTCCCTCTACTCTTTCGTGTAAATTTCTCCATACATACATCCAAAAAGCATCGAATTGCCACGTCCCTCCACCCTGTCGATATCCTTCCAAAGGGAGGATCGATTCAGGTGGTGTGTGTTGATCGAAGTTGTTTTTCTTTTGTTTTTGCAATTTTAATTCTCTAGTTTATTTTTTATTTTTGTAAATAAATCTCACCGTTTATATTTTTAAATGTCGAAAATATTTTTTTCTTAACATATTTCTGATAAATTTAACAAAGTGGACTCACAAAAAAGTGCTATTTGTGTATTTTTAATTGAAACGTCAGAATTTAATTAACATTGATAAGTAAAAAATTCATAAAAAAGGCAACGAGTAGGCAGATCCTATTACAAAGCATTAATTAATTATAATAAACTCTAAAGCAATTGATCACACAATCACAAAACACTATAAATTTATTATTTATTTTATAATAATTTATTTCAGTCTTCAAAAGTTTTATTTTATATGATTTGATCATAATTGGAAGCTAATTTCATTTGATTTCTTAGTCAATAATAAACTTAAAAAAAATAAAGATTGAAATGAAAAAAAACACTAAACATTGTTGGCATACTCGAGTCTTCATGCAAAATATACGTAGGTCATTGATCTTTATAAATAATAACATAATTCATAAAATTTAGATCCCTTGAAATCTTAAAAAAAATCATTTTTGATATATAAGTTCATTTGTGTTATTTTTTAGTCCATGGTTAAAAAGAAAAGAGAGAAGAGGTCCTAGATTCTGGTGATAAGAGAACAAATCATTATTCATTCCCTTTTTTGCCACCAAAATGAGTTTTATTGGTGTCCACAGGTTTCTAAAAATGAGAGGGGCTTTATGGGGTTGTTTAGAGCTTCAATGTTGCGTAAAACAAAAACATATCTAAGCCAAAAAAACCATAACAAACCCGGTTTGATTTCGAGGTTGTAGGCAATTTTTTGGGTATTTGGAGTTGACAGAATTGTTTTTAGGTGTAATGACGGTGTTGGTAAGATATTTTAGGGATAAAAATATATTAAAAATGAGTTATTAATTTTTTTTTTTTTTACCACAAGAGGCGTTGCCTCAATTTTTTGGTCATTATAGCGGGAATCTAGCTTGAAGGCGATGTGTCGCATGTCTTTTGTCTTAGTAGGCGATGTGTCACATGCATATTTTTTTCTCAAAAAATTTGTACAACCCTTTAAAAAATAAAAAAATATATAACCGTCTAGGCTTGAAGGCCCACCATGTGCTTGAGCTTTTCCTTGAAATGAGCCCGAAGCCTAGGATGTTTTTTGGTCTTTGATTTATGGGTTAGACAGAAATTAAAGAAAAAAAAAATATTATTGAACATAGTTGAGTCTATGACCCAGAGCATATATTTGACGAATTAAGCCATAACATCCAAGCTTTTTTCTTTCTTTCTAATTTTACTATTTTTTAATTGATATCTTCTTTGAATTTATTTTTTCTTAAATAATTTTTAAATTTATGGCTCGATTAATGTCTCTCATTTGTGATTTTTTTTCTTATTTAACCTTGTTTTGGATAAAGATTCTTCTTTTTTTTAATGGTGTTGTGAGTATTAGTTTTTGAAAAGATTATTCGCATTTATCTATAATTTCTTTTAATCTTTTATATAGATGAATATTTTTTTAAAATAAAAAATATTTATTTTCAGAGAATATTTCTAATATGTGCAACCTTACATAATATTTTTTAGTGTGTTTCTATTTTTATTATCATTTGATTGAATAAAAAATTAATTTTAATAAATAAATCTAGCATCCACAACCGGGTAAATATCCCGTCTTACAAGATTAAATATCTTGATTTATACCTATATCTTGATTTTCCTGATTTATTTTTAATTATTGTTAATGACTTTTTTTCCCATTTATTAACACATAATTCTCAATTTATTTGATTATGTGTACGCATGAACTTTTCAATTTACATAATTTTTTTAATGTATAAGAATGCAAGAAAAAAGTTAGTATATATAATTTTTTTTATTTAGGGAAAAAAATATCTAGCCCACAATGGTACGTAGGTCAAATAGCTAATAGAAACTAAGCCTTGTGGGGAAATCGTTGTAGCATTTTTCATTGTTCATCCCCTTGCAAATTACTATGGATTGGAATATTGATTTTTATACATTTTTAATTTGATCCTAGAACTTTGTTTTTGCATAATCAAGCTATTTTGAGCCCAAATTAGCACCCAATTGCATATGTTTTTTTTGGAAAGAAGGGTTAAATTGAAAGATAGAAAACTAAAGTGCATAGAACGGTTAAAATTGGCATCTTATAATTTCATTTGAAAAGTTCATTTTAGTCCCCTATCATTTTTAGTTATGAGGTAATCAATCCCTTTAGTTTTATGAAATTCAATTTTAGTACTAAATTTTATTTCTCATATTTTTCAGTTTCTTTTTTTTTGAAAAAAGGAAAGTGAGAGGCTCGCCAGATTCTAGCATAGAGAGAGAAATTTGTTCTTGTTGACGATTTCAATCATAAAAATAGTTAATTTTCATGTCAATGAGTTTCATTTCATAAAGGGATTTTGACCTAGGTGGTTTTTTTTTCTTCTCTTTGCCCGAGGAGGTAAATCTAGCCACATGAATAATTTGGGTTTTGGGTTGATTTCTTTTTTTTTTTAGTTTTTTTTTATGGCTATGGATAGATTTATCAAGATATTTATGGTGTATTTTTTTAGTATTTAAGATCAAAATGGGTTTTTAATTGAAAAAAAATATAAACCTCTAATTTTTCAAAAGGCAGATGACGCATTGTTTATTGTCTTAAAAAAGAAGAAGATATGAGGCGAACGACATGTCATTTGCCCCTTTAAAAAATAAAAAAATAAGATATGTCAAGGCACGCATGATGGGTTGAAGGGCCAAGCACTTGGGTTGTTTTTATTGAATGCCGAAACTCATGCGGCTAGACTCCTTTTGTTCTTTTTTTTTGTCTTTTTTTTTTCTATTTTATATTTGGTTTAAAATTTTTGATAAAACAAATCATTGAACCCAATCAAGTCCCTTAGTCAGATCACAGGTTTAACAAGTTAATCCACTGTTTCTGGGCTATTATTTTTTTTTCAATACTTTTTTCGTCCATCGATTTAAAAAAAAATACAATTTCACCATTTGTTATTGATGATCTATTTTTTATTTGATTCAAATATTAAAGAATGCAATTATATCCTTTGTTATTAATTATCTATCTTTGCTATCTTGTCGCCACGTGCCTATCACATTTTTATCTTACTTTTAAAATATATATCCCATAATAAAAATTTATCATGCTCTATATTGTCAGATAATTAAGAAAAACATTTTTCATTAAATGAAAATAATATTATAAGAAACATAGTTGTTAAACGGAACTAAGGATATGATCCAAGTTATGAGATCAAATATTTTGATCTTAGATATTTCTTGATCAAATATCAATTTAATTATTAGATATATGTATAAATATTTTAATTTGTAATTGAGAATTTTTTATATTAAAAATATATCAAAAATACATGCATATAAGTTTTTTATTGGAAAAAACAACCACCCCGCAGCAAAACATGGGTATAAAACTATGGGTACACAAGTAGTAAATAACTAAACCAGAACTATGGGAGCAAAACTAGATTAACATCCGTTGCTTACAAATTTCAAAATTAGCTGACCCTAGACTACACCCTCAAGTAGCCTAGACTTATGAACAGTTTAATAGAATTATTTGATTATAAAAAAAAAATTGAAAATCCACACACTCAAAAGTAAGAATAAAAGTTCTAATATTCAAATAAAAAAGTTCTCCTCACATATGTTTATTAACTCTAGAAACTCACACCGATTACAACATGAGGGCCAAATTTATCTTCCTGTTAGTGTGATAATTGTTTTTTAAATAATTTTTTATGCTGAATTATATGTTAATAATATTTTTTTTATTTTTTTAAAATAATTTTTGATATCACCACATTAAAATAATTTAAAATATACAAATTATATTAAATTTTAATAATTTTTTTATTTAAAAAAAAAAGAGATTCAAATCGCATTCTCAAATAATTTTTTATGTGGGTAACCATCATACACACACAGTAAAAGAAAGAGAAGACGCTTCCCTACAAGAGAAGATACGAAAAAAGAAATACGTTGTTGACAATTCATGACGCATATGAACATCGACAATTCAACTGTAAGCACATGCTGGAGCAGATGTCTCCTACATGAATACAAAATAGATTAGTGACCGTTGAACAAAAGGACGAATTAATTTGCCTTGGGCACCACCGACAGATGAGGCTGGAGAGATATCCCATAGTGCTACGAAGGTATAACGGCTACCATGCATGAACAGCCACATAGAGAAAAGGAAAGGGAAAGGGAAAAAAACAAAGAAAGAAAACCCGTAGAAGAACAATTTTCTTCAAAATCTCTTTCTATATAATTGTAAAGATGAATACGGAACTTTCCTCAGCAATTATAGTGCTTTGTCAAACTTTGTAACAGTGATTGTACGAAAAAGTAATCCTTGTCAACCAACCGTTGCTTGCTGACCGACAATTAACAATTTCACCGGAACCACCATCACAGCGGCCTCTAGTGCTTCCAGTGCTGCAGCCACCACCATTCATACCAATCCATCCCCACCATCCTTACCATGCACCTAAGAATTAAACATCTAGCAAAGATGAGTCAATGCTAATTATTTCTCTTTTCCAAACTTTATTATATCATAGGACAAATGAACCAATTCACGATACACAATTTTGTTGCTTAAACCCAAATCTCTCATTCTTCAAATCAAACTCTACATGAAAGTTCCTCTGCTGATAATTCCCCAAAATAATGGCAGGTCCACCTCCAATTCCCGAACCACTCATATAGTCACTCACAATTGTCAAGCAGATAACTCCAGAATCAACAAATGAAAAATAATTTGCCAAAGGTAATGCCATCTTAGCACCACCCTTAAAGTGAAAAATGAATTCCGGGACAGAAACTGATTTCTCGCCAGAAATATTGAAACAAGGCCTTAAACCAGTCTGATTTTGAACTCCAGTGGCTACTGTATAATGGGCCACTTGCTTCTCAAATTCCTTAGCTACTAACTCATAGACTGGCTTCTCCATGAATGTGAATGTTGTCCCTGAGTCCACAATCGTCCCTCCATTACCATCTGATCCAGGGACCAGAAATTTGTAAGGCACTTTAACATGTGTGTCCCCTATGACAATGTTACGCAGCAATACATAGTAATAATCCCGAAATGTAGCTGTTGGATTCTTTTGAAAGGGTGTGTAGCTAAGCCCTGGGGTCTTGGTATCATCCGAACCTGACCCGGTATCCAAAACAAGATCACTGCTTGCTGGAGTGTCATCAAAAGCGTGAGATACTAAGCAGTAAGAGAATTTCTTGAGACCCAGTTGTGAAGGGAGTGATTCGGGGCTCCGACCGAACCCGGCAATCCCTTCGGGTTGTCTGATGGAGAAAAGGGAGCACCCGACAAGAAAATCGGGTATGGTTTTCTTATCTGGGAAATCGAGAGTTTCAGATAGTAGAAGTCCAGCTGTGGAGCCTGAACCATATTGAATTAGATAAGGTGGACAGGTTTGAGTGCAGTTTTGAGTAGTGGGGTCACATTCTTGGCATTTAGACTGAACTTTAGGGCCAAAAAGCCATGAGCATTTGTGGTTTTTGCAACCAATAAGATTTGAAGAGGATGATTGTTTAGGTATAAATGTTGGGATTCCTGTTACTTCAATGTTTGGGAAGTCACATTTTGAGCAAAGATAGCGAGAAGTACAAGGAAACCAAACAAGACTAGAACCGGTGTCCATGACAAATTTGGTTGTCTGTGGAGGCGTACCGAAGTTGAGAGAGATGGAGTAGCCACCATAGCTACGTGGAAAAAGAGGGGTCTTGAGCGGAGAAAATTTGGTTTTTGGGGACTTGATGTGGTGGGCTCTTGAAAGAGATAGAGAAGCGAGGTGATTGAGTGCTCCCCATGGATTTTTTGAGGATATGATCAGCTTGGTGGAGCTAGAAGCTGATAGAGGGATGGTGATGGTTGGTGTTGGTGTTGGTGTTGCTGATGAAATTAAGATGAGAAAAGAGAGGAGAAAGAGAAGCTGAGAAGAAGCCATTGAGGTGTTGTATTTTACTATTTTCTACTTCTTCTTCTTCTTGGTTATGGTATCGAGGGAATCGGTAGGGATAAGAAGAGTAGAAAGTTTTGTTGTTTGCTAAGAGTGGTGGTTTGTTTATAGAGGAAGAAACCAAAAAGGGAGAGCATCGGTAGACGGGAATCAAGTTCGGCTGTGATGACGGAATTGTCTTCTGTCATATCATGTGCAGAAATAACCAAGAATGCCATCGTGTCCTTGGGTGCCTCTTGTCTCATGCTCCCACTAACCACCGCCCACCAGTATTGAACTTTGTTTAATTACTTCTACAAAAGTTCACAAGTAAATTGTAGCTCTTTTCTTCACAATTCTATTTATATTTAACATTAGTATTTCTCATTTCATGATTTGAACTTTGGACTTTGGAGTATGATTTCCACATCCAAGCCCTGAATTTTATATTTTAATTAGTTTGGATTAGTCAAATATCTACACGACAATTTAACATCATTTGCAAGAAATTAAAGAGTTAAGAAGTAATTGGATGGATTAATATTTTTTTGGCTTTATAAAAAATAAATTTTGAGCCCAAATTCTTATTTAAAAGGTTCAAAACAAGATAATAATCTAATAATAAGGGGATGGGGCTTGCATTCATTTACAATATCTCTAGGCTTAGTATAATACCAGGTCGTTTCCAGACCCAATATTCTTGGATGTGGCTACGAGCTAAGTCCAAGGAGGCATAGATCTAACAAGCTGTAAGACCTAACATATTTAGATTCAGTTATATGTCGAGCCCAAGTAGACATGAGTTTGGTGAATTACTAAACCCAACGTTCTTATGCTTAATTATGTGTTGAGCTCAATTGAATGTTTGTCTACGGAGCTGTCAGACCTGTTGTAACCCATTTTTGGGTCCTCACATAAAAAATAATAAAATACAAAAAAATCAGAAAAATATATTATAAAAAAATATAACAGTGAAAAAATATCAGAGCGCCCTAAACATGCTAAAAAAAAATTGTTTGAGGATTTTCAAAACTATAAAAATTATTTTTTGACAGTATATCATTGACTGATGAGAGCCCTGTTAACAAAGAAAATTCAATTTGAGGAAGAAAAGTCCAAAATCAGAAGTTTATGGACTCAATTAAATTTTATTGAAGGTTTAATTGAATTTATGGAGAGTTTAATTGCAAGAAAAATTGATTTTAGAGTTAATTTGGGCTTTAATTAGAAGAAATTAATTTTCTAGGATCAAATTATAATTTTTGGAAGTTAAATTGGTCAAATCATGGGCTTAATTGCATAAATATTGAACTTTAATGGCCAATTAGGGACTAAATTGAAGAAATCCGAGACCAAGGACTAAATTGTAAAACGCGCACATATGGAGGGCCAAAATTTGAATCTGATGCTTTTGGTGCCTTTTTCTTTTAAATGAAACGATGTGTTTTGACCAAAACGGCGCCGTTTCATTCACTGTTGCGAAAAAAAAAAAAAAACAGAAGCCCAAAACGGTGCCGTTTTGACGGCACTGTAGGTCTTCTTCTTCCCCTGGACACGCGAGGCAGGGGAAGAAGAAGATTTTTCTTCTCCCTTTTCGCCTAACTTCTTTCCCCGTTTTTGCGCAATAAGACGCCTACCATTCGACGCCCACTTGCCTCCTTTTTATCCATTGGACGGATAGTGGAGGGGTGGCCAACAGTGGCCGCCCCACCATTCGGCCCCCCCTGTTTTTGCCTATAAAAACAGGGAAGGAAGAGAAGAAAGAAGGAGACCGAGGGAGAGAGACCGAGAGTGAGAGACTAACCGAGAGAAAGAAAGAGAAGAAGAAAGGAAAGGAGAGAGAAGGGAGAACGCAGAAGAGAAAACAAATAGGGGAGAAGAAAAAAGAAGAAAACGCCGCCTCTGCCACCCTCTGATCCCCAGCAGCACCGCCGTCCACCGCTCCAGTTGGAAGCTCCGCCGCGTCAGGTAATTGCCTCCTCCCTACCGCTCGCCTCCCTGCTTGTTTTTGTTGCATGCAGAACGTGAATATTTCACGTTCTGCTGCAAATTTGCAGCATGGGCCGGTACTGTGCTGATGCACAGTAACCAGCCCATTTGGGTCTGACCCAGCCCATTTCATTTTTTTTATGCTTGAAGTTTTTTTTACAATTTTTCCGGCACATTTTTTTATCAATTTTGCTTAATATCGGTCTGTATTTTACATCGTAAAAATATAAATCCGGTATTAAAATACCCCGTTTTCGTCACTGTTCACACATTTACGGCACTGTTTACGGCATTGTTCACACATGTATTTGGGCTTGACTCGTCCCATTCAAAAAGAAAAAAAATCAAAAATATTTGCTTCAGCATTTTATAATTTTTTCGTGCAGTTTTTATGTCATTTTGATTAATATCGGGTAGTATTTTACATCGTAAAAATATAAATCCAGTATTAAAATACCCGGTTTTTGTCACAACTTTCAAAATTACAAAAAAAATTAAAAAACAAAAAAGAAAAAAAAATGTTTTTGTGCATACGGCCAAGTGTCTCAAATCAAAAAAATCATATCGTATTTTTCTTATGTCAAAAAACAATATTTTAGCATGCATTTTAGCTTTAATAACCGGTTTATTAAAGTCAAGAGAACATTGGCCAAAATCTCAAAAACAACAAAATATTTTATTTTGTTTGATTTTAGTATGAGGGATTATGAATTTATACGTAAATCGTATTCCTGATATTAAAAAGATATTTTCTTTTGACGACTTCGAATAATTAGTTTTTACCCGATAAAGATAAAGATAAGGATTTTTCTTAAACCGTAAACGAACTAACAATTAAAAAACCACAACACGACCTTAGATGTTATCAGACATTAAAACAATGCAGCCTACCTTAGGTAGGGCGTAGTTGGGGTGCTAATACCTTCCCTTTACGCAACCAGTCTCCGTACCCGATCTCTAAAGACCAGTTAAGGTTCCTAGTAACCAGAATACTAGGTGGCGACTCCCAGTCCATATTTTCACATATAGAGACAAGAATTCCTTGTCTCTCCTTATTTGCCAGGAATAAATATTCCAATTTTTCCTTGAGGGTGGAAGATCGTTGCGCCGCCGCACACGTGCGACAAGACCTAATATCCTTGAGTTTAACTATATACTGAGTCCAAGTGGACATGAGTTTGATGAGATGTCAGACCCAATGTCTTTTAGCTCATCTATGTGTTGAGCCCAAGCAGACTTGAGTCTCACATGCTGCCATACTTAATGTCCCTAGGTTCAGCGACTTGTTGAATCTAAGCGGACATGGGTCTGGCAAGTTGCCACACCCAACACCCTTAGGTCCATCCACGTGCGGAGACCAAGTGGACATGGATCTGACAAGTTGTCAGACTCGTTGCCTATAGGCATGGAATCATGTTGAGCCCAAATAGGTATAGGTCTGGCGAGTCACCAGACCCAATGCTTTTAGGTCTGGTTACACATTAAGCCCAACTAGGCATAAGTTTAGCGAATTGTCAAACTCGTCATCTTTAGGCCTGGCGTGCTTGGAATCGTGAACATTGATCTGACAAGCTATCAGAATTGTCGCCCACGAGCTTAGAATCGTGCTGAGTCTAAGTGGGTATAGGTCTGGGGGGTCACTTTAGTTCAGGGCATAAGTCTTTTTTTCTTTTCTTTAGAAAATTTTGCCTTATAAACTTATTAACATTTCAAAACTTAGGAAATCTTTGTGTTAGGTCGTTAAATCTTTACACTTACGTTTATTATTAATATTTTCCTTATTTTTTCCTCCTCTCCCAACTCTTTTCTCTTTTTTTAGCTCTCTTTTTAAAGGGGTATTTATAGGGTTTTGCTAGGGATTTGAAAGATCTTGTATCTATTTCTGATCTCTTGATCTTAAGGTAAGTGTTGTAAACCTTTGCTAAGAATCTGTTTAGGAGCCTTTATGTATAAACACATGAAAAAAAGGAGGTTCCTGCAGAATTGTGTTATAGTCATTACTGACTGAGTTATTCATTTTCGAGGCTTATTCATAGCACTTCTAGTGTCATTGTCACTTAAGACCACTTAAAGTTGGTATAAGGGATGTACACCTTTCATTTGGATCCAACCTTACTTAATTTAGAGATATATAGCTCAATATTCATTCATTTAAAGTTGCCAACTCGATCAGCCAAAATTATTAAAACTGAGGTTAGTCTAGCAAACGACGTGTCACTCACATTTTCTTTATTAAGTTTGAATAACGCGTCATCTAGGATTTTTAATTTGGGATTGATAATTTTCGATTGAGTCCATATTCTTTTAATTTCTTTTAATTACATTTATAATTGCCTCTAAACTTTTAATTTCATTCAATTTAACCCATGCCAAACTTAATTGTCAGCTCCTAAGTTGACTATTTTTTTCATTTTGGTCCTTGATTTTAAATTCGTGCATTTTGACTCTCAATTGACTAATAAACTTTCAATTTGTTTAATTTGACCTCTGATTTGGTCAATTTCATCCCCTACATTTACTCTTTTTTTTTTTAGTTTGGTCATTGGTTTTTGATTTCTTCAATCAAGTTCTTAATTGCCCATCAAAGTTTAATAGTTATGCAATTAAGTCCCTAATTTGGCTAAATTAACTTTTAAAAATTGCATTTCGATCCCAGACTTTAATTTCTTCCAATCAAAGCCTAAATTGACTTCAAAAATAATTTTTTCTTGCAATTAAGCTCTCAATGAATTTAATTAAACCTTGAAAAAAAATCTAATTGAGTCCTTAAATATCCAATTTTAAATATCCAATTAAGCTCTCAATAATTTTCGAGGCCTTGTTTGTTTCCCGGAAAGTCGTTTTCGGGAAACCATTTTCCAAACTTTCCTGTGTTTGTTTGTCATTAGGAAAGTTGGTCAACGGAAAACACTTTCTAGTCAACGGAAAACACTTTCCGGTCAACGGAAAACACTTTCTGGTTAATTTTAGTAAAAAAAAAAAAATTGACTTGGTTTTCAGGAAAGTGTTTTCATTTTAGCTGTGTTTGTTTTACGGAAAGTGGTTTCCGGGAAAGCACTTTCCAAACTTTCTTGTGTTTGTTTGCCAGTAGAAAAGTTGGTCAATGGAAAACACTTTCCAGTAAAAGGAAAATTTAGCTTGGTTTTCAGGAAAGTGTTTTCCTGAAAAATTTGAGGGGAAAACACTTTCCGGAAGTTGTGAAAGATTTAGAAATGTCATTATTTGCTGATTATATCAAATTTGATCCTCAAACTTTTGATTGCTATATATATTTTATTTTGAATATTTATTTTTCAATTTCATTTCTTAAAATTTTATTTTTATATTAACTTTGGTCCTTATTTTTATAATTGTTATTTGCTTTTTTCTTATCATTTTTTTATTGAAATTTTTTATTTATCAAATTTGATCCTCATTCTTTTGATTGTTACTTATTTTATTTGAAATAATTTATGAAATGTTGATTATTATTATTTTAATTTCTTTATTTTTCATTTTTTAAAATTTTTTTAAATTTTATCCCTATTATTTTGATTATTATTTGTTTTATTTGAAATAATTTATGAAATTATATTTTTTTTTCAATTTCATTCTCATTCAACTTTTTAATTTGTAAGATTTGTTCCTCATTATTTTAATAAACTTGAGAAAAATAAAATATTAATAAGTTATTTTCTAGCTCATTTTCCATGACATAACCAAATAATGGAAAGTGTTTTCCAGTTCATTTTCCATAACACTACCAAACATCGAACAATACTTTCCCGGAATTCACTTTCCAGGAATTCACTTTCCCCGGAATTCACTTTCCAAATGGAATTCACTTTCTTGCAAGCAAACGGAGCCTTAAATTGAATTTTATTCGCCAATAGAGCTTTCATCAATAAAAAATACACCGTTAAATATTTCAATCTTGTATATTATCAAAACCAACCCAAAAACCACCCAAACCTAACATGAAATATATATTTATATTATATAGATATATTTGTTGAACATTTAGATTTTGTTTAGTACAATATATACATATATATATCCAGTACAAATTCAAAATATTTTTTTTAAAAATATTAAGACAATAATATATTGGATCGAACTTTATTTCGTGGCTTAACTCCTAAACTTGCGACCTAAATCATGAACTCCATTAGGTAAAATAATTTTTTTTTTAGATTTACCTTTTACCTAAATATATGATAATAAAAAAGTTGAAATTTATTTTTTAAAAGTTAAAAAGATAAAATAAAAATAAAAAACAATTAAATATTTTGAAATGGCCTTTCGTCTCTAATAATTTACCAATATCGTATTTATTTTTAATTTCACCATATTAACTTTTTTGAGAAGATTATTTCATTTTCTTAATTAACTTTCTGATTTCAATACCCTTTCTTGCCATATGACATGGAATCACGTGCATATCATCACTTGTCTAACTCAAGGTACCAAATTAGAAAAAGTAAGATTCTAAGTAATCAAATAGATAGAATTGATGCTGGTGTAGCCAAATAAAAGTTCAACAAAATATTAGGTACTAAATATTCTTTTTTTATGCTAATTCAATGTTACTTTGGATTGTAGGAGAAAGAAACTTAAAATCTTTTTTCACACCTTTGACTCGTGTGAACTGAAAGGTTCTTGTCGTAAGTATTGCAAAGCTGGTGGTAATAACGCCCATGTTCCCAATTAACTGTCGAAACTCATAATGAATACTATAGTTGAAAAAAAAAAGATACAAAAATAAATAACATTTAAGGTTGGATATTCAAATAAAGAATTAATTAAAGATTGGATACAAATTAATATTTTTCTCATTCTCATGTAACTAACACTGTATATTTACACCAACAATTTGCAGTTTCTAGCACCATGAGATTCTTCGTTTATAAATCTGATTATCATTAAACCAAACTATTCATTAATTACTTGGTTTTCCTAAGTAAATTATAAATCTGTCCCTTTAATTTCAAAAAAACAAATTAATTAATCCCCTTTGTTTCAAAAAATAAATATTTAGTCTCTTGTTTAGGGTTGTTCATGCTTATTTTAATATTACTTTATTTAAAAATCGTTCTTTTCTTGTCAATATTTTCATAATTAATATCTATTTTTTGTTTTTTTAATAGAAAAAGAAATATAAAGTAGACAAATGTTTTTGAAGAAATAGATTTTGAAACAAGGATAACTAATTAATTTGTTTCTGAAACCTAAAAAGACTAATTTATCTGCATTACAGTTTTTGAAACAAGGAGAACTAATTATAATTAATAAGCATAACTCATTTTAATTCTTTCAATGCAACCTTTCTCTTTCTTTTATTTATATTTAAATGAAGGGTGATTGTAAGAAATAACAATTTAAAACGAGATGATATTATATATAATTAATAATACGTGTAAGAAGTTAAATTTCAAAAGCTTAGAAACTTTTGAAATGGAAGGGGTGCATGATTTAAGTCCTCTTATGCGGCACACATCAATGATTTCCATGAATTTCTTAGTCCACGTCAAGGTGGAGGCAACAAGATGGTGGCAATGGCATGAATCAACCTGGAAGTGGAATATATTGGTAAATTACTTCAGAACAGCTGCAGTCTACTGGATACTGAAGTCTTGTCTTTCCATCAAAGACAAGGAAAGAGGGGCCAAGTTCCTTGCAAATGTCCTCTCTAAATATATTCCGTATAAGACGGGTCTCCCATCAAAGCTCTCTTGTAGTAGAAAGCAAAAGGGACTCTGTACGTGACTGTCGGTTGCCCCTCTATCGAAAGGGAGATTGCCATGGGCCTGCCTTTGTGAACCACAAATGCTGCACAAATGAGCTGAGAGAACGCCCAAGAACCATCTGGGCTCGACCATAGGAAGGTTAGCAGAGTGTTAGGTTTCATTTTGGATCCAAACCAGTTGTTGGTTTTGATCAGGTTCAATCAGTTTGCACCGTCCTCTTCTAGGTAGCCTATGTACTGGACTGGAGACCAAGCTCGTAGATGTACTGTCTTCTTCAATGGACAGTGAAGAGCCATCCAGCTAGTTGAACAGTTCACGCAGGATCACAAAAAGATTCGTTGGGATTTGATATACAAGGAGTTCACCTAAAACCCATTCGGTTATTTTACAAGGAAATTGATTTAAGAAGTCCACGTTGAATCGAATACTTAGACAAGTTATTTTAGACAAAATGCTATCATAAATTTTTTTGTGATCAATCGTCAAATCCATTTTCAAGTCCACTATGCATTGTGGGGTTTTAATTCAAGAAGCATTGCCTTCTGCAAAGACTAATGCTTAAGTTACTAATCAACTTCGGAAGTTTAACTTTTCCTAGTCATAACCTATTTTTATTTCTATACTTTTAAAAATAAAAAAAATTCAAAAAATATCTTTTCAATACATATTTCATAATTTTTTGGCATTTTCATTTATTGCATGTAACTTTTTATAATTAAAAATAAGGAAATGAAATGATGAGCAAGGAAAAAAAAAGACTAATATGGTCGAGGATCAAATAATATAACAAAAGATCAAATAAATGAGAAAAAATAATAATAAATAGAGATTACCTTTCATAAAGTAAAATTAATTAATCTTTAACTATATAATTTCTCAATTAGAGATCTCGTTTAAGAAAAGAAAAAAAAATATAAAGTCTTAAATTATCTTTTATAAAATAAAGATCTAAATAGAACTAGAAAATTGTAGGAAAAGATTCTAAACACAAACAATTAAGAAAACGAAAATTTAATTAATCTTCGATAATATAATAATTTTTCCAATTAGAGATCCTCTCAAAGAAAGAAAGGAAGGAAGGAAGAATATAAAATCTTTTAATTTTTTTAAGTTATGCCAGGAATCCCACACTATAAATTAAAGACCTGAGAAGAGAAAGACATCAAAAAAACCCTACACTAAAAAAAAGAAAAGGAAAAAACGAACCTTAGCCACCACATTTGTTTTCTCTTATTAGAAACTAGTAAAACTTTGACACTCTTTCCTCTCTTGTCAACCATAGCCACACACTACCACTATCTTCCCTTCACTCCCATCGTAATCCATAACCAATAGACCACGCTAATCAAAGCAGCAACCCTCTCTCATGCATACAAAACACTAGCTGAGATAGCTAAACCCCATTCATCTAGGCCATCTAACGCCACAACAACAGCCCGCTCTCTCAATATGCACTGCAACACAGCAATACACCCAACTTAACCACTATAACACCATTAACAAATTCTACAACCAAAGAAAAATCAAAGAAGAAAAGAAAACAGACCAAAGCTTCCCCTCCCTAACCCTATCTCTCTCAACTTCATTGTTAGCATACGAAGGAGGGGGAGAAGAAGGCACACCTAATTCATCAAATCACACTACCAATACTTATTGGTGCGTAAATTCACGTGCCACCTATCACGACAGGGTATTAAGACCATACACCACCGTTGTCTAATCCACTTTCAAAGTACTTTTGGGAGTGTGGTTGTTGTTGTTTTTCAAAGTACTTTTTACCTAGAAAAGTATGCCGATAATATTTTTTTATTTTTTTTAAAATTATTTTTGAGATCAGCACATCAAAATGATTTGAAAACATCAAAAACATATTAATTTAAAATAAAAAAAATTTAATTTTTTTTCAAAAGCACTTTTGAAACGTAGTCTCAAACGCCCTCTTAGTAGCTTTCGACTAATTATCTTGAATGAATTTTTGCGTATTTTCAAATAATTTTGGATTTATTTATAATTTTTATATGTATTATAATATTTAGAGTGTTGTTACCCATACCTATGCATGGCAACCATAGATGTATGCAGTCGTTGTAGATTTATTTTTTAAGGTATAAAGTTTATGTTATAGAATTTCATAAGTGGATGCATGATTGTAAAATTTATGCTTTTGTTGTATTAAAATGATGTGATTATATGCATTTTTTATTGTACTTGTGTGGTTGTATATGTTGATTGTTATTTATATAGAAGCATCAAACCTATCAGAAGTAAGATCCTTAATAAAGATTTTTTTTTTTAGATGTTGAGTCTTTATTATTTTATATAATCACAACAACAACAATATTTTTTTTTTTGTTAACACCTTTCATGTTCTTTTTGCAAAAAATATCTAACTTATCAATGAGGACACTATTGATAACATCATCACTACTGTCGTGGGTGCACGCGCTACGATGTCGTATGGCGATGGCAGAGGCTTTATTGTGCCTCTTGTGTGTGGTGTTGTTTATTGGGAAAGTTTTTTGGATTTAATAATAAAAATATGATTAAAAAATCTACATGAGAGAAAGAGGGACTGACGGTGTCTGCTTTGTCGGTTGTGAAGAGTTCAAGCGACCGCTGGTAGTGGAGACGGTGATGAAACAACAGTGGTAGGAATGGTGGTGGCCGAAGGCCACGGTGGAGAGAGAGGGAGAGGAAAGAGAAAAAAAATACAAAAACTGGGTAAAATGGCTAGTTTTTTTACTGACTTTGGACCTGATTTTCTTCTTTGCACCCCTATTTATAGGAGGCGGAAGAGGGACATTTTGTCTTTAATGATGATAAATATTGGCCTTTGGTTCGGCTAGTAAGGATCTCAATTGTTGATTCAAAGTGTGCATCGTGAGTTGTCAAATCTACTGGGAAAGGCTGCCCGAGTTGGCCTCTATAGGCCAACACTAGAGTAGTTATGATATGATGATAATAGGCCTGAACGGACCATACTCAGACATAGAGGGATTGTAAGTGATCATTTTGGTTCATGTGTGGTCAATTTTGGTGGTCATATGAGGCATTAAATGCACCTGCAAAGTAGCTACCCGAGCAGCATTCTCGGGGAGGACAATGAATAGTGACCGGACGACGTGTCGTCTTGTCCTTTTTATTTTATTATTTTGTTTTTTTAAATGCAAAAACGACACCATTTTTTGTTATATAAAGGTTTTTTATCCAACTTCAATTAAGTCCATCAGTTTATACTTTTGTGCAATTGTATCCCGATGCACTTCAATTTGAAGCCCGAAGTTATGCGTCTATTGCCATTTGATTCTTGGTCTCAGATTTATGCAATTTAACCCCTAATTGACCATTAAAATCTCAATTTCACCCCAGTTTTTGTCAAATAAGCCCCTATTATTTGACGTCTTTTGCAGATTGGTCCTTGGCTGCTAATTTTTTTAATTTAACCCCCTAATTGACCAAAAAACTTTAATTTTCTTGCAATTTGACCCCTGATTTCAATCAATTAACTTGGTAAAAATTAAATTTGGTCTCTTAAAATTCTAATCTTCTAAATTAAACCTAAAACTTAATTTTTCACCAATTAAGCCCCAAATAAAATTAATTTGACCCATTTAAAGTATAATTAAGTTTTTGCACTTAATTAAATCCTTCAATCGGGTCCAAATTAATTCTTAAACATAATTAAAATTCAATTTGGCTCATGATTAAATCAAATTGGTCTATTAAAAATTTAATTATGTCCCTAGACTTAATTTTTATGCAAATTCATCCAATAATCATTTAATTTGACCTTGAATTTGCGCTTTTTCTTCATTTTTGAGCATAATGAAGATACAATTAAGCCTTGAATTTCCACCAAAATTGCAACTTGGTTTTTATGTATTTTTTGGAATCATCCTTTATTTGCTTTCTTCACGTCGCCAACTTTATTTTATTTTTGTTTTGAAAAGAAAGTGAATTTTGAGAAATAACCCAAAATTGGGTTGTGACAACTACTATTATTGTCATTATTTATGTTATCATTATCATCAAAATAAACATCATAAATTGATAAAGAATATCAAACCATATCTATATTATCATAAACAAGATAACCAAAATCTTCATGATACTCATCTTGATCAAGAAGTTGTTTTCCCTACTTGTGTTTATGAAATAGGTTCTTAAAATTGGTCATGGATATGTGTTCACTGTCTTCACAATCCCTTAGGCTCCTTACATCCACAAACTGATAGGTTAATTATGTAGTATGTCTATGCATATCTTTTATCACTAGTTCTTGAATGTCTCTTTCTTAAGGGAGAACCATTTCACCCCCTCATACACAAGCACATTTCATTCTGTTATATCAAAACTAATTAAAAATAATATTTTTTATGGTTACACCGCGGAAACGAACAACCATAGAGCAGGGAGCATAAGAAATTGGAGGTGTGCTTCTCGCAACTTGTAATAGAAAGTACAGTCGAAACCAAAATTACTAGAAAGCCAAGACAGAGAAAAAAGGACCATGATGTCCTTGGGAATGACAAGAAAGGGTTGTAAACCCAATGGGTTAGACAACCACCCAGCATGTCCTTATGGTCACACAGACTCCAAAAACACTCATGGTTAAAAATACCTGATTTCCTCCGAAACTTCAAAAAAAATCAAAAAATAAAAAATTTTAAAAATAAATTTTCATTTCAAAAAACAAAAAAAATATTTTGTTTTCATGCATAAGGCCGAATCTTCAAATTTTTCCAAACATATTTTCATATAAAAAAAATTGCATATTTCTCATGTTTTAAAATGTAAAATGGATATTATAACTCATTTATGATTATACATTAGGGTTTAGCCAAAGTATCAAAAATCCTTCACTAGTCATTTTGTCACTTTATATTTAAAGTGTTAGGATTTAGATATAGGCTTTAATATTCAGGGGGTATAAAATTACATTGTAAAGTATATTTTCAAGTATTAAAGATACAAAGTGCAAAATAAATAGAATGCTAAAATTTAGACATTAGAATGGTTAAGATTTAACTCGATAAGGTAAAGACTTTCTCACAAATAGAGATCTGCCTTGAAACTTAGATAAGACTAATGGGAAAAAATGTGATTTATAATAACAATCAAACAACAATACATCTTACCTTAGATATGGTGCACTGATGGTGATGTGTCTTCTCTTTGCACAACCCGTTTCTTACCCGAAATCTCACAGATCATAGATTTCCTAGTAAACATAGTATTAGATGGTGACTCTTGAATCTTATAATCATAAATTTATGATTATATTCAAAACCCCTTCCTTTCAACACATCTCAAGAAGCAAACTCGTGACTCTCGACATCACGTGTCCTGCGACATTTATCATTAATATGAGTTGTCTGATCTTGTACCTGTTGGTCTAATATCACCGTGATTTCCAGAGTTTGAATGCTTGAAATTGATTGCAATAATCCAATTGTCAGTTACTTTATCGGTCATTATGTCGTTAAAAATATCACGTTACCATACAATTTGTCTTTTTGAATCCTAATATGATATTCTTTGTCATTCACTCTATATCTACTGAGAAAATGTTTTTGTTGGGGTTTACATATAGATATAAGGATAGAAAATTCTATCAATAAAGATTATCATAATTTATTGATGAAAAATTTTTATCAATATTTTTATTTATATTTGTTAATTTTCTGGTTTTGTTAATCTTAATAAGCTCATGTGGCAGTGGGGACACGAAACTAAGAGCTCCACTTTTGAAAATTGTAATATTCATCAACTCATATAGCCAGTACCTACATACAAATTAATCTTCGAACCTATGTTCTTGAAGACATGGCAAACAATTTTAGCCACGGTAAATACATACAAAATGATTGTTGCTAAACAAATTAAACTGCCAAACCACGAGCTGACAGCAGGGCTTCCATCTGGCTAGTCTGAAAGAACAATGGTGGAAATTTTATTTTTTTTAATGAAATCGATCTGATTATGTTAGCGTGTAACTGATTAGTACTTAAAAGTGCATGTTTATCAAGGTTTTATATCATCATTTTGCACTTGAAGTATCAATAACTCCTTAACTAAAGCATGTTTTATAATAACAAGTTTGATATTATAAGATACCTTAATTTATGGTAAATGCTCATTTTAAATGCAGGACTATCACATAAATAAAAGGATTGATTGATGAGTTTAAGCATTGAAAGTGAAAGGACAAAGAGATGGCCAAACTTAGAAAAGAGATGTCGGTGCAGTCCAAACCGGAACATTGCTCGGTAATTGGATCATATCTGGAGCTCTAGATTTCGGATTTAGGTCCACTTTATATGGATGGAAAGGTAAGACAAAGGCCTACAACTTTCATGGGAGCCCAAGATTTGAAAAGGTCGTTTTGAAGTCCAAATTGAAGGAACAACGAAGAAGTCCGAAGCTGTCCTGCAGCCCAAACACTATTTAATGTTCAGCCCATATCTTGAGTTCTAGAAGTCCAAATGACCTCATCTTTTTTTTGTTGGAAAGCTGAGACAATTTCCTAGAACATTCCTGAGGATTCTGGGCAAATTATGATGTTAGCAATGACGTCTTGATCAGACAAGAAGATAAGGATTGTTATCTAGTCAAGATGTGGCCACCCACTCATCAATTAGTCAACAAATCAATAGTTCCAAATTTTGGCCTATAAAAGGAGGCACTTACCATGTATTGAGGCATCTTGGTGTTCAGATCAAGATCATGCTATTGCTTTCTCTCTTTGTATTGCTTATGTCTTGCTTTTATTAATATCAAGTTTATGCACTTCATTTCCTTTCCTTTACTTGGTTCGACCCCGGTCTTGCCGGGTTATTTATTACTTCGACACTCCTGCATTTGGGAAAAGACATCAATCTTTTGGTCGTGTCAAGTTTTTGGCGCCGTTGCCGGGGAGGTAAATTCTTGTATAAATTATAATATTTAATTTATTTTCTCTTTTCACTTTTCATTTTATCTATTTTTGTTTCCTTTGTTTTGTTTTGTTTTGTTTCTTTTTCTTCTATTTTCTTTTCTTGCTTTTATTGTCTTCTTACACGTGCATGAGAGTTTGGTCACGTACATTAAGTGGTCGACTTTGTAGGGTATCCTCATCATTTTCAGAAAATATGGCCGAAGAAGATAATCAATCGCTTCATAATGAGAATAATGAGAATAACCGTATGAGAACACTTAGAGACCACATGAATCCCACAAGAACAAGTGCACCCTCATGCATAGTTTTCCCTCCTGATGCACCTCATTTTAATTTCAAGCCAGGCATTATTCAACTCCTACCTTCTTTTCATGGTTTAGACCTAGAAAATCCATACTTGCATTTAAGGGAATTTGAGGAGGTCTGTAATACCTATAATGACTCAAATTGTAGCATGAACACCATTCGATTAAAGCTTTTTCCTTTTTCATTAAAAGATAAAGCTAAAACATGGCTACAAAATTTGAGACCAGGATCCATTCGTGCTTAGGATGATATGCAACAACAATTTTTAAAGAAGTTTTTTCCGTCTCACAGAACAAACTCTTTCAAAAGACAAATCATCACTTTCACTCAAAAGCCAGGAGAAACATTTTACCAATGTTGGGATAGGTATCGAGATTTGCTTAATACTTGCCCACATCATGGTTTTGAAACATGGAGATTGGTTTCACATTTTTATGAAGGTTTAACACCTAGAGATAGGCAAATGGTTGAATTGATGTGCAATGGAACCTTTGAAGATAAAGACCCTAATGAAGCAATGGAGTACCTAGACTTGCTAGCCGAAAATGCTCAAAATTAGGACACCACAGGTACTTATGAGGCACCAGGTAAAACTCAACCTCATACATCTAGTGGAGGTATGCACAACCTTAGGGAAGATCATGACCTCCAAGCCAAGTTTGCATCTTTAGCTAGAAAGGTCGAAGCACTTGAATTGAAAAAGAGTGGTCAATTAAAATCTGTTCAAGACATTATGTGTCAAATCTGTGAAACCAATGAACACTCAACAAATGATTGTCCAACTTTGCCTTCTTTTAGGGAATGCCTCCATGAACAAGCCCATGCTTTAAACAGTTTCCAAAGACCCAACCATAACCCATACTCATAAAAGTATAACCCTGGTTGGAGAAATCACCCAAATTTCAGTTGGAAGAGTGATAGCAACAATGCACAAACTTCACATCCACCGTTTCAAGCACACCATAATTTCCAAAATTCTCATGGATATGCACCTCCTTATGCTCCACCTCCTAGAAGAAATTTTGAGGAAACATTGCATGCATTCATTGAAAAGCAGGAGACAATCAACACTCAACTTGCTCAAAGCATGACAGATTTTAAAGATGCTCTTGCAAAATTAACATCTGCTCTTAGTTTCCAAGAGAAAGGTAAGTTTCCTTCTCAACCACAGCAAAATCCAAAGGGGCAATACAATGCGAATGCAAGTAGTTCTGGAAGCCAACACATGGATCAAGTCAAATAAGTCATCACTCTTCATAGTGGTAAGGTTATTGAAAAACCTATTCTTGAACCTTGTGAGAAAGATGATGAGTCTATCTCTGAGGGTAAGGAAAGGGTTGAACCTGAACATTGCAAAGAAAAGGCTGATTCCCCGCCAGCACTTCCATTTCCTCATGCCATGACCAAACAAAGGAAAGTCAATCACAACTCTGAAATCTTTGAAACTTTCAAACAGGTAAGGATCAATATACCTTTGTTGGATGCTATTAAACAGGTTCCTTCTTATGCTAAATTTTTGAAAGATCTGTGCACTGTGAAGAGAAAACTAAATGTGAAAAGGAAAGCTTTTTTAGCCGAACAAGTAAGTGCCATTCTTCAGAACAATAATGCTTTGAAATATAAAGACCCTGGTTGTCCTACAATTTCTTGCTTTATTGGAGAACATAAAATTGAAAGAGCCTTACTTGATCTTGGAGCTAGTGTGAATTTACTTCCATATTCAGTTTTTCAGAGTCTCAATCTAGGTGAGTTAAAACCAACCTCTGTAACTCTTTTACTCGCCGATAGATCTGTAAAAGTGCCTAGAGGAATAATTGAAGATGTGTTAGTACAAGTTGATAAATTCATTTATCCTGTGGATTTTGTTGTCTTGGACACGCAACCTGTTGAAGCATGTAATTCAATTCCTGTCATTTTAGGACGTCCATTTCTTGCCACTTCTAATGCATTGATTAATTGTAGGAATGGACTGATGAAGCTATCATTTGGAAACATGACATTGGAGATGAATATTTTCAACATTTACAAGCAACCTGGAGATGATAATGATTTACAGGAAGTGGACTTTATTGAAAAATTAGTTCATGATCAATTTCAAACCACTTCTTGTGAAACTGAGATTGATGAATCTGATGATTTGCAAATGGTCTACTTTCAGGAATCAAAGGTATGCAATTGGAGACCACAAATTGAAGAATTGCCACCACGATCAATTGAGCCCATACCTTCAAGTGTTCAACCACCAAAACCTGAATTGAAGCCGTTACCATTTAATCTCAAATACTCATTTTTGGGAGAAAATGAAACTTTTCCGGTAATAATCTCTTCCAAACTTGATACACATCAAGAAGGTAAGTTATTACAGACTCTGAAAATGCACAAAAATGCATTAGGATGGACCATAGCTGACATAAAAGGAATTAGCCCTTTGATTTGCACACACAGGATTTATTTGGAGGAAAATGCTAAACCCTCTAAAGAAATGCAACGAAGGCTTAATCCTAATATGAAAGAAGTAGTGAAAAATGAAGTCATTAAGCTTCTAGATAATGGAATCATTTATCCTATTTCTGACAGCAAATGGGTAAGTCCTACCCAAGTTGTACCCAAAAAGTCTGGAGTCACTGTGATAACAAATGAGAAAAATGAGTTAATTCCAACTAGGACTGTTACGGGTTGGCGCATGTGCATTGACTATAGGAAACTTAATTCAATGACTAGAAAAGATCATTTCCCTTTACCTTTCATGGACCAAATCCTAGAAAGAGTTGCAGGTCATGAATTTTATTGTTTCCTAGATGGTTATTCAGGTTACAATCAAATTGAAATTGCATTGGAAGATCAAGAGAAGACTACTTTCACATGTCCATTTGGTACTTTTGCATATCGAAGGATGCCTTTTGGATTATGTAATGCACCAGCCACGTTTCAAAGATGCATGCTTAGCATATTCAGTGATATGGTTGAACGTTTTCTTGAAATTTTTATGGATGATTTTTCTGTTTTTGGTGATTCATTTGATTGTTTGACTAACTTAGAAAAGGTTTTGAGCAGGTGTGAAGAGAAGAATCTTGTACTGAATTGGGAAAAATGTCACTTTATGGTAACAACCGGCATTGTACTTGGTCACATTGTTTCATCGAAAGGAATTGAGGTTGACAAATCTAAAATCGAGTTAATTGCCAACTTACCAACACCAAAATCTGTTAAAGATGTTAGATCATTCTTAGGACATGCTGGTTTTTACAGAAGGTTCATCAAAGATTTTAGTGTAATATCTAAGCCCTTGAGTAACCTTCTAACAAAGGATAATATTTTTGAATGGACTGAACATTGTGAAGAAGTCTTTGTTAAACTTAAAAACTTGCTTACTTCTGCTCCTGTCATTCAACCTCCTGATTGGTCATTACCTTTTGAAATAATGTGTGACGCTAGTGATTATGCCGTGGGTGCTGTTTTGGGACAAAGAAAAGATAAGAAACCTTATGTGATTTACTATGCAAGTAAAACTTTAAATAGTGCTCAAATGAATTACACCACCACTGAAAAAGAATTACTTGCAGTAGTATTTGCATGTGACAAGTTCAGATCTTATCTTGTTGACTCACCTGTTGTTGTTTTTAGTGATCATGCAGCATTGAAATATCTTCTCTCTAAGAAAGATTCTAAGGCTAGATTGGTGCGGTGGATTTTGTTACTTCAAGAATTTGATATCACAATCAAAGACAAGAAAGGCACCGAAAATGTTGTCGCGGACCATTTGTCAAGATTGACAACTGATTCGAGATCTGACATTACACCAATCGACGACTACTTTCCTGATGAATCTTTATTTTCTATCTCTACGATGCCTTGGTTTGCTAATATTGTTAATTTTCTTGTTTCAGGACAATTGCTAGCTCATTGGAGTACCCAAGACAAAAGAAAGTTCTTGAATGAAGTGAAGAACTTTTATTGGGATGACCCATATTTATTCAAATATTGTCCTGATCAAATATTTCGAAGATGCATTCCTGACAATGAGGTAAGTAGTGTTATTAAATTTTGTCATTCTGAGGCATGTGGGGGTCATTTCTCATCAAGAAAGACAGCTGCAAAAATCTTACAAAGTGGATTTTACTGGCCCACCATGTTCAAAGACTCACATGCATTCTGTAAGATTTGTGAAAATTGTCAAAAGTTGGGATCTATTTCGAAACGTCACATGATGCCTTTAAATCCTATTCTTGTCATTGAGATCTTTGACTGTTGGGGTATAGATTTCATGGGTCCATTTCCTCAATCATTTGGTTTCTTGTACATATTGGTCGCAGTAGATTATGTTTCAAAATGGATAGAGGCAATTCCAAGTCGAACCAATGATCACAAAACAGTGATAAAGTTTTTGAAAGAAAACATTTTAAGTCGATTTGAAATCCCTCGAGCCATGATAAGTGATGGTGGAACACACTTTTGCAACAAGCCATTTGAGTCTTTAATGAAGAAATATGGAATCACACATAAAGTTTCCACCCCTTATCATCCTCAGACAAGTGGACAAGTAGAGCTTGCTAATAGGGAGATCAAACAGATCTTGGAGAAAACAGTGAACCTTAATAGGAAAGACTGGTCTTTAAGACTTAATGATGCACTTTGGGCTTATCGAACTGCTTATAAAACATCATTAGGTATGTCACCTTATAGACTAGTCTATGGAAAACCATGTCACTTGCCTGTGGAAATTGAACATAAAGCTTATTGGGCTATTAAAGCTTTGAATTCAAGCCTTGATGATGCTAGTCAGCTGCGAAAATTGCAAATAAATGAGCTTGAGGAAATAAGAAATGATGCATATGACAATTCAAAAATTCATAAAGCAAGAATTAAAGAGTTTCATGACAAGAAAATACTGAGAAAAACATTCAATATTGGTCAAAAAGTCTTGCTTTATAATTCTCGACTCCATTTATTTCCTGGAAAACTAAGATCAAGATGGAGTGGTCCTTTTATTGTGAAACATGTGTATCCATATGGGGCCTGTTATATTGAGAATCCAAAGAATGGCAATGTTTTCAAGGTAAATGGGCATCGTTTAAAAGTTTATTTTGACAATTTTTCGGTTGAAAATGACTCTATTGAATTGAGTGATCCTGTATATAAAGATTGATTCCTTTTCTCACATTGTTTTGTGTTTTGTTGTATCTATTGTTTTGCTAGTCTCTCTTTCACCCCGGTCAAATGGCGGATAACGGTACTCCGTGACTTAAGTCGGTTCTTTCAGTTTCCCAAATAACTGATATTTGTATATATTTGTACAATTCTTAGCTCTTTCTTCCTTCTTTGAATCTCTTCTCTAATTCTCTTTTGAAAATGGACACCACTCTTGAAAAGTTGAAAAGGTATTTTCCCGCTTTGCCTCCAAATGCGATTAATAAAATTTACCGTGCTAGGTGTGCAAGATTGAGGTTGTTAATGAATCATGGAATTCCTGAAGATATTCGTTGGTTAATTGAAGCAAAGGTTCGATTATCAGGTGAGTCCTCCAATTCTTTCATTTCACACATGCCTGGAACAGGTAAAAGCACTTTTGCAAAGAAACGTCGTGCAAAACGACTGAAAGTCTGTCACAGATGTGCCAGATGGACTTGTAATACGACATGTCGTTCTTTAGGAATGGTATCTGTAAACCGTGAAGATAAGATACAATTCATTAAGGATGGTTTGAGTAAGGGGTCTTTAGATAATCTTTTGTTGACCCTTGAGACGCATCCTAGTGGAGATGTGCATCGTGTAATTCATGATTTATGGCCACAATTCCATAAAGAACATGATCGACTTAGTCTTGGGAATCTGACTAAAAAAGACCCTGTTTGCCAGTTTTTAAGAAAACTGGATGGGAAGCCTATCCCCGACCCATAGAGGGCGTTTAAGCCGTTCTTGGACGTAAAACCAAGGGAAGATGTGAGCCACAATCACAACTACCTGTACATACATGCTTTTTCAAAATAAATAATTAATAAAGAGAGAGAGAGAGAGAGAGAGTTTGTGAGACTACAGCTGGCATACATATAGGTGGTATGATTGCATTTTCACTTTTTCATCTATAAATTCTTCTCTTCCTTCCCTTCATTTCTACTCATCCCATACATTCATCAAATATAGAAGTGTGTAGAAATGGCAGGTTCCTCAAGTCATCAGATAAGAAATATTTGTGTTTTCGGTGGATCCAGTTCTGGGAAAGAAAAAGAGTTTTTAGAATCAGCAAATCATCTTGGTCGGGTACTAGCTGAGAGAAAGATTCATTTAGTGTATGGGGGAGGCAGCCTTGGGTTAATGGGAGGTGTGTCAATGGCTGCATTTTTAGGAGGCAGTCAAGTTTTGGGGGTTGTCCCCAAAGCTTTAACAACTGGGGACATCATTGGAAAAACAATTGGAGAGGAACTACAGGTCCCAACAATGTCTGACCGACTGAATACCATGTTTAGCCATGCTGATGCCTTCATTGCCTTACCAGGAGGTTTGGGCACATTGGAAGAAATCTTTCATATTTCATCTTGGGCCCAACTGCACATTCACCATAAACCTATAGGTTTGTTAAATGTTAATGGTTTTTATGATAAGTTGCTGTCTTTCCTTGATCAAGCTGTGGAACAGGAATTTCTAACATCTTCG
This sequence comes from Populus alba x Populus glandulosa, assembly GCA_033617975.1. Lineage (NCBI taxonomy): Eukaryota > Viridiplantae > Streptophyta > Magnoliopsida > Malpighiales > Salicaceae > Populus > Populus alba x Populus glandulosa. Next base: position 21,027,709 of record CM066148.1, read on the forward strand.
GCACGACAAATCATAATCTCTGCTGCTACTGCTGAACAATTGATTGACCAACTACAATCTTTCATCCCTATCATTGATCCCTGCATGAGTCGCCTAGATTGGTCAACTAAGGAAAGCCGTAAAAAGCTTAGATTAGATTTGAGCCTTCATCTGTGAAACCTTGTGTCTTTTGGTTTTATTAATAACATATTATTTTGTTATGTTACTTCTTATGTTTGTTTAAGTGTGTTTCAGGTTTGTCATTGTTCACTGTTGCAGGTGATGTCTTCTATACTCTATCTTTCTACCTTCGAACATTGAGGACAATGTCTCGTTTTGGTTGGGGGGAGAGGGTAGTAGTTTAAAAAAAAAAATACTAACTTGCTAACTGTTTTTGCTATTATTAAAACCATTTGACAAAATTGTTATTAGGATGGCAGAGTATGGAATCAATTTTATTGACTCTAGAGACGCATCTTAGTAAGTTTCATTACCAAGGTCTATCATAATACTTCTTGAAATATTCAGGTTTACAAACTCTCACATTGTTATCACTTGATTCTGCTCATATACTCATTTAACAAGTGTTATTAAACCTTCATTTTCACACACACACTTTAACATATGATTATGGGTTGCACATTGGATTATTACATTAATTATGTTCTTTTGTTGAAGGTAACAACTAAGGGAAAAGGATAGTATATAATTTGCAAAAAAAAAAAGAAAGAAAAAAAAGAAAAAAAGAAAAAAGAAAAAAGATAGTATTGATGATAATAAAACGTGGATAAGTTTGGTTTCGTAGCCTCCCTAACCTAAGCAATTAAGCCCGAATGGGTGTTTTAACACCTAATACCCTAAAGTCAACTGACTTGGGAGCTATTGGCCCAAAGCTTGTTACATGGGTTAAGGAGAAAAGCTTAAGGGAATCAAACATTGCACTATCTACGTATCAGTATCTGCAACCCGAGTTGTTAAGCTCGTAGGGGTGTCTCAACACCTAATGCCCTAAGACCAACTGGTCTGGGAGTCATTAGCCTAAAACTCGTTACATGGGTTAAAGATACATTGTGTTTTAAGTTGTATGTGTATATATATAAAAATAATAATAATAATAATAATAAAAAATCACAACCCAAAGAAGTTCACCTTAAACATTTGAACATAATATTGTTTTCTTCCAACAAAAGCCCCATCATCTATGTTTTCATTGAGCACACAAGAAGAAGGTTTATTAATATCTTGTTTAAGAAGTATGAAGCAGGAATATATATTTGATGAGAGTTTGTTTATCTGGATAGATTAATGGAAGTTGAATGATGAATGTCTTGCTTTGTGGAACTTGCAAATTGTTTCTCTATTTTAACGCTTTAGATTACTAGGGACTAGTAATAAGCTGGTTGGGGGGTGTGATTAGTACTTAAAAGTGCATGTTTATCAAGGTTTTATATCATCATTTTGTACTTGAAGTATCAATAACTCCTTAACTAAAGCATGTTTTATAATAACAAGTTTGATATTATAAGATACCTTAATTTATGGTAAATGCTCATTTTAAATGCAGGACTATCACATAAATAAAAGGATTGATTGATGAGTTTAAGCATTGAAAGTGAAAGGACAAAGAGATGGCCAAACTTAGAAAAGAGATGTCGGTGCAGTCCAAACCGGAACATTGCTCGGTAATTGGATCATATCTGGAGCTCTAGATTTCGGATTTAGGTCCACTTTATATGGATGGAAAGGTAAGACAAAGGCCTACAACTTTCATGGGAGCCCAAGATTTGAAAAGGTCGTTTTGAAGTCCAAATTGAAGGAACAACGAAGAAGTCCGAAGCTGTCCTGCAGCCCAAACACTATTTAATATTCAGCCCATATCTTGAGTTCTAGAAGTCCAAATGACCTCATCTTTTTTTTGTTGGAAAGCTGAGACAATTTCCTAGAACATTCCTGAGGATTCTGGGCAAATTATGATGTTAGCAATGACGTCTTGATCAGACAAGAAGATAAGGATTGTTATCTAGTCAAGATGTGGCCACCCACTCATCAATTAGTCAACAAATCAATAGTTCCAAATTTTGGCCTATAAAAGGAGGCACTTACCATGTATTGAGGCATCTTGGTGTTCAGATCAAGATCATGCTATTGCTTTCTCTCTTTGTATTGCTTATGTCTTGCTTTTATTAATATCAAGTTTATGCACTTCATTTCCTTTCCTTTACTTAGTTAACCTCTTTCTCATTTATGTTCTTATCTTGTTCATTTATGTTTCTTTCTTTCATTATGTTCAGCTAAGTTAATTATGTCAAGGTGAAAAGGGTACACTAATGGTGTAAGAATAAGTATAATATAAACTTACATGGACCTTAACGTTGGATACTAACATGTTTTATATTTGTTATCTTGTTCACTTTTAATACTTTGCTTGTTAAATGGTTAATCTAGATTTATGTTGTATAATATTTGGTACAACAAATACTTGGCACTTTCATAGCCCATACTGTATGGTTTAACCGACACCTGAGCTATGAAAGGAACTTGATTTGTTGTTAACATAAGTTATAATCATGAATGCCTGCCAACATTTACAAGTATTAGCTTTATTCGAATAAGATAATTAATGTAATCATGTTAACAATTTATAATCTGATTGGAACCTCCTTTATGTGTGGTTTCCAATTGAGTAATAAGAGTTTATATTATACTTGTTTGAAGTACCATTAGTGGATCCTCTAACCTTGACATTTGTTTTTATCATTATTTAATCCTTACGTTAATCTTTCATCTCAAAGTTCTCATTAATTTCTTCATCTTCTGCTTTTATTATTATTATTATTGTTATTATTTACATTCTGTCTATATTATATAATATATATCTTTGATCTTTTCATAAACTCAGTATATAGGCTGGAAACCTGTGACCCGATCTTTTAGATCATTCTCAGGTATAACAACGCCACGTACTGAGTATTATTATTGTTATTATTGTTGTTATTGTTGTTGTTGTTGTTGTATTGTTATTTATAATTTATACAATTAACCTCTCTGTGGTTCGACCCCGGTCTTGCCGGGTTATTTATTACTTCGACACTCCTGCACTTGGGAAAAGACATCAATCTTTTGGTCGTGTCAATAACCTCAATTGCGTTACCATTATCTATATTTCTATATACAGGATTATATTCTCTTAAGAGAATCCTTCGTAGATCTGGCCATGAATAGAAAACATTGTATTTGATCTTTTATATGTTATGAAATAAGATATGGCTGTCCACTAACCCTCTTAGCACAAAAATAAATAAATAATCAATATTGAGAGTTTATTTAAGATTATGATAGTGATTGTAATTTAAAATGTTTTTTATTTAGAAACATATTAAGATGATATTTTTTTATATTTTAAAAAATTATATTTGGTATTAGCGCATCAAAAAAAATCTAAAATTACTAAAAAATCAATTTTAAATAACAACAAAATATTTAAAAAAATTTAAAAACACAAATTCAACCAAATTACCAAACATTTCGAACTGAGCAGCCTAGATTTGTAATTTTCCGTTTGATGATACATAACCAACGACACTTTTTGTCTTGTTTGCTTTTTATCACTTTACTAGATTTGTAATCAAGCACACCGTTTGTATATCTAAATAGGCTCAACTAATTATACCAATGAAATATGCATGCATACCACACCAACTATTGTACTTCAGCTTCTATTATATGAATCTAGTCTATAAAAATCAAATCAAATTAATATATTGATTGGAGATATAGAAGTGGAGTGACATATAAAGTGTATCGAAAGTAAGATTCTCAAGCTCCAAAATTATGGTCCTATAACACTGCATAGTGAAAATCTATGATATTTTATAAAATAAGTTTGAACAATAATTTTCAATCCAAAACACAGCCTCCAAGATTGTTTAAGTAAAAGAAAAAAAAATTAATTAGTAAAACATTAATTAAATTAAAAATTATAATCCAAATTGAAAAAAAAATCTATAAAAAACAATGAAGAAAAATATCAAACTAAAAATTATAGATCTTATTTGAAGGTCTTCCCAACCTCTAATGGCTATAAAACCTTCACCCTGTGTGTGTGTATATATATATATATATATATATATATATAAAAGATCTTTATAATCTTTTGTTAAAATTTCAGTTTATTATAATAATTAGATTTAAAATTATACTTGTTTCACAAAACTATCAAATTAAATTAAATTTGTTATTTCTTTATTTCCATCCTATATTATTTTAACAAGTCCAGTCAAGAGCTCATTTGGATAGATTTATATTAATTTATCTAAATCGCCCATGTTTGTGGTGCTTTTGAATTTAAAAGGTTTAGAAATAATAAAAAAAATTGAATTTGAATAGTTTAAGCATAAATTAAAAACAAATCCTAGCTTAAAAATATATTTATAAAGGTTGCAAGAACTACCTTGAAAAAGGCAAAATGCTGACTTTACATGTAGTCATGATTATTTTAAGTTTAGAGATCATTTTTTTATGATAATGTGGTTGAAAACTGTGTAACAAACACTATGTTTTTTCATGAGTTTCACTAAAAACTTTATCTTAAAACCTTGATTATGAAAACATTAAAAATTATAACTTTTTTTAAATTTATTTTTTCAAATTATAACCGCAAAAGCTATTATTATGTCAAAAACACACTTAAACAACTGCCAATTGAATTTTTTCATTGACATAGATAATATCTCCAAATAGAATCCTCGTATTGATCAATTTAGTGTACTTATTATTTAAAAAATACATACATATTAATTTTGTAATTTTCATAACTCATCTTATAAAAACAACTTCTCCATTTCAAAAAACAAATATAATATATATATTAGTTTCAACAACTCTGATTAATTTTCAGTTTTAATAGAGTATTGACTACTAATATTTAGAAACAATGATATAATAGAATAGAAATTATTATAATTATAATCACTTTATAATTTATAATCACATAAAGAAGTTTAGAATCTAGATTTGTTTTTTGTTTAAAAGATATAACTATAATTTATAAGTTTTTTTTATTAATTATAAACTTTTTATATGAAAGACTAAATTATATGTATATATTAATTAGAATTATAATCTGTCTTGATAAAAAATAGAATTAAAAAATTAAGAACAATACATAGTGCATTCAAATAAAACAAATATATTATCGTACAAATTGATGTGTCATGTAATTAATATTCCATATAGATCTTAAAAATATTAGATGATAGTTAAAAATAAAAAGACATCATTTATTATATGAAAAAAATACACGATTTGTCCTTGTATGATTTATATATATGCACAGTATTTGTTTGAAAATTATTGGGTGTTTGTTTTTTTTATATATATAACAATGAAGATTTTGTACTCAATAATTAAAAGGAGCCAAAATTCATTGGAAAAGTATTGTAACCCAGATCCATTACTGAAATAATGTAACGGAGTTTTTACTATTCCACCAAAAAAGATTAACATTAGATTTAAAGGACAGTAAAGTTTTTACAGAGAATCTAATTGTTATTATTAAATTGACCGAAAATAAATAATTTTTTTTTATTGTGAAGTGAAGCAATGAAAATACCATTGGAATAAAAAACCTTAAACCTAAGTGTCATTGCGTATTTTTATATTTTTAAAATATTTTTTTATTATTATAATATTAGCTGAGCAAAAAATTGATATTTGATTAAATATAAAAAATAATAACCAATTAAAATGCACGGTAAAATAACAAAAATACTTTTAAAAGCAGAAATTTCAAGCTTGGAGTTAAGGGGCTTCCTAATCTTTACACAATGGTTTTGTTATGGTTATAAAGTTAGATTAAGGGTATTTTGATTGATGGTTAAAGAAAAAAGTATGATGTTTTGTGTTTCCCGGCATCAAAAAAATTCTTTTATTAGTTGTAAGAAAAGTTATCTTGTTCTTTTTTTGTTGATACGATGTGTGTCTCTGGTGGTAGTCCAGTTTGTAACTGGTTGACCTGTTTTTTATTTTTTTTCTTTCCTCTCTTGAAAATTACAACTTGGCTTTTTTTGTTGTTAGTATTTCAACTTTAATCCTTATTCTTTTGATTTTTTATTTTTGATATTGTCCCTTTTGTAGAAATTATATTTGTTTTTTTATTTCATTTTTCAATCTCAATTTACAAAATATTATATTCTCTAATTTGTTCCTTATTTTTTGAGTTTTAAATTTTTACCTTGGCTATTTTATAAAAAATTTATTGATTTTTAATTTCATCATTCAATTCAAAATGATCCTATCATGTTTTTCAATTTGGTCATCATTGTTTTGATTTCTAATTTTTTTTCTTGGTTTTTTTGTAAAAGTTATTATTCTTTTTAATTTTAGCCTTCAATTAAAGTATATATATTTTTTATTTTTTTATATCAATTATGACCCTTATTCTTTTGATTTTTTTTGTTGTTCTTTTACTAAATTGATTTCTCTTTTTAATTTCACAATTCAATCAAGTATAAAATTTATATTTGTATTTTGTATTTTGATTTTGATTTTTATTTTTTTTAATGCTATTTTTTTTTAATTCCCTTATATAATTGAATTGTTTTTTACAATTTTATTTTTCAATATTTAATTGATTGAGAATTTGATTTCATGATTTATTCATATTGGTTGAGTTGAGTCAAGTAACTCGGGTCAGGAGTTTGAAAAGTTTTTAAAAAATATTGTATAATTGTTTTATTTTTCTATCGAGTTATTTTAATTTCATGATTTAGATTGCAAGTTTGGTAAAATATCTTGGGTTGACTTAATCATGATTACAATGGTTATTGATTTTTCAGGACTAATATTTTTAATTTCTTTTTTTTTACCGCATTTTGGCATCAAAATATCATATTTTGCAAAATAAAAATAAAAAATAGTTTGGTTCTATAACAAAGCACGGGTATCGAGACTAGGTTATCACTAATTTTAATACTTTACATAGATAAATTGTCAACAACTCTTAATTAGAAAAATAGCAAAAGTTGATAAACAAATATATAAACTTTATGCTGTTCAGGAGTAATTAGTAGTATTTTAATAGTTATTTTTTAGACCTATTATTTTTAAAAAATAAATACAATCACGAGGGAAAAATTCTAAACGAAGATATTTTTATTATTTTTTATAAATCATTAAATCTATTTTCTCTTCTTTATTTATATCAATCTCTTTCTTCCAAAAAAAATCTAAAAAAACTAATAAAATATCACAGTAAAGCTCATTTTCACCATAAAATTTTCCAAACATTTGCGCAAGAACGGGAGGGAATTTACTAATTTATTTGAAAAAAACAGAAGAAGAAGAAGAAGAGAGCATTAATGCTATATATTTCACAAAGCAGAGTCCTTCAGCTTATAATTCTGATCTGGCAAGGAAAGAGAGAAAAGTGTTCAAACTTCAACCGCCTAAACCGTCAAGATGGAGCTGTCAGGTTCCAAGATATTGAAGATCTCGAGATCATCCATCAAAAAAAGATATGAGAAATTGACAGACACAACACAATGACACTGACACAACAACAATAATAATAAAATTTCAGACAGGACTTTTCTGTTTATGATATGTCCGCTACTGCTGCTGTAGAGAAAAAGAAAATACTCAATATCTTCAACTCTACTCGTTAAAAACTAAAATTCGAGAGGATCCACAAAATGACAACACTCTCACACGCATTCTCTGGTTGCCCTCTCTGGTCACGTCGGTTATTTTGCCGGCGGCTGGTCGCACGTGTGTCCGCTTCACTTCGGGCCCCACGTGTCTTTATTTTTCACGTTCTTTTTTCCCCCTCAATTAAAATGTCCTCACGCAATCAAACGATAAAGATCTCTCCACGTCGCTGATTAAGGATCAAACGTGGCAGTCCTTGAAGGCCAGTGTCGGCAATAAAGCTAGTAAACAGGATAAGAGCTCAGGCCCTGGACGTGATCCTTTGTATGCAATTGTCGGAGTTGCTCATCACATCAATAGAAGCTCAGACTTTATTTCTCCTCCTGCGTCTGGTGTTTACAAGGAAGAGCAGCATTCAGGACCCAGCTCTTGAGTAGAGAAATTCAGGCACGTTTTTAATATTAAATCTCACGCATGAGGAACTCTGGCTTCCATGATCTTACTCTTTATTTGCATCTCATCTCTTAATTAGGTCGTGGAATTGTTGGTCTTCAACATTATTATTGAATTGCGATAAATTATGTTGTTATATTAAATTTAGTATTTGGGTTTGGAATTCATTTAAAGTTTTGTGCTGATTCTCTATTTCGATTCTATACGTAATTAGTTAGTTAGGTAACATTTTTGTTTTTATAGAGTCGTGTAATAAATTATAACCAGGCTACTACATAATGATGGCCAGTTAGTGTTTTACATGCGTGGATCCGTGCTAAAAGGGGGAGAGTTGAGTGCGACTCTATATATTCATGAGATATGGAAAATTATTGAGTATATGAGGATTTAGGATTGTATTTTTCGACGTGTGCTAATCATTTTCAGATGAAAATCTCGGTACAATGGATATATATGTGTGTGGTCAAGCATGTTATGCCATGGGAAAACCGCCATGGTTTAATTAGAAGAGAGTGAACAAGAACAGTCAATTCTACTGAAACAGCAAATCAATCTTTCGTTTTGCCCCAAGTCAAGCTTTTGGCAAGGGACGATACAAGAGAGCGAGACCCCACATGTCGTCTTTTCTTCTGCTTTCGAAAGACATGATCTCTTGCTCCAAATACTTCTTGATGTGGGATCGTGTGATGTTTTTTGAGAACCACAGTCGCAATTAATGTATTTTGGAGGTTTTTATTTTCCTTCTTCAATCCTTTGAAGGGTTTTTTTCTCTCTTTTATTGACAAGTTTGTTGGGCGTACAAAATGTAACCATTCAATATGGTTGTGGAAAATGACACTTAAAATGCTAATGATGAGTAATTTGCTAATGCTTACCCAAATTTCAATCAATGAAGATGTAGGTGGAAATTCGAGTTGGAGTTTTTTTAATTAAAAAATTTGTTTTGCAATTTATTCATTGAAAATTATCTAATAAATATTTTTGTTGTGTCAGCAAAATAATCTCTCCACTTAAATATTTCTAAATTGGTTCAAAAAACATAAAATCAAACTAAAAAAAAACTATTTTAACCTTGATTAATTTTTTTTACCAAGATGAAGGCTTCAAGATGCCTTAATAGATTTTTTCTTGTTAAATGAAATTTATTAATACTAAGATCGGTTTTTTATTGTTATCATAATGAAATTTATTAATACTAAGATCGGTTTTTTTTTTGTTATCATAATGTAGCTAAATGATAATTTTTTTTGTTCTTTATTGTTTTTAAATGAGTTTTTTCTTCTTCTTTCAAATTTAGAGACTACAATATGAACAAATAAATTTTTTGAATCAAAATTAAAAAATAGAACTCAATTCAAGGAGAGAAAAAAGGATGTTGGTTGAAAAGCACCTTTTTATTAACTTTGAGATTATACATGTATTCTCTTCATATTTTATATTATGATCATTTTTCTTTTAATTTGATTGTCAACTACATTTGAAAATTTATCTTATAAAATTAAGTAATAAAATGATTATTTTGAAAAAAAAAAAAATATAACAGCTTCACTATTTTATAAACACAGTAATTTCTTCCTTTTATCATTGAGTATAGAGTGGAATTATTCTCTCTTTCTTATTTTAGGAGTACATGCATATTCTAATTACTTATAGGTGTTTAAAAGTGTGATGGAATTGTTTTTTAAATTATTTTTTACTTAAAAGTATATTAAAATAATATTTTTAATAAAAAATTATCTTTAATATTAATACATTAAAATGATTTAAAAATACTAAAATAATCTATTTAAAACAAAAACAAAAATTCAACCTTAGTTTTAACCGGAACCATATGAAATAGCCTACTCATAGCTTAAATTTTGTAGTTTTGTAAACAATATTAGAATACCAAAGAGTGTGATATCATTTTCAGTTTCTACTTTAGAATTTTAACAAACAGAAATACAAAACTTGTATATTTTGCATTTTTTATTTGAAAAAAAAAATAAAATCAACAACCACTGACATTATTTGCTATTGATTAAATTAATTCATATTTCTTTCAAAAAAAAAAAAGAGCACGTCAATCAATCAAAATGCATAATTCAAGCAAAAAGGGTAATGATTATAATGTCACGCGGAAAAAACCCATATCTATCTCGAAGAAGCATTTGCGTTTTCCTCTGCAAATATCTGTCCTGAGCCTGCAATCTTTACAACTTGATAGTTTCGCCAGCAAAAAGAATTCACCTTCATTTTGCTCTTTCAAGACGCCCCGTGCGAGTGATTAGATGACACCCCTTTGATACCGTGGGTCTATCAATCTTAGAAATTTAGATTAATTTATGAATTTGTTAATAAATTAAGCTTAATTGAGAAATTTTAAAGTATTCTGAAAATATTTTTCATTATTTACTCTATAAAAAAATAAAATATAAACAACAATAAAATTAAAAAAATAAAAAAGAAAGATGAGAGTTAACACAAATAACACTACCAGAAAATTGACAAATACAAACAGAAACATCAACAGAAGAATTTTATCGGTAGATTATGATGAAATTTACTCACACTATATTTTTTCACTGTATTCATTCGTATACACCGATAAAAATATTTCATCAATACATACCGAGAGAATTACAATGAAAAAACAAATAAAAAAAAAGACAATATACAATGACATGTTATTTTGACTGATAGAATGGCCGATAAAATTAAATTTTCGGTGAAGTTCATCAGTATATCTAAATGTAATATTTAATTTATGACTTAGAGAAACAAATAGCACCCCTTGCCCTCTAATTTTATCACAAATCAACCTCTCATTACAAATTCGGTCACCCCAACATTTAGTTTTAATATCCTTGTTTTAGTTTAAATTTTATTGAGGATTCTCCACTTCAATTAAGAAAAACTACCAATTTTTTATTTGAACTCAATTTTAAAATGTTAATTTTTATTGTATATTTTTGTAGTATATGTATTTTGTTTGAGTGTTTACTTATTTTATAGCTTTTTTCCCATAGAAGTTTGTTATAAATGTATGATATATAAATGTCAGGGTTTATTTGAGATTTTGTAATTATATTTGTTTGTAAATTGCTGAAATTTATTTCAAATTTGTGACTTAGGTCTTTTATGATGAAATAAATAATAACTTATTTAACGAAATTTTGATAATATATAGAAATTTGAATTTATATGGATAATTGATAATGAATTAAAAATAATGTTAAAATAGATTGAATATGTTTGAGTTAAATCAATGTTAGTTAATTTATTTAGTTAACATAATTCATTAATACATGTTGTCATTAATATTTTAAATAGGTTTGATATAAGTAATGGATGATTGTTCAAGGATGTATTGAGATTCATCTAAAGAGTTGATTAAGATGGATTATTATAATGAGATTCAGGGTTTTATTAATCACACACTATTTAATACTTGAAATATTAGTGGATGCAGTAATAGATATTCATATAAGAGGTGTAAAAATAAAAAAGTTTCTCGATCCAGATGTTGTAATGATGCATCTTCTACAAAAAAAAGTTCATGGAGAAATATTTTTGTTGATTTTCACATAGAGAACTATATATTCCTTACTAGACCTTTGTAGAAATGACGATTAGGTCAACTTCTAGCTCTAGAAACGTGCATGAAGTTCTAGATAACAATCATAATCCTTATAGAAATATAATTATGGATGTGATTAAAATGAATCAGGGTCGTGCCAATGCATATCCAATCATAGATAAAGAATCTAATGTAGACACTACCATGTTTTTTATCTTTTAAAATATTTTGATGAACCATTATGTGATAGGTGCACAAATCATAGTAAATTATCGGTTGTTGCATAGGTGTTTACCATTAAATCAAATTATAAGTTGAGTGAGACTGGTTATGATAGAATTGTGGAACGAGAGAAAAGCATTTTACCGTAAAGGAATAGGCTAAAAAAGAATTTTTATGTTGCTATATCCATGATGAAACCCTTTGACCTAGGATACTAAAAACTTAACATGTGTCTAAACTTCTGCATGTTGTACTATCTTGAAAATACAGAATTGACAGAGTGTAGAACATATAGGCATGCTTGTTATAAACTCAGAACTAGCAGGAGAATGATTATTGTTGCACATTAAAAAATTAGATACTTTCCAATAACACATAGACTGTAAAGGTTATTCATGTCTCAAAAGATTGCTGAACACATGGCATGACATCATTCAAATGATATGGTAAATGGAGTGATGATACACCCTTCTAATTATGAAGTTTGGAAACATTTTAATCCAGGTTGCATCTTTGGTTTTTAGTGGAATCAAGGAACGTGCGTCTTGGGTTATGTATAGACAGGTTCAATCCATTCGAGTCATTTAATGCTCTCCATTCTTATTGGCTGATGATACTTATGATTTATAACCTACCACTGAGGACGTGTATAAGGCTAGAGTTTATGTTTTTACTTATGGCCATACCCGGTCCTAATAGTTCCGGTTGGAATATAGATGGTTATCTATGATTGTTGATTAATGAGTTGAAGCAGTTGTGAGCATACGAGGTTTTTATGTATGATGTATCGAGGAAACATAATTTTCATAGACAACTTTGAAGTGGACTATTAATGATTCTCCTATGTATGGAACGGTTTCTAGTTGGATCACGCATGAAAAATTAGCATGTTCATACTATATAGAAAATAACAAGGCCTTCACAGTAACAAATGGTGGTAAAATATTTTTTTTTTATTGTCATTGATGATTCTTACCAACGAATCACAAGTACAAAAATAACTTCTTTATTGGTAGAGTTGAAACAAATGTTGCACCGTTGCTACTATTAAGTGAAAAATTGTTTGACATGGTGTCATAATATGATGATATTGTGTTTGGTTTTCAATCTGGTAATCAAAAGTTTCATGATTTTGGTTTAACTCATAATTGGATAAAGTGAAGAATTTTCTGGAACTCAAAGCAAGCTTACAAAACTCAAAGCAAGCTTCTCCTTAAACAATAATGCACAATTACTTGTCTACCAATGGTTTAAGAGTTTGTGCTTTCCTGATGGACATGCTTCAAACATATCTAGATTGTTGAGTTTAGAGGATTGCAGATTGTATGGAATGAAGAGTCATGACTGCTACGTATTTATGCAAACATTCATTCCATTATCTTACCAGGATTTGTTATCAAAAGGGATATGGGATGCACTCACGGAGATCGATCATTTTTTTAAAAGATATATAGTTGCAAACACAACACATAGAGAGGCTTGAAAGAAATATTATCCAGATAATCTGCAAACTTAAAATGATATTTCCTCCTTTGTTTTTCAACTCAATGAAGCATCCACCTATATATTTATCATTTGAGAAAAAATTTGGAAGCCCGACCCAATATAGATGGATGTATCCATTTAAGAGATTAGAAATTACACATGCATCGTCATTAAAGTTCTATTATCTTTTTTTTTTTAATTCAAAACATTTATTTAATTCTATACAAGTACTTGTTCACTCTTAAGAGAAAAGTAAAAATCAAGACACATGTTGAGCTTCTATATGTAAGGCTTATATTGTTGAAGAGATCTCAACATTTATATCCTATTATTTCAAGCCTTATTTAAGAATAAGAATTAACCGTGTTCCAAGGCATGATGACATTGGGCAATACCTTCAAGCAAGAACTTGTCAATATTCTCTCATCCTGGATGACTCGTACCTAAAAAACATTATGAGTGGAAGATGTTTGACAGAAATAGAATTTAGACAAGCACATAATTATGTGTTATTTAACTGCAATGAACTGATACCTTTTATTTAGTGAGTATAATACGTAACATGTCATTTCTTTCGAAAAATTTATCTCTTATATTATCATAAACTAATAAGTTGTTGAATTCTTTATTAGCAACATCATTAATTTTTAATGTTCAAAAACTCACTGCTGACTGAAATTCAAATCTTTCGATTATAAAATGAATAATTTTCATGTGGTTTAGAATATTGTAAAGACTGTTTAATTATTCTTATAGCTCGGGATACTTAATTTTGTTATTCATTTCTCATTAATTGTTAATAATTGTAATTTATGTATCAGGTTTATCAATTGGAAGAAAATGATAGTGTTATTTTTAATTTACTAAGTTCAGGTCTTGAAAGAAAGGTGAAATGCTAGAACGAGTATTTTATAAATAGATATGTGTTTTATATTGAAGAGCATGGTCAGGGTTGAAAAACATATAGCATTGAGGTTTGTGTTAAGGGATTGATTTCTAATAAATTTAAAAATGACTACTATGAGATGTTAGAAGATGTCATTGAATTGCAATATCATAGCAAGCTGAAAAAATAAGCAATTCAATTTCTTTTTCACATTTGTAGATGTTTATGGTAAATCAAATAAACAAGTATTGATGTTTACTTATGAAATAATTTAAAATATTTCAACTTAATTCCCTTGTTTAATGTAATTAATGCTTGAAAATAAATCATCAATATCGCATGCAAGGATTAAAGGATGGATTCAAGAAGTTATAGAAAGAATATCTCATATCCTTACTTTCTTAAAATTTTTAATTCTTTGAATCCATATTTTTCTTTTTTCTTTTTTACCAGAAATCTAGTTGAATGGTTAACCTTTATCTTTTTTTCCTTTTAATTTTATTTCAATATTCAACTCAAAAGGAGGTAGATGGTTGCAATAATCTATTTGTCTTTATAAAAGTTTTAATTTTTTTCTTTTATTTTCTTTTCGACCTCTATTGAAAAGCTTTCATCCAATTTTTATCAGCACATAAATTGAAAAACTATGGTGCATAATGGTGTTTTGAAACCCCACCATAGCCATGACCCGATGGCTAAAGGTTAGACAATCCATTGATAATTGTTTTTTTTTTAATATCACTCCCAAACAAAAAATCATTTTAGACAGTTTTTTAAGAAAAAACTAAAACAATGTCTTTTTAATAAACATAAAATAAAAATTACCATGTCATTTAATTTGATAGGATCAACTATATTAATGGTCTAAATAAAAATGTAGCTCTGTCTAAACGGTCTTCAAATTGTTTTATTATACTGACAGATAGCAAATTAAGATAATGAATAGAAATAATTAGGATTATATATATATATAGATTTTGCATGACTGAAAGGCAACCGTTGTAAACTAGGTAAGCCGACTTGAAAGGATATCAAGAAATCTTTTTGTCGACATATTATAACAATTTTAAAGCCTAGTGGTTTATTTTGCAAGACCTTACTATTTTTTATTCACTACAATGACAATCAACGATTAAATATGCCAACCATTTGCCCCTGTTTATTTTATTTTGCAAGCTTTCATCACGTGGTAGGCGAACCCAAAAAAACTGGAGTTTACACGTGAGCAGCATGCTTTGTAAATAAGACAAGCGGCGAAGGCTAAAGAATTGTTTAAAATCTCTATATGCTTACTTATTGTTTTTATATTTTAAAATTATTTTTATAAAAAATTAAATTTTTATTTATTTTTTTGTTTTAAATTAATATTTTTTTGTGTTTTTAAATCATTTTAATACGTTAATATAAAAAATATTTTTTTAAAATAAAAAAACATTATTTTAATATATTTCTAAATAAAAAATATTTTAAAAAATAATTACAACCATGCAAAAATAAAATAAAATAAAATACTGAAACATTCAGTGAAGGATTGAATTTTATATGCCAATCAAACAATATAAGTACCAAATCTGACCATTCAAATTCAAGTTGGATAATCAGTGCAACATAAAAAGAGGAACAATGATGTCCTGAAAAATATATTTATTAAAAATCAAAATATTCAACTAAACATTTTGATTTTATATAGATAGTTTTTGAAATTGTGATAGAGTTTATTTTTTAAAGTGTTTTTTATTTTAAAATGATTTAAAATCATAAAAAAATTAATTGAAAATTTTTAAAAACATTGTTAGAATGCCTAAAGAATTTTAAAAAGTTGTTTGTGACTAAGGATTCAAATCTTGAGATCATTCTCCACCAAAGTTTATTAATTTTTTTTAAATGCATTATATCAATGTGTAAGATGTATTTAGTTTCAATTGATATTGTGAATTGATTTGAAAATACCCTTATAATTGGAGGGGGAAAAGCTATCCACGTTACATTATAATAAAAAAAAATACCAGGTACATAATCTTTATAGAAAGCTTGTTCTTGTGTGTGTTTAAAATAATGGAGGTAGGGCCGCAATTTAAAAGAAAATAAATGGTAAAGAATAAAAAAGCTTTATTTGTATCAAGATATCAAAGAAAGATTTGTTTGTAATTCTTTGAATTCATTTTGCGTTTACATGGAGGGGAGACAAATATAATAAAATTGTCTCCGGACATTGTTTTTGGACATAAGGTCCATTATAAGCCACTTGTCAGGGTAGAAGTTGACTCGCAATCACGTGGATGGTTCATCCAATGAGGATCTGTGATTGTATTCAGAAACTTTTTTTACTTGCCGCGTGGAAATTAACCATTTATTTACGGGGTGATCTCCACCACCAATATTTTCAGCTTTGTGGGTAACATAGTCATATATCTAGTTAATATATTAAATTCATGACTCGAGGTATTAAAATAATATAATGTTTTAAAAATTAACTTAATTTAATTTAGATTGACCTGTCAAATTCACGATTTAATTATGAACTGAGATAACTTCATAAAAAATAAATCAAAATAAATTATGAAACTCAATTTTTAATTACCCATATCGAACCTAATGTTAAATGATAAAATTTGTGAAAAGTTTCAATAAAAAAATGACACAAAAAATGAGTCAAGCCAACCTATGTTAACCCATTGGGCATTATTCCCAGATTATAAACCTGAGATAATCTAATATAAAGCAAATCAAGATAAATTATGAAGTCTAATTCAAAATCAAACGTAATATTAAATGATGAAATTGGGAGAACATAGTCAATTAAGAAAAAAACTAAGTCAATTAGGTTAATATGTCAAACTCGCAACCCGAGTCATGAGACGAGGACAACCTAATAAAAATATAATCTAATGTTCAATGACATGTGACCCGAGTCACGTGACCGAGATAATTTCTTAGAAAAAAAAACAACTTGATTTAACCGAGGTTAAAAGACCAAAACCTGCGACTTTGATCGTGAGATCAAGATATCCCATAAAAAGCATATCAAAACAAATAATGAAGCTCAATTATCAACCGATATAGTGTTGAATGATGAAATAGAAAAAACATTAATTAAAAAAAAACACAAGAAATAACTCGAGCTTACTTGGGTTAACTCGTTAAGCACTATTCTCAAGTCATGAGATTAAAATAACATAATAGAAAATACACAAAACAAATCATGAAGTCTAATTCTCAATCAACTCAATATTAATAGATGAAATTGAAGAAAAAAAAGTTAATTAAGAAAAAGGAAATAAAACCTAAGTTATCGGATTAATTCGTCAAACTTATGACTCATGTCATTATAGTATGATAATTCAATAAAAAATATATAATATTAAATGATAAAATTAAAAAAAAACATTAATTGAACAAAAATTAAAGAAGAAGAACAAAAAAACAAAGCACTATTTCAATGAATAATGTTTGGTGAGGAGGGATTCAGTAAAACCCCAATCAACCCATCAACCCAATATTAAATATGAGTTTGGAAGAAAAAAAGTTAATTAAGAAAAAAAATTAGTCCGGTTAATCCATCAAACCTGCAATCCGTATCATGTGAGTGTGATAACTTAATAAAAAATAAAAATAATATTGAAGAATAAAATAAAAAATTTAATAAAAAATAATTAACATAGAAAAAAAAAAGCAAAACATTATTCTAATAAATAGTGCTTTGTTAAAAGGGGGTTACACTAAAACCTTTTTTTTTTAGTTTATAGATAATTAAAAAATATAAATTCATTGAAAAATTAAATAAAAATAAAAAAAGCAAAGCATTACTATAATGAATAATGTTGTGTGATGAGAGGTATAATAAAACCTACTCTTCTAATTTATAGTTAATTGTAAGTGAGCAATTAATTAATGGAGTAGATATACTTGCATTTTCTTATCTTGCATTTAATATATAATAATGGTAAAAATTAGAAAGTTTTATTTTTTTTATAGAAACAAAAGAAAATATTTGTTTATATTTACTAATGATATTTTCTAAGGTTTAGCATAGATTATAAATGAATTTGAAATCAAGAAAAAAATAAATTTATAAGACTAAGATAACTCTATATAAAGCAATTGAAAAAACAATTATGAAGCTCAATCCTTATATAACCTAATATTGAAAGAGAAAATTAAAAAAAAACTAAATAAATAAATAAAAATGTTGAGTTTTTAAATGATGAAATTGATTAAAAAAAATATATTCAATAAAAAATGATAAAAAAAAATAAACAGACTCTACCCTGGTTAATTTTCTAAACTCATGACTCGGCTCATGAAATCAAGAAAATTCCATGAAAAGAAAATTCAAAAAAATTATGAAACCAATTACAAAATAACTAAAAAAATATGTTGTTTTTGTTCATATATTTTAATTTATCTAATGTTTATATAGTTTTGAGCTTTGTTTTCATTCAATGCTTATTTTTGTTTGTTTTATATTTTCTTGGAGGTTTTCAATGTTTAATTTTTTGTAAGAACTTATTGCACGAAAAAGTTCAACTAGACTAGGGTTTTCTTGAAATTCATTGTAAAGCTACCCGTAGATTGCTGGAAAGAAAATCATGCAATTTTTGCTTGTATTATAGTTTTTATTATTGTTATTATTATTACTTTGAACTTGGAACTGTTCATAGATGTTTCTAAAACAATTATTTATCTATTTACTAACTATTTATTTTATGTTTTAGGTGTGCATATATTAAGACACATCTAAGTCCTTAGTATTCTTTGTGTTACAGAGAAGTTGATTATTTTGGAAAATTTTGTTCATCATCCCTTTTTTATTTTTTTGTTTTAAAAGTATTTTTAAAAAAATTTAAGAGTTTTTTTTTTAAATTAATATTTTTTTTATGTTTTCATATTATTTTAATGTTATGATATCAAAAATAATTTTTAAAAATAATAAAAACAAATATACTATTTTGATGCATTTTCGAGTAAAAAACATTTTAAAAAACAATCGCAGCCATCCTATTTTGCTCATTTTATTTATTAATGCTAGAAAAACCAACTTTGGAAAGGAAATGAACATAAAAACTTGAAATGATTGAAAATAATTTTAACAATTTTTAAATATAAATGATAAAAAAAGGAATTTCTCAATAAATAAACGAGAAATGAGAGTATAAAAAATCGCCCATTCATGCTTAACAGCTAATGTGTATTATTAAATTTCCATATACAAAATTTTTGTGTTCTTATATACTACTGATAGAAAAAGAAATTATGTACCGAAAGTTTATAAGGAAACAAAATCAGATATACCATTCCCCTAGATAAATAAATAAATAATAAATTAAACAATTATATGCAATTTTAAATTACCAAGATCTTTGCCTGAAATCACTAATCAATTGAGTAACGTACTGGATTTATAATCCCATCGTCAGGCTGCACTAACCAACTAATTAATATGATCTGTTGAAAAGTGATCTTGAAAGAGTATTTCTGGAGAAATTAGTATTATTTAAGATTTTCTTACTGCACCCCTTAACCCGAGAAATTTAAATGCTTTGTATTTTATCCTCTCTGTTTTTTTTTTTTACTAATTTGTCAAAAAGAAGTGTTATTTTTATCAAATCTCATTTTTAACATGAATGGGAAGTATAGAATATAGATAGACATATTGACAACTAATATTTGTGTATCCTCTGATTTTTTAAAAAAATATAATAATCATTTTTATGAGATATAAATTATTAAATTAAAATTAAATAAATATATAGGTAGTTATTTATTTTTTTATTATTTAGTTTTTTTACCTAATCTATATCATTGAATTTAAATTAATAACTATAAATCGTCATAATCTAAAAGAAACACAACAAGATTAAAATTAAGAAAGAAGAAGGTATACAAGTCGTAAATTAATTCGCTAAACAAATAAATAACCACTTGCAAGTATAAAATTTTCCCTATTCTCCAAGAAGAAAATTATAAAAATAAAAATACCTACCAATAACACGGCTAAAGGGGTTAACGTGAGTTTGGAAGGAATTTTCTATATTTAAACAAATATTCACTTTGTTCTCGTTCTCAACCATCTCATTCTTCAAACAGACCATCATTGAGAGAGAGAAAACTAAGAAAGCCAGAGCTCAGAGAGGGAGAGAGAGAGGGAGATGGAGGATACTGAATCCAAGTTTAAGAGGGTTTGCGTGTTTTGTGGGAGTAGTTCAGGCAAGAAAGCCAGCTACCAGGAAGCTGCTGTTGAGTTGGCCAAGGAACTGGTAATTGTATTTATATATGTATACACACACACACACACACACACACACACACTTCATATCAGCTCACAGATACAATGGATTTCTCCTGGTTCTTTTAACATATTCATCCCTACCATTCAACATTTCTTTCGAATAGCTTTTCTTTAGACCATTTCCAACTTGGGACAATTTCTTCTTTTTTGCACCTCTTTTTTGTGTTCTTTTTTCGCCCTTATCTCTTTCTGGGTCTTAGAAATTCAACTTTGCTCATTGAAGGAGAGATTCTAAAATTTTCCTTCAATCTTTTGGGTGAATATGTAACAATATTTCAATGTTAATCCTTCATTCAACGCGCAATTTGGTTAAAGTTATTATCTTTTTTTATGGTCTTGGTTTTGGCTTTTAGTGCGCAACAAGACACCTTCTTTTTAGATTCTTCAATATTTTCATCGTCTATTTCTTTTGTTTTTGAAAAAAAAAGTTTGTATATTTATTCATTCCATTAGCCTGAATGATTTTGCTTCATGTTTCTGCAAATATACTTCTTTGTTTTTTTCCCCTTCTTCAAGTACTGGGTGTGGGAGTGGTGGTGGTGGTGGTGGTGTGTCTGCAAGTTGCCACAAAACAAGCTTTCAACGTGGGCTTATGATTGTTAGAGAAGTTAGCTGGGGGAGAGAAGGTTTAGGGTTTATGTTAGGCATGAGAGACTGCTAGCTGTAACCTGCCTGTCAGTTGAGCAGCCTTCTTGCATGATCCTTTGTTTTTTTTTTTTGGTTTTGTAAATTTAATTTCAAGAAAAAGAAAATATTAAAATCTAAATAAAAACAAGATGAATATTCTTTGGTTAATCCCCTGGGGAACCAAACGTGCTGCCTTGATATCATGACTCTTTTAAGCGTGTTCCCTTTGGGCACTACTTCACAAACTCAAACTCCATGATTTTTGTTTATGGGGTTCCCTGCCAGTATTTTTTTTCACTCAACGGTCTTTATAGTTTTTATTTGTTCCACTGGAAGCTTGTGATTATTATTGTCATATAATGAATTCCATGGTTAATTTATTGAATCATACTAATGAATATCTTGTGGTGTTGATGATTGTTATTTGTGACACGTGTTAACTGGGTTTGGTTTTCTATGAGTCTTGAAGGTTGAGAGAAGAATTGATTTGGTCTATGGAGGTGGGAGCGTGGGGTTAATGGGCCTTGTTTCTCAGGCGGTTCATGATGGTGGGCGCCATGTTCTAGGGTTAGTCCCTCTCTCTCTCTCTCTCTCTCTCTACTCGATCTTTACATCTTTGGATGTCAAGTAAAAGAAGTCTGCTTCACAAGACAAGCATCATTTTTTCTCATTATAATAGTTACCTTCCCCTTTGGTACATTGAAATGGGGTTTGACAGACATTCTTTTGCTTATTTGTTTATTACTGTCAGTTTTTCCTCTTGAGCCATGCAGATTTCCTAATTTCCAATGAATTGGAATTCCCATTTCTCAAACCTACTCAAAGCCAGACATCATGGGATCAAATGCTGGTCCAGACAGAAATGAGGAATTTAACAATTTCTTTTCTTAATTTCTTCTTTTGAATCAAAAAGTTGTGTTTCGAACACGTTAATTTTGTAGCTAGTAACCGTGGACGTGGTACTGAATTTATTATTATTGGTTTGTGCTTATTATGACCATGGCTAGAGTTCTATTCAGTAAAAGCGAGTGTTTAACTAAAGTTTGGGAAGCCTTTTGAGCAGCCTTGATCATGAGTTGGATAAAGTGGATCTGTTTTGGTCCTTGCAATGTCAGTGTAATGCTCCCATGTCTTCCTGTTAGAGAGAAAGAGACTGAAAAGGTTGGTAGAAAGTATGCAAACTTTAAGGCAGTGATTGGAGCACCCTTCTTTTTCATGAATAGGAAAGCAGTTGCAATTTTGATTCTTAGAAAGACCTCGCTACCCCTGTAGTAAGTAGTGTTGCAAGATTGGAGGCCTGATTGCTTCCTTAAGATCAATAAAACTCACTGACCTTTCAAAAAAATCTTCACATGCATTTTCTCTTTGAACCTGTGTTGCTTGGGATATTGTTCCTGACTTGCGGTTTTTGGATTGCTTTCATCTTGCAGAGTTATCCCAAGGTCCCTAATGCCCAGAGAGGTATGTAAACAAACACTAAAACACCCTAGTATAAAGCAAAACCTCAGTTTTGTTTTCCATGATCATGTGCTTTGTCTACGTTAATGGCAGTAAAATTATGCAATGATAAGACAATATGATGTCATTGGACACAGTTAGTCTGTTTTGTTCTGCCACTGTCTTTGCATTTCGTGACCCATCTGTCCATTCAGCCAAGCTCCTCAATTGTTTATTAACACACTTAAATATTAAGAAGCAGATGTGTGTTTGTTGGCTTTTAAAAGAAGTCTAACACTGTGAAACTGAACGAGGCATTGATTAATGACAAGTACTAAATATTTTGTAATATATACAATCTTTTTGCAGGTAACAGGAGAGCCTGTCGGGGAGGTTAGAGCTGTATCTGATATGCATCAAAGGAAAGCTGAAATGGCTCGCCAAGCCGATGCCTTCATTGCCCTCCCTGGTAAGGATTCGATACGTAGACTATTTTATGGGATGTGATGAACAGTATATGCAATGTGTTAAGAGGTTCTTACAATCACAAATCAAGCATCAAGACATAATTCCCATGCAATTGGACATGTATGGTCATGCATTATAGTAATTTTTCACAATGTC
Organism: Populus alba x Populus glandulosa; assembly: GCA_033617975.1. Classification (NCBI taxonomy): domain Eukaryota; kingdom Viridiplantae; phylum Streptophyta; class Magnoliopsida; order Malpighiales; family Salicaceae; genus Populus; species Populus alba x Populus glandulosa. The sequence continues at coordinate 21,050,917 of CM066148.1, forward strand.
CTTAACTGTGATCTTTGTTAATGCCAGGGGGCTATGGGACACTAGAAGAATTGCTTGAAGTGATTACATGGGCTCAACTTAATATCCATCACAAACCTGTAAGAATTTTTCTCCTACTTTTTTATTTTATTTTTTATTACGTATCCAGATAATCAACGTCCTGTGTCATTGCATAACAGAAAGTCAAACCATGAAATCATTATGAAGAAAAGATTAGTTAAAATGATCAACTCTCTCTTATCCAAGAACAACAATGATTAACACGCGCGAGCTACAATTATGCTTTTCCAAAGGCATCAAAATTTAAATGATTCCATTTTATTAGCAATTGTCTCTTACAAGAAAAACCTAACTAAAAGTATATGCACTGATTTCATCTTTAATTGCTTTTATTATCATTTTTCTTTGCTTGATTAAGAAACTAGCAGAGACAAAAGGATGGGTAACAAACTGAATTTTACTAGAACAATCATTGATTCTCAGCTTAAGATGACAAGCTATGATTATCGCCCATGTGTCAGGTTCATTTGCTTTTATTGGACATTTACATGGCTATTTTCAGAAAGCATCCAACATCTGCGCGGCAAGTGTCTTTTTTAACAAGGGATAAAAAAGAATTCTTCGAACTTTGTTGGGTAGCTTCGTTAACAATGAACAGGCATGATAATCCATTTAATATTTGTACAGCATAAAGAATGATTAAAATTTCATAGAAATTCGTTTAAATGAACCACAACGTAAAGGTATCTTGTTTATGAAGAAAGGAGTTCAAGGTGCTGTACTTTTATGTTACTAGAAAATTATCAAACTAAAATGATGGGAATTGAAGACAGTAGTATGCCCTGACCAGCAACTTTCTCTTATTCTTTAGATCATTTCCCCATAACATAGCAGCAGCCGTTATTGTTGCGTCACATGTTTCCAGTTCTACAACTCTTTGTATATCTTAAAATATTTTAGCTCGCCTGGAAGCTTGGAATGTGTCAGATATGTCATGTTTCTCGAGTTCACGGCTGTTTGGTTGTTGCATACGCTTCTAAAGCTAACCTGACGCCATCTTGGTCAATAAATGTTATGGATTGTGATAGAGAACTAATGTAGCTTTGAATCAAATCATGTGGCCCTTCAATGGATTCACATGGGAAGATTAGCTTAAGATATGCCATCTTCAAGCAATATAATTCATTGGTAGGATGTCCGTCTGAATGGGAGAAAGTTCATAATAGAGACTTAATAAAATGCGAAGGTCTGATGGTCAAAACAATGGTGTTCTTTAATAGTAGGTTAGGTTAATTTGGTATTTAAAATTAAGATGTTTCGGTTTCGGTATCATTAAATGTAGTTTATTAGGGGATTAAGCAGGTGGGTCTTTCATGTTATTTTTGCAGGTGGGCCTCTTGAATGTAGATGGATACTATAATTCGCTGCTGTCTTTTATCGACAAGGCCGTTGATGAAGGCTTTATATCGCCTGCCGCACGTCGCATTATCGTGTCTGCGTCCACAGCTAAACAATTGTTCAGACAACTAGAGGTAAATGCTCCCTTCTCTTGCATAAAACATGGTTTTTTGCTTGACAATTCAGAGGGTTAACTTTTTATTACTTGGTGGATTCACATAACCTAATTATGTATACATATCTCATTGTTTTTTGGGTAACTTTTTGTTACTTCAGGATTATGTGCCAGAACATGATGAAATAACAGCCAAGTTGGTGTGGGGGGAGGTTGATGATAGACTGACTTGCGTGTCTGAATCTGGGGTTGCCTAGGAATCTCTTTGCTTGGGTATATACAACATGGACTTCGGTTTTGCCTGCTTGCTCAGCGTGATACAGGTATATACGGTCTTGTATACCGTATACAACAAGCTTTGAGAAGAAGAGCTTTTTGGGTTTCTTTTTGGCATTGAGTCAGCTCTGATGTCTCGAAGTCCAATATATATAATGTAATGGAAAAGGAGCTCCCCTTTTTCCCTTTTGTGAAACTTGGAAGGAAGAAATGGAATCAATTCAGGCTTTTTTATAATTCTGTTTCCATCTTTAGACGAGAAGGATGGTATTGTGTATTTTATGTAGTCAAGTTGACCAGATCGAGTAATTAAAAGAAGAAAAAAAGTAATTTTATCTACAGTAGAATCCATTAAAGCTGAACTAATACAAATTGTTTTCCTGTTTGTAAAGTAAATTTAACAGAACACCGACGATCACGTTTTAACCATTTTTAAGCATCAGATAAAGCTCCCTCGTATGGCTGGCTAGTGCTTCTGGCATCCAAGTGACCAGATTATCTGAACCTTTTGTCTCAGCCACCCCACGTTTTCCTCTATGATGATTCAGGTTTTATGAGCAAATGCAGCTCCTGATATTAGACATGACTGAAAGGAACAAGACAATTATATTTTACGGAGGGACGGTGACGTTGAAAATAATTGGTGCATGTTCAAGGACTAATTAAAAATAAGATTTATTTATTTTTAAGTTAAACACTTTGTTGAAAAATATTCTTTTCTAGATGAGTGCTATACATTAAAATATTAAAATTTATAAAATCAATTATGAATGAATACAAAATTAATCTTAAGAATTCTTCTTTGATGGAGTTGGGAAAAAAACCAAAATTCAATCATAAAGATTTGTCCCATGTTGGTAAACAATTGTTTTCTTTTCTCTTCCAAGGCTTACATGTATATAGCCTTTGTCCCACATAAGAAAGGATGCAATCCCAATCACTGATTAGGATTCATGATGCAGGTGAAAGTTAAAAATATGAACTTGAAAAAAAAATTATTTTTTATAGGTATTTGTCTATAAAAAATAAAAAATAAAATTTTTTTTTATAAGGTTTATGGTATCTTAAATAGACTAGAAACTCGTGACCGAGTTAATCTAGAATTATAAATAAAAGAAGTATAAAATCTAAAAATAAAAAAAAATCACAAAAAATGTTAAAATTGAAGGCATTAGCGAGATTTTTAATATATATATATATATATATATATATATATATATATATATATATATATATATCTGACGGTATGCATAATAATGCAGTGGCTGCTAAAAGAAAAATAATTTCTAGAAATTTAAATAAAAATTTGAGTGCAATCCAACTGTCAAATAAAATATTATGATTCTTTTGAGCTGTTATTCTTGTCTAATGCGATCAGATTTTTTTTTTTTTTAGACATGTCCTATTAATTTATAAATACATCTGTCAGACAATTCACGTAATTTATCTGGAACATATCCTCATTTAATTGTAGTAGACTTATACTTAACTGCTTAAAGTTACCTGTTATCGCTAGCCCGACTACATCTGTTTACTTCTGCAAATAATTTTCTTCTTCTCCTATGATTTAGTTTATATCACATGGAATCATCAAAGTTTAAATAGTTGAAACACCCCCTCCTTAGTTCCCAACCAGAATTCAATATCTTGGAGAAAGTATTATCTTTCATTTTAAAATCAGTATGTGGAAGATCAGCACATTACGACACAAGGGAGACTAATTTGAAGTTTTCTGCAAGGCAGTGCACCTCGCATGTCTTCACGTCTGGGCATTAATTTACTACGCTCCAATAGTTTCTCCCACCAATAAGCAATCCTCTAGAATGATTCGGATTATTTGAAGACGTTAAGTGACACATTATCAGAGTATCTTTTAGAATATTTGATCTTTTAGGTCATGATAAACCAAATAATGTCCGAGAGGGAACGGCTTCTTGTTCATGGAGTTTTCCATCTTTTTTAACAGCCATTTAAAAAATACAACATCCTTCATAACACGAAACCCATTTTAAGATTCCAAGTCTTCTTTGCAATATATATATATATATATATATATATATATATATTTGGATTTGAAATCGAAATGATATATAATGAGGTGCGAATTCACTTTAAGCTTAAGCTAACATTTGAAAATTGGATTAAATAATATTCCCCGTTTCTCTTTAATTTCAGTTAAGCATGGAAATTAAGGAGTAGTTCCCTCCGTTGTTGTGGGAGATTGGAAGCTAAAGAATCATATTTTAAGGAAGCCGTGATTCAAGCTTGTGTCTACAAGTGAGAGGCACATGATCTTCTTTTGTTAATGTGTGATTGCATTTGATTGCTTGCGTCTAATACAATCTTTCTTATTAACTTTTTTTTTTTTACATTTCAAAAGTATTTTAAAAAAAAAATTGAAAATTTTCATTTTTTATTTCAAATTAATTTTTTTTATATTCCAAAATCATTTTAATAGGCTAAAATTAAAAAATATATCATTTTAATATATTTTTTAAAAAATCATTTTAAAATAAAATTACTACCGAATTCCAAACACAAACAGTCAACCATTGCATGGTCACCTAATTGAAGGCACTTGGTATTGTTAATTACAGGGGACAGACATGAAAAATAGACAATCCACCAAGCAACAATTGATGGATCACAGCCCGGCTATCAACAATTGATGGTGACATTGCGATGATAATACGGAGAAAACCTAACACATAACACCCAGATTACAAAAATGGCATTGCCTTGAGGTGTGTTTCCAAAGTTTGCATATTTTATTCCAAAGTTTGCATAGGACTTCGGCAATGGCAACCTGGCTAAGCCCACCCAAATCTCAGTCGTCTGAAAATGAAAACCAACGGAGTTTTTGGAGTTCGGCGGGTCAGCTCGTGCACCACCAAATCTCAACCCACTGAAAAGCATCCCCATTCTTGATGCTTTTGTGATTCATTCTGTTGTGATTGTGTGTTGAATTGAGATAGAAGCTGATTATACTGCCCAGGCACCCTAGAATTGGGGATTGAAATGAAGCCATTGTTTTCGCAATATCATTCCATTACAAGGAAAGAGAAGAGCAGAGAGAGAGAGAGATTCCTGTCCAGTGAGCTTATTCCGAAAATTGCTACTCAAGACTCGCATGTCTAAAAAGACATTACACGATATATAAAAATCGTTTACATCTCCCTAATTCACACTTCACAGTGATACGAAATTCGCGATGCAAATGCTAACCCCTCTATAATGCGGCAAAGTAATCCTTGCTCAGTTTTGGGTCAGGTTTCATGGACTTTTCACCAGGCTTCCACCCAGCTGGGCAAACTTCATCTGGATTTTCTTGCACATACTGCAAGGCCTGCACGAAAATGCAAAAGCAAAAAACGATTAAACAGAAATCAATCAGAATGGGAGAACATATGCATGCCCAAAGGCACTTTAGATCTATAATAAAACCAAGTCTTAATTTACAAAATCTTCCGATTTTAGAATATTGTTCCCTGTATTTGTGAAATCACCTGGAGTGTTCTCTTTGTCTCGTCAACACTACGCCCAATGGCAAGGTTGTTAATGGTGGAGTGTTGGATGACTCCTTCTTTATCAATGATAAAAAGTCCTCTCAGAGCAACTCCCTGAAATTAAAACCATAACTAAATAAATAAAAGGAATGCAGAGGCAAGGGCTCCTCCTCCAAGCAGCGTGCAGAGGCTGAATGGCCATGGTGTTTAATATGAGAACCCTTTTCCCAACATTATCAGACAATGGGCATTGACTTCAGGATCCACAGGACCACGAAGAGAATAAACAAGACAGCCTGATTCCCGTTCAATAGAGAACTAAATGTGCATGAGACCTATGTCACAATAGTTTAGCTTTGTACTGAATCGTGCCAGTAATAAATGGAAGACAACTAATGCATGGATGTGTGCATGTACACACATTAAAAGAATCGAAGGGGGTTATTGTGTTCTTTTAGAATGACTAAAAATAAAAAAGAGCTCCTCGTACCTGATCAGGGATTAACACTCCATAAGATTTTGAAATGGATTTGGTGACATCGGAAATCAAAGGATACTTCAAATCTCCAAGCCCACCAGACTTTCTATCTGTTTGGACCCAGGCAAGGTGCGAGAACTGCACAAAGAGTATCATGGCATAATCAATATCAATAAACAATTTCTGATTTTTAGTCCAACACCAAAATCAGGATACAGCAAATGGATAGTGGATACTTCCATTCGCTGTGATCAATATCAATAAACAAACTTAGAAGCTAATTTTGTCCAGAAAATCAGCTGTGATCAATATCAATAAACAATTCCAGTTATTAACGCAAATGTTTATGTATTACTAGAACAGACAAAAGCTTATGGAATACTAGCCACTGAGCAGTAATGACCCAACTTGCTACCAAAAAGGTTGCAATTGCATTATATGAAGATTATAACTTCTATAGCCAAATTCAATAGATTTATGACAGGAACCAAAATTGAGATTCTTTACACTAATTATCCGTTCCTATTTTCTTCTTCAACCAAGTCCAAGTTTTGTCCATCACAATATTCACTTCAGCTGAGCAACTCAGAATGCTGAGATTTGAGTCATACAGTTTCAAAATACACGCAAAGGCCATGCAATTTTCTCAGTTGTTCTAGCAAGGAAGGCCCTAATTATTTCTGTTAAGGAAACCAATACATATACTGATATACATACATGCAAAATCACCGCAACCAAGCTTTAATCCAAGCAAGCTTAGGTTGGCTACAAGAATCCTTTCCCCCACCTCACAGAAACAAAAGTTTTCAATGAGATTATCTAGAGACATTATCTAAATGTGTGTGCTGTGTGCGAGCCAGATCATCAAATAAAGTTGAAAACTTCAAGTGAAGACATAAAAACCACCAAAGTTTCAGGCCGAAGTCATACAACTCCTAGGATTTTGTTTCTTGATTTTGAAAAAACAAAGGAACATACCACACTGTCGACTGAAACACCCAATACTTCTGTGTTTATCTGCTTGAATTCCTCATAACGGTCACTAAAAGCAGTGATTTCTGCACACAAGTGGGACAAAAAAAAAAATTGAAGAACAATTAGCATCCACAACTCATTGAAACTTCAAATTACATTTGCTGAATTCAAAACAAACCTGTGGGACAAACAAATGTGAAGTCCAATGGATAGAAAAATAGAACCACATATTTCTTCCCGATATATTCAGATAGTTTAACCTGAAACCAAAATTACCAAATCAAACTAGAGTTTAAAATAAACAACAAAACATGACCGCAATTGCAAGGTGGTAACAAAATCAATTCACATTCATTAAAAGAATACAATTTTCACAAAGAAACCTGAATAAAACATATCTCCACTAGCTTGATTGACACATTATCATCGTTTATCAAGTTAACAATTAACCAGTTAAGATTTTACAACGACCAAAGCAGCAATTAACCGTTTTTTCAAGTCCAAATTTTACCAAACAATACTTCAATGTACATTAAGAAATTTAATTAAAAAGGTCGGTTAAAAAAGGAATGACATTAACTCCTTATATTCAACAGCATTGTCTGCACAAACTACCTTAATAAACTCTTGATCGAAAACAGCCTCAGCCTCGAAATCCGGTGCTACGTTTCCAACCAATGGAAGTTCACTCTACACAGATGAAAACGAAAGCAAACCTAGTTAGAAACTAATTATCAAACACGAGAAGCATTTACAAAGAATTACTATAGAAATGCAAATTGAAGGCATAAAAATCATCGATCCAGTCTGAATTATTTATTTATGTTTGAACTTACAGAGGCTTTGACAACGAAGGACTTCGCAGAATGAGAGCCTCGGGTTAGGGAAATGGAACGGAAGACGGGAGATTGGATAGATTTCCGTGTACCAGAGAAGGAGTTGGGGAGAGTTAGGGTTTTAGAGAGAGGGGTGGCCATGGATTTGGCGGCAGCGATAGAGGAGATGAAAGGGGTAGAAGTAGCCGAGCAGGACATTTTTTTTTTAATTTTTTTTTTTGGGGGTGGAGGGCGCGGAGAGCTCCTTCTCTTGTAGTTTGTACGTGGTGTCTGGGTGCGGGTAGCAGCAAGCAAGTATAAGGTGGAAAAATGATGAGTGATTTGATAAAAACTAAAACTAAGTCATAGTATAGAGATGAGATGATTTTGGGCCATCTGAAATGCAGAAAGTATGATAAAATTTATTTTTTTAATTTTTTAATTTAAAAATATTTTAAAATAATATATTTTTTTATCTTTTAAAATTTATTTTTAATATTATTACATTAAAATAATTTAAAAAATATAAAAAAAATTAAAATTTAACCAACCTTTACTTGGGCCGTACTCTCAAATAGAGACAAGATATATGAGATAGGGTTGTTATTGGTACGAAGCTTAAAAGATTTTTTTATGTTTAAAAAATTATTTTTAAAAAATTTTAATTTTTTAATTATTTTTTTATAATTTTAAATTATTTTGATGTGCATAAATTTTTAAAAATAAAAAATTTATTATTTTAATAATTTTTTCAAACAAAAAATATTTTAAAAAATAACTACTAACATAATACTAAATATTACCTGATTTTTTCATCTGATCTTTCATATATGTAACTTTTTTCATTTTATTCTCCCCTTATTATTATTATTATTTAAAAACAAAATCAGATGTTGTTAAAACAGTTTCAACATCAGGAAGCAAATAGTTCCCGAGCTTTTTATAAAACCCTAATTAAATAATAACGTAAAAACAAAAAAAACTCATTTATCAACCACCAGCCAAGGTAAGCTTTCAAAAATCTATTAAAAAATTGTTAAATATCTTATAAAATCATAAAAATGTTAAGCACAGTAACTCCTGCTCAAAACAAAATAGAACATAATTGTATGATAAACACTCGTCTGTCGATTTTTTTGGAAATAAAATCTATTACTGGAGATGAATCTTACTCTAGAATTAGCTTTTGAATTTTTATTGACAATGCAATTCTTAAACCCGGATCACATGTTAATTATCTCTATGATATATTTATTTTTATATTTTAAAAATATTTTTTAAAAAATTAATTTTTGTGTTTTTTTATTTGTTTTAGAATAATATTTTTTTATTTTTTAAAATTATTTTTATGTATTGATGTTAAAAATAAAATTTTTAAAAATATTATTTTAATAAACTTTTGAATAAAAAATACTTTAAAAACCAATAATAATTATACTTTTAAATATCCACTATGATTTGTTGGCGAGAGAGTGAGAAGTTAAAGTTAAAGTGATGATAAGGTAATGGTAGTGCTGTGGCGATGATAATGAAGTGATGGTATTGGGATGAGATTTTTTTAGGTGGGAATAAATTGAGTTTTTTGTTTTGGGGTTCAAAAATCGTATTGTTAATAAAAGAAAATGACATGTTTAGTCAAAATAAGAAAAAAATACACGGATAAAAAAATGAGTATTTTGACTAGAAAATTTTTTTTTTGCTCTGGAATTTTAATCCTTTACTTTTTTAAATATTTATTTTAATTATCATATAATTTATTAAATTTAATTTAAAAATATTTTTATTACCTTTTTTCTCTCTCTCCATTTCACAATTTATTGTACATATGTTAATGTTAATCATCAGGACTCTATGTAGTATGCACTTATAAAATATTTTTATGTCCATCTATTTTTTACAAATTACATTCTCACTTTATTTTTACTTAAATTTTACGCTCACATGATGCCTCAAGGAAATTTTTAAAATTATTTTTTATTTAATTATATAATAATAAATATAAATATTCATACATTTTTGAAAAATTTAAATTTTACAGAGGAAAATGTATTTTTTAAGTTGAAATTCCATGTTTCTTATTTTTTTGTTTTGATTTTTTTTAATTAACAATATTTTTTTAATAAAAATAAAAGATAATTAAAATAGATATTCATATAAATATCAATAATTTATATTTGATAATAATTTATTGATAGCATATTCTTTTAAACAAAAACTTATCATAATCTAAAAGTGCAAATTCCAAATAAAAAATGATATCTTTATAATTATGTATCTGGTGGTACAAAAAAAAATAGTTAATTCATTAAAACCATAAAAATAACAAAAATAAGTATTTTATTCTCATTGAATATTTAGATGCAATTATTTTACAATTTATAAAATATTAGAATTATATATAATTATTTAAAAAGTTATTGCATATATAATCTAAAATGACAGGCCAAATTTCTTTTACCATCAAAGCTTAATTCTCAACCTATTTTTATTAAAAAAAAAATACCTTTAAACACATCGTAAAAATTTAGATTACGCTATTTCAAACACCAAAACATTATAAAAACACAATGAAATTGAATCTAGAAATCTTTATCCGTCGTGAATGTTTTTTTTTACATGGTTAATCATCATTAAACACTCCAAAATGGGTGTCATAACGCAAGGCAAAAGAAAAAACATGGCCCAGGTCCAGCTAGAAAAAACCAGCAGCATAAAACTGGCACAACTCAAATGATCCAGTCCATGGTGCTAGGCCTGTCTCTGTTCTTCATGGACAAGCCTCTGGTCCCAATTCTTCTGATTTCATCCAGATAGTAGCAGCTCCTGTTCTTCATCTCCAAGTCATATTATCAAAATTTCTTGAGCCTTATCCACCACCATGTCCTCCACTCCCTTGAACCAAAGAAAAGCACTAGCATTACCATCCCTCACAATCAGCCATGTAATGTAACCCGACACGATGCAAGACACACTCCTCCATTTCCTCTCCAACAACACCAGCAACAAATCCTCCCCATTTCCTTATCCCAAATCACATAATTTTCCCTCATCGTCCTTCCATGATTATTTCTCCCCACTTTCTTGCCCAAGAAACCTCCATTTTCCCACTCTTTCCTTCAAAACAAACACCATTGCCCTTCCTCTTAAGCCCCTCAAAACACCAGAAATCCCCTCCATATCCTCACACCATGACCCTCCACCACCACCCAATTCTGAATTTCAAGAAAAAATGCTCTACCTTGATTCAATAGGCCTAGACATATTCTCCCTCATAAAGAACCACCGTCTGATCATCCTCTCAGCCTCCTTGCCAAACATCAAATCCATCATTGATTTACTGACCTCCAAGAACTTCACTCCACGAGAGTTCCGCCGAATCATCTCCATGTGCCCGGAAATCCTCAACTCCACTCCTTCCACTATCACCCCAATCATCACCTTCCTACTCCGCGAAGCCCGTGTCAGTGGCTCCGATTTAAAACATGTCATAAACCGACGGCCCAGATTGCTCGTATCCAGCGTCAAGCACTGCTTGCGCCCCACTCTCTATTTCCTAAAAAACATTGGCCTTGAAGAGGTAAAAAGACACACGTATCTACTGTCTTGTAGTGTTGAAACGAAACTTTTACCGAGAATCCAATACTTTGAGAAAATTGGGTTCTCTCCTGAAGATGCTGTTTCCATCTTTAGGAGATTTCCACAACTGTTTAATTTCAGCATTGAGAATAATATTGAGCCCAAGTTGAATTATTTTGTCGTGGAGATGGGAAGGGATCTGAAGGAATTAAAAGAATTCCCACAGTATTTTTCTTTTAGTTTAGAGAATAGAATTAAGCCTCGACATCAATGCTGTGTTGAGAAAGGTTTGTATTTTCCTCTACATACATTGTTAAAGACAAGCGAGGCGCAATTTGTAAGTAGGATCGATGCTTGTTGTAATTCTTCAGTTCCTTTGAGAAGTTCTCCTTTGTATTCTGTAAATTGTGAAATTGATTCTTCTACGAGCACAGAGTAAATTTATATTTGTATGGTGGATGTATCCTTGGATTGCTGTGTGGCTAGATGGTGTGACTGCCGGTATGTTACTGTCAGCTGTGACAAAAATCGTCAATCCCATAGATTTTACGTAAGAAGGTGTTTGGCCGCCGTTTTCGATGAAAATATCAGAACTTTTCTGGCTGTGAATTTGCATCTTTATGTTATCTATGCCATTTAGTTTTTTCTATGAGGAGCCTTTTATTAGAATAAGTTTGATAAATGTAACGCAATTGAAATGGTGTCTTCTTTCTTACATTGCATATATAATCTAGTGTATTATACCGGACTAACCTTAATTTGCTTGTGAATCTACATGCTTGTGGCGACTTTGGCTTTTTCCATCTAGCTGTATGTTGTCAAATTTGAATTGCCAGTAAGCAATGTTATCAGGTTTTTTTTTTTTGGTTTTGTATGCCCTGAAACTTAAGATGGAATCCCTATGAAATTTGAGTTCTTTGCTCTTTCGATATATTAAAAAATGAAAGAAGCAAGGTATGTGTCATGTTTGTGGAGAGAAAGGAGAGGACACTGGTATAGGAGTTGGTGGTAAACAATGAGAGGGCCTAGTTTTCACAGTTATGACTTTTCATTAGTGTTGTTTTTGGTTTTCAGCCATGGTAAGCGACTATGCTTTTGCAGCATGTGGTTTTTTTCAAGGAGAAAACTTGCGTGGTTATTTGTTAACATATGAGAGTTTTGTTGGACTTTCGCTGATGGTTTTCCCTTCAAAGTCTAGACTTCTTTACTTGTATGGTGTCGAGATAGGAATTCAATTTGTTAAATGACATGTTCTTTGCAGGGCCAAGGTGGATCGAGCTGTATTCAGTTTCCAATTTAGTCTCCATGCATCTTGGCATTTCGAAATCGAAATCTACCCGTCTTTTGCACGAGACCTATGCAACTGGCTGCGCAGGATAACTTGATTTGCTATTTCTTCCGTTGATATGTTCCACTGATTATTCCTCCCAGATATGGGGTTTTTGTGAGATAGAATCAGCCTGTTCCAGAACAAACCCTGAAGACACTCGGATCAGTGTCGCCGGTCCTTTTCCCCCATGGCATCACAACCCCTTCATGGCTAACCAATGATGAGCCTGCTAATCGTCAGTGAATTCTCTCTTTGCTCCCCGTAATCCTCGTTCAACCGTGCCCATCAAACCAAAAGCAAAAAGAAATCGGTTCTAGCTGATTGAAATTGAATTGCCTATGTTTTATTACGGGTAGGTGCTTGTTTAAGAAGAGGTTTCTTAGGTTGACGAGACTTTCGATTTGGAATAACTCCAAGCAATTGCCGCTTTAAGACTTCAGACGACGACGAAGAACAATTTGACTGCATCCTTGACGGCAAATGCTTTTGTTTCTGAAACAGTACTTAGGAAACCGCCGACGTAATTAACGAGGGTGAATGCACATGAAGATGGTGAAAATAACGTGAACTGATGATGCTTGTTAAGAAAGAGAAACGTAAAATTGTTACCAAATTTGTTAATTGTCAAATAACCTTACCCGAACACAGTCGTATACAAATTTTAAGCATCTCATTTTTAGTTAATGGGAGTATTGATATTTTTTGTGTTTTTGTCAAACAACAACAACAAAATCTCTAGAAATTTAGAAAAAAATTGAACTATTTTAAAATTATTTATGGTTTCTCGTTTGTTTTTCCATTAATTTTACTTAATATTGGGTTCAAGAGTAGTACTATAAGATATAAATTTAATATTTAAAATACCTATTTTTCTATGAAATTTCAAAAACAATCAAAAATTAATTTTTTTTTCATATTTCAAAAATATAAAATATGTTTTTGTTTGTGTGCATATGATCAAATTCTAAAAATCTTCATGTATATTTTTATGAAAAATAAATTGTTTTTTTATCATATTTTGAAAAATATAAAAATTAGTCAATGACTATCATAATCAATTTATGATTATTCATTAAAACTTGTTCTGCATTTTAAAAACACTAAAAATTTATCTTGTTTTTTTAATATACAAGATTATGAATCTATACATAAAATATGTTATCGATATTAAATAAAAATATAATTTTTTCTTTATATTTTGACTCTAAAATGGTTATATTTGACCCTTAAAACTACAGTCCACTCTATTATTGTAAATCAACTTTAATAATTAGACACATTAAAAAACACAATATCAACTTAGTTTATATAAAAAAGATAAATAATGCAGTTTATTTTAAATAAAGCATATTAGGAGTATTAATAATTTTTATTTGTATAATTAATTTTTTATTTAAATTTTTAAATCAAATAGAGTTTTTAATAATTAAAATATTAAATAACAAAAATATTTTTTAACCGATAAAAATTTTAAACTTTTTAATTTCCTCCCATATCACCATAAAAAATTTAGTATAGAAAGATGATCATGACGCGGTCTATGTGCGATGCTCAGGATATATGTTTTTTCTTAAAAAAAAAAGCTCACGAATTGCCCCCACAAATGTCCAAGATTGTTAGAAAGACATCTCATAAGCTAGCTTAGCAGGATCCACAATGAAAGATTCTGTCACTCTTCGGGTACAAATTGTGAATTCCTCAACATTTTGCCAAAAATAAGAAATAAATAATTTCAAATCACATCCCTCAACGCTCAAGATACCAAAAACTCCCCAAGAGTTATGGGGTCAAAAAATAATAAAATACAAATATACGGTCAAAAATATAAAAGAAAGATAATTATCTTCCCTCCACCTAAATCCGAAACAAAAAATTCCCTCCTTCCCTCGGTTTCTGCTGTCTCTCTTAACCCCCACTTTCCCCACTCCTGCATTCTCTCTCTAAACACATTTTCTCTCTCTAGCCTTCAAATTAATTAATTATCTTTTTTACCAATCAAATAATTTCTTCTCTCTTTTACTCTGATTTTTTATTTTAGGTTTCATTTATTATGTCCGGCGGCGCTAAAGCCTCAACCAGACCGGCTGCGGCGCCGCCTCCATCAGGACCGATCCAACCTCCTTTAACGCGGCAGCTTGCATTTGCTACGATGAGGCCATCGTTTGTTCCTCCTGATGATTATCACCGATTTTCTTCACCGAGTACTAGTAAAGTCACCGCCGACCGGGATACCGAGGCTATTGTTGTGAGATCTCCTGTGCGTTTCAATTTCTCTCTGCTGTTATATTTGTATGGAGATATTCATGAACATTTGAATTTTTTTAATTAATTTTGTGTTTTCATGCCGGTGTTTAATGTGTTTTTTAGGGATTGTATGTGTGAGTATTTGATTTCAATGAAAGTTAAATTGTGTTTTAAATGCGTTTATTATTTTTTTGGTTGTGGTGTGTTTGGTTGCTGAGAAATTGTGGGAAAGGAAGGGAAAATTTGGAATTTGAAAAGAAATTGAGGGTTTATTTTGGCTGCTGTGAGATTGACAGTTATACTATAATAGTTATTATTTTTGCAGAATCTGAATCGATGTTTATTTGAAATTTGAATTCCCATTTGACTTATTTTATTGCTGATAATTTTGGATTTGGTTTGAATTTTGTAATTTGTTCTATTTGTTATAAATATATTAGTGTTTGATGGAAGCCCGTTGTCCGTAAAAATTCTCACGCTGATGTTCAAGTGAGTTTTTCATGTTTAGGCAATAAGAATTGTGTCTCATTACCCAAACCATGTTTGGGCAGGAAGACTTCAAATGGAAAGGAAGATAAGAGAGGGTAGCGAATCCTTCAAATGGTCCAGGATTTATAAGTCTTTTTTAAGGGTAGGGAGGGGATTGAAAGGATTACTACAACGTAACTCCTCTTCTAAGAAAACCCACAGCGTCTGTTATGATCCCTTCACACTGTAACAATAAAGAATTATTTTACCTTTTTTTTTAATTTAAACCCCCCTTACTCCTTTAACCCAACAAGGAGAAGGTATGCCACTCTCCTTTCCCCTCTGATACATGCAAACAAGGGGAGGGTTGCTACGCCACTTTTACTTACCCTTCCTTTCCTTCCCTTATCCAGTCTAAACATACTATAACAGGATGCTAACTTGTTTTCTATCCCTATTCTCTGCTTTTTTTTTTTAGGTATGGGTTTTAGTTTAGCAATAATCTACTTATGTAAACATTCATTCAAATCCTATCTCTGTTAATCAGCCATACACGTCCCTTTGTTGAAATCCTTCACTGAAATGCTGCATAACCTTTTTTTTCCGTACCTGGTCACCATTTCCAGTTACTGCATTAGTTGCTTTGTATAATTCTTAAGGACAATTATATTGGTAGTAGGTGTGTTGCCTTCTTGGCTATACAAGAAGGGGTTACTTGTGCTCATAGTTTCATATAAGTTTTTGATTGTAGCTGTAGTGGTGATGGAGTTTGAAGGAATGGTATAAGAACTTCCGATGAATCTTGATGATCATGCATGAAATCACTTTTTCTGTGATCTTAGCAGCTAACATGTTTGTGATGGGTCCTAAAGTTTATTTGGTTGTGGCCTCGTTTTATTATTTCTGCCAATTGAAACTGAATTGCCTAGTGTTTTATTATGACAATTTTTGGAATGGAATGTATCGTAAAAGTAACAGCTTATAACCTTATGTTCTTAAGAGGTGTTACAGTTTGCTTTACTTCTCCCAGTCATTTAACACAAAGTTGTATTTTTTGGCATCTCTCAGCAATTAAAACGGAAGAGTGCATTGGATGATAATGGAGTTGGCTCCAGCAATTGTGCTAGCAGTCCTGGATCCGCTAGCATATCTAATATTCCCTTCAGGACACCTGTATCAGCAAAAGGAGGAAGGACATACAACAAATCCAAGGCCTCGAAGGGCAGTGGGGCAGGACCTCAAACCCCGGTGTCAAAGGCTGGTGAGGAAATGTATTTATCAACTTTGCAAGTTCTTTTGCATCCCTTTTTCATGCTTTGAGATTGCTTAGCCTTTGTAGGTAAGCTTGTTTGTATATAGATTATGTCTTTTCATCCTTTGAGTAGGGTTTGCACAAATCTTTATTGTCCAAGCATCACCAACATAAGAGGAACCTAATGAATATTATATGTGAACTTGCAGATTGTGCTTCTCCTCTTACTCCAGCTGGCAGCTGTCGTTATGATAGTTCCCTTGGTATTTTTTTCAAATATTGGCACGCATGATGATTTCATGTCTATTTTGATTGTCTTGTATAGCTGTGAAAGCTTTCATATTTATTTTACTGATGTTTTCAGGTCTTTTGACAAAAAGGTTTGTCGATCTATTTAAACACGCCGATGATGGAATTCTTGACCTAAACAACGCAGCTGAAACCTTGGAGGTGATTATGTTTCTGATTGTATAGTTACATTGAGGATAATGGATCATACTTGTTGAAAGTTTTTTCACTGGAACAGGTACAAAAGAGACGGATATACGACATAACAAATGTCTTGGAAGGAATTGGCCTCATAGAAAAAACACTCAAGAACAGAATACGTTGGAAGTAAGTTGATGACAACAAACTTTCTGGAAAATTCATACTATTTTGTTTGTATGTTTGATTGAAGCACGTGGGAACTCATGTGAGGATTAATTTGATTGAATGGTTGGCCAGGGGTATTGATGCTTCAAGGCCAGGGCAGGTAGAAGGTGATGCAACTTTGTTACAGGTAAATGGAAGTGGATATTATATGTTTGTTCCACAAGCCTGACTAAATTTATATTCTGCTATTTGTCATAGGTCTGATTGTTCTATATCTTTTTATCTTGATTTGTGACTGCTCACTGATAATTTGTTCACGTTACCCCATAGTCCATTTTTTATGAAGCTATTCAAATGATGACATGGAACTGAAAAGGGGAAGGATGAAAACAAATTACATATTGGCTTTCCTATGTACGAGGCTTATCTTGTGCTTCTTTTCCTGCAGGCAGAAATCGCAAAGCTTACTATGGAAGAGCACACACTAGATGATCAAATAAGGTTGCATGGTTGATTCCCTTGTTACAGCTGTTAATCTTGCAATCTTGAATCGCTTGGATAATGCTGATGCTGTCAAATTGCTGCAGAGAAATGCAGGAACGATTGAGAGATCTGAGTGAGGATGAGAACAATCAGAAGTAAAATCCTGTTTGCAAATCCTATGTACTTAAAATTAAATTTACCAGGTGTTTTATTTGCTAACCATAATAACCCTTATCCATCTTCTCACAATTACAGGAGGCTTTTCGTGACCGAAGAAGATATCAAGAGTCTGCCTTGTTTTCTGGTCAGTTTATTCCGTTCAAAGTTTATATGAGCCATAATAGTTTTCCAGTTTGGACACTGATCTGTCTGATGGTTTCGTTAACTTTCTGTCGTTGCTCGTTCCAGAATGAAACCCTCATAGCAATTAAAGCTCCCCATGGAACTACTCTAGAAGTCCCTGATCCTGATGAGGTAAGTTGACAAAAGAAGATTCATGCTATTTGTGCTCTATGTCATGTGCTTGATGCCAAAGTGGTATTGCTTCCGTATATGACAGGCTGTTGACTATCCACAAAGGAGATACAGGATAATCCTTAGAAGCGCTATGGGTCCTATTGATGTCTACCTTGTGAGGTGTGTGGCCCCTTTCTAGATGGTGCACTGGTGTCTTTTGTGAATCAGGTTATTGATTTTTTTCTTGCTTCTCTTCTCTTAATTAAACTCTCTGTTTATTTTTCCAGTCAATTCGAGGAGAATTTTGAGGAGATGAATAACGTTGAGGCATCTGTGAGCATTCCACTTGCTTCTATTTCAGCATCCCATGGAAACCCAATGACAGAGATGACCACTGATGTGAGAACCCAGGAAAGAAGTGGATCTCTGGCACAACAGGCACAAACTATGTTCTCTGATCCTAATGCTACTCAGGAGTTAGGAGGAATGATGAAGATTGTTCCTTCTGATATACATGTAAGTGTAGCTGTACATTGTTTTTGTTCTTATTAGCAATTAACTACTTGTGAAAGAGTCTTACAAATATTCTATGGATAATAGTTTTGACTTCAGCAAAGGTACTTACTAGTTCAGATAATGATGGGTATGTGAAATGCTTGCGTCTTAGTCTGGCCAATGATTTCAAGCTTTGGTTTCAAGCCCATTTGCTGATTGCCTGGTACAGTATCAGTTTCATAAATACAAAGCCGAGATAATCTACATTAATATAATTTAATAGGAAGACAAGCATGACTTCGTGATAAAGTACAAATAGATTAAAATGCTGTTTTTTTTCCAAAATTCTTTCAAGTGGCAAGGTGTCAAATTATGAGACTTTACTCAATCATCTTAATTCATGTAAATGCCATCTGTGAAACCTGTCTGTTGATAGTTTCCAACCCAAATTGTTTTGTATATTGCATGTATAAAACAAATGAGACGGGCAAAGCTGTCATTTCATACCAAAGATTTTGCAACTGCTTGGATGACTTAAAACTGATAGTCGTATTCAAATGTGTAAGTTGTGTCTGACTGTCTGATTCTTGTTGCTCTTGCAGGATGATTCAGATTACTGGCTTCTTTCAGACGCAGGCATAAGTATTACAGATATGTGGAAGACAGACTGTATCCTTGAAATTATTTTTCATTTATACCCCCCTCCCCGGACCATGTAAGAGTTCAATAATCAATCCTTGACCCAGGCAACAGCAAATATTGAATGGGCTGATTTTGGGGTGACCGATGTCCAAACTCCCAGGACACAAACTCCATTGCATGGGATTACTGAAGCGCCTCCTGGTGTGTAAACCCTATTCGGAGGTAAATATTGACTTATCCACTGCATTGAGAAGATTCTTTTCCTGTACCAATCTGCATCCTTCTATGCTCGTCAATTATGAGTTGGCTTAAGAAAGACAAACCAGGAAAGTGTTAGAGGTTGGCAGATGATAATCCATGGTTAATGTTACATGGTAGAAAATGACTTCGTGGTCTATTTGCAAGCAAATCAAAGTATAACAAGGGAGGGAATTTTGTTTGCAATGGTGGACGTTCATGATGGAACTGAGTAGTGGTGTATCTGATGATGTTAGGGCACACACAACACAATTGATTTAACATTTATTATTCCATCATACATGTACATGTTGTTGCTATAGCTGGTGCTGTAGTTTGTCTAGCGTTGGAAGGCAACAGATCTGGCCAGCCGCCATTATAGTGGCGGCATGCTATAGAATGTTGCACGGGAACCAGGATAATATTGGGGCAGCATTGGTTTCCAGCCGAGGGCTAGTTACATATTTAATTTTGTTGCAGCATTGGTTTCCAGCCGAGGGCTAGTTACATATTTAATTTTGTGGACTTAGTTGTAAACATCAATATCATATTTCATTGGGATGGAATCATGCTGCTTTTGTGACCGTAAGTTTCTCCCTACAGCTTCACCATAATTTCATCCTTGAAAAAATCTCACGTGATGGTTGAATGAACTTAGACAAACCAGTCATGTTTCCATGGAATTGTTCGTTGTTTCCTTGAACCCCTCCCTCCAACAGTTGCTGTTTCAGAAAATTGGGGTCCAAATTCTCAATGATCCTTCATGGAAAAACTTTTCAATCATCGGACAGCGAATGAGTGAGTGTCACCGGTGAAATTATCATTTTCCGTTATGACGGATGTATATGTTATCCCACCAGTATAAATGAAGAACAGTTCACTGTTCACACAAGTTGTTATTGGCAATTTGTTTTCGTATAAGTCTCATATGATTATTTTTTTTGGCTCAGTCAAAATCACTCCGGAAGAAAACCTCTCCAAACAGATGACTAAGAAGCGTTGCATCACGATGCATGTATATTCTGTGTTACCATCTGCAGTCCAGCTCAGCACCACGTGACCTTAACAAGCTCCACGTCAGATACCAGGTTAATGGGTCCTCCGTTTTGCCCTGCGTCTTGTCTTTTTTCCGGGCTATTTGAGATTGTTATAGAGGTGACGATTCAAAGTGATTTTTATTTAGAAATGTATCAAAATAAAGATTTTTTTATTTTTTAAAAATTATTTTTGACATCAGCACATCAAAACAATTTGAAAATAAAAGAAATTTATTTTAAACAAAAAAACAAATTTAAATTTTTTTAAAATGATGTTTGCACCGTGTTTTCAAACACTTAATTTGTATTCAATCACTAGTTTATGTTTCTCTTTTTTATAATATACATAAAAAAAAACTAATTGTCCTCAATCTTCTTTTTTCCTATAATTTTTTGATCATTCAATTTCTTTGTCTTCTATTTTGATTCTTCAAAATTGTTTTGATTTATGAATGGGCTTGGTAATTTATTATGCATGCATATGGAAATAAAAATCAGTTTAATAGATTTACAATATCTAGAGTTTAAGGGATTAAATTTGAAGCTTAAAGAAATGTTTAGTCTTTTTTTTTTTTAACAAAATCAAAAACTGATTTGGACAATTAAGTAGAAAGTTTAAGCATTTTTTTTTTTTTTAATTTCGGACCCTTGATTTCTTTTTCAATGTGATCTTTTTAAGTTGGTTTCATTTAGGACTTGACTTGGTAATTCGTTATGGTTGCCTTGATATGGAGTTCTTGCAATATCGAGGGAAGTTTTTGGTGCTTGATTTTGCAAATAAAATAAAATTTAGCTAATTTAAAACAATCAAGTGTTAAGGTATCAAAATTAAAAATAAAACAATTATGGAGACTATGGTAAACGGGTAGGGAAAATTGGTTGGCGCTTACAATGCACGTGCCAACAGGTGGGAGGTTTCTTTGGTCTTTAAGTGGCACATAAGGCGTCCACCGACATCTAAATGATGGCCTCCACAACAACATTGGAAGCATCTTGCCACGCTCTTCCTAGTGGTGCAACGCGTGTCGGTGATGGTGCAGCGGTTTGGCTCCAACGAGTTTTTTTTTCTCCTCCTTTTCTATCTCCTCTCGTTGGGAATTGCGTTGGCTTGTAAAATTTGAAAGGTGTCTTGTATTTGTTCATTGTATCAGATTTGATTTTCATTCTTTTTATTACTCTTTATTTTGTTTTGAATTATTTTTTATTGAGTTTTTTTTTTAATTTTATCCTTTAGCATTTAGTTTCATTTGATTTTTATATCAAATTTGATCCTCATTCTATTTACTGCTATTTGTTTTTTTATTCATTTTTTAATTGATTTTTATTTTTAATTTTATCTCTCAAAATTTTGTTTCATTTTATTTTTATATCAAGTTTGGTCTTCATTATTTTAATTGCAACTTTTTTTTTTTTTTGCTTTCAATAAAAATTAATTTGTTTTTTCAATTTCATCTTTCAATATTAGGTTGATTGCAAATTTGGCTTCATATTTTTTTTTCGATATGGTGATCCCGGTCTCAAGACCCGAGTCACGGGTGTAAAATGTTAACTCAAATTGACATCAATTTTTTTATTATTGTCTTTTTTACACCATTTTTTTATTTTATCATTCAATATTAAGTTTTATGAAGATTGAGCTATGAGATTTTTTTTTATAAGATTATCTTGCTCTCATAAATTAGGTTAATTATCTAGTGGGTTTGCCCAATTTAGTTGCATTCTTTTTCTTTTTTATCATTTTTTAAAATTGAATATTTTTCCAGCTCCATCTTTTTATATTTTTTTTAGAATTGGGCTTCACAATTCTTGTTAGTTTGCTTTCAATTAGGTTCTCTTGTTCACATGATTTGACTTGCAAGGTCGAGAGGCCTTACTTGAGATTGTTGGTGTTTTATTTTTTTGGAGTTTTTTTTGTTGACTTGTTTTTTTAATATTTTTATTCTACATTTGGATTGATGGTAATTGGGCATCACCATTGTTTTTTTCTATGAGGTTAACCCGACCTTATGGCCTATGTCTCGAATTTTTTTTGTTAACTCGGGTTGATTTGAGTCTTTTTTTTTTCAATTTCATTTTTAATATCAGATTGTTTTGGAATTATGCTACATAATATTTTTTTCCTTTTTGACAAACATTTTTTTTTCTATAGATAATCGTTATCACCTTTTCTTTCTAAATTCTATTAATTTATTGTCATTAAATAAAACCATATTATTGAATTTTTTTTCTTAAAAAAATACTAGCAACTCCTGAATAGAAATCTTTTTTTTGATAGATAACATTTCATAAATTATTTTAAATAAAATAAGTAACAATTAAAAAAAATGAGGATCAAATTTGATAAATAAAAATTTTCAATTAGAAAATGATAAGGGAAAAGCCAATAATAATTATAAAAATGAGGACCAAAGTTAATATAAAAATTAAATTCTAAGGGATGAAATTGAAAAATAAATATTCAAAACAAAAAAAATAATATATATATATATATATATATATCTAGCAATTAAAAGTTTGAGGATTAAATTTGACACAATCAACAAATAATATGATATTTTTAAATTTTTCAAAACTTCTAAAAAGTGTTTTCCGTCCAAAATAAAATAAAAGGAAAACACTTTCTTGAAAATCAAGCCAAATTTTTTTTTGACTGGAAAATGTTTTTTTTGTTAACCAACTTTCTAATAGCAAACAAACATAGAAAAGTTTGAAAAGTAATTTTTTGGAAACTACATTTCGAGAAACAAACGCACTACGTTGATCTTTAAAGCATGGTGGGCTTTCTTGTTTCTTTATTTATGGATTTAGGCTTTTAATCTCCTTTGCTTTGAAAGAAGATGGAAGGTTGGGCCATTCTCACTTTTAGCCTATTTGGACCGAGCTTGGTTTTGTGTTAAGAAGCCCAGCCCGTAGGGGCAGAGTTGAGCCTACAAGGCGTGTAAGGGCATGTTTGGCTTGATAGAAATTTGTCAAGAAAAACTTGCAATTTTTCGAGTCCGTAAGATTTGTTTGGCAAACGAGTCCCAACAAAATTTTCAAGCCTTGTATTCCCAAAAAAACATTTAATAGAAAAAAAATGGAAGATATATTTAAAAAATAAAATAAAAAAGGGCTACCTCCTTTACTATTTATAAGAACAGTGAAAGAGGTTGGGCTAACCCCAACTAAGTATAGTAGTTAATTTTTTAGTATTTTTAACACAAACGTTGCATATGTATTAATAAAAACATTAAAATTAATTTTAAGAAAATGAAAAGAATTTGCAAGAGTTGAAAATCCAATAAAATATTATGTAAGAATAAGATTTGAATAAAATCATATATGTTTTAATGCACACTAAATATTATTATTAAAAAAATATTTAATTTTTTTTAATATATTATTATATATTTTAATGCATACCAATTATCATTATTTAAAATTACAAATGACTTTAATTTTAATGAACAAAAAATTAATTTCCTGATACCTTCGCCCATGTTAAGCTCTTAATCCTCCAATAATTTTGCAAGTTTTATGGTTTAATTATCATAATAAAAGAATACCACCATTATTAACTTTAAAGAAAATTTATATACGTCCTCTTTAATTAATACTCATAATTCCATATCATCACATGGACTATGAATATTAAATCTTCTCTCAATGGGATTCTAAATATGTACACCGATTTTTTAAAATCAGTCGTTGACATAAATTTTAATTATCCGCAGGGGTAATAATAAAAAAAGGAAATAGCTTGGTTAACTTGAAAATGAAAGAAACAAGTTATATTCACTAGTGGAAAATTAAAGAGTACATCTTTACAAAAGCATTGCCGGAGGGAAATTTTCAGCAGCAGCTGGGGAGATCATTAGGAGTAGATGTAAGTGGAAAATTAAAGAGTCCATCTTACAATTTTTTTTAATATATATTTTTTTAAATCAAGATTATTAATTTCGTTATATTCCATCCTTTATATTTCATATTTTTTTTAAAATAAAATAAAATTTATTTTGTGTAGGATCTCGGACTATTCTAGATTTCTAACTCAAATTCCATCCAAGATATTCAGGGTTTACTTTATCCGTTCTATTCCAGATAAAAATTTAATAAAACTAAAGTGATTTGGTCTTTATTTGTTACAATTTAAGGATTTAACAAAGGTAAAATATTAATATTATTATATTAATAATAATATTGAAAACAATTATTACTATTTTCATTAAAATTACTATTAATTTTTTAAAATTGAATTTATCACTAATATATATTGTTATATTCATGTTATTTTCTTTCATGTATATTTTGTAAGAATTTGAGTAAAATAAAAAATGTTTTAGATCCTTCTATTAGTTTTGATAATATTGAATTGTTGAATAAGTAAATTTGTAAGAATATAGTTTTTGAAGGAGAGGATTTGAATCGAGAGATAATTGAGATATTTTTGTTTATTTTAACTTTAGAGGATGAAAAAATTTATTTTAATAAAGAGGATGAACTTAATGAAAATAATTATTAGTTAGAATATTTAGTTTTTTACATACCACTACGCAAAATTAAGATTTTTATTTTTATATCAATGATGTGAATGATGTTTGAATAGAAAGAAGCGTACATACGTGCACGCTTATAACTCAACTCGGATCAGGTAGGACCAGCGGAGCTGAATAACTGTCGATAAAGCAACAAAAGAGCACCAATGACATCGTAAAAGATAACATTAACGACGTCATGTCAAAAAATGTTGCCGTCAAAAGAATGGCAGGCAGGAGCCCTTTAGTCCTCAGCCATCACTGACCCAACGAACCACCCACCCACAACGCGATGCAAACAGCCGCCATATTCCCAAGAAAACTCTAAAATTCCATCCCTCCCTCTCCCCTCTCTTTCCCTCACGATGAACCAAGAACCAGCGCCCTCACAAACAGCCACCCTTCGCCGGAGAAACTCAATAGCCATGTCATTAGTTATCCCAACAAAGCTCTCCCTCCACCCCTCCTCCATCCTCCCTCCATCACACTTAAATGGCACCATTCTTTCTCCCCTTGATATCCCCCTCCTTTCTCTAAAATCCTCTTCATCCTACACTTCTCTTAAAGACCTTCTGCCTTCCGCCACCGTTAACTCTCCGACTTCTTCGAATTCCACAACCACATCCCCGTATGAAATTTCCATTCGCAACCGCCTTGTCAAACATGCTGCCTGGGCTTACCTCCAGCCCATGTCCCCCTCTGCTGATTCGTCTGGCCACTTCCTCCGACGCCTCTGGTTTCGGTTCTCCACCAAGAATCCCATCACTGCATGTTTTCGGTTCCTTAGTGGTCATGTTATTCCGAGCATAACAAGTGCTTTTGATCGGATCCTCCATGCCATTCGAGTCCACGTTAACAAATAGCAGTAACTCATTCTCAATTTCAGTTTCAATGCATATCTGAGTTATATGACCCAGAAATAGTGTAGAAAAAAGAAAGAAAAAATCATGTACAAGAAAAAAGAAAGAATAATTGGGATTCAATTTGGAAATGAAGAAAAGAAGGACGTCTGAAGTTTTTTTTTTTTTTTTTAATTCTTTCTATCTTTTTTTTTTCCCGAGTTTGTTTTTTAGTACAGTTTTTCTTTTAATACATTTTTCTCTCATTCTTGAGTTGGTTTTGATCTTCGTAGCCTCATACGAAATTGGTGGAGCTTTTCATTGACATTAGGATCAAGGTTAGTTGAGTTGTCCGTGTCCATTGCGATAACAGATTCTGTTTCCTCATTGAGGTGGACTTGTACTCGTTTGGATTTTGGTGATCCTGCAACTTCTCGGTTGATTGTGCTGCTTCCAGGCGGTGTCGGTGGTCTTGGTGGCGAGTTGGAGTTCCTGCTTGTATTCTTGGCCAATGATGGTACCTCATTTGGAGACGTAGCACTAGGTTCATCGCCATCGCTCTTCTGCAAGGTTGGTTCGAGAAATCACAGCTAGTTTAGTTGATCAAGGTTAGTGTTTTTATGTATATTAAGAACTGTGATTATATATAATATCAAAGAAACCAAAGTTGTGAATGCATGTGCGTGTCTGTTTATTAATGAATGCCAAAATTGTCAATCACTAGTTCTAATGACAGATGTTTCTTCCTGAAGATCTGGGCAGTCCATTACAAAGCTATAGCCTATGGGGACGAGAGCTTTGTCTGAACTGTTGGGTCAGTAACGATAGTGTGTGATGGGAGTTTGAATTTGAGCATAAATACTTTGAGGGTTGGAGAGTGGTAAAGTCGTGAGATACCTTTTGAAGAAAGAGTGGAATTTGTGGGATGTAGATATGCTAAGCAATAAAGAATATTGGCAGGGCAGGGGCAGGGCAAGAAGGAACAACAAATGCAACTTCTATTTTGCTTGTGGAGGTGAAAGTGGTTGCTTCTAGCTAGTAATTACTTGTGCGTCCACTTTTGGAATCATTTTACTGATTCGATGGCTTGTTTTGAAGGAAAAATAATGTACCTCACTGTTGTTGTTTGTAAACTTTCCTGACTGACTCGCCAAGTATTGCAGAACTTCAAAGAATTTAGTTTGCCCCAGTTCTGTGCAGATATCCCAGTAGTACATGGCAAAGTCCCAACCTCTAGCCCTCATCTCCTGTAGCTTCCTTTCGATACCCGTTTCATGCCTTGCTACCAAAGGCCTCAACAAGGTGTCATAGATATAGCCAGTTCCCTGCATTGAGGAAAGGTTTAACGTTATATGATTCGTTGAACTTGGTGGACAGAATTCCTTCCCCAGTCTCTTCTAACCATCTTCTCTCTTTACCTTTGTTTTTGGATGCCATAAGTAGATGAAAAATGCCAGCTTCACTTCACCATACATCGGCAACCTTCACCATAAAATGAGAATAAAATCAGACACCACAAAATAGGTGCTGCTGGGAATGTAAATGAGAACCTCAGAACCCTGCTTACCATGAAAGAAATATGTCTCCCATCCTCTCACAAACCGTTACAAGTGCAATAATGATCCTGCAAAGTTTAATAAGAATTACACTAATAATTCAATTGCAGAGCATAAAGATAAAAGAAAATTCATGTATAAAGACGACGAATGGAATTGGAACACTCTTGTAATTTAAGCAATGATGATTTATGCAGTGTTGCTACTGCTTTTAAGTAGTTACACCAGGATGGATCAGGGAATAGAGAACCCAACGCATGATCCCCATCACCACCAGTAAAGATTTGGCTGTTCTCCATTCTAACTCAAAATCTCAATTTCTTTCATTTTCCAATAATTTCTGAAACAGAATGGATTATTCACCTTGCTATCGCGAAAGAACATAAAACTAAACTTTCTGAGGAGACCTTGAATAGAATCAATTTCAACATAAAAATGAAAACCATGTCTGATGGGTTGATTGAATGAACATATGGGGACTTACCAATATTGACACCAGAATCTAATTTCTTCAATATCCACGTTGTTCTTCTCCACAGATTTGAAACATTCAAATGCTGGGTATGCATATCCAAAAAGCAACCTGGCATCATCCAAAAAAACACAATATTCAATTTCAAGAAACGTCATTCAAAAAAGAAAAGGAAAGAGCAACAAAGATAAAAATCATAGGGAAACAACAGAAACAAACGAAACTAGAGGGGGGGGGGGGGAAGACGAAGGAATATTGTTGAATAACGTACACAAGAAATCTGATGATGAAATCTCCTACCATCCTTAATCTCTGATCATACACTCTCCAAAGTTGCTGAAACAATTTTAAGAGAAAATTCTCAACATTCAATCAATATGCAATACAAAAAGAAAAAAAAACGGTAAACCAGAAGACAAAAGTTGACATCCAAAGAAGAAGAAGAAGAAGATAAAGCACCTGTAAATAAATGAATTACCAAAAGAAGAAACTACCAACACCAATGAACTTGCAATGATCTACTTATGCAAAGAAACAAAATCTTGAAGAAGCTTTCACGTGAAGAATTCTTCAAACTCTGCATTATAAAAAGATATAAATCAACCAAACATGGAATTAGTACAGTGATTGTAGATTCTTTAGAAGAGAAATGGGGTTTAAACCTTTTGAGAGAGGGATCTCCGTTTCTGCGAATAATGGCAAGAAATCCGCAGAGACGTGAGAGCAGAGGACAGACAAAAATTCTTTATAAAACACAGAATTAATGAGTGTGTGTGTGTGTGTATATATAGGAAAAAGGGAAGCAGCGCCCTGTAGTTAATTAAAGAAGAGAATAGCGAGGGGGGAAGGAGAAAAAAATGGAGAAGGGAGAGATTTCTTGCAATGGACGCCTCTCTAATATTTTTTAAGTGGAGGGAAAGAAGGGATTATTTTGGGATTCTGCCAACGGATTCACCGTTTGGCAGTTAAAAGCTCCTGTTTCCTGAGGGTGTTTCTGTCATTTAGTTCAGGAGCCATAAGAAATGGAGGCAGTTTTGGTAAAGCTCCGGTTTAGGGCAATCTCCATGTAATTTGTTTCCTAAGCATGTAATAAATTCTTCATCTTTTCTCCATATTTGAGGCAATGCTCCCAAATATTGTATATTGATAGAAAGAATATTTATAAGTTTTTTAGTTCATGTTGTAATGTAATATGTTTCATTCTTTGTTATTAAATTATATATCCTTTCATTTTCTTACAAACATGCCATTGGGGGAGATGGGGCACTTGCTTTTTTTTTTTTTTTTTAACTTCAATGTATGACCAACTTGTATATATCTTGACTAATCTCACGAGCTTTTAAGTTAACGACCATGTAAGTCTCCAGTGACTTTGAGGTTTATGAAACTCAAATTGATAACTTTTAAAAAGCAAATCTAGAACCTAACTAGATGAGACACTTACTTTTTTTTTTATTTACGTGGGTGTCCGAGTCAGCTTGCGTGCACCACGACTAATTCCACAGCTCACTGAACATCTTGCAAACCCAATGAGCATGTAAGGCACCGCGGGGGTGACAGGCGTGCACGGTGAGGTTTGAACTTAGGATGAAGAGGAAAGGAACAAGTCCCTTCAACCGCTAGACCAAGACCTCAAGTGCAGATGAGACACTTACTTGGATCTACTTGTGGCGGTGATACCCTAAGACTTATAAATCCAGCTATATCATGTGTGGGTATAGAGTAACTGATCAATTTATGGCAACTTTGGCCTTCTTGGAATGGTATATCTTGATGACGGGACACAACAAATCGATCATGATCATAAAATCTAGAGTGGAACTCCCCAAGATTGTGCTTCAAGAGTTGGTGGAAAGTATGTCCCTAGGGCATAAATATTCCACAGAAGCATAATTTCTACAGTTGTCTCATGTTCCATTTCTGACTTCTATGTGCTTTCATAGTTACCTCTAAATAAACCATTGCTGATAGCAATTTATCATTGGATTAGTCTTTTCCTCGAAGCATCCGTAAGTTGGAGGCAGCATATCATGAAAGCAAGTATTCACAAGTGTTTTTTTTTTTCTTTTTTTCTTTTTTATGTTGGAGGAAGAATACAAAGTGGTCCAATAGACTTGTCAGGATGTCTTCTTTAGACCTTGGCAGTCAAAGACCTTTCACTTTCCCACATGGCTCCATCTGCACTGTCTTTATATCAAACGGCCCGAGTGCAACTGCAATTTGTCCAGTGGAAAAGTAGGTTATGGGTAGCTCGGAAAGTTCAACACCTTTTCCTTGTTTTATGTTCTCTGTATTCAACATTGAGTTCTTGAACATCCATGGATTCGATTTATAATTTTCCTCAAATTGACTCGTGTTGGAAGGTCTAGAGTAATTTCTTTGTCAAATGTATACATTTTTTCTTTTCTTGCCTTAACAATTGGTGTAATGACTTTTCATGTTAAAAAATAATATAATATAATAGTTTAAAAAATAATATAAATAAACATAATATAATAATTTAAACTATTAAATTTAAATGATTTTTTAACAAGGTATTTAAAATCTTGATAATCAAACGATCACGAGTTCAAATATCAATATCATATCCATTTATTTAATAAAAATCAAATATAAGATAATATAAGTCTACAAGTTTTAAGCCCAAATATTTTTCACTTGATGGAATATGTTAAAAAATAATATAACTTAATATAAATCATATCTTGAAATCTTTTCTAATAACTTAATATTTTAAATTAAATTAGTTTACATTAATTTTATACAGGCATCTAAATTTTAATTTTCATGGTTACATGTTTCCTCGAACGCAATACCATTAGATATTGAGTCACAGCATGGTGATTGCTTCTTTTTTGTATTTTTCTCTTTTAATTAGCACAATTCTTCTCTGATATTGGTTGTTCATACTATACGTTCATTTTACGTTGTGCTTCAAACAAGCTTTAAGAAATAAGAATTATTTCTCACAGACCAAGAGTAACGGTAAGAAATTATTTTCTGCCTCCTTTCCCGGGTCCATTGATAAAGATAGTTTATTAGATTTACCTTTATGACCCGACATCAAACTTATGAAGATTTGTGTTTTAAATTTTAACATATTTTAACATATTTACTATTTATATTACTTTTTTTCTACATTATCTAATCACCATAAAGAAACTAAGGTATCTTATAAACTTTAATTTTAATTTTAATTATTATATATCTAATATAAAAATAATATTAAAAATTCAATCCAAATTTATTTTTTTATTTTTCTTAAAATTTTTAAATAGATTTTTAACATGGTTTTATCATATTTAAAATATTTTTAACTTTCAATCACCTATAAAATATGAATATAATATTATTTTTTTAAAAAAAATAGTTCAACAATTATAAAAAATATATATTTTTTAATATAAACAATGATTTTAGTTAAAAATCATATATTTGATAAGATCAATAAAAGATTAATATTTTAATTGATAATAAAATTTAAAATATCATATATATTTTCAAGTTTAATAATAGTCTCAAGCAAATTCATAGTACCTGTACCCTCTCTTTTTTCTTTTTCTGTTTCAAAAATTTGTTGTAAATTGAAAAAAAATAAACTTTCATAATTTACTCTACTATTATAGAGTAAGCAAAAAATACAACTGTGGGACACGTGACTATTAGTCTTGCACCACGAACTACTCCATGATATTAAATCTTGCATTATATATATATTTTTTTTTTTATTACAAAGAAGAGGCTAAAATAAAAGATTTCTTGGAAGATAAAGAGGAAGAGGAAAAAGAAGAAGTTAATGAGAATTTTAATATGGAAGATCAATGTGAGAATTAAACAATAATAAAAACAAGTGTCAAGGTTATAGGATACACTAATGGTATTTCAAACAAGTATAGTATAAACTCTTACTACACACAAAGGAGATTCCAATCGGATGATTTGTCATTAATAATTTATTATAAATTATTAACATAATCATATTAATTATATTATTTAAGTAACACCAAACTTTTATATATTTTCAGGAATTCATAATGCTAATTTATATTAACAATAAATCAAGTTCCTTTCATAGCACAGGTGTAGGTAATACCATAAGATTGGACTAATTCATCTCTTTAATTCCCTCAATCTCATTTTCAGATAATAACAACCGAAAATAGATGGACTAGTTGTTAGATTTATCAACTTAAATGGGTGGCAAATTATCATTTCAGATATTAATAAAATCTCGTGCAAGAAATTAAGAGATCAAAGCCATGCATCCTTGTTCTAGAGCTAGCTGGAAAACAAGCATGCAAGTCAAACGTGGAATCACGTCCCACATATATGTGTGCGCGCGCCCCCAAATCAAACGTGCAAAAGTATGTCAACATTTTAATGTATATTCTTGCAGATTTCTTACCACAAAAAAGCCGAGCAACAGAGAAACTACATTAACATGAGACCTTAATGTATTGACTTTGGAAACATGAGACCTTAATGTGGATATGTATGATCACCTTAATGTATTGACCTTAATTCAGGTAGTTGACAGGTAAAAAAACATAGGAGATCTACTCGATCGTACTTTAGTGTGTTGTTGTATGCCAAAAGTTGATCGATGCCATGTCCAATTCCAAGTGGCATGGAGAGCAGCCAATCAGGAAAACAACCTTCCTCCATATTTTCAATTCTTACCTCTTTCCACAACTACACGAGCATTAATTGTTTTATCTTCAACTCTCTATTTACTGTCAAATGCTATAAAATACTGTCTAATAACCAACTAAACGGTCTAAAATGATAAAAAAAACAGATAGAATACCTTTTGAAATAAGTCCACAGTACTCCAGTCAACGTATTGGCAATGTCACTAGCTAGGATTTTAGGAAATACCACGAAGTTCTTTATTTCATTTTTTATATATGAGGGAAAAAAAAACCTAGTCTGGTCATGATCTTCAAGTTTAGCCAGGTGGTTTAGGTTAGTTTAACTCCAACTCCAAACGAAATATAGAGGGATTAACTTGAAAAAAAATTGATTTAAAAAAATAATAAAAAAACAACTAGCAAACTAGGCACTTAGATCATTTGAATGAGAATAGAAAGCAAGCCGGTAAAGACTATGAAGCTCAATTCTAAAATATTTCAATGCTCAAGGATGGAATGTAATAAATATTACATTAATTTTTTTTTAAAAAAATCCAGAGTCAACCTAGGCTAACCTACCAAATATATAGTCTAAGTGATGGAACTATGATAAATGAATAGAAAGGAATTAAAGAGAATCACGAAGCCCAATATAAAAAAACTCCAACCTTGAAGGATGAAACTTAAAAAGAAAATTAATTTCCAACCAATCTAATATTAAATGATAAAATCAAGAAAAAAAATTAATTAAAAAAATTTACCAAAGTAAATTTAACAAAGAATGACAAATAAAAAGAACCAAGATAGTTCGAGTAATTTTCAAAATTTTTAAAAAAATTCTATAGAAAACAAAAATAAAATAATATAGCTCAATCTCTAATTGAATAAATTTTGAATAATAAAACTGAAAAAACATGAGTTTTAAAGAAAAAAAAAAAAGCAAACTCAGGTAAAACTCTTAAATTTTGGTTAATCTCTAAAACTCATAACCTATAAATCCTAGATCCGGACTCAATAAACAACCTCAATTTTCAACCAATTTAATATTGAAGGATGAAATAGAGAAAAAAAATTGATTAAAAGAAGCTGTCACAGTAAAACAATAGCAATCAAAAGAATATGAAACAAATTTGATAGAAAAAAACATAAGAAGAATGAATTTTCTTTAAATAAAATTAAAATAACTATTTCAAATAAAACAAATAGCAATCAAAAGAATAAGACTAAATTTGAAAGATAAAAAATTAAAGGGGGATGAAATTGAAAAAAAATTCTATTTTTATAAATTATTCTAAATAAAAAAATAACAATCAAAAGAATATGGATTAAATCTGAAAGAATAATAAAATGAAGGGCTACTTTGAAGTTTTGAAAGGGTAGATATGAAAATTGATGAGGAGAGAGAAAAGAAAAGAAAAAGGTCGTCAACATCAAGTTGAGGGACATTACAACATGTGTAGCCTCATCATAGAGGAGATGCTAAGACGATTCAAACACCACTAAGGAGGGCAACATTTGATCACTGAATAACCTCACACACACCAACAATTTTTTATTAATATTTAATATTTAATCAAATACAAAAATGCCCATGAGTCAACTTAATATTAACCGTAAAACCACAATGAAAAGATTAAAAAGCTCTCAGAAGATACTTTAATAGATTTTTCTCTTGAAGCATAATCAAGTAATCATTTTATGCCAAAATAATTGAAAAAACCAAAAAGGCCTTGAATGTTAGATTTAATATTTTTTTTTGATTTGAGGCGTAGTCAAGTTGTTTTACTGTGCAAAAAAGTAAAAAAGACTATTCTACCCCCACACAATTTAAAAATGATAATTGAATCATGATAAAAAGACTTTAGTGACCTTAGTGCCTAGTTAAAAGTTTAGTGGCATAAGAGCAATTTCATCATAATATTATTCCAATAAATAATGTTTCGAGTCTAGGTGCATAGCAATTTCCCTTCTAGTTTTAGTTTTCTTTTAATATTATTCTAAAGAAAGTAAAGTGTACAATATATATATATATATATATATATATATACACACACACACACACATATTGCCACTAATAATTCAAAATTACATATTGCCAGAAAAACTGAAGACTTTGTTTTCAACAAAGGCGTCTTTCTTAAAACATTTTTTATTGTTATTATAAAAGATATTAATCATACCATCATTCTTGGTACTCCATTCATTGACATGATCACTCCATACCAAGCACATCATAATTGCATTACTTTCAAAATCAATAGCATCAACCCAAAAATTTCTCAAACTCAGATTTATCAAAAATCTAAATATGATATTTTCAAAATAGATTTTACTATCAAAACTGAGGAACGAGATATTCAGCTTACAAAACCTTTTGAAACCATCCAACTCCTCTCTCAAAAGTCCTTACAAAAACATGTAGTCATAAACTACAAATACATTCATGTTGGCCTTGTCCAAGTCTGAATAAAACCCCTTACAAAAGAAGTTCTAAACACCTACATCCTAGCTGTCCTAAGGGATGTTAGATTTCAAAACTTCCAAGACTCTCTCCTTAGTTCTATTGAGTTTAGCCTTTGCAGTGGCCCCGTATCTTTTGACTGTTATCCAAACATAACCATATCTCTCAAAGACAAAAATATTTTGCAGAGTATGCTACTACAAATAAAGACCCATAATTATGACATGCTAGAAGGATCTATCCATGTTGCTCTCATATTCAAAATTCACTACAAAGCCATGTTCTGAGCCTTTGCTAGCAAACATAAATTCCAATCCTAAAAAGGAGAAACACTCCTCCTACAAACAGATTTATCCCACTCAAACACTGTTGTTCCAAAAGCCATCCAATGGAAAGACATATCCCTTCCAGAAGATTGGATCCTTGAAGGTGCAGCACCACCAGAAATGCCTAAACCACCTCAACCTAATGTTGAAATAAAAAACATTACCCAATACACAGACGGAAAAGTCAAACTATCTTTCCATCGTCACTCTACAAGTTCCAGGTTCTCAGAAGCCTCTTCTTCTTCCAGTACAATAGATCTAGGAAGAATTTCCAAAATCCCTTCTATTATTAATATCCCTTATCACCAAACCTCTCCAAGAAAATCTACATCCGATATCCCTTCTACTACCTTTCAAAATGAGGACTATACTACAAATATCCCAAAACCTGTCTATACAAACCTTGAACAATCATCTCCTCCAACTTCACCAACCTTTTCAGCTGTTACTGAAAATATCCAAAACGAGTTGAATGTATTGACCTTAGAAAAACATTTTGTTCTTGACAAAACTCTCTTCAAAAAAGATTTTTATTCTGCCTATAACTCTACAAAACGAATTTGGTTTTTCCAAAACTTTCTCCAAAATAGAAGTGAGATACAAAACCAATTTTATAATTTCATTAAGTTACATAAAATACAGATTCTATTCTTTGATTGGTTTGAATTATATTATGCATCTGAACATCACATTGCATATCCTTTTGCATCCATTAAACATGCATGCCCAATCACTTTAAGATAAAAAAACCCCTCTATGGAACCTCACCAATGAACCCACAGTTGAGTCTGAACATCCACCTTTGAGAAATATCCAAATAACCCACAATAACCAAACTGTAAAGGCAACCCCTTACAAAATCTCCACTGATGACACCCTTTCCAATACAAAACACATCATTAACCAAAACAACTTTACAAACACAAACCTTAATACCTTGGGAAAGCAGCTTACAAGACTAGAAAAACAAATACAAAGAACCACTACAAGTTCGGTCGACAATAAAACCTTAACTGACCTGAAACTAAAAAACCCAGTCTTCAAACCTTACCAAATTACAAAAACAAGCCAAACACAATTCCAAGAAAACCAGACAAACTTTCTCAAAGCTATCAAAATACATTTATAACACCTTGACAGTTCATCTTTAAGATTAGGGTAGTAGTCTAAAACATAATTAAGACTGCCTAAAAACCTTTACAATTGGGTTATATCGGTGATCTTATCAGGAAATTTGTTTGTAAAGGTAAAGGACCTCTCTATTGGTGTTACAATGCCTTGGCAAATATAATGGCCTAGGAAACGAACACGAGTTTGAAAGAGAGAAATTTTTGTTTTAGAAACAACTAAACCATTTTGTTTGACAGTATGAAAGAAAATATGTAGATGTTTGAAATGTTGTTCAATGGAATGTGAAAAAAATAAGCACATCGTCAATATAAACAATGCAGAATTTTGAATGTGCATTGAAAATGTCATTCATGATGCGCTGAAATTCGGATGGAGTATTTTTTAGTCCAAAGGGCATGACATTCCGTTCATATTGGCCAAAGGGAACTGTAAAAGCAATTTTGTATCTATCTTTTGGATCAATCTGGATTTGCCAAAAGCTGGATTTCATATCGAACTTAGAAAATATGAATGCAGAGTGCAATTTTTATAACAAATCTTTTTTGTTGGGGATTGAATATCTGATCCATTTGAGAGCAGTATTCAGAGGTTTGTAATTGATCACAAGTCTTGCTGTGCCTCTTTAAATTTCAGAGTTTTTATTCACATAGAAGGCGACACATGACCAGGGTGATCGAGATTTTTGGATAAGACCTTTAAACTCGAGATCATGGATCTCAAGTCTGCAATGTTGTTTTAAATCAAAATTCATTTGTATGGGCCTTGCTTTCGTAGGTATTAGTTTTATATATATAAAAGAATATATAGAAAATTTGCTCTAATTAAATTTTGAAACTAAATATTATGTCCTTACTATGCAATCTTTATAAAATTTACAAGAAATCTAAGCACTATTCTCAAATTGATGCATAAATGTCACATATGCCTAACTTGTTTAAAAATCTTAAAAAAACTCGATTTAAAACTACTTAGATAAGAAATTGATCCTTAAATATAATATTAGGATAGTCAATTTTTTTATCCAATTTTCTTCTTAATAAAAAATCTATCTACCTTTACATATTTTATACAATCATGTTGAATTGGATTGTAAGTAATAACACATGTGACTTTATTGTCATAAATAGTTGAATAAGTTGCCTGGATGAATAACCAAAATCCTATATTACAAAATCTTACAATAGAATTCTTAATCACAATGCTTTACAAAGTTCAAGAGTTATACCTCTAAATTCAACTTTTATATTTAAGCAAGCTACAACACTTTGATTATTGCTTTTCTATGTAATGAGATTATCACCTATAAAGATAAACTAACTAGAAATATACTGCCTATTATTTACTACTCCAGCCTAGTCAGGATTAGTATATGCATTTATGCTTTGACAATCTATATTTTTTAATAAATAAAATTATCTTTTCTAGTTGCAACTTTCAGATATCTCAAAATTCTCATAATTACATTCATATATTGTGTTATTAGATTATACATAAACTAATTAACAATAGTCAATGCATAAGCTAAATATGGTCTTGTATGTACTAAGTATATCAATCTCCCTACAAGGTTTTTTATACTTTTCTTTATTAACCAATATCTAATTGAACTCAGCACAAAACTTTAAACTCTCTTTTATTGATGTATCAACTAGTTAACACGTTAACATACCAATTTCTTGTACAAAATCTAAGATATATTTTCTTTAAAATAGAAAATATTTTTTATGAGATCAAGACATTTTCATTCCAAGAAAATATTTGAAAGGATCTAAGTCTTTCATTTCAAATTCTTAGGATAAGTTAATCTTACATGACCCTTTTTTTTTCTTTAGGATCATTTCTCATTACTAACATATCATCTACCTATACAATAAGTATTGTAATCTTACCTTCTTGTTTCTTTGGGAATAATGTATGATCTGAATTGCTCTAATAATAGCCAAAGACTATCATATATTTTATGAACCTCCCAAACCATATTTTCAAATATTGTTTCAATTATACAATAATTTCTTCAATATGTACATCTTCTAATTATGACTTTAGGTATCATACACCCTAGTGGGAGATCTTTGGATAATTTTTCATATTGAAAGGTGTTCTTTATATCAAATTATTTTAATGGCCAATACAAGTTCGCAGCTAAAGATAATGAAACTTAAGGTGTGTTGATTTTGGCTACTAGTATAAATGTCTTTATGTAATTGATTTTATAGGTTTGAGTGAAATCTTTTACCACCAATCTTACTTCAAAGCATTTAATCATGCCATCAACCTTTTACTTTACCGTGAAAATCCATTCACATTTATTTGATTAATTTCTTTTCTAGTGATGGACCAAAGAGTTTCCATGTTCTATTTTTTTTACATGAATTTCATCATTTTGTTCATAATTGTTTTATAACTGCTGTCAAATACGACTTCCTACACAATATTAGGAATATATATAATAGATAATTAATTTACAAATGATAGATTTGATTCAAAAAAATGATGAATATACACAAACAAAATCATAAAATATTTGACTTCACAAAAAAGCTAGGGTTTATATATGTATTTAGGTGTACCTCAGGTATTACAACATGATAATTTTCTAGCATATCAAATATTAAGTCCTAAGCATTCTCAATAATTGATTGGTTTGATATATCATTTGAGAGAAATTCTAACTTAAATGAAGTATTTTTAGACTCACATGTTCTATTTCTAGGTATTTATCATCAATTTGGTCTAAAATTATACCACTCAAATCCAATTCACTTTTTTATTATTATTATATGGCCTAACTTGTGAACCATCACTCTTGTAATATAAATTTATGTATAGAACATCATAATCTAGATTTTGAATTTCCTTATAATACCCCTTTGAAGTTCATGAGAAAAAAAAACACATGGTGTCTCCATGAAAAAACAATATTCATGGTAATAAACATTTGATGAATTAGAGGTGATAACATTAATACACATTGTTATGATCAAAATTATTACCTAAAAAATAACACATTATAAAGCTTAAGGAGTCAATTTATTACACTGATTTTTATAAAAATATACAAATACAACACAACAAAAAACACAGGATGGTAACTTTAAGATTGATGATGTACAAACTTTGTTATTGAGAGCCTAGAATGGTTTCAAAAGCAAATGGAATTCGAGAGGATGCTTGATTGATTGCTACAAAAATAAGTGTTTATATCTAAAAAAATGACATATGAGTTTCTATCAAATAAGCATGAATAACATCCAATAAGTATTGATTTTTAGCTAGGCTTTGTGACCCCATTTTGCTAGGATGTATTGAAATAAGTAGTTTGAGAATAATTTCATGTGCTTTTAAATACTATAAAAGCTTAAAACATTGATATTATCCTTCTCTATCACTCAAAGAACTAATTAAGGTACATGTGTCTTATTTTATAATTCACCTTTGTATTTTAGCAAGCATATACATGTCATCATATCTTGGTATAGTTATCAATAAAAGAAACAAACCACAGTGATCCATAAAAAATAGTGACTTAATTTGAATGATTTCTAGATATTAAAATGTATAATCATAAACGAAATGAATTTTTATTTAAATTTAATAGAAATGAAGCACGATGGCTACTTTCTAGTTCATAAACCTCACATCAAGATCTAGAAACATCAATTTTTAAAAATAAACGTGAAAGTAACTTTTTTAGACCACTAAAAAAAGCAATGCCAGGTTTTGAAGTTAGTACAACCCGTTCCATCTCATGAGCATCACATGTTAGTCTTCCCCTTCTCTTCCCTATGCGCTTTAAGGGCTAATTACTCGGGCTTCCCTGATATTCAGATTTCAGAAGAATACTTGCAACGTCCTTAGATTTTGATGAACTAGAGGGGATCCAAAATATTATAAGCACGAGATGGAGGGCACAAGCATGTTCTGAACAACAAGGAAAAGCATTTGGCTAATTTGTATCAAACGGTTTGGTGTTTTATGAAATCTGGAGGTTTTCCTATATATTGTGATGCCAAATTTGTTATATTAGGACTGTAAGGTGCTGCACATCTTCCAGTTAATTTAAGCGACTGGATATCAAAATCTGACCTCTATGATATGAGCAATCAATTGAAGTACTTGCCAACTTCTACTTTGATAGTTGAGTTACATGAATCTCTATTTTCATCAGGTTAATGCTGAAGAGATCTCAGGTTAACCTTGGAAAATGATGTCTTCATGTTAATCAGATTGATCTGGAATTATGCTTCTTACTTGCAACATAATATTGAAAAGAACCGAGAAGCATGCTAGTTGATTAAACCTTTTTCCAAGCAGTCATTTTTTTATATGGAATCAAGCTTGTTACTAGCAACATATTGCAAGAATTGAGAAACATTCAAGTTAATTAAATCTTTATCCAAGCAATCATATTTTGTGACGACATGCAATCCTGGGAGGAAGGAAATGGAGATCACCTTTATGTTGCTGGCACTGGAGAGATTAACATAGATATATAGCAGCAACGAAATCTGAACCAACAGTAACGAGACTGCTAGAGTAGCAGTCAGGAGCTTTTGTTCTTGATTCATCATGTTGAGTTTCTATTGTTAATTTTTATCCGTCGGCTTCATGTAATGAGTAATCTCGCAACTTGTTACTACGCACCAATTTTCCCCTGTCAACGTTTTGGACTTTCTGGACTACTTCTGATGTTTAACTCACCTTTCCCGGTCGCAGGTTTCAAATCAGGTCCCAGACATCTGTCTATCAATTGAAGAGGAAGGCCACACTCATAATTTCTCTGGCACCGAGACTGGCTCAGTATCTAGCAAGCTTAATTAAGAGTAACATTTCAAGTTAAGGGAGATAAGGCCAGTCCCACTGCATCTATATGTTTAAACTGCAATGATCCTATTGAAATAGAGATTGAACAGCTGATGTATCAACTCATAATTTCAAGTTTCTTGAACTCTGCAGCTCATATCTATCGAGTTCGTAGACTGAGTTAAAACCCACCCAAAGCGCGCACTGCAGGATTTGTGCTCCTATCCACTTGCAGCAATCCCTTAATTATGCATAAACGTTGGATGATCAATTATTAGGTGCGCTAATTGCACTTTATGTTTTAGAATTTTAATTAGTTGGTCACCATCAAGTTGGAAGAGAAGCGGTACCCAGTGAATCTGTGGGAAATAGTTACAGCTTTTCTGTGTGGTGCATATTCCTGGTTTTGTGCAGCTTAATGGCTTTACTTCAGATTATTTATTCAGATGTTAAGATTAGGTCTATGTCTCTTACGAAGAATGCACATTTGATTGCTATCTGGCCAAGGAGCCTCTACAAATTCTCTGTGAGTTCTTGATAAATTATCAACCTTGCTGCAGGCATCTTTACTTTTCCTCCTTAGCAAGTGATTCCCAGTAGAGTCCTCCATTTTTACCATGTCCAAGATCACCTGATATCTTGTTGCAGCATTTCCTTACGGTTTCATAAATCGACTAGCCACCTGATTTTGGAATTGCTTTAATACGTAGAAAAATCTTGTTGCAGCATTTCCTAATTTTGACCCTCATTTGTAACAGTAGAAAAATTTCAGTGCTTAATTTACTTAACAGCTCATTGTCCCGTGATAAGCCGCCGGTCGTAATTTTTTTTTTTTTTGAGAAAAAAAATGTTTAAGCATTGGAAATTAGTATTTCCTTTTTTAAAAAATTGATTTTAACTATGAATTGAATAATATTTCTATGTAACACTGAGATGAAAAAACATTTAACCCGCCTCGGTTAACTTGGAATGACTTATTAAACTTGTGGGGATAATTTTAATTTTTTCTTTAAAAAAAACTTAACCCTAAATTAACTCAATTTTAAAAGATAAAATCAGTGAGAAACACATTTAATTAAAAAAATTAGAGTGAATTTAAGCCAACCAAGCAAACCCGCGATGAAAGTTAAGCACATCACCGAATTAAATATTATTTTTATCCTAGAGATTATTTTTCATTTAATTACATGACAATAAAGTGCATGATATTCTTTTCATGCGAAAGAATATATTTTAAAAGTGAAAAAACCATGACAGGCACGTGGAGCCAAGATAGTAAAGGTAGATCATTGACAATAAAAAATAAAGTTGTATTCTTTTAGATTTGGGTTAAATAAATAAAAAAAATAACATGATAACAAAGGTGAAATTGTATTTGTTTTAAAGTGAGGAACAAAAAAATATTAAACAAAACAAAAGAAAAGAAAAACAAATAACACCATGGAATATGCCATGTATTAACCTATTAAATTGCTACCCGAATAATAGACTTAACTGGATTCAATGATTTGTTTTTTTTTAAATAACCAAATAGAAAATATAAAATGAAAAAAAGGGAGCCCAGTCGCATTGGCATGGACATTAAAAAAACACAACCTAGGAACGTGGGCTTTCCAGCCTACCCCATGCGTATAGGCCTTCCAAACCAACCCACGACACTTAGGCCTATCTTTTTTTTTTTTTTTTCTAAATTTCTCAAAGGGGCGGACCATTTCATATATATTTTTTTTAAAGACAACACATGATATGTCCTAAAAACTCATTTTTGTTCCAAACCCTCTAAATACCTTAATAAACTTATCTGTAGCCACAAAAAACATCTTAAAAAAACAAAATCAACCAGAAGCCAAAATATTTCTCACGATTAAATCTATCTCTTCAGGCAAGAAAAAAGCATATAGGCTAAACTATACCTATGAAATAGAACTCATTGACACCAAAATGACACCTAGGCTATTCTATTGACCCGCGCCACAAAAAAAAAGAAGATCAAACAAAAAAAAGTATTACTAACATGTCTTTTTTTAAAAAATATTTTATTCATGAATTTAAAATCAATTATATATTAGATGATATTTTTATCTAACATTGAGAAGGAAACACATTGGATCAACTAGGGTAATTCCGGTTGACATGTGAAAGTTACAGATAATATTGAAAAAAAAAACAATTTGAGAATCTAAATCTTGAAGTAATTCAATGTTTAAGGACAAAATTGACAAAACAAAAACCCAATTTATTTTTAAAATAAGTGAATTTGAGTCAACCAACCAAACTCTCGATGCAAGTCATTCACATCATTGGATTCAATAAATTTTTTATTTTGTAGATTAGTTTTGATTTAATAGATTTACATGATAATAAAGTGAATATGATATTTTCTAATGAAATATTTTTTAAAGAGAAAAAAAAACATGACAGACGACTGGGATTGAGACAATAAAAGCAAATCATTGATAACAAAAGGTGAAACTATATTTTTTTAATTTTAAGTTAATTAACAAAAATAAATCATCAATAAGAATGGGTGAAATTAATTTTT
This sequence comes from Populus alba x Populus glandulosa, assembly GCA_033617975.1. Taxonomy (NCBI): domain Eukaryota; kingdom Viridiplantae; phylum Streptophyta; class Magnoliopsida; order Malpighiales; family Salicaceae; genus Populus; species Populus alba x Populus glandulosa. The sequence continues at coordinate 21,094,569 of CM066148.1, forward strand.
TTTTAAATGAGGTAATAAAAGTGCAATATTTTTTAAAAAAATAAACGAGATGTTATGGCTTAACTTATTGCACTTGCAATCGAGGCATGGAACTAAAAAAAACCCAGCAACGCTAGTAGCCTATGGCCCAATACACTGAGCTTATAGAAAGAATAGCCCAGACTCGCTCAACAGGTCATACGCCCTTTTTTATTTTTTTTCTTTTGAAACACAGACACGACATGTTATCTTCTAGTCTAAATTCTATCAACCATAGTGATTGCTGGAAAATTAGCGCCATGAGTTTTTAACCCAACAAACTAATTTTTCAACTTATTTAAAGCCAAAAGCACCTAGTCTTAGAATTGTAGAAACCAAATAAAAAAAAAATGGCTCAAACAACAAAACAAAACAAAACAAAACCGAATAAGTTTTTTTAATTTTCAAATTAGATCTATTTTTTTAGGAAATACTGAGGCTTAAAACAACCGACATGAGACTCCTCTCTTCGAGTGTAACCCAATGACATCAATTTCAACAATTTTAGTGGTCCAATAGGTGTAATTAATGATTTTCTCTGTCTAAGCTGAAATTGAATGGCTCTCTCTCTCTCCCCCTCTCATAAAAAGGACAAAAAAAATAAGAAAAAATAAACTTCGGTATCAAAATTGACTTTATGAAAACTAAAGGGATCGATCACTTATAAACAAAAAAAGATAGGGGACTAAAGTAAGTTTTGTGAAGTTTATAACTTTTTAAAAAGTTTGTGATGAAAGATGAGAACTCAACTGAACTTTAGTAATGCATATCATCCTTAAATATTTAGGTAGACAAAGCTTGTTAACCACAGCTTTAGCAGCTTGCTGCGAAGTTTAGTAAGAGATAAGCTAAATAGTGGGATATTCTTTTTGATAAGAATCTGATACGACAAAATAGGGATAACACCTAGAGAGACTAAGTGGATGACCTAACATAAGGTTTTATGGACTAGTGAAACATGTCTAGGTCTAAAAAGAGGTTTAGTCGTGTCAAATTAAGTTGGCACCTTAAAACAATGATAACTGGAAATCTAATTATGGAATTAGACCCAAATTGTTTCATGTGTTTATAAGGTATTTTTGTTATGGGAAGACACTTTATCATTTATTAGACCATTGGATCTCCTGGAATTAGGCCTATGAGTTTTTATTTGAGCTAATTTTGTTATTTTTCAAGGTTTTTTTTGGGATTTATTGTTTTAATTCAGATTTTATTTTTAATTTCATTTATGATTTTGTACTTTTAGTTGTTTCCTAGTTGTGATAGTGTTTTCTAACTTATTTAAAGGTGTCGTAAACCTCTTGAGAAAGCAATCATTATATACTTATATTTTAAAGAATAAAACTGAGAATTTAGGGATCACATTTGCAATTATTTTTGCTCATCAAATCATTTTGTGTTTTTCTATGTTGTTGTTGCTGTCCTATTAACTTCTTCTTGCATCACTATATTTTTACATGCCTCTTACATAGTAAAAATGAAATGCTTATTTTTTTTTTCTATTTTGGTCCTTGTTCTTGCAATATTTTCCTAGCAATAATTTTTTTTTTTCATGAAATTGATGGCTAATTCACATAAAGAACACTCTCATAGATCTCAAGCATGTGATAACATACAAATAAAAATGAATCAAGACATATAAATTGATGTAAACACCAACTGAAAGGAAATTAAAAAATACTTTTGATTACAAAAAAAAAAGGCATTGTAAAATGAGCAGTGCGATCCACAATCATTACAAACAAAACCCACAAAAAAGTATGGTGAAGATGGGTTTTGTTACATTTATCTTTTTTAAATTTTAATTTGTTGATACTTGAGAAGGCATTCAAAATGAGGATCATATGAAAAGAGGTTAGATAATATCAATTCATTATTAACATTACTGGAATAAGATTTTCTGCATGAAGTAGAACCATACCAGATAGGGTTCATTTTTTTTTTAATCAAAAAATCAAGAATGCCAACAAAATCTCTAGATGACTAACTGAAAACTTTGGTTTTTTTTTTTTGTAAAATTAGCACAACAAACTTAAAAATTTAAAGGAATAACACCTTTTAAAAAAGATTTAGTGAAATGACATAGTTTAACATTGTTGCACTTCAGAAATACGACATAAACTAGATGTCAAGCTTCTGAAATGCAATAACTACTCATCATGCTTCTGGAGCATGTCATTTAGATGTCAGGGGATATTTAGTTAATGTTGTATTTTCAAAACGTGATATTTGTTTAAATGTATGAACCGTAATATATAAAATTTTAATTATTATTGTGATTCGTAACTACAACATTAATTAGATTTTGAAATGACTTCATATCTTATTGTTCGTACTTTCTTGCAGTCCCTTGTACCTTATCTCCCGTCTAGTATTCCTCATCAATTTACAACTGAAATAGGTTAGGAGATCCCTTAGACAAGGTCAATCCATTTGAATTGATTCTTTTTGTGTTAGTTACCTTTTTTTTTTTGTTGTGGTTCTAAACCATGACATATAATTAAATATCACGGTTTTTAATTGTAACATTTTTAAACTATTATATTTCATAAATATTTTTTTTATCGTGTATTATTTCGTCATTTATTTGTATTTTGTGCGCCGAAAGCTTTGCCCCTCCGTGACTATGATTTTCATGAAATGAAATACCCAATTTTGTCTTCATACCGGCAAAAACACGTTTCCAACTAAAAGCCACCACCAATATGGACAAAGCGAATGTGCAAGTGGAATGAGCAGTTCTATATATGTTCTCACAGTTGTTTATTTGATATAATCACATTTCTGATAAAATACATGCTTATGTGCTCTGCTTTGTTTACTGAATTGACATTGCTGTGAGCATTAGTATCAGCACATGAATAATTAATGCTTAGTTCCCGCTGCATCAGATTTGATACTTCACTTAAAAAAGCGTGTACTCAAACCCTAACTTCTTAATTCCCATCTATCACACCAGCAAACAAAACTCTCGGTTAACTAACAAATCCATTGGAACCCCATTTCTTCACCACTCTTCCAGCTATAAATGCAGTTAGCTCACTTCTTCTCCTTCTTCTTCTTCTTTTGTTTCTTTGTCATTTTTTTCATGCACTATTTTTTACCCCTAGGTACTGTGTGCCATTGATTTAAGACTAGGACAGGTTTGGAACCCAATTTTGTCTCTACCGCCCTTGCTCTATGTCTCACTTATCAGACTTGACTAACAATAACTCTCAAAATTAACTCCTCTTTGTGGTAAATTCGAGCTTGATACTGCCAGGCCAAGTTTTTAGAAATGAACATTAAAGGCCGAGCCATTTGCATTGGTCCAGGGCAAAAGCAGAGCAGCAAACCTCTACTTTAATCTATTGCGAAGTTTGTACGATTCTGAATCTTTCGTAATCATAACTTCATATATTTCTTGAAAATGGGGAATTTTACAGAATCTCTCAAGTATTCATAGATTGACCAGAGTGTTAGGCTGGAAAGCAAAATTTTCTACATGTTGGTGGGAATTGCTGGCATTGTAAGGGTAGAAATGAAAGTATCAGGATTATGTGTGCTTCCATTAAAATAACTTTCACATATTATTGAGTGAAAATAGTTTTTCACCGTTCCCTACACTAACCCAGGGAGTTGACTTAAAAAGAACATGTTCCATGCTAAAACATATTCGAGTTCTTCATAGGTTTCAGTGCATGTTGTTATATTGTTTCATTTGGGAAAGAAGCATTGTCAACGGCAGAGATTAGCCTAGTTTTGTCCCTTTTCTTCTTTAACCTAGTCCTCTTATCATAAACAGAACTTGATCGTCGTTTGGCAGGTAAAATTAAATTTCACCATCTTAATTGATGACATCTGTAAAAGTTGATTATGTTATGAACATGTCAAGTGCAAACGTTAGAAGTTTGGCACTGGGACTGTTGTATTATCTTTTATAAGAGTGAAATGCCTGCTTAATTAATACGATAATCAAGCTTTCTTATGCAGAATTAGTTCCTTTACATTCAAAGTCTGACCTGTACATGGAAAAGGCCATTAATCATCTTCAAGCATATGTTCATAATTAATTTATGATTCCAGCTTCGTTAGGGCAAATCCAATGGAAAAACTAAATGAATAGCTAAAAATAAAAAACTAATATTTTAGCTTTCCTTTACTTGTTTTGCACACTTCAAGGGGAAAGCCAAACAAAATGCTAAAATGACTTTTCTCTTCCACAAATGCTATTCCTACATATCTCTCAAAAGAGCCAAAATTAATCAAGTGGGGCCAACAAAAGAATAAACCAATTAAATGTAGCCATGTGGAAAAAAAATAACATCAAAATCATTAAAAAAAATAAAACACTTCTTTATTCTACTATAATAGAATTGGCTTTTCAAATGGCTTTTTTCCATTGGAATATACATAGTAAAAAAAGTTATATTTATACTATTTAAAATGCTATTTTATCAATTTACCTTCTTAAAATAGCATTGCATTTCCCTTTGGAGATGCTATTACCGTTGTCTTCAAATCATGGCATAGTACCTACTTGGATTAAACTAGAAAGAAGAAAACAATGGTGACGTTACTAAACTTCTTTCATCATAAAAGATGCAGCTTATCAGATGGCCTTTAGAACCAAGTCAAACATTTGATTTACACAATCCCAATATGACAATATTTATCTGATCTCACACCAAAAAAAAAAAATAATTGTCTGATCAAGAATAATGAGTGTACGGTCAAGAACATGATGTGATAAATAAATATCAACAGGCGAGTCATAACATCATTCAGGGGCAGAGCATGGACCCATCTTAACTCATGCAGGGTTTATAGAGAACCCTCACCTCCCCCAGACTCAGTCAAATGCCTCATCTCTACTCATCCAATTCCTCGGGCACTCTTCAAGGAAAATCCCAACAGACTCCTTTCTTCTACCTATCTCTCACGCGCATCCTTTAGCAATCAACAATGTCCACTAACAAGAAAAAGTTCCTTCTCAACACGGTCTCACTGAACTTAGGCTGTAGCAGCTGCAAGAAACCAAAACTTTCCAACATATGCCAGCCAAAACCAAAACCAAAACTCCAAACCCCGACTTACCAAAAACACAAAAAAGATCTCTACTGCTCCTCTTCTTCAACCTCTTCATCAAAGATAACAACAAACCAATCTCCAAATGGCCATGAAAATCATGACACCCCGAACACATTTTCTCCAGCAATGGACACACCACCGCATTTCTTCTCCGACACAGGCAACAACATGAAGTGCTCAACAGCTGTGCGAGGATTCGGTCGTGTTGGAGGTGAAAGTGTTGCTGTTGAGAAAGATTCTGATGACCCTTATTTGGATTTTAGACACTCAATGTTGCAGATGATATTGGAGAAGGAGATTTACTCGAAAGATGATCTTAGACAGCTTCTTGATTGTTTCTTGCAACTAAATTCGCCTTACTGTCATGGGGTTATTATTAGAGCTTTCACTGAGATCTGGAATGGAGTCTTCTCTACGAGGACCGACACCACTAGTACAGGTTCCGAGATGCAACTACATTATTACTATGGTTGCTAGTCATGTGATTAATTTATGAAATGGTTCTTGCTGTTCTGCACGTGAAGTTCTGTCTGAGCACGAAATATTCCTGTGTAGAATGAATGGTTGCGTAATAAAGTGGAAGTCTTTTTTCTTTTTCTTGTTGACATGAAATTTTACAAGTTAGTTTATGCATAGTCTGGTTTTTTGTTTATGTAATGGCAAAAATTGTCTGAGCGACATTTCTAACTTTTGTACATTTGTTGGTTTATGTAATGGCAAAAGTACAAATATTAGAGTTGTAGAATCTTATCTATCTATGCTTTTAATGCAAATTTACTTTGGGATAATAAAATCAAACTGTTAATATTTCATGTTTCCTCTCTTGATCAAATGAATCAGCTGCAAGCTGTGAATAAATCTATGCGTCCAGCACAAGTACATGGCATTGTTTACTAATTTTCGTGTCTGTTGTTGTTTCACTTTGTAATACATCTTTATGAGTTAAAATTTATGAGTTAAAACTAGCTTCAGATTATGTTAAGGGCTGTATATTTCTGCATTTTAAAAGAATTTAAATTTTTTTTATTAAATTTTCAAATTATTTTAATGTCAAAAATAATTTTTTAAAAATAATAAAATATTATTAATATATATTTTATCATAAAAAATTATTTAAAAAACAAACATTAAAAAAAAAAAAAAGCTCTGAAACCCTCGCATAGCCAGGCAGTAGGCAGCATATTAGCCAAAGGGCATTCCTTCCTTAAACAAAGTATGAAAAAATTGATTTTTTAAGATTATTTTTTATTTACAATTTTGACACGGTGACTCACACTATGTAGCATGCCGCCAATAAAATTGGTAAATTCAGAATATGATAAAAGAAAAATTATGGACTTGATAAATAATTAGCCCATAATTTTCTCAAGAAGAGAGGCTAGACGTAGAGCGGCACAGCTATTCATGACGCTGGATTGGGATGGCGGAGGTGGTCAGAATCATTGCCAGGTTTCGAGAAGAGAGCGTCCATGGTGGGGAAAGATAGGTGCAGGTCATTGACGTTGGGATTTGAAACACATTCGTAAGTTGGAAGAAGAGGGAGACAGTTGGTTTAATGCATTTTCAGTGGGAAATAAATTAGGAATCTTATATATTATTTTCTTGTGACTTGACTTTGTGTATTTCCCAATAGTGCCATTAAAATGAAATCTGATGATTATTTATCCCTATATAGTTGCAGAGATTTTAGTATCATTTATGGAGTTTTATGGCCATGTCTGGAATTGACTTGATGCAGGCTCTCTTTTCCAAGAGTAATAATGATCTGTGAATTGTTGAAGATGACTCAGAACGACGACCACCTAACTAAATTGAAGATTCAAATCCTTTTGATTTTAGTATCTTAATTATCCATGACAATTTTTTATTTTTTTTGTCATGTCTTTACTTGCCTTCACCTTATAATTTTTCCCTCTCAGCCTTGCAATTAAATTGCAATTTTCATTCACGTGTTCCTTTTATTTATTTCGTTTTTAATGGATTCTTATCTATTAGTAGCAAGATTAGAATATATTAACATCATAAAAATCAAATTAAAAAAATTATAAAATTATAAAATTCAATCTTCAATAATCTTGATATTTAAAGGATGTAATTATAATTAAAAAAAATAACTTGAGTCAACTCGGATTAATCCACTAAACCCATGACCGGAGTCATAAGATAAAAATAAACCCTATAAAAAATAAATCAAAATAAATCACGGAATATAATATCTAATCAATCAAATATTAAAAGATAAAATTAAAAAAAGAGAAATAAAACTTGGGTCAACCAAGTTAACATGTTAACTTGCGGTACGGGTCATAAGATTGGAATAACAACATAAAAAATAATTTAAAAATAAATAAAATAAAACTCAATCTCCGATAAATTTAATACTAAAAAATAAAATAAATAAAAAACTATTATGAGGAGGGGTACACTAAAACAACCCATCCTCCTTTAGAATTTTTTGGTAATAAAAAAATTATAAAATTTAATATTTAATAAAATTAATTATGAAAAAACTAAAAAAATCAAAAGAAAAAAAAAAGGAAAAAGAGAGAGAGGAGGGTTACACTAAAACCGCCTCCTCCTTGTTGTTAATTGGTAATTAATTATATCTACTCCTATAAATATCAGCCATCTCAGTCGAATTCATCCAAGTTAAGGGAGATAGAGACTGAACAATGAATGGTCGAGTTCAGAACCACTTTACTAGGCCTGTTTGTTTTTGCGTTTCAAAAGCGCTTTTGAAAAAATTTAAAATTTTTTTATTTTTTTATTAACTTCAAATTAATATGTTTTTAGTGTTTTCAAATCATTTTGATGTGCTGATGTCAAAAATAATTTTTAAAAAATCAAAAAATATCATTGGCATACATTTTGGCACGAAAAGCTATTTGAAAAGCAACTGCAACCACACTGCCAAACAATCTCATGCCATCCACAGCGGCAAAATTGCTGTGTTCGTCGATTTCTACCTTCAGGCTGTGCGGTGCGGTGCGGTCTGCTTTCAAGAAAGAATCAAATCTATGAACCAAAGCAAGGGAGTCCTCTTGATGCATGGTTAGCTGAAACACAACGAGCCTTCTATTGATAACAACATAAGCCAAGGAGGTCATAACTGATTAGTTTACTCTTCCAACCACTGGAACAACGCGCACCTAGGCTTTTCTTTCTTCTTTTTATAAGGGATGCACTTTTTTTCTTTTAATAAAATGACAACATGTTATCTGTCAAGAATCTCAAGATAAACGACGTTTTATTTGCTTTTCAGAATTAGACTAACATAGAGGTAGCTAGAAAATCAAAAAAAAAATGATATTTGGATTAAAAAATCTATTTTTGAGCTATTTTTACATGAAAACACCTAAAACCTCTAAAGACCTACATAGATGGTATGACATCAAATAACTCATATATGGGTTGAAAAAAAAAAATCAATCTCAAGCCTAGTGTCGCTACCCAACATCATGAAAAAGAACAAATTATTTGGTTCTTAGAGGGAAATGCTATAATATTGTGAAATGAAGTTTTAATAGCCTTAATAAACTTGTTACTAAACTATTTATTTATTTTTGGATTTTTGTTTTTGTGAGCAAAACATAGATTTTATTTTCTTCCTTTTTCCCCTTACAATGCTATGCTAGGGTTTGCCACGATGATTTTTTTTTTTTAAGAACTTGGCTATGTTAAAATATGAACTCAAATTAATTTTTTTCGTTGTTATTTTTCTTTGATCTTTTTCTTCATATTTTTTTTGTTATGTATTTATATTGAAAATAGCTCAAGACAAGGGTAAAGGTACACAGCCCAAGTTTACCAAGTAAACCCGAGTACATATGCATGGTCACAGACACAAAACATGGCCTATTTTTCTCAGCCCATGGAACCAGGAAGAGGAAAGGAAGCCCATGTCAAACAAAAGCCCAAACCTAGCAAAGGAAACCAAACCCGGACCTAACCTATATCACAGCCCATTCCTACAAGCTTAAACAGAAGGCGATCCACATAAAGGGTCCAGCGATACCAAGGAGGTTTAACAAGAAAAGAAGGGGCAATACGGTAGTGTAGTAGTTTTTTAAAATGTTTTTTATTTAGAAAAGCATGTTAATAATATTTTTTTATTTTTTAAAAATTATTTTTAAAATTAGCCTATCAAATTGATTTGAAAATATCAAAAACATATTAATTCAAAGTCAAAAAAATAAATTAAATTTTTTTAAAAATGTTTTTGAAAAGCACTCCCCAACATCCTCTTAATACAACCGCAAAAACAGCCATACGAGGCCACGTGCACGCTAAGAGAGTATCATGCTGCTTACAAAAACTGGAGGCGAAGCAAGCAAAATGGTATGTGTGCTCAAACATCAAAAGGAAAAGAAATCAGGTTCAAGCGAAATAAAACACTTCAACCATGGCTGCCTATTTAACCATCACGAGGTTAGACTTAACAAAGAATAACAAAAAAGTTTAACCACTTCACCGAAAACAGATCCACGGTAAATCCAACATGCGTCTTTAAAAACCTTGCTTGTATTTATATATAAACAAATTCAATTCTATTGTAACGAACTAAATTGTTGTACGATATATATATATAAAATTTCTAACTAATCAATCATGTATCTAATATTATATTTCGCATAAAGATCAATAATTTAATTTGAGTTATTTTGAGCGAGTGTATATTTATCAAGTTAACTTGAGTTAGTTTGTATTTTTATACTTGATGTTTTTTTTTATTTAACATTGGTTTTTTTATTAGGTTTTTGTTGTAGAGTTCTAATTTTTTTTTATCTCGATCTCATGTCACGAGTCGCAAGTTAATTGAGTTAACCTGAGTTGATTTTGTTTTTTTCCTCGATTTATTTTATGAATTTAATTATTTGTTTTCAATTTCATCATTCTATATTAAATTATTCGCTCTTAAACTTTTTTATTTTTTCACTTCTCTTTCTATTTTGTTATTTTGAGAACGGGTTGATCAAGCTAGCCTAGGTCAACTTGTATTTTCTTCTGTAATGTTTTTTTTTTATTTAACTTAGGTATTTTTTGTTATTTTTTTTTTAAATCTAATTTTTTTCTTCACCCGATCTAATTTCATTGGTAATGGGCCAGTCTAGTTAACCCAAACTAACTCATATTTTTTTCCTTGATTTTTTTATGTTTTTTTTTTTAATTTTATCCTTTTGCATTAAATTATTTGCTCTCGAGCTTTGTTATTTTTTCATTTTTCTTTATGTTTGTTTATTTTAAGAGCGGGTAGGTGAAGTTACTCCAGGTTGGCTTGGAGTTTTTTAAATGTTTTTATTGAATTTTGGTTTTTCTTTTGAAATTTTTTTGTATTCATGGGTTTGTTAAATAGCCTTAAATTGACTTGGATTATAGTGAATTTTTTTTTTAAGTGTTGGAAAAAGTTTGGTATGTCCGTGACCTATCTAGTACACTAACTTGAACGACTCATTGGGTTTTATATATAAATAAATCATTGGATGACTGGGTTTCACCGTGAATGTCAAAGCAACCTGTTTACCATACCGTAATTAAAATTGTTTTTTTGTACATTGGGTAACGCACAGGGCAATTAATGCCGAAGCAAAATTGAAATGGAAAGACACCAACTTCTATACTGTCTGGTCAAGAAATTAGTGAAACTTAATATTTCTCTCGTGAAATGAAGTCATTAATTATCTCACTTATTACCATGCCAAAGTTTAGTTGTTTTCTCCTAAGAAATATGTAATGGTTTCTTCCAAGGTTTTGACAGGTAAAAGCCTGCGGAGTAAACGGCTATAGGGTTTGTTTGTTTGTCTAAGACAAAAATTATAATCCAGCGGAGCTAGCCTTGTTTATTTTAAATACTAATTTGACTTTTGAGTGCTAGCTATAATCGTCGTGCACATGACCAAGCTCATACTATGCAGCATTAAAAAAATAACATTAAGAGTTTAGATTTTTCCATGAAAGTAGTAATCACCTCTTTTTGTGTTTTTGGGTACCTGGAATGGCCAGATTCCTATCTTAACATTAAATCAAATGTGCTTTCCCTTAAAAAAAAAAAAAGCAAAAAAATATGCTTCTTCCTCTTTTTTCACGAATGTGCCTTCGTAAATGCTTGGTGGAACCTGTTCTCTCTTTCATCAAGCAAGAAAAGGGCGATACGAGTACAAGATCAGATGTACAGATGTCTCTTTGACTGGCACCAACGCTAGCGATGGAGATTGTTGACCTAAATCTCTCCTAACAATCAAGAACATGATCAGATGTACAACAAGTTTCAATTTCCAATTCATAGATATTAATTTTGTAGCAATTAATTAGGTTCGGTATCTGATCATTTGGACGACGAACAACATTTCCTTAGGTAATGGGAAATTTTCCTTGAGAACTGCAATTTTAATAATATGGGATTTCGAAACTTCGGAGAGGAAAACATGGCAAGAAATCTTGGACCCTTTTGGATGAATCGTATTAATAACAAGACATAGCAAGACGAACAAAATGGGTTCGTAAATAAATAATTTTCCATTCATTTTGCTATTTCCAACATGATCACTATCAAACTTATTATAATTTCGTGATTTGTGTTCATTGGTGCTAAAGAAACTCTTAACAACTGTATTAGAATCATCATATTATTATTATTAACGTAAGAGCGTACCCAGCCAGCATTAAATTAGCATTATCTCCACATTGTTTGTCGTTAAATGATGTTTAAATAGCCATGCCACAAGGACTAGAAGCTTCACCACTGAGACAGTAATCTTAAGCTCGGCATGGATTGTTGACGGGTTTTTTTAATCAAGGGCTTATTTATTATTATGTTAAAGTATTTATTATTTAAAAATATATTAAAATAATTTTTAATATTAACACATCAAAATAATATAAAAATATATAAAAAAACAAATTCAAAATTTTTAAAAACACAATACATCACATTCCCCAACAACCTCTATTAGTGCAGTGGGAATCAATTAAAGATAGGTGAAGATAGTTATTTTATGGTTTTGATTAAACTAATGTGTGATAACCAGCGTACAAAGAGGCGAGTCAAACTCAATCTCCATGAACTTTTAAATGAAACAGAGTTCATTAAAACACAATTAACAGCACGTGTCGAGTGCTGGTAAAAGAAAAGTTAGGCGACCTGTTTGTGCATTGGATCAAAATCGATCGATTTCTTCTAACACTGCGTACCCTCTTGAAGTTCTGGTCTAACAAGTAACATGCTTCCACAGTCTAAGTAATTATAATTATAATTTATATATAATTATTAATTATTTTTAAATCTTCAGGTAGTAGTATATAAAGAAGTTGAGAGAATAACTAAATAAATCATAATTCTCTCAATTATTAGTGCAAGTTAATTAAACCAAGCTGATTTAGAATTTTCGTGGAGAAATCCTATGATCAAGTTTAAATATGTCAATGGTCCCTTTTGCACCGCTTAATACATCTCTGGCAGTGATGACACTGTCTCTTACACAGTTCAGCAAGACTATGCCCTCCTCTTGTTTTTTCTTTCAACATTTTGTCTGCTTGAGAGGTTGGAGATTCAAAATCTTACAGGCAGTATCTTTTTATGATAAGGTGTGTATGCATGCCCACAATATTCGTTCATTATTTTCAAATCATGAAGACCTTTTAATTTGTTTTTACCTGAATCTATTTAACTATATTACAAAAGCTGAATTGCGCAGGCAGTTTTTCTTCTTTTTTCCCCCCTTTTTTTGTTCTCTTTTAAAAGCTATTTCCAATTATCCGATTCTCAAACTATTCATATATATATATATATATGAGAAGCACAGATATATTTCATGTTCGATGAGATCCAAAATGTTTCTAATAGCTTTAAATACTGACTTGTTATGATGGGAAAATGAATATTCTGATCTCTACTAATTAGTCTCTTTAATTAAGAATTTAATTAAGATTTTCCAAGAAAATTAAGAATTTAAAAGAGGGTTTACAGTTAATCAATTAATTAAGAAATCGAGGAGGCAAACGCACCGGTGTTAGCACTACGTAATTTTCGATAAAGTTTTTGAAATATAGGTTGTGTTTGTTAACACGGCAGCGGTTGCGTTTTGAAAAAACCACAATTTTATGTTGTTTGGTTAAAGTGAAAAGCAGTATTTTTAGTTGATGGGACCCACCTAAAATTGCACAAAAACACAGGTAGGGGAGAAGCAAGTTATACCTGCTTTGCCGGCACTGTTAACTTTTATTAAGTTAACAGTGCAGAGTGAATTAATTTCACTCTGCATTGTTCACTTAACAAAAGTGAACAGTATGCAGAGTGAATAATTCACTCTGTACACTTGTTTGTCAATTTCTACTTGCACTGTTGATATAAACAGTAAAAATTTAATTTTTTACAAAATATGTTTTATTAAAAAAAAATTAATATTTAATATTATTTAATAATACTATATAAATTAGAAGGAAATCGCATGATGGTGCAGCCTTTACAAAATTTGATCGTAATTTCAATTTTATTAAACTGCAAGTCTTGTTGGATGAATTTTGTATATGATGAAATTATAAATAATTTAATGAAACAATATATTTTTTTATATAAAGTATTATTTATTTCATGATATCATTGTCATAGTTAAATTTACAATATTTAAATTAAAAATCATCAATATTAATATATATCACCAAACATGTTAAATTATTTTTTGATCAACTTCAATTTCAATCACAGTTTTAACCAAACATACATAAATATTAACTTAACCTCAACTAAAAGTACTTTTTATAAAATAACTTTTTTCAAACCATAACCACAACAGCTACCACAATACCAAACACACTCATAGTGTGTGACGATATATGGATATAGAACTAGTTATATGCCCCGCGCGATGCCGCGGGTCACTTATTTTTTGTATTTCAAAAAAAGCTAAGATCTAAAAATGTTAGTTTTTTTATAAAGTTATACCCAAGAGTTTTAGGTTTGGTTGTAACGCCTGATCCAAGAGTAATATTTATAATATTAATAATAACATTAAACTTGGGTTAACCCTTAGCATAAAGGTGTTTGGACTGCAATACCAGACCCAATAGCATTGGACGTGGGTCTGACTGCAAGGTTGTGCCATAACAGTGTGATAATTAAATAGATGGTTAAAAAGAAAAAAACAAAGAAAAAAAAACCAACAGGAAGAAAAAAACTAATGAAGAAAAATAAAAAAAATATGAATTAATTGGGTTAACCCGCCATACCTTGAATTCGCATCGTGAAAGTTTGATAATTAAAAATGAAAAAACAAATTAATGGGTTAACCCAGAATTAACTGAGCTAAGTCGTTAAACCAGGTTAACCCGGAATCCGTGTCATAAAAGTTCGATAACTAAATAGAAAAAACATTTAACATCAACAATTTAAATTAAACGAAAAAAATTAATTTAAAAAAAAAGCAAAAAAAATAAATCAGGTTAACTCGTCAAACCAAGTTAACCCGTTAAACCCCGGATCCTTGTCATGAATGTCTGGTAACTAAATAAAAAAATAGTAAACATTAACAAACTGAACTAAATGAAAAAAATTAATTAAAAAGAAAAAATCAAAAAACAAATCCGGGTTAACTCGTCAAACCATCTTAACCTGTTAAACCTAGGATTTGTGTCATGAAAGTCTGATAACTAAATAAAAAAAATTAACATTAACAAACTAAATTAAACAAATAAATTTATGAAAATAAAAATAAATAAAATAATTGACGGTTCAACCCAAAATTAACTGGGTTCTTTCGTGAAACTAGGTTAATCCGTGAAACTCGGGATATATGTCATAAAAATATAATAACTAAATAGAAATAAATTTAACATTAACACTAAACTAAACTAAAAAAAAATAATTAAAAAGAATAAAAAGCAAAAAAAAAATATTCTAGGTTAACTTGTTAAACCAGGTTAACCAGTTAAATCCGGAAAACGTGTCATGAAAGTTTGATAACTAAATAAAAAATTTTAACATTAATAAAAAAAATAAAAGAAAAAAAGTTTGCTAAAAAAATTAAAAAAAGATAAAAAAAAAATGAACTGCACTGTGCAGTTCACTGTAAAATATTAATCTCTTTTAGCTATTTATAATAATAAATAGAGCACAAACATTAACAAATTCTATCCTAAACTTAACCCAGATTTAACTATGTGTATGTATAAAATATTTACATTTTTTGAATTTAATATAATATTTACGTACCTCAAAATATGCATTATCTTTTTATTTTATGTTGAGTAATAGATAATAATTAAATATTCAAAAGTAATTGATACATAAAATATAAGTTTCTAAATTTTTCATCTAATAAATATTTTACAAATAATAAAAATTTGATTTGTGGGTATTTATATTTTATGTTGAGTAATATATTTTTTCTTCTTTATTTCCACGAATTAAGTGCACCATTTCAAGTTATATTTGCTCTTTAAAATTAGGTGGAATTTAGCCTAATCAAAACGGAAAAATTACATCGAGTCTCTCTTGAAAGAAAAAAAAAAAAACTCGTAAAGCAGCAGGGATAAGAGATCAGTGTTTACTGTGGACTGCACAGTGCAGTCCACAGTAAAACACTGATCTCTTTTAATTATATTTCAATAAAACTCTTAGATTTAACTCTAAGCTCTCAATTAAACAATATTGTTGGCATAAATATTATTATAGATATAGCTTTGTAAAGAAGAAAATCACATGAGAGCATTTATTAAATACCAGGAAATTTGAAAATATAGTATATATGTTCAAAGCTTGTGGACTTGTTAGGGAGGAAAATGCTGCAGATGGCAAGGATATGAGTGAAAGAAACACGCCAAATTATGTGCTGGAATTGCACCCATCAATTGAAAATGACTATGGCCATCTAATTTAAAACCAACGGCTGTGAATTGTGATTAACCCCATCTTGTCAGTGCTTTGAATGGTCGATTTTGCTCCATCAAAGCGGTTACACGTGCGTGTCTGTGAATTGTGTTGCATGGTTTCACCTAGCTCTCATGGCCATAGATAACAACTCATTTATTTTACTCTGCGACCCACTTGGAAATCAGCCTACGTCCACTTATAACACTGTGCCTTTGAAGATAGCTCCAAGAATATAATACTATTATTTAAAAATAAATAAAAATCCTTTTTTTTTTCTCATATTTTTAGCAGGGTTCATGCTATAAAAAAGTAGCAAGTAAGATTAATTTTTCCATAAATAGCAAGATCATAATTAGAATATAAATTTCCATGGATCATTTCCCTTGTCTAATTCTCTAATGCACCGAAAGAAAAGTGATGTCAACCCTAACAGTACGTTTCCTTGAAGGCTCGTGCAAGTTTCCTACTCATTTGCACCATTAACAGAGAGAGGGAGGGAAATCATAAAAATAAAAATTTACCATGTACAGATTTATTTTCTTACATTAACTGCCATGTGCAAATTTAGCAAAAGAAATGGAACGGAAAAGTAAGTAATTAAGAAGCATCATCTATTGATTAATATTTTTAATCCCATTTTCAGCTTCTAATGAAGTTAAACAGGGACTAATTATATCAGCCCCATTTTCTAAAGAGGATACACAGCAAGGAGTAGAAGAAGAATCATCATCAGATGTAGAAGAAGTGTAAAAAGACAAAGGAGAAGAAGAAGAATGAAGAGAAGAAGAACAAAACTCATGATGATGTTGAGTAGTACTAGTACTAATAATAGAAGAGGAGGAGGAGGAGGAAGCAAAAGCAAGACCAACAAGCAAATCTACAAAAGCACTAACGATGTACCCATGACTGCTCTCTCCATTCACTTTCAAGTAGCAAGACAAAAGCTCTTCAAGACCTTCCCAGTCTGTTAAACCATGAGCCTCAACCATCTCCTCCATTGACTTCTTGAAATCCAAATAAGGGTCTTGAGATTCCATTGAGAGCACCACAGTTTCTTTAAATGGAAACTCATCACCTGCCTTTGCTTCTTCCAAGATTGAATTAGTCTCTCCTGGTTCAAAGAACAGCCTCTCTGACCTCAAACCTCTGATTACTGTCTCTATAGGGTCACCAGCTCCGGACTGATCATCTGATGCTGTTGAGAAGCTAGCTGACTCACAAGAGTTGGTGAACCATGACTCAGGTGTACTGTCCACCACGTCATTGTTAGTAGCATCTAAGAATGCTGAGTTGATGGTCTTGAACATGCCATCACCTGTTCTAAAACTAAAAGAGAGGGTTCTTGGTTGGTGACAATAAGTAGGCCAAGGCCATAAAGGCCTTTTTGATTGATCTGTGCTTGTATTAATCTTGGAGAGAAAAGGGATCTTCATTTTCTTGCCCATTACCTGGTTTGTTTTAAATTTTTGCCTAAGATCGATGTGCTTAAGAGAGAAATGTAAGTTTGGTTTAAATGATCTTTGGCGGTGAGAAATGAAAAACTTTGTAGAGCTTCTTTATGGGTTTGTAATTCATTGAGACAGCTGGGTTCTGAGAGCAGATTTTAAACAAGTGGTGAATAAGAAATGCAGAGAGGAGAGGGAGGGAGGGAAAGGGGACTAGCCGAGTAGGGGAGATTGGGAGGCTGGTGGGGACATGTACACTTTCGTGGTTGTGTATTAAATTTTGAGCTTTTGAAGTAAATTATGGTACCTTTCTCTCATTAAATAGAGTTATCTACTACCATATCTCTCTTTCCTTTTACACACTCGTCCTTTCTTTCCACCCTTTGTAGTTCAATTACGTGACCTAGCTAAGCTTTGCTGTTTTCTTGCGAAAGATTTTGAATATATTTGAGTGTTGAAACTTTTCAAATGATCTGATAAGCTTTAGATAATCAATCATTAAGTCAATAATTGCTGGTGAGCAGTAGTTTTTAAATTTCCATTTATTCCCTATGCGGGTAGTTAATTATTAATTACGAGGGAATCTTAATTATCAGTTCCACGAGAAGAAATCATGAATTCCTCAAACCAAAACCATACATTGCAGAAACTAATAAGCTAGAACAATATCACATTGACGCAGTGTCAAGAAATTAACTCCAGCTGTTTACAAGAAATAGAGGGGTTAATTTATTTAATTCATACAGTGCGGTCGTTTTCTCTCATATTCGTGAGGGATTTTTTTTATAGATAATAGTTTTTTGAGAACAGCTCTATGTAGCCATGTTTGTAACACCTGCTCGTTGCCCATATGCATTAGAGACCCTTGTTATCGCGTGTGGAACCCAAATAATCAAAACGGGATAATTGCAAGACGGTGAGATTACCCTTTTTATAAAATGTGTCGAATTCAAACCCTTTTTTTTTGTTTTTCTTACAATGAACTTCACATGAAATTAAGTGTAAAAGAAGAGAGAAACATCAGATACATACGTACTCCGTTGAATAATTTTCTAAATATTTGATATGAATTTGCTTATAATGATCCCTTGAACACCACTAGAAAATTGATTTGCATAAACCAAAATTTTCGTCGATGTTAAAGCTGTGCTTATCACCGATCAATTTACTAAAAAAAAATATTTTGTAAGCTAGTGTCTTATCAAAACTTTTAGATCTGTCAGTAATTACATCATAAATTTTTGACAGAAATATTTTATCGTTATTAGCATCGGAAAGTACAAACAAAAACTTTCGTTTGATAATTCCATTGCAATTAGACAACTTTTTTGATAGTGAAAGTAGTATCTAAATATATTTCTTTCTAGAAGTCATTTGTTGTTCAATTGATTCTGTGCATATAATGCGTATTCTATTTTCAAAGCTTCTTTTATAATTTTTTTAAAAAACTATTTGATTCTCTCTCTCTCTCTCTATTTGATTCTCTCTCTCTATATATATATATATATTGTAATTATATTATTATATATAGCTAAAAGAGCTCAGACTTTTACTGTGGACTGCACTGTGCAGTCCACAGTAAAAGTTGAGCTGTCATGCTTTTTCTGTTTTTTTTTTTAAAAATTTTTTTTTAGTTTTTCTTTGTTTTTTTTAATAGATTTTGCTGTCAATTTTTTTCTGTTTGTTTTTTTTTTCTTTTTAGGTTTATTTTTCTTTGTTTTTTTTAATGGATTTTTTTAAAAAATATTTTTTTGTTAATGTTAAATTTTTTTCTATCTCAAACTTTTATAACACACATTTCGGGTTTAATGTGTTAACCCAGATTTTTTTTTTCTGATTTTTCTTTTTAATTAATTTTTTCGTTAATTTATTTTGTTAAATTAATTATGGGTTAACCTGATTTCATGAGTTAACCAAATTAATAGTAAAAATTGAGTTGTCATTTTTTTCCATTTTTTTCTTAGGTTTTTTTTTCTTCATTTTTTCTTTGTTTTGTTTAATGGATTTTGCTGTCATTTTTTTTTGTTTGTTTTTTTTTTCCTGTTTTAATTTGTTTTTTTTAAAAAAAAAATTTTGTTAATGTTAAATTTTTTTCTATCTCAGACTTTTATAACACACATTCCGGGTTTAATGGGTTAACCCAGATTTTTTTTTCTGGTATTTCTTTTTAATTAATTTTTTCGTTTAATTTATTTTGTTAAATTAATTATGGGTTAACCTGGTTTCATGGGTTAACCAAATTAATTATGGGTTAAGCCGTCAATTGTTTTTTCTACGCAGTTATCAAACTTTCATGACGCGAATTTCAGGTTTGACGGGTTAACCCAGTTAATTCAGATTTTTTTTTTCATTCGTTTTTTTTCTTCATGTTGGTTTTTTTTTCTTTTTAGTTAATCTATTTAATTATCACACTTTTATAACACAATCTTGCAGCCAAACCCACATCCAAGGCTATTGGTCTAATGTTGCAGTCAGACTCATTTAAACTTGAGTCATGTAAGTTTAATATTATTATTAATATTATAAATATTACTTTTGGATCAAGCGTTGTAGCTAAACCCAAGGCTTTTGGGTATATCTTTGCAAAAAAACCTAACACTCTTAGATCTTAACATTTTTTGATATTTTTTATGCAAGAAAAAAAAATTTACCCGTGGCATGTGCCTTTGTTTTTCTTTTTCCTTTTTCTTTTCCTTTTTAAGCCCTTTACCGTGGACCGCACAGTGCAATCTACAGTGAAAAAGATGATGCCTTTAGTTTTTTTCTTTTTTCTTTGTTTTTTATTTTTTAATTTCTTTTTTTAATATTAATTTTTTTTTCTATTTAATTATCAGACTTTTATGACATGGATCCCATATTTGATGGGTTAACCCAGTTGATTCATAGTTAATTAAGAATTTTTTTCTCTTTCTTCATTAACTTTTTTCCTCTTATATGTTTTTTTTTCTTTATTTTTTCTTTTTAATTAATATTTTTTTATTTAATTTAGTTCATTAATATTAAATTTTTTTTCTATTTAGTTATCATTTGATGCCTTTATTTTTTTTCGTTTTTATACCTTTGACTGTGGACTGCACAATGCAGTCCATAATGAAAAGGTTGATGCCTTTTGTTTTTTATTTTTATTTTTTTTTAGTTAATTTTTTTCGTTTAATGTAGTTTGTTATTGTTAAATATTTTTATATTTAGTTATTAAACTTTCATGATACGGATCCCGGGTTTGATGGATTAACCTGGTTTCACAAATTAACCCAATTAATTCGAGGTAACCCATCAATTTTTTTTCCTATTTAGTTATCAAACTTTCACGCCACGAATCCAAGGTTTGACGGGTTAATCTGGTTTGAAGGGTTAACCCAGTTAATTCAAAAAAAAATTCTTTTTCTTCGTTAGTTTTTTTCTTCCTATTGGTTTTTTTTTTCTTTTTTAATTAATCTATTTGATTATCATACTTTTATGACATGACCTTGCAGCTAGACCCACATCCAAGGCTATTGAATCCGGTATTGCAGTTAGACCCACTTAAACTTGGGTCATGCAAGTTTAATGTTATTATTAATATTATAAATATTACTCTTGGGTCAGTTGTTGCAGCTAAATCCAAGACTTTTGGGTATAACTTTACAGAAAGATGTAACACTTTTAGCCCTTAGTTTTTTTTTTTTTTAAGCAAAAATAAATTAACCCGCGGCATCGCGCGGGTAATGTAACTAGTGTTAACTAAAATAACTCGAAAGAAGAAATTTAAGTACGAAGGGAAGCAAAATTAAATTGAAAGAAAAGAAAAGTCAGTACAAAACAAAAACAATTAACATACGGAGCTCGTAGGGATTAAATTAAATCGTATGCAAGTGCTGTAACGAATAACAGTGTTTCACGTGCCCTCCATATGCGTTCCAGGGAATAGATTGAGACTTGAGAGTGACAGAGTTATTTTGTTTCTTCGCCCATTTGATAGATTGGCGAGCTTTTGTGTTCTCAGTATATGGCGCCTCCGACAGAGAGAACCCAACTTGTTTCTTGGTTTTTGCATCAACTGGTTTTTCAGTAGATTATTCTTTAGCCCTTGAATTTTGAATGCAATTTAACCATTATCTTATTAAAATTAATACCTATTGATTTTCCTTTAAACCCCACTATGATGGTTTTTCTCCAAGAAATTATATCTTATGTTTTTGCAGCTTGCCTTGCCCTAATGCTGTTTAGCGATTATGGCTACAAGTTTTAAGATATTCCAATGCTACAGCTTAAACCTTTTGGTGAATTATGTTCTTAAGCTTCAAATTTAAAACGAATATTGCAGTGTTTTTCAAGGGGTGTCCGCTAGCTAATTACGTAAATTGTGGCTGTTCATCACATGTGTGATACATGAATCAAAATGACATTGAGCACACCGATATTTTCCCCCTAATTTATTAATCGTACAATACAATACAATACAAGTATACGTAAACACTGCCCACATAATGCATCACGTACGGGGACCATGTTGTATTTGATCTTATGGTACTGGTCCCTTGTGTTATCCAGTGCTATCAACATTATTTCCATTGTCATTTTGATGTTCAAAATCTTACACACATAAGTCGCACTCAGAATTTTAGGTATAGGGTTACAACCACATGGCAACCCAACAAATACAGAGCGGCATTCTGCCCCACTTCGCTTCACACACAATGTTTTGTAGTTCATGCTTGCATATGAACTCTGCTAATTTGTTTCTCGTGCACCAGATGAGACTGTGTCCATGTTCGCTTCCAAAAACTGGTTGAGATACAGAGATGGGATATTAATTTTGTGTATTGTTTTAAACATTAAATGAAGCTGAACCGTTGTGACTTGTGAGGCAAAGATGTAACCTAGTAGTTTTTCTTACTTTAATTCAAGGGAACGAATTGTATTTTAGGGGTGGGAATGGTGTATAATATAATTTAAAAGATTGTTGTCTTTTTACGAAAAGGTAATTAAGGTAGAGGGGACCTTATCCCTTATTCCCATGTTCCTAGGGGACCATTCTTTAATGAAATAATCCTAGTATACCTCAATTTATGTAATACAAAACAATTATTGAAAAATCTAAATTTAATGGAACTAAAATATTCTTCAAATGCACAGTCTTAGGCAACAAACATGCTCGGGTCCAGCTCCTATGAACTTAGCCTTAAGAAAGAGCTCAACCTTGAAAATAACCCAGCTTTCATGGGCTCAGTCTTGAGAAAAAGCATAGCATTTAAGAGTTTTTTTATCTATTATATGGAACTTTTTTACACCCAATACACCTTAAATCGTATTTTTCCCATACCTCTAGGTATATAAAAGTCTTTTAAGAGCTTATTACATTTTCATCAATATTAACATTGTGTAATGGATATTTATCCATCATATATCTTAACAGAAGCAAATGATATTTCAACCCCTCAATTCAAGTAACATGACAAGATTCAGGGGCTATATATAGCTCGTGAACCACTAGGTAGAGAGTTCAAAATCTCTATTTTCTATTGCATATATATTTTTAGAGAGCCCTTCTCTAAAATATCATTGCAGTATCTCGTTTAAAATATACTTAAGCATCTAAGAGTCTTCAAACCTACCAAATATGATATTTTGCAAGAACTAGAAACTAGGCACCAAGTACCAGGCAGCAACCACTTTGGTTAAGGAGAATAAATCATATTGCTAGAACCCAAAGATTAATCGATTATCCAACACATAAGCCTTACTCCTAAGCTACTTGAATTTTTTGAGACCTCATCAATTGGTGTTGTCTATGGAAAAAAGATTAAAAAAAATTCATTGATTATTCTTTCAAAACTATTTTATTGTCATCCCCAATCACAATCAAAGGCAAATAATCAATCCTAGAATAGGACATGTCATGGACCCCCGTATAATTAATGGCATATATGCTCCATTAGAGCTTTACCAACTATTTAATAAGGAGTAGGAAAGGCTATACAATAATTTGATTTCCCTAAGTTAGAGTATGACTTCTTTTGCTTGCCCTTGGACTTAGTAAGATGAGCAAATTTAGGCTATGTGTTTGCCAACTTCATGAATGTAGTTAGATCCTCAAGATTTTGAAAAGCTTTCAACAAGTATAGGTGGAATGTTGGTTTAAACCGTAAAACTTCTAGCTCAAGTATCTTTAGCAACCATCCAACAAAAAAGCAAAAGTCTCCCTTACATCTAGCACTCTGATCAAATGAAAATTTACCATAGCCAATAAGAACAAGAATGTAAGTATCTTGTATATGAATGACTTATTCAAAATTACGTTTTATTTTCTTCAAGTGATGTCTAATGGCTTCTCATCAACTCTCTAAGGAAATAACCGACTTGGGCAATAGCCCCACAACCTTCTAAGGATGGGATTTACTTAATCTTTCTAGTATCATTACACAATTTACCTTGGAAGAGGTCGTCATGGTCTTTCTATTGCAATTGTATAATTTACCTTGGAAGAGATTGACTTAATCACCCTAATGCGATTGCAAAACTCTCAAATGATAGGATACACACAACAACTCTCCTTAAAAATGATGGATTTGAAGTCTCCCTAGTATGATAACATAACTCTTTTTAGAAGGGATGAATCTGAAGTCTTTCTAGTGTGATAGCACATTTCTCTTTAAAAGATATGAATCTAAAGCTTAACTGGTGCGATAGCACAACTCTCCTTGAAATGGATGCATTTGAAGCCTCCCTAGTGCAATTGCATAGCTCTTATTGGAATAGATGGATTTGAAGCTTGGTGTAATTGCATAACTCTTTATGGGTCCGCCCCCTCCACCCTTTAAAATGTTTTCTAAGTATAAGTGTATAAATGGGCTCGTGCCCTTCATCCCTTAGAAATGTTTTAAGTATGGGTGTTATGATGGGTTCAAATCCCTAATATATTTTTTTTAGTTTTTGGTCCTTTAATTTTTTTTTTTTTATTTCATTCTTCTTTAATATTGGATTGATTGAAACATAGAATTCATGGTTTTTTTATTATTATTTTATATAGGGTTATCACGATCTCAAATAAATGTCTTTTTCAGGGTTAGTGCTCGATTTTGAAAGCATATAATTTTATCATAAAATTAAATAAAAAGAATTTATAAAAACAACAAAGTTATTAAACTCATTGAAACCCATGACCCAACTCGCAAGCCCAGCCCCAGGTTGACTGTGTTAATTTTTTTGTCCTTTTAAAATTGAATATTTTTTTAATTGGGCCTCATAATTTTTTTATATTTTTCCATGAGTTTATCTCGATCTCATGATCAAAGTCACAGTTTTAGCATATTAATCCATGTTGAATTGGTTCAATTTTTGGGTTATTTTTTAATTGACCAAAGCCATAGTTTCTGGAGTAGTTTTTGTCCTTTTTATTATTATTTTTTTAATTTTATATTTCAATATTAAGTTGATTAGGAATTGACCTTCATAATCTATTTTGATTTGTTTTCTATAAAGTTATCATGGTTTCATGATTGGGATTAAAGATTTGATAGATTAATTTGGATCGATCAAATATGTCAATGTCAGAATATTAAAAAAATATCATCTAATATGTTTTTATATTAATATTTTTTAAAAAAATTGTTTAACATGCATCACATTTTAATTTCATAATTAAATTTGTTTTATTAAAAACACATTAATAATATTTAAATATTTTTTTACATTAAAAAAATTGATTCAACTAAAGCGCTGCTGATCTGATCAATCTAGTATATAGAAATACTTTCTCACAGAGCTTGGCCTGAATTGAGCGAGTAACGTATAGACTTGCAAACTTAATCCAGCCGCGACCATCGAGGTTGTCTGGTAATTGACATAGACATGCGTGCAAGTTTATCCAGAACAAGAAGCAATGTCCCGTTCTTACATTGAACTGCCAAGAAGTATTGCAATATGCCAATCACCGATCATCATGGTTTTCTTTTTCACTGTAGAATGCCGAAATTTGCATCCACAATTCCTTGTTCAATGAACAGGACAGGTTCCTTGGTATAATTAATATTTTAAAGCAACCTAACACTCTGTTTCTGTCGCGGCATGCAGAAGAAACATTATTGACCTATTTACACTAGATCTGCACTTGGTCGTTAGTTAAAGGTGCAGCATTGTCTGAGATCATTAAATGTATTCTCCCACAGCTGAGGGATATGACCTACGCATGATTTCGAAGAGCCCTGTACCTATTAAATGTATCGAAGAGCATGTTTGGCTCTGCGGTCAAAACTGTGTTTTGTTAAAATTTAAATTTTTTTTTTTCTAAAATTGAGTTCGGTTTGTACTTTTTAGATCGTTTTAATGTGCTGATGTCAAAAATAATTTTTAAAAAATAAAAAAACATCATTGGCATGTATTTCGACACGAAAAACTATTTGAAAAACAACCGTAACCACACTATCAAACACGCTCACTTGAGTAAATTACATTTGATGGGAAGCTCAACGTTTCTCTCTCAAGTTCATAACAAATTTGATTCCTCGAGGAAGAAAATGTCGAGAGAATCAACAAAAATGCGTCAGTTTAAAGTGTTGTTAACATTTCAATTCTTTTCTAGCCTACACGCTAGCGTGATTCCAACGTCAAATGTTGGAGCTTTCACTAAAACTCTTGATGCAACTCAATGGCGCGGAGTTCAGCGAGATCAAAGCTAAAATTCTAAATAATAATATTCTCAAAATAAATGAGACATTTTTATTTATATTATTATTGAATTTTTTTATTAAAAAAAATTGTAATTAAAACTTATTTAATTAATAGAAACTTTCAAACATTAGAATTCCTAAGAAATTATTCAAAAAAAATTATTAAAATCCAAAATTAATTGGAAAAATAATTAAAAATAACAACTTCAAGCTTCATATTAGATTCTTCTAAATTTCTTTGTGAACTTCTGTTTAGGCTTGGTCTTGTCTATCAATTTATAAATATGATTGTAACACGCTTCATATCAATCCACTCTGCTTATAAAAGACTTGACCTCAAGGCATCTCCAAGATATGGATAAAAAAAGTTGATCATCATAAAAAGAATAAATTTCTAACACATTAAACATTTTGGAAATACTCATGTTATCAAGTAAATCGATAACATAAGCATTGTTACTAATCTTCTTCAGGATGTTGTAAGTGTCATACCCCCTCACAAGAGCGCGATGTCACGATAACCCTTCTCGAACATGTTCAAAAGATTTTTGGTTGGATAAGGAGTCGCCACCTAGTATTATAATTACTAAGAAACCCCTAACTAGTATTTTAAATATTCTAGGTAAGTGTCTGGTTGTGCAAAGAAAAGATATAAACACTCCTAGTACGTCTTACTTAAGATAAGCTACATTGTTTTTCTTAGTTTGTGGTTGTTATAGGCAGATGGTGTTTCTATTTTATCATCCTACTATGAAGGGTTTACTACGATAAACAAACCCTAATTTTCTAGGTGAAGAACTTGGTCTGAAATATTGAAATGCCATCAATTATCATTGAAGCTTATTTCGGGATAAACTTGTAAATTTTTTGCTACTGTGTCATTCCAAATAATATTTCAAGTAAAATTCATTGCAACTTTTATCCTTATATTAGAAGCGAGAAAGTTGTATTACTTCCAGTGATATTTTAGATATTGACCCTTCGTACAAGTTTTTTATTTTTATATTAAAGTGAGTAATAATAAATTATTATCCCTAATAATATTTTTATATTGACCAGTTTTTAGAATTTTTTTATCCTTATATTAGAAGTGAATAATATATTTTCCTGCCAAAAATGAGTTCTTAATATTTTTAAAACATGCCAAAGTATTTTATATTTTTAGAAGAAAAATGCTCAAATAATTTTTAGGGTTCTTGACCATATGCAACAACAAAAAAAACCTTTTATATTTTTTTATTTTTTAAAATTCATTTGTTTATTTAAACAAAACTGTCAAAATAGGCCTAAAAGCATGTTTTCCAAACACACCCTTAAGATAAAAAATTATTTATCAAAAAATTTGGAAACCAAACAAGACCTTATCCAAATGACATGAATTGTATCCAATTAAATTGACCTAAAATCTTTGTTTTCGACAACAAACTGAATAAAAAAACCAGTTTGACTTGAAAAACAACCCAAAACCACAATCAAAACTTAAAATGAATCAAACTTGCAAAAAACATAAAACCCAACTTTCTTTTTTTTTTCAAAATGGATCAAATGCAGAAACCGAATCACATGAATCTCAAATCCGACCAGATACAACGAAATCAAAGGCATGTGCATGTTGTAAATCATCAAAGGAACAATAATCAAGTATCAAACATCAATGATTATCAACCAATAATCATGATTTGACTAAAATAGGTTTCAATGCAAAAACAAAACCATATGATTAAAACTAAAAAAATAATTATTGATGTGAACTAACTCTAAATTATTGATTAATCAAGTCTCATGAAGTGGCTAGAACAAAGAAATGGACCAAAACTAGTCCAAATCATGATCCAATAGCAATATTTTTTTCCCAAGAACACGAAGAACCAAAACCCAGATTTGCCTATAAATGCCCCAGATACTATCCAACCCAAAAAAATTACATTTCAAGGCCCAAAACCAAGCTTTTTTTTGTTCACACAAACCACATTGTCATAGTTATAAACATTTAAATCAAATAAAACAACAAAAAATAACAAATTATAAAAAACACGCATGAGGCTTTAAATTTCAAAATTGTCAAAGCTAAATAGCAAGCATATTCAACAATGTAGAATTTTAAAATTAACACTTCACAAGAATCAACCAAGACCCAGAAGTCAATAACACGCATTATCAAGCCCTAAAAAAATAAAAACTATTGTCATAATTGGCAGATTTTAAAACCATTTCATTCCATAAAAAAAAAATCAGAAGCATATCTTCTTGGCATCCAATAACACCAAAAACAAACTCAAAGCAAAATCTTGTGCAAATTATCTCTACCCAAGTGTTTAGCATTCACATTATATTGACAAGGTCTATCGAAGATCAAACTACATGCATTCATATCTACCACATCACAATACACGTCATCCCTATACTTCTTGATGTAAATGGTATTCTACAACATTGGTTTACCTTTATCTCACCTCCTAACTTTACCCACCCATCAGGTAAGGTTTAGGATAAGGTTCTAGTTGTAATTTCAATTTATAAACAGTATGTTTACCTATAATATTTTCACAACTCCAACTATTGCTAAATAAGTTAAAAGGTTTTTATTATGGTGCAACATGTACGAAATAACCTATTTCATTATGAATCATCAAAAACCTTTGATGTTAGCAGCATATTCCTGGCCATATAGTTTTGTCTCTCACCATTATATCATTATCATCGTCATATTTGTACAAATTTTCCTTGTTGCCCACATCAAGTTCACATAGCTTACTCTTTTTATTGGAGGGTTGTGGCTCATAATATCCTTTTATCAGATCAATTGATTTTTATTTTCGACAATCATTGGAACTTTAAATTTCATTATCATCATCATTATACTTGTAAAATTTTTTTTTTTGTTGCTCTCATCAGGTTCACATAGCTTGCCTTCTTTGTTGGAGGGTTATGGCTCATACTGCTTTTTTATCATATTGATTGATTTTTATCTTCTACAATCACTGGAACTTTAAATTTCCTATTAGATGCTTGTAGATTTCTTCATGGACTTATTTTGAGACTTGATATTGTATATCTAGTTAATACAATACACGTCACTCAACCAGCTTTTAGGAAAGGGAATCCATGATGCATGCAAACAAATTATAAAGCATAACAAACTGAGAGGACTCGTATAGGTCCCAGGCGTCGTTTCTCTAACGCAGTTCTGACTCCTCTCTTCTCAGCTCTTGTCTAACCTGCACGTCTAGCCAAAATTATGACTCAGGATCACAAGGTGGTGGTAAATTTGATTCCTAGCTAGATGAAGGCCTGCCTCCAACCTGAATTTCCATAAAACGGCCATATGTTTGCCGGACATGGGGTCCGGCATCGCGTGATTGACCCACCATGAATGAGCCCCCCCCCCCCCCCCCCACAAAAAAAAAAAAAAAAAAAATGGCTTCGCTTATGACAAGTAATCAATTCTCCATAATCCTAACTATAGAAATCTCAATTCTCCATAATTGCACTGCACGAGAAATACACCTGACAGTTGGTATACAAAGAAATGCCACGAAGAAAATTGCTTCTCACTTATGTACCTGTGTGGATGTGGATGGCAAGATCTGAAAAAGTTCAAGCTCTTTAATATGCTCTTCTCGTGTTTGATAAAATTCCTTTGCAAATCTATTGAAACAATTTTAGATGGCACTAAATACAATTTATATAGCATATGAGTCTTTACATCAATCTTGTTTTCAGGCTGTGAATATATATATATATATATATATATATATATATATATATATATATTCTGAAATAGCATCAAAGCTTGGCTCATGAACTTCACGTGTCAGATCTATCTGTAAACTTTTTGATTGAATGATGGGGCAATACACATAACTCATTCGTGAGCATGTGCCTTTGTATGTGGACAATAATATTACATTGACGGGACCTGTTTCTCTGGGGGACAATTATGCAGTTGAAAGAAACTAAGCAGTCAAAGGGGGTCGGACGCCCTTCTCCACTTCAAAGGTTTGATGTTTTTTGTTCTCCAGACTTTGAAGTTGTGTAGCAAATGTAGTATAATTTACCTCTTACCAACGAATTTCCGAAGCAGGTAAGCCAGACCTTCAGATAAAAGTCACCAGCCAGCAGCTTTCAAGTCATCATGATTTCTTGCATTGGTCCTAGACAAATCGACATCACGAGCAGGATGCAGATTAGAAAACACATGCACGTCAGAAATCAAATATATATGAACCACAAATAAAGCTGTTCGTTCAAGTCTGTAGCTTTCAGAAAGTCCAGCTCAGAATAACAAGCTTATCAACTAGCAAGATTTACTACCAGTGGTCCTTCAGCTCTTTGGAAGTGGTCTCTTGGTATCTATTAAGAGGATATGGGTTCAGTTTTTAACAGGAGCAAGGAATTCAACTTATTTACAAAAGGTAGCCAAAGTTAGCTCCTCATCTTTGATGTGGTAGCAAGATCAATCCTCTACCGAGGCAGGTATTAAGCCCAGCTTTCCCTCCTTTCTAACACCATCAAACTAACCATTGAAATGAGAATTCACTCTGCAAGTTTACTGGGCTGCTAATTACATGGACTTTTCTTCACCAACTGCACGCACCTTTACGGATTTAAACTAGGGAGAAGCAACACAATACTAAGATGTCACCCTCGCACAGTGCATGCATGTGGTAGTCCCTTTCTGTAATATGATGTAATAATACATGCATACAAACTCTCAACTTCAGAATTAATAATTCACACGAGCTATAATAGTTAGTCGCAATCAATTACTCTAGTAATCACATGGTGAGCCAACAATACAAAGCGGGGAGTTCTCAACTTATCATCACACAATTTACAGTGGTTTGTGGTTGTGTATGAAGTATACAAATCCATTGCTTCTTCCATTGTGATAAAAATAAATAATTTGTGTTTCAATAAGTTTGTAACACACCGATACAATAGAGCTAGTCAATCCTCAGTGTAAGGAGCAAGACAATAAGCTGAGCAGAGAAGACCCAAGAACGGGTGTTCACCTTTTCAAGTAGGAAAAATTTGGTATTGTTCTAGGAAACAGTATTGTCTTCTATCCTGCTCTAAAAATCATTCAACCCTGCTCTAAAAAGCTCTGAAAGATACACTTTCAGTGCACTAAATTGGATTCTTTGTGTTTCCAGGTCCATTAATTCCCAGAATTATAGCCCCAATGTTAGCTCTGAACACTGCCACTGTTTTTATCAAGGTAAGCAAGCACGTACTTTATTAAATTAAATTCAAACAAATAAAGTTCAACGCAGAAAAACATACATAGATTAACAAAAAGATTTAAACTTGAGAGCTACTATTAAAACTTGATCAAAGTGAAAAATGTGTACAAAAAGTGATAAACCAACTTTCTAAGGATGAAAAAGGACGGATCAATCTACAATTCAATCAAACAATTCTAATCCATGCAAAACATTAGCGTACTTCTCTAGTCCTCGATCATTATCTTTATCCTTGAAAAAATACTCATCTTTTATCTTCAAATAAACATGCAATGTCAACAAACTATCTGACCCGGCTTGATGACTCTTCCCTATAACCCGATCCACGCCCAGTTCCTTACATACCCGGTCCAACCCACCATATAAACCCGCACAAAACCTTATTATATGCTTTATATCATAAACCCTATCTCCAAAAAACACCCTCACCAATTCCAATAGCTCATTTAACCCCTCTGGCAACACTTTATGAGTCAAACATTTCACTAAGTAACCAAAATCATAAGCACAGTGAAACGTTACCCAACTCACTGACCGATTCAGCACGAGTCCACTCGACAGCTTCAACTCAGCGAATTTCACCGAGTCAATCCCGAGCTCCCGATTCTCCTCGAGATCGATTCCCTGCCGCCTCAACAACTCCACCGAGTCATGCGCATGTGCATCATGCGCCACGTCAAAATCCCTAAAATTGAATTCCCAAATGAAGCAGAGATCTTTAAAACCTAGATCGGGTAAATTCCCATCCTCGTCAGCGATCGTGAGTCCTATTTGGATCAGATTTAAGAGATCAACGTTGGCTTTGAGCGGTCGGGTCACGATGGCGGTTGTACGGATCTCCGGCAACAGGACGTACAACGATATCGGGAAACTGTGTCCATCGAGATTAACGGGTAACTGTCGATTCCGGATCGGATAAATTTGAATTCTTCTTCTAAATTGTCTGCCCAGACCGACCGGATCAAGACAGTCCTTGCACGTTGCGGTCGTGGTGGTGGAGGCTGCGGCGTCGGTGGTTCATCAGAGTTTGACATGATTTGGATTCGTTTATAAAATCAGGCATTCGAAGATTAAAAGTCCGGATCAAGATCGTTAGGGTTTCGTTCTTGTTCTTTTTAATTATTGTTGATGTTGATTGATTTTATTTTTATTTGAAATTTTTTCCGTCGTGTTTTTATAGAAAGGAGACGTGGGATCGTAACAGAGGGAGGCGATTTAATTAGCTAGGTTTTTTAATTAGGAAAAACAAATTCGAGAGTACAAGTTGTTATAGTGAAAGGTGCAAGCAATTTAAGCATAGCGTCTATTTTTGTTTTTTGTTTAATAATTTGTGTATATAATTATTATATATATATAAAAAAAGGAGGAGGTGAGTCATGAATGCGGAGTGGAGCCCATGTTTTTGTTTGGGTTGAAATGACGTAAATGCCAGATGGATTGGATAATGTTGGTGACGTGTTTGTTAAGCTCCTATGGGCACATGGGAAAAGCAGAAAATAGAAAAATACAGTGGGTAAGATTTGTAGATATCACTCCGCCGCGGAATTGATGTAAAATCGATGTAATTGATGTAAAATCCGTGTCTCTAATCAGGAACCTAAACTAACCTAGAAGAAAAATTATAAAAAATAACAAAAAAAAAATCTATAAAAAAAAATAATTACTTTAAAAAAATACCACATTAAATAAACCTTCTCAATCTAGTCTAATCTTAACTTGTAACCTATAAAATCTTAAACTCGGGTTCAATTAAAAAATTTAATTCTCAATTTTTGAATGATAAAATCATAAAAAATATATTAATATAAAAAAAAATTCAAAGCAAAAAAGATTGTAATAAAAAGAATGGGTGTCAAATTTAATTAAAAAAAATCCAAGAATGAAATTGTATAAAATAACCTTAAAGAATGACCTCCCCAAACAAAACAAATAACAATCAAAAAAATTAAAAATCAAATATAAAAGATTAAGAATTATAACGGGGTAAAATTAAAAAAAAAATCTAATTTTATAGATTATTAAAAATTAAAAAAATAATAATCAAAATGACATGTACCAAATATGAAGAAAAAAAATTGAAAAAGCTAGCCTAAAATTTTGAAGAGAGGTGAAACAAGTGTAAAATGATCATTCAAACCAAGCATTAAGCATCTTAGGTTAAAATTTGAATTAAAAAAAAAATCTTTAACTTTGCTTTTAAACACCACATTGAGTTATGCATCTCCTTCCCTCATCCCTGTAACTCGAAAGTAGTGGGTAAATTTATATCTTTAGAAAGTTGAGTTATTTACATCCTTATATCTCTTTAATTTTATAAGTGATCTCTTTGATTTTATAACTTGTAGTATTGAACTATTCTTTACGTGAGTGAACTGTTTCTACTCTGTATTTCCTACCTTTCCAATATCAAACATGCAAGGTATGAAGGTAAAGTAGTGATCCATTTGTTTTGAAGCGAGCAACGGATCAAATGTGAAAAATAAATTGAAGCTGAGAAATATCCGGTTTCCACTTGCCTCCTCTTTTGTATTCACGACCCCTCGCCTTGAGCACAATTCCAGCCATCAAAATTCATGAGTTTCATAACGTGGATACATGCTTTTTACATAATTATAAAACCTAATTCTACCCAAATGACCGTTCATGTTGATCTAGAACCTTAAATTTAACTAGATCGGATTCTAGTTCCGGTCTTATATCTGACATTTTGAGCATGCAATATATATATATAACAAATGACCGTTCATCACGCGCTTACCCTGCCATCTTATGTATTCTAGGATTGAAAACTATCTTTCCTAACCTCAAAGCTTTAGTCCTCTTAGGGCTTTGGTTGCATTTTCATATAAACAAAAATTCCACCTGGAGAACTATCAGGATGCATTGCTTCTGCATGAAGGATAGGATACTCAGTTATAGATTTTTAATTTAACATTATGCAAGTTCATCAGTAGCTGCACAGCAGCACAGGTCCCTGTAAATTTTGGTATGCTAGCAAGAGCACCACAAATAAAAACTAGCAATTCTACAGCATCCTTTCATTCACTTGAGGCACATTGCGAACACCCAAAGGCGACCATAGAGGCAATTATATGCTCATAAAGCTAAAACTAAATTACTGCTTGGTGGGTGTTTATAAATATTTGACACGCAGATAAATCCCATTAATCAAACAGCATCCCTTCAACACAGTTTCAAGAAAGAAGACAGACAACAAGTCAATGAAGCCATGGGGAGGTAACCGGGGAAGCTTTTTTAGGGCATTCCCCAGAGACGAACACCGGATTACAAACTATATATGTAATATTGCAAAAGCAACATGCTCCATTATCTATATGACCTTGGAAGCTAGAAGTAGGTACCCTCAGGAGGCTGGACCAGCTTCCGGTTGTGTGGTGTTGTCATCTCCTTCTTCAGCTGTGTCAGTATGTCCTCCATAGTGTAATCTCGCTGCCAATTTGAGAGAAGTCCAAACTTTTTTGGTTCCACCTGCAGAAATAGCATGTTATCAAATCATCCAATTCAACCAGACCATCCATAAAACAATAAAATTGGGTTCAATGCCCATGATTATAGCATATAGACTAATGCTGATATAAAAATCAGCAGTGATGGATGAACCTGCCCCAATCTGTGCAACTAACAAAAACAAGCATACAGATATCTGATGAAAAAAAATCACTCCTTTGGTCCCATTATTCGTCCAGTAAGCAGAAAGAAGAAGAAAAATTACTAATTAATTTATTAAATTAGACAAATATTTTGTTTTACTTTTTACTTATATATCGTTTCAGTTCCTACAAAATGATTAGAAAATACTAATTTTTTCAAACTTGGAAGGTAAACTAAAATTTTACTGCTTTTGGTGATGGACTAACATTTTTGGATGGAAGGAGTACACAAGATACCAAGGCAGCTCTACAGCATGAAACAAACTGAAGTAATCACTACAAAATGGAATAAGATAAATATGCAAGTAGTGTGCAACTATACCACTCCAGTTTCATGGTTAACACAAGTCATATTGATCCGAGAATGAAAGCGAACACTTGGTGGCTTCTCCGGGTAATCTTTATCACAGAAGAGCTTTAACTGATAAATTCGACCTTCATGTACAGTCTGACATAAAAAAGAACCCATTGAAATTGTAAAGCATCCAGATTGGTTAGAAGCCAAGACACACTAACACAAATGCCACAATAGATTTCATTCTGCAGTAAGTATCAACCAAAACAAGATTTTTTTTGTTCAATTCAATTGTTTGATTAAGCAGCTTAAATCCTTGCCTCTAAACATGTTACAATTTAATCTGAGAAGTTCTCCCCTTTATTTCAGAGATTCCCCAAGCAAACTAAATCAAACAATTTTAAGTCAGTTAGCAAATTGATCTAGCATCAACTCAAACATGTAATACACCACCCTTTATCAATGGTCAGAGATACATCATTTGTGTTAAAATTACTAACAAATGGAACAAAATGACCTCATTTCCATGACTAGTGAAGGACAACATCTGTATTAAAGAAGTTTATAAAAAGAAAATATAAGTATGACCTGTTGTGATGCAACTCACAAAGACTGTGTAGTCTAAAGCAAGCCTATTAATTAGACTACACCCAAAATCGAATCTTAAGCAGCTGCAATAGCAAACTAAGTTTCCAACAAATTTTTTACGAGCCTATCCTTAAAATTACCAAAACCAAGGGAAATTTGGACCTTTAGCAACAGCAAACACAACATCCATACAGATGCTATATTTCTTTTCTGTGTTTGAAATAATACTAGACCAGTATTATTGTCAAACCTGCAACATATACATGCAATTCCACAAGCATGATGTCTCATCCTATGGATATTTTTTAACAATTACGAGTATAAAAATTAAGAAATTACATTGTGAGGACCGATTACAGTGCCAGTCCAAGAGCGCATGTAAATGTCATCTCCGTCATCCATTCCATAGCTTACTGTGCCATCCCCAATACCTTTTTCTCCACGTTCAAGTTCCTCAAGCAATCTGAAGTTCCGAGGGACTGCACGGAAACTCAAACACTCAATATCACCCAATCTTCTACATCAATGATAAGATAGAAAACCAAAAAACACTTAGAATTAAAATGCTAAACAAGTTCAAGCTCCAAACTAATTGTTCAACATTCAGAGATTTTTACAAAGTCGCTACCAAACTCCATGGCTTTCATAAGCCAATAATAATTCCATGCCCGTTTAATGCATCTGCTAGTTTACATGTAAATGCCAAGGGCATAAAACAAACTGTTGAGAATCAAATGCCAACCCATCAATAACATCCTTGATAAATCAACTGCTCCAGATGCTTCCAGTTAGTAATGCAACAATCAGATCAAATATGGGTTCAGGCCAGCAAACTCTGGAAAAAAGCCCTTCGACTATCTACATGATGTAAACATACTTATTAGGTCAGTCGCCTCTCCCCATATAGACAGCTACCAGCTGCCACTGATTGTTTCTAACACACGCTATCCAAAATCTAACCTAAAATGTCGATATTCCATTTTATTTTCTAGACTCTAGTCTAAGCAACAATCAAAATTCATCTTGAAAAGCAGACTTAAGAATCAGATGAGCGCTATCTTCCCAATCCTTTTGGTAAATCCAAACATTCCCGCTTGAGCAAACTCAAATTCCAACAACATTTTCAAAGTCACCACATGAACATTCTGCTCAAGTTTAAAACATTGCAAATGGTTCCATCACATCATCCAGATTTTAAGACTCTTTGATCAGAGAACAAAAGCTAAAATATCATCAGAGTGATGTCAAAGAAAAACACTTAACAGTTTAACTCCGCAACTAAACATTTTAAAAATTTGCAGAAACCTCCACATGCACAACCACACCTCAGTATCCACCAAACCAAGACCTACAGTGTTTCCACTTTCTTAAACTCCAAATTCTTCTGTTGCGCCTTATAAAAAAAAACACCATTAAAACATCGTTAACTATTTCTTCTGCCACAACCAGACAACAAACAACTCGTTGCCGATAATGAATCAGTCACAACCATGGACTAAGTCCTAAACATATGCTGAAGTGAATATGTTCAAATAATTCTCATCAAATTAGAACAGTAAATTTTAATTTCCATAAAACAGCAAACACTTGACAAGGTACTCAAGCAGAAGAGACCCACATAAAATTGCAATCGCCAAATTAAAAAATCCCATTAATTTGCCAAATAAAAACAACCCAGAAGAAGATTTAATAAAAAAAACAAACACAATTGAAACCCCAAATGAATTCCATCATTAGCAGCTAACCCGTAATCCCAAATCAAAGAAGTAAACATAACCCTACAAAAAGACACATCAAGATAGATCGAGAACAGAATTTACAAGATATCAACAAAAAAGCATAAATCATAGGGGTGGGTTGTAAAAATAATCGATCAAGGGCTGACCCACGACACTAGATCCTCCTGAGCCAAGCGTCATGGATGGTTCACTATTGAGGTTTCTGTCTGTCGGTGTTGATGGGATCTGGCTGAAGCAAACGGGAGAAAATAGGAGAGGGCGAGGAGTCAGAAATGGAGACGAGAATCTTGGAAAACTGAAGGCGACTTGGGCAAAGTGGAGAGAGAGCAAGTTACAAGAAAAACAATGATAACCCTTACAAGGCTTGGTTCGGGTGGTAAGGGGATAAGTTGTTTCGGGTTTAAAAAGGTCCCATCAGAACAGTTTATCCATGGCTTTTTCATTCAAGGAAATCTAGGTCTTAGTGATTGGTCTGTTTGAACTGTCAAGATTTTAAGGTTAGTGTTTTGACAAATTTATTACATACCTCTAAATATACTAAATTATTATGAAATTACATTTTTAAAATTATTCAGAGAAATTTAATTTGATTTAAACCCGAGAGTACTAATAGTTTATTTAATTGTGGATCGAATTAAAATACTTTCTTATCAAATAAGATTTAAAAGTTTAAAAACTTCATTTTATGATTTTTTTTTCATTGGATCAGCTTTTATTTTATAGCTCTTTTTAAAAGTATAATTCTTTTAAAATACATTAATTTTATGTTTTTTAGTGTTTTTTAATTATTTTAATATGATAATGTTAAAAATATTAACAAATATTTTAATTTATTTTTAAGTAAAAAATATTTTTATAAAAATATTATGCAATATAATATTAAACAGGCACTTAAGTTAGAAATCCAAAAACAAAAACAAAAAAAATGAAAGCCCATTTTTTAAAAGAATTGATGAATATTAACCAAAAAATAGCATATTTAAACCTTGAGCATGATTCTAATTATTTTTGAAAAATATTTAAATTTTGGTTCTAATTCAGGGGCGTTGAAAATCTTTTAGATAAAAAAAAATTAATAAGAAGTGAACACAATATTTCCCGTTGCATGATATGGGATAATCTACTTTCTTATAAGAAAAATTATGTGACCCAGAAAAAAAAAAAAAATTCACAGAGAAGTATAAACTATAAAGGCAAGGGGGTAGTGGTGCTTGGGAGTGTTTTTTTTTTTTTTTTAATAAAGCGACCCTCTTTTTGTCACTTTTTCATCAGCGGCAGTGGATGGCGTTTAATAAAATAAATTAAAAAAATGTTAGTTTATGATTTAAAGTGTTTTTTATTTAAAAAAATATTAAAATAATATTTTTTATATTTAAAAAATTATTTTTGATATAAAAACATTAAAATAATTTAAAAATAAAAAAAATTAATTTTAAATAAAAATCCTTTTAAATTTTAGGATAACAGATTTGAATTGTATTCTTAAACAAACCTTAAAAGTTTTATTAGAAACGTATTTTATTATAAAAAAATATTTATTTATTTATTTAAAAATAATTTTTTAATTTTGAATTATTTTAATATATTGATATTAAAAATAAATTTAAAAAAATATATATAAATAAAAACTCTAAATAAAAGATAAAGGCCGATAGAACACATTGGGGCATCTTCCGAGGTTTTAGCTGTTTACACTTCCAGTTCCACCTTTCAAATTTTCTTTTTTTCTTTTTGAATTTTTTTTTTGTACTGTTTGAAATGAAGGGATGGTAGACACGGGTGGGTGGTTGTACGGATAAGAAAGATATAAAAGTAACTCTAATATTTATTTTAATTCATTTTGAGGTAAATAATAGATAAAAATAAAAGGAAAAATACTAGTTTAATTTTTTTTTAGTTTACCTCCGCTTTTCTTAGGAATTATAATATACATTCCATCCCATAGTTTGTAGGTTTTATAACATTTTATTTCTCTCACATGCACACTTGTTAAAAAAAAATCAATTGAAATATTTATAAGATTGTTATTTTATTTTAATTAATAACTAAAAGGAATTTAAATTATAAAATTATATTATAATTAAAAAAAACTGTAACCACCACAACCTTCTTTTTTAGCACCCTCATCCTTTAAAGTTTGGTCATGTTCATATCTGCTTAAACCAAACAACTCTCTCCTGTTTTTCCTAATCTAATCCCAAGAACATTTCTCCTGCTTCCAAGTGACACATGTTTGTTTTTGTTTTATATATATATATATATTTGTTATGAGATGTAATTTTTATAAAAAAAATAAAAAAATAAAAAAAATAAATTTATATTTTTACTGCTATGTTTTTTATTTTTAATAATGGCTCCATCACTAAAAGCAAATGCAAAATTAACTCTCTCCTGCTTTTTCTAATCTAATCCCGAGCACTTTCAAGAGTGAGCTTCCAAGTGACACTATATTTGTTTTTTCTTCAACTTTTGTGTTTATTATAAAGTACAACTCTTTATAATAAAAAAAATACAAAAATAAAAACAATAAATTCTTGTTTTTATTTTTTATTTTGAATAATGATCTCATCACTAAAAACAAACACAAAATTAAAAATAAACATACATTTCAAACGCATATATAATGCTAGCAATAGCATACTAAATAGCTTTCTAAGAGTATTTCCAATAAAAAATACTATATTAAAGAGCCAAATTAATAAAATAGTTTTTTAAATAGTACAAAAATAGCTTTTTTATTTATGTGCATTTCAATGGTAAAAAGCTATTTAGAAAAGTCAATTATATTTTAATATATTTTATGTTAAATTAATTTT
This sequence comes from Populus alba x Populus glandulosa, assembly GCA_033617975.1. NCBI lineage: Eukaryota > Viridiplantae > Streptophyta > Magnoliopsida > Malpighiales > Salicaceae > Populus > Populus alba x Populus glandulosa. The sequence continues at coordinate 21,134,969 of CM066148.1, forward strand.
AATATAATTATATAACTAATTTAGATATTTTTTTATATAATATAATTATGATGTTATTAATTATATAATTAATATGATTAATTTATAAAAGTAAATATAAAACTAATGAAGTAATATGAAAGTTAAAAGATATAATTTTAAGTTAAATTTAAAAAAAAATTATTTAAAATTTATTTATATAAATATTTTTAATTTTCAGTTTTATATGTTTCTGTTAAAATTTTAATTTTTTAAAAGTAAATTCAAATTCAAACTTTGAAAAAAACCGCCAACATTTTAAATTTTGATTTTCAAATTTTTTTAAAAAAATTGAAACTTTGAAAAAATAACCGCCACCATTCTAAGATTTCAAAAATTGAGAAAAACAATCCATCTATAAATATACCTAAACATTTTTTCTCATCATTTTCTTCTCTCCAATCTTTATTATATTTCATTAAAATTCATCATGAATCATTCTAATTTTAATTTTTATAATGCTTTTTTTATTTTGATGATGACACTCCCATGTTCACATTTCAAGTTGCTACCGCAATGGTTGCTGAAGAATAATCGAATAATCAAGGGCAGAGAACAAAGTATCGTGGCTTTATTCTTGGTCACAATATTTTCAATCGTAATAGAAAGGAAGGTGAGTTAAGGCTATATAATGATTATTTTGTTGAAAATCCTAAATTCACTTAAAGTCAATTTCGAAGAAGATTTAGGATGAGTCATTGTCTTTTTCTTCGGATCGCAAATGCAGTGGAAGCTCATAATCCATATTTCAAACAAAAGACATATGTTTTTGGTGTTCTTGGTTTATCTTACCTTTAAAAGGTAACTGCAGCTCACAACATATGGTATTCTTACAAATCTTACTGATGAATATCTTTAAATTAGGGAAACCACTGCGATAGAAAGTCTTAGAGCTTTTGTCAAAGTAATCGTAAAAAATTTTGGTGATTGGTATCTAAGGGCACCAAACGAGGCCGATATTTGTCGATTATTATCGATTAGAGAGCAGCGTGGATTTTCAGGGATATTAGGGAGCATTGACTGTATGTATTGAAAATGAGAGAAATGTCCAATTGCATGGCATGGGATGTATATTGGTGGTCATTGTCGTGAACCAACTATAATTTTAAAGGCGGTGGCTTCACAGGATCTTTAGATATGACATGCTTTTTTTGGAATGCCTGGATCACTAAATGATATTAATGTTCTTGATCGGTCACCTGTCTTCGTTGCACTTGCTAAAGGTCGTACTGCTCTTATCAATTATATAATTAATGGGAATGAATACACAATGGAATACTATTTAGCAAATGAGATTTATCCTAATTGGCCAACCTTTGTTAAGATAATCCCAAGACCATTAGGGGCAAAGAGAAAATATTTTGCAAGCAAGAGTCTGCAAGAAAGGATATGGAACGGGCATTTGGGGTGCTCCAATCTTATTTTGCAATTGTACGTGGACCTGTTTGATACTGGGATGAAGAAACGCTTATAAATATTATGAAAGCTTGCAAAATATGATTATTGAGGATGAAGGAGCAATGAACCTTGGATTTAACCATGAACGTAAAGCCAATTCCTTTATATCAGTGTCACATGATGAAATATCATAACTATATTATTTTCTTCAAACTCATAATCGAATCAAAGATAGAGCAACTAGCTCTCAACTACAAGAATATTTGATTGAACATTTGTGGGAACAATATGACAACGAGTAAAATCATTAGATTTGAACTTCTTATGTTATCATAATTTTCAAGTTTTTTACGTTTTTTTTTTCATTATGGTTGTTATCTTTTAAGTTAATTAATCCTACTTATTGTTGTTAAGTGTTAGAGGAATTTCAAAAAAGTATAATGAATTGATATCAATTTTATAACAATATATTTAAAATAATCAAGAATTTTCTACATACTTATTTAAAATACATTGCATTAAACAATAAATCAATCAAGTTAATTAAAAATTAAAACCCATGTTTTGCATAATTTCTAACTTTCTATTTTAAAATACGCTGCAAAAATTGGATCCAAATTAGAAATATCCATTTTTATAATTTGTTCTTTTTTCTCAATCCTGTCCAATTCTTGTTTCTTTTAAGTTTGTTGAATCATCATAGCTTGTTGCTCTAACATAATTTTCTTGTCTTATTTCTTCTAATCCTCAATTTCAACTAGAGTATCTCTGAATTGTTGTAAGAGTTTTGTTACAATTACCTTCCTAACTTTATCTTTTCTTTGTCTACATTTAAGTCGTTCCTTTGCAGCCTTTTGACCGATTAGTCTATCTTGATAAATCAATGGTTCACTATCTTCTCCTAAACTAACAGAATCAGGGGTAGAAGGAGTTTATAAAACTGGACTTGCATTGACATGACTTTTTTGTTTCTTGTGTTGACTTTTGATGCTGATTTGCACACTCAAATTGCCATTTGGGTTCTTTTCCTAAGATAGCCCAGCAATATTCTAGTTGAAATCGTTTGCCAACGCAAGAAGCATACATTTGTCGAGCATCATTAATCTGGTAAAAAATTAAAGAAATTCAATAATGTTAAAATATGTGTTAAATAATTTAACATGGAAATGAATATTAAAATTACCTTGATTCTTCGGTCATTCCACTTTGCTGATGATTTTCAATTTAAGTAACAAATACAACAAATTTACCGACTTCTCTATTTATTTCTTGCCATCTACCTGAGATGTTTATTTAAGAACGATTATTTAAGTTTCTTCTATTCTCTACAAAGTAAGCATGTACTTGAGCCTAGAATTGTTTTGTTTGTTGTTCAACTCTTGTAATGGGATCCTTGCTTTTATTTAACAATGTTTTTATTTATTTGGTGAGAAGTTTTTACTTCTTTGTGATTTTTTTATTGCATGGACATTTAATTCGAGTATGTTAAGTCATCAATTAATTGATTAGAATCACTTGGTTAAGAGAGAATATCTTCTGACTCGCTCAAAAGCAAGTTAGTAAAAAAGCTTGGAAAATTTGAATCCATCTACATTTAAAAAAAAAAAAAAAACTCAAGTTAAAACCTTATAAGAGGGTGTAAAGGAAGCTCACATTCAATGTCTAGCAATTTTGTAATTTTTATTCATGTGAATTAATAATAATAATTGCCTTCTACTTATTCAAACATTAATCTAATCATACAACCATTACAATTTGATCATTTTTTAGAACTAAAAGAGGATTAATATATTGGTTTAGTTACATTTTCAACAAGACAAAACATAATTGACCTCAAATTAAAATAGGCAATAAAAATAAATTTAAGATATGTCTCTCAATGTTTTTATCAATATTAGGTACAATTATTACTTTCTTTCAATTTTGTTAAAGATAACAATATAAATAAAAATTGTCTTCCTTAACCCATATTAAAAACATAAAATAACAAAGAAATAAAAATCATCACAAATAGAAAATTAACAACAAAAGGTTTTAAAAATTAGGAGATGCAAAAGAAAAAATAGAAAAAGTCTTTAAGCAAGCATGTCTTTTGATTTCAGCTAATTAACACAATCAATGTTATTAATTAACCGAAAGACAATTGATTCTTGTTTTTCTAAATTAAAGAGAAGGGTGAGGCACAATGTAAGATTTTGAATTATGAAAGTAAGTTTTCTTCCTTTTGTTTATGCTTTTAAAAGAAAAAAAATAAACATTGGCCAACGGATACAAAATAAGATGTTGGCCAACGAATATAAACCAAATGAAAAATACATTGGCCAGTACTTTCATTTATTTTTGCCTTCTGCTACAAAGACATATAGAAATGACACTTTCTATCTAGAACAACTATTTTAGCTATCCATTTAGCTGAGCGGTTGGAATGCTTAAAAGCAAACATAAAAGCTAAAAGTACAACTTTTTCATTTTGCCCATTCTTTGAGTTGCCCGATTGGAGATGCTTTAAGCATCTTATTTGGCGAAACGCCATTTCCATTCATCACGTGTGAATGCTTTTGCTGTTGAGGGCTACCCATATTCAAAAAATTCTTTTGCTATATTTTTTTAACCCAAGATCCCACAATAGAAAGATATGCTCTCGATCACAAACTATATGTTAAAGGAGTATGTGGGGTCGATCCTCTTGGACCTTCCTACATTCGAAATTAATTGGTATTTTAGCATTGCCTTTATAATAATGCCATGGGTGTCATGAGCCACCTGTGAAACCACCAAAGCTTGTAAACCACTAATGACTTAGTTGCAACAACTATTTGATTAATCCATTAAGAACCCTAAATTTTGATTTTGAGTTTTTGGTTGCTCTAAATATTGTATCGTGTAGGCTATAAATACACTAGGTCATTCTCTCCCTCCTCTATCTTTCGATTAGTCTTTAATAATTCCCAACGATATTTTTAGGCTTTTATAAGGGATTTTGCATACCACCTGTGGAATTTTATTTGTTTCTAGATTTGGATTCCCAACAACATATTTAGTATATACAAATAAAGAAAATTGGATTAATTACAAAAAAAGAGAGTAGCAGTCATTGGTTCCAATAATAGTTTAAATAATATCATAAAAAACAACAACAATAAATAATATGGAAAAAACAATAAAAAAATATAAAAAGAATCATACTTGAGTCTATATAGATCATCAAACAACCCAATGCTAACTTAATAGAAAGAAAATCACAAAAAATTAAAAATTAAAACTTCAAAAGAAGAAAAAGAAAATATCAACTTAATAAAAAGGGGGGAAAACCAAGAAAATTCAAGTGAACCTCCAAAACCTGGTCTAATCTTAAAATCTTGCAATTTGTTAAATCTTGAACCCGAGTTCAATCAAAAAGCTTAATTGTCAATCAATTTAATCTTGAAAGATGAAATAATTAAAAAAATATTAATAAAAAATCTTGCAAATGCAACAAAAAGAATGAAGATGAAATTTAAAAAGTAAATCTCAAACAAAATAAATAGCAATTAAAAGAATGAGTTCCAGACTTGATAGATTAAAAAATGATAGGGGGTGAAATTAAAAAAAATAATTTAAATGGCTAACCCAATAGAATGAAACCCAAAATATAAGAAAACAAAACAAGAAATAGATTAAAAATAATAAAAAAAAGAAAACAATCAAACAAACCTGGACAAACTTTCTAAACCTAATCTCATATCTAAAACCTGCAACTTGTGAAATCTTAGTCGTGGGTTCAATCAACAAACTTATCTCTTAACAAATTTAATTTTGAAAGATGAAATGATGGGAAAATATTTAAAAAACATGTAAAAAAAATAACAACAAAAAAAATAAGGATAAAATTTGACAGAAAAGAACCCGAGGATGATGAAGTTTGAAAGAAAATAATACAAATGATCACAACAAAGTAAATTGCAATTAAACAAATGAGAATCAAATTTAAAAGACTAAAAAATAGCAAGGGGGGATAAAAAAAAATTGTTGAGGACTAACCCAAAAGAATCAAAACACAAAAATAACAAAAAAAAAGAGAATAACAAAAATAAGAAACACATAGAAAAAGGAAAAAAAAGAAAGCAAACTCAGCAAACCTCTTAAACATAGTCTGATCTTTAAAAGTCGCAACTCGTGAATTCTTTGACATGAATTCAATCAAGAATTTCAATTCTTAAAAAAACTTACAAAAGCTGTAAAAAGAATAGGCATAAAATTTGATAGAAAAAACTTAAGGATGATGCATTTAAAAAAATAAAAAAAATAATGCCAAATAAAATAAACAAAAATTAAAAGAAAAGGGACTAAATTTTAAAGATAAAAAAAAATCATAGGGGTTGAAATTGAAAACCATTTGTAAAATCCAAGTAAACCCAAACAAATATTCTAAACCTGGTAAAATTCTAAATACTCACAAACCGTAAAACCATGGATTCGGGTACAATTAGAAGTTTATTAAGAGCCAATTTAAAAATATTTAATTTAAAAAACTTGTCTAAGCAAAATAAACTGGAATTACATTTGATAGGAAAAAAAATCAAAGGAGAGTGAAATCATAAAATAGAATCATTTATGATTTAAAATAAAAACTTATTAGGGATAAAAAATTGACTATCAAAAGAACATGGATTAAACTTGATAGGAAAAAAGTGAAGAATTGTGAAATCGCAAAACAAAATCAATTGAAAAAATGACTCCAAACAAAAAAATAACAATAAAGAAATGGGACCAAATTCTTTAAATTATTCAAGATAAAAAAAAACCACAATAAAAAAGAAAAGTGATCAAATCTAAAGAACCGACAAATTAAAGGGTTGTTTTTTACTCTCTTTTTTTAGTGTGAAAATCTAGGTGGAAAAAAGAAAAGAAAAAGGGAAAAATAAATTGTCACCGGGCCCAACCGCCATGAATCTTGGAATACATGACACTTTATATTGGTTAGGGTGTCGAGATATTTTAAACACCTCCCTAGAAGACGGTGTTTGGTGGTCGAACAACCCTCCAAGCGCTGCCTAAACAATACGGGGGTTATCCACACGCTGACGCATGTTATGCATGCGCCACCAAGCTTTTTTAATTATATTTAATAAATATAATTTATAACAATACCCTGAACAACCTAAAATATTACAATAAAATAATATAAAATAACCAAAAACCCCTTCAATGAGAGTTTTGTTGGTTTAATGACATCAACATAATCATGCTATTCTAAAAGAATTGAAAATACAAAAATACCTCTCAATAATAGATATTAGATTATTTTTTTTAAGGTTAAATAAATAATTTTATTATATAAAATAAAATAAAATTACCATGCTAACTCCATACAATTTACAAAAAAATAATTATTATATAATGATAAAAAAACAATTTTGCCTTCAATTTGTGGTTCGAAGATTTGTTTATATTAAAAAACAACATCATAATTATACTATTTCAATGAATAGAAAATCATGTCATAGGCACTGTAACTTCTCTTTTACCTTTATTTTTTTTAATATAATAATTGGACCTAAACTTTACAAATCCATCAACTTTACTCCCCCCCCGCCCTCTATTTCCTTTATTATTTTTAAGTGTTTAAATAAAGTTTCTATTGAATTATCTATTAATCTTATATATAAAATAAAATAAGTGTTATATTTTTGTATTTCTTTTTCAAAAAGCTTCTACAGACACTTTTTGCTACTTTTTGAAAAGCTTATACATGACACTTTTGGCTACCTTTACTTTGTATTTGTGCTATCATATCACTAAATAAATGTCAAATAGAATTATTTAATAAACTAAAGTAATATTTATTTATGTATTTTATGATAATTTAATTTAATGAAAAAAAAGAACAAGTAAAAATAATTAGGAAAAATAAAAAAGATTTGAAATATATATGATGTAGTGAATTTTTTTATACATAAAGTCTCCTTCAAGATATTTTTTTTATATTTTGTTTTATTTTATTCCTTATAAATAAATGAAGGTAGGGACAAATTTTGTTGCCCGTTGTTTGGTCTTTATCTTCTTCGAAGCAAACACTACTTAAAAAAACATGATACGAGGGTGCTTGATATAGGATGTTTGAGAGTATAATAAATATTATTTATATTAAAATAATAATTTTTTATTTTTTAAAAATTATTTTTGATATAGCACATTAAATTAATATAAAAATATAAAAAATATATTAATTTAAAATAAAAATAAAAATAAAATAATTTTTATTTAAATTTTTCAAAAATATTTTCTAATAGCATGTCAAACACTGTCATAAAACTGTTACCACAACCATGGAAGTGCAATACAACAACAACACGTTGACCAATTTTAATAGGAAGCAGTGAAGAGAAACAAAACCTAAAATGTAAACTTAATAAATAGTAAAACTAAAAAATAAAATTTTAAAAGATGTAATTTAATTAATCAGGTTTTAGATTTATTAGTGTTTAACAGTGTTGTTGAAAAAAGCTATTCCAAAAATTTAATTTTTTTTATTTTAAATTAATATATACACAAACTAATTTAGATATTCAAATAAATAATAATAATAATAAAAAAACTGAAAAGTAAAGGCAAATCTCAAGTATACCAACAAATTATTAGGATAGTGTTAAGCTCACACGTAAACTATTTCTGGTATCAGTTTTATTATCAAATTATTTTAATCTCTCTATTATAGACTTTTGTTTATTTCTAGAAGTGTTAATTTTTCTTTTTATAAAATGGCATTTTTTCTTATATATATAAAAAATAATTTTCTATAGAAAGTTTTAAAAAGGGTGAAAAAAATATTTTTGACGCGAATTAATGATAAATTTGATATAAAAAAAAATACTCAAAGATGTGATAACTTTCAAACTAATTTAAAGTTTGTAGAAAAAAAAAAAAAAAGAAACTTAATCACCGGCATTTTCTCAGGGACTAAGATTCCTATCTCACTGGTTGCTTTGTAATATCATGCTGAATGTTGATGTGATTACGATAATATTTTAAAGTAGTTTTTATTTAAAAATATATTAAAATAGTATTTTTTAAATATTAATATATTAAAATAATTTAATAATATAAAAAAAATTTAAAATAAAAAATTATAAAAATACTTTTTAACCCAGTAACAAACTGGTCTTTTATACCTGCCAATAAAAACGCAGCACGCCTCCAGAACCAAAAAAGCGGAAGCCAAAACCAAAAATCTAAACACAACACAAGCCAAAACCAGTAAGCGTTTCTAATTCGAATCGACAACGCTTGAGTCGAGAGAGAAAAGACCGAAACAGTTAAGATTCAAGAACAAAAATTCCTTGGTTCCTTCTCTAATCTCCACCGGTATTTATTTTTTACTCTATTTTACTCTCTCTTCTGTTTTATTTTCATCTTCTTTTTTGCCTACCACACGCTTGATGAAATGCTTCGTAGCTTGTTTAATTTCTCCTCGTTATTGTTTCCAGATTTTATGGTTCGATATCTTGTTTGTATGGTTCAGATTTGTTTTATTGCTTGTAAAAAAGTAGTCTTGTAAAGTTGTATTTCTCTTTATTTTCACGTGTTTATGGAAATTTAAAGGAAAAAAAAACACGATTCTGAGCTATTAAAAGACAGTTTACACAAAATTTGTATATAAAGAGATTTTTGCGACAGGGTTGAGATGAAGTGCGGAGACAGCGTGTATTTTTATGTGTTAAATGTTAAAAACTTGGGTTTAAGTTACTTGAAAAGGAAAAAAAAAAGGATTCCCGTTTTTTTTTTTTACAGAGTGTTTTGTAATAAAGCTCATTAAAATGATAGAAAGAGAGTTGGGTTATTATAGGGAATAATATTCTGTTTCGAGGATAGTAAGGAATGTTTTTTTGAGTAAAGAAATGTAGTTTATTTATTTTTTAATAAGGCAGATACATTAGTTCTGTTATTGATGTTGCCTTACGCTATACATGAGCTGATACATCATGGTAATGTGTCATCAATTAGGAGTACATTGCTTAAGAAACAAGGAAATAGCATAACTTTATTTCGAGGAACTTGTAGCTTCTGCTTGTGCTTTTCTTGTTTTTAATTTTTTTGGGGGGCAGGGGGCTTTGAATTCACCATGCTGTGTCTTCATGTGCATGTTTTTAAGTTAATCAAGTGTATATTTCTATCTGAGTTTTTAAAATTTGGCTGCAGATGTCATTGCATATTGGCAACTTATCGTCTCACATTCGTAGAGATGAACTTGAGCGTGTCTTCCAAAGGTTTGGTCGGTGTAATGTACGAATGAAAGATGGATATGGGTTTGTGGTATATGAATTCCCTCCAAATGCAGAAAAAGCTTTGAGAGCACTACATAGGAGGAACATTTGTGGGAAACCACTAACTCTCTCATGGTCAAATAAACAGCCTAGACCACTTAAAAGATTTGCAAGGACTGCTAGATCTTATGAGCCACAGCATGGTGGGAATTCTGACAGAGGAGGAGATCATGTTAAAAGAAAATTGGGTTCCAATGATCAGAAAGATTATAGGTTGAGTTTTACTCAAGCTGATACGACTAGCAGAATACCTAGTTCTGCAGACATGCACCGGGAAGAGATAGTTAACCGCCAGGATGACATTGAAGACCACACCAACAAAGAACATCAGGGTTATAGAGAAGATTTTCTAGATGAAAGAGGTAGGGTTGGACCTGACCCAGTGGACAATGATAGATGGGGTGAGCAATTCCATAACCCACCAAATGAAGTTGGTGTTGAAAATGGGATAGAATTTGATAGATATGATCCTTATGAAGGTTTTGATAGGAGAAACAATGATGAAAATGTTCAGAAGGCCTATTCTGGCGGTACTCTTGCTCTACAAAGCTCTCAAGAGAATGCAGGGGGGGATCACACCAGCGATGCAACTTTAAACCGTCTTAGTGATGGAAAATCCCAGGAAACTTGCTACAAATGTGGAGGCTTTGGTCACAAAATGCACAATTGTCCCCAGGAAAATGCTTCACAGAGAAATGTCACTAGGTTTGACAGTAGGCACACTGATGACATCCATAGAAGTGGTAGAGGTAAAGGCGATCCAGAAAAAAATGGATCCAGGTCATGGGAAAAGCTCCAGTCAAGTAGAGATGCTATACCAGGAAGGAGACTCAAGAATGATAAACAATCATCTAGTTCAGGAAGGCATGAAGAAGTGACAAGGAATGGAAGATCTGCTGTATCAAAGGAAACTGATTGGTCCTGTAAAAAGGAGTATGAAAGGAAAAGACAAAGTAGGAAGGAAATTGAATCTCCAAAAAGACATGGCACAAAGAAAGGAAGACGATCAGCTTCATCTTTTCTGCATTCTGACAACACCACATCTAGATTGCATTCTACATCTCATTCCTTTAGGCAGCTGCAAAGGTCTCACTCGCACTCTAGATCAAAATCAGTATCTTCCAGCTTAAGGTCTGGCTCAACATCACTCTATTCTAGATCCCAAAGTTCTAAAACCATGTCAAGATCAATATCTCCTACATCCCTATCCTTGTCTGTGTCACTTGGTCAAGCTTTGCCGTCCTCTTCAAATAAGGCACAGCTGATCATGAAAGGCTCATCAGATAATGCTACAACACCTGAATCCAAGGAGGTTTTTATTGAAGAAGTGCAACCAGTAGAAGTTGAAACTGGCTTGCAGGGTGATAAACATGGATTGAAGACGGTTGCTGTGAATGACAATGCAGTGTCATCCTCCAAAGCAGACACTGAAATGGAAAAATATCAGCCTCTTCAGAAGGATAATGATGACTGCCTAATTGTGTCCAATTCATTGCACAAAGCACCTAATTCAAGCACACAAATACTGTCAGAGGAAGGCACACTTGCTGCTGGAAATCTCTCTCTGGAGCCCGTGTTAGAGATGGAATGTCAAAATTCTGATACATTTGAAACTGACCATGTGCAAGTTCCATTGAAGAAATTGGGCCCAGAAGCTCCTGCCAGCTCATCTTCCTTCCACTCAACAAGCATTTCTGCAGGGGAGTTGAGCAGTGTTCTGAAGCACTATGGCCTTGGTTGTCAAGATGAGAATGAAAAGCCTTTGCCTGCTGAGGCTTACTTTGGTTCTGCTCGCTTGTGGCCGTGGGAGATCATCTACTACAGGAGGTTGAAGAAGGGCCTTATCTCCATTGAGAACTATGCTAGGCGGGTTGATCAGAATAGGGAATTTGGTATTGTTGACAAATATATTAGAAGCAGTAGTGGTTGGGGAGAATTACATCAAGAGAACCTGTGAAAGGTTTTGTTTGTCAAAATGTGGATTTATTTTTGCCTTCTTAGAACCTCAGCATTTTGGACACACCGTGAATCTAGCCCTGCTCTTATTTTGAGCAGAAGAGTTGAACAGGTAAATATGCAGAATGAAAATTATATTGAACTTTCAGCGTTTATAATATGATTGTATTTTGAAGGTTGACTTTGAGCTGCAATGTTGAGCTGTGGTAGTTCAGAAATGAAAATTAATTTAGTTTTTTTTTTCCTGATTCAATGAGCTTCTTTTGGTGTCCATGTTAAATTCGTGGATTTATTCTTCAGACTTGTTCTAGCCTGAGATGAGATTCGATCCTGTCAATATAGGTTTTGCTGTGACATTGTTGTTGCAAAGATTACACCCTCATGACATGCAATGTTCATTGAAGAGATGTAGCAACTTAAGCCTTGATTCAGTATGTGACATTGAATGGAATAGGTTGTGTGGGCATCCAGAAACTATTTCAGATGTCCCTGCTGTGCGTTGGGAGGAAACCATTACTAATTTGGTCAAAATTTTGTTTTATAATGGTGTTCATTTCCCCTTGTATATCATTGGTATGCATTGTATAATAATGAAAGGAGATAATTGGAATGGCTATTACAATAAATGGTTGTTGAAAATGTCTGTGCCAAGGCAGTGCATGCTTTTGTTTTTGCAGAGCAGTTTAGCTTAGGTTAGTTTGCACATATGATAAAATCACAACTTTGTTAAATTCACAAGTACTTATTAGGATGAGGTATGGAGTGTGCATGGAAAAATTCTGTGCTGTTATTTTTTGAGATGTTATAGAACAAAGACTCTGCCTTTACAGAAAGGAAGGTAGAGATTTGAGGATTTTTCCATATTTGGAATGCACCCAGTCTCCAATCCATCAAGATGTTTACTTTCAGTGTGTGCTGCTGGTGTTGAGACTTGAGATTCTTGAACTCTAACGTTACCTAAAAAGGGGAGATCAAGATCGGTGAAAGATCAGTTTTCAATGTCTTCATTTAAATATGCTTTCAGGAAGGTTTGGAAATATTTTTAATTCTGTGATAACCCATCATTTGGTCCACAGGTTTCAAATTGAGCAACCTTTAGCTAAATTTCTTCAGATTTGCCTTTTTAGCTTTGAGCTTACTAGTTGCATATAAAACGTAATCTATAAAAAAAGAAGGGGACAAAATTTAGAGTGAACATCTGAGACATGAATTATTTTTAATTTTGAAGACCCTCTGTCGGGGGGCAACTTCATTGAAACTGTAAATGAAAACTAGAAGGGGCGGGTGGAGGTAGTAATAGTAATATTGGAATTGTTTTACGGGACCTGTTACTAGTTCGTTGGCTTTTCTCAAGCTTAACGTGTTTCTTTGTTAAAATCACAATTGTCCTTCCAGTTAATGCCATTTTACATAATGCAAGAGATATGAAAAGCCATATCCAGTGATTGTGTATTACATGTGTACTTTTGTACTATTATTTTGTTTTAATGTTGTTTTTGAATGTGGAATTGAGTAGTCAATATGTAGAAATGACGTCTTGATGATTGCTTGGTTTAAGCTTGTAATGCAGTACGTGCAGATAAAATTGGTGATGTATTATGGATGAGGAAGTTGCATTACAAGTTCTTCTAATCTTACATGTTTGTTGCAATATTCAATTAAAGAAAGGTTTGAGTCTGTCTGTCTGTTGGATTTGGTCTACATTTTGATGAGGGTCAAGGGCAGGGACCTTGATGAACTGAATCAAGATTTGTGGGCTGTAACATGTGAAAGTTTCTGAATAAACTGGTCCTTCACTGCTTGCCTCACCTGCCTTATTGACAGTTGTTCGAATGGTACGGTACTTGACATGAGTTTATGTGGGTGCATCAAATATAGGAGGCTAAGCAGTGTGTGGCATTCAAAAACTATTATTTGTGTGTTGGTGACTAATTTAGGATCAGTGGGGGTGGTAAGAACTGATTTTGAAATATCTGAAAAACTACCTGGAGAGATACATGCGTGAACCTATGTGTCGGGGATATACGTGTGAACCTATGTGTCAGGAACACTTCCATGCAGTGCATCTCCTAGGAAGGACCTTTGACCTATCACATTTGCTAATTAAATGTATAATTAGTGGAGCAGTTCATTGTCGTCCATAATTTTTCAATAAATATGAGAGAAAATGGAGTGTGATTTTGTTTAGTTGCAGGTGGATCTGGTTCAAAGAGAAATAAAGACTTGTCGCACCAGCCTTGTCATCTGATTTCCTCAGCATGGATGCTTTCTCTATGCTATTCTTTTCTGATGCCCTCAGTTTTGCCTTGTCCTCATAACTTGTATGATCCGTTTGTTTTTGGGTGATGGTTCTCCCTCTTCTGCTAGGTTTTTGGATTTTGCACAGAGTGTTGTTTTTACTTCTTGATTCCTGTAGCATGAGATCTTTTGGTTAGGCTACAAGCTCATTCTTGTGTTTGCGCTCATCTTTGCTCTCATCTTCAAGAGATTAGAGTCCCATCATATTGTTGACAGTTCCCTCACCCTCTAAATATGACTGAAAAATTAGCATGCAAAAAGCATGAGCATGAATAGTTGGATAACTTGGATTTTGGTTTTCACATTGAACAAAGAATACGATATTTCATTATATTAGATGATCGGATTCACTTAATTCTGCTCAAATCTTGTAGTCTTGAAAGAAATAATTTAGCAGAGATTGGAAGTAAATGCTGAGCTAACGAATGTTTTGATTGACTGCTTGAATACCAGATTTTAGACGTGCTCAAAGTCACAGAATAACACTTGGTTTGGAGAAAAGTGCCAGCTTCTTGCAATCTCTTTTACATTTGGTTCAAGTACTGCTGGTATTTGTGTGTGAACGTCAATTTGAAATATGGTCACCCCTTCACCCCGAGTGGTGGACTTTTAATTATTATCAGCTCTGTTGCTGTGTTTTTTTGAGCACAGATTATCCATCATTTAGAAAATTGAAAGCTCTTCTCGGTTTAGAGCTGTTGTTTTTGTAAGGTGAATTTTTCCTTTTCCCTTTGAATATTGAAGTGTTCCTTTTCTTGGTCTCTTCTGCCTATGCAAAATGCTTTGCTGATTAAAAGAAATCAGATGTTCTATGGGATTTCACAGATTTGCTATGGGATTTCACAGATTTGCCTTGACTTAGCAGGTGAAGTAAAACTTGAAACCGAAGGCAAACTCATTATAGATAAAAGTATGTCAGTTTCACCCAAGCACCAAATTTCGACAACTGCTTGGGCTTCTGGAGTCAAAAGTAATTTGCAATATCTTGACACCTGTCACGTGAAGATTAATGCTTTCTTAACTGAAGTGAAGCGGGGATGCTCCCTTATAATAGAAGTCTTTGAAATATAGACACTGAATTTGTATCTTGTTTTGCTGATTAAAAGATTCGTCAGACGTTTTTATGGAGTAATTGAATGCTTAATTTTGTTTTCTTGTTTACTCCTTTGACTAAATTAGGGATAACATGGAAGATTCTTTTTCAGCTGCAGATTGGCTATTTGTCAAAGGAGGGGGAAAAAATAAAAAGATAGCTTATTGTGAATCCAAATGTAATTTCTTTTATAAGCTTTGGTTTGTTTCCCAGTCTGAACTTATGTTGATCTTGAATTGCTGCAGGTCCTATATATACACCGCATTTTGACTAATAATTTGAGGATTCCATGTATCCGCTGGCTACTTTAGCATTTGATTTGCTATGGTCTCCTGTGAGGTAGGATCTTTTGCTTACTGCTGCTTTATCAGAGAACTGTTGATCATGAATGCCTTCTGCATTATACTATCATGAAATGAAATTTTCCTTTTAGTGGACATAATGAACTGATTCCTCCTGTAGGTCACGCATTGTTAATATCCTTGTATCTTGATCCACCTTGAGTGAAAAAGAAAACAGAATGTTCCCGGGCTATGATAAGCAGTAATCGTCAAGCACACTAGAAAGAAATAGCAATTATTTGTTCCCAGCATGTGGGGTTTCGTTCACAAGGATGGATGAAAATCAGAAACAACAGATAGGGATGTGATGTGATTAGAATGATAAATCCTGAACTTTAGATTGTCATCCCTAGATTTGGCATGGATTTCTTCTCTCTCTAGATTTGTATTAGATTTTTCTTTGAGAAAACAGAGACAAATATATATTTATAAATTGAGTGCTTTGGTCTGAAATTTTCTGCTTCTAAATTTGTTAATGTTAGAGAGTGACTTATTTTCCATAATTAGTCATTCGTTGTTCTTCTCCCAAATAAACCACTTAATTAAGCCCATGCAGGTTGGTGCTTAACTATGCATGCCCCGTGTTGTTGTGCTTGTGGCCCCTTGCATTCATTTTAGAGCGCGGCCTCTCTTGTGTCTCTCTTGCGTGTTCGTGACCACATGACTATTCTTTTCCTTGCATCATTCTGATGTCTGGATGACCTAAATTCTTTGACCCTGATTTTTCTTTCCCCGTTTTTTTAAAGGTTATTTCATCCTCGCTATAAAGCTTTTATGGTATACTATACAATACAAGTTGAGGATTTGAACGTCTCTCGCCGTTTCTTTTCTATAACCTTTTAAATATTGGGTATTTAACATGGGATAAGGTGGCTTTTATGGTCTTTCGCATATTCCGCGTGTTTTCTTAATGTAAAATCTCAACACTAACAACATGAGAGAGAGAGAGAGAGAGAGAGAGAGAGAGAGAGAGGTTACAGAGCATGTTGAGTAAAGGAAGGATGATTTGGAAAGGAGGAGAATTAAAAGGGGAGAACATGGACACAAGGTGGAGGATTCACCAAAATGAGAGCATGGCGCTTGAAAGGTGGCATTTTGTGAGTGATGAGTAGAGTTAGTAATGGAAAAGGAAAGCAAAGATAAAAAGAAAAAGAACAGAGAGGCAAAATAGAGAGGGATGAAGCTGCAATTAAATTTGTATTTATCATCTGACGCATTACCCTTCATTATTCTCAACTGTCTCAATTACTCTTGCATTTATGTTTTTTAATGGTCTTTCAATCTAGTATAGTCCTCCTTTTTTCAATGCTCGAACCACCCATCCCCCACTTCATTTACCCAGCTATCCTTCTCTCTCTTTTTTTTGGCCCTAAACACAAGCTTTTTAAGTGTGGCCGATAGTTATATTATATGTGAATCTGTGTCATTAGAGATATATGTTATTATTGATTACTATGTCAAGATGGCATGTTTAGGTGAAGGTGCATCTTGGGTTTACTTCTATCTCTGGTCATGGATGATTTCAACTTTCTAGCAATATTGGAAGAAGACCGTTAGAGGGTTCTTTATATAGTGGGGAAAGAAAGATTTACCATTTCATAGATAATTAGTCACTTCCCAATAGCATGCCTTAAACATATAGTGTTTTGGGATTGTGAGTTTTAGGAGAATTCTTTGAGGTTTCCTAATTACGGTTTACGCCTGCAAGACACCTGCTCTGTTTCTCTATCCTTTTGCAATCAGCGTGTCATTCTTCCTTCGGTGATTTGGTGAACATGGGCTACTGAGCATATGGCTCGGCTCCTTGGAGCCAAATAGCTCTAAGTTCCTTGCAACACAGGATCACTTGGGCATGGCATGGGCTTATAATCATGACTGCGTGGGACCCGAATCCTACCCCATGTCATCTTTGAAAACTACTTTCAAGTACTAAAATCTGCACTTGTGACCGATTTACCTCTGTTTTGGGTTCCAAGTAAATTCACTTTCACATAATTTAGTGGGAACTGAATAAGTAGGAATTGATGATGGGGCTTGCTGTGTTTGGATACAGAGTATTAATATAAAGCCTGGAAAAACAATAGAAGAAAGGAAACCATGGAATACCAAACATTTCATAGGAAGATTTGGGCAGCAGCTGCTGTTTACTAGTTTATACTCTTCTGCCAAAGATGGGAAACCAGAAAGAAACAGAGACACCAATCTGTGCCCATATTCTATGTTCTACGATTACAACAGTTTGAAACAAAAAGAGCAGTAGCGCTACCGGCACTCCACTTCTTTTGTTCTTCATATTTAGCTCTTGTAACATGCAATCAAGCAGCTAAAAAGTGGAGCGGAAGTAGCACTACCTGAGATAGAAAAAAGATTAACGAGAGAGAGAGAGCGGGGCTGTAAGAGTCCTAATTTAATAGCAGCAGAATTAGCTAAAAAGGGAGCTTGATAGCACTACTCTAGCTCCTCCTTGTCTTCAAAGTGGTGGTGGTGGTGGTGGTGTTATCATGGAGGAAATCAAGCAGCACCGAACTCTTGCATTTGGGGCATTTAGGGTCATTTTCAGAGAGCATCACATACATGAGGCACCTCGGGCATCCCACAAGCACCATGGATGTAGCTTCAGGGCTGCTAGAGTATCTAAGAGCGTCATCGTGGCTCCTCTCCGACGACACACATGAGCTTGGTGGGGATGTTGGTGACACCGTTGCCGATCGGCCTGGGGACTCCACTCTTGGGTTCACCCTTGGTGGTGAGAGGTTCAGCTTCAGGTCAAGCTTTGGGAGGCTACCATTTCTTCGACTCATCTTTGGAGTATAAGTTGCTTTTGTAGTATATATCACACCTGTCAGAGACGAAACACAAACAGAGAGATTAATTAAAAAGCAGGAGCGAGTTTCGTAAGAGCCCGACAGAAAGAGTTCTGCCTTCGTAGAAAGACCGCAAAAGGCAAGTTATGGCTTGTCCAAAGGAATCACATATATTTATATAAATTACCTTAACGTCAAGGAACTTCTGCCAGCCCGAGGGAAGAGCAGAGGGCTCTTCTAATTGAATACGTGGAGAGGAGAGGTTAGGCTTGAATCAAGACTACCACCATCAACAGAACCCGGGGCCGGTGCTGGTGGTTCTGGACATCTGAGGCCATTATATATAAGGAGATGAGGGGAGAGAGAGGTGGGGTTAATTTACAAACTTTGAACTTAATTATGGGGAGAGAGAGAGAGAGAGAGAGAGAGAATTGAATTGAAGTATTGGTAGAAGAAGAGTGTAAATTGAGGCCAGGAAATGTATTAATGAATGGAAAAAATCCCAAGGAGTATGCAAAAGTGGAAAAAATAAAGAGTAAATAAAGCAATTACAAAGTGCAGCAAGCAAGCATGCATGCATTCATTCATTCATTCATTGCTTTAATTAGAGGAGGAGAGGTCGGTGTTTTAAAGCGTGTGTGTGAGAGAGAGAGCAAATAGACCACAGGGAGATCCCAAAGGCTAATCTTTCAAGAAAAAGTCATCTCCATTCTCCACCTAAGAATTTAATACAAAACACCAAGAAATTAAATGTCAACCAAATAAAAGGAAAAATATTTAAATGCCCAACAGTGCACTATAAATTTAAAGCAAAGAAAAGAAATGGCAGCACCCAGAGAGAAGAAGAGAAATACACCACTCCCCATCTCCGTCTCCATCTCCATCCATAAGTGACCTGCTTTCTGTTTGGAAGTCTTGATAAATATCTCAAACATCCTCCTAGTTTACTGTATTTCTTCTATTGCCCTTAAATAATCTCTACTATTTCGTTTCGTCACTGATCTTCTAATTTATTTATCTGGGCATGCAGTTCCAAATGATCCATCATATCACATGCAAGGAAGAAAGATTATCAATTCTTGCCATGCATGTGATACATACATACATACATCATTAAATACATTTATGAATATATTATAATTTAGTCTTAATTACTCGTTGATTTGGATGTAAATCATTGAATTAAAAAAAAACGTACAGTAAATTATTATATATCCCTTGGTACGCCCCTTCCTTCCTTGGTGAAGGTAGAAAGGGACATAGTACATTAATTTCATTACGTTTAATAATATATGGTTCTGCTTTAGGTTTGAAATCAGAATTATTATGAGCTCCATGTGACTCGTTTCCTTTGATAAACACTAGCGTGGCGACAGGGTGGATTCTACAAAAGTGGTTTTTTTTTTTTTTTTGTAAAAAATTAAAAAAATATTACTGTACAAGATAGTCTCAAAGCGAGCTTGAGGTCATCGCCTTAAATTCTAGTTAGGCAGAACAGGGGCAATAATAAAAACAATAATAAAAAAAGTCATCGCACGTAATAGCATCACAAACCTAAAAAACATGGGGGGAGGAACATTTTCCACGGACGGATCGAATCTTTGAATCCAGGTGGCAAAAACTCGTTGACCCAGCTTTTAGGGCTTTCCATTTATAGACTGCCCTTTTGGGGCTTTTGACTAATCAGATCAACAACTCTTGACGTGAGAAAATATATTAGATTCATAAACCTCTGGTATCTCCGGTACCCACAGATTAATAAAATTAAATCAATAAATAAACGTTATATATATATATATATATATATAAATTAATTGTAAATGCATTATATAAATTCAAAAGCTGATAAATGATAATTGAAAAAAAAGAAGCTTTTTTTAAAAAAAACACTACTGACGTTATATCTATGACTTAACTGTAGTTATCATGATACCATACCTTCTTATGTTAGGTATAGATTAATTACTATTGAAAAGACGCCGATAATAAATACAAAAATATTTTTTATTGAAAAAATAAAAATAAAAACATAAAGATAAATATGTAACCGGGACAATTTTAAATGAATTCATATATTTTAAAAATAAAAAATACAGGAAAACATGTATTTGTACGTTACTTTGTAAAACAAGGTTGTATTACCAGCTGGTATTTTCGGAAAGCAAGACAAATAGGCTTTGGGTTACATCTTAATTTAGCACAAATCTTGTAAAAGATGTGATTGTGAGTAGAGAATAAATTAAAGCTTTGTTTTCACCTCTTCGATTTCCTAATTTCTCAATGTCATCGTCTAGCTACCTCAGGCGTAGGGGAGAGGAGTCGAGGCTTGCGAGTTATAACCTTTCTTGAACACTATTTGAAGATACAGCTTAATTTGAAATATTGAATTAATAGTACTTGTTCAAAGTGGGCAGTCTTTGATTATAAATGATCGGTTGCCTTGATCCTGCTTAATTTGCAGGCTGCAAGCAACTGGCTAGCCTTAATTCATAATTACCGGTGTATTTGTGCAAGATTTATTAATTGGAGGGGTTTATCTTGACTTATCTTGGAATATGATAATTTTTTTTCGTGGGTGTTCAGGCCAGCTTACGAGCACCTCGATTAATTCTATGAGTCCTGAAATTAACGACTATATAAATCTCTAGTGGTCTTAAAATTTGTAGGACTCAAACTGATACTGATCTTTAAAAAATAAATTTAAATTCTGATCAATTAAGTTATACTTCTCAGTATTTGAATATGTCAAACCTTTAATTAATGAGACCTTCTGTTGAGTTTTTTCTTTGCTTCTATGGGAATTAAGAATTCAAATGAGACTGAATTGCTTGATATAATTAAAGCTATTGAATTGTCCTTTATACAAGATATTTTTTGGTAGAAATTTCATCTTGAATCTATTTTATTTATGTGGCAAATTAAACGAATAATCAATCTATTAGATCATAAAGATGTTATAAACTTTTTTATTTTGACATCTCATTTCTCACACCACAGTTTGATTTTTTTATCTTTTTGTTATGTTTTGTGTAAAGTTAATTATATGGCTGAAAGTTAACTTTACAAAATAATATATAAGTTCGATCGTGGCTTGGATCTAAGAAAAAGCTGCCCAGGGAAACAAATTCCCATTAACCAAGCGGTCCTGTGCATGGAAATCTTGAATTAATATTAATAAATAACTGGTCTTATGGCTAATGTAATGAATAGTAAGCTGCTTCGAGTTAATGGGTATTAAGTTGGGTCTTTAATTAATGGCGGCCACCAAAGGTCAAACTGCGCATGGAGCTTCTTCATCATTCTTTCTTATTCTTTACGGAAAATTTGGATAAGTTTGTATTTATATCAACCTTTTCTACCATTGGAACAAGAATATAAGACTATATATATGTGCTGCAATTACTGAATTTGGGCTCCAATACAAAAGGCTGGCTAAATTAGTATTCCCTTTGCAAGATTGCCCTTTGCAAAACCTAACCAAATAACTCGAAGTAGAAAACGTTTCCTCTTTAGTACATTTGACTTTGTAAGATGTGATAGGAATATTGGATGGTTGTGTCATGGCTTATCTCCCCGTTGCTAGTTTCTAACTCGATATTATGGTGCCAAGAGTTGGGAAATTGCTCCCACTCGGTGATAATTATGGGCACATGGTGACGGTATCAGTGAGAAAGCTGTCTAGGGTTTGTATTTATAAAAGTAGACACAGAAAATCCACATGAAAAGCTTAATTAATCAGGTATTAGGTTTACTCTTCAATAATCATGAATTTGAGTTTTTTTAGAATTATTAAAAATTTATATGATTGTTAACTTTATGATATGCATGATTAGTGGAGTTACTTATAAATATTTAACTCAAAAATCATTTAAGTAGAAGGTGGAAGATAGAGTGATGGCAATAATTAAGTACTCCTGGAAAGAAATTGACAGTCACTTAATTTGAATTCAACAGCCAACCGATTGGTTAAATTATCTACCCTAATTGAATTGCGTTTTAATTTGCTATTAATTAAGAATCTGTAATGGGGACACGATAATCAATTCATTAGTTAGATAAGGGTATGTTTCAGTGGTCTCCCACTTATATGCTTCGATTGATCAGAATTAAGCAATTTCCTAAGAATTAATAAGCTTCTTCCCGCCACCAAATGCCCCAATCTGGCAACCGGAGCAGAATTTCCAGGTTCTTATCTCCATACGCCTGCATGCACACACGCATATACATATGAACTACCCCCCCTTAATTCATCTGCTGGCGAGGTTTCTACCATATATATATATATATATATATAGACGAACGGTGTGAAGACGTGGCCCAAGTTCAGCTACCAAGATGTTTTTGGAGTAACAGTACTGGGTACGTACTAACTATTATTTAGCGTATCGATCCACCAAACCCAGCCATATTAAACTACCTGTAAAAACAAGCCAAAAATGGCAGCAAGGGCTGAAAACAGAAATAGTGAATAAAACGGGCTCCCATCTGAATTATTGATGCATTCAAATATGTGGACCAAATATATCCACTGGGTGCAGCTCTACAATCATAATCTGCTCGATCGATCAGCCGTCAGCTAATAAAAGTTGACCCTACTTTTTTGGATCTTTCGAAGATCTTCGCTCAAATCCAAAATGTCATTTGCTTTGGAAATAAATATGTACAATTAATCAATGGCCAGCAGCAGAGTTGGGAATTTATTCCAACCAATCTGCACGTTTGAGCCTTGAGGAGTCTTCCAAGTCTTTACTGGGTTGCGAGCAGAAAAATATTGTATTATTTATTGGTTAATTAATATAAGTAATATTTGTAACCAAATACATATTGGTCTTAATTTGAGTGTAAGAAAATTAAATATACGTGCCTGAAGCTGCTGGAGTAGACTGCATGATGGGCACAATGTCAATTTTCCAACACAGCAGATCCCTACCTAAATTAATAAGCAGAACAGCCTTGATCTTGTGCCTCAGATGAATCCTGTGAGTTCTAGCTAGGTGCTTCCATGCAATCAATCCTGTGAGTTCCTACAAACATCAACGTTTTGCACTTCTTTGTTTAATCTCTAACTTTGTTAGTTGGGTTCGTGGTGATAGATTTCTATAAAAGGAAAATATTTAGGTGAATTGGTGATTTTGACCTCTCTACGTGATTTAATTCCAAGCAATGTGAGTATTTATTTATTTCTTATTTTTTTTTATCTGACAAAGTTGACAATGACTTGATTGAAAGTGTGTCTGGGGTAATATGTGTCGGTAGGTTTTTTTTTTTTTGTAATGTGATTTTTTTACAGTTTTTAAATTTTAAAATATATATTTTTAAAAAAATTATTATTTTGTTTTTTTTTTTAATTTTTATCTGACAAAGTTGACAATGACTTGATTGAAAGTGTGTCTGGGGTAATATGTGTCGGTAGTTATTTTTTTTTAATGTGATTTTTTTACAGTTTTTTAATTTTAAAATATATATTTTTTAAAAAATTATTATTTTGTTAATTTTTTTTTATCTGATAAATTTAACAATGACTTGATTGAAAGTTTGTCTGGGACTTCATTGAAAATGTATTTAGAGTGTCTTTCAGTTGATTTTTAAAATATTTTTTGTTTATAAATATATTAAAATAATATATTTTTTATTTTAAAAAAATTATTTTTAACATCCGTATATTAAAATGATCTAAAAATATAAAAAATTTAAATTTAAATAAATGTTTTTTAAAATTTTAGCAAACCACGTTACTAAATATTCTGTTATAATGAGCTATGGCATATATTATTCCAAAATTTTAGTCCAGATAATTTGGATTTCTCTGAAGGCAAAAGAGTGCTCTGCCTCTGCTTGCTCTAAAAATATAAATAATTTAAATTTAAATAATTTTTTAAAAAAAATTTAGCAAACCACATTACTAAATATTCTGTTATAATGAGCTATGTCATATATTATTCCAAAATTTTATTCCAGATAATTTGGATTTCTCTGAAGGCAAAAGAGTGCTCTGCCTCTGCTCGGTCTCATAAATACATTGCCCCTCCCGAGCCCCAACATCTTAGATTTCTAGAAATACTCCCATAGGCTAATATGTGTCGGTAGTGTTTTTTTTTTTTTTTTGTAATGTGATTTTTTTACAGTTTTTTTATTTTAAAATATATTAAAATATATTTTTTAAAAAAATTATTTTTAACATGAGTATAACAAATATTATAAAATACTAAAATAAATTTAAATTAAAAAAAATTATTTTCTAAAAAATGCACGTGCACACTGCAAAGACATGCATGCTGGCTCATCATGTAAGAAAAATGAATGAGCAAGCTAAAATTGAAGAAATATTTCGATATTTTATCTGCCAACTTGTTCCGTATAAAACACAAACGCTAACCGGAATAAATTGTAGATGCAAACAACTATAGGATTATAATTTGTTACTTTTAAATACAGTGGTTGTGCTAACGGTTAGGAAGGAAAAAGTTTCATTTCACCCCTAATCTTTGGCCTCAGAGGACTTATTGGCAAATTAAAATTAAAAAAACAAATAACTAATTGGCATAGAGGATTTACTGTCTATGTAGTTATATATTACTATTTAATGCAACAATATAATTATTATTTTGTTATTTGAACAAAAAATTAATGAATTTTTTTTTTTAGGGTAATATAATTTTTTTGCATCATCCATTAGTTATTATGAGATTTATGAGGAAAATTTTGTTTTTTTTACATTTTAAAAGCACAATGTAATGACTTAATTGATCTAAAAAACAAATTTTTTTAGACTAGCATCTAGGTGCCTTTTAGTATTTTCAAACTTGCTTTTTTTTTTTATATAGTAATTATCAAATTGATTAAAGGTGTGATTTATTCTTTTAATAAATATAAGTAAATTTTTTTTTTAAAGTAGTTGGTATTTTTCATTTAGTAAGTGGTGATGACTTTGACTTTGCCCTCTAAGTGGCGTGTAAGGTGTCATCCTGCATCCAAACACCACCTTTTGTAGTGATATTGGAAGCATTTCAAAGTGATCTTTTTGATGGTGTGATGCTTATACACAATAAAATAGTAGTTGAGCTTTGATGAACTTTTTTCTTCTCCTCCCTCTCTTTTTTTTTTTTAAAAAAATATAAAGGTGTCAATTCATTTGATTTTTATTCTTTTAATTTTTATCTAATTTATTTTTATATTTTTTTAATTAATTTTTTTCTTAAATTTCATCACTCATTATTTGGTTTTAATTAATTTTTATATCAAATTTTGTCATTATTTTTTCATTTTTATTTGTTTTTTTATCATTTTTCTAATTGAATTTTGTTTTCAATTTCATTTCTCAATTTTTAATTTCAAATTATAACATGAGTTTTAATTTTTAATTTTTAATTTTTTTACCTTTTTAAGAATGTTTTCATCATCTTAACATTTTCTTTTTACATTGAAAATTTTCATAAGATGCCTATCCAGTATAAACTAGAGAATCAAAGACAGTTCATCATGTGATGTTTTGCACTTCATTTTACTTTTTGTTGATCGAGAATTTATGGTATTCAATGAACGATTACTAATAATTAGTTAACTAGATCAGAGATAGATATAATACAGAGAGAGAAAATTTTAAAATATTTTTAAATTTAGGTTAAGATATTTTTATTGCTTTTGATTTTCCCTAGTAATTACTTCTTAAATATTTTAAAAATTCTCATCTATTTCTTTATTAACAAGTACCATAAATGGAGTAACAATTTACATTAAACAAAGACGTCCATGACCGCATCCAAGCCTAGTTCAAACTTCAAACCCCCCTCCCATTAAGGCCACATTTAAGGCACAAGTCGTGCAGTTTGAACATATAACCAAAGATTCAATGGCAATATATCCCAAAAAAAAAAAAAAACCCAATGCAGTTTTAAGGCCATGCAGGCGTTAACCTGCCCATAAGAGTAAGAAATTTGAGTTTTCAATGAAGTATTTTAAGGCCACCTAACCCCCCCTCTCTCTAGATCTCTGCATTATTTATCGCTGAATATTTGTTCTAGTTCTTTTATTTTCTAGTTGTACCTTATACAAGATGCGAAGGAAGAATTCAATCAGTCGATTAATTAAGGTAGTCACTTTGTGTTTGACTATCATTTTTTTTTAACATGGTCTAAATAAGTGACTATTTGATGGCACGAGGAAAAAAAAGTGTTTATTTGGGGAAGCAGCCTTGCTTGGGATTCATCCAATCTAACCGATTTATATGAGGAAAAAAAAAGTTATTGGTCTTGAATTTTTTTTAATCTTAATTAGCCTTTAAATTTTTTTATATATTTTTTATAATTGAACTCTTGATTGGATTAATTTAGCTTTTTAAAGTTTCAACTATATCCCTAATCTTTTAATAATTATGAATTGATTCAAATTAGGCTTTCAAATGTGATTTTTATTCAATTATGTCCTTTATTTAATCCTTAAAATCCCTTGAAATTTTAATTAAGTCCTTAAAATTAATTAACTCTTTCAATTTTGAGCCCAAATTGACTTTTAGACTTAATTTTGCTTCAATTAAATACTCAATTAAGTCAATTAAACATTTTAAAAGTTTAATTTTGCTCTTGAATATTCTTTTTATTTTTTAAAATTTATTTTTAATTAACATCAATATAATATTAAAACTATTAAAAAACATTAAAACATAAAACAAAATCAAATTTTAAACAAAGAATGTTGTTGCCGCACTGTGAGACACCTCCCTTGAAGTATTATAACTTTAAAATGTACATAGAAGCACATTATTATGCTACTTTAAACCGGTAAACTCTAAACTGCTTTTATAAATTAAACTATAAAAGTGATGATACTTCTTGCTTTTAAATTTGTAATATTTTTGCGGTTTCTAAAACTATTTGATTTTGCGAAGAATTTAATCCGCTCTTAATAGCTTTTAGAAAAGGAAAAGTGCTTTAGAAGGATTTTTTTTAGCTTCTAAAAACGATTTTTGCTGTGGTCTAGGATCCATGTCTGAAAACTCTGAACTATGAAGTTATATTAACAAAAGAAACCTGTCAGCTGAGACACGAGATATCTGCGAGAAAGAAAAAGAACAGAACATGCACATTTACTCCCTCCGGGCTCACATACATTGGCTATTTTACAAATTTTAGTCATTCCAATTTTTTTTAACCATTACTCGAGTTTAAAAGAAGAGAAAAATTAATTAATAGGTAAACAATTAACAATACACTACTATCAACATTAGTTAATGAACTAATTGATATTTTCTTAAAACAATTACATATTTTAAAAAAGGGTTAATGTTTGTGGGACGGAGATCTAGCTAGGTGGACATTCATCCACCCATTGAGATCTGTTTAAGGGGTTGTTTGGTGTATTTTGAAATTTTATTTTTGCTTCAAAATAATTATTTTTAATATTTTTACATTATTTTGATATACTAATATAAAAAATAAAATTTAAAAATAACAAATATATTATTTTAATATATTTTCAATAAAAAAACATTAAAAAAAATCTTTGCTACTATTTTTTTTAAAGTACAGCTATTTTAAGATACAAATCACATCTTTATAAGTTAAAAATACATGAACACCAATGGAAGTTCTTGGAAGGTTGAAATATCATGGGTGTAAATTGAGGTAAAAAATAAGAAAAAATAATTAAATAAAGGAGAGAAAAAACTATTAAATATGCCTGAACACCAATGGAAGGAGTACTTGGAAGGTGGAAACATCATGGGTGAGGTAAAAAATGAGAATAAATAAATAAATAAAGGAGATAAAAAAACTATTACATGTATGAGCAATTGGGTTCATTTGTCTTTAGTTGTAGCTTTTGTGTTTGTGGTGTAAAAAACACAGTTAAGTATTTATAATATACCAAACTGTGTTTTATACTATAGAACTTATCAAAAAATTAAGTTTGAAATACAGTTTTTGTGAAACAGTTTTTACATGTTTTTTTAATTGAGTTTCGTAAAACTCTGTTTATTTTTGCGTTTCAAAAACATTTTTTTTAAATTTTTAAATTTTTTTCTTTAATTCAAATTTTTTTTGTATTTTCAAATCATTTTGATACGCTGATATCAAAAATAATTTTTAAAAAATTAAAAAAATATTTTGATACGTTTCCAAGTAAAAAACACTTTTAAAAGTAACCACAACTAAATATTTTATACATGTGTTTTTTACTGCATATAAACCTAAACCTCAACCATAATTTTTACCAAACACATATCTAAATCCAATTAACCACACCTGATCATATATTTTTTAAACTTATTATTTTAAAATCATAACCACAAAAACTACCTAAAAAACAATTTAAATGGTTATGAAACCCTCTCGACGAAACCATAAACTCACCCACATAATTACAGGATAACCATTATAAATGGTTGTGAAGCCCACAATCTTGTGAATTTCTAACTCGAAATTATTTTTATAAATATAGTATACTTTCTTTTAATTGTTTAACAAAAGTTTTCTTTTGGTAGAAGGGTTTTTTTTTTTTAAATAAATCAAAGTTCATTAATAATATAAAAATAGGCTAATCCACAATTACACACACTCAAAGAGAGGGTCGAAACAAAAAGAAAAAAAGTCCCAAGAAAAATAAAATACAACTCTCAATAAAACCATTAGCATGACCAAAAAGCCACCCTCCTAGCCCTAATTAAGCAGTGCAAACAACGAAACACTGCATCTTGTCGGAAAAAACACACCGTAATCCGACTAACACCATGTTAGCAGGCGACACCCATAACACCCATTAACAAAGAACACTGTTACTTTGTACTCCATTGCCATGCACCGTGCAAAACACTAGATTTATTAAATTTTCCTAACGAGGAATATGGAATCAAAACCGTAAGTAGTTAGATTTAATATTAGAGAGCATATAAAATTAAATAGATATGAAGTCAGGTCAAGGGAGGATCTTCACATTTACGTGAAAAAGAAGGGAAAAATTAAAATATATGCAAAAGGTTGTAATGAAATAAATCTTTTATACTAACTTGGGATATTGATGAAAGGTGGATTGAATTTTTCAACCTCCACCTTCATTGAAATGCATGCAAAGCATTTAGTGACTTACCAGCAGATTAGCCTCTAAATCTGGCGAGAGATCATCAAAGCAATCAAGTCTTCGATGTCCTTTGATTGATTATATATATATATATATATATATATATAGAGAGAGAGAGAGAGAGAGAGAGAGAGAGCATTGAAACGCCATTAACGGATCCATGTCATAACCCTACCAAACTCCACCGAGAACTTCAAATGCATGCCATTAAGAACATTCAATTCTTAAGAATCCACTGCGTAATGATTTTTTCTTAGAACAAGAAAAATAAATGCGGGGTTTTCCTTACAGTGGAGTACTTAATTTTGTAAGATGGAAAACAGAGGGTTTAAATGATTGTGTCTAAGGGCAAGCCAACCTCATCTTTAAAATCAACTTACATATCTCTATGAGAATCTCTTCCGGGCTCCTTTTAAGAGTTTTTGAAAGTTGCAGTTATAATTATTTTTTAAAGTATTTTTAATTTATTAAAATAATATTTTTAATTTTTTAAAAATTAATTTTTGATATTATTACATTAAAATGATATAAAAATATTAATTTAAAATAATTTTTTTTTAAAATATAAAAAGAAATAGGCGGTCAAAAAAACACAAAATATTTATGCCACGATTTGACATATGGCCTGGATCCAGCATCATGTGAGTTGAGATTCTTCCACGTGTTTGTCCATTAACCTTTGGATCATCTCTCTTTAACCCCACCCACATGTACATGTTTCGGTACGTTTTATGTGTTAACCCCTTCTTGGCCCTGTTTGATATTATTGTATTCTCAATAGATGGTGGATCAAAATTTATTTTTTTTTTAATGTTTTTAAATTATTTTATTGTGGTGATATAATTTTTTTAAAAATAAAAATATTATTTTAATATATTTTTAAATAATTTTTTTTTTAAAATAACTATTATCACACTTTCAAACATCTCTTAATTAATAATTAATTTTTTAAGTAATAAATTGAAATTTGGCCCATGAGTTCTTTTAAGGACATACCTATTTTTTTCCATTTAATTATAATGAATTTATTTTTGGTCAATTTATGAGACTATTTTTATTTAATATACTGAAAATATGATCTAATTTTTTTTTGATTTTCACTTAAAAATATATCAAAATAATAATTTTTTATTTTTAAAAAATTATTGTTAATATCAGTATATTAAAACAATTTGAAAATATAAAAATATTTAATTTAAAAAAAAATTTAAATTAAAAAAAAAACACTATTTCAAATAAATGCAGTACCAAACATTGCCTGAGATTTCTAATAATCTTTGTTACCTACAGACGAGGGTGTGGCAAGGCTGCAGGCCTCCAGCCTAGCAGTCAATTATCCATATAATTTTTCCCTCTTGAATATTTTGGTGAAGGCTCATTAATTGATTACCAACTACGTGCTTAAGGGCAAGGACCCCACCGTCAAGGGGGGAGAGTTTAAGATTAATGAAGTCTTTCTTTCAATTCTAGATTTTGCTTTCTGGTAAATACTTTGAGCATGAATTGGCCTTTTCCATGAGAATATTCCTCTCAAAATAAAATCTTCAAGTACAAGAGAATGAAAAGAAATAGGAAATATTAATAATCAGATTGCTCAAGATGGAGGGGCAACAGATTCGTACTTGTTAATAATATGTTTAAAAGTATGGTAACTATTGTTTTTTAAAGTATTTTTTATTTATAAATATATTAAAATAATATTTATTTTTTATTTTTTTAAACACCAAAACATCAAAATAATTTTAAACTAAAAAAAATAAAAATATTTCTAAGATTTTTTTTTTTAAAAAATTTTGACCTACTTCCATTTAGATCGCAATTTGGCTAAAAGAAATCTGGCAATGCACAGAGGCAATATTTCTTGAGAAATGGGATTTGATTTTGATAGAGGCTATGAAGCTAGGTTTTTGAAATAGAACCATCACATGACCTGTTGTATTCAATGGACTCCTAGCTACTACTGGAGACAATTGCATCTGAAATCATAATTATAATCCCTTGAAGTTGAAGGTTCATGGGGTGGGTGAGATTGTAATTTATTGTTGATGTATACATGACATTCTAATGGTTGTGTGTGACCGTATGCTTTTTTAAAAATTTAATTATTATTTTTTTATATTTTTGTAATTTTTTGATATTCTGCTATCAAAAACTATTTATAAAAATATTATATTAATACATTTATAAATAAAAAAATATTTTGAAAAAGAACCAATTAAAACTGAGAAAACAGGTTTTAAAGCCAACACACCCAGATTAACTTGCTGTGAATCACATTGAAGCCGAAGAATTACTATGTTTTTTTGAAGGAAAGATTACTAGTCTTTCCCATGGATTGGAATTTGGCATTTGGAAGTTCACCCTTGTTCATCAAAAAAAGAATAAAAAAAGAATAAAAAAGAAAGAAAGAAAAAACTCACCCTTACCTCCAATTCCTAAACATGAAAGATGACGCAACTACATGCTAGTTCCCACCAATAGTGTTTAAGTTAAAAAAGAAACTAGACAGAATAACCAGTTAAAATTCAACTATATCATCGATTTATAGACGTCAACATGAGCAGGATTTTGGTCGTCAAACTAGGGGCCGAAGTACATTTTCTTTTTGAACCCTAAAACAAAAACGTCCATATTCTTCTCTTGTTCAAGCATGCTCGACAAATGATTATGATATCATCTACAAAAAGATGTTATAAATAATAAATCAAACTTCGGTTTTCAATACCAGGAATAAATTGCCATGTTGGAGAGACCAATTAGAAGATATTCTAAACTATATGCTTCTCTTAACAGCAGTTCAAAGTCTGAATTGCATCATAACCTGTTTGCAGACAACCTAGATATCTTCGATATTATGACACAACACCAAGGAGGATATTATGTAAACTAACTTGCAAGAAATTTGGTAAAACCAGTTGGCAAGATCAGCTGTGATATTAAATTGGCTCATTCAATTCTGCACAATTCTGCACAGTAGAATCATAAAGCACAACCAGGGTAGTCACTCAAACAAGAGACCAAACCATCGGCCTCCCTCATATAAAAGCAGCACTCCAAACAGCAATGTCAGCCAACAAGGCATGATACAACAATAAATACAAAACATGATGAGGGAAGGAAGGGAGTGGAAATACCAAGCGATATAGATACGGAGGAATCATAAAATAATGGGAATCACTAATAACCATAAAGCATTCGACAAGTAGTACCAAGATTAGCATAGAAATTTAATGCATAAGCACAATAATAAAGTTTCAGTTGCAAGTAGAAGTGATGGCATGTAAAGACATGGTAATTCTTGATTGGTCGGAGACAACAAAGTATGGAATTTCGGATCTCACAATAAATCAATAGCATGAAGTTGAATGTAAGAATTGGAATAGAGGTTCAGAAATTTGTTTCTCTCTAAGGTTAAATTTAGCAGACACTTCCCAATATTCATTCCTGTTCAGCGAAGTTTTTGAAATTTGAATATCAAAAGATTAAACACACTGCCTTCGACCTTTCTCTTTTGACAGAAATTTTCGCCCACCTCTCAATTAACATCCTTCGGAGCATAATAACTGGACAAGAATACAATATGTAATTGCATATGCAAGCCCGACAAATAGTATTAATGCCCAACACATAGAATAGAAGTTGTAGAGAGATGCATGATACAACACTCCTAGATGACAACACGTTTCATCAGCTTCAAACTAAAACCAACCCATCAGCTCTAGTCAAATTCAGAAGCATGTTTCGTTAAATTTCTGGAAACCATCATTATCTCTAATTTAAGTGAAAACCTATAATCTTTAATTTCAGTTGCACAGAACTAATAAAATACAGTTGCAAGAGTGATGAGATACAATCCTTCAATTCAACATCAATGTTCCTGGACAAACACTAAGGTTAACTTAAATAAGCCCTAATTGCGATGATGCTACAACATAGCAACATTATTTACTTTGTACTCCATCGCAAATATCCAGTCACCTCTCTCACTAAGATTTCAAATACAGAATACATTGTGATTAGTTGCAGAATATAATAAATTCCTCCAAAATGGGTGATGAATAGGATACAGGCTTTAGCAATCCATTCAATATTAACAATTGAAAATGTGGATAATGATTGTATTATAAGAGTCATATAAAATAACAGGGATCGTCTCCTAGGGAAGTTAAATTGCCGAGACAGAAATACTAGGTTTGTCTACAAGTACATACCAAACATATCAATGTTAAACATGGGCCGTCTGTGTCTAGTCCTCCAATATTGGTTGCTGTTTGAAGTCATTTAAATGTTCAGTCAACGGGATTGCAGTGCTGTTGAGAACATAATTTTCACTCCTACACCGTTGCAACTGTTCTTGGAGACTCTGGACAAGCTCATTAAGTTTCTGAATATTCTTCTCTTGTGAGAGGATTATCTGCAGCAATGATAGCCATAAGATTAATGCTTGTAGTGCAATTTTGAAAAATCTTGATTAGCCAAACACAATGTCTAACATAATGATGAGAGCTTGTAACAGCTCAAACAACCTAATCAGCTAGATCATGAAAAATAGAACCTCAACAATGAAACACAAGTGTCATTCAAGGGAAAAATGTTATTCTAAGATACCTTTTGAGATAGAAGACTGTTTAGATCAAGGTGCTAGTCAGCAATTCAGTACTTAGACCGTACACATAAAACAAGAAAACTTGTGTGAGAACTTCCATATCAAAACATCACGTAAATCAAAAAACATTAAATCAATGATTCACGAGCCATGGTAAGGGAAAAAAATAGCCCATGAAGAATGTAGAACGTTTCCTGACTAGACTACAGGACATCTTTGTAATGTACAATGTTGTGCGCCTGAAGCTAGGTATTGGTAATGAGAACTACTACAGGCCACTAATGTCTCTGACCATATTATTTGTAAATTAGCAACTGCAATTATTATTATTAATTTTTTTTTGAGACTTTAAGCATTTAACACGATAAGCATCCACTGTCCCCAATCATCCCATGAAAATCTCTTCTGCACCTGAACAAGGTTGATTAAGGGGAATTGACCCATATGGTATCAACTAAATGCCTTTTTACTTAAAAGATGAAACCCCTCCCTCATCTGCAAACAGAGGGACATATAAACGAATCTCAACCAAAATCTTCAGTCTGCTCACCAATTCAACCTGGAAGGGGGGCTGAAGAAAATACCATTTGATTACAAAGTGTACTAATAGAAGGTTCTTTTTTGGCGATGCAGAATACAGAATGTAGGAAACCCAGTGTGAAAACAAAAAATTGTTTTAAAGGAAGAAATGCTTGGAAAATAAATGAAAAGGAAGGCCAGGAATACACTGATTAAGCTTTCAGATTGGAAAGAGCAAGGCAAAAGTCAATCAAAGATCTTCATTTAATGGATTATTTTGGATAACAACAACCTAGGGCACACCAAGGTCAGTGCATCAAAGACAATAAGGCTATGACCAGCAAAGTGCTGGTCAAAGTACAAAGATACTAATTTTTTTAATTGGAATAATTGAGAGATTTCCTGAAGGGCAGGGAGGGGGGATAACTTTTTGGATAACTGTACTTGTTCTGGATGAGGATTGGGAGCAGGAACATCATTTTTAGTTAAAAGGGAATATGGTCATGTAGAGGAACAGAATAAAAACAACAACAACAACTGATTGGGTGAAAACAAAACTGGATTTGAAATAAGCAAAATCTTGACAAGTGGAGCATAATTTCTACACATATAAATAAAAAATCATAACAATCAAAACACTCTATTCAGACAAGATAATGAACATACAACCTGAACAATGAAAAGAAATAAAAAGTCACAAGGAAAAAAAAGGTTCAGGTTAAGATACTTTAGAGATGGACAAGCTCTTTAGACAAAGCGAACACAGCAAACATTCATTGCATAATGGGAGTTAGCAAGCAATCCAACGTATGGAGCATACACAAATCAAGTACACTAGTGCTAGACCTTCCTTTGGAGAATATCTAGTAAATCAAATGCATACTGAATCAATGATGCATCACCAAGGATGAAAATAACTCAATGAATGTGAAATGTTTTCTAAATCTACAGAGCAAACTTGTAAAGTAAAATGTTGTGAATCAAAAGTTGAATAAATCCATGTCACGGAACACTTCAGGTTAACCACAATATCTCAGGCCATACGATTTGTAACTGGGCAACTCTTTTTTCCCATGAGTTGGAGCATTTAAGATATCCATTATCAGTCCAGCTAAACCAGGGCCATCTATTCCAAACCTTAACAGGATTGACTTAAGGGAACTAACTAATATGGTGTCAAGTACATGCCATTTTATGGACTTTGGGATGACTCAAACTCCAGACCCTTAGGGAAGGAGGAACATTTGCAATGGTGTGGCAACAACAACCTTTTTCATAAATAGCTTACACCCTTTGTCTGCAGATGAAGTGACATATAAAAAATAAAAGAAAAGCACTAGATTATGTTTTACACTCTTTCGATTACCAAATTGCAACAAAGAACTAGATTCACCACTGATTCTAATACGTCCATGGCGAATGAACGAAAAAAGAAAAAGAGAAAGAAACCGCCATTTCTTTTCTTAGGACTTCCTCAATAACCAAAACTGCATCAAGGATAATCACCAAACATATCACACACTCAGTATAATTAGTTAACATTATTGTATTTCCTCGACTTAAGAATTTGAAACTCCAAGACTAAATCAAACTTTCCAACAGCACCAAAAAAATAAAAAAATAAAAAAAATCACTGAAGCTCTCTCACATACTTTAATAGAAGCCACTTGATCAAATAATTGTATAAATGCATAGAACAAAATCTTCAACTCTCACTTTTTTTTTTTTTTTTTTATAAAAAAACCAACAGTCTTTCCCTTGTAATCTTTTTTGGTTCTATTAGCACATAAAACACTACAAAGAACACGGAATGTAGTTATAAGAAGAAGGAAACCTTTTCTTTGACAACGTCTTGTCGTTTTGAACTATGTTGTTGTTGGTGGTCTTTCTGGGAAATGTTTGGACTCGCTTCAATTTCATTACCAAATTGTTGTTTCCACTCTATCTGAGAGGTGAGCACAACGAACAACAGCAAGAACACCAGTACCCATGGTCTTGCCATCCTTTACTGCTACAAGAAGCACAAGCAGCTATTTTAATTAAACAAATGTTCTTATTTAATCAAATGAAGGGAGCAGAAATAAAGAAATGAAACTTACAGATCGAAGTTCAGTGAGAGAAGGAGAAACATAAATGGGATTTCTTAGTCAGATTATTATGTTTCTGTTTTGCTGTCATTTCACCAGAGCCGGCAACGATTCCTCTGTTAGTAAAGTTCTCCTCTGTTTTGGGCTTTTTATTTTTAGAGGTACCTCTCTGTTCTGTAGTTTACATATTTATAAATTTCACCCCGTATACTTCTGTTTGTAACTGCGTTGAAAACGCGGTTTCCAAAAACTTTATTTTTTTTACCGTGTTTTTATATTGTTTTGAATGGTAAATATTAAAAATAAATTTTAAAAAAATTAATAATATTATCTTAATATATTTTTAAATAAAAAATATTTTAAAAAATATTCATTATTAAAATAATAAATACTTTTCTTAGAGCATTATTTATTATTATTATTATTTATAATTAAATAAAAAAAAAACTCTTGATTACAAAGAGTGAAACCTATTTGAAATTTTATTTTATTTAAAATTAATATTTTTTGAATTATTTTTAATGTTTTATTATTTAAAATTATTACTAACCCAGACAGAAAATATCAAAATACACAGTACAGAGACAACAAAAAGAAAGAAGAAAAGATAATAACAAAAGGACTCCCTGTTTAACTGCAAATAATTTCCCAGAAACAAGGAGAAAAAGCTGCTAGCAATGGGCAATTCTCAGTCACCTCCTGCTGATCCTCGTTTCTCTTCTGCCACCAGGTTTCTCTCTTAAATAATCCCCCCCTCCTCTCTATTATACGTGTGTATGTATCTCTTCTGATTGATTAATACTAAACCGAACAGAGCTTTTACTCAAAAGGACCTTGAAGACCTCAATTCACTCTTTGTATCTCTGGCTGCCCAATCGAAGAGCAACAATGAATATATATCCCTCTCTGTTTTTCAGGTCAGTTTTGTTTTTGTTTCATAAATTTCTCTTCCCTTTTGTGTTTTATTTCCCAATTTATTAGAACCCAGTTTTTTTATTTTTGTTTTAATTTCAATTACTGAAGCTGACAGAAATTACTGGATTAGGCTTATTTTGGATTAAAGAGTTCTCTCGGAGAGAGATTGTTTGATTTAGTGACCCAACAGAGAAAAGATAACAAACTCACCTTCCACGATCTTGTTATTGCTAAAGTAAGGCTTAAAGTTCGAAACTCTTAATCTGTGTATTCGTATTTATGGTTATTTTGTGATTTTGACTTGCTCGCAGCCGCTTTTTTGTATTTGAGTTTTATTCTTGGTATTGCAGAGTGTTTATGAGAAAGGAACAAGAGATGATATTGAAGAGTTTATTTATCAATTACTTAATGTAACAGGTGATGGTGTTGTGGGGAGGTAACGTTTTTTTTCTATTTACTAGTTCTATATGTATGAATGTGCATGTACGTGCGCATGCGTGGTTTTAGTATTCTTTGATTTTTCTCAATAGAATGATTTTATACATACAAATGATACGTAGATTTTGTTTTGTCATTTGTAGTATTGCTCCCTTTACTGTTCTTGTTTGTTGATGTATGTAACACTGGCAATCTGTTTCAGGTGTGATATTGAATCTGTCCTGGCTGCAATTTTGAGGAGTATTTTTTCCCTGGAAGCTTCTAACCCTGGATTGAATTCCCATGGGGAGATTATTAATGTATTTCTTAATGCTGCAAAATTTTCGAAGGTTGTTGAAGGAGCAGCTGAGAAAAGTATGTCTTTTGAGGATTTCAGAAGTTGGTGTGCTCTTCTTCCATCAATCAGGAAGTTCCTTGGAAGTTTGTTATTACCACCCGATGCAGGTTTTCTATCTTTCTGCATTCACATAATACCTATAGTTTTTAGTTTTGATACTCATACATTTTAATTTCTTCTCTTAAGAACAATAGAGTGAAAGCAGATTGATCCCGTTACTGGTCTTAAACATTTCTGTTTTTTTTTTTTTTTTTCCTTTCCAAAAAGCATGACTTGGATGAAGTATAGCTACTCAATTTTTTTATTGGCTCATGAACATGGTGGCCTTTCACCGTTGGGATATGTGGATTTCCTTTATAGAGTTTATCATTCTGGTCCCTGCACTCTTTTTTATTTAGATCCATGAGTAGAAAATACCGACTGATAATTTCAGTCCATTTAATGCAGATTTGTTTTTGAGATTAGGAAAAATACACCATGAATCACCAAACACATTTTCCAATTTTCAGGGGCTGTTTCTGTTGTAGTTGTGTAAATAATATATTTCCACAAATTGGATGCTAGACAGAATTTTTGGAAGGATGAGTTGTATCATTTGTATAATTAGACAAAACATATGAATTATTTTTTTTTCTAATTTCATGGTATTCAAATTCAATTATTGACTGGTGTAATTTTCTTTCGTCATCACCATTCAGTTGTCAGACCTTATCAAATATTTTTGGCTATCATAATTCAATTTAGTGAACTGAGATAAAGTGTGATTGTTCTTCTAGTTTTGATCATGAAGTTGCTATGTAGGAAGGCTAGGTTCTCAAGTTCCTCATTTGGTGCACGGGGATAATATCAATCCTGACTTGATATTATTGAGGGAGGAATATGCTTGGCATATAGGAGGAGCCCTTCCACACCATGAGCTGGTGGAGTGGAAACTTTTGTACCATAGTGCTATTAATGGCATGAGCTTCAATACGTTCTTGGGAAGCACCTTGTGAGTAGCTTTCTCTCATTCAATAATAATTGATATGTAAATCATCAGATTTTTGGGTCATTCAATTTCCTTGGAGCAAAATATGTTCCTATTTTTGTGAATTTCTTCATGCTTCAAAAAATGGTTTTGGTGTTGGATTTAAAGGTGACTTTCTCAAGATTCGTTAATTACAATTAAAACTCCTTGGAGTAAACATTCGATAATCCTTTGCAAAACTGTTTTGAATTGTATTCTGCTCAAAAGTGATGGGTTCACGCTGTTTGTTAAACTTTTTCTTTGCCTGGGCTTGAATAATTGGGAACTTCCTCACATGTGTATACAATCAATAGTGTTAATTAGGTTCTTTTGTATCATGAAGGTAATATTATATTGGAGATTGGATTAATGAAGTGACATCAATGTATGTATATCCATTGGGTATAGAACATAAATATGTGAAGACTTTAGATCTCAGTGTTCTCACATTTATGGAACAAGGCTACTAATTGTTACTTTGATAAATTGTTTGAGATTTTCTACCTACTCTTTGCTCCTGAATTGGGTCGATTCTGATTTATAAGTACTCATGGGTTCACCTTCTGTTCCTAATTTTTTATTAATTTCAGAAGTCAACTTCTTATTATAAACAAGTCTAAATAATGATCTATGAGCATGGAATTTGTGGAACTCTCTGCAAGGATCTCTTAGGTTCCAATGTCTCATGGAGTATGTGTGCAGCGAGGTTCAGTTGGATGTGCTCAGGGAGAATGAGTCTTGTTTAGTTTGTGAAAGACTTGTAAATGGCATAGCTATCTCTTGCTGGCAGACAGCATACAATAGCCAGAGGAACTAAATTCCGCTTCTTCCTTGAAAGGAGGTGCTCCAACCAGATGCTATCTTCTTGTTATCAGTTTGGCTTCTTTAGTTAGAATTGCTAGAAGCTATTTGTGCCAAAATAGATATGCATAATGTGATCGATGCATACATTAATAGATAACAATATTTTATGTCTTGCTAAGTTTCCATCGTTTCTTGATGTTTAGCTTTCTTTTTTTTTTCCCTCTTCAATTCCCCTTTTTCTTAACTGGAAAACAAAACAGTGTAAAAGATAGGTACTCTAATTTTATTTCAGTTTCTTGGTTGCTGGAACTGATTTTGTAAGTAGGAGTGGAATGGGTAATTGTTCACTTGAACTGCAGAAATGGTGAAGGGCCGACAATATTGATTATTAAGGATAAAGATGGCTACATATATGGAGGCTATGCTTCTCAACCTTGGGAGAAGCATGGCGATTTCTATGGAGATCTGAAGTCATTTCTGTTTCAGCTTTACCCGAAGGCATCAATTTTCAAGCCCACTGGAGCAAACAATAATGTACAATGGGTATGTTTCCATTTATTTTATCTGTTGTGAAATAATGGTAATGGTGCATAATCATTTTAAGAATGTAGGGTCACGGTTGTTGCCTATTTGTTTCCATTCTGCCAGTAGTTTTCCATTCTGCTTTGGCATAAGGCAGTTGGATGCAAAGGCTTAAGAGTATCAATTTTCTTTTCTGAAATGTCGGGTAAATGGCATGTTTTGCTATTGTACGTCTGTTTTTTTTATGGTTTTAGCCTTCGTACAATTGTTTTTATGAATTCTGTTTTTTACTTATTATTCCGTTAAGGAATGTGCCCTTCTATCCAATAAGAAGTTGCAAGGTTTGGATGTAAAGTTTAAAATCAAGAGGTCCAAAACCTAGAAAATAAATTCAAGGTTGGGCCAACATGGCCAACACAAGCTCTGCTATTAACAACACCATCTCACCTCTGCAATTAGATCCAAACTCAAACACTAGTTCTCCTCCACCTGACAAGACCATCCCTATCAAAAACAGAACATTCTTTTTTATTTTTATTTTTTATTTGATACATTTAGACCCGTATCAAGAACTTCCCAAACAAGCCCAAGAGTTTAAGTAAAAACTGTTTAACTATGTACCAATATTAGAAAACCCTGTCCCTAGTACTCCACACCTCTTTCTCATCACAATGGTTATGATTCATGGTTGTGGTTTTGTGAGTGGTGGTGATTGGCTGGTAGCTAGCTCAATTGGGACTGGCATTGGGGATCCTGGGTTTAGTTCTAGTTTGGCTTTTGGTGTTTTATCAGGGAGAAAGAGATTTGTTTTGATTTGGGTTCTCATGAGTGGAGGTAAAAAAATTGGCTTTGGTTTTGGGTTTGATTTTTTTAAAAAAAATTTCACATGTCAATTTATCATGGCTTAGCAAATCAAAACTTGACACATAACATGTAAACTAATAGAATTGGACGGGATGGCACATTTCTTTAACAGAAGCATACCTAAAAGGGTAGAATCCATAAAAAAAAATATGCAGCGGAAAAAACCATAAAAAGAAAAAGTGTACAGTGGCAAAATGGCCATTTACCCACAAAAAGGTCTGAAGAAGTTTTAGTGCATCAACATCCCCAAAAACTGGTGGTTATACTGTAGTAAATTGAGAAGTAAATTGGGCAAACAAAGACCAAGTTTCTTGATTTTGCTGTTTGGGTTTGTCATTTGTTATACCTGTTGCCAACTGTTAGGTTGTTTCACCTCAATGTGATTCAAGTGAAATTGAAGCGGTATCGTTGAGCCAGAAAATAATACAATTGAAGTTGTAGTAGCTTGCCCAGCCAAAAGCAAGTGACATCCGAAAGAAAGTCTTCTTAGTCTTCCCAATTCCTGTTGATTTCATGTCTTGTCAGCATTACCACATTTGGAGTAAGAAAAGTAGGAGAGGTTTTGATGTGTAATGTGATTGCCAAATTAGTTGGCAGTGGCAGTTTCAAATGTGGATTCACAAGAAGAAGCAACTAAGATAGATTAAGGAAAAAAAGAGAGCTAGGAACCATAGGAGAGGGACAAATGTAACTAGAATCTTATGGATTATAAAGATCTTTAGTGACCAAAAGATGTTTCACACTTCAAGCTTCATTTATGTGCGCTATATTCCTTAATCAATCATTTTTCTCAGCTAGAGATAAAAATAGAAATTTGTCTATCAATAGGTTCTAATTGTTAGGTTTTGATAACTCTCTTTATTTTTATCCTAATGGTAATTTTCTTGGAATTCAAAAGTGTAAATGTTTGCTCATTTTATGCTTCAGAACCAAATCATCAATTGATGCGCACAACAAAGGAAGCAAAACTTATGTCTTTTTGTAGATAAAAATCAGGATGCAGATAGGAACAAGGGATAAAAGGGTTTGTTACATGTCAAAATCCTTAAAGACCAAAGTACTATAAGTACAAAGAGACTCTCAAAATATTTAATTTTATTCATTATGTCTCCACTTGTTAAAAGGCTATTATAATATTTTATATGGAAAAAAACTATAAAATTCTAATAATACCGAATATAAAAAAATAAACTATGAAAAATATTCCCTTCAAATAGGAAGAAAACTAGAAAAACATTATAATAAAGAGTAGAAAAATAAAAATAGAAAAATATCTATTTTCCTAAAAAAAAAACCCGTATCAGTCGTCGGAGTCCAGTCTTTAGTTAGAATTGTCTTCCATTAAGAATTGTTTGTGCATGAGTTACCTCATCTTGGATCCCTAATAGTTTTGTGTGAGCTATATCATCATGGATCTCTAATACAACATCTTTGTGTGGGCTGCTCCATCATGGGTTTCACTAGGATTTTGAATGACAACAATTAATGTAGACAAAAACAACAAAGTAATTCCTAGATGTCTTTTTCCCTAGACAAATCTCTTCACCCCCAACACAAGCACGTCTTGTTCTGTAACCTTTTCTAGCTATGATGATTTTGCAGCACACAACAAATCAAAATAACCACCAAGGATTATTGAGCTCTTTTCCAGCCATAGTTGTTTTGTAGCATATTACAACAAAACAAAATAACCACTAAGGCTCTTTGAGCTTTGATAATGATTAATGTAAACTCAAAGTCAAGTTTTTTCCATCTAGGGGAGAATGATGTGGACAACAAAGAAAGCAAAACTTTTGTCTTTTTGAAGACAAGGGTATTTCTGTAATTCATGGAAAATCTGGAAATTTGTGTAAGTCTTGGTTTTATATTCTAAGGAGTAATTAGTTTATTATGTTTTTTCGTAATCTAGATAGAGTCAGTATTTCTTATATAGTAATCTAAGTCCTTGGATTTTGACAACTAGAAATCTATAAATAAGTAAGTAGTCTTTATGATTGTATGTCTCAATCTCCCTTGGGTGTTACACTTAGGTTTTTCTATCCTCTAGGTGTGAATCCTAGAAACCCTTTTAGTGTGACTCTAATAGTTTGTACAATTCCCAGCAGAAATCCACTTTAATACAGCCCTAAACAGCCTCCAAAGTTATATCTAGAACAGCCTTCAAAGCTTTCCTGCATCATCAACTTACATGTTTAGACTCTTAACTTGATCATTACAGAAGTTGGAAGTTATGGCCTTCAGACTGGAGTCAAAGTAATTTGTAGCTGTGAGATGTGAGGATTCTCATGTTAGCTTATTTTGGCATTCATTGATCTCTTCTTCAAAAATTACTTATTTTTTTGTTACCATTACCTTTATGTTTGCCACTTTGGATAAAAATTGTATATATATAAAAAATGACATTGCTTGTACCTATGGATTGACAGTGTGCTGCGAATTTTAGCTCAGAGTCCATCCCAAATGGCATTGGTTTTGGAGGACGTGTTAATCACTTTGGCTTGTTCCTCTCAGCAAGCTTTGATGTGGGTCAGACCTTCACTTGCACCACTTTTGGTAGTCCTTGCCTCTCCAAGACCAATCGCATATTCCCAGAAGTGATAGAATGCTGGGGAATTGTTCAAAATGAAGCACAACAAGAAAAACTTGATGCTGCCAAAGGTACAGTTTTAGAGAGATTTAAGGAGGACCGACACATGCTCAACATGGTGGGGCTTGCAAATTCAAGCGAGTAAATCTGGTGAGATTTCTAGCATCGTGGTATGCATTGCATATCAGTCATCTATGATCAGATAACTCATCCTGGACTCAAATACCCAAACATGGATTCTAATTTAACGTATACTGTACATTTCAATGTCAGTTTTACTTTGTTATTTTGTGCAACATATAACATGGTAGATTTATAGGCTTATGTTATTTTGTGCCACAAACTGATATGGCTTGCCAACTTGGTGGATCACATCAGATTGGATAAGTAAAACTCAATTTTTTTCAATGAGATGAAATGCTGAGAACTTGTGATTTAAAGATGTGTTGTCCTACATTATTTTGTTATGGTAGAAAACAATGACAATATTATTAGGACTGATTTGGAACCAATTTTTTACTATAATTGATTTTAATTATAGTGTTCAATTTGAATTTAATTAATAAATAAGTTGAATTCACAAGTTGAGAAGATATATAATTCAATT
The DNA here is from genome assembly GCA_033617975.1 of Populus alba x Populus glandulosa. Taxonomy (NCBI): domain Eukaryota; kingdom Viridiplantae; phylum Streptophyta; class Magnoliopsida; order Malpighiales; family Salicaceae; genus Populus; species Populus alba x Populus glandulosa. The sequence continues at coordinate 21,179,542 of CM066148.1, forward strand.
CATTTTGTTTCTTGTATTACCCTCATCATCTTCTCTTCGAAAGTTTCTAAAAAAAAGAGATGAGTGGATTGATATTTTGGAGAAGGTAGTTTTAACATTAATTTATCCTCTTTAGTGTAGTAAATAAATGATTGACCTCTGATTTACTTTTGTGTCATTTTTAGAGATTGAATTTTATTTGGAATTCAATTTTTGACATTCGAAATGGTTCCAAACATAAGATTTCATTAAAACTTATGGATTGAATTCAATTAAGAGGATTCCAAATATACTGTTAATGATTCAATTAAGAGGATTCCAAATATATTGTTAATGACTAAGAATTGATACAAGAAAATGAGAGGGGATGATTGGGGGTTGGAATATCAATGTAAATTATGGATATGATAGATGATGGGGATAGAAGTGTGTAGGATGGATATACGAAGGATAAATGATATTCAACCCTTTAGAGATACAGGAAATCACTGTTCTAGAGAGGAAGAACAAGGAATAAATAAAAAATCTAAGGATACAGATAAATCACTACCTTAGAAATTAGAGTTTAGGATAGCTCACCACTTAACGAAATCCATCATAGTGATACAGAAACTAGAAACAAACTTTAACAAGCTCACTTTGATCCATTCAACAAATTCTCTATTCTCACTACAATGATGAAACACTCTTAACTATACTTGGAACAATTCCTCCAGGCTAGGAAAAGAACCCTACTCTTCTATGTCTAAACATGAAATTCAAACTAGCTAGCTTCTAGTAGGTGATAAAATCTTTAAGGTGGCAGATTTTTCAATATAAAATCTTTCTCCATCTGCACCTTTTTATCAAGTCTAAGTTGTGGATATTGTAGCAGGCGAAATCTCTGCTATTTCATTGTCAATGGAGGCCCTTTTACATGCAAGTGACCGCAAATGACAATGTCAAAAGCTTGATGTGAGGCTTGTTGGTAAAGGAGGAAGAATGATGCAATTAAAATTAATGCTATGAAGGGATTTCGGATTCCTGACAGCTGCACAGTAGGGAGTACAATTGTCACAAATCCCTCAAGGAAACTCCTATTCATGCACCGTTTGAAGCGTTAGAAACTAGATACATTTATCTTTCAATTGATATATAGACTTGTTAGTGGTTTGCTGGGAATCAATACAGAAAAGCTTTTGAACTTGTCAATAGTTAGGATACTCCTCTGTTTTGGGACATGTTTTTGTTGTTTAAGAACCCTTTGATCCCTTAACCCATCTTTTAGCATTTTCCAAGCAAATTGAATTTGTATCTTTGGGATCATCAGGACAGCCCCTGCATCGAGAATTATGCAGAATTCTACTGAAATGAAACTGGAAAAAAAAAATTATTTCAACCTTTGCCACAACTGACGCAGGGGCTGCCCCGATAATTCCAAAGATCCAAGTGCAATCTGCTTGTTAAATTGCTACTGGATGGTTAAGAATTCAAAGGGCTCATAAACAAGAAAAACATGTCCCATAACAGAGAGATTGGTTGAATTGATAAAAAATAAGTTAAGCTTGTTAGCTTATTTTTAGTTATGCATCTTTTTGGTGGATTCCATTGAGTGGCTCGCTATCTAAAACTCTAATTTCCAAGGTGGTAATTTATGTGTGTCTATATTTCTGAGTTTAAATCCATGCGCGTTCTTCTTAGAATGGTGATCAACATAGTCTATGCTTCACTTATCCATCTATCCGCATATTCCATCCCCCCATTTTGGGTATCAAAACACAAATATTTGCAAAATAAATAAATAAAGTGAAGGACTCGAAGCAACCAGAGAGAGACAGAGAATTGGAGTCGATTGCCTGCTGTGAACAAGTTTCAATTGAGCTAGAGAAAGCACATGTTGATCCCAGAATGCTCAACACCTCATTATTGCATAAGCCATTATCAAATCAATAAATCATAGATGACTCTTAGATTCAGTTAAATATTTCCTTCCGGTGCTTCGAATGTTAGGTTTAGGGTTGACGAGGAGCATAAAACTAATTTGAACCGATCAAAGTAGTTAAGAAATTTGCCTCATAATCTGTTAGCAAACTAGCGAATTGTAATTTCTTTTGAGCATTATCATTCACTTGAACCAGTGGCGACACACTATTCTCCATTGGAAACCAGACAATCACAGTACTGTTTTCAACGATGTAGTCAGCCATGTTAGCTTGCACATATATAATCCTTTGTATGAAGCGATTTTTTTAAGGATACCGATTGGAACCACATCTAAACCAGAACAGAATATTCAATTCACTGGCAGTAATATCAAAAGCAGTCATAGCAATGTTAAGGTTGTCGACATTAAGAACCTCGCCTATTAAAATTTAGAAAAGTAGGCTTTCAATGCCATTGAAAATGAGGGGTTGGTAAGGTTATAACCTCCATCAATGACCAAGTTAACCCCACTAACATACTTGGACTCTTCACTAGCTAGATATAAGGCTGCCTGTGAAACATCTTCTGGTTCCAATACCACATCTTTTAAGGTTGCTGCTGACGCGACCAGTTCCTCAGCAGCCTCCTTTGTCATACTCAAACTATCAGTAAGCAAAGGGGTTGCAACTGCATAGGGTGAAATGCTATTTACTCTAATCCCATATTGCCCCAACTCCACACTCAAGTTCTTGGCCAAGCCTACAATAGCATTCTTAGACGCGGTGTATGCATGTGCCAATTCACCATACAATACTGAAGCCACACTTGAAGTGAAGAGGATACACCCTTTCTTTGCTGGGATCATCACCCTGGCAGCGTGTTTGGCACCCAAGAATCCACCGTAGACATTGACATCAAGGACCCTCTTAAAGTTTTCGTTATCGCATGTTAGAATACCTGATTTTCTGTCACCTGGAATTCCAGCATTGTTGAACATGATGTCGAGCTTTCCATACTTGGAAACAGCTGTATCCACTGCGTTTTGAACATCAGAGTCACAGGTTACATTGCAATGGACATAAGAGATGGTTTCTTGGGGCCCAAATTCTTGGCAGAAGGAGTGCCCAAGATCATCTTGGATGTCAGCAATGAGGACTTTAGCTCCATGTTGGACAAAAAGTCTTGCCGTGCAAGCTCCTATGCCACTTGCACCACCTGTTATCAATGCCACCTTGCCTTCAAGCCTGCAATTGATCATGCTCCTTGTTTTAGAAAATCGATTTGTAATGTGAAACAGCCAGGTATATTTTCTTTCTATGATTATGATCAGAGAAGTGAGACTACTTAAACATAAAAAATTAATGGACATGAAGTGTAAGGAGTCATTTACCTCTTGGTGATTGGAGTTGCTGAAGTAATGGAACTCATCTTTCCCCAAACTGGACGAGAACTCACGGGAATCTTTGTTGTGGAAGAGAAAGCAACCTTGTCCTGTCAAAACCAGAGGAAATGCTTTGAACCCTTTACGACACAAAGTTGTATACCAAGGGCTGGAGACAACAGAGAGTTGGAATTTGGAATTTATGCCTTTTCCCTTTCATTACAAGTAGGACTGATAAAGAGATTTGGAATTTATGCCTATCCTAATAGCACTATCCTAATAAAAAAAAACATAGTATAACCCAAAAAATATTTAGAAAGATAGCATAGATTTATGATTTTATTGTTCTTAAAAGTGCGATCCAATTTTTTTTTTTTTTTTGTGCTATTTTAAATAACACAACTTGTATAATTTTTTTAGTTTACATATTTCATGATAGGGCAACCTTAAAAATTTTAAAAAATAATCCATCAAGGTTGCATTGTTAGGAACAATGCTACCTTCACATTTCTTTTTACATTTTAAAATAATTTAAAGGTAGCATCATCACACCAATTTGTCAAAAAATCAAACAAAAAAAAACATACCCACATAGCAAGCTGAATTTTAGGATTAATTGTGTTCTATTTAAGAGCTCTGCAAATATTAAAAAATTTATTAAATTCAAAGTTGATTGGTCCTATTAGATTGACAATAAAAAAGGTGAGTTTTGAATCACTTATTAGGTTTGTTGGAAGGCATGATATCTTTTTAAAAAATAAATCATCTATTATGTTTATCAAACATAAAACCTATTAAAAATAATTTAAAAGTAGTGTCACACCAATTTGTCAAAAAATCAAACAAAAAATAATAATATTAATCCTAGAAGCTTCACACCATTTTTGTGAAAGTTAAAAATTCTCATCACAGTTTCCATAAAAACAACAATAGAATATTTTTTGTCATCAATTCCATTGCTTTTTCCCAATATTTTTGGTAGTGACTTTCATTGTTGAATAAAGCTCAAAAGTAGCCTAACTTATGATTTTTTCTTTATTTTCAGATAACTTCCGCTCCCGTTTCAATGTAAGGGAGTGAAAAATAAACAAAGTGCACTTTTGGATAAAAAAAAATTGTCAAGGATATTTTTCTTCATGTTTTATATTTTAGTCCTGTATTTTTTAATTTGATATTTTTCCAATAATTTTAAACCTAATTATATCAAATTAGATTATAAAAAAAAATAAATTTAATTAATTTTTTTTAAAAATTCTTCACTATTCGTATGAACAGTGAAGTACAATGAAGCACATGGGAAAAACCAAGTTCTTTTAGCATATAGTATATATAATTTACATTTAAGTCCAATATACTTTAATATAAAATTTTCCCTATAATTTCAAGCATAATTTATCAAATTAGGCTATAGAAGGATTGATTGCAATAAAAAAAAGTTTTGAAAATGAAAAATGAAAAGAAAAGAAGGATTGATTGCAATAAAAAAAAAGTTTGAAAATGAAAAAAAGAAAAGAAAAGATGAAGCACTGGAAATAGTGAAGTACCTGTAGCAAACTCTAGTAGTTTCAGTGTTTAGTATAATATAATGATCCCATTTGAGCTGGAGATCCCTAAAACCAGGCTGATAAAACACCACCCACCTTGATCCACAAAAAGTTGTGGACCAGGTTTAAAGCTTTGCCTAGACAAGCTGCATGACTTCAATCTAAAATAGTGCAAGCTTTTATCCTTTTTGTGCACGTACCAAAGGTGAAGGATGAAAGGCTCTTCCTTGCTTGCTCCTGTTTCCAAGAGGTAAGAACGACTCTCCAATAAAGCCACATTGTAGTTACCGTGCAACGGACCTGATGGAAAACAATATCAACAACTCCTTTGATTGCTTGCAGGTTAGAAGGAAAGGTAGCCCTGATTACAGGAGGAGCTAGCGGGATCGGTGAATCTAGTACTCGGCTATTTGTTCGTCATGGCGCCAAGGTTGTAGTTGCAGACATCCAAGATGACCTTGGCCATTCTGTATGTGAAGAAATTGGCTCCAATGAATCCCTTTCCTATGTCCATTGCGACGTTACAAGAGAATCTGATGTTGAAAAGGCAGTCAATACAGCTGTTTCAAAGTACGGGAAGCTTGACATATTTTTCAGCAATGCAGGAGTTCTTGGGAAATGGGATCCGCAAGCATCAGCCATTGATTATGATAATTTTAAGAGGGTCTTCGATACAAATGTATATGGAGCATTCCTTGGAGCTAAGCATGCTTCAAGAGTAATGATTCCTGAGAAGAAAGGCAGCATTATCTACACTTCAAGTGTGGTTTCAGTGATTGTTGGCAATTTTCCACATGCCTACACAGCATCGAAGCACGCCATCGTAGGACTGACAAAGAGCTTGTGTTCCGAGTTAGGGCAGTTTGGGATTAGAGTCAACTGCATTTCTCCGGCCGCCGTACCCACCCCTCTAATGAGGAATGCATTTGGAGGAATTGATAGGAATGCGGCATTGGAAATAGCTTCTGCAACAGCACACTTAAAGGGGGTCATGCTTGAGGAGGAAGATGTAGCAGAGGCAGCGTTGTACTTGGCGAGCGATGACTCCAAATATGTGAGTGGGTTGAACCTTGTGGTTGATGGGGGTATCAGCTCGACCAATACAAATCTTGCAGATAACTTGAAGGACATGGTTTAGTTAGGCTATTTACGATCCAAACCAAACCCAAATTTACATTTTGCATAAGAATAATATCACCTGCCAGTAGACCATTATTGTTCCAGGTTACATCTCTCCCTTTACAGGAGAGGTCGAGAGTCAGACCACAAAGATGTTGTAATTCGTAGCTTTCTGGGGTGTGAGGTATTATCTCTTTAATCCTGTCGGAAACAAGTTGTTTCTTTGAAGGCTCTCTGTGATTCGGAACTGAATGAATATTTCTGATATGAATCAAGGTAATGAGTAATGAATCAGCAGCAGCTTGTCAAATTGTATCTTATCATTTCAAATCCAAATTCCATTTGTAACCAGGGCCAACGTCAAGAAGACTCTTTGTTATGAGAAAGGAAGTCACAAAGCACCCAGTCCCTTGAAAATTAAAATGGACTCAAGGAAATATTGAGATTAAATTAGTCTCCATGGAGAAACAAGCGTGAACATTTCCAGGAGCTTTGAAATGATCATTAGAATAGTTTGGAGTTTCTAAAACACAATCACGATTTTCATCACTAATAGAACTATTTAATTTCTCTTCTTTATCTTCGTTAAACAAACTGTCAACATCGCCATTAAATCGTATTCTTCTAAAAAAAAACTCAGAAAATTAAGAACTTTTAATCTTCACTAAAACTAACCGTAGCGAAGCGACCGACACAAAAAAATCAATCTATTGAACAAAATCACATAGCACCAAGAATATCCAAAAGTAAAGATATTAAAACAACGTCCAAATTCTCCAGAGGAGATGTAAAGATAAAGGGGTGCTGTGCTGCCAATTGTCCAGCTCAGAGGAGGGGAAAGTTCAATGGAGGCCCGCAACTTTGACAAAATGGCATATCCCACGTGGAGGCTTGGAACTCTGAGTGGGTACAGGCTGTATATATCAGTAGAAAACAATCACTTGCTGTCTTGATAAAAATCTCAGTGTAGTGCCATTTTTTTTTTGTCAGCAGTGTCAAGGTGATGCATACGAAAGACAAAACACAAGAAGACAATATAGGTAAATAAATACATACTTGATGTTGAAAAAGATTTTCATATAAAAACTTTAATTCGTAGTTTATTTTTAAACAGCTATCTCTGATCAACAAGATTGAAAACTCTTTAAATAGGATAGAAATCAATCTTTACAAGGTAGGATAATTAAAATCTTAAATAAAAAGGAAAACACACTATAAAATTCACAATTAAATTGAAATCAATAAAAAAAATTAAAATAAAAAAATTAATTCAAACAATATCTTTAAAATCTAATTTGAAGGTCTTATAGAACTTGGTTGGTGCAACTAGCCAAGTCAATCAGGATAGTAGAACCCTCTAGTAGAAATTAAATATAATTCAGTAACGAGGTAGAAAGTTATGATTTTTTTATATAATATTATTGGATTTCATGAATATAGCTCTTCTCAAGCTAGCTTTATTTTACTGGTATATAAATAAGTTTGGTAGGTTTTATACATAATCCACTAGTGACAAATCTCTTTCAGAAGTATGAGACTTTTCGCCTATATTAAAGTTTACATATGTCCAAGATGACCCTTTATAAATGTGAAGAAAATGGCATCAATGAAGGAATCAATAGGAATACAGCATTAGAAATGGTCTCTACAGAAGCAAAATCAAAAGAGGTCATCCTTGAGGAGGAAGATGTAGCAGAGGAAGCAATATACTGGGGAAGTGATGACTATATATGTTAGCAGAGTGCACCTTGTCATTGATGAGGGCCTCAACGATCAATCGAGATCTCAAAAAGGACATTAAAGAATTGGTTTCATAAGTCTGTGATTTGAAACAAATTCACTTTGGCAGATTTAAGTATACTTATCAAATATTCACGTGTAGGCTTCTCCCATAGGTCTTAAGCGAGTCATCCAAATATTGAATTTGACTATGAATTCAAAATATGATGTATATTAGACCATTTCTTTTAAATACTAAGATAATAATATACTGAGGAACATCTTTTATTTTTTAATATTAAAATGATAATAGATTGAATTTGCTTGGGTTAGCTCTAGTTACTTGCATAATCTATGACATGAGTTAATAGACCATGATAACTCCTTGAAAAGAAAATTGAAAAATAATAATATAAATCTCAATTCCCAAACAAATCAATATTAGGGGATGAGGTTGAAAAAAAATCAATATAAAAAAAACCAAACAAAGTGACATGAGTTATTCCGGGTAAACTGATCGAACCTGTGACATGGTTCATAAGAACGAGATAACCCTTTAAAAATTTAATTGAAAAGAATTATGAAGCTCTATTTTCAATCAATCAAATACTGAAGGATGAAAATGAAAAATAAAAAGTTGGATTTCTAAAAAAGGGAAAGAAAAATTAGTTCGAGGCAACTTTGGCAAACCTTCTGAACTCGCGCTACGGATCATCAATACATGATAATCACATAAAAAATAAATTGAAATAAATTATAAAGCTCAGTTACCAACTTTCTAGTGAGGACACCAAACTTCTTTTATTTATTGTCCCAAATCACCATCTCAAAAAAATCTCTTTTCAGAAAAAAAAAAAACTCAAGACAACCCGGATTAACCCACTAAATCCAAAACCTGAGTTATGAACGTGATAACCTCATATAAAGATAATTGAAAAAAATAATAAACCTCAATTTCAAATCTACAATCTATTAGAATTTTACATAATACTGATGGAATACTCCATCGGTATTTAAACATTGATTTTGTTAGAAAAATATTTATTATAAAACATCTAAGTTATAAAATCAAACTTGATTTAATTAAATGAGAAACAAATACAAATTTTTAAAATCTCAAATAAACCTTAACATGTACAAATCATACAACAAACTTTTATGAGAAAAAAAAATCTATAAAACAAGTAAACACACAAACAAACTATATATACCGCATCAAAATGCCAAAAAATTAATATTTAAAAAATGGGTTACAACAAAATAAGAAGATACTTTTGCTTCCTAGATGTGACGAATTTTAAAAAAATTGAACTCTATGGATGCTAATAGACTGAATGTCGGGGTGGCTTTATTTTTCGAAGATGAAAGCTTGATTTGTGACAAAATATAGGGGTGTTGTTTGCAGTTTTCTATAGAATAAAAAGGAAGAAGAAGAAATGGGAGAGAGGGGAAGATAGAGGATTGTCTGTCAGGTTGTAACTTAAATATTATCGACGAATTCACCAATGGTTATTAGCAATCGATGAACATATTTCCTCTATAATTCTTTATGTAATAATGATATATTTTTTTATTCCTTCATTTTCATTTGTAATTTTCTCAATATACACCGATAATTTAACTAGTTAATATTCCATGGATAAATATCATTGTAATTTATTGATGAGTTTTTTTCTATTGATATTTCTATTTGCATTTGACATTTTGGTAGTGTTATAAGACGTGGATTACCATTTAGAAATAATAATAAAAAAAATAACAAAATTCAATTCTTAACAAAATAATTATTGAAAGATGAAATTAAAAAAAAACTGTTAGTAAAATAATGTTTTTATATATTAAGGATACAATATATATTTTTATATATTTTATTATATCTTGTCCTTCATAATCAAACATAATATAAAGATTATCATTTTATTTTGTATATTATTATCGGATACAATTTTATTTTTGTCTTATTTTATCTATCCCCTTCTCTTCTATTTTAGGATACGAATCCAATTCTACATTACATATGTAAATATAGAAGGACTTTGAGAAACATAAAATTTAATGAAAATATAAAATAACAAAACAAATTACAGCCGAAAATTGCAATGATGAATTTGCATTAAAATTGCAATAACAAAACAAAACCCCTTGATCTGTCATGTACGTAACGCACGGGCAGCAATAGGTTTGCAACCGTGTGTAAATTGCGAAAGAAGAAGAATATGCAACAACGAGTGCGATTGCAATTTTTTTGCTACTTTTAAATGGCAATCGTTTGTTCTTTGCAAATCTGCTGCATATATCAAATAGCAACCGTACGTGTTTGGCCTTTCAGCAACAGTTTCTTCTGTTGAAATAACGTTTTTTATTTTTAAGAGATTGTATAGTTTATTTAAGAGTGGGATTATGGTTGTATTTTAAAATTTATTTTACTCGTAAATGTATCAAAATAATATATATTTTTTATTTTTTAAAAATTATTTTTAATATCATAATATTCAAATAATTTAAAAATATAAAAAATAATAATTTAAAATAAAAAATTAAATTTTTTTCAAAACATACAAACATAATAAAAAGGACAATATATCACATCAAGAATTTTGTTAGTTGAAGGTTGGAGTAGAGACGAACATAGGGGCCGGGAAAGCTCCCCAACTGCATCCCCTGGCAAAACCTGTGCAGCAATTAAGAAAGTCCTTCGAGAAGGCAATTACAAAAGCGCCCAACTCGCTCACTCGAGTTGTGTATCAAAATTTGCAGACCAATACGGACTCACGGTCTCCCTTGGAAAAACACAGTGAATGCGCAAATTCATCACATTAATTTTCTAGTTAAAGATATCCTGATTTCACTAATATTTTCCAAACATTGTGAATACTTCCTTGGACTTGCTTGATCCTCTGATGTATGACAACATTAATCTCTACATCGGTTTGCCTATGATGAATTGTTAAACACAGCCAATTAGCATTTGATGAGTCTTCCACATTCCATGGATTTAATCAAAAGTACATGAAACATTGCCTGAAAACACAAACTAAGTTTTATTTTGTATAAAAATACATAGCAGAACACCTTAGCTCACTGACAAAATACAACTAGCGTCAGGACGAACAAGGTTTATGAATATATTGTATGTAGAGTGTTATTGAAACCCTCAGGCCTCAGGTATTCCCGGTAAACAAGGACAACTTTTCTTACTTTATTTGTTTTGTTAGGACATCGACTTTATCTGGGGGTTATAAATTTAGCTTATTTGAATGGTTAACTTAATGATATATTAATTAGAATCTAGTTTGTGCTTAGTTTTATTTATTTTATGTCAAATTGAATATTTTGATCTAACAATATAGTTTTATTTAGAAAAAAAAAACAGAATTTATGTTGTTTGTGTTATTAAAAAATAATATAAACAGTATCTTGAGACCTAACTCAACAATTTAATTTTTTGGATTGAATTAATTTTTTGACATAGTATCGGAATCTTAATAAGAGTTATCGGAACCTTAATTTCTTGATGAACCATAATTTTTACCAAACATGTATCCAATTAACCATTATATTTTTTTTAAATTTATATTTTTAAAACAACAACCAAGAACTATCTAAAAAAACAAAAAAAAGCTGTGTTTATCAGGAAGCACGAATAGGACAAAGAATAGATAGAACGAAGTGGAAGGATGGGAGACAAAATAACACGACTTGTCATTCCTTCGGTTATTTAATACATCCGAATTAAAAAAGCTAATTAAAAATCACAATAAATTAAGGATTGAAACCGATATTTCCAATATCTTTTCAATCTCCATCCTTCTTGCGATATTAAATACTCAATTCTTCACTTTTTATTCTTTCGTCTATCCCTTCTTAATCCCTCTTAACAAACACACCTTTGTTAACCAAAATATTCTTTCATTTGCCCTCTTAAGGCCACATTGGTGGTGCTATAGCCACCGTCGATAACCAAATTTAGCCCACTAACATACTTGGAATCATCACCACCCAAATACAGTGCTGCCTCTGCCACATCATTTGCTTTCAGCACGGCCTCCTTCAAGTTCGCTGATGTACAAATAAACTCCTCCACCGTCTTCTGGTCGATCCCTCCCAATCCTTTCCTTAATAATGGAGTCGCTACACCAAACGGTGAAATGCAATTAACTCTAATTCCATGTTGCCCTAATTCTACACACAAGTTCTTAGTAAGTCCAACCAGAGCATGTTTTGACACAGCATATGCGTATGGGAGCATGGCCCCATAACACACCGAAGCAAAGCTTGAAGTGAATATAATACTGCCCTTCTTTTCCGGGATCATTACTTTTGCAGCGTGCTTGGCTGACAAGAATGCACCATACATGTTCACGTCGAAAACTTTCTTGTAATCTTCGTGTTCAAATGCTAAGATGCTTGTATCGAGCTTGGCGTCACCTATGCCAGCATTACTAAACATTATATCTAGCTTATCATGCTTTGAGATTGTTGTCTCTACAGCATTTTGGACATCAATCTCGCTAGTAACATCACAGTGGACATAATCGGAACCGATTTCATTGCACACAGAGTGACCTAGCTCATCTTGGATGTCGGCAATTACAACTTTTGCACCATGTTGAACAAAGAGTCTTGCAGTGCTTTCGCCGATGCCACTAGCTGCTCCTGTGATCAAAGCTACCTTGCCTTCTAGCCTGCACACAGATATTATCACATTTGATTAATTGTTAACACATGTGCTTGCATTGTAACCTTGCTTACTTAAAATGAAGCCTTATCGTACCTCTTGGCAAGAGGAGCTGGTAGAGAAGAGTCATTCATTTTTATTTTTAAGCAGCAGAGCTCTTCTATTTGCTTGTGAAAGTAGAATAGGTTTAGTAAGCGTTTTATAAGAAGCGAACTAAGAACCTTGGCAGTATGGGGGAAGGGATGATACGTACTTACTCCATCCACCCCACAGATTAATTATAGTTTGTATTAATTAATACCATTTACCAAAAGGTATGCCTTTACACGTGTAGGAAAGAAAAAAGATGCATGAGAGTCTAAAATGTTACCAAGTAGTTTACTGATGGTGATGGAAGTCATTTCATCCAATTCATAAAATAAAGTAGTTTAATTATGATAGAAGTCATTTGAATCATGCCTGACATCAATTTTTTCTTTCATTTGATTTTTCAAATGATGGAAGAGTTTTAAGTTCGCTAGAGTCATTAGAATTCGTATCGAACTATAATAATACTAATATTTTTATTTTTTCTATTATTATTAATCCTTTGATAATGATAACTGAGGTCACTTGAGTGAAGGGGTATTTGAGAGTATAATAATAATTATTTTTTAAAGTTTTATTTTATTAAAAATATATTAAAATAATATATTTTTTTATTTTTTTAAAATTATTTATGATATCAGCATATCAAAATGATATAAAAATAAATAAAAATAAAATAATTTGAAACAAAAAAATAATTAATTTTTTTTTTCAAAAGTATTTTTAAAATAAAAAAATAAACATGCCCTAAATGATGAAAAGCTTGATTCTTGACATTTCGTTTTTAATAATAATTAAACTATATTATAGTGATGTTGATTCTTGACAATTCCATTTTTATAACTATGAATTTTAGTAATGTAAAAGCTTAAAGGTGTTGCACAATATAATACTCATAAAATAATTACTGACAATGTTTCTTCTAATTATTTAAACTCGAGAAAAAAAGAAATCTTCTACTTTTGACGTCTGAAGCTAGTCATTTTAATGACCATGACTGAGAGCCGATCTACACCAGATAGACTAAGCCTATGGAGTCATATCATTATTAAAAGTATGTTTATTTTTGTGTTAAGAAATTATTTTTTTTAAAAAATTTATTTTTTTAATTATTATAAATTGTTTTGATATACTGGTATTAATTTTTTTTTAAAATAAAATAAAAAATATTATTTTGATGTATTTTCAAGTAAAAAACACTTTGAAAAGCAACTGCTACCGTAATTCCAAACATTGCCTCAAACATTAAGTCTAAATATATATAAGTATGGCGAGTTGTCAGACCTAGCATCCTTAGACTTAGTCAAATGTTGAGCCTACACACAAACAAGTCTGGCAAGCTGTAATACCCATTATCCTTGGGCTTAGGTAAACGCTTAACTCAAGTTCATGTGGCTCTAACAATCTTGTTAGGCTCCATTTTAAATCACAAGATATGTTTTCTTTAATGAGTAATATATATTTTTCCTCTAATGAGTCAGAGATACTTTCTCTTTTTTACACATAATGGGTTTTAATGCTATGAGAGGAAGATGGCCTTCAAGTATTCTCCTCTATTAAAGGGTAAGAACGATAATCTATAAAGATCCATCAGATCCTTTAAAAAAAAGATTTTTAATCTTCATTCCCAATTACATATTTATTTTTAGAATCTTTCTCTAAAATATCATTGTCTTTTCTAAATAATAAAAAAAGAAACTTACTTAAACATCAAAGAGTCTCTAAATTTGCTAAAAGAGATCTCTTACAGGTATCAGGCACCAACCACCAGCTACTTTGGCTAGGAAGAATGGACTAGAATGTAAGAACAAAGAGATTAACTGACCATCCAAAACATAAACCTTGCCCCTAAACTACTTGGATTTTTTAGTATATCATTAATGGTGTTGTCTATGGGAACTTGATAAAAAAAAACCATCAATTGTTATTCCAAAATCAGTTTATTGACATCCCTAATCACTATCAAAAGTAGATAATCAAAACACTCATACAATAGAACATGTTATGGACCTTCCTACATTTATTGGCACTTCTACTCCATCATAGCTTCAACAACTCTTCAATAAAAAGTATGAAAGGCTATATAACAATTTGATCGCTTTAGGTCAAAGTATGATTTTTTCTACTTGCTCATAGATTTAATGAGACAAGCAAATTTGGGCTAGGCATTTGCCAACTTCACGAATGCAGTTAGAGCCTTAAAATTTTGGAAAGCTTTCAACAAGTATAAATGGAATGTTGGTTTAAACCATAAAGCATGTGAAGTCTATTTGTCAACCAACCAGAAGACATTTACTAGAGATACTCTATTCTCTCCTCCCTTAGAACTGACACAATGATATTAACAAAAATATCATCAAAGTTGATTATACCTCAAAGAGCAATAAAAATGTACCATAATCAATGACTAAGATTGTGAGTTTCTTATATATGCATTCAATTATTCACAGTAACAATGTTTTCTTTTCTCCAAGTGTTATCTAAGGCAACATCCTCACAACCTTTCAAGGAAGGGATATATGTAGTATCCCTAGTGCGATTGCATAATTTACCTCGGAAGGGATTGACATGATCTTTCTATTGCGATCACACATTTCTTCAAGGATAGGATTGACACGGGATCTCTCGAGGGAAACAACCCCACAACCTTTCAAGGATGGGATGGGCTCAGTCTCCCTAGTGTGATTCCACAATTTACCTTGAAATTGATCAAAGTCTCTCTAATACGATTACATATTTCTTTAAGGATGGGATAGACTACCTCAACAATAATACTTTGTCTAAAGACAATAGCACCAATCTCCACCTCCTGCCTAGAGGCTTTTTAACTATCCATTACAAATTCATCCCGAATGAAAAGAATATACCAAAAACCAAGATTTCTTCTTGGTTCCTGACAGGGGGTAGATCCCTCCAAAATCTTTATTAAGGTTAGAGAAAGTTCAAAGTTCAAATTTGATAAATTTTTTTCTAGAAATGGGTGTTGGACCTATATAAATTTCTAACAATTTCCTAAGGTTTTTTTAACCCTATACGAAATTTTTCATGTGGGCTTTAGACTCACACCCATTGTTTAGGGAATTCCCTTAACATTTTCCAGGTTAGTGTTGGACCCATATAAATTTTCAACAGTCTTTCTAAGGGTTTTGAACGTCATATGAAATGTTTACTATAGGCATTAGATCTATACACATGTACATATGAGTAGGCATAGAAATCTAAATTATATAAAATAAAAGATATATGTTACACGGATAAACCCCATATAATCGAGGCTATATAAATGAATAAGAAGAGAAAGGGAAAAGAGGTTTAGATATCTAGCCCGAACTCCTTAGCTAAATATTCCCTATGATGGGCAGTAACAAACTTGATAGGGGAACACACCTGATCCGAACTCCTTAGCTAAATATTCCCTATGATGGGCAGTAACAAACTTGATAGGGGAACACACCTGTAAATTCAGGCACCAGGACTAGATGGAAAGTAGCCTTGAAGTCCACTTGTTTTCCTCTTGATTGGTTAAAGAAATATAGGTTGGGCATGGCAAGAAAGATTTTATCTGCAACCACCTCAGTCAAAGTTGTGGACCTTTCAAAACATTCCTAAAACTTTTCAAGAGAGTTCCTTAAAGCCTTTAGCCAAGCTTGAGACTCCAAGCTTCTTCCTTGGTAGTGTCAAACATAACCCTTAGACTATCTTGGGTGGTATTTGCCAAGGATCCCCTACTTTAGGGTACCCATCTGGTTATAGATGACTTGGAGTAATTTGTCATTATAACCCAACTAAAGAATAACACCTTGTATTTATTCCTTCAAAGATGAATAAGCCACTTTGAGGCTCCCTAGTTCGTTCTCCATAAAAACCTTTTCCTTTTTTAGCCACTCAAAAACAGCTTGGTTTGCCCTATTTATGGTAATGGCCTCTTTTACATAATTCATCTCGGCCACCCAATGCCTCATTGAATGGGCACATATTATGAAAGCATGTTAAGAATAAGTGTTAGGAATAACAATCATTAAACCAAACAAAAAGGTGAAACAAGAAAGTTCCTTACATTAAAAGTCATTTGACCAATTAAAGCTAAATGAAGGTTGGAACTCTCAATGTTGGTTGTATCTCTCATTAAATATAATTGTGATGTTTGATGGGATGGTAAGGATCTTCTCTAGCAGTCTTACCACCTCAATTTCAACCTCCCCAATGTCATACTTTTCACTAATAATAGCCTTCATAAGCTGTCTCTCCTTCCTAGTCAAGGTGAGGAAAATGAAGGGAGCTCGACCAAGAACAAGGCTGGCGAAAGCATCTTAGAACTCAACCTTTTTTAAAAAAGCCTGAGTAGAGGGCCCTAACTACTGTAGCCTCTGCCGATAAAGCTGGAAGTTGAGATAGAGAAAATGCCACCACATGAACCTCTACAGTAAAGATTGGAACACCAAACTTCATAGGGGTAGGGACCTTCCTCCTTTTAAAACAAGTAGTAGCGCCCACAATCACTTTAAAGGAGTCAAATCTACTTGACCTCAGCTAGAGGAGTACAATAACCCCCAACTTTTTTTTTTGTACAGGAGTTTTGACTCCTACTGCTGTTTTCCTTAAGAATAGAGCCCTCAGGAACAAGAAGTTCAGTAATAATGATAGAGTAGTCCTCCATTACTTCTTCAGCGCTGCCTCTATCACCAAAAAAAGACAAAGACTACCTTTATGAACTCTCTTTTATATACCTCGTTGAAGTTTCTCTTTCTCCTTTGGTTGTTAGTCCTATGAAAAAAAAGTCAACATTAATAAACTTAGCAACAAAGAAAACAAAGAATAATAAAGTTGCATACTTTGAAATGCAGCCTAATAATATCTTTTGGCCATCCTATTGACTTCATACTCAGTTGAAGTCGAGTCCAACACAACACATGTTTTCTCCTTATTTGAGCTCAAACAAAGCTTCATGTTTACATTAGAGGGATAAACCCTCTAGTAATGAGAATAACCATAGATTTGATGCATTCCACCTTTAGGATTGATTAGCCTGTTATACCTTACTATCATCCATCTCCCCTTTTAATTTTTAACATATACATACTTTCCACACAAAGTTCCTTTAATGGCTCTCATAGGTTCGTTAGAGAAGTTGAAAAACCAACGCATATCATTGCCACCATAAGTGCTAACAATCAGATAGTAACAATTTCTAAAGACATTGACTGTAGGCTCAATTTCGACGAGCCTGCAAAACTTATCAAATACTAACTAAATGATCCACTCATTAAGATGAAACTGGCCTGGACCTAGCTGGTAGTATCTAAACACTTCCCTCACAAACCCTTGAAAAGGGAAGGAATACCCCATCACATATGCAAAAGAGGGTTGTAATCTCAAAATGACCCTAGGCAGAGCCCAAGGTCTCCCGGCTGATACATCAGCCTGGTCAGGCATCTGAGTTGTGTACTCTCCTGGCTGAAGGCGAGAAGCAAACTTTATGTCCTCTACACCTAAAGTGTTAGGAACGTCATCCTCATGGGTTTGAGGTAGCCTCCCTTTCCCCTAAGATTCCCTAGGAATGGTAGGAGAAGGAATCATGCGAGGAGAGCTCCTCTCTATCCTACTAGAGGCAGATGCTCAGGTGTCACCCCTTCTAATTTTGTGGCCCAATCTAATAGACCCTTGCCCCCTGATGAGTCAAATATATTTTTCCTTTTATGAGACAACAATATTTTCTCTCTTTTACACATAAAGGGTTTTAATGCTATGAGAAGAAGATGACTTTTTAGTCATCTCCTCCATCAAAGGATAAGAACGATGGGCTATAAAAACCTATTGGATCTTTAAAAAAAAGGAGTTCCTAATTTCCATTCCCAACTACATATTTATTTTCAGAATATATCTCTAAATTATCATTATTTTTTTCTCTAGAAAAGATATTTACTTAAGCATCATAGAGTCCTAAAATTCACCAAAAAGGACTCTGTAGATATCAAGCACCAATCACCAACTACTTTGGTTAGGAAGAATGGATCAGATTACTAGGACCAATAAATTAACTGATCATCTATGACACAAGTCTTACCATAAGCTATCACCAATAAACATGCAGGAAAGGAAAAAAAGATGCATGAGATTGTCTAAAATCCTGGCAACTAATTAACTGATGATGGAAGTCATTTCATCCAATTCATAAGATAAAGTAGCTTAATTATCATAGAAGTAGGGGTGTTCACGGATCGGTTCGATTTAGACCAAAAAAACCAATTGAACCAAATTGCATTAATTTTGTGAAATATTAACCAAACCGGGCCGAAAACAGGTTCAAACCGAACTGGTTCGGTTCGGTTAAATCCGGTTTTCTTGGCAAAAAACCAAGAAACCTTAACCCGAACCTTGACCTGCCAACCTAAAACTCAACCTAGTCCTTTGGCTCTCTCATCCAAACCTTAGGAACCAAATCTGAATCCATCATCGAAATCTACATGAAAGACTTGGAAGAATTTGAATCTAGCTTGAAAAATGAATCTGCCATTATCCATGATGTTGCTTCACACGCCGTCCATGATCTTCTCATTCCTTCGAGGCTAGCACTGCCATCGCTCAGAAGTATATCAAAGGGTGATGGGCTCGTTTGGGGAAACCTGGCTGGATTTTCATCTATGAACATGAACAGGTACCATTGGAGTTACTTGAACCAGAAGCACAATTCAAATTTTTGCGATCCCTAAAGCCAAGAAAAAATCTAAACCAAACCTCTCTCTATATTGATCTAAGCAGAGGAGGCCAGGGCTTTGCTTGTTAAACCCTTAAATGCAGATGGCAGTGCAGAAATTAAGAAAGTGCAAAAGCTGGAAAAGGATGATTGTGAATTAATTGAGAGGAAGATTGATAATTTATCTAGGAAGGAGGCGGCTTTTTGTGAGATGAGATGCACAAGAGGAAGGGTTAACCGGTTAGGTTAACTTAACTATTTATACCACAATTTTTTGTTAATGGGACCGGTTTCTGGTTCAAAATTAAAACCGAACCAGACCTGTTAAAAGTTATTGTTTTAAAAATTGGTTTAATTAGTTTTTTTTATTTCGGTTCGGTTTTTTCGGTTAATTTTTTTTCGGTTTGATCTTAGTTAATCGGTTATTTTGAACACCCCTACATAGAATTCCTTTGAATCATGCCTGACATCAATTTTTTCCTTCATTTTATTTTTCAAATGATGTAAGAGTTTTAAGTTTGTTAGAGTCATTAGAATTCCTATCGAACTATACTAATACAAATATCGCTAGTCATTTTAATGACCATGACTGAGAGCTGATCCCCACCACCAGACAGCCTATGTCTGTGGAGTCATATAATGTTTTAAAACTGATAATGAAGTGTGCTCATCGCTTGATGTTGCATGATCGTCCGTCTTGTACGAGTACGACGGACCCTGTATTTCCTTCGCAGTGGCGGTGGCATTCATAGCCCGTACCGATTATTAATTGCTTGCCCATACATAAATACAAGTAATAACCAATCTGTGATTCAATAAAAAAAATAAATAAACACTGTGATCACGTTGGATTCTGTCATTCTAAAGTTGTAATCACCCACTGGGCTTCCAGGTCTAGGTAGCAAATAGTCAAAGTTAATTAATGATCATAGTTGATACAAGATGAGTTTTACTTTTAAAGTTTAAACTTTATAGAAATTATTCTTCATCAGAAGTTTTTTAAAACATAATATTAATATAATTATAATAAATTATGAGTAAATAAAAATTTGATCTAAAAAAATCTTTATTGATCTTAAAAATTCTTTGATTGATATGTTTTGTGAAGCTTAAAATTTTTTATTTTACATAGTAAATAAAAAAAATACATGATTGTCTTGTAATTTATATTATAAAAAGTTGAAAAATTACAGTGAGCTTCAACAAATTAGCTTTAAACTTAAGTTACTGGCATGCTTGCTTGGCTTAGGCTCGAGCCCCGGATTTGGATTTGGTTTTTGCCAATATATTTTAGATTTGAATTTAAATTTGTTATAAAATAATTTGTTAGCTTATACAGAATTATTGTTTATCAGCTTGTATATATATAGCCCATGAATAAAGAGTTTAAACAATCTTTTTCTACTTGAATATTTTATTTTAAAAAAAAAATGTTTAATTTTTAAGGTAAAAAATTGCCAATTTTTGTTTTATGTGAAGTAATTAAGGCAAAATAAAGAAAATTAATTTTAATAATTATCATAATTAATTCTACACCAATTTTAATTACAAAAATAAGTATAAAAAAAGGTTTAAAGGGACATGTTCTACACACCTTGCAGTAGTTTTCTGACCTTCTCATATTTTGTTTTTTCTAATTTTTTTTTTTATCATCCTAAAGCTTAAGTTTTAGTTCCTCGTAAAGAGTATTTTGAATTCTTTATGTCTCTGGCTCTTAGACTTTAAATGAAAGTGCCCTTTAAAAGTGCAGATGTTGGAATCTTGCAACCTTATTGATATCATTTTGTTTACATTAAAAAATAATAATTTTAAGAATAAATAATTAATTTTTGACGACAATATATTGCTAGCTTACTCTAATTCTAAGTTCTTCAGTAAATTCCATAGTTATACTCTAATTTAAAATTAATTATATAATTGTCATTGTATGTGATAATATGCATGTTAAAATCTCTTTTTGATTCAAGTATAATTTTAAATTTTAATTTATATGCTTTAAATGCATGCTAAATCATTTGTAAGTTTAATTATATGCATATAAACTAAACAATTATGTTCATCGGTCTAATTTTTGACAATATTCGTAAGGCTTTATTCTTCTAATTATTTGTTTATATATATATATATAATACTTGTAAAACAATTATAGAAAATATTTCTTTTAATTATTTAAACTTGAGAATAAAGAAAATCTGAAATCTCCTACTTTTGACTTTTGAAGCAAGTCATTTTAATGGCCATGCCTCAGAACCAAATACCAACCAGACAGGCCAATTCCATGGAGTCAGATCACGTATTAAAACTGAGAGAGAAGAGTCCTCATCTTATTATGGTGCTGCATGATCGTCCGTCTAATAGTTGTACGGTGGACCCTGTATTTCCTTCCCAGGCGGTGGCATTTATAACCCAAACTGATAATTAATTGCGCTTCCACAAATAAATTTAAGAAATAAACAATGTGTTTGAACTTGAGCTCTTGGTCTAATGATGGAAAAAACTTGTTTTTTTCTTCTATATTAGGGTTTAAACTTTATTGTAAACGCCTATTATTCCCGCGGTACCTTACATGCTTACTAAGTTTGCAGGATATTCAGTGGGCCGTGAAATTAATCGTGGTGTACGCAAGCTGGCCCAAACACTTGCGTAAATTAAAAAAAAGAAAAAAGAAATAAACAATATGTGATCAGGTTGGATTTTGTCATTCTAAAGTTCTAGTCACCCGTTGGGCTTCCGACTCCATGTAACAAACTAGATTACTTCCAGGGACACACTGCGGATTAGACCATTGGTTTTTGCAAAAAAAAGGTCAAAGTCATGGAGAATGTTTTGGAATTATCATGACAACAGGCTAAATGGATGAAGCTTGAAACTTTTCAATGGCGCCTTTTTTTCTACAATTGATGATAGTGTTTTAAAATGTTTAAATCAAATAGTTAAACATGAGCATGATAATATTTTTCTGATGTGCAAGTATGTTTTCGCTCTCCTATTGCGTTCAATTGGGGTTGCATTCGAGGCATGATGGGCCGTTTTGTTTCTTTCCTTTCTTGTATAGTTGTCTCTTATAAACAGGGTTTTTTATTGGGCTAAGTTGGGATAAAATTCAGGATCAAAATGAAGAGTTTTTAGAAAATCATGGATAAATTTGAATCAAGAATGGAAAAATTACAAAAATTATTAAAGAATTAAGGTCTAAATTGATGAGCTATTAAAGAATCAAGGATAACATTGAATGGAAGGGAAAAATTATCTAACGCATGTAACACACTCACCAATATGTGAAAAATATGATCGTCGTACTATGGTGGCGCATGGATAGTACTCTAAGCTCTAATGGTGGCCATGTTTAGTGCCATTGGAATCATCTTGGTAGACAATTCTCTCTTAAGCAGCTCAACCCCTTCTTTCTCCTCTTTCTTAGCCTCAATTATTTTTTTGGCCTAATATGTGAAAAACATGAAAGGAGGCTTCCATTTTCTTGAATATAAACTTGGGTTCTCGATTCTTTTAATTTTTATTTCCAGCAACAATTGTAGTTCAATGTTGCAAAATCTTGCCCAATAAACATTAATAGAACGAAATCTAAAATTATGAACATGCTAGAAAATGCAAAATGGTAGAAATCTCTAAAACAAAAAATTAAAAATACGATATAAGAGGATGGAATTAAAAAATAAAAAATTTGAAAGCAAAAAAAATAGCAAATGAGGAAATAACAAAAACACCACATGAAAGTAACTAAAGGAAATTAAAGATTTACAAAAGTTGCCACATTTCTACAGTTATTTTACTTTTCAAAACACCACGTTGTTTTAGTTATTTTTTTTGTTAATAGTAAAAATTAATTTAAGATCTCTCATTCTTCAAATTGAAAGTCACGTAACTAGCGCACACTTCACTGCAAGTTGGATTTGCTGCAAGATAGATCGTGCCAAGATTATCACACCAAATAGTAGGAGCAGAAACTGAAGGAACCTACAGATCTGTTAACAAATATTGAAGCCAAATAACCTTAGCGGTACCGTCAGCTTAGGCTTTATACTCAGCTTCGGTTGAGGAGCAAGCAATGGAGTGTTGCTTGCCGGATTTCCAAGAAATCAGCGTCTAACCAAAAAAGACAAGGTAGCCACTCGTAGACTTGCGATCATCAATACTACTAGCCCAATCTGAATCTGTAAATCCATGTAGAGCAAAAGAGGAGCCTCGAGTGATATGAAAACCATAAGATGTCGTACCTTTAAGGTAGCATAGAATACGCTTAACAACGGCCCAATGAGAATATGTATGAGCATGCATAAACTGACAGACTGTTAACAACAAAGCATATATCTTGACGGGTGAAGGTAAGATACTAAAGAGCACCCATGATTTGACGAAATCGTGTAAGATCAGAGAATGAATTATCTGGCAATATAGTTACTTTTGAAGGAGAGACTGCAGTATCAACAAGTTTCCAGGAAGTTGTTGTAACCCATTTTTGGGTCCTCATGAAAAATAAAATAAATAGCCAAAAGAGGTTAGAAAAAATAACAGGAGGCAGAAGCGCTCAGAAAACAGTCAGAAAATCGGTCAAGGAATTTTAAAAATACAAGGATTGAATTTTTGACAGTATATTCTTGAAGGATGAAAGCCCTATTGAGAAGGAAAATTTGAATTTTTGAGGAGAAAAGCCCAAATTTGGATGTTTATGGATTTAATTGGATTTTTATTTGAATTTATAGAAGATTTGATTGCAAGAAAAATTGATTTTTAAGTCAATTTGGGCTTTAATTAGAAGAAATTTAAGTTCTGGGGCCAAAATATATTTTTTAGGAATTTATTGGGTCAAATCAGGGGTTTAATTGAATAAATATTGAAGTTTAAGGGCCAATTAGGGGTTTAATCAAGAAAATCCGAAACCAGGGACCAAATTGGAAGAGGCGCGTAAATGGAGGGGCTGTAATTTTTCGGTTCAGGGGCCTAATTGAAGAAATTGAAAGTTTATTAATCAATTGAGGGCTAAATTGCATAAATCAGAGGCCAAGGACCAAAGTGAAAAAGGCGGCCAACAAGAGGGGTGGAGACCGAAGGTGAAATAATGGAGGACTGATCTGGATTTTGGCTCCTTTAAATGAAACGGCGCGTTTTATCCAAAACGACGCCATTTCATATATATAAAAAAAAAGAAAAAAGAAGAAGCCCAGAACGGTGTCGTTTTGAACGACACTGTTCATCTTCCTCCTTCCCCCCGAAGCAGAGCAGCAGAAGAAGAAAACCATTTTTCGTTTTTTTCGAATCTTCCCGCGCCTCTCTCTCCTCGCCCCCACCACCTTTAGATATTGGCCAACCAGCCGTTACACCCGATGGTCCCCCACGGTTCTTCCCCTATAAATAGAGAAGAAAACCGAAAGAAAAAAAAGAGAGAGACCCCGAGAGGAATAGAGAGAGAGAGACCCGAGAAGAGAGGAGAAGAGAGAGCAGGCACGAGAGAAAGAGAAGGGAATACTGAAAATAAAAGAAAAAAAGAGAGAACCGAAACAGGGAGAAGGGAGGAGAGAGAGAGAGTGAACCGAACCAAACGCTAGGAACCGCCACAGCACCGCACGGAGCCGCTGCCCACGAGCCACGCCACCGCAGCACCGCCAATGACCGCCTCCTCCACGCCAGGTAAATTTTCTTCTTCTCCTTCGTTTGCAGGCGTTGCCTCCTGCATGCAGAGTTATGCATGCAAGAGGCGGGGGGAAGAAAATTAATTCTTCCCCCCGCTGGGCCAAAGGTGCTGGGCCAAAGGTGCTGGGCCAGCCCGATGCTGGCCCAGCCTTGCAAGTCTGGGCCGGTCCTGGCCCAAACGGTAGAAGTTTTGGGCCGAAATCGGCCCAATTTAATTTTGGGCCGAGGTCGGCCCGTTTTTTTTATTTTTTTGGGCTGAACCTGGCCCGTTTATTTGGGCCGGCCCAGCCCGAATTTTTATTTTATTTTATATTATATATTATATATTATAATATGTTATAATATATGTGTGTATATGTGTATATATATATATATATATATATAATGTTATATATTAAAAAAATATATTTTGAAAAAATCTTAAAAAAATGTTGTTGATTTTTATGCATATTTTTGTTAAAGTGGTTTAATGTTGGTTTGTATTTTTATACCGTAAAGATGCAAAACCAGTGTTAAAAATACCCGGTTTTCGTCAAAATATCAAGGATTTTAAGAATAAAAAATGTTTTTGCCTCCAAAAAATTTTCTAAAAAGTCCCTAAAAATGTTGTTGATTTTTCTGCATATTTTTATCAAAATGGATTAATATTGGGTTGTATTTTTATATCGTAAGGATACAAGCTCAGTATTAAAATACCTGATTTTCGTCAAAGCATAAAAAAATAATATTTTCCAAAAATTGTTTTTTTGTTTTAAAATACGGCCTAGTCTCTCCAATATATATATATATATATATATATATAAATATTATAACATCATATTTTCACACAACAAAGAAAATTTTCAAAACAATATATGTATTAACATGCATTTTGGCTTTAATAACCAGTTTATTCAAGCCATGAGAACTAGGCCAATATTTCAAAAATTCTAAAAAAATATTTTTGTTTTATTTTAGTATTTGGGATTAAGAATTTATACGTAAAACGTATTCCTAAGTATTATTAATAAAATTTTGGTATGGACGTTAGAATGGTTAGGATTTTTACCCGATAAGATAAAAGACCTTCTTACTGAGGAGGATTTTTCTTGAACCATAGACAGATCAACAACTAGGAAAACACAACAACACTTTAGTTTTTTATCAGACAATAAAACAATGCAGCTTACCTTAGGTAGGGCGTATTTGGGGTGCTAATACCTTCCCTTTACGCAACCAGTCTCCGTACCCGATCTCTGAGACCAGTTAGGTTCCTAGTGACCAAAATACTAGGTGGCGACTCCAAAGAACCAAATCAAACCAAAATAAAAAAATTCGCTAGTCGAACCCGCAAATGAAATTGATTTTTTTTTGGGTGCGACAGAAGTCATATCAGATCAAGTGAGGATGTCAATAATGTATTTATATTGACGCAACATTAAACCCATACCTGTAGACTGAACTTCAATACCCAAAAAGTAGTGAATGACGCCTAGGTTACGAAGCTTGAATTTAGAGCTTAGTAACTATATTAGGTGGTGAAGCATAGCAGAGTTGCTACCCGTAAGCAAGATATCATCAACATACACCAGAAGATAAAAGATATTAGATCCATCAGACAATATAAACAGGGAGGTGTCAACCTTGGAAGCCCAGAAACCAATAAAGAGCAAAAAATCACTCAAACGAGTGTACCATGTTCTCGATGCTTGTTTTAAACTATACAATGATTTGTGCAATCTGCACACATGAGATGGAAGAGAAGAGTCAACAAAACCTAGAGGCTGTTTCATGGAGACCTTTTCAGTAAGAACGTTATTAAGGAAGGCATTATGAATATCAAGCTGATGAATCTTCCAATTTCACGAAACTACAATAGAGAAAACCAATCGGACGGTGGTCTGCTTAATAACTGGACTGAAGGTTTCAGAATAATCAATGCCTTCTTGCTCGGTAAAACCTCTAGCAACAAGGCACACTTCATAACGCTCAATACTACCATCAACATGACGTTTGATCCGATACACCCATCTATTTCCAACAACGTTCATCGAAGGATGAAAGGGAACCAAAGACCAAGTGCGATTAGAACGCAAAGCTATGATCTCATCACACATAAAATTATGCCAAACTGCATATTGGTCAGCATCAGAGAATGCAAGAGGCTTAGAAGAAGGAGAATGCAATACCCGTGTGGAGGCAGGATTAGTGGCAGCTGAAGCAACCATATTTGTTGTCTTTGGCTGCCACGATCTCAGAACCATAGGATGCCTGCTGATCTCTGGTGGCGAAGCAAGGGAAAATGGTGGCCGTGAGGAGATTTGCAGCAGCTGATAAGATAGTAGATCAACCATAAGATTCAGTCCAGCCGGAGAGGATGAGGAATAATTTGTTGCAAGTAGAGGACTGTTAGTAGAGGAGGGGTTAACATTCAATGACAGTTTGAAATTAATGAAAAACAGAGTAAACATCAGACTTGGCAACGAAAGGGTAATATTATACATATTTGTATAAGAATCAACAAAGATAACAAAATAACGATAGCCATCCAAAGAGAAGAGGGGAGCAAGACCCCATACATCACTAAAAATTAATTCAAGCGAAGCTGAAGTTTTATGACTCGTAGGTCCTAAAGACAAACACGATGATTTTTCTAAAGGACAACTTTGACATTGAAAATTAAGACGTTTGTTGTTACAAATGATCTTATTTTTCAAGACTAACAATTGAAAAATATGTGAATTAGGATGACCTAATCCACGATGCCATAAATCGGTAGAAGCAAAAGTGTAGGGAGACCAATAAGCTTGAAAAACTGACACGACGAAAGACTTGGT
Organism: Populus alba x Populus glandulosa; assembly: GCA_033617975.1. Taxonomy (NCBI): domain Eukaryota; kingdom Viridiplantae; phylum Streptophyta; class Magnoliopsida; order Malpighiales; family Salicaceae; genus Populus; species Populus alba x Populus glandulosa. The sequence continues at coordinate 21,207,110 of CM066148.1, forward strand.
TGAGCAATAGAGACCATCTTTTCTTTGACCTGAGAGAAGGACTTAATTGGTATTTAGATCCTTGATATAAAACACATGAGGGTAAAATTCAAAATAAACATTATTATCAAGACAAAATTTCTGAACAGAGAGCAGAGGTTTCGTGATTGCAAGAACATGAAGAACATTAGATAAGGTGAAAGAACAATGTGGTGTATATATTTTTGTATGACCGAGATGAGATCTAGGAAGGCCCTTACCATCACCAACATGCAAATTATCATTACCAAGATACGATTCTGAAGCAATCAAGTTAGCAAGATCTAGTGTGATGTGTTGATATGGTGCTAAATTATTAGATAATTGGTGTTTGTTAATTTGAGGAAGATGACTTGATGAGTGTGAGAAAGGGAGATAATAGTAGCGACAACAGAGACAGAAGCTGCATCAAACGCAGGTTGCAAGAAGGGAGTATTATGGGGGTTGAAGAGTGTGTCCACCAGCCACGACAGGGGAGGAGGAAACAAGGGGTGGTGCACTAGAGGAAGACAGAGGAGCCGCGGCAGGAGAAGAAGTCTGCACCGCTGGTGCTGCAGAAGAAGAAGAAATGGGTGGTTGTTCCATTGCAGAGGAAGTTGTGATGAAAGTGTTTTAGTTATTTTAGGGCTCTGATACCAAGTTAAGAATAATAGAATGTTTTAGGTTGTACCTTAGCTAACCTTCCTATTTATATATATGTGGCAAAACAAGACAATAATTGTAGGGATTACAACATTAGAATAATCCTACATTAATTTTCTATTTAGATATATACATGCTATACATTCTATAATAATTACATACAATTAATGCATACAAAACGTCCATGTATTATGTCGGTTCACTCAAATTTTATTTCATATATGAAAGAAATTCATCCTAGCTCCTTATTAAAAATTGCTGGATTCGCCACTGGAAAAAAGGAGATACAGTTACGGAGACTAGAGAATTGTAATACATTCCTATGAGAGAAAATTGTATTATATTGGACGGAGGTAGATGTCCTGAAGTCGGACTCTTGATCATCTTGGACAACTTTTGAATCAGGACAATATATTCCTTAATACCATATTGAAGGACTGGTTAGTGGTGCTGTATCCCCCATCAACCATGAGATTTAGTCCACTCACATACTTGGACTCATCGCTACCTAAATACAAGGCAGCCTCCGCCACATCTTTGGGTGACGGCACCACTCCTTTCAGATTGGCAGATTCACAAACTACACGCTCCACAAAACTTTTATCCGCTCCCATTGCATTTCTTAGCAGTGGAGTAGCAAGAGCACAAGGAGAAATGCAGTTAACCCTTATTCCATATTGCCCTAGTTCCACGCACAAATTCTTCATTAGCCCCACCACCGCATGCTTCGACATTGTATAAGCATGAGGCGACTCACCACATGCCACTGAAGCCACGCTAGATGTGAAAAGAATAACGCCTTTTTTCACAGGAATCATAACTCTAGCAGCATGCTTTGCACCCAAGAAACCACCATACACATTAACTTCAAAAACCCTTTTAAAATCTTCATTGTCGGTGCCTAATATTGTTGGATCTATATTGCCAGTAATGCCAGCGTTGCTGTACATGATGTCTAGCTTCCCATACTTGGATATGGCAACATCGACAACATTTTTGACATCGGTATCACTAGTGACATCACAATGTACATAGTAAACATTGTCTTCCGTGCCAAGTTCTTTACAAAGGGATTGACCAACTTGATCCTGGACATCAGCTATAATGACCTTCGCTCCATGTTCAACAAATAGTCTGGAGGTGCTCTCACCAATCCCGCTAGCACCTCCAGTGATTATTGCCACTTTACCAGCTAACCTGCAACAAAAATTAATTATGTAGCTTTGATTTCTCGTTCGGGTGAAGGAATTAAAGCACAAGAATATTTACTACTGAGAGCAAGTAGCTTGTTACCTTTTTGCAAAAGAAGCTAGTGAACTAGAGGAGTTCATGTTCTGGCTGAAATAGAAATGGAAAGGGCCGGGGGCGTTTAAGCTGAGAAGATTTCAATATGTATGTGTAGACACTGTCTAAGATGCAATTAATATATGGAAGGAGAAGAAGGCCAACTGGCATATCTGTGTGGGTGGGAGGGAGGCATGGGTATTAACAATTAAAGAAAAAATGATGAATAAAAAAGCTGCTACCAAATGCAGAAACTGAGGTCTTCTCATTTTGACTGCAATGGTTTCAGTAAATAAGAAATATTTAGTAAAGCGGCCAACCAGATTGCCCAGACTGCTACCAAATTGTGGAATAGCTGCCAAAAAGTAAATTCCCTGAAGATCATTACACAACTTGCCATGTGTGCCTGTTGAAAATGTGCAAATTGTCATGGCACAGAGTTGCAAGATAGAATGAAATGGTTTATTATTAGCTAGTGAACCTCCTAAAATTGGTTTGGTAATGGAGTATCTAAATATGACAAGTTTGTTTAATTCAGTCCCTATGAATTAAAAGTGAATTAATCAGAGTAATTCTATCACATTTCAATTGATGGACGGACCTAAACTAAAAACTATAGAGGACAAACAAACAGCTTGTCACGAATTTACTATAAATTCACTTACCTTAAGGGTTGAATATGGTCCCTTCGTAAAATGAAACAGGATTAAGTTCTAACCATTGATGACATACATACTAATTAACCATTGACATGTTATGTGTAAGAAAATTAATTGTGTATACTACCAGAAAATTGATAAATATAAACGGACATGCCGAGTGTATATTTTCATTGTTAAATTGCTAACGGTTTTTACCGATAACAATATTCTTTCGGTATTTACCGAGAGAATAACAATGGGAAAAAATAATTAAAACAAAGCAAAAAAAAACGATGACGTGCTATTTTTACCAATGAGATTACCGACGGAATTTATTCTGTCAGTAAAATCCATCTTGAAATTCATTGATAAACTATGAACATTATTCATCATGTCAATTACAAAAGGAATCACCAACCGAAAATTCCATCGGTATTTTTCAAAGAGCTCTGAAACTGTTCACTTCCCAATTGCATTGTTAATTACTGTTCTTTACAGACAAAATCACCGACGGATTGAAAAGTCGTCGGTAATATTTGGCTGTTTCTGAAATTTTTTTATTAAATTGAAAATTTCAATTAAATATTACAGACGGAATCACCGACGAAATGATTAAAAATATTAATATTTAATTATCCGTCGGTAAAATCATCGGTAAAACATCCTAATAAAAACCCTGGAATCCCTAATTCCATAACAGACGAGGCTCCTTTCTTCTTCTTCTTCTTCTTCTTCTTCCCTATATGTAAAAAACATATATATCCATTTCTTTCTCTTCTCTTCTCTCCTCACACTATCACAATCTTTAGATTTAGCGATGGAATTTTTCGTCGGTATTTGTACTATCATTCCGTTGGTAATTAATTTACCAACGAAATCACTGACAAAAATACTTCGTCGGTGAATCTTTCATCTGTAATTTTTTTTTCCATCGGTAAGTCCGTTGGTAATAAAAAAAATATTATTACCGATGGATTTACTAACGGAAAAGACGCGAAAAAAAAATATCCGCTTCATTCCATTGGTAATTATTTAAAAATATTTTTGAGAAAAAATCCATTTTAAAAAAATATAAAATAATTAAATTAATATAAATTAAAAAACAAAAATAGTGAAAAAAACACAAAAAAAAGAAAAAAAAGAAAAATCTTACCTTAATGTCGTTGCAAATGAAGCTAAAAAAATAAATAAATAAAAAAACAAACTAGTAAATTATATTAATTAAAAAAACTGAGAAGAAAAAAAAAAGGAGAAGAATAAATACCTAAGCATGAAGGAGAAGAGAAGGAGTTGAGGAGAAAAGAGAAGATAAGAGAAAGAAATGGATATTGATGTTTTTTACATATAGGGAAGAACAAGAAGATGACGAAGAAGAAAGGAGCCCTATGTGTTGTGAAATTCCATTAGTAAAAATGGCACTTCTTAGATTCACTTGCAATCACATTAATGTAAGATTTTTTTTCTTCTTCTTTTTGGTGTTTTTTTCACTATATTTCATTTTTTATTTTATTTTTAATTGTTTTTGTTCTTAATAATTGTATGAATACTATTGTAAGATTTTTTTTTCATATGATTTTCTTTTTCTTTTTTCCAAGCGTTTTGAGTATTATAGAGTGTTGATTTATATTAATTTAATTATTTTATAGTTTTGTAAAATAGATATTTTTAAAAAATATTTTTAAATAATTACCGACGGAATTACATAAAATATTTTTTTTGAGGAAAATACCAACGGAATGAAGCGAATAATTTTTTTACGCACTTTTTTCGTCAGTAAATCCATTGGTAATAATATGTTTTTATTACCAACAGACTTACCGACAAACAAAAAATTACCGACAAAAAATTCATTGATGAAGCATTTATGTCAATGATTTCATTGGTAAATTAACTACCAGTAAAATAATAGTAGAAATACCAAAAAAAAATTTATGTCAATAAATTTAAAGATGGAAATGTTTTTGTAAAATTTATGTGGACGTGCGTGGACTTCAAGTTCATGAAAATGAGATCTCCTTTCCTTTTAACCTTTGCGCTTGTGATGTTTATTAAAAGTTTTTTTTTTTTTATTACTTCTAATCAATTACAATATTTACTTATTTTACAATTTATTATAAACATTTAAAGATATTGCCATATAAAGTAGCATTTATCTAACATCTTTAATAAATATCATTCAGTCTTCTTTAAACATTTTATTTTTACATTTTTTTTAAACACAAGTCAATAATAAATAGAATTTAATAAATATACACAAATAATGTTTAACACATGTCTTATGGACCATAAATTATTAGATAGACCTGGAGTGTTTTTTTTTTTTTGTGTGGTTTATTAAGCTATTTTTTAGAGTGATTTTTAATCTGTTTTTCTCTTGACAAAACATTAAAATATTTTTAGATATTTTTTTATGGTTTTTATGTGCTCTTTGTAAATACTATAAAAAAATATAAAATATTATTGTAATATATTTTCAATTAAAAACTAAATTTTCAAAAAAAACACATTTTCTAATATACACTTAGTTTATCATATCACCAATGGACTAAGACCATAAATACAAAATGCATCCATAAGATCATGTAAAATGCTTGTATCATCAAGTGAGATTAATCACTATATTTTATTTATATCTTATATTAATTAACTTAGTTTATAGATGATGTAATCACATCTACGTACGTAGCAGCCCCCGCCCTTCTATTTTGCAATAAATGTGCACTGATCCTTTGTATGTAAATTTATTGCATAGCTAAGGTGCATGGGGCCATAGATATGCAATCGTTGCCCCTTGTTTCCAGATTAGGTCGTTGAGGATCATAAATACTACGTGAAAACGCATTGAGCCAGGCTACAAGATGAGAGCACCGCCATGTATCACATCTATGACCCTCCATGTGCATTGAAGTTTCATCTAAGTTCCATATTAGACCCATCACATCTGTAACCCTCCATAACCAATGGAGTGTGTAATTAAACCCTCAATATGCATTGGAGTTTCAAAAATATTTTTTTATTGTTTTTATTTTATGAAAAAAAAAATCTACATGTGAATGATATAATTAACCCATTTAAGGATCACACTACCTATATGGGTTTATTCTTTGATAAAATAAAAAGTAAAAATAATTTTTTTAACATGAAAATTGCCCTACCTTTTTTTGAAAATTGATTGAAATTTTTTAATGTAAATTTCTTTTTGAATGAAAATTAAAAAAATCACATTAAAAATCAAATCATACTCCCTTTCTTGTACTTTTTATTTATTAATTAATTAGTTAGATTGTTTTTTTAATCAGTCGAGTTGACAGAGTTATATCAAAATAATTATTATATAATTTAATTTTAAAATTGAATTGGATAAGAAATTGCATTGGAATATTTTGAAGTTGATATATTAAGATAAGTTTAATAATAATATCAAATAATGTTTTATAACTGAATATTTTTTATGACACTGAATTTATTTTTTTTATATCCCACTAATAATGTAACGAGGCTGTAAACTAATTTATCTAATGTTTATATTAAATGATATGATCCATGATTTATATTTTTCAACTACGAGCCATTAAGAGCTTGTTTGGCAGTGTGGTTGCAGTTGCTTTTCAAATAGCTTTTCGTGTCAAAATACATGCCAATGATATTTTTTGATTTTTTAAAAATCATTTTTGACATCAGCACATCAAAATGATTTGAAAACACTAAAAACATATTAATTTGAAGTTAATAAAAAAATAAAAAATTTTCAAATTTTTTCAAAAGCGCTTTTAAAACGCAGAAACAAACAGGCTTAACAGAGGGACCATCCAGGGATCAGAACTTTAAATTCGATAGAAGCTGCCATGGGTGGCTGACTTTCAACCATAAATGACATTGACAGCGACGTTACAAGAATTTGGTAATGGAAATTTAGATCTAGGGATCAGAACTTTAAATGCTTATCACGTGAGTATCGACCAAAATCTAATGATACGACTTTGTGTTAGATTATTTGCCTTAAAGAAATTTAAAATTATCTACATGATTTTACGTACCTATTGAATTGAAAGACCTGCTGACACTTTCTAATGAATGGCTTCAATTTTTTGATCAGATTCACGAGTGTTTTACAAGGGTAGAAATTTATTATACAATGTACTAAGACATATTAGTTTTAGTGTTAGTGAATCACCTTTTATAGATTGAAGTAGTTTTTTTAATAAAAAAACAGATTAGTTTCGGTGTTACTGTTCACTTAAATAAACAAATATGAACTTTGTAAGATTTTGAATTTTGAGTTGATTTTAGATTTTGTGTGGGTTTTTTTTGAGTTGTTGAAGGCAATGGTTAGGTTTAACAAAGTTCATATAATATTTTAGGTGAAAAAAAAAAAATGGTTTCAAATAAGTTTCTCTGTAAAAAAATATGAGACCCTTTTTTTTCGGCCATCACAATCGCTAGATTTTAGAGAATTTTAGGCAATGTGTTTTTTTTTTCAAATGATTTAGGCGGATGACATGTTGTCCGTCCCATTAACTTAAAAAAAAAACATAAAGGCTCGCGCACGAGTTGTTGCTTCATGAGCCACGTCTAACAACACTTGGCCTAATTCATTAAACAAAACAAGGTAAAGTACCCGTGTTGTGATGTTGAATATCTTGATCTATATTTGTCTTTTAGTTTTCTCAGTTTTGTTTTTTGTTTATTATTAATGATTTTTTTTATTTCTTTACACAATGGTTATTGATTTGATTAGTTAGCTGCATACATAAGTTTTTCGATTTATATCTATGAATTTTTGGTAAAAAAACATGTTGAAAAATTCTGCATGTTTGATTTTTTTTTCTTAATATGTTTTGGTGTTTTAGATTTAATCCTTATTCTTATGATATATTTTTAATTTTTTCCCTTAACCCTTTTATGCTCAATTCATGGTCTTTTTATTTTTGTTTGCTTTCCAAGTCACCACCTTGATAACACATGCAACCTTTTCCGGTTATCAAAATCTTTGATTTTTCTTACTCATTTTAAAACATTTATATCACATGAATATCCTTTTTTACATTGACATAAAATTAACCTGTCTTACAGCGTAGCGCAAGCCATTTATTGTATAACAAATATCACATATGACAAGGATACATTTGTGTGTATGATCAAGTTACCGGGGAAAAAAAGAACCCTAGGAGCCATTAGTAATTCAGTGTTGCTTATGAGAGGAATCATTGTGGATTTACTTTTTTTTTTTGTTTGAGTTTTTTATATATATTTTTGGTTCCTTTATTTTTTTTCCTTTTTATTTGGTCCTTTAACATTGTATACATTTGGGATTGGTCTTGGTGATTTGTTTTTTAGGCCTACACATGAGATCTCATAGTGTCGAGGAAATATTTTATCATTTTGTTAATGTCAATTTGACAAAAATAAAATTCAATTTAATTGATTTAAAAGAATTAGAACTTTGAGGATAAAATTTGAAGCGTAAACAAATTTTCAGTCCCTTTGTTTTTTTGTTTTTTGTTTTTTTTTGCTAGCATCAAGGATTGATTGACACATGCAGGGGATGGGTTCCTATCCATTTTTTCATCATGTAACCTCTCTTTTTTTATTTGATCATTTTTTAATACCTTTATTTGAGATTTGACTTAGAGTTTCTTTTAGTTGTATAAATATATATGTGGTTCTCTTAATATTAAGGGAAAATTCTGGATTGATTAATGCTTAGTTTGACCAAAATAATTTCTTGTTAATTTAAAATTATGAAGTTTTAAGACACTAAAATTGAAACTAAAACAAATATGGTGAGCTAAAGTCAATAGGCACATAAACTTGACTCGCACGTGCAACACACATACCAATGTGTGGAGGAAGTCATCGTTTTCTAAAGGCACGCGAGTCACGTGTCAGTGGAGGAGCGGTGGTGAGGCTCCAATGATATTTTTTCCTTCTCTCCCTTCATTCTCTCTCAACTCGTGATTCATGCTAGTCTAGCCAAAATCAAAAGGTGTCCTATCATTTTATTTTTATGTTAAATTTTTGTTCTCATTCTTTTGATTTTTTTCTTCTGTTTTTTTTTTAAATTGACTCTTTTTTTTTTAATTATATCATTCGATATTAGATAGGTTAGGAATTAAGCTTCATGATTATTTTTTATGATCCCAATCCTATGATTTGAGTCAATAGTTTGAAAGGTTAACTGAGATTGACATTAGTTGAATTACGTTGAGAGATTGCATTTATGTAAATTATGATAGGTTGCATAATGACAATAACCCTTCCTTTATATTTATACCTTTAAGGTTATGTACAATACAAGAGTGGAATATACTACACATGATAACTATTCCTATATAAGATATTTACATATATATATAAGACTCTTTCCATAATATACCCCGTCAAGCTAAAGGTGGAGACTCCACCCAAAGCTTGGATAAAAAAGAAGCAAATGAAATTGGAGGGAGAGGCTTGGTAAGGATATCGGCTAGTTGGTCCTTGGAAGAGATGGATCGTACCTGAATTTCTTTCTTAGCAACACAATCATGAATGAAGTGATAATCAACTTCAACATGTTTAGCATGAGCATGAAACACTGAATTGGCAGATAAAAAAGTGGCCCCTAAATTATCACACCATAACGTAGTGCTGGATGAAGATGAAAGTTGTAGTTCTGATAATAAAAAATGAACCCATAAGATTTCAACAGTACCATCAACTAAGGCTTTGTATTCAGCTTCTGTAGAGGATCTAGCAATAATGCGTTGTTTCCCAGATTTTCAGGAAATAGGACTAGAATGAAGATACACGAGATAATCACCTGTTGATTTTTTATCACAATAATGACAGCCCAATCGGCATCAGTAAAACGATGAAGAGACAAGGAAGAGTCCCGAGTAATGTGCAGATCTTAGGAGGTTATAGCTTAAAGGTAACGTAAGATGCATTTAACTGCAACCTAATGATCCTTAGTAGGAGCATGCATAAACTGACACACCTTATTGACTATATATCACCAACATTATAGTGAAAGTAAGGTACTGTAGAGCACCAACAATCTATCTATAACGTGTTAGGGTAGAGTGAAGAGTACCAGGCACGAATCCCAACTTAGATGAGGGAGACAACGAAGTATCAACCAGTTTGCAAGAAGTCATACATGCTCGTTGGATAATGTCTAGATTATACTTGTGTTGACTAAGTAAAAGACCCATAAAAGTGTATTTAGCTTTTATTCCCAGAAGAAATGAACAGAACCTAAGTCCCGAAGCTTAAAATCTGAACTCAGTAAAGTAATCAGTCGTTGAATCAAGGTTGAGTCACTCCCAGTTAATAGAATATCATTAACACACACAAGCAAATAAATCATTGCACCACCAAAACAAAGAATAAACAAAGAAGTATCAACCTTGGATGCCTGGAATCCAATGGAGATGAGAAACTCATTGATGTGGACCGGCCCAAGACACACCAGCAAGGACCCATTACATGTTCCAAATGGTCCAATAACTCGGTCCAAGACAAAGACATTGAAAGAGGCATTGAATGCATTGGTTTTGAAGGTTTCCACCAAGTCAGAATTGAAAGGTCCATTGGAGTATCAAAAGGAGACCCTAGTACATCTTATCCATGTGCAAGAGGGGTCCAATACAACCTTATTTGGGCCATAAAGTGAGGACAACAAAGGAAACAAAAGAATCCTACTACAACTTGGAAACAACATGGGTGGCTACCTTTTCCTTTTGTTTCTAGGATTAAGGGGTTGCATGGAAGGTTATAAATAAGCCTTGAATCGATTCTGTAATATTTTACTTCATTCTCTTCTTCTCATGGCAGAATAAGGATTTAATATTAGGGGCTTTATTTTTATTTTGATAGCTACAACCCAAGGCTTGTTTGGGCTTAATTAATACTTTGTTTTCAGCTAGGATCCAAGGCTTGTTTGGATTAAGTTATGGGCTTTTCAGCTTAGGGTTTTGGCCTAGTTTTGAGTAGACCTCATATAAGTCCACATAAAGGGTCCATTAGGGTTAATTTTTCAGGAACTATTTAAACTCATGTAAGCCAAAATTTCAGCAGTTTTGATGATTATTATTCTGAATTTTTCAGTTTTAACGTGTGAGAGTGATTCTTGCATTCTTCAATTCTTGAACGAACTAAATCTGACTTATCAAAGATTAACTGGCTTCGTGGCGTCATTCAACTCATTCCAATAGTGTTGGTGCCTTGGGATAGGTTTTAATTGTGTCACACTCCTATCAGACCTATTTTGGCTTTCCGGGATCAAATCTCAATCTTGATTATGGGTTACGTGACCACGTGATCACAAGGTTTGCATCACTAACTCAAATGATTGTACCATGCTCGAGGTGCTTGTTTCAAACCATACAAGGATTTATGAAGATGACACTTATGAGATGGAAGTGTAGGATCAACAAAGCCATGTGGTTGTGCCATGTACACTTCTTCCTGAAGAATGCCATTCAAGAAAGCATTATGGACATCCAACTGATAAATTTTCCAACCATAGGTGACAACGATCATGATCACAAGTCGAACCATTATAGGCTTAACCACCAAACTAAATGTCTCTAAATAATCAATGCCCTCTTACTGCATGAAACCACGAGCAACCAACCATGTTTTATATCTGTCAACTCCACCATTAGCGCGTTGCTTAATCTTATAAACCCAACTACTGCCTACCACATTCATGGATGAATGGAAGGGAACCAACGACCAAATATGATTACAATGAAGTGCCCGAATTTTCTCTTGCATAGCGTTATGCCAAATCAAGTACCGATTTGCATCCTTAAAAGAAAGTGGTTCCTGTTGAGGCAAAGAAGCCACCCGGGAGGTAGAGGAAACACTAAAGTTTATTGTCTTGGATACATGTGGGCAAATCACCATGGAATGGGTGTAGGCAACAGATAGGGGAATGGAAGACTCATTGGTCGTGGCTTGCTGAAGAGAGAATTAAGACAAATCAACACATAAGTTAAGTATAGGAGGGGAAACAAAGGAAGAACCTGGTGATGAGGAGCTCAATATAAGACCAGGCCAAGAAAGGGAAACAACAGGTGAAACAACAGGGGTGATTTCAACAATCTATTCACTTCTAGTGATAATAGTAAGGGAGTTGGTAGGTGAAACAACCAGGGTGACATCCATAGTCTGTTCACTCCTGGTAGGAACAGTAGGGGAGACTGCAGGTGAAACAGTAGGAGAGAAATGAAAGTCTCAAACTTGAACCTGAGGGTTAGGTGAGTAACTGGATAAAATGTTGGGATGGGTTGTAAAGTGGTAGTAGAAGGTTGTATAGGTGGAGCTACAATCTGTACAGATTTGTCAAGAAAAAAAAATAGTTTCATGAAACCCAACATGATGAGCAAGATAAATACGATTTGAAAACAAATGAAGACATCAATATCCTAAATGATAGTTAATATATCCTAGAAAGACACAAAGAGATGATCGAAAATCTAACTTATGAGCATTATATGGATGAATAAATGGAAAGCAAAGACACTCGAAAGTATAGAGAAAAACATTATCAGAAGTCGAGTTTAAAAGACACTCAAAAGGAGTTTTATGATTAAGAATGAGTTGGCATGCGATTAATTAAAGACACTAAAATTTTAAATGCATAACTTCAGTATTTTAGGGGAGCTTTACAATGGCCAAGAAGAGTGAGCCCAATTTCAACAATATATCGATGACGACGTTCAATAATTCCATTTTGTTTACAAGTATGCAAATATATTACATGATGATGAATACCAAATTTTTTAAAATATATATTGCGTTTCTAATATTCACCACCCCAATCTGTTTGAACATACTTAATTTTTAAAGAAAATTGGTGTTCAATGAGCTCCTAAAATTGATGAAATATAGCAAAAACATCAGATTTTGCAACCAAAGGATAAAACCAGAAAAATTTTATATGGGCATCCATAAAAATAACAAAATAGCGAAAACCATAAGATGACAACATATGGGAAGGACCCCAAACATCACTAAAAATCAGGTTAAGAGGAGCTTGAGTTTGATGACCCGTAGTTTTTAAAGTCAGATGAGATGATTTTCCTAAAAGGCATGTTGGAGAATTAAAATTAAATTGTTTTGACGTATATGACACCTGTTTAGTTGACACTAGAAAATGCAAAATGTGTAGAGTGGGATGTCCAAGCTGACGATGCCAGACATCAGTGGAAGTAGAGACATGTAGACGAAAAAACTTCGATAAAACATATAGACCATCTCTACTCCGACCAGAAAGAAGCATTTCCTTTGTCATGAGGTCCTTAACATAAAATAGAAAGGGATGAAATTCAAAAAGACACGTTATTCTCAAGACAAAACTTTTTTGAACAGAAAGTAGGGGTTTTTTAATGTCAAGCACATGTAAAATATTTGATAAGGTAAATATGCATTTAGAGTGAGCAATATTAGAAATCCTAAGACCCTTACCATCGCCAACATGGAAATGATCATTACCACGATAAGGTTCTGAGCTCGTCATACTTACAAGGTCTGGTGTCACATGATAATTTGCACCTGTATTAGAAAACCAAGTAACAGGAGTAGTTATAGGAGTATTATTGAATGCTAAATTGGCTTTAGCTTGTAGATTATGAGTAGCCAATTGAGAGCACTGCTGAATAGTATGTCCATAATCATAACATAGCTGACACTTTACAGTTCGGTTATAGCCTCCCAATTAATTTCCTTACTACGCAAACTGCTGACCAGAACCAGATGAGAAATGGTTGTGCTACTGTCCAAATTGCTAACTTGAAGCATAGCTATTAGTATTGAAGTTGGGGTTTGACTATAGCCATGATTCCCATGATTGTAGCTACAATTACTTTGTCTTCAGCCCCTTCATCTAGTACTGGAACCAAACTGATGCTGCCAAAAGAATACAGATGGTTGTTGTGATAGAGTTGGTAACAGAAAAGCTGTTACAGCAAGATTGAGAGAAGCCTTGTGGAGAAATTTATATGTGAGGAGGTGGCTATGGAAGTCAGTGTAAGAGATTGGATCAGCCATAGTGGATAAGTTGGTTATAAGATCCTTCATAGAGATTGTTTCTGACAGCAGCAACAAGTTCATCAAACAAGGCCTTGGCCTTCTACAAATAGGTGCTAACAAAGTCATCATTCTGTCATAAATCTTGGAATGCACCATAGAGTTGCATAATCCATGAGTTGGAAGGAGAAGCAAGGGTAGTTTCCAGCGTTGTCCAGATGTCATGAGAAGTTTTACAATCCACAACTAGATGTAGAAATTCTGCAGAGTAATAGGATAAAAGAGCACTCATGATTAAGTGGTCTTGTTGTTTCCATGATAAATATAAAGGATTAACCTATGGTAAGGATGTGCCAGTAGATATGAGATGAGAAGGAGTACATGGTAAGGTGCCATCAATAAAGGACAACACCCCTTGGCAAAAAATAAAAAGGTTTCATCTACATCCTCCAATACAAGAAATTGATATTCAAAAGTCGTAAAGAAATTACTTATTAAGCATTAGGAAGAGGAATGATGGCATCCTTATTCATGATATCTAAAGAAGAGTTCAGAAGGACTTTGCTAGCAATAACAACCGCTAAAGAAGACTAAGAGATTGGTGCAACAACAATAGCACCATGTTGAAGTTCTTGGTTGTCTATTGTCAAGAGAAAAGAAGAGGCAGACTGATTTGGAGGAGACAACTGAAAAATAAAAGAAAAACAGAAGAAGAAAGACAAAAACATAGGAGTGTAGGATGGTATGGAGGAGACGACCGAACAATAAAACAAGAGCATGAAGGGAGATTTTGCTATTGCTGTGATACCAAGTTAAATTACATTGAGAGATTGAATTTATATAAATTATGATAGTTTGCATAATAATAGCAACCCTTCGTTTATATTTATACCTTTAGAGTTGTATACAATACAAGAGTGGAATATACTACACATAATAACTATTCCTATATAAGATATATATATATATATATATATATATATATATATAAGACTCTTTCCATACTAAAATTAATTTTTTTAGATTTTTTTTTCCTTTTTTTTTATTTTTTACTTTAATATTGAGTTTGTTGAAAATTAGGGTTCATTGTTTTCTTTTCTACAACGTCCCTATAAACAGGTCCAAGATCATTGAGTACATAAAAGGTAATGTCATCATGCATCAAAGATTAGTGAATCTATGGAAAGTTCATCGATTGTTAAACGAATAACCTTGAGATGGAAGACGGGCACTTAACCAAACGATTCAGGAAATCCATAAGATCGTGACCATGCATGAAGGAGGGACTTGAAAGTGGTAATTCATGCTGAATAGTCTGTCTAAGTCGTTGCAATTGATTTGTGTTAATTGCAACAATAGCTGATTCATTTTCTAAATGTATTCTCATGGTGTTGTTAAGAGGAGAGTTGTTGGCATTAGGTGTAGAAAGAATCATTGATATGGATTTTTGAATGCTAAGGAGCTTTGATACCTTATAAGAGAAAACAACATATTTGTGCTTTAACATTTTTTTTTTTATAAATTTTCTGTAATTTTTTTATTATCTGATACATTATAAACACACACACACACACAACTGCATGCAACTAATAAGGAAGTATAGTTGATAGAATCATGGAAGCTATGATTTGGCATGCTGTGATATGTTGATAAGCAGCAGCTGGAGCCAAGTGATGAGTTGGAGCCAAGTGATCTAGAGCCAAGAAGATCGCACAGAGTTCCTAAAAAGAATCGTAGGTTCATAGAGCTGTGAAGAGCCAGTCAAGGGAAGAACGAGTCAAGGGGATCCAGTCACTGCAGTGTCCTCAGTGCACGGGAGGAAGAAGTCAAGTCTTATTTATCAAATTAAATAAATGCCAACCATGTAGTAGGAGTCAGTTGCTAAGAATCCTGATTGTATGTAGTCATGCCAGTATTTTAGGAAAGTTTGTTATTTCATTCCTGTATTTAAACTCTGGTATGAGACAGAGAAAGGATTTATAAAAATTCAATAATATCAACTTGTGGCTTATTCTCGCCCAAAGCAGAATACAATTGAGATTTATCTTTGTCTTTTATTACTAGTTGTGACAGGGACCTATCAATTGGTATCAGAGCTGGTCAACAATGACAACAAACAAGGAGCGGATAGAAAGTTTGGAAGGGGGTCTGGGAGGACTTCAGGATGGAATGAGTCGAATGGAGATTACCCTTGTTGACAGAATGCATCAGATGGAAGCCAACATCAACAAATTGACAGAGACGTTACTGTCCAACAAAGAAGGATCCAGTAGCCAATCCATTGAGCGCAACGGACGACCTCGCCATCAGCGTGAAGAATTCACAGAATGAACCGATGGGAACAGACAGCTGTTCTCTTCCAAACTGGCGAAGCTTGAGTTTCCAATATTCTCAGGAAACGACCCCACTGAATGGTTCAACATAGTTGATCAATTCTTTGAGTATCAAGGCACTGCCAAAACACAAAAGGTGTCGTTAGCATCTTTTCATCTTCAAGGGGAGGCGAACCAGTGGTGGCAATGGCTGAGACGTGCTTACAAAGACGAAGACAGAGAGGTGACATGGCCAATTTTTGAGGAGGAATTGTGGCAAGGTTTGGACCACCAGAATGTGAGGATTTTGATGAAGCATTGTCAAGGGTGAGACAAAGGGGCTCATTACGGGAGTACCAAAGAGAATTCGAGAGGCTGGGTAATCGTGTGCAAGGCTGGACTCAAAAGGCACTAGTGGGGACTTTTATGGGAGGCTTGAAACCAGACATAACAGAAGGGATTAGGATGTTTAAACCCAAATCATTGAAAGAAGCAATAAGCCTAGCCAGAATGCGAGATGAACAATTAACTCGCCAACGACGTAACAGTAAGCCATTTTCCATCAATCATAATCCAATTGCTTCCTTTTCTCCAACAAAGTCACCAGCAGCCATGCCCATGAAACGTCTTGCTTGGGACGAGATGCAGAAGAGACGATCTCAAGGTCTCTGCTTTAATTGTGACGAAAAATTCACTCCTGGCCATAAGTGTCAAAAGCCCCGTCTGTTGCTACTGGAAGGGGATGATGAGACGAGCTTGCAAGATGACGAGGAATTTGAAGGTGATGAACCTCAAATATCATTACATGCTCTTACTGGTTGGTCAACTGCCAGAACAATATGAATTATGGCAAGAATTGAGAATCAAGATTTGACTGTCCTCATTGACAGTGGCTCCACACACAATTTCATTAGCGAACAGATTGCTAATTGGCTACACCTGCCAATGATACCAACACAACCCTTCAATGAGAAGGTGGAAAATGGGAATCCATTGAAATGTCAGGGCAGATTTGAAAGCATACACGTCCGACTTCAAGGTATTCCATTTATTCTGACTTTATATGCCCTACCATTATGTGGATTGGATTTGGTTTTGGGAGTGCAGTGGCTAGAGCAATTGGGAACAGTGGCCTGTGATTGGAAGAAAATGACCATGGAATTTATGTGGAAGAATCAAATGCAGAAACTACAGGGAATTGATGCCCAACACATTCAACCCGCATCTCTAAAAGATGTTTCGAAGGAGCTGCGCCAAAGCAAAACAATGTTTGCTATCTGTTTGCAAACCGAAGTCGAGATACCTGTCAGCAAAGTGGAGTCTGAAATGCAGCAGATGTTGGAGGAATTTGGAGATATTTTTCAAACTCCAACTCAATTGCCACCGGTCCGGGAGATTGACAACACCATCACTGTCAAAGAAGGAACCGAGCCTGTCAATGTCAGACCATACAGGTATGCCTATTTTCAAAAAGCTGAAATTGAAAAACAAGTTCAAGACATGTTAAAATTGGGATTTATAAGATCAAGCACTAGCCCTTTTTCATCTCCTGTTTTGTTAGTTAAAAAAAAAGATGGCACATGGCGTTTTTGCACTGATTATAGAGCCCTTAATGCAGTGACGGTTAAAGACCGATTTCCTATTCCTACGGTAGATGACATGTTAGACGAACTACATGGGGCTGTTTATTTTACCAAACTAGATTTGATAGCTAGTTACCACCAGGTTAGGGTATCCCCAAATGATATTCATAAAACTGCTTTCCGCACCCATAATGGTCATTACGAATACTTAGTCATGCCATTTGATCTTTGTAATGCCCCCTCTACTTTTCAAGCCCTTATGAATGCCATATTTCGACCCTACCTTCGTAAATTTGTGTTAGTATTTTTTGACGATATCTTGATCTATAGTCCCAATTGGACCATGCATCTTGAACATGTTCGCAAGGCTTTTGAAATTCTAAGGCAACACAAATTTTTTGCAAAATTGAAGAAATGTGCATTTGGCTAACAGGAATTGGAGTACTTGGGGCATATTATTAGTCCAATGAGGGTTAAGGTTGATCAAGCAAAAATCCAGGCAATGCTATCCTGGACAAGACCTACTAATATATCTGAGCTTCGTGGATTTTTAGGTCTTAATGGTTATTACAAGAAATTTGTTAGTAATTATGGGATTCTTGCTCATCCATTGACATCCTTATTACGCAAAGGTCAATTTTGCTGGAATGATGACGCCGAGGCAGCTTTTGAGGCATTAAAGACAACAATGACTTCCACTCCAACCCTTGCAATGCCTAATTTTGCTGAAGTTTTTGTGATTGAGTCTGATGCTTCCAGAGATGGCATCGGTGCTGTTCTAACTCAACAAGGGCGGCCAATAGCTTTCATGAGTCGCGCTTTGGGGCTATCCAAGCGTGCATGGTCAACTTATGCGAGAGAAATGTTGGCTATTGTGGTGGTTGTCCAGCTGTGGAGACCATACTTGTTAGGCCGTAAATTTGTGATCCAAACAGATCAACGCAGCTTAAAGTACCTATTGGAGCAGCGTATTACTACCCTAGAGCAGCAGAAATGGGTATCAAAATTACTTGGCTATGATTATGAAATCGTGTATAAGCAAGGCAAGGAGAATTCGGCTGCAGATGCATTGTCATGTATGACGGGCAACCTTTGCCTTTCACACTTATCTGTTCCACAAATTCACGTGTGGGATCAACTTAAGGCCGAAGCTGTTTCCCATCTTTACATGAAGAAAATTGGCAAGCTGGCTACTGAGAATCCAGACAGCCCCTATACATGGCGAAATGGGTTGCTTCACTACAAAAACAGAGTAGTAATTGCCCCCAACTCTGATATCATTCAGCAACTGTTACGTGAATTCCATGATTCACCTCTTGGGGGGCATTCGGGTGTATTGCGCACCTACAAACGGCTGGCGCAACAGTTTTATTGGCCATCAATGGCTCGCATTGTGAAGGAATATGTAGCTTCTTGTGATGTATGTCAACGGGTGAAGTCAGACACACTATCACCAGCGGGTTTATTGCAGCCATTACCCGTCCCTTGTCAAGTTTGGGATGACATCACGAAGGATTTTATTGAGGGTCTTCCACAATCTGGCGGAAAGAACACAATTTTTGTTGTTGTTGATCAACTTAGTAAGTCAGCACATTTCTTGGCATTGGCTCATCCTTATACGGCCAAAATGGTGGCTGAGAAATTCGTTGAAGGTGTGGTGAAGCTACATGGTATGACACCATTCCAGGCTCTTTATGGACGTTTACCACCGACAATTCCCCATTACCACATTGGCATGTCTCCGGTGAATGAAGTGGATCAGCAACTCGCCTCTAGAGATGAATTATTGAGTCTGCTCAAAGCCAACTTGCATGCTGCTAGTAATCGCATGCAACAACTCGCTAATTCTAAGCGACGTGATGTTGAATTTCAAGTGGGAGATTGGGTTTTTCTTAAGCTTTATCCTTACCGTCAGCAATCGGTGGTCAAACGTGTATGCAAAAAATTGGCTAGTCGCTATTATGGACCCTATCAGATTGAAGAACGAATTGGCACAGTGGCGTATAGGCTGAAGTTGCCTACCCAGGCTCGTATTCATCCTGTTTTTCATGTCCTTGCTCAAAAATAAAATTGGTGACGAGGCCATCGATACGATCAATTTGCCTCCTATGACTGTTGCGGGTGAAATGTTGATCGAACCTGAGGCCATCTTAGTCACTTGTTGGATCAAGAAGGGGTCTCGGTTTGTCGAAGAAATTCTGGTGAAATGGAAACACCTGCAGACTGATGATGCAACTTGGGAAGATGCTGTGGCGTTACAAGAGCGATTTACCAACTTGAACCTTGAGGACAAGGTTCCCTTAAATGGGGGAGGTATTGATAAGCAGTAGCTGGAGCCAAGTGATGAGCTGGAGCCAAGTGATCTGGAGCCAAGAAGATCGCACAGAGTTCCTAAAAAGAATCGCAGGTTCATAGAGCTGTGAAGAGCCAGTCAAGGGAAGAACGAGTCAAGGGGATCCAGTCACTGCAGTGTCCTCAGTGCACGGGAGGAAGAAGACAAGTCTTATTTATCAAATTAAATAAATGCCAACTATGTAGCAGGAGTCAGTTGCTAAGAATCCTGATTGTATGTAGTCGTGCCAGTATTTTAGGAAAGTTTGTTATTTCATTCCTGTATTTAAACTCTGGTATGAGACAGAGAAAGGATTCATAAAAATTCAATAATATCAACTTGTGGCTTATTCTCGCCCAAAGCAGAATACAATTGAGATTTATCTTTGTCTTTTATTACTAGCTATGACAGAGACCTATCATATGTTGTTAGCAAATATAATGATGGAAGATCTACAATTTGATTATTAAGCACTTCAATTTTGATGTGTTGTGATTAAGTTTGAAGATCATGGAGGATATATCATTCTGTGCTGGAATTATTATTAATGAGATTGCATCCTGTGCTGGAATTGTAACTGCAGATTGCGTGATTATGACTACACATATTGCTTAATTTATTGCTCTGTGATCTTGTAGTCTAGTAATCTGTTGGAGCTGTGATATTAATTGCTAAATTAAGGATACAACACGACTTAATTTGTCCTTAATTTGTGCTAGGCAAAGAATCAAGTTTATTTTAAGGTAGACCTATTAAACTGAGTTTAATAACAATTTTAAATAACAATTTAATAATAATTTCAAATAATTTTCACTGGTTTGAATATTTTTTTAATGTTTAAAATTTTTTACACACACACAATTGCATGTAACTAATAAGTATAGTTTGTAGAATCATGGAAGCTGTGATTTTGCATGTTGTGATCATTTGTTTGCAAATATAAACATAGGTCTACAATTGATTCTCAGCACTGTAGTTACGAGGTGCTGTGATTTAGTTGGAAGATATGGAGGATCATTGTGTGCTGGAATTATAATTTGCTGAGTTTGCATCTTGTGCTGGAATTGTAACTGCAAATTGCGTGATCATGTTGTGCTCTGTGATCTTGAAGTCTTGTAATTTATTGGAGTTGTGATGTTAATTGCTAATAGAAATAACTTTTATATGAGTTAATAATTTTAACTCGAGTTAAGTAAATAATTGAATTGAAAAGTTTCAAGATTAGTTTATTAAATTATATTTAATAATAATACTAGATAATTTTTATTGGCCTGAACTTTTTTTTTTTTTAAGCCACGGCATAAGAAGTCCCTGTAAATTAGTAAATAACCAGGGCCGAATCCTTATCAGTGGCTAGAATCCAAGAAATTAGCTCTCTTCGCTTTTTAATAAATATGGCAAAAACATTTTACGTTAGAATATTGCAAGTATATGGAATTGTTTATTATTATTATTATTTGGTCAATCATTTACTTTACTTTAATTATTATTATTATATGGATGTCAAGTTTCATATCAATTCAAAAATTATAAGTCCTTCATCTATATAGCAATCAGGAATCAAATTTTTACATAATATATTACGTATGATATTTTAATGATTTAAATAAATTATATTTGTATATTCAATTGACTTAAGTTTTGATTTTGTTAGTGCATGTAAATAAATGATTATATGCGATGGTTAGTCATGTTAAAATGAAAAAGAAAGTTACATGCATGTTTAAGTTGAAAATAATTAGGAGGCTTAACTTATTGGTTAGCCAACTTTTTATATATATGTATGTGCGCGTGAGCACACAGAGCAAATATACAATAGTATTGATGGAGATTACAACATAAGAGTATGCCTATAATATTTTCTATATAGATACATTCTATAATATGCCCCCTTAAACTGAAAATGGAGGATCAACCCGAAACTTGAAACAAAAAGTAGTAAACAAAGCAATAGAAAGTGACATAGTAAAAACATATGCAAGTTGATCCTGAGAGAAAATAAAACGAACATGAATCTCCTTCTTTGCAACTCTATCTCGGAAAAAATGATAATCAACCTCAATATATTTTGTACGAGCATGAAAAACAGGATTCACAGACAAATAAGTAGCACCAAGGTTATCACACTAAATGATAGGAGAAGAAACAGACACAATCTGAAGATTTATTAATAAATATTGAAGCCAGATAACCTCAGCAGTGCCATCGACTAAGACTTTGTTCTCAGCTTCAGTAGAAGAGCGAGTAATTGTACGTTGCTTACATGATTTTCACGAAATCAATGTCTAACCAAAGAACACAAGATAATCACCCATAGATTTTCTATCATCAACACTACCTGCCCAATCTGCATTTGTAAAGCCATGTAAGGCAAAGGAAGAATTACGAGTAATATGTAGGCCATATGTTGTCGTACCCTTAAGTTAACGTAAAATGTGTTTAACAACAGCCTAATAAGAATCTGTAGGAGCATGCATAACTGACAAACTCGGTTAACAACAAAGCAAATATCTGGTCTCGTAAAAGTGGAATATTAAAGAGCACCCATAATTTGAAGAAAGCGTCTAACATTAGAAAACAAAGGATCTGATAGTATAGTAGCTTTGGATGTTGAGATAAGAGTATCAACAGGTTTGCAAGAAAACATAGCAACCCAAGTGAGGATGTCAAGTGAATACTTATGTTGTCAGAGCATAAGACCCATACCAGTAGGCCTAACCTCAATACCCAAAACATAATAAATAGTACCTAAGTCGCAAAGCTTAAATTTTGAGCTCAGTAGCGGTATGAGGTGTTAAAGTAGAAGAGACTTGCTACCCTTAAGCAGAATATCATCAACATAGACTAGAAGATAACAAATATCAAAACCAATAGAGAAGATAAATAATGAGGTATCCACTATAGAGGCATGAAAACCAATAGATAGTAGGAAGTCATTTAGACTGTCGCACCCGACATCGCGGCGGCCCACAAAATAATCCTCTTGAATTATTATGGAAAAAGAAAAGATTCTAGCATCCAGTTCTTTTAGGGAAAAATGTCTTGTTTGAGGAGTCGCCACCTAGTATTATTGTCACTAGGAACCCTAACTGGTCAACAGAGATTCTATGGTTCGGGACTGGTTACGTAAAAGGGAAGATATTATCACCCCTTAAACGTTCTGCCTAAGGCAAACTGCATTGTTGTTTTTGTCTTAAATTGCTAAATTTTTATTGGTTTACGTTCTAATGATATATTCACAATATTCCTGACTCTGGCGTTAGTGAATGTTTAACTACGGATAATTCCAACTCTGGCGTTGGTAATTATTACGTTGTTCATAAAATAAATTTAGATTAATATTTTTTTATTCGTAACTCTAACGCTAGCGAATAAACAAATAAACTAAATTTACGCATTCACATATTTTTCTATTTTTTATATAGTAAATAGAAAAAGACAAAAATAAAATAAAATCAGTGCTTTTTTTTTACTCCTGACTCGGTGTCAGTGAATAAATATATAAATAAAAATTAAATTTATTTTTCATACATGCACATATATATTTTTTTCTAAATAAAAATAAAATATAACGAATAAAAATAATATAAACTTAAACCAGTATTTTATTCTCGACTCTAGCGTTGGTGAATAAACTAGTAAATTTATATTATTTTTATTCATGCATACACATTTTTTTTTATTTCTCCTATTTTTATTTTTTTATATATTTTTTTATTTCTTTTGGGGCTGGGCCCAGCTCAGCCCACATGGGTTGGGCTAGACCCAGCCAACCCAGCCCAGTCACTGGCCCAAGCCAGTGACCTGGTTGGGCCATACAAGGCACGCGTGATCTAAATCACGCGTGCATGGCCCCTGTTACTGAATTAAAAGAAACAAACAGCGAGAATGAAGTAAAGAAAGGCGGGAGAAACAGAGTAGAAGACGTACCTGGTGCGTTTGTAGAGGGTTTGCGCGAGGTTGCTAAAGGCGATATTTCTGTTCCGAATTTCCTTTTACTCCTTCTGCTTGTCTTCCTCGTTGTATTCCCTTCTTGCGTCTCTGTTTCAGCTTAATTTTCTTCATTTTTTTATACTCTGTTTTCAGAACACCGTCTCTCTCTCTCTCTCAGTTCATTTCTATGTTCACTGTTTTAGCCTGGTATTGGTGAGGGAAAGGTTTACTTCTTGTGTGGGATTCTAAAAAAGGGCTTAAAAATTCGGCTGTATCTTTGTGTTTCTCCCTTCTGGTTTCGTTCGTCCCTCTCTCTCTCTAACTCTCCAACCAGCCCCTGCTCTCGGTGTTGCTCGGTTTATATAGGGCTCGACGGGTGGTAACGGGCGGTAGGCTGAGGGTCGACCACCATTAAGGCGGCCATAACTAAAGCCAACGGACGACGATTACTGCTGCAATGTTCGGCCTCCTTTACTGCGGCAACGGTCACTGGCTTAAAGGAGAAGATGAACAGCCGACAACGTCTTCAAAATGACGCCGTTTGGCGATAAAAACATGCCATTTTACGTTTTGAGCCATGCAGTTTTAAAAGTCTTGTAATTAAGCCCCTGGTTTAAACTATAATTGGCCCCCTGCATTTGTGCGCCAGTTTCAATGTAATCCTTGGATTTTAAGTTCGCAATTTGGACCCCAAACTTTAATATTTCTTCAATCAAGTCCCTACTTTCATTAATTCAATTAAATCCAAGTCCAATTAAGTCTCAAAACTTATCAATTCTCCAATTAAACCCCTAATTAAATTAATTTCAAGCTCAATTAAGTCTCAAAACTATTATCAATTCTACAATTAAACCCTTAATTGGATTAATTAAATTAATTCCAAGCTTAATTAAGTCTCAAAACTTATCAATTCTCCAATTAAACCCTTAATTGGAAAAACTTATTAATTCTCCAATTAAATCCTTGATTGGATAAATTAAATTAATTTCAAGCTTA
Source organism: Populus alba x Populus glandulosa (assembly GCA_033617975.1). Lineage (NCBI taxonomy): Eukaryota > Viridiplantae > Streptophyta > Magnoliopsida > Malpighiales > Salicaceae > Populus > Populus alba x Populus glandulosa. The sequence continues at coordinate 21,231,867 of CM066148.1, forward strand.
ATTAAGTCTAAAAATTTATCAATTCTCCAATTAAACCCTTAATTGGATTAAATAAATTAATTCCAAGCTTAATTAGATTAATTCCAAAGTTTAATTAAACCCCAAAACTTCCATTCCTATTGCCCTTAACCCAAAATTTAATTCATTCTTCATTTATTTCATTTTACTTGTTTTTTCATCATCATTATTTTTTTTCATCAATTTTTTTTATCCTTTTCAATAAATAAAATAATAATAATAAAAAAATTAAAATGGTCAAAAATTGGGTTATGACAGTTGCCCTCTCTTTTATAATATTTACTAGGGGTGTTCATGGTTCGGTTCGGTTCGGGTTAGACTCAAAAAACCAACCGAACCGAATTACATTAATTTTGTGAAATATTAACCGAACCGGACTGAAAACTGGTTCAAACCGAACTGGTCTGGTTCGGTTAAATCCAGTTTTCTTGGCAAAAAACCGGGAAACCCGAACCCGAACCCTAACCTGCCAACCAAAAAATCCACCCGATCCTTTGGCTCTCTCATCCAAACCTTAGCAACCAAATCTGAATCCGTCATTGAAATCTACAAGAAAGACCTGGAAGAATTCAGATCTGGCTTGAAAAATGAATATGCCATTCTCCGCGATGTCGCTTCACACACCATCCATGATCTCCCCGCTTCCTTCGAGGCCAGCGTTGTTTTCGATTAAGAGTATATCAAGGGGTGATGCTCGTTTGGGAAAACCTGGCTGGATTTTCACATTTGCTCCTGTGAACATGAATAGGTACCACTGGGGTTTCTTGAACCAAAAACACAATTCAAATGTTTGCTATCCCTGAAGCCAAGAAAACATCTAAACCAAATCTCTCTATATACATATCTGATACATCCATTATCAAGTTGAACAAACAGAGGAGGCCAGGGCTTTGCTTGTTAAACGTTTTAACACAGATGGTAGTGCAAAAAGTAGGAAAGTGCAGAAACTGGAAAAGGAATATTGTGAATTAATTGAGGAAGATTGAGATTTTATTTGGGAAGATGAGATGCAGATGGGAAGGAGGCGGCTTTTTTTAGATGAGATGCAGATGGGAAGGAGGCGGCTTTTTTTTAGATGAGATGCATATGGGAAGGGTCAGCCGGTTAGGTTAACTATTTATACCATAATTTTTTGTTAATTGTTTAATGGGTCCGGTCCGGTTCGGTCCAGTTTCTGGTTCAAAACCGAAACCGAACCGGACTTGCTAAAATTTATGGTTTTAAAAATTGGTTTAATCGGTTTTTCATTTCGGTTCGGTTTTTTCGATTAATTTTTTTTCGGTTTTCTCGGTTAATCGGTTATTTTGAACACCCCTAATATTTACTATGCAAAGATATTAGAAAATTTCATTTTCTTTTATCTTTTTGTAGTAAATTTATAAAGAAAAGTAGATAGAGAATTAACCTTTTTTTTTTGTCTTGAAAACTTAGAAAATAGTAGATTGACACACGACCTTTACAGAGAGATATAGAAATCAAGAAACAAGTCATCTGGAAGATGACCCATTTTTTTGTTTCTTTTTTTAGTCTTGAAAACAGTAGATGGACACATGACCTTTACAGAGAGATGTAGAAGTCAAGAAACAAATCATTTGGAAGACGACCCACTTTTTTTGTTTTTTGTTTGTTGTTTTTTTTTTAGAAGTGGTTTCATTGTGATGGGTGACCTACCTAAGTAAAAAAAAGAAAAATGAGAGCTCGAAGGCACACTCAAAAGAATGTGAGGGCTCAAAGGCTTGTGATGGGTGACCTACCTAAGTAAAAATAAGAAAAATGAGAGCTCGAAGGCACACTCAAAAGAATGTGAGGGCTCAAAGGCGCACTCAAAAGAATGTGAGGGCTCAAAGGCACTCCAAAAGGAAAGCGAGTGCTCAAAGGCACTCAAAGAGGAAATGGAGGGCTCAAAGGCACTCCAAGAAGAAAGTGAGTGCTCAAAGGCGCTCCAAAAGGAAAGTGAGGGCTCAAAGGCGCTCCTGGAGAAAAGCGAGTGCTCAAAGGCGCTCGAAGAGGAAATCCAGTGCTCAAAGGCACTCGAGGAGGAAAGCGAGTGCTCAAAGGCACTCGAGGAGGAAAGCGAGTGCACAAAGGCACTCGAGGAGGAAAGGAGGAAGGCGAGTGCTCAAAGGCACTCGAAGGGGAAGGCGAGTGCTCAAAGGCACTCGAAGGGGAAGGCGAGTGCTCAAAGGCACTCAAAAAGGAAAGCGAGTGCTCAAAGGCACTTAAAGGGGAAAGTGAGTGCTCAAAGGCACTCAAAGCGGAAGGCGAGTGCTCAAAGGCACTCGAAAAGGAAAGCGAGTGTTCAAAGGCACTCCAAGAGGAAAGCGAGTGCTCGAAGGCACTATAAGAGGAAGGCGAGTGCTCAAAGGCACTCGAAGGGGAAGGCGAGTGCTCAAAGGCACTCGAAAAGGAAAGCGAGTGCTCAAAGTCACTCAAGAAGGAAGGCGAGTGCTCAAAGGCACTCGAAGGGGAAGGCGAGTGCTCAAAGGCACTCGAAGGGGAACGCGAGTGCTCAAAGGAACTTGAAAGGGAAAGCGAGTGCTCAAAGGCACTTGAAGGGGAAGGCGAGTGCTCAAAGGCACTCGAAAAGGAAAGCGAGTGCTCAAAGGCACCCGAGGAGGAAGGCGAGTGATCAAAGGCACTCGAAGGGGAAAGCGAGTGCTCAAAGGCACTCAAAGGGGAAAGCGAGGGCTTAGAGGTGCTCGAAGAGGAAAGCGAGGGCTCAGGGATTTTCTGACGTGCGACAGAATGGCGACTCCACCATAGTTTTTAAACCCGACCCGGGGAGTGACCCGGCTAAGAGACCGGGTTCCGGGTTTCATGGGTCAACCCGGATCAACCCCGGGTGGGTCTGTGTAGTTCAAAATAAAAAATAGAAAAGGGAGGCAATAATGAAGGGGTGGAGTGGGACCGGCAGAGCGTGGGAGAGGAATAAATCAACGGCACTCTCACCTTATATGTTTTGCTTTATCTGCTCAAACCCGTGAGGAGCTTTAGAAACCACCAAGTTCTGCCCAGAAATCTCTACCCCGTGTTTTCTGCAAACCGTTCTAATTTGTGCCAGTATGGACTCTGGGCTGGACAGGAACTCCTGAGGCTGATGCTTATCCGAAAAATCCATTCCTGGTAAGATCATTTTGCATGAATTCCTTGCAAACATCTCTGCAACTGCTTCATAGCCATCTCTATTAACAGTGTTATTGAAGCCGGCTGTTAGTTCAGAAGGGTGCGGGCATGTTTTGTACCATGAATGCATGAGAAGGATTTTGCCATGGACAGTTACAGAGGTGTCACTGAAAGAAGTAGAGGCAAGAGAGAGAAGACGATCTCCATGAGACAGGAGCTCGCTTGAATACCAGGAAAGGAAGAAATCACCATATGGGGAGTCCCAAAACCCATATGGACTGGTTAAATATTGAAACTCTCCGACTCCAAGGATATTGCCATGACTTGCAAGCTGGCGATGAGAAGGAGATCACCAACGCCTACCCTCGAGATCTCCAAACTCAGATCGCGGACCCAACTCCAACCAGGTCTTGTCTGGGTTTGCCCGGGTCGCCCGAATCATGGGTCGACCCGCCGGGTTGACCGGGTTTTGCCGGGTTGTTGCCTCAGACGGTTTTTTAGTAAACTCGGACCGGTCCAGCCACCGGGTCGACCGGGTCCCGGGTCGACCCGCTGGGCCAGTCCGTGTTTAAAAACTATGGACTCCACTAGGGAGAGGTACTGTTTCTGACAATATCGGATTAAGCTTTGTGTATTTGATGTGTTTAAGTTTTGCCATTTTTTGTCTTGTTTTATTTTATCCATGCATTTTAAGAATTGTTTCATGCATCACTTGAGGAGTTAGGTGGGGAGTAGCGGTCTGCCTCATGACTTTCAGTCGGGGTTTAGATTTGTGAAACATCCAACTATGAGCTGAGAGTTTACTCGATAATGGCGGTCACACTATGCCCCAACCATTCCTTGTAAACCCCTATACTGCCTTCACGTGAGGTGGTCACTGGGCAGTTCATAGACCCTTTTGAGACCAGGTAGAAAACCTACCCACGTTCACATAATGAATAGAACATGTCCTTGTGATATATATGCTATCGTTATAAGGACGAACCCTTCTTGAAGCATCTTGAACTCAAGATTTGTGGGTGACAGAATGACCGTCACTCTAAAAATTTTCATTGTAGAGTTTGGGCAAAAATCAAAATTCTTGTTTCATCATGCAAGAGTTACGATCATATGTCACCCCTCGAAGGGCGAGTTCATCATATAAACTTCATGTTCATACATTTATCATGCATGCACCAGAATGAAAAGTAGGTCCCCTATGTGTCTACAACACCTAATTTTGAGTGGAAAAAACATTGGAGATAAAGAGCGTGCTCGCCGCAGCATCCATTTTCAAGAAGAGTTGGAGTCTCTGAACAAAAGCTTGACTCACCTCTAGCTTACTCGAGCAAATATTGAAAAATATCTCAAGGGAAATTCCTTCCAATTGACCTATCATGATTAAGAGCCTCGACACAATCTGAAGGGGAATTGCATCACCATTGTAGAATGGAGCCTGTTCTTGTTCTGCCAAAAATAATTACCTCTGTTCGATCATGCCTCCAAAAACTTGATTTTTTGTTTCAACCTATTCCAGTTTTTGTTGGTAATTTGGCTCAAAATTCCACAAGACTTTCCCTGTCCACTAAGCCTTTCTTGTTAATAAGATCATGTGTTTTTCTGTGTTCATTACATGCCTTTATTTTTGTTGTTGTTTCATGCAAATAACACATTGAGCATAACCTTTAAACATGAAACCATTGCGCCAAAAAATTTTGGGCGTGTTTCCCCTTTCTTCCAAAACTATGCATGTTTTCACAAGGATTTTTGGGAAATCAAAGTTTAGTACAAAAACAGAAATCATGCTGGTGTTTGTCCGAAGCAAACAAGTTCTGAAAATTAAGGTGATTTTTTAGAGAGGTAACCATACACCTAGAAAACCCAAAAAAATACACTATGAAGTGACTCCAAAAGCTGGGTTTTATTTGCATGAATAATGAGAAATCACTCTACATACTCGCATGAAAGCAAGGCTTACCGATCCTAAATGCATGCATTTGAGATGAAGAAAGGCCATCTTTGATAATCTTTTCACAAGGCTGAAATATATCCTTTGCAGTCCCTTTTTGAGCCTAATAAATTTTTCTTGAAAAATAACCTTTGCTAGGATCACACCATACACTGGGGGGCAAGTGCAAACAAATCCATAATGATTGAAAGTGCCCAAATAACTCTTGGGGGCATGAAAAAGTCTTCAACAATGAAAGTGCCCAAACAATACTGGGGGGCATAAAAGAAAATTCTCAATCATCAAAGGTGCCTATACAAAGCTAGGGGGCATGAAGAAAAATCCAAAGGATCCAAAAAATTTTGAGCAAAAAAAAAAAAAAAAAAAAACAAGGCCAATTCAATGATGCTCAAAATCAAATGAAGAAAACAAAAACAAAGAGAAAGAGCCCAAGCCCAACACTAGGGGGCACCGTGGACCATTTTACAAATCAATTCCAAGGTCCAGAAATGTATGAACAAAAGAGTTTGGGATATAAAAACTAGTGATCCTTAGTCTTAAAGTCCCTTAAACACCTTTTGAACCTACATATATCATTTTCTTCATAGCCAAAAACCCAAGCCTACATTACGTGCCTAATCAAGCCCTTTCTGATCAAAGGCAAGCAATCTGGATTGGTAGGCAGTGCTTTCTCATGCGAAACAAATTCATTATTTATGCAAATAAAATGAATGCTTTGAAAACGATTCTCAATAACCCTTAAATTGAAATTTAAACCTTTTATGACCAACCAGATGTCACTTCGTGTTCTTCACACTTTCACGTGTTCTTCACACTTTCACCAACGGTTCTCAATAACCCTCAAATTGAAATTTAAACCTTTTGTGACCAACCAGATGTCACTTCGTGTTATTCACATTTTCACCAAAATCAAAACAAAAAGTTTTCATCACTTCTGAAAACCTCTCCATAGGAATCACTTGAATTTCTTTAGAAAGAGTTTGCTTTGAATCGATGTCAAAATGATTTCTGTGTCTGGAATAGCTTTGAAATTCTAAAAATTCTGCATGAAAACAACTCCTTGTCAAACCTTCCTTCACATAGCCTCATCCCTAAACCCGAATTGAATACTTGGGGGCATGATCAAGCTAAGAGGCAATCAAAAACATCTGGTAGAGCTGGCTCCATGATTCCCTTTATAAGAAACTAGTGAGCAAAATTGGCAACCCTTGAGATAAAAGGGGCGGAGAACAAAGAAGTATGATGATATCAAGTCCTTCCAAGTGGTCAAGATCACAAGATATGACTCGAGTAAGCAAGAGCGAAAAAAGCTATCAAAGCTTACTATCAAAGACTCAAACTTCTGAGAAAAGGAGAACTCCATGAAGAAAAGGGGACCTATATTTCTCAGGTAAGTATACATGTATATTGATCATGATGCATTACTTTCATCCTTGACAGATCGGTGTCTCACCATCTCTCAGGTAGTGCGTTTTCTAACTCTACCTTATTTTGAGAGCGCTTTAGAGCCCTCAACCATCTTAGGTAGTGTGTTTTCTGATCCTACCTCCCTTTTGAGTGCGCTTTAGAGCCCTCAACCATCTTAGGTAGTGTGTTTTCTGACCTTACCTCCTCTTTTCGAGTGCGCCTTCGAGCCCTCACCACTTTAGGTAGTGTGTTTTCCAACCTTACCTCCTTTCGAGTGCGCTTTAAGCCCTCGATCACCTCTCGGGTAGTGCGTTTTCTAACCCTACCTAATTTCGAGTGCGCCTTTGAGCCCTCACTTCCCTTTTTGTGCGCCTTTGAGCCACCATCTCTCGGGTAGTGCGTTTTCTAACCCTACCTTATTTTGAGTGCGCTTTAGAGCCCTCAACCATCTTAGGTAGTGTGTTCTCTGACCCTACCTCCCTTTTGAGTGCGCTTTAGAGCCCTCAACCATCTTAGGTTGTGTGTTTTCTGACCCTACCTCCTCTTTTCGAGTGCGCCTTTGAGCCCTCACCACTTTAGGTAGTGTGTTTTCCAACCTTACCTCCTTTCAAGTGCGCTTTAAGCCCTCGATCACCTCTTAGGTAGTGCGTTTTCTAACCCTACCTCATTTCGAGTGCGCCTTTGAGCCCTCACTTCCCTTTTTGTGAGCCTTTGAGCCACCATCTCTCGGGTAGTGTGTTTTCTAACTCTACCTTATTTTGAGTGCGCTTTAGAGCCCTCAACCATTTTAGGTAGTGTGTTTTCTGACCCTACCTCCTCTTTTCGAGTGCGCCTTTGAGCCCTCACCACTTTAGGTAGTGCGTTTTCCAACCTTACCTCCTTTCGAGTGCGCTTTAAGTCCTCGATCACCTCTCAGGTAGTGCGTTTTCTAACCCTACCTCATTTCGAGTGCGCCTTTGAGCCCTAACTTCCCTTTTTGTGCGCCTTTGAGCCACCATCTCTCGGGTAGTGCATTTTCTAACCCTACCTCATTTTAAGTGTGCTTTAGAGCCCTCAACCATCTCAGGTTGTGCATTTTCTAACCCTACCTCATTTTGAGTGCGCTTTTTTGGGTCGGTTACCCATTACAATGAAACCATTCTATGAGAAATCCTTGCATTTCTCACCACCTTCAAAATCTTCCATTTTTGGGTCGGTTACCCATTACAATGAAACCATTCTCTGAGAAATCCTTGCATTTCTCACCACCTCCAAAATCTTCCATTTTTTGGTCAGCTACCCATTACAATAAAACCATTTTGAGAAATTCTCGCATTTCTCACCCCCTCCAAACTTTTCACCTGGGCAGGTCGCCCATTACAACAAGACCACTTTGAAAAAAAAATCTATATTTTTCATCTATTTGAAAAATATCTTTATTTTTCTCCTGGGTAGGTCGCCCATTACAATAAGACCACTTTGAAAATCTTTGTATTTTTCAAAACCTTTCGACTGGGCAGGTCGCCCATTACAACAAGACCACTTTGACAAATCGTTGCATTTTTCACCACTTTGAGACGTCTTCGCATTTCTCATCATTTTGAAAAATCATCGCATTTCTCACCACTTTGAAAAATCTTTGTATTTTTCAACACTTTGAAAAATCCCTGCATTTTTCACTTGGGCAGGTCGCCCATTACAACAAGATCACTTTGAAAAATCTTTGCATTTTTCAACTCTTTGATAAATCTCTGCATTTTTCACCATTTCAAAATCTTTGAGTTTTTCAAAAAAAAAAATCTTCCAGTTTTCACTCTGAGTGCGCTTTCTAGCCCTCAAAAGGATTCATCAATCCATCATCTGTTTATTCTTCTTTTTCTTCTTTACAACGCTTACTATCTAAAGTCTCTTACGAGACTTTCTTGTAAAGAGGGGGGCAACTGTCATAACCCAATTTTGGAGAAAGGCTGTCAATGTGGAGAAAGCTGAAAAAAAAACACTACAAAAATAGGCAAAAATCGAAGGTCAAATTAAATGATTATTGGACGCATTTGCATAAAAATTAAGTCCAATGACATAATTAAATTTTTAATGGGTCAATTTGATTTAATCATGGGTCAAATTAAATTTTAATTATGTTTAAGAATTAATTTAGGTCCAATTGAAGGATTTAATTAAGTCCAAGGACTTAATTATACTTTAAATGAGTCAAATTAATTTGGGGGCTTAATTGGTGAAAAATTAAGTTTGGGAGCCTAATTTGGACTTAATTGAAAAGATTGAAATTTTAAAAGACCATATTTAATTTTTACCAAGTGAATTGATTGAAATTAGGGGTCAAACACAAAAATTGAGGGACCAATTTGGAGGCCCGAAAAATACTTTGCCTATAAATATCAACCTTCAACACAAATGGGGGGGGGTGTAATTTTGACAAATAAAAAGGGGAAGAGAAACCCTAAACCAAACTCTTCCTTCTCCTTAACCCGAAGCCATGCAGCCGCCGCCCTCATAAAAAAAAATCAAGCGAAACCTTGGCCTTGAGGGTTTGAATTGGTAGCTTCTTCTCCCAAAAGCCAGCAATCCCTCATGAGATCGGCCTTTTAACAGAACCCGCCGACCAAACACAGCCTACAACCACCTCACCCGATTTCCCTCTCGTGGTCATCAACCCAATGACCACCCCTCCTATTTTTTTTGAAGTTTCCCCCTTTTCATCTCCCGAAATCAGCCAAAGCATCGCCCGACCTTTAACCAAAGCCAACCAGCTAGCTCCCTCCTTTGATTGAGTCCCCCATCTCCCCGTCATCTACCTCTTGCAGCCAAACCAACCTCCCCTACACGCCGACCTTCACAATCTCCCTCTCTCAGCTCTCCCAGAACCAGAGGCCAACTGTGGCCCCGTGCCCTCTATAAAAAACAAGTCGGTCGGTCACCGCTCCTTCTCTAGACTGAATACAGAGGCAGCGTCCACTGTTCGTTAGCTGCTCTCGTCTCTGTCTCAGCCACAGTCTCCTTCTCCGGGCCAACCACAACCCCCCGGCCCTCACAGCGTCTCCTTCCCCGTCAATAGTGTTCTCTTCTCAAACCGGTCAGCATCAGCCCTTTTCTCCAGCAACGGCGCCCATAGATCCAACGCCATTTCAAACCGAAACCGATGATTGGCCAACACTACTTTCTCCTCCAGCTCCTGCGGCCAGACACGACCGAGGCACAGTCGACAACAGCTTCCCAGTCGCCGGCAGCTACCTAGAACAGAGCAGGCGAAACCAAAAGAAGAAAGACAGAGACAAAGAGAGAATGCAGAGATAAAACAGATTTGAAAAAAGGGAAGAAGAACCGAAACTTTGCTTGCGTTGTTTTTCTTCTTTGCAGGTGACGTTACTCCTCACAGCCGGCGTAGAAAGGAAGAGGAGAAGTAGAAAGGAAGAGGAGAAGAAGGCGCTCCAAATCCGCCCGTTTCTAGCATGGTCAGCGGCGTGTGAACCCACGCGCCGCCAGTGACGGGGGCGCGTGGGAAGAGGCGCCGCCACGATTTCGGACAGTTCAGAAGTCCTTCCCTGTAATTTCTGGAGTTTTTAAGGACTATTTTGTAAATTTTAAATTAATTAATGTAATTTTTATTTATTTGTTTTGAATTTGTATTTTATGTAAATGTGAATGTAAAAGAAAAAAGAAAACAAAAGAGAAAAAAAGTAAATAATAAGAAAAAGAGTGTGTGTGTGTTAGTATTTATTTTGTTATACATGTAATTGAATAAAAAAATGTATTTAATATTTTAATGCACAAATATTTAAGGATAGATAAAATTATGTTGTATTTTCCATGAAAATGAAAGAAAATGTTTCTACATATATTCTGGGAATTAATGACTGATTTATCAAAGCCTTAGAATTGGGCTAAAATTTTATTTTTAAAATTACATCAAGCTCACGAAGCTTGAAAGTGAATGTGGTTTGTATTTTGTTTGTGAATGTTTTTTAGATAAAATTGCAAGAATAAAGAAGGATTTAATATTTTGATTGGATCACGGTGTAGAAGTACAAACTTGTACGAAAGTTGTATTTCTAAAATCCGATGAAAAGACAATTTTTGAAACTTCTTTAACACATCAAGTCCACGAAGCAGCTTACCTCAGGTAGGGTGCGTTTGGGGTGCTAACACCTTCCCTAACCACAACCAGTCACTTACCCGTAAATCTCTGACCATTACCAGTGAATCAGGGTTTCCTAGTAACCCCCAATAAATACTAGGTGGCGACTCCCAACAATTCAAACAACGCAACAACGAGAAAAATCGCCAGCCGATGCCGCGCGAGATTTTCTGACGTGCGACAAGAGTAGAGAGAGAACAGAAGAGAAAAGAGAAGAGAATAGAGGAGAGATGACAGAGCAGAAAAGAGGAGGAGAAAAGGAAAGAAAAAAAAACAGAGGAAGGGGAGGAAGAAGAAGGAGAAGCATCGTTGGCACCGTCTCCACCTCCGCCAGCCACTACAGACGACAACAACCACCACCAGCACCGCTAGGTAATCTTCTCTCCTTCCCTACTCCGTTTTCTGTTTTTCTTCATTTTGAATGCAGAACATGAGCAATTCACATTCTGCAGCAAGATGAAAATAATTGGCTGGTTACTGTGAGCGCAATAACCAGCCAATTATTTTCATCTTGCTGCAGAATAATTATAATCTTTTGGGCCGGTACGGGCCCATTTTACCTTTTGGGCCGGTGCTAGCCCATTTCATTTTTTTTGTTGGGTTGTGCCGGTCCATTCCAATTTTATGTCGTTAAAAAGACAAAATCCAGTATTAAAATACCTGGTTTACGTCAAAAACTTCCAAAAATAGAGAAAAAAAATTATGCATATGGCCAAGTTTCTCAAAGCTAAAAATCATATTGTGTTTTTCATACACCAAAAAACAATGTTTTAGCATGCATTTTCACTTTAAAAACCAGTTTATTAAAGTCAAGAGAACATTGGCCAAAATTTTAAAAACAACAAATTTTTTATTTTGTTTGATTTTAGTATTAGGGATATGATTTTATACATAAAACGTATTCCCGATATTAAAAAGGTATTTTCTTTTGACGAGTTAGAATAGTTAGATTTTTACCCGATAAGATAAGGATCTCCTTACAGAAAAGGACTTTTCTTAAACCGTAAACGAACCAATAATTAGAAACCACAACAAGACTTTAGATTTTATCAAACAAAACAATACAGCTTACCTTAGGTACGACGTAGTTGGGATGCTAATACCTTCCCTTTACACAACCAATCTCCGTACCCGATATCTGAAACCATTTAGGATTCCTAGTAACCAAAATACTAGGTGGCGACTCCCATTCAAATTTTCCACTAATAAGAGACAAGTATTCCTTGGCTCTCCATATTAGTGCCAGGTAAACCATATTTCCATTTTTCCTTAAAGGTAGACGATCGTCACGACGCCGCATGCGTGCGACACCCCTTTCCTCTCATCTTCAACCTTTAACTAGAGGCTCCCTCTTCCCTTAGCATTAACCCCACAGGCCGCCCCCCTCTAACCCCCCACTTGAAAAAAACAAAACCAACCCCTCTGCTTCCATTTTCCTTCCTTCCCCGCTACACCTCCATCTGCCCCACAATAGCTTCCCTTTACTGATCTTCCTTTTTCCTCAGCTAGCCGCCTCCTAAACTCACAGAAATTGCCGAACACAAGACAACCCCTCACTCTCCATCCTAATTGTTCCCTTCCATCAACCTCCCTCTCTGGGCCAACAAACAAACCCCACCACAACAGCAGCCGATCTCCTTCAGCACCAACCGGCCAGCTCGCTAAGACTAAATCAGAGCCTCCAATAGCAGCCCGAGCGCGGTGACGCCCATAGTCTCAGATCTGTCCACCTTCTTCCCTCGCCGTAGCTCCCCTTCACAGCAAACCAAGAGGATGAAACAAGACAGCGAACAGATCTAAAAAGGGAAGAAAAACTAGAATCAACTGGTTGTTGTGATTTTGCTGTTTATGTAGGTCATCGCCGGCAAGGAAAAGAAACTGAGAGAAAGCCGTTACAGACACCCTACTTGCCTAGATTTTCTTGTAGTGGTGCGTGAACCCACACGCCACCAGTGGCGATGGTGCATGGAGGAGGTGTATCGCCATTGTTCCGATGGTGCAAAAGGCCCTCCTTGAAATTTTAGATTGTTTTGGGGCTATGTTTGTAATTTTTATGGTTTGTTTAATGTATTGTTGTTTTATTTTAAATTTTATGGATTAGTAACATGTAAATGTGAGTGTAAAAATAATAATAATAAAAAAGAGATATGTGAGCGTTTGTATTTTTTTTATGTATGCTATTGAATTACAAAATCAAAAAGACAAAAAAAAAATGAATTTAATGTTTTAATTTATATATGGTCAAGTATCTAAAGGGAAAATAAAATCATGTTGTATTTCCCATGAAAATGTAAGAACATGTTTCTACATATATTATGGGATTTAATAATTGATTTATTAAAGCCTTAGAATTTGGCTAATATTTTACTTTTTAAATCACATCAAATCGAGAAACAGCTTACATCAGGTATGGTGCGCTAAGGGTGTTAATACTTCTCTAGCCACAACCAGTCATTTATCCTCATATCTTTGACAAAACTAGTATATCCAGGTTTCTTAATAGCCTTGAACCAAATACTAGGTGGCGACTTCCATGAACAAGCAAACGAGCGAAAATCACAATCAACACCGTACGGGGACGTACAATAATGATGATGAATTACTTATAGTTGTCTGATCCATAAAGATTATTTGGGTTAGAATGGCTTTAATAGCCATCACTCACTCTTAATGGATCTATGTGGAATTGTATCGATCTAGCTTGAACTTGCTCGCTAATATCAAAGAAAATATTTTAAACAAATGAAAAGCAACACATATCAATAAGAACATAAATGTGCATTTTAAATATCTAATAGTCAACATCCAATAATAATAGTCGAATATGACTTCTATAATCCTAGTTGAGCTATGGAAATTAATAACAATTTATACACTATAACGAACATGAACACGAACACATAATACTTGAAAAAAACATGTATTCATCAATTCAAATACATAATAGTTAACATCCAATAATAGTTGTTGAAAATTGATCATTTAATCCTAGGTTGAGCTCTCCAATAAAAGATAGTTGATTTACAACATAATAGACAAAAACAACAAATAAACAACATCAATGTGTTTTCACCAATTCCATCATCTAATAGATAACATTAAAGAATAGAAGCCGAAAATAGATCATTTAATCTGGGGTTGAGTTCTCAAATAAAAAATAGTTGATATATAAACAAATATGCAATCATCTATGCAAAAGTATTTTTCACCATAACCAAACCATCAGGTCTCAAATAAACAAAAATCAAACTTGATCCTACAAACCCCATCATGAGGTACTGATTTCTATCCTTATTTCACCTAAAAAATAAATCATCAACTTCTTTATATGCCCTAGGGTTACCACACAATGACATAGACCAACAACACTTTGATTAACTTTGTATTTCAGAAAATAAATAAGTATCATGTTATCAATTATCTGAAACAAGAAATAAAACGTGTTAAGGGTTTAAACATAACCTATGACAACCTTGGATTTGTCTAGATCAGTTCCAGATCATATGCCACTATTGTTATAGGGAATGAAGTTATGGATAAAAAATGCCTCTCTTCCCTCTTCTTTTTTATACAAGTAGTGAGCCTTACCACTGCCTAAATTGGAGATCAATGTATAGAAAAGTTTTGCTTTTTTCATTCCACTTTCTCTCTATTTACTGGTTCAATGAGTTAGGTGGTTTTAAGTGATCAAAAAGTGGTTACATAGAGGAGAAAGGTTGTTGTGGGAGCTGTTGTGGGGGCTGTTGTTGTTTGCTAGCTACTTGGTGATGCTATAGAGTATTATGGAAATGACCGTTGCAGATCACACCAAATTAGCAAGTGTGTAATTGCTGTCATTGCAGATCACAACATATCAGCCATTGTAATTGCACCTTGATTGTAGGAGTCTATTATCTACTTTCCTTGTAATCTGCTTTCATTGTAATCTGCTTTCCTTGTATATTCCTTAGACTAGACAAGTGCATAAGGTTAGCCACCACTATAAATACAGAGCATCCCTCTCACTATAAGGCACGAGAGCTTCACAATATTTTCCCCTGTTGTTTCATGGTATCAGAGCTTATTATAACCTCTGTTTTTTTTTCGATCCATCAAAATGGCCTCATCTCACTCGTCTGTTACTCCCATCAATAGCCTCGTCACAGTCAAACTTACCAAAGACAATTATCTTCTCTGGAAAACTCAAATTGTCCCCTACCTCCGTGGGCAGCGACTGTTTGGGTTCGTTGATGGAACAATTTCTTGTCCTAGCCGCACCATACCTGATCCTGCATCAGCAACCACCCAAACAGTCCCCACTGAAATATCAAATCCCAACTATATCACCTGGACTGATCAAGACCAGGCAGTTCTAAGTGCACTGGTTTCCTCCTTATCAGAGAGTATTCTGGCACACATGGTTGGTCTCTCAACTTCAAGAGAAGTCTGGGTAGCTCTTGAGAGAATGTTTGCCTCTCACTCCTCTACTCGTGCCATTCAAACTCGTCAATTTCTAGCCTCCACCAAGAAAGGTAATATGTCCATCTCTGACTACTTTCAAAAAATGCGTTCATTTTCGGACAACCTGGCTGCCATTGGCCAGCCACTTCAAACCCATGAATTCACAGCTTACCTTCTTGGTGGTCTTGATACTTCTTATGATGCTATTGTCACGTCAATTTCCACCCAAGTTGACAAAATGACCTCAGAAGATATGTTTAATCATCTTCTTGCATTTGAGTTGCGACTAGAACAGCAACATATTACAGTTGACAACTTTGTTGGCTCGGTGAACATGGCCACAAGAAATGGGTACAGGTCACGCGGGGAAAAATATATGCACATGCAACGTTCCCCTCACAATCAGAATCATGCTTTCCACAATAGAGGACGGGGTCGTGGAAATAGAGGCAGAAATGTTCCACCTCAACAATACCCCTCCAATCCAAGACCACAATGCCAAGTATGTGGAAAACTCGGTCACACTGCCATTCAATGCTATTACAGGTTTGATCATGCTTACCAAGGCAACCCTCCCAATATGGCGGCTTATTTGACTTCCTCCTCACCACATCACGACACTAATTGGTATCCGGACACAGGGGCAACTAATCATCTTACCAATGATCTCAGCAACCTGACTGAGCAATCAAAACCTTACCTTGGCAACGATCAGATCCATGTCGGCGATGGGGCAGGTTTACCTATCAAAAATATTGGTTCTACCACTCTTTCCACTACAGCAAATTCTTTTATTTTAAATAAGTTATTACATGTACCGCACATTCAGAAAAACCTGATTTCTGTTAGTCAATTTACAAGTGACAACAATGTTTATCTTGAATTTCACTCTTCTTTTTTTTTTGTGAAGGACGAGGCAACGGGGAGAATTCTTCTGCGCGGCAAACCTAAAGACGGCCTTTACATTTTTCCAACCTCCATATTCCCCACAAATCCACCTCAAACATTCATATCCCAACGAGCGCCTCTTGATGTCTGGCATTGCCGAATGGGACATCCCTCCTATCAAACTGTTCGTCATCTTGTTTCCAAATTTTCTTTGCCTACTTCGTCTAATAAAATTCCAAGTGTTTGTTCGGCTTGTCAACAAGGAAAGAGTCATCGTCTTCCTTTTTCTAGTTCTCAATCAATTTCTACTCATCCCCTTGAATTAATTTTCTCTGATGTTTGGGGTCCATCTCCCATTATGTCAACCAACGGTAATAAATACTATGTTTCATTTATTGATCATTTTAGCAAATATACTTGGTTATTTCCAATTCCAGCAAAATCAAGTGTCATGCAAATTTTTTGCTCTTTTCAAAAACTTGTTGAACACCAATTCAATTGCAAGATAAAATCTATACAAACTGATTGGGGTGGGGAGTACCGCTCTCTTCACACATATTTTGCAAATATTGGCATTCAACACCGAATCACTTGCCCTCATACATCCCAACAAAATGGTTCAGTAGAACGAAAACACCGTCATATTGTTGAAACAGGCCTCTCACTCTTATCACATAGCCATGTTCCTCAAATATATTGGGATGACGCTTTTCTCATGGCCACATATCTCATTAATCGTCTTCCTACCACCCCTCTTGGCATTTCCCCACTTGAAAAACTATACAAACATACTCCTGATTTTTCCTCTTTAAAAATTTTTGGGTGTGCTTGTTTTCCTTTTCTTCGCCCTTTTAATCGCCACAAACTTGATTTCAGATCTAAACGTTGCGTCTTCATTGGTTACAGCCACTCTCACCGAGGATTCAAGTGTCTTGATACATCCACTGGCAAAGTTTTTGTCTCAAGACACGTAATCTTCGACGAAGGAATTTTTCCATTTGCTCAGACCAACACAACACCAACTCAGCTGCAAACCACCTCCCATGCAACCCTGCCACTCTCTCTTTTCCAAAATACCATGACTCACCGCCCCTCTCGTCAACCTGACATAACCCCACCCATAAACTCATTAACACCAACGTCCTCACTGAATATTGCTCACCCCTACCCTTCGGTTTCTACTTCCCCTTCTCCAACCGACTCACCAGTACCCACCTTCCATTCCTCTCCTTCTCCCGCCACTCCTGCTCTCACCTCACTACCAGCCCAACCAATCCCCGCTGCTGAAGATCTCCCTCTGCATCGTCCTCATCAAATGGTCACGCGATCTCAGAACAACATTGTGAAACCAAAGAAGAATTTGGATGGCACTATTCGGTATCCTATTCCACAAACATTTCTTGTAACAGGTACAGTACCTGAATCTCCAACTTGCTACTCCGACGCCTCTAAACACCAAGAATGGCGTGCAGCCATGGATGAAGAATTCACTGCACTCATGAAAAATGGTACTTGGTCTCTAGTTCCTGCAACACCTGGCCTCAACGTTGTCGGTTCCATGTGGATTTTCAAATCCAAAAGACGGTCTGATGGTTCTCTTGAACGTAGGAAGGCCCGCCTTGTTGCCAAAGGTTATCACCAGCAATATGGAGTTGACTTCGATGATACATTCAGCCCGGTGATAAAGCCAACTACCATCCGTCTCATGCTCAGCTATGCTGTCTCAAACCAGTGGCCCGTTCATCAAATTGATATCCAAAACGCTTTTCTTCATGGGAACTTAACTGAAGAAATCTACATGCAACAGCCGCTTGGCTACATCCATCCCAGCTTTCCCAATCATATATGTCGACTACACAAAGCACTTTACGGACTGAAACAGGCTCCAAGAGCCTGGTATCATCGACTACAGGAGCACCTTCTATCCCTCAGCTTTATGAACTCCTCCTCTGACACTTCCCTTTTCATTTACAGACAGGGTTCAACTTCACTGTTCCTCCTGGTATATGTTGATGACATACTGATCACTGGCTCAAGTCCTTCAGCCATCTCCCAACTGATCAGCAATCTAAGCCGAGAGTTTGCTGTCAAAGATCTGGGACACCTCAAATACTTTCTGGGGATAGAAGCACATCAACTACCAGCCGGCCTCCTCCTTTCCCAGAGCCAGTACATTTATAATCTCCTCCAACGCATGAAAATGTTGGATGCCAAACCGGTTTCATCCCCAATGTCCTCATCTCAGAAATTATCTTTGTTTTCAGGAGCCACTTACTCAGAGCCGTCTCAGTATCACAGTGTAGTTGGGGCTTTACAATACCTGTCGCTGACTAGACCCGATATCTCCTTTGCCGTAAACAAAGTTTGCCAATTCATGCACAAACCTACAGAGGACCACTAGACAGCAGTAAAGAGGATACTTCGTTACCTCAAATTCTCAATTCATTTTGGCCTGCTCATTCGACCAACTAAGTCAACACAACTCTCTATCTACTCCGATGCCGACTGGGCGGGCTGTCCGGATGATCCCAAGTCCACCTCAGGTTTCTGCATTTACTTTGGTGACAACTTAGTATCTTGGAGCTCCAAGAAACAACCTACCGTGGCACGCTCCAGCACTGAAGCCGAGTACCGTGCAGTTGCCCATGCCACCGCAGAATCTCTTTGGGTGCAATCTCTGATGCGTGAAATCGGTATCATTTTACCACAACGACCTCTCCTCTGGTGCGGCAACATTGGCGCAACATATCTCACTGCCAATCCGGTCTTCCATGCGCGAACCAAACACGTGGAGATAGACTACCACTTTGTCAGGGAAAAAGTTCAACAAAAAACACTGGAGGTTCGTTTCATCTCCAGCAAAGACCAACTTGCTGATGGCCTCACGAAACCACTCGTCTCTGCAAGATTCATTTTCCTCCGCGACAAGCTCAACGTTCACCCGTCCCCGTTGACCTTGAAGGGGCCTATTATGGAAATGACCGTTGCAGATCACACCAAATCAGCAAGTGTGTAATTGCTGTCATTGCAGATCACGACATATCAGCCATTGTAATTGCACCTTGATTGTAGGAGTCTATTATCTACTTTCCTTGTAATCTGCTTTCATTGTAATCTGCTTTCCTTGTATATTCCTTAGACTAGACAAGTGCATAAGGTTAGCCACCACTATAAATACAGAGCATCCCTCTCACTGTAAGGCACGAGAGCTTCACAATATTTTCCCCTGTTGTTTCATAGAGGATTGTGATTACGTTGATGATGATGATCGATGTCGGGTTTTTTAGTGGCAAGATATTTAGATTTTAGAGGTAAGAGATGAAGATTGTGGGTTTTAATGGTAGTGACAAAGAAGCAAATTGGTTAACACAAGGTGGATGACTTTAAAGAGAGAGGTTACTCGTGTGGATATAGTGTGGATAGCTAGGATTGAATGAATAAGAAAACATAGCCTTTTTATTCTTTCTTTTCTCTCTCTCTCTCTCTCTCTCTCTCTCTCTCTTTCTTATTCTCCCTCATTTTTATCTTGTTTTTATCTTTGTTTTTCTCTCGTTGGTCTCTTTTTTCTCTATAGTTTCTTTTTTTCCCTCTCTTTGTCTAAAATGTATGCTCTTATTTGTAGTGTTTATTTTTATATTTTTAAATTTTAAATCTTTTTTTTATCTTTTATCTTTAAATTTTTTATTATTATTTTAAATTTTTATTTCCTTTTTTTAATTTATATTTTAAATTCCTTTCTATTTCTTATTATTATTTTATCTTTTCAACTTATGATTCTTTTTAAAGGGATATAAACTTTATTTTGGTCCCTTTCTCTTTGCATTCCTTTCATTTCACTTGCTATTTTTTTTTAATATATTAGATATTAAAAATGAGTTATGACAATACTCTTTCATGGTTTTGATTTGTTGACAGTACAATCTATTTCCATGTATTTTTTTTATTGTTATTATTATTATTATTATTATTAAACTTCATTGTATGTATGAGTTTTTTTAATAACAGTCAATGATATATATATATATATATATATATATATGTGTGTGTGTGTGTGTGTGTGTGTGTGTGTGTTCTTAGCAAAATTGTTCATTTATAGTCATTATAGTCTCCATGACAACTAAAACACTCTACTGGTTTAGATTGGTTAAGCCAATTAGTCGACCAATTCCTACAAAACTTTCAGGTGTACTTCATGGATGAAAAAGCAACCGACCAATTTATTTGGTATACCCAAACAATCGACCAACTTGAGCAAATTTCAATTTTATCAATTTTAATCCTGGGTGAATTTTTAGAACCATTTTATGAATCCTTTTAAAAAGCATGTAAAATAAAATGTGTGCATTTATTATAATTTATGCTATAAAATAAGATATTGTAAACTCTAGTGTAAATATAGGACTGAATGTAATAAGACCTCGATGTAAAATGGAAACTTGGGATAAAAAAATGGATAAATGAAAAAAAATATTAAATTATGTTATATGTAATGGAGAGGATGACCTCGATAAATAAATTTAAAGGTATTGATAAAGTTGAAAATAGAATCATGAATTTTGGGTATAAATTTTATATTGTTAGCAAAACTGGTAACAAGCTCTAATGAATAAAAAATAAGACAAGAAAAATGATCTCAAGAAATTAGTGTGGTAATAAAAAATAAAATATAAGAAATAATAATGCAAAGAAAAGGAAAGGATGATGTATAAGCACTATTAAAAATTGGTAATGTTACTGTTGTTGTAACCCATTTTCGGGTCCCCAAAAAAATTAAAATAAAATAAATAGCCAAAAGAGGTTAGAAAAATAACAGGAGGCAGAAACGTTCAGAAAATGGTCAGAAAATTGGTCAAGGAGTATAAAAATACAAAGATTGGATTTTTGACAGTATATTCTTGAAAGATGAGGGCCCTGTTTAGAAGGAAAATTTAAATTTTGAGGAGAAAAGCCCAAATTTGGATGTTTATGGACTTAATTGGATTTATAGGGGATTTGATTGCAAGAACATTTGATTTTTAAGTCAATTTGGGCTTTAATTAGAAGAAATTTAAGTTCTGGGGCCAAAATATATTTTTTAGGAATTTATTAGGTCCAATCAGGGGCTTAATTGCATAAATATTGAAGTTTAATACCCAATTAGGGACTTAATTGAGAAAATCCGAAACCAGGGAACAATTTGGAAAAGGCGCGTAAATAGGGGTGTTGTATTGGATTGATCCGGGTCTAATTGAAGAAATTGAAAACTGGAGGATTAATTTGAAAATGGCGCAGGGAAATCAGGCGACACGTCGCCTGTTACTGTTCACTTTCTTCCTCGAAAAGCTGCCTAAGTGGCTGCTTTCCAGGCGCGTTTTCCGGTTCGTCTGGCCTCCAAATCCGACAAACCGTGCACCAACATGTCCACCTAAAACCCCTTTATCCCGGAGAATGGTCCATTCGGGTTGAAAAATTTAGAAACGGGTCCGTTTATTGGCCCGAAGTGGCCACCTCGGGCAGTCTGCAGCCTTGGATTGCCAAATTCGACAGCTCAAGGTACACACTTTGAACCAGTGGCTTGGATTCCTCGGGTCGAATCAAGGGCTGAAAATTTTCCCCAATGTAGACAATGTTGCCCTCTTGCACCGCCTATAAATAGAATCTCTGTTGAAGACCTGGGGGAGGAGAAAATAAAACGCAAAGTCGGACGAAAACCAGCCATCACTGCCCAGTTTTTCTGCAACCAGCCTCTTCTTCTCTTTCCCTCTCTGCCATTGGCCCTCAGCAACCACCACCATCATCACTCGTCTTCTCATCATCATCTTCACCTCAAGCAGCCACCAAAACGTCACACAAGGTGGTTGCATCATCTCTCTCTCCTCTGCAAAACTCTTCTCCTCTATCACCGAGGCCTCCAGCAGCAGCAACAGCAGTAGCAGTAGCCGCAGCAACCATCTTGCAACCGTGAGCTTTCCTTCTCCTCTGCTGGATAGCAGCAGCACCAAAGACCGCCAGGATAGCAGCTCTCCTTTCAGCCGCTCCAACAGTTGCAACCGTGGGCTCTCCTTCTCCTCTGCAGGATCTGTTTTGTTCTTCCTCCAGCGGCGATCAGATCCTGCAACCAGCCTCTCCACTTCCAGCCACGCCGCGAGTCACCGGTCAGATCAGTAGCACTGCCTCCGCCGCGCCAGGTAAAGTCTTCTTCCCCCCCCCCCTCTTGCATCTGTTTGTTGCAGGAGCTTCCCTCCTGCATGCATAATTGTGTTGCATGGAGGAGGAGGGGAGGGGAAAATTAATTCCCCTCCCGATCGTTTGTTGGCATGCTGGGCCAAACCGATTCTGGCCTAGTCATGCATACTGGGCCAGGTCTGGCCCAATCAGAGATGAGAGCTTAAATGGGCTGAGATCGGCCCAATTCCCTCCTAGGCCGAGATCGGCCCAATCCCAATTCCCTCCTAGGCTGAGTCTGACCCATTTATTTGGGTCAGCCCAGCCCATATAATATATTATATTATATATTATAAATTATTATATATTATATGATAAATGCGTGTATATATATTATAAAATAAAAAAAATATTCTGAAAAAATCTTTGAAAATATTGTTGATTTTCCTGCATATTTTTGTCAAAAGGGTTTAATGTTGGTTTGTATTTTTATACTATAAAGATACAAATCCAGTACTAAAATACCCGGTTTTCGTCAAAACATCAAAGATTTTCAAAATAAAAAAATGTTTTTTGCTTCCAAAAAATTCTAAAAAATCCTTAAAAATATTGTTGATTTTTCCTGCATATTTTTATTAGGGTGGATTAATATTGGTTTGTATTTTTATACCGTAAGAATACAAACACAGTATTAAAATACCCGATTTTCGTTAAAACATAAAAAAAAATATTTTCCAAAAAAATGTTTTTTGTTTTAAAATATGGCCTAGTCTCTCCAATATATATATATATATATATATAAGTATTATAACATCATATTTTTATACAACAAAGGAAATTTTCTAAACAATATATGTATTAGCATGCATTTTGGCTTTAATAACTAGTTTATTCAAGCCATGAGAACTAGGCCAATATTTCAAAAAATTTTAAAAATTCTTTTTGTTTTCTTTTAGTATTTGGGACTAAGAATTTATACGTAAAACGTATTCCTAATGTTATTAATAAAGTTTTGGTATAGATATTAGAACGGTTAGGATTTTACCCGATAAGATAAAGACCTTCTTACCGAGGAGGATTTTTCTTGAACCATAGACAGACCAACAACTAGAAGTACAATAACACCTTAGTTTTTATCAGACAATAAAACAATGCAGCTTACCTTAGGTAAGGCATATTTGGGGTGCTAATACCTTCCCTTTACGCAACCAGTCCCCGTGCCCGATCTCTGTGACCAGTTAGGGTTCCTAGTGACCAAAATACTAGGTGGCGACTCCCATTCCATTTTCTACCAGTAAAAGACAAGAATTTTCTTGTCTTCCCAATATCTGCCACATAGAAATAGACATACATTTTTTATTAAAATGGAAACACTAGATTTTCGCCGCGACGCCGCACTCGTGTGACAACTGTGAAATGACAGCAAGCCCGATAAAGAAATAAAAGTGGAAAATATAAAATAGATTTATTTTCAAATAAAGAAATGGTCCGAAGATTTTAGTGGAATGCTTGATACAATTTATGTAATGAATTGTATGTTAATTGCGGTAATAGGAATATATATATATATATATATATATATATATATATATATATATATATATATCGGCCGATGCATTTGAATGCATGGTTATCTGTTATTGTATGAATAAATGAACATACTCTATGTGAATGGTAGATTTGGATTTTAATAGATGATTATGACATTTAAAAAGGACACATTAAATTCTATGAGTTTGCTTTGTTACTGGCTTGTAAATATGCGTTAAATGAAAGTTGGGATAAGGTTCCTAGGTTGATTAGAAGTGCTTACTATGATTGAAAATCTTGTGGGTATAGGAGAGAGTATGGGAGCTGGATAATACACTAGTGGAACAGGATCTATACATGCTTAAGGTATGTGCATGACACCTTGATTGTTAGAATCTTTAAATGAAGTTTTGTATATATGTCATTCTTTTTTATGTTAAGGAATATTTTTTTCTTATAAAATAGGGATATGGCATGATGTATGGGATTTGGTTCTTCTACCTCCTAGTAAGAGTGTTGTTAGTTGTCATTGAGTTTATAAGATCAAGACTAATTCTAACAGGTTTATTAAGTAATACAAAGCTAGGTTAGTTGCAAAAGGATACTCTCAATAGTATAGTATGAATTATGAGGAAACATTTGCTCATGTTGCAAAAATAACTACTAGCATACTCTTATTGCAGTAACTTCGGTTCGTTAGTGGCATATCTCTCAACATAATGTTAAAAATGCTTTTTTGAATGAAGATCTTCAAGAAAATATTTATATGGTTCCCTCTCCTGGTGTTTCACATGACTCTAGGTATGTTTGCAAGCTCAAGAAAGTATTATATGGTCTCAAACAAGCACCTCGTGCTTGGTTTGAGAAATTAATTGTTATGATCTCTTCTTCTGAATTTCTTTCTAATAGTCATAATTCTGCTCTTTTTGTTAAGTGCATTGACGTAGGTTGTATCATTCTGTCTTTATATGTTGATGACATAATTATTATTAATGATGACATTGATGGTATTTTAGTTGTGAAGACAGAGTTAACTAGATAGTTTGAAATGAAGGATTTGGATTCTCTATGACATTTTTTGGGTTTTGAGGTAACCTGATCACTTAGAGGTTATCTTCTTTCTCAGTTGAAATATGTTACAGATTTTCTTGAGCATGCTAAACTTACTAATAATAACATTGTAGATACTCTCATTGAGATTAAAGCAAAGTATTCTTCTTTTGATAGTTTACCTTTATCGGATCCTACTTTAAACCGCATTATTATTGAGAGTTTGGTAAAACTCACTATTACTCGTCCACATATTACAAATGTTGTTCAAGTTGTTAATAAGTTTGTTGCTTCTCCTACTACCATTCATTAGGCAATTGTTCTTTGTATTTTATGATATCTTCCGGATATAGTTTTTCAAAATCTTTTACTTTCATTCACCTCTTCCTTGGAGTTGTGTACATACTCTGATGTTGATCATGGTAGTGATCCCACAAATCACAAGTCTATTATTGGTTTTTGCATCTTTTTAGGTGATTATCTTATTTCTTGGAAAAACGATAACTAATTTATAGTTTCTTAATCTTTAACTGAAGCAGAATATCATGTTATATCATCTATTACTAAAAAGATTGTTTGGTTACATTGGTTACATGCATATATGAGAGTTTTCCTTTCTTATCTCACTTCTATGTATTTTGACAACCAAAGTTCTATTTAGATTGCTCATAACTCAATTTTTTATAAACGAACTAAGCACATTAAGATCGGTTGTCATCTCACTCGTCATCATCTTAAACACGACACCATTACTTTGCCTTTTATTTCTTTTTTTTTTGGCAGATTGCAGATTTCTTTATCAAGTCTCATTCTATTTTCCGTTATTATTTTCTAGTCGACAAACTCTCGATGCTTGTAATTGCCACATCATGAGTTTGAGGAGATATATTAAGAAATATAGGGTTATTTTGTTTTATTTATTAAGGATAAAATAATATTTTTAGTTTATTTTTCAGTTTATCTTATATATAATCTCTTTATATTTAAACTTATTTTTTTTCCTTTAGATCATAGTGATTATACAGTATCAATAAAACATTACCCTTTTCCTCTTTTATTTTTGTATTTCTCTTATTTTTTTAGATTAATAAACAATCCCCTCCATCCCAGGCGAAGCGTGTCTTTGGTGAAGAAATGATTTAGTTCTAGCATCCATTTTCTTTCTTGTCTTCTCTTTACTCTCTCCTCAATGTATTGTGGAAAAAACATATATTATGGCCGTCCAAAGTGATGCACGAAACGAGTCATGGTGTATAACCCACTAGAATTTGTTTTTGTGTTGCTAGTTTATATGTCAAAATAATAAAATTTTATATATAATGTGAGAAAAATACCACTTTTTTTTCTTTGTTTTCTTTTGAGGACTCTGTGGAGAGTGATATATATATATGAAACAATCTATGTACAAAAGCCTCCAAGTAAAGACGCAGAGCAAAAGGCAAGCTTTTTATCTTCTTTGCCCAGGTACCTCCAGCTCCATATATTTAATAAAATGACAGGTACCAGCTCGGTTGCATCATAGAAAAGGGAATCAAATTGAACTTCCTTTAATGTTTTTTTTCTTTCTTTTCATGTGCATTGCAATCCCACTGCCGAACTATATAGAGCAAGTCTATACATCTTTAGATACAAACAAATTGTAAATAATATTCATATATGTGAAAATTACTTTTTTTTCACACACTCATAAAATCGTTTATTGATTGTGGGATCAAAATTCATTACTTATATAATTTGCCACATCAATTTATATGAGAGACTTTAACGTTGTAATAATGAATATGGTCATCATCACTGACATGCTATGTATTGTAAGAAAAAAACAAAATAAAAAAACTTTAATATATTAAAAATTTATAATTTAATTTTTTATTTCTTATCTAATTTTTTCTTCATATGGTAAAAAGGACATAAATTGATGAGAATTATTTTATATTGTATAAAAGTTAGGTGATAATAACTTTTTTTCTCATTTGAAGTTGAGCTAAATTTTCTTATTAAAGCATGTTTGTTTTTTGCGTTTTAAAAATGCTTTCAAAAACATTTCAAAATTTATTTATTTATTTTTATTTTAAATTAATATTTTTTTGATGTTTTGGTATTATTTTGAAGTGATTATATAAAAAATTAATTTTAAAAAGTAAAAAAATATTATCTCAAAAATTAGATGGAGTTCTATTTTTTACGCTTTCTTCTAAAGTAAAGGAATTTCTTTAACTTTAACTTTTTAAAAGATATTTCTAGTTTTATTTTTTTTAGAATATTGGGTTTGACTTCGAGTTAGATCCATGCTTTTAGGTTTGGCTTGACATTCAGATCCAAGGATATTGGATCATCATTAATAATCAGACCCGAGACATTTAAAATGTTCTTTATACTTTTTATATTTGTTTTATATTTTTAAAAATAATTATTATTAATCCATCACAAAGCACGAGCAAATATATTATTGTAAATAATAATATTCATATATGTGAAAATTACTTTTTATTATTACTCATGAAATCAATTATCAATTGTGGGATCAATAATTCATTACTTATATAATTTGCCGCATCTAGTTATAGTGAGAGACTTGAATGTTGTGAGAATGAATATGGTCATTATCACTACATGCTACATATATTATATATATAAAAAACCACCTTTAATATATTAAAAAATTATAATTTAATATTTTCTTTGAAAAAAACAAGTGAAACATCCCTGTTTATAACCTAAATTTTTTATAAAAAATGATTTTTTATTAAAAATTATATGACTAATCTAACTATCATTACAATTTCTATAGTAATTAAATTCTTATAAATATTTATAGTTAAACAAATATAATAATAAAAACATTTATATTATAAAATTTTTATAAAAACAAAATATCATTCAAACATCAATCATTGCACCCGTTAATCTGACCCCAATACAATATAAATTGAAATTATAGTAAATCAACTTCTATATATAATATCACTGCACTATACTATACTACCGTTACTTTGACCTCAAACTAGTAGTTCTGACTAGGGACTCTGGTAGTTCGAGTTTTCTCTCCTGAGGAAGCTTGAAAATATAATAGAAGTAATTTTTTTAAATATGTTTTAACTAGAAATATATTAAAATAATATTTTTTATTTTAAAAAAATTACTTTTTATATTATTATATCAAAACAATTTAAAAATATATAAAAAATTTAAATTTTTATAGAATATGATTTATACCATGTTATCAAACCGCTAATTGCTGCGCAATTATGGCCACACTTCTCTATGTCAATTAATTGTTGCTCTTATTCTAACCCCAAGTCTTTGTATACGTTGGGAAGGCAAAGAGAAGGTGGTGGTTGGAAGGGAGGTCCAATTAATCTTCCCGAAGGCGGATTCTGATTAGATTTTTTTATATAAAAAACAAGATTAATAATATAATATTTATCAATTGTATTATTCTTAAATCTAAATTGCTTCACGTAACCGCGTTTTACTGACAAATTTATTATTATTATTATTATTAAACCTGATTGTATATATGAGTTTTTTTTAATAACAGTAATATATATATATATATGATCTACCAGTTTAGTTTAGTCAAGTCAATTAATCAACTGATTCCTGTAAAATTTTCAAGTATACATCATGAATGAACAAACGCTCAACCAATTTATTTGGTATACCCAAATAATCGACCAATTCAAGCAGAATTCTAGTTTTATCAATTTTAATTCTGGGTGAATTCTTATAACCATTTTATTAATTCTTTTAAAAAACATACAAAGTGAAGTGTGTGTATTTATTATAATTTATGTTATAAAATAAGATATTGTAAACTCTAATGTAAATATAGGACATAAATTGAAAATTTTCTTTTCTCGGAAACCTTTTTCTTTTTAAGATATTGTAAACTCCAGTGTAAATATAAGACATAAATATAAAATAAGATATTCTTGGGTCTCGCTCGGCATCTTTTTTTTTTTAGATATTTATAATTTTATATTTTTTCTTATTTAATTTTTTCTTCATACGGTTAAGAGAACATAAATTGATGAGAATTATTTTATATTGTATAAAAGCTGGGTGATGATAATTGTTTTTTCATTTGAGATTGGGGTAAATTTTCTTATTAAAGCATGTTTATTTTTTGCATTTCAAAAATGCTTTCAAAAACATTTCAATTTTTTTTTATTTTTTTTGTTAATTCAAATTAATATTTTTTATATTTTGATATTATTTTGATGTGATTATATAAAAATTTCATTTTAAAAAGTAAAAAAATATTATCTCAAAAATTAGAGTTCTAATGTTTACGCTTTCTCTTAAAGTAAAGGATTTTCTTTAACTTTAATTTTTTAAAATATATTTCTAATTTTATATTTTTTAGAATATTGGGTTTGACTCCGCAATTACACCTAATGTTTTTGGGTTTAGTTTGTTACTCAGACCCAAAAATATTGGATCATTTTTAGCCGTCAGAACCAAAACATTTAAAATATTCTTTATACTTTTTATATTTGTTTTACATTTTAAAAAGAAATTGTTATTAATTCATTATAAAGCAGGAGTGAATATATTATTGTATATAATATTCATATATGTGAAAATTATTTTTTTTTAATACTCATGAAATCGTTTATCGATTGTGGGATCAATAACTCATTACTTGTATAATTTGCCGCATCTATTTCCAGTGAGAGACTTGAATGTTGTAAGAATGAATATGGTCATTATCACTACATGCTATATATATTGTAAAAAAAATAAAAACAAAAACAAAACACCTTTAATATATTAAAAAATTATAATTTAATATTTTCTTTGAAAAAAAAAGTGAAACATCCCTGTTTATAACCTATAATCTTTATAAAATATTATTTTTTGTTAAAAATTATATGACTAATCTAACTATCATTACAATTTCTATACTAATTAAATTCTTATAAATATTAATAGTTAAACAAATATTATAATAAAAAAAAATTGTATTATAATTTTTTTAAAAAAGAATATCATTCCGTCTTCAATCACTGCACCCGCTAATCTGACCCCAATATAACATCTATTGAAATTATAGTCAATCAACTTATGTATATAATATCACTGCACTGCACCTGTTACTCTAACCCCAAACTAGTAGTTGTGATTAGGGACTTTAGCAGTTCGAGTTTTCTCTCCTGAGAAAGCTTAAAAATATAATAAAAGTTATTTTTTAAAGTATTTTTTAACTAGAAATATATTAAAATAATATTTTTTTTAAAAAAATTAGTTTTTATATTATTATATCACAACAATTTTAAAAAATATAAAAAAAAAATTAATTTTTATAGAATATGATTTATACCATGTTATCAAACCGTTAATTGCTGCGCAATTATGGCCACACTTCTCTATGTCAATTAATTGTTGCTCTTATTCTAACCCCAAGTCTTTGTATACGTTGGGAAGGCAAAGAGAAGGTGGTAGTTGGAAGGGAGGTCCAATTAATCTTCCCGAAGGCGGATTATGATTAGATTCTTTTATATCTAAAACAAGATTAATAATACAATATTTATCAATTGTATTATTCTTAAATCTAAGTAGCTTCACGTAACCACGTTTTATAGCTTCACGTAACCACGTTTTACTGTATGATTAGACAAATTTATTATTATTATTATTAAACTTGATTGTATATATAAGTTTTTTTTAATAACAATCAATTATATATATATTCTTAGTAAAATTAGTTTTTTATAGTCATTATAATTTTATTAACAACTAAAACGGTCAACCAGTTTAAATACTCATGAAATCGTTTATCGATTGGGGGATCAATAATTCATTACTTATATAATTTGTAGCATCTATTTATAGTGAGAGACTTGAATGTTGTGAGAATGATTATGATTATTATCAGTACTGAAATGCTATATATATTGTAAAAAAAACAAAAAAATCTTTAAAATATTAAAAAATTATAATTTAATAGTTTCTTTGAAAAAAACAAATTAAACATCTCTGTTTATAACCTAAAATCTTAATAAAAAATGATTTTTCATTAAAAATTATATGACTAATCTAACTATGATTACAATTTCTATACTAATTAAATTATTATAAATATTAATAGTTAAATAAATATTATAATAAAAACAATTATATTATAAAAATTTTATAAAAAAAAATATTATTCCGACATCAATCACTGCACCGTTACTCTTATGCCAATATAATATTAATTGAAATTATATTATCAATGCACCACCCGTTACTCTGACCCTAGACTAGTAGGAATCGATACACGCTAAATATGAGGTTAGGGTCATCATATGTCCATAATGAGATAACTTGGTTTAGCCAATATAATCTTTTTCATTTTCCTTTACTTCTTTTTTTCTGGTTAGGTTTTCATACGTCTTGAGTGGGACGCTGATTAGGACTCAACTATAAAACCATAAAGCAACCATAAACTAAAATAAAAAAAATTCAAAAGTTACTAAAAAACCAGTACCACATACAAAGAAATTATCTATCATTTCCCTTCCTTTCCTTTCTTATCAATTGAGACATGCAGCTTCCTTCAGGACCCTATACATAACTATTTTTGTGGTTAGGTCACCCTTTTTTTTTTTTTTTAGATTAACGTGGGTGTCCGGGCCAGCTTATGTGCACCTTGACTAATCCCACGGGCCCTGAAGTTAACGACTATATCAGCCTCCAGTGGCCATCATATGAGCAACCTATAGTTCGAACCTGAAACTACAGAGAAAGCAAACCTCTTGATCCTAAACTTTTACCACTGGGTCACCACCTAGATGGTTCATCACAGAGGTCACTCTCTTCATCACATGGCAACGCGTGTCTTTGGTGAAGAAATGATGTAGTTCTAGCATCCGATTTTCTTTCTTCTCTTCTCTTCACTCTTTCCTCAATATATTGTGAGTAAACAAACAAATTGTGGTCGCCCAATTTAAGGGATGCACGAAACAAGTCATGGTGTGCACCTCACTAGAATTAGTTTTTGTGTGGCTAGTCTATATGTTAAAGTAATAAAACCCTCTAGAATTTTATATGTGATGTGAGAATAATACCATGTTTTCTTTTTCTTTTTTCCCTTTGAAGACTCTGGAGCTATAGATACGAAACAATCTATGTACAAAAGCAAGCCTTCAAGTTCTAGAGTCAAAATATAATTTTTTAGAGTTAATTTGGTCAAATCAAGGGTTTAATTACATAAATATTGATAGGTATAAAAACCATCAACATTAAAATGATGGATATATTATAAAGATGAAATTAACTTCATTACTTTGACTAAATTTAATATTGCTTCTAACCTTTTACTTTATACAAAGGTCATTATATATATATATAGTAAGTTATTGAATAAAATTAAATTGTGCAGGCTTGTTTTGTACAACTCATGTATAATAAATTAAAATATATAGTATATCTTATTATATTAATTTTAACCCCTTAACAAATAATCATAACTCCACCCCTGATTCTAGCATCCATTTTCTTTCTTGTCTTCTTTTCACTATCTCCTCAATGTATTGCGGAAAAACAATATTATGGCCGTCCAAAGTGATGCACGAAACGAGTCATGGTGTATAACCCACTAGAATTTGATTTTGTGTTGCTAGTCTATATGTTAAAATAATAAAACCCTCCAGAGTTTTATAAGTAATGTGAGAATAATACCAGGTTTTCTTTATCTTTTTTCTTTTGAGGACTCTATAGAGCTATGTTAAAATAATATAAAAAAATCAGAGGTCAAATGCCTTACCTAACTCTGTAATAGTTGGCAAGTCCAAATCACTCGTCAGTCAGCGTGTAAGCAAGCCACCATGTTTGGGCGGCACATACAGCTTCCTTCAGGACCCTAGACGACCTTTCTTTGTTGTCATCGAAATCATCTTGTCATCCTCTTCATCCCATGGCAACGCGTGTCTCTGGTGAAGAAATGATGTAGTTCTAGCATCCGATTTTCTTTATACTCTTCTTTTCTCTCTTTCCTCAATGTATTAATTGTGGGGAAAAAAAAATGTGGTCGTCCAAATTAAGTGATGCACGAAACGAGTCATGCATATATGGTGTATACCTCTATATGTTAAAATAATAAAACCCTCTAGAATTTTATATGTAATGTGAGAGTAATACCACTTTTTCTTTTTTCTTTTGAGGACTCTGTGGAGCTATATATATGAAACAATCTATGTACAAAAGCAAGCCTTCAAGTAATTAAAGACGCAGAGCAAAAGGCAAGCTTTTTATCTTCTTGGCCTAGGTACCTAGATCCAACTCCATATATTTAATAAAATGACAGGTACCAGTTCGGTTGCATCAATGAAAAGGTAATCAAAATGATCCATTAATCTTGCACTCTGTAGTCTGTATAGTTTCTTCCTATTTGAGCTTGGAAATATTCCCAATTAACTCTGATTCGCCTTGAATTCATTTTGCTTGTAACATTGCAAGATTATAACGTGTACTAATTTTATCAGTTTGGGTTCCCTCCAACTAAATATTTGATAACTGGCACCATTTCACAGTGGATAACGTACAGCATTTGCGTTTAGATGTTTGTTTTCACATTTCAGCTTGTCTTTAATTAACGGTAGTACTATTTCAGGTTAGCAGGCAAGGTGTCAATCATAACCGGCGGCGCAAGCGGCATAGGAGCAAGTGCAGTGCAACTTTTCCATGAAAATGGTGCTAAGGTCGTTATTGCCGATATCCAAGACAACCTAGGCCAAGCCCTAGCTCAAAAACTTGGTGAAGATGTTTGCTACATCCACTGTGATGTTTCAAACGAAGATGAAGTTAGCGATCTTGTTGACGCCACCGTTAAAAAGTATGGTAAGCTTGATATAATGTATAACAATGCAGGCATCCTGGGTCGCCCTTTAGGAACCATTTTGGACACCCCGAAATCAGAATTAGACCGCCTAATAGGTGTAAACCTGGTAGGTTGTTTCCTTGGAGCCAAACATGCAGCCAGGGTCATGGTAACCCAAGGTCAGGGTTGCATTTTATTCACCGCCAGTGCTTGTACAGCTATTGGTGGACTTTCAACTCCCGCTTATGCAGTGACCAAACATGGTATCGTTGGGTTAGCGAAAAACTTAGCGGCTGAGTTAGGGCAGTATGGTATAAGAGTAAATTGTGTTTCGCCATTTGGAGTAGCATCCCCCATGTATGAGGGATTTTCAGCAGATACTGCGCCAATGATAGAACAATTACTGGGACAAATGGGTAATCTAAAGGGGAAGATTCCCAAGGTGGAAGACATGGCAAGGGCCGCACTATACTTGGCTAGTGATGAAGCAAATTATGTGAGTGGGCTCAATCTTGTCGTGGATGGTGGGTTCAGTGTTGTTAATCCTACAATGATGAAAGCTCTCTCCGGTTCTACACGATTATAAGTTGATCTCGTTGATGTGCTTCTTTCTTGGTTTCAAATAATTAGCAGAATTCTCAATGCATTCGGAAATGTGTTGAAGAATTTTTTAATTTGTAAAAGTATTTTTTTATTAAAAATATATAATAATAATATTATTCTCAAAAAACCATTTCGTCTAAAAGTTTAAATTACTAGTAACAATTTCAAAATATAATTTATATTATTTTCTAACACATATTAGACATATACAACATATTTCAGCAGCTTTTTAATTCAGTTTTTTTATTAAAAATGAAAAAATATAATATAAAAATATTAAAACATTCCCATAATCTTTTTAATTACATAACATAATCATTTTATTGTTATAATTAATAATAATTTATGTTTAAAATTACAGTAAAATTCTCAAGCCATTTAGTTTTTTTTATAAATTGTGTGAGTTCATAGTCAATACATTTTTGTCGCCTCGTTTTTCTTTTTTTCTTTCTTTTTAATGTGCATTGCAATCCCACTGCCGAATTATATAGAGCAAGTCTATACATCTTTAGACACAAACAAATTGTCAATAATATTCTTATATGTGAAAATTACTTTTTTTTCATACTCATAAAATAGTTTATTGATTGTGGGATAAAAATTCATTACTTATAGAATTTGCCACATCTATTTATAGTGAGAGACTTGAACGTTGTAATAATGAATATGGTCATTATCACTGACGTGCTATGTAATGTAAGAAAAAAACTAAAAAAAAAACTTTAATATATTAAAATTTATAATTTAATATTTTCTATGAGAAAAAACAAGTTAAACATCCCTGTTTATAACCTAAAATGTTTATAAAAAATGATTTTTTATTAAAAATTATATGACTAATCTAGCTATCATTACAATTTCTATACTAATTAAATTCTTATAAATATTAATAGTTAAATAAATATTATAATAAAAACAATTATATTATAAAATTTTCATTAAAAAAAATATCATTCTGACATTAATCACTGCACCTGTTATTTACCCAAACTAGTAGTTGTAATTAGGAACTCTAGCAGATCTTGTTTTCTCCGCTAACCATAGAATTAATTAATTGCTGTGCAATTATGGCCACACTTCTCCATGTTAATTGTCTATTAATTGTCTCTGTATACGTTGGGAAGGGGAACGTGGTGGTTGTGAGGGAGGTGCAATTCATCTTCCCGAAGGTGGATTCTGATTAGATTTTTTTATAAAATAAGATTAATAATACAATATTTATCAATTGTATTATTCTTAAGTCCAAGTAGCTTCCTGTACCCGCGTTTCACTGCATGGTTAACAAATATATTATCTCTTAAAAAAAATTGTAAAAATCAATTAAAAAAATTGTAAAATTCAATTAAAAAAAATTATTAAATGATGAAAGTAAAAAAAGAAAAACAAATCTAATCATACTAATTTTTTTAAAAAAATAACAATACAAAAATTAAAGTTCAAAGATCAAAATAACTACAATTATTAATAAATAATACCATTATTATTATTATTATTATTAACATTCCTATTAATATTCTTACTATTTTAACAACTTACACCACAATTATTACTATTATCATTATCACTATCATTACAACAACTATTATTAATATTTGTATTATCATCACTTTTTTTCTTTATCTTTTTCTCTCACATCATTATTAATAGTAATAGCAACAATAGCAGTATTGTTACCACTATAACACTACATAGAACTAATATTTTTATTATCATTATCTTTTCTACTATTACTGCTACTACTATTACTACATCATCATCATTGTCGCACGTGCGCTGCATCTCTGGCGAAGACATCCACCCTCAATTTTTGTTTTCTATTCATTTGGAAAATATGTGGGGACAAGGAATTCTTGTCTTTTGTTAGTGGAAAAATAGAATGAGAGTCGCCATCTAGTAATTTGGTCACTAGGAAACCTAATTGGTCTCAAAGATTGGGTACGAAGACTGGTTGCATAAAAGGAAGGTATTAGCACCCCAAATACATCCTACCTAAGGTAAGCTGCATTGTTTATTGTCTGATAAAATTTAAAGTTTTGTTGTGTTTTGTAGTTGTTGGTCCGTCTATAGTTTAAGAAAAAATTCTTTTCGGTAAAGAGATCTTTATCTTATTAGGTAAAACATAACCGTTCTAACGTCAACAAATAATTTAATATCCGGAATACATCTTACGTATAAGGTCGTAACCCTAGATATTAAAAGAAAACAAAATAATTTTTTTTTGGAATTTTTAAAATATTGGCTAGTTCTCGTGACTTTAATAAACTGATTATTAAAACCAAAATGCATACTAAAACTTTTTTTATTGTTTGAAAATACAATATGATTTATTTATTTATTTATTTTTAGAGAGTCTTGGCCGTATGCATAAAAACAAAATATTTTTTTTATGTTTTGACAAAAACCAGATATTTTAATATCGGATTTGTATCTTTATATTATAAAAATACAAACCGATATTGATCAAAATACAGTAAAATATTTAATAAAAATTACAGATTTTTTGAAATAATTTGTGAAGAATTTGTTGTTTTGGGCTGGGTCCAGTAGGCTTAGCCGGGTCACTGGCCCAAACCAGTGACCCGGATTCCCACCAGCGTGTGTGAATAAGTCACGCACGCTTGCTACAGCCACCTTGTAATTAAATTCTAAGTGCACAGTGTTTTGTGCATTATCTTGCAAAGATGGAGTTACCTGGAAGCAAGACTCAAGCAGCAGCATGTTTTGGACCTATATTTTCCCCTTTTTGTTTGCTTTTCCTCCGATTCCTCTAGTTCGTCATCTTCTTTTGTTTTTCCTTGCTACTTGTATTCGTGTTTTTTTCATTTTCTCTGAGCTTGATCACGGATACTAAAGTTTTGAGAAAGGTTCAACAGCCCCTCTCCTTTGCAGTTGCAGACGAAGAAACTATGTGAAGGGTTGTTCCAGCATTGCTTCCTCTCCTTGGTTTTGTATTCTCTCCTTCCTTTCTTCACTCTGCCTCCCTGTTTTTTTTTTTCTTTTCTGCCTCTCTGTTTCTCCTCCATTCTCCTCTGTTTTCTTCCTCACGCTTTCCCTCTTTGTCTCGTCTTTCACTACTAGAAATTCGCTTAATAGCAACAGAATCACCGACGGAATATTTCTGTAGGTATTTTTCGGTCGAAATTACCGACGGAATATTTTTGTCCGTCATTCGGTCGGTAATTACTGACGGTTGTATTCCATCGGTAATTACCGATCGAATTACAGACAGAAAGTTCAGAATTAAGGAAAAAAGGGTGGGTCGCTAACGTGGAGGTTTTAACAGGTGATTTTTCCGACAGAATCACCGACGGATTCAAAACAGGTAACCCGTACATGTGATGTGACCGATTCACCGTAAAAAATACCGACGGAATCACCAAGGGATTTGAAATAGCAAATCTGTACGGGTGACGTGACCGGTTCACCGTCAAAAATACCGACGGAATCACCAAGGGATTTGAAAAGCAAGTCCATGTGGTGACGTGTCTATTTTCCCGTCAGAATTACCAACAGAGTCGCCGATGGTGTTATTCTGTCGATGAGGCCATCAGAAAAAGTGAATATATGGCCACTCTGCGCCGACCCTCTCCTACCCCATTTCTCCTTCTTCTTCCTAATCCTAACTCTCCCCATCTGCAAATAACCAGCCCCCCCTCACCCGAAAAGAAAAAAAAATCTTCCTCATCTCAACACAACAAGTTATTTCTTGAAGTTTTGTGGTCACAACATCCGTGTTCTGATTTACCGACGGATTTTATCAATTTTTGTAAGTAATTCTATCTTTTTAAATTTTAACATTTAAATGTCAATTTTATTGTTTTTTTAGTATATGTATTTTTGTTAGTAGATGTACATGTTTTATTGATATTTCTCAAACAAACTTGTAGTATATGAATGTATAATTTTATACCTGTTATGGTTTGTTTTAGATTTTGTAAGATTGTATTTGTTTGTAAATTGTTAAAACTTTGTGGAATTACCGAATTACATGTTCTGTTTTGAAATAATTAATAGCTTGCTTAATGGGTCCTTTTTAAGTTTTATCGATGGTATTGCAGAGTGGTAATTTCTGTTAATTTATATATATTAATTTGTATGGACATTGATAAATGATAATGAATATTTAATATTTATGAGAAGTTGTGATTGGTTTGTTGGATAATCTCGAGGTAAAGTAATATTTTTGCAAGTTTATTTACCTAACTTAGTTAATTAATACATGATGTCATCATAATTTTATAGAGGTTCGATAGAAGTCATGGATGATCGTTCATAATTTTATAGAGGTTCGATAGAAGTCAGGTTCGATAGTTAATTAATACATGATGTCATCATAATCAGGTAAGCAAAAGTTTCCTGGTTTTGGTTTGACCCATAATTGGGTAAAGCGAAGTATCTTTTGAGAGCTTCCTTATTGGAAGACCAATCTTCTCTGCCATAACCTTGAGGTCATGCACATCGAAAAGAACGTGTTTGAGAATATTTTCAACACCGTCATGGATGTGAAGGGGAAGACAAAGGACAACATGAAGGCTAGATTGGATATAGCTTTATACTGTAACCATAAAAATATGGTGTTGGTTTATGAGGAGTCACGGGTTGCAAAACCAAGGGCAAGCTTCGTGTTAGAGAAAAACGCACAACTGCTAGTCTACAAATGGCTTAAGAGTCTGCGTTTTCTAGATGGACATGCATCGAACATATCAAGGCTTGTTAACATAGAGGACTGCAGATTGTATGGAATGAAGACTCATGACTACCACATGTTTATGCAAACACTCATCCCATTTGCTTTTCGTGATTTGTTGCCAAAGGGAATATGGGATGCACTGACGGAGATCAGTTATTTGTTCAAAGATATATGCTCCAACAAGTTGAATGTTGAGCACATTGAGAGGCTTCAAACGAATATCATCGAGACACTATGCAAACTTGAGATGATATTCCCTCCTCTATTTTTTGACTCAAAGGAGCATCTCCCTATACATCTACCGTTCGAGGCAAAAGCTGGAGGACCGGTCCAGTATAGATGGATGTACCCATTTGAATGGTTAGATATTATAGTTGCAATGGAATTCATATCTAAAAGTATTTTCTATGTTTTTCTTAATTTGAAATACTTGAATTGTAATTCAACGCAGGTACTTGTTTAATCTCAAGAAAAAGGTTAAGAACAAGGCGCATGTTGAGGCTTCGATATCTGAAGAGATCTCAACATTTATCTCGTACTATTTCGAACCTCATTTGAGAACAAGAATCAATTGCGTTCCACGACATGATGATGGCAGTGAAGTGCCTTCCAGTGGGAACTTGTCAATATTCTCCAATACTGGACGACCCACACCTAAAAATGTCGTTGAAGATTGCGATGAAGGTGATGACAATTCAATTGATGAGGAAGAACAAGAAAATTTCGACTAACTATCAAAATGAAGCCCTATGTAAAACCCTTTTTCTCATGTAATTTAGATTATGGATGATATATTTTGTAACAAAAAATATTTACTGTTTAAGCAATGTTGTTATTGTTTTATGTAATGGACAGTTTATCAGTTAAGTTTTTGCAGGAAGGTAAATAGGCAATACAAATACAACCTTTCCTGTAAAATGCAAACTTACCGACGTCCATACTGACGGATTGCCATCCGTCGGCATCTCACAGAGAGTTTGAAATTAATTACGTGAAATGCCACAATCACCGACGCCTTTACCGACGGATTCACTGACACCCACACCGACAGATTAAAGTCCATCGGCATTTCACAGAGAGTTCGAAAATTATTACACGAAATGCCACAATCACCGACGACGTGACCGATGTAATTTTTTCCGTTGGCATCTCACAAAGCGTTCGAAAACAATTACGCGAAATGCCACAATCACCGATGCCTTTACCGACGGA
This sequence comes from Populus alba x Populus glandulosa, assembly GCA_033617975.1. Classification (NCBI taxonomy): domain Eukaryota; kingdom Viridiplantae; phylum Streptophyta; class Magnoliopsida; order Malpighiales; family Salicaceae; genus Populus; species Populus alba x Populus glandulosa. The sequence continues at coordinate 21,271,858 of CM066148.1, forward strand.
TTCACCGACACCCACACCGATGGATTTAAATCCGTCGGCATCTCACAGAGAGTTCGAAAAAAATTACGCGAAATGCCACAATCACCGACAACATCCCCGATGTTATTAAGGCCGTCGGTAATTTGTCAGTTGCCAAATTTTACCGATAAAAATACCAACAGAATGTGCGAATTCCAAAGGGTCTGCATTGAATGAACCTCTGACCGAGTCAGATTACGGACGAACTGCGAAAAATATGGAGGGTAATTAAAATTTTCGGTGCAAAATTCAAAAATTGCCAATGGATTTTTAGCACCTTACCGACGGATTTAATTTAAATAATAATAATTTTTTATATCCGTCGGTGACTTCGTCGGTAAAAATGCCCTATAAGTTCTTGCGGCCGCCCCTTCAGTTCATTTTTTCTTCTCCTCCGTTTCTCACCTTAAAATTTCGATTTTTTTCCTCTCAAATCTTCAAGTTTTGTTGAATGTCTAGCAATCTTGGTTGTGAATCTTCATCACATTCAAAGGTATGTGTTTTTTTCAAATTCATTTTATTTTATTTTATTTATAGTTATTTTTATTCTTTTTATGTTTTGTTGTATTTTTTTGTAATGTAGATAAAGTTTTTGTTTCAACACATTATTAAGGTATGCATATTTATTCCCTAAAGTCTATAGTTTTTTTAAAAAATTTATTGAATATTTGTTATTGTTGTATTGGCATAATTGTTGTTAGTTAATTTGTTGAATATTTGTTGTTACTGTTGAATTTACCTTAGAATTAGTAATTGCATATGTTGGAATAATTAGTAATTTTACTCTATTATTGCATGATTTGTATTTAATTGTTTCCATTGTTTTTAATTGTTAGTTTATAATTTTTTTTTAATTTATTGAATATATTTTATTTTTGTATTGACATAATTATTGAATAATTTGTTGAATTATAATTGTTAATGTTGAATTTACCTTAGAATTAATAATTGGATATGTTGGAATAATTAGTAATTTTTTTTATATTATTGCATGATTTGTGTTTAATTGTTTCCATTGATTTTAATTGTTAGGCTATAATTCTTTTTTAATTTATTGAATATATTTATTTTTTTATTGCCATAATTATTTAATAATTTATTGAATTAATATTGTTAATGTTGAATTTACATTAGAATTAGTAATTGAATATGTTGGAAGAATTATTAATTTTACTCTAACATTGATGATTTGTGTTTAATTGTTTCTATTTATTTTGAATTTATTGTTTTGTTGTATTGGCGTAATTATTGAATATGTTGGAATAATTAGTATAGATTGGGTCAATTGGTTGTGGCTATTGTTAATATTTGCAGGTTTGTGGATTTGGTTAGTATCTAGTATAGGGGAGGTGCTGTCGAATTTTTTTTAACATTTGAATTTATTTATATAATTATTTATATAAAATTAGGTAGATGCGCATAATAAAAACCAGAGCTGGTCGTTCACGTCCGGTCGAATCAAGTTCGTTTAGCAGCGAGGATGATATTTCCTTAGGTGCCTCTCAAGAAGAGGCACCTACACCACCTGCGTCGTCAACCGATGCTGCCTCTTCCAGCGCTGGTTTACAGCGTAGAAGCGGCGTGCCTTCGCAGCGGAATCAAGTTACCTGCAAGTACGAGGCACAGTGGAAGGACGATCTTTCAATGTAAGTTTGTTAAGGTTTTAGTTTTTTTTAAGAAAAAAACAAATTTAAAACATAATTTATGAAGTAATCACTATTTCATTAATTTCATTTCTTTTCAGGTTCACAAACATTGAGGCCGCCCGAGTAATATCATCGGCGTTTAAAGCGTCGATGAAGATTCCATTGTTTCAATGCAGTCAGCTATCCAGGCATCCTGAATGGATGCCTCAAATCAATGCATGGTTTTCCAGATTTGAGTTCGTGTTAATATATAATTTTCAGCTTATATCTAATAAATTCTTAATATAAATGTAAATAAATTATTGACGTTTTAAAAAATTAATTTTTTATACACAGAATCGATTCTGCTTGGACGATGAACATAACATTGTTGTAAGGAGGGTGTGGGAAAATCACGCGGCAAATAGGTAACATCGAAAACAATACAACTTTTTTTTTACATAAAAATTTATGTTTCGAAATGTAATTTTTGCTTGCGTGAATAAGGTTGCGTGATTTTTGGTACGAAGCCCAAAAAAAGGCAAAACAAACTGCGAGGGATAAGGGGTTCCAAGGCTGGAACGATGTTGCGGTTTGGAGGGATTTCAAACCTATATACATCCCGGAAGATATATGGCCGCACTATCTTCAGCACGTGACATCTGAGCGGTTCACACGATGCTCATAGTCCGGTGCTGGCAACCGGAATCGGCCAATTCATGGCTTAGTGACAACGTACACCGGCGGCTCCGTTCCGTTTGCTGCACATACGAAACAGATGGTAAGATTAATTTAAATGAAATATATCGTTCAATTAATTTGTTGTTAATAAATTTTTTTCATTATAGGCTACGTCTCTTGGGCGTGAGCCGAGCCCTATGGAGCTGTTTGTGGAGACGCACGTGCAGAGTCAAGACCGCCAAAAGGGGGCGCAACTGTTCGTTGACAGTCGTGCTCAACATTTTGTGGTATGTTTGTTCAACCATTTTATTTTGTAAGTTATTATTATGTTTATTGAATTGAATATGATGATTACTTTTTTTATTTTCAAGAGACCTATAATAATCGGTTGAGGGAGAGATACGGGGACGATCCATCGACCCATCCAGAATTCGATCCGGATTTGTGGATGGAGGCTGGATCGTCAGGTAGACTCGATAAAAATCGAGTTTATAGGCTTTCCAACACTACGGCTGACAACTTGCGGTCAACTCGTAGTGCTTCAACCGTCGGGAGCTCCCAATCAGTATCGAGCTCCCAATCTAAGGAGTTCATGGTCTTGCAGCAACACACGGCTCAGCTCACCAAAAAATACGACCACCTATCAAAGGCGTACACACAAGTCAAAGAACAACAAAGAGTGATGTACGAACAACAAAGAGCGGAGTCCGAACAACACAGAGCGGAGTCTGAACAACAAAGAGCAGCCTATGAAGAGCTTCGTCAAATGATCATGAACATGGAACAAGGTGGAATATGTGCGCCTAATCCTTTTTGGCCGTATAACCGCCAGCCTCCTCCTCCTCCAGCTCCACCTTTATATTAATTTTTAATAAACATTATTTACATTTAAAATTCCATTTAATGTTTTTTTGAAACACATACATTTTGTAATGAATATTATTTAACTTTAATTTTTTGTTTTTGATGCTTAATATAAATTTGATTTGCATAATTGGTTTTTATTACCATTAATTTATACCATTTTAATGTGTTCTAAATAATTTTAAAAAAACAAAATTTAAAAAAAAACAATTACAAAGGGCTTTATCGACGAACTCCATCCGTCGGTATTCGACACAAACACCGACGAATATCCAGACGGACACATTCAGTCGGTATTCCATACACTCATCGATAGATTTACCGACGAACATAATTCATCGGCATTTGACAGTAGCTGCCAAACGTACCGACGAAGTTATAGACAGATGTATTCGATCGGTATTTGAAACCCTCACTGAACAATTTACCGACGGATATGGGCCGTCGGTCATACACTATATCACCGACGGAGTATTGTCCGTCGGTATATTTCAAGCGAGAAACTTTTTTTTTCTGGCGCGCAATTTTCGTCTGTAAAACCGTCGGTAAATGTTTTTTTTGTATTTTCGACCGATATAGCGACGGAATGTGGAATCACCAACAAAAGATAATCCGATGGGCGTATTCCATCGGTAAATATTTTACCGACGAACGCTTAGTCACAGACCGACGAAATATGTCCGTTGGTAACACCGTGAAATCTTGTAGTGTTTTTTTTTTGTTCTCTCACTTTTTCCTCTGTGTTCCTAGTTTTCCCCCTCCATCTCGTTCCCCCCATGTTCTCCCTTTTGCTCGGTCTCTCCTCTGGCTTTTATAGTCGGAGGTTGCATGTGTTATTGCATGAATATAGTAATGGCCGGCATCCATTAGCTGTGAAACGCTCCTCATAACTGAAGCAATCTACGGCTTTTGTTGAGAATCAATTCCTTTGTCTGTTGAAACGACTCCTGAAGAAGAGAATGAATTGTGCCTACGGCGTTTTCGTATTCAAAATGTATATTTTCGAATTGGTCATTGGAGTTTTGTATTTGTTTGTAATCAAGCCCCCCGGATAAATTGTAATTGGATCCCTTGATTTTAACGCCTTTTCCAGTGTGGTCCTTGGTTTGGATTATTTCAATTAAGTCCCTAATTGGCCATCAAACTCTAATAATTATGCAATTAAACCCATGATTTGACCAAATTAACTATTCAAAATTATAATTGGACCCCAAAACTTTAATTTCATATAATAAAAGCCGAAATTGAGTCAAAAATCAATTTTTCTTGCAATCAAACACTCCATAAATTCAATTAAACCTTAGATAAGATTTAATTGAATCCATAAACATCTGATTTTTTACTTTTCTTCCTCAAATTGAATTTTCCTTGTCAACAGAGCTCTTATCAGTCAAAAATATACTGTCCAATTTCAACATTTTGCAATTTTGAACCTCCTCGACCAATTTTGTCTTTTTTATCATTCTAGCATCCTTTTCTCGCTCCTATTATTTTTTGGATTTCTTTCGAATATTTTGTGATATATTTTTTCATTTTCATCATCATTTTTTTTTGTTTTGTGGGAACCAAAAAATGAGTAACAACAATCATCATTACTAATTTTACTACTATCATTTTCACTACCACTACCACCACTACCACTAGCACCACAATCATCACCATCACTACTACTATTATCACTACTACATCATCATTATCTTCATCATCATTACTAATTTTAATATTACCACCATCACCACTACCACTACCTAGGGGTGATCATTTTTTATTCGGTCTAGTTTTTACTTATAAAAACAATTAAACTGAAATTTTTTAAAATACAAAAAATAAAACCAAAACCAGTTTCAACTGACCGGTTTCGGTTCAGTTCGGTTATTTTATATCAAAAACTAAAACACAAATGACTGGTTTCAGTTCTGTTAGGTTTGCTTTTGATTTGGTTCGATTATTTTATATTAAAAACCAAAAATTATATTGTTTTTTGGGCTTTTTTAGACATTTGATGGGTTTCGGTTTTATTTCGGTTAGGTTATGCTCATTTTTAACTAAATCGATTCAGTTTGGTTGAGGTTTTTTGATTTCAAGCTTATGAAACCAAAACCAAACCGAACTAAATATTTTTAAAATATTTTAACCAGTTTCATTTGTTTTTTTTCATGATTCGGTTTTTTTTTTCCTTGGTTTAATCAGTTTGTTAGTTTTTTTTTCTCACCCCTACCACTACCACTATCATCATTAGCACTACCACTACTATGGCTACCACTATCACTACTATCACCACCACCACCATAATCATTACTATTACGCTTACCACTATCACTACCACAACTACTAATATTACTATCATTACCACTATTATTATTATCACTGCTACTACTACTGCCAACATTACTACTATTACCACCAAAACTACAATGACCACCTCTATCATCACCACCACTACCACCACTACCACTATTATTTCTACTCTTATTACTACCACTATCACGACTACTAACACCATCATCACCACCACTAATACAACCATCATTACCACCCACACCACCACTATGACGACTACTACCATTACCACTACTATTACTATCATGACCACTACCACCACAATGACTACTATCACTACTATTACTAACACACCACCACCACTACCACCAATACTACAACCACCATTAATACTACGACCAAACCACCACCATTGCTACTATCACCACCACTACCATGACTACGAATGTCATAACGCAAATTTTGACCCTTTTTATTTTAATTATTTTATTTACTAAAAAATGATGAAAAACAAGTAAAAATAAAATAAATGAAGAATGAATTAAAATTTGGGTTAAAAGCAGCATGATTGAAAGTTTAAAGATTTAATTAAACTCTTGACTAGTTTAATTAATCAAATCAAGGGTTTAATTGGAGAGTTGATAAGTTTTGAGAGTTAATTGAGCTTGGAATTAATTTAATTAATCCAATTAAGAGTTTAATTGAAGAATTAATAAGTTTTGAGACTTAATTCAGCTTGGAATTAATTTAATTAATCCAATCAAGGGTTTAATTGGAGAATTGACAAGTTTTAGACATAATTGAGCTTGGAATTAACTTATTCAGGGACTTAATTGAAGAAATATTAAAGTTTGGGATCAAAATTGGAAAATTAGAATCCAAGGAATACATTGAAAATGGCGCATAAATGCAAGGATCCAATTACATTTTAACCAGTAGCTTGATTGCAAAATTACAAAATTCTAAGGACCAAATTGAAAGCAGCCTTTGGAATTTTAAAAACATAGTCGTTTTGGGAGGTGATTGTTCGCTCATGTTCTTCCTCTACAACGGCTCCGCCATCAATGGAAGAGATGTTTCTCCATTGAATGGAGCGCCCCATGCCATTACTGTCGACCGTTATAGCGCCGATCGATCTCTGGCCTTATAAAAGCTGGGCAAAGGCAACCTCGCGGGGGGGGGGGGGGGGGAACGGGAGAAGAAAACTAAAAAAAAACAAAAAAACAAGGGAGGAGCAGAGGAAAAGAAACCCAGAAAACAGCGGAAAAAAAAACAGTACACAAAGCAAAAATAGCGACAAGCACAAGCAGAAAACCCCGAATACCAACGTTAACATCACCGTCTTCTTGATCGCCTCCTGCAAATAAAAAAAAAAACCTAGACAACAAGCCGTCACCTTCACCATCACCGAAACAAAAGGAAAACAGAAAGGGAAAGTCATACATAGACGAGAGCCACCACCAGCGCTGCAACCATCTTCATTGCCTCCCGAAGCAGGTACGCCCTTTCCTTTCTCCTTTCATTCTCTGCAAATTTTGTGTGTAAACACTGTGCGAAGGTAATTTAATTACCTTCGCACAATGTAGCACACGTGAAGATTAGTTTCTTTTTAAATTTTAATTGTTTAATGTGTTATTCGGATTGGTTTGAACATTGATTGTTTTGTAATATTTAGTTATGGGTGTGTGAGTATATTACAATAAAAAACAGTGATATGTGTGTGTAATTTTTTTATTTATGTTATTAAATTATATAAAAAAAACACAAAAAAGAATTAAGTGTTTAATTTGATTATGGTTAAATATCTCAAGACAAATAAAATCATGTTATATTTCCCGTTAAAATGTAAGAACATGATTTTACATCTATTGTGGGATTTAATAACTAATTTATTAAAGTCTTAAGAATTTAATTAATATTTTAAATTTTCAAATCACATCAAACTGTAAAGCAGCTTACCTCAGGTAGGGTGCGCTTGAGGTGTTAATACCTTCCCTAACCACAACCAATCCCTTACCCTCGAATCTCTAACAACGACCAGTAAATCTGGGTTTCCTAGTAACCCTCAATCAAATACTAGGTGACGATTCCCAAGAACCAATCAAGCAAACGAACGAAAATCGCCAAACAATAGCCGCACGAGTGACGTGCAACAACCATGACCAATACCAATTATTGAACAAAACTCATGTTGGTTTTGGTCTTAAAAACAACATAGCAGCTGACACTTTCTCCTTATTATTTTTATGCTTTCTTATAAATAACTCTGAATGTTTAAGGTAGTTATATATAGCCTTTCAACTCCTACTTAGACTAAGATTTGTATCGTAGTCTAAATAAGGTTTATTTTTATCTAGCTAAGATGAAAACTAATCAACTACTAACTCCTAGCAAAAATAACTCTAATAAATAATAATATTTATATTGTATAAATCCTATGAACCTAAATTTGTTGTGAACCTTTTGATTACATAGTCAAGCAACACCCAACAAAGTAGATAACAACTTAAAAAGCAAAAAATCAGGTTTGATAGAACTCTGACTCAGAGGTAGTCATACACCTAAGAACCAAAAGAATTGAAAAAAAACTTGAATCCAAAGAATTGTTTTGCAACAAAAAATTGTTTTGCCACAAACAAACAAAAGAAAAACTCACGAATAAACTCACATTTATTCTTAAACTTGCTCCTGAAAATTTCAGCTCGAGAAAACATAATATAGTCTCTTGTAACTAATCCTAATGGACCCCCTTTGGGTTGCAAGCTAATGTGTTTAAATTAGTAATTAACTAATATAATTTCAATAATGAAATAACCCCTAAATAATATCTAATGGGTTAGAACAAATTCAAATTAAAAATAATTACTCAATATGAAATAAATAAATAAAATAGGATAATAAAAACAAAGATTTTATGATAAAATTCCTTCATATAACCTGAATCTCTAATCTTTAGATATAGTTGCTTCAAACATGTACGACATCTCTACTACAAGTCTCTAATCAGTATTATTCTCAAAGGTTACTGAAAATGATATAATCAACCTTGTAAACACCACCGTAGGCATCTTGGACCGGCCCCATGGTAGCATTCTAACTTCCATAATCTTTATATCTAGTGATGGAATTTTTTTTCGGTATTTATATTAATATTTTGTTGGTAATTAATTTCTTAGCAGAATCATAGATGGAAATTCTCCGTCAGTGAATCTTTCATCAGTAATTTTTTGTCTGTCTGTAAGTCCATTAGTAATAAAAATATATTACTACTAATGGATTTACTGACTAAAAAAGGGCGAAAAACAATTACTCGCTTCATTCTGTCAGTATTTCCCTCAGAAAAATACCTTATGTGTAATTTTATCGGTGATTATTTAAAAATATTTTTTTATAAAATCTATTTTACAAAACTATAAAATAATTAAATTAATATAAATCAACACTCGATAATACTCAAAACTGAGTTGCTTGGAAAAAAAATCAACTAAAAATTTATCTCATATGAAAAAAAAAAACAAATCCTACAACAACATTCATATAATTACTACGAACAAAAAAAATTAAAAAAAAATAAAATAACGAATATAGTGAAAACAAAACACGAATAGAAAAGAAAAAAATATCTTACCTTAATATAGTAGCAAGTTAAGCTGAGAAGAGGAAAAAAAAAACCAAATTCGTAAAGTATATTAATTAAAAAAACTGAGAAGAGAAAAGAAAAGAGGAGAAGAAGACATACCTGAGCACGGATGGGAAGAGAAGGAGTTAAGGAGAGAATAGAAGAGAAGAGAAGAGAAAGAAAGGGATGTTGATATTTTTACATATGAGGAAAATGAAGAAGAAAGGAAGTTCGTTTGTTGTGAAATTAGGGATTTTATGCTTTTTATTGAGGTGTTTTACCGATGGATAATTAAATATTAATATTTTTAATCATTCCGTCGGTGATTCCGTTTGTAATATTTAATTACAATTTTTAATTTAATGAAAATTTTTCAAAAAAATTGTCAAATATCAGCGACGACTTTTCAATCCGTCAGTAATTCCGTCTGTAATATTTAATTTCAATTTCAATTTAATCAAAATTTTTCAGAAACCTGCCAAATAACACTGACAGATTTTCAATCCATCAGTGATTTTGTCTGTAAAGAACAATAATTAACAGTGCAATTAGGAAGTGAACAATTTTAGTGCTCTTTGGAAAATACTGACGAAATTTTCTGTTGGTGATTCCCTTTATAATTGACATGATAAACGGTGTTAACTATTTACCAATGATGATTTTACTGACAGATTTTACCGATGGAATAAATTCCGTTGGTAATTTTGTTGGTATAAATGGCACGTTATCATATTTTTTGGCTTTGTTTTAATTATTTTTTCCCATTGTAATAATTACCTCGAATATACCGAGGTAATATTTTCATCGGTAAAATTCATTGCAATTTACTAATGGAATATTTTTATCGGTATTTCCATTTGTATTTATTAATTTTCTAATAGTATTTGGATACAAAAAAAAAAAATGGAACCTAGCTAGACCGCTTTCTAAGGGTTAACTCAGTTGGATCTTTCGTAGGAGCCAAACATGCTGCTAAAGTCATGGTATAAGAGTGAACTGTATGTCTTCCCATGGTGTGATGACTGGTATGACTATATTAGACTACTGAAAACTGATATATCAAAGATAGAAGAATAATTTATCATGATGGGTAATCTCAAGGGTCAAATTCCCAAGGCGGAAGGCATTGCATATAAAAGCAGAAGATGAAATATAATTAACAAAAAAGGTCTGAGATTCAAATTACAATCAGAGCGGATTCCCAGCTTCATAAAATTGCAACAATTTTTCAATAATATTTCAGTTACGTCACCGTGAACATAGGTAGAGTTTGATGGGCCTAGGGCTTTAGCAAGTGAACGACCCGATTCATCTTGGATGTCAGCAACGACCACTTTGGCACCGTGGTGGGCAAACACTTTAGCTGTGCATTCTCCGATGCCGCTGGCTCCTCCAGTGATTAAGGCTACTTTTCCATCCAGCCTGCACGTCGAAGGAAATAAATGGGAAAATTACCCAATCTGTTTTTATATAATGTATCATGGGGTGACTTGTATAAAGATGTTAGAGATTCATAAAAAGATAGTCCACATATAAAAAATAATGTTGTTGATGAAAGATAATTTTTAATTAAAAGATAAACTCAATGACAAGTTTTTTCCAACTTGGAAGACTAATCTAAGAACTTTTTAAGGAAAATAAATAATTTTCTTATTTAATTTATTTTTTTTCTATTTTTATTTTTCTATTCTTTATGATGATTTTTTCTAGTTTTTTTTTCTATTTGAAGGAAAAAAAATTTTAATTTATTTTTCTGATTTTTTTTATATAAAGGGTTTTAATAGCTTTAGACAAGTTGAATGAATGAGTAAAATTAAATATTTTGAAAGCCTATCTATACTTATAGTATTTTTATTATTATTATTATTAAGGGTTTGGATATATAACTAACTTTTCTTATTCTTTGTTCTCCTTCAGATCAATGCTCCTGTATGATTTTCTATTTATTTGGTGGTGATAAAATATTTGCAGCAAATATAACATTTTGAAATATTTCCGCTTGCTAACTTATTGTTTGTTATTTTTGGTCCAAAATTGAAGTAATTGGCCATTATTTTGTTGATTTTTTTTGTTAGCTAATATTTAATATAATGGATAGCTATAGTTTAGAAGAAACAAAAAATCATAGTTTTCAAGTTGTAACTACAAATAAAAATAGAAAAAATATAATTAATTCTAGCTAATTTAGAAATAGGTGAGTTTTCATATATGAGAAGAATATTAAATCAACTAAAGACGAAAAATATGAAAACTAGGAGGGCTTAAGAGTTAAAAACTTGTTTTGTAAAAAACAAACAAGACAAAATAAAAATACAGCCAAAAGAGAACAGAACAACTCTTATTGAATGTAAAGCTAGGACATGAATATATACAGCTTTACAATGGAAATGTAATGGTGACAATTATTTGGACTAAATGAAAAAAATATAAGATGATGAGTTAAGCTGTTACCATTTTTATCCTAAACTGGTTAGATAATGCGTTAAATTGTTACCTGTTTTATCCTAAACTAAGTTAAATTATATTCATTTAATTTGAATTTAATAATTCAATTTAAATAATGTATCCAAACATTATAAGAGAATAAAAAAAGATATAAGGTAGTGATTTGGTTACTATCTTGGATCTTATTAATAAAAAATAGGTGATGATAATTTTTTTTTCATTTAAGGTTAGGTTGAATTTCCTTATTAAAGCATGTTTGTTTTTGCATTTCTAAAATACTTTTAAAAAAAATTGATATTTTTTTATTTCTTTCTTTACTTCAAATTAATATTTTTTGATTTTTTTCTATTATTTTGATGTGATTATATAAAAAATAAAAAATATTATCTCAATATATTTTAAAAAAAATATTTTAAAAAATAATTGTTATGTTAGGTCTGGCTGGGTAGCCAAACCCAAATCGCTTCAACACGAATACGAACACTCTTTTGGTTGGTGGAGGTCCCCAAAACTTTGAATATTCCAAAAAACAAAAAGAATGACTACAAGCCTCATATAAAGGAGAGACAATGATTAATGAAGAATAGTGAGAGAAGATTATTAGGTTTGGCTTGGCCATCAATCCAAGGATCTTGGGTCCAACTCGACATTCTTCTTCTTTTTAAGATATTTTTAATTTTATTTTTTCTTCTTGAAATTTTTTCCTTTTCTCTTATTTAATTTTTTTCTTCATACAGTAAAGAGAATAAATTGATGAGAATTATTTTATATTATACAAAAATTAGGTGATGATAATTGTTTTTCATTTAAGGTTGGGCTGAATTTTCTTATTAAAGAATGTTTGTTTTTTGCATTTCAAAAATGCTTTCGAAAAAATTTCAATTTTGTTTATTTATTTTTTTAATTAAAATTAATTTTTTTAATATTTTGATATGATGATATAAAAAATAAATTTTTAAAAATAAACAAATATTATCTAAAAATTAGAATTTTAATTTTTACGCTTTCTCCTAAAGTAATGGAACTTCTTCAACTTTATTTTTTTTCGTTTAAGATATTTCTATTTTTATTTTTTTAGAATATTGAGTTTGGTTCCGCAGTCAAACCCAAGAATATTGGATTTTACTTGACCGCTATACCCAAAACACTTAAAATATTATTTATACTTTTTATATTTTTTTAACATTTAAAAAAAAAATTATTGAGTTACTGCGGATATGCTATTGTAAATAATATTCATATATGTTAAAATTACTTTTGTTCATACTCATGAAATTGTTTATTGATTGTGGGATCAATAATTTATTACTTGTATAATTTACCACATATGTTTATAGTGAGAGACTTGATCACTGTAAAAATGAATACGGTCATTATCACTGACATACTATATATATTGTAAAAAAAAAAAAACACCTTGAATATATTAAAAAAAAGGTATAATTTAATATTTTCTATTTTTTATTAACAAAAAAAAACATCCCTGTTTATAACCTAAAATTAATCTTTATAAAGAATGATTTTTTTATTAAACATTATATGACTAATTAATCTAACTGTCATTAGAAATTCTATACTAATTAAATTCTTATAAATCTTAATAATTAAATAAATATTATAATAAAAACAATTATATTATAATGGTCTTTTAACGAAAATATCATTCTGATATCAGTCACTGCGTCTGTTATTCTGACCCCAATATCAATATAATATCACTGAAATTATAGTAAATCAATAAATGTATACAATATCATTGAAATTATAGTATATGAACTTCTATATACATATACAATATCATTGAAGTTCACCCGTTATTATGACCCTAAAGGCTCAAAACTAGTAGTTGTGATTAGTTACTCTAGCAGTTCAAGTTTTCTCTGCCAACCATAGAATTAATTGCTGTGCAATTATGGTCACACTTCTCCGGGTTTGTGCATTAATCGTCTCTGTATACGTTGGGAAGGCAAAGGGAAGGTGATAGGGATGATTATTTTCGGATTGATTTGATTTTTATTAAAACAAATAACCAAATTAAAATATATTTTTTTCAAAAAAAAAGCGAAACCGGTTCGAACCAGCCGGTTTTGGTTCGGTTTGATTCGGTTTTTTAGGACAAAAACTGGTTTGGCTCAGTTTTTTTGCTTTTGGCTAGATTATTTCGGGTTTGGCTCGGTTTTTTTCCGGTTTAGGTTCGGTTCAGTTCAGTTCCGTTTTTTTTGTTTTAGGCTTATAAAACCAAAACCAAACTGGTCGGTTTTTTCAAAATTTTAATTAGTTTACTCAGTTTTTTTGTTTTTTTTGCTTGCAAGGAGGTGCAATTAATCTTTCCCCAAGGCGGATTCTAAATAGATTTTTTATATATAAAAAATAAGATTAATAATGCAATATTTATCTGATGCCCGCGTTTTACTGTATGGTTTGATAAATGTTTTTTTTAACATTTATTTACTAAAATGAATGTACCAGTTCGGTTGCATCACAGAAAAGGCAAGCTTTCTATCTTCTTCGCCTAGGTACCTCCAGCTCCATATATTTACTAAAATGACAGGTACCAGTTCGGTTGCATCACAGAAAAGGTAATCAAAATGAACTTCCATTAATCTTGCACTCTGTATGGTTTCTTCCTATTTGAACTTGGAAGTATTCCCAATTAACTCTGATGATTCGCCTTGAATTCATTTTGCTTGTAACTTTCTCAGATGGGGTTCTCCGAAAGCTCCAACTAAATATTTGATCACTGGCACCATTTCACAGTGGATAACGTACAGCATTTGCGTTTAGATGTTTGTTTTCACATTGCAGCTTGTCTTTAATTAACGACAGTACTATTTCAGGTTAGCAGGCAAGGTGTCAATCATAACCGGCGGCGCAAGCGGCATAGGAGCAAGTGCAGTGCAACTTTTCCATGAAAATGGTGCTAAGGTCGTTCTTGCCGATATCCAAGACACCCTAGGCCAAGCCCTAGCTCAAAAACTTGGTGAAGAATTTCTATGCTAATTAAAATTTTATAAATCTTAATAATTAATTAAATAATTATTATAATCAAAAGGGCAGGTCGCGTGAAAATAGACCAAGGTAATTATGTGTGGGCTGGTCGCCCTTGAAAATAGACTAGCGTGAGTATGTGTGGGTAGGTCGCTCGTGAAAATAGACCAAGATAAGTGTGCGTGGACATGTCGCCTTTGAAAATAGACCACTTTTCTTCAAAAAGTGTTGGTCACCCAAGATCTAAAATAAGGAAGTGGACCAAGAACAAATCATTGTTTGTTGCGTTCGTTTTGGTTTTTGCTCTTTTGCAGGCAACAACGGTCCTCATAGTCAGCAAGGAAGGGAAGGGAAGAAGAAAGCAGGACAGATCCACATGTTTCCAATTCATTACCAGAGGCGGCGCGTGAACCCACCTGTTTCCAATTCATTACCAGAGGCGGCGCGTGAACCCACATCCCACCAGTTGCGGTGGCGCGTGGAGAGACGCGCCGCCACTGTTCAGGCGACCTAAAGTTTTCACATCATTGCTCCTGTGACTTGGGGCTTCCGACACTGTTCATGATTTTAGTTTCTTTATAAATTTTAATTGTTTAATGTGTTATTCGGATTGGTTTGAACATTGATTGTTTTGTAATATTTAGTTATGGGTGTGTGAGTATATTACAGTAAAAAACAGTGATATGCGTGTGTATTTTTTTTTATGTTATTAAATTATAAAAATAAAAAACACAAAAAGAATTAAGTGTTTAATTTGAGTATGGTTAAATATCTCAAGACAAATAAAATCATGTTGTATTTCCCGTTAAAATGTAAGAACATGATTTTACATCTATTGTGGGATTTAATAACTAATTTATTAAAGTCTTAAGAATTTAATTAATATTTTAAATTTTCAAATCACATCAAACTGTAAAGCAGCTTACCTCAGGTAGGGTGCGCTAGGGGTGTTAATACCTTCCCTAGCCACAATCAATCCCTTACCCTCGAATCTCTGACAACGACCAGTAAATCCGGGTTTCCTAGTTACCCTCAATCAAATACTAGGTGGCGACTCCCAAGAACCAATCAAGCAATCAAACGAAAATCATCGACCAATAGCCGCGCGGGTGACGTGCAACAGAATAGCAACTCCACTAGGGAAAGGTATTGTTTTCAACTTTATTGGACTATGCTTTATGTTTTGATGTGTTCAAGTTGTTTTTGTGTTTTGTTTTATTTTATTTATGTTTTATTCATGCATTGTATAGAATTCTCTCATGCATCACAAGTTTTAATTTTTGAAAGCACACACAACCTTTAGGTTTGGTGGGGAACTAGCAGCTTACCTTACGAGTTTTAGTCAAGGTTTAAGTTTGTGTAAACCCCAACTCTTCGTTGAGTGCTTAGACTGGTAAATATTGGTACACATTCCGACCATTACCTACTGGGCCCCTATATTGCCTTTACGAGGGTAACACTAGGACAACAAGAGACCCATTTTAGAGACCAAGTTGTAAACCTACCCTTTTATCTCACATAAAAAGATTAGAACCCGCCTTTAGGATGTATGCTCCATACATATTGTTTTGCATCTGAGCAAGCCCTTCTTGAAGTATCTTGAATTCAGGACTTATGGGGGATATAATTGTCATCACTCTAGAAATTTCTATTGTAGAGTTTGATCAAGAATAAAAATTCTTGTTTCATCATGCAAGAGTTATGACCATAAGTCACCCCTCGAAGGACGAGTTTATCATATAGATCACATGTTCATACATTTATCATGCATGTGTTAGGATGAAAAGTAGGTTCCCCTACCCGAGGTCTACTGCACTGGATTGAAAATAATGGAAAATGAAGAAAGCGGTCAAAACAAGGCTCATTGTCAAAAGGAAGTAGAGATCATTAAAGGTGAAGTGGCTAGGCTCACAACTATTTGAACAAATGTTGAGCTTTACGAAATAGAAAGGGAATGTTTGCACAGTCTTCTGTGGAAACAATGCGTGTCCAGGTCCTATTGAGGCTGCACCTCTCTTTTTCAGTTATGAACGGCAACAATGGCTTTAGTCATCAACTAATGACGACCTTTGTCCTTGTTCAACTGTATTGATAGTCGTTCAAAGCCTTCATATCTCTCAAGAGCATCCAATAGCTGCTAGCTTTCTGTGCATGGTGCTTTGGCCTTCTTTCCAGCCATATCTATTGTGAACTCCATTTCGGTCCATCAACGTAGGATGCTGATATAAAAAAAATGGAAGAAGATTGAAACTTCAATAGAGCAGAACTCCCTCTACAGGTGTCTGTCTGTTATACCGTCAGTGAGGAATCGAAGCGGAGACAAAGGAGTTTTAGATTCATCAATTTATCTTTCAATTGAGACAATGCATAATTCAACACGGCGGTAATGGCATTGCTGCATGTCTTAGGGCGTTGCCAAGATTACCAAGCTACTAGAAGGTTTCTAACAAGCCTCAAACAACCACAACAACATTGGAAAATTGACATGATGTTGTGAGGATTTCCAAAAGAATTGAACAAGCTATGAAGAGAGGAAAGATTGGAGGATCTGCCATGAATTCCAGAACAATGATGAGAGGTGAATCAGGAGATGACTCTGAAGGTGGGAAACCATAGTTATATGGTTTAGCCAGGTCTCACTATAGCATCAATTGCTCAAATGTCTTTGCCAAGATTGATATCCCTAACTCCGACCAGCATCTGATAGATTCTAGAATTTTTCCTAACTCCGACAAATCTCGTGTAACCACCATTTTCTAGTGGTTCAATTTAGACAAGAGATGTGTTGTCATGGTGGGGTCCTCGGCCATTTTAGTTGAACAGATGCAAGAGTTTCAAGAATCGAGCTCGGTTTGTGAAAGATGATGTCATCGATCATTTTCAGAATAACAAGTGATTAGAATTTCTTGGCAAAACACAGATATTACCAGAGAAGCTGATCTAAGAAGAGGTTAAACTGTCAATCATCTTTGTTATGGATTTTTTCCATTTTGCATTTTATTTTGGGGTCACATCTCATCATTTAACGAAACATGTCTTTTCATTGTTTCTTTGTTATTTTGAAAGCATGAGATGTTTATTTCAATGTGTATTTTGACAAAAAAAAAAAATTTGATCAAACTCCAACATGCAAAATTAAAACTAGTCAATCCTAAAAGATAAAAAGTATTTTGATTGCAGAAATGACTCGATGCTTGAAAATGACATGAGGTGACCAAACAATTTTGAACTCATACCTCCTGAAACTGAACCACACATCATATAACTAAGTTTTAACAGTATGCATAATGACATGTAGTGGATTAAGTAGTTCTGGACTCGTGAATCATGATTCTTAGAAGTTCCAATCATTACACTAGATGGGGTCAAAATTTATTGGTTCTAACCAACCTTGCTTGAAATGAGAAAAGGCCATCTTTGTTATTCTTTCACATTTCTTGAAATGTATCATTTGCAAACCCATTTTGAGCTTGATAGAATATTCTTTTAAAAAAAACCTAACTAAGATCACACCCCACACTAGGGGTAAATGAAAGATATTTTGAAGACACTATAGAATTAATGGATAAAAGAAAGGCTTGGAATGAAAGTCAAATGATTGAGAAATGACTAGAAGAAGAAAAACCATAGATTGATGGTCATCCAAGAAAACTTTGAGGAAAGCTATGTAAAAGCAAAAAAAAAAAAAGGAATGGAAGGAGAATGCCTATCAATTCTAATAGGGGTAAAAGAGGTTTCAATTGAAGAAAGACACAACAAATGCCAAAAGTAAAAAAAAAAATTGAGTTTCATGTCTTTTGGTATGTTTAGGATATAGCCTCTAGTGTCTTAAAAAAAAATTAGATTGATTATTCATCAAAGCAAAAGTTGGATTTGCATTATAACCTATGTTAAGAGAATTCTGATATGTGAGATTAAAAAGGTTATATGTCACTTTCTCTACCATGACAATAAGAGAAAGGGAGTTAATGAATAGTTGATGTTAATCCTAGGTCTTTCAAACCCTCAAACACCTTTTGAGCTTTTAAAATTCCTTTCTTTCATAGCCATGAACCATAGCCTGTATTACGTGCTTTAAAAAGCACTTTTTTAATCAAGTAAGCAATCTGAACCAATAAATAGTGATCTAAAAACTTGAAGAGTTGTTCCATAAGGGTCGTGAATTCATGAATCAAGCTATCGATTATTATGCATGCTGATAAAAAAGGTAAACAATCTTTCTTGATGAATCCTCAATTTTTACTTGAGTCTTTTGTTTTCCTTGAAATTCATAGAAAGTCACCTCATCAAAGACCATTAAAAGATATACCCAAGATCAAAGATTAAAATTGACACAAAGAACCATAAAAAAAGTTTGTTTTAATCTTACAACGGGTCATTTCTGTTTTCAAAATACAAGACAATCAAAGGACTACATTGAATAGTTAGGTCTTTGATCAAAAAGCTTGATTTTCAAAAGATCTTTTCAAAATTGACATCTCTCTGATTTCATTTCAACAATTAGACTTCAATAGACATGATCGTTGAAATATGAGATTTGATTCCAAAATAAGAACGATTGCCAAACAAGAAGAATATCGATCAAATTGGCAAAATCCTTGATAAAAATGACATTAACATTTCTCGACACTCCTTGAAAAGTTGATCACCTAGGGGCAATACAGTGGACCTTGAGAAGAAAAACAAAAAGTATTCAGATCAGCTAGGGGCAAAGAAAGAATCAGATGATTAGTCATCAAATTCCATCAAAGTCATTCTTGGCAATCACAAAAGCCATTTAGTTATAGACAGAAGAATGAGCATGCTCAGATCGAGTTGGGGGAATGATGTTCAAAGACAGTCTGTGATTTAGTGCACTTTAGCATCAATTGAAGAGCAATGCTGCACTTAAAGGATATTTTCATATCTTCATCTTGGTTTATCATCTCCAACATGGCTATGACTTTTGGACGATGTTATCACATACTTGCATTTGAATAAATGTTGGAAGGATGCACCCATCGAGACTGACTATGGGACCATCTATTTTGAAGCTCAATGCACATTTCACCGCATGAATATGGGTGATAATTGAACATCATGGATAATTCCAATGCATTTCTTTTCATGATCTAATTAGATGGGTGAGAAGAACTTTTTGAGGAAAACATTGAGCTTACAATGATGAGCCTTTTACTGCAACGTATGCGATCCATGTCTGGATGACTTGGTAGTTTCCAAGAAGGTTGATGATAACATATACTTGAAAAGTATTGTTTCAACTCGAGGTAAGTTCATAACTGGTTGACAATCTTGATGGGTGTTGGCATGATGCACACAATCAATCAGAGGATAATTCTCAGAAGAATCCAGGAGAGAAAATCCTTCATGATGAATCAAGCAACACCACACTTGGGGAAATTATCAAGCTTGATAAATAGTGAGCGCAGTAATCACCATGTACATCCTAGAATGGGCATTGCACTTGCATTTGAGTGGAAGGCTAGCACATGAATGAGCCAATGCATCGAAAGAACAAAGAAGGCTTTGGAATGTAAACAAAGGCACCCTATGGCGATGGAACATCAAAGAGGGGGGGACCTATATTTCAAATCAAGTAAGGATGCACGCATATCATCTAAACCTCAAAGCATTGCACATATTTTTTAATTGATACAAGAAAATCCTCAATGAAGTCCAATAACAAATAATCGGTTTAGATCTTGGAATGAGAAAAGAATGAGATGAACCCTGTCAGGAGGAAAATCTCAAAGAAATGAGAAAATCAACCCTGTCATCAAGAGGAGTCTTCAAGTCAACCCTGCAATCAGGAAGCGTCGTTTGTTAGACTTATCCTGTTAGGACTTCTCTAGCCAAGCCTTTTTGCCAGGTAAGTTATATTCTATCATTTGGGTGGGTCGCCTATATATTATAAGAGACCACCTTTCATCTTCCATTTGGGTAGGTCACCCATTATAATGAGACCACTTTTGTTTTCCAGTTGGGTAGGTCACCCATCATAATAAGACCATCATTATTTTTCTTTGGGTAGGTCACTCGTCATAATGAGACCATCAATTTTCATTTGGGGAGGTCACCCATAACAATGAGACCAATTCATATTTTGACGATCATTGCATTTGGGTAGGTCACCCATCATAATAAGACCATCATCTTCCATGTGGGTAGGTCACCCATCATAATGAGACCATCATTTCATCTGGGTAGGTCACCCATAACAATGAGACCATTTTTCACATGTTGCATCTAGGTAGGTCACCCATCATAATGAGACCATTATCTTCCATCTGGGTAGGTCACCCATCATAATGAGACCATCTTCTTCCATTTGGGTTAGTCACCCATCATAATAAGACCATCATCATTTTTTTTTGATAGATCACCCATCATAATGAGACCATCATTATTTTTCTGGGTAGGTCACCCATTACAATTATACCACACATATTTTTGTATCGGTTTTGGTTAAAGAAGATCGCCAGATGGGATCTCAAGTTAACCCAACCACACACAGAGTTTAACTTTGGTTAAAAGGAATTGCCAGATGGGATTTTAGGTTGACCGAGCTACACATCGATTTTGGTTCTGGTTAAAGGAGATCGCCAAATGGGATTTTAGGTTAACCTAATCAAAGGGGCAGGTCGCCCGTGAAAATAGACCAGGGTAAATGTGTGTGGGCTGGTCGCCCCTAAAAATAGACCAGGGTAAGTGTGCGTGGGCTCGTCGCCCTAGAAAATAGACCATAATGAGTATGTGTGAGCAGGTCACCTTGAAAATAGACTAGTGTGAGTATGTGTGGGTAGGTCGCCCGTGAAAATAGACGAGTATGAGTGTGTGGGTAGGTCGCCCTTGAAAATATATAACTTTTCTTCAAAAAGGGTAGGTCACCCAAAATCTGAAAGAAAGAAATGGATCGAGAATAGATCATTGTTTGTTGTGTTTTTTTTTTGTTTTTCCCCTTTTGCAGGCAACGACGGTCCTCACAGTCAGTAGGGAATGGAAGGGAAGAAGAAAGCAGGACAAATCCACCCGTTTCCAATTCATTACCAGAGGAGGCGCGTGAACCCACATGCTGCTAGTTGTGGCGGCGCGTGGAGAGACGCCCCGCCACTGTTCAGGCGACCCAAAGTTTTCATAGCATTGCTCCTGTGACTTGTGGCTTCCGGCACTGTTCATGATTTTAGTTTTTTGTAAATTTTAATTGTTTAATGTGTTATTTGGATTAGTTTGAACATTGATTGTTTTGTAATATTTAGTTAATGGGTGTGTGATTATATTACAGTAAAAAACAGTGATATGCATGTGTATTTTTTATTTATTTATGTTATTAAATTATAAAAATAAAAAACACAAAAATAATTAAGTGTTTAATTTGAGTATGGTTAAATATCTCAAGACAAATAAAATCATGTTGTATTTCCCGTTAAAATGTAAGAACATGATTTTACATCTATTATGGGATTTAATAACTAATTTATTAAAGTCTTAAGAATTTAATTAATATTTTAAATTTTCAAATCACATCAAACTGTAAAGCAGCTTACCTCAGGTAGGGTGCGTTAGGGGTGTTAATACCTTCCCTAGCCACAATCAATCCCTTACCCTCGAATCTCTAAGAACGACCAGTAAATCCGGGTTTCCTAGTTACCCTCAATCAAACACTAGGTGGCAACTCCCAAGAACCAATCAAGCAAATGAACGAAAATTGCCAACCAATAGTCGCGCGAGTGACGTGCGACAACCATCACCACTACCAATTATTGAACAAAACTCATGTTGGTTTTGCTCTTAAAAACAACATAGCAGCTGACACTTTCTCCTTATTATTTTTATGCTTTCTTATAAATAACTCTGAATGTTTAAGGTAGTTATATATAGCCTTGCAAGTCCTACTTAGACTAAGATTTGTATCCTAGTCTAAATAAGGTTTATTTTGATCTAGCTAAGATGAAAACTAATCAACTACTAACTCCTAGCAATAATAAAACTCTAATAAATAATAATATTTATATTATATAAATCCTATGAACCTAAATTTGATATGAATCTTTTGATTACATAGTCAAGCAACCCCCAACAAAGTAAATAATAACTTAGAAAGCTAAAAATCAGGTTTGATAGAACTCTAATTCAGAGGTAGTCTTATACCTAAGAACCAAAGGTATTGAAAAAAACTTGAATATAAAGATAACCTTGTATCTAAGAACCCTAAGTATGTAAATGATGTCATGAAGTCAGTTATTATTTGATAAGTCAATGTATATTCTTTGTCTCTGCAAAGAAAAATTATTTTGCCACAAACAAACAAAAAAAAAAAACTCATGTTTATTCTTAAACTTGCTCCTGAAATTTTCAGCTCAAGAAAACATAATATAGTCTCTTGTAACTAACCCTAATGGATCCCCTTGTAGCATTCTAACTTCCATAATCTTTATATTTAGTGATGGAATTTTCTGTCGGTATTTATATTAATATTTTGTTGGTAATTAATTTCTTAACAGAATCATAGATGAGAATTCTCCGTCGGTGAATCTTTCATCAGTAATTTTTTATCCTTCAGAAAGTACATTGGTAATAAAAATATATTACTACCAATGAATTTACTGATGAAAAAAGTGCAAAAAACAATTACTCGCTTTATTCCGTCAGTATTTCCCTCAGAAAAATACCTTATGTAATTTCATCGGTGATTATTTACAAATATTTTTTTATAAAATCTATTTTACAAAACTATAAAATAATTAAATTAATATAAATCAACACTCGATAATACTTAAAACTGAGTTGCTTGGAAAAAAAATCAACTAAAAATTTATCTCATATGAAAAAAAAAACAAATCCTACAACAATAAAATAACAAATATAGTGAAAACAAAACACGAAGAAAGAAGAAAAAAGAAAAATCTTACCTTAATATAGTAGCAAGTGAAGCTGAGAAGAAAAAAAAAACCAAATTCATAAAGTACATTAATTAAAAGAATTGAGAAGAGAAAAAAAAAAAAAGGAGAAGAAGACATACCTGAGCATGGAGGGGAAGAGAAGGAGTTAAGGAGAGAATAGAAGAGAAGAGAAAGATAGGGATCTTGATTTTTTTACATATGAGGAAAATGAAGAAGAAAGGAAGTTCGTCTGTTGTGAAATTAGGGATACTATGCTTTTTATTGAGGCGTTTTACCGATGAATAATTAAATATTAATATTTTTAATCATTCCATTGGTGATTCCGTTTGTAATATTTAATTTAAATTTTTAATTTAATGAAAAATTTTCAAAAAAAAATTCAAATATCACCGACGACTTTTCAATCCTTCAGTAATTCTGTCTGTAATATTTAATTTCAATTTCAATTTAATCAAAATTTTTCTGAAACCTGCCAAATAACATTGATGGATTTTCAATCCGTCGGTGATTTTATTTGTAAAGAACAGTAATTAATACTGCAATTGGAAAGTGAACAGTTTTAGAGCTCTTTGGAAAATACAGACGGAATTTTCTATTGATGATTCTCTTTATAATTGACATGATGAACGGTGTTAACTGTTTACCAATGATGATTTTATTGACAGATTTTACCGATGAAATAAATTCCGTCGGTAATTCTGTTGGTATAAATGACACATTATCGTATTTTTTGGCTTTGTTTTAATTATTTGTTTTCCATTGTAATAATTACATCGAATATACCGAGGTAATATTTCCATTGGTAAAATTCATTGCAATTTACTGATGGAATATTTTTATCGGCATTTCCATTTGTATTTATTAATTTTTTGATAGTGTTTAGATAAAAAAAAAAAAAAGGAACCTAGCTAGACCGCTTTCTAGGGGTTAACTTGGTTGGATCTTTCCTAGGAGCCAGACATGCTGCAGCTAAAGGAACTGTATGTCTTCCCATGGTGTGATGACTGGTATGACTATATTAGACTACTGAAAACTGATATATCAAAGATAGAAGAATAATTTATCATGATGGGTAATCTCAAGGGTCAAATTCCCAAGGCGGAAGGCATTGCATATAAAAGCAGAAGATGAAATATAATTAACAAAAAAGGTGTGAGATTCAAATTACAATCAGAGCGGATTCCCAGCTTCATAAAATTGCAACAATTTTTCAATAATAAATAGAAGCCCCCATAAATTTGCAGCACAATTTATGACGACTCTTCAGGGTACTGGAACATGCAGAATGATGGGTTCTTTACGATGACAAGTTTTTAAGAACTTGGAAGACTGATGTAAGAACTTTTTAAGAAAAATAGATAATTTTTTTATTTAATTTTTTTTTGTTTTTCTATTGTTTACGATGATTTTTTTCTAGTTTTTTTTTTCTATTTGAATGAAATATTTTTTTTTTATTTTTTTTTCTGATTCAATATTATTATAATTTTCTAATTTGTTTTTTCTATATAAAGGGTTTTAATAGCTTTAGACAAGTTGAATGAATGAGTAAAATTAAATATTTTGATAGTCTATCTATACTTATAGTGTTTTTTTATTATTATTATTAAGGTTTTGATATATAACTAACTTTTTTAATTCTTTGTTCTCCTTCAGATCAATGCTCCTGTATGATTTTCTATTTATTTGGTGGTGATAAAATATTTGCAGCAAATGTAACATTTTGAAATATTTCCGCTTGCTAACTTATTGTTTGTTATTTTGGGTCCAAAATTGAAGTAATTGGCCATTATTTTGTTGATTTTTTTTGTTAGCTAATATTTAATAATGGATAGCTATAGTTTAGAAGAAACAAAAAATCATAGTTTTCAAGTTGTAACTACCAATAAAAATAGAAAAAATATAATTAATTCTAGCTAATTTGGAAATAGGTGAGTTTTCATATATGAGAAGAATATTAAATCAACTAAAGACGAAAAATATGAAAACTAGGAGGGCTTAAGAGTTAAAAACTTGTTTTGTAAAAAACAAACAAGACAAAATAAAAATACAGGCAAAAGAGTTGAACCAGCCGGTTTCGGTTCGGTTCGGTTTGGTTTTTTAGGATAAAAACCGGTTTGGCTCGGTTTTTTTGGTTTTGGCTCAGTTATTTCCGGTTTAGGTTCGGTTCGGTTCGGTTTTTTTTGTTTTAGGCTTATAAAACCGAAACCAAACCAGTCAGTTTTTTCAAAATTTTAATCGGTTTAATCGGTTTTTTTTACAGTTCGGTTTTTTCGGTTTAATTGATTTTTCAGTTTTTTTGCTCACTCTTGGTGTAAGGGAGGTGTGATCAGTCTTCCCCAAGGCGGGTTCTAACTCTTACATCAGGATGAATAATACCCGTAACCTGAAAGAATCTGCAGCGGAGTTGTCCCACAATGAAGTCAACAAAATGATCCATTTGGGAGAAGCTTTGGGTCTTGGTAATTCAGCTCTCTTGAAAAAATTTTCTGGACTTATCATAAGACAGCTAGAAAAGGAGAGGGAAGATTGGCAGAAACAACAATGAATAGTAAGTTTTCATCCCTGCAGATAGACCTTTTAATTCTATCATGAATATTCTTTCTTGGAATTCCTGTGGCTTGGGCATGATGAGGAAACGAAGAAGAATCACGAAATTAATAACAGAATATAAGATTGATATATGTTTCATGCTGGAAACTAAGCTAGCTAATTGTTCCATTGGTTTTGTATCTCGTATTTAGAATGAAAATCATGTGAGTTGGTTTAGTAATGATGCTCAAGGATCAAAAGGAGGTATGCTTGCTATGTGGAAAAACACTAACTTTGAAGTCTCTAATATTGAATATGGTCATGGTTGGATCGGTTTATATGGTAAACATGTTCACAGTGATTTTCATTGCTTTGTTATTGGCATCTATGCTCCTTGTAACTATCAGGATAGACAAAAACTTTGGGAGGATCTCATTCTTCTGAAGCATGCTTTTGAAGTTCCATGGATAATAGTAGGAGATTTTAATGAAACACTCTCTCAGAAAGACAGAAACAGTGAAATTTGTCATCCTGCAGGCTCAAATTCTTTTAGCAGATTTTTGCAGTCTTGTGAGCTCACTGAATACCCTTTAGCAGAAGGTTATTTTACCTGGTTCAGAGGAAGGTCCAAGAGCAAACTGGACTGTATGTTCGCAAGCTCATCCTACCATCTTCACTTCCCTAGTTTATCTCTTCGACGACTTCCAAGAGAGTTCTCAGATCATTGCCCTCTAATTCTATCTAGCTTCTTGCAAGACCATGGATGGCGTCCTTTTTGTTTCTTGGACTGTTGGACTCAATACCCAAATTTCAAGCACATTATTGAAAGCTTCTGGAATGATGCATGCTCCCTTCACCCTGGCCGCTTTAAATTTCTCAAAAAGCTTAATCATATTGCAGTCAGATTAAGGCAATGGAATAAGCTTGTATTTGAAAATCAAGAAGCTGCCCTTCAACAAACCCTTTCAGCTATCAATATACTAGAGGAAAAATGTGAAGAAGAAGGTTTAACCGACCAAGAGCAGGAGCATTTAGACTTTTTGTTGAAAGACCGCTAGGTTCGCAACAATCACATTGAATCTATTTGGAGGCAGAAATCAAGACAGATGTGGAGCAAATTGGGTGACAGAAATAACAAGTTTTTTCACTTGATTGCCAATTTCAGGAAGGCTAAATCATCAATCCTTAAAATCCACCATAATGGCAACACTTTTGATTCTCAGCAAGGAATTAAGCAGGATATTGTGGATTATTTCTCTGAGCTGTATGACTCCCCCTCTGAAAAAAAAGCCGCAGTTAAATCCTTTGGGTTTCAAATGTCTCTCTAAAAAATCCTCTGAATGGCTGGAGCAAGAAATCACAATGGAAGACGTGAAGCGCAATGTATGGGGTTGTGATGGGTCAAAATGTCCTGGACCAGATGGTTTCAACTTCAAATTTTACAGATTAGCATGGGATTTTATTGCTCAAGACATTCTCGATATAGTCTTAAGCTTCTTCAGAACAGGAAGGCTTACCAAAGGAATCAATACAACCTATGTAACTCTCCTCTCCAAGACAGTCGAACCCATTAAGTTTAAAGATTTTCGGCCCATCAGCATGATTCATGGTATTTATAAGATCATTGCTAAAATCCTTGCATCTAGACTGAAAACTGTTATGCAAGATATCATTAGCATTAACCAATCAACGTTTATAGCAGACCGTAACATTATAGATGGCTTTATGATTGCAAATGAGCTGGTGAATGATCTAAAAAAGCAAAAAGCGGCAGGTTTGATTTTCAAGATTGATTTTCATAAAGCCTTCGACTCAGTCTCCTGGGATTACCTAGATGATATCATGGGTTATAAGGGGTTTGGCAGAAAATGGAGAACCATGATTTATGAATGTCTTTCTTCATCAAAACTCTCGATTCTCATCAATGGATCTCCTTCAAACGAATTCTCTGTTCAGCGAGGACTAGGTCAAGGAGACCCGATTTCCCCTTTTCTGTTTGACATAGCTGCTGAGGGCGTCTCGGTTCTCTTTCAAAGGGCATCTAGTGGGAATATTATCAAAGGGCTGCAATTTGCATCAGGAATTTTCGTCAGCCATCTTCAATATGCAGATGACACGTTAATATTCATCCTAGCAGATATTGATCAGTTAGTTCAAGTCAAAAAAATTTTAAGATGGTTTGCTCTGACTTCGGGCCTTCATATAAACTTCCATAAAAGCTCCATCTATGTCTCATTAAAAGTGTCCTTAATTCCCTGCCTATATATTTTATGTTTGTATTCAAGATGCCAAAAGGGGTAGGTAGGCTTCTTTCATCCATCCAAAGACGTTTCTTGTGGTGTGGATGTACCAAGCAAAGATCTTTCTGCAAGAACCAGTGGAGACTACTGATGCGCGATAAGAAACAAGGAGGCCTCGGTGTAGGCTCCCTTATATCGAAAAACAGAGCCCTGCTGCTAAAATGGATTTAGAGACTCTCTTCCCCAGGTACAAGCTTATGGAAAATGATTATCTCTTCAATGTACAATCCAGCTTATAAGAATGGGATCTCAATTTTCTACAACTAACCCTCCAAGATATGGAAGGATATTATGTCCATTGTTCAAACCGACGTTCACCAAGTCTTCACGAATCATTGCAAATTCATGGTGGGGAATGGCAATTTAACATCCTTTTGACTAGACAGCTGGATTGGTGACTACCCTCTCAAAACAACCTTCCCAAGGCTATATCTTTGTCTTCCTCTAAATCTGCTTTGGTGGCTGACATGGGTAGATGGAGCAATGGAATCTGGCTCTGGTCCCTACAATGGCGCAGACCTCTTTTTCATTTTGAACAAGAACAACTATCACTTTTATCATCCTTGCTGGAATCCAAGCCAATGTTCTGCCACAAGATGGATAAGAAAATCTGGACCCTCAACAACGATGGCCTCTTTAGTGTAAAATCTTGCTCCAAAATGATGGATCAGTTGCTCTACGATGGAGCCAAACCATTCCAATCTTCTGTTTGGATAAAACTAACCCCACCAAAAGTGCAGCTTTTCCTTTGGCTCCTTGTCCAAGATAAAGTAACCACAAGAGATTTTCTATTTCAGCACGACTACCTCTCCCTTCAGGAGTCAAGATGTGCTTTCTGCAATAAAAGCTTGGAATCTTCAAGTCACCTCTTCATTCAATGTCACTTCTCTTGGAATATATGGATGAAACTGCTTTCTAATCGGGGCTTTTGCAGTATTTTTCCAAAATCTGTTGATGATATGTGCTACCAATGGTCTTCTATGGTTAAAGGCAAGCAACAAAATCTCTCATGGCAACTTCTTTTCTCATGCGTTGTTTGGACTTTTTGGCTTCATCGAAATGATGTTATTTTTAATGACGCTGCCCCTAACCTTCAAATTTGTTTCTCCATGGTGCGCCAAAGTATTGCTTTATGGCTGAGGCTTGACTCCAACTCTTTAGAGCTTAATATAGAGAATATTTAGTCGGGAGGAGTTGGTTTCTTTTGATTTGTTTGTTCCCCTTTTGTTGCTATCCCCTGTTTCATGCAACAGTTTTTGTGCTTTCCTTTCCTCTGCTTGTTCATCTGATGTAAGTTAGGCTACTATCTTTGTAGACTTTTTCTTAATAAAATTTCGACTATTAACCAAAAAAAAATAGATTTTTTATATATATAAAATAAGATTAATAATGCAATATTTATCCGATACCCTGTGTTTTACTGTATGGTTTGATAAATGTTTTTTTTTTAACATTCATGTATTGTAAATGAGTAAAAAAATATAAAAACTATTTTATAAAAAATATAGAAAAAGAAATAAAAACTTTTTAATATGTAAAAAACATTTGACCAAGAGGATAGAGCCTAGATCGTGATTTGATCAATTAATTTGAAACCTGATCTACGAAAAAAAAAAATCAGATGTCAAATGCCCTGCCTAACCCTGTAAGGCTATGTACGAAACAATAAATTGTCAATAAATTAGGTGGGTGGGGGGGGGGGGGTTATTGTAATATTGAATCAATACACGCTAACCACAAACTAAAAAAAAAAAAATCTAAAGTTATTAAAAAATCAGTACCACGTCAAAAGAAATTATCTATCGTTTCCCTTCCCTTCCTTTCTTATCAATTGAGACTTCGTACGGCTCGAGTGGGGTGAAGAACAAATAAAAAAACATGAATCTTAGGTGAAGAATCAGGAAATAAATAAATAAAAATGAATGAGGAACCAAGTTAGAAAAATAGTTGGCAAGTCCAAATCACTCGTCAGTCAGCATGTGAGAATAATACCACGTTTTCTTTTTCTTTTTTCTTTTGAGGACTCTGTGGAGCTATATATATGAAACAATCCATGTACAAAAGCAAGCCTTCAAGTAAAGACGCAGAATAAAAGGCAAGCTTTTTATCTTCTTCGCCTAGGTACCTCCAGCTCCATATATTTACTAAAATGACAGGTACCTGTTCGGTTGCATCACAGAAAAGGTAATCAAAATGAACTTCCATTAATCTTGCACTCTGTATGGTTTCTTCCTATTTGAACTTGGAAGTATTCCCAATTAACTCTGATTTGCCTTGAATTCATTATGCTTGTAACATTGCAAGATTATAACGTGTACTAATTTTATCAGTTTGGGTTCCCTCCAAAAGCTCCAACTAAATATTTGATCACTGGCACCATTTCACAGTGGATAACGTACAGCATTTGCGTTTAGATGTTTGTTTTCACATTTCAGGCGCTTGTCCTTAATTAACGACAGTACTATATATTTCAGGTTAGCAGGCAAGGTGTCAATCATAACCGGCGGCGCAAGCGGCATAGGAGCAAGTGCAGTGCAACTTTTCCATGAAAATGGTGCTAAGGTCGTTCTTGCCGATATCCAAGACACCCTAGGCCAAGCCCTAGCTCAAAAACTTGGTGAAGATGTTTGCTACATCCACTGTGATGTTTCAAACGAAGATGAAGTTAGCAATCTTGTTGACGCCACCGTTAAAAAGTATGGTAAGCTTGATATAATGTATAACAATGCAGGCATCCTGGGTCGCCCTTTAGGAAGCATTTTGGACACCCCGAAATCAGAATTAGACCGCCTAATTAATGTGAACCTGGTAGGTTGTTTCCTTGGAGCCAAACATGCAGCTAGGGTCATGGTAACCCAAGGTCAGGGTTGCATTTTGTTCACGGCCAGTGCTTGTACAGCTATTGGTGGACTTGCAACTCCCGCTTATGCAGTGACCAAACATGGTATCGTGGGGTTAGCGAAAAACTTAGCGGCTGAGTTAGGGCAGTATGGTACAAGAGTAAATTGTGTTTCGCCTTATGGAGTAGCAACTCCCATGTGTGAGGGATTTTCAGCAGATACTGCACCAATGATAGAAGAAACACTGGAACAAATGGGTAATCTGAAGGGGAAGATTCCCAAGGTGGAAGACATGGCAAGGGCTGCACTATACTTGGCTAGTGATGAAGCAAATTATGTGAGTGGGCTGAATCTTGTCGTGGACGGTGGGTTCAGTGTTGTTAATCCTACAATGATGAAAGCTTTGTACCCCGCTAAATTATAAGTTGATCTCGTTGATGTGCTTCTTTCTTGGTTTCAAAAAATTAGCAGAATTCTCAATGTATTCGGAAATGTGTTGAATAAATTTTTAATTTGTGAAAGTAATTTTTTATTACCATTATCACTACCATTACTAACACCAGCACCATCATCACTACTATTATTATCACTGCTACATCATCATTACTAATTCATTATTAATTTCACTATTACTGTCATAACCTAATTCTGGGTTATTCCCCCAAAATAGAAAAAAATAATAATAAAGGCTGACAACATGGAGAAAGTATGCCGGGAAATCAAATTGCAATTTTTGGACAAGATTCAAGACCTATTGGCGCCCCATTGTGCCCAAAATTGGAGGGAGAAAACAATGCAAATTCAAGGTCAAATTAAATGATTATTGAACGAATTTGCATAAAAATTAAGTCCAAGGACATAATTAAATTTTAATAGGCCAATTTGATTTAATCAAGGGCCAAATTGAATTTTTAATTATGTTTAAGAATTAATTTGGGTCCAATTAAAGGATTTAATTAAGTGCAAGGACTTAATTATACTTTAAATGGGTCAAATTAATTTTATTTCGGGCTTAATTGGTGAAACATTAAGTTTGGGAGCTTAATTTGGGCTTAATTGAGAAGATTGGAATTTTAAGAGACCAAATTTAATTTTTACCAAGTTGATTGATTGAAATCAAGGGTCAAATTGCAAGAAAATTGAAGTTTTGGGGTTAATTAGGGGTTAAATTGACAAAATCCAAAGACAAGGACCAACCTGCAAAAGGCGTCAAACTATAGGGGTCTAATTGACAAAATCCGGGGGTCAAATTGAAAGAAATTGAAAGCTGGAGGGCTAAATTGAAAATCGGCAAAAATCCCTAATTTTTTATCCAAAACGGCGCCGTTTTTGTGTTTTAAAAAAAAGGGGGGGCAAGGGACCACGCGACGCGTTGCCTGGTTACTGGTCATCTTCTTCCCCACAAAGCTGCCCGAGTGGCTGCTTTCCAGCGTATTTTCTCACTCGTGTGGCCCCCAAATCCGACAAAGCGTGCTCCAACATGTCCACCTGAAACCCCTTTATCTCGTAGAGTGGTCCGGTCGGGTAGACAAACTTGGAAACGGCTCTGTTTATTGGCCCAAAGTAGCACCCTCGGGCGGTCTGCAGCCTTGGATTGCAAAAATTTGGCAGTTCGAGGTACACACTTTGAACCAACGGCTTGGATTCCTCGAGTCGAATCAAGGGCTGATAATTTTTCCCCGTTAAATACAAGATTATCCTCTTTCCATCCCTATAAATAGGAGCCAATTTCGTGCTCAGAAGAAGAAAAAAAATTGAGCTCAAAGTTGGCAAAACAATCATCTTTTCCTGCCCGGTTTTTTCCTGCAACCAGCCCTCTCTTTCCTTTTTCTCTTCGTCGTGGCCTCCAGCCACCACCACTGATCTCGCCATCGTCCTTCCCACGAAACACCATATCCCATCCCTCACCCAGCAACCTCACCGAAGCCTGCAACATCTCTCTCTCTCTCCCTCTCTTCTCTGCAAAACCTTTTTTTCTCTTCACCACCGCAACCCCAGCAGCAGCGGAAACCACCCTTTCCAGCGGCTTCCACCTCGACCAGAAGCTTCTGCCTTTCCCAAAGACCGCCAGGACAGTAGCTCTCTCTTCAACCGCTCCAACAGTTGCAACAGTGAGCTTTCCTTCTCCTCTGCAGGGCCTGTTTCATTCTTCTTCCAGCCGGGACTAGTGCACGCCGCCGGCCTCGCCGCCTCTAGTCACACCGCGCACCATCAGCCAGGCTGCCGACTCTCTCCACGCCAGGTAACTCTCTCCTCCCTGCTCCACATTTTCTTCTTCGTTCTTCGTAGCCGCTGCATGCAAAATTCATTTCTGCATACAGTGGCTAATTAATTAGTCACTTGCTTGGGCTGGGCCAGTTCTGGCCCAGCCCGGCCCCAAAAAAAAATTTTAATCATTTCAAAAAAATTTGTAATTGTTTAAAATATATTTTGTTTTTCCAAGTTTGCTTAATATTGGATTGTATACTTACATTGTAAGATACAAGTCTAGTATTAAAATACCCGGTTTTTTCTGAAATGTGTCAGAAAAAAAAACAAAAAAGAAAAAAAATATATTTTATTGCATACGGCCAAGTCCTAAAGAATTTTCCAAGCATGTTTTCACAAAACTTGCATCTTTCTCACGTTTTAAAAAAATCCAAAAATGGATATCATAACTAGTTTACGATCATCCATTAGGGTTTGGCCAAAATATCAAAAACTCTTTTCCAACCTTTTTTTCTAGGATCCGGATGTAGACTTTAATATTTGTGGGGTTGGGTGTAAAATTACACGATAATGTACATCCTCGGGTATTAAAGATACAAGATGTAAATAAAAGCAATTTTAAAATTCAGACTTTAGAATGGTTAGGATTTAACCGAATAAGGTAGAGACTCCCTCACGAGGGGAGATCTGCCTTGAACCTTAGAAAAGACCAGCGAATAGAAACTCGACCTAGAAAAGCAATCAAACAATAATGCAGCTTGCCTTAGGTAGGGTGCACTGGGGTGATGCGTCTTCCCCTTGCACAACCAGTCCCTTACTCAGACTCTCGCAGACCTTAGGTTCCTAGTGACCATAATACTAGGTGGCGACTCCAATGAACCAAGCAAAAATGGAAAATAAACAAAAAAAACCGCTAGCCGATGTCGCGCGGATTTTGACGTGCGACAGAATGGCGACTCCACTGGGGACTGCTTTGTTTGGTCGGACTAAGCTTTGTTTGTTTGATTGCTTGATTTTCTGTTTTGGTCTGTTTAGCTTTACTGTTTCAACACTTTTATTTCTTGCTCATACATAAATACATCAAGATTAGTGCATTCATGCATTTTTAATTTTGCAAGAAAACCCAATTCTAGGATAAGAGGGGAGTAGTGGTCTGCCCCATGACTTTCAGTCGGGGTTCAGATTCGTGAAACATCCAACTATGAACTGAGTGTTTACTTGGTGATGGTGGTCACATAGTGCCCCAACTATCCCTTGTAAACCCCTATACCACCTTCACGTGAGGTGGTCACTGGGCAGTTCATAGACCTTTTGAGACCAGTTAGAACACATATCCCTCATATAATAACCTAGAATTTGTCTGAACTTTACAGGATTTTTTGAGCTAAGACCATGACTTCCCTTACCTTTTCGGAATATGGGGAAAGATCTGAGATGATGCAAGTAGTCGAAGGGGATTGCCCAAGAACCAAGGTTGAGGAATTACCACACATAACCAAAGTGCACTAGTCTGTAGACACCATAAAGAAGTTGGCCCCTTTCCTGGATTATATTGATGAGAATCTGTTTGAGAATAAGTATGGAAGAATTGCTCACCTAATAAGAATGCATGTCCAGATTTCAGCAGTCAAAGCCTTGATGCATTTTTGGGATCCAAGCTATAGATGTTTCACCTTCGAGGATATTGATATGACTCCTACTCTTGAAGAGTATGCTCAGATCTTAAGTTTTTCGAATGACCCCTACAAAGTGTACTTCAGACAAAGGATTGAGAATACAGATACAGCAGTTGTCAAACTTCTACATTTGGATCAAGTTGATCGGTATAAGATATCTAGTGGAGGTTTCAAGTGGAAGATGATCGAGAATAAATTGAAGACATATAAGGAAGAAGGGAAGTTTGAAGAAAGATATCAGATAATTGCTTTTGCCATATTTGGGTTGGTTCTGTTTCCTTCAGAAGCTACTGGAATTATTAGCATTGAAGCTGCTAACGCCTTCCTTGAATTTGGAGGTAAAGCATAACCCTACTTCAGCTATCTTAGCTGAAACCTTCATATCTCTAAACCATTGCAGATTACATGGGAAAGGGGCGATGCAATGTTGTATCCCTCTCTTATTCATGTGGATAGTAAGCTATTTGGAAGCATCAAAAGAAGTCTTCAATAATTTCTGGTGGTTTAACAGGAGGCCTCTTAAGCTGATGTTGACTGAAGAATGGAATGGTTTGGATGAAAAGGTGTGGGTAGAGAAATACCGAGAACTTCCCCAAACTAATTTCAGATGGAAAGCTCCTTGGGTAAGTGGTTCATCTTACCTCATGAGTTGTGGCGACAAGGCATGGGTTCCACTGATTGGCTTAACTAGATATATTAGTTACTCACCCTCATTAGTGGCCAGATAATTTGGAGGAATACAACACGTGCCAAGAACTCGGGCAGTAGCTGAATATACTGGTCTGTTTAAGGAAGCTAGCTCTTTGGAAATGTTAGATGCCATCAGAAATGACTGGAAGCAGCCTGTTTTGGTCTATAAGGAAGAGCATCAAAAAGAGTTCTCGGTTAGCCCTACATATTCAATATGGAGGAGTGGCAGTTCATCTAAGATACTTCAAGAGGTAAAAAAGCAAAGAAGAGCCCAAGATAGCTCGTCCGTGACGTTGGAGCTGAGAAGAAAAAGGGTCAACAATGAGGAAGATCTCCAAGAAGAACTGGATAAGTTGAGGATTGAGCTCGGTAATAGCAAAAATCATCAAAAATTCCTGGAAGACCAACTCTTAAAAGAAGAAGAGATTAAGGCCTCTCTGGATCAGCAATTAAAGAAGAGCCAGCATGAAGCACATGAGCAATTGAAGAAGGGGAAAGCCAAGAATGACGAGTTGGTAAAAAAGCATGTAATGGTGGAGCATGAATTGGTGAGTCTAAAAAAGACCTCGAAAAGTAGAAAGTTTGCTGATAAAGAAACAATAGCTTCTCTGAAGAAAGAAAGGGACCAGTATAAATTAAAATGGGAGGCTGAAAAAGAAAAGAACAGATTAGCTGATCTCGCCATTGAAGAAGAAAAAGGGTTAAGGACTCGATATCAGATGCAGGCTGAAGATGAGAGAGAAGCAAGAAGGGTAGCTGAGTCAGAGATGAAGGGATACCTGAACAAGATAAATGGTATGAGAAACCGAGTGTCTGTGATACAAGCCGAGCTTGAGTCCCGAGAGAAGGAAGCAAAGGAAATGCAAGAGCAATTTGAGGAATGGCAAGACTATATCAGTAGTTTCGATGCACAACTAAACACCAAGGTAGTCGAGCTTGATATAGAGAAGGAAGAATTGCAAAGGGCCAGAAATCAGATTCAACAGTTGGAAAAGATGGTTCGAATTTTAGAGACAAACAAAGAATCATTAGCCGCCAGCAATGGAACATTGGTTCAAGATAACACCGTGTTCCATTACAAGATTGAACAAACTGACACGCTAATTGACATGGTAGCTAGGAAGGCAAATGAGCTACGAGTGAAGGCTGCCAGGATTGCTAACAACCGCCATAGATACGAGGAATATTTGAATGAAGTTTCCTTTTTCATCAGGAATGTGGCCAATAGAGGAATATCATTCGAATGAACCACTTTGTATTATTTCTACTTTTGGACTTTCATAATGTGTATGGAATTTAATCAATCAAAGGAATTGGGTAAAACCTCTTTGTGTATATCAGACTTTGGATGTTACTTGTATTTGGCAAAGGAAGTCATGGATTAGCTCTTTAAATCCATATACGTGCATTTGCATCCATATTTATACATTCATTCATTATAACACATACGCATACACCAAGTCAAAATATAGGTCCCCAAAGAGCTTACAACACCCGACTTCGAGCAAGGAACATGGAAGGTGAAGAGCGTGCTTACCGTGAAGCTCGTTTCCAAGAGGAGTTGGATTCCTTAAAGGATAGTGTGGCTCGCCTCACCGGCTTACTCGAGCAAGTACTAAGGAACACCTCGGGGGAAGGTCCTTCAACTAGGCCTGCCCCTCCCCCAGCAAGCCAACCTGAAGAAATAATAGGAGAACATGCACAGGAGCCCCGACACAATGAACATGCACAGGAGCCCCGACACAATCCAGCATTTGTGCAGCCAACAACACCAATACCAACACCCGCAGTCGTAGATGCATTTGTTAATGAGTCCCATAAAACCAAGTTGTCTGAGGATGTTGATCAAGACAAAATGGCAGCACTAGATGCCAAGATTAGGGCCATCGAGGGAATAGACTTATATGACCCTGTACGAGCTGTAGAAATGTGTCTAGTCCCTAATGTGGTGGTACCAAAGAAATTTCGAGTTCCTGAATTTATCAAATACACCGGCACTCAATGCCTTGTTACCCATCTCAAATCCTATTGCAATAGAATGGCAGAAGTAGTTCACGATGAGAAGCTACTAATGCATTTCTTCCAAGACAGCTTGAGTGGAGCAGCGTTGAGCTGGTATATGAGGTTAGATAATACCAGGATCCATACATGGAAGGACCTCGTAGATGCTTTCATCAAGCAATACAAATACAACATGGATATTGCACCTGTGGAAGGATCTCTGCACCCGTGGAGAAAAAAGGTTTCAGAGTGAGGAAGAGAGAGATTGATCATGTTGAAAGTAGTTATAGAAGCAAGAAAGGCCCTTTCCAAAGATAATAATACTCAATCCTCTTCACCCCAAATTGCCAACACTAATTTTAACTTCCCGAGCCCAACAAAAAAAATTGTACCCCAAAACCACCAAGTAAAAAACCAAGCCGAGAGTTTCCCCAAAAGGAACTACCAAAGAACCCAAGAACAATTGCCTCCATTGTCGTTACCCCTAGATGAAATGTACCAAAAACTACTAAGCATCGGGCAAGTAGTCCCTGTGCCTTTTATACCCCTACAACCACCTTACCCCAGCTGGTATAAACCGGATCTCACTTGCGAATACCATGCCGGTATAGCTGGACATAACATCCATACCTGCAACGCCTTCAAGAGAAAACTTCTACAACTGATCAAAGCAGGATGGATAACATTTGAAGATGCCCCTAATGTGAATGTGAACCCTCTACCTAATCATGCTTCAGGTAGTGGGTCTGTAAACATGTTAGAATTGGAAACTCAAAAATCTTAAAGGTGTCAATGGATAGGATCTACCAAATGATGGTAGATGCAAGGTACAAAGAGGGTAGCGAGAAGTGCTGTGAACTTCATAATATAAAGGGCCACGTGATCATCCATTGTGAGGGCTTTCACAAAAAAGTGATGCAGATGATGAGTCGTGGGTTGCTGCAAATTGAGAAAGCAACAAGTGAGGAGGTGTTCATGATGGAGGCACCAAATAAAGAGGTGTGTCGAGTACAATTCACTACCGGAAAGCCACCCAAATTAGTCCTATCCAAACCAGTAGTGGAACATAAAGGAAACTATAGTGCTTTACCTTACGACTATGGGCACTCTTTCAAAAGCACTCCGCAACCACCTGTTTTTCAAGAAGAAATTGGGGGATTGACCCGTAGTGGCAGATGTTTCACTCCAGAAGAGCTGGAAAAACAAAGAAAAGCTAAGGGTAAAGAAAAGGTTGACATAACCGAGGAAATAAACAAACCTGTCACGGAAGAGGAAACCAACGAATTCTTAAAGCTAATGAAACATAGTGAATATAGTATTGTTGAGCAGCTCAAGAAGACTCCATCAAGAATATCGTTATTTTCTCTGATTCTAAGCTCTGAGCCATATAGGAAGGCTTTACAAAAGGTATTGAACGAAGCCTATGTTCCTCAAGACATCAATCAAGAAACCATGGAACATTTAGTGGGAAGAATCCAGGCCTCAAATTATATATACTTCACTAAAGATGAATTGTGTCCTGATGGTACTGGGCACAACAAGCCGCTATACATTACGGTGCGTTGCAAGGATATTCTGATCGGAAAGGTACTCGTCGATAATGGTTCTGCACTGAACGTCCTACCAATGCATATGTTGAAAGAAATTCCTATCGATGAGTCACATATGAAGCCCAACACCTTGATGGCGAGAGCATATGATGGTTCGCCAATACCGATAATTGGGACCCTAGAAGTAGAGCTATATGTGGGGCCGCAGATGTTCCTGATAACATTACAAGTAATGGACATTCACCCATCTTACAGCATATTATTAGGAAGGTCGTGGATTCATGCAGCTGGAGCAGTGGCTTCTTCATTGCACCAGTGTTTGAAGTATATCATGAACGGAATGTTGATAACTGTCAAAGCTGAAGAGACAGTTTCCATGATAAAAAATGTGGCCATACCTTTTATTGAAACTGAAGATTGTAGAGCTGGGAATATTCGTGCTTTCGAAATTGTGAACGCAGAATGGGTTCCTGAAGGCACAGTGCTGAGAAAGCCTAAAATCCCAGAAATGGCAAAGATGGCTACCAAATGCTTTTTAAAGAATGGGGTTCCTTTTCAATGTAATCCTAGGATTAGAATGCCTAGCCTGATCAAGCCAAATTGTGCAAATCAAAGATTTGGGCTTGGATATAAGCCCAAGAAAGATGATTACAAGCGGGTCACTCAGTTTAAAAGAGAGGCAAGAATGGCGAGGATTGAAGGAAGAGAGCCAGAAGAAGAGGAACTTATCATCCCACCACTCCAAGTATCTTTCCCAAGGGCTGTAGAAGTGATTAGATCTGGCATAATAGATCTCCACATCAATACCCTGGAGAGCCAAGAAGAAAAACAAATAGAGGAAGTGGATTCAGAGATGAAGGATGAAGTTTTGCCACAGCTCTTCATTCACACCATTGATGAACCTCCTGCTAGATTTTTTATGCGAAGATTGGTTGAAGGGGAGGTGTACCAAAATTGGAAGATGGAGCCTGCTCCTATTGTGTTTAAAAAGTAATTGTTCTTGTTTGATAATGCTCGGACTTGTTTTGTCTTGTTTTGACTTGTGCTGAACTTGTTTGTATTTTAGCTCATGGTACCGCAAGATTTTCTACGTTAACCAAGCACTTTTGTTTTAATGAGATCATGCATTTTCTTGTGTCCAATGTGTGTGTGCATCTTTTATCTTTTCATGAATCACACTTACACGAGCACGCCTTGAACTTTCAGGAATCCTGAAAGTTCCATCGATTCACAAAACCATTGCACTAAGAATAATTGGCCAAACTTTGATAATATGATTGCAATGGATGATGAAGAATGGGGAGAGGAAGATATAAGAGAGTTTACTAAGCTGGTAGAATGTTCAGAAAAGGCCTGGGAACCGGCCAGTGAGAAACTAGAAGCCATTAATGTGGGAGACGAAGAAGAAAATAAGGAATTAAAGATTGGCACTCTTTTTACAACTGAAGAAAGCAATATACTAGTTTCTCTATTACACGAGTATGCAGATGTTTTTGCCTGGACTTATGCAGATATGCCTGGTCTAGATATTGACATAGTAGTACATAAGATTCCTTTAATAGAAGGAAGCAAGCCAATTAAGCAGAAAACCAGGCGAATGCGTCCAGACATGTTACTCAAGGTAAAATCTAAGATACGAAAACAGTGGGATGCAGGGTTTCTAGATGTAGTCCAATATCCACAATGGGTAGCCAATGTGGTCGTAGTCCCAAAAAAGGATGGGAACATTCGGATGTGTGTGGACTATAGAGATTTGAACAAGGCGAGCCCAAAAGATGATTTTCCTTTGCCCCATATAGACATTCTCGTTGATAATGCTGCAAGAAATGCTACATATTCTTTTATGGATGGATTATCTGGTTATAATCAAATTAGAATGTCAGAAGAAGATAAAGAGAAGACCACTTTTGTCACACCTTGGGGGACGTTTTGCTATAAAGTAATGCCATTCGGATTGAAGAATGCTGGAGCCACATATCAAAGAGCAATGGTTACCCTGTTCCATGATATGATGCACCAAGAAGTGCAAGTTTATGTGGATGACATACTTGCAAAATTGAAGAAAGAGGAAGATCATGTGCAAGTGTTAAGAAGACTATTTAAAAGGCTGCGGAAATTCCAGCTAAAGTTGAATCCTGCAAAATGCTCATTCGGGGTGAAAACTGGAAAACTATTGGGCTTCATAGTAAGCGGTCGAGGAATAGAAGTCGATCATGATAAAGCTAAAGCTATTCAGGAGATGTCTGCCCCTAAGACAGAAAAGGAAGTAAGAAGTTTCCTCGGGCGCTTGAATTACATAGCTCGGTTTATATCCCAGTTGACGGTTACTTGTGAACCAATCTTTCGTTTGCTCAGGAAGAAAAATCCTAGAGTATGGGACAACGATTGTCAGGAAGCCTTCGATAAAATAAAGAGGTACTTGCAAAACCCACCATTGTTAGTACCTCCAACACTGGGGAGGCCTTTGATTCTATACTTGACAGTAACAGAAACAGCTATGGGCTACGTGCTGGGACAACATGATGAGTCAGGAAGGAAGGAGCAAGCTATTTACTACTTGAGTAAAAAATTCAATGATTGTGAGTCGAGATATACAACAATTGAGAGGTTGTGTTGTGCCTTGGTTTGGAGTGTGAAAAGACTTCGGCAGTATATGTTATACTACACAACTTGGTTGATTTCGAAATTAGACCCGCTCAAGTATATTTGTGAAAAACCTTACCTGTCAAGTAGAATAGCAAGATGGCAAGTGTTATTGGCAGAATATGACATTGTCTTTATGACAAGAAAAGCTGTAAAAGGAACCATAATTGCCGATCATCTTGCAGATCATGCCATGGAGAACTACGAGCCGCTAAACTTTAACCTCCCAGATGAAGATGTGATAGTAGTCGAAGATGAAAGTGGAGAAGGCGATCAGTGGACCCTTTACTTTGATGGGGCAGTAAACGTATCAGGAAATGGGGCCGGAGCTGTAGTGATTTCCCCAGAAAATAAGCAGTATCCTGTTTCAACAAGGTTACTGTTTGAATGTACCAATAACACTGCCGAGTATGAAGCCTGCATCATTGGCCTGGAAGCTGCTCTAGAACTTAAGGCCAAGAAGTTTGAGGTTTTCGGGGATTCCTTACTAATTATCTGCCAAGTCAAAGGTGAGTGGCAAACTAAGGATGAGAAGTTGAAGTTGTATCAAAGTTATCTCTTGAAGCTAGCCGACGAATTTGAAGAAATCAAATTCACCCATATAAGCAGAGATAAGAATCAATTTGCTGATGCCTTAGCAACCTTAGCTTCAATGACACAAGTTGATTCTAAAACCAAGATCCAACTAATAAATATCGAAGTCAGAAGCTTCCAAGCCCATTGTTGCTTAATTAAAGAATCTCCAGATGGGAAACCATGGTACAATGACATCAAGAAGTTTCTCCAGCATCGAGAATATCCTGAAGGGGTTTCCAAGACAGATGAAAAGACTTTAAGAAGAATGACCATGAATTTTTACTTGGATGGGGAAATTTTATATAAAAGGTCATTTGATGGGACTCTGCTCAGGTGTTTGAATGAAAATGAGATTGAACAAGCATTAAAGGAAATCCATGAGGGGATCTGTGCTACACATGCTAATGGTCATACAATGGCGAAACAAATTCAAAGGTTTGGATACTTCTGGTTGACCATGGAGAGAGATTGTATAGACTATGTCAGAAAATGCCACAAGTGTCAAATATATGGCGACAAGATAAATACGCCTCTGGCGCCTCTGTTCAATATGATCTCGCCTTGGCCTTTCGATATGTGGGGTTTATATGTCATAGGGCCAATCAACCCTAAAGAGAGCAATGGGCATAGATTCATTTTGGTGGCCATCGACTACTTCACCAAATGGGTAGAAGCCAACTCTTACGCCCATGTAATGAAAAAAGTAGTCAAGAGATTTATTGAAAAGGATTTGGTCTGTCGTTATGGTTTGCCAGCAAGATTGGTAACTGACAACGCCCAGAATTTCAATGGGAAGTTGATTGACGAATTGTGCACCAAATGGAAGATTAAACACCTAAATTCTTCCCCTTATAGACCAAAGATGAATGGGGCTGTCAAAGCAGCTAACAAGAATCTCAAGAAGATTATTCAGAAAATGGTGGTCACCTACAAGGATTGGTATGAGATGCTCCCATATGCAATTCATGTGTACCGTACCACAGTTAGAACTTCTACAAATGCCACCCCATACTCTTTAGTATATGGAATGGAGGCGGTTGTGCCCTTAGAAGTAGAAATCCCATCACTGCGAATCCTGAAGGATGCAGAACTGGACGAATCAGAATGGGCAAGGTCAAGATTTGAGCAACTAACCTTGATCGATGAGAGAAGACTGGCAGCTATCTGCCATCACCAGTTATACCAAAGCAGGATAGCCCAAGCTTACAACAAGAAGGTCAAACCAAGGGTGTTCAAGGAAGGGGATTTGGTGTTAAGGAAGATCCCACTAGCATCAGGAGAAGATCAAAGCAAGTGGGCACCAAACTACGAAGGGCCATGTTGTAACACATTTTTGGGTCCCCACATAAAAAATAATAAAATACAAAAAAATTCAAAAAATATATTATCAAAAAATATAACAGTGAAAAAATGCCAGAGCGCCCTAAAAATGCTCAAAAATTGATTGAGGATGTTCAAAAATGAAAAATTAATTTTTGACAGTATATCATTGACTGATGAGAGCCCCGATGATAAAGAAAATTCAATTTGTGGAAGAAAAATGCAAACTCAGAAGTTTATGGACTCAATTAAAT
The DNA here is from genome assembly GCA_033617975.1 of Populus alba x Populus glandulosa. Classification (NCBI taxonomy): domain Eukaryota; kingdom Viridiplantae; phylum Streptophyta; class Magnoliopsida; order Malpighiales; family Salicaceae; genus Populus; species Populus alba x Populus glandulosa. Next base: position 21,315,865 of record CM066148.1, read on the forward strand.
TTTATTGAAGGTTTAATTGCATTTATGAAGATTTTAATTGCAAGAAAAATTGATTTTGGAGTTATTTTGGGCTTTAATTAGGAGAAATTAATTTTCTAGGGTCAAATTATAATTTTTGGAAGTTAATTTGGTCAAATCAGGGGCTTAATTGCATAAATATTGAAGTTTAATGGCCAATTAGGGACTTAATTGAAGAAATCCGAGACCAAGGACTAAATTGTAAAACACGCGCAAATGGAGGGCCGAAATTTGAATCTGACAAGTTTTGGCGCCTTTTCCTTTTAAATGAAACGGCGCGTTTTGACCAAAACGGCGCCGTTTCATTCACCGTTTCATTCACTATTCATACGGTACTATTCACACATGCATAAAAAAATCAAAAAAATATTTTTTTCAGCATTTTATAATTTTTCCGTGTCGTTTTTAGGTCATTTTGATTTAATATCGGGCAGTATTTTATGTCATAAAATACAAATCCGGTATTAAAATACCCGGTTTTCGGCAAAAACTTCCAAAAGTACAAAAAAACAACAATTAAAAAAAAATGTTTTTGTGCATACGGCCAAGTGTCTCAAATCTAAAAAATCATATCGTATTTTTCATATGTCAAAAAAACAATATTTAGCATGCATTTTGGCTTTAATAACCAGTTTATTAAAGTCAAGAGAATATCGGCCAAAATTTCAAAAAACAATAAAAATTTTATTTTGTTTGTCTCTTAGTATCCGGGGTATGACATTACACGTAATGCATATTCTGGATATTTAATTCTTTTTCGAACAATAGAACCCGGGATATGACATTACATGTAATGCGTATTCCGAACAATAATAAACCACAACACGATCTTATATTTTATCAGACATTTAAAACAATGCAGCCTACCTTAGGTAGGGCGTAGTTGGGGTGCTAATACCTTCCCTTTACGCAACCAGTCTCCGTACCCGATCTCTAAAGACCAGTTAAGGTTCCTAGTAACCAGAATACTAGGTGGCGACTCCCATTCCAATTTTTCACTTGTAGAGACAAGAATTTCCTTGTCTCTCTCCTTTTTTTTAAGGAATAAATATTTCCAAATATTTTGATTTATCCTTGAGGGTGGATGATCACCGCGCCGCCGCACACGTGCGACAGGCCATATGTAGTGAAAAAGGCTTTTTCTTGAGGGGCTTTAATTCTGACTACTATGGATGGAAGGGATCTACCAAGACCCGTAAACTCAGATGTTGTAAAGAAATACTATGCCTGATGTATTTACCTTTTTCAATCAATGAAATTAAAGTTTGGCCAAGATTTCTTTAGTGTGTTTCCCCTAAAGTTAAGCATGATCTCATGTTTTGATAAAGATTTTTGGGAATTCAAAGTTTAGTACAAAAACAGAAATCATGTTGATGTTTGTTCGAAACAAACGAGTTCTGGAAATTCAGGTGATTCCTTAGAAAGCTAACCATATGCCTAGAAAACCCTGGAAAAAAAACACACCATAAAGTGACTCTAAAGCTGAGTTTTGATTGCATGAATAATGAGAAATCACTCTGCATACTCGCATGAAAGCAAGGCTTACCGATCCTAAATGCATGCATTAGAGATAAAGAAAGGCCATCTTTGATAATCCTTTCACAAGGCTGAAATATATCATTTGCAGTCCCCTTTTGAGCCTAATAAATTTTTCTTGAAAAATAACCTTGGTTAGGATCACACCCTACACTGGGGGCAAGTGCAAAAAAATCCATAATGATTGAAAGTGCCCAAATAACTCTTGGGGGCATGAAAAAGTCTTCAGCGATGAAAGTGCCCAAACAATACTAGGGGGCATAAAAGAAAATTCTCAATCATCAAAAGTGCCCATAGAAAGCTAGGGGGCATGAAAAAAAATTCCAAAGGATCCAAAATTCTGAGCATAAAAAAAAAGCTAATGCAATGATGCTCAAAATCAAATGAAGAAAACAAAAACAAAGAGAAAGAGCCCAAGCCCAACACTGGGGGGCACCGTGGACCATTTTACAAATCATTTCCAAGGTCCAGAAATGTATGAACAAAAGAGTTTGGGATATAAGCACTTGTGATCCTTAGTCTTAAAGTCCCTTAAACACCTTTTGAGCCTACAAATATCCTTTTCTTCAAAGCCAATAGACCAAGCCTACATTACGTGCCTAATAAAGCCCTTTCTGATCAAAGGCAAGCAATCTGAATCGGTAGGCAGTGCTTTCTCATGCGAAATAAAATCATTATTCATGCAAATAAAATGAATGCTTTGAAAACGGTTCTCAATAACCCTCAAATTGAAATTTAAACCTTTCACCAACGGTTCTCAATAACCCTCAAATTGAAATTTAAACCTTTTGTGACCAACCAGATGTCACTTCGTGTTCTTCACACTTTCACCAACGGTTCTCAATAACCCTCAAATTGAAATTTAAACCTTTTATGACCAACCCGATGTCATTTTCGTCAAAAGCAAAACAAAAAGTTTTCATCACATCTGAAAACCTCTCCATAGAAATCACTTGAATCTCTTCAGATTGAGTTTGCTTTGAATCAATGTCAAAATGATTTTTGTGTCTGGAATAGCTTTGAAATTCCAAAAATTCTGCATGAAAACAACTCCTTGTCAAAAACCAAACCTACCTTCACATAGCCTCATCCTCAAACCTGATCCAAATACTTGGGGGCATTATCAAGCTAGAGGGCAATTCACCAAAACACATAGGGTTGGCTCCATGATTCCCCTTCTAAGAAAATGGAAAATGTTGGGTTGAGCTGGAAATCTCTTCAGATAAAGGTTTGAGGGATAAGATGTATGTTGATATCATATCCTGTCCGAGGGTCAAGATCACAAGATGTGACTCGAGTAAGAAAGAGTGAAAAGAGCCATTAAAACTTACTATCAGACACTCCAACTTTTGTTATTAAAAGAAAAAAAAATTTAATTAACATACTTTAAGTCCATTGGTAATAAAAATATATTATTACTGAAAGCTTTACTAACGAAAAAAGTATGAAAAAAATTACTCGCTTTATTCCATCAGTATTTCCCTAAAAATAATATCTTATGTAATTCCGTCGGTGATTATTTAATTTTTTTAAAAAAATTATTTTACAAAACTATAAAATAATTAAATTAATATAAATCAACACTCTATAATACTCAAAACTGAGTTGCTTGGGAAAACAAAATCAATTAAAAGTTGATCTCATATGAAAAAAAACAAATCCTACAACAACATTCATATAATTACTAAGAACAAAAAAAATTAAAAAATAAAATAAAATAACAAATATAGTGAAAACAAAATACAAAAAAAGAACAAAAAAGAAAAAAATTTCCTTAATATAGTAGCAAGTGAAGCTGAGAAGAGAAAAAAAACAAAATTCATAAAGTATATTAATTAAAAAAACTGAGAAGAGAAAAGAGGAAAGGACAAGAAGACATACCTGAGCATGGAAGGGAAGAGAAGGAGTTGAGGAGAGAAGAGAAGAGAAAGAAAGGGATGTTGATTTTTTTACATATAGGGAAGAAAAAGAACACAAGAAGTCCGTCTGTTGTGAAATTAGGAATTCTAGGCTATTTATTGGGCCGTTTTACCGACGGATAATTAAATATTAATATTTTTTATCATTCCCACGGTGAATCCGTCTGTAATATTTAATTTAAAGTTTTAATTTAATAAAAAAATTTCAGAAAATGTCAAATATCACCAATAACTTTTCAATCTGTCTATAATATTTAATTTCAATTTCAATTTAATCAAAAATTTTCAGAAACTTGCCAAATAACACCGAGAAATTTTCAATCCGTTAGTGATTTTGTCTATAAAGAACAATAATTAACAGTACAATTGGAAAGTGAACAATTTTAGAGCTGTCTGGAAAATATCGATGGAATTTTCTGTTATTGATTCCCTTTGTAATTGACATGATGAACGGTGTCACACGTCAAATCCACGTGGCATCAGCTGGCGATTTTTCTCGTTATGCATTGCTTGATTTGATTGTTGGGAGTCGCAACCTAGTAATTTATTGAAGGCTACTAGGAAACCGGATGTACTGGTCTTGTCAGAGATTCTCAGGTAAGGGACTAGTTATGATGAGGGAAGGTATTAGCACCCCTAACGCACCCTACCTGAGGTAAGCTGCTTCGTGGCTTTGACGTGTTAAAGAAGTTTTAAATTTTTTTCTTTTCATCAAATATTAGAAATACAACTTACGTATAAGTTAATAATTCTGAACCGTGAGCAAATCAAAATATTAAATTCTTCTTTTGCCTCACCGATTTTATCATAAAATATATATATATATATATATATATAATAAAACAAATCCATAAAACAAATACAAAAACACACATCACTTTTACTATTTTGTTTCTTTTCTTTTTTTTTCCTTTTTTTTTTCTTCCACATTTACAAAATACAAATTACAAAAACTCAAAACTAAACAAATATTACATTACGCAATTTGGAAATTACAAAATGATCCTAAAACAACCCGGAAAAAGTGTCAGGCCGACTTCTGGAGCTGCCAGAACAGTGACGGCGCATTGTTCCACGCGCCCCACGCGTTGCCGCAAGAAAAGCCAGAGAATGGGTGGATCTGGAACGAATTCCTCCTTCCTTCCTTTCCTCGCTGGCGGTGACCTACAAAACCAACCAAAAACGCAACACAGGTAGTCTATTGTAGTTAGCTTTTCAGATCTGGTTTTTTTTTTTAACTCTACATTCACGTTCATTCTTTGCCTTCTGCCTTTCTGTTTGTTTCTCTTCTGCCGATGGAGGATCTGACAGTTGCTGTTGTCTGTGGCTGCTGAAGCTACGGTGGCGATGGGATGGATGTCCGGTCAGGGGAGGAGCTGGAGGAGGCAAGCGCTGCTGCACGAGGAGCGGGTCGTCACTGCTGGTTGAAGAAGGCGGGCAGCTCTGGCGGAGGAGGAAGGGACGACACTTATGGGGGCGCAGCTGGAGAAAAGATGTTGCTAGAGGCCGGTTTGTGGACGGCGCTGAGGTTGAAGAGAAAGTGGAAAGGGAGGGAAGGATTCTTTGATTTCAGCCAAAATAGAGGGAGGCGACGATTTTGTTTCTCTATGTGGGGTGCTTGGCAGGTTCTCTGTGAGGTGTGTGGCTGATGAAAGGATAGGAATTGTGGGTTTGTTGTCGGCTGCTGTAGGGAAGAAGAAAATCAAAAGGGAAGGGATCTGTATTGTTGGCTGGAAAAGGAAAAGAAGATGGGTAACGATGTGGAGGCTGCTTATGTAGGGGAGATGTTGTAGAGCCGAAATGGCAGGGGTCCTGGCTCCGTTCTGAAAACAAACCAAGGACCCTGGGGATGGCAGCTTTTTTTCTGTTGGTGAGCGGGGGCGGTTGGTTTGTGTTGGTAGAAATAAGTTTAGGTTTAGGGTTTTTTTATATTTTTTTCAATTGTGTAAAATTATCCTTTTTTTTTTGTGTGTTGAAGACCAGTATTTATAGGAAAAAATGTTGCTAGGTTTCTAAATTTGGTCCCTCAACTTTTTTCTTTTTGTAAATTTGATTTTTCTTAATTTTTTTGTATTTTTTTGAAAACGAGCAATATCAACGTCGACTCAATAAGGAAAGTCATTGATTTTAAAAAATGACGCATGAAAAGTTGAACACGTTCGAAAGACCTTTGAAAATTTAAATTCTTTTTAGACGACGCTGAAAATGCTAAAAACGATGCAAATATATTAAAAACGTTTTTTTGGATTTTTGATGTTTTTTTGTTATTTTTGGATTTTTCTAAAAATTTACCAAAACATGAGTCAAAAATTAGATAGTAACAAACGGTGTTAACAATTTATTAATGATGATTTTACTAACATATTTTACCGACGGAATAAATCATATCGGTAATTATGTTGGTATAAATGTCACGTTATCATATTTTTTGGCTTGGTTTTAATTATTATTTTTTCACTGTAATAATTACCTTGGTATATACCGAGAGAATATTTTCATCGGTAAAATTCATGGTATGAGAGAGAACTGTATGTCTTCCCATGGTGTGATGACTGGTATGACTATATTAGACTACTGAAACTGATATATCAAAGATAGAAGAATAATTTATCATGATGGGTAATCTCAAGGGTCAAATTCCCAAGGCGGAAGGCATTGCATATAAAAGCAGAAGATGAAATATAATTAACAAAAAAGGTGTGAGATTCAAATTACAATCAGAGCGGATTCCCAGCTTCATAAAACTGCAACAATTTTTCAATAATAAATAGAAGCCCCCATAAATTTGCAGCACAATTTATGACGACTCGTCAGGGTACTGGAACATGCAGAATGATGGGTTCTGAATGGTAAAACCCCCATCTATGAATAAATTGTGCCCACTAACATATCTAGCTTCATCACTTGCCAGATAAAGTGCTGCGTTGGCTACATCTTCTGCCTGAAGGGTCACACCCTTTAGGGTACCAAAAGCGTGCATCAAATTCTCAAGGTGTTCATCATCGAGACCAATAACTTGTTTTGCTAAAGGGGTTGCAAGAGCATAAGGTGATAAACAGTTCACTCTGATACCAAATTGCCCAAGCTCAACAGCAGCATTTTTGGTGAGTCCTAGAACAGCGTGCTTGGAGCAACAATACGCATGCGAGGCAGCAGCACCAACTTTTGAGCTAACACTGGCAGTTGAAATTATGGTACCATTGCGTCTAGGGATCATGACACGGGCTGCATGTTTGATGCCAAGAAAAACTCCCGTCACATTAGTCTGCAGAACACGTTCAAAATCAACCTTTTCGTTGTCAATTATGCGTGCTTTGCTCTCATCAGCAATGCCAGCATTGTTGAACATTATGTCTAGCTTGCCATAAGTTGTGACAGCGGCGTTCACAGCATTTTTTACTTGGGCCTCATCAGTTACGTCACAGTGCACATAGGTAGAGTTTGATGGGCCTAGGGCTTTAGCAAGTGAACGACCCGATTCATCTTGGATGTCAGCAACGATCACTTTGGCACCGTGGTGGGCAAACACTTTAGCTGTGCATTCTCCGATGCCGCTGGCTCCTCCAGTGATTAAGGCTACTTTTCCATCCAGCCTGCACGTCGAAGGAAATAAATGGGAAAATTACCCAATCTGTTTTTATATAATGTATCATGGGGTGACTTGTATAAAGATGTTAGAGATTCATAAAAAGATAGTCCACATATAAAAAATAATGTTGTTGATGAAAGATAATTTTTAATTAAAAGCTAAATTCAATGACAAGTTTTTTCCAACTTGGAAGACTAATCTAAGAACTTTTTAAGGAAAATAAATAATTTTCTTATTTAATTTTTTTTTTCTACTTTTGTTTTGATATTCTTTATGATGATGTTTTTCTAGTTTTTTTTTATCAATTTGAAGGAAATATTTTTTCTGATTCAATAGTATTATAATTTTCTAGTTCTTTTGGGTTTTAATAGCTTTTAGACAAGTTGAATGAATGAGTAAAATTAAATATTTTAAAAGTCTATCTATAACTTTTTTATTCTGTGTTCTCGTTCACATCAATGCTCCTGATGTGAACGAGAACAGAACAACTCTTATTGAATGTAAAGCTAGGACATGAATATATATATATATATATATATAGCAAGATCCTTCGAAAAAAGAAATGGAATGACAAGGAAACAAGTTCTGATGCTAGAACGTCACCTTGCACGTTGCTTAAGATTCTGCACTCGGAAGCTAATACTCGCATGTAAATATTGAGTAATAATATGTAAGAGAAAAACGAAATGAACGCAAGCTCAAGAACAAAGAAATTATACCTAAGATTGCATGGCATGATTATTAGATGTGAATCATACGGAGAGACAAGTCGACAATGCAGAGGACAAATCTGTTCATGTTTTCGTTAGCCTGTTACGTACCTTCTAGCAACTGAAGAGATAAATCCTGTTGTTGTCATTGTTTTACCGCCTTGAAGAGAGAAAGTAGAGATGTACTTGTAATCTCTAAGAAAATGAAAACAGAAAGATGAACGTGTAGCGACTGGCAAGGCATAAGACTTTGTCTATTTAGTTTTGATTTTGTGAGACGTGGATCAATTTGTTGAGATCCTTAGAAGTGGAATAGTGGGAGTATCTTCTTCCTATATATATATCTTATGGTACATTTGATTTTGCTACTTTCCTTCATGGTCTAATAATTTAAGGGTTAATTTGGATCCAGTTATGCATGGATTTGAATTAGGTGAAATAAATAAAATAATAAAGAGTTAAAGTTGTTTCTATTTTTATGACGATTCATATTTTATTTTCTTTTCTTCATTTAAAAACATGACAGGTGATGTTCAATATCCCATCATTAATTATTAATTTCAAATTCCATGATTTTGACTAAATGAAAAAAAAAAAGGATAATGAGTTAAGTTGTTACCATGTTTATACCAAACTAATTAGATAATGAGTTAAATTGTTACCTTTTATCCTAAACTAATTAGATAATAAGTTAAATTATATCCATTTAATTTGAATTCAATGATTGAGATTTTAAATTCCATGATTTGGACTAAATGAAAAAAAAAAAAGATAATGAGTTAAGTTGTTACCATGTTTATACTAAACTAATTAGATAATGAGTTAAATTGTTACTTTTTTATCCTAAACTAATTAGATAATAAGTTAAATTATATTAATTTAATTTAAATAATCGCATCAAAACATTTAAAAAAAAAAACAAAAATAGATATAAGGTAGTGATTTGGTTATTATCCTAAATAGAATGAATAAATTAAGATAGTAAAAATATAAATATGTTTGGCTAAAAAGATTGTTGTAACCCATTTTTGGATCCCCACAAAAAATAAAATAAATAGCCAAAGAAGGTTAGAAAAATAACAAGAGGCGGAAGTGCTCAGAAAAAAATCGGTCAAGGAGTTTAAAAATACAAAGTTGGGTTTTTGACAATATATTTTTGAATGATAAGAGCCCTGGTGGATAAGAAAATTTGATTTTTGAGGAGAAAAGTCCTTTTGGAGGTTTATGGACTTAATTGGATTTTTAATTGAATTTATAGAGGATTTGATTGCAAGAAAAATTGATTTTTAAGTCAATGTGGGCTTTAATTAGAAGAAATTTAAGTTCCGGGGCCAAAATATATTTTTTAGGAATTTATTGGGTCAAATCAGGGGCTTAATTGCATAAATATTGAAGTTTAATGGCCAATTAGGGGTTTAATTGTGAAAATCCGAGAATAGGGACCAATTTGGAAAAAGCGTGTAAATATAGGGGGCTGTTTTGAATTGATTCAGGGGCCTAATTAAAGAAATTGGAAGTTTATTGATCAATTAAGGGCTAAATTGCATAAATCAGAGCCCAAGGACCAAAGTGAAAAACGCGGCCAACAAGAGGGACGGGTACCGAAATTGGCAGGGACGCAATTGAACTGAACAAAGATGATTGAGGGCTAAATTGGCAATTTGGCGCGTTCTGGCGCCATTTTTAAATGAAACGGCGCGTTTTCTCCAAAACGACGCCGTTTCATACACAAAAAAAAAAAAGGGAAAGACCGAACGGTGTCGTTTTGAACGGCACTGTCCCCATTTCTTCTTCCCCTCCCCCAAACCTGCAACAGAGTGAAGAAACTTTGTTTTTTTTTTTTTTTGAAAATCTTCCCGCCTCTCTCTCCCTTGCATCTCCACCGAACAGCCCGAAGCCCCACACCGCGGGATCACCGACCGAACTCAATGGCCGACCACCGGTCGCTCGCCCCGCCGAAAGCAATGGAACGGCGCTTTGCTGTCGCGGGTGGTGGTCGACCAGCCGCCCGTGAAACCCGCTCCAAGACGCACTAACAATGGTTCCAACGCCTTTTCTTCCCCTATAAATACAGAAGAAACCGAAGGAAAAGGAGGAGGAAAAATCCGAGAGGAATAGAGAGAGAGAGAGAGAGAGAGAGATAGAGAGAGAGAGAGAGAGGAGAGAGAAGAGAGAGAACAAGCGAGAGAGAGGGAAGAGAAGGAACAAACGAAAAGGAATAAAAAAACAAACAAACCGAGAAGGTACAGAGGGAACCACCGAAAACGAGAAGAAAAGAGGAGAGGGGGAAGAAATCTCTCTCGCCGCCGTTTGAACCGCCACAGCACCGCCCGGAGCCGCCGTACGCGAGCCACGCCACCGCAGCTCCACCAACGACCGCCTCCACGCCAGGTACCCATTTCATCTCCCCTGCATTCTTTTCGTGGCAGTCTTGCCTCCTGCATGTTGCATGTAAGAGGCGGGGGGGGGAATAATTCTCACCCCTGTTGGGCTGCTGACGTCGGGCCAGCCCGATGCTGGCCCAACCCCTGCACGTCTGGGCCGGGCCTGGCCCAGACTGAAGAAGAATTTTTTTATATTATATATTATATATTATAATATGTTATAATATATGTGTGTATATATGTATATATATATAAAAAAATATAATAATTAAAAAAAAATATTTTGAAAAATCTTAAAAAATATTGTTGATTTTTCTACATATTTTTGTCAAAGTGGTTTAATGTTAGTTTGTATTTTTATACCATAAAGATACAAAACCAGTGCTAAAAAATACCCGGTTTTCGTCAAAATATCAAAGATTTTCATAATAAAAAATGTTTTTGCTTTCAAAAAAATTCTAAAAAGTCCCTAAAAATGTTGTTGATTTTTCTGCATATTTTTATCAAAGTGGATTAATATTGGGTTGTATTTTTATACCGTAAGGATACAAGCTCAGTATTAAAATACCCGATTTTCGTCAAAGCATAAAAAAAAAATATTTTCCAAAAATTGTTTTTTTGTTATAAAATACGGCCTAGTCTCTCCAATATATATATATATATATATATATATATATATATATAAATATTATAACATCATATTTTCACACAACAAAGGAAATTTTCAAAACAATATATGTATTAGCATGCATTTTGGCTTTAATAACCAGTTTATTCAAGCCATGAGAACTAGGCCAATATTTCAAAAATTCAAAAAATATTTTTTGTTTTCTTTTAGTATTTGGGATTACGAATTTATATGTAAAACGTATTCCTAAAATACTATTAATAAAATTTTGGTATGGACGTTAGAACGGTTAGCATTTTACCCGATAAGATAAAGACTTTCTTACCGAGGAGGATTTTTCTTGAACCATAGACAGATCAACAACTAGGAAAACACAATAACACCTTAGTTTTTATCAGACAATAAAACAATGCAGCTTACCTTAGGTAGGGTGTATTTGGGGTGCTAATACCTTCCATTTACGCAACCAGTCCCCGTACCCAATCTCTAAGACCAGTTAGGGTTCCTAGTGACCAAAATACTAGGTGGCGACTCCCATTCCATTTTCTACCAATAAAAAACAGTATTTGCTGGTATCCCCATAGATATAGATAGATTTACATTGTAGATTAAGAAAATGGAAAATGGAAACAACTAACTTTTTTTCGCCGCGACGCCGCACACGTGCGACAAAGATAGAGATATAAAAATAAATATGTATATATTATAATTTTATAGAAATTTGGGTACTTTCAAAACAAGAGATGCAGAGGGGATATATATGTCTTCAAAGATAATCTTTTTTATTTTTTATTTCTAAAATATCCTCATAAAAAACTCTTAATTTTAAAATTATTCAACTAAAATATATAATGATAAAAATAGTTATTATCATAGTTTAAAAACTTAACTTGGGGTCGATCCAAAGGTAAGACCTAGGTCACTAGTTGACCCGAGTTAATGTAAGAATAAAAATAGTTATTATCATAGTTTTAAAAATATAGCTTAGGGATCAACTTGGGGCAAGGCCCGAGTAACGGTTGGGAGGGTCAACCCAGGTTGACTTTGCTCAACATAAGGATAAAAGTAGTTATTATCATAGTTTTAAACTCAACTCGAGGGCTGACCCGAGGCAATGCTTAGGTCATCGATTGGAAGGATCAACTTGATTTGAACTAAGTCAATGTATGGATAAAGTGGTTATTATCAAATTTTTAAAACCCGACTCAAAAGTTGACCTAGGACAAGGCCCTAGTCACATATTGTTTGGGTAAATCCGAGTTGTTCCAATTTTTTTTAAAAAAAGAAAACAATCTTGTTTTGATCAAAAAAATAAAAAGTCTACGAGTTTTCGACTCGTGTTTTATCCTCAGTCGACTCAGTCACAAGTCAACCTGATTAAGAGTTGTCCTGGATTTTTAACTGAGTCAGGTTGACTCAATCTTCCTTATAAAATTTCAATGGCAAAAAATATAATTCAATTGTTAGAAAACATAAGGATGAGATGGCATAAAAAAAAAACAAGAGATTAGAGATGAAAAGCAAAAAAAAGAAAATGAATGAATGAATGAATTAGACACGCCAGTTCTTTAATAATAAAATTATTGATGTCTTTAGCAAAGTATTGATGAAATAAATTTATAATTTCTAAGAAAAACCAACTTTGAAACTGATAATGAAAAGTCAAATGAGTGTCATGGGTTTGCATTGTGTTTAATTTGAATGCAAAAGATTTGGAGAGAAAAAAAATTGATAGTTACGCAGATACTATCTGCACAACACTTCTAATTGCATAGATATTACCTGCATGTACGTATAGTATAATTATGTTAATTTAAAAATTAGTTTTTAAGCTATATTAATTTGAAAAAAAAATTTGTTTTTTTTTGTATAGGAAAAAACTCAGTCACACTTCGGAACAACGTTCTGAATCTTCACCCGCTAGAAATAGAAACGTCTAAATCATCAAGTCATGCTTTACATGCTATAGAGCATCTTTATTTTTTAACTCACGTACAAGTACACGTCAAGGCACGTGGAAAGCAGGAAGCCTGATTATGCAAATCCTACGTTTTATTTCCAAAACTATTTATCTAATTTCATTTAACTTAAATTATGAAAACAGAATGCTTATCCAAACGTTTCAGACTGATTTTGAAAAAAAAAATTCAAACAATATAATAAACTCCACGTCAAATTATTTGATTTAGTATGGAAATAAATTGGCACACCACCATCGTCCCGCTAAAGAGTTTGAAAAACAATTTATTTTTTTCTACTGTCAACTAATTTTTCTTTTATTTTATTCAAACTCTTAAGAGAAAATAAATTAATAAGATTTTTTTTATATTATATAAAAGTTGGGTGATAATAAGTTTTTTTTTTTTGAAGTTAGGTTGAATTTTCTTATTGAAGTATGTTTGTTTATGCATTTCAAAAATACTTTTAAAAAAATTTAAAATTTAAAATTATTTATTTATTCCTTCAATTCAAATTAATATTTTTTGATGTAATGATATAAAAAATAAAAAAATATTATCTCAATATATTTTAAAAAATAATTGTTATGTTGAAACTCACTTCAACACGAATACAAATGCTCATTTGGCTGGTGGAGGTCCTAAAACTTTGAATTTTCTAAAAAAATGACTACGAGTCTCATATAAAGAAAAGATAATGATTAATGAAGAGCAATGGGAGAATATTATTGGGTCTGGCTTGACTACCAATATAAGGAGGTCTGGCTCGACATCCTTTTTTCTTTTAAGATATTCTTAATTTATTTTTTCCTCTTGAAATTTTTTTTCTTTTCTCTTATTTAATTTTTTCTTTATACTGTAAAGAGAACATGAATTGATGAGAATTATTTTATGTACAAAATTTGGGTGATGATAATTGTTTTTTATTTGAGATTGAGCTGAATTTCCTTATTTAAAGCATGTTTGTTTTTAGCATTTCAAAAATGCTTTCAAAAAAATTTCAATTTTGTTTATTTTTTTTGTTAATTCAAATTAATATTTTTTTTAATATTTTGATGTGATGATATAAAAAATCAATTTGGAAAAATAAAAAAATATTATCTAAAAAATTAGAGTTCTAATTTTTACGATTTCTCTTAAAGTAAAGGAACTTCTTTAACTTTATTTTTATTTTATTTTAAGATATTTCTATTTTTATTTATTTTTAGAATATTAAGTTTGATTTTGCAATCAGACCTAAGTATATTGGGTTTTACTTGACCGTCAGACCCAAGATACTTAAAATATTATTTATACTTTTTATATTTGTTTTATATTTAAAAATATATATTAACTTACCGCGGATATGCTATTGTAAATAATATTCATATATGTGAAAATATATATTGTAAAATAATAATAATAATAATAATAATACTAACACCTTGAATATATTAAAAAATATATATAATTTAATATTTTCTATGAAAAAAACAAGTTAAACATCCCTGTTTATAACCTAAAATCTTTATAAAGAATATTTTTTTATTAAACATTATATGACTAATCTAACTATCATTAGAATTACTATACTAATTAAATTCTTATAAATCTTAATAATTAAATAAATATTATAATAAAAACAATTATATTATAATTTTTTAAAAATATATATATATTATTCCGACGTTGCGCCCGTTACTCTGATCCCAATACAATATCACTAAAATTATAGTAAATCAATATATGTATACAAATATCACTGAACTGCGCCCATTATTCTGACCCCAAACTAGTAGTTGTGATTAGGTACTCTAGCCGTTCAAGTTTTCTCCGCCAACAATAGAATTAATTGCTGTGCAATTATGGTCACACTTCTCCGGGTTTGTCTATTAATTGTCTCTGTATACGTTAGGAAGGCAAAGGGAAGGTGGTAGGTGTAAGGGAGGTGCAATTAATCTTCTCCAAGGCAGATTCTGATTGGATTTTATATATATATAATAAGATTACTAATACAATATTTATCAATTGTATTATTCTTAAATCTAAGTACCTTCCGGTACCTGCGTTTTACTGTGTGGTTGGATAAATGTTTTTTTAAAAAACATTCATGTATTGTAAATGAATAAAAAAATATAAAAAATATTTTATATCAAATATAGAAAAAGAAATAAAAACTTTTTAATATGTAAAAAACATTTGACCAAGAGGCTAGAGCATCTACCTAAAACAAATGCCCTGCCTAACTCTGTAAGGCTAAGTATGAAACAATAAATTGGGGAGGGGGGGTGTATTGTAATATTGAATCAATACACGCTAACCAAAAAATAAAATAAAAAAAAAATCAAAAGTTATTAAAAAACCAGTGCCACGTAAAAAAAAATTATCTATCCTTTCCCTTCCCTTCCTTTCTTATCAATTTAGACTTCGTACGGCTCGAGTGGGATGAAGAACAAATAAAAAAACATGAATCTTTGGTGAGGAATCAGGAAATAAATAAATAAATAAAAATGAATGAGGAACCAAGTTAAAAAAATAGTTGGCAAGTCCAAATCACTCGTCAGTCAGCATGTGAGCAAGCCACCATGTTTGGGCGGCACATACAGCTTCCTTCAGGACCCTAGACGACCTTTCTTTGTTGTCATCGAAATCATCTTGTCATCCTCTTCATCCCATGGCAACGCGTGTCTCTGGTGAAGAAATGATGTAGTTCTAGCATCCGATTTTCTTTATACTCTTCTTTTATCTCTTTCCTCAATGTATTAATTGTGGGGAAAAAAAATTGTGGTCGTCCAAATTAAGTGATGCACGAAACGAGTCATGCATATATGGTGCATACCTCCCTAGAATTAGTTTTTGTGTGGCTAGTCTATATGTTAAAATAATAAAACCCTCCAGAATTTTATAAGTAATGTGAGAATAATACTTTTTCTTTTTTCTATTGAGGACTCTGCGGAGCTATATATATATATGAAACAATCTATGTACAAAAGCCTTCAAGTAAAGACGCAGAGCAAAAGTCAAGCTTTTTATCTTCTTTCCCTAGTTACCTCCAGCTCCATATATTTACTAAAATGACAGGTACCAGTTCGGTTGCATCACAGAAAAGGTAATCAACATGAACTTCCTTTAATCTTGCACTCTGTATAGTTTCTTCCTATTTGAACGTGGAAATATTCCCAATTAACTCTGATTCGCCTTGAATTCATTTTTCTTGTAACATTGCAAGATTATAACGTGTACTAATTTTATCAGTTTGGGTTCCCTCCAAAAGCTCCAACTAAATATTTGATCACTGGCACCATTTCACAGTGGATAACGTACGGCATTTGCGTTTAGATGTTTGTTTTCACATTTCAGCTTGTCTTTAATTAACGACAGTACTATTTCAGGTTAGCAGGCAAGGTGTCAATCATAACCGGCGGCGCAAGCGGCATAGGAGCAAGTGCAGTGCAACTTTTCCATGAAAATGGTGCTAAGGTCGTTCTTGCCGATATCCAAGACACCCTAGGCCAAGCCCTAGCTCAAAAACTTGGTGAAGATGTTTGCTACATCCACTGTGATGTTTCAAACGAAGATGAAGTTAGCAATCTTGTTGACGCCACCGTTAAAAAGTATGGTAAGCTTGATATAATGTATAACAATGCAGGCATCGTGGATCGTTCTTCAGGAAGCATTTTGGACACCCCGAAATCAGATCTAGACCGCCTAATAGGTGTAAACCTGGTAGGTTGTTTCCTTGGAGCCAAACATGCAGCCAGGGTCATGGTAACCCAAGGTCAGGGTTGCATTTTATTCACCGCCAGTGCTTGTACAGCTATTGGTGGACTTGCAACTCCCGCTTATGCAGTGACCAAACATGGTATCGTGGGGTTAGCGAAAAACTTAGCGGCTGAGTTAGGGCAGCATGGTATAAGAGTAAATTGTGTTTCGCCATTTGGAGTAGCAACCCCCATGTCTGAGAGATTTTCAGCAGATACTGCACCAATGATAGAACAATTACTGGGACAAATGGGTAATCTAAAGGGGAAGATGCCCAAGGTGGAAGACATGGCAAGGGCTGCACTATACTTGGCTAGTGATGAAGCAAATTATGTGAGTGGGATGAATCTTGTCGTGGATGGTGGGTTCAGTGTTGTTAATCCTACAATTATGAAAGCTTCCTCCCCTTCTACACCATTATAAGCTGATCTCGTTGATGTGCTTCTTTCCCGGGGTTTCAAAAAATTAGCAGAATTCTCAACGTATTTGTACCGTGAGATATATATATATGTTATGGTACATTTGATTTTGATTTTGCTACTTTCCTTCATGGTCTAATAACTTAAGGGTTAATTTGGATCCAGTTATGCATGGATTTGAATTAGGTGAAATAAATAAAATCATAGAGAGTTAAAGTTGTTTCTATTTTTATGACGATTTATATTTTTTCTTCTTCATTTAAAAACATGACAGGTGATGTTCAAAATCCCATCATTAATTATTAATTTTAAATTCCATGATTTGGACTAAATGAAAAAAAAAAAAAAAGGTAATGAGTTAAGTTGTTTCCATGTTTATCCTAAACTACTTAGATAATGAGTTAAATTGTTACCTAACTTGTTTATCCTAAACTAATTAGATAATGACTTAAATTATATTGATTTAATTTGAATTCAATGATTTAAATAAGGTATCAGAACATTACAAGAAAAAAATATATATAAAGTAGTAGTTTGGTTATTATCTTGGATATAAAGAATAAAAATAAGACACCAATGTGTTTGACTGAAGAGATAGAAATATAAAAATAACTATATTTATACTATAATTTTATTGTAAATTTGTGTACCTCCAAAACAAGAAGTACAGAGAGGATATGTCTTTAAAAATAATATTTTTTATTTTTAAAATATGCTCATAAAAACTTTTAATTTCAAAATTTTCTATTAATATATGTAATGATAAAAATAATTATTATCATAATTTTAGAACTTAACTTGGCGTCAATTCAAGGTAAACCTCGACCATAGGTTGACCCAAGTTAACATAAAAAACAATAGTTATTATCATAATTTTAAAATAAAAAACAAGGGTTAATCCAGGACAAGATCTAGGTCACAAGTGGAGTTGATCATTAACCTTGATTAATATAAAAATAAAAATAATTATTATCATAATTTTAAAATCTAGCTTTAAAATCGACCCGGGACAAGGCCTGAGTAATGGTCGAGCGGGTCAACCTAGGTTGACTTTCGTCAACATAAGAATAAAAATAGTTATTATCATGGTTTTAAAATTCAACTCGAGAACCGACCCAACGCAATGCTCAGGTTCCTAGTCAAGAGGATCAACTTGCGTTGAACTGAGTTAATGTATGAATAAAAATAGTTATTATTAAAATTTTAAAACATTTCATTTATAGTTTTGCACAATCCTCCTTCATCTTAAGTCTGCTATGCAACTTACCAGTTTCAGCATAACAATAAAGCAATCCATGTGACTATGTTTAACCAATTTCAGCATTTTGCTTGAACCCGACTCAAGTTTTTGCTAGCGTTCAATTTGTTAATTGTTTAAAATAGGTTCAGCACTAAACTAAAATGAGAACAACTGTAATTTGGACATGAACTTTCAGAGTGCTTTATAAGCAATAACGTGTAAATTCAATGAATACACAAACTTTCATGGCAAATATGGTTAAGACGTGTGGCTAGATCATGCATGTTTGGTATGATTTAGCTTTGGATTCCTACACACTTTTAAGGAGGAGGTTTATAAACTTTATGGGCTGCTTGTTTTGTAGGAAACTCTAATCTGACAATGAGATTGTTAAGTCACAACTACCATGTAGCCAACAATTCCTGTTTGAGGAGAAATTTCATTTTCCCTACACTTTTAAGTGTTTGTTCTCCTTAATTATTGCAGTTAATGATTTTTTATTTTTATTTTTTAAGTTAGCCAGCTGTTTGAAGGCCCATTTACCTTAGGGAATGAAGGTAGCATAGACATGACTACCCGCAAAGATTTTTTTTTTTAAAAAAAAAAACCAAAGATTTAAAGATACGCAATCTTGAAAAGCCAGAAAACTATTTTGTGGCCTCTCCTCTCCATTTCCTTTTCCCTTAAAAAAAATAATAAAAAAAAAAGCGTTTCCTTTTAAACTCTAGATCGATCGGACTATCATCTTGCACGTCACAGGAAGCAGACGACAAGTTCTTTATTGATTTTTTTCTAGTTTTCTTTTATATCAATAATAGTTTTTTTCATATTTTTATTTATTTTCTATTATTAGGGGCATGATTTTTTTCAGTTATTTATAGATATGGTACTTTTTTAAAATAAAAGTTTTGTATCTCCAATCTAGGAAATTATCATTTTGAAAGGAAAAAAAAAAGATTAAAAGGAACTGAAATCCATTAATAATGTCTCGTCGTTAAAATCTTTTGCCAATAGGTCTTGATAATGTGATTCATTTCTCGTTAATTTATAATGACAAGATAATAACCTGTATGATTTGGGGGGGGGGGGGGGGAGCCTTGTTCTAAGAATCAAAGAAGCTTCAAGAGATCTATTTGTTATCTATGAAACAACTAGATGCTCTCAAAATCAATATGATTCGCCAAAGTTTTGAAAGGGTTTGTATTTATTTATTTTTAAAAGAGAATTATTCATTTTGTATCAATTTAATATTAATAAATTTACTATTTTCCAAACAAAATTTTAAAGATATGTGATGCAGAACAAAGTGAAAATTGAAAAAAAAGTAAAGAGAAAAAAAAGTTGAAAAAAAAATGAACTTAAGGAGATAGGTAAAAAAAAGTTGAAAAAGAAAGGAGAAAATCGGTTAAGGAAAATTAAAAGTATGTAACTTTTTATCAATTTATCATAATTTGATTATAATGTTAAAAATTACAAATAAATAGTAAATCTCTAATCAGAATAAAATATGAGCTTATAACCTACTAAATAATAAAAGTTCAACAAACAAATATAAATTAAAATCCAATAATAAAATTAAATAAAATCTAATAATGCAGGCTTAAATGTGTTTAATCTCACAACCAAAGAGTTACATGTTGGGCTATCTTATATCGTCTCCATCCGTACACATGTTCAATCTATGATGTGGATCTAGTGCCCGCACCGACTCAAACTCGATCACGTTGAGTGTAGTTCAAAACGGCTCAAATAATACTTTTAAATTTTAGAATCAAGCTATTGTGATATCTATCTAGTAATCAAAGTACATACCAAATCTGGTTATCTTGCCCATGAACTAAGATTCTTTGAATCTCATCATTCTTGGTAAAAATAAATTGTGTATCCAAAATAACATTAATAAGTTCCTCTTATGCCAAGGATAAAGGTAATGGGGTAGCAATCTTAAAAGGATCATTAGGGATAGATTTTTGCCACTTATATACAGCAATGTCATGTATGTTAAAAATAGAGTTAATATCAAAGTTTGGTGGCAGGTTAATGACTTAAGTATTTGACTTAGTTATTTATGACACTTTGAGGTCTAGTATTACTCACCTACAAACTTTGATTGGTTTATAAATGACACCATTTAGGTCTAATATGTATCATTTAATAATTTTCAACAGTAAATGCATCATGATACTTGTGTTAATCAGCTAAAGTTTTTATTTTTTATTACTTGCTTGAATTAGTTTTATGACCTCAACATAAATATTATGAACTCTACATGCAAAAGACTCAGTTTACTCAAATATCCTAACGTGAAGAGATATGAAAAATAGATATACAGGGTTCTTAGGGTTTTGAGTATAAATACTATATGACCAAAGGTGTGGAGTGGAATAAACATTATTTGAAACTTTAATAGATATAGTTTGAACACAAACTAATATATTAGGATCATTTTCATCTTCCTCGTCACGTGTAAATGGTAAAGGATTGGGGAGCTCAACATGCCACTCAAAATCTATTACATTATTGATATCAAACATGTGAGCTAAGGAATTATACAGCTCAAGAGAACAAATATCTATAAAAAAAAATTTAACATTACACTTACCTCTTCAAGCAATTCCACTAAAGAGTTTCATGGATCTTCCTCTACAACTAAAGTAGACATAATATACTCTTATTAAACTTCTTATCATACTTAGATGGACTTCATGTTTTAAGTCCTTATTATTGTACATCATTTTTCATTTAGTCACTAAAACTCTTAGGATTAAGTTCATATAATTTATCATTATAGTCTTTTCTTTACCTATATTCTTATGTTCTTAGGTGACTAAAGGTTTAATGCTACAATTTATATTGATATGACTAAAACCTTTATATTTAACATTCTAAATCCTTAAACCCATCATACGCACTTCATTAAGAACATTTTTCCCTTGTCTTCCATAGGGAATTGGGCGCTACTAGGATTGGGTTTATAGGGTGAAGAACCTAACAAAGAGCCATTATTCCCAAACTAAGACCCAACAGGGGTACTTCGAGGATCTTGACATTTCATTCACTAACTTTTTATAACCAATTCATAATCTTGCATTATAGTATAGGCTTGGTCAAGAGTTAAGAAAACCTAGGAACATGAGAACATCACCTATCTCATAAGATCATCATTCAAGACCTAGTCAAAGTTGTGGCCTCATCCTTTTTAATAGCTCATTTCATCTTATTCTTATCAAATTATGTTAGATATTCGTTAACAAACTTGTTTCCTTACCTAAGATTGTTCCATTGATCTAAAAGTTTATTTCTATAAGATTAGGGTAAGTACTTATCTTATAATAATTATTTCATTTTAATATAATCAACAATAAAAAGATTACCTTTCATCTCCAAACAATCCTCAATATTTTTCTAGTAAAAGTGAGCTTCACCAATAATGTTTATTTTAACAAATTTAACTCTTTTATTATCTGACAAGTTAAACCAATAAAGCAAATAATCCATGTCATGAATCCATCTCTTGAAAATCCAAGAGTCATGACTATTATCAAAAGTAAGGGCATTTATTTTGTTAGATCTTGTGACTCGCTCATCAAGGTTCTTATGGTTGGAGTGACTTAAATGGTAGTTATATTAGTGGTGCTTATAGTAAACTTCTCTATAATGATTATTTTTTGTAATTTTACTAGTCTTAAGGTGCCCTATTTGAGAAATCTCTTATCGTTCAACTCTCTTAGACAAGTTAGTCATCTAGGTTTTTATAACTTGTATTTCCTTTTGATTGGCTCTAAAGGTATCACTAAGGGTTAGGTGATTATAGACTCAAGATTAGATATTCGATGACCATGACACAAATGCATACAATATTGGGTTATAGATGAAATTGAGAGCACAAATGATCTAGCAAGTAAAAACATGACATAAAAATAAAGCTAATTTTATTTTTTAATATGGATATTAATCAAGACCCGAATATAATAAAAAAAACATTATAAGCATGCAATGTTAAACCCTTAAATGTAAATTGTTAATAAAATAAAAGTCATAACTTTTTACTAATTTAGTAAGCTTGGCAATTAAAAAATGACTACCTATTAAATATCAATGACAAAGTGGGTTGATAAGTAAAATATAAAAATAAAATGCAAGATGAAGTTTTTATTTTTATTTTCTAGGCACAAAAATATTATTAATGACAACTTTGAATAATAAGTGTAAAATCAAAGAAGTAAAATTCAATGAATCAAGAGGTTGAGTGATTTATCAATCAAGATATTTAACGATGGTGATATATCACTTGGATCACATGTAGGTAGTGTCTCTAATGTGGAACAAAAAAAATTATTTAATATATTCATGATGTCCCCACCAATATGTTTAATAACTCAAAATTTAAAGAGTAAAACTACAAAGATAAAATGGTATTTTAATCTCAAACCATTCATATAACACTCCATTTAGCACACTTAAGCTTACACCAAACAGACATCGTATTCCGTGCCATATTTCACTAAATTCAATAGGAAACAACAATTTTCTTCTTATATTTCCCATGCAGAACTAGCTTAAGTGAAGGGCTACTTGGGCAATGGCATAGGCCCAAGGGCGGAGGAGTATAGGAGGCTAAGGTGGGCTGTAGTCCAGGTAAAAAAAAAATTATTAAAAAACTCAATACTCTCCTGCATAACCTTTATATCATATCTGTGTGAAAGGAATTAAGGGTCGTTTGAACCGTTTGCCTTCTGCCTACGTTAGTGATATGGTAATGGCCACTGTCAAGAAGAAATGAAGGCTCAGCAATTACCTGTCCAATTGGAAAGGAGTGTGTTGATCTTTGGCCTAGGATTGCAAGTGCAGCTAATGCTAAAAGCTTTAATTTGTCTATTCCAGTTCTTTGGGAATCATACTGTCATTAAGTCCTATATATTTTTATAGGGTTAATTTTAGTTGTGTTTTTGTTATTTTGACTAAAAAAATTTTTTCAAGTTTTATATGCAGTAATGAACTTCATGGATTTTGTGCAATAAAAAAAAAAATTATATGCAGTAATGAACTTCATAGAATCCCAGTAATGAGTGCGCTGTCTTCTACAAACGCATTTGCTAAAGTAAAAAATATAGACTTTTCCTTTTGTTTTTTTTTTGTAAAAACCCACTTTTTACAAAAAATTTGTCTTCTATCAATAATTAAAATCCGTTCTTTTATCTTTATTAATACTCAAGAAGCATCATGGGATTTTAATTTTCTTTTTCTCAACAACATCGGGTTTTAGCTTGGGTTTTAAAGAGGAATTTAAATAAAGAGTCACAAGAGTGCAAAACCATCACGATCAAGTAATAATTTCTAAGTTCTAACTTGGCTTTACAACAAGCCTTAGTAACAGTTTATAGCCCAAGATAAAAAATTTTCCTAGCTCTGCTTTGTATAGGCCTCCACTTAACAAAAGGCTCTAAGAATAAGGTATATTTGACAGTCAAGTTTTATGAAATGAAGATTTCCCCCATTTAATAAAATATTTCAAGTATGAAATAAAGATTGTTTAAGCCCCACTTGTCAAATATACATAAAAAAAATTAAAATATATATATATATATATATATATATTTCTCAAATATTTTAAAATACCTCATTTATAGTTTTGCTCGTAGCCCTTATTCATCTTAATCTAGCTATGTTCCCATAGGGTTCTTTAGCTTTTTCCCAATGTTAATGTTTCTTTATCAACAATCTTTGGCTATGAAGTCTAATCCTAAATTAGACCTTTAGTTCATGACTTTTAAGCTACTATCATCTGTAAGGGAGTCTAAGTTCTTTAAATAGGTGAAGGGAGTCATGAAAAGAATCCATCAATTTCTGAAGTTAGCATTTAAAGAGTACAGAACAAGTGAAGTCATCAGGTCTGAGCTTGACTTGCTTGGAATCGACTATAAATGGCCCGTAGCCAGGACCAGAGTGGTAGCTACCATTGGTTCTGGTCAAAAACCAGTTTTTGGTCTTTGAGCTGACATGGATGCCTTTTTTTCTTCTCTCTCAAAATTCCATGGTCCTATCACGCTTCAATACATGGATTTTTTTTTTTTTTTAAATGACATAGTTTGGTAAAACTTTTAGGAGAACAACATAGCCTGTTAAAGTATTTGGGAAACAATATGGTTTGAACACAGCAGTGTTTTTCAATATTGAATATGTGCACAATTGTTATTGAGAATAGCAGTTAAACATAATTGTGTTTTATAATATCAATTCTATACATTATCGCTATTGACAATAGCGGTTATGTAGTATTGTTTTATTTTTTATAAAATAATTAACCTTATTAAAAGTTAACTCAAATTTGTTTTTAAATATCCAATAGATAAAAAAAAAATTAGATTCAAGATCTAATAATTAAAAAGATAAGGTGATGTGGTAGGATAGAAAAATATGGGAAGAAAAAATGGGTCATTAGAGACACATCTGATTTTGACATACATGGTGCCATTAGAAAGATTTTAACGAGATGATTCTAACTACATCTTAGAAAACCAATAAACAAGTTTGCAATTAACCTTTAATTCTTTTATTAATGGACCAGTGATGGACTACTATATATAGCTTATACTTGAATATATCAACTGTTTTGACTCTTGAAGTTATTATTGACTTTCTCATTTCCTTGAAATTGGCATCAACAATTTAAAGGAACAAGAAGAGTGGGAATACAAGAGCAAGATTGATGGGAAGATGGATTATTGCGGTCATTATTATCATGTAGCAATGTTGTTTGGAGCAGCTAAATTAACTCATTCCAGAAAAGACAAACTGAAGGTAAGCTCCAAACCCTCCAACATATTATTATTAAAAAAAGTGAAAAGACTCTAATTCAATTTTTTGTGCCTTTATATTGGTACTAAATTATAGTATTTACTTCATGAATGAAACTGTGAAGCTTGTTTTCTAGCCTACAGAAGAAGGTTATGTCAGTGCTGACCATATGTTTCAAGATCAAGATGGTTGTCTTGATGACATCGATGCCATCTTAAGCTTACATGTTATGCCATTAATATCGACCAGTGTTATTGCTTCAAAACTAGGTCCAATGCTTGCTCGTATAAGGCTTTTTAGGCTAAAATTGAAGGAATAGGTGGACACGCTTCACTCTTGAATTTGGCTATAGACCCAATTCTTATGGCATCATCTGCAGTCATTTACCTCCCACAGATTGTATCTCAAGAGATAGATTCTCATAAAGATGCAGTAATTGTTCTTCACTTTCACTGAAATATTCTTCAATTAATCTCCCAATATAAATGAAATGATGCTTAGTGTTCATGAATATCGAAGACATAGTCTATATTGGTAAAATGCCTATAAAATTGGCCATAATTGTCGAGTGGATTGGGTCACATTCAAACTGACTGTATCATTTGATACACCAACTTCAAACATAATTTTTTGTCCCTGCCTTTAATTTTTTTATGATATGTAATCAGATTTGTCGGAGGTAGATTGATTACACGTGACATTATTATATTAATGAAATACATATTTATTATAAATAAAGGCTTAATTTATCTTTAATATTCATATAATATTAGATTAATAAATCTGAAGTAAAGATAAAGTCCATAAGACAAAAATGCTTTGTAAGGAAATTATAAAGTTGTTATAATTATGAGATTTTTATTGCATCAAAATATTGTTCCTAAAATATTCCTGATTGATACTCTCTTATATACTAGAAATTCATTAGAACTGTAAAGGCTATTACATATTATGTTCTTTCCTTTATGAAATGAAGTAGTTGTTCTCATAAGATGAGGTATAAAGGATACCTAGAACTAATATATAGGTGTTTTTATCATAAGACATGTACACTAAACTGATCCTCGCATGATAATTTCATATGGAGAGATTACATATCTATGTAAAGGCTCATGTGATAGTTGTGTAAGTGATCTTTAGACTTGATATCACTAAGTTATGTTATATAGAGAATATTATGCTTTGATCATATTACATGTTATCTTAATAGAGATAACAAAAAGACAGACATTGAGTATAGCATAAATTATATAAAGGTAATTAAGTGATTAAGAGATTATTCATTACCCTAGGTAAATTAAGAAAAATATTTCATCTGTTGTCAAATAGTATTGACTGAGAAATCATTGGTCAAGGTGGAATGAAATTTTAAAAAAGTTTCAAATCTTATTCAAACAGTCAATAACTATATTATGTAGAGAACACATATGATTTAGCATGACAAAATATTTAAATAGTAAGGTATGCCTCTTATTTTTTTATGATTGTTTGTTAGATAGAAAAACTATGTAAGTAACATAATAGAGAGCTAGTACTCTAGGCATAGCAATTCCTTTCTCCTAAATAAGAATTTAGAAGATTTTTCATTGGTGATTTATGTGGATTACTATTGGAGGCCAAGCAATTAAACGGCTTGTGGTTTACGATTTACGACAACCCAGCCTTTAAAAAATCATTTAAAGCCAAAGAATATCAAATTTTCAGGTAATAAATTCATAAACAACTCTAAATATGTCTAATGGTATCCTAGAGACTCCTAAATATGTCTAATTGTTTCCTAAATAAGTTTATGGTTGATGAAGCAGTGTATAAGCATTGAAAAAAGGTTGGAGAGGCCTTACTTGGGAAACCTAACTATTCCTAATAAACATAGGGTCAGAGGATTTCAGCTTCTTCTCGAGAAGGATGCTTGCTGCACTCTTTTTAATTGGGACAGTGAACGAGACTTTGAAATCACATAATGCACTTCACTCTCCTTACTTATTTATTGATGAGGAGGCTCTTCCAATAGGCACAGCTTTTAATGTTGTTGCTGCTACTATACCTGGACAGCCATGTAGTGGAGAGTGCTCATTGTGATCACGAACCTCCCTCAGCTTTTGAATTTTGAAAAGCAAGTTTAGCCTAAAACAATTCAGCAGATGCGCAGTTGATAATATGCAAGACTGGAATCCATTATTGGTATCAATGTCGATGATCACTTGTGCTTGCGCTTGGCTACATCTATTTTCTGCAGATCAGACTCCCTCCCAAGCAAATATCTTGGCATGCCACTAGGAGCCAATCTATCTCGTATCTCTACATGGAAGCCAGTAATAGAGAAGTTTCGTAAAAGGCTTCATATGTGGAAAGGGAGACTACTAAGCATGGCTGGTTGTCTATGTCTCATTAAAAGTGTCCTTAATTCCCTGCCTATATAATTTATGTTTGTATTCAAGATGCCAAAAGGGGTAGGCAGGCTTCTTTCATCCATCCAAAGACGTTTCTTGTGGTGTGGATGTACCAAGCAAAGATCTTTCTGCAAGATCTAATGGAGACTAGTGATGCGCGATAAGAAACAAGGAGGCCTCGGTGTAGGCTCCCTTATATCGAAAAACAGAGCCCTGCTGCTAAAATGGATTTGGAGACTCTCTTCCCTAGGTACAAGCTTATAGAAAATGATTATCTCTTCAATGTACAATTCAGCTTATGAGAATGGGATCCCAATTTTCTACAACCAACCCTCCAAGATATGGAAGGATATTATGTCCATTGTTCAAACCGACGTTCACCAAGTCTTCACGAATCATTGCAAATTCATGGTGGGGAATGGTAATTTAACATCCTTTTGGCTAGACAGCTGGATTGGTGACTACCCTCTCAAAACAGCCTTCCCAAGGCTATATCTTTTATCTTCCTTTAAATCTAGTTTGGTGGCTGACATGGGTAGATGGAGCAATGGAATCTGGCTCTGGTCCCTGCAATGGCGCAGACCTCTTTTTTATTTTGAACAAGAACAACTATCACGTTTATCATCCTTGCTGGAATCCAAGTCAATGTTCTGCCACAAGATGGATAAGAAAATATGGACCCTCAACAACGATGGCCTCTTCAGTGTAAAATCTTGCTCCAAAATGATGGACCAGTTGCTCTACGGTGGAGCCAAACCATTCCAATTTTCTGTTTGGATAAAACTAACCCCACCAAAAGTGCAGCTTTTCCTTTGGCTCCTTGTCCGAGATAAAGTAACCACAAGAGATTTTGTATTTCAGCATGACTACCTCTCCCTTCAGGAGTTAAGATGTGCTTTCTGCAATAAAAGCTTGGAATCTTCAAGTCACCTCTTCATTCACTGCCACTTCTCTTGGAATATATGGATGAAACTGCTTTCTAATCGGGGCTTTTGCAGTGTTTTTCCAAAATCTGTTGATGATATGTGCTACCAATGGTCTTATATGGTTAAAGGCAAGCAGTAAAATCTCTCATGCAACTTCTTTTCTCATGCATTGTTTGGAATCTTTGGCTTCATCGAGATGATGTTATTTTTAATGACGCTGCCCCTAACCTTCAAATCTGTTTCTCCATGGTGCGCCAAAGTATTGCTTTATGGCTGAGGCTTGACTCCAACTCTTTAGAGCTTAATATAGATAATGTTTAGTCGGGAGAAGTTTGGTTTCTTTTGATTTGTTTGTTCCTCTTTTGTTGCTATCCCCTGTTTCATGCAACAGTTTTTGTGCTTTCCTTTCCTCTGCTGGTTCATCTGATGTAAGTTAGGCTACTATCTTTGTAGTCTTTTTCTTAATAAAATTTCGACTATTAACAAAAAAAAAAAAAAAGGTTGCATGGGATAAAAGAAAGCACCCGCGACAACTTTTTCCTCCTTTTAAACTCCTGATATTTTATTATATTTTGATCCCTAATATTCCAATTGAACAAATTTTTATTGTCAAACATCTTTTTCAAAATTGTTTTATTATGAGATGAATAGCAGCAATGAATCAGATGAATAATTGCCTTTGAAGGTTAGTATACATTATAAATAAAGGAAAAGAAACAATGAGTGTACCAAGAAAGTTTATTAAGCATATACATTATAAATAAAGGAAAAAGCATAATGTATATGCTTAATAAAATAAAATAAAAAATACATGAACTGGTAAATAAATAAATAAAAAGTGTACTCTAATTAAAGACCATAGCAAGAAGTTGATTAAATATCTACAATTGCAAATATTTTACTTCATATATTTTTTTTCATCCGTTTTCTTTTATTAATTCATTTTAGAGGTTAATTCTGGTGGCTATTACAAATGATTTTATCTTTTTGTAAATGTATCATGTATATACAACTTATTTACCTAATAAATTTCAATAATCTATTTGAAATATTATAAAATTATAGAAACAATTCAAAAAAAAAATTAGTACTTTTAAGAAAAATTAAACTAAACAATTTAAAAATTTAGAGAGAAGGTTTTAATTAAAATTCTTTTGAAAAAATAATGAAAAGTAAACGTAAGGAGTAAAAGATATATGTAAATGCAAATATTTACTTTGATAATTCTTTTTATTTAATATGTTTTCTTTTATATATATTAGAGGTTAGTCCTGGTAGTGATTTTTATTTTTATAAATATATCATGCAAATACAACTTATTTATCTAGAATTTAAAAGAAAAAATCTAATGATAAATCATAATAATCTCTTTTAAGTATTATGAAATTATAGAAACAATTCAAAAGATTAATTACCATATAAAAAATAAATTTATACTAAACAATTTAAAAGATGAAAGATAGGGTATTAATTAAGATTTAAATTAATTAAAGGAGTCCATACATCTGACTTTGTTTTTTAATATATAAAAAATTAGACAATGAGTTGTCCACTTTAGTTTCTTTAATGGCTGTTAGACCATTTTTCAGTTTTTGATAGGGGTGAGCATTTTCGGTTCAGTTCGGTTCGGTTTTGAACTGAAAAAAAACAACCAAATCGGTTCTTTTTTTTTTGAAAAAAAAACCGAAACCGAGTCAAACCGACAGGTTTCGGTCCGGTCCGGTTCGGTTTTTTATTTCAAAAAACCAAGACAACCTATACATTTGATTCTCTTGAACACGCCTCTCATCATCTCTCTAAATTTAGAGTAATCAACAGTCCATATACCCCAAGTCCCAGCAAACCTAGTAGAGATTGGAATCCATGTTCCTTTATGCCCAGTTTCAGACAGCAATCTAGCTTGCACCCGATGAAAGGGAACATTGTTTTAAGACCAAAAAGGAAACAACAACAAATGGAAGCAGACAAAGCACGAAGAGCAAGAATGAAAACCCACTAACGGAATAGTTGAAAGCGCTTGGGGACGGGAGAGGCCGAGAGGGGGAGGGGGAGGGGGAGGGGGAGGGGGAGGGGGCTGCTGGGAAGGAGATGGAGAGAAAGAGTGAGAGGGGGAGGGGGAGGGGGAGGGGGCTGCTGGGAGGGAGATGGAGAGAAAGAGTGAGAGGAGGGAATAAATTTTCTATTTATATTGCTTTTTTTTTAACCGGTTCGGTTCGGTCCGGGTTAACCGGTTCCTGCATTACAAAACCGAAAACCGAACTGAACCGAGATTTTTCCTAACTATTCTAATCGGTTTAATCGGTTTTTTTTTTCGATTTGGTTTTTTCGGTTAATTTTTTCTCGATTTTTTCGGTTTTTTTGGTTTTCCGGTTTTTTTGCACACCCCTAGTTTTTATGACCAAAAAATAAAGGTATGAGTTTTCATATTCTAAAATCTCATTTTTCAACTTGCTTTCACCTAATCACCTTAGAGACATCCTAAAAACCTCAATAAAAAAAAATCCAATCCTAAAAACCCATTTAACTAGTCTAAATACATAGAATCAAACAAAATTAAAATAAAATTTATAGAATTTGATCCTTTTTTTTCCATGTTCAAAGAACAAAATCATCATCATTGAACTGCTTTATTTAATACAAACTCTTTGACACCAAATTAGGCTTTATATGGTTCGATGAACACTTTCTCTCTCCTCTAACCATCCAAGGATTAAAGCATGATAAAAAATAAAGTTTTGCATCAAAACTTAAAATAACAAGGACCAAATATGAATACTTTAAAACTTCAAGGAGCAATTTGAATTTTTCACACATTTTGGATTGTGAAAATTAAAAAGGTATGTTTTTCTTTCTTATGTTAATTTTGATCCTTTTTTCTTAATATTTCTAGTCATAACATAAACTTCTATTTTTTAATATTAATAATTTAACATCAGAATGTTTATTAACATGTTAGATACACGAGAGTATGCAAATAGAAATACATTCCAACATATAAAACCATGTTAATAAAGTTTGAAATAATGAAATTAAAAAAAGAATAAAACTTAATAATAACATATCAAATACACGATAGCATGCAAATAAAAATAGATCCCAACACATAAAACAATGCCATCATAATTTAAAAGGATAAAATTAAAAAAAAATGATCAAAATGCGAATGATGAAAAAATTCTAATACCGAAAAGAAAGAAATTGATAGTGAACAAGCATGTAAACAGTAAAATGTGAGTATGGAAATAGCCTTTATAAAGGTGTTCAGGATGTGTGATGGAGTGACTCAAACATAAAAATTTATTCATAATGGATAACAATTTTTAAATGACATAGAAAATCAAGGATGAGTTCCTTTGAACTTAAAGAAACTACAGCAATAAAGTTTTTAGAAAAATAAATATTTTCTTTAGTTAATTTGATATTTGTCAATTTTTATCTTTCTATTCTATATTATTTTGCTTTGATAGTTTTTTACTTGAAAAAATTAGTTTTTCTAGTTTATCTTTATATTCAGTATTACTAATTAATATTTTCTAGTTAATTAATTTGTTCTATATAAAAAAGTTATAATAGATTCTTTATAAGTAAAAACTATAACAAATAAAAATGAAATATTTTAAAAGTCTCTTCATAATTCATAATTATAATGTTTTTAACATTAAAAAATATAACAAACCTGTTTTTGTGTGTGCATCCCATGGGTTAATTCACTATAATCTTAATGAGAAAACTACATAGACAACTGGTAATTTGCCTCCTAGTGGTTTATGTTCAAATAAAAAAGTAAAACCCCCTAATAGTTTTATGAAACCAATGGCACACTGGGCTCCATACAAAGTATATACAAATTAGATAAAATTGCATGCCTTCTTAAAATAATCAACCTAAAAGAAAGACTCCAAAATCCTTTCATCAAACCGCAAAATCAACAACCGGCCTGCATTTTCAATGGGGTTAATTACCTGGTTATTCCTCTCAATCTTCCTATGCCAACAATCTTTGGCATTCCAAGCTGGTCAGGAACTGGGCCTTCAGTTTCTGACTCATGAGCTGTTGGCAGCAGCAAGAGAACCAGACTTCTTTGAATGGGTGAGAGGAATCAGAAGGAGAATTCACGAGTATCCAGAGCTAGGATTTGAAGAGTACAGAACAAGTGAGATCATCAGGTCTGAGCTTGAATTGCTTGGAATCGACTACAAATGGCCAGTTGCCAAGACTGGCGTGGTAGCTACCATTGGTTCTGGTCAAAAGCCAGTTTTTGGTCTCAGAGCTGACATGGATGCCCTTCCTATACAGGTCCTCGCTCCCTCTTTTCTCTCATAGGTCTATGATTCCCTCATCCTGATCAACACACACAAAACGCACATAAATATATGGAACTAGTCCCTTCACAATTGATTACTGTTGATCTATGCAGCAACTTGTACGAAGGATATCTTTTTTTATCACTATTTTGAGTTGTTAAAAAAATTTCATACTTGAGATTGACATCATCTACCAATAGCTATCGCCCTTAAGACACCCAAAAGACACAAAAGTATGGAAATAATCTGGAATATGCTGTAAGTTAACAACTGCAGCAACATATACCGAGTAAATTGGGTTTTTCTTTTCACTCACTGTCTTGAGCTGTTAATAAATTCGCATACCTTGAAATTGACATCTTCGGTTCGAAGGAAGAGGTAGAGTGGGAGCACAAGAGCAAGATTGATGGGAAGATGCATGCCTGCGGTCATGATTCTCATGTAGCAATGCTGCTTGGAGCAGCCAAGTTACTTCAAGCCAAGAGAGACACACTGAAGGTAGATTGAAACTAATCACAAGAGACAACAATGAAAATTCGAAGCTCAATTTTTTGTATCCTTCTATTGGTTCTAAATTATATTCATTTATGAAGGGAACTGTAAAGCTTGTTTTCCAGCCTGGAGAAGAAGGTTTCTGTGGTGCTTACCATATGTTACAAGATGGCTGTCTTGATGATATTGATGCCATCTTAAGCATACATGTTATTCCATCAGTACCAACTGGCGCCATTGCTTCAAGACCCGGACCATTGCTTGCTGGTACGGGGCTTTTTGAAGCTACGATCCAAGGAAGAGGCGCACACGCTTCATCCCCACATTTGGCTAGGGACCCGATTCTTGTGGCTTCATCCACTATCGTTGCACTCCAACAGATTGTGTCTCGAGAGACAGATCCTCTTGAAGCTGCGGTATTTCTTTCCCACTTCCCTTGAAATCATTCTTGAATTGGTCCATGTAGCTCCTCAAGGCACCTGCAATTGCCAGTGAATTGCATTCACATCTAATCTGGCTATGTAGACTATCTGCCTGATAATATGGACGGTTTAATTCATCGAGTCAAATCAATACTGGCTCTTTAATCAACCCACTGCTAGGTTTGAAGATTGAATAGAGCCAGATGTAAAAAGGTAACTTGTGCTAATTCACTGGTGGCAATAGCCCTTGAAGCAATATCATCTTATCTGTTGTTGGTGTCGTTTAATTTTTGTAATTAATTTGTGATAAAACTTATTGTTATTAAGAACAAGTATACAAAACAAACGCGTTTCTCTTTTCCTTGTTTTTTCATTTTTATTTTTTCACAAGTTTAAAGCGTTTAGTTGTATCCTCGAGGTTTCATTACCAAACAGTTTCACTAACAATAGCTACTAGTCTGGTGATGCATGCATTGAATTGCAATGAAACTCCGCCTTCCAACAGCAACTGAATATTGACGAAATTCTTTCATTCATTTGAAATCATATAGGTGGTGACAGTTGGGTACATAGAGGGAGGCAAAGCTGGAAACGTAATTCCAGAATTTGTGAAATTTAGTGGAACCTTCAGGAGTTTGAGCAACGAAGGTGTCTCCTACCTGCAAAAAAGAATTAAAGAGGTAAAAGCATGCACTCATTCTGTGTTCCATTCAAAGACAGAAATGCACCAGTAAAAAAACTGAATTTGTTCATCTTATAGATTATAGAGACCCTCGCAGCAGCGCATCAATGCAATGCTACAGTAAACTTTATGGAGGACAGACATCTGCCACAGCCCGTGATGATTAATGATGAAGCACTGTATAAGCACGCGAAGAATGTTGGAGAGGCCTTACTCGGAGAACCCAATGTTCAGCTATTCCCGGTAACCATGGGAGGGGAGGATTTCAGCTTCTTCTCCCAAAGGATGCCTGCTGCAATCTTTGTAATTGGGACGATGAACGAGACTCTAAAATCATACAAGCCACTGCACTCACCTTACTTTTTTATTGATGAGGAGGCTCTTCCAATCGGCACCGCTCTTAATGCTGCTGTTGCAATCTCATACTTGGATACACATGTTATGAAGACATGTGAGGAACCTCCTTCAGCTTTCCCTATCTGAAATGCAAGAATAGAATGCAAGTTTCCAGAAAATAAAATCAGCCGGGGTGCAGTAGACATGATGCAAAAATGAAGATGCTGATGCAGTGTTTTAGTAATTGCATAAAGAATATACTGTTGCAATTCTACACTGTTGATGATATGCAATGCAACTACACTTCAAGAATCTTTAATGTTGAAGAATATTATTTTCATTACCCTTTTTTTATTCTATTTTCAGTCCAATTTAATTTTTTTATATTTAGTTTATTTTATTATGACGATAATGTAGATAATATAAAAAAAGAAGAAAAAGAAAAGAAAGAAAAGATAGAACAAGGGACTAAGGTGATTAGGGACCAAAGATGATGTGAAAGATAATGAATAAGAGAATAATAAAAATAAATTGAAGGAGCAAGTAAAATTAAAATTTATTAAAAAATATTCTACACTTTAAAAAAAGAAAATTTAATTAATTAGGACTCTATAGTTAAGAAAGAAATAATATAAATATCTAATATTAATTTTTCAGATTAATTTTTCTTATTTTGCAGGGATTTTAAACAACATAACTAGGACATTTTCAGACAAAGAGATAGAGGAGAAGGACAAGTTACAGAGAGATTAAAATGACTCTAGCAAAATAAATTAGCAAAAATCCAAATATCCAAAGTTATTTAATAGGTTTATTTATTTGAAAGTTTGGTTTTGATTATTTTTTAAAATATTTTTTATTTAGAAATGTATTAAAATGTATATTTTTTATTTTAAAAAAATTATTTTTAATACTAATATATCAAAATAATTTAAAAACACTAAAATTATTAATTAAAAATTAAATACTTTTAAAACATAACGCTGTAAGAAAAAGAAAAGAGAGTCTTGTATGGCACGGAGGGGTCCATTTGCCTCCTTGGGCTGGCAACACATGGAATGACGCTCCGAAAGGAAACTTGAAAGGATGCACGTGCAGACCATTCGCTGGGGATGTTTCTTTTTTTCAGCAATTATCATCTCGTTACAGCTGACTCTGACGACTAGTAACGGTCAATCTTGATCCCATATACAATTTATTTGTTGTTAAAATAATTTTCTTGATTTGTTTTGTTAATTCTCACATCGCAAATATATTTTGATGTTGATCTTGTTTTGAATAAATTCATGATGTATTCATGATTTTATTTTCATTTTTATTTATGCTTTATTATATTAATTAGTTGAGATATTTTTTTTAATTAAGATGAGTGTTTGGATCAACTTGTGTGTATCCCGATTCATCTAATAAATTTTAAAGTTAATTATCATTTAAATTTTTAATGACATGAGATTTATGAAATTTGAACTAATAATTTTTAAAAAATAAATTTAAAATCTGACTAATTATGTTACATTTTTGTAATTTAATTAATTAATATATATGTGGTTATTTGTGATGGTATGTATGCTAAAATAATTAATTTATGGGTTAATATAAATTAAATAATTAAATAAAAAATTCAAAAAACTCGACTCCTGTTAATTATTATATCAAATTTTGCCCAGTAAAATAAAATAAAGATTAAACTTTGTTGTCATGCCACGAATCTCAATAAATAAAATAAAATAAAATATAGATCAATGGCTTTCCAAGCTAGCTAGTGTCCATTATAAATAAATAAAGCAAAAAGAAATCGATGAAACAACCACTATCCTGACCGATTACAGAAGGAAGATTCCAAAGCTTCCCACCAAACATTTTGCTTGTATTTTCAATGAGGTTAATCGCCTGGTTCTTGCTCTCGGTACTCTTCCTTTACCAACAATCTTTGGCTTTCCAAGCTGGTCAGGAACTGGGCCTTCAGTTTCTGACTCGTGAGCTGTTAGCAGCAGCAAGAGAACCAGACTTCTATGAATGGGTGAGAGGAATCAGAAGGAGAATTCACGAGTATCCAGAGCTAGGATTTGAAGAGTACAGAACAAGTGAGATCATCAGGTCTGAGCTTGACTTGCTTGGAATCGACTACAAATGGCCCGTTGCCAAGACTGGGGTGGTAGCTACCGTCGGTTCCGGCCAAAAGCCAGTATTTGCTCTCAGAGCTGACATGGATGCCCTGCCTCTACAGGTCCTCACTCTTGCCCTCTTTTATCTCAAAGGTCTATGGTCCCATCACCCTTTACACATACACAAGGACACAAATAAAATTATGGAACAAGTCCCTCTCTATGATGGGCCACCATTGACCAGTGATGGTTTTTACTTTGAGCTAATAATTACAGCAACTTATAATAGGTATATCTGTTGTTTCTTCCTTCTTTTGTTTAACTATCTCGAGCTATTAATAAATTTGCATACCTGGAAATTGACATCATCGATCGAAGGAAGAAGTAGAGTGGGAGCACAAGAGCAAGATTGATGGCAAGATGCATGCCTGCGGTCATGATTCTCATGTAGCAATGCTGCTTGGAGCAGCCAAGTTGCTTCAAGCCAAGAGAGAAACACTGAAGGTAGATACAAACTAATTTTAAGAGAGCAAATAAAGACTGGAACTTGAAAATTCGAGCATCTTAATTTCTCTTGGTACTAAACTATGTTTCCTTAATGTAGGGAACCGTGAAGCTTGTTTTCCAGCCAGGAGAAGAAGGCTACGCCGGTGCGTACCATATGTTACAAGATGGTTGTCTTGATGACGTTGAAGCCATCTTAAGCATTCATGTTATCCCATCAGTACCGACTGGAGCCATTGCTTCAAGACCCGGCCCGTTGCTTGCTGGTGTGGGGCTTTTTGAAGCTAAAATCCAAGGAAGAGGTGCCCATGCTTCATCTCCACATTTGGCTAGGGACCCAATTCTTATGGCATCATCTGCAGTCGTTGCTCTCCAACAGATCGTATCTCGTGAGACAGATCCTCTTGAAGCTGCGGTAATTCTCTTTTACTTCACCTGAAATCATTCTTGAATTGAGATTGTAACACGATCCAATTAACTCATAAAAACAGTCCATGACATGATCTGTGATATAGTGTCTATGGTCGCTAGATTCGTGTCTAAAAGCCTCAACTGCCCGTGAACTACATCTACGTCTGATCTGGTTGTATAGTTTGACTCATCGAGTTCAAACACAAGGTGGACCTCTGCCCGCAAAATAGACAATTTGATTGTCATGACATGATCAGTGATAGGTTCTTCCAACCTGCTATTAGGTTTGGTGGAAACCGATCTAAAAAAGGTTCACATGCTGTGCCAGTTGACAGGTGACAGTAGCCCTTGAAGAAACAACCTGTCTGGCAATACAAGTTTTGAATAACGATGAACTCAGCCTTCCAAATTTCAACAGCAATTACATATTAACAAAATTCACTCATTCATTTTGAATCATATAGGTGGTGACAGTTGGGTACATAGAGGGGGGGAAAGCTGGAAACGTTATTCCGGAAACGGCGAAATTTGGTGGAACTTTTAGGAGTTTGAGCAACGAAGGTGTCTCCTACCTACAAAAAAGAATTCGAGAGGTAAAACATAAACTCATTCTGTAATACTTTGGTTGTTTCCATTCAGTGAAAGAACGAGATGCAGAAGCAAAATAACTGTCCATTTTATAGATCATAGAGACCCATGCAGCAGTGCATCGATGCAATGCTACAGTGAACTTTATGGAGGACAGACATCTGCCACATCCTGTGATGATAAATGATGAACAGTTGTATAAGCATGCAAAGAGGGTTGGAGAGGCCTTACTCGGAGAACCAAATGTGCAGCTATTCCCGGTAACAATGGGAGCAGAGGATTTCAGCTTCTTCTCCCAAAGGATGCCTGCTGCAATATTTGTTATTGGGACAATGAATGAGACGCTGAAATCAAATCAGCCGCTTCACTCTCCTTACTTCTTTATTGATGAGGAGGCTCTTCCAATAGGCACAGCTCTTAATGCTGCCGTTGCAATCTCCTACTTGGATACGCAAATTGTGAAGACTTGTGAGGAACCTCCCTCAGCTTTTGCTTTATGAAAAGCAAGAATGGCAAAATCTGCAGAGGTGCAGTTGACATGGTGCAAAATAAACGTGCTGTTGCAGTGTTTAACTAATTGCAAAATGAATATGCTGTAGCACGTCTTTGCTAGAGATGATATGCGACTGCATTTCCAAGAATCTAATGATTGGGATATTTAGTAAGCTTTCAAGATCTTAATAAATCAAGTTGAGCAATCCAAATCCCCCAGGTTAGTAGCAATATCTGAGATCCTTCCTGCCCTATGGGAAAGGGAAGGAAACGGAAACAATGAAGCTTTGTCAAGAAATTAGCGATGCTACAAAAATTGAGATTGTTCAAGTTAGTGGCATATATACCTGACTTTACTTTCCCAACCTTATGCTCGCTTCGTATCTGTGCAGCATAGGATAAAAAAAAACACCCAAGGAAATCTTGTTGGGAATTAAAATCTCACAAGCATGGTATTGTTGGTGAACTGCAGATGGTAGCAGTTATAATTTATCAAATGTAAGGCATCATCTTCATTCAATCAATGGACAACGAACATGTTTGCTTCACTGATATCTTTTACAATCACCATCTTTCCGTTGCTTTGAGCAATTAAGCTGCTGAAGTTTTCAGGTCGATGCAGGTTGAAACGGTGATGGAAAATCAAATCAGTTCCTTTCATTAGACCTACACATGAACTTCACTCTAATACTGTTTTGAGAAAATCAAGCTCACTCCTCCAAGCTACTGAATACTGTGTATCCATGGTGCTTAGTGGTTAGTGCTGAGACCTGTAAAGCTATTTACATGCACCTAAAGAACCAAACTGAAAACAAATCGTTCACACACCGAAAACCGCGAACGCAGATAAAGCACATATTTATATTTTTATATATATTAATGATAATAATTAAATAAAATATATATTAATATGTCAAAGAATATATTTACAATAAATCTAAAAACAAAGGAAGTGAACTTAGAAATAAGTATTCATGTCAGTACAAGATGTAAATCTTTGTATTTTATCTTGATAATATAATTAAAATTAGTTTGTACACTTTACTCTGTATGCATATATGATTAAATAATCAGTTTAAAAAATATATCATGTTCAAACTGTCAAAATCTAAAATTTTATTATTCATCAAGGATGAACACTTGGAAATTTTATTAGAATCAATCCATCAATTGTTTTAACTAATCTAAACCGGTCAATTGTTTTATTTATCAAAGAAACAGTAATATTTATAAACAGTTAATGTCTACTATAAACATCTATAATTAAAGAAAAATTCTGAAAATATATCATATACAAGCTTTTCTAAATACAAAAACACGGGTTCTGGAATATACTCACATTTATGCAATCAAGTCTAATCTTGTATAATAATATATTTTTACATTACTTTTTAAATCTTATAATTGTTATCTTGTGAGACATAAAAAAGCTAAAACTTTCAATTGTATTATTTATTTTATTGATAGAGTATCTTGTTGTGAACAAAGATTATCAATTATAAACCTATGAGAGTTTAGATGAAAAACTCTAAGTTATTGGTAGGAATATCACCAAAATAAAATCTTGAAGAAAATTTTTTTTCAAGTGGTGAAAAAAGATTTAGTGTGGATTCATCAAATAATATTGTGAATTAACGAAGAATATAATACTCAAATATGGTTTGGTATTTAAAATATAAATATAAGCTTGCCGAATCATGTTAAAAATCAAGTTTGCAATTTATATGTCTTAATTTCTTACTTTATATAATTTAATTATATTATTGATTAATTATATGTAATTGAATTAATTTATTATTATTAATGAAACATCTAATTCACCTGTTCTGTTGATTTAATACTAGAAGAATAATATAAACCATGGCAGCAAAACATGTGTACAGATGATTAATCTACCTTCCCCACTTCCTAGTGAATACATGAAGCTTGAGATAACTTGTTTCTTGACTTTACGTTTTTTTGTTCAATGTTGTCTCTAATAACAGTTTATGATTGAACAGATCAGCATTCTCAAGTCAAAAACTTATTATGAAAGCCTTGAACAAGCTTAATTCAAAGTTGTGAAGGAATGAGCAATTGGTATAAGACAATTTCTGATGATAATATGCACCTCGACATAAAATTCAAGATCAAGTAAACTTCTCCCACTGAAAACATGAGTACAACAGCACATAGAAGTGGTGATTAGGTTAAAACTGCAGTAATATTTCCATGAGTAAACTCAGGCAGCAAATCATTTGCTCCTTCACCAGTTAGAACAGTCAATTGAATGGGTAAGTCTTAAATATGTACAGGACTCAAGCTTCTTACATTCTAAGACATGATATCAAAGAGCAAACTTGCCAAGAATATCAACTGAAAAGGGATTCATCAAATATCTGAAGGCCCATGAAATACTCATCATCGCCACACGCTAGCTTAATGTTTGAATGTTTGCAATCAAAATGCAATATTCCATGTTCAATTGCCTAATGCTGCAACCAGGGACAGGGGACGGAAGGTCTAAAGCTCTAAAATTAATGGAGCAATGGATTGGAGTCCATTTATAGGTTCCTCAAACCATCCCCCTTCCAGAAAGTCAATCTAAAATACTTATTTTATACTCCAACTAATTCTACACGAAAATATGGGATCGTTGAGAATGATGCCAATAATTTCAGGCCTCTGTAAATATATAACTGCGACCAGGTATTTTTCTAACCCCTTTCTTCTTCATTTCATCCCTAACAATAGAAACATCTAACCATTGATTTGCTGAGGCATAGATGTTAGATAAGAGCACATAACAACCAGCCTTTTCAGGTTCAAGTTCTAACAGCCGATTAGCAACCTCCTCTCTCAACTCAACATCACCATGCAATTTACAAGCCCCAAGCAGTGCACCCCAAGCACAAGCATGAGGCTTCAAAGGCATTGACTTCAGAAGATCGTAAGCTGCCTTTAGCTGTCCTGCTCGGCTAAGTAGATCAACCATGCAGGCATAATGATCAGGAGAGGGAACTACAGAGTACTTGTTTTTCATGGTATCAAAAAAGTGCCAGCCATCCTCAATAAGCCCTCCACGGCTACAAGCTGTCAAAATTACGGTAAATGCCACTGAATCTGGAATTAACCCCTCATCTAACATTCTGTTAAACAGCTCAACAGCCTCAACTCCTCGTCCATGAATAGATAATCCTTGTATCAAAGAACAACATGGAATTAGGTCACGACTAGGCATATCTTCAAACAATTTTACCGCTTTTTCCATGTTCCCGCACTTCGCATGCATGTCAATAAGGGCAGCAAGAACATGAGCCTGACGAGTATCAATTGATGCCTGGCTCAAATAGCTATCAACCCATTTAGCCATGTCTGGATTACCCAGTTGAGAACAAGCAGACATCAAGTTCACCATTATAAATTCGTCGGGCTTAACATTCATAGACACCATTTCAAAAAATATCTTGACGGCCTCATTAGGCTGTTCATTCCGAGAATACCCAGAAATCAATGCGGACCATGCAACAACATCTTTTTCTGGAGCTTCATCAAACAATGCCCTTGCAGACGCCATATCCCCTACTTTCGCATATCCATCAATCATAACTGTAAATGAAACAACATTTCTCTCGACCATTTCATCAAACACCTTCCTCGCTCCACTTAAATCCCCTGCTTTCCCCAGTCCACTGATCATTGCATTCCACGACGGTAAATTCCTCACCGGCATTGTCTCAAAAACCCTCTTAGCGTTTTCCAAATACCCAACACTTGCATATCCAGCAACCATTGCCGTCCAAGAAACCACATTTCTCTCAGGCATTTCATCAAACACTTTACGTGCACTCAATATCTCCTTGCATTTACCATAAAAACTGATCAAACTAGACCCAACATAAACATCATCACTAACTCCACACCGTATCGCCGACCCATGAACAATTTCACCTTCTTTTAGTCTCAATTCATTAGAACAAACCTTAATTAGCAGCGGATAAGTGTATTTATCAGGTAATGCATACTCGCTTTGTTTCATTCGATAAAAGCGCGAAAATGTGTCAATGAATTGGGAATTTTTAGAGAAGATATTGAGGAGGATGTTATAGAGGAAAGTGGAGGGGTTAAGGAGGCGATTAAAGATAGAAGTGGAGTAGGAAACTGAAGTAGAGATGGAGAGAAAGTGGGAGATTATAAAGTGGTCCTGTTCAAGACCTTTGTGGATTATGTGGGCGTGGAATTGTTGAAGGTGAGGGATTGTTTTGCAGGATTTCATGAGAAGTGAGATTGAAGAGTTAGAGGAGGAAGGATTTGAAGGCATGAATGGGCTTGTAAGAGAGAGGGGGGTTTCTTTGCATGGTTTGGTGTATGAGAAACATAGGTGAGAGAGAGATGAACTTAGTGGGCCAGATAATTGGATGGGTTTCGGCCCATTTATAACATATTTAACTTCTTCTGTTCAGTATATGAAATAAATATATTCTTATGAATTTATCTGGTGGATTGTGGATATATAAAAATTGTGCCTTTTAAGTTATTTTTAAAAAATAATAATAATTTTGATTAATTTGCAAACCATCGTGAAGCAAGAACAGGGTCGAGGAGAGTCGATCAATAGCTTGTTGATAGCTTTATCTATTGATGGCCCAACTCGCCTCATGGGCTAAGCCCATCAAACTCCAATAAATCCCCGTTGCAATGCAATCAGGAATCATCTCCGATTCTCCACCAAGAAAGAGGAGGCCAAA
Organism: Populus alba x Populus glandulosa; assembly: GCA_033617975.1. Taxonomy (NCBI): domain Eukaryota; kingdom Viridiplantae; phylum Streptophyta; class Magnoliopsida; order Malpighiales; family Salicaceae; genus Populus; species Populus alba x Populus glandulosa. The sequence continues at coordinate 21,359,184 of CM066148.1, forward strand.
CCAAGCCGATTCTGTGAAATTAACAAACAAATACAATAAATCAACCCATATAGATAATGATCTGGGCATACCCACCAACTCGGAAGCAACTAGCTGCCACAGTTGGGTTGTTTCTCACCGGTGCTTCACTTACAGTCTATGGAGCCTACATGTCCCTCGCCAACATTGCCCCTCAACAAGCCCGAACCAAGGCTCGAAGCGATTATATTAAAGACCGCCTTCGGAAGATGCTAGACGATTAGACCGCTTCCATAGCCTCCTTAACGGCGGCGCTTGATGGTTTGGAGGACTGCGGCAGGTGGCCTATGGTTTTCGTCTCTCAGTTTTGTAACTTTCGGTTCTACTTCGGTTGGGCTTTCTGGATGTATTGGGCTGGGCTCCTTGTTTTAAAATTGTTGTGGTATTTTATGCGCTCCATTTATTTATAATTATTTACCATTATTAGCATTATTAGTTTTTTAAAATGATATGAGGATTCCTCGGATTAACTTTTTTTTTTTTTTGGGCAGTCAGCCCAGAATGCGAATGAGATATATTTAATTTTTCATATGTTCAGAAGCAAAAAAAAAAAACTAATGTTGGTATAAATTCATCCTTCATATTCCTCTTAGGTGCAACGAAACTCTTAGGTGCAACGAAACAATTATGTAGACACTAAGTGAGTAAGTGGTATAATTCATTTCTCAATAATATCACATTTTGAAGATATTTAAAGAATAACATTATATATATATATATATATATATATATATATATATATATATATGTTAAAAGGTCTTGGTTTCTCACTCCATCTAGATACACACTGTTTTTTCTTATCCTTAAATTTTTTTTCTATTTCAGTTATTAAAATTTGTTTTTAATTTTATCTTATCATATTGCATTGCTTGATAATTGGCCTTGATAATTTATTTTATTTTATTTTTTGATTTTTGATTTTTCTTGTCTCCAAAAAAAAAATCATAGCATTGAGTTGATTTTTAATTTTGTATAGAAGAATTTGGTTTGATTGTTTGTGAACAATTTCCAATGAGAGGATCAAAATTGAAAATGAGGTGAAATGAAAATCTTTATTTTAAAAAAATCTTTTTTGGTTTTTTAAATTTTTAGTTTGACCATTAAGCTTTTTTAAAAAAAAAATTATTATTCAACATTGCATTAATTGGTAATTTAGTTTGATAATTTGTCTTGTATTGTTTTCTTTCAAATTAACTTAGTCTAATAGTAGGCCGACATTCTTGAGCTTATTTTTAAAGGTCTTGATGCATTAGGCTACTCAGGTTAAACTAGTTTTTTAAAAAAATATAATTTATTAAGTAAATAGATAATTGAAAATGTAATATTTTTGAAAATGTAATTTCCTTTAAATTCGTTGATTAGTTAATATTTTTAAAAAATATATATTATTTAATGAAAATCCATTTAATACTTATTTGTTCTCAAATGATTTTTTATTTTTGTGTAACTCATCATAATCAATTTTTTTTATTTTGTTCAATTGCTTTACTATGATCGCAAATTCTTATTATTATATAATTAAATAAAAAGTTATTTTAAAAAAATAAACTTATTGAATCTAATTGGGTTCGTGACTCGGGTCTCAAGTTGACCCAGATCAAACCGATATGTCATCATCTTAATATAAAAAAAAAATAGATGTCATTTTGATTTATTTATTTTTTTAATTCAACCCAAGTTTTTAACAATCTTTCAAGTTGTTTTTAGACTTGTCAAGTTGTTTTTAGACTTGTCAAGTCGACCAAGTCACATTAAATCAACTTTTATTTGGTTTAATTTAAAGCTCGGGCTAGACAAAAATTCAAGTCAGAAGGTTTCAAAGATGAGAAATCTCCTAAATTCTTTTAGGAGAGCGAAATTGCTTGCATATTATACTCTATTTACTCTTAGAAAATAAAAGGCATAACTTTCTTTTGTGTTAGCTCTTTTTTTTTGTATTTTAAGTGTTTATATATTGTACTCTATTCACTCTTAGAAAATAAAAGGAATAACTTTCTATTTATAGAAAAACCTAAAAAGCCTATAAATAGAAAAATATCAATTTGTCTCTTAAATAATATCACATATATTATTTTAAGTTAATTTTATAAATTTATTCAATCAAGTTCTTACTTTATTGTTTTTAGGTCTAGAACTGTAATCTCTTGTATTAATTATATTATAATTTTTAATTTTTTAAATTTATTTATAATCAAATCACATCTAATTAATCATTTTTTTTTAGTTGACAGCAAGACATATATACTAATAACAAAGACCACTAGCTAATGGCAATTCAAACGTGACCATAAAATAAACATCCTTAAAAATTTATTGTTCATTGTGTTGGTTTGAGAGACCTTTTGTCATTATCTAGACAATGCTAATTCTTCCTTTTTCTTATTTCCTTCTTCCTGTTTGCCTACTTGGGAGTAATTTCCTTACAAGGCTAATACTTGATGCATGTATTTTTGCATTTGCTTGCTTCTTCTTTTTTTTTAAAAAAAAAAGCTCTAAATCCAATCCTTATACAATTTTATAGCATGTTGATTGATAAGAACTAAGAAGTCAAATACGATGGCTTAAAAAAAGTCCATTAATCATTTTTTTTTTTTTGCATTAACACCGTAAAAAAGATTGGTAAAATATCATATTGTAGAAAATATTTAGATAAATAGCATAGTTTTGTGAGTCACAAATGGTGCATGTGTCACTATGATACAAATTACAATAAAAAAAAATAAGAGAAAAGAAAGAAAAAAAGAGATTTTAGAATCACACCAAAACTCCGATGACAACATCATTGATATCATCCGAAGGATCTCAATGATACGAATCCAACAAAACTAAGAAATATCATCAATAGTGATCGGAAATTCGGAATAGGCCTCACGAGTTTCCCAAAGACAAGTTAGCCACTCATGCTGCTTTTGGATGGCTTGTGTAACCTACTTTAATCATCATTGGTGATCTTTTTTGGTGTGTTGAGTTCTTTCTGACTATACTAATTGTTATTGAAGTTTCGTTATGCTTCTAGGATCTCTCTCTCTCCCCACCCCCCTTCTCTTCACGAATTACAATAAGAAGGGATGAGAGATGAGGAAAAAAAAACAAGGAAAAATAATAATTTTGAAATCACATTGAAACTCTAAAGACAACATCATCGGTACCGTAAAAAAAATCATGAGGAAACGAACCCAACAATATCTAAGAAGATTACCAATAGTAATTAGAGTGGACCACACAAATTGCTCAAAGATAAAAGAGTTATCCGCCACGGTGCCACCTATAAACGGCTCGTGTGACTCACTCTAATCATTGTTAATGACATTTGTTGATGTTATTGGATTAGTCTCATAGATATTTTTTCTAATAATATTGGTGAAGTTATCATTTGAGTTTAATGTGCCTCTGGATTTCTATTTTTTTTTTTTTATTATTAGTGTACTATTTTTTAAAATATTTTATGAACCGTGTTATTTTTTCAAGAAAAATTTTAATGTGCTCAAAAAAATCCTCCATTTTTTCCTGAAGTAGAGCCAAATCTGAGCAAAATACTTGATATTGATGTGGAGAATCTGTTACACGTCAGATATACATGATCAGCAGGATTCCAATTACAGTGCCTGAACACAAGTAGTCGTAATAGATTACCAACTGAAAAACCAATTCTTAGTTTCTTACGATCTTTCTGGGTTAACCCTCGCAATTGTTGTCGCAAACCAAAAGATCATGTTGGCTCTCTGATTCAATTGCGACAACAATTTGAGAAAGATGCAATTTTTACTTAAGAATATGATCTCTGATTCAACGGGGTATGTAGCCAGAAAGATCACAATCAAACTTGCTATAAACATACCCCGTTGACTGCCATTAAAACCATAAACAACAAGTGTAATCTCACAATCAAACTTGCTATAACCATGCATCTTTCTCAACATAGAATGCACATCATATTCTTAAGTAAAAATGATAATGTCCAGTCACCTTTAGATAATTTAATTTATTCAATCCATAATCTATAATCAAACTACTTATACCAAAAAAAAGAGTTGTTACTGGATGTTTTTGCATCCGTTATTTATAAAACATTTGTTTGAGCATCGGCTGTTGAGTATTGATAGTTTCGATGTTCTAACATGGTCAAAATATCAATGTTTTATTACTAGCACAATGCTGATGCTGAAACACAACGGTATGGACAAGCATGAAACCAGATTTCCAACAGACAGACAGCATTTGTACGTGCGTCCTACTCCTACATAGTTCATAACGCCAAGTGCTGCCAACAACCTCACTCACTCACTCAAGAGGCAATAGTGAAAAGTGTACTGCTCAAGTAAAACTTGTCTGTCTTTAATGGAGGAATCAACAAAAAATGCGGAGGCTAAGAAAGTAAAGAAGAGAGGACATCGTCCTCTCATCGTAGCACAATCACCGGCCGAAAAGGCCCACATCATGGTCCCTGCCATGTGTAGCACTGCCATTTACCGCCTCAGAGTTGAACTGGGTCTCGACTCCTGCGGTGCAGCCATTCACTGGCTCGTCCACCATGCCCGGCCTGATCTCATTCCAGCCCCCGAACCACCCACTAAGACTAAATCGTCTAAGACTTGCCCCAGTCGCAAACCGGACTCCGTTGATCATGACCCAATTCCAAAACCCGCTTACATGGCGAGGGCAGATGGTGATACGCCTGTTTCTGATTTTCCGGCAACCGCCCCCCCGGCAGCGAGGTCTCCTGTGAGAGCCACGGTGGTTCAGGCTTCGACGGTGGTTTTTGACACTCCGGCAACATTGGGTACTTGGACTTGTGTCTTTTTTCTTTTTCCTTTCGTTTTCTAATCTGATAAAGAATGGGTTTTCTTCTATATTTTTTTTTTATCTGTTCCAGTCTTTTTTTCTTCTTGTTAAGCAGATAAAGCAGAGAGATTGATTGCTGGTGCAGCAGCATATGGGTCACAATTAGTTGTGTTTCCAGAAGCTTTTGTTGGTGGTTATCCTAGGAGTTTGAGGTTTGATGCTACAAATCCAACTGAAGGAGATGGTTTGCAGAGGTACTATGCCTCAGCTATTGATGTGCCTGGTGAGAGCCCCTTTTGATCGCTTATGTGGCATTTCGCTTTCTGTAACTTGTGTCAATCTATGCCTTACTCCTTCATCTGCCAGCTAAGAACTTTTTGTAGCAGATAAGGAACTTAGTTGTAAGAAACAAGTGCTCCAGAAATTGACATGGCTTAACATCAGCAGAAATGGAAATAAAAATGGGTGCATTGAATCTGTATATTGTTGATCATTTCATTGCGATTTGAATTTTTAGAATGCTGAATAGAGGCAGCTGCTGGAGCTGAAAACAAGCTGACCTGATAAATAGCCATGCTTCTGAGTTTTGATCTTATAATTCTATTACTTCGTTTTGTGTATCGTAGCTCATTTTGGTTTGGACACGTGAATTTGCAGGTCCTGAAGTTGAGAGACTTGCGAAAATTGCTGGTAAATATAAAGTACACTTGGTAATGGGAGTGGTGGAGAGAGCTGGATTTTATCTCTACAGTACAATGCTGTTCTTTGATTCCCAGGGACAGCATCTCGGACAGCATCGCAAGATAACACTAGTGGCATCAGAGAGTGCAGTGTGGAATTCTGGAGGGAAATCAACATTGCCAATATATGAGACCTCGATTGGGAAAATCGGTGGCCTTACCTGTTGGGACAATAAATGGCCACTTCTAAGAACTGAGTTATATGATAAAGGTACAACTCTTCTCCTTGTTACTTTAAAAGTTCTTCTGTTTTTTAACATTTAAGTTCCCATGTCTTTCAGCATTACAAAGTTGGCAAATCGCATTCTACAATCTGCAATTTCAATTACCCTTTTATGCCTTTTCCCCGTCAGAGATGTTCTCCTGCAAAATGGAGCTCTCCAATCTTTCATTAAGTCTGTTTTGTGCCATAAATATAGGTGTAGAAATATATTGTGCGCCTACGGCTGATGCAGGGGAAATATGGAAAGCATCCATGATCCATATTGCCCTGGAAGGTGGTTGCTTTGTTCTTTCTGCAAATCAATTTTGCAGGAGGAGAGATTATCCATTTCCACCTGGAGATTCAAATGGTGATGCATCATTAGATTCCATCACATGCGCTGGAGGTAGTGTTATCATTTCACCATCAGGGACCATCTTGGCTGGTCCTAGTTACCATGGAGAATGTCTTATCTCAGCTGATCTAGGTATCAATTCATTTCTTTTATTGATTAATCTGCTGATCCGTTCATTTCATTTAGTATTCATCTATATAATTGGTCCCAAAATGTATACGAAGTTTGCACCTCTATTCCTGTAACATGTGTTAGACCTGATTTTATTTTTGAACAGATTAGCCAAAACATCATCTGCTCTTTCTTGCCATATTTTATGAAACTCTCTAATCATTATTTTCAATCCACTATCTCAGACCTTGGAGATATCATTCTAGCAAAGACACAATATGGCGGAATTAGAACCATGTCAGGGTGACTGCAAATGGATCCAATCCCTCTTTGTCTGCGACAAAAATGAAAACTAAAGCTCCTGGAGAGCGTTCAGAGCAACTTAGCTGTGCAGAACATGTTAGTTCTAGAATAACCTTTTCTACTCTACTAATGGGAATGCCTAGAATTTGTTTATCATCAGTTTTCTCCAGTTTCCATGGGTACAAAGTGCAGGGCAAGACTTGTCTGCTGGCCTAAATAACTAGGTTCAGAGAAACTGAGTGTGCTTGTATAATAACCATTCTGGGCAATTTTGATGTGGACAGTAGGTCCGAGGTTAAATTAGATTGTAAGATTTGGCCAAGCCCGGTGTAACATAGAGTTGCTGAAACTAATTCGAATGCTTCCGATACTGTTACAAAATCTAGATTATCAATGAATTCCCTTGCTTGAGGAATGCTAGTAACACGAGACCCGTCCATTGTTCTTGTGCTACATTCATGGCTATGATGGGATGCGAGAGACGTGGCATGCACAAATGTCACTGGCGTTTCTCTTTTTTGCTCAAAGACACATGTTGTTGACTGTCACAGCAATGTTGAACCTAAGAGTATGTAATGGAAAATTACCAAACAGCTATATCTAGAAAGAGTTGATCCATGATGAATTCCATGGGGACACAAACAAAAGGTGTCTGGGAGAGGCGTGCCTGAAGCGTGATTTCCTGGACTGCACCCATCCTGTTGCTGGCTGGGTGCTTTTTTAGTCTCATAACCGAATTCCATGATTACTTGGCCATTTGTCTGCCTCCAAATTTAACTAAACTCGCCACTCTTGAGCTGATTTGACGCAAAATAATCGCGTTAAAAGAGATAAAAGAGTGAATTCACGCTATCCTAGTGCAAAGTATAGTGTTATTAATCATGGTTTGGAGGCTGATAAAGTTAAATGGATGGGTTTTAGATCTGGACTCGGATAAATTTAAAAAATAAAAAATATATATGTTTGAGGTTTTCAATGAGAAATTTTTTTGAAACAATACACGTGGATATGAACTATATAAAAAAAGAAAAAAAAATATGAGGTATGAAGTGTAATATAATTATCCCATATTAAAAAGTTAAAAAATAATTCATGTAAATGTAGATTATAAAAAAAATTATAAGGCATAAAGTGTAGTATAATTATCTCACATCAAAAAATTAAAAAACAAATATAAGCTAGATATAATTATTCTACATTGAAAAGCTAAATGATTCATTTGGATGTGGGTTATAATTATTTCATGTTGAAAAGTTAAAAAAACAATGTGGATATAAGCTATATTTAGTTCTTTCACATCAAAAAATTAAAAAACAAAACATGTGAATGTGGGCTATAAACAATTTGATGCATGAAGTATAAAAAGTTAAGATTCAATTCATGTGGATATAAACTAAAAAAAAAAGAAGCTAAATACTCATAAATTAATTTTATATCTTTAGGATTTATTAAAAAAAATTAAGACCCAACAAGTTATTTGAGTTTGACTAAGCCAATTGTATCTTCGAATTTATTTGGTTTGAATCATGGCTAAGGTCTCAGGTCGTTTGGGTTCCAGATCAACCCATCAGATCAGGTTTCATAATTATAGTACAAAATTATTGCAACAATATGGAACATAATTAAAGTTGATGTCATCCAAATTCCATGTCGATCTTTTCCAAAGGCAAGTTCTCATTTAGGCTAATATAGTTTTAGATACAAGTAAAGATATTTATTAAAAAAAGATAATTACTTATTGTTTTTAGTTTACCTGTATTCTTTTAGAAATCAAACTTTACTTTACTGAAAAAAAAACGAGTAAACTTAATGCGCGAAGATTTTCAAGGAAAAATTATTTTTCTTAGTTATTACTATTTTTTATTTAGTTTAGGAAAATATTTTCTTTAATGGTGATTTTATTTTTTTCTATTTATTTTAGGAAAATAAATATTGAGATTGATAATTTTATTTTTTTCTAGTTTATTTCAAAGGCATTAGCAAAGGATGCAACTTCTTGATCGGGATGAGTATCATAAAGATTTTGGTGATCTCATTTATGGTGAGATAGATATGGATTGGTATTCTTCACCAATTTATAATATTTATTTTGATGATGATAATGTTGATGGTGATATCATAAATAACGATATTAATGGTAGTGATGATATCATTGATGAAGTTCTTGTTAACAATATAGAAGTTGAGTGCAAAGAAAACATGGACTATTACCACAATGGTAGATGTATTCAAGGGTTATATGGACAAAAAACATTCATGAAGCAAATTTGAGATTTGCAATTTATTATTCAAGAAACCAATGGAAGAGAAATAATTTATCAATTGTTGTTTCTTATTCAAGCTTTAAGATAAGGGGACTAAAGTTGATGTCTAAAAATGTTATACACTTAAAGCGAATGCATAAAAAGGGCTAGAGAGTCTTGATTGGACCTCCACGAGATCGAGATCAAAGCAATTTAAACATGATGGTGAGTTCTTTTTAGCCTGGAGAGACTGATGCAGAAGATCTTTTTGTAATGCACAGTTTTATGTTATTGAGAATAATTTTGTATATGACTATTGGATCATATTGAGAATTTTCTAAGAGATTCTAGAGTGCTTGTTCTTATAGAATTAAAATTTCACATCAATTGGAGATCGAAAAGGTCTTTCTATAATGCCTAAAATTTATTGTTCAAGATTTGTTATATTTTTCTAATTGATTTAGGATTATTTTTTCTATTTGGATTAAAAATCCTTTGTTATTTTCCAACTTTATTTATGATATTTTTCCTAGTTTTTTTTAGGATTTTTATTACATTTCTTTTATTTTTTGGGTTTTCTTGTTGGTTTAGGTGAGTTTTTAGGTTTATTTAAGGAGTTGTAAACCTTTTAAAAAGGTAGACTTCAGGACATAAAATATTCAGTAATAAAATTTTGAATTAGGATTTCTGTGTGGTCCCTTTTCAGCATAGTTTTATGTTCTTCCACTTGTTGTCTTTCTTGTATTGCTTTCGTTTGAGTTAATTGGTAACAGAGGTAGATTGTGAAGCTTACTTGGTGGTTGGCTCTAATAGGAGGAAGAAGAGACTGACCAAGGGTCTCCAGCTAGTGTACAAAAAACCTATTTTAAAGGCAAATATAGAGGAGGCAACCTCTCGATAAGGAAAAGCATCATGGAGATTTTAAATTTCGAATTAGGCTTCCTGATTTTGCAAGAACTTTACAAGCAGATGAGTTTATCGATTGGTTGAAAGAAGTTGAATGAATTTTAAAGTATAATAAGGTTTTAAAACATATTATGGTGAAACTAATTGCGATAAAATTAGAGGGATGGGGCTTCTACCTGGTGGGATAAGTTAAAGAGGTCATAAGAGAGGTGAGAAAAGTCAAGAATTAATGACTATGATATATATATATATATATATATATATATATATATATATAAACATGAAGGAGCACTTCTTTCGTTTTAGTTATACATAAACCACGCACCAAAGACTTGAGACAATAAGGTAAATATGTTAGTGATTAAACTGACAAGCTCTATAAATTAGTGACCAGAAATAACTTGGTAGAAATGGAAGAGCATTTTATGGCAAGATTTGGCGGTTTATCCAGGATATGTTGTGCTTGCAGGTTTTGTAGACAATTTTAGAGGCTTATCAAAGGGCTTTGACAATTTAGAAACAAGAAGTTGCTCGGGTAATTTGTAGAAGTTTCTATGCAAATTAGTACAATAAAGAAGGGCACAACAATAACAATGGTCAACCACCCTCCAAGCCAGACCTATCTAGCAAACTTCAGAAACAATAAGTCAAGGTTTTAGTTAAACTTTCCCAATTTGTTGTTATAAATATGACAAATTAAGGCATCGAGTTAATGAGTGTAGCAAATCAAAAATTTATCCGAATAAAAATTTATTGATAAAGAAGCTTGTGGATGATCTTGTTTATGACAACTTATATAATAGAGAGTTGAATTTGTATGGAGATGGTGGTGCTAACCTAATTATCCAAAGGAGCTTGTTGACTCCCTAATGTGATCCACATGAAGATTGGCTAATAGAGAGTTGAATTTGTATGGAGATGGTGGTGCTAACCTAATTATCCAAAGGAGCTTGTTGACTCCCTAATGTGATCCACATGAAGATTGGCAACGCACTTACATCTTCCATTCGACATTCATCATAAAAGATAAGTTTTGCAACTTAATAATGGATGGTGGTAATTGTGAGAATATAGTATCCTTGGAGGCAGTAAAGAAGCTCCAACTAAAAACTAAGAGCCACCCTAAGCCCTGCAAGCTAATTTGGTTGCATAAAGATATTGAGGTAATTGTGGATAGGCGTTGTCTCGTTTTGTTTTCTATGAGCAAGAGATGTTTTAATAATGTTTAGTGTGATATGGTATATATGAATACATGTCATCTACTATTAGGCAGATTATGATAATATAAAAGGAATGTTGTACATGACGTGTAACATGATATGTATATGTATAAAAAAAATAAGCATATTGGTACATAGGAGAGAGGAGGTGGTTGTTGAAAGTAAAGATAAAAATATAAGGAATGATGTTACCACATTAAGCCTGTTGCTGGAGAAGAAAATCAATATATTACTTGTAAAACTTACCCCTATTGTTTTTATTCAAAATTATAGAGAAGGAAGAAAAAAAAAAAGAAAGAAAAGGAGGGGAGTCCAAATAATATGAGTAAAGATATAATGTGAAACATGTTATTGACAATTAATAATGATTTTGTCAAGATTAAGAGTGTTTTGAAAATTGATTATTAACCTACTTTATATGACTTTGAGTGGAACAAGTCAAGGAAGCACAAAGACACCAAAATTGTTTTAAATGATAGACAACAATAGCAACGTGATGATCAAAACTCGAAGAAATATTCTTTCCAATCCAAGAAGAACAATTCATGAAGACTTTTATTGGGAAAATTATCTTTCTAGGTTATTACTATTTTCTATTTAGTTTATAAAAATATTTTCTTTTATGATGATTTTATTTTTATTTAGTTTAGGAAACTAAATATTAAGATTGATGAAAAAAAAACCATTTCCTAATTTAGATGTCAACCTTTTAAAAAGGAAGACCATAATACTACCCTATTTCGATAATTAATATGTTTTCTCTTGCCATTGTCCTGTTATTTGTGCTTACACCCTCGTCAAAACTACATGAGGCTTTTTTGGTAATTAACCCTTTAAATAAAAAAGGGAAGATGCTGTTGGAGAGGAAAAGAAAAAACAAAGGTTACATATCAGAAATTATATTTGATGCTTCTGGCCTGTCAAGGTAAGTAATGCCAGAAGTTTTTGTACACGAGTCATTTGGCCGAATGACAACTCTCTCTCTTTTTTTCCTACAAGAACTCTAAGGGCACGAGCATTCTTACAAATTGACAAAAGTTCGGTGAATGTTGAACAACGATTGCAGCAACTTCAGTAATTCTAGAATGGCGACCAGGGGATAACTTCTCAGTTCTCACTGCCTAATTCTTCTAGCATTAGGCATCTAACCAGCCTTGCCTAAAACTACCTGGATTTCTCACCATTTTGATTTTCTTAAATTCATTCCTTCAGCTTTGGCCTCCGACAGCCTTGACTTAGAAACATTCCCTGGTATCACAGGTGGTCTCTCTTGCGCTAGATTGCTTGGGTCTAGTGAGGACCGCAGCTGCCCTGCTTGTCGCATAGGACTAGCATACCCTCTTGGAGAATCTAACCTAGAACCAGACAATAAGTAGTCCCTAAGACCCTTCATTGATTGATGCCCATGCATTTCATCTCCATAAACTTTTCCTTGCCCTTGCCTCTCCAGTCCGGAAAATCTCCCCCAATCTATCACGTCTCCTGCAAATGGGACCCTCTCATTTCGGCTGTCCCATTCCACTCCATCCGATATGCTTCTTTGCAGAGAAGTGCTTCTCCGGGGTAATTTGCTTGAGGTAGATTTCCTCCCTTTGATGTCTTCTTCATCAATTGCTGCCTTTCTCACATCGCGGGGAGTTCCAGAAGGATATGTTGTCCACTTGTAGCTTTTGTTATTGTTATCCATATTCAATTCTATGGAATGAAGATCAAGATCACTTTCAGCAGAGCCTTCCTCGCATATTAACCCATCATCTACTTCTCCATCCTCCTCGTTTATTTCACTTTGATGAGAAACAAAACGATTTTTACTTAGGTAAGCAGCTATCTCTTCATCATTCATATAATTAGAAGAACTACGCCCTTTTTCTTTAGTTCTTTTGGTTCCTAGAAAAGCTTCAAGCTGGTTCTGAAGTTTATCAACAGCTGCATTTTTCTCCTCAAGCTGATATTTAGCTTCTGAAAGTTTCATGTGGACTCTCTCCTCACGTAACACGTCAGCTAACTGCATCATCTCCCTTTCCTTCTCAACCTCTTCACAAAGTTTTGAAGATTCCCTCTTCAGTTCTTCAACTTCAGCTTTATCGTCACCAATATCCCTGGCTAGTTCGTCACATACCTGCTGCATTACAACTCTTGCTCTCTTCTCACTCTCAAGTTCTTTCACTGCCTTCAATAGAGATGCCTTTGTCTCGGCCAGTTCCTTCCCCAGCTTCTTGTTCAAGCTTTCAAATCGTCTTCTCAGCTTCTTCTCTACATCAAGTTCTCCTGCAATGGACTCAATAGCAGCCTCAACCACTTTCTGCTCTTTGTTTTTCCATGCTGCCTTTTCTTCAGCAAAGCACTTCATTAGATAGTTTATCTCATTCTGGTCTGAGCACTGTTCTTGAATAAAGTGATTGACCTGCAAACGTGCCCTCTCAAGCTCAGCATGCAAGGCTGAGATGAGAGACATGCTTGATGAAGGCCTGTCTTCATTACCCCATACACGGTTGATAATTTTAAGTAGTTCCTTTGATGTAGTCAAAGCATTACTAACATCCTTCAGACGAGGTTTAACTCCAACAGTAGATCCACTAGGAGTTTGGGCACGGGAACGAGTCTCAATCTGCATCATAAGAGAAAAGAAAATTACTGTTGTGTTTTAATACAAGTACCTTTTAAAACTGTACGGTGCATGGGAAGATTAATGATAAATTGATAATCTCAAGTTTGGTTTAAAAAGGAAAACTACAATAATTCTCATCAATTTTTTGAAGGGTATATGATATAACTCGTCATCAGATTCATAAAAGATGGCATGGATAAATTATTTGTCCAACATAGAAAATTACAAATCTCAAGATTCCAATTCAAACTATTGGTGTGTCCAATTCCTGACCACAAGAGGCAGTAAATGTACAAGTTCTTGCTCTCCAGGACACATTATAACATCTCACAAGACTGACATTATTAATTGAGCGTACCTCCATTAAACTGACATTACTAACTGAATCAAATGCTCCAATACTCTGGTCCATAAGCCTAAGCTTCTGAGAAATTGATGATGTTCTTCTATGGCAACTGCCAGTTCCAGATCGATCCATTCTCTACAAAAAGATGATTTCAAACAACAGCACCACAGTTAAGCAAACTAACATGGCAAAATTAACTTTGATTTAGAGGAAGCAACCTTAGGGCCCTCAAATCCCAGTATCAATTCCGGTTGTTTCCTCAACATATAGATGGTATAGAAAAACATTTGAAATTATAAATTCACAATAAAAAAAGTCATGCAATATTTAAATTTGACAAGAGCAAGATTGAAAAATCAAGTCATCCACTGAAAAACACCATCCCCATTCTAAAATCCATATAATCATCCACAACCCAACTAACTTTTTCCAAACTAAGAGGTTTCAATCATTGCTATATTAAGAAAATGTTCAATCAGCTAAGACCAAACATAAGGCTTTACATTAATTAGAGAGACCCACAATACTCACCTAATATAATCACCACTCACCTTATAAAAACCAAACTAACACATGGTTGCAGATTCCAAAGTTCAAACTTTTTCAAATTCCCCCAACTCCCTTACCAGCAATCAAATTCCACTTGAACAGAACCTTAAAAAAAAACTCAACTAATCCAATTTTCCCTTCTTTCACATCGTTTAAACCCAACATATGACAAGAAACGAAGATCAAATGTTTAAACTAACATCCTATCAACAAAACATGAAAAAAAAAAAACTAAACAGGAACATAAAATCAAACAAAAACCCACCTCCGAAACAGGACTGTGAGAAGGATCAGACAAATGAGGAGGCAAAGAACCTGAATGCACCGGTCTCCTCTCTCTACCTCTACCCTCTTTCCTCAACCTCCTCTCCTCCACCATTTCCTCCTTCATTTGTGGCGATGGCATCTCATTCATCTCCCAAAGGGTAGCAGCCAGCTTCCTCGCTGACACTGGCGCCTGTTGCTGCTTTGCCTTTCCATTTAGTGACTTCGGTGAGGACTCCAAGGCCCTCAGTGTAGACGATGGGGTCCTCTTCCCCATCAGCTTCCATGTGGGCACTGGTGTACTGGATCCACCCCTCTTACCCACCAAAATTGCTCTCTTGAATCTGTAGTTTTGAATTATAGATGAGGACGATGATGCCGATGACGAACACACTCTTTTCCTTATCTTACCAGGCAGCAATTCCTCCATGGTGGCACTTCCTTTTTGCCTTGGCATTATCAAGTTATCCCACTTATAGATCCCACTTACAAAATCACAGAAAACAGGAAGAAAAATATTGGAAGAATCAATAAAAGTTAAGAGCTTTACTCTTCATTTGGTGCTTGGTAGCTAAAAAAGTTCAAGTTTTTGAACTTGGAGAGCTAAAAAAGGTAAAATAAGCAATGACTTGCTGTTTTGGCTCATGGGTCTTTGGATTTGGCTAATAATAATGAGGAAGATTTGAAATTGAGTGTATTGAAAGTTTTTTAAACGGTGAAAAAAAAAAAGATGATGATTGAGTATAATGGAGTTTTGAGAGAGATTTGAATTGGGAAATGTGAGAGAGTGAGGGAATGTGAGAGAGTGAGGGAGAGAGATTTGAGGAGGAAAAACTAAATAGAGAACCCTAAAAGGGTTTGAGGGAGCTTTCTTTTTTTGTTTTGATGACTTGAACTATTTACTACTCCTTGGCCCTTGCTCGTGTGCTTTTGGAATTTCGATCAATACAGACTGTGTGCTTGCTACCTTGTGATGGTGTCAACTGTAAAGTGTAAGAGAAGGAGAAATTATATTTATAAACTCAGTCCTTGTATGGTTAGGAAATTAATAAGTTAGTCTCCCTAGTTCAGAATTCTTTGTATTTGATCCCATATTTTCATATTTATTTTCATTTTGGGTATTCATGGAAAAAGGTGATGGCTCTTTTACAAAAAAAATTGATGTTCATTTTTGTCATAAAAACTTATTGCATCTATTAGACGACTCTTAGAAAACTTGTATTAGAAGCAAAAGAAGGGCTTGTAGATTTTTTTGTATTTGTATTTTAAAAATGTATTTTTTATATTTTTTATATTTTTTTAATATTTTTCATATCGTTTTGATGTATTAATATTAAAAATAAAAAATATTATTTCAAAATAAAAAAATCTTTTAAAAAAAATTACTAATACAATATCAAATAAACTTTATAGATTTTCCTCTCACTCATAACCATGGATGCTTGTTTATTTAGTATATCTAGAGACCATAGAATGTTGAAAAGTAAAAGTTAGCCACAATCTGTGTTGGTTTTATAAGAGTCCATAAAAAATAAAAACTATTAATTATAACTAAAAGAATTTAGCTTTTCACTGTGCAAATTCATAATAAAAGGCTGATTTTGTCCTTGGCGGGCAATATTGGCTTTAGAGGTATATAGATTTTCTCCACGAGCCTTATCGATAATTACATTAAAGAAGGGTATTGATTAGTAATTTTATATTTTTTTATACAGTATAATTATTAAAAAAAACCTTAAAAATTTTCTTTTTGGTTTAGGGGCTTTTCAATATTTTATATTATTTAAGGTTTGGCATGATACTACTCGTGGGTTTTTAAGACCTCGTTTAGTTTTCCTGATGCTTTATTTTTTAATATTTTTTCCTGATTTTATCATTCTATAGTTTGATTCATGGAGTTTAACAATCATTATTGTTTTTAGTTCTTTTTCTATTATGTTGAGTCGTTGATCCTTTCCTCTTTAAAAGATAATGATAGTGCTTTGACATTGTTTTTTTCAACTACAAAGAAATTGGGCAAATTGGGCCGGCTTGTGGTGAAATACGGACCATCAATCTAGTTCCTGCCATTTATCATTCGAGGGGTCATTGCCTTAATTTTTTAAAATAAACAACTAATTTTCAATTCAATTATTTAGATTAGGTGATGAAAAGAATATATTTAATAATTAAGTTATTGGTATTTTATCATGTAATAAATTATATTCATTTAATTTGAAGTTATATATTACTCTTTAATGATCTAAATTGTGTATCATTTATTATAGGATACTTTGGTAATAATTGTTTCTTGAAAATACATTAAATTATTTTTTTATTTTTTAAAAAAATATTTTTCTTAAAATGATTCAAAATCATAAAAATAAATTAATTTTAAACAAAAAAATTTATTTTTTAAAAAACATTGTTTAGAACACAATTTGAAACATGCCCGTTATAATCCGTTTTCGAGTGGTCTAATTTGGTAACCCAAGAAGTTTGTTGGGCCTTTCGGGCTTAGGCTGGCTGGGACAGGTAGAAGTGAGTTCTTACTTTTTAGGAAATGGAATTCTTTTGTAAATACAATAAATTTGTGTTCCGAATTGGGCTGGGCTGAATCTTTAGGCCCCTTTGATATAACACGGGACAAAATGCTAAATAAGAAAAAGGAGATAGGACAAAATGGAGAAACAAATTGTTTTTCTTTCTTTCCTTTTTCTTATAGCTATTGTTGAATTGAATTTAGCTATCTAATTCTTATAGCCATTGTTGAAGAGTGAAAGCAAAGTCCCTTTTGATGCAATAACTTCAAACGGTTGAGTTTAGCTATCTTAGTTATTTTAGCTATTTATTGAATTGAAATGGAATTGAATTTTCACCTGTGCATGGGGAGAGGTTAGGTCGTGAACGAAAATTAATACTGTAATTGTTGTTAGGTTAGAACATGTTCAAGAATTGTTGGGATTTTTCTTTTTTAACATTATAAAAAATATTATAATATTAAAAAATTATTTAATATTTTTATTAATTCAACACAGAGGGCCAATATAAGAGGTACACCGTTTTTTTTATTGATATTCACCTGTTTATACTTTATAATGTTCAACGGTTAACACTAGTAAGTGGGATTGTGCATTGCTATGAGTCTGTTTACAAAAAAAAAATATTTTAATTAAATCTAGTTAAAATTAAATTTGAAAAATATTGATGTGTGCAATTGCATGTTAAATTAGATTATATATATTATAAAATCTACAGCTGCAAGAGTTTTTTTTTATTTTCAATTTATCACGTATATTTTAGAGAGGTTAAAAAAAAGTATTGTAGATATTACTATTATTGTTTAATTACTAATAAAATTATTTATGGATTTACTGAACGTAAAAAGTCAAAAACATTACCGATATATATTTTAGGAGAGATGAAATAATGAGTATTTCAGTTTTTTTATCGTTTTTCACTAGATCGAAAGCTGACAATAAGTTAATTTAAGAATGATTTCTTCAACTTTAGAATCTCTAATGTAGACTCTAAAACTGTTACCAATTGTCACTTGGTGCATTCGATTCATTGTTCCAGAGATTAAAAAAAAAAAAAGAGAGTATATTTTCAAATTTTTGGATAGGGAAGATAATATCAAGAGCTACCAGAATTTTTAAATTTATTGAGAATTTTTTTAATTAATATTTATACTCTTAATCTATCAATACTATTTTTACTGGCAGATTCACAGATAAAAATATTATGTCAGTAAAACTCTCGTTAGTAATTTATGATTTGTCGATGAGTCCGTCGGTAATAAAATTACTGATGGATTTCCTGATAGCAAAAACACATCAAAAAAAAATTACTCACTTCATTCTGTTCATATTTTCCTTAGAAAATTTGACATATAACTAACAGAAAGATCATATGTAATTTTGTTGGTGATTAAACAGTAGTAGTGATATTTGCAACAATTCATTTTCAATTCTCTAAAATATATCAACGAATTTAATCCATCGATAAAACTGTCAATAATTATTTAAAAAAATGTTTTTTTTATAAAATCTATTAAATAATAGTAGAAATAATTAAAATAAATTCAATTAATATAATTCAACACTCAATAATACTTAGGAACTGAGTTGCTTGGAAAACAAATGAAGAAAATTAACCCAAACAAATTTGCAACAAAAAAATAATACAATAAATAAATAAATCAACTAAAACAAATTCCACCTAACAACATTCATAAATATTATTAAGAATGGAAAAATTAAAAAAAATATTAAGAAAACAAATATAATGAAAAAACACAAAAAAAAAATCTTATCTTAAGTTTGCAGCAAGTGAAGATGAGAAGATAATAAATTCATAAAATATGTTAATTAACAAAAAAAAAATTGAGAAAATAAAAGAAGAAGAGAGGAGAAGGCATACACGCGCGTGGAGAATAAGAGAAGAGAAGGAGTTGAGGAGAGAATATAAAGAAAGAGAGGGACGTTGGTGCTTTTTATAGAACAAAAGGAGGAAGAAAAGGTGCGTATGATGTGAAATTAGTGATACTGGTCTTTTAATTGAGCTTTTTTTATTGATGAATAATTAAATATTAATATTTTGAATCATTGCGTTGGTGATTTTGCTTGTAATATTTAATTTAAATTTTAATTTAATCAAAAAAATTTAGAAACCGCCAAATATTACTGACGACTTTTCAGTTCGCTTGTTATATTTCATTTAGATTTTTAATTTAATCTAAAATTTTCAAAACCTCTCAAATATTACCGATGACTTTTCATTTTATCGGTGATTCTGTTTTTAATGAACAGTAATTAATAGTGCAATTGAGAAATGAATAATTCCAAAGCTCTCGGAAAAATACCGACGAACTTAATCTGTTGGCGATCCCATATGTAATTGATAGCATGAACAATGTAATTGAGAAGTTAACAGTTCCAGTGCTTTTTGGAATATACTGACAGACTTAATTCGTCGATGATATCCTATTTATTTAACACAGTGAACAGTGTTAGAGGGAAGAGAACAATTCGAATGCTCTTTGGAATATATGGATGGACTTATTCCGTCGGTGTATTTGCTAGTAGTTTACAATTCCAATGCTCTTTTAAATATTATAAACGGATTAATACTGTCAATAATGTTGTCTATATAAATGACACGTTATTGTATGTTTTGGTTTTTTTTTTATTTCTTCCTTTTCTACTGTAATCCTCTCGGTATATACCGAAAAAAATATTTTTACAGGTATTTACTAGTGTTTATAGCGAAGGAATATTTTGTCCGTTAAATTCATTGCAATTCATTGACAGAAATATTCCATGGTATTTTCTTTTATATAGTGATGATGATAACTTACGGATCGTGATAAACTCTCAATAAAAGTGCAATCAATTCCTAAACAATTTATTCATACAATAAGTGACCGTTTGAGAATATTGTTGCAATCATGTTTGCTAACAAAATAAATTTTTTGTTTATTAAAAATTAATTTTCTTATGTTTTTAGATCATTTTGATGTGTTGATATTAAAAATAATTTTAATAAATAAATAAATAAATATTATCTTAATGCATCTCCAAGCAAAAAAAAAAAAACAAAAAAATAATTTTCACTACACTTTCAAACACCCCCACATATGCAATGAGTAAATTTGGGTATTTTTTTAGAATAATGCCTTACATTCAATTAAGATGCATTAATACGATTTTACTTTCCTAAATAATTTCATTCCATATAGACCCAATTAATGTGAGATAAGGATATCGTTGTTATCACGTGGAGAAATCCTATGGTGTTTAAATTATAATTACCAATAGAGATATATAAACAAGAAAGAGGAATTCTTTATCACTTGTTTTTATTAATAGCTAATTTTGTTATGAAAAGTATTATCCATTAAGTGCTATAAAAAGCTTCTTTTTTCTCTCTCCCAATCTTGACTATAAGAAGCATCTTTGAAAAGTCCAAATGAGGGAAACTATTGGTTTGTCCACATTGCTATTTTTCTTTATAATTCATTATAGACTCTCTTTTTTCCCACCCACAAATTGAGCACTCGAGCTCATACTTTGGTTCAATTAAAATATCCTTCGGATGTCAACTTAAAATGACGCGTTGACTGTTTTTCCCTTTCGCCTTCCCATCTTATCCTTGGAGCATATTGAAACAAGCTTCATTTTATGGTTATAATCTTAAAAGATAGATAGAATTCTTGCAGCCTACTATTATTAATTAATAAACATTAACAAAAGCTAATTTATTATTCATTGAAATAGTATAATTATCCTTTTAACCTTTTAAAAAATAATAATTGAGGGTAATACAATCTCTACAAAATTCATTAGTTATTATCTGATTGATCAGATATAGATTAATCTTTTATATTTTAAAAGCATAGTAAAATGATTAAATTATTTTTAAAATCATATTTTTATTTAACTAATATCCCGAGGTTTTTTCATATTTTCATTCTATTTTTTAATCAATATTCTTTAATAAAAAATTGATTTATTTTCAATTTCATTCTTCATTTTTAATTTGTGATATGTTATTTTTTTTTAATTTGCTCATTATTGTTTTTTATAATTTTTTTTTGTCTTTTTGTTAAATTGATTTTTTATTTCAATTTCACATTTCAATAACAAATTATTAATTATTCTCTAATTTATTTTTATTTCAATTTTGATCCTCGTTATTTTAAGTGTTGTTTTTTGTTCTAAAATTTTTGTATAATTAATATTTATTTTATTTTATCCTTTAATATTTTATTGGTTGACAAGAATTCATGGCTTTTTTCAATGGGGGTGTTTCTAGTCTAATAATCTAGGTTATGTATTTGAAAAGTTAACATGGGTTGATATCCTAGTATATATATTTATTTCAACATAAATTGAAGTAAAAATGCATGACATGTTGTCGTGTCTAAAAGAAAGGAGATGACATACATGAGGTTGTGGATTAGCGATAGGAAAATACTTGTTCCCTTTCTTTGTATATGAGTTTGAATTTTATTTTTTATGCCTATCACTCCTGTAGTGTCTTACAGGTTAATTGAGTTTGCAGGATATTCAGTAGGTTTTGAAGATTAGTTGTGATGCGTGTAAACTGATTCGAATATCTCGAGTTATATATAAAAAAGAAAAAAGAAAAAAGAAAAAGGAGATAACGTGAGCATAACTGATTGGAAGATGAGGTGATGAATCATTGCTTACGGATAATATTGGTGAGTATATTTGGCGATCTGTAGGAGGAGACAGACGAAGAAATCAAAGATATGATGATGTGTCTTGGCGAGTAGAGTACAGCTGCTGCCCGAATAGGAAACGGATCCGGTCTCCTTGCCAAAGTTACGATAACATATCCAGTGACTCCTGCTCCTAAGAGTACCGATCTGGTGTCAGTGCAGCGGCAAATCTCAAGCTCAATACATGTAGATGCCAAAAATGAAATTATCAATATATATACTTCATGTATTGATTTCATCAACATTCACTTCCTTCATGTTGTACAAAAGCCGGATCTTTTCCTGTTGTTTGCTGGTGTGGTTAAAATGCTATTTATTTATAATTTGTTTTTTTTTAAATTAAAATTTTTAATATTTTTGGATTGTTTTGATATATTTTAAAAATTAAAAAAATATATTATTTTAATATATTTCTAAATAAAAATTACTTTAAAATATAATATCTAAGAACCGTTTGTTTTTGCTTTTATAAAGTATATTTGAAAAAAATTTGATTTATTTATTATTTTTACTTTAAATTATTTTTTTTAGTATTTTCATGTCATTTTGATATGTTAATATATATATATATATAAATAATTTTAAAAAAATAAAAAAATTATTTTAATATATTTTCAAATAAAAAATACTTTAAAATATAATATCTAAGAGCTGTTTGTTTTTGTGTTTTGAAAAAATTAAAAAAAATTAATTTTTTTTACTTCAAATTAATATTTTCATATCATTTTATGTGCTGATATAAAAAATAATTAAATTATTTTAATAAATTTTTAAATAAAAAATACTTTTAAAAAAATTATTATTATACTTACAAACACCGTCTACGACACTCCAAAACATACCTATCATTATTTAATAATCGATACCCTTCATGGACTCCTTTCATAAAAATGGTTTGTTTTACACGGAAATGTCAGCACGCACATGATTGTTTTTTTCTTGCTTGTAGAAAATTATCGAGGACTCCAGCCGTCTATCCCAATCATCATCTTTTCCACACAAGTCCCCCCTCTAAAAATAGTCAGTATAACATAAAAAAATAACTTAAAATTAAAAAAAATTCAAAACATAACGCCAATAGTCCAGCAAGAAAGTTGTCAACATTGTAGCCCACAAAGGCACTATCAGCTTTATGGCTTGTTCTTCACAAGCTGTGGATTTTTTAGATTCCTCTGTCTCTCTCATTTATCAAAGTTGAAGCCCAAGTTTAATTCCTCCTCGCTCTAGCAGAAGCTAATAGAAACAAAGCATCAGGATAATGGCTACTGTGTTCATATCCCTGTTGTTTTCTCTCCTCTCTTTACTGTTCTTTGGTTTCTCATCATTTGCTAAGCCCATACCAAGCTTCCCTTCTTCAATCATTCAAGCAGAGAAGATCTCTCCTTCTTCCCCAAATGAGCTCTACCATGAAAAGTTCTTCACTCAAGTGCTCGATCACTACACTTTCAGACCCCAGAGCTACAAAACATTTCAACAAAGATATTTGATCAACGACAGATATTGGGGCGGGGCGGAGAAGAATGCTCCAATCTTCTTGTACACGGGAAATGAAGGAGACATCGAATGGTTTGCACAGAACACTGGGTTTATGTTTGACATTGCACCCCATTTCAAACCCCTTCTTGTTTTCATCGAGGTAATTATTTGATTAATCTCTCTCAAATGAAGAATTCACATATATACCATGGCATATTTTGAACTTTTTTCTTTTTAGTTTGGTTGCTGGGAAGTGGATGTAAGAGTGTAAGAAAAGTTTGAAATCAACCAAGAAAAATTGGCTACCAAACATGTTTATTTGGTTACCAAACAAGACGAATTAAGTAGGCTTTTATGTTTATATATACATGTTTATTTCCTTTTTATTGTTTCCTTATTTAAATAAGTTAATGTGATTAATTGCAGCATAGGTTCTATGGAAAATCCATGCCTTTTGGGGGAAATAAAGAGGTTGCTTATAGCAATTCAAGTACACTTGGTTACCTGACCTCAACTCAGGCATTAGCCGATTATGCCACTCTTATAATTGATCTAAAGAAGAACCTGTCCGCCACCGACTCTCCTGTGGTGGTTTTTGGAGGTTCCTACGGAGGAAGTATGGCTTTCTATCCTTAATCAACACCTTCCCTTCCTTCTTCCCTTTCAATTAGCTCTTTACGCAGTGTCACCATCAGCACACCATCATGTTTCGTATGTATGTATGTATGCATGCATGATTGACATGTTGATTTTGGGAATGGAGGAATTTCCCAGGAATTAAGAAATAAACCTCTTTTTTGGGGTACTGTTGCAGTGCTGGCAGCATGGTTCAGATTGAAATATCCTCATGTCGCCATTGGAGCCTTGGCGTCTTCTTCACCAATCCTCAACTTCGAGAACATAACCTCACCATACAGCTTCAACAATATCATCACTCAAGACTTCAGGGTCCCCCCTCTCTCTTTCAATCTCAATTATTCATTAAATTTAAACCCCCTTCTTGTCTTCCTACCACAATTAGAGATCATGATTAGATTTGTGATAAGGTCATAGCATAAGCAGTCAAATCTCAAATTAAAATCTAACTATATGGTCCAATCTTAACAAGCCTTCACCATATATATAATCTATAATATACAGCAGCTAGCTAGCTAGACGATATTAATTAATATTGTGATCATGATCATATAGAGATTATTAATTAAAAAGGGTAGAGTGCTGAATATTTTAGTGGTTGCACTTGGAAATTAACTCAGGGAGAGAGTGAGAACTGTTACAAAGTAATCAAAGGATCATGGCAAGAAATTGAAGACACTGCAAGCCAACCTGGAGGCCTCGAAATGCTTCGAAGGTCATTTAGAATATGCAGGTGAGGAGCATAAACTTAACCAGCAAGCTAGCTTTCAAGAATTTAATTCCTTTAATAATGTTGTTGGTGTCTTCTCTGTTACCCGCAGGAACTTCATTAGTGCAAGTTCTCTCCAGAGTTGGCTTTACACTGCTCTGGTCTACACAGCCATGACAGACTATCCCACCCCTTCAAATTTCTTAAGTCCCATGCCTGCGTATCCTGTTAAAGAGGTACTCATCATTGCTTCTCTTCAACTGAGATTATATTAATGCTCTCTCTGATTATTTGGCATTGTTTAGTCTTAAAGAAATAGCAACTATTAATTTCCTTATCAATATTTCAAGGAACGTGTTCTTAAAATTATTTAATAAAAATAATTTTTAAATTAACATATAAATTAATAAATAGTTTTTTATATGTTGTTGAGAAAATAAATCATAAGCTACCACAGTACTTAAATGGGGCCTGATTCTTAAATAAATTACAGGGGTACAATGGTACTTATGAAGTATATATACCATGACAAACAACGTTTGACCTCTGCAGATGTGTAAAGCGATTGATGATCCGAAGACGGGAAATAATACGTTTGCTAAGTTGAACGGTGCGGCTTCTGTTTACTATAACTACAGTGGAAATGCCACGTGTTTCGATCTCGACGACGATTCTGATCCTCACGGTCTTGGCGGATGGTCGTGGCAGGTATGCAGAACATCACTTCATGAAGTTTACAATATAGTACTACTACTTTTTAAAATCTCGCAGATTTTTGGAAACAAGTAGATTGATTGTTAACAATGAGAAATTCTAACATCTAGGGACTGAATTGATGTTGGTTTTGTAGATGCTACAAATGATTACATTTTAACATCCACATGGTATTATTGGATTCCATTTTGCCATGATTTTCCAAAGAATTTAACTAGATACCGGTTTTTTTTTTTTATGCAAAAATGTTTCTGAAAGAAATTATATATATATATATAAATTTTAAATTATTTTGATGTATTTTTAAATAAAATAATGCATTGAAAAATAATCACTACCATAATACCAAGCAAACTTTTATCCTATAAAGTAAGGAAGCGTTTGGAAACACGAACCAACCTATGTTTTCAAAAATTCAATTTTGTTTTTATGAAAAAAAAAAATTTAATTTTTTTTGAATCGTTTTGATGCGCTGATTTTAAAATTGATTTTTTTAAAATAAAAAAATATATTATTTTAATGCATTTCAGCATAAAAAACATTTTAAAAAGCAATCGTAACCATACCCCTAAAAGATAAATAACTAGGGCATCAACTACATTATATATACATATATAAAACTGGGCTGAGGCCCAGCATCGAAATTATTCATATGGGCAAGGCAAGGGTGCAAACGAACAGGTAAGAACAGAACAGAACAGAGAAGCATGACAAATCAGGTGGAAGAAAAAATTAAACAATTCTGATAAAAGTGCCCGTGTTTTCCGGGATTGATTTGCAGGCATGTACAGAGATGATACTGCCAACGAGTGGTAGCAACAAGGACAGCATATTTCCAGCTTCTGAGTGGAACTACGAGGATAGAGCTGCTTTCTGCAAAGCCGACTTTGGTGTAGAACCGAGACCCAATTGGATCACCACCGAGTTTGGAGGCCATGTGAGTGCATCATTTACCATGGCATTGAGGGCAGGCATGCTATAAGATTAGTGGTATTCATAATACCACTGCACAGCAGACTCACTAACTCAGCAATACCACTAATAAGAATAATCAAATGATCTGAATTTCTCTGTTTCGAACAGGATATTAAAAGGGTCTTGAAAAGATTCGGTAGCAACATCATCTTCTTTAATGGCTTGAGAGACCCCTGGAGCGGTGGGGGGTATGATCTCCTTCTTATATTTTAATCGAACGTGTGATTGTGCTGCAATGGAGTTTATCCTTTTTTAGTAACGTGCTTTCTTCATGGTCATGACAGGGTGCTAGAGAATATATCCAGCAGCATAGTTGCTATCATAGCAGAGCAAGGTCAGTGGATCACATCTTTGAGATCAAGAACTCAATATAAAATCATCAAGATAATCTGTTCATGGGCTGAAGCATGTCCACGTATTGAAATCTACAAGTTCCATGCCCTGTTTGCTTTCCTTTTTAACACATTTTTTTATTTTTGTTTTTCGTCGCACAGGGGCTCACCATGTGGACCTGAGATTCGCAACCAGTGAAGATCCAAAATGGCTTCAAGATGTGCGCAAAAGAGAGGTCAGCATCATCGCAAAATGGCTTTCTGAATACTACGACGACTTGGACCCTGCAAACTGACCCCCAGCTCCGAGAGTTTATACCACGGGAATTCCCGTGTTTTAAAAGGATTTTTCAACAAATCAAGCTATTCAATCATGCTGCAATCCTCAAGCAGACAGTCAACACTTTAAACTTTATTGTTTCATAAAGAATTTCAGTTGTGGGACGAGGTTTTCCTCAAATAAATAAAAAAAGAAGAAAAAACTTATCAAGGCCCATTGGGTTGGTTAAGGATTGAAACATATGACTTTGACATGTTATATGCTTAACATGCCTCATATTTTCGCACATGAAATGTTTCCATCACAAAAAAAAATAAATGAAAAAATGAAAAAAAAAGTTTGATATTTCCCTCATTCCAAGGGCTTTTTGACCCTCTCTATGTTTTGCAGTGTACACTTACCTCTTGGGGGTGCTGCCATTTGTAACAAGGCAAAGATGCTACCCCTTGGGTCTGACTTTGAACGTAGCCAGATTATACTCCTACACGTTTATTGTAAGGCGTAAATTCCCAAATGGCTTTTTGGAAAGGACTGGCCTTCCTCTGCCTAACAAAGAAATGATAGCATATTTCTGGTATATTAGGAGGAAGTGTGTCTGATTGATAATTAATGGAATAAAAGTACTTTTTCATATTACTTGGCAAACTTTTTCCAAGTTAGGCCATGAATGAGACAAAAGGTCAGTCCACCATCCAAGATTAGGAAATGGGGGATTAGTCACTCCAAGTCCCTTTCGAAAGTTCAAGTCGTGAGAAAATGCAGCTGACTTCAGAAACACCGGTACTAAAAAGCATTATTATTTTTGCGTTTTAAATAAATGTGTTTTTTTTAATTTAAGGTTTTATTTTTTATTTTTTCAGATTTTTTTTGAGAGGTTGATGTCACAAATAAATTTTAAAAAATAAAAAAATATATTATTTTAATATATTTCTAAATTAATAAAAAGTAAAATATCAAATCAAATTTAATTAAATTAAGATAGTTAAACGGATTATGTCCAAAGCCAAAGTATTTTGGAATAATATTAACATGCCATTGTACTACTCGAAAAAAAGGTGAGGGGAGAAATCATTATTGTGAAGACAAAGACACACACAATATATGTATACGTGTATATTGAAAAAAATTACTTACTGCATTAAAAATTGCAAAAGTAAATTAATCTCGAGGAAGGATTTGTAGATAATAAAATTTCTACAAGTTCAACTCATGACTCAAATTCTTTATGATCAAAAGATTAAATTTATTAAGTTTGAGCCTAAATTAAATTTATTGAGCTTAGACTCAAATTAAATTAAAAACTTAATTCAAATATATTTTATGATTCTTACTTTAATATTTTTCAAGTTGAGGGTGTGTTAAGTAATTTTTATATTAGTTTTTCTAAAATATCCTTTAGATAAAGGATATTTGAGATAAATTACACTTGATATATCTATAAATAAACAACAAAGCTACCAAATCAAGCAGATCAAGCAAACAACAACAAGAAAAACAAAAAACAAAAGAAAGACAAGAAG
The DNA here is from genome assembly GCA_033617975.1 of Populus alba x Populus glandulosa. Taxonomy (NCBI): domain Eukaryota; kingdom Viridiplantae; phylum Streptophyta; class Magnoliopsida; order Malpighiales; family Salicaceae; genus Populus; species Populus alba x Populus glandulosa. The sequence continues at coordinate 21,387,698 of CM066148.1, forward strand.
TAGAGATTAAAAATCAAACACAAATACTTGAAAGTTCTCTAAAAAATATTCAATTTCAACAAGGAAGTAAAGGATCAAAGTCATTTCCTTCATCAAATCAAATCAAGTTAAGATATCATACGATTAAAGTTTTCAGATTCACTTGAATGATTTTCATCTTCGTCAAGTCAAATCAAATTAAGATCTCATAAAGTAAAAGAATTTCAAACTCGTATGAATATCTTCTCATCCAAAATAAGGTTCAATTCTGATTATTAATTAGAAATTCGTGCATGTAAAGAGCACTTCAAGTTAGTTTCCACTTGTTGTAATCAAATTAATTTTCATGATTTTAGCATCATTTTTTTATTGCATTTTTAATACATGAGATTTTGTGTATATAATCATATAATAATAAAAATAATAAAAAAAGTTAATTCAACCCAATAAAATCCAAGATATAGGGTTTGTGTTTGATAGATTGATTAGGGTTAATATAATTTTTTTTTCTTTTGATATTTTTTAAATGGACTTGCCCAAACAACAAGTTTATGTCAAAACAACTCTAGCACAAATCAAGAGTTTTGATATTTAAATCATTATATAAAATTTAATCACAATACCAAAAAGTTTTGTACCATTATATTTCCTTTTATGTTTCATATATTTTTTCTTTATTCAATCTTGTAGCGATAGCTTGTGAAATAAACTAATGATTGAATTCTAGCCAATGTCCACAGATTTCAACACTTATCATGCCGACTAATCAATAGGACCGAGTTACCGACCCATCAATTTTTTTTTGGCTTGTTATCACCTCCAAATAGCGGTGATGCACGACCTGTCATTCTCTCCCCGCACAAAGAAGAAAATGATACGCTCATGGAACACGAACGACCGTGGGACGCTTGAGAATGTTGACGAATTTAATGGTTCGGAACTGCAGCACATGCCTTTCTACCTTACCATAACTCTATTGAAGCGGCGGGTCAAATGTTTCTCTTGCCTGAACAACTTGTCGATTGCCACTGTAGCAATTAGAAGTCACGGGCTCAAGGGACTTTGCTAAAAAAACCTCTTATCGAGCGGAACCCTACTCGCTGGCTACTTGGTCCCGCCACCACCGCCACCACTAGCAGTACCATGCCGCCACCACTTCCCTGCACCACACATGCCACGTGGCGATAACCCAGTTGCATCACCTCATGTTCATTGTGTCCCTTTTGTTGTACTTTGTAGTCTGTACACAAAAGATAAGGCAAGCGTGCCATGAATGTAGCAGCAGCAGGGCTGGTGGCAGTGGAGGAGCCGAGAAACCGAGAAAGAAAAACTTGAATTGTTTCATCTGGCGGGCCCACTTTCTAAAAGACAACATTGATCCGGTGGGCCCTTTAGCAGACAGAGCCCATGCAACGCATGCCCAATGCCGCCGTGCTTCCTGATAGATGGAAAAACTGATTCCTCGAACCATTTACTGCCAGGCCGCACAGCCAGAAAAAAGAGGAGACGTGGCCTCTTGCATATAGTCTTGGATTTACTAGTGTTTTTTAATTGTTTTTTTCGGCAACGACATGAAATCCAAGCTTGTGGTTGTGAATATGACGGGAATTGTTATCTTGAATTTATTATTTAATTGATTAGTTTATTTCTGTTGCATTGGCAGGTAGCCAGTTTTAGGCCATAGTTTGCATACAGAGTGACAAACATGGAGGCAGGTATTGGCGAGTTTAAATGCTAGATAGGCATTTAGGGTGGAGACAGTGAGATGAGAAAGTTGGCTTTTGGTTCCTAAAATATGGAACCCCATGTGTCTACTGTTGGCTATTTAAAATCTGTCTACGGTAGATCATTTGCTAGTATCACTTTGACCTGCAGAAGTAATTCTCCCGCAAAATAAGAGGAAAATAATATATTTAGTTTGAACTAGAATTTTACCACAGGTCAAATGGTTATCTCTTGCGCTTGGACTATTTTTTTTTTAATGTGATAAAATAATATCTACATAGAAGTCTTCCTTTTACATTATAATTAAACCCGGTATAATAAGTTATACTTCAAAACTTCCAGATTCATTTATGAGAATTATCATAACATGATATTATTAACTTAACAAATCTAAAAAAAATTATAATAAAAAAAACAAGAGAAACATATTAGCTTGTCAAACCTGCAATCTGGATTATGAATTTATGGGATTAAATTAATTTTTTTATTTAATTATATGATAAAAATATAAAAATTAATTTATAATCAATCAAATATTAAATGATAAAATTTAATATTAAAGAATAAAATTAAAAATAAAAATAATAAAAAAACCTATGATCTTGAGCGGCCCAACACAATTAGACTTGTTATTAAACGTTGTCTAGTCAAAGGAATTTTTAAAAAAAATTAATTTTTTTTTTTACAAAATAAACAAGTCATTTGCTACTGCATACAAACTTTCAACAAATGAACTACGAAAAATTAAAATTTTTTGTATAATAGATATTAGGACCCTACTGCTCACAATCACAATCAATGGTAAAGAGATTAGCCTTAGTAATCAGTTGGAGTAATGAATTTATATTATCACGACCTATAGTTGAATTGACCGCTATTACAATGATGAAGAATTACTCTTTTTAAATTTTAATTAATATAGTTTAATTAATCAAATTTTAAATTTGTTTTCTAAAAATTATCCATTCGAGTCCTAAAAATTGTAATGCTATTAAAAGCTTATATAGTTATTAATTTCAATACTTGTAGGATTAATTAAGGTATATACAAATTAGCCCGAACATTAATATTAATAAAAAAAAAACTTCTCTTTCCTTTCTTTACAAATGAAAAGATTTATCGGTAAAATAGTATCAATTTAATCTCTAATTTTATTCTATAATAATTCCATATGATCTATTATTAGTTACGAGGTTGTGAGATTATTTTTGTTTTTTTATTATATATTTTTAAGAGCTCATTTGTTTCTTAAATAAAAAATTGTTGTTTTTTATTTGTGTTTTTAAGAATGTAGAAACCAACAATTGATTGTCAATTTTGTTTTAAATAAAAAAAAATGGTTTTCAAAAGTTGTGGTAGTTGTTAGTTTTTCTTCCTTTTTTTCTTAACAAAAAAAATAAAAATAAAAAATTTTTAATTTCTATTTCCAAAAACTTGGAAACATACAACAAAAAAAACAAAAGCACAGATGATCGATACCAAACGATCCCTAATGTTTAATTAAATAAACAGCACCCAACTAACTTCATGAAATTAATATTTAATTAAGGAGTCGTTTGATATTAATTTCGATTTTGTTTTATGCTTTTTTAAACGAGATTTGAAAACAAAAATAGCGAACTTCTTTGTTTTTATTTTTTTCTTAAAAATATATATAAAAAACAATAATTAGTTGTTAAAATCTTCAAAACCGTACATAATGGTGTTAAAAATCTTTTGCAAGTTTTAGTTTATATATGCTTTCAAAATTTGAAGATGAAAAAATATATATATCAAACCACCTAAGTTTTTTTTTATTATATCTAAAACTTGTTTTAAAAGATAAGATGTTTTTAGTGTAATTGTAGTTGTTTTTTAAAGTTTTTTTATATTAAAATACATCAAAATAATATATTGTTTTTATTTTTAAAAAATTATTTTTAACATCAATATATTAAAATAATTCAAAAAATATATAAAAAATTAATTTTTAATTAAAAAATTTTTAAATTTTTATTAAATGCGGTTTACACCACAGCTACCGTTGTCGTTGTTACAACGCAAAAGCACAAAAGTTGCTGCAAGTCGATGAAACCCACCAAAATTTGGTCCAAGATACCGGCTTTCCTTGATTTTATGTACAGCTGTGTCTTAATGTATGGTCCATGTGCGTAATCCCCTCAGGTTACAAGGTCTACGGTCCCCATTCCAATGCGTTGACAATATTCTATAGAAATTAAAAGTTGGATGTAGACGACTGGAATTATTTTTTATATCAATAAATTATTCTGGTTTATCGATTAAAATTTTCTATTAAAACCACTTAATAAAAATATCAAATATCTACAAATGAAATATTAAAAAAAAAAAGTTCAATTTTGATAGAAATATAGATGAAAAGTCTTAAGACTTGATGGAAGTACTAAATTAAAAATATTAAAAAATCCAGGATAAAATTAATATGAAAAACTATTTAATGATAATATCGAGATTATGATGGTATTTTTTTAGGTTTACTCAATTAATATGAAAAAAAATAGGAAGGTTAATTCACGCTTTTTGACAAGGAACATTGCATCTACGTAGATCATACCACTTTTTTATTTGAAGGATACCCACCACATCTATATCACCACGTGTTTTTTTTGGTTTTTAATGTAAAGTAGTTGCAATCTTGTGTGAAGACATAAATATGCCATCAATTAAAAAGGCTGCAAAAGATAAGCTTTGAATTATTAACTTTTATATATATATATATAAAATTCGGGTCATGAATTTAACATTACTTAATATTAAATAAAAAAGAGTGTTTATCTTGGTTTTTTTAAAAATCAAACAATAATTTTTTTATTAATCATCTTAATTATTTTTGAATTATTTTAAACAAATCTAACATAGTTTAATTTTAAACCCAGTTTAAACTATAAATCCAGTTAAAAAAAATTCAAAATTAACTTACTAAGATAATTTTAAATATTTTATTTTAATGAATATTTTTTTATATTAATTTTTTTATCCCACCCGCAATACTGTATTGTAAACTAAGGATGGTTAATTAAATGATCCACTAAAAAGATTTTCAAACTCCACCGCTACAAATAAGAAATATTGAAATTAATTTTTTGAAGAAATATTGAAGACGGACAACATGGCTGCATACTGATATCCCTAAACGCCCTTGTAAAGCATACACGATGAGCTTATATATATATTAGAATTTTTATAAAAAAAAAATTATTAGAAAATAATATAAATTTTATTATATGCTTCACTGAAAAGTTTAACTCTTAAAATTAAAATGTTTCTTTAATAATTACCATGTTTTTCGTTCATAATTTTAAATATTGTTATTGTGATTAGTCATATATGTAAAAGACACGTATCAAACTATAGATTACGGTACATTGCTCTTGTCCTTTTTGGCGAATTGAGCATGGAAGCACATGAACTCGCACGACAATTAGAAAGGTGCAGCATCTCTTTTAATTTATTAGTCGGCATTTCCAAAAAACAAAACATGGATTATTGAACAAATTGTTTAATGTGATTTAAAAATATTTAGAAATTAATTTTGTTCATATGATCTATACAAAAGGTGAGATCAAGAAAAGGACACTAGCACACTTGAGGGTTAGTTGCTGTGGTCAATCGTGTGACTTGTTCCGCTCCCATCCCGGGTTCGACCCTCTATGTGTACGCTTGTCACCCCCGCGGTGCCTTACATGCTTACTGGGCTTGCAGGATGTTCAGTGAGCCCGGAGATTAGTTGTGGTGCGCGCAAGCTGGCCCGGACACCCCGGTTATCAAAAAAGAAAAAAAAAAGAAAAGGACGCTAGCACACTTGAGGGTCCAGCTGCTGTGATCAATCGTGTGACTTGTTCCGCCCCCATCCCGGGTTCGACCCTCTATGTGTACGCATGTCATCCCCGCGGTGCCTTACATGCTCACTGGGCTTGCAGGATGTTCAGTGAGCCCGGTGATTAGTTGTGGTGCGCGCAAGCTGGCCCGGACATCACGGTTACAAAAAAAAAAAGAAAAAAAAAGAAAAGGACGCTAGCTTTTCATGTTGTCTAGAACTAGATGTATGTATATAGAAATATCACAGACATCAACAATCACTAAACCTCAATGATCAAATCATAATTTGTCACGAAATTACTTTTAGAACGTCACTATCTCTCTCGCTGTCGTTCAACAAAGTTACCATCGATCATGTTTGATTGCTGAAAAAACATGTTTGTATGAATGGATATTTATTGCAGAAAGAGATGCCATGGACGCCTGTGACGAAAGGTCTTACGCATTAAGAGACTCCCAGATATGATAAAGTTTTTTTTTTTTTATCACAGTAGCAATCACTTTCCTTAACTATCTCATGAGGTCTGTCTTCTTCTCTGTCTGGTATGAAATAAACTATAAAGATTTCATGATACAGAAACCCTCCACGGATTACAAGGCAGGTTGGTCACCCCAACGTCCACACCTGTGCTTTCTCCATGGTCAAGGATTCCTCTACGTGGCCCAGACAACATCTTTGAGACAGATGTAGCAGATTTCTGTTTTAGGGCAATCCAATAGAACTATTCTGCGTATTAATTATTGAATAAAGTGTTATTTTTATATTTCTGATAAATGATATTTGTTATAATCGGAGGCTTTACATATACAAGCATAACTATATATTAACAATAGAAAAGGTGCAGATCAATCTCCTGTAATCTTAACATATCAAAATCTATCTTAATTAATATGTTAAGATATGTTGAGTAGCAACATGAGCCTTATGTTCATAGATTTTTTAAGGTATCTTCTCCCCTTCAAAATTTAGCTTCAGCTCTAGATGAAGGATCCAGCACAAACTTAGTAGAATGGCCAAGATTATGACAATGATGACGCTTCAAATCTGGTTGTTTTCCTCTGTTAAGCCTGCCATTTCTCATCAATTTATTGATAGTATAGACATAAGTTTCTGACAAAAAGATTTTAAGCTCTGAATTTATAACTTTCCTGCTAGCTTCTTCTCCTTGAGAATTGTAGCGCACACACTAGTAAGAGATAGAAGATCAGGATTCATAAGAATCTGGCTGTGAAGATCTTAACAAGCTGGACCAATAAAAATCTTGTCTTTCTCTTCTTGTTTGTTCAATATTGCAGCATCAACAATGTGAGGGCGATACAATATAAGTTCACTCCACATATATACCCTTTAGAATCCTAAGCAACTGAACATAACTCTTATTGTCTTATTGTAGATTAGCAAGATCCTTTTCTATTTGAAAAACACTAGTCGTATTGTTCTAATTTTCATATATTTCTTTCATGTCCTCCTATAGTTCCATTGAGAATTCTAAGTGGCTGAATATTTCAGCAATATAATTCTTCATACAGTTGAATAGCCAGGACATGAAAAGTTAATCCTTGCACTGTCAAGCTTTATAGGCTTGTGAAGAAGGATTAGGGAGTTTAATATGATGATTTATATACCCAAGTTTCAATCTTCCACCAAGAGCAATTGTCATAGCTCTTGACCACTAAAGATAGTTAACTTCATTTAACAATACTAAGTCTAGATTTTGATTAGGATTGGTACTACAAGCATGCATTACCAGACTTAAAGGAGTCTTCCATAGAGAATTTTAAACAAATAATAAAGCAATAAGAACCAACTTTGATCCCATGAAGAAACAAAGAAATAAAATGTTTTTTTTTTTTCTAATAAATGACATGTGTTACAACCGGATGGTGCCTTGCATATACAGAGCAGACAATACAAAAGATGCTAATCAATCTCCTATAATCTTGGCATATCAAAGTCTGTCTTAAGCATATCTATTTCGTTCAGTAGATGGGTATAATTATTTAAAGAAATAATTAATAATACTCAATTATCATTGCATTTACTTTGTAACAATCCATCGATCAATATTGTTTACACTGATCTGGACCATTCAATTAAGGGCCGTGATTGAGAAATTACCCCATGATTGAGACGAACGCCATGGTATAAATTAATAATAAACATCCATAAAAAAGTTAATCACAATATATCAGCTACTTGGGATATGTATAGACAATTAGTAAGATGACACGAGCATCTTGTTGGGATTAGATAATTTATAACACAAACAAACAACCTCTCTATTATGTGTCCCCAACATGTACTTAAATTAATAACTAGCCTGCCCTTTTGCTGGACAGAAAAGGGTGTCTGAATCTACCTGGAAATTGAGGTGGGTTTTGTCTGAAACTCATAGAAAAGACGCATCAAACTTGAAAAGAAATAAACTACTACGTACTACCGCTAGCTAGAAAATAAAATAAATATGAGCAATAGACACCTAGAGTGAGAGTGAGGGAGTGACCAAGAAAAGAGAGATGTGAGTGTGAGGAGAGGATGCAAACACGACTGATGACCGAAAAGGGTCTCCAATTGAACAAATCTTATCTCATCCCTCTGCTTGCTGGAAAGGGAAGACGACGGAATTTCTGGTTTTTTTTTTTTTTTTTTTTCCTTCTCTGCACTCTCCCAATCGTTTCTCTTAAAACTAGGAATGACGAAACATCAATAATGCTGTCATGCACGTTCCAAAAATACTATTCTCCTGATCTCTTACACAACATCTACTCAAAGCTGTCTTCCATCAACATCTACTCAAAGCATGAAACAGAAGCCATGGACTAAGCTGACTGGACAGTACTCGTTTAGGACCACGACTCCTTATTACCGCCACTTGTGTTTGTCCCTTAACAAAAATCACATTACCTAACTATGTCTTATCACTAAATTCACCCTTTTTTAACCTAACTAACGGGAGGTAATATTGGCACTCCACCATCAGATAAACTTCTAAACTCCCACTGGCCGATTATTTTTAGATTGGTCATAATATCCTTGAGACATTTACTGCTATCATGATATTTTCCTTAAGTTAATATCAGAATAAACCCATTGTTTTCACAGCTTCCCATCCTTCGGTCTGCGGTTACCATCATCGTATTTTGTAGCAATCATCCCAAACCTGAAATCTCACCCCCAAGATCCAGAATCCTCTCTTCAAAAGCTTTTCCTCCTTTTTGTGTCGTACTCTTTCAATGGACTTACCAATATTTGGATGTTGATGTAAGGGTATGGTTGTGCAGTGGTTGTGTGGGCGGCTGGGCGGTGGTGTTGTGACAGCGTGTTGGGTTTTGGGCCATTCTTGGTGTAGGTTGTAGCGTGAAGGTCGTGGCGTTCAACTTGGATCGCGATGACTCGCTTTCTATATATTGAGGAGAATCTTGAAGAAATATGAGAAAATATACCAAAAGCATGAAAAGTAAAGGATTTGGAGGCTTTAAATGTTGGGTTTCTGATTAAATTTGTCAGTTTCATCTAAGCTAATACAATCATAAAAATGCATATTGTTTTTTCAATTCTTTTTCCATCCTCATACATACCCTATGATTTGTGATTGAATGCATCTTTGTTTTTGCCCCTCCATGTTTTTTTAGAGAGATGACAGCCATTTGTTAAGAAAAAGAGTTGGCATACGGAAGGAAGTGTGGCTAATTAACCACTAGTGGAGTGCAAATATCAGCTCCCCTAACAAGCATGCATGAACTTGATTCATCTCTTGCCATGCATTTAGCATTAGAGATCAGGGTATGTACGGGTATATAAAGTAACCTCAACCTACCTAGACATGTAACAAGATCCAAAGACTTGAAAACAAGATACTTCTTAAAACTATGCTAGATAGATATTCTTGTTGTAGAAGTTGCTGTGTCAAAGAACCAATTCAATCTAAAAGCTTAAGTTATTAGGTGAGGTTCTAGGATATGATTTATATTATTCTCTAACACACTTCCTCAAGTGAAAGCCCTTTGAGCTTGAAACTTGCACATACCCATATTACCTTGTGCTTAATTTTTATTAAATAAATGAGGATGGTGAGATTCGAACTCGTGACCGCTTGGTCATCAAGGCTCTGATACCATGTCAAAGAACTAACTCAACCTAAAAACTTAAGCTATTAGGTAAGGTTTCAGGATATGATTTATATTATTCTCTAACATGTTGAAAGAGGAGGGTAATTCATGAGGGTAATTATTCCATGTGCCATCAGGGAAGATCTGCAGAAACTAAGTGCTGGACAGGCCGTGGATGAGAGGACGAACAGACTATATGCATACGTAATTTTGGTCCCACCAGGATTTGTTTGCCAATAGAGTAACATGGGTTGTTTCTAATGACACGCAAAAAGATTTATTTATTCACCCTCTGTGTGTGTAGTAGCAGCAGCTGCTGCTGCTACAATCTCTTCTCAGTAGTTTTTATATCTATCAAGATGGATACATCTTCTTCTGCCTAATTTTTCAACAACACACACAAAAGAAACAAAATCAGTAACAGAGAGAAAAAAGAGAAGGCTGTAAAACAAAAGACATGCCTAGCCAGGGTGGCAGTATATCAAATTACACTGAAAATAATGATTGATTTTTTTTATTTTTTTTTTGGCTCATCACGCAAAACCTTAAAGTATTAGTACTATCGTACTTATAACAATGCCTACCCCCCTCTCCCTCTCCCTCTCCCTCTCGCTCTCTCAGTGATTGTCATATCTCTAATAGCTACATCAAATAGCTCCCACATCAATCCCATAATCATCTCTACTTTCCTCAATAGTACTACCTCTCTCTCTCTCTCTCTCTCTCTCTGCGTTTTAAAACACTAAAATTCTCTCTCTCAAATGTCTATAAACCATTTCTCCACAGACCTTGAAGAAACACTCAGCTGGTGGGCACAGCAACATCAACATCAACAACAACAACCCATCATGGAACCAAACCCAAACGCGTCTTCATCTACACCAAACAAACCCCCAAATATTTCAAACCCCAATTCTTCTTGGCCTCCCCATCACTCCTGGCTTAACCCTTACAATCCAGCTCAACAACCCTCTTCCATGTTCCTTCCTCAAAACCCAACGCTCAATTTCAATCTCAACGAAGAAGACGATGAAGATCAAGACCATGAACAGGAGCAGCGGCAGCAGCAGCAGCAGCAAGATGAAACACAACAAGAACAAGAAGTACTAGTACTAGATAAAGAGCCCATGTTTGAGAAACCCTTAACACCAAGTGATGTAGGAAAACTAAACCGTTTAGTAATACCAAAACAACATGCAGAGAAGTACTTTCCACTTAGTGGTGACTCAGTGGATAAAGGGTTGTTAATGAGTTTTGAAGACGAGTCCGGCAGGTATTGGAAGTTCAGGTACTCATATTGGAACAGTAGTCAAAGCTATGTATTGACTAAAGGGTGGAGTAGATATGTGAAAGAGAAACAACTCGATGCAGGTGATGTCGTTTTGTTTGAACGACACCGTACGGATGGTGACAGATTGTTCATAGGGTGGAGGAGGAGAGGTGAGAGTGGCAGTAACAGTGGGGTGATGGTGCAGGGTAGTGGTGGTGGGGTGTGGAGCAGAGGAATATATTCATCATCATCTTCTGGGCCTCATCATCTTTCTAGTAGTAATATACAACATGGCCTTGGGGCTAATGTGACAGCTGCTAATGTGCCATACCAACCTTACTGTCTCCATGCAGGTATATTTTACTCTTCTTTACATTTTAATTTTGTTTCTTCTTTCATCATTTTATGAAGACAAGCATGCAGGTACTGAAAATGGGTGATTTTCCAGGAACTTCTTGTATTTTCCTGTGTGTAAAGTGCGTGACAAACACCTTCCAATTAGTTTGGAGAAATGTGGATGGATTCCGATCGGTCATATATATTATTTAGTGCTGATTTCTCTGGTGTCTGCATAAGTGTGATGCGCATACAACAATTTTTAAAAATCTGTTAGTATTTTGTTTTTGGAAGGCAAAAGAAGATTCCAACTCCTCATGATGAACTCATTTTACTGTCTTCTCTTAAGTTAGCTAGCTAGCACCAGAGGTCTTTTGCTACTCAGGGCATTGCTTCTGGGAAACAAGCATTTCAGACATTCAATAAAAGCAACCAAAAAAGGAAAGGAGGAGAATTTGTTTACGCATGGACATTGGCACCCAGAAAAAAGAAAATATTATTAATTTCACCGATCACCATCCCTTTTTTTTTTTTTTTCCTATTATTATTATTTTTTTTCTTTCCTCTGTGGGTGTGTGGAAAGGAACATTACTGTTTTTTGCTGAACCAGATTGCTACATGGTCTTGCATCATTTATTGTTGCAGGGTCCATTGCACAGAACCAAACAACACCGCTTGGGAACTCAAAGAGACTCAGGTTATTTGGGGTGAACTTGGAGTGCCAGCTTGATGGGTCCGAGCCATCAACACCTGATGGTTCATCTGTGTCCAGCCTGGGTCCAGGCCGCCCGCAATTCTACTCTCAATCTTCTTATTCTTCAAACAGCACTCATGGTCAAATGGTAAGCCATATGACCTTATAATTTGCTTGAAATGCAAGATTAAGATGTGACTGATGTTATTTTCTTACTAGTTAATTTCTTTTTTTGCGGTTTCTTATCACGAGACAGATTATTATTATTATTATATAATAAAAAGGGTTGCCGGATTAGTGATGCCAAGTAGATCGACCCTGACACGTGTCCAAATTGCATTAGTCTAGTTTTAATTGAATCATGATTGGTATGGTTGCTCAGGAGAATTTGTTTATGTATGGCCATTAATCAGCACTAAATAAATAGCATTAAAAGAAAGTAACTATTAAAATTATTATTATTATTATTATCTACAAATTAAATGGGATATGAAAGTCGTGATTGACAATGTTCAGTTTAATCATTCAAATATCGTTAATTTTGAGAATTAATCCAGCTGCTATTGCTGCCCACAACATTACTTTTTCAGTTTAAAATCAATGAATTAATTAATGGGTCCCTAAACATGCAACGTCAAGGACATCGTGTTTGTGTTTTTTTCTAGATAGAGTTGAATCAAGGAACGAAAAAGCATGCCGACCAAGCCGAACTAACTAAATTAATGACAGTTCGTCTTGGAATTGGTCTCTTCTCTTGCTTGAAAAGATGAAATCCATTATTTTCCTTCGACACCCACCAATAAAAGATTGAGTTCCCTTTTCAAGCTTCAACCACTATTACTTTGAATGATCATCCCATGTGTTGTTAAACCAAAGTCCATTCTAGATAGCATTACTAGATAGTGTTTGTAAGTTTACTTATTATTGTTTTTTAAAGTGTTTTTTATTTAAAAATATATAAAAATAATATTTTTTTTTTTTTAAAATTATTTTTATACTAGCACATAAAAAAATATTAAAAAAATAATTTCAAACAAAAAAAATCACAAAACATGTTTCAACCACAAAAACAAAAAGCCCTTTACACACCCACAAAAACAAAAGACCCTACACACCAAGCAAGTATTAATCATAGTAATAATAATAATAATAATAATAATTATAGTTTAGGGTGTTTCAATTATGAAGCAATGGTTTTAAATAATTGAACGTCAACTAGGTTAGTAAAGTTAGGCACCAAGGATAAAGAGAAACCGCTCCATTTTTGCATTCTTAGTATATACATTGAAGTGGTTGCGTTTTTACATATTTTGCAAAAAATGGGTGGTGTTGTGACAGGATATCCCTTTCCCCGGAGATGTCCACCGGATGAGAAATCGCCGAGGATAAGATCTGTGGATGTGACATCCCTGGATTTGACGTAATTGAAAACCCCCACCCCCATTTGGAAGTTGGAACTAGAAGGTCAAAAAATAATACTATGAAAAAGCATATAGTATATTGTTTTGTATTTTCTTTATTAAAGAAAAGAAGAAATATCCCTCTATTTCAGGTGCACATTTCAAGCCAGGTAGAGGGGGGCAAATCGGAGGATATTAGGGATTTCTGGATTCGGAGTGGAGTGGAGAGGGAAAAATATACTCTGAACAAAGACTACTACTAGAGATAGGAGGGGGGGTGGGGCCCAAAAGGGCCAATGCTGACATCAGAAACGCCAAAGGGAAAAAAAAATAAAAATTGTGGGGCGGTTTCCGATTGATAAATCGGGAGGTGGGAATCTATTTGGGCACTGTTGAGATTCTGCCTGAAGATTTTTCATAGCTGCTCATTATCATAATAATGGAGGGTATGGCGGTGGGTGGGTGGTTTTGAATAGATGGATGGCAGCCCAGTAGTACTATACTAGCCCACTCTTCTCTCTCTCTCCCTACCTCCCTCTCTCTCTCTCTCTCATTGTTTTTTTTTTTTTTAATCTTCACATCAATCCAAGCTGTTTTTTATGCTCTACTGTGGCTTACATGGTGAGAAGCTAAGAGAGACAGAACGAGCATTAATTTTCTTTCTATCTTTATTCAAAATCTGAGGATTATAATTTATTGGCAGTCTGGGGAAATGCTATTAGAATTCTCTGAAATGTTGGTTTCTGTTGTGATTTGAACATGTTGAAGAAGAACCAAGAGTGAGCTGACAAGAAACAAGCTAGGAGTAACAAATTTCGTCAAGGTAGCAAGAACATGTTCAGTTGCAGAGAAGTAGTGGAAGAGGACAAGGTTAAAAAAAGTAGTCCCACACAGTTTTATAAGCACATGCAAGAGAGATTTCAAAGGGAATTTAATTATAAGAATTCTGCTTGTCCAATGAATGGATTACGCAAACAGAGGCGACTATCTTTTGCTCTATCAGTTATACACACACTCGACTCAAATTTCAGTAACAAAATAACTAAGATTTTCTTAAGGATTCAATTACATAGAGAAGCTATCAGATTTCTACATCTTGATTTTTGAGAGGGCTCGGATTAGAAATGAGAGATTTTTTTTTTTCGGTGGAAGTATAACTTCTTGTTGGGTGAAGTTTACAAGAGAGAAGGACCATCCTTGCCTTAGCATATAATCACAAGCTAAGCTTTCTTTAAAGTTACTATAACATTAACCTATACTTTGTATCTACTGGCTTGATATTTCTCCCTGCTGATCTCTGGAGGATAAACCTAACCATATCAAAAGCACTCAGTGGGTGGCGCCTTCCTCATCTCACCTAAGGTTCATTTCAGAGACTTCTACCTTCTTCACCCAACACTGGCTATGATTATTGTTGATATGTGTATGTTTGCCTCCTCGTCTAACCTAAAGTTCATTTCAGAAGCTACATCAATGCACTTTTCAAACTATCGTCCTGTGTATGTTTACTTCCTAATGCCTTTATTTTTTCAGCTAAACACTAGAAAGATACGACGAGATACCCTCCAATTCTTTTCACACCACTTTTGCTTACAACCCCTAATCATTGATGCTTGTAGGACAAATGTGCTGTCAAAAGCACATGCTAGGCATATTCCGTACATTCAAGGTGGCTCTCGTGGGAAGCACAGACAGAAAAAAAATGAGCAAATTATGAGAGTAAACAGCTACCACAGGATGCGTAAAAAGTTGAGACGGAGAAGATCTAACCAAGATCAACTAGCCCTAGTTGAGGTGTATTTCCAATAAAATGAGGGGTATATAATCATCCATCTTGTAAAATTTTAGTTTCTACGCTTAGTCACTGCTGAAAAGTGTTCCAGATACGATGCCACAATGGTTAGGGAAATCACTTGATAGGGCCGTCCAAACATGATTATACCGGCACACCTAAGGCAAGTGATAGGCTTCATGTAATCAAACTAACAGGAGATCATGCATTGTAGTGGTTGACTTGATTTCACCCTTGAACTTTCTTATTTTGCCCACAGCACCCATTCTCCACGACTTAAATGCTTTATACCTTTTTCCCCTTGGAAAAGACGCCTCGTGCTAGGACAGCCTTGAAGGCAAATGATTACAGATTTATTTCCTTGGTCTATTCAAGTACCCTAA
This sequence comes from Populus alba x Populus glandulosa, assembly GCA_033617975.1. NCBI lineage: Eukaryota > Viridiplantae > Streptophyta > Magnoliopsida > Malpighiales > Salicaceae > Populus > Populus alba x Populus glandulosa. The sequence goes on from CM066148.1 coordinate 21,403,224, forward strand.
TCAGTAACTAAACCAATTACAACCAAGCAAAATTCAAGACATTAACAGTATTAACGCTCAAACATGTATCATATTAGTTTGTCTGCGGCTAATCCACGATGCGAACAAAGGCTTTTACCAATTTAGGTACCAAGAGAAAGACAATGGATCAACCTGTGCAGAGAATGACCACAGGCTTATGAGATGACATGCCCAACACAACTTGCAAGAGAACTATATGCAGAGATATGTGTATTACCCGTGTGAATGAACGATAACGGTGTCATGTGATTATCATGGCCCATTAAGATTCAAATGAGAGAGATACCATTGACCTCCGCTAGCGATGTTGTCCAATGTTTAGTGCTCTGCAAGTGGGATGGCCCCCATATTAGTGTTGTTATCATTGGTATTCAGACAGTGGCCAATCAAGGGAATGAAGGGACTGGTCCTGTATAATGGATTTGTCATGTAAGAATAATTCAACCATGCATGACTAAGTACAGTTCAAATATAGAAACATCATGTAAGTATTTATTCATTCCACTTAGCTTTTTCCTTATCAAGCTTTTGCTTTCGGTGTTCTTGGATCAACCTCAAGCTCACCTCTTTTGACACATAACAAAGAAAAGAAAAGGGAACAGCAACTTGCAATAGGAATAAAAACAAGTAATGGGGATGTTGATTTAGTATTGACACCACCAAAGACATCCTAAAATGCAATGAGAACCTTAAATTTGGTAAGAACTATATATTTTAACACAAAAACTCTAAGAAGTCAGCAAAACAAATCTTATCAACTAGTCACCAAAATATCAATCAAACACAGCTTAATTTTGGAAAAATGGTTAGCTGCAAGACAAGAAAAATATGAATTTATTGTGCCCAAGGATCCATCAATGATATGCAGAAAGATGCCAGTTATTGGTCAAGGACTAGTTATTATATTATCATCCTGAGAAGACTTAAAGCAGATACCATGTGCTTGAAAAGACCTGGAAGAAAACCCCAGTCATCACGAAGGGGGCTGGGTGTGCAACCCTACTAAAAAAAGTAGAAGAAAAAATGCCGACATAACAGTCCCTTCATAATAGAAACTATGACCTATTATGCTAGAACTATTGGCGCCCCAATATAACTTTCCAATTCAATAAAAGTAGGGTTACTGGCCAGTAGCAAGAGCCAAGTTCCTATCCAGGAGCCTTAAAGTCTATTTAGTTCCACATTATGCAAATCATGCGTAATCCTCCTTTTCTCATTTTCTGCCTATATATTGCACTAAATGTTTTCACACTTGTGCCATATGAGCCAAATATTCTGCCACCACCAAATTCTCCAAACGCTAAAAAAGATACCATGCTGGATCAGTCTGAGATGATTTGACTTGAAAGTCTGCCGAAAGAAACCTAGTGTATGACAGGGGATGATCCTAACTGTACCAGATAATTAAAAGCATATTGACAAGATACACCACAAAATTTTAATCATTCTATGATGGTGCATACCGATGGAATGCATGTTCTCAAATAATAGCCTACATAAGACAAGCAAGAGCAAGAATTGCCACCTTTTCTTTACATTCAATAGTAGCTTCTTGGATGCTTCTGCACTCCCATTATCCTCAGCCTGTTAGCAGAGAAAGTAGCAGAAAAATTAGGGGGCAAAAAAGGAGTACTGAAAAGGGAGGAAAATTAAAAAGGCAGATGGTACAAAAGTATATCTTACATTGCTTCCCTTTCAATAGAGATGAGAGAAGCACCATGCTCAGTTTACATTAAGTGTGTGATTCCAGGATCTTGTTGCTTGTATCCCCTTTATCGAGAAATCACCATTGTTAGGTCAAAATGTTGAGATTTAGACCTCAAAAGACCAAGCTTTGCATAAACTTGACTTGTCGGTCAACCAAACATCAATTCCCCGATATATTTCTTGCTAGAAATAATCCCCAATTCCATTTCAAATGAGCAGAACCAAAATATTCGACCAGGTTGGTTGCTGAACCATACTACACAGTGCTGGTACCAACAGAAGCTGCAAAATGACAGCAGCATCAATGCTAGAAAGACTGTTAGAAAAGAAAACTGCTGCAAGGATATTCCCCATATATAATCAATTGTATAGATTGGCAGATACCAGGATGGAATAGCTGGTAATATGCCCATTGTCCCAGAATGGAAAAAGAAAGAAAAGAGTCACAACCTTCCACACTACATGCTTCTGTATTCACAAATCGTGGTCTTTCTGGTCATCCAAAAAATCAGATGCAAGAAATGACTCAAAAAGTTACAAGGTTAACCATCAAGAATGCTAAAACCATACAATGTAATAAAGCCAAATCAACTTGATAATGCAGTCAGCTTTGTCTATGGTATGTCCGTCTCCATATGGTACAAATACAAAAGATTCAATATATTCATAGTCTTAATGTAAAAATAGAACCCTTAAATGGGATAGAGCATGTTAGAAACTTTTCTTACACTCTTTTCACAAGAATAGTAACTTTTTTTCAAAAGTTAAGTTGTAGCAAAGCTCTACGGGATTTGTCCATGGTTGATGCTCAGGAGAAAAACTTGAATCACCACACTGGAATATTGGCTCAAGTAGATTTCTTGGAAGCATTGCCCTCGTTTGAGTATTAGATTCTTCTTTCATTCCATGACCTGCTGAACACCTTAATTCCTGATATCCTTGTATAAAACTTTTAAGAGCATCTCTAAATGCAGAAGCTCTTGTCATGTAAACCAGTTGTAAAGCAGGCCATAGAGTCTCCATACCTCCCCTTGCATCATCCACCGCTGTTAATTTCATTTGCATTAAGGAAAAAAAAAGACTATTAGACAAAAGTCAGAATATATTGCAACAAATCGGAGGTTCAGAAAAGAATGAAAACATGTAGAGGGATAAAAAGGACCTCACTCAGTTCATCTTGAGAAAACAGTCATAACTAGAATGGAATGACTATAAGGAATAGAAATGTTAAAAACTCAATACTACCCAAGGGAGGATTAGTCTTTAGATCATTGTCTTTAGCAAAACCAAGTAAGATAGTATCAGCTTGTTATAATGGTGTGCGCAATGCTAGAAAAATCAGAGATCAACATCACAGAAAAAAAGATTTTTTTATGGTACCAGAGATGCAAATGGCTATAGCTTCCTTCTTTCTGAAAGGTGGGTTGCATCATCTGTATCTCAGACCCCCCCCCCCTACTAAATAGTCTGCAAGTTCATCGTCAATAACATCTCATTGGATTCAATGCCTGCACTGACAGCTCAAAAATTCAACTCCCCAAAAGGCACCTCACATTTTCTAAAGGCAGGACGACATAGCAAGCAGATATTTCAATAGAATTAATTGGGTTCCCTATTATCCAAAGCAAGCATTGAATACCAATTTCCAAATTAACCATAAGAAAAGCCAAAAAAATTAACAAAAGCCTCCAAATGTTAACAATTTTAAAATAACATTACTTCAAACAGTACATAAGCATGCATACTAAACCAGACCCATTTGGTAATACTTGTTAACTAAAATCCCCCAAAAGTGGAAGAGAAAGAGGGGGGGAAGTGACCCAAGATGTTGAAAATTGAAATACAGAGGAGTGTTTCGGTTGAGCAGCTCCACCATTGGGCTTCAGGTTATGTTGTGTATATAATCATTAGGGTGAGGACCAATATCTATCCCATTCAACCAGCTATTTCTTTAAAATCGAATCTTACACATTTGCAGACTCATTTCATTTTCTCTCTTTCTTCTCTACACTCACTCAACTGCTCTCTCTCTCTCTGCTTGTCAAGTTGAAGGAAGATCACGATGGCTACCACTGCAGTTTAAAAATAAACACGATGTCGTTTTACCTGATCTGAGTACCTGGCTCGGCTGGGTCCAGCAGCTCAATGCTGGTTTTATTTCGATAATTAATATGGTGATTACACGACACGAGTCAGTAATAATAGAATACATTATCATTATTTATTATTAAAAAAATTAAAAAGAGGGAGGGATTCCCTGTTTTTTTAATTACCATTATTATTAGTATATAAAAGAGTGAGAGAGAGAAAGAGTAGGCTAAGACATGCAATGAACGTGGTAGTGGTAGTAAAGATGGATTGCCCTTCTTTATAATCCTTCATGATCTCAGTTAAATAGATTCCTAAAACAAGAAGAGTGCAAAGCCACCGTCGCATGAACCCTAATTCTCCTACTTTCGTTACCAATTAATTAACAACTGCAATAATATATCCCTTCTTTCTCTCTCAAATTTAAATAATAAAGAAAAAACACTTGTTATTCCATCTCTTATGGATCATCATCAACAGCCCACCAGAAACCAAAAACACCAACTTCTTTACTCTCCTCTCATAATCAAGAGAGAAGTTGTGTGTGAAACCTCTTTTCTCATTGTCTTTGATCTTTTCGGCCCTTTTGATCCTCTATCAGTCTTTCGTTTTGGTTTCTTGTCACAAATCCTACCCAACAATAAAAAATCATCACGCTTAGCCTGGAAAGATGTCCCTTTCTTGATCCTGGCTTTCGATGTGTTTCGAAATGGAAGAAAGTATCTGAATTGGCGGTGGCAGCCAGAAGGGTGTGGTTTGCCAAGGTATGGAAGCTCATCATTAGACTTTCAAGATGCCTGCATGCATTAGATGCTTCCTTGAATGTTGGATTTTTTAATTCTCCACGAAAGTAAACACCGTACCAACATTGGATTGCTAAAATTCATTGGAGACCCTAATTGATCATCAGGGATGATAAGTCGGGAGAATACTATAATATTATACTTAGGCTTTCAGGGTTTTTTTTTGTTTGTTTTTTTTGTTAGACCAGTTTACACAGATTACTGTTTTAGGAGAAACAGAAGCTTCAAGGCCCTTTTCATTATACGTGAAGTACTGCATGAGACAATCTCTATCAGCATCACTGCAGTTGTCCCTACAACAGTTAACTAGGATCATTTTCCATACATTTCGTATTTTCATTGCACCCCATCAATTTACATCCCACTTGTTCATGAAGACAATTTGTAGCTTCTACATGAGTTTTCCTCGTATGAATCCCTTTCGTTTCTTCTCAGATTTAATGCAAGTGAACTTCTAGAAAGTAGCAGAAATGGGGGGGTCGTGTTTGCTGGGGACTCTGTTGGCAGAAACCAGTGGGAGTCTTTCTTGTGCATGCTTGCTCCAGGAGTTTCCAACAAGTCTTCAATACTTGAAGAATGCGGGAACCCCATGACTAAACACACAAGGGCACCTTTCCTGGTACAATCTCAAAGTTGAATATTACAGGGCACCTTTCCTGGCTACTCATCGGCTAAGCCCGACCACTTACATTGGTTCTCCAAAAAATACGAAGGGGCTGATGTTCTGGTGTTCAACACCGGCCACTGGTGGAATGAACGATAAAACTGTAAAGATGCTTGAGATTCTCTCCTATTTTGCAGTCTCTGTATTTAATGCTGACAATGAATTTAAGCTGAATGGAATAAATTGACTATTTGGTGTATGTATGCAGGGGTTACTATTTTGAGGACAAAGGTCAAGTGACCATGTCGTTGAATGTGATGGAGGCATTTAAAAAATCTCTACAAACATCGAATTTATGGATTGAAAATTTAAACCCTGAAAGGACTCGTGTTTTCTTCTGTGGCTACTCTCCAGTACATTACAGGTAAATATTCTTGGCGCACTTCCGGCTGGGAACTGTACACATCTGGTAATATGTCGTTACAACTTTTGATATGAAAAAAATGCAGGAATGGTACATGGGATTAGGATTATGGACAGACAACCAGAGACAAACTACACAATGCTGGAACCAGAGCCAGTGCATAACCAAATCATTTCTACTGTAATCAAAGAGATGGATTATGGAGACAGGAAGGTTCAGTTCTTAAACATTACGCATTTGACACAGTTCAGGTATGATGGTCACCCTTCTCGTCATCGTGAGCAAGGCACTCCGGTTGACGCTCCACAGGACTGCAGTCATTGGTGTCTACCTGGAATACCATACATATGGAATGAAATTCTATATGCTAATTTACTGTCAATGGGATTCAGAACCAAGTGATATCAGATTACATAATTTCCAAGCTACCTCATCTTGAAGGTTTTTTTCACTGCCCGGGCTGTACATAATCTGGGCAGCTTGTGATCAGGATAGTATCTCTCCATTTTCTTTGGCATCCAGTTCACTGGTTTCCATTTCCTTCACTTTCTCAAGTTGTCTCAGGAGATCCAACCTTTCTGCTCCATATGTGGATGGTATCTGCCAATGAACAAATTAGAAGCCTGGAGATTTGACATCTATAGAAGAGCATAAAAAGGGAAGTTATTAGCTCAGAAACAACGCACCAAAGCTGGCACATATCTCTGGATAGCAGCCAACATTGCTGCATGCCCCACAGCAGTGACCTACAATGCACAAATTACCCTTTCTACATCAGGTCACAGTGGAAAAAACAGTGCAGACAGATGTAAATTGTGAACATGCAATATATCACAGATTTGGATTGAAGCTCTTGTGAATATGCAATTCAGTTTACCATATGTATAAGAAACCCAATTCTGAGGATCACGTATTATTAACACCCATAATCCTGCACTCAAAAAATTTAAAAATATCTTTGCCGTGGTAGAGGTGCAGTTTCAATCAGTTGCAATCAAAATAACCACAGAATCATCCCAGATCCAATGACAAGTCAGATTATAAACATGAAGTGAACCTGGCCAACTTGTAGGTCAGTTAGTGGTGCACTTGAAGCTAGCCAAGCTCTTGTATGCTTGGAAATTTTTAGGCATCTATCCCTTTTTTTAACTTGCACCAGAAGTAACAATTTTTGACATTTTACGATATCAATATATACCATACAGAAGCTTGATCGGGTTCTATACTTGCTAAATATATGAAGGTTGACAAGTGGATTTCTCAAATAGAATGACAATAAAAAAGGGTGATCCGGAAAGCTGTGCCACAGAAATAATCCAACTGTAATGGAAACAAGTACAAGTTCCATATATCCATAAACCTTCAAAATAACACCAGGGTCATGTATTTCTAAATAACTGTATTGCCTAAAGCAATATTTCATTTACCAGTACCAATTGCACTACAACAGAAGGAGAAGTGAAAAACTTCACTGGCCTGATGAATGAATGAGAAGTAATGACACATAAGAGATGTGTATATTTGAAGATTAATGAGAGGATGTAAATGAGACAACTAAAATAATACACTGTTGATGAGGATAATTTTATGATGAGACTTACTGGAAGAAGCATAAGAACACCGATAGGAACCACTGATGCCAAATCTGTCAGGGTTCTCAAGAGAACTTTTTTTTCTTTCTCTGTTAACTCATCTCCAATCAAGGCCCTTTTAAGAAACCCCATTGCAGCAGCAACATCAATACCTAGAAGCTGAGTTCCTTGCAAGACATCCTGTGCGTATTTAACCATATATGTTACAAATGACAAATAAACAGTCAAGGAGCTGAGTTATAAAATTGAAAACCTAAAATGCCATACATCATATAGTAGTCACAGAATGTATACTAAAGATTTAACTGGGAGGGAGTTTCAAATCCTTCAGTTCTTTTTTTTTTTCCTCAACAATTCAAAGAAATGAAAACATTATTTTGCATCTGTTTCACCATGCCTAGCATTCCTGCACAAAAACCAATACAGGTACAAATAGATGTTCATGTTCATGCAGAAACAATGTATTTATTTCAGTTAATATATTTGGGCCTTGGAAAGACTTGTACTTTACTCATGTAGCTTTAACTAAACCAATTGAATGGCCACTGTCATCAAGCCAACCAAATAATTTTAATCACAAAAGGCCAGGTGCAAAGAACAGAAAAATTCAATTCATAGGAAAAACACAACACCATCATAGCACAGAACGTTAGGTAGTCTTATCCACTCAATGATGTTGAGCTTGAAAGATACATAATACTGTATTAATTACTAAATAATGAAAAGGGCTAGCCATACCGTGCTTGTTTCCTTTAGCTTTACAAGTGATTTTTCAATGATATTTTCACTCATTTCAACCTGGATTAATTGAGAACTTGCAGCCTCATCATTGTCTGTAACCTTAATATCCTGAAAATAAAACAAAGTTTAAGCAATTATATAGCATAGCATAAAACTAAAGTAAAGAATACATAGATGGCAGTGGTCACTGTAAATAAAACTAGTTGATATTATATAAATTTGAGAAAAAAGGCAATAATTTCTGAGTAATCTAGATGGCAAGTTATGTTCTCTGTTAAAAAAAAGGTCTCCAGGGTCATTGCTTGGAGCAGTATTGATTTAATTGCACTAGATGTACTTATGGTATCAATTTTTGACAAAGACATTTTTTTAATTTCAATTTAGGCAATTGGATCTTTATGGTTTGGTCACTCCGCAGCAGAGATCCCTCCATCCATAGTCAATTCATTTTTTTGTTAATTCACTTTTAAAGGGATTAGGAGACATGTCAACTTTCTATTGGTCCTAACTGAAAAACAAATTGATTAAAAACTTTACTAACTTTTTATTTATTTAAAGCTAGAAATAACTTTTCTATTTTTTTCAAATAAAAAAATATTTATGCTAATTTTTTATTAATTTATTTTGGACTGTTTTCATTTTTTTATTTTTCTAGCTAACTCCTTATTTTATTTTCAAAAGGCAAATAAAGAAGTTAGGAAAAAGTAAATTTTATGAAAAAATTATAAAATCGCAAACCTCTAGATCAAAACTTTTATGAAAAATTAAATTGAAAGATTATGCAAATAAAAAAAATACATAAATTGAATCGAGTATGTTTTATCATTAATCCATAATTTTATCCTTCATTGATGAAATAAAAAAATAAACTAACACTTTTAAAAAAAAAAAAAAAAAAAAATTTTATGGTAGATAAATAAACAGTTAACTAAAAGATTAAAAATTACAAAAAAAAAATAATAACAAATCTAGCATAAATTAATAAAATATTAGCAAAAAACATTTAATCATTTTTTTGTCCTTTTAAAATAAATTACGAAAAAAAAAAATCTAACTTGAAAAAATTCAAAAAACAAAATCTACCCATAATAAATTAAGAGTTGGCCAAATTTTTAACAAATATTTTTGTTTTTTTTTCAAATTTTTAATTTTCTTATTTCTAAAATTTTAACCTATAAAAACCTAACATGCATCTCATCTTCCATTTAAAACTCAAAATCAATAATAAAGTGGGTTACGGATAGATGAAGAGACCTCTACTGCTTAATGGTCCAAATCACAAAGATCTAATTACCAAAATAAAAACCACAAGAATGTCTTTGTCAAAAATCGACACCACATATATATCTAAAGTGTAATTAAACCGAGCAACAATAAAAATTATGGGCTTGCAACCATGAAGGTGAAAATTAAGCTAAAAGTCCTTACCCACTTTAGTGGGACCAGAACCAGTTTACAATGTTTCAAAATTTGTTTCCCACATTATTATTAGATTTTTCCATGTTTTCACAATTGTTCAGACATATGTACTGACACGTATTGCATGGAGGAAAAAACTATTATAACATTAAATGTTATATAGGAGCTGTTAAAAAGCATGAGACATACCTCTTCATTTTCATATTGATCAGTGCTTCTCTGGACCCGTTTTTCGAGTTCCATGAGCTCATTCCTTAGAAGTTCAAAACGATGAATTTCATTGGACTCGGACTCTCCCATACCCATACTTGTTGTAGTTTGCCCAAAATTTGCATCTCCCTGCATTTACCAAACCAAGTTTACATAACTTTCATTTTAATAAAAAAATAATTTAACTCCTAACAGAAAATATACTTCAGAACACGACATTAGCAAGAGAGAGGAGAGAACAAAATGCCACAGTTGATAAAATTCTCTCAAATGGGTATGTAATCTTATAATAATCTTAACTTGGAATGTCTTGTCAGTCATCACTTATTCAAGAGTGTTATACATTAAACAGTCCTAATGACTGGGTCGAGCACTGTTGCTACTCTCTCCTTTAGTATACTTCCAGTCAACATCAAGATCGAGGGTTCCAGAATGCACAATGAAGAATACCAAAGTATACTATACAATGTTTTCATGAAAGAGTTGCAATTGAAGTTTTGCAAGTTGTATAAATTAATAATTTCTTTCTGAAAGGAGGTAGATATGAAGAAGTGCATCGAAATTTATCCACTAATGGTAAAATGAAGTTAGGTCTACAGAAAGTTTCCCTTATTTATTGGTCTGGTTTTAGTAGTTACTGCATTGATAATAGGGAGCAGCTAGAAAAAGGGATACACTTTTGAACCGGCTCCATTTAACTAGTAAAAAGATTGCCTTGAATTATTGACATTCCAAGCAGCAAGTGGTTCAAAAATTGGATAATTAACAATCTAATTCTAACCAATAGACTATGCTTCCATTCATTTTTACAGATCATTCATTATGTACATTTAATTGTTTGCTGATAATCAAATCAGTCCAATTGTATGTACTAGTCAAGTCAATTTATTTAATGTCCAAGTTCTAACTATTACCTTTACCGTGAACCAAATTGGGAAATATGATGCTTATGGAACCATACAGTGGTAATCTATATTCAAAAGGACCACACAATAACATACCTAGCAAATAACATTCTATAGGACAAAAATGTCTGCCGGTACCTAAATTTTTCCCTTTCTTCGAGTGAGGCACTTCAACAAGAATAACCTAAGGTCAAAGAACATCATAGAAACCAGAAGAATAAAAACAGCTTTAAGTCGTCTATTTATCGAATGGCCAACTATGAGTGCTTTTATACTACTTTCACAAAATAAAGTTATGTCATTGAGTTTAGTTTTTCTTCTAAGGATCTACCTCTAAGCTAGTTCCAATCAGAAACCTTTCAAGTAGAAAAAATCCTTAAACTAGCTTCAATTTTGAGAGTGGAATTTTCATAGTAGTTACAAAAATATGCATTAAAAAAGACTCCATCCACAAACAGTTAATATTGTAAAACATATTGTGAGGGGAGGGCATACAGATGCATCTACAACTGCAGCATCAGGGCCAGGCTTCTTGGTTGGAGAGCGTGCAAGGAGGTTCCACGCTCCTTGAAATTTACTGACAACTCAGAAAAAAAAAGGTAGGAGTTGCTATTGAGCATGAAATAAATCAGACAATAGCATAAAAAAGAAACTTAAACTTGTTGGAAAAAGCTTAAACCTACAGCGGAAGTTTCATACCTTTTACTTCTATCTAACCTCATATTAGCATTCTTCCTCCCTTTCCCTTTGAAGTACTGTTGCTGCTCACTAATAGAAGTTTGTAGACTACTTTCATCTTCTCCCTGATGATCCAATCAGTAATTTATTACCAGTAAGATATACAAATTTTAATAAAGATGATAACTATCATGTAAGCACAGACGTGCAAAGCTGCCTTTAAAAAAAAAGATAATAAAGGAATTACAGTGCACTTTTTTGGAGTACAGGTCAGCAGTGAATCAAATGGAAGGCAGTCAGTGGTCATTAATAAGCTGTAGGGTGAAACTAAAAGAATACCTGCTGAAGCGAAGCTGCTTTTGCTCTGAAAGATGCCTCCAGAAATTCAGCTTCTTTCTTCAGTTTCCTTATTTTCTCAAGATCAGAACAAGCAGCTTTTAAATGCTCTTTCCCAGAATTAGAGCTTGATACATGCAACTCTTTAAGTAATTTTTCCAGTCTCACAAGAGCTCCTTCAACACTCTCCAATGCCTGACACCAAATGAACAGCACAATTATTCTATTGGCATATAGAACAGAAACAGGGACAGGGACAGCTGGTCTATATGGAAGCCCGCACATAGAGGTTAAATATCAACTCTAGAAGCAAGCTGCGACCACCAAGAAAGCAAAACAACCAAGTACATCTTGCACTTTAAGCACTATGCCAGGATGACGCTGTTTCTGCATCCTCATAAATGTTATTGCACTGATTAGACCAAATTACCCTTGTCTAATTTGTCCTCCTTTCAGCCACAGGAAATAGATCCTTGCGACAAATATGTTCATATGGGGAAGTTGTGCCTTCCAAGTTCCATAATGATATATAAATAATAGGCCATATTGAAATAAACTAAAGGAAAGAGAAAAACCTTATTGAACGAATCTGTCTCTTTGCCAGTGGTCAAATTAATTGCAGGCCCTGTTATCTCAACAGAATAATTGATATTGCTTTCTGTCATTCTCCTGCATCACACTTTTAAAGTGTAAATTGTAATCCGCAACTATGAATCATTTTTTAAGAAGTGTCAAATGAAAGTAAATGAAACAAAATGAAATGAAATAAGTCTTTGACAAAAATATAGCTCAAGTCAAAATGTCAATAAATTGCTTGGCAATAACCAATAGAAAAATGCATCTAAAACTGAAATGCCAAATAAATCTTAATGGAGGATCAGTTTTGGTTTCAAAAGATTTCCATCCATTCCTAGCATTTTCAAGTTTTTTAATCATGTTGAAGTGCATTTTATTTCATTTTTTAAACATGGAATACAAATCTCGTTCATATTGAACAAATTTTCTGCCTTATGAGCATGATTCATGTGCACGTCAAATAAAAAGTTAGAGTTTTACTTCCATTAGCTTACCGAGACATTCCCAGTTCTTCCATGCACTCGATTAATTTGTTGTGCCTAAACAATGGGTGAAAGTTTTGTTAAATCAAAGAATAACTCTTTGTTTTGCAATAACTAAGGCAACATAAGTTCAATTACCCCCTGGAAAGAAACCTTGCTGCCTTAACATTGGATGGATTCTCTAGCCATTTACTGTATTTAATAAAGCTTTGGATCCAATGGGAGCAGACGTCTAACACTTGAGGGATAGCTTCAGCATTTGGAGGATCCTTCTGTTTATTTTTGTGTCCATGAGACAGATTTGGGGTGCCAATGTTGCCTGGATAAAAAGGAAGCCAATCCAGCTCCTCGCAGACAACCTATGGAATTGAAAATCATGTTATTCACTATTGAGACAGAATGTTCAACAGTAATGTTAGTATATATGATGCTGACTGACCTCTACATACAACTGATATGAGCTTATTGATGAAAGTTGAGGATAGTACAAAACACTACCCCCAACAAGGTACCTGCAACAAAGCCCATGAAATGATAGACGACCAAGCTAAAGAAGTCTAAACCAAACTTTGTCCAGAAATGTTAAAACAATGGAAAGAAAAGAGCTACCTGATGAAGCCTTCAATAGGATCATCTAGAATATCAAATCCATTTGCTGATAAAAAGGATTGTGTACTTCTTCCTAAGGCAATAAAGAATCCAAATACAGCCAAATCCTTCTCTAAAACCTGCATTCAACAACAGCTCTTTATCCATTCAATCCTTCTCCCACAATACAGTATATGACAATGATCTCTCGAGTCGGGATGATGGCTATTCATTGAGATAATCTGATGCAGACTGGCAGACTTAATGGAGCTAGCGGTAGTAAGATTTGGTATATTTATTGGTTTCTGAATAGGGGCATGAGACTGATGGTTGACACTTTACACTTGAGTGTGGTCTAAATTAATAGGGACCACTTGGAAGGATGAAAAGTCCCAGTTATACTCTAAATTTGCACATAAGCCTTTGGCACTAACCTCAATACTTTCAGATGTTGTTAGTCTTGACCACATTCTCTCCCTATCTATAGCTCGTTGGAGCTGCTTCTGTACAAGATTAATCCAGAAAATCACCTCTTCTGAACCACAATCATTTTGTACTCTAAATGCCGCGGCTCGAGGACCAAAATGGACAAGAAATTCTCTGCGTAGACCAATATGCTTTATAGAATGATAAGCTTGGCGTACAGGAATGAAATCAACCAGCATGTCCATCAATCTACCGGTTATATCTGAGATCATGGAAAAGAATTGTGGGCAAGAAACTTTTGTGGGGCCAAGTTTCATGATTGCAGCATTACAAGTCAGTGCCAGTAAAAGAAGTGAAACATCACTTCCATTGGACAAGCCTTTTCCAAACCTATAAGTAAATCAAAATAACCTTATTATCACATGGATATCAATACTGTAATCGTTACTGGAAACCTCAACATGCAGTAACAGGGAAATAATGACATACACAGCAGTGGCAGCAGTAAAGCGTGGGTCCTCTTCAAGATAATTAAGAAAAGAAGTCACCACTATCGGAACTTGCTTAGACCAAAACCATTCATAAGCTTCTGGTTGTTTGGCAGATAGTTTATCTCTGATCAAGCTCTCCAGGGGAGCAGATTGCCGTAATAAACTGCATTGAAAAAAAGACGTTAAAACAGATATAAAAGTCTAGATATGTTGAAACCAAAGAAGATAGATCAGTACAGAAATTACACAATCAATGTTGGCTGGAATAACACAGAAATGGAAATTATGGAATCAAAGGTCTCCAATGAATATGAAAAGGACAGGAGGAGCTATAGCATACAGGACCAAACTTGAAAATCCAAAAGTTTGATTGCATGGTTAGCAATGGCATCTATCAGGAAACAATGGGGGCAGATTTTCACCAATGGGTTTAAAGTAAAATCTTATCAAAGTAGGTGTAAAAGTTGGCCGTGGATGACAAGGTATCCTGCTCCAAGTGATTTTGAAATATCAATACCAAAAATGACCAATGATTCAAACAGAAAAGAGGTTTCAGGTCCTTATTTCAAGAACGAAAGATGTACAAAGTGTTAAATGTTGGTGAAAGATGTGCAAAAAAGTGTTAATTGTGGAATATATCTTTCACACACATCAAACGCATAAAACAATGGGTGTAAAATTTTTAAATAAAGTAGAGGACTGAAATTAGGTAAAATTCTGGAAGCTTCAATAGGAATCAGCCAAACACGAAATGACAATTTGAAATAAATATTATCCATTACCTCCTTTGAACAAAAATATTTACATCTCTGTCTCTACCATCACCTCGGGATGAAATCTCATGTGCTGCTTGTAGTAAGGAGCAAACAGAAGCCTGAGAAATACATGGCATCAAATGTTCTAAATTGTTTTCTGCACTAAAATAGTGAAGAACTCAACAGTCAAAAGACTACATCTGAGACTCTTATAGCTAATACATGCGCTGATACACATAACTAAATTTTCAGAACATTAAGAGAAACAATGCAACAAATATGTCTGCTAAAAAGTATACTGAAGAAGAAAAGGACAACAATAACTGCATGTAGGAATCCTTTTGGAAGAAATTGGGAAAATGTTTTGAGAATTTAGAACCAAAGTTTCTATGAGGGTGAGGGTGAGGGTAAAATAAGCATGATATATTGTTTGTTGTAGAGAAACTAAATATACATATTAGGAGCTTATGAAGAATTAAAAATAACAACTCTGGACATCTTGAAGGAATCTTATCAGTTGAACAAAGGATTCATATCAGATCACTGATCACTGATCAATGATCAATGATACACTAAGAAATTAGTCCAGGTGTTTATTTGAGGCAATTACCTAGAACAGAGACACAGTCAGATGAATAAGAAAAGTTCAAACAAAATGTCTGCGCAAAAGATCACAGTGAACCCACAAAGAAGCCAATACAGAAAAAGTGGACCCCAATCAACAGTGGACGACTAAGGAATTTCAGAATGCATCATCCCTTGGCCTCAAAATGGACTCCAAAGACCTTAACAGGAACTCACTTCACCAAAATGAACAATCTGATGAAGAGCACATGTCACTCACATTTATTTTTATTTAATGCCATCAAAATGGCAGTTGGCAGGGGCACTACAGTAATTCCATAGGTTTATAATAAAGCTGAACAGATATGAGAACCTCGGCCTTTACATGTAATTATAAAAGAAATCAGATGGTAATTGACATAGTTGTAACAAAGGTTGCAGTGGTTGAGGCCTCAGCAGAAGCAATAATTTTAACTATACATGTACCCATTGCAATGCTTCCATGGACAAATTATGGTTTTGATGATAGATGAAGAGGGCTATGGCAGCATTATAGTAAGAGTGTCAATAAAAGAGAATTCCGGCATCAACATTATAAATGGTGACAACGCAATTTGTGGAGGTGGAAGAAATACTGGTCGTGATAATGACATCATGTTTGAGGAACTAAGAGTGGTCGAGTGGAAGTGGCACAATAGTATTGACCTCAATGATAAAGTATCACAATTGTTCTTCTTGTTAAAGTGATGTAGCCAGACCAAGAAGAAAAAAATGTATCCCTGCTGGAATGTTCTCAAGAACAGAGCCTAGCAACATCATAGGATTAGCATTAGTCAACGATGAGGTATTTATGTTCAATAACATTGAATGGCCAACTCCTCACATCCATAATATTATGAACCAGACATGCATATCTTAGAGTAGAACAGGAAAGTAAAAAGGGGTATGGATGATGCATGTTATCCAATAACTTTCCCAGAGATGAAAATAAACCTGATAGCATAGCGTTTTCACCCATGCGTTCCTATCTATACCAAGCCAGGCCGTGGAAAGCCAAGAAAACTTTGATAGCAAACCCTGTTCTTTAATCGCCACCTCAAAAACCCTTGCTGCATCGTGTAAAGACTGAACAAGTTTATCACCAGAATCTTCACCTTGTAGCGACTGGTTGAGTTTAACTCTCATATCCTCCACATCGCTGTTGGCACTTGCAGAAGGAGTCCCATTGACAGTAACACCATCATCACCGGATGCTAGTGGAAAAAGGTGCCCCGTCCTTCTTGTCTTCATATGTGTCAGATTAAGTTTCTTATATCCAATTGATTGATAATCAAGACTATGATTTCCATTCCTCCACAACGTATGCTTCATGGGGTATCTTTTCCTTGAATTGCCCCAATTGATCAGAAGATAATCCAAGTGAGCTACTCTTTTGCAGGAAATACTAGAAACAATTGAATTTCGTGAAAGGCATGGATTTGAAGAACTGCAATGGAAACCTCAACAATAAGCTCTAATCACATTAATGTTAAAACAATAGCACGCCAGACAATAGCACTTCTACAAGTTCTTTTTTCATGTATAAAGACGAAATCATAAAATCCAAGCATGTATCTTTTACATGAACAAACTAATTAACATGCCCAACAGCAAACACAACTAAAATTTCAACGCAACACGAACCATAATAGTTGCGCTAAACTTTAATCGAACCAATGAAGCAGTTTACTGCCCATTACAGTCGTTCAGAACAAAAAAAAATGAAGTTGTTATAAACAATATAATTAACGGAATTCAATCACAAGTGGAACTTAAATTCTAGTTTTGAATATTGATTTTCTCTTATTTTCTTAGCATCCAAACAAGCAGAGATTCCAAAAACCCTAGCTACTCTAAACTTACAGAGTTGAGACTGATAGCTCTAGAAAGAAAACTTGCGATGAAACAAACAAACAAAAAAGTTAAAAATGAAATTAAGAATTGAGCACCTTGAATTTAAGAAGCTACTATGCTGCAATTTAACTTCCATGTAAATGTAATAGTTAGAAAGTCAGCGGGAAAATGTTTGCGTTTGGCACGCAGGAAAATTTGAGCGCAAGCGGATAGAAGGGTCTGTAATGAGGAAGAGAGGAGAAAGTTTTGGTGACGTGGCAGTAAGGTTTTTGCTTCTGGGTGACGTGGAGAAACGTCCGTTCACAAAAAAGAATGATGGCTCGGTCTTCCTGCAATCTACAAGAAAAAGAATGCATGTGGGTGTGACCATCCCATCCCGTGTATAGTAAATAAGGTGTCTGTGAATGGCAAGAGGATTCCAAGTGATTGGATCCCCGGTAGTGATCTAGCGTTTGCCACGTGGTATTAACATAGCCCTATAAATACTTCTTTTTTATATATATATTTCTTGTAGATCGTACTTCAGTTTTAGAACTAGATTAGATACGGGTGGACTTTTTTTTAATGAAAAAAGCTGATGTTATTATTTTAAAAAAATATATATGATTCCAATTATTAACTTAACTGAATTCAATAAATTTGATCTAATTTGATAATATAATCTAAAAAAACCATAGTAAATAATGTGAACAAAAAATATCAATAATTAATTATAAAAAATAATATGTTATTATTAAACTTGGAATTAAAAAAAAGAAAAACTTGTTAGAAAATTATCGTTGCTCCATGGTGGATGACACGCCAAAATGATTGATATATTTTTCCAAGTGTAGAAGTGTCGAAGTAATAAATAATCCAGCAAAACCAGGATCAAACCACAAAGAGGTTAACTATAATAATAATAATAAGAGGACTTTGAGATGTAAGATTAATGTGAGGATTAATCAAAGATAAAAGAAATTGTCAAGGTTAGAGGATCTACTAATAGTATTAGAAATAAATATAGTATAAACTTTTTTTATTAATCAACTGGAAACCACACACAAAGGAGGTTTCAATCGGATGATTTATCCTTAATAGTTCATTATAAATTTTTAACATGATCGTATTAATTATCTTATTTTAGTAACATCATACTTTTAAATATTGTCAAGAATTCATGATGTTAACTTATGTTAACAACAAATCAAGTTCCTTTCATAGCACAGGTGTGGGTTATACCATACGGTTGGCTATGAAAGTGTCAAGCATTTGTTGTACCCAGTGTTATGCAACACAAATATAGATTAACCATTTAACAAGTAAGGTATTAAGAATTAGTAAGATAAAAAGATAAGACATGTTAATAACAAACTTTCTTGGATATAAACATTGAAGTCCATGTTGAGTTTATATTATACATATTTTAACACCATTAGTGAAATTTTTTCACCTTGACATAATGAAGAAGATAAACATAAATAAACAACATAAGAACATAAGTATAGTAAAGGAAATGAAAATCATAAACAAGAGATTAAGGAAAATATAACATGAAATAAAACTTAAACATTACAAAAATATAAAGAAAGAAATAAAGAGCATGATCTTGATCTGAACAACCAAGATGCCTAAATGCATGCAAATGCCTCCTTTTATAGGTCAAAATTTAGAACTGTTGATTTGATGACTAATTGTTGAGTGGGTGACCACATCTTGACTTGGTGGTCACATCTTGACTTGGTGACAATCCTTATCTTCTTGTCTGAACAAAACATCATTGATAATGTCCGAATTTGAACCACCTGTACTCATGAAAGTTCTAGGAAATTGTCTCATCTTCCTAGGAAAAAACAATTAAGGTCATTTGAACTTCTAAAACTCGAGATATGGGTTGAACACTAAACAGTGTCTGGGCTGCAGAACAGATTCAGACTTCTCCATTCCTGCTATAATTTGGACTGGAAAATGGCCTTTTTAAATCTTGGACTCCATAAGAAATTTTTAGGCCTATGTCTTATCTTTCCATCCATATAAAACATATATAAATCCGAGATCTATAGCTCCAGATATGACCTAATTATCGAACAATGTTCTAGTTTGGACTGAACCATCATCTCTTTTCTAAGTTTGGCCCTCTCTTTGTCCTTTCAATTTAAGTACTTCAACTCATTAATTAATCTTTTCATTTATGTGATAGGCCTGCATTTAAGATGAATATTTACCATAAATTAAAGGTATCTTATATTACTAGATATGTTATTATAAAACATGCTTTAGTGAAGGAGTTATTGATACTTCAAGTGCGAAATGATGATATAAAACCTTGATAAAAATGCACTTTTAAGTACTAATCAGTAGACAATGCTTAGCCATTAAAAAGAGCTTATCGAGATGGTTTAAAAGTTATTGTGACAGGTTCCATGACGACACCAAGAGAGGCCCTATGCATTGTCAAAATAACAACCCATAAAAAAAAACTAAATAAAATATCATGAAATAAGCATATCATACTTATATTTAATTAATTAATTTAATATAAATGAAAAAACTCTAAAAAAAGCTAAATTCAACATAGAACGATAAATAAAAAGATCCTAGAAAACTCGAGTCATTACCAAAATTAGTGAATAATCCTATAGAAAGAAAATTAAAAAAATAATGGAGTTCAATCTCCAATTAAATAAATGATAAAAGATAAAACTAAAAACATGAGTTAAGAAAAAGGGGGGGAATGCAAGCCTAGACAAGTTTTCTAAGTATGATTTAGTCTTCTAAACTCATAACCCGTGACATTCTAAACTTGAACTCAATTTAAAAGTTTAATTTCCAACAAATTCAATGTTGAGGCATGAAATCAGAAAACAAATATATAAAAAAATTACAATTAAAATAATAAGGATCTATTAAAAAAATAAATAAATCTATTAAAATAACGGGGACCAGATCTGAAAGATAAAAAAAAAAGGGATGAAATAAAAAAAAAATCAATTTCATAAATCATCTCAAATAAAACAAATAATAATCAAAACAACAATGATAAATTATAAAGAAATACAAAATTAAAGGGTTGCTTTAAAATTTTACAGGATGAACGCGAAAATCAAGGATGAGAAAGGAAAAAAAAAGGGTCTCAAGTGCCAAACAGGAGGTTCATTTGGAAAACGTGTCATGCCAAGATGGAGGGGAAGCCTAGACAAATCAAACGTTGCCATAGAAGCCATTGTATGACCAGCATATGGTGTCTCATGTGCCTCCCAAATGGCACAAAGACAATCCATATGCACTAGCTAATTTTTTAATAATATTTATATTAACAAAGAGCCCCTCAACAAACCTAATTATTATTATTGTTATTATTATATGATAAGATACGAAGGCCTCTGAACTCAAGTTATAAAAAAATTGCCTTTAATGTCAAATGAGTTAACTATTTAAAAAATAAGATAAAGCTCTTAGAGCCGGCTTTAAAAAGTTTTGTTTTTAAAAGCGTTAAGTAATTTTATTGTGTTGAGAAATTATATAAAGACTTTTTTTCCCATCCAAATCATAAATGATTTTTTATCCATTAGAAAAAGACCCTTTTACCCCCTTGCAAGGCTTAATGATTTTGGAGTGAAAGGTAAAATCGTCACTTCATTATTGTAATTCATAGTACATTGCCTTATAGACCACAATGCACACACTAAGCACTTCCATATTTTTTTTAATGAGAGGCCCGCGCTTTGTCGCATACTGACTTTAATTTTTTAAACATAAACAAAATATTAAAGCGACACAAGCATTTCTTAAAAAGGAAAAACAAAATTGAGATTCAAGTCATTGTTTCCATTGGATTTAAGAAGATCAGTTAATTTATATGGCATGAATAAACAAAGCAACGACAATAAATAAAGTGAGAAAAAATTGATAAATTTTTTTTCAAGCAATGTTAATATTTTAAAAACAAAACAAGAAAAATATAATACCCAAGTCATTGATTTGAATATGTTCAATAAGATTAGTTAATTTAATAATATGATTAAAAAAACATCTATAATAAATAAAGTTACAAAAATTTGGCAATTATTAACTATAAAAAATGAGATGTCAATATAATACCTAGGAGAAGAAGAAAGAAAAGCTCGTTAGAGGCTTATCATAGCTCCATCAATGATACTGCCTTACCACCAACATATCATGAAGTAAGCATCTCATGTATATATTTAATCAATTAATTTAGTTTAATAAAAAAAATCTCTAAAAAATCTAAATTTAACAAAGAACGATGTATAAAAAGACTCTAGGTAACCCAGGTTGTTTTCAAAACCAATAAAAGTTTCTATAAAAAGAAAATAATAAATGTCAAATGATAAAATTGAAAAAACATAAGCTTAAAAAAAAACAAATCTAGGCAAATCTCATAAACCTAAGTTAATCTTTTAAAAATGCAATCCATTAAGCTTAATTTTTAATCAATTTAATACATAAGGATGAAATAAAGAAAAAAAATATCAATCAAAAAAATTATCAAAGTTAAAAATATAGCAATTAATAGAATGAGGATTAAGTCTGATAGGGAAAAAATAAATAAAGAATGATAAAATCATAAAAAAATTCTAAAAACCATAAAAAATAAAAAAATAAACAGCAATCAAAGTAATGTAGACCAAATATAACAGAAAAAATTAAAAAATAATGAAATTAAAAAAAAATCAAATTATATAAATCATTTCAAATAAATAAATAGTAACCAGAAGAATAAAGACTAGTTCTTAAAGAAAAACAAATTGAAGGGTAAGCATGGAAATAAATGAGGGGGGTGAAAAGAAGGAAAAAAAGAAAATGTTGTTAATGCTAAACCTAAGGTCGGTTGGCCACACGCACTACCTGGATATGTAGGGGCCACAGATATAATTTTAACACCGCCTTGAAAGCCACCATTTGACCTCCACAAATCACTGCACGCGCCACTCAAACAACATGAGAGAAATATAATGAACAAATTATTTATAAGTCAACTTGATTATAATAAAAAAATCATTTTAGCCCCCTACTAGACTCGGCATTTCCTCACCTTTTACACTTGTGTTTGCCTATGACTAAGTGTCTCCCGCACCTAAGAGGTTTTCCTCACTCTCACAAGTTGTAAGTAGGTGGAATCACACAAATACAAAGATAGCAAATCAACATATACAGAAAAAATTCCCAAATTTTATTAATCTCAACAATATATATATATATATATATACAGTCAGGTATGCATGTGCTAATCAGTCACATTATATTAAGAAAATACTTGAAAAGTTTAAGTATCTCAATATAGAGTAGGCTAATACCCCATTTGACTCTAGCATGAAGTTAAATGATTATTGTGATAAAATGGTAGCACAACTAGAATATATTAGTGCCATTGGAAGTCTTATGTATGATCATATATAACTTTTGTTATATACAAATTATCAAGATATACAAGCAAGCCAAATACAGATGATTAGAAAGCTATTGCAAGAGTTTTTAGTTATAAAAAAAATGATCAATTTGGGCTTATTTTATTCTAATGTTTTAGCTGTGATGGAAGGACATTCTAATGCAAGTTAGATAACTATTGGGTTGAGCATTTTAAGCATCAAATTGTGTATTTTGATTTTGATTTTTTTATTATTTTTTTTCGAATATGATCCTCACTCACTTGATTTTATTTTTATTTTGGATTCTGTTGTAAATTTTATGGACTTAAGAGTTTTCATTTTGCCCTTCATTTCAATATTGATTGTATTTTAGGCTTTGGTTTTAAATTTTTGTTCTTAGCACCCTTATCAAATTTTAATTTGTTTTTAATTTTATCATTAGATTTATAATCTTAGTTTTTTTTTTAATTTCACCACCCGGATTTACTGATATTTTTCTGTACCTTTTTATTCATTAATTTTTTTGTTCTGAATTGATCTTTCATTGTTTGGATTTCTAAGAATTGACCCGATAGTATTTTTTTTTTCGTTCTCTTTTTATAATATCAAGCTGATATTTTTTTAAAAAAATACATTTACAGCAATTTGTCATTGTTTTTTTTTTATATTTTTTTTAAAATCAGACCAGTCCGAAAGCTATATAGTAATAATCAAGTGGACTCGCACCGGCTCTATCCTTCCTCTTTCTTGTTTGCTAGTGGTTAAAGAAGAATGGTGGATGAACGTATAAGTTGCATTTAACATGTCTCTGTCATGGCTCTGCAACTCGTACTTATTGACGCCCATAACTCAACAACTAACATGCTACTCCCAATAATACCTTTTTTCTGGTTTTACAAAACCAGTATAAAGCTAGATTGATCATAAATTGGGGAAAGAAAAAGATTATATGTTTTTTTATATCTATGAGAGAACCCGCGTTATCGGTTAATTGCTGCATGGATTTAATAATTTATTAATTCAAATGTAAATATTCTTTATTGTTACTTCAAATAAAACGTCAAGAAATGGAATCCAAGACAAATTAATTCAATAAAATATTCAAAATTAAAAATATTATAATTAAAAAAATGAAAACCAAATATAATATAAAAACAAAGTGTAAAGATATACAATTAAAAAAATAATTAATTTAATAAATAGTTCAAAATCAAATACATTATAATTAAAAAATTAAAAATTAAATTTAATATAAAAATAAAATTAACTCAATAACTTATTCAATACCTCCTACATTATAATTAAAAAATCAACCGCGTCCGATCACACGCAAATCCAGAACAGAAACGGCACTTGATGACCGAAGTCTAAATAATACTGGCCCTCCATCTCAGGTTTCAAACAATCAATAATAAAATCTCCCCGTTGGACTATAATATATATTTCTTGATAAGTCTCCAAATGTCATTTTCCGCAGCTGATCTGAATCTAACAAGCAAATTATTAGCCAAGTTCATGTTGATCAATAAAGAGTTGGTCTTGTTACTTTTTTCTGCATTCAAGTTCGATCCCTTATATGTATATTTGTTATCCTTTCTGTGTCTTACTTGTCCATTAAATTTACGGGGTGTTCAGTAGACCTGTGAATTAATTGTAGTGCGTATAAACTGGTTTGAACATCCCGATTATCAAATAAATAAAGAGTTGGTCTTACTACTAATTCAAGTCAAGGGTCCATTAGATAGATTACTTTTAATCTTTGTATGATAAATTGCTCTTCAATTTATATATGTATATAAAAAAAATAAAGGGGAAGATAAATTCAGCATGCATATAGAAGACCTTCTATCCTTCCCTGGAAAAATCAATGGCGTTAGTGCTGGGGTATTTCAAACTTTTCGTATTGATTATTAAAATATTATCTAGGGATATACTTGTTTTTTATAATTTTTATGCACAGTAAAATAATTTAGTTATTTTTAAAGCTAGAATTTTTAATATCGACAAACAACGGCACTTCTATCCTTTTATTTTTCAAAACATAATAAAATGAAAAATTTACTCTTAAAATAAAAAAATTAAAACATGTATTCAGGGACCTTTTGGGCTTTTCACTAAATTGTTTTTTGTTATTACCAGTTTCGTTGAAGTAGATTTTTTTATACATGTTACTTCCGATCTAATAACTTAGATTACAAATTTAAAAATTTAACGGGGAGAAGACAATTTTTTTAGCTTATTTTCTATTATTGTTTCGTCATTCAACATCATCTTTTTAAAAAATAGTTGTGGTTTTCCTTGATTTTTTTTTTATTGGACCATTTTAATTTCATGATCTAAAATGTGAATTTAACAGGTTAATCCGAGTTAATTTGATTTTTATTGTTCATATTATTTGTCTATCATATTAACTCGGGTTGACTTAGATTAACTTGGATTATTTTTTTTATCCCCCTTTACCTAGTTTTACACTTCTATATCTAACCAAATGGAAATTGAACATCATCATTATTTTCCCGTTCTTGAAAAAAATCTATTTCCCAAGTTATTGTGACCTTTTTTTCTTTGTTTTTTATCCATCTATTATTTTATTTATTTTTTAATTATTTGATTAAAATAAAATCATTTAGTTGATCAATCAAGACCATATCCAGAGACATAAAAAATATATATATAAGAACACCAGCTTGCAATACTTATATATTATTTTTAGAAAGAAAATATAGACCCGAGACGTCATCCAGACACACATGAGTCCACACTACATGATTCTGGAAGTAAAACAGCATTTAATTCGAAAGTCAAAAGGGTTAGATGGTGTAATAACAGTCTTTTTGACGAGGAAGCATGAATGGCATTCCGTGCGTGGAGAAAAGGGTGCCCGTCGACAGGGACCCTCTCCCCCCATTCGCAAATTGATATAAAATATCTGCAAATAATACGGTGGCGTTCAAATTTCAACCTCACATGATCATCGTACAACGTCATAAATGACGGAGCAACTAGAAAAACGCTGCCTATAAAAATCCAATTTTCAAGACAATTTGACTATAGCCGGCACCAAATGGCGAAGCCCAATGACGATGGTTTGCAGATTTTCCACCATGGGCGCACGTCATGGATCAGCTCAATATACTTTTGTTTATGAATTCCTCTAATTATTTAGTAATCAATGTCGACGAAGAGATATATTAAAGAAATTAAATTCAATTAATTCAATCAACGTACGTACATTCTCCCTTTTTTTTTTTTTTATTAACTTGAATATTTGTATTAATTTCCATGTAAACTAATCTTATGGATTCTAAAATTAACAATCATATAAACTTATAATAACTAAAAATTTATAAGACTCAAACTGGTGATCTTTAAATAACAAATATAAAATCTGACCAGTTGAATTATTACTATTATAAATTTTAAGTGAAAAAATATTTTAAACCATCACCATCATTATAATTTCAAACAAGTTCTTTTTTTTTATTAACGTGGGTATCCAGGCCAGCTTGCGCGCACCACGACTAATCCCACGGCCCACTGAACATCCTGCAAGTCCAGTGAACAGGTAAGACACCGCGGGGGTGACAAGCATACCGCACAAGGAGGATCCAATAGAGATAGGAGGGGAACAAACTTTCCAGCTCCACTTCCATTGGGACTCGAACCGGAGTTCGAAGGAAGGAGAGCTGCCCCCTACGACCACTGAGCCACACACATGTTGGTATTTCAAATAAGTTCTTAGTATTATTAATGGTTGTATATTTAACATATGCATAATTTATTGGTGACGGTGATTTTATATGTCGGTGCATATACCATAAGTATAGTCACTTGTTTTTGTATTACAGTGAAATTTATTATTTGAAGGTATTAATTTGGAAAATAAGTTTTAATAATCTTTTGGAGTGAGTGACATGATAACCATTGGACACGTCTTGCATTAGTGAGAAAATGATGAACATGAAGTTGTCTAAGAGTCAAAAACCAATTTAATAATCCTAATTCAGCTGGATTGGATTTTTTGTAGGATCCATCTTGTGCCCCTTCACATCATTTGAAAGTTTACGAGATTCAAGGGTTACAGATATGCGAGAATTTACAGGAATTCAGCGACCTCGCTGCCAATCTTTCCATTTTCTCTTGTCCATGCTATTTGAAAACACAATTTCAAATATAATTTTAATTAATATTTTAAAAATGTTATTATAATATATTTTTTTTAAAAAAACATTTTAAAAAACAGTATCTACAACACTTCTAACCAAACATGCACTTAATCCCTCTTGTTTACAAAGCTAATCGGCTATGCTAATATTGTTCCATGAATTATGATTTTAATCCTTTTTCTTAGCCTAGTTTCTTCATCAATTTTATATTTTTTTAATTGTTTTATTTTTGAAAAATAGAAAATAGAAAAAAATAAAAAGGTGATCAAAAGTTTAATCAGGATAGAGGTACTAAGAAAAATATTAACCAAGAATGTTGTACGCTAGTTTAATTAATTTTCTTACAATCTAGTTTTGATAAATAATAAAGATTGAATTATAGAAACAATTAACACACCGATTTATTAATTTATCTATATCCACTATTTAGTTAATAATCAAATTACAGCCAGATAGAGCTCAATAGGAGGTCAAACTAATCCTTAACAATAAAGCATGTGTACATATTATTTTAAAAGACCAGTAACACCTAGTTTTCAAAGAAATGGGATTAGTAATCTTGATATCGTTTCTTTATCTAAAGAAAAATTATAAAAATACAAATATAGTAACTTGTTTTTGAAGGGGAACGGAACCAAGAGCCTAAGGTTGTGTTCCTGTTTTGTGCCTTGTTTAAATTAATATTATAGTTTTTAAAATTTGGTTTGACTCCATAAATCAGGTAAAAAAAATATAAAAATATATAGTTTTTTTTATTATTAACGTTGGTGTCCGGGTCAGTTTACGCGCACCTTGGCTAATCTCATGAGTCCTGAAATTACCGATTATATAAGTTTTTAATGACTTTAAAGTTTGTAAGACTCGAACTAATAATCTCTAGGAAGCAAACTTAAAACTTGATTAGTTAAATTATATCCCCAGAGATTATAAAAATATATAGTTAATATCATAGGATGTTGTCCTGTTCAGTTACCAAGACCAGCAGCAACTAGTTTTCAAAGAAATGGAATTAGTAATCTTTGATATCGTTTCTTTATCAAAAGAAAAATTATAAAAATACAAATATAGCAACTGGTTTGTGAAGGGAAACGGAACCAAGAGCCATAGGCTATGGTCCTGTTTTGTGACTGGGTTTGAATTTCATACCATATTTTAAAACCGGCTTCACCCGACTGGTTAGGTATAAATAATAAAAAAACAACAACTTAATTAACTTAAGATTATAATTCGTTGATTATTTATTTATTTATTAACAAAAAAATTGTTTTTTATTAAAAAATAGAATCGATCTGGTGACCCGATTAAAACCTACCAGCCAGTTAAAGCCTGTGATCTGAACATTAAACCGAGTTTATTACTGGGTCGGATTTAAAACCAATGGTTCAAACAACTCGGAAGGAATGCCATTTCCGTTAAAAAAGACAATATTAGGGGCCTTTAACAAGGCATCAAGTACACTCCTTAAAAAAGTCCTGTATAAAGTGAACAAGTCGAGTGGCTACTACACTCAAATAACCACCCCGCACAAAAACCTTTTTTAAAGTATTTCCTTGTAAGGAGGAAAAAAAAAACACAATACATGTCTCTCTACACGCAACCACCGTGTTCCTCCAGCACCGCAACAACCACCGTGGAACCCTCCATTGCTACCTCAATCTCCACCATCCACCCGGATATCCTTCAAGCCCACATCCTAAACCGACTAGACGGCCTCTCCTTGGTCTCCACCGCATGCACTTCCACCGAACTAAATTCACTAGCATCCCAACAAGACTTGTGGACCAACATATGCCACTCCATTTGGCCCTCCACTAACACGCCACGTATACGCGAAATGATCTCCCGCTTACCCAGCGGCTGGCGCTCTCTCTTCTCTGAATGCTTCCCTCTCACCACAGGCCCCCGGGTAAATCCCCCACGAGACCACGACCATCCATCAGAACTGATCTCAGCCGTCGATATTCATTACAAAAATAAGCTGATTTTTTCCAAGGATGTAGAAACAGAGACCTCAAGCTCGTGGTTTTTGTGCTCTCCCTTCAGAATCGACATGCTTGATCCGAAGGACTCGTGTCCGACTCCCATACCAAATTCAGGTTCTGAGGAAACATGTCGCGATCTGGCTGGTGATTTGAGTTTGAGCTGGATATTGATTGACCCGACCCGTTTACGATTGGTGAACCTATCGAGTCACAAACCGGTGTCGGTTCAGAGGCATTGGCTGAGCGGCGAAGTGCACGCGCGTTTTGCGACAGTGTTGGCGGCAGGAGATAGAGGATCAGCATCAGAGAGTGTGCAGTGTGGGATAGTGGTCACGTGCGGAGGGGGAGCCCAAGGAGGGGAGATGCACGTGAGGGGAGTGAGCTTGCAAGTGGAGGATATGGATGGTGTTTTCTTAAACGGAAAGGGTAGTTTGGGTGTTTTGAATACGGGGTTTGAGGGTAAAAAGGGAATGAGCGGGAGGAGGGAAATGGAGGGACGGAAAAGGTACGAGATGTTTTTGGAAATGAAGAGGGAGAGGAGGGAGAGGAGGTTGAAGAAGGAAGGGGCTTTGGACATGCTGTGCGTGTCTTTCGGGGTCATGGCTCTTGTCTCTCTTGGGTTATTTCTTCTGCTGAGATGAACTTCGATCTTAATTTTCCCAGGTTGTAAGAGTTGTAAAGGAGGAGGTGTCGAGAGAGAGAGAGAGAGAGAGAGTTGAAAAAAACACTCCTATCAAACAAGTTTACAGGCGATAAAATTGTTATTCTGTGACACTTGTCGGCGGAGCCAAGCAATTAATTAGACGGCCGAGGGGATGTGGAGATGCATAGTTCTCATTTGCTAAAAGCTGCGTTGCATGTATTAAATTAAAACTCATTTCAATAATATGGTCTGGAATTAAGTTCTTGTCAATAGGCCGGAGCAATTTTGCCGGCTCGAAGAACATCGAAAATGACAGAAACGTGAGGAGTTAACGAGTATGGGAGCAGCACAAAGAATGCCGGATGCCAATACCTCTGGTTGTTGATTCACGAGGAAATGCTTCCCTTAATTTTGTCATCCCTGAAAGAATAGGGGTACAAATGAAAAAGTCTACAACAAAGAGGATCAAAAACATGATTGAAACAAAGAGGTATTTTTTTAAAAAAAGATTACAATGATCAAACATTCAAAAAGTATATCTTTTCAAATAAGCTCTGATATTCTTTCCTTGTAGTTGTAGACAAAGTAATGGCGAGAGCTCAATTAAGCTCTGTTGTGCTTGAATGCTCGTACTCACCGCAAATAGAAATGGAATTATAGAATTCTGTGCAATTTCTTTCAATAATTACGAGGTTAACGGTGGAATTTGTGACGTCGGTAATTACCGACACAATAAAAACAATAAAAGAATCCATCGACAATAAGACACCATAATACGTTTCATTATATTTTGATAGAAATACAGATACAAATATTTTATCATCATTTTTCATTGAAATCTAGTTTATAACTTCTTACCAGGATTTATATAAATTTGTTATTTATATTTGTATATCATATCTGATTTTAAAATCCATATAAAAATATAAAAGTTTCTTTTCAACCATGATAAGTTAAATAAAGTATAACTATTTAGAAATTGTATATATATAATATTTCAATGAAATATAATTTTCAAATAAATATAATTTTGATGTGAATTATAAATAATTTTCTTGTACATGATATAGTTTTGGATTGGAGCACATATGAAAAATTAAATTATCTATACTACATGAAAAATAATAAAATCTTTACTTTAATAAATAGTGGTAAAGCTTTTTTTTTTTATTGTTATTGAAGATTCTTGCTAAGTCAACATCGATACATAAATAATAATAAAAACTTTTTATAAAGTTGAAAGGTATGTTGCATTACTAGTACTTTGATGTCAAGTCATTATCGATTCATAAATAATAAAAAAGACTTTTTGAAAAGTAAAGCTGAAAGAAATGTTGCATTACTAGTACTATCAGTTGAAGAATTGGATGGTGTAGTTTTGTAGAACGAGAATATTGTATTTGTTTTTTATTTTGATGTGGTGTGACTCGTAATTGAATAAAGCAGAGTATTTTTTAAAAAAGCTTTTTAATTGGAAGACTAATGTCATTCGATATAATTTGAATGTTATGCATATCAAAAACAACATATTTGATAATATTTCTAACACGGTTATGAACGTGAAAGGAAAAAGAAAAGATAATATGAAAACTAGAATGAATTTAGCTTTGTATTATGACAGATGGAAAATGAAGCTTTTTAATAATAGGTTATATGTCGCAAAGCCCTAACCACATTTACCTTATATAAAAATGCATTGTTTATTTATTTATTTATTTTTTATCTATGAATGACTTAAGAGTTCGTGATTTATTGATGAATGTGTTTTGAACATAACAAGATTTGTGAATTTAGAAAAATGTATATTATATGAAACGAAGAGTCGTGATTTTTATATGTTTATACAAACACTTATTTCATTGCTTATAGAGATTTATTGCAAATATATATATATATATATAATACACTCAGGAAGATTAATCATTGTTTTAGAGATATTTGCTCGGACAAATTATACACCCATCATATGGAGTAGCTTGATATGAATATTATTGAGACTATATAAATTTAAAATGATTTTCCTTCTTTATTCTCCGACTCAATGGAGCACTTATTTATATATTTATCATATGAGGTAAAAGTTAGAGATCTTGTGCAGTATAAATGGATATATCTACTTAAAATGTTAGGAATTACATACTTTTAAGCAATTATCTATCTTTTTTTTTTAAAAAAATATTCCATTATTCAAACTCTATAAATTTCCTTAAATATACTTGTTTAACCTTAAAATAGGTTAACAAATCACATGCTGAGACTTTAATATATAAAGCATATATTATATATTGAAGGCATATAATGGTGGTGAATTGTGGTTGAGAGGAAATTTATCCAAGTTTTACCATCCTGGATGGCCATTATCAAAGAATAAAATAATAATAAAATATTTGACAAACATTGAATTAAAAAAATAATAATTATATAAAGCAAATAATTATATATTATTTAATTACATGATGAATTAAGGCCTTTTGTTTGGTAAATTAATTTTATAGTTATATAGTTTTAAATTATTTTCTTTTATATTCTTATATAGACTGAATCCATTAACTTTTTTAAATCATCAATTATTGTTATTCAATTGGTGGATGCCGGTATACAAGTTGAAATAACGAAGCAGCTTTCTTAACTTGCAGATAAAGGAGCACTCGAGTTTTCTTTGAACCTTTTTGTTTTTCATTCACTTGATTTCCTATCAATTCTGGAAAAGATCAATTTTGATGACACCTTTAGCATTAGAATATGCATACATAAAGGTAATACAAGTTGATTCAACACTTAGCTATATATATATATATATAGATCCGTGCTCAAACTATCATTATTCTTAAATTCAGCATCTGGTAGCTCACAAGAACTTCTATTTGCAGGCAGGCAAATCTAATTCTACTCTATTCTAGAAAGAACAGCCTATCCACTGGTTTGAGTGTGCAGGTATTTGATTCAGGTGTAGCATGTTGTCATGCATTTGGAATCGCCAAATAAATTTCATCACTTGCACTAGAGAACGAAATGCCAAGATTTAACTGGGATATAACTTGCAAGTATCTAAATCTTCCTGCAAATGACATGAAATTATACCCTCGTAGTTCAACTCTCAGATGTTGTTGGTTCAGGAGGTCCTCTAGCAATTGGTATCCCACCACCAAAATTAGTTTTGGGCTTTGCGTTTTGCACATAGATGACTCGACCATTCAGTGCCTGCAATACATTTTACTTGTTATTCCTGAGATTTTGAGTTCAATACAAAATGCAGAGAGGAATCCAAATTTACCTTCCCATTCATCTCATCCAGAGCTTTCTGAGCTTCATCTTCAGATGCATAAGTTACAAAACCAAAACCTTTTGATCTGTCCAAGTCTCGGTCCATCACAATTTTAGCTGGCAAAGGAAAAGGAATGTGAACTAGGACCGATCAAATAATCCATGCTTAGAGATTTTATCGCAGTGAACTTCAAAATACCTTCAACAACCTGACCATATTGAGAGAATGCTTCTGATAATCCATTCTCTGTGGTGTAAATTGACAAGCCTGCAACATAGCACATCGGAAGGAAGAAAAGAAAAATTCAATTAGTTTTGGAGAATTACAGCCACGCTAAATATCCATGGCCAACTAAGTTGCATAAAGATATTTGCAGTTCATATGTACAATGACAGTCTTTGGCATGTTAAACTTGTGAAGAGATATAAACAACAACTACCATCCAAAACTCCATCAGTCTTCAGCAGTTTCTATTTAGTTTACCACAGAAGAAACCAATACACGTCCAAAACCAAAACCAAAGCCAGCCAACCCACCTTAGATTGGTCTGGTTGAATTTTTTTACCGGTTACACCCAAACAACTCGCATTCTAGACATTCTTAATTTACACTAGCCTTTTATAACAACCTACTTTCCCACTATATCAAAAAACATCTTAGAATATACAAAAGTTTCGGCAAGCTAGTCTGCTATATATATATATACTATGGGAAGAACTTAACTATCCCAGTCATGGAACTTCTTTAGTACTACATTCAACATTATGTTGCCATAGCAGCACATAAGAGGAAGTATTTTTAATAAGAAAAATATCAAGTTTCCCTACCATCAACTCTGCTAGCTTATTGTTGAAAGACTGCTTACTTCCCCCACCACAAAAAAACCATGAATCTGATTGTGTTATTACTTAAATTAAAACGATCTGGGAAATTATTAAAGTGTTTCTTGGCCGAAACTAAGCAATGAAGTGTCAAGATTGAAGCAGCCAATGGATGAGCAAATTGTAAGATTTTTGTGGCGGGGATGGATGACAAGTTGATAACCCAACAAAAAGGTTTTTTTTTTTTTTAAGGAAGAAAAATAGAACATAGAAATAATCATCCATCAAATTAAAAATCAAGAAACATAGCCATGAACACACTCCTAAGACAAGTAGTTTTTAGGTTCAGACACTTTTACAAACCATTGAACGAAACTGATGGATCAGACAAAAAAAATCCTTTAGAAACACTCTACTTATTCAATCTGATGCTTTCTAACATAGAAAGAAACGATAAATATCAAGTTTAAAAGTGTTATCGTCGTGTAGTAGAAGAGAAGAGAGTAGAGCAGAGTACCTCCAACGAAGAGTTTAGTGGTTATGCCTCGCTGCCAAATGAAACAGGCAGTTGGAGCAGCAGCAAGTTTAGTACGAATACTTAAAAGCATAAAGCTTTTCTCTCCTGCGATTCTTCTAAGTGCAGCGGCCATTTACCAAATCCCTGCTTGTCTTTGTTTTTGATATTTTGGGGAGGAGTGGACGGCTCCAG
Organism: Populus alba x Populus glandulosa; assembly: GCA_033617975.1. Taxonomy (NCBI): domain Eukaryota; kingdom Viridiplantae; phylum Streptophyta; class Magnoliopsida; order Malpighiales; family Salicaceae; genus Populus; species Populus alba x Populus glandulosa. The sequence goes on from CM066148.1 coordinate 21,437,482, forward strand.
GTTGAGGCTGTTACTGCGAGGAGGGTTCTGTTTATATAGTATGCCCTTCTGGGTTGGGAGGACTTGCTAGTTACGAGCATGTGTTTGACAGCCCAAGTTGGTGGGTGTTTGTTTGAGTTGGACTTGGATCCTCTAGTCCATAGCCCTATTCCATTATCCATTCCTCTCGTTTTCTCGTTTTCTTTCACCACTCATCAAATTCTTTGTTATTATGGTGGAAAATATATTTTTTAAAAATATATATTAAAATAATTTTTTATTTTAATATTAGTATATTAAAATCATTAAAAAAATATCAATTTGATGTTTTTTCAAAGCAAACATACTCTTAGAAAGCACTTAGAAGTAAAAGTTACCACATTTTCAAATGAATTTGTGTGTCTATTAATTATTAATTAATTAATATTAAAAGAAACTAAGTTTTTACCATAGCTCAATATACAAAATAATGTGGAATTGAACTTGTTGATTTCTTCCAGCTAGCTTAATATTGAATTCTTGTGATGTTGAGGGAAAAACCTAGAGTTGCCTGAATTGAAAAATACAATTTTAATTTATTTATTTATAACAATTAAAGTTTTAAAGATCAATTTTAAAATTGAAACAAATATTCAATTTTTTTTATTTTTTTTTATCAAATTACAAACTAAATGTTCAACCTCATTTAAGTTTTTCCCTTTCAAGTATTATTGAATATGGGATTGAGCTTGAAGATTATTTTTTTTTATTATTGATTTTGGATTATCACGATGTTCAAGGTGTCGCGAAAAAATTTAAAGGCTTGATTTGATAAAATAAAATGTAATTTTACTGATTTGAAACAATTAAATATTTAAAGACTAAATTTAAAATTAAAACAAATATTCAACTTTCTTTTTATACAAATCTAGGGATTGAAGTAGAGAATTGTTTGACAAGTATAACATAAGTGTAACTTGTAAAAGATGTCGTTGTAATATGGTGGTGCATAGAGCTTCCTCATGATGAAAAGGTAGCCTTATTTAGAAAATATTTAGAACCGGGATATAAATCAATTATTTTTTATTTTTTATTTAAAATTAATTATTTTAATAATATTTTTAAATTGTTTTTACATGCTAATATTAATATAATTTTTTAAAAATAAAAAATATTATTTTAATATATTTTTAAATAAAAAAACATTTTAAAAAACAAATATAACTAGACTCCTAATCACACTAAGGTACACACCCTCCTAGTGTCATTAAAATTGTATGGACAAGAACTTTCTCCTGAGATAGTGCATGACTACAATGAGAATCCGATGTGGTTTTAGCAACTTATTCTTTTCTCTTTGATCTCCTCAATTTTCGTACTTAACTCGTTCCAAATTATATTTACAGGACCATAAAAATAAAGCCACCATTCTCTACTTGCAGGGATCAAACCACAATCTTCAAATAATTAGAAAGAAAAAACGAGATCGTGGAAGTCGAAAACTTCATTTCTCACAGCTTGTCCTTACTGGCTTACTACTACACATCAAGACATAACCAGTACAGTCCTACTAGAGAACCTAAAGAAACTGACATCACAAGCACTTTGCTCAACTTCTGAGGCGTTTTCTATTCCTACTGTTACAACATTACATTGAACGAGAGAACCCATTCCTTTAGACCAACCATGAGCTATACCCCCATTATTTCCAAGGACCAAGAGCTGTACAGAGAACTCATGTTACAACCCTTCTGTATTTGCCACAAGAGAAGGTCACTGTGTCTCTTCAATACCTCATGGATGGTGCACCTTCAGCAGTGCTTGATGAAACATGTCAATGAATTGATCATCCTTGCATAAGAACAAATCAACAAATAATAATTTAGACAGATGCTCACTTCTCTCTTTTCTTACTTCCTTTTTTTCTCAAAGGAAAAGGAGAAATCAATAATTCGAAAATCGCTGAGTATCCAAGCAAAGTAGTGGCTTTTAAAATTTAAACATGAGAGAATAGGTGGTTCTTTTACCCTGCACAGATACTAAACGTACAATCTTACATTAAATAAGCAAGCGAATGACATAAAGGGGAGATGTAAGGATAAGAAAAGGATCAAGTACCTGAATAAGCATCAGAAGTGCATCACGGACTTTGTCTCTGCTAATAAGAGGTGTAGTGCCAGTTGAACTAGGAGTAAGAGATGGTGGTGGTGTGGGAGGTGGGAAGGGTTGAAGCATTGGAGTGCCATATGGTCGTTGCAGATTCAGGGGAGGCTGAAGTGCATTAGCACTAGTAAGTGGTGGGGAGATAGGGGGTGGCAGCAATACAGATGAGGAAGGAAGGGGTGCAAAAAATGAGGGCTTCACAAGATTAGTGACATGACTGCCACTGCTGATTGGATCGGGAGTGCCATGGATGGTTTTTGAGGTGGGCAAAGATGAAAGAGGAAGAGAAGGTATTTGTGGAACTAGTGGAGAAGGCATCACAACACTAGGTGTATGGGAGGATAATGGAATGGTGGGAGAAGGCTGATATGGCTGTCTTGAATTTGCTACACTAGAAGCAGTACTTCCAATATTCATGGCTGTCTGCAAGAATAGTATCGAAAACTACTTAGGCATGTTAAAAAAAAAATATATGGTTAAAGTACAGAAAATTTAGCGAAATCAGACTAGAAAAGCATAGAAAGCAAGCAATAATCGGATTGGTGGTTAAATTAGTGCTGGATAATAATTATTACTATTACACTGATAGCACTAGAAACTCAATCAACAAAAGGGGATCACAAATTCGGCATTTGACAATAATGCAAGTGTATATTCAGGCATGGGATTGATAGTTTTCAGTAGAAAACATGCAAGTTTGAAATGAACCAACCATGTAAAGTATCAAACTGACAAATGGAATCCTAAATGGCACCATAGCAGAATTTACAAATATATTAATTGGCAAACAAAGTATAAAATATAAAGAGCAGTTCTCCACAGTGTGTACGTGAAAAATAACTCTTGAGAATAAGCAAAGAGGGCACTTACACTAAAGAAGTTCTCAAACGAAGAATCTTCAGTGCTATCGTTGGCAGCAGAGGCAGTTGATGATGGTTCCAAGGGACCTTCAAACACTGACATATTTGGGACTGCTTCAAGCTCCTCATATTCACTAAGTGATATACAGTTTGTGCAAACAATAAGTTAGATGACATGCTAAAAAGTCCATTTTCTCAATCAGCATAACTAAACAACAAATTGATGATTCAACATCAGCAATCACAGTTACATGTTTATATCGAGTTTTTAAAATTCCAGAGCAACATCCAAATGCACCATCAATTTTGAAGTCATGAAAGCTTGAGGAAAAAACAAACTGATAATATATGAGGGAAGCGATCATGGAGATGCACTCTCATTTATGTTCATAAAAGAAGAATTTCCTAATTTTACCAACATAAAATGTTTCTTGATTATTTAAAAATCACTTAACAATCCACGTTGATTCTTTTCATAATCAACCATGTTAAGATTCCCATATCCAATCCCAACCAATTCTTGGTTGAGCTGAATTAAAGGCTATATTCACATAGAAATATTCTAACAACAGTAATCATATCATGTGTTAAATTTAAACACCATTCAAATCAACTATACAAGATATCCAATAACTAATTGCAGATGACTCAATTATACGAGAACAAAATACCTTTTGCCTGAAGCTACTTTTGGTTTTGCAGGAACCTTTGAGTAAGCATTAAGGATCCTGTAAACAACAATAAAATCTAATTAATATATCCACCTAGCTACTAATAATGCAAACAGCACCTAATCATTCACTCAAAACCCAAGCTCTAAAATCTATTAGGGAATTTAGAATATTTAAGTAAACATCAAACAAAATCTAACTAAATAATTTGTCAAAGTAGAATTAAATTGTATGTACCTAGTAAAGAGGTTGGCAACATCCTCACATTCACGCCGATTGTAAAACCAAATACCATTAACTTCTTGAGATTGATTCCGATACAACAAATACGGAGCTTGAACTTCATACTCAAAATCCCCCAATAAATTCTCCACTAAGTTTTCTGCTCACAAAATAAATAAATAAATAAATAAATTCAAAAACCCACCCAATTGATAACATACAAAAAAAGAAGACAAAATAGAAACCTGTGTTTCGCCGGTTCATTACAATAAACTGAAACCGCGGTTGAGTATTCCTATAGAAAAAAAAATCAATATAATAATAATTACAAAACACAAAAGAAATAATTAATTCAGAGTACCTCTTGACTACAAAGAGAGATCCTTCGACATCCTTGCGGCTCTGAAATCAGAAACAATGAAATTAAGAAATCAAGAATGATAAAAATCAAACATCAGATTCGAATATAATTGAAAAAAGAAGAAGTAAACAAGCCCGCACGTACCCACTGATTGGTTTCGATATTGAAAGCGTAAAAAGTGACATGCGCGGCTGTGATTAAAATCTCTTCGATGAAAGGATCCATTCGCTGGAGTACAGTGAGATTGAGCATCTTAGTGCTCTGTTGATCCAGATTTGGCATCAATTTCCCTGTCTGTGACATTTCCTTCCAACCCTAACTCAAACGATCAGATTTTCCTTTCGATTTTCCCGGGAAAAGTTGTAGTTTTCAGTAGTAAAAGAGAGCAAGAGCGAGAAGGAAGAGGGGAGACGCGTGTGGGGCTCGGCCGTGACTTATGAATTTTGACAGTGAAGAGACGGTACACTCCACTCCACTCTATGTTTACTTTACTATTAATTATTATTATTATTATTAATTAAAAAAAAACTAAAAGGGCGGTGAAATTCCTATAGCGTTGATCACTATTCTTCCTGACAAATAATTATGGATTATAACAGTATATTTTTTAATTTGATTTTCCAATTCTTATTTCATATAATTGAATCATTTTGAATCCAAATTAGAATCTAATGGTGTATTTTTTTAAAAAAAATTAAATTAAAAAACAGAGAAGAGTGGAAAAAACAGTTACAATAGATGATGATTTTAAAATTTTTTTAAAAACATAATTTTAGTTTTTTATTTTTTATTTGTTATATAACCAGTTCCTTTAATTTTTGAAAATTTAATTTATGTACTAAATTTTATTTTTTTGGAATAAAAAGAGGAAAATGCTCACCAGATTATAGCGTGGAGAGAAAAGTTATTGTTGGTGACGATTCCAACCAACAAAACATTTAATTTTTGTGCCAAATAATTTTATATAATGAATTGAGTTCAAATTAGATGTTTTTTTTTAACTTTGAAAGTGCCTAAAAAACATATCTGAGCTTGGAAAAGATTTTGATTTTGGGTTTTGAGGTGGGTGTTTTGCATTTCTGGAGGCCAAATATTGATTTAATAAGGTTACTAATGTGTTTTCTTGGAATTTTTAATCAAAAATAGGTTGAAAATAAATTTTTTTTTTTCGACTACTAAAGTGGCTAAAATTTGAGAAATTCCATACAACATGTTATCTATTTTCTTTCAAAAAAATTTATTATCTGTCCTGTTAACTTAAAATAAAAATAAATTAAAGGTCCTCGCATGAGCCCTTTCTTGATGGGTCTAACGCTTGGCCTGATTTATTAAACCCAGCAACACCTGGTCTCATTATTGTTGTATGGCTAGAACAATATTAATAAACATTCTCCCGGGAGAGTTATAGGGAATATGAAGGAGTTGAAGTATTTATTGTGGGGGAGGTCAATTAATCTTTCATGTCCCAAGGTTTCAAGAAGTTGGCCATGAAAAGAATATTTTAATGAGGGGTATGAAAAAGAAATGAATCAATATTTGTTCAGGTATCTAAAAACAACACCATTGATAAAGTTGTTAAAGATTTTTAGAATGGATTGGGTTTTCCATTATCATGTTTAAGCTAGAATATGATGGGCTTGAATATATGCTTTTCTCTTTAATCTTAGTTGTTTTTCAAAAAAGGTTTTTTGTCAAAACAACTGATCATCTGATATTTAAGTTAATAGGATGTAGAAGAGAAAAATATACAAAAGTATAATTTGCGGTCCTTTTTGTGTTATTGATGTATAAGTTGGTGATTGGTAATGGCACTGGAGAAAATAAACATTGGCAAGAAAACAAGTGCTTGTCCTGCATAGGAAATTTGATGTGTGCCTAGTTGGGTATGCTCGACATGGACATAAGGGAGTTGTTGCTCACCATTTCCATTTTATTTAAAGCTTGCTTCTTTTATACACACACACACACAACTTTTTATTAAAAGCCGAGAAGAAAGTTGTGAGAAGCAGAGGAACATTATATAGCTGGTCCCCAGCTCAAGCAGCAAGTTGACCAGATAACATCAACTATTCAATTAGCACTTAGAAGGGACTTTCTTGAAAATAATTCTCTTAGCAAACTTTTGAGTTGTGCTATGTACCTTGTGGCTATATAGATGATGAGCTCTGTGTGCCTGATACAAGGGCTCTAGAACTTCCTTTGAAGCATGGCTAATTCTCAATTTAAAGATGCTTAACAAGAATTTGAAAGTAGGTTCACATTTTAATTCCGAGGGAGGAATATTTTCTGGGATTATGATTATCTCACCTTTTGTAACTAATGTTCAACAACTCCTCCTTTGTCTTAAGCAAGGCAATTATATTTTGATTAAAAGTTTGTATCTAAGACTAGTTGTTGTTGTTGAGAAAATAGAGGTTAGCTATGTAGGTTTTTAAGTTTATTGTTATAAAGGTTGCTTTTTTAAATATTTTTTATTTGAAAATTTGTCAAAATAAAAAATATATATATATATATTAAAAAATTTATTTTTGATATTAATACATCAAAACAATCTGAAATCACTAAAAAAATAATTTGAAATAAAAAAAATAAAAAAAATTATTATTTTTTAAAATATTTTTAAAATACAAAAACAACCAAACTCCTATAATTTTATATTTAGTATTTCTGTTAACGCAAATAGATAAGTCAATTTTGATATAATTTGTTGGATAGATATTAAAGTCATTTCTATTTGCTTTCTTTTGATCTCATGGCTTGGAGAGCTATTTAAGTAATTTGTGAAATTATAATTTTATAATAAGCAATAATGTTTAAACTGTAAATCCAAGCATATTCACAAGTGACACAGCTATATATATAAAAACACGTCAATTTTCATTGTAATTATCTCTTATTCTCTTACATCACTGCAAATCACACCATTACTCTCACCATTATACAATAAGAGCACTGACAATAACAATGATAACAACAGCATAAACACCAAACAAGTCCAGAGATAAAACTTAACGAGTTTTACTCTTTTTCTCTCTTAATGCCTTCGCAGAGCGAAAGCTGACAGCACAATCAAAAACACGAAGATGACAACAGTGAGGAATGATGCCACCACAGCTCCACTGACTTTCTGGCAGAAATCACCATACTGTGAACAGATAGCAAGCCAGTTTGTGTTTGAGTTGCCATTGTGAGCCAAGTAGACTATGGCAGCAGCTGCAGCCCCGGCAGCAGTGTTTAGGGTAAGTGCAACCTGAAAAAAAAGAAAAAAGAATGGGGGGGGGGGTTAGAGATTTTCTTGTTAAAACGAGTTGAGAAATTTGGATTTCACAGCGAGATGTTAATTATACAACATTTAGAGAGCTTACAGCGTCCAAAATAATCAGCAGGAGCCTTGGTCCAACTGCATGTGGGCGGACAATAGCTACGACGGAGAATGGAAGGGAAAGGACCAGGTAGCCACCAACTATTGCGATTGCAATGACGAAAAACCTGAAAACAGAGATGCCGTAGAATTTCTGTAGAAATCTTCATGCCTTCTAAATAGGCGTGTGTTATTGCGTGTAAGAATTCAGTGCATATTATACTATCTAGCAACAGGTTAAAATCACATACTGGAAAGTGGGAAGATCATCATAGCTAGCTTGGAACTGGAAGAATTGAGTGAAGAAAGGAAGGGTTTCACCACTAGTTCCCATGGCGGCAGCAGCAGCTAGAGCAGTCGCTATAGCAGCTAGCCTTAGAATGAGGTCAAATATGGCAATCCCCTTCCTGTATCCTCCCTTTGCATTCCTGGAAACAGCTATGAGAGGTGCTTTTCCTTTAGCAACAGAGCTGGACTCTGGGATATCAATTGCTGCTGATTCACTCTTCATTTTCGCTCTTTAGAGAGAGTGGAGACCTGAGGAAGGTTGTTCTATGAGGGTTAGCGAGCAAAGACTCGGAGTTGCTGTGAAGTGATTGGCTGGATGGATGAACCTTATATAAGGAAACGAGCTAGAGTTGGCTAGAAAAAGTCTAAACCCGAGGCTAAGAGGAGTTGTTGCTAAACATTTTCAATTCCATATGATCAGGTTCTATAAGAAAGCAAGTAGAAAGGTGATGGCCATCAAGGTTAGTTAGCCCATGGCCATCAAGGTTAGTTAGCCCTGCTTCAAAAAATGAAAGTCTAACAACTCCATTAAATCATTTGTGTGTGTCCAGGATCTTGAATTCTTGATAATCAGCGGTAGCCATTGTGCATGGAGATGATGTTATTGTGATATAATATACCTTGGCTTGTTTAGATTGAAAGATGAGAAGAAGAGGGGATCTATAAAAGAGCCTGGCGTAAATTTTAATTAATTACTTAATTTTCCATAACTAAGAAGTACAAATATTTGCCGCTCACTCCAGATCTATACCCAGTTTTTTTTTTTTTTACTATTTTTTCTTGCTAGCATGTTTTCAGAAAAAATATTAGTGAAATATATGATTCTGTTTAAAAAAATAATATAATATAATATAATATATATATATATATATTATGATTGAAAACATAATATTTAAAATAACAATATTTAAAAATTATAATTAAATGGGATGTTAAAAAAAAGAGAAGAGAAGAGAAGAGAAAGAGAAAAAAGACACTGATCATTTTTTTATATAATTTATCCCATTTCATTACTTAGACTATAGGTTTGATGGGTTGAATTAATTTCTTTTATGGTCATTATTTTTTTTAAATTTATTAACTTTTATGTTATGTCCTTCTATGTTAGATTATTTTAAAATTAAGTTTTATAATATTTTTTTATTTTTTTTTTATTTGTGTTATTTCACTCACATGATTTGAGACACAGAGTTTAACTGGCTTGTTTTGTTTGCTTTGTGTTTATTTTTTTTGTCTTGCTTTTGTATTGACCTTTTTTAAATTTTATTATTCTACTTTGAATTTTGTTTTGGATTAAATTTCAACATTTTTTTATGTATGTTTGTTTTTTATTGACTTATCTCGATCTTATGGTGTAACTTGTTAATTTTATTAACTTATCTCGATCTCATGACCTAACTTATATAATTCACATGCTAATTTAAATTAATTTAGAATTTTTTTTTTTGATGTTTGTACATTTGATTGCAGTAATCTTAACTTTATTGTCTTTTTTTGTTTATTTTAATAATTTCTGCAATTGCAGGTTACCATAATTATTTTTAATTATTTTTTGTTTGAGTTGGGCTATTTATTTTCGTTATCTATATTTTATTATCTAATTAATTATACAAGCATTTGTTGATCGATTCGGGTTTATGTCCCAAGCTATGGTTATTTTTTTATACACGCTTGCAGTACCCTAATGTTTTTTTTTTAATTGATAAGAAAAAAAATATTCTAACATGTGTCTCAGTGCGAGCCCACAAATCTTAGTATTTAATCAAATTAAAAGCGATGTCTTTATTGAATTTTTTTTTTTCCTTTTGGTGTTTCTAATTAACGCCTCATAATTCCAAACACACAAGGCAATGCAAGAGGGCGTTGCGTAAAAAAAAGTTCATAAACAAGTACACTTAGTTTAAATGTAGATGTACATTATTTGCATAAAATCCGATCTCAAAGATATTTAATATTAGAGGGTTAAATCACCCTCTTAAACATGAAGAAATCTGTAGATGACTTGGTGGAGACAAAATATGAGAACAGAATTTTCAGAATATTGTAGATGAGAAGTTCTTTAGATGGATACCACGGAGAAACACTGTTAAAGCGATCATTATAGATGAGAAGTTCTCTACTTCTGGCACTGATTATTCAAATAACCAAGGCATGGAGAGTTTATAATACAATCTCCGTTCTTCTTTCTGCATGCAGGTGGTAGCATTTTGAATTCCAAGCTGAAATTTGCTTGGTGACGAAGATAGCAATGTGTGGAGCATATATGTTCTAAGAATCCTCCCTAAGAGGTTCTCTACAAAACAACAATCTTTCCTTGCTGTTCTTTCAAGTCTGCCTGCGACCTAGTTAGCGATGCTCTATTGGATTCCTTCCGAGCTGGTAAAATGTTGAAAGCCATCAATTCCACTACTATCACTCCTGTTCCTAAGGTTGCAAATGCGAGTAAAGTATATATTGGGTTTTAGACCTATCTACTGCTGCAGCCTGCACAACTCTCTATAAATCTTGCAGATGAAAATTTGTCTTTATTTCATTGCTAGACAAAATCAACCAGCTTTGTACAAGATACGAGAACTGGAGAGAATGTTTTTAGAGCTCGATATCAATCTGTAAATTGGCTACATGCTTGTATCTCCACCACCAGCTTTTCAGTGATTATTAATGGCAGTCTTCGAGGTCATTTCAATGGCGAGAAGGGTTTGAGAAAAGGTGACCGTGACCCGTTGAAATCTTATATATTTGAGGTCGTGATGGAAGTCCTATCGTGCTCGTTGAATGTTGCTGCTGCTAAAGGAAGTCTCCCTTGCCATCCAAGGTGTAAGAAAGTCTTTTTCAACTCATCTTTGTTTTGCTAGTGACCTCGTGTTTTTTGCTGCTGGAAATGTGAATGCCATTAACTCTGTGGTTACTGTTTTTTATCAGTTCTACTCATTATATGGTCTAATATTCAATCCTTCAAATTGTGAGGTTTTTTTAGGTGCTGGAACTGTTGCACAAATAGACAGCGTTGCAGGATTTAAAATAAGGAGATTGCCCGTAAAGTATCACAAGAAAACGTGTTTTGCATGGTAGTACAGTATTTTAAACAAATTTTGACTTATTTTTCGTATTTTTTTTATTTTAAAAATAATTTTTTAAAAATAAAAAAATATTATTTTAATATATTTTCAAATAAAAAAACTTTTAAAAAAACTTTTATCGCACTCCAAATAAGCATTAATTAAAAAAAATAGAATTAGGCATATGTAATGAAAAAGCTATGATATAATACATTATTTTTAAAATACTTAATTCTATTTATCTACATCTTACTCGCTAAAAACCCAATACAACTTTATATATTATAAAGGAACGCATAACAATGCATAGCATAGAAAATAAAATTAACTAAAACAATTATTTATATTTAAAAAAAAGCTCATTCACCAGTTTACTAGAATGGAAGAAAGTTGCCATAGAATTTGAGTTCAAACTACTATCCTTCATCACAAATATTTTTATGTGTGGATCACTTCATCGTAAGTCTTTAACATTTTTATACATATCTTTTCATCATGAATCCCTAATATAACAACTTTATATAGGTTGCCTCATCATAAATCCTTAATACAACACCTTTATATGTGGTTCCATCATTGGTCCTACCACCAGGATTTTCTATAATAATTGACAAGGACAAAAATAACACACTAGTTCCTAAACATCTCTTTCCTGAAAAGAACCTCCTCATCCTTTTATGGACGAGCACATTATATTCTATAACTTTTTTCAATTATTGTTATTCAACAACTAACAATAATTATGGATTCATAATACAATATTTTATAACGAGTTCATCATCAGTTTTATCACCATAATATTCAATAACAACAATTAACACAAACAAAAATAATATACTAGTTCCTGAACATCTCTTTCCTAGAAGAAAATCTTCTTATCATCTCCTATATGAACATGTTCTATTTCGCAACTTTTTCCCGTCATGATTATTTGACAACACATAATAACTAACCATATAGAATTGTTGAGCTATGATACATGTGCATCGTACTCGAACTATGGTTATTTGATAGCATAGTAAAAATTATTAGGAATCACTAGATTCTAATATCAACTATCCCAAATATAAGTGAAGAATAATAAGGTTTATTACAAGTCAAGCCTCACAAAAATCAACAACATCATAATTAAGAGAAAACTCTCAAGATATTTAATTTTATTCATCCACCCTCATTGCTAAAATATAATGACAAATCTTTATATACAAAAAGCTAGAAAACATTGACTAATTATACTAATATTGAATATAAAAAATAAAAAACTATTTTTTTCAAATAAAAAAATAAATTTAACTAAAAAAAATATTTATTTTTCCAAATGCACTACACAAGGTTTTTCTTTTTGGCTGAATTTGGTTTCGAGTCATCTTATTAAAAATAGAAGTGCATGGAGTCTAAATGCACATAATGACTGCTCTTGGAATGGGAGGAAGATGTTAAAGAGCTTGTATTTCTTTGGAAATAATTGCTCCAAGGATTGTATTTCTTTGGAAAGGATCTGTAGCGGCAATTTCTCTTACAGGCATAGCTTTATTGCTTGGCTTTGCGATCTTAACAGGTTGTCAGCAAAGTGCAACGGGGAAGAGACATGCATGCTACTTGTTCATTATACAGACGAGTGGAGTTCAAATGCAGGCAAGGGACTGGCAAACAGAGCTTGCTTGGGCTCTCTCTGTTTTTTGTTTTACGTATAGAAAGAGAGCTTTCTCCCAGTCTTGCTTGGGCAGGCCTGGTGCTCCAAGATCTACAACGTTTGGAATGAAAGGAACAGGAGGAGGGTTTATGGGAAGCTGACCTTAATTCAGTCGAGACTCTTTCAAAACAAGACTTTTGCAAGAGGCTCAACTTAATACTAAATACTTCGATATTTGCAGAAAAATTAATATTAAAGAAATTTAGGTTAATATTGGATTTTCTTTTTTAATTAATATGTAAGTTGTCTGAAAACAGCTTAAAAATGTATAAAAAAGAGAGCGCACACTTCCATTGCTACAATGGTAGCTGCCCTATCAAAGAGTGATGGTACAAAAATGAAATTATTGAGGAGATAAGAGGGCAAAAGCAACACAACCAAACAAAAGGCAATAAGAGCCCACTCCTGTTTGTAATTTAACGAACACACCAACACCAAGCAGGTGGCTCTTCCTCTTTCTCTCTGGTTTTGGGACGCTTCTCTCTCTCTCCCCCCCCCGCTCTCTCGCTGTCGGAGACCAGAATTTAAAGAGAGAGTGCCGTGTCTCCGTTTCAACTTTCTAATAATAACCTCTAAAAATTAGTATAACTCTCTCTGAAAATTCTGTCTTTGGACACTCACTTACTCCGGCCAACCTTAGCCTACACCTCTCTTCTTATCATACGCCATTCCTTATTAAAAGTCTTTTGCTCTAGCGGGTTTTTGTTTTCTTGAATGTGAGTATCAAAATCCCTATTTTTTTAAACACTTTTTATCTTGTCTTCTTGAGTTTCTCGTTTCCTTTTCTTTCTGCGTATCGAATTGGGTAAAAATCCTTAATTTTTGTTTTCTACTTCTATATGGGTTTTGCTGGGGTTTAATGATTCTTTCGTGATGTTTTAATTTTTTTTTCGTCTTTTAGGGTTTTATTAAATGATCAGCTGGGGTTCAAGATGGTAGCTTTGCTAAATCAAGCAGTTTCTTGAATCAGTTTTGACCTAGTTAGGGTTTCCAATTGTATGTTCAATGCAGTTATAATGATGTAAAAACACTTCTTTCTCTCTTTAACATTGAAAATCTTGGTTTCTTTTGTGCTTGTCATTCCATGTAGGCAAGGTGAAGTGGTTGTTTTAGTAATGTGAAGTTGAATTTCAGTGCAATTTAATGTCTCATAAAGCCTGAAACTCTATGCATTTGATCAATATTGGTGTTACTGTTACATGCCAGTTATATTTTCTTTAAAGTTCAAGCATTGGGTAAAGCCTTGCATTTGTGGTTTGTTTTTTTGACGTGCGGTGTTTGTGAATGAAAAGTTGATTACTTTCGTAGATACTCCTATAGGAAAGAGAGAATCTCGGTATACCCAGATGGCGTGGACAGAGAATGATGCTGTTAATGTTAGAGAGAAGGAACCAATTGGAGATAATGGTTTCTTGAAAGGATCACAGCCTTCACCTGGTCCTAGTGGCTCTCGTGTTGGTTCATCTCCAGCACAGAAGGGGTTTGAAGGGAAGGACGCACTCTCTTATGCCAACATTCTTCGATCCAGAAATAAATTTGCTGATGCTCTTGCTCTTTACGAGAGTGCCCTGGAGAATGATAGTGGAAATGTTGAGGCTTACATCGGAAAAGGAATATGCCTGCAGATGCAGAACATGGAAAGGCTTGCTTTTGATAGTTTTGCTGAAGCTATTAAGCTGGACCCAGAGAATGCGTGTGCCCTGACACATTGTGGTATATTGTACAAGGATGAGGGTCGTCTGTTGGAGGCTGCTGATGTAAGCTCAAGACCATCAATTCATCTTCATCACATCCGTAAATAAGATGTTTGTTGTAATTAGAAGTCACAGTTTGCAAGTAAACTTGTATTGCATTTTTTTTACAGGTTGGATTTAATTGCTTGCTATTCGAATTGTTAAGTGTGCTAGTGCAGATTAGGAGTCCCATTTCCCCTTTTTTGTGTGATGCTTTACTAGTTTTCCTACGCGTATAGACTGGCTTAATCGTGCTTGGGGATCTTATGCATCTAAAAAAAAGGGGATTGGTGATTGCTGATACTGATAACTAGTTCCTACGTTCTTTGCATGATAAATTGGAATTGAGAGAATTTGTAGTCGATATACTCATTGCTCAGCTGTCCGTGCATGTGTATGAACTCAGGTGGATGCTTCATCCTGCATTTGTTGAAAATAAAGCTAAAAGTAAATATTATTCAATTTCTTTTTCAAAAATAACTTAGTGTTTTCACTTTTCCTTCCAGTAACAGTAGTTTTTAGCTCTCATTTTGAGCTTCTGTATTTGCTCGTAAGGAATGTTCTGGGTAGCTATGAAATTCTGGTCTATCAATGTCAGCCTGATACATGCTATGCATAAGGGCATGTTAACCACCTTTTGCTGCAATTTTTTTTGTGAATTGCATTCTACAATGTACTGAAACTATGTCATTGCTAATTATATATGTTTATATATGTGTTGATCATGCTTTGGGTTTTGGTTTTGCAACTATATATCATATGCAAAAGTTGATTTATAAGATTTTAGTGAATTTTTCTTGTGTAGTCATATCACAAGGCTTTGAAAGCTGATCCTTTATACAAGCCAGCTTCGGAGTGCCTAGCCATTGTTTTAACAGATCTTGGAACCAGCTTAAAGCTCTCTGGTAATACACAAGAGGGAATTCAGAAGTATTATGATGCTCTTAAAGTAGATCCGCACTATGCGGTAATATTTTTTTTTTCTCATTCCCACTCCCAGAATCTTGTGCTTCTATGTTTGTTTTCCACTTTTCATTTGTAAATAGTCATGCTTCTTATGTGCAGCCTGCATATTATAACCTTGGTGTTGTGTATTCTGAAATGATGCAATATGACACTGCCCTTAGTTGCTATGAGAAGGCTGCAATAGAGAGGCCTATGTATGCTGAAGCATACTGCAACATGGGTGTCATCTACAAAAACAGAGGTGACCTAGAATCAGCCATTGCCTGTTATGAGAGGTATGCCTGCCACTTGTTTTACTTTTCTATTGGGCCCTGCATGTAGGGTGTATATACTTTCAATGTTGCTCTGCCTCTGCTGATGATTGTTCCTTAATTATATTATTCTTTCAGGTGTCTAGCTGTGTCACCCAACTTTGAGATTGCAAAGAATAATATGGCAATAGCATTGACAGATTTAGGAACAAAAGTGGGTTTTCCATCCTTCATGCTTAGTCTTATAATAGCTGTGAATTCACATTTGCAGAGTCTTTCCTTAGATTCTGTTTGTTTTACTTACTGTCAGTTGTGTTAATGAGATGCTCAAGTAGCTTGTCTTTTCATGAAAACTTTTAGTAGAATACCTTTTTTCTTGCACATGTTTGATTTTGGATTTAATCATTTGTGTATTCAGGTTAAACTTGAGGGAGATATCAATCAAGGTGTGGCATATTACAAGAAGGCTTTGTATTATAACTGGCACTATGCTGATGCCATGTATAATCTTGGTGTTGCTTATGGTGAAATGCTGAAGTTTGAGATGGTGAGTGATCTTTTAATTTTACCCTGTTCTTGACCCACTATCCATTTGTACACTTGTGCCTCTAGAGCAACGAGGATTGACAAATTTATAGCAACATGCTAACAAAGTGGAGCTTGGAACTTATTTTTCGTTGATGCCAAGTTATATATATAACTACACACACACACACAAGTTTTTAGCTAGTTTTATTTATTTCTTATTGCAATAATTTTATCATTCATTGATTGAGTAAACCTATTCTATGTGAGCAGGCAATTGTGTTCTATGAACTTGCTTTCCACTTCAATCCTCACTGTGCAGAGGCATGCAACAATTTAGGTGTAATATACAAAGACCGAGACAACCTTGATAAAGCTGTGGAGTGTTATCAGGCAAGTTCAGATACTTGTACAGGTTTTAATTTTTCATTCTTCAGTGATGGAAATCATGTTCATCATTATTTTTGTTTTGCAGTTAGCTTTATCAATCAAACCAAACTTCTCTCAGTCATTGAACAACCTTGGTGTTGTCTACACTGTCCAGGTCCTAAATGAAATCATACTTGATGCACATTATTTTAGTTAATTATATATCTGGCATGTTGCTGACCAGATCCTTCCTATTTGCAGGGTAAAATGGATGCTGCTGCAAGCATGATTGAGAAAGCTATCATGGCAAATCCCACATATGCTGAAGCATATAATAACTTAGGTCTCTCTATCTCTCGCACACACTCTTGTATCTGCCATTCGATAAAAAAAAAGGTCACACTGTGAACTCTGATGAGTTTGCTCTCAGATGTTTCACTGATTCTGAAACAAGTATCTTAGATTTTATTTGCAGTGTGACAATTTTCCTTTATAAATTTGATTCCTTTTCTATATGGAAACAAACCCACCCTCCTGATGCGTTTGCTTTTCAGTTGTTTGATCAATTCTGATATAAGTATCTTAGATTTCATTTGTACTGTAACAATTTCCTTCATAAATTTGATTCCTGTTATATATGGAAACAAACCCCCCCCCCAACGAAAAAGAAAAGGCTAGTACCAATTTTTTCTTCTGCTAAATGTCATTTTATTTATCCTTTACTTGTAGGAGTTCTTTACAGAGATGTTGGCAATATAACTATGGCAATCAGTGCTTACGAGCAATGCCTGGAGATAGATCCTGATTCTCGCAATGCAGGCCAGGTGCTGTTACACTTTCGGTTACTTGAGTAAATGCTAAGTGCTTGCCAAGTCCTGTTGGTTGTCATAAACATGCTCCTTTTAGTGCTCTAATGCTATTAAGAGATTTTACTCAGTATGTTTGAACTGGAATTTTTTTTTAAGCTGGTCCAGTGGCATGAATGAACAGTTGAGTTTAAATATGAAAGGCTTTAACTATAACATTGGATGGGAAGGACATTGTTTCTTAGAGGCAGTGGGAGGGGGTTATGTATTGGTTAATGATTGTTGTGAAAGGAGAAAACATACTTCTTATTTTGTTCACTTGGTTTTATTCTTAAATACAGATGCTTTACATTCAGTAGAAGTAGTGCCACATGTGCTACTTTCCCCATTTTTCACTCTTTCTCTTGAATGGTAATTGGCTTTTCAATTGGGGGAGGGGAGGTGGGTAGCTGCATGGAATGGTGATGATTGTAGAAGAAAGAATTCTTCTCTGTTTTATTCTTTTACATGAATGCTTTTACATTCTTTAAGTGGCCTAACAGTAGAAGTGATGGCCCAACTGCTACCTCCACTTTTTTTTTCTTTATAAAAAAAGATGGAAAATTTTATGAAAGTATTGTGCTGTTTGAATGTCTTAAACATGGTCAGAGTTGATACCAAGATCAAACAGCTCATATATTCGTTGATTGTATGCCAGACATTGTTGTCTGTTTGATGGGTGTAGGATCCTCTTTGTTTATCATTGCTTTATCTTATCTATATCTATGAACTTTCTATGCCAGAATCGGTTGCTTGCAATGAACTACATAAACGAGGGACATGATGATAAGCTTTTTCAGGCTCACAGGTAGGGTTTAACTCCAATGGACCAGGCATTTTATTTTCATTGCAATTCTTTTAAGAATCTTCTAACGAGGTCATTGCCTTCTCCCAGTGAAGCCATTTAATATGGTACTTGGAAAATATTTCCTATACTGATTATGAGGGTGGAAGACTACAAGCAAACACCATCATGATATAAAATAATTTGTTTGTCAAATAAAAAATTTAAATGAGTTGAGAAATTTGAGGAAGAACATTATTAGGATTCAGTTTGAGAATATTCTTTTTTGTCTGTTTTCTACTTTCTGTCCATCGTAGATTTTGGGATTGAATTATATATCTTCATTATTAAGCTACTACAATTGTCCTTGCATCAATTTCGTACATCAAAAGACTGAATTTTATTCTTTATGGGCTTTCAAAATGATTTTTCTTCTACCAAAAGTTTGGCATTTTCTTCGAACTCTATGGCGCTTTCTATCATTTTTTGGTCATAGATGATTATATATAATTTGAATATGATAATACCATTTTATGTTGTAAGCTCTTGACATTTTATAAGAGTGCCAATTTTATTGTACTTTGTAGCATTTGGAAACTTTTAGATTGAGCTTGGTGAGCCTTATCTGAAGTGAAATGCTACATGCAGGGAATGGGGTAGGCGCTTTATGAGGTTGTATCCGCAGCACACTTCGTGGGACAACCCAAAAGTTCCAGAGAGACCACTTGTGATTGGATATGTATCTCCGGATTATTTTACTCATTCTGTATCTTATTTCATTGAGGCCCCTCTTGTCTATCATGACTATGCAAATTATATGGTGGTTGTCTATTCAGCAGTTGTGAAGGTATGCATACCATGGTTTGTCTCATTTACATATTTGTTGATTTTTGAGTATTTACTAATGTGTAATTTTATGGATGCTTTTTTATTGCAAATATGTCTAATCAGTGTTGTCATATGAAATTCATTACATGTTTGCCTACATCAAACCACTCGGTTTATATTTTTTATAAAAAGAGTGTTTTTTAAACATAACTGATGGTGAGAGATGGTTAGTAGTAGTCGTTTTAGAATAAACCTCCTTTATATACCACATTTGCTCAGCAGTATTGCCAATCATTTTTCTTTATGTTCATTTTAATTTGTGACTCTGATGATCAAGTTCACAATCCATGGCATCCACAGAACAAACAACTCTTTCCAGCACTTTGATCCTAATCACCGCCTTGATTCTATGTTTATACCGTTCAATTAGAGCATTCTGTAGCATGCTTACAAATCTGCAAGACATCCGTGAGCTACTTTGTTGATAATCTGGATTTTCTGTTCTAATGATTGCAGTCTGATGCAAAAACGAATAGGTTTAGGGAGAAAGTTTTAAAAAAGGGTGGGATATGGAGGGATATATACGGGATTGATGAGAAGAAGGTTGCAAGCATGGTTAGAGAAGATAAAGTTGACATTTTGGTAGAACTCACTGGACATACAGCTAACAATAAGTTGGGAATGATGGCGTGCCGACCAGCACCTATTCAGGTATGCCTTAGATTTTAGTTTCTTTTTCTTTCTTTTTTTCTTTTCTTTTCCTTTTTTGTGTGTGGTTCTTTCCTTGATGTTATCTTGTGAGTAGTCCATTCATAGTATATCTTGTTTAAGAAGTTGTGTATGCTCAAACTTTTTATGCAAACAATTTGTATATCTTTCCTTATAGGTTGTTTTGGATTTGTTGATGTCAGTAATTATCATGCTTTTGGCTTTGGTTTATTGATCATATTTTTGCCCACATATATGGCCACTTCTATGAATAACACATTGACTCATTGAGTCCATTTTTGCTGTCTACATATTAGCACTTTGCAGAGCTTAAAATGGCCAATGTTTTATACACTTCATACCTCTTTGTTGCAGCTATATTTCAATTTTATTTGACTCTGTAAAAGGCACATATATATGTAACTCAGTTTCCTGAACCTCCTATATTGGGAATATTCATTTTCCAGATATGCTTTTGTACAAGGAACTTGTTAGATTTGTGCTTGTAGGTAGCGCGTGCATGGTTTCTTGAAGTGAGATTTTGGACCTGTTAAAATTTATGCCTCTGGGAGAATCATATTGTTTTGATTAGCTTTGGTTCTTAAACAATTTGAATAAACATCTTCAATGATCAATGTTTTTGTTATTGCTGCCAGCATGAGAAAGAGTGCAACTTGCTTGGAGACTGCTAACTTGCATATAGTTAATTAGGCTACAAAGTGGGACTGGACAGGACAATTTTCGTTGGCTAGGTGTTTGGGGTGAACTTGGGAATTGTCCGGTCCCATCTCTAAAAAATGTCCCATGCTTGTCTGATATGACCAAGTTATTCTGTCTTGTTGGTCCATAAAATAAATCGTTAGGTATTTTGAATGATTCATTGATGATATATCTATCCAATCTTCCGACCCATCTACATGACTTAGTCAAGTTGTCTTTGGCAACTTCTATATGATGAGTTGTCTTAGATACTGGAAATGCTGCATTGGCGGAGCATATCTGTGCATTAATCATAGTGTTCGTCAACTCCTTTTCTTTCCTTTTCTGTATAATTGGATACTTCATTTTCTTATCCAAGGAGTCTTCAGGACAGGGCCTCATATTAGGTTTGGAGGGGCCAAATTAGAAATTTTTTATTTTTATGAAAAGCAAAGGTTAAAATCTACTAATTTTAGGATTAGAATTTAAAATTTTTCAAGAGGGAGACGGGGAAAATATTATTTGCCAAATTACACGTCCTATTTTGTACTATTTGAAGCTGAATTAAATTTGTTAAATTATTGTGAAGCTCAAGAAATAATGTCACTCTCATCTTCCACAGACCTGTCATGTCACTGTGATTGAGCTGGCAACTTCTCTGGCCATCAAAGTCCCTTTTTGTACCTCACAGAATGATTCTTATAACAACCCAAGTATCATTCATCCTCAAAAATCATTTCAATTCACAGTTTTAAGTACAGAAGATTTTGGGTGTATTTTTTGTGGTTTTGTTTGTTTTTTATTTATTTATTATGGGGTGTGTGTTTGATCTGGTTATCCTAGGATCAAAACCTTCATTTTGATCTCTTTATCTCCATGTTTACTGCCAAAAACATTGAACACCAGAAACTCACATCATTCAAGCTTCAAAACAAATTCTAATCATATATAAACAACAAAAAAAATCCAATTAACCTTTGATATGAACTTGTTTCGGACCAAACTTCCACTTTCCAGCCAAGGGAAGATTGGTGATGGGTGGCGGTCATTGTGACTTGAGGGTGCATTCAAATCTCCTGCCAGTAATGGCATCAGAAGTATTTTGTATTCCAGTATTTCTCATGTTGCCCTTTTCAGTTTTGCTGGTGATGTACTGTTATGCTGGGTGGTTTTTTACTACTGCCTTGGTAGGCTTTTACCCCCTTTTTTGTTGAGGGTCTTGATAGTCCTTATGACCAATTAAGCAAATAATTATTGTTTGTGACATGAATATAATATTTGTTGCAATTTAAAAAATGTACTCCCACTAGTTTGTGATATGATTAAAATAATTATCTGGTTAATTCAATTGCACATGAATTAAAATGAATTTAATTGTTTTCTCTTACATTAAAGTACCACAAATTAAAAGCAAAATAGGACAAGGGTATCGTTATTGTTATCATAAGTTGTCCTGTCCTGTCCAGTAACTTGTCATCCATAAAACAGGGCAATTGTCCAGTCCACACCAGTCCTCTGTGCACTGACTGAATAATGGAACAGCCACGTGTTGCGTCCTCTCCTGTCCTATGTATCAAACACAGCCACGTGTTGCGTCCTCTCCTGTCCTATGTATCAAACACAGCCTTATGGAATAAGCTTTCACCAATCTCAACCAGTGGTGAGTTGAAAAATGAAATTAAACCATATGATGCAGATCCTACTATTTCCTCTTCGATCCTTTCCCAATCTTGGTCATATAATCTATTTAGTCAAGATATTGGTTTGGATTGGTTCATGGTTAGCTTGTCTTCAGGATATGATCAAGGGTCAGGATTCTTTAAACCATTAAAAGTTAGCTGGAAAAAAAATATCTGGATGCTAAAAATGTTAGAAAAATCCCTAAACGATGACAAAACTCATGAAGCATTAAAAAAATATGCATAAATGCAGACAATATTTGCACATGTTAAAAAAGAAAAAGAAAATCCCCGTCTCTACTTATGTTTTAGATCCTATTCCTATTTGCTCAACTTGAATTTTTTTGTATCATTTGGAATGGACTAGTAATTTGTCGCTGACCTTGTTTTTTGACTTACCTTTATTTTAGGTGACTTGGATTGGTTACCCGAACACAACTGGCTTGCCTACCATTGATTACAGAATTACTGATTCATTCACTGACCCTCCTCATACTAAACAAAAGTAGGCCCACTTGTTACTTTCTTGAAGATATTGTTCTTAAATATAGCTCAGTAGGAATATTTATTTTATGTTATCCATGACCTTATGCATATTCAATGACAGGCATGTTGAGGAGTTGGTTCGTTTACCCGAATGCTTCCTTTGTTACATACCTTCTCCGGAGGCTGGGCCTGTTACTCCATCTCCTGCTCTTTCTAATGGCTTTATCACATTTGGTAGCTTTAATAATCTGGCAAAGGTATTGGTTAGTTTTGTAATTAGACTATTAAACCACAATCTATAGTGGCAAAATTCTTCTGATTGCTTCCATGTTTTGTGTCTCTCTTTTTGGGCCTTTTTTTATGTCTCCCCACAGATAACACCTAAGGTATTGCAAGTTTGGGCTAGGATACTCTGTGCAGTTCCGAACTCCCGCCTTGTGGTGAAATGCAAGCCATTTGGCTGTGATAGTGTTAGACAGAGATTCCTTACAGTGTTGGAGCAGCTGGGGTTGGAACCACTGCGTGTCGATCTCCTGCCTCTAATTCTTCTTAATCATGATCACATGCAAGCATATTCTCTAATGGACATAAGGTAAGATCTTTTGTTATAATATATACTTGCAACAACCTTTTGTTTCTTTCTGGAAACTGTTAATAAGCAAAATATGCTCTATATATGCTCAGTTGATACCTAACCTTCTATCAACCTATGCTGAGATTTGTTCACATTATTTAGACATAAATAACTTTTCCAGTGTGCTTCTGGCTTGTCATTTGAATCTTCTTCATGGCTTACTTTATGTATTTGATGTAGCTTGGATACTTTTCCATATGCTGGTACAACAACAACATGTGAATCTTTGTACATGGGAGTTCCATGCATTACTATGGCTGGTGCTGTACATGCTCACAATGTTGGCGTGAGTCTTCTCAGCAAAGTTGGTGAGGACCTTTCATTTATTCTTTTTGTTTCATTTCTATCTCAAATTACTCTCCGTTTGTATGCCTCATTGCATTCATTGCTTGCGAAGTGCCTGTTTGGCTTGACCTTGAGTTTACCAAAAGCAGGTTTCAAGTAAAAAAAGCTGGTTTATGAGTGTTGGTAACCTTTTAAAACCATGATTTTGTAAACTCAATACACTTGAAGACATGGTTTTGAATGCTTTGTCAAAATCATAGTTTTGAAAACTCAATCCCTAATAGAGCCAATAACAAGAAGGAAAAGATTAAAACAGGGGTCATCTCATATGATGCCCTAGTAAAACGAAAAGGATAAACTCCTTTCCTTAACCATAGAGGGTCTGGATGAAACATAGCTTTTTGGATTTATATGAAATTTTCAATGATATTATTCCAAATGATTAACTGGAATGAGAATTTTATGTCACCTAGCATTGTGGTGATCTAATGGTATGAACACTGTATATGCGCTGCTTTCATGTAATGTAATGTCTTTTTCTTCTTCAAAGTTTCCACCATTCACTTTCAAATTCAAATTTAATATATGCTGTTTTCTGATATTGAGACTCTCATGATTCGGATTGGAGCTATTTGGTTGGAATTTTTATTAGCTTTTAGGATCTGAAGCATTAATTATCCAGAATGAATCCATAATGTTTTTGTGCACATCTATGCTTTATGAGTCTTTTCTTTTAGCCTTATTAGCTTTGAATTTTGCTCGAGGATGTTTGGATTCTTCATAAATCTCTGCGGACCTTCTGGCTGATTGTAATGCAGGGTTAGGACATTTGGTTGCCAAAAATGAAGAGGAATACGTTCAATTGGCACTACAACTGGCCTCAGACATTTCAGCTCTCTCAAACTTGAGGATGAGTCTCCGGGAACTTATGTCTAAGTCTCCAGTCTGTGATGGACCAAATTTTACTCTTGGTTTAGAGACAACATACCGGAACATGTGGCACAGATACTGTAAGGGTGATGTGCCATCTTTAAGGCGCATAGAACTGCTACAACAGCAGGGGATTCCTGAGGATGTACCTATCAAGAATTCTGATTCAACGAGGATTACATCGTCAAGAGATGGCCCTCCTGAGTCAAGAGATGGCCTACCTGAGTCCGTCAAAGCAAATGGATTCAGTGCAGTCTCACCACCCACTGTCAATCATTCTTGTGGAGAAAACAGGAGTCAGATAAATAATACTATAAACTCAGGCAAGCTGAGCTAAAAAAAGTTGATGTTCTGGTGAGACAGATGTCGAGACTGCTTGGTGTGTGCTTGATGGATAAAAACTTCAGCATGTATAATATCTGTAACTGTTATCTGCTGCTGGGATTTGAAACTAGTATTGATTGCCGTGGCGATCCCATGATACTTTGATCTGGATCAAATCTTTTGGGGGAAAGAACTGGCGATATCCGGCAGTTCTTTAAAGTAGGGCCAGAAAGAAATATAGTTAATTTGGAAGAGGTGATTATTAGGCACCTGTATCACTTTTTTTTTTTACCTGAATCATAGAAATTAATGGTGGCGTGTAAATTGCAATCTTATTGTGTAATTTTTGTTTTTTTTTTTTTTTTTATGATCATTAAATGGTCTGGGGCAGATCACCATAGAAGAGGGAGTTATGATTTAGTTCTAGCCATTGTGTATGATTGTCAGTCTGATCTCTAACAGTGAACAAGATGATATAGAGCAAAATATTGATACTGTGATTTTACTGACCCAAAAGCTGCTTCCTGTTGCAGTGAGATGCTCGTCAAGAGAGTGGTTCTAGACAGCTAGTTGTCTGAACCATTAATTGGTGAGTTCCTTTACTCTGACCCATCCTTTTGGTGGAGGAATGTGGAGAGGCGATGCTCTCAGTTCGAGTGACTATGGATGTGTGTGTGTGTGTGTGTGTGTGTGTGTGTGTGTGTGTGTGTCATACAAGTCAGTGATTTTTTAATGGAGTCCGCTAATGAAGTTATAAGCTCAGTGGAGTAGTCTCTCAAGACTAAACTGTGCTTAACGTAAGAAACAGACCCCTTCCGTCCAACCAAGATAATTTTATATATATTTTTATTATTGAGGTTTAATGATTTTATTTTTTATAAAGATAGACCTGTGGCTTTAAGGAGCGTTTGGATACCTGACAGTTGGTTTTCATACCCTGATGGTCCTTCCCTCTAAAACCAAGTCAATTTTTCGTTAGGTTTCAAACTCAAAGAAAAGCGACTCCACGTGTATTATTTTTATTGGTGGTTGCTTTGACCACGCACCGGATCGTGGCAAGCGTTAGTGCCTCATTGGATGCTGCCATGGGTCCACAAGCCACGCCACCATCCACCAAAAGCATGTTGCTCCTGGTCACTCCCTCGCAGGTTTTTCAGCAAGTATTGGACTGTGTAGTGTAATGCTTTCAAGGCTGTGTTAGGATTTGTCTGGAGTTTGCATGGAATATGCCGTTAGGCCTCTGCAATTGGAGGCTGATTCCCAGGCGGTGGCTTTGGCTATGTGCAAAGACGGTGAACAAACACTAATTTTGAAAGATTATGGTAATGTTAGACGGTGAACATAAAATGTTTCTAACGTGGATCGAATTGTAAATGTTTAGAGAATCATGGAAAGCGTTGTCTTTTTTATTTTTATTTCAAAAACTGCTTACGCATGTTGGGTTAAAGAATAGACACCAGATTCAAAATATTTTAAATATTCTCTATATTTTTAATATTTTATTTATTTTATTAAAAAATTTATTATTGAGATTGCGTATGTAAATGATAAGGGGGTGGGGAGACAGAGTTTAGCGCGACCAAACATAATTCAGATAGCTCAAACACAAAGGGTATTTGAAAGAACAGTTTATTCGGTTGCCAAAAAAGCTAAAGAAAACAAGTAACAGGTGCAAGCATAATGACACCACCTTCGTATTTTGATTGTGTTTTGAATTGAAGCCTTTCATTTGATATATATATATATATATATATATAAAAGGGATTTTTCTAAAAACCTTAAATGAAGGAGGCTGGATTTTAGAGTTGTTACACAAGTTCACTTAGGTTGATTTTTTTTTTTTTACTAATTTTATTTGTTTTGATTTTAACTTTCATCATTTAGTTTACTTGAAAGTAAATTTTTATTATTTTATTCAATTATTTTTTTACAAGGTTATCTCGATTTCACAATACAACTATAAATTTAGCACACTGATTTGAGTCAATCTTTTTTGTTTTTTTTTAAATTGATTTTTTATTAATTTTTCCTTTAATATTTGATTTGTTGGTAATTGAGTTTTATAATTTTTTTTTTATAAGGTTATCTTCTTCTCATTTATTTTTTGCGTTGTTATCAAATAATTAAGATGACCTTTTAACAATATTTAGAGGGTATATTTTTTATAATATTAGCAATAATTTATTTTTTTATTAGTCATTATTTTTTTCTTTAATTTTTTTTTATTGTTGTTGTCTATTTTTTATTATCAAATTATTAAATTAACCAAGTTTATTAAATCTATTCCAATTAATGACCCCGTCCCATATTTTTTTTTTCTCCTTTAAAAATGCTATCATTGCACGAGCATACTTTTTACATTAAAAAAAATTTAACCTGGCCTACAATATAGCACGGACCACAAATCTAACTATAACTAATAGAAAGAAAATCATGATTGGTAGAAAATGAAGAGAAATCTCCTCCCTCTCATCACTGAATCTAAATCATAGTTTTTGAACTCGACCTGAGTTGATTGAGGCAAATCCTAGATCATAGGTCAGGTGGATTGGTCATAATTAATCAAAGTCAATCTAATTTTTTTTATATAAAAAAATAAAAATGATATCATTTAAAAAAAAAATATATCAACAAGTTTTGATTTAGTTTTTCCTGGGTTGATTGGGTCATGGGCAACTCAAGTTTTTAATCGGGTCATACCAGTCAATTATCCTCCTATTTTTGCTAAAACTTAACCCGACCTAGTCCCCAAATTACTTGAGTCATGGGTTAACCTTTTGAGTATGGTAATGACCTAAATATTAGGTGTTTAATATATATTAGATCATTTTCTCATGCTACATTGTGAGTCATATTATTTTTTTAATATAAAAAATATCAAAGCTTTGCCCATGTGTTTTCTATTAAAAGTATTTTAAAAAAAATATTGTTAGGGTTCACTTGATATGACTCAGTCGGATTAGCGGATCCAAAAACAACCTAAACAAATGGTAAAAACTTAGTTTGACTAAAAAAATAATAATTCATGATGACAACTGTTTTTATCTAAAAAAATCAAAATGATAACATACTAGACCAAACTATGTCAACATAGGTTAACTTGTTATATCTACGATTCAAGTCATGAGACTGTAATAACTCTATAAAATATACATTGAAATAAATTATAAAACCTAATTTACAAGTAACCCAATATTGAAGAATTGAATATAAAAAAAATCAATTAAAAATAGACAAAAAAAAATTTAACCAGAGACATCTGAGTTAACTTGCAAAACCTTCGATCTGGATCATGAGACCAAGATAACCTTGTAAAAATAAAATTAAAATAAATTATGAAATTCAATTCTCAAAATCAATTAAATATTAAAAGATGAGATTGAAAAATAAATTGATTAAAAAAAAATATAAAACCATGAGTTAGCTTAAATTAATTTACAAACTCGTGACCTGATTTATAAAATCAGAATAATTTCATAGAAAAAAATTATTTTAATATTAAAAAATAAATAAATAAACAATAAAAAACCAAAACATTGTTAGATGATAATAGATTTTAGCTTGTAAAATCAGATTCTATGTGAGCTTCTTTCGAGGACAAGACAATTACAAATTTCTTTCCACGTTGATGTGTTCAATCAAGCTAGAATTTATTTTTGGAAAACACTGTTAAGCTATGTCAATTGATTAATATAATCTATAATTCTACGGAAAGAAAAAAAAAACAAAAAGATAGGTCATAGGAGTAGCTGAGAATACTGGATAATAGTTTTTATTTTGCATTCTTTCATATATCACGAGATAATTGTGTTTATATATCTTTTCAAAATAGACTAACAGATTTGTGCTAATTACTTACCTATCCACTATATTAAATTGTGACAAATGTCACAGTCTGAAGCAATGTACTTTAATATACTCTAACAAATACCACCATTCAACAAATTTTTTGATAAACCAAGCACAATTTAAAAAAAGTATTTTTTTAAAAATAGATTGTGCGGTTGGAAACAAGGCAACTTAATTTTTTATTTTTTTTGAGATTATGTTGTTTCAAATAACATAATCTAAAAAAAAAATAAAAAATGATGAAGGTTGCATTATTGGTAATAGTGCGCAACTTTCACAAGACAAATGAATGTCCAAATTTCGGACATTCAACTCTCAAATTTTTTTATATAATTTAAAAACCAAACAATATTGAAAATATATATGATGACTCAAGACTTAATCTGAATGAACTTTAAAATTAAACTAATTAAGAATTTGATTTGTTTAGACTTTAATTAATTAATCCATTTTTTAACTCCATCCAATCTCAATATATTAACTATGAGATATGTAAAAAGAAAAGAAGAATTAGAACATTTTTCCTCGGTCCTATTAAGTTGTTTTAATGAAATAATAAATCAAATTGTTCAACTTTTTTTTTTGTATATTTTATAGTTAATTAATTGTTGGGTTGAATAAACTGGGTTAATTAGGTTTAATGAGCCTTGATTATGTCTAATCAGGTAAAGTTTTTAGTTGCTTGAATATAAAATTTGGTCGAAATCTGGTCTTGAGTTACCAGATTTATAATCAACATTGTTTTATTTTTAAAATGTATAAAAAAAATTGTGGGTTTAATGTACAGATTTCAGACAAATGATGTTATCAATGTTACCGACAACATTTTCATAAATAGTGCAACTTTCATAACTATATATTTTATTATTGAGGTCATGCTGTTGGGAACAATACAACTTCAAAAAAATCATGTGCTGTTTTTAATACGATAACACGAACATTTTGTTAAAAAAAATCATTGGATTACGTTGTATTTAGGGGGTTTTAATCTACTTTTCATTAAAATTTAAATATTTTTTGTTCTAAACTACTTTTCATTAAAATTTGAATATTTTTTTATTTTAAATTAATTTTTATGTCTTTATATTGTTTTGATGTGTTGATGTTAATAATAAATTTTAAAAAATAAAAAAAATGCTATTTTAATAATTTTTTAAATAAAATAAATATTAAAAAACAACAACTACAGCTCTCTCAACTGCATAATACAATTTATAAACTTGTACTATTTTTTTAAATACTGCCAAGACTTATTTTGAATTGTGCTATTAAAAACAATAGAATTCTAGGAGCTCAGATTGAAAACATATCTACTGTAACTACGTACAGTTAGTTGGACGTGAATAATGTCATTGTTTAAGAAAGTAATTATCAATTAATTAACAAAATTCAAACTGAAACCCGAAACAGAAACTTGGTATGGAATCAAACCTTAACTTTCTTAATTATCAATAGGAACAGCTCCCAGCTGGAGACAGTTAGTTGCAAGTGTTTCTTAAGTTGTATAACCTTGCTGTTTATATATGGAAACGTTCAGATTCTTGAAAGCCTCTCACAGCTACAACAAAAGTAGAAAAGACAAGAAAGTAGTTCGTTAAAACGTGCAACCTTATCCTGAAGTAAAGTGAACCAACCATAGACGCGTTGTCCTCGTGAATACTTGACCATTAGGTTTACCTTACCTTCCCACATAACTTAAATAATAATTGTTTGCTTCTCAAGTCTGAACTTCCACCGTCCCTAGCAAGCTTCTACGCAAAATACACACATCAACTCCACTTCTTCGATCCTCCCGGCCCCCTCTTCTTGTGCACAAGCAGATCCTCTTTGCTGATCTTGAGAGCTGTAAGTTTCTCTTTATCTCGTACGTAGTAGCAGCTGAGACTGCGATGCAAAGGAAAACATGCAACTTTGTCTTAACGCTATTGATTTTCTTTGTATATATATGTGTGTGTGTGTGTTTAGCTATATTTATATATATATTTTTGTTTCATCTTTTCTGTTCTTTTCATTCTTCCCGGTCAGAAATAGCTTTTCTGGAGTACGGTGCAACACTGATAATAAAGAGAACAAAGAAAACTGATCAAGTCGCATACGTTTCGGAGGAAATAAGGTGAGAATAACAAAATCTTTTGCATTTCTTTTAGTGTTTGGGAGTTGAACACATTTATGTAGTTTAGGTGTGGTTGCTTTTTACTATAAGTACTTCTCTAACGTGTTGTTTGCTTTGCATGGTTACAAAGTTTGCACTGATTATGTAAACAATATATCAGAAACGAAATATTTATTGAGGTAAGAATATGGCCAGCGAACTACTAGCCAAGAACCAGGCCTTCTCATGCCATCTTGTATTCGATGCTTGAGAGTAAATCTTTAGAAAATACCCTCCATTTAGTGTACGGATTCACTTTGTTATAATCTCTTTTCTTTTCTGACTTCACTTCGCATCTTAAAATTAAAACTTAATTTTGGTGATTCCTTTGAAATACTATTTGACACACATTTCAAGACAAAAAAAAAAGAAGAAGAAGCTTTGGAGGGTAAATTGGCCTTTAAAGATTCATTTTATCTAAAATCTTACCCTTCGTTTAACCTTCAATCAGATGTAACTTAAATTGTGTGTGTGCATGCTCGGGCATTAATACTTAGTATTTAAAAAACAAATGGGGGAAACAGGAACTATATAAACATCGCAATCTCAGTCCCCTAGCAAAAACTAAAGGAGCTCTAGTCAATTTTACTTTCAAAGTATTTGATGCCTCAGTATGTTATTGTTTTCACTAAATTAAGCAAGCATTCTTTATTGTTTGGTTTTTCTGGAGAATCTTTATGGTATTTTTGGGTATGTTCGTGTCAATGTTGTTCATGAAATTCTCCTATGTCAAGCCAAGTAAGCAACCTCCTGTCTCTATGGAACTGCAGCCTGCTATATAAGACCTCTATACATTTAGCAAACTCACGGTGCAAGGAACTCGTGACTTGCTTAGGATATCAAGAGTTCTATCTCATTAACCTAATACTAGATTAGCTTCATATTATCAGTTAATTAATAACTTGTATCAAATGATGTTAGTGTTAGCTTTATCCTGATCATATCAGAGGTATACTTTGTATCAGAGGTATACATATGTATCAGTATTGAGAAGTACTCACGAGTTTGCCTGAGTGAAAACGGAAACCCGTCTTCTACAATGCTTTCCTGTAATATGAGTAACTTGTTTGTAGAGAACAAAGATATGAAATTACTGTTTTCTATTTATTTAAATATCATGCAGAGAGATTGGACCGGAGAGGCTCGCTTTCGTATTCTCAATAAAAGATCAAA
Source organism: Populus alba x Populus glandulosa (assembly GCA_033617975.1). Taxonomy (NCBI): domain Eukaryota; kingdom Viridiplantae; phylum Streptophyta; class Magnoliopsida; order Malpighiales; family Salicaceae; genus Populus; species Populus alba x Populus glandulosa. The sequence continues at coordinate 21,469,338 of CM066148.1, forward strand.
GCAAACATGCAAAGCTCTTCAGAGAAAAGACCAGGCATCTACACTTACATAGCTCAGTGGCCTATATATTCACTAGCCTGGTCGGTTCGACACGACAAAAAATCACGTCTTGCCATAGGAAGTTTCCTTGAAGACTATAGCAACAAGGTGGAAATTGTTCAATTCAACCGCGACACTTCTGATTTCACCACTGATAGCCGCCTAATCTTCGACCACCCTTATTCACCTACAAACCTCATGTTCTTCCCCTCCGAGGATGCTGCAAATCCTGATATCATCGCCACCTCCGGAGACTACTTGCGCATGTGGCAAATTCATGATGACCGAATCGAGTTGAAGTCTCTCCTTAATGGCAATAAGAATAGTGAATTCAGTTCTGCCATAACTTCATTTGACTGGGCTGATTTCGATGTTCATCGTGTGGCCACTTCTAGTGTCGATACCACTTGTGTGATTTGGGACATAGAGAAGGAAGTTATAGACGCTCAATTAGTTGCACATGATAAAGAAGTGCTTGATATTTCATGGGGTGCATTCAATATTTTCGCATCAGTGTCGGGTGATGGCTCGGTTAGAGTTTTCGATCTAAGGAACAAAGACAGATCAACAATAATTTATGAAAATACAATGCAAGACTGTCCTTTGCTAAGGCTAGAGTGGAACAAAAGAGACCCGAGATTTATAGCCACAGTTGGCATGGACAGTAATAAGGTTGTTATTCTGGACATTCGCTTTCCTACAACTCCTTTAATGGAGCTATGTAAGCATAAGGCAAGTGTGAATGCTATATCTTGGTCTCCATGCACAGGAAGGCAGATATGCTCGGTAGGTGATGATTCAAGGGCTTTGTTATGGGAAGTGGCTGGCAAGGCCGGAGTGCGACCAGAATACAGCGGTGCTGGCGCCAATAGCCAAGTGGAACCTGAAATGTGGTATGGATCAACGGCGGCGATCAATAATGTGAGGTGGTCACCTGCGGAGTTGGATTGGATTGCTATTGCTTTTTTTACCAAGTTGCAACTCCTGAAGGTCTAAGACATTGCTGCGGCATCGATCGATCGTAGCTTAAAATGCAAGTGATGGAATTGTACTCATTTAAAGGGGGGCAAAAAAAACGAGCGAGGGCGTCCTTCTATAGATAGTAAGAGAGGGTAATTATCTAAAAAAAAGAAAGAAGAAAAGGAAATAAAAAAGAAATGCCACCATTTCTTTTTTGAGAGTCTGCACCCAAACTTCAATATAGTTGAGTGGGTAAATAAGAAAACAGTCACATGCGGGGGTTAGATCATATGAGAGTGGTTGCTCATGAGCGTGGTGGTAGGTGAAAAGGGAAAACATACAAACTGGATAGGTCCCGCTGGTGACCGATCACTGTACTAGCATACGAGGTCGGAAAACTGCCTTTTCCATCCTTGCACTTGTTAAAGTGTTGACTATAAATCTAGCGTTATGTATTGTCGTTTCATTAAAGTTGGAGTATGAGTCTCTATTATAGGATTATTGTAGGGGATTATAACCCAAGTTCCCATGATGCACACTCCTAAAAAATAAAAAAAGGGGTGTTATCGTAATTTTAAAACTTGGACAGGTTTGATGGGTCGACCTGAGACCCGGCTGATCTCAGATTGAAACAAAGCTGGATTGTAGAAAAAATAAATAAATAAAAAACCCGGTATGACCCGGCGACCCAGTCAAAAATCTAGTTGCAATTCGTTGACTTTTTTTTTTTTACTAAAAAGATATTATTTTGATTTTTAAAAAAAAAATTAATCTAATCAACCCGATAACCCGATTAAAATCTGGAATCAAAGCCTTCAACCTGATCAAATTTTAAAACTATGGTGGTTATCTTCTGTTTTTAATAATAGAATAATTCAGATGATGATTTTGCAATCAACTAACAACAGATTATTTTATATATATATATATATATTAAATTTTTAATATTAGGATCTTTTGTTGCTAAAAAAATAATATATTAAGAATGAACAACAAAATTTCCGTTGCTATCATTATAGGAAAAAAAATTACAGCGGAAAAATTCGTTGATGCAAAAAAGAAAAGATCAGAACTACACTTTTATGGAAAGAAAGTGAAATATAATTGTGTGTTAGTAATTAATTGGTGCACACATACCTTGAAAAAAAAACTCACACGGTTATACCAATTTAACGAGATAAATTTTTTATTCTCCAAAAAAAAAAAAAAAAACCCTAACTCAGTCACATGTCCTTTTCTTCCGTCTTCAAAAACCCTCTGTCACTTTTTTAATATTTTTTTTCCGGTGAATCTCTGCTCCCAAGTTGCCAACAACCCCATGATCTTAAGAGATCAAATAGCTAGCAAATCAACAAGTATATTAAAGGATTTCATCTTGGAAGGTATAAATTCAGTGCAACATGAATCGCAGGTATAATTAGAAATCTATATGCATCTTTCTTCTTGAAGATCAAGTCTTATTTGTATTATCAGTGATCTTATATGTCGCACCCCCAAAAAAATAATAAAAAAAGTTAGTTTTTGCGACATTCGACTGGCGACTTTCGTTTTATTCTGTTTTGCTGATTTGGTTCTTTGGGAGTCGCCACCTAGTATTTTGGTCACTAGGAACCCTAACTGGTCTTTCAGAGATTCTAAGGCGAGGGACTGGTTGCGTAAAGGGAAGGTATTAGCACCCCTAGTACGCCCTACCTAAGGTAAGCTGCTTGGTGTTTGGTTTGCTCTATAACTGCTATGGTGTAGGTATTTTCTAGGCTCGTCAATTGATTTTTGATAGAAATCTAAGGAGATTCCATGTGCTTTGAAAGCTCATTTTTCCCTTAGTATTTCAAAAGTTTGTGACTCATAAATCGTGGAGAAAAAAAAAATTAATTTTGAAATGTCCTCGATTATAATCAAGGCTTCTTTCAAGAATTGTGTGCGGATTTATTATTCCCGATAATATTTTGGATATTCATCCTTTTAAGGATTTCTTTATCCAAACATTAGCGGTAAATAATAAATAAATTCCTTTTCCCAAAATAAGATTTTTATAGTTTTTTGAATATTGGCCAATACCCTTTGGAATTTTACAAACACGTTGTAAAGTCCAGAAATGCAAGAAAATAATTTGTGTTTAAGAAATCTATGCGAAAACACACTTTCGAAGCTTCCAATATATTTGTTTTATAAAAAAGAATATTCAAAACATGTTAGAGTATTGGCCGTATGCAACACGCAAGAAAAAATATTTTCCTCTTTTAAAACAATATTTTTTTTTTTTGACGAAATCAGGTATTTTTAATACTGAATTTGTATCTCTACAAAATAAAAATACAAGCTAATATTAAGTCATAAAAAAAATATGCGGAAACATCCACAATATTTTTTAGGAATTTTAGAAATTTTTTAAAGCAAAAAAAAAATTTATCTTTGGAAAATTTCGGGTGCTACGACGAAAATCAGATATTTTAAATACTGAATTTATACCTTCATAGTATATAAAAAAAATACAAACCCCCCTTAAAAATATATATACATGAAAGGAAAACAACAATATTTTTTTAGATTTTTTTTTTATTTTTTACAAATATTTTATATATATATATAACATATACACATATATATATATATATATATATATATATATATAATATAATAATATAATATAATTATATATTAATTATTAAGGGGCTGGGCCGGCCCAACTGACTGGGCCGGGCTCGGCCCCACAGTGATTGGGTCGATCTCGGCCCAAGAAGTGACTGGGCCGATCTCGGCCCAAAAAAAACAACTTGGTCTGGGCCGGACGCGACCCAGACCGCCGGGTTGGGCCAGAATCCTTCTGGCCCAATACATGTTTCTGGGCCAGAACCGGTTCTGGCCCAGAAGATAAAACATACGGGGGGAACTAATTTCCCCCCCGTCCCCTGCATGCAGAACAATTCTGCATGCAGGAGACGAAAATTCACAGAAGACGGAAAGAAGAAAAAAAAACAATGCAGGGGGGGGAGCTTACCTGGCGAGGCTGGAGACGGTGGTTTGCTGGCGGGGCTACGGTGGCGTGGCTTCGTGGACGGCGGCTCCGGGCGGCGTTGCTGCTGTTTCAGTGGCGAAAAATTCTTCTTCCTCCCTTCTCCTTCGTTTTTTTTTTTTTTCAGTGGCTGTCGGTTCTCGGTTTGGTTTTGGTTTTTTTGGTTTCGGTTTCCTTCTTCTCGGTTTGTTTATGTTCTTCTCTCTCTCTTCGGGTCGTTCTCTCTCCTTCTCTCTTCGGGTCTCTCCTCCTTCTCTCTTCGGTTTTTTCTTCTTTATTTATAGGGGCAGCACGGGTAGGGGACCATGGTTAGTGCGCCTTCAATCACGCATGGCTGGTCGGTTCTTTCGGTGGTGGTGGTGGGGGCGAGGAGAGAGAGAGATGCGGGAGATTTTTTCAAAATTTTTTACCTTCTGTTCTGCTACAAACGGGGGGGAAGGAGATGATGAACAGTGTCGTTCAAAACGACACCGTTCTGCTTTCCCCCCTTTTTATTTTTGTATTTTTTTATTTATTTATTTATTTATTTTTTTGTATATGAAACGGCGTCGTTTTGAATAAAACGCGCCGTTTCATTTAAGTGGCCAAACTTCAAATCAGTCCTCCAAATTCGGTCTCCGCCCTTCTTGTTGGCCGCCTTTTTCATTTTGGTCATTGGCATCTGATTTATGCAATTTAGCCCTCAATTGATTAATAAACTTTCAATTTCTTCAATTAGGCCCCTGAACCAAAAAATTAGCAGCCCCTCCATTTACGCGCCTCTTCCAATTTGGTCCCTGGTTTCGGATTTTCTCAATTAAGTCCTTAATTGGCCCTTAAACTTCAATTTTTATGCAATTGAGCCCCTGATTTGACCCAATAAATTCCTAAAAAATATATTTTGGCCCCAGAACTTAAATTTCTCCAAATTAAAGCCCAAATTGACTTAAAAATCAATTTTTCTTGGAATCAAATCTTCTATAAATTCAAATAAAAATCCAATTAAGTCCATAAAAATCCAATTAAGCCCATAAAAATCCAATTAAGTCCATAAAAATCCAATTAAGCCCATAAAAATCCAAATTTGGGCTTTTCTCCTAAAATTCAAAATTTTCTTCTCAATAGGGCTTTCATCCTTCAAGAATATACTGTCAAAAATTCAATCCTTGTATTTTTAAATTCCTTGACCAATTTTCTGACTGTTTTCCGGGCGCTTCTGCCTCCGGTTATTTTTCTAACCTCTTTTGGCTATTTATTTTATTTTTCAGGGGGACCCAAAAATGGGTTACAACAGATGCCCCCTCTTTATAATACTTACGGAGCATGGGTTTTGCGCAGTAAGTGTTATAAAGATAAACCCAAAACGGAACTCCCGAAACTGATCTGGTCGAAGCTTGATTGATCTGAAACTTTGTCCTTTATAACAATCCTCCTTAGTTCCAAAAAACCATGATCGAAACTTAGTCATCTCGAGATCCTTATCCAGCGGTCCTCTGAATTCTTATTTTAGTTTGATCAACATGGAAATCCATCCGAGATCCTATCTAGTGATCTTCTTTAACCTGGAATCCCATCCGGCGATTCCTTTACTCATAACCAATACAAAAAATATGTGTGTGGTCTCATTATGATGGGTGACCTGCCCGAGTGGAAAAGAGAAAGAGTGGTCTCATTCTTTGGGTGACCTACCCAGGGGAAAGAAATGGCCTCATTATAATGGGTGACCTACCCAGGTAAAAAAAAATGGAGAATGGTCTCATTCTTATGGGTGACCTACCCAGAAAATATGGTCTTATTGTGATGGGTGACCTACCCAGAAAAAGGAAGAGTGGTCTCATTCTTATGGGTGACCTACCCAGGGGAGGAATGGCCTCATTCTTATGGGTGACCTACCCAGATAAAAAAAATGGAGAATGGTCTCATTCTTATGGGTGACCTACCCAGAAAATATGGTCTCATTGTGATGGGTGACCTGCCCAGAAAAAGGAAGAGTGGTCTCATTCGTTGGGTGACCTACCCAGGGGAAGGAATGGCCTCATTCTTATGGGTGACCTACCCAGATAAACAAAAAATGGAGAATGGTCTCATTCTTATGGGTGACCTACCCAGAAAAGTATGGTCTCATTGTGATGGGTGACCTGCCCAAGGAAAAATGTGAAGAGTGGTCTCATTCTTTGGGTGACCTACCCAGATAAAAAATATGGAGAAAATGGTTGCGTTGTAATGGGTGACCTACCCAGAAAAATGTTGGTGAGGGCTCAAAGGCGCACTCGAAAAGAGGTAGGGTTCAGAAAACGCACTACCCGAGAAGTGAGGGTTCAAACAGCGCACTCGAAAAGAGGTAGGGTTAGAAAACGCACTTCCTGAGAAATGGTGATGAAATCCCGATCTGACAAATGTTGAAAGCAATATATTATGGTTAATATGCATGTATGTTTTTGTTACCTATCTTGGAAACATAGGTCCCCCTTTCGTCGTAAGCCTCTTTGCTCTTGTTTCAAGCTTTTCTCATGAACCGAAATATCCTTCATGTCCTTTTAGTGAAGAGATCTTTGGTTCCTTATGGGGCCCTTTCTTGCTCCATTGAGTTTTGCGTCAAAGGAAAAAATTGGTTTTGTTCATGAAAACTAAAACTTTTAATATAATTAGCAGATTTTATAAAAACTGCCTTTTTTAGAAGTTTTTATTATGATATCCCTTTTGGGCTTGGGTTTACTTTGGACCCTTATGTGCATATCGTGCACCTTTTGCCCCCTAGTGTGATGTGCAACTATATGTCAAGTAGATTTGATTTGGTTCACCAATTGATGGAGTCATCTTCTTAGTCATGCAAAAAAAGTTCTTTTAAACGAAAGATTTCAAATGTTATGAGATCATATGTTATATATATATATATATATAAAAGGACTCTTTACAAAGAGAATTCATGGCCGAAATTTATTTTATTGAACGGGAAATTACGAAATACATCAAGCGTAGTATTTCTTTACAGAGTCGGAATTCACAGGCCTAGCTAGATCTTCTCCATCCATTCTAGACAGTAACAAAGCTCCTCCTGAGAATGCTTTCCTCACCACGTACGGCCCCTCGTAGTTAGGTGCCCATTTACTCTGATCTTCTCCAGGTAAAGGTAATATTTTCTTTAGTACAAGATCTCCTTCGTGGAATCCTCGAGGTCGAACCTTCTTGTCATAGGATTTAGCCATCCTTCTTTGGTAGAGTTGATGATGACAGATCGCGGCTATCCTCTTTTCACTGATCAGATTCAACTGTTCATATCTAACCTTTGCCCATTCTACCTCTTCCAGCTCAGAGTCTAACAACACTCTCAATGATGGGATTTCCATTTCTAAAGGCATCACCGCCTCCATTCCATATACCAACATGTATGGGGTGGCTCCTGTTGAGGTTCGAACTGCGGTGCGATATGCATGAAGGGCAAATGGCAACATCTCATGCCAATCCTTATAGGTGACTACCATCTTCTGAATAATCTTTTTGACATTCTTGTTAGCAGCTTCTACCGCACCGTTCATCTTTGGTCTATATGGCGAAGAATTGGAATGCTTGATTTTCCATTTAGTGCAGAGCTCTATTATCATCTTGCCGTTGAAATTTTGGGCATTATCCGTTATAATCTTTTCTGGTGGACCATACCGACAGATCAAATCTCTCTCAATAAATTTCTTCACCACTTTTTGCGTCACATGAGCAAATGACTCAGCTTCTACCCATTTTGTGAAGTAGTCGATAGCCACTAGAATAAACCTATGACCATTACTGGCTTTTGGATTTACCGGTCCAATCACATCAATTCCCCACATCGCGAAAGGCCATGGAGATGTTAAATTAAACAGAGGAGCCGGAGGAGCATTGATTTTGTCACTGTATACTTGGCACTTATGACATTTCCGGACATAATCGATACAATCCTTCTCTAATGTCATCCAAAAGTACCCGGCTCTTTGTATCTTCCTGGCCATCATATGTCCACTAGCATGAGTTGAGCAAATCCCTTCATGGACTTCCCGTACTGTGCTTTTTGCCTCAAATTCATTCAAACATCTCAACAAAGTCCCGTCAGATGATTTCTTATACAAAATCTCCCCATCCAGATAAAAATCCATTGCCAACCTTCTCAAGGTCTTCTTGTCGATCTTGGATGCCCCCATGGGATATGCCTGGTTTTGGATGAGATTCTTGATATCATAGTACCATGGGTTTCCATCCACTTCTCTTTCGACTGAGTAACAATAAGCGGGGTTATTTCTGATATTAATGTGTACTGGCTGTACCTTGTGCCCAAAGTCTATCTTGGCCATAGATGCTAGTGTGGCCAAAGCATCTGCAAACTGGTTCCCTTCCCTTCCCAGATGGGTGAACTCTATTTCCTCAAATTCTTTAGCCAGCTTAGACAGGTATTCTTGGTAAGGCCTTAACTTCTCTTCTTTGGTTTGCCATTCTCCTTTTACTTGGCAAATGATCAACATTGAGTCTCCATACACATCTATCTTTTTGATGTTCATCTCTAATGCAGCCTCTAAACCAAGAATGCAAGCTTCATACTCAGCCGTGTTGTTGGTGCACCCGAACTGCAGCTTAACTGAAACCGGATACTGCTTCTTATCAGGAGAGATTATCACTGCCCCCGCTCCGTTACCACATACATTTACAGCACCATCAAAGTACATAACCCACCAATCTGATTTCTCTTCCTCGATTGCAAACACATCTTCATCGGGAAAGTCAAAGTTTAACGGCTCATAATCTTCCATAGCATGGTCAGCCAGGTGATCGGCAATAACACTCCCTTTCACGGCTTTCCTTGTCATATACACTATGTCATACTCAGCCAAAAGAACTTGCCATCTTGCAATTCGGCTAGATAGATAAGGTTTCTCAAAAATGTACCTTAATGGGTCTAACTTGGAAATTAACCATGTAGTGTGATACAACATGTACTGACGTAATCTCTTTGTAGCCCATGCTAGTGCGCAGCACAACTTCTCAATCACAGTATACCTAGACTCATATTCCGTGAACTTCTTGCTTAGGTAATAAATTGCCCTTTCCTTCCTTCCGGTTTCATCATGTTGCCCAAGCACACATCCCATTGCTGTTTCGGTTACTGTTAGGTATAAAATCAATGGCCTTTCTGGTACGGGAGGAACAAGTAGAGGTGGATTTAGCAAGTACTGCTTGATTTTCTCAAAAGCTTTATCACACTCTTCATTCCATATTCCAGGGTTCTTCTTCCTCAACAAACGAAAGATCGGGTCACAAGTCGCGGTTAAATGAGATATAAACCGAGCGATGTAATTCAACCTTCCTAAGAAACCTCTCACCTCCTTCTCAGTCTTGGGGGGTGGCATAGATTGAATAGCTTTTACTTTTTCAGGATCCACTTCTATCCCTTTGTCACTCACCACAAATCCCAACAGCTTACCGGATTTCACCCCGAATGAACACTTTGCTGGGTTAAGCCTCAACTTATATTTCCTTAATCTTTCAAATAATTTCTTCAATACTTGGACATGATTCTCTCCCTCTTTAGATTTAGCAACCATGTCATCCACGTATACTTCAATCTCTTTGTGCATCATGTCGTGAAACAAAGTCACCATAGCCCTTTGGTAAGTGGCCCCGGCATTCTTTAAACCGAATGGCATGACTTTGTAGCAAAAGGTTCCCCATGGTGTTATAAAGGTTGTCTTCTCCCTATCCTCTAGCGCCATTCTTATCTGATTGTAGCCTGAAAACCCATCCATGAATGAATATGTGGAACTACATGCTGCATTATCAACTAACATATCTATGTGTGGTAAAGGGAAGTCATCTTTAGGGCTAGCCCGGTTTAAGTCCCTAAAGTCCACGCAAACTCTGATTTTACCTTCCTTTTTAGGTACCACCACTATGTTTGACACCCATTGTGGATACTTCACTACTTCCAAAAAACCAGCGTCCCATTGTTTTTCAATTTCCGCCTTTACTTTGATTAAGACCTCCGGATGAGTTCTCCTTAACTTCTGCATCCTTCCATCAGTGGTATTCTATGCACTACAATGTCCGTATCCAGACCAGGCATATCTTCGTAGGACCAGGCAAAGACATCCACATAATCCTTGAGCAGTGCAATCAACTCTTGCTTTGCTTCGGGGGTGATCAAAGTCCCTATCTTCAGCTCTCGCTTGATTTCTTCATTGCCTACATTTATGGTTTCAAGTTCCTCCTTAGCGGGCCTCTAAGCCTGTTCGTGTTGTTCTATTAATTTTGTGAATTCCCATATGTTTTCCTCCTCCCATTCCTCATCTTCTACAGCCACTATGTATTCTTTAAATTTTGGCCATTCATTCTCAATGTAAAGTGCAGGTGTTGTTGTGGAGGATCCACTTTCAGGGTTCCTGAAAGCGGAAAGTGATGTGTAAATGCATAGTAAGACATCAAGATGAATTTTGAAAATGCATGATCTCATTAAAAATAAAAGATTGGCTCACAATAAAATCTCATTGACATCTTGAGCCTCGATTGTCAATGAATAAATAAAAAAAGAAAGGCAAACAACATAGATAAAAATATAATCCAACCATCATTGTTGATTACATTTTAAAAACCAATGGAGCTTCTTGGGTCTCCCAATTCTGGAACTTTTCCCCTTCGGCTAGCTTCCGGACAAAAGTCTTGACGGTGACTTCTTCCAAAGTGTGGATGGTCAATTGTGGCATCTCTTCAATCCTCCTTTCGGACTCGATTTTCTCAGCAATGTCCTTGACTTGATTTTCCTCCAGAGTGTTTATGTTCATTGAAGAAAGATTTTGAAAGAGGTCTCCATATCCCCTATCAGGTTGTATCACATATGCGGCCTTTGGAAATGAAATCCTGATTGGAGGGATGGCTAAGTTTTCTTCTACAGGCTTCCTTCCTTCCATCCTAGCCATTCTCTTCTCCCTTCTTGTACCAGCAGCTCGTTTATAATCCTCTTTCTTGGGCTTATATCCAAGCCCAAACCTCTGTTCTGCAGCTTTCAATTTGATTATACCCCTCCATTCAGGCCTTCTTTGCTCCATATCATATGGGAAAGGAATCTTGTTTTTCAAAAAGATTTTAGCTGCCATTTTAGTGGCTTCAGAGATTTCTGGCTTCCTCAACACAGTGTTCTCGGGCACCCACTCGGTATTCACAATCTCAAATGCATGAAGGTTTCTGTCCCTACAATCTTCTGCTTCAATGAATGGAACCGCCACATTTCTTACCATCGATATAGTCTCCTCAGCCTTAACAGTAACCAGGACACCGTTGGCAATGTACTTTAAACATTGATGTAGCGAAGAGGTGACAGCTCCCGCAGAATGTATCCATGGCCTTCCTAACAGCATGCTATAAGAAGGGTGGATATCCATCACTTGAAGGGTTACTAGAAAGACTTGTGGGCCCACAGCTAGTTCAACATCAATTGACCCTACAACTGGCCTTGATGAGCCATCATATGCTCTCGCCGTTATCACACTGGGTTGCATATGTGAGGGATCTATCGGCATTTCATCTAGCACATGCCTTGGTAGCACATTCAGGGCCGAGCCGTTATCAATGAGAACTTTGCCGACGAGACAATCCTTGCATCGGACCGTGACATACAAGGGCTTGTTATGTCTAGTTCCTTCAGCGTCAAGTTCATCTTCCGTGAAATACAAGTAATTGGCAGCATGAATCCTCCCTACTAGATGTTCCATAGTCTTTTGCTCGATATCTTGGGGCACATAAGCCTCATTCAATACTTTTTGCAAAGCATTACGATGTGGCTCCGAGTTGAGTATTAAAGACATGATGGAGATCTTAGCAGGGGTTTTCTTCAACTGATCCACTATATTGTACTCACTATGCTTCATCAGTTTCAAGAACTCATTGGTTTCTTCCTCAGTCACAGGTTTATTCACCTCAAACTCTTTATCGAGGTCCAGCACCTCCTTGCCTTTAGCCTTTCTTTGTCTTTCTAGCTCTTCAGGTGTGTAACAACGACCACTCCGAGTTAGCCCACTTATCTCCGTTCGGAACAGCGGCAAAGGAGCTTCAACATTCGAGGTATAACCATAATCTCCAGGCATCGCTCCATAGTTTACTTTGCTTGCATAGGAGGGCCTAGTTAATACCAGTTTTGAGCGACCATTAGCTGTTGATTGGATTCTACATTTCTCTATCATTCCTACCTCTTCATTGTCACTTACGTCCTCAATCCTCAACTCTCCTAGAGCCAGCATTCTTGCAACTTTTTGATGAAATTCACTGCATTCATCAATGTGATGCCCTTCCTTTTTATGGAAAGGGCAAAAGTTACTTTCCCCTGTGCAGTACTCAGTCGTTTCTTCCAAATGTCCAGACTGTACCAACATCAGGTATAGCTTGGCCATGGTCACTTTCAACACCCTCTTTTTGCGACCAATCTCCATGGTATTCACTCCTCCCCTACCATCAACATGCTTAGGTAAAGGGTTGGAATTCTGATTTGGCGAATCCTCAAAAGTGACCCATCCCACTTTGATTAGTTGCAACACCTTTCTTTTAAAAGCGAAGCAAGACTCAATGCTATGGCCTGCATGACCAGCATGGTATTCACAAGTTACCTCGGGGTTGTACCAGGCAGGGAAAGGTGGCTGCATAGGTGGTATGGGTAGGGGAGCTATCTGCCCAATACTCAACAGCTTGGCATACAACTCTTTTAAGGTTATGGGTAGAGGAGGTAGTTGTTCTTCTGACGGTTGCTTATCTTTTCTTTGGTAATTGTTGTGGTTATTTGCAGGGAATTTTATTTGATTGGGCTGATTTGGAGTGGGGGGTTTGGAAAAGTTAATACTAGTGACTCGGGGGGTAGGTATTTGGTAGTTTTTGCTTCTTCTTTCTAGGTTGTTCACCTCAATTTCTTTCTTCCTTCCCATGAAACCTCTCTTCTCTAGAGGTTCTGCTATTCTCCCGCTTCGGATCCCTTGTTCAATCCTCTCGGCGATCCGCACGACATCATAGAAATGTTGTGCTGAACTACCCATAAGGTGTTCATAGTATGGAGCCCTGAAAGTATTGGCAAACAAAGTCACCATTTCTGTCTCTATCAGCGGAGGTTGCACATTGATAGCTTGGTCTCGCCACCTTTGAGCATAAGCCCTCACGGACTCTTGACTTCCTTTCTCCATGCTGATCAGACTGGTCCTATCAGGAGCAATCTCTAGGTTAAACTTGTATTGCTTCAAGAAAGCGTCCGCCAAGTCTGTCCACTTCCTGATCCTAATATTGTCTAACCTCATATACCAACTGAGGGCCGATCCAGTCAAGCTATCCTGGAAGAAGTAAATTAACATTTTGTCGTCGTGGATAACCTCTGCCATTTTGTTATAGTAGGAGCGGAGATGGGTCTTCGGGCATTCCATCCCAGTATACTTAACAAACTCCGGCACCCTAAACTTCTTTGGAATGACAATATTAGGTACTAAACATACCTCAGCGGCCCTAATTGGGTCAAACAAATCATTTCCTTCAATTGCCCTTAGCCTCTCTTCTAGGGCAGTCCACTTATCATCTCCTTCATGATTAGAGAATTTAAAGTCATGTGGATCTTCGTTTGTTAAATCCATTGTAATAGGGATTTGGATGGGCCAAGCAGGACTCTGCTTAGTTGGTGTGTTTGCCCCTATGTTTATAGGTGCGACAGGAATTTGAGATGCTGCTGGTGCTTCATTAGGTTGAGTAGATGTTCCCGCTCCATCTCTGGCTCTTAATAATTGCTCTAACATACTTGTTAAGTGCGCCACATCATTCCGAACTCCTTCGAGTTCTCTTTGGTACTGAGATTCTGGTTGTGACCTTCCTTCGTTTTCCATTCTTGCTCTTTGTCGAGTGTTGTGGATTCTAGGAGGGGGACCTATGTTTCTTAATCTGCAGATGTATGCATAGATGTATGAGAAAATGTATGATTGTGATGGATGCATGATCGAACAATGCATGCTTTATTGGGTATGGATGCATCCTTTTTGTGAACGAATAACAACCATCACATTATAAGCCTTCTCTTGTCACATCGCTTTGATAGGAGTTCTGCCTTTCGAGTCGTTTGCTTGAATCATGTTCACCAAGAGACAGATTTTTGCATAAGAAGATGGGTCAACGCCCTTTTCATTAATGCTTGGATAAAAATACATTTAGAAGTAAAAGAAATACAACATGCTAATCCCTTTCCTCCCTAAACTCTTTGGCTAAAGGTAAGAAAGCAAAACCACGGTTCTCAATCTTCCCTAGAAAGGCATCGGTTTCAGCTAGGCTTCGGCGATAGCAAATGATGTCTCCCCCCACATTCCGCGAATTGATTCTGACCATTCGAGCATGTGCAGCAGCTTCGTCCATTTGCTCATCTGTTTTGGTCATTTTTTCTATGAGCAACATGTTGGTTCTGTTTAAAGCAGTGTTGTTGGCGTCGATTTGATCTTTGTGCTTCTCCATTGCTACTAGCTTTTCATCTAAAAACTTCAACTTTTCTCGTTCTTTGTCAAGCTTTATCCTCATGACTTTTATCTCATTCTTCTTGACTGCTAACTCTGCTTTAACATCCTCGAATCCTCCCTTTTCACTTTCCAACTCCATATACTTCTTATTCAAATCCTCATACTTCCTAATCCTATCCATCAGCTCAAATTGCACTTGTGCAAATTTTTCTTGGTAATATTCTGCACTTTCTTGGCAATCACTAAAGTCCATCTCCATTGCTTGAAGTTCAGAGCAACTTTGCATCCAATCCAAACTCATCCCTTTAAGCTCCTTCTCACTTCCTTCCTTAGCAATCTTCTCCTCAACCAATTTTAGCTCCAGCTTTGTTATTTTCTCATCTCTAGACTGAATTTGCTCATCTAGAAATGTTCTCATTTTATCCTGTTCTAGCATCATTTCTTCCAACATTGCTTTGTCTTTTCTGCTCTTGCTCAATTCTATTCGTAGTTTCTCCACTTGCCTTCTCAAGTCTTCTTCATTACTAACTCTCTTTCTCTTGATAGGCTCCTCTTCAGTTGGAGAAGATTTGACTTCTACACAAGGCATGGCTGAAGCAGCTGAATCATCTTCAATGTTCACCCTTTTTCTCTTAATAGGCTCCGCTACATTTTGAGGAGATTTAGTTTCTACGCGAGGGGTGGCTGAAGTGGCTGAGTCTCTCCATTTTACATATCCTTCGCTCACACTTGGATCTCTTAACCCTTCTATCTCCACCAATACTAGATGCTTCCAATCTTGCTTGATGATCTCCAAAACCTCTTCTGCCATGGGATCTTTGAACAAACCAGAGAATTGAGCAATTCCCATAGTCCTGGGAACGAACTGCATGCCCCCAAGTTGTCTTACCACTAAGGCAGGAGCATAACTCACATAACCCGTGATCCCCACCAATGGTACCCAACGCCTTTGTCCACAACTCATTAGGACCTTCACTGACGTTAGCCATGGGGCCCTCCACTTAAACTCGCTATTAGGTAAACCTTCTAATTTATCAACCCAACCCTGGTTGTCTAGATCTCCCCATTCTTCTTCTTCTACTAACTTGAGGGGTTTTTGGGTGAACCACCAAAAATTATTGAAGACAGGTTTCTTTGTCTCGATATGGCTAACCATCCAAATATACAACAGTTGCGTGCAGCATCTCATTGCTCCTTTTCCGGCCCTCCTACAATGGTTAAGTGTCAAAATTGTTTCGGCTAAGATAGCAGCCACTGGATTGATTCGTGTATTCTTATACTCCACATAAGCAGCAGCGGCCTCCAAACTCACTAAACCAATCTGACTTGGGAACAACACAAGGCCAAATATACCTAGGGCAATCAATCTCTCTTTTTCTACTCCTGACTTCTTTTCCAATTCTAACATCCTCCATTTCAAACCGGTACCATTCTTCTCTTGAAACTTTTCCAAGTTGGAGATTCTAAGCAGTTTTGACAGTTCAGGGATGATCTTGTCGGATCTTAAAGGAGAATAAATCCGATACAGGTCGTTGGGAAACTCAGTCAACAATCCATATTCTTCAACCGTGGGGCACAAGTCTATGCTTCCAAAGGAGAAACATCGGTAGTCTGGATCCCAAAAATGAACTAAAGCTCGCACAGCTGGGCTTAAAACTTCTACCTTTGCAATTTCCATCAAACGTCCGTATTTCCTAAAGAATGCATCTTTATCCACATTCTGAAAATGAGCCGTTAACTTGTTCACCTCATTCAATACGCAATTCAGGTTCTTGATTGGTGACATCTTTTTAGCATCGCTTCTAAGGCAGTCTCCTTCAGTCAATTGTGACAGTTCAGAATTTTTTCCATATTCTAAGATGGAAGATTTAGTGATGATGGCCATTTCGTTCACAAGACCTGCAATTCAAAATGCATTGGGGTTTAGACTTTGTTTGGATGCAAAAGATATGTTGGAACATACACCCTAAGGATAGGTTCTAATTTCTCTATGTGAGACATAGGGTAGGTTTACTAATGGGTCTCTAAAAGAGGGTCTCTTGCTGTTCCAGTGATCAGCCTTCGTAAAGGCGATATGGAGGTCTAGCAGATAGTGGGATGGTACGTGTACCAATCACAATCAGTCTAAACACTCAGCAAAGAGTTGGGGTTTACACAAACTTAAACCTTGACTCAAGTCATAAGGCAAGCTGCTAGTCCCCCACTTAAACTTAAAGTTACATGTGTGTGCACTTCAAAACATAATAACAATAATAAAGTGATGCATGACTATGCCATGTATGATAGAATGTAAAGATATATGCTAAAGCTTTTAAACAAAGCATCATAAAAAATAAAATAAAAACAAAAACCAATAACACATAACATAAACAAACAAATCAAGCTTAGTCCAAGTCTCCCCAGTGGAGTCGCCATCCTGTCGCACCCCCAAAAAAATAATTAAAAAAGTTAGTTTTTGCGACATTCGACTGGCGACTTTCGTTTTGTTCTGTTTTGCTGATTTGGTTCTTTGGGAGTCGCCACCTAGTATTTTGGTCACTAGGAACCCTAACTGGTCTTTCAGAGATTCTAAGGCGAGGGACTGGTTGCGTAAAGGGAAGGTATTAGCACCCCTAGTACGCCCTACCTAAGGTAAGCTGCTTGGTGTTTGGTTTGCTCTATAACTGCTATGGTGTAGGTATTTTCTAGGCTCGTCAATTGATTTTTGATAGAAATCTAAGGAGATTCCATGTGCTTTGAAAGCTCATTTTTCCCTTAGTATTTCAAAAGTTTGTGACTCATAAATCGTGGAGAAAAAAAAAATTAATTTTGAAATGTCCTCGATTATAATCAAGGCTTCTTTCAAGAATTGTGTGCGGATTTATTATTCCCGATAATATTTTGGATATTCATCCTTTTAAGGATTTCTTTATCCAAACATTAGCGGTAAATAATAAATAAATTCCTTTTCCCAAAATAAGATTTTTATAGTTTTTTGAATATTGGCCAATACCCTTTGGAATTTTACAAACACGTTGTAAAGTCCAGAAATGCAAGAAAATAATTTGTGTTTAAGAAATCTATGCGAAAACACACTTTCGAAGCTTCCAATATATTTGTTTTATAAAAAAGAATATTCAAAACATGTTAGAGTATTGGCCGTATGCAACACGCAAGAAAAAATATTTTCCTCTTTTAAAACAATATTTTTTTTTTTGACGAAATCAGGTATTTTTAATACTGAATTTGTATCTCTACAAAATAAAAATACAAGCTAATATTAAGTCATAAAAAAAATATGCGGAAACATCCACAATATTTTTTAGGAATTTTAGAAATTTTTTAAAGCAAAAAAAAAATTTATCTTTGGAAAATTTCGGGTGCTACGACGAAAATCAGATATTTTAAATACTGAATTTATACCTTCATAGTATATAAAAAAAATACAAACCCCCCTTAAAAATATATATACATGAAAGGAAAACAACAATATTTTTTTAGATTTTTTTTTTATTTTTTACAAATTATTTATATATATATATAACATATACACATATATATATATATATATATAATATAATAATATAATATAATTATATATTAATTATTAAGGGGCTGGGCCGGCCCAACTGACTGGGCCGGGCTCGGCCCCACAGTGATTGGGTCGATCTCGGCCCAAGAAGTGACTGGGCCGATCTCGGCCCAAAAAAAACAACTTGGTCTGGGCCGGACGCGACCCAGACCGCCGGGTTGGGCCAGAATCCTTCTGGCCCAATACATGTTTCTGGGCCAGAACCGGTTCTGGCCCAGAAGATAAAACATACGGGGGGAACTAATTTCCCCCCCGTCCCCTGCATGCAGAACAATTCTGCATGCAGGAGACGAAAATTCACAGAAGACGGAAAGAAGAAAAAAAAACAATGCAGGGGGGGGAGCTTACCTGGCGAGGCTGGAGACGGTGGTTTGCTGGCGGGGCTACGGTGGCGTGGCTTCGTGGACGGCGGCTCCGGGCGGCGTTGCTGCTGTTTCAGTGGCGAAAAATTCTTCTTCCTCCCTTCTCCTTCGTTTTTTTTTTTTTTCAGTGGCTGTCGGTTCTCGGTTTGGTTTTGGTTTTTTTGGTTTCGGTTTCCTTCTTCTCGGTTTGTTTCTGTTCTTCTCTCTCTCTTCGGGTCGTTCTCTCTCCTTCTCTCTTCGGGTCTCTCCTCCTTCTCTCTTCGGTTTTTTCTTCTTTATTTATAGGGGCAGCACGGGTAGGGGACCATGGTTAGTGCGCCTTCAATCACGCATGGCTGGTCGGTTCTTTCGGTGGTGGTGGTGGGGGCGAGGAGAGAGAGAGATGCGGGAGATTTTTTCAAAAATTTTTACCTTCTGTTCTGCTACAAACGGGGGGGAAGGAGATGATGAACAGTGTCGTTCAAAACGACACCGTTCTGCTTTCCCCCCTTTTTATTTTTTATTATTTTTTTATTATTATTTTTTTTTTTTTTGTATATGAAACGGCGTCGTTTTGAATAAAACGCGCCGTTTCATTTAAGTGGCCAAACTTCAAATCAGTCCTCCAAATTCGGTCTCCGCCCTTCTTGTTGGCCGCCTTTTTCATTTTGGTCCTTGGCATCTGATTTATGCAATTTAGCCCTCAATTGATTAATAAACTTTCAATTTCTTCAATTAGGCCCCTGAACCAAAAAATTAGCAGCCCCTCCATTTACGCGCCTCTTCCAATTTGGTCCCTGGTTTCGGATTTTCTCAATTAAGTCCTTAATTGGCCCTTAAACTTCAATTTTTATGCAATTGAGCCCCTGATTTGACCCAATAAATTCCTAAAAAATATATTTTGGCCCCAGAACTTAAATTTCTCCAAATTAAAGCCCAAATTGACTTAAAAATCAATTTTTCTTGGAATCAAATCTTCTATAAATTCAAATAAAAATCCAATTAAGTCCATAAAAATCCAATTAAGCCCATAAAAATCCAATTAAGTCCATAAAAATCCAATTAAGCCCATAAAAATCCAAATTTGGGCTTTTCTCCTAAAATTCAAATTTTTCTTCTCAATAGGGCTTTCATCCTTCAAGAATATACTGTCAAAAATTCAATCCTTGTATTTTTAAATTCCTTGACCAATTTTCTGACTGTTTTCCGGGCGCTTCTGCCTCCGGTTATTTTTCTAACCTCTTTTGGCTATTTATTTTATTTTTCAGGGGGACCCAAAAATGGGTTACAACATTATACATGAAGAAATTATTAGAATTTAGTTTTCTTCCCCTACATTAAACTTATTTAAAATAAAATATGAGTTTTTTTAATCTTCTGCCTTTGCATTTCAGCAATTATACATGTAAAGTGGCTTTTTACCTCCAAAAATATAGTTATTGTAGTTTGGTTTTAACAAATGAAATGTTAATATGTTTTTTTTTTTTTGTGTGTGTTTTTAAATCTGAATATTGTAGAGAAACACAAGGCTTATGGTGTAACATTTTAAATCTCTTGTTATGGCTCCATATGTTACCTTTCAGAGTTGTTAGCCTGTAAATATACTAATGAAATGATTATTGGGAGTGTTTATCTAATAGTATTTCAAGTACATGGCAATTAATATGCTTAGTTTTGCCTTGTCGGACTAGTTAATGACTAGTTATCTTTTAGATTTAAATGAATGAAAACGATGGGTTTTTTTTTTTTTGTTTGTTTAGTGTTAAAACCAAAGGCATGTACTTCATTGCTTCTTGTCCACGCGGTTCCTTTCTCTTGAATTTGCTTTGGCAATTAGATCAGTATGTTAAATCATGTTTGAAAATATAGTTATGATTATTTTTTAAAGTATTTTTTATTTAAAAATATATTAAATAATATATTTTTTATTTTTTTAAAATTATTTTTAATATCAATATATTAAAATAATTTTAAAATACAAAAAAAAATATTAATTTAAAATAAAAAATTTAAATTTTTTCAAAAACATTTTTAAAATATAAAAATAACAAACAAAATTGGTCTATGTTGGCACCTCAACTTAAAACTTATGTAATTCAAGGTTTTAATTAGGTTTATTTTATTCAAAACTCGGGCTTACAATGGGCCGGAAAAATTCTAGTAAAGAACTCCTTTTGTTTTTTTAATATGTTTTTCTTTTAGCATCTTTCCGAATAAATAAAGTTTATTTACAAGGGTCAATTTATCCTTCACCGAACAAATATATTAACCAAATAAATCTACTGAAACTTATATTAAACTCAGCCCGCACAAAGTCGCGGGCCTTATTAATAGTATAATAATAAAATATACACAATTCTAAGTGTTGTTTCTTATGATTAAAACACATAGCTTATTTATGTGTCAATTTTAACCAATGATTTTTTGCCATGTAGTAGAAAATGAACATATTAAATGAGTCCCTCTAGTCACATATACAAATAAAATAAATAAATTAAAACACCAATACCATGTTTAAAAAAAAGATAAAACAAGAGAAACTTGTAATGAAAAACTTTAAATTATAATTTCATAGCATAAGTGTAAGTTATTTTTACTTAAACTAATTTAAATTATATACTTTGATTTAAAATATATATTGAATATCTTATGATAAGATGTAAGAGTAAAAAAAATAATTAATAAAACTATTTCTTATATCAGATTATTAATTCACTTCAATGTCCTTTGAGTTTTTCAATAGTATATGATGGTATAGGTGAATTATGGGTTATTTTAACCCTTATTATTTTTCAATTCAATCTATGAAACCAACTGATAAAATAGTATTTTTTAAAGAATAAAAAAATAACCAAGAATTTAATTTTGATATGCTTCGAGAAAATAATTATATTATGTTTTTCTTAAAAATTGCATTACTTTTTTTATTTTAGTTTTAGGATAGGATTTTTGAAAAATTCAATTTCAATCAATAAAAAAACTTAAATACTGATACCAAAAAACAAAAAACGCTATAAAAACTATACAAAATTTTGATCAATCATTTTTAATGGATGTGAGATATATTACTTTTCATGTTCAAACACAATAGAAACAATACAAATAGCTTTGAGAAAAGAAAGGGAAGTAAAAAAAATATTCATGGAGATTTGTGTCTGAATATGAAATTTGACCATAAAAAAAAAAGTTCACCATTACATTACAACAAAGTATATATTCCCATGTCAATTATAAATTAAATCTTTTTTATTTTTATAAAATAAGTTAACAATCAAATAAAAAAAATAATACAGAAAGGTGGATGTCAACAAATAAATATTTTAAACTATCTAATATAATTTTTAATTTTAGAATTTATTGGAATTGAGATGCATGTAAGCTGACTCGAATATCTATATTAAAAAAAATACAAAATTAAGTTTTCGTTATTATAAAATGAAATATTGAAATGTTACCTTCCACACCATTATCACAAATAACTATATAAATAATTCACTCTAAATTATAAAAGTAGTAGCAGAGTGAAAGGCTATAGCAATGCAAATTAAAAGATATATATATATATATATATATATATATATATATATATATATATATATCCATTCGATGTGATTTCTAATGATGTGATTTTTTAAATTTTCCAAATGGTTCTTCAAAATAACTATAAGATTACAACAAATGAAGTAAAATAACTTAATTTTAATTCTATTTGAGAATTTACCTTCAAATTGAACAATATCATCAAAATAATATATAGTCATAATGGAAACTAAATAAATGCCCCAACGCACAAGCTAGGATCTACAACTAATTAATTAATTATACTTTTTAAATTATTTTGATATATTCCTATTAAAATAATTTTTAAAATATTATTTTAAAATAAAAATTACTATAAAAAACAACTATTATCCTCCATTTAAACACCGAAACCAAAATCTAAAACAAGTAGTTTATTTTTTTATTTACTTGTAACTTTCTGCCCTCCCTATTGGCGTTAGGAAAAACTAGAAAACCGAACTTTATTACTTCCAGTCTTTCTAAAGCAAGTCGTTCTGTTCATACACAACAGAAAAAACTCGATCTTTACCAAACCGAAGCTTCGTTCTTGTTTAACGAAATGGCCATGACAGTTGAAGGTACGGCTTAACAAATTTTTGCTGCTTCGATCTCTTTAATCACCCTATTATTTGTTACTTCTTCGAATGCTAAATCAATTTTACTGTTGTTTTCACCGTACCTTTAAAATTAAACTTTTCTTGAAAGAAATTGCATGTCGAATTATCAATTTTGTTTTTTTAGTTTGGTTTGGTATCTAAGGTTTGGACTCGATAAGTGTGGAATTTGAGGGGTTTTTTAGAAAAAGATTTTGTGGGGTTCTTTCAAAATTTGATCTTTAATGATGGATTGATTAATTGATCGAGCCCATTGCATAAATATGCTTAGATTGATATGTTGCGGTAATTTTAACAATTTGCAGCATGATTAATGTTTATAGGGCAACAGTTAGTGTTGTTAGCTGTGCAGTCTAGGCTATTTTGCGGATTTGGAGATTAACTTTCTAATAAGGTTTAGTGTTTGTTCATAAATTGCTGTTTTGCTACATGTTTTAATGGGTGGAATTGTGTTTATCAGCTGTTGTTAGATCATTTTAAAATAATTTTGGGAGCTCACTATTTTTTTTTCCTTTTTTCTGGTTTCGTGCGGTGCTGATTTGGGTTCAATGGAATGGTTACTGTTGTCTGCAGTGTAAGTTTCGAAGTTCATTCTGTAATCTTAGCTTGTCTTGGGTACATAATGAGATTGCTTATAATTTGATTTTGTTGAATTTCAGGCTTGCTGGTCTTGCTTTTATGTTTTCGGCTAGCATTCTGCTACAGATATTGGTATGCATCCAGTAACACTGGTTGTGTTGTGGCACTTTTCTCTAACTGCTTTTTATATGTATTTTATTTCATGAATTATATATATCTAGCATGCAATGTGATTTATAAATGCTTTTTGCTGGTTTTTTCATTTCTCACTCTCAACACTTATAATAGAAGTGATATTTAGGTGCATAAACTAATCTTTTGCTATTTCTACTCCTTGTGCCTCCTTTGGGCTCCTTTTTTTTTATGGCCAAGTTTTTTTTTAGGATAATAAGACAAGGAAGAGATCACATACTTGTCTGCAAAATGTAGTCATTATCTTTAATGAGTTAGAACATCCTAGGCTATGTTTTTTTCTGTGCAGAATAGAGGTAGTAAATCGTATTTTAGATTAATCTGAATATAGGATGATGATTGATTCTATTATGACATTTAGAATGACTAGAAATCAATTGATGAAACAAGGTAACTATCACCTGTTTTCTTAGTCAATTCAATAGAGGATGATGATTGATTCTATTCTGACATTTAGAATGACTAGAAATCAATTGATGAAACAAGGCAACTATCACCCATTTTCTTAGTCAATTCAATATAGGTTGATGATTGATTCTATTCTGACATTTAGAATGACTAGAAATCAATTGATGAAACAAGGCAACTATCACCCGTTTTCTTAGTCAATTCAATATAGGATGATGATTGATTCTATTCTGACATTTAGAATGACTAGAAATCAATTGATGAAACAAGGCAACTATCACCCGTTTTCTCAGTCAATTTCCAACCTTAACCATATAGAGTTTACATGTTAACCACGTTAAGAGAATAGAGAATCCAAGATTTGCCTGCCTCGTTTAGCTGTGACTGCATAGATCTCATGACAATCATAGCTCTATTACCAGTTGAGGAGAAATTGAAGTTTCTTATTGAAAAGCCACAATAGGGGCCAACAAAACTGTATCTAATTATCAAGTCTCTAGCAAATATGAAAAGAGGACTGGACAGAGGATTGTTATATTTTGATATGGAATTGTGAGTGATCAAGAAGAAGTTAACTACTATGAAGCTATTATGAAGCAAGCCGGGATTGTTCACGAAGTAATATTGGGCAAGGTGGCTTTTGGAGTATGTGGAAATGTCAAACTTTTCAATAAGAAAATGAAATTTCTTATTGGAAAGCCACTGTAGGGGCCAACAAAACTGTATCTAATAATCAAATCTCTAGAAAACATGAAAAGAGGACTGGACAGAGGATTGCTATATTTTGATGTGGAATTGTGAGTGATCAAGAAGTTAACTATTATGAAGCTATTAAGAAGCAAGCCAGGATTGTTCACAAAGTCATATTGGGCAAGGAGGCTTCAAGTATGTGGAAATGTCAAACTTTTTAAGGTGGAGAAAGTTGTCATTTTGACATTAGGCAAAATATTATCTCAGGTTTACCTTTGTGAACAAGCTGAGTTTCACACCTGTTACTGGCTTATGTAGCTTGTATATTCTTAGGTGCTTTGATACAATTTAAGTAGAAGAGCAACATAGTGGAGCTTGGTCTAATATTTGCCTAGCCTGTTTGGGAGTGTGATTGCGGTTGCTTTTCAAAGTGTTTTTCACTCATAAATGTACCAAAATAATATTTTTTTTATTTTTTAAAAATTATTTTTGATATCAGTGCATCAAAATGATCTAAAACACCAAAAAATATTAATTTGAAGCAAAGAAAAAAATAAAAAATTTTTAATTTTTTTCAAAAGCGTTTTTGAAACGCAAAAACAAATGGTGATTTGGATTTGAGACATAAAAATAAATTGTCAGATATCATTGTATTCTCTAATAAGGCTCTCATAATTCACATCTTTTTGTTTTTAGAATATCTAAAGAAAAGTGTGATCCTCGCCATGTAATTCTCTCATCAAGTTAAACTCTCCAAACTGACCTTTGAAACCCTACTTGATTTGCTGCTAGAATAAAGGCTGTATTTTTGGAGAAAACTTCTTACTTTAATTCTAGGGCTGTGGAGGGAGAGCTGTCACATCTCAATGTTTGTTTAGATTGATGGATTATAAGATGGAACTTGTGCTTTGGCATAGTGAATAATGTTTTGGAGATATTCTTTCAGTTAGAGGTTTTTTAGAATTACTTTCTTGAACATTAGGTTCATGATTTTGTATATGGGTTGCATCCTCACGGTGCTCCTCACTGAAGTTTTTGCTTATTAAGGAGAATTAAGGTATCATGCAAACCTTAAATGAAATGTTTTTTTAAAAAAAAAAAAAGAAGAAGAAAGAAAGAGCACGGTTTGATTTCTTAATATCCTATAGAGAATATGATTTTAGATAGGGCAGAATGGACAGAGAAGACTTGTGTAGTTGTCCTTAACCAATTTTTTGAGATGGCAATTACAACAGGACTTATTTGTTATAAAACTCCCTATCAGGGAACTGTTTCATGGTGTCTCGTTGTATCGGATGGCATCTTGTGGTGACTTTTGGCATTCCATCAACAATAATGCTGGTAACGAGCACCAGGCTGGAGATGGAATGCCAAATGGAAGTCTGAAAACTCTTTCTGTAAAATGGATCACATGCATTATGCTTTTCTATTTATTGATTTTTTGTCAATTTTTTTGGGATGGCAGGCTTGTGCAATATACAATAATTGGTGGCCCATGCTATCAGGTTTGTTATATCTGACCTGTAAAGTAAATCAATGATGCATTGAGAAGTTGATAATGTAATTTACTGTTCCTGCAGCTCTCATGTATGTGCTGGTGCCAATGCCTTGCTTATTCTTTGGGGGTGGGTCCACTCAGTTTCTGACCAGCAGGGATGGTGGGGGGTGAGTACTAAACAAAACCCTGTATAACATTCTTTAGTTACTTATTTTAGAACTCCTAATATTGCTGGTTGATGTTCATATCTTTTATGTGGTCTCTTTCTTTCTTTCTTTTAGGCCTCATGAAATATTTATTTGGCAAATGTTCCCATTATAATCAGGACCAAATTATTGATGAGTAGTATATTCCATGCATCATGATAACATTCATTGCATGTGGTTGGTTAACAATTCTGGTCAAAAAAACTTATTGACTTCCACCCCTGCAAGTCGCTTTTACAGGAATTTGGTAGAAGTTTAGTGGGAATCTTGCTTTGAAGGAAGACAAAGAAGAGAGAAAAGAGGGATGCCCCTTTTTACAATTGATCATCTTTCTTACGTACCAAACAAATCAAACTTTTTTATCTGATAGATCAAACACTTTCATGACTTGCTGGCACTTCTATCATTTGCATATATGTAGCTTTGCATGCAATGCATGGTCACTCCATTAAATATTCTAGAATGTCTTGGTTAGCTAGTCACATCAACATTTTCCTTGCTCTTGTTATGGCACCACCTCTCACAGCATTTTGTTCATTAGCTGTAAAATCTCGTGTTGCAGTTGGATAGATGCTGCTAAATTCCTGACGGGGGCGTCAGCTGTTGGGAGTATAGCCATTCCCATTATCCTTAGGCACGCTCATATGATTGAAACCGGGGCTATGTGGATTGAGTTCACATCATTTGTCATATTTGTCTGCACTGTCATGTGTTTTCACCGTGCTAGCCTAGAAGACGAGTGGTGATTGATGCTAAATGCTCTTGTTCGGTGGACAAGTTGCCATATGATCCATATGCATATGCATGGGAAAAGAAACCTATAATTTCCCGTTTGTAAATCCTTTTGTATTTATATCTTCCAAATTATATTACGAGTTATCCGTGTTTGGTTGACTTACTTTGTACGTCCACATTAGGTTCTGTTTTAAACGGGATATGCTCTTATCTTTCTTATTTCTGAGTTCAGTTCCAGTATTTTTATATCCCCAAACAACTGGAGCACAACAGGAAGACCGTCCAAAAACCCAAATTCTAGAACTATAGAATAAGTGCTGCCTGCTCTCTTTTTTCACCCTTACAAGCTATGTTTCTAGGGTTGCCCAGTATCTTAAGTCATGTTCTCCAGTTCGAATTCGTAACACTGTTTACTCATACTGTGCACCTCACCATTGATCTATTATAGCAAGCAGTCGTTCTTCGATAAAAATTGATGATAAATCTCCCATGTTACCTTTGGAAAACCAAGCCAAGCATGTAGTCTCTTCTTTTTAGTCTCTTCAACACGGAAATGATGGCTCTTGATTGAAAATTGCAGCCCTCTCTCCTTCATTGTGACCTTGGGACAGCTTAGACTTTTTATTTTTTAATTATTACTTCTTAGACTTTCTCTTCACAGTGCAATGATGAATTTAGCTCTTTTTGCTGCGAACAAAGTCATCAGAAATGAGTTTTTGTCTCTATTTTATTTAGAGATGATTTTTAGTTAATTCTCTGTCATGGACGGAGGGGACAACTATATAAGCAAATTATTATTTTTTCATAAATATCCCTTTAAATATTTTAAATTTTCAATCTTTATTGTTATATCCATCTGATCCATCCCTTTAAATTAACTTAAATCTCACCGTTAGATATGAAAACTATAAAAAAGGTTATAAGAAAAATGTGTTAGATTTTAACCAAAACTAATGAAGAGGTGAGAACTGAATGATAATAAAAAATAAAAAGAAGTGCATTTCTGATATTGTCTTGTGATTTCAATTATGTTAGATAACCAACACGTCTCATATGATTGATTTAATTATTTATTTTACTATTAAATAGATTTGGAGAAATGATTTAATGATTGAGCTGTAAATCGTGATTTAATTATTTTATTTTCTTAGCAATGAATTGTGTTTTTTTTATTTTTGTATGGTTACAAATTCTTTTTTTACATAATTTTGATGAATGGATAAATTATGATTTTTAGTTAAAAATAATAATCAATGTTTATTATAAACTAAAGTAAAAATAATGATTTCTATTTATTATTCCAAACATTGCATATTTGATAATAATACATACCTAGGATAAAACAAAATTTTATGCATGTTATCTTAACTCGTCCTTCATCATCCATACATAATATAAAGACATCCACTTTGTGATGCACGCTAGAGACAAAACAATGTAAGAAAAATAAAAAGTACAAGCAACATTTTATTACACCGTATAGTATCACGGTATAAAAATTCTAATTTAAAATTTTATTATTGAATAATTTTTTAAAAAGTATTTTACTAAAATAAAAGTTAAATAATTGTATTTATACTAATTCTAAATCTATCTTACGGAAAAAAGAAATTCTAATAAATAATTATGGAGTTATTATAAAGATTCCTAAACTAAATAAAAAAAAACCTTAAAAAATATCTTTCTGAACTAAATCAGAACCCATCCCCCGTTCTATCTCATCCTCTCTATGAAGCAAGGGCTTAGTAAAAAGTTCTAATTAAATTCTCCAAGGTTGAAAAAAAAATTGTCAATGAGAGCCATGACTAATTAAAATGGAGATTAAGATAAAGTTGATTGGATGAGTGGAAAACTGGGTTCTCGTTTGATTTCAATTGTATTGGTCGGTGGATTAAGTGTTTGGTCATTAAACGACAACGATGACTTAGCGACATCAAGGCAAATTTTCCACACAAATCTAAAGTTCCAAACCTCTCTTCAGAGGTTTCTCCCTCCGATATACAAGAAAAGAAGATAGAATGTTTACTCCAAAGTATTATCCTCACCATTTGTTAAAAAAGAAGAAGAATATGCAAATAATTCAAAATCAAGGGTGTTTATTTTATAAAATGATAAACTGATCATACCCTTAATTAATAGGGAACATTACGTTCTTTACTCTCACTTGTATGGAGGGACGCCGTCATATTTACATCACATATGGCGGCGAATTAGTTTACGGTGTTTGCTCTCTTTCCTTTGAATTTCAACGTCTGCTATTTCATGGGAATGCTTAGAAAAGTAAAGCTCAAATCATATATCAAAAAACTTTCTGACGAAGCCCGTTATGTTGGAGTGCCACTGAACAATAATTCATTTGCAAGCTTGCCACGATGAAAAATTCTTAAAATCCC
Source organism: Populus alba x Populus glandulosa (assembly GCA_033617975.1). Taxonomy (NCBI): domain Eukaryota; kingdom Viridiplantae; phylum Streptophyta; class Magnoliopsida; order Malpighiales; family Salicaceae; genus Populus; species Populus alba x Populus glandulosa. The sequence goes on from CM066148.1 coordinate 21,498,598, forward strand.
TTGATTTTTAGTCATTTTTTGTTTTTTTGGTAATTTCTCGTATTACTACAATAAATAGTGATTAACTTCATGAGAATGTCTTAAAAAATCTTAAGTATTTTAAAAATAAAATTTATATATTAAATAATCAGTTAATCTTTTAGTTATAGTAATCTTATTTATTCTTTCTAGTTAAGATTAATGGTATTTTATACTTGTTGTCTGGTGAGTCAATGTAACTATCTTGTTATTGATACTTGTAAAAGATTTATCTTTGATAGATTTTGGAATTCTTAAATGTTAAAATAAATATTTTTTTAGAAAGAAAATATAATTGTATTTTAGATAAAGATAGTTTAAAAATATATATGCAGTACATAATAAAAATTATAAATCTTGAGCTTTAAAGGATTCATAGGTATATATAGCTTATGAATCTTATTTTTTGGTGAAGAAAGAATGGTTAAAAAGTAATTTAACATGATATCATTTAATGAGGGATAACTATAACTTATATATATAATAATAAGGTATAATTGTATAAATATTTATTATACGAACTTTAATGAGATGAAAACATTACATGTTATTAAAAGATTTTGTATATACTTGAGGTGTGAAAGAGTATGATCTAAAAATATATAAGGTCAATTTATGGGGGCTCAAGCCTATAAACTTTTTAGTCTCAGTTTTTTTAAATTGAGTTTATAACTTATTTAATAACAAGCATTCAGGACATAAAAACTTACACTGTACGGCGTAACGAATTAGTCATTCTGGAGTGAAATAGCTAAATCCTTGTTACACATGCTAAACAATGTTATTTATACATCCACGCATACAGAGAGAGCACTAAAGAATACTGTGATCTGAAAGAAAAATACAACGATAAGAATAGTACTTCCCTAGTTCTGAAGTTATTCCATTAGTGTGTGTGTGTGTGTGGAAATGTAATTAATATTATAGATAATAATTACATATGAAAATGAAACGTGAAGTTGTTTTTGATGTCCATATATAAGACTACTTCCTTTTCTTTATTAATTAGCTATGCATATTGGACTTTTTCAATATTGTCCCTGTCACTGTAGCACCATTCTAATTGCTCCCAGTCCCAAAAAGGTTCATTATCAGTAACGATGCTTGCCATGTAGCTACTTTCTCCAGTTTGGAAGGTCTGGCCATGGTCTCCTAAGGATAAACTATCATGCGAGCATGGTGTCGCCGCCGTTGAAGGGCTCTGATGAGATGATGTGACCTCGTTGCCGGGGGTTGCTTGAGTTCTCATCTCAGTACCCATCTCCACTCCTGATGGCCGTCTATCAAATGCTCGCACGAATTTGGACTTCTTGTAAACCCGACACAAGCTGAATTCTTGCCTTAGCTGCAAAATATATTCAAGACATTAGATAAATTAAGAAGGAAGAATTTTATGGTAATAAAAACACGATCTTAATATATGCAGTGTACCTGGTGAGAAATGGGACATAAATTTATGGCAGATCAACATTACAGACTATACAAGTTTTGCCCCTAAAATTTTTTTTTTTTTTTTTAACTTTTCCGTGCTGATAAATTCTTTGAGACTTTAGATTGAAGAAATATTCTCCTTCCCATAAAGATAAGTTAATAATAGAGGTTAGCATGATTATATTCTTTTAGATGAAGTTTATCGATGACGAACCGATAACCGGCCGGTGAGGATTCAATATAAGTTTTATATGACATTAACCGCCCCGTAGCATATTGAAAGGACCTAAATTGATCGTAATATACAGTATGTAGTATATAGTTTGCACCCTTGGAAGTCCACCATTTGAATATGATGCTGCTTCTTCTTCTTCCATAGCCTTATATTCGTTCATTTTCCACTCGGTTTTTCGTCCTCTTGGAGCCCTTCCCTCGTAGAACACCATGGTTCTTTTCTCGCCAATGCTACGATTACTGTTGGAAGAGTAAACATGAGAAGGAGAGCCAGTAGCTTTCCAATATCCACTACTTGTGAGTCGCTTCGGCCTCCCTCCACGGGCTTCGCTTTCTTGCCTTCGAATGAAGAAAAACCATTCTTCAGGATCTCCACGGCACAAATCTCCTGAAAATTCTGAATAATCAAAGTAATCGAATGAGAAAGAGAAACTTATATATATATATATCCCTCATTAATCACAACTATTCTATCAAATTAACGACGTGGGAATTAAACATAAAGAGAAAGATAGAAATGGATGAGGAAAGATGAAAAATACTAATAACGTGAGAAAAAAGGGGCATTAAATAATTAATTTGACGAAGAGAAGATTTTTACGCGGAAGCTCCCATGGATTGAACCCGTATACATCAAGAACCGGTATAAGGCGGTCCATAACCCGTAGGAGGTCCTCTCTCCTTGCTTCAAGCTTGTTATGCAGATAAAAAGAGACCAGTTCTTCTTCTGTTGGGTAAAATCGAAACCCTGGTGGAAACATGATATCCGTCTCAGTACTCTCTCTCTCTCTCTATTGGTATAGCTAGGTATTAAGACTTCTGAGGTATGGAGGGGGCCGGAGTCACCAAAAACCTTTCTTACTCCATATATAAATATATAATGAGAATTAAAGACGACAGAGAGAGATCAAGGGGTAATTGCACACGGGGTTGCTTGGAATCTTCCACGTAATTGTGTTCAATGGAACTATCCTTCCCTGTTGCCCCCCGGACCCATGTTTTTTTCAAGAGATTCATGGGAAATGGACCTAAAATGTCTGAGAAATTGTTAGATATAAAAACAAAACCCATTTTGTAACAGCTATTCATGAATCTCCTTTTCAAATTAATAATTATTTGGATAAATAAATAAACAATGAATTTTACCTGGATACCACCCATTTTGTAAAGTTGAGAGTGACTTGACTCTTTTATAAGAAAATTCAAATTTATATAACAAATTTAATACACGTGCATAGCCTGTCAAATTTTCAACCATCTAATTGAATACATAATTTTAAGAGAATGTTTCCGGATTTGAATTTTATATTAGATTTATCACTATAATAACATTTAATTCTTGTGTCAAGATAAAAATAAATAAATAAAAATAATAAAAACAGTGAGATATATCCCCATGTACTTCATGTTTTTTGAAAATACATAAATTTATTTTAAAATTACCTTAATCAAACATGTTTTTGTTTCTTTTACATATATCACTTTTGTTCTAGGGCATTGAAACCATGCATGAGAGTTTTAATCAAACATATTTTTGTTTTTATTTCATGTTCTCATAAGTTATATTTTCTCTATACATATTATTTTAATACACAAACTAACTTAAGTGTAAGAGAATATCTCGTTCATACATAAAAGACTCATTTTTCCAAAAATAATAAAACTCATAACCAAGCTCAAACATCAAGTACACAATTAAGCTCGTACATTTTAGTTCAAGATCAGCTCGGGAAAACTCAATTTATATCTAAAGTTTTTTCATGTTTTCATTGAAACTTATTCAAAATCAATATTATCACATAGAATGACCTAAAATTAATTATATAAATTATAACAAAAGCTAAAAAATCTCAATTTTTTATTATGGACTATGAGTGTTTTTATCGTGGATTAGAGCAATGTTTATCGGGAAGGAGTTGGTTGGTTCTCGCGATAAGTTGTGAGCGGTTTGCTTCTTGCCATTTTTCATGGTGTGCATGGCGTGTTGTGGATTGCTGGGATGTTTCTTGTTTGTTGGTGTTTGGTGTCTGTCATTATCCAGATTTATTCAGTATGGAGGGGCTGGTAGTTAGATACAAGCCTTCCTTGCGATGCACCCGGTTGCATGGTAGCTCCTGATTTTCATTGATTTTTTGCATGGGATGGCAACGATTTGTTTGTTGTTTCTCTTTGTTCTGGGCAGGTATAAGTGATATGCCACTGCACTAGGTTGAGTTGGTATAAGTACTTTGTGACTGCACTGAATTGTTTATTTTAATTATTTCTTTTAGATTTTGCTAAATTCAAGGGACAATGGATGTATTTTACATTTGAGATTGATTGAATCTAGCTTCCATTTCAGACCTAAGTTTATAGGGTCTGTTAATAATAATATTTATAATAAAAATAATAATATATATAATATTAATAATAATATTAAACTTACCTGACTTAAGTTCTTATAATTTTTAATCCTTTCAAATCAAATTTATGGTTTTTCTTCAATAGTAATAATATTTTATTTCAAATTCAATAATAAAAAAAATTCAAATTTAATAATAATAATAATTTTTAATTTTACCCTTCAAATAAAATCTATGGTTTTTTTCAATAGTAATAATATTTGTTTTTCAAATTTATTAATAATTATATTAATAATATTAACTATAATGACAATAATAATATTTATAATAATAATAATAATATTAAAACTTACATTTTCTTATAGTTTTTAATTTTACCCTTCAAATCAAATATATGGTTTTTCTTCAATAATAATAATATTTTTTTTCAAATTTAATAATAATTATTATTATTATTATAATTTTTAATTTTATCCTTTAAAAGACTTGGGTCGTGCAAGGGTGTCAGATCCAAGTTTATAGGGTCTGACAATAATAATATTTATAATATTAATAATAATATTAAACTTATCTAATTCAGTTTTTTATAGTTCTTAATCCCTTCTAATTAAATTAAATTTATGTTTCTTCTTCGGTAGGAAAATGACCCCTGATTGTGAAGCTTTAATGAATCTCTCATTTCCACAAAAGAGAAGGCTAAAAGCTTTGAATTCGCTGCTTAATAGCAAGACTATTATTATTATTATTACAGCTGGGACTCTTTGAGTGAAATTAATACCCACGTACGTGCAGAAACATCAAAAAGCAAGTTCTTAAAATGATCTTGTCCTTCAAGGTCGAAAAAATCCCATGTGGTCCTAAGTGGTTATTGGGTATGATTACGAAAGCCAAGCTGATAAATAAATTTATATAGAATATTACAGTGTGATGGCCGGGGAGAGGCTGTAAGACATTTATGAAATGTAACAATATATTAGCGAAGGTAATACACTAACTCTTTATTATTTTTTCTCAATTGATTTAATGGATTTTTTTATTTAATGGATTTTAATTTATTTTGTTTTGGTACACCGATTTGTACCTCCGTTCAAAAATTATAAGTTTTCATTTTGGATGACGTGAGACCAACTAGCTTTAAATTTTTTTATATACTTAGTTTCTTATCACCTCTCCAATATAATACGGGTTGCATACTTTGTCTTAATTAAGAAAATCAAAACAAAACAGAGGAGAGGAGTGGAAGAGTATTTCTTGGAATGTTCCCAATATTTAGTTTGGTAAACACGACAGAAATCTTCATGCAAGCAAACAAAGAGTAGCTATTTGGAATGATGTCAAAGTATGTAATAACTTGTCACAAAACTCGGGAAAAAAAAGAGAGAGAAATAAATAAAATAAGAGAGCCTTCATCGCTATAGTCAAACGGCTGCCATGTGGGAAGGTGTGGAACCAAGGGCTGAGATTGAAAACAGTCACCACACGGGATACTGTTTTCTTCAATGATCGGGTCAAATCCTCAGACTATGTCCCTTCAGTTGACCGACTACGTGGAAGACACAATTCAAAGCTTTGTTTTCGAGCTAAATCTATCGACACAAAACCCACGCGGATAAATCATGTCCACATGTCAGACAAAAAGCACTTCAGAAACGGAAAGCTACTGGAGAAATTTGTGGCAAGAAAAACAAAATAATTAAAGCTGATTTTATACAGCAAAAATATATTCGGCTTATTTATGTATGTATTTCTAATATATATTCAAACACTCTTAAATTTATATTTATGTTTGGCCTTTCACTTTCTATACATGCTAGCCTATATATTAGTACTAACCAATAAAAATTAAGGTTTTTTTTTTACCTAAATTTGATTCTTGTATTTTTCATTCTTTTAGAAGCCTTGTATTTATTCTTTTAATTTTTAATTTTTATTATGGTTTTTTTCTAAAATTTTAATTTTTTTCAATCTCAATTTATGATGTGTTGTTTTTTCTAATTTGATCATTATTTTTTTTATTTATTATTTTTAGGTTGTTTTGTTAAATTAGTTTTTCTTTTCTATTTTACCTTTCTATTAAAAAAATTATCCTTTAATATATTTTTTATTTTCATTTTGATCCTTAATTTTTTAGCTACTATTTATATTTTGGATCCTTTTATATAATTGAGATTTTATCTTCAATATCAACCTTCAGCATTTGATTAGTTGGGAATTGACTATCATGATTTTTTCTAGAAATGATGCTTTGGGTCTATTGTTTTGGGTTACGGGTTTGAAAATTAGCAATGTTTTTTTTTTACTTATTTTCTTTTCTAATTTCATCATTCACATTGTTTTTTTTCTTAAAAAAAGGTTTTTATTTTTTTTATTTTCCTTTTTATCGGTTATCTCTATCTCATTACCTAGGTTGCAGGTTTAGTGGGTTAACCTTGGTTGGTTTGGTCCTTTTCAAAGGATCTTTTTTTTTAAAGAGATTTTATTATTTTTTTCGGTTTTGTCTTTTAAATTTTGATTTTTTTGAAAATTAATGCACATCATTTTTCAAATGTTAGCTTTAATTGGGTTATCTCATTAGCATGATTTGGGCCATAAGGTTTGGTCGTCTTATCTTGTTTTGATATTTTTTTTAGGTTCTTTATATTTATTGATTTTTTTTTCAGTTTCATCTTTCTACGGTTGGTTTGTTGAGAATTAGGATTTGTATTTTTTTTTTTCTTGTTTACTTTTTATTAGAGTATCGGACTCTTATTAACTGGGACTCCCAAGCTTGGTCCATCCATGGCTACTAACACAAACAGAAGAATATCATGCAATCTTTCATCGATCGCGGAAAGAAGAGAGGAGAATCTAAGTCAAGGATAAGTACTGAAATAGCAGGGAGCTTTTTGTTGAAGTCAAGCAGCTTTCACGCGGTGTAAGAACAGACTGACCACGTGCAGAACGCAACCTCGTGTTCCCACCGAGTATGGACTAGGCTGGAAAAAAAAAATAACAGGAACTTGAAGTATCCAATACGTCCACTTTATTAACTTATTACATTTTGTGTGATTTTTCATTATTGGACAACGAATTAACCAAGATTGGTAATTGATTAAGCGAAATGTTTTGAGACTTGAAATATTGTTTCTTGATTTTTAACTTGACTAGAAAAGAAGAATTAAATTCATGTTGGAATTTCAACTTTTTAAAAACAAATCTATGATAAACATATTATTTAGAAATATAGTTGTGGTTGCTTTTCAAATAACTTTTCATATTAAAATATATATTAATAATATTTTTTTTATTATTTTTTTAAAATTATTTTTGATATCAACATATCAAAATGATTCGAAAACACTAAAAATATATTAATTTAAAATAAAAAATAAAAAATAAATTTTTTTTTTAAAGTACATTTATTTGAAATGCAAAACAAACTACAATGTCCAAATTTTGTCAAGGGTAGCTAATTTGGTCAATAGAAAAAAAAAATCAATATATTGACCCCACATCGATTGACAGCGTAATTGGAACCATTCTTAGCCAGTGGGTATAGAAGACCATAATAACACCATTAAAAAAAGATTCGGCAAATGATTCGTTATTTGACTAGCTTAGACTAGTAATTTCGGGAGGCCTTCCAAAATTAATTAGTACCACAATAAATGTAGCAAGAAGCGTAGTGTCACAATCCTTTATGTTAAATTGCATATGATTTCTTGAAATTTGCTTTCAAATTAGGTTTAGAGTAGACTTTATTGATCTAGATGACTCAATGGATGTATCAGTGTTACTTGATCAGTACTTAATTTAAACCTTAGATAATGTGTGTATCAATAACTATGAATAATTATACTATATATTAAAAAACACTATTCATATAAACAATTAACCACCTCAAGTTTTTTTCTTCATTTGCATCTTTTCTTATTTTTATTGGATCCTTCAAATTATTTTTTACCACCTCAATTTTTTTTTTCATCTTTTTACAATTTATTATGCATTGTAACTATGTCGTTGTTATTACTTTAATTTTCGCTTGAAAATATATTAAAATAATATTTTATTATTATTATTATTATTATAATTACATCAAAAAATTCAGAAAATTAATAAAAAATTAATAATTTTTTTTTTAAAAAAAAAAGGTCAAAACATCATTCGAAACACGTCTCCACTATTTTTGTCTCTTCTTTTCGCTCTCCAGCTATTTCCATAATGGCATTGTCGGCCGCGACACTGCGATCACGATCGCAATAAAGTTTTAGTTATTGCCCCAGTGCCAGTCAGTCCAACAATACCATTTTGTGACTATTGTTTTTTTCTCCTTCGAAAACAAAAATAAAGAAAGAAAAACGATGTAATTATATTTTGAATTCCAAAATTCTGAGATATATTGAACGATTTTTTATTAGCTATAAGTTAAATAAAATCTCTTAGAATTTGTTTTTAAATACACAAATATATCTAGCTGGTTAGCCACCCTTTTCTTATTTTTTTGAATAATTTTCAATTCTACATGTAAGGATCCACCTAGATAATTAAAGTTTGTATTTCTTTCTTGGCTCCTGGAATTCGACCTTAATTATTATATGAGAAGTAATTTTTTATGTAAATTCTCCAATTAATGTTACCTAGTCTCGTGCTCGTTTGTTTATTGTTGTGGATTGATTTCAAAAATATATTTTTATTTAACTTTGTGATAATAAAAATTTTTATTTTAAATAATTCCAATGATTTTGTTAAATATTTATTTTGTCCACAATACATATCTGTAAAAAAATAAATTTTAAGAAAAAAAATATTTTTCTCTTGTCAAAATTCCTTTTTGCTATTTTAATGGAGTAGTGATTCTTTTATTAAAAAAATATAAAAATTAAAATAAATAATTCTTTTTAATTGAGAAAGTTATTTCTTTAAACTTTGATACCAATTTTCTATATTAGAGGATGCAAATGCAGCCTGTTCATAAGTTTAGAGGGTTTATTTTTTTGTTGATGATTTCTTTATGAATCATTTCTTTCATATAGTTTCCACATATATAATTGCTTTCATGATCAATTTCTCTTTTTTTTTGCCGAAACAATAAGATTATCTGATTAATTATGAGTGTTATTTTGTTAATTTAACATTTAATAATGCTCTTGTTGCTATTTATGTTACTTGCTTTCCTAATATTAGTGCAAATCATGTGACACCGATCTTACTAGTATGACATGTTTAACTTAACAATAATTAGTTATGTATTAACGATAATAAATGATTTTTTATGTCAAATATTTCATGTTCCACCATTCACATACCCAAATGCACTTTTACTATATCCAATAGATTACATGATGCTGATGTTAAAAAACCATTACTATTTGTTCAAAAATTTTATCTTGAAAATAATATGTTTTTTTTTTATTTTATCATTTTGTTTTTTATGCTAAGAATCTAATAACCATAAAAGTGTTTCTTTTTTACCAAAGTGTGATGGTATGTATGTTATCTCTAAGTCTTCTGCAATGTTTTTGCCTCAAGATTTCTTGTGTGTATGTGTGTGTATATATTTATGCTTTTGTTGGTATTTGACATTGTCGAGTTGGGAATCCTAGTAAATGATTTTTGAGTCTTTTAATGTTGAATAAAAAAGTGTCTTTTAATTTAAAACTTTTAAAATTTTAAATGTTTAGTTTGTTTCTTAGGAAAAGTTTTATGTTTGTCTTTAGTCACTACAAATCATAAAACGTTTGCTCCTCTTGAATTGATATTCAATGATGTTTATGGATCTTCTTTTATATTTTTTTATGATGGTTTTTTCTATTTTGTTATTTTTATGGATGCTCAAACTAAATATATTTTGTTTTTTCTTTTGTTTCCAAATTTAATGGTTTTATTGTTTTTCAATAATTTCAAGCTAAACTTGTGTTAAATAATGAAATTCTTTTAGAATGTCTTTTTAAGTGCACCAAATTATAGTTGGCAATTTTTAGAATGTCTTTTTATATCTTCTTGATCAATGAAACTTTTGTTGGAATTTTTCTTTCATTAAATTTTTTTAATAAATTTTTCATTCATTTGGCTATAGAAGCTGCAACTGGAAAAACAAAATTGAAGATGAACTAGAAAAAAAATTCAGGCTACTGCGTGTCATAACCCAATTTTTTACCTTTATTTTTGCATATTTTAAAAAATTAGAAAAATCTAAAAAAAATTCTTTTTAGTAAAATTCATTGATTTTAATCATTTTTTATTTCCATCATTTTTATGAGCTTAGAAGTAATCATAAAAGGTATAAAAATACAAAAATAAAATACATAGTTAGGGTTGAAATCGGACCAGTAATTGAGTATCACATGCAAAGATTGAGTTTGAGAAATTTTGGATCTCAATTAAGGGTTGAATTGAAGAAGAAAATGGCTTAATTTGGTTTAATTTGGCTAAAGTTGAAAGAAATTGGAAGTTGAAGGGTGAGTTTGAAACAAATCACCAAGTTAGAAAGTCAATTGGGGTCTTAAATGAAGAAGAAAATTGAAATTTGGAGTGTATTTGGCTTCAAATTATAGAATTAAGAAACCAAGGACTAAAATAAATTCAATGAAAAAGTCCAAGAGCCTATCTTAATTCTGGCAGGGGCATAATTAAATTAAAAGAAGCCAAATTGACCAAAAAAAAAATAAAGAACAAGGACTGAAGCACAAGAAGCGAGGAAATAAGAGGATAAGTTTGAGGTTGGTGCCATTTTTAATTAGAAAACCTAACTCTAATTAAAGATGAAGACGACACCGTTTCACATTAAGAGAAACGGTGCATCTTGATAAAAGGGGGAAGAACAGGGGATGAATGGGCAAAGTACAGAAAATCTAGAAAACATGTTGGAAAAACAATACAACCTGTTTGTTTCACAATGCATTTATTTTTTCTGTCTTATTATTTCCTTCCATGCCTCTTCCTCTGCTTGCTTCGTGAATATAAATACAAGGGATTGGAGAAAGGTTTGTACTTTAGGGAGGTTTGGGTCATATTGGGGCTTGCTATCACCAGTTTTTATTTTAGCCTTCTTTGAAATGGTGAGGCTTGGGCTGTGTAGGATAGGTCATAGGCTGTGTTCATGGTAGTAGGCTAGGGCTAGGTCTGGGCTTAAGTCATCTTTTGTAAATGCTAAAAAGTATGCGCTCTGGTTTTTCATTACTTGGGCTGTATTTATGGAGTTGATGGGTTTGATCTAAGTGTGCCCATGTTCAAGAAAATAAAAGTAACAACAAAAAATAAATTCAAATTTATGTCAATGCATATTTTGAATGCATCATGACCAAGTTCTCTTATATAAAAAAAAATCATTATGGCATATTTTATTATTCTTCTTTTAAAAAAACCTTTATTTTTTTCTTCACAAAGAAATATTTTATTTTTTTGCATATTTTAGCATTTTTTTAATTTTTTTATCTAGCATTATCATAAAAAATGAAAAATATATATAAAAAATGTTTGTGCATGCATATTTGAGCTTGATCTAAATTCAAAGACTCATCAAGCGGAATACCCAATAAACTCAAAAACTCAGCTCTGGTTTTCTAAAAAAAAAAAATTATTTATTTACTTTCAATATTTAAAGCAAATGGGACCTTAGAAATAAAATTCAAGAACTCGAGGCATTAACTTAGAAATTAAAAAAAAAATAAAACTTTAATTTAGCATTTTTTCGATAAGTCTATTTGTATAAGATCGATATTGAGGTCTTCACAAATAAAAAGTTTTGTTTTAAAAAGGATCGATGTCAAGATTTGATTTATTTATTTATTTATTACTAATAACCAAATTGCCTAGTCTTTTGGGACCGACATCAAATATTTCTCAAATAATCATAATTAAATTGAAAATAAAATAAAAATAATTAGAATAATTAAGGGTAACCAAAAAGATAAATTTAAGAGAAAGTATATAGTAAAGATAATATTTTGTAAGATAAATTGTTCTTCTTCTAGATAGAATTAACTTCTTACTTGAATATCTGGAGTTGGTGCTAATTTTTAGGATTCCTAGTTTTTTATAATTATTAGGTGGTGACTCCTAATTTTCCTCTATATATATTTTTCCCCTCGATCTCGGGGAGTCCCAGACCATAAAAACCCTAATAAATAATAATAATAATAAGTATTAATAATGATGCCAAATAATAATAATAATAATAAACTTGGTTTCAAGAATTAACTTTTCCCACACTATAAATAGTCATTCTTCCCAAGGATTTTTCAAGCCTTTCTTCAAATTTCTCCCACAAAATCTCACCAAAATAACTAGATTAAGAGGTAAAAAAGAGAATTGAAAGATTTGGGAAAGTTATTTATACAGATTGGGAGGGATTAAACCTAGGAGAGGAAAGTAGCTGTTAATCTTTCTAATAAGAAGTAAAAAATAGATGTATATGTAAATATATTATAAGTATATATTATATAGAGACTTGCTAGTAAACAATAACATAGATGCAACGAACTATGAAAATATATGAAAGAGTAAAGGTAGAGGGATCATTTTCAAAGCCAGATTTTTATTCAATTTAATGACAATTAAAGTAAATAGCTAAAAGCATTTTGAGGATTTAAATTCTAAAAGAAAAATGTGTTTTTTAATCAAAATTCTCACTATGTTTATGTATTTTTCATGTGTTTGGCCAAACATGTCTTCTTCTTCTTTTTTGTCAATGACATAGTTTTTTCAATAAAATCTTAAGGAAATTAAAATAAATATTTGCAAGAATTATAGTAATTTCAATTCATAAGAAAAAAAATTACTTCTTTAGTTAAAATCTCTTTTTCCTTATTTATTTTATTTTTTATTTTAACAAAAAAGTGTCTTTTATTAGGAGTATTTTTTTTATAAGAACTTATCATGATTTGAAAAGAAAATTTCAATAAAAAAATAAAAAAATAATGACTTTATAATTTTTATATGAATGTATGGAAAAATAAAAGAGTAATTAATTCATAAAAATTGTATAAAAATTCTCTCTCTCTCTCTCTCTCTCTCTCTCTCTCTATATATATATATATATATATATATATATATATATATATATATATATATATATATAAAGGAACAAGCACGCATGCGTTTGTAAGACAAGGTGCTCTAAACCTATAAGGCCAAGCCTACTCGTCTTTCCTAAGAAGAAGAAAGTCCAAGCACGCTTGTTTTTTTATTTTAAAATGATGACCAAATATCATGTTATCTGCTTATCTTTTTTAAATAAAATAGATGACATATAATCCTTGTAGGTACACGATATGTTGTTTATTGAAACATATTCCATATATTTTTGGTGATTGCAGAATTACGGTTCAAGTTTTGAAAACCCAAATTTGAACTTACTTTCACCTAAAAATATCATAGGAATCTTAATAACTCTATTTCCAATCCTGAAATACTCTAAACAGTGTAAAAAAAAAACCCATATAAAATAAACTTTATAGACCCCAATCTAAGTTTTTTAGCATGATGAAAAAAAACAATCTCTATCGAATTCCATTCTTCTAGATAAATTCATTAATTTTTATTATCATAATTTGCTATTTAACTAACATTTTATCCCAATTTACTATTGTGGCATTGCCGTAAAGAACTTTCAAATAATATTTTATCCCAATTTATTATTTAAAGTCTCAACATTTCTTCTTCAAAAAGTATCATGACACAATTTGCCATTTAGCTAAATAATAATGTTTACCTTTTTCTTTAAGGATTTTTTCCAATGATTTCTTAGTTTGCATCTCCTTTTAATGGTGAATAATATTTTTTAATGATTATGTATGACTGCTCTCATAAAACTAGGATTTATCTTATATAACATAATTATAAAACACTTTCTCAAGTTTATTTTTTTAAAACTATGATTCAAATTCAATTTAATATATAACAATGTATAATTATGAGTGATAATGGCTTAGAATTTTACAATTTTCAATCATGTTCCTCATTAGTTTTCTGCTAAACTTGGAGTTATTCATTAGAACAATTATGCTAAAACTCCTCAGCAAAATAGAGTAGTTGACAGAAAATATCATAACCATCTTTTAAATATTGCACATACTCCTAGATTTCAAGAACACGTAACTATGAAGTTTTGGTGAGATTGCATCTTTATTACTGTTGATGAAGTCATGAAAAAACTTCACGTAGAAATCAAGCTTTTCAAGAGTTCTATTCAGAGTCAAGATGCGTGGGCTTAAATTAGGCTTTGTGTATAAGCTTGATTATTTTTTAAAAAATTAAGTCTCTCATGGAACGAAGAACTATTCAATGCTTAAGTAAGAAAATGTACAAGAAAAACATAAGAACGAATTATTGAAAAGTGAAATGTTGAGTCTGGAAAAGTTGTGACCTTTCTTGTTTATCTGGTTACCCAATGTATTTATAGATCCTAGACATATCAACTCACATCAACTCACATCAGGAAGTTGCATGAAAACTGATTAGTGAAAATACTAGTGAAGTGATTGGTGAATATCAATGACACATTAATGATAAATAACCATTGATTAATAAAAAAAGGTGTTTGATTTGATAAGAATGATGTGTATGTTGCTTTACAATCATTATTTCAAAATGTGGTGACAACCCTGTATACAAGCATACATCTGTAAAGAAAAGAATATGTTAGTAAAACATATAAACTTTTGTATATATGGGCGGTGTACGACACTGTATTTTAACTACTCAAAACTCAAAAAAATGTTTGCATTGGACAGTCCACTGCAAAGGTAAGGTTGTAGCCATTTGCGATGCGACCTAAACATCATGGGTGTTGTCAAGGCAACAAGTGTATTTTAGGTTGAAAATATAGTTATTAAGGTTTAAATGATGTTCTTTAGATATTTTTAAGTAATAACAGGTTAAATTTTTTTAATTTTTTTATCTTTTAAATATGAATGCCCTTTGACAACTTTATATAGGGTGTTTGATGGTGTGATATATTTTACTTTTCAAAGTGTTTTTTACTAAAAAAATATATTAAAATATTTTTTTAAAAAAAATATTTTTGACATTAAAACATCAAAACGATTCAAAAATAAACAAAAAATAAAAAAATAATAAATGTTTTTAAAAACACAATTTTAACTGTGCTCTCAATTGATGCCTTAAATTACTACTTGCAAGGTTTTTAGCTTATCACTTAAGAATGCAGTAAAAATTATTTTTGAAAGTTTTTTTTACTTAAAAATATATTAAAATAATATTTTTAATTTTTTAAAAATTATTTTTAACATCAACACATAAAAAAAAAATTCAAAAATACTATAAAAATTATTTTTTAACAAAATTATTTTTAACAAAATACATGTTCTATACATGTTCTATACCAAACATCCTTAACCTCCGGGACTGCTTTTTCATACTTAAGATCGTCAGTGGAGAGGCCCATTTGGGCTTTTCGGGCCTATAAAAATTAAAGTCCACAAACCACTCAGACAAAGGGATGGCTATAAATAACGATGTACAACTCTTACGGGGAGCTCTAGGGTTTCTCCAGTACAGGGTTTTCACTCTTTCCTCTCCTGAAAATCTATCGAACTTTTTTAGGGTTTTTTTCTTCTAATAAGCGCCGCCCTTAAGATCGCCTTCCTTATAAAATGGAAGCGTTTTGAGTCATTGCTGCGCAATATTGAACTTTCTTTTAGGAGTTTTTCAAAAGGGTTCTCCTATTGAGTTTCTCCTTATACTCCACCTGAATTTTCTTCACGAGCCATTTTTTTCTCTGGATCTGTTTGCTTTTCCTATTTTTTGAACTGCTAGGTATGTATTGGTGTTAAACCTTTTCTTATCTATGCTTGTTTCTATCAATGGGAGCTACAGGTCCTCTGATATTCATGTGAATGGTTCATTATTTGGTGGGAAACATTTAAAACCTTCTTTAATTTTTGTTCATCATTACATTTAAAACATCTATGCTTGATTTTTGTTTAGCTCAATTGGGCTAAAAGATTCATGAAGTTGCAAAGATGATGAATCAATTAGATGTGTGAATGGAGCTTAATCTATATTGAACTCAACTTTTTGAGGCATATTTAATCGTCTGATTTGCTTGTGTTTTAGAAATTACTTTTGTTGCAAATACGTAATTTGGCTATTAAAGTTTTTGGAGGTCGATGATGATAAATTCGAAGGCTTGTTTCTCAAGACATTCGCAGTGGCCGCCTAAGTGCTTTCGCCTTCGCCAGGCTTGAGAGCGTATGCTGCTTTTATCCTTCCTTGGATGTCTGAGATCTCAATTCAATCTTATTATAGTGCCATATCGGCTATATGATTAAATGAAACATTTTCTTTTGTTCTGAGCATTTTGCGTGCGTTTGATGTCAGCTGTTCTGTCTTCAATTCCGAGAATTTGCTAAATGTTTTCAGAAATGTTGCAACAAATCCAAAGGCCTGTTTCTTGACGATTATCTGGAAGACAAATCCTCCTATTGCATTTCTCTATATTTTGTGTTTATTGAAACCGTTTTCATTCATTCACAATAATCTGTGATTTGTGCTCTTAATGCGGCTTTGATTATTAATTTGCACCTAAAATAAATTTCAGAAATTCTTCTAAAATTTATATTAGCTAATTTGATGCCATTGTTATTTTAAATTGAACCGTTTTCGTTCTCTTGATGCATGTCCGTTGTTGCTCTTGTGTGATCTCAACATACAGCTTTTGTAAAGCTTTGCACAAATGTTGTCCGCCTCCTTTCTGATACTTGAAACTATTTTCTTTTTCTAAGTTGATGATGACAAATCCGAAGGCTTGTTTCTCAAAACATTCGCAGTGGCCGCCTAAGAGCTTTCGCCTTTGCCAGGCTTGAGAGCTTATGCTGCTTTATCCTTCCTTGGATGTCTGAAACTCTAATCCACCTATTGCATTTAACTCACAGTAATTTGCAGGTGATGTTATTTTGGTCCATGTAACAGTATCGTGACCTAAGTACGTGATTAGCTGCAGTCGGATATTTTCTAGCTGATCTTTTCCTTGAAGCATGCATTTGCTGACCTTGATTGGGATTTTCGTTGCTGTGAAAGAACTTTCACTTTTGGAGCAAAGTCCTTCTCTTATCCCTGGATGCATGAAGCTGTTATCATCTTTGCACTTAGGGTTGTGCTGTGACCGGGATCCTATGATATAAGGGCTTCAACTTGCAATGATAGCCTCTATGATATTCATAAAGGATGATTTCCTCCTGTCCGCCAAGTATTGTATTCTCCACTATTTTACAATTGTTTTTATTATTGTGGCCGTGGTTGATCAGGGCTGAGCAATCCGGACACCTTTGCATGATGTTTCAATAAAAATGGCAGTGTATTCTTTGTCAAGAAGTTTGTGAGCGTAAGATAGGGATCCCCATGTATTTATGTACCTCGTATGTTAGAGAATCTCACCTGTGAATCTGGGTTTCTTGTGATCGGTGTGGAATTCATGTTATTGGTATCAGTTTTTGATGATGATAGGATGAGCCTCATCTCTCAAGTTATAAAAGATTCGCATATAACAGCACCAGTGCTGTGAAAATCATCATGATGATAGGAGGATGGGCCTCATCTTTTAAGCTAAGAGATGCCCATATAAACATCGCCGGTGCTGTGAAATCATAATGAATATAATACTATAACGACCACTAAAAGTAGTAGTGTGATTAGTAGATTTGAAGTGGTCACTTGGGAATCCGACATTTTTGAGTTGTATCTCATCGTCTCCTGTCGCGCGTGTTTGGTGCGAGATGCTTATCGCGCAAGAGGTGTACTGCAGCGAAAACGGCAAGCACTAGAGAGCCTTTGATGAGAGTATACTCCTGTCGTGATCGCTATTTGGTCAACCACAGTTCACGATAATAAAATCAGTACTCGTGAGAATGATACATATGGAAAAAACAGTTCCAAAAGCTGTTACCATAATTTTATGCAAATCCTAGCAATCCCTCTCATCTTTCAAATGTTTTCTTTCTATCCATAAATCAAAAAGGCAATTGATGTTTCCTTCCAAAATGGAAACTTGGAAACAACTGATGAAGGAAACCAGATCACTTCCCAAAATTGAAACCATATCTCTTCTCTGATAAACCAAGCACAGCAAGCCATGATTCTCTATCGATACTCTTAACAACTCAATTTGCACTAGGAGATCGATCTCAGGTTCAAATAATGTGAGGGGTGGGGTGCGGATTCATCTGCCGGCCTATCAGACCTTCCATTGAATAGAAGAAAAACCCAAAACTAGATTAAACATAAAACAATAACCAAAATCAATCAAAACCCATTATGATCTCATACAGCGTTCCTAACCTATCCCAGATCATTCATTCCTAACCTCTCTTCTCAAGGACTCCCTACCCCTTCAAGCACCGAAGGTCCAACTGCCTCAAACCTCTTGCCACAAAATTTTGAGGAGGAAAGCTCTATTCATCTCCATCAAATTCACCATCATTCATTGTCCTTATAACTTACTATTCCTCCGCTTCACCACTGCAAAGCAAACTGCTTGTCCTTTGAACTGTTTTCTGACTATTATCATAGTTTATCTTCCGTTATCAAGTGTGGACACAAATTAAGGGCAGTGACTTCGTTAAATGATAATACCAGCTGGAACAGAAGGGTTTCAACAGCCAGCAGCAATGGTCAATCTCCAATAAACTTCAAATCATTTCCCATGATGAGCTTGGGACCAATACAGTTCATTTGAGTGGTTTCTCCTATTTCCATTCCCTCAATATAAAATCAAGAATGGCAATGGCAGCATGCTTGTTTGTAATCTCCCAAACCCCTGCAGACACCCAACGTTTCACACCACACACCATACCTATCTAGGAAAATAGTAATGGAAACCAAGAATGTTCTCTTGCATTGCAGTAAGCACATAAAAAAGAAAAAGTAAATGGAAAATCCTACCGGTACCGTTTTGACAACAAATATATACTGGAAAACAGGAACGGGGAGAGCAATGAGAAACCAAGCCATCATAAGAAAACACTACCAGCCGAGTACTCTCTCATTCCATCCAGTGTTTCTACCCATAGTCAAAAGGGAAATAATAATTCCTACACGAAAGCAAACTTACTTGAAAAAAGAAAAAGTCATGATCAATTTCCATTGTAGGAAAACAAAAAGGAAATCAATTATTCTAGCTTAAACCAAAAAAGCAATAAAATCCGAATTTTGCTACAAGCATTGCAAACCATAAATAAAAAGAAAGGCTATTACTTTTAAGAACTAGATTCAATTTTAATTAATAACATCAAGACCTATTACCACGATTGCATAGCACCAAAATAAATAAATAAATAAAAACTTTTAACATCAGTAGCAGCAGCAGCAAGAATAATCAAAATCAATCAAGGAACCCAGTTTGACGCCAAATTGCGTTCCTAACCTGTCTCAGATCCCTTCCTTTCAACGTCCTCCCAACCCCTTCAAGCACCGAAAACGTTGTCTTGGGCGACCGTCTCGATCCTTGTGCCACAATCTCATGAGGTGGCAGCATCTCTTCATCTCCATCAAACTCGCCATCATCGTCCTCCTTAAACCTGCTACTCCTCTCTTTCGCCATCGCCATCGACAACACCGGCACATTCATCGGGGCCGATTGGTTCATTTTTCTTATCGGCACCGACTGCGACGCGTATTCCGACACGTGTGGGGACCTCGGAATTAATGGGATTGCTCTAGACGAGGATGAAGAAGGTGATGGTGGGAGTGAAGGCTTGCGGTAAAGAACCGTGTTGTGGTTGTATTCTGGTAACGCAGCGAGAATCCCCGAGTTCTGAGGGAAAGCTATGTGGCGGTTAAATTTATTATGGTGGTTGTTGTTGTTGCTGGCGGTTGTTGGAGAGGACGACGAGGAATTGCTTTGGGTTTGATTGGTGGAATCGTTGGTCAAGAAAATATCATCCTCGTTAAGCTCATCTGCGTTGCCGTTACTGTCACCATTGCCGTCGGTCACGTAGGAGGAGGTGGAAGAGGAGGGGATGCCGAGGAAACGGTAACGGGAGGTAGAGTCCATCTGATTTGTTTTTATTAATGGTGAATTAATGGTGTGTGGAGTAGGTAGATACAGGAATTTATGTGCGTTTCTATCTGAATTTATATATATAAATATATATATATTTTTTAGAAAAGAGAGTAAAAAGGAGGAGTAAGAATTATTAGGGGGGGACTGTTGTGGCGGAGAGGAGTGGTAAAGGAGTAGAAGTGGAAGGGGAGAAGAGGAGAGAGACACAGAGAGAGGAGTAGTTGTGTGGGTCCTCTGGGGTCAGTCCTTCGATGACGTGGCTGATGTTACTTCTGGGTCCCTGGCTCCCTGCCATAGCCATAAACAAGTCTTGTTTCCAGATCCTTATATGCAACTAATAAGCTGTTTTGAATAATTCTCTACTATAATTTAATTTTAGAAAAAATAAAATTCAATTATTTTATTCCTTTAAATATCTTTCTAAAAAAAATAAGTAAATTAATATTTTGAAAAACTAGTTTTACCACCAATCTTTTTAATATAATAAATCAGAAGGATTAATATTTAATTTATTCTTATAATATTTTTAAAGATTAAATTATAGTTTTAAACATGAAATCTTATTAATCCAAATCTTCATATCAATTATTTCACTTTAGCTTTATTTATTAGTATGCGCGTTCGGTTCTTTTTGTGGATTTTTGCAGCCGTTGTTCTGTTCACCGAGAGCGTGCCACGTTGATTTTGCGAAGAAAAATGCTGAGTTTAGGTATTAATTTTGCTCTGATTTTCTCTCTTTTTAACAACGGCTCATTTTCCTTGTAGCACGTGAAGGAAGACCCGATCATCTCCTGTAGCTTGGCTGTGGAAATTGCCATTGCATTGCATTGATACTTCGAATCAGACTTTGGCTTTAATTTTAACTTTAATTTTTCTTTCTAACATGTGTTTAATGATATAATTACATGTATATTTGAGAGTACGATGAATTGTACTTCCAAAGAATTTTAAGTTTTTTTTTAATTAAAAAATATATTATTTTTATATATTTCTAAAAAATAACAGTATTCTAAAAAAAAATTTTAAAATAATATTTTCATTATGACCAAAATTTAGTAATTTCTTTGTTACAAAAGTAAATCACTTAATAATAAAGTACTGCTGGGCTCATAAAAAAGCGCGCCGTGCTCAGTTCTCCCCAAGCTTCCTTTTGTAATATAAATATAAATAAATAAGGGCCACGTTTTCCACGGTTAATTACAAAATCTACCGCTTCCCTTATCTCCTTCTCTCTACCTGCTTTTTAGCTCAATCAGTTAGCAAATACTCTAACCAGTTGACAGTTTATTAAATTCTGTTTGCTTGTTTGTTGGAACTCATCAAATGGAGCAACAGCAGCAACTGCAGAGAAGCACATCAGGAAGCCCTAGATCTCCGTCATCGCAGCCTTATTTATCAGTTTCGGTGACTGATCCTGTAAAATTAGGGAATGGCGTCCAGGGTTACATCTCTTATCGCGTTATCACCAAGGTAATGTTTTCATTCTTAATGGAGGTTTTAGGGTTTTAATTCTTGATTATGATTAAATGTTTTGGCGTGTAGACAAATTTACCGGAATACCAAGGGCACGAAAAGATTGTGATTCGGCGGTACAGCGATTTTGATTGGTTGCGTGATCGGCTTTTCCACAATTACAAAGGTGTATTTATCCCTCCTCTTCCAGAAAAGAGCGCTGTAGGTAAGGGATTGGTCTAATTTGCAGTAATGAGTTGGTTGGAGCAGTGAGTTCGAATTTTATTTTGACTTATTATAGATTGGTGGTAATGCAGAAAAGTTTCGGTTTAGTGCTGAATTTATTGAGATGAGGAGAAAAGGGCTGGATATATTTGTCAATAGGATAGCTTCGCATCAAGAGCTTCAGCATAGTGAGGATTTAAGGAGCTTTTTGCAGGCTGATGAGGAGGTGAATTATCTATATATGTAGTGTATTAACAATTTGCATTCTTTTGGTGCTGTACGTGAAAGTTTATTATCGTTTCACTAATTTTCTTGTTAATCGAAAGGATAAATTCATGAACTACTTGTTATAAATTATCTATAATCTTGCAGCAAGCATGCAGTGAAAGTCAAATTTCTCTCTTTTTCCGTGAAGAGGATCCTTTATTACTGTGAATTTTCGCCCGCGTTGATAAAACATTTCTGGACATGTTTAGGGAAAGAGAGGGATTAAAAAATGGATAAAAAGCACAAGTAAAGTGGAATATGGCTGGTTGCCATGCTTTATCACTTTAGTTTCTGGAATTTGTCCACCTAAGATCTGTCCAGAAAGTGCAGTGACTGGCTTTGGCAGGTCAATAATGGTTTTCATCAGGAGTGAGCCTGAAACTGCATATTTGATCTTTTATTGTTTTCACCAGTATCATTCCCAGGAGCAACTGTGAACATATATAGCATTTCCACTCAAATTATCTCAAGAGATGCAATACTAGCAAGCAATCTGTTTTGTCACGGGATTTGTATTTCTTAAACACGGAGAGATAGTTTTATAAATACAATTGATGACAATTCATTCTTAAGCAATTACTTACATGACTTGGACCTATGAATTCCTTTCTGAATCATTAATAAGTAAGAAGTAACTGTATTGATTCATATAATGCCATTCTTAGCATGTAACTTAGAAAATTAACATGTATATTACCTATGATGATTATTTGTGATTCCTGTTCTTTCCTGTATTTTTTCTATCTAAGAGTACAACTGTGAGCTTTTAATTCAACATTAGTTTATTACCTTTTTTTCAGACCATGGAAAGATTAAGATCTCAAGAGACTGGTATATTTAAGAAGAAACCTGCTGATTTAATGCAAATTTTCAAGGTATGATGAGCTCTCTGTCTTTCTTTTCTGATTGACACGTGAAATTCAGCACTAATTTTCTGATGCTTGAACACTGTCATGCAACATCTGAACACTTGTTTCCTTATTATGAATTCTCCTATACTATAAATTAATTATCAAATTAATCAGACGTTAGGTCGTTATCCGAAAGCATATCACTGAAGTTGGATGACTGCTTCTTAGTTCACTGGATACTTTGCTTCTGTTGTGTGGATACTTCAAGATGATGTTTAACAACTCCAGACGTACAATTTTGTGGTTGGGTTTAGTGTTTATTTTTAGATAACTTGTTTCAGGTGTCAGATCGAATTCTCTTGATTTAATTAAGAATCTTTTTCACTACCTGTTGGTTAAGTATATAGCACACGAGACAGCAGTCAATTCCACCTGTACACTGCAATTTGCAGAATAGGCCATTCAAACAAGCATGCTTTCAGGATGCTAATTATAGTATGATCTAGCAACCATGGTCCAAATGTTTTGCAGGACGCACAATCTAAAGTGAGTGACATTGTTCTTGGGAAGGAAAAACCTGTTGAGGAATCGAATCTTGAATATGAAAAGCTAAAACATTACATCTTTGAGCTTGAAAACCACTTGGCTGAAGCTCAGAAGCATGCATATCGTCTTGTAAAGCGACATAGAGGTAATGGTGGTTTATGTTGTTGTTACATGTAACACATGATAAGTCTCATTTCACGTTACATATCCTTTAGACTCATTATGATGCTGTCAGTTCTTGTGATGTGATTGCCTCCTTTTTTTTTTCTTTTTTTTGTTGTCAGAATTGGGGCAATCGCTATCAGATTTCAGTAAGGCAGTAAAACTCCTTGGTGCTTGTGAAGGAGGTGCCCTGGGAAAGGCATTTTCTGAGCTTGGGACTAAATCAGAGGCATTATCAGTTAAGCTTCAGAAGGAGGTAGGCTTAAAAGTCAATCGTGCCTTCTGCTACCGGATTCGGCATTTTGTTTTATGGCCCTCATGTCGTTTTAGTCTTTTGGAGTTAATAAGCTTCTTTTTAAATCTTTGATGCATTTCTATGAACTTCCAGGCCCATCAACTCTTAATGAATTTTGAAGAACCATTGAAAGATTATGTCCGTGCTGTTCAATCTATTAAGGTGAGTTTGGCTTGCCTCCTTCCATCTTTTTCCTATCTCTTCACCCTCCATTTTTTTTGTGTGTTAGTGCCCGTGCGCCCTCTACATTTGTCTTTGAAGCTGATCTTGTTATTCTGTGTGTTCTGACAGGCTACCATAGCTGAGCGGGCCAATGTCTTCAGGCATCAATGTGAACTGGCTGAAACAATGAAGTTGAAAGAGATAAATCTGTATGTCCTGGTTACTCCTTTCCTTCTTATAACTTTATTTTTTCTGTGATTTCGATTGTACCATGTGAAATCGTCACAAACATTGCAAGATACTGAACCATGACTTTTCTCTTGATTCTTTTTACTGTACTCTGATAGGTCTTTAGTGGTAATGACTTATTTACATGCAACTTGAATTAAGTTTGTGAATACAAGTGTCATCCAGCAAAGAAGCACTGTTGAAAGTGTTTGATTAGGTTCCATGCTTATAAGTATCTCTCACCACATTTCAATTGGTAACAAGGCAGAATTTAGATTGTGTGATAAAGAGGCCTTTTAGCATCTAACGCAATGTATAGTTACATTTTATTTTCATACTGTGTAGTCGAAGTTTCTCCACTGGGAATTCTAAAAACAAGCTCAGAAATCCTGAAACTTGAAAACCCCATTGCATCATTGAAGTTGTCACTTATTGATGGCCTTTTCCCATTGCCCCATGGTAGTCAGTTTTGGCTGATGGCCCAGATGATCTCTGGAGTTTCTAATTCATATCTATTGCTGCAGTGACAAACTTATGCTAACACGTTCTTATAAAATGGGAGAAGCGGAGCATGAGTACAAGGAGGCAAGTTATCTTACGGTTAGCATATTTGCACGTCAGAAATCTTAGTTCTCTGACTTGAAAGTTTGTTTTCATGCAGTTGAAGGAGGAAAATGAGGAAGCAACTAGAAGGTTTGAGACAATTGTGAGACTGATGAACGAAGAGATAGCGCGCTTTCAAGAACAGAAAACATTGGATATGGGGATTGCTTTCCATGAATTTGCAAAAGGACAGGTACGCTTGGCTAATAGCATTGCAGATGCTTGGAGAAGTCTTCTTCCTAAACTTGAAGCATGTTCCACACAATGAATACTGGAAAGTGAGCTCTTGTTCACTTTCTTCATTCTTGGGAATGCTAGGACCAAGCTCTTGCTTTGTAAAAACCTTCCAGTTTTGCTATTCTGTTGTTGAACATCATACGGCACTTTTGTTTCTTGTACAAATTTGAGATCAAGTGCAAGAGCAAATTAGGAGCGAACACGAAAATGGTCATGTCTTATGTGCATCAGATCCTCTCTTCTCACTGAGATTTACACCTGTGTCGGGTGTCCACACTTTCGAATCTAGCGTGTCTGGCTTTGTGGTTTAAAAATAATAGGTTTAAGAAAAATTATGCCTACAGTTTGATATTCAATTATGTGTTTAATGCAAAGAAACAGAAGCTATTTAATTATCTCCGTTAGAGAATTCTAGCTACTATGAGCAAATGACATTTTAAAATCAGATTTCCCAGCCCTTTTTTTTGTTTTTTTGAAGCTCTTAAATTAAAATTCTACCAGCAAAAAATCTTTCCAAAAATAATAACTGGCTCTAATTTGATTTTACAATCCAACCCAACCTAAAATTCTTCAACTGCTCAGAATCTCAAAACAATTTATTTTCAACGCATTAATTATAACTAGATAAGCCTATAAAAATAAATCCACGAATCGAGATAATAATTAAAAAAAAAAACTACCTGCAATAAATCCTAAAGTGGGAGCGGATAAAAACTATAAATTTACTTCAAGGCATAAAACCAGGACAGCTAACAACATATCCCAAAGAGAACTCCCTGACGTTAAAATCCACAGAAACATCTTATCTTACGATATGAAACAGATTGAAAGATCAACAGTACAAACTCTCGACCAAAATTTATAACATTAAATGAAAATCACTATCACTGAACATTACAGCTCATTCTTCATCCTCTTCATCTCCATCTCCACCAGCAGCCTTCTTGGAAGCAGCCTTCTGGTTCTTTCGCTTCACTCTACCAGGGCGTCCACCACCAAAGGGGCTCGTGAGTGAGAAATCAATGTGCTTCTGCGAGTCAACTCTCACCATGAAGGATGGGATATTGACCACCTGCCTCCCAACCCTGCAGGGCCAAAATAGATATCAATAACGAGGCAAAGCTTTCAAATCCGGAATTCAAAAGTAGCAAGACAAAAGACAATATGAAAAGCCATGATCAGGTAAAAATGATTATAACTACTTTCAAAATAACAAGCAGAAAGAAAATAAAAAGATACTTTGAAAAGAAGTAATCGGTTAACAGGATGATTTCTGATCATATTTTTAGAAGAGGATCCCAGTCATAAACACGAGAAAGAGAGTAAAAAAGACAGCAGACCTTAAGCTCTGAAATCACATGACCTTAACATGGATACTAATTCTGATTAAAGGGCAGTCATGACATTTTATAATAAAGTAAATCACAACATTGGGAAAACAGAGGGAATCGGGAAAATCATAAAGCACAATTTCAACACTAACAACACACATATGTTGCAAATGCATTGCACATTTAAGACAAAATTTATCTAATTCATGAAGAGCATTTTAACGTGCATAGGTTGTATGCCTACATAACATGAAAACATAAGAGAAAGATCCAATTATTTACCTAATGTGCCTCTGTTTGATGAGCACTCTGGCATGGTGGATGGACTTAGCCATACCAGCCTTGAAAACAAGAGTCTGGAGGCGGCGCTCGAGAAAGTTTTCCACGGTGAGAGCCAACACATAATCGAGCTTGTTCTGGCTCTCTTCCAAAAGCCCATACCTATTCATCCTCCTCAAAAGCGCCTCACCCTCAAAAATACGTCGCTGGTTCTTCTCGTCAAGGGTGAGAAGCATTCTGGCAGCATTACGAATGCGACTCAAAGCATACTGAACCCTCCAGAGTTCCCTCTTGGCACGGAGCCCATACTCTCCGACAAGCTTCAGCTCCGCATCCAAACGTTCCTTCTCATAAGGACGCCTTGGCTTCTTAAAAGTTTTCCCATCTATATGAAAACGAAAAACAAATATCTCACTTCTATTATTCAAAATCCAGACGCCAAGCTCTAGTGGTACACCAAGTACATTCAAATCATCAAATCAAGATTAAAATGCAAATCTCAGATGCTAAACTCTATTGAGGACAGAGAAATGGAAGCTGAATTTTCTGAATTCTAAATAAAATAATGCGCATCAAATTTTCCATGTTTCACTTACTTTATAGTTTACAAAGAAAACAAGATAGAAAATGAGCTAAAACTCAACAAAAAAAGAGTCCAGGGATTGATTAGAATACAAAATATGTTGAAATTATAGTGAAAAGGTAAAAAAAGAAGAAGAAGAAGATTGAGAGGCAACTCACAGTTCCGATAAAAGGAGACATGAACCATTCTGTTCGCTGTCGAACTCAGTTAGGGTCTAGGGAGGCGGTAAGGAACTATAATTGCTGTATTTATATTTACAAGATTTCTCCCCGTCTAAAAGAAAATCAAAGCCCTAACCCCTAACCCTAATTCTTTGTATACTTTGGGCTGGTTCAAATGCTATAAGCCTATAACCAAATCGGGCTAAGCCTGAAACTTTCTTCTTCTTCTTCTTTTTTTTTTTTTTTAAAAATTTTAATGTGTCACAGTAGAAGATATAATTGTTGCATAAAATTTTCACTTGAAAAGAATCATCCGAATATGTTATTGTTGTGCCGCCCCTTGAAGTCCAAAACAAACCTCAGCCATAAAAAAAATGAAATTTTGGTTAAAAAACAAATTTTCTCATAATTTAAAATATTATGATTATTAAAATTATTTATTTTAATTATTATATATAAAGAAAAAAAGTATTTAAAAAAATAAACTCATGGTATTTTATAAACACTGTGATTATAACTATTTGTCAAAACAACTAAATTATTGAGATTAGTTTAACTATTTATATAAATAATAAATCAATTTAATATATTATTTTAAGTCTTAGTTAGCAAATTTGTCTTGTAATCCAAATTGTGTTACAAATATTTTAAATAAAAGTTGATTCTTGATAAAATGTGACTAACACAAGCTATGCTACGCGTCCTATTTTTTTTTTTTTTTAAGAATAATGTTTGTCATAATTTTTCTCCATAATTTATTTATTTATTTATTTTTATTATCATATAATGTTTATTCATTCACTTTTATTATTATATAATATATATATAATATAGAACTATTATCTATTTTTATTATATAGTTAAATTCAATCAGAATCATGAACTATTACGTACCTAATTCAATCAAACCAAGTTTCCATTGGTAACTAAGCCAAAAATACATCAATTATATTAATCATGCTACTGATACATTAATTATATTACTAATACATTAAATTAATACACTAACATGATCAAACTATTTTCCATTTGAAAATATATCAAAATAATATATATTTTTAAATGATATATATATATATATATATATATATATATATATATATATTAAGGTATTAACTTAACCTAGTGCATATTTTTTCCGCTTTAATGGTCACATCGTGTAATATTTTAGTTTTAAGGTGTTAACTTAACCTAGTACAATTAGATCTTTTTTCTCGGCAGAAACTTATCCACTAATCCATAAAAACATTTATTACTCTATTAGGCAATTCATATAATTTTTTGGATTAGATGCTCATCCAATAATATCATATTGTTACCGGAATGCTTAAAGCCACCCGTGTGTGTAAGCCCGACTACATCAAATTGTTTAGAGATGCTTTTAGAAAATCAATTGATGAGAATTCATTCATTGTCAAGTTATTGCATATTTGATATCTAAGAGTCTAATTGTGAGTTTTAAATTCAATACTATTTTCTTACCTGTTTTTCAGACAATGGAGAGATTAAGATCTCAAGGCACTGGTATATTTAAGAAGAACCCTGCTGATTAGATGCAGATCTTCAAGCAATGATGAGTTTTGAGTCTTCCTTTGCTGATTGACACGTAAAATTCAGCACTAATTTTCTGGTGCGTGACCACTGTCATGTAACTTCTGAACACTTCTTTCCTTATTATGAATTCTTTATTAGATCCATCTTGTCCGAAAGCAGATCACTGAAGTTGGATGACCGCTTTTTAGTTCATTGGACACTTTGCTTCTGTGATGTGGTTCTTTAAGATGATGTTTTACAATTTCTCTATATTGTAAAACAAATGGTTTCAGGTCCGATCATATCTAATTCTCTATATTTAACAAGAATCATCTTCACTGTCTGTTGGTTAATTAGTTTAGCACACGAGACAGTAGTGAATTCCACCGGAAATCAAGAATAGGCTGTTCGAACAGCGCACTTGAGCAACCATGGTCCAAATGTTTTGCAGGACGAGCAATCAAAAGTGAGTGACATTGTTCTTGGGAAGGAAAAGCCTGGTTAAGCATCATATCCTGAATGTCAAGAGCTGAAACATTAAATCTTTGTGCTTGAAAACCACTTGGCTGAAGCTTAGAAGTATGCATATCGTCTCGTGGAGCGACATGGAGGTACGTAATGGCAGTTTATGCTGGTGTTACATGTTACCCATGATAAGTCTCTTTCATGTTATCACTTCTTTTTGACACATTATGATGCAATCAGTTCTTGTAATATTGAGGCAATCTCTATCACATTTTGGGAAGGAAGCAAATCTTCTTGGAGCTTGTGAAGAAGATGCCTTAGGAAAGGCATTTTCTGAGCTCGGGACTAAATCAGAGGCATTGTCATTTACGCTGCAGGAGGAGGCAAGGCTTTAAATCAATTCGTGTCTTCAGCTTCCAGATCCAGCAATTTGTTTTACGACCGCCGTGTGCGCGTCTCTGCATATCAAGGGGAGTTTGAAGAACCATTGAAAGAGAGATTATGTTCGCGATGTTCAATCTATCAAGGGGAGTTTGGCTCGCCCCTCTCCTCCCACCTTCTTCCTATATTTTCACCCTTCTTTTTTAAGTGTGTGCGCTCTACATTTGTCGATATATATTGTGGAAAACCTAGATAATTTCTCAGTTTGAATGATTCAAAACTTATAAAAAAAATTTATTTTTGTATCGTTAGTCAAAAAAACACCCTTACCAACCCAGATAGCCTAGCGTAGAACTACCATTGGCTAATTGTTGCTAATTTTCAAAGGAAAAAACATGTAATTGTTGGTAGTATTAGTCTTTTGTTGATGTAACCTGTGACTTATTAAAGCCATTGAAGAAAAAACCACAGAAAGATACAAGGCTAAGAAATCAGTTTAAAGAGGGCTAGTGGGCCGTTCCCTACCTCAAAACATCACTAGACTCCTTGTATCGTATCTTGTCCCCTTATCCAATTCCCTTCCCTCCATTATCCCAACTTCTTTTCAATCTCCATTCTGTTAATTTATCTCACTTCTTCATTAACTACTAATGGCCTCTGCAATAACACCATTAATTCTCTTCCCTACTTGTGCCACTACTCATCTACAACTGCTCTCCTCTCCATCTCCTCCACCTTTCCTTCCTCTAACGTCTCTTGCTTCTGCTGCCTGCAAAACCCGTTTCTCTAGGCTGCCTGAACTTCACAGCCACCGGAATATATTACCAGTCCCTAAATCCAACCCTGAAAATGACGGCATCGTAGCTGCTGATAACGACGGAGAAGATGGTGTCTCTTTGGGGACCGTGAAATTGCCTGGCAATACTGATCTTCAGAGATTTGAAACCTTGCTTTTCCAGGTTAATTAAATATACATTACTCTTTACTTAGTCCACTTCACCTTAGCAATTTTCACTGCAGCCACTTTCGTAAATCTGGTTAGCGAATAAAACAATAAAGGAAGATGAAATTTAATGGTGTGAAATGGCGGTTGAATTTTATGTATTTAATTTAGTAATAAATATGTATATATTTTCTTCTTATGATTCCCTTTTTTGTTTGAAATGCCAGTGGGCTAACAGTCTTTGCCAAGGAGCGAATCTGCCGCTTCCTGTGCCATTAAAGGTTGGTGATTATTAGTTTTTTCCTTCATTTCTTGATTTCTAAGATACAAGTTAACATATGCAACAGCACATTTGGATTTCTAGAAGGGCTAGAATGAACAGGTTAGAGGTCAGCAATGGAATTAAGATCGGAGGTCTATATATTTGCCATTGCCTTTTCCAACCAATTTCAACTTATATATAGTGCGTAGGGCCTGGCTTTGGCAGATTAAGAAATTTATTGTTAATTTGTTTGGATAAAAGACAATTCGATTGTGCTGAACTCGCATGCCGCTTGTATCCATTGGACAGATCTTCGTGGGGAAATTTTTTAGATTTTCTCCTTACCTGCCTAGACGACTCACGAATTGACCTTATTCCTAACAACCTTGGCCAGCATCCCACGAGAAGATAATCTCGCTGTCTAGATTATACTACTATAATCAAGCTCACTGGATTGGATGATGTAAATGTTTTCATTTCATTGTCTTGCTCCTAATCTTGGCATTCGTGTGGGATATAATTTGCTTTTACTAGGTTCTTTAGTCACCAGTACTGTACTTAGATAAAGAATATGAAGATCAAGAAAATGTTTCTCTTAATAGCTTAACGTTATCTAATATAACAGGTAGACAAAATACCAGGTGGAACTAGGCTGGGTTTCATAACAATTGGAGATGGAAAGACTGAGGTCCTTGTGTACATAGATTGCTTGGTTTTCCCAGCTACAAGTGATTCAGGTCCGGTTTTCCGAGCCATAAGAAATGGAACATTAAAAGATGTATCACCTCCTGGTGAGCCCAGAATCATGAGGAGCCTTCTGCAAGCCCTCCAAAAATCGGTTCTAATTGCTACAGTTTGAGTTAGTTTGTTATTTGAGATGTAAATGTATGACACATGCTTGAACTTTTTCTTGCTAGGTATTGTTTTTGACAAAAGATCCTAGTCTATGTGTACTATATAGCTTCTTGACCTAGAGATTATTATACGTTGTTCTCTAAGGGAAACACGTGGTTCTCTTTGTTTCAACAACAATGTTATAAGGGTTTATGGAGACAGACAGACAGACAGACCTCGTGTAATGTATAGTTTATTCACTATGAATTCGGTAAGAGTTTTATTATCTAGAAGAATAGTCTCAGGTTCTCATTGTTTGCATTAAAATGCACGAGCTTGTGCTAGTGTATTGACGACATTGTGGCTGGAAACCTCGGAACCTAGATTATTTGTTCGTACTACTGTCTTTTATTTACAGAAGAAAACAGTTGTTTTTCTTCAGAATTTTTAATGAAGAATGTCTATGTATCATCACGGAGAATAAATCAAGGTTTCTTGTGCACACGCATTGTCTCAATATATGATTCTTTCACGCCGGCTCACGCATAAAGTTAAAACCCTCCTTGAACTATTTGTGAAAATAATTATATATCAGTTTCATGGAGGCGGTATATTCAGCTATAAATTCACCTGAATCTGAAACTGAAATTCTCCAAACTTCCTTCTACTTGTTTTATTCTCTGGGCAGTAAGATATATATTGCCATTTACTCCTGGATTGCATATTCTGGGGATAAAAATAAAAATAAAAAATGGAGAAACAAGCATAGATAGAACTAAGGCCTGAAGACAGAGCAGATGATTATGATGCTATTGTTGTGGGGTCTGGATATGGTGGTTCTGTTGCTGCTTGTCGAATGTCAACGGCGAGAATAAGGATTTGTCTGCTAGAGAAAGGCCGGAGATGGAAAGCAGAGGATTTCCCAACTGACAGCTGGAAGATTATGTCAGCTGTGAGGTATGAGAACCAGAACTTAGGCTTCAGATTTGGACCAGAGGATGCTTTATTTCAGGTCATTCTCTTGTCCTTCTCTTCACCTGTACTGTTTTGTGTGCATTTTATTTGCTTAAAACGAAAATAAAGTAACTAGATATAGGTTTGGTCTCTTAGCATTTGAAGCCATACGATATATTAATAGTTACTGTAAATATAAAAAACATTTGACTCAAGTGCTAAGGACATGACACAACAATGTAATTCGACATATTTTTCGTATGTCTGCACAAAAAACACATCCAAGACATCAGGAAGTGAAAGAGTATTCTAAACACATGGAATCTAAAGCTCGATTAAAGCATTTTTTTACCATCTCTCTTTGAGTTCAGTCAATCACTGACTTTACAAAGTTCTAGTTATATGAACAGAATGATTCTTTAGCAGCAGTGGCTTGTGGACTTGGCGGAGGTTCCCTAGTCAATGCTGGAGTGATGCTGCCAACACCAATTCGTGCTAGAAGGAATCTAAAATGGCGAAAGGAATGGGAAAGGGATAGGGATATTTGTGAATCTTCTGCGGCATCAATGCTGAGAATTCAAAGCAGTTCAGTCAAATTTCCTATAGCAAAAGTCATGGGAGAAATAGCTGAAGGAGAGCTTGAAGCAAATATTGAGAGCTCCGTAAAGGTATGTGTGAAGTTTTATGTTGAAGAACCTCCTTCTAATCCACCATCGCTTGAGGATACCACACTGTGCAACTATCAGTCTAACCTTAACAAGTTCATCAATTTAAGCCATAACTCAACAATATCCTTTCATGGTTAAGCCACTGCATTTAGTGAATCTTACTTCTTCTTTTTTACCGTTGATAAATTTAATTTCATTTATGAAAACCAAATTTATATAGGTATTGCTTCTTTAATCTATTCTTCAATTGTTTGTGTTAAGTGGATAGGCAAAGGAGATTATGCTTACTATTTAGTAAGTTACTAAACAGTCGGATATAAAATTGAAGATTCCCAGGACGTGGAAGTATGTCATGCTAATAACCACACCTTGAATTGACCCAATAGGGATTCAAACAATTTCTTTAGGGTTTAAACGAGTTCATACCCTTCACCAAAAACCCAGAACACTAAATTTTTGGGATAAAATGGACTTTTTCCATGTAATTTATTTATCATAATAGTCAAATACCTTCATTACCTGGAATAAAAACAACTAGGCTTGCTTCGGGGGTAATTTTAGATTTTTCACGTTGGTTTTTGCATTTTAAGCAAATTAATAGAGGAGTAAATTAATTTTTTACATTAATGAAAAATTATTAAAATTTAAAATCTATCAAGTGTGTCAGTGATGCAAAAACATATGGAAAAGTTGTTTTAGCTTTTATTAAATAATTATTATTTCTGATGTGTTAAATATTTTAGAAGGTTAATATGATTTATTGTATATTTTTTATATTTTATATAAATTAAATAATTATTTTTTATAATATTTTTAATATGTGTAATTTTTAATAGTATTTTTTTATTTTATTCAAAAAAAAATTATATGTGTCAACTTCTATTATAAATTAATTTTAATAAATAAATTTATTAAACATAATTAAATAAATAATTTTTAGATAATAAAAAACAATTTTACGTTAAACATTATAATCTCTTTTTTTATCATAGTAAATTTATGCAATCTTTTTATCCATAAAGTAAATCTAAGTTACTGAAATATATAAATTCTATGTATGCTCTTATTTAATTCTTTTATAATTTTTTATTAGCTAATTGATACGAGATTTTAGAATATTTTTCACCGTGAAAAATTAATTTTAGACAATAATAGTGTTTAAAATTATTTATCGAATATAGTTTTGTGTTACGGAAGCTTCTTGCATTTTCCTGCAGGTTATCGGTATGAAAGACACCCACTAATAAATAAAGAACGAAAAATGTCAATCAGATGGGATTTTCTATACTAAAGGAGGACTTTTAATACTTTTAATCATAAATCTTAATAACATTGAATTCCCATGTTAGTCATAAATCTTCATATACTTTTAATCACCTTACTATATAGTTATTTCCATCTTAAATATAAGCATTTAATCACCTTACTATATAGTTATTTCCATCTTAAATATAAGCATCAATTAATTGAATTTTATAAAAACGGTCTAGAATCTTTCATAGATTAAGAATTGTGTTTGAATTTCTAAACCAATTGAGGTTACTTGTATTCCATTTCCATGTTCCAAAATAATGACAATTGATTCATCTTCTTCCCTAATCATTAAGAAACACAATTAATTGATGCTTATCCAATTCCAATTAAGAAACCTTTGAAAATAGAAGTTTATAATATTTGTTTTATCTAATTCCATCCAACTCATTATAATCAATCAAATAATATAAATATTATAGATAATTATAGATTAAAATACTTAAAAAATAGATATCAGGATTGGATGACATGTGAGGAGTTTTAAAACCCGATTAACCTAACATGACTTATATACACAATACTTTATTTATTTTAATATCTAATATTTTATAGATTGAATATTTATTTTTATTTTATTTAGAAATATTTTAGTTTCAAATTGCTTATTAGTGCACCTCTTTGCTGGAGTAGGGAGGTAATTATAACTTAATTGTGGTGTAAAGTATAAAAATTAAACATAACAAGTTCATTGTGAGAGGGGATGGGGCAAATGGAATTTAATATATAAAATCTAAGAAGTTAAGTTTTATATGCAACTTCGAAGCACACAATTCGGACCTAATTGATAAAAGTTTTTGTTTTGGGAGTTAATTGATGATTGGGTAATGCATCATTGATTAATTTGAAGTTTTCCAAGAAATTTACAAGCTCACTTGAGTCCTTAAAGTTAGTTATGTCTTGTCTCATTTTGTTGTAGATGCTGGATTTCTTCTACTTGCTAGATTCAACCGCCGCTAAAACTAAACCTACTCAATTTCTCCCCGACGTTTGCAAGAAACAAATATAGAAAAAAGAAAAAAGGAGGACTATCAAATTGCCAAAATCCATCTTTGTAATGAGCTAATCCAAGGATAACACTACAATGGCTACCTTTTGTCTTTGCTCCTATCATCATCGTTTTCTTTCTCCAAATCTTATTTCCTCAAAAACCTTCTCTCCCTCACATGGAAATCCAAGACTCAGCTTCTTATCACCCAAACACGACAACTCTCCTTCTCGAATTCTCCGCTCTTCTCCTCCTGCTAACTCCTCCGCCTCTTCTCTTTTTATCATATTCTAAACGCCTGTTATCGGTTGTTTTTTCACATTAATCTTTTGATTAAAAGAAAAGAAGAAGAAAAGAATTAAGGGTTTTTGCCAAATTGTTTGCTCATGTCATTTTCTTGTTTCTTGCAGCAATTTTTGCATTATAGAAGGACCAGAGACAGTTCAGGATTTTGTTCAAATGCAGATGCAAGAAATTCAGGACAACATAAGGAGTAGGCGTAATAAGATTTTTCTTCTCATGGAAGAGGTTTTTCTTTTCCATGATTCTTCTTTGTTATGAAGTTTTTCATTTTAAATTCTGATTTATTTATTTATTTATTTTTATCCATTTTTATTATTTTTACATGATTTCACACTGTAAATATATTTTAACTTGTAAAATTATATAATTTTTACATGATTTCACATAGTAAATATATTGCCATTTACTCTTGGATTGCTTATTCCCGCACAAAAATAAAAATAAAAATTGGAGAAACACGAAGAGATAGAACTAAGGTCTGCAGACAGAGTAGATGATTATGATGCTATTGTCTTTTTTTTATGTTAGATTATTTATTGTTGTTATATTTTTTTTATTATTATTTAAATTATTAATTAAATCAATAACTTGGATTTAGAATTTTTTTTACCCTAGTATTTTTAATATAAAAAAGGAATTTATCTCATCCACGGCAAAAACAAAAATCTTCGAAACAAACAATTTTCAAAATGAATTGATAAAGTTTTCGTTTTGGCAATGATTGTGTTTTACAATATAAGACTAATTAGAAGTTTTTTAATAAAATTACAAGTTGACTTGGTTTATTTATTTTTATATTTTAAAAGTATTTTTTTAAAAAAATTAAATTTGTTTTAATTAATATTTTTTAATATTTTTAGATCATTTTAATAAGTTGATGTTAAAAATAATTTTTACAAATAAAAAAAATATAATTTTAATATATTTTTAAATAGAAAATATTTTAAAAAAAACAACACCAAAAGCCGCTTCAACCGCACACTAACGCTAGGAATGTTTAAGAACGTGTTTGACAGTGCGTTTCAAAAGCACTTTTAAACAAATTTGAATTTTTTTTTGTTTGAATTAATATGTTTTTAATGTTTTTAAATCATTTTGATATGCTAATTTCAAAAATAATTTTTTAAAAATAAAAAAAATTATTAACATGTTTTTCTAAATGTAAAGCATTTTTAAAAACAACAACAATTATATTTTCAAAAACACTCTAAATTACAAAATAGACACGCAAAGAACCTCTGATGATGCGTCTAATGCCCTTTATGACACGCAAAGAACCTCTGATGATGCGTCTAATGCCCTTTATGAAAACAATGATAATTTCAAATTAAATTGTAGGATCGTGTTTAAATTTCTTAATTCGTGTTTTATTACTAAATAATTTTCTTAATATGGCTTGCTTTTCTAAAAGGTTCATAGCTATTTAAAAAGAACAAATTCGATTTTTATAAAATAGGAGAATTAAAGCCCTAAATAAAAAAAATACAACATAAATTCTGAAATTAAATTGAAAACAAAATTTTTTTAGAAAAAACAACAAAATTTTCTTAAACATTCATCCAAGACTAATCTGAGGGTCTTTCAAAACTCAACTATTTACAACAACGGGTGGCGTATAAAACTGAGCCTATAAAATTATCTAATAAAATTTACGTATAATACTGTAATTTGATCAAAAAAATTGTAATATTTTTATGTCAAGATATTAACTCTATCTTTTATTTGACTTAAAATAAAAAAATATTTTAAAAAGCTATCAATCCAACAGTAAATAGCACTTCAGAAATATCAGACTCTTCGATACGCTTACATCACTGCCTTGTTCTATTTCTATTTATTAAATGAAGGAATTTGTAGAGTAAGAAGCCATGAGATCCCAAGTTGGTCTATATCTTGCAGCTACGTGCTTTGAATATCCAAAGCAGCCTGTCTTGAATGCTTTCTTCTTTAAATTATATATCACTTAATGGTGGCGGTATATATATATTTACCTGAATTTAAAACTGAAATTCTCCCATTGTTCTTCGCACTTGTTTTCTTCTCTGGCCAGTAAGATATATATTGCCATTTACTCCTTGATTGCTAGTTCTGGGATAAAAAAAAAAAGGAGAAACAAGCAGAGATAGAACTAAGGCCTGAAGACAGAGGAGATGATTATGATGCTATTGTTGTGGGGTCTGGATATGGTGGTTCTGTTGCTGCTTGTCGAATGTCAACGGCGGGAATAAAGGTTTGTCTGCTAGAGAAAGGTCGGAGATGGAAAGCAGAGGATTTCCCAACTGACATCTGGAAGATTATGTCAGCTGTGAGGTATCAGAACCAGAACTTAGGCATCAGATTTGGACCAGAGGATGCTTTATTTCAGGTCATTCTCCTGTCCTTCTCTCTTTCAGGGTCACCTGTACTGTTTTGTGTGCATTTTATTTGCTTAAAACGAAAATAAAGTAACTAGATCTAGGTTTGGTCTCTTAAGATCTGAAGCCATACGATATATTAGGAAGTGAAAGAGTATTCTAAACTCATGGACTCTTAAGCTCAATTAAAGCATTTTTTTAACCATCTCTCTTTGAGTTCAGTCAATCACTGACTTTACAAAGTTCTAGTTATATGAACAGAATGATTCTTTAGCAGCAGTGGCTTGTGGACTTGGTGGAGGTTCCCTA
Organism: Populus alba x Populus glandulosa; assembly: GCA_033617975.1. NCBI lineage: Eukaryota > Viridiplantae > Streptophyta > Magnoliopsida > Malpighiales > Salicaceae > Populus > Populus alba x Populus glandulosa. The sequence goes on from CM066148.1 coordinate 21,537,310, forward strand.
GTCAATGCTGGAGTGATGCTGCCAACACCAATTCGTGCTAGAAGGAATCTAAAATGGCCAAAGGAATGGGAAAGAGATTGGGATGTTTGTGAGTCTTCTGCTGCAGCAATGCTGAGAATTCAAAGCAGTTCAGTCAAATTTCCTATAGCCAAAGTCATGGGAGAAATAGCTGAAGCAGAGTTTGAAGCAAATATTGAGAGCTCCGTAAAGCTAAGTGTGAATTTTGATGTTGAAGAACCTCCTTCTAATCCACCAAGGCCTGAGCAGATTAATAGCTGCTTTGCCTGTGGAAATTGTCTTGCTGGGTGTCCTTACAACGCCAAAAATTCTACCGATAAAAACTATCTTATCTCAGCAATACAGGCATGTTTTCCACCATTTATAATATTATTTAGACAATAAGGTTTTTTTTTCTGTCTTGAATATTGCGTAGATGTGATTCAAAACTTGAGACCACCATAACATTTTCAAGGTTTGAGAACAATATGGTGTGTAAGGAAATCCCGTGGTTCATCAGAATTTATTTTGTGCAGGCAGGATGCACTATAAGGACAAAATGTCAAGTTCAGTATGTCATCAAGAATCCCCGTGGAATTTGCCAACCCGGCGGAATTAGCAGAAAAAGAAGATGGCGTGTTTACATAAATGAGATTGACTACATAACATCCGATTGGGTAATTCTGTCAGGTAGGAAAAGGTCAATAAGAGTTCTGGATTTAGTCAATAAATTTTAGTTGTTATATTTAACAATTTCGAAACTTGTTTCCCCAGCTGGAGTTTTGGGCACAACTGAGATACTTTTCCGGTCACAGATGAGAGGATTGAGGCTTTCGGATACTCTCGGATCTGGATTCAGTTGTAATGGCAATAATCTCGCTTATGTTGCTGGAAGCCCTGCACCCCTGAATGGTTATGGATTAAACAGAAAGCAATTATCAGAGATACCTTTCCAAGACAGGCCAGGGCCATCTATCTCTTCATCTCACACTTCTTCATTGGGTTTTACAATCCAGGTTTAAAACTTTTCTCTACGCGCAAACACTTGAATTGGTTTAAACTTTTAAGTATCCATTAATGTCTTATGCTAGTCACAGGATGGTTAAAATCAACTTGAAAATAATGTTCTTTAAAACCAAACTGGAATTTAGGCTGATCAGTGGTGAGATGGTGTCTAAATGTTCATTTGCCTTGATATGAAGAGCTCCTTTTGAATTGACTTTGGATGCTGATGTACTCAAGTTGATTGGTATGGCTGAGATGAAATTAAATGACTGCCCTTATGTTTAAGCGCACAGGCGTATAATCTTAAAATAACTGAATGAAAACAAAATTAAACATCTGAGTCGCTGATGAACTCCCATACGAGTCTCCAACACTTCCATTGTCGTTTCCACTGCAGAGCGCTATACTTCCAAGAGCTTATCCGTATATGTTGTTTGAAGGGATTACAACTTATAACTGGCCAACTGGTTACCGATTCTTTCAGGGGATTGTCAATAGGCTGAAACGTTTTCTAGGTCTTGGCTTAAGCCAATCTATCATTCTCAATGCAATGGGATATGATGAAAGTGATGGGAAAATCATGTTAGAAAAAGACACGGACAAAATCTGCTTTCATCCACCCCAGGATCCTCTACTTCCACGAAAAATCATGGCTTTTCAAAAGCTGACCAAAAAACTCGGGGGCATCCTTTTCATGTCTAGGTACAGAAGCACAGCAGTTCATCTTTTAGGTGGTTGTAATGCATCTTCAGATTCTTCGGGTGGGGTATGCAACCATAACGGTCAGGTTTTCGACCCAAAAACTCCTGCTACTGTGCATGCAGGCCTCTACGTTTGTGATGCTTCTCTAATCCCATGTTCCGTTGGCATAAACCCATCTCTTACTATTGCAACAGCCGCTGAACATGCAAGCAGGTACCTTGTGCAGGACATTCTCGAGTACAAAAACAAAATTAGTGCTAGTGTTGCAGCTGTTGATCAGAATCAATTTTCTGTCGCGGGTAAAAACTTAGAGAATGACAATGAATCAACTGTTCTGATTAAAGAAACCATGAGAGGCTATGTGGGGGGCATGCCATGCACAGTTCATCTAAAAATGAAAATGCAGTCAGAGAATCTTAAGAGCTGTGATAAACGGAACTGGTTTATAGGAGAACCTCACCCTCTTCTGAGAGGAAAGGCTGGTGGGTATGTAGTGCTCAGAGCCATTGAAAAGGACAGATTACATGTCATAGATGGGGAAATGGATTTGTGTGTGGTCGATGGCAGAACTCCTTATACGCAGTATATGCACTATCGACTTCTCCTTGCAGCTGCTTCTGGTTCCAGGTGTGATGAAATCAGATTTTGTTTATGTACTCGTACCCAAAAGAATGCCGGTTCTTTTCCATTTTCCTTTTTTATGATTATATGAGTTTAATGCAGATATATACTTGAGGGAAAGAAGATAATGAATCCTTTCCAGTTCGCATTGTACGCTTGGAGGGAGACAACAACACTGTATGTTACATTTAATGAAGTTGCTCAGAGTGGCTCAACAGACACCATGCTGAATTTGAAAGGAGAGCTTAGAGTTTCCTTCACAGAGCTTCTGAAGTGCTTTATAAGCCTTAAAGGAAACGGGAGAGGAAGATTCATACATCTTGTTATACAGACACTCATAAGGACTTACATCTTACAAATACCACGAGGGACTCGCGAGAACTTCATCGTAACAGATTCAGGCGATAAGAGTTATCCAAGCAGCACAATCGATGATATAAGAACAGGTATTCAGAAATCACAAGTCTTAAAATTAAAGAAGCAAAATACGATCACGGGGGTGTCAATTAAGATTAAACTGTCAACACTTTGAACTGTGTTGCTTTTTCATGATTTATTAACTCGTCATAAAAACAACTGAATGGGACACATCATTTCCTGAGCTTGAATTTCTCCATATATAATGATGCTGGCTTCATCAATACCATGCAGCGGATGGATATATCATTAGAAGCAGGCACTGGAAAAATGCTAGAAATCCCTTGTTGCCTAGCAGAGAAAAAGTACTAAATCCTATCCTCCTTCTCAATGGTTATACTATGGAGAGTTACTGGCTACCAACAGAACCACATGATTTAGTCAGAACTTTGTTGGAAGAAGGGCATGAAGTTTGGCTATTGCAGACTAGATTGCACCCTCTGAATCCTGCAAACAACGCTACTATTGAAGATATTGGAAAATATGACATCCCTGCTGGTATGGAAAACGCAAATGAACATTACACGAATGTTGATTCTTACTTGTTCATTACGTTCTGCATTAAGCATTTTCTGACCTTTATGTTTGCAGCATTTGGCAAGATCCTTGAAGTTCACGGGCCCAGCACAAAGATTCATGTGGTGGCACACTGTGCTGGAGGCTTGGCCATTCATATAGCTCTCATGGGAGGGCATGTCTCTGCGACCCATATAGCTTCTCTGTCTTGTACCAATTCTTCAATGTTCTTCAGGCTTACGGCATTGGCCACAATCAAAATGTGGCTTCCCCTGGTCCCAGTAAGCTCTTCATCTCTGCTCGCTTATATTTATGGGATTTCTTTCATTTTAGCTGCAAGATATTAATATGATTGTACACAGTATTGGTTGAAATTCACTATTCACAGTGTGAGTAAATGAATAACTAACATTAGAATATTCATTTGAACAAATGAAGATGCTTGATCTTTACTACGCTAGTCTATGTTTATTATGCAAAACCCAGGAAAACCAAAGCAAAAACATTAATAAGAAAATATATATATGTATATGAAAATTTAACGTTGTTGGTAAATCCTGCTCTACAAGATTTTACTATCAAATATAAGAAATTGCAGCCATTACGCAATATCAGATTACATCTAAGATTACTCATAAGAAAATACCATATTAATTTAGCCAAAGATTTTGGCTACAGCACTAAATTCTTTGTTGTGACCACATATTATTAATATTGGAAGCAAACATAAATTAGTAGTAATAAAGTCCTTTTTTCATTAGAAAAAAATATACTTCAGGTCCAACTCCGACAACAAAAGTGTCTTTTCCTAAACCTTGAATTGACCCAATAGGGATTTAAACAATTTCTATAAGGTTCAGAAGAGTTCATGCTAGTCTTTTCTTCTTGATTTTCAGACTCTTTTATAACCGAACTCAATCTGCAGATATCAATGGCTATACTGGGCAAGAATAAAATCCTACCTCTTTGGGAAAAATCAAAGGGAAGCTCTGGGCACAGGCTCTTGAAATTCATAGCTCGGTGTATACCACGATATGAGAGATGCACGTGCAAGGAGTGTGAGGTCCTCTCTGGAATATTTGGAAACGCATTCTGGCATGAAAATGTAAGCCCCGCCCTGCACCACTGGTTGAATATATACAGAAAGCGCCACAAAGCTTCCCATGTCAGCATTTCCTCACCTGAGAAGAATCTGCAACTCTGGATATATTGTAGACAGTAATGGTAACAACTCATTCTTGATCCATCCAGAGAGAATGGCAATCTCAACGCTGTATATTTCTGGAGGGAGGAGTCTCCTTGTGACCCCGGAGACTACTTATCTTGCTAACAAGTACATGAAGTTGCACCAACCTGGTTTTAGACATGAAAGGGCGGTGGTGGACGGTTTCGGGCATTCAGATTTATTGATCGGAGAGAAGTCTCATGAGAAAGTTTTTCCTCACATAATGTCTCATATCAGATTAGCTGAACAAGAAGGAAATGATTTGACTCCAAGAAAAAAGTACAGCAAAGAGGCTTTGGACTGGGGCGATGATCCTTACAGAGAACATGGGGACTTCGGTTGTTGGTTTTTCGCGTTGGCTATTATTTTCTTCTTCTTGTTATTACATGTGTTGTTCTGGTGATGTCAATGTGATTTTGAAGTTGTAAGAGGAAAACAATGGAGTATCACCCCTTCCACACACACACACAGTACGTATTATATTGTAGAATTTTTTCACCGTGAAGAATTAATTTTAGACAATAATACTGTTTAAAATTATTTATCGAATATAGTTTTGTGTTACGCGAGCTTCTTGCATTTTCATGCAGGTTATCGGTACGAAAGACACGCACTAATAAATAAAGAACGAAAAATGTCAATCAGATGGGATTTTCTATACAAAAGGATGACTTCATTGAATTCCCATGTTAGTCATGAATCTTGAGATACTTTTAATCCCCTTACTATATAGTTATTTTCATCTTAAATATAAGCATCAATTAATTGAATTTTATACAAGCGGTCTAGAATCTTTCGTGGATTAAGAATTGTGTTTGAATTTCCAAACCAATTTAGGTTACTTGTATTCCATTTCCATGTTCCAAAATAATGACAAATGCTTATTCTTATTCACCTTCTTCCCTAATCATTTTCACTCCATGCCATCCAATTCCAATTAAGGCTTCGTTTGTTTGCTGGAAAGTAGTTTCCTTTTGGAAAGTGAATTCCGAAAAAAGTGAATTCCGGGAAAGTGAATTCCGAAAAAGTATTTTCCGATGTTTGGTAGTGTAATGAAAAATGAGTTGGAAAACACTTTCCAGTGTTTGGTTATGTCATGGAAAATGAGCTGGAAAATAACTTACTAATATTTTATTTTTCTCAAGTTTATTAAAATAATGAGTAACAAATCTTACAAATTAAAAAGTTGAATGAGAATGAAATTGAAAAAAAATATAATTTCATAAATTATCTCAAATAAAATAAATAATAATCAAAATAATAAGGATCAAATCTAAAAAATTTTAAAAAAATTAAAAATGAAGAAATTAAAATAATAATAATCAACATTTCATAAATTATTTCAAATAAAATAATTAACAATCAAAAGAATGAGGATCAAATTTGATAAATAAAAAATTTCAATAAAAAAATGATAAGGAAAAAGCAAATAACAATTATAAAAATAAGGACCAAAGTTAATATAAAAATAAAATTTTAAGAGATGAAATGGAAAAATAAATACTCAAAACAAAATATATATATAACAAATCAAAAGTTTGAGGATCAAATTTGATATAATCAGCAAATAATGACATTTCTAATTTTTTCACAACTTCCGGAAAGTGTTTTCCCCTCAAATTTTTCAGGAAAACACTTTCCTGGAAATCAAGCCAAATTTTTCTTTTACTGGAAAGTGTTTTCCATTGACCAACTTTCCTACTGGCAAACAAACACAAGAAAGTTTGGAAAGTGATTTCCCGGAAACCACTTTCCGGAAAACAAACACAGCTAAAGGGAAAAGACTTTCCTGAAAACCAAGTCAAATTTTTTTTTTACTAAAATTGACTGGAAAGTGTTTTTCGTTGACCAACTTTTCTAATGACAAACAAACACATGAAAGTTTAGAAAATGGTTTCCCGGAAACTACTTTCCGGGAAACAAACATGGCCTAAGAAACCTTTGAAAATAGTGTTGTTTAAAAAAACTAGCTAATTTATAATATTTGTTTTATCTGATGCAATCCAACTCATCATAGTCGAATAATATAAATATTATAAATGATTATGAATGAAAAAACTTAATAAATAGATACTAGGGTTGAGTGGCGAGTCAGGAGTTTTAAAACTCGATCAACTCGACTTGACCCGTATACCCTATATTCTTTGTGTTTTAATATTTAATAGTTTGTGGATTGAATATTTATTTTTATTTTATTTAGAAGTATTTCGTCTTTAAAGTTCTTAAGTGAGTTTTTTTATTGGAGGGGAAAGAAGAAACTATAATTTAATTATGATGTAAAATATAAAAATTAGACATAACAAGCTCATTGTTAGAGGGGATGGGATAACTAGAATTTAATAGTAGTGGAAGATATGAAAACTAGATCTAATAATAAAGGTGTCAAGGGACTTACAATCCATATTATGGGTTCGTCTATAAATATAAACTCATAAAAATTAACAATACAAGCTCAATTCATGGATATATATATATATATATCCGCATAAAAAATTAGCTCAATTCAATATGCTAAAATGTTCAGGTATATAAAAATTAAATATGTTAGGTTTATAATTTATAAAATATCAAAAGTTAAAGTTTGATATATGAGCTACAACCTGACTAAACTATATTCTTGAACACGTCTACTTGGAAGCACACAATTCGGACCTAATTGATAAAAGTTTTTGTTTTGGGAGTTAATTGATGATTGGGTAATGCATCATAGATTAATTTGAAGTTTTCCAAGAAATTTACAAGCTCATTTGAGTCCTTAACGTTAGTTATGTCTTGTCTCATTTTGTTGTAGATGCTGGATTTCTTCTACTTGCTAGATTCCACCGCCACCAAACCCACTCAATTTCTCCCCGACGTTTGCAAGAAACAAATATAGAAAAAAAGAAAAAAGGAGGACTATCAAATTGCCAAAATCCATCTTTGTAATGAGCTAATCCAAGGATAACACTACAATGGCTACTTTTTGTCTTTGCTCCTATCATCATCGTTTTCTTTCTCCAAATCTTATTTCCTCAAAAACCTTCTCTCCCTCACATGGAAATCCAAGACTCAGCTTCTTATCACCCAAACACGACAACTCTCCTTCTCGAATTCTCCGCTCTTCTCCTCCTCCTAACTCCTCCGATTCTCTTCCTTCCAATGATAACTATTCCAGGTTGATTTCATTTCTCTTTTTATCATATTCTAAACACCTGTTATCGGTTGTTTTTTCACAGTAATCTTTTGATTAAAAGAAAAGAATTAAGGGTTTTTGCTAAATTGTTTGCTCATGTCGTTTTCTTGTTTCTTGCAGCAATTTTTGCATTATAGAAGGACCAGAGACAGTTCAGGATTTTGTTCAAATGCAGATGCAAGAAATTCAGGACAACATAAGGAGTAGGCGTAATAAGATTTTTCTACTCATGGAAGAGGTTTTTCTTTTCTATGATTCTTCTTTTGTTATGAAGTTTTTCATTTTAAATTCTGATTTATTTATTTATTTTCTGAATTGAATTACTTTGTCTTCTGGGTTTGGTTTATTTTTGTGTACTGTAGTTATTTTTGTCGTGTAAATCTGATTTTTTTAGGTAAGGAGATTAAGGGTGCAACAGCGAATAAAGAACCTGAAAGTGGTCGATGAGAATGGCGAGGAAGATGCAGATGAGATGCCTGATATGCCGTCATCAATTCCTTTTCTTCCCCATGTGGTCAGTTTCAAACAAACCCTGTCCTTTAGCTTTGTACATGCACTTGATAGATGCACACACCGGAAAAGTATTGTATCTCGCAATAATTTCCTTAGAGAAGAGAACAACACCGTGTTTGTATTTTAATTCATTCGCATTCTTACTACAATGTTTAGTAAAGAATTGAATTTGTGATTTTGTCTAACCACTGGGATTTTTGTTTTGAAGTAGACACCGAAGACATTGAAGCAGCTTTACCTGACAAGCTTCTCTTTTATATCAGGAATTATTTTATTTGGTGGCCTTATTGCTCCAACTGTACGTTCTTTCTCTTGAAAACACGAATAGTTGCTGTAAGCAATTGCTTGATATTTATTGGTTCTGATAAAGTTTTGCACCGTGGATACCTTATACATGGAGCCTTTTTATTCCAATTTACACCTTTAATTTTTTTTTTTTTTTCATATGTATATGTGGCCCAGGCAAGCATTGAAAAGCGACTTTCTTTTTCATGATGATCTATGTTACTGCATAGTTAGAATAGCTTAAAGGTGGTTCTGGTGCATATGGATGTGAGTGCGAGATGGGAACAAGGTGTGTGTTGCAGCAAGTCATTGAAGTGTTTGATCAAGTCCTGATGTGAGCATCTATTAACTTTAGATAGTTGCTTTAAAGGCAGAAATAAAATCTAAGGAGCTGATGCACGATGCAGTCTTTTAGTATACTGAAGAACAACCTTAAAATCTCTGCAAGATGGCACTATAAGTATAGGCTTGTGACAAATGTTTGATTAGCTAGGATAAAAATTAGAAGCTGACATTAACATATGGTATGGTTGGGGTGTTGTATGCTCGATGTGCATGGTAGATAAGTAATACAAAGTTGAGGGTTACAAGAATTTGGAGAGAATGATAACAGGTGTATTTGACCAAAAAATAATGCTAAGTGGCTAGAATGCATGGTTTGGACTGGAAAATTGTCTTCTCGTCCTTTATTCTTACCCGCCCTAATTAATTAGCTGAATGAAGTCTATGGTTGTCTCATATGTGGATGGTCATTTACATCTACTTATTTTTCTCTATACATTGTGAGTTTCTATACTGAATATTGAATTGCTTTGATGTCTTTCAAATTCTTCATAATGACTTGTTTGTGCTGAAATATGTTTCATGGCAGTTGGAACTAAAATTAGGTCTCGGGGGCACCTCATACGAGGATTTCATACGCAGCATGCATTTACCGTTGCAGTTGAGGTAGCATTTCCCCATTAGAAATTTAAAACTTGATGCTAACAAAACTGTAGTGTCAGTCAGCTACATGTTTGTTTTGATAAGAATCTTTGGATCACGCTCTTAACTTCTTGATTTCTGAATTCAGTATGGTCGATCCCATTGTAGCATCATTTGTAGGTGGGGCAGTGGGTGTCATTTCATCCTTGATGTTAATTGAAGTTAACAATGTTGAGCAACAAGAGAAGAAAAGGTGTAAATATTGCCACGGAACTGGTATGTATCGAGTTGTTGTGAGGATATGATTTTGTTGTCAAATAGAATTTGGATTCCCTCTGCTGAATTAAATAGCATATTATTTTCCTGATTGTTGTTAACACTTGAATGAGGGGTAAATCAAAGAGATGAAAAACTATGATAGTGATAGTGATACAAACAGAACAAAATTGTATCCGCTTGAGCTAGACCTGAATCTGTTGTGGTGAATAAATGATGTATTTTTGGTTTGTTGAAGTGATTTCAATAACTTAATTGCATAGCCAATTATTCTGTTACTCGTAAATGTTGAAAGCATTCCCTGAAATAAGAAGGGGAAACAAGAAAAGCTATTTTCATTTCTTGCTTTTCTTTTTGAATTTTTTTTTCCATCATTCCATGAACAGGATACTTGGCCTGTGCTCGGTGTTCTGCTAGTGGTGTTTGCTTGAGCATTGATCCCATTTCACTAACTAGTGCTTCTGATCGTCCATTACGAGTGCCCGCAACTCAAAGGTGTCCAAACTGCTCTGGTGCAGGAAAGGTAAAGAATTCTGTGGAAAGTAGGACCTACTTATAAATGAAGTATTCGGTGGCATTTTTAATTTTAAATACTGCACTTCATCAAACTTGTTCTTGAATATAATAGTGATTTGGTGACAGTACTTTTATGCTATATTTTGCATAAGATCTTTAGCATTCACCTTGTGATTATGGCTTAGCTCATACCAAGCTAATCAAGGGAAGAGATTGTGACTATGCAAATACTGCAAATTGAATTTCAATTTTGGGCACGGTTGCCTTTCTATTTGTTGCCAATGTTAGCAGCGGGTACAACTGCAACAATTATATTGCTCACTGCTCGGTGTATGTACATGAGCACATAATGTGACAAGACTGCAAGTAGCTGTTAACTTTTGATCTATTATGTTTTTATTTCTTTCTCGCTCTCCGTTTCTCCCACCAAACCAAGTTTATAATGTAACATTTTCCAATGTAAATTCAGGTGATGTGCCCTACATGCCTGTGCACTGGGATGATGATGGCAAGTGAACATGACCCGCGATTTGATCCATTTGATTAAGGTGGCCAACAGCTTCATACTTGGAAATGTAATAATTAATTTTCTAGTTTGTTTATGACTAGATTTTTCAGAAAATAAGAAACTGCTTGGGGAAACATTCTCTCTCACAGACAAAAGCACCATTGAGAAAGGTGCCAACAGAGCGTCCAAAAGCACAAAAAGCCGTTATGTAAGAAGCTGGCAAGTTAGACTTGTAGAAACCTGTTTGTGTAATCATCTTTCATATAGTATCCTGTAAAATACAGATTTGGTGTTCGGTTTGTATGAATGTAATGGGGACACACCCTTGCGGAGGAAATGCAGCTGTTTTGGTGGTTATAGTAGTTAACATATGATCTGACATAACAAAGACTCGTTTCCTGACCATGGAACAAGATTATAATGGTCGAGGAGAGGAGGATACTTGTTATTGTGATATGAACTCCCTCCCTCGTAGCCTTGTGTTGAGCCACGGTCCCTTTCTTTTGAGGTGTGATACCAAGTCAAACTGGCCACTTCTACACCGCCGATGCTGGGGCGATGCTTTTAGAGGTATATCCTGACCGGTTAATTTCGTCCATCGATGGACAAGTTGCACCAGAAGACAATCCTAATCCTAGGTGTGTAAGTATGTACATCCTGGAAGATAAACAACAATCAGCTGACACTCAAAGGAAAAACAGCAGAAAGAAAAGGAAACCTCACCCTCCTGTGATTAATTACAAATGGAAACAGCAATACTTCCCCTCCCTCTCTCTCAAAACAAACTCTCTTTATCACTCATCTTCTACACGCCGCCGGTTTCCATTCCAGACCTTTACCAGCCTCTCAATTTTTATTTTTTTTATAATTTGTTGTAGAAAAATATCAAATTGCAAGGCATGTCCAAATCACATGGTCAATCTAAAATTCACCCAAAAAGTTCTTTTTAGTCCTATTTTTCCTTTTCTTCTGTCACAATCCCTTTAGGTTTTGAAAGTTCTGTTCAGATCTAAAACTTTATTTTTCTTATTTGTTTAGTCCCTGGTCTTGGAGAGCACAGAGAGATTCATTAAAATATAGCAAAAAAAAAAAATCATTTGTTGACCACATTCTAGTCACAAAAAAATAATCATTCTTGTTGTAGACGGGTTTCATTCTATGAAAAGAGTTCTTTTAAAGGTTTTTTGCCTTATATATTGTCAAAAAGAAAAGGATCGAGAATGAGAAAGGATTTTATTTTCAGTTTGAGTTTATATTTTTAGATGAATTTAGGGGTTTTTTGAGTTAATTTATTGGTTTATTAACATTATAAGGATTGTTTTTGGTATTTTAAAGTGAAAATAAGCTAAAAAATAAAACTTTTAATAAAAAAAACATCATCTTGATTTTCTAACCCTCTTCAATGGTTGAAAATTGACATAAATGACGCATTATTTAACTTTAAAAAAAAATAAATTGGAAAAAAAAAAACCTCTTTTTTTTTAATAAGTCGTTACTCGTGTTACAAGATTAAATTTCTTAATTTACATTTATTCTTTAATTTTCTAGTTTAGTTTTTAATTAATACAAATATTTTTTTTATTTTTATTAGTTAATATAATTATCAATCTATTTAATTAAATTTATGCATTAAACTTTTTATTTACAATTAATTTTTTATATTAAAAACACTTGCACGTTAATTCTTTCGGGCCAAAATCGTATCTAGAGTTTATTCACTCGCTAAGACTTTTGAATTCAACTGTTTTTTTTTTTTTGTAAAGCAACCATGAATGAATTCGCTAAGATTACGTTATAGATATTCTAATTGAGACTGGTATTATCCCAATCAGTAAGAAAAAAACCTGAAATATTATAAATTAAGCAAGATTAGATTTTTATAAGGATCAAAATCAGATTTTGACTGAATAAATGATGCACAAATAAAATCATAATTCAAATATTATTTCTAGCTGGAGAGGAAAGGGGGACTAACAATCAACATTGACGGAAAACTGATGGTGAAATTACCTGAAGAAAGACCCTAACTAACATTGATGATAATCAACCGGCCATGGACGGGTATGGCATCCACCCACTCATCATGCGCATGCTTCACCGGCGCCGCACCCCTCAATTACATTCGTCACCAACACTGCCATCATTGTAGAATCTGTGTCCCCCTGTTACATGGATCCAGCTAACAAGGACAGCAATGATCGAAATGACCCAACAAAAACCTAACATCAGTAAACGTTGCTGTCGAAGTTGTTTCCCGATATATATGCCGGCCCTGAACCTCCCAGTCCTGTCAAGAAGGCTTTTAGCTCTGCGAATCAAGCCAGAATCTGCAGCACACCCATGCTATTCAATCACCTCTTTTCTACTTACTTTTTGTTTTGTCCTGAGGGTCGGCCGCCACGAGGCTCGTCCACACCCGTTTAAGGTGTCGTGATCGTTATTGCTTGCAAGATTTGCTGCACCTCGTATCCGATCATCGCATAGTACTTGTATTTTACTTCATGTGATTGCTCATGGAAGGATTTGAAAGATTTGATAGTTGATTCAATTGTTGTTTTTTGAGAGATATCATGGTGGATTTGAAAGATTTGATAGTTGATTTAAACTGATAATTTTTAATAAATAAATTTATAATTGGCTAATTAAGTTAGAGCCCTTAAAGTTTTATATCTTTATTTTTAGAAACCTTTTAGTAGAATTGATGAAGCACGAAGTTTAAATCTATATAATGTAGGAGAAGATAAATTAAATTAAAAAAAAAAATCATAAATAGATTTATAACAATTACACCCATACATGAAACCACGGTAAAAACCACAACGCAATAAAATTCCAAATAATTAGGACGGTGTAGTTTGGCCCCTCACATCTTAGATCTTGATTAAGTACTTGAATTTTTTATAATTTGATAAAGAATATTGGGTTGTGAATTATGATGTTGCTACACTATCCCACTCATAGAGTATATTGAAGATTTATTTATTCCTCATAAATTTTATGAGACAATTTCAAAATATTCAAATAATAAAGTTATAATGGTTACTATATCTTTATTATTTTGTATTTTTGCTCCACGTTGCTTTATCTCCAGCAAATTGCGATGGTGATAATTTTAGTATGATAGAAGAGAAATCAAACGGAAGACGCGAAGCGAATATAAAACACAAGTTAAAACAAGTCATCAGATGTGCAAAGTGAATATAAAACACAAGTTAAATGAGAATTCCTACAATAATGACTTTATTCTTAGCTCGAGTTCATTTCCATATTTATCATCATCCATTGATATAGAAAAAAAGATGAAAATAAATCCTCCCCGCTCAGCTCTTTACAGGGACATTCATCACAGGCACCTTCATGCTCCAAGCATTAAGACTCTCTACAGTGACGGTCTCGCTTCCATTGTTGAACACAAACAAGTGAGCCTTCTCAAAGACTGCAATGATCGGATAAACCCTGGATGTGATGACGGTTCTTCCTCCGGCTCCAAAGCTTTCAACAACAGAGTGATCAATCTGCAAAGAAAGAGTTCATCGTAGCCGAAAGCATGTTAAGATAGTGATTCCTCTATTAGTTTTCAACCAAGAAAATGAAAGGGGCATACCAAACTCCTGAGCGTAAGTTTCTTGTCAGTTAAATCAACATCAACAAATCCAGCAAAAGGTGGTTTATATAGTCCTTCTCCCAAGGAAGAGCTGTTCAAAAGAAACCAGGTATAAAGACCATGTTGCAGAGGTCGACAGCAGGAACAGGGATGGGAGCAGATGTCTCAAGAAGAAAAGCTGTAAAACATACCTCCTCGCGTCAGAGCACAAGAGAACTTTGTGCTTGTCTGCTGCTTTAAAGACTCTAAAGAAGACGGGAGTGAATTCTTCAAGCTTTTCTGAAGCTAGTGTCAACAGTCCAAATGGCCCAAGCCCGCCCTGTGCTTTGGAGCCCTTTTCGGCACAGACATCAAGTGCATCAAGCTTAGCCCATTTAGGATCAAAGGGCTCAGCTTTGTCCAAGCTTGGGAAAGAGAAGGTGACATCGACATCAGCCTGTCAAATACATGTCGCCATTAATCAGGAAGATCAAGGCTTTAACTAAAAGAATGCAATCATTGACTTAAATATTGTTTCGTGCACTTCATTGTTCAATAAGAAGAGAGAGAGAGAGAGAGAGAGAGAGGAAAACGAAACAAACCTGAGCAGCAGTGATGCCTTTAACTTCAACGTGATATCCTTGGTAGAGCTTTTGATTTCTCAGTTGAACATTGTGGCTCCTCAGTTTCTCCAGTTCTGCAACAGGCCATTGTAGCAATTGCTTTCCACTAGGATCTAGCCACACCCTCCTTGGAATCAACTAAAAGAATGCGATTGAAAAAAATATTATTAACCAATACAAATGACTTTAAACAAGTTAACAATAATCCCCAGGATTCCACCGATGATTACCTGAATTCCTGCCCATCCTTTGTTCATATCTTGTTGTACAGAATCAGACTCGTTAGCCCAACCCCACAAAATCCTCCTGTTTTTGCTTGGATCGAAAAATGTCTTAGAAGCATAAAAGTTTCCATAATCATATCGGAGCCCCGCCCAACCATCAACCAAGGCTTCATCGGGATAATACCTATCCTTCTTCTCATCATAAGTTCCTATTGTATAGTATTCGTATCTTGTCAAGTCTAAGCTAACCTTCAAGACATGCCTGACATTTGATCCACCGACTGAGGTATCCAACCCTTCTTCACCGGACAAAGAAACGGGGAAAAAATCTGGGCATTCCCACATACCTGTACCTTGAACTGAATGCAACGGGTGTTTGGCCTTGAACCATTTCTTAAAATCCAAACTCCTATACAAATATGCAACCCCTCTATCTCTCTTCTTGCTGCCAATCAAAATCCTCCAGTGGCCACCAACCCTCCAAGCAGTGGTCGGGTCACGAAACGCGCTGGCGTTCACGGTAGGGTCCGGATACACTATTGGATTGTCATCAGGTTTAACCCATTCACGAAGATATGGATCCGACGAGTTTGCAGGCACGGCGTAGTTTTGGATCTGACGATTATTTCCATCAACAATACCCGTGTAGAATATAACGGGCTCGCCATTTGGGAGAATTGTTGCTGATCCAGACCAACATCCATAGTTATCAAACCATTTAGAAGGGTAGATTGCAGGCTCGAGGGATTCCCAATTGATCAGATCCTTTGACACTGAATGGGCCCAGACAATGTTGCCCCACACGGCACCTTTGGGATTGTACTGGTAGAACAGATGGTATAGCCCCTTGTAGTACAAAGGCCCTGCGTACACATATTAGCATTGTATGAAACATGGAAAACTAGGATTGATTCCAAAACCAGAGGCTTGAAAACTTTGCAAGTTTTTTGTTTGAATTGGCTTACCATTTGGATCTATAGTTGATTAATTTGTTCCAGTCAATTTGAGCCGCGCCCAGAAGCAACATGTGACATAAAAGAACAAAAGTTAGCCATCATTGTTTAAGTCAAATTTCACTCAAAAACTAAGTATAATATCTGACACAGCAACTGAACTGCACTAGGGCAGAAACTTCCCACGGCAAGTAAATGGTACACTTGTTCTCAAGTCAAACAATAACATCAAATCCTTGGGTCCTGCCATTGAAAATCTAATGAATAATGGCTCTGGATTATCCCACCAGGTCCCCCCTGGCCCCTACTTATCTTCAAGATAATTATTTAGAAATATAGGACAGACCCCTGTCATTACGCTTGGTTTATTTATGTACTTCCTGTTTGACTTTTCTGGGGGTGAGGTAAATTTGAATCTCACCGTCCTGAGATGCGGTGAACACAGTAAATAAATTCTATCGACATGTGAGAAATGTCTGAATATAAGCGTGGAACCATCCACGAGAAGGAAGAACCTTGCCTGCTCTTTTTAAAGAGAGAAACCAGCATGATAAAAATAAAGGTCTCTAAACCCTTTTCAAGTATACATCAGCACTAGTGTTATCTAAAAAGGACCACAACCCCGTGCATCAAGTTGGGAAAAAGAAAAAAGATTCGCAGCCTCCATTGCCAGTCTTTAGACTGCTGAAGGATATGCTTCGCTGGTGACAAAGACTTGTGCTTCAAAGAGGCACGCGTTGCGACAACCTTTCGGTACACCTTTCTGGAGTTTGATAGGATAGTTCAAATGTGTTTCGTCCTCTATTTAGGTTGTTTTTAGAGAGTTTTCATTGAAGTCACAAGAAATAAATCAAAGAATTTAGGAATTACGACCTCGAAACCTTGTTTTCGATAAATAACATCCTCAGCTACAACCAAATCAAGGTCCAAAAGTCCAAGAACAAAAGACAGAAAAAAAAAAAAAAGACATGGTAACAGAGGCTCGGACGGGTAATACCACCTCAGCCGGCCAGCAATAATTAACGGTGTAAATTGATAACAGCAGGATACGTATATAAAACAAATTGACAGTTCAGATAAGGAAAAAGAAATTTATTCATCTTGTCTCCATTAATTGCCAGCCAGGGCAATTAAATATGATTAAAAGGAAACAAAAGGGACATGATTTAAATATTGGGTTTTGCCGACGACAATGGCTTTGAATATCTACCAGGCAATACATAGAGATACCTTTCTTGTTCAAGTATTGGAAGGAAGTGGGATATTAAAGGCTTGCTGTCATTATTTTTGGCAGACAACGTGGGTCTGCACCTCCCCACTTCATACTTGAACCTAAATATCCACAACTGCCAATAACTTTCATCTTTTTAGTGTCTAATTCCCAACCATCCATTTCTGTCAAGTCATGTAACTTCCGAGGGGGATTTCCACCTCTTTCACCGGAAAAGAAAAGAGCAAATAAATTTGCCTCTTATAGCTCTGTGCCCTACTGCCCACGCTATTGAAATACATGCGTCGAAAATTCAAATTTTCACAACAAGGAAACTAACAATCCACGATGGAAAAAGTAAGGTTGACAACTTTGCTACCAATCAGGCAAAATAAGAGTGCATGTGGAAACTGTACAAGTATGACTCTGGCAAAAAAGAAAAATTAGTGACGATGAAAGCTTGATCTTTTTGTTATTTTTATATTATATATATTGAAATATTCCCACACAAGTATATGCGCACACCGGAAGGATGGTGCAAAGAGAAATTATGTAGATCAGGAAATGCAATCTATTAGTCAGTAGTATTTATCTATATATTCTACGATCGTTTTTAAAAAAAAAAAAAAAAAACCAGAACATGCGAAAGCTAAAATTGTTTTTTTTCTATGAATATTCGGACAGGTAGACAAGGTTCAAACCCACAAAGCGTAGAGCTTCATTTTAAAGAAAATTATGATAGTAGCAGTTAAGCAGATATCACGACTCAGGGAAACCAACAAAAATGAAATCATTAATTAAACGCATCTAATTAAAGATCGAGATCGATGGAACCTTATGTGTCCTTGAGAATATCTATGGCGGACAAAACAAAAGGGTAATACACAACAAGAAGCAAAAAGAAAATTAAAAGGAAGAAGAAGAAAGCAATGTATACTTCTTCGACTTTTTTAAAAAATATATATATCATGGAGACTGTTTGCATTCTACGGGGAAAAGAAAAGGAGATGATTA
Organism: Populus alba x Populus glandulosa; assembly: GCA_033617975.1. Lineage (NCBI taxonomy): Eukaryota > Viridiplantae > Streptophyta > Magnoliopsida > Malpighiales > Salicaceae > Populus > Populus alba x Populus glandulosa. The sequence goes on from CM066148.1 coordinate 21,555,594, forward strand.
TGTACCGTTGATCCAGTTCTTAGGAGGCTGGAAGTGATACCCGGTTCTATGGGTTTGCTTCACCTTGTCAACACTAAGGCTCTGATAGCGAAGATAAATCTTATGAGAAGCCTCAACTCCATTGTTGCTGAGCACAAAAAGCAAGGCAAACAATGCCAGGACTGGGAGGAACTTTAACAAAGCCATCCCTAATAGCTTATCATAGACAAGAAAGGCGAAGGAGAAAACAGTCACCACAGAGAGAGAAGGGAGAAGGAAGAGGGCTTTTTTATGTTATAAAGAATGGTGAGAGAGCTGAGAATGAGAGATTACGTGCATAAAGAGGGATATATATAACGAATTTCTATGTTCTTGTTAGAGTCTGAAAAGGAAAGGAGGCTTATATTAATATATTTAGATGTTGAAATTTAATTAAAAGGATTGTTTTTTGGATAAACTTCGCTGTTTAATTGCTGACCAATTGTCAGTTTTGTTCCGAGAAGTTTTCAACTTCGAGTTCATCGTTTTCTACAATATCCTTCACTACAAAACTCATTTAACTGGAATTGCGAAGCCCACTACTTCGATACTTACCAGCTATTTGTCGCGCCGGTTAAATAATTCTTTTTATAAAAAATAAATATATAATCTTTTTTAATGTGTTTTTAATCATTCAAGAGTCATGTATATATCTAATTAAACACATTAAAAATCATTCAGGTCAATAAATATATATAAAAAATTAATAATAAATAAATAAATAACTAAAAAATAAATATAAATTAAAATATTTAGTTTCGCAACATGAACCACCTACTTAATTTTTTTAGAGTAGATAGTTCTCAATTGCATTTAATAACTTTATTTTTTTAGAGTAGATAATCTCAACTGTGTTTAATAACTTTATTTTTTCAAGTAGATTCTTTATTTAAATCTGTTTGGAAATACGGTTGTGGTTGTGGTTGTTTTTCAAAGTATTTTTCATGTCAAAATATATTAAAATATATATATTTTTAAGATCATCATAAGATTTAAAAAAAAATGTTAGAAATAACTAAAATAAATTTGAAAGTTTGAGAAATAGATGTGGCTATAAACAACTGAATTCAAAACACTGGTCATAGAATTATTAACAAGAATTGTTTTTTTAGAAATATACAAAGCAGGGGACACATAAAGGACTATATATTATCGTCTGTCTTTTTTAGAAAATAAGTTGAAATTTGTCATGAAGGACTGACTATTTTAACACGAAATCATAACAAATCTCCTCCACCCCACCCCACCCCTAAAAGATTCTGGACTAAGCTAATAATGGTGTGATATATTTATGGGCAAAAGATTGAATGATGTAGACGGGAATGAGGTTTTTCACATGTTAAAACTCTTAAATATCAAGAATTTAAATAATAAAAATAGTTTAAAATATCTCTTTATTTCATTTCATTTTATTTTTATATTTAATTTGATATTTATTTATTTTATCGCCCTTTCTAGATTTATTTTATATTTCAATTTAATTCTTTATTATTTTCTTCTAGTTAGCTTTTATGCAATATATGTTCCTTATTGTTTTGATTATTATTTGTTTTGTTTTTAAATTTTAGATGATTAGAATTTTTATTTCGTGATTTTTTCATGTTTTTTTTTTATAGGGTAATCCCGATCTTATGACTCGAGTCATGAGTTTCAAAGATTAATTATTTTTTATTTAGGTTCTCTTTTTAAATTCATTTTTCCTCTCAATTTTATTCTTTGACATTAGGTTATTGAACCTGAAGCTTCATGATTTTTTCTGATTTTTTTTTCTGTGGGGTCATATCTATCTAATATCTTAGGTCATAAGTTAGTCGAGTTAACTCAAGTTTTTTTATGTTTTTTAAATTTATTTATTTTAGTTTCTCCTTGCATCATTTAATTTACTTGAGACTCGACCCTCATTGTTTTATTCGGGTTTTGTTTGTAAGGTTATCCTAATATCATGATTAGACCATGAATTTGTCATGCTGACTTAAGTCAGGTTTTGTTTTTTGTTTTTTTTTTAATTATTTTTTTCAGTTTTTCTTTTAACATTTAATTTGTTGGTAATTGAATTTAAAATATCTTTTATTTTCTCTTTATGAGTTTATCTTTTTTTTATTTAGTTTTTTATTTTGTTATCAAATAAGATTATTGAGACCTTTTAAGAATATTTAGAGGATATCTTTTCATAACATTAGCAAATTTTTATTTTTTTATTACTTATTGGCTTTTTATTTTTATTATTATTAATTTTTTTAATTATATTATTAAATTAACCAAGACTATTATGCCTCTACATTTAAATTTGTTTTATATAAATAAAACCCCAGAACGGAAACTTTGCACAGAAATAATTTAGGAATAGAGGCAAAATCTAGAAAAATAATTTAGGATAACAATTAAGCAACACAGAAACTAATCATAGATTGCCATGTATATACCTTCTCTAATGATTTGAAGCCATATATATAATTTTCTCACGTGTATACTATATTAAAATTTGCATTATCGTGGTTTTGAGGATAAGGAAATTAGTGGATTTTTTTAAACAAACCAGGCAGATTTCTCATTATATATCTCTTTTATTGATTATTTTACTTGAAAAACGAGAAATCACGTTATAAAATTTGAATTAAGACATACGTTGTATATTTTTCCTTAAGAGTAAACTAAAAGAAGAAGAAGATGGAGAGTGATTAAATAATTAACAGATCATCCCTTCTCAAGATTACTCGAGTTATAGCTGTCAAATTGATCTGTCCTCCCTAAAAAAATTTGACCTAGAAAACTATGGAACCACATGGTCTAAATCAAGTTAGGTTTATGATTGAACCTTCTAAGATTTTAGTCTAGCCCCGGTCACCTCGACCGACTTGCACAAACTCAACCATGACCCGGCAGTGTTTCAGATAAATACAGAAAAGTCATTGGTAGTGGTTGCTAAAATATACAGATGTCGGATTTGAAATTACTAAGTTCATTTTATATGAACTTTTATGGAGACCACAGATCCTCTAAAAAATTATGAAAGTGAGGAAAAAACCTGCAAAAGGTGCTAAATTATGGAGATTTTACATGAAATTGTCAAAAAAGAGTAGAGTAACTTTTTTAAATAAAAAAAAAAGGTGTTGGGAAACAAATTACCAAAGATCTGCTATTGTTGTCCATGGCTGGTGGCTGAGAGTGCAGATATTGGCAGTTGAATAATTTTCAAACCCTAATGGTAGGAATGATGAGAATGAGACTACAAGAACTCAAACACCATCGAAAAGTATAATAGCTTCCGATTTATTGTCACTTATTACCAAAACAGTGTAATAGTATTTTTGTCCCTCCACCTAAAATACTTAAAACATGTTTATATAGGACAAATAAGTATTTTATTTTATTTTAATTGTAATGTAAAACGACTCAAATATCTTTCGAAGCAAAAAAAAAAAATCAAACATCAAGGGATATTTTTATATTTTTAGAATGGTTTTCTTGCTATTATAATTAAAATTGAGGGGTACTTTGGTATATATATAAATATAAAAAATTAAAATAAACAGTAAAACTATAAAAATACTCTGGAAAAAAAAAACTTCAAATAAAGAGTGTTTTTAGCCTTTCACAATAGTTTTTTGTAATTAAAAAGTCAACTCAAGAAAAATTATATATTTAGCTTTAAAAAAAGATGAGCACACATGTACGACACCTAGTAATGTGTGCAGCATCTCTCGGCATCCAAAAATATAATTTCACCATGTCATTGAAAGCGAAATCATGCTTTTTTTTTGTTGGTGTAGCATGTATCTTATTTTGTGAATGAGTTTGGCATCAATAAACTTTTTTTTCCTTTCTTCTGTCTCTTTTTTCCCCCCAAAATTACATCATCTTGGTTGTTAACACTTTAACTTCAATTCTTATTTTTTTTTATTTTTAAGTTTTGGTAGAAGTTTTATTTATTTATAATTTTATCATTCAATCTCACTTTATTAAATATTATATTTTTCAATATGATTCTTATTTATTGGTTAGCACCAACAAATTTTTTAAATATTTATTATAATATATAATTCTTAATTTTTTTATTAAATACATGTATCAATTTTTTTTGTTTGTAATTAAAGTTTTTCTTGGTCTTAGAAAACAAATTAACAACACTTCGAATTTTGTTTTACATTAAAAAAAAATGATTTTACCTGTAGAAAATCACAAACACCCTATCTATAACCACGTAAGTGGGGAGCCAATTCCATAACTTGGATAGCAATGATGAAACCTTAACCAAACAAACTTCAAATCCCCACCAAGGTACATTTACAGGAGCGATGCTCTGCTTTTGTACTTTTCAAGAAAGAGACACGGGAATTTTTTTATAAAAAAATAGAAATGTTTGACAAAAAAATAATTAAAAATAATACATGTTAAAAATATATTTAAAAATTAACACAATTTAAATATAATACGTATTGTTTACTATTAATTTTATACACAACTGATATTTTCAATAACAAGTGTTTAGTTAGAAGCCAAAATACATCTCTCATGTGAATTAATGAACATGTATAAAAATTAATGCAAGATTTTATAAAAATCTAATTGTTAAATATGAGATTCAAGGTCCAATAATTAACAAAAAAAAAAAACATAAGTTAAAGTAGCAGGAAAGAGAAATCTAAAAGAAAAGAGAGGAAAAGAAAGAATAGGTAATTGAGAACACACCATGTCTCATGCAAATTAATTAACATATACAAAAATCAATTTCAAATTTTATAAAAATTCAATAGTGAAGAGATGAAATTTAAAATTCAATAACCAACAAAGAAATAGAAGATAAACAAGGTGGTTGGAGAGATAAATGGAAAAGAAAAGAAAAAAAGAGTGATTGAGAACACACTAGGACTCTATTTTTTACACACTCAATATCATTAGAAAAATTTTAACGAGACAATTGTAACCATATATTGAAAAACTACTAAATAAAGTTGTAATTGGTTAAAGATTTTGTTTGGAGTTAATCTAAGGTTAATTACAATTTTATTTTGTGGTTTTTCGAGATGTGGTCAAAATTTTTCTAATGATATCAGGTGTATTGAAAATAGAGTTACAGTTATGCACAAAACTAATATTCAAAAACATGGTTTTGTCAAACTATTTTATTTTTTAAATAGTTTTGCAACATGTGTCAATTTTGTGAAAGTTTTTTCTAAATTGTATTAGAATGGTAAAACATCAAGCAAAAAGATAATATTTTTACCCAGTACTTCTCTATTTAATATCAAGGGGATATTAAGTTATAGAGAGATTTAATATTATAAGGATTAAATAATTAGTTTTTGAAACTAGAGAGATTAGTTAATTTGGTTTAAAACTAAAGCGACTATTTTATTATTTACTACCTGCAATATTTGGCCAAAGTAGCCCCAAACCCATCTCCCCTAGAACACATCGTGTCTGTGGTCTCCAATTCCAATTCATGTCACAATGATTGTAAAAGCAAGCTACTTATATGATTTATTTTTTTTAATTAATATGGGTGTTTGAACCAGTTTTTGTATACCTTGATTAATTTTATTGATGCTAAAATTAACAATTATATAAGTTTTCAGTGATCCTAAAATTTATGAGACTTGAATTGGTGAACTAAATAAACTTTACTTATAGGATTTTTAACTAGTTTAATCGTGGTTTTTTTTATAAATATTATTTTAATTATCATGAAAATAAACAAATTGAAAGGTATACTATAATACTGTGCGGGCCTAGTGACTAGTGGGGATTATATATATATATATATATATATATATATATATATATATATATATTAAAAAAAATATCGCGATTTAACCAGTTGACCCGTCTGGTCTCACAGGCAATACTGCTTTTCCCATTTTCAATTAATTTGGGCAGAAATAATTCCAGTAGCCAAGCATGTCCCCAGTTTCAGTTGAATAGTTTATGCTTGTATATGACCATTGAACTTTCGTCGACCTTGCTGAAACAAGCATGACTTCATCGAAAATATTAAGTATGCTCCACTTGGCCAATTTTAATTATTTACGAAATACTTTTGACGGATTTTCGGATTCTTTCCCATGGGTTTGAAGGCAAGAGGCTTAATTAAAATAAGATCGTCAATCTCTTGGTACTAGAAATTCGGTCCCTTTTTTTTTTATGAAATAGTTGATAGATTAATACCTACAAAAAAAAATCTTTTCCTTTAATTTTGGGAACTCTGTAATAATTAATTTAATATCATATAAGAAAAAAAAATTAGAAGAAAACCCTAAAGATATATAAATGTCTCCTGTAGTAGAAAAAAATCAAATTATTAGAGTAAAATATATGTGATTCATCAAAAATAAAACATTTATAATTATAGGTTTAGCAGTTCGTCAAACTTAAAGATGATTGGTCTATGTTAGAAAATATTATAAATCATATCTTAGGACTTCACCTAAAAGTTTAAGTATGTTGAGATAGTTCTTTGACATGATATCAGAACCTTGATGACCAAGTAGTCACGAGTTCAAATCTCACCATCCCTATTTATTTAATAAAAATTAAGCATAAGTTAATGTGGGTTTGTGTAAATTTCAAACTCAAATAGCTTTTACTTGAAGAGATGTCTTAGAGAATAATATAAATTATATTTTAGAACATCACTTAAAAGTTTAAGCTATTGGATTGAGATGATTCTTTGATAGTCTAGACCCACATAAATCTAGATTATACATTTGACTAAGCTTGAAGATAATAAATGTAGTAGTTCTTCAAACTCTTATATATATCTAAACTCGCCGCTTGGCTGAGCTAAAAGATGATTGAAGTAACTGCCTGCTGGCTAGTTGACATTCATTGTGTATTTGCAAATATCAGCTGTCGCAATAACATTGATTCAGAGAAGTATACGGCATGATTTTGGTGTGCTTCATTAGGAAACTATATCTCTTACGGGTTTGGAGGGACTGCTAGCAACTTACGAGGAGATGGGATGGAGATGGACGTCGACACTTACAATGGCTGAATCAGCCAGTCAGCAGATGAGAAGCTCACACCGGTTATTTATGGAGAAAAATCAGAATTTCTTGCGAATTTAGAAGGCCTTACAGAGACTATTTTAGGAGTTGACCACATAGTTGTGAGAAAAATTAAAAATCATGAGTTTGTGCAGTGGTTTTACCATGAACAGTGACAGAATTATAATTTTAAGCATTAAGGGTGGGTCGAGGAGGGATTAGTTTTAGCTAACAACAAGGGTGTTCTTCCTCCTTGAACGTCAGAATTTGTTTTTTTTTCTAAACATGTACGTATACTAGCTAGTAGAAATGCTTAATTACTAGTTTAGACCCTCTTAAACGCAACAACAAGTGATTAAATTCAACTCTCTTCTTGAAGAATCGGAGAAAAGATCACTGCGTTCATCATCTTTGCTTGATGAATTGATGTTAGATAGCAGCAATGGCACCACAGATGCAGATCTGAGATCCATTGGAGGCACCATTACCTCTACCAAAGGCACAGCATGCAGTGTGTATTCCTGTTTGGAATCACCTTGCAAGCGAGCACGTGCTGCTGCGAAGATGACTCTTGGATGGACCTCGAATCCAGCTACTTAGCTAGCATGGAGATAAAAATAATGGCGACTTTCCTCTTTATAAAATACAGATCAGCGGGCATTTTTTCTTGGGAATTTGATTGAATTATTATTAAATAATCAGAGCCGAATATTACTGTTATATTATAAAAGTCCCATATTTGCATGTCAAATTAGCGACAACTTTCACAACTCTTAAATAATATTCTGTACATCCGTGTGATTGACATAAAAAACGCTAACTTCAAATCTACGACAATGAGAAAGAAGGATTTTTTTTAAAAAAATAAAGTGCCACACTTTGGTCAAAAGATTTTGGTAAAGTAGGATGAGCGAAAAAACATATTCGTTTTAATAAAAACATGATTAGTAATAATAACTTTAATAAAACGTTATTAATACCTTCATGACAAAAAGTTAAACTTAAATTAATTATAACTCTAACCCCTACCTAACCTTAAACACAAACCTTAAATAATACATAATACCCTGACCTCAACCTATATATATAACTACTCTAAACCTAAAAAACAAATCATAAATATTAATCATCAGTCACTAACCTTCAAAACAAATACCAATCACTAACCCCACAAAACAAATTCTAACTAAATATAATAAAATCTTTTTATTTTTGTTTAGAGTTTATTATCAATTGAATACTAAATGATAAAATTTAATAAAAATCTACATAAAATTAAAAAAAATAACCAAAAAGACCAAAAGATTTTTATTGGTGTTTGATTTTAGGATTAGTACGTAATTAGTTTTAGAGGGTAGGGTTTTGATTTTGAAATGTATGGTTATAGTTTGGGATAGGATATTGTTTGGGGTTAAAAAAACCATATCTTTATTAAAATTATGATATTTTACATTATTGTTTTAGCATAATATGCTATTTTGCCATAACTCTTGGCCAAGAATGATTGATAGAAAAAACACCCGAGAAAGAGAGGTGTTTCTTGACGCAACGATCTCAAGGAATTCTAGAAAATTTTGACAAAGTACAGTGCTTTTTCTTTTTTCTCTTCAAATTCAAAATTACAAAATAAATAGAGAATATATTGTATAAAAGGTTACAGTTCAGTACATTCCATTCCAATTACAAATTACAAATTAATTTTTTTTTAAAAAAAGTGTTTCACTGTTTCAAAAGTAGAGCAGCTTTCCAAATTACAATACGACCCCTCAATTTTATAAATTTTACATTCATTTAGTCCTTATAGTATTTTTATACGTTTCCTCAAAATTTAATTTTGTTTGTATAAAATAATTTTTTTTAATATTTTTATATCGTTTTGATGTACTGATATTAAAAATAATTTTTTAAAAATAAAAAAAATATTATTTGAATATATTTTTAAATAAAAAATATTTTAAATTATCACTGTAGTCCTAAACTCTCAATTCTATTATTATCACGTTCTGGGTCAATTTTTTAATCTAAGAGAAGAGAGAGAAAGGTTCATACTGGCCACAAAATGCATTGACCTTTGTGCCATGAAAAAGACAGTTCAATTTAGGTGGTTTTCGTCTTTAATCATGAAAAAGCAAATTGGGCGTGGAAAATATTTTTCATTCAATTTGATTTTAGTTTTTTTTATTCTTATTATGTTTACTGTGCTTGAGGTGAAAAGAGAGTTGAGATTTGGGTTTGTCGGTCCAAATTATCTGAATCCTGATTTTTCATCTACCAATGGGCCAAAAGTGACTGGAATTTGTTATAAAGAGCGACACATCGTCAATCCAGGTGGAAAACACGTCATCCTGTATGTTTTTAAAAAGATAATAGCTCAGGTGGACGATGGTGCGCCATTTGCCGAATTAAAAAAAAAAAAAAAGCACTTCTAGGCACTAGGCAAGGTGTTCGGACCTACCCTTCTAGTAGTAGTCTTTTTTAGGACGTACACCTTTTTTCTCTCTTTATTTAATTGTTTAATTTATTTTTATTTTATAATATAGTTCTTATTAAATAAAATTATTAAAATGATATATGAAAAATAATCTGATTATGTCATGTTTTTCAAATAAAAAACGTGTTTTTTATGTTAATATTAATAATTATATATGGATATAATATGTATATTTTTAAAACAAAAATCTTATGAATGTTAAATGAGAATAAAATATTTTTTATTATAATTTTTTATATAGTTTTTTCAATTTTTTTATTTTTTTATTTTTTCATACAATACAATACATCAAAATAATAAAAAGAAAATTATTTTATAGATCATCATAAACTTATATTTGAATTTAAACTATTTAAATTTTTATAATTATTTATTTTAATTGCTATAATTTTTTATTTAAAGAACAATAACAACGTTAACCCTAAAGGAAGTAGTTTAACTGGTCATGTATTGGATTTGTTTTCTAAATGTCACTAATTCGAGTCTTATAAATCTCAAGATCATTGGAGACTTATATAGTAATTAACTTCAAAACCCGTGAAATTAGTTAAAAGTGCGCGCGAGTTACTCAAATATTCATGTTAATCTAAAAAAAATAACAATGTTGTTAATAACAAAAAAAAAATCAGTTTTCATAAAAAAAAAAAAAACATGAATAAAAAAAAAAGATATTTGACTGAAAAAAATACGGTCTTTACTCCAAAATATTAATTATTTGAATTTTTAGAAGTATATATTCTAATAAAATCAAAATTAAATAAAAGATGCTACCTACAACAGAGCAGTGCTATACCTACAGGCTAAAGAAAACCCTTGGAAAATGACCTCTTGTCTGCTCTTTCCATGCAGAATAAGATCGATCATTTAATTGTCCTACAAGGGATTTATTATGAACTGCATCAGAAGTTTCAGAAATTCATAATTACAGTTCTGTTTAATACAGAAGAAAAGGAAAACATCCTCTGATTAGTGATTGCCAATAGTCTCCGCAGGAACAGGTGCCTTCCTTAAAGTGGTGAAACCTGCTGGCATCATGTCCACCGAGTCCAATTTTCTGGCTCCAACTCCTCAGCATCTCATCGATCTCCTTTGATAATGTTATCCACCTCAATCCAAGTATACCCAGGAATTTTCTGTAACCTTCTTTTGGTCATTAGATCCCTAATCTTTGCCACGTCTTTCCACTTGCCAGCATTTGCACATAAATATTTGAAAGCAATATGTAGTGCCCCGGGTCCTCAGTTATCGGGTTTTGACCCACATGTAATAAGCTCTCTAAAAGTCTCAAAACAAAGTTTATAATCACCGTTTTTAGCAAACCCAACAATCATAACATCCAAGAAACTGGGTTTCTCTCTTCCGTTTTCTCAAAAGAGAGAGAACCAGCACCTAAATCTTAGTGTTTTGCATATATGCATACAAGCTTATTAGCAACAACGAGGTCATGAATGATGCCAGAGCTTGTTTTGGAATGGCTACAGCAAAAGGAGCTAAGAAACAGGTTTTCAGTTTCGTGAATAAGAGAGGATGATAAATAGAAATACCATGTTATAATTGTTTATGAACCTAAGCTGTAAGCTTGTAATTACAGACTTTCTGAGGAACTTGGTGACAAGATCCTCCTATTTATCTCCCTTTTACTAGCATCCACCTTGGCTCTAAATACCAAGTACTTCATTTAAGATGTTCAACGCAAAGAGATCTAGTTGGTGCAGTGAGGCAGCAACAAGATCACCAGGGAAAATTGGCAAATACAATCGGAACCAAAAGGATTCGGAAAAACTACTCACCAAAACTTCAATTTCTGCCCGGGAGTGATTAAAGAATGGCATGCGTTACATTACACGAGCGGAACTGAAAGGAACCACCCATCTTGAACCCCAAATGTGTAGTTTTGTGCCTCAATTTACAATCATTCTGTTGAGCTACAAATTACTAAATCCCAAGATGGGATTTATTAACCTAGACACATGAATCCTCTGCCACACCCTTTCCTGCAGCCTTGCAGTTTTCAATAATAGCTCAGGACGCCGATGGTACAGAATAAAGATACAAATAGGCAGTCATGGCGGAGAGAAATGAAACACAGCCAATGCTATTGCTGATTCAGTTGCACAAGGGGTGACCGTGGTATTAGAGATGGTTTTAGTTCTTTCTCCTCCAATGATTCATATGAATTATTTTCTCGAAATTCCTCGAGAAGATTTTCCATTGGCATTGCTCGAAGTGATTCAATGGTCCCCTTGCTAGGAACATCCGGCTCACTTCTCACTGGTGTTGTGCCTGTAGACTCATAATCCTGCAAGTCAGATCAACATAATTATCAAGTGAGTGTAATTGTATTTTGTAGGAGGCCATGATCCAAATTGCACATCAGACTGCTAAACATAAGCATCAACCAACAAGATGTAAATCTTGTTGTTCGACAAGATAAGTCTCTCCAACTTTAGATAGCTGCAGCCCTGTTATTCGACACAAACTTTCAGCTACAAATATTTCAAGAACAGTTTCATGTATTTGCTGCATCTATACACGTCTGGCAACTCAACAAGCAACCCCCTTTTCATTCATCCATCCATCTATCCCACTTACAGCATACACCACTGGCACAACAGGCATGCCCATAATATGACTAATACATATTGCATCCAAATGAGCTTAAATTTAGTTATTTGGAACCTGGTAGCAGATATATTTCCATGGCCAGGCCCACTATAGCAACTCAACACGTTTTGAGACTAGAGTACGCAATTTAAGAATTCAAAACAGCACATCAAACAATTCTAATACATAGATTTGTCAAAATTTCAACGAGATTCAAAGCAAAATCATACACCACCCCTATCCCCCCACTTGACTAGAGGTTAGGTGTGCTCAACCAAACCAACTTACCATATATCGCTGCTCAAATGTTTCATGTGCTCTATCTTCGATAGCTGCAGATTTGCCAGAGTGATCCTCTCTGAAAGTCTCCAGTGCATTTGCATGGGCTTTAACAGCATCCAAGATCTTAGATACAGATCCTCGCTCATTGTCTGACACTCCTGTAACACATCCATGTCAACATTAAATCTACATCACAAATCATAAAGTAACGAGTGCAATGTGAAAGCATCCCAACATACACTGATCCTCAACTAGTATGCATACCTAAATCTACATGCACGTAATAAAGCACCAGCTAAAACAAGCCAGAATTCTTTTCGAAGAAGAATAACTTGTAGACTAACTACAATAAACACGCAATCAGTGTTCCCCAAACTATTTATGATGATTCCAAAATTATCCTTCTACATTTACCGCAGGAATGGGGACTAGAGAACTGTGAAAAACAAAACAGAGTTATTGGAGGTTTGAAAAGTATAATGTAAGACATTCAAAATCATTGTAACATTCTCCATCAATCACCAACAGTGATCCTTATGCAATTTATCTACCAAACATCTCGTATTTCAGTGAAATTTATAACGATGTGAAAGGCTGTGATTATTATTTTTGAAAAAAAAGCAAAAGAAAAGGGATGACAAAAATAAATTACTGTTAATGCGCTTGAGGATATCTTCACTATTATTTGCCACATCTTGCTCAGCTGTAACCCGTGCAGAATCAACCTCAGCAACATGCTGCTCAAAGCTTTCCGATGCATTTCTGCACCAAGGTGTTGAAAGGAAGAAAGGATGAATTTAAACAAAATGACGAAATGACTTAATGAGGCAACTGTGAAAATTACATGAAACAATGAAAGAAGGGTACAATCATAGCTTGGCCTATGCACTCCATGACAAGAGCCAAAACCATGACTCCCTGATCCATCCTAACTGGAGGTGGATTCTCAGAAAAAAAAAATACCTGTGGGTTCTATGAGACAGTGGATGTCAAGATTAACTACTTATCAAAAATGTTACGAGAAGGTGGCATTTCTACCTTGTAAGCGAAACCAATTCAGAAACATGACTAATTCCCATCTTATTCACAGAGTCATGTGTCTTCTGCCAATGCTTGAAAGCTGATCCAGCAGTACTTACACTAAAGAAAATAATAGGGAACCAATTAACAAAAGAATAAAAGATATTGAGTTCAACCACCACTCGCAGAAGACTTTACATACCATTGCTGTAAGAGCGACTCCATCCTACAATGTTTGGCAGCAGAATAATCAGCAACATCCTTAGCATTGTATTCTGCCTGCATGGAAAATTCATGCCATTTTCGTTTTGCATCTGTTGACACACATTCCATTGAAGAAACGTGTCCATCCAAGAATGCCTTGTTTCCAGTAGCAGTTTCTCTAAGATCAACAAGCCTTGCATCCACCTATTGACTTAACCATCAGCGTCTTAACAATACAACAAACAGGAAACTATAGCTGAGAAAATAATGTAACAAACCAGCTCTTTTTGACGCTGAACGTGGTTGGAAACCAGGTTATTGATATCAGCAACAAGCTTCTCAGCATCGGTTTTTGATTGCTCCTGCATAGTTGCTTTCAGTTGGTAATGCAGAACAGGACATATTCACCCATGTGTTTAATTTCTTTACCATGCCTCACCTCATAAGCTTCCTGAAAATCAGTAATATTTTTCATTTGAATGGCATCAGCTTGCACTGCATGATTTTCCAGGCTTTTGCATTGTTCCAAAATCTTATCAAGAAATCCATTCATATATTCAGAAACCTCCTTTCTTTTCTCGCTACTGACAAGGAATCGCTGTTCAGTCCACATGGAAACAAAGTTACAAAATAAGAAACAGCAAAAAATACAAGGAATTTAAAACAAAAGGAATAAATTGAAAGATCAACCAGGAGAACACGTCTGACTAGGGTTGGTAAAAGTAGCAAACTACATGTATACATTTAGAAAACAGTAAACGGGGTTAATTAGCATCTAATAAAGAAAGTATAAAAGCAAGTTATAGATGAATTTCAATGTTTAAGGGATAATATTGAGATTAAAAAAAAACTGCAAATAGTAAGTCTTAGTGAAATTAGAAGCTGATACCCAAACCAAAAAAAAAAATACAAGATAAGATCAAGGATCAAACCTGACGCATTTCCCTGGCAAAAAGAGCTACTTCTCCCTGGTGAGTTGAAAGACTATTCTGGAGGTCATCAAATATCGAAGCTGCTGGACCAGCCTCTGATTCTAGATACTGATTTGAAAAGAAAATCAAAGGAATACATAAACATCTAGGATTATAGATACAGATTTGAAAAAGAAATCAAACAAATACATAAATGTTCGTGGTATGTCTAAAGAAAGACAAAATGGTAAAACAACCAACCCAAATAATTGAAACCTACATCTTTAATAGACTGTGTGCTGGAAGAAGCCATCAAAGAAATTTCCTCTAAGCCGGCAATAGAGCTGGCCTTGTGCAAATGGACAACATTTTGCACTGCCTCGATGTGAGAAATATACACGGCCCTCGAAGCCGATAATTTCTTCTTCAATTCCTCAACTGACTGAAACAAAATATCAAGCATGTATGAGGTGATTAAGAACAAAACTGGGGAAAATGAAATCAAAAGTACTGTGACAACAGATAACAAAATCTGTAAGAAGAAGAAAATGGTAACCATAGCCTATCCAATACCTTATAATGCATGTCTAAGAAGGAATGACCAAGTTCCTGAACACGCTGAAGATGTTCATTTTGCTGAGATATAGACATAGATACCAAGTTACATAGAGAAACAATCTGTTGGGAGAGCTGCCCTCTAAAATTGTTAACCACTGATCTGTTATCAGAACTCAATTTATCTTCTCTACCTGCACAGCATCTTGTAGATAGTTACAACTCTCGATTGCATAACAATAAAGTTGACTGTTTAAAACCAAGTCAAGGACTACATACCAATCTTCTGAAACAAAGAAGCATTGTCCTGAAGTGCTTTATCAAGGTCAGATCGTAAAACACAAGCTTGATGAGCCAGAGCATTCTCTGTTTTGAAAATTCATCAGGATTATTAATACATTAAAAAATATGAGTAAAAATTCAGTAGACGAAAAGTCAATCATGCCTGCTTTTCTCTGCTCAGATATGATAAAATCCCTCTCTTTCAAACCATATCGACACTTCTTCAATTCTTCTTCAGTACACGTGAGCAATTTGATAGTTTGATTGAAATTTTTCTGCACGTTTCACCCATTTCAAGAAAGTCAATTCAAACATAAGAAACATTCTAAACAACAAACCAACCCAACTCACCTCAGCAGTACTAAGTTTGCTGCTCAAATCAGAACATTGTCGAACTTGGGCATCGTACCTATCTCGCCACTCCTCAGATTGCTGTTTGTAGCATACCATAGATTGTTCTTGTAAATTTCAGTTTCATACCAACGAAAATAATAAATCCACAACTTCTGTAGAAAAATTGTCACAAATACTAACCTTCTGATGGGTTTCTATCACAACTCCCATTTGTTCTATCTGATCTGCCATGGCCTGATCACAATAGAGACATGACATGAGTATAAAAACTTGTAGTATAAAAGAAATATTCAATGGCCTAATATATGTATAATTGCAGTATCAAAGCTAATGTGTAAAATTGGGGAATGAAGCAATACCTTTCTTTCACTTTCCTCCTGATAGTATCGCTCCTTCGGAATATAAACACCATTTTTTTCACGGGTAGCATAAACCTCTGGACAAAATGCCAAAGATTGTTTAAATTCATCAAAATAAAGCAACATGAGTTACCAATGGAAAGTTTTTTGTTTGCTACCCCTGGCAGATTCAAAGCATCTCACCTGCCTTAAGTCTTTCAATTTCTCCATAAAGGTCCTTTATAAGAGTTGTTTTCATCATCTTTTGGTTGACCTACAAACAGCCACAACAAAATTTATGAACTCCCTAACGAAACTACAAACAACTATTTAAATGTTTAATATTATATAAAGGCTACAATATAGGAAAGGCAAAAACATACAGAGAGTTGCCATATCTTAACTCAATCTAATAGGTCTTCAAGGCATAAAATATATAACATATACCTTTCCATCCCCAAAAAAAAAAAAAAAGCAATGCGTGTACAGCTAAATGAGACATAAATGCATGCCACTTGAGATCTTAGCATCATTCCTCAGAGTAAAATTTAATTTTAAAAAAACAGTCCCAGGGTGCAGAGCTCACTCAAACAAATTGATATGCAATAGTATACATTAACTTGCATAATAGAAGATTCCGTGCGGGAATTACATTTGTCAACAAAGGGATATGAACAAAAGCTAGGAAACTACACCAAGACAGTCCCCCACCCAAACTGTATCAAGTCATAATGAGCTTTTACATATCAGATGCATATATTACTGCTATAGAAACCTTTGGGGAAATCAAACAAATCTATTCAAAATAACTAAAATAAAACAAGACCACTAACCTCCGGCTTATTTTTTATATTCTTAGCCCTGTGCGCATAATCCAGTGTACTCAATGTCTCTTCCAGGCAATGAACAGCTGGTGATACAGTTGCTATAATGCATGTTTTGGTTCTTCCTCCAAGTGAATCACGAAGTAGTCTGGTAAGCTTGCTATCCCTGGAACAATTCAAGCAGGTAAATAGAAGTCAGAAGAAAATCAACATAAGATATGGCTGGGGTAACAAGATAAACCTGTAAGGGATATGCCCAAGATGCTCCACAAGAGCATTAATGACTCGCCCCAAAGTAAGTAGACTTTTGTTGATTTCACCAGCTTCTCTTGCACGACCCTATTAATCAACAAGGTTACAAAGCATCAGATACTTATAAATTTAAATTTAATTTGGCAATTCCCAGAAAAAAAAAATCATATATAACATTGGTTTCAGAATAAGAATGTATACCTCTCTAGCACCTGAGCGAGAAATATTTTCTGAACCAGCTAGATCCACCAAATTCAGCTTGCCACATTTGATTAGTTCTTCACCTTCAGGTGTTGCTTCCTTGATATGTATTGTAATAGAAAAGAGAGAGTGCGACCGACTGTGAAAAAATATGAAATCTTTATATAACAACTTTGTAATCACCCATGAGCATTAAACAGTTAAAGAATTATCACCTAGATTGCTTGTTCAACAGAGTTTCTGCTGTTCGACGCTTTGCAGATCCTCTTTCTAGAAGTGTGAATATCTCAGACGCACTTGCTACTATTTCCTCCTCTAAACCTCTTACAAGAACCCCACCTTTTCCATCCTCCATAAGAGGTAACTGCTTCTTTTGTTTCTCCTCCAAAGAGATTCTAGAAATCTCCTCAGGAGCAAGCAAATCAGTAATCTCTTCGTTGTACAATTCTAAGAAAGTGACCTTCACGCTGTATTCTGCATTTTGGCCTTCAAGAGTATCAAAAATTTGTTGAACTGTTCTCGGTATGACCCCGGCTTCTGAAGGCAACTCTCCATTAGGTCCGCTCTGTCACATTTTACATCACACGAATAGATCATTAACTCATAAATTACACAATAAAACATCTAAAACATCAAACGGACATGTCCATTAAATAGTCCCATAAATTATACCTTTGATCTTTTGCATTCACCTTCCATGGTGTAAGTTTTGCCTGTACCAGTTTGACCATATGCAAAAATGGTACAGTTGAACCCTTCTAAAACTTCATTCACAATTGGCACCACTGCTTGTTCATAAAGATCCTTTTGCTGTGCTGAAGGACCAAAAACCTACATTCATCCAGCATTAACAAAATTATCATATTTTTCTACAGACAAGAAAAGCGAAGCAACCCACCATATTCAATATCAAAAAAAAAAATTATGCAAACCACAATAACAACATAAATACCCCAGTAGATAACAATTCAATATACAATTAAACATGACTTCGAAATTAGATGTACCAAGAGAACCCAATAACAAACCCAGGTAGTGAATCTGTCACTAACAACCGCAAACTTACAAAATCGAACCCTAAAATCACCAACCTCCCCCGAAAAAAATGCAGGATCCACTGAGTTAATTTCCAAGTTTAAATTTGAATTAAAAGTATCTAAATAAACAGAAATAATTCCAATTTCACCTTATCGAAAGTGAAAACCCTATCGATATGTTTCCCAGCGATATTCTGCGAAACCGCAACTTCTCTCTGGTAATCATTGCAAGTCACCACTTGCGGTGCATTACTCCTCAATTCGTCCTCGCTAAACGGCCTAACAAATTGCCACCAGAAAAAAAAATCAACACAAATTCAAATAAATGACTAATTTGAGTCCATAAAACCCTAATGAAAAGGTTACCTGCAACGAAGAAGCACTTGCACGTTAACGCCTTTCTCTTTCTCGTGGCGACCTGACATTTTTTGCTTTCTTCTCCTTGATGAATCGGAGAACGGTGAGAGAATCGTACGTGTTTCTGCTGTTAGATCCAGTCCTCTGTATCTCAGAGAGATCTCTTTATCGATCTCTCTTCTCTCTATTCCCTTCTCTCTGCGTGTGTTTGTTTTGGTGTGAGAGTGTGAAGGGAGAGCGGGATGCGGGTGCGATTTGAATTTTAAGACCCGCTCGCTTTGAAAATCCAACGGTTTGAAATGGATCGGACGCTGTTGTCCTGATTAAAATTTTGTAGCTGTTCGGTTTTGTGCTTTGACGGTTTTGTCCCAATGTCTTTTGTTGGTTATTTTTTATTATTTGAACATATAGTTTGTTTTGGTGTTTTCAAAATGTTTTCATAAACATTATTTTTTTATATTTTTTTATGCTTCTATTTGTTGTTTTAAATTTTTCATATTTTTTTTGATGTATTGATATCAAAATATTATTTTAATATATTTATAATAAAAAACACTTTAACAACAACCGTTATCACAATATTAAATGGACTCTAATAATTAATATAGAATTTTTGTGGATATTATAGGGTAGTGATTGGTCATAATCTCGAAATAAAAGAGAATGAGACAATATATATGGAAAGACAAAAGAGAATTGGAGATGAAGAAAAAATTGTGTTTGATAATGATATACAGAATAGAGTGATTATCTCAATATTTTTTGGTTAATGGTGGATAAAACAAAATAAAATATAAAAATATCTAATTTATTTAGTATGTATTATTATTGAATTTATATATTTAAAGAAAACAACGAGCAGATATTATTTATTTTTACTTTAGTTTATTATGAGTGTTGAAATTAATAATAATAATAATAATAATAATAATAATAATACCCTAGTTATAAAAACTTAGATCGCTAAATGGATCGACCCGAGCCCTAACTAAATTGGGGTATGGACTGGTCAAAGCTTAAGAGAAAATAGAGGAAGGATTGACCCAACTTTACCTGATCACACACCCTGGTCCACCTGTAATCTAGCCAGCCCGTGGTAAAACATGGGTCAAAGTTTTTTTTTGAAAATTTTGTAATCAAAATGATATTATTTTGATTCTTAAAAAAATTTGAGTAGATTTGAATCGATCTTGTTTGGTGTCAAATTTTAAAATTATAATAATTATTATTTTTATTATTAAATATTTTAATTAGATAATGTTTGATAGCATTCCATGTGAGATTAGATAAAACTAGCTATACGGGACAACTCCATGTGAAATTAAATATCGAAACACTTGTTCTTTATAAATCGTGCATGTAAGTTGATTATAACTATTATCTATATATTTCATGCTTATTGTAATATTTACTTCATATCAACCTTTTGATCTATTCTTAACTCCACATTTCACTTCTACATTGTTTGAAGCTTTTTTATGATTTATTTAGCAGTTTTTTGAGAATATAATACATACATACATACATACAGGGGCGGAGCTAGGATTATTTGTTAGGAGAGGCCATAATTAATATAATAAAATATAATATTTATTTTAATTTATTATACACGAATTGTAAAACAAAACATGTATAATTTAGTTTTATGCAAATAACTTACTACAAATATATAATGATTTTTGTATAAGGTAAAAGGTTCGTAGCAATATCAAATTGAGTCAAAAGCAACGAAGTTAATTTCATCTTCATAATATATTCATCACTTTAATGTTGTTAGTCTTTATATCTAACAAATATAAACATACAAAGTATATAAGAAACATTACCTAAAGCGAAGTATTATTTATGTTCGATAATTTTTGAAAGAAAGCAAAAAAATAATAAAGAATGATTTTCACTAATCAACACGGGTTCTTTGTAAACTGAAGTGCATTGGAGTTACTCAACTATAAATTTAACATTGCACATTGGAGTTGGTTCACCAGGTTGCAAGTTATCAATATTTTTTTTCAAAAAAAAAATCAAATTCTTTTTATTTTGTTCATGGTTCAACCTAAAATCAAAACATATATCGTGAGAAAAAATTGATAATTTGGATGGCTCTACTAAAAACAAAATATAAAAAAATCCAAGTATAATCAAACAAACCAATAAAATATATATAATTAATTAGAAAAAAAAAGCACTATAACAAGAATTCAAAAAACAATTGGTAAAACTAACAAATCTAAGAAAAAAATAAAGAGAAAATGGTAGAATTATATATAAAAAACACTTATCAAATTATTAACAAACATCTCAAAACAAAACAAAAATAGATTTTAAAATTAAATTACCTTGTTTTATTTGATGAAAAATAAATTAATTGATGGCTCTGCTTCAATATTTTCATTGAAATATTTACTTGTGATTTTATATTTATATTTTTGTTTTTGATCGGCTGCAAAATTTATTGCGCAAAGTAATGATTTTATATTTACAGTATTTATATTAGGGCTGCGCAAATTAATTAAAAAAAAAATCAAATTGAAAAATCACACTTAATTGCGTAAGAAAACTCATATTTGTAGAATAAAAACCTCCTCCACACTTTTATATATATATATATATATATATATATATATATATTAACCTAGTATGGTTTTGGAAGGACAACGTCTTGGTTTTGTTTTATCTCACGTTTTACATTTCGTGCATGATGCTCACTGCTCATATGGCACTAAGTCAGGAGATGCATTTGTATTATTAGCAGGGGCGGAGATGCATTATATATGCATGCATGGATGGAAGTAGAGGGGGGGCCCGGGCCCCTCCTTGCCCCCCTTCCCCCCGCCCCTGCATACATACATACATACATACATATATATATATATATATATATATATAAAAAGAATTGAATATTAATTCTGTACAAATAAACAAGTTATATTTAAATTGTACAGTGCAAATTAACATATGCAAATTCTTGAAGCATCACTAATTATTCTATATTTCAGACCAGCAATTTAGCTTTAAGTAGTTCGTTGGCTAGTAGGTAATTGAATGGAAAAACATAAGCACTCTCAAAATCCATGTTAAACGTACACAAACAAAATTTCCATGTTAAATCTTCAGAGAAAGTAATTAAGTATGGGTCTCATAAGCTAAATGATTAGACTTTGATAAAATAAAAAAATTTGAGAGATGAAGATATTTAATTTCATAAATATAAAATATTTATTCAGTTATATTTACTGAATTTGTTTATTAAAATTAATTTTTTAAAATTAAACGATAATTGAAATAGACACATATAAAATTTATTGAATAAAAAAAATATCATAAAAAATTACACATATTAAAAATATTATTTAAAAATAAATATTTCTTATTTTTAAGAATAAAGTTCATCTACATAAAACATAAAATAAAATTTATAGATTAATCAAAATAATATATTTAAAAACTAAAAATATATATATATATATTTTTTAAAAATATCTATTAAAAAAAACCAAATAAATAAAAAATTCATAAATGAGGGATATTAATAAGAAAATCTCATTTTTTTTCTTCTAAGAATATGAAAGTAATTTCACTGTAGTGAGTAGCAATGAGTTGTAAATCGAGCCAGGTGCATCGTGATTTCCATGCACTTTTTAGAGTTCTTGTTAATGCCTTGGTTTTACAGCTTAAGGTTGTTTTTAAAATAATTTTTTATACTAAAATATATATTAATAATATATTTTTTTAAAATTAACATATTAAAAATATTTTAATTTAAAATTAATAAAATAAAATTTAAAATTTTTTTAAAATATTTTTAAAACACAAAAACATACAACACTGCCACCCAAATTACCGCTTCTGGCCAGGATTTTATCACTCTGCTACTCTGAACACACATGGAATGAAAGGAGGAGAGAAGCTGTGGGAAACGGCCAAAAAAATCTACACGGCATTTGCGAGCTGCAAGAACTGCAACAGGCACTTCTTAGACATGGCTGATCTCAACTTCCTTATGTGCAAGGCTATTGATAATCCTGGATTGACACCATCATCTTCTATGAGAACAGCTCTATTACCAGTGCTTGAAGAGCCAGTACGATATAGATGATTATGGTGGCTTGCAAGAAGAAGTAGGAGTCGAGGACTACATGGGCTGTGCCTCTGCTCATGGTATAGGATCTTCAATTGCAATTCTTGACACAGTCAGAGATGGACGGCTGGATTGCGTCTGTGTGTATCCATCACCACTGCATTCAAGGGAGCAAATGCAGGAGTTCATTGACAACATGAAGAGTGTTCTTGTGGAGGGCTGCGACTCCATTTAGAAATTAATAAAATATTCAAATAAGCTGCAAAAGGGACATGTATCCCTTGGACATATACGAGCGGTGGAAAACCCTTAAACAATTATGAACTTTTCAAAGTTGTGATGGGCTGTAAAGTGTAGAAGGTTGGGCCTGGCTAATTTGATGATAAATGCTTTGAACTTGTACGATCATAGGGCTTATATGGGCTTAAATCAATCACCTCTATTTTATGGCCACATCGGATCAAATGACTCTGAGCTGTATTGTCATGAGCTTTATTTGGGTCCTGGGTTTCCACTTAAGCTTCATGGCCCATTATGATTTTTGTTTTGTGTCTTCCATGGCCTAATTTCAAGCGTGGAGACTTGTGTCGTGCGTGTGTGTGTGTATATTTTAATTTGTATTATCTCGTGTATATAAGATTTTGAAAAATAATTAAAAATAAATTTAGCAAAATCAAAGAAATATTAAAAATATTTCCATGACAGTTTCAAACACGTTCATAATCTCGCGTACATAAACTGCCGGACGAAGCATTTTGTGTCCCTAAGCCAATCGGTATAGTTCCTTTCATGGAAATTAAAAACAGCATTGCATCTCTCGGAAGTGCTGAAGAGAACAGTTGTTTTTTTAAAGGGTTTTATATTTTAAAAATATAAAATAATATTTTTTATTTTTTTAAAATATTTTTAATATTAATAAAGTAAAACAATTTAAAAATATTAAAAAAATTAATTTCAAATAAACACACAAAATGAGATCAAGTACAGAAAAAGAAATGAAATATCAATCCAAACCTTCACGAAATCCAGGAGATTAGGTTTCCTATCTCTTTCCTGACAGATGAAGGGGGCACGATTCCAATCACATGTACAATAATAACACAACCCTAATAATGTTCTTCGGACATATGTGGACTTTGCTCTGGCCCGTCCGTCAAACAATCACACGTTTTATCTTTGCACACTCAATTTCTCTCAGGCTTTTTAGCTAAGCCAAGGAAGAGGCTTCTCCCATTTGCCATTTCTTCCTCCCTGTCTAGGACCAAAACCCAGCAGTCTCCGCTAATTCAACATGCCTAACCATGGCCAAGACCAATTAGACCCGAACCCACAAGCACCAGAGCCCAAGGCTCGACCAGTTGGCGGCACTGAGTACAGTTGGTGCAGAGCAGTCCCTCTTGGCACGGGCATCACGGTCCTAGCTCTCCTCTCATCAAAACAACCCGATATCCATCTTCTTCAAACTACCCTCGACAAACTACAAAACTCCCGTCCTCTGCTCCGTACTAAGCTCCGTTTCAATTCCACCACCAACACCTTCTCCTTTATCACTCCACCCGCTCCTCACGTACAAATCCAACCGTTCGATCTTTCATCAACGGCTGACATAATCTCCAACAGCGACCAGAACATAGACCCTTACCAAATTATTTTAGAGCACGAACTGAACAAGAATTCGTGGTCCGCATTTCTTGACCATTCATCAGACGCGGAAACCAACGTGTTTTTTATTACTCTTTACACGTTGAGTGAAAACCGTTGGGCGTTGGTCCTCCGGCTGCACACGGCAACATGCGACCGTGCGGCGGCGGTAGGGTTGTTGAGAGAGCTGTTGGTTCTGATGGGTGGGGAAAATCAAGGAGGGATAGCCAAGGAATATGAGAATGAAGTGGAGGTTAGTTTGGGAATTGAAGACTATATCCCGAGTGGGAAGGGTAACAAGCCCTTTTGGGCGCGTGGAATAGACATGCTTGGATATTCTTTGAATTCGTTTAGGATGTCCAATTTGGATTTTGTAGATGCTGATTCTCCCAGAGGCTCTCAAGTGGTGAGGCTTCAAATGAACTCCGATGATACCCAAAAGCTTCTTGATGTAAGTGGCCGCTTTGTCTTCACGTTATTACATTTATCTGCCCATGATTGTTTGTTTGTGATGCTTTCATATAATATATTTCACTCAAATATTTGAATCGTTTTTTTATATTATTTGAATTTGACTGAAAATAAATTTGATTAAATGTGATGTACTCCATCTAGGAAATAGGAATAGAATCGTTAAAAAAAACAAATATCACAACGAAAACCTTTATTACAAAAATAATTTTTTTTTCTAAAATTCTATTCTTAAAATAGGGATTATAATTGCTTCCATTGATTAAATATTAGTAGGCTGTCCAAATGCAATAAAATTTTATTTATTTTTATTAAAACTATAAGGTTATGTTTGGTTTTATAACGTGCTTTTAAAAAATTTTGATTTTTTAATTAAATTTTATTTTTTGATAGACAGATAATAAAAATAAATTTTAAAAAATAAAAAAATTATTTTAATATATTTATAAATAAAAAATATCTCTTCACTCACATCAAATATTTTAATTGTCAATTTTTCTTTCTAATGTTTTTTTTAGAAATATATTAAAATAATATTTTTTTATTTTTAAAATTTATTTTTATATTAATATTAAAATAAAAAAATTATTTCAAAATAAAAAACAATTGTTTTTCATCAATACTGTGAAATCCTTATATATATATATATATTGCTTTTAATAAAGTGGGCCCAGTTAGCCGTAGAAATTCTGAAATTAGACAAAGTGATCTGTGGAGGCCCTCTCGCATTCAAGGCAACAGAGAGTGCCTCGTGTCTCTAAGCTTAAGTTCTCAACTTGAAAAGGATGTATGGATAGGACTCAGCCTTAAGGCAGTCCTTACGTAATATCCTTGTGCAATTACGAAATTAGAGATTGTGCAATTACGAAATTAGAGGCCTGATTATCTGATTATCTTTCCTGATATTAAAAATAATTTTTAAAAAATAAAAAAAATATTATTTTAATATATTTTTAAATAAAAATATTTTAAAAAGACGCAACTATACTTTCGAATACCCTACATTATGCATGGCACATCTATCCGAGTCCTAGGTTACACCTTCATTTGGCTGCTAAAAATGAATGGCAGTAAGGCATAATCTGATCGATATCATTGTCCTCTGATCTGTCTTTGTTTGGGGAGCTACTACATGAAATTGGTTTAGTTGTTTACCTTCAGATGCAATTTGTGGCAGGGGTGCGACTGTGTGGTTGGTTAAAAACAAAAAACTGAACCGAACCGCCATCATTTGGTTTGGTAACTTGATTTTCATTGGTTTTTCTTCAAAAAATCATAAAAAATAAAAATTATAAATCAAGAAACATTTGCATTTATTCTTACAAGCCCCCAATTCAGGTTTCTAACCTGGATTTTACCTTGGATCGATCCTCAAATTAGATTTTAAAATTATGATGGTAATTATTTTTATCTTTAAATGTTTTAAATAAACAATTTTGGAATTGAAAGTTTTTTACAATAATATTTTAGGAATAAAAAATAATAAATATTATCTCATGAGACATATCTTCTTTGTACCTTCTATTTTTAAAATACAAAAATTCACACCAAAATTATTTCAGAAATAAATTTATTTTTATGTTTTTATTTTTTTTCCTTAACTAAATATATTTTTGTTTCTACTATTTTTGTTCTTTTAAATTGCCCTTATCAAGATGGCTATTTAAATAAGATTAGGTATTCTCAACAACCACCTCGAATTGGTCACCAAATTTTCTTCTATTTCTTTTTAACCGCACCCTAATTTCTTGCAATTGCAATTTCTATTCAATAAAATTCATTCAATTCAAGTTCTTTCAATAAAGAATTTACAATTTCTACAACTCAATTCCACAATTACAGATTCAAGACTGTTACATTGCTTGAGTCAAGAACATATTGAAACTTAACAGAGATGTAGCTAGAACTTCCTTAAGCATCTGCATTGGAATGGACTCTCCGCTTTTCTTTGGCATGCATGTGGCATCCTTATTCCTTTAGGTCTTCTAATTTAAAGCTTGGCCCTCAGAGAGTGTATGATGCTGGCTTAGGTCAAATGAGAAAATGTTTAATGTTATTTGGAAGGAGAACTGCCATTGGGAAATAAGTCTAATGATTTGACGGAAATTTTATTTGGTTTGTTTCTTAACAAGGAAGCCTGTTAGGGGTCCCTTGCCTGGATAAAACCGTTTTGTCTTATTAGATACACCTAATCTATTCCAAGATATTGTCTTGTGGCTTTGGTTCTCTCTTCCAAAGACAGACAGTTGCTGTGGAGTCTGAAGGAGATTATTCTTGCATCTTCTGCAGACAAGCTATTGAATTTAGAGACCACTTGTCTTATAATTGTTATCTTTCCTGAAGGATTTGGAGGCTCATTTTAACACCATGTTTGGTTCTTACACATGTTGATTCTTAGAATGATCAGTTCCAGCAACTTATTTCTACATTGAAGAGGAGAACAATTCCAGTGTTTAATTCTTAAGTTAGCATGGGCAGATCAAGTCAAGTATGGTTAGTTGGTATGGAATGATGAATCCATAACCATCTTTCTCATACCGAGAAGCATTTTCAAAGGGAGAACTATTTTTGCTGCAAGATTAAAACTGTATAGCCTTGGATGTAAAAATAATGCTGAAAGCATATGCTTCTGTGATAAATTGGCGATACCCAACAGCCGCGGCCATTTAAGAATAGAGGTGAACGTGATCAAATTTTATAGAAATGGAAAAGACCTAACCACTCTTAAATCACCTAAGGCAGAGCTGCAAGCTAGTACCAAAGCTTTAGAAGTTACCCTCGCGTGACCACTGGAATTCTGACTCTTATTTTACAGGGTTGCATGTCAAGAGGGATTAAACTTAGTGGAGCCTTGGCTGCTGCTGGTTTAATTGCAGCACAATCCACTAAAGACCTTCCTGATCATCAGATGGAGAAGTATGCTGTTGTAACCCTCATCGACTGCCGCTCCATTCTTGACCCAGTTCTCAGTAGCGATCATATCGGTATGCATTGTATATTATACACACACACACACACTTTATAAGCCATCTTTACCTTCAGTAATGTCGTTTACACATAGGATTTCTTTAAATATGTGAACAGATTTTTAATTCAATTGGCCAGCCAGTGCCTCATATTTTCAGGTATATATACTGGGAAATAAGAGGGTCCATTCGTTGTGTGTGTTTAATGGCTGTTGCAATGTTTTCCTCGTTCAAAAAGTTAGAACTAGTTTTGCATGATTCAAGCTCTCCTTAACTAGAGATTGGTAGTGCGAATTTGAATATGCAAGCAAGGGACAATAATTTTTTGATGACAGTATAAGATTTTTGCCCTGACGCCAGTAACCTGATTATTTCAGGATTTTATCACTCTGCCATTTTAAATACACATGACGTAAGTGGAGGTGTAATGCTATGGGATCTAGCAAAAAGGTGCTACATGGCCTATACGAATGCAAAGAACAATAACAAGCATTTCACAGACATGGGTGACCTGAACTTCCTCATGTGCAAGGCAATCGAAA
Source organism: Populus alba x Populus glandulosa (assembly GCA_033617975.1). Classification (NCBI taxonomy): domain Eukaryota; kingdom Viridiplantae; phylum Streptophyta; class Magnoliopsida; order Malpighiales; family Salicaceae; genus Populus; species Populus alba x Populus glandulosa. Next base: position 21,584,008 of record CM066148.1, read on the forward strand.
ATCCAGGTTTAACTCCATCATCATCGATGAGGACTGCCTTCATTTCAGTGTTTGAGGACCCTGTCATTGATGATACTAATGAAATGCATGGAAAAGTGGGAGTCGAGGATTACGTGGGGTGCTCTTCAGTTCATGGTGTGGGCCCTTCCGTGGCCATATTTGACACCATAAGAGATGGACGGTTGGATTGTGCATGTGTGTATCCATCACCATTGCATTCAAGGGATCAAATGCAGAAGTTGATTGATGATATGAAGAGAATTCTTGTTGATGGTTGTGGCAGTGTGGAGAGTGAGAGCTAGATTTTCTCTCTGTCAGAGTCTTGTTGGAGATGAACTAGTGCTGTTTACTTTATGCCATCATTTTCTCCATGGGGCAGACCATTTCATTGCCCAGAACAACCATGTAATTAAGTGTTTGAAATGAGAAACTGCTTATTAATGCATCAACCATGGATTTACTTGGCAACTAAAACTATGATAGCTTTAATACAGACCAGGTCTGGCAAGTAACTGAACAGACTACTTGAGTTTTTAGGTCTAAGGCTTCGTTATTGTTTGTTTCTGTATTTTAAAAGTATTTTTAAAAAAATTTAATTTTTTTTTTATTTTTTTTATTAACTTTAAATTAATATATTTTTAGTGTTTTCAAATTGATATGTTGATATTAAAAATAAATTTTAAAAAATAAAAAAAATATTATTAACATGTATTTTTATACAAAAAAATTATTTAAAAAACAATTATAATTATACTGTTAAATAAACTCAGTTCATATATAAGCACCTGGCCGCTTATATTGAGTTTGCTCAATTTACTCAAGCTGTACATCGACTCACTGACTGCGAATGATTTCTCACTAGGTGAACAATCCATCTCCAACTTTAGCTGCCCAAAGTTAAAATGGCATTCTCTTCGACTGTTATAAACCGGTTTTTGAGACAAGATTTTCCATGAACTTGAATACATAGAAACTCCAAATGGATGTTGAGATTTTCTTAAACATGCTTTTGTTCAAAGTTATTTATTTTGTTCAAAAATCTTTTTGAATTTTTTTTTATTTTTTTATTTTTTTTCAAATTATTTTTTTTATATTTTCAAATCGTTTTAATTTATGTATTTTTGTTAAAAATAATTTTTAAAAATATATTATTAAAAAGCATTTTAAAAAACAACTATTATTTTATTTTCAGGCACACTTTTAATCTAATTGGACAAATTAATATATTGATTTTGGACCATGATGAGATTTCATAATTAACTGGTTAATCCATAGATGAATCCGATCATATGTTTTTGAAACATTGGGATGGCATATCCTAAAACATTCGTGCCTTTGATTAAGCAGCCAGCACAGAACAGTGCAGCATCTGCTTGAACTGCTTTCGTCTTGCTTGTCCAGTCTTAGATCGATTAACTACTATATTCACAGTAAACAAAACAGTCCATTGTTCGACAGTTATAATGATTATTAGTTGCTGGAATTCATAAAAAAAATCATGCGTACGTTCCCTAGTTTTGAATCGGTGTTTAGTGGAGTTAATGTACTTAATTCGGAGACTTGTTTTATGCATAAACTTGGTATCGATCCTTGTCATTTTGTTCATGACCAAGAGATTCAATATTTTACCAAACACTCCTAATTTAGAAGAAATACTCCCTTAATTTCTACAATATATACCAAGTTACAATGAAGACCATGTTGCCTAATTTCATCTTTCCTTCATCAAATAAACTACATATTTATATGCTCGAGGATTAGGTGATAAGTGGCATATATTCTCCTTTATCACTATGGATTGTATCTAAAAAGAGGTATTTGTAAGATAATTTTTTTCTTTCTTGAATATATTAGTTCGGATATAGATTATTCATTTAAGATGTGATAGCAGAGGTACGTTTAATTCAAAAACACCCTTGATCATTAAGATAGAAACAAAAATCTATATGTTTTTAGCTGCTCTACAGCTAGCTGATAGCAGTAGTTTTTATGAGATCAATTGAGATAGTCTGAGAAGCATCAGCAGTCTTCATGTACAATGCAGATCTGCCATTAATATTGGCTAATTAGAAGAAGAGATAGAAAAACCAGAAATCAAAGGGGAGAATAGAAAGGCATTGAGGGGGTTAATTTATGGAGATTAACAGGCAGCAAAGATCACATCACCTGGCTCTTCTTCCTATCCTGTTTTAAGTGTTTAGCTGTAGATGCAACTTTGCAACGGAAGCAATTTCTTTGTGCAACTGGCTAGCTGCTACATTGAGTCAACATCCAGAAACTCAAGAACAAGAGTTTAGATTTTTTCATCCATAAATCTTACAGCTGTTACTTCATTACCACGCTAGAAACTCAGAATATTTTGTGATTCATTTATCACGATCAAAATTAGCCCAGCCATGTTGGTAGAGCTGTGTAGAATTAATCCACGACATGTAACTTCTCTATTCTATTACATCAAGGAATTAATGGCGTACAAGCTCAAACCCAGAGCTTATAGGTACCTGATATGGTCAACAAGCACTTAATTTCTACTCTCTTTTTATCATCTCATCTATAGAAACTCCTCAACCAAATTTCCAAAGTCAAACCTTCCGTTACAACATTCAACAGCATTAAGAACCTCTTGAAATGTGGAGACGTTGCATGGAACCACAAGCCTATTCCTTTGCTCGAAACCAAACTCGTTATATGACTTCTCCAGCAACATTTTGAAGAGTGGATGGGAGAGACAGCTTGTCGGCACCACAAACCTTTCCCTGTCCTCCCCTACATATATAGCAAAAAAACCTGTTGGGGTTGTGACCACATCATCAAAGCTATGATCCCTTAGCAAGCATTCATGCTGTGATTGCTTGCACTCGTTTCTACTGATATCCTTCACCTTCTTGGCAAGTTTCTTGAAAGAAACGATCTTTTTGCCCAACATTTTCTCTTTCCAGCTCTGCTATTCTTGATCTGCGAGGAAGAAAAGGAAAGGAGAGAGATTGGAGAAGATAAGAGATTGTATGAGAGGTATAGGAGAAGTGGTCTATGGCTATTGCCTAGGGGGAAAGGGTTGGTGGTGGGGAAGGAATTTGTATTGTAGCTGGAGGGGAATGTCTCAAGAATCGACCATCTTTTCCATTTTTAACTTTCAATTATTGACAATCTATGATTACAGGTTCTGTCTTTTAAAAGAAGTGTCTCGTTTTGTTTTGACTTGTCAACAGTAGTTCAGAGTCTTCGACCAGTTAAAAACCTCGAGTACTTTGACTGAACATGAATGATGGAATTCCACAAAGTTTTAAAGTGGAATGGAATTTTTGTAACTGTGGTTATTTTTTATTTAAAAATATATTAAAATAATATTTTTTATTTTTTAAATTTTTTTAATATTATTACATTAAAATAATTTAAAAAATTAAACAAAAATTAATTTAAAACAAAAATATTAATTTTTTTAAAAATATTTTAAAATACAAAAACAAAATGGACGAAATTATTACATGTATCTTGTCGGTCATCTCTTTCTGGCCCATCGTTTACCACGAAAATAATGCAAGACCCGCCAGAAAGAATGATTATATATACATATATAAATAAATAAATAAATATTACTTAGTGGTGTATTTTCAAGCAACAAATTGCTTGGAAATCATTTTTGTGTTTGAACTGAACCTTATGCCAACCACACTGATTAATTTTTTTTTAATGATTAACAACGTGATTAACATGTACCAGCTATCTCTACCTTGGAAAAAGAAAATTCAACCACTCCTGTCTTGTCTACCACCCTTCATGAAGTGGAAGTCTTGACTCAGCCTCTGGAGAGTAAAATAAACCCTTGGATACTTGCAAATTATTCCATGCACCATGTCCTGAATTCTTTACCAGGTAGGGTGCAGGCAGTTATTGATTAATTAACCAGCAGTTAATTCTGTTGAAAATCTAGAGATCATCTGGGTCCTGTTGTTGCTGTTGTTTCAAGTGACTTGAAACCATGTAGGCCTCAACTTGCACGAACTAGACAAGCCGGAGGGCGGGGGTCCGGCGGCAGTTGATGGTGGTGGGTGGCATGAAGTGGATAAGTGTGTGTAAAATTGGTTGTTAGTTGTTTAATAAGCTAGATTACAGCTCTGATAAGCTTTCCTTCACTCGAAATATAATAAAATAGTAAAATATCAAATCATATTTTGGAGACAACGTGAGAGTGGGAGAGGGGGGAGGCTTGTGAATGGGGACGTGTAGAGAGAGGAGGAGGCCGGCTTTGGCCGTGTCAAGTGGTGGAAGATTCAAAGAGTTGACGTGGTTGACATGGCAGATTCCTCCATCGGCAACAAGACAAAACAGGCCTCGAGCCTTCGTAGACTAGGGTGGGCCGGGCTGGTGCTTTGATGGGATTGCTGAATGGGACAATTAGAAAAAAAGCTTGTTTGTCAGTGTGGTTGCGGTTGCTTTTCAAATAATTTTTCGTGTTAAAATACATGCCAATGATATTTTTTGATTTTTTAAAAATCATTTTTGACATCAGCATATCAAAATGATTTGAAAACACTAAAAATATATTAATTTGAAGTTAATAAAAAAATAAAAAAAATTTTAAATTTTTTTAAAAATATTTTTGAAACGTAGAAACAAACAGGTCCGAAATTGACTCCGAGAAATCATTGCAATGCTTTCTTACGGGGCTTGGCCCAGCTGTACCTCAGTGGCTCCATCAAGGCAATATTGTCAATGTCAACTCAGAAGGTCCTTTTTTTTTCTTTTTTTCCATCACAGTTGCTTCTCTATTTTTCTTCGATCCTAACAAATGCGCTTGGGGTTTAAATAAAGATAGATATAAATTACAAAAATAAAGCAGACTTTATGAGCAAGAGATGAAGAATACAAAAAAAAAAAAAAAACTTAATTCGCGACTAGTGATAATTGACTGCAATTATTTTGGCAACATAGGGTGATTGCAGTGAGGATCAATGTTTCACTGTACATACGGCTTCAAATATTATGAATGATTATAGTGTAATAATTTTTTGTTATTTTTAAATAAAAAATCATTAAACTAGCTATTAAACAGAGGTAATACGGTTTTTTTTATCAAAGTCTATTGATGATTATCAAATTAATAAAAAATAAATTAGTTTTTTACAATTTTAAAAGTCCAATGAAAAGACTAAATTATCCTTTAAGAGTTAGATTTTATAAAATGTCATTCAAGGGCTTCCTTGTATTTTTAATCTTAAATTTTTAGTTATAATCAATTTGACTGATGAAAATACTCGTTATTAAGTAGAGATCTTCGCCATTTTTGGATGGTGGTAGGACACATATCGATGGAAGATTGATGATATGGCTTTGATGAATTATTTTTTATTCTCTCCTTACCTTGAGTTTCACATTTATCATTCCAAAAATGAAATGTGTCATGTTAGTATATAGTTATATCAATTTTGATTTTTATTTTTTTAATTGTTATTTGTTTTACTTTTAATCTGTTTATTTTGTTTAATTGGTCCTTCAATATTTAATTTGCTTGTAATTGAGTTTCATTTCTTTTTTATATATAAAATTATCATGTTCTCATTCAATTTTTTATTTATTATTAAATAAAATTATTGGGATATTTTAAAAATATCTAGAGGATATCTTTTCATAATATTGATAAGTATATTTTTTTATTATTCATTTTTTTTTCACATATATATTTTTTTGTACCATTATTAAATTTTTTTTATAATCATATTATTAAATTAATCAAGTTTATTAAGTTCATTCTAATGACTTGAGCTCTTTAATAATATCATCATCGTCTAAGTTTTTTTTTATATTAAAAAAAATAATTTAATTTGTAGCACAGCGTGACCACTTATTTAGTGTAATATAAAATATATTATATTATATAAAAACACAAAAAAATGCAGGTTTTTCATTGTGCACTACAACTGTTTATCATCTCATATTTTATTATTGATTTAATTTATAAAAATATTTTTTTAATCTATAATAAATAATAAATAATATATAAATATTAAAAATTTTAACCCGTGGATACCTACCCGCAGCACGGAGCATTACCCTATACATACAAACTCTTCTCGTTTCAAATCATTGGCATTTTCTCTAGTCACACAGTTATATTTATATATAAGACCTTTAAATAGGTTAGATTAAAATGAACAAATAATTTATATGTTGCTTTGTTAAACGAAAAGGGTGTTTGGTCTAGTGGTATGATTCTCGCTTCGGGTGCGAGAGGTCGCGAGTTCGATTCTCGCAACACCCCTTTAATTTAATTTGTGAAAAAATAATTTATCCTTAATTGTTTTTAAGCCCACAGACAGAGCCCAATCTGGCCTTGTATCCCTAGGGTTTAACAAGAGGTGTAAACCCCTGGTCCAGCGCTCATTTTGTTGCCCTCTCTCTCTCGACAACCACACTCAGAAAATCTTTCAGTCTTCGTTTCAGTCATGAGCCGATCGGGTCAGCCACCAGATCTCAAGAAGTAATCTTTTATTATTATTATTATTATTGTCGCAATTATCCTTGCATTCGTCTCGTTTCTTTTCCTTTGCGAAGTTGTAGTTCTCTCTCTCTAATTCTTTTATTTTATTAATTTTTATTTTTGGTCTTACAGGTATATGGACAAGAAGCTTCAAAGTAAGCTCTCTTGAATTCCCTTTTCTTTTCCTGTATGTTTTTTTATTTCACAACTGTTTAGTCGCTGGATAATCATGGAAGAAAAAAGAAAAAAAGATGGAGTTTTGGGTTTGATATTATTACCTGTGATATCTATATATCTACCTTTTATTTATTTGTCACACGGTATTGTAAAAATATCTGTATAGAAGTATTCAGTAGGTTGTCGTGTAAAATAATTTTTTTTTGTGAACTTCTTGGTGGTGGATTCTCTTTGTTACAACCATTTTTTTTTTTAATTTGCTGTTTCTGTCTTGAATTGATGTTTTTTGTTTAATGTGGTGAAAAATTCATAACTCTGCCAGACACAATGAAGTTGGTTTTGCCCTTAGAGTCAGTGTACTTAATTGACATGTGGCCAAAGTCTGATTCGAGTGGCTGTTTTTTTTTTTTTGTTTGTTTCTTGTTGCGGTTAATTTTTGTAAATTGTTATAATTTTTTTTTGCCGCTTATTTTAATTTAGAATAATCCATAAGACAGCTTAGAGGTGAAATAAGCTCTCTAGATGCAGAAATTATCTTTCAAGTTGCTTTTGGCTGGATTTTTCAAGTCCGAAGGGTTTTGGAATTTGGTTAAAATTTGGAATTGATTCAAGAAGAGGAAATCAGGATATGGGTGCAGGTATACATGCTGTACCAGTACTATTCTTGTGTTTCAACCTGATTGATGAACAGATGTCATGGGGGTTTCTCAAGGGAAGTTTTATGGTGTTTCATCGGAGACTATCTGAACGTTCATTGTAGAACATTAGAACTTTTGGGTTGTTAACTTTTTGACTCCTGTTTTCAATATCTTGAAAGTATGAAAAGTCGAAGCGCAAATGTAAAATTGCATGCAGAACTAAACAAATAATCTTAAAATCTGAGCTACACATCTTGAATTGCTTGGGCAATCATGGTTTTAAGCAAGTTTCAGAGCTGCTTAAATCTCTTCCAATCTGACTTTCCTCTCACTTTTGACATCGGTGTAAAATGGAATAAGGCGCATTGATATCAAACCCTGTGCAAGTTTTGTTACTAAACTACTGTTGTATTAAGATGAAACAGCACTGTGGTCAGTTCGGATTGTCCATCTTCAATCAGTTTAATTTCCAACTTGTTTCTGGCTCTTTAAGTCTCCTATTGATACACTAGTTGCCTGTGTTTTACATGATTGATAATGTTTGAAGTTGATGAGTTTTTTCATTTCAATGCAGTCAAGCTGAATGCAAATAGGATGGTGGTTGGAACACTTCGCGGGTTTGACCAGTTCATGAATTTAGTTGTTGACAACACTGTGGAGTTGAATGGTGACGAGAAAACTGATATAGGCATGGTGGTGAGTCATCTTTTCACTATATTTCTTTGTTCAGTATTAGTTAAATCATAAATTCAGAATTATTCTCCAATTATTAGCATTTTTAAATTGGTATTGCTTTCTTGCTGCAGGTGATCAGAGGCAATAGTGTTGTCACAGTTGAAGCATTGGAACCTGTAAACAGATCACAGTGATGAATGGCTGTGTACTTGTACTGATTTAGGCTGGCTTTAACTCGTATGTAATTTGACCCGGATGGCTACACTTGTATGAGATCAAGTTGTTTAATAATTTCTGTTGCAATGAAGGTTATATGAATCTTTTATTCTTCCAGTAATTCTTGCTTTCCTTTTAAGCAGGCCAGTATTTGTTTTCTAGTTTCTAAGCTAGGGTTTGGACAGTTGTTATTGATTTGAATTCCAATGTTATCGACATGCCTATGCTTTCAGAGGTTAATCGCAAGTTGATATAATCAGGCTTTTAAGCCAGGAATTCAGACTCCTTTTTCTCATGTTAAATTCTTGCGCATCGAATGCCACGAGTGCCCTGGCAAAGTATTTTGACAGACAGTCATTTGTCAGTTTGATTGGTTCTTGATAATCTTACTCCTATTGCTCGGCAACGGACCTCTTTTTTTTTTTTTTTTTTCCTCATAGATATCCTGCCGTTTTTAAACCTGCCATGACAATGCAGAAGTCTGGACAACTGCGAACTGTTTTGCCAGTTGGTGAAGGGAAGCATTCTATAATTTTTACTAGTCTTGTTGCCTGTGATTGCTTGATTGCTCCCACATCTAGCGAATGATGGTCTCAGTACGGATAACACCCGCATGATTGTTCCAGATTGGCTTAGCGCTTGGGTTCTTTTGTAATATCATCACACCTTTATTCAGAAAGATGCATTTTTAATCCTGCTGGCAGCTTGCACTGTCATCAGGTTGATTTATTTTGCAAGTGAAGTTGAAATTGGTTGCCAATTTTGGCTCCGAGTGAGATGGTAAGCAATCCAGCTGGTGGTTGTTGATGCAAGGGTTAGGTTGCGAGTTGCTTCATATATATATATATATATATATATATATATTCATCTTGGGATTCAATTCCTTTTACTTCTCGATATAATCAGTGTTGGTTTGCAAGTATGAAGGCTTGAAGGGTTATTTTCATGGGATTGTCACCCGTAGTGGTCCTTTCTCCTAACGATATAATTTTAGTGTGGGGTTTCGCCCACCATGGAAAGTTTTTTCCTTTTCTCCTGTTTCAATGTCTCGGGTTAGATGACAATCAGCTGCCCGCTAAATTGAGTTTGAATTTGAAACAGTGACTTTAAGTGTACGAGTCACAGCATCCCAACGGCATAATCCTGGGAAAGTTTCTTTCTTTGTGCAATGTTATATCAGCCTCAGCTAGTCTGTGTGCTTTCACTCTGCTTTTTCTTGGCAATTCTGGGCTGTAATAGATTCCCTAGAAAACGCAGGGTGAATCTTGCTTTGCTGTTTCTTAAGGTATCCAATAATACATATGCATCAGTACAAAGTGCTAAATAACATTCCAAATTTGGTAGGAGTAATCACAAAGCTTTGGCTGCAAACAACTCATCCAACATCCCAAGATGGAATTTTTCCTTCCCGACAATCAAATTGCTTGAGTCCCAGTAGACAATAATTATATATCTCGTCGAAACTTGAAAATGGCAAAATGTGTTCGGTGGAAAACTGGGATTAGGGTTTCGACGACAGAATTATTTTGCTTGAGCAACACTTCCGCTTTTTCCCTCGTCTCTTAGTGCTTCCTTTTTATTCTTTCTACTACTCTTCATGATATTTTTGTGTACTTTCTTGCAAAAGGGGCATGAAGGTAGAATGTAGAAGGAACCCTAATAATGGCAAGCTAGTGCTCTGTGCAGCTATATTATTAAGTAGTTAAGTACTTTGATAATTGCACAAACTCCACACACACAATGCCTGATTAAATACATTTCTTTTTAATTTTAAAAATTATAGTTTAATCAATCAGGTTTTAAATTTATTTTTTAAAAATTATCAGTTCAAGTCTTTCAAATTTTAGATCAATTAGAAACTTACATAATTTTTAATTTTAAAACTCGTGAAATTAGTTGAAGTGTATATAAATTAACTCAAACACCCGCGCACGTTAGTAATAATAATAAAAAAAACACCTTCCCTGTTGGGTATGATTAGGGGATGTTTTAACTACGTTGAGATACCATGTATCGTTGTATCCAAACATTGGTGATTTACAAAGCAAATACCTTATGATTTAAATTCTGATGCATCATTACTGCAGGGTGGAAAACATGGGCTAATTTTTGAAGGATGATCTCGCAGAAGAAAAAGTAAATGGCGCTGGTAAACACTGTTACCTTCACTTATAGTAAACACTTGCTACCACAAGCTTAACCAGCCAGGAAAGTAATGATGAGTCACAACATCACAGTACCTTTTCCTGCAAACCCTCTGCATATTACTGACACTCTTGTAACAGGAAAGCATCAGATCACTGCTTAGTAGATTTGAATTCGATTTACCGTCTTCTTTCATCTTTTATCCACCAAGCTACCCTGCTAGCTTGCCACAGTGTTTTTCATAGTTATAAAACTTGGTCCAGCTCGGTTCATTATTTATCTGGTTTAACGTAAAACTCACCTGAATTAAATTTTGAATAAGTGAATTAGCGGGTAGATATGTGAGAAAAGCCGGTTACTCCAGCGTTTTTTTCACTTGAACGAGGAAAAAAAGAGGAACCAACGTATAGAGCTCTGAGCTGGTGAAACCTTATGTTAGGTAACTGGTGGGACCACATAACTAGAATAAAAAACAATAGAGTTTAAGCCTAGAGACTCCATTACTAGGACTAGGTGGTCCGTTCCTTACTTTGGTCTCACATCTGTCAGAACTAGTTGGCTTCATGTAAGACAAGCATTCTTTATAGAGATGCCCAAGTGAGATTACCTGTCATTCCTTCAGAACCTCTAAGTAATGACCTGTTTGGTTTTCTTACAAGCCATTGAATTTACACGAGTATGTTTTATTCATGATGTTCTTAAAATCAATCCCCATAATCATTTTTTTTTAATAAAAGAGATAGAATCTTCTCTTCAAATGAAAGATTACTTGTATTAATAATATACATATTCCAGTTGACCATATCTTTTTTTTTTTTTCAAAACACGGATCTTATAAGCTGTTTGAATGAATATAGTATAAAATTTCAAATAGACATGTAATTCGACACAATTATAATCTAAAATCGTGATTTCATAAATTATTATTATCTATCTGATTTATCTCTCTCGTTCCTTAAACTAATGAGTTACCCTTGTGGATAGAATCCAATTTTGTGACAAGTCCAAGCATATCCATGAGCTCTATTTCAGTTGACCACGATGATCCTTGGAACCAATTATATATTATTCAAGTTCACACTGGATGCATAATTTGATTTCACATGCTAATGAGGTGGCGATATTTTATAGAACATTGAGGATGATAAGACGAATGTACCGTTGATGGAGCTGCACCTCAGGTTTGCTTGGGTATAAAGTGACCTACTTCCTCTCTCCAGCCACTACTCCTCGTCCTCTCCCCCTCTCCCCCTCTCCCTCTCTCAAGTTTGTAATTCTATACAGTTCCTGTTGCTTCTTCAAACATCAAAATACCAAAGGGCCAGCCAAGCAGAGATTGGAAAGAGAGAATAACATATAAAATACTAAAGTGATGATGGTCACGTCTTACCTTACAACAATACAACACCAAACCTTTCCTTCAATCCAACTCTACAACATACCCACAAAAAATTAATGGCGTGACCCCTCATAAATACTAAAATTCAAGAAAAACCCTGCTAAAAATAAACCCCGTAAACTAAAAAACCGAGTACTGGCCCTATTTCTTGTTTCTTACTTAATTCTTTTTAGACAAAAAAAAAATTCTAACTTTTTCTCAAAAATAACAACAATGACTGAAGTACTCCAATCATCTCCTCCTCATCACTTCCCTTCTCCTTCAAGCTCCACTTCTACACCATGTGTTGTCAATACCAATGATGTTGAAATCCCACACCAGCACCAACAACAGCAACACCACACGCATAATAGACCCCATGAAATATTAGACCAAGAAGAAGAGAGCAAAGAAAGGGAGAGAGAAGGCGATCAAGTGTCAATTGTGGAACTTTTGTTGGCTGCTTTTAGGAGGTCTATTGTTGGGTGCAGTGTGACTGCTAGCACTGGGAGTAAAGGGCTTTGTAAAATGGAGATTGGAGTGCCAACTAATGTTCGGCATGTTGCTCATGTAACTTTTGATAGGTTTAATGGGTTTCTTGGTTTGCCCGTTGAGTTTGAACCTGAGGTTCCCAGGAGAGCGCCTAGTGCCAGGTTAGTTTTGAAATGAAATATATTGGGTTTCTTTCCTTATTGCTAAATTAATTGGTTGCTTACTTGGTTTCTATGTCTTTTGGGATTTGTTTTGGGTTTTAGACTTGTAGCTGGTATAAACTTCTAGTGACGTTTTATCTTATGTTGTTAGTAGATGATTAATTTTTTTGAGAAACTTTTCACGTGGTTTCAATATTTTTTACAAAATGTTTATTTTCTCGGAAGAAAAAAACCCTGGATTCTGCAGAAAGTCATACAGCTAGGAAAAGTAAATTAGATAAAATTATTTGGAATTTGGGGTGGACTTGACTCACATAACCAGCGGAGAACAACTCCTGAATAACGGTGGCAAATCAAGTCAAATTGTATTTGAACCTATCAAAGATGATTACATCATATGAATGTCTCTGTTGTAAGCATATTTTATGAAGGATAATTTTTCTCAGGCTCTTAGACATTGCAGAGATCTCTAGTCTTACAGTTTACTGTTGAGTTTTTCAGAGTAAATTCTTCATTAAATTTCTGGTCTGCCTAATGTTTGGTGTCAATTCTTTCTGATCTGCCTAATGTATGTTTGGTGTCAATCCTTTCTGATCTGCCTAATGTTTGGTGTCAATCCTATCTTTCTCCAGGGAAAAAAAAAAAAAAAAGCAATGTAGATACAACATTTGCGAAACAGAATTAATTATAAAGACTCCTCTAATTCTTATAGCTTACATCAGGGGAAATTTTTGCTTCTAGTTTTGCCTCTGTAGTCGGTATCATTTTTTTGTGAATGCCTTTTTTTATTTTACATCTTTTTTTGAGCTACTACATGTGCACAATGTTGTCTCTTTGAGTCATGAGGTTGAACTAGACGAGCATTAGTGGCATATGTCAACGTTGAATTGGTGAAGTCTGCTGCATGTCATACCTAGAGTTCTGTATACATCTACCATTGAGTTTGAATATTGTCTCTCCTTGCAAGCCTTATGTAGTTATTCACATTGCACTATTTTTCTATATATTTGATAGACGAACAGAATATTCTTCTTTTGCTTGGTCTCAAAACTCATTTCCACAGATCTCAGTATTTCATACTGACGTTGTCTGTGTTGACCATTTGAAATTGGCCACTGAAAATCTGTGCCAGCACCATTGGTGGCAGAGCCTATGGAGTTTTGGGTCTTGATAGTGTTCCACCCATGTCTTGTGGATTCATTAACTGCCTATAAGCCATACTCTATTTACAAAATATTTAATCAACTATTATGATATTATCTCAATCATTTAGTTATTCCATAAGAGTTTAAAGCCAAGAATTAATCTGTTTATTTTGTAGATATAGGTGATTGGCTAATGTTTGCCAACTCGAAAATGATTGAAAAATGCAGCTGATGACTTCAGTTGAATCTTTATCAAGTTCCCAGGATAACTAGAAAAGCAGCTTTATGTCTATGACTTAATATGGTGCAGTTCATGTATTCAGGCTATTTTGCAACAGATTAGTTTCTTGCTATTGCCTTTTGGATTGTTAGTTTTCAGCTTATTCCATCATTTTCTCATCCCAATATACCAAGAACTTAAATTTATTGAATTGCAGTATATCTATCTAGATAAGTAATCTCAACTTGCATCTATGTATTATTATGACAAAAGTCATGAAACAACTAAGGTTTCTGGACTTCCATCTTCATAATTATTCCAGATATACAGACACTAGTTTCTCTTGTTTGATTTTGTCACATTGTCTAAGCTAATGCTTGAATATTGACTATGCATCCTTCATCTGTAGTGCAACTGTTTTTGGGGTTTCGACAGAGTCCATGCAGCTGTCATATGACTCTAGAGGGAATAGTGTGCCTACAATACTCTTGATGATGCAGAGACGGTTGTATGCCCAAGGAGGTTTGCAGGTACAATTCCTTTCTTCCAGTTCCATGTGTGCAAAATGAATTATAGTTCAAACCAACTATCTCCCAGGTGCAAATATAGCATAATTTGACTGGTGTAGTGGCTCATCTTCTGGGCACAGTTTTTGGTTTGTAGATTGTATGAAAACTGGATGTCCATGTAAACTGAATTCAACAGATAATAAATCCTCAAACTGGATTGTGCAGGCAGAAGGGATTTTCAGAATTACTGCAGGTAACAGCCAGGAGGAGTATGTCAGGGACCAATTAAATGGGGGAGTGATCCCAGATGGCATAGACGTGCACTGCTTGGCAGGCCTTATAAAGGTACAGTGTGGCTTTTTGTTCATCACTTTCGTTCCATGAGATCATGTTCCATGCAAGCATGCAATCACAAGGTTGCCACCTACTGATTCTAATTTGCTTACCTGATTTTATTTTTTTATATATGTATTTTTGGTATTTTTGAATATTTTTATTTTTCCAACGCCAATTAGTTTGGCATTGAGCTTGGTTAAGTTGAGGTTCGGATAGTTTTTAATTGAAGTACCAAACTATTGAAGGTGGTCTGAAATTCACCCCTGTGCACGTCCTTCGATTTTCTGTGAACTGTGTTTGTCCTCCACAGTGGACAAGATATTTTGCACTAATTCTAAGCATTGGTGATTCTGTAGGCTTGGTTTAGAGAACTTCCAACCAGTGTCCTGGACTCTCTTTCACCAGAGCAGGTAATGCAATGTCAGTCTGAAGAGGAATGTGCTCGGCTTGCAGGACTCCTTCCCCCAACAGAAGCTGCTTTACTTGATTGGGCAGTAAACCTAATGGCTGATGTTGCTCAAATGGAACATCTGAACAAGATGAATGCACGCAATGTTGCTATGGTGTTTGCACCAAACATGACTCAAGTGAGTAAATATTTTATATTTTCCAAGATGGAAATACCAATAGCCAACTCCATGCAATACATTGTGAATTTTTAGCCTGTCCTAGACAACTTGTACAAGGCCTTGTTGGTGATATATGCATTCACCATCTTCCCCAAAGGATAATCATGTATTTGTCTTATAATTGGAAAACTTATAGGACTCGTTAAAAATATACAAGTAGAATTACGACATGCAGGAACAAAATAGTCTACTCATTTGGCATTCTGATGCTTCTGTACATGCAAAGATCCACTTTTGACATGAGCCACTCCAGACCAATGCCAAAACCCTCTGTCAGACAACTGCAACTGTTATTTTTCTTCAATCAAATGTCTCACTGAATACTGTTGGTCTATAGCACATGTCTTTATGAAATGCTCTATTTTCTTTTGGTCTAGTTGTCAAATATTCTCAGATAAAGGGTAGCCTTGGTAAATTTATAGTGCAATGACAGCCCGCTTCTTTAACTGCAGATGTCTGATCCTTTAACAGCTCTTATGTATGCTGTTCAAGTGATGAATTTTCTCAAGAATCTAATCATTAGGATGCTTAGAGAAAGAGATGAATCTGTGATCGATTCAGTTCCTGTTTCCCGCCTTGAGCCTACTGATGGAAATGGGAACCAGAGTGCTTCTCAACCATCTTGTGAGGAGGATGAAGATGCCACCGAGGAAAATGAATGGGAGAAAGCGTTTGTTGCTGAAGAGCCTGCTTTCGAGAGCCCTTCTCAACCTAGTCAAGATGATTCTAGTACCATGGATGGGTCTGCTGGTTTCTTAAGTTCTATCGAGAACATTCCTGGAGGAAGGTGGTCTCTGGTTGATAACTGTCCTTGTGAAGCTGTATCTCAAGTGAATGCCTTGAAAAAGGAACACCACGAGGGTGGCCATACATATAAAACTGGAGGGGTCCAAACCAGAAGTTGCAAGAGCAAAACTGGTCAATCGAGTAATTCAACTCTCAAAAGAGGGTCCAAAAAGGTGAAGGAGCAGCTAATAGTTAGAGCAGCTGGACCTGTAGAGAAGGGTGAGGGAACTGGTATCGTAGGCCACATAAATCCAAAGACGGAACTGTTTGAAGCTTGGCGCTGAATGGTGTGGATTCTGTACCAGGCTGCCAGCTTGTGCTAGAGGCTGGGGGAATTTGGAAACAAGTTGGCATTGTTGTGTGTGCTTTACTTTAGAAATGTCGTGTGTGATTTCCTGTGTGCTTTTGCAAGTGTTTCTGGGTTTTCATTAACCTTTCGCTGCTTCTTGTTTATATTTCCTTGACCGGTTCTAACATAGTCTTTTCATAGTACAGTTTCTGATCAAGTTGACATTCCATATTCTACTATCTTGAACATTTCCAGCCTCGAGCTGCCTTGTTAAGTAGCTTTGCAAGTGGTAGAATCCCTCCCAATTTACTATTACAACATTACTGAAGTCTTTTCGTTGCACAGCTTCAGTGAACAGGGATTGACATCATCTTTGTTAGTAGATATTCTCACCCGCTGTTGACTCCCATTACTGCTGCTGGTTTTTTAGAAACTACAAAATATAAAAAAAATGGTCGCCGGATTAAGTTGCGAGGATTTTCGAAATAGATGCCTTGGTGGCAGTGAGGTGCAAGCGAGTTACGATGATGCCTTGGTGCTAATGAGTTGCAAGCCAGATGAAACCGAGTTGCAAAACTGTAGAATTCGCAGAAACTGAGTTACAAAATTGATTTTGGTATTTCATTTTTGTCAATTCCATCGTCATCTCTTCCTTCAGGACTCACTGTGATTTCAACATCTAAGAGAATCATCAAACAAGGTTTGCTAAAGGTTTAGCCCAATTAGCTAGGGCTTGCAAGCATGTGTAATTAAGTTTTTTTTAATTTTTTAAATACAGTAAAATGACAACTTTAATCTTTATTCTTGGAATTAAAAAAATTCAAACCAGGGTCTTTTAATCTTTTCACCTTCGGTTTTTTGGTATTAGCGGAGTAAATAATAGTTCAACTTATAAGCAATAATCAAAATTTTTTTTTTATATAAATAATTTATAAAATAATAGTTCAACTTATAAATATATTTAGTAAAAAATTGCTTTTCAAGAAGATAGATAAATAAATTAGAATCAGATAAATCAAAAGTTAAATGTTTAAAAAGAAAAAATCTTGACTCAATTTCATACCAATTTTTTATAGAAGTTAAAGTTATTATTATTGTTGTTATTTCATAAAAAAAATTATAATTATTTTTAACTAAACATATTCATTTTAGTTTTGAGCGCATTGATACAATTATATATAATTCTGGTTCAAAATTTTTCTATTGAGATTGTTTAAATATTGTCTCGCTTTGAGAAAAAAATAAAACAAATAAAAATATATAAAAAGAAAAATATGGTAGAAATTCAAAAATAAAAAATAAAAAACAAATGGAAACAATAATAATCTTTTTTTTAAATGATGCAAATATTGCATCACCTTGACATCCAAATAGCTTCTCGAAAATTCATTTTTTCAAAGATATTTTTCAGCACTCGTTTGGTTTGGTATCATTTCCTTTACGCAAGATTTGGCAACATTCCCAAACTTTGAGTTAGCATAAAATTCACCAACTTTTCAATCAATTATTTTGCACCTGACTTTAAACTATCTATGAAGGCGAGTATAGTATGTATAGAACTAAATTTTTATGTATTTTGTACTTATATTTTTTATTCTTAATAATTTTAAGTGAGACCTACTTCTTACAACATGCTGGTATGAATTCATTATGTTTCAGTTGATATTTTTGTTTGTGTTTTTTAAAAATTTAATTTTTTTTATTTTTTTTGATGTTTTTAGATTATTTTAAATAATATATTTTTAAATAAAAAATAATTTAAAAAACAACCATAATTATATTTTTAAAACAGGCTCTACATGTATGTTTATTATTGTGTTTTTTTATATAAAAAAGTTAATCACTCAAATGGGTAAATTAAAAAGTTATGCACTCAAAACACGATAAAAATAAGGGATAATTAAAAAAAACATCCAGTAGTTTACTTATTTTTTAATTTTGCTTGGTTAGTCAAAATTCTCAAATTAAACAAAATAACTAAACTATCCTCGTATATACCACTCCCTAATTTCTAAATCCTAACCTAAACTCTAAATTCTCAATTTTTTCAGACAAAAACCAAAGCATGTTGAAAGATGAATATTGGCCCAACAAATGAAGGTTAAACTCAAGGCAAGTAGATATCGGATGATCTTCCAAGCTCTCCTCTCAACAGCTGCCTCCAAGGTCTCTATCTCCTTTAAACGCAGTCAGAAATCACAAACAAGAAATGTGAAACTCTCACACCCCACAGTGCTTTTATGTCGCAGCAATAGAAAACATAAAAGAAATATTTCTTTGTATTCTCGCTCAAAATCTGCACAACAACAACAACTACCTCCTAAAGAATTCCTTCATCCCATTTATGGATCCTTAATGCCCGACCTTGTTGTTGTCTCCTTTGGCCAAACCTTCGAGTGGCTTTCTGTCCAAGTTTACGGCTATTTAGGCTTTACCCCCACCCTCGAAGACAAAAACCTACCTGATTTTACCACAGTAAACCCCAAATAGGAATAGAGGAAGAAAGAGAGATTCATTTTGCTTTTTTTGATTTATATGTTAAATGTGAGCGTTTGGATGATCCAAAGAAAACGTGTATGATAAAAAGCCTTAAATGTCTCTTTAGATATTAAATGAAATATAATGGAAAATTAGAATTATTTTTTTGTTAGTAAAATAAGAACATCTCCATCAAAATAAAATACTTGCTCCTCATTAATTTTTCCTTTCTTTTGTTTTCACCGTCGCGTCTCCACCAAAGTACCAAGCACCAAACATTCTGGAGTCTGGACTGGTTCTTTCCAGCAATCATAACAGACAACAGAGACGGTCTCTATCTCTAAATTTTGAATCTTGAAACACAGCTAGCCACGAAGCAGCTCGCATGTTCTCTTTTATGCAAAAGATGCTTAGATTTCAAAGGAGTTTCTCTGTTTCCCCCTTCCCTACACTTCCCTTGCAGCTTCCATCTCCAATGTAAGTTTTCACATATTTTATTGTCTTTTTGGTTCTTCCCCCTCGATGCCCATTTGAACTTAATGATTGCTTATGTTGTTTTTTTTATTCTTTTAGGGAAACCCATCTTTGGTTTGTTGTACCTGACGAATTCAAGAGCGTGTCGCTTTTGAATCAATACATGGAACTTCTATCTCCATGTGAGAAAGAAAATGTTTTGAGTATGCGTGGTGAGAAGCTCCAGAAAAGTGCCTTGCTTGCTCGTACTTTGGTTCGCACTACTATTGCAAGATGTAAGTTTTATGTCAGCTATTCCTCTTTTAGTTCAGTTTTACATATTTGACCGATACCCTTTTCCTTACTTTAAAGTTTTGATTTTTCATTAACGTTATGTAAATGAATGGATAAATAGGCTTTGGAATTTGGATTTAGTAGTGATTTCAGTAGGTGTTTGATGAAATGAATCTTTCAAATTTGGATTGGTTTGCTGGTGACCATGTTGTTTCCATTGATGCTACTTTTGCTGGTTGCTTCTGTAAACTAAAGAAAATCCGTCACAATATGAATTGTACTTACAAAACTCTTGCTCGCTGCAGCACTTTAACATTTTATGTAATGCACATCTTAAAAGCAGATGTTATTTTGCTGGATGTAGTAATTGAGCACTTTTTAGAATTCATTGTCGTAGTAGTTGAACAGATATGTTTTGTCTGGCAGTTTAGTGTTCTTGATTCTGCTGATAGGCAATCTAATGCGATTTGGTTTGAAAAGAGAACAAATAACGAGTCCGGGAACTGGAATGATCTATTCTTATGAATCTTATGAATAAAAATCTCAAGGACCCAATCAGAGTTGAGCTAAAAAAATTGAAAACATCTCTTTGCTAGGCTTGATTATCTCAATATGTGGCAGTGCTACACTGTTTGTAGCATTTGTGCTTCAAGATGCTGTTGGCTACGGCATTATAGGGTTGCAAATGCAGCATTTCTTAGAGACCTGAACTGCTTGTTTGTTCTTCTTGCAATGGACCCATTTCAGATAATAACATGGTTGGTCTGGGTCTGCGCAAGTCCTGCAGTAATTAAGGAGAAAGATTAGACGAGGGACCATGAAATATCTTAAGAGTAATGAGTTGGATCATCCACTTTTCAGGGGGGGAAAGATAGATCTGAGATCTCACTTTCACTACTCGTTTTTCATTAAACTCGGGGGATCTTTTGTAGGAGGGTGGCAGTTTTAAAACCTCCATAACATATTTTACCATGATGTATATTTTGCACTGTGCAATTGATAGAAAAAAGGTTATGTCGGATTTTTTTGAATGATGTTGTTTTATTACTAGATCAGATAAATAATCGTGTTGTTGATCCAAGATCTTTGAAGTTCAAGAGGAATGTTCATGGAAAGCCTGAGGTTAGTTTTCATTTGTTAATTCAGAAAGGTACTATTTTTTTTTCTCATTATTTACCTGTGGAATGTGTTTCTTTACTTTTTTAGTTGAAGCTCAATTTCATTTCTTATACTACTTACTGGCTTTCATGGTGTAGTTAGAGTGGGAAAGTGATGGTGGTCAGTGTCCTTCACCATTACACTTCAATATCTCACATACTTCGTCCTTGATAGCTTGTGGAGTGACTGTGAATTCATCGGTGTGTACTCTGATTATTTTTATTCTTTTAAGTATATTTTCAGTTAATGTGATGCCCATGGTGACCTGGCTGCTCTCATCTAAGTTTCTGCTGATTCGTAATAAATTGATTAGAGCCTGTTTTAATTTGTAATTTCTAGATTGGAATTGATATAGAAGAGAAGCAACGGAAGATTAAAAACAATATCTTAGCTTTTGCACGTCGTTACTTCTCTCTCCATGAAGTGGAACATTTAAGTGCTATTTCAGACTCTGAAGTTCAGCGCCAGGAATTTGTAAAGTTGTGGACTCTCAAGGTGAGCATGGTGCTATGTCATTCTAAAAGTATATGTTATTTTACATGCAAAGCTATAAACTTGGCATATTTTATTCATCATTTGGCTATTGTCATGTAGAAACTGCTAGAATGCACTCTTGAATTGTTACAATATTCTGCAATATTATTGCGATGCTGTCTATGATACTTGTCAAAATTGAAATTGCCAAGATGCATGAAATATATATTATTTTCTTCCTTGGATTTATGAATGATTCTTTGTTAAACTTCATTACTGTTTTTTCCTTGCTTCCGTGTCTGGCAGTAAAGTCTGCCTCCATGCCAATTTATTAGGACCAAAGATATTAAGATTTCTAATGGTCCAACATGCTTTCCCTCTTGTTTATCCATCTGTTCTCCTTTTGGATGCAGATATATATGGCAAAGAAATATCAAAGTTATATCTACCATGTTCCAGTTCAATTCAATGAACATTTTTCCTATCAGATAGTCTGTATGAGTTTCAGCTGGTTTAACAGAAGGGTGTGAAGGTTAATTAAACAGTTAGATAATGGAATGCACTCCTTTTGTATTTCTAGACTAGCTACAGGTCACTACAGTTACACTCGTATAATTGGTATCAAATAGACCTGTCCACTTAACTGTAGAAACCTGTATATCTTTGAATCCATTCCGTGTGTATGTATCAATGTAACATTATTTAAAATCTCTCGTTAAAAAAGATACAAGCAAGTGACTTCAGTGCTTGACTGAGTTCAGCATGTGTTCTGTTTCAAGTTCATTTTCAATCTAAAAGCTCTAGATGCTGCCAAAAAGCAATTTCTCATTGAAATTACTGGCCATATATACTTTCTTCAAGCCTCTCATTGGTGAATCTTATTTGTAGGAGGCATATGTGAAAGCTTTGGGAAGAGGCTTCTCTGCTGCACCTTTCAAGACTTTCACCATTCGCATAAAGAATGCCTTTAGGAGGGGCTTTGATCATGCTGATGATATAGAATCTGCGGTATGCCATAAAATTCTAAGTTTCTTTGAGAAAGCACTGATGCAAATTAGAAATGTATGCAAAGAAATTAACATATTATGAAGTGTGTGATCAAGAGAAATTCTATGGTGCTCAAGCTTTAACTACCGACAAGCATAGGAGAGAGATAGACACAAGGAGAGAGAAAATCACATTTGAACCCATTAAAAGTGATAAGAATATCTCTCTTCTAAAAAATTATTTGAATTAAAAAATAATAATTTTTTAGAGAGATATTATTATCACTTTTACAGGATTCGAATGTGATTTACTCTCTCCTTGCATCTATCTCTTAGTATAGGTAGTTTATAGCTTGAGCATCATGGTATTTTTCTGGGATCAAGAGACCCATGTCCATGGGAACACATTGCTGGACTCTATGACTTGTAAGTAGATGGCTAATGTTAAGGAAATGAACCATTTATCAAGTTTAGCGAGCTCATCTCTGTGCTTTGAGATTTATGCAGCAAATAAAGAAAGGTTACCTGGAAAGCGATACTCAAGTAGCAATGCAGATAGCATAGGAAGCCCCATTTTTTTTTTGCCCCCTGTAAGCTCCTTTAGTTGTTTATCATGTATGGTCACTTTTAAAATGCTAATTCTTAACAGATTATACAAACAAAATAGAACAGAGCGTCTCAACATTAGATGGTCTGCCCTTTTTTCCTAATATTTCTGATCTAGTTTGTTCATCTTCCTGACCTTTTTATTGTTGCCTTTTTTTTAGTATCGGTGATCTTCTTAAGCAAGCCAATGATTAATGTTTCTTTCAAACTTTGCAATCAGGCATCTGAAGTAGTTGTTGAATCTTCTGATCATCCTGAGAGGCTCGCAAACAACTGGCAATTTGGACTCTTTGAACTGGCCAGTTCTCATTATGCTGCCGTTTGCATGGAAAGAGATAAAGCAAGTGATGCTGGGATGAGTGCTCCAATGAGATTGACTGTACGGAAAACCATTCCATTCGTTGAAGATGAGTGCATTTCTGGAACTGATGCAGTAGTACCTATTGCAGGCTTGATCGAGCAATTTTGATCATATCCTTCCATTTTTCTCTTATTATTATTATTTTTTTATTTGGAATTGCATGCGCATTGTGGCATATTACATAATCAGAAAGCAAAAAATTTGATTCGTTTCTGAAGTAGTGACCTTTCATAGGTAGTAAAGATACAAGACATTTGTGCTGATCTTTTGTAAATTATAAAGTCATTTGATTTGTACTCTAATTCTGTTCTTTATAACCTTTGTTTTGCATCATACGCCTATCCAATGTATAGATGTGTGTTATGTGAAGCATCTTTAGATTCTAATTTTCACGACAAAAGACTAAAAAGAGGTTACTATGACTCTTGAAACTGAATTATGGGAACAAGTTGATTAACTTCGAGAAGTTGAAATTCCTTCTAATCAGACCTTATATGCTGATGAAGAGGAGAGGATAGGGGACAGGTGAAGAGATGGTAAGAATGATTAGACAATAGTAAATAGTGGCATGTATATTGTATGTGCAGCACCTCCATTGACTGTATTTGTTAAAAATAAAAATCACCGAACTGGATTAACTAACCTCCAGTTTTTTCAAACAATTGATGCTGAAGAGTGGAAAATCCAGGCTCCAGAGACTATCCTTGTCAAAGTATTAAATGAAAGCAAGAGAGGCTACAGAATTCTTGACCTTCCTATGATCAGGAATCAACAATGAATGACCAATGAGAAAAGAAACAAAAAGTAGTTTTAACTTCCACCACTCGTAACATTAGAAATTTAAATTAGTGCTGATCAAAGCTCCTCATTGGAGCCAGTGGGTTAGCCCGGATTGTAGGCATCCCCCCCTGCGTGTGCAAGGTCACCAATAATCCTGGCGGCATTACAAATTTGAACACGACCTACAAGTTTACAAGAAACTTGAATTAGTGAATTAGTGCTGACCAAAGCTCGTCATTGGGGCACGTGGGTTAGCTAGGATTGAAAGCATGTTGCAAGGCACCCGAGGTTTGAGCTCACATCCCTTCTGTCGAGGGCCATGAGCTCTTCTTCTTCACTGCAATGCCCAACCCTGCCACTCGCCTGTGCGTAGTCTTTCAAACTATTTGAAACTTTCTATTAATGCAACTAGCCTTGTTCCAGCAATTAAACTGCGATCACTGATGAATGACCTGATCTTCTAACTAGTTACAAGTTACCAGAATGCAGACTAAAGTCTTAAGAAATCAATCTCAGTAACCTTCATCAACGATAATTTGCAGAATAAAGCCTGCGGCTGACAGGCGAAGATATTTGAGAAAATAGTACAAGCAACCAGACAAGCAAACCTAATGTTGCGTATCCAATGTTGCAGAATCAAACCAACCCTGACCTTTTTAATCGCACACTGTCCTGGTTTATCGAGAAGAATTGTTGTTGGGTTCTTGTAACCTGTGCCCAGAAAAATCCTTCTTGTTTTTGCTGTGTTTGACTTGGCTCTACAAATATAAAAACCTCAAGTGAGTATTACCAGTACTCTTTGCAAGAACAGAATCCATTCTTGAAATGGTGAAAGCGGGTTGCATCTCTGACAACAAATTGACGATCCACAATCCTGCTAACCAATTTTATGAACAAGTGACAATCTCCGCATATCCTAAGATTTTTTATAATAATAATCTCTGTTTCTTTCCTGGTGTTTAAGAGTGCAAATGCAACAGCCAACTTTTCGCTATGCACACCCATACTATTAAGATATTCTTCTCTTCTCTCATGATCGTTCTTCTTACATCCATCAAGGTCCTTCACCAAATTTTCTAACTCATTCAACTTTTTGTATATTTCATTTGTTTGAGGATGATTTCTATCTCCAGCAAAGAAAAGGTGAACTCTCCCTTTAAATTCTACATAACTACACCCTGGATCCTTTTTGAGCTTCCGCTCCCTCATCAACATCCGAACTCTCAGTATCCCCTCCAAATTCCTTGCCTCAGTATATACATTAGATAACAAAACATAGTAGCCAGTATTTGTAGGTTCAAGCTCAATTACCCGCTCAAAAGCCAACTCTGCTAACTCTACATTTCTGTGGATTTTACAAGCACCCAAAAGGGCCCCCCATAATGCACCATCAGCTCTCACTTGCATAGACTCAATAAGCTCCCGGGCCTCATTGAGCCGACCTGCACGTCCTAAAAGATCCACCATACAAGAGTAATGCTCTGCACCAGGCCGCAACCTGTACTTCCTCTCCATGACACCAAAATAATCCAACCCTTTGCTAGTCAATCCTGCATGACTGCATGCAGACAAAACACTTACAAAAGCTGTGCCATCAGGTTTAATTCCACCCCTAATCATCTCATCAAAAAGCTCCACGGCAACCTCTCCTTGTCCATGCATTCCATACCCACCTATGATTGCCGTCCATGAAACTACACTTTTCACTGGCATGCCATCAAATATATCCCTAGCCTTTTTCAAATTACCACATCTCGCATACATATTAATCAAAGCATTATTCAAAAACGGATTTGAGCTAAACCCAAAACCCTCCATTTTCCTCTCTACCTCCTTACCAACACTAAGTGCACCAAGATGAGCACAAGAAGAAAGAACCCCAACAAGTGTTACAGGGTCAGGACAAAACCCTTTCGATTCCATCTCCTTATAAAGTTCCAAAACATTATTAGCAAGCCCGTTTTGAGCATACCCATTAATCATTGCATTCCAAGTGATCAACCCCTTCCGCGGCATCTCATTAAACAGCTTCCTTCCACAATCAATTTCCCCACTTTTCACATACATTGTAAGCAAACAATTTCCAACAGATGAATCCATATCCAAACCAAACTTCACACAAAAACCATGAACACACATCCCCAATCCCAAATTCCCCGGGATCCCACAAGGCTGAACCAAACCCAACATCGTAACCCCATTAATTTCCACGCCCAATTCCCTCATTTCACAAAACAACACGACCACATCTTTAACTCTAGAATTCAATGCATAACCAGATAACAAAGAATTGTAACAAACGGTTAATTTTCTCGATTGAGGATTTTCATCAAACAATTTGCGTGCATTATCGATCAAGCTGCACTTACCGTACATAGAAATCAAAGAGGTTTGTACAAAAGGTTCTAATAAGCACCCGGTTTTAAAGACGTGACAATGGAGTTGTTTTCCCGTGATAGGGAGAGAAAGCGCGGCACAGGATTTGATAGCGAATGGGAAAGTGAAGGCGTTTGGCGATGCCCCAGAGCGGAGCATGTGGAGGTAGAGAGAGAGAGCTTTGTTGAAAAGGGATTTGTTTGCTGCTTCTCTTAAAAGGGTGTTCCATTGACGGTTCCTTGTTGTGGTTGATTGGAGATGGTGATATAGTTTGGTCTTCATAGTCATGACATAGCATGATGGAGATAATAAAAACGGTGGTGAAAGGAGCCGTTTTGACGAAGGAGAATGAGAGGGAAGGAAAACGGCTAAATTCCGGTTGGCTTGGGCGGGTAGAAATATTACATTACACTACAAAGTACAAACATCGGCTTTTACTGTTCCCTACACACGCAGGTGTAGAATACAAAAACTTTTTATAGGACGCCTGCTTTTCTTTTTTTTCCTTGGTCAGTTATTCATTTTGAACCCCAAGACTTTTTTTTGAATTTCAACTATGCGTATGATTTAGATCCTGATAATTCCTTTTGGTTTATGTGATCCTGATAAAGTTAAGGGCCAACTCTCTCTTCTTTCTTTACTGTTTATTAGGCGCGGAAAGGTTCACTTTGATCCTTAATTTTTTCATTTTTAATTCTTGTGTTTTAAAGGTTTAGCTTTTCAATCTAAACTTTGTTTATTTTGCATTTTATTCTCTAAAATGTAAAAGGAGAGAAAGTTAACAGCAAATTAAAGAGAGAGAGAGAGTAGATTTCTCTTAATGAGAGGAGACTCATTGAAGAAAATAGAATGGGTTAAATAAGAATTTTTACATTTTAATATTATGTTTTTGGATCAATTTACATTTATTTTGGGGTTAGAAATTGGTTATTAAGTTTCTTAGAGTGTTTACTAAGTCATTCCATATGATAATTAATTGAAAAATTACCTTTTGACATTCTCTTTAAAAGAAAAGAAAAACTAGATGATCAGATGACACATCATTTATTTATTTTTTAAATAAAAGATGGATGGTGCGTCGTCTGCCCTTAAACATACAAAATAATAATAATAAAAAAAAGCTAGGTGAATTGGCCTAGCCTTATAGACCCACACATGTTAGGCTTTTATATGTTGGGACACGTACATGGCCCAGTTTTTAAGTCTAGGCATCTGATTTTTTTATGTTTTTTTATAATATTGTTTTAGTAAAATAAGTTGCGAATAAAAGACCTAGAATGATATTTAAACTATTGCTCAATTTTGGAATGGTTTTTAAATAAATTATGGATTTTTACAAGAATATTAACAATTTGTTTTCCAGTTATTATGTTTAATATGCAAAAAAAAGAATTAAAACACTATTCATGTATAATCAATGAAGATAGAATTTATGTTTTGTTATATTTTTAATAGATTTTTACAAGATTTTGTCACATTAATTAAATATTTTGTCTTTAATCATATATAGAGCATTTCAAAAGTCAAGGTTTTTAAACTGATAGGGAATAACAAAAAGACACATAAATATATCAAGTCTTTATCAATAACAATAATACTACTATAAAGTCTACCCAAACATCACTTTGAACAAACAAAAATAAAAACATTAAGGATAATGATCAAGTAAAAACAAAAACATCTAGGAAACATACATATAGAAAACATCAAGTATAATGAAACATAAGCATCACAAAAATGATAAATAAACAGAAGAAGAAACATCACAGATAAAAAACATAAATATGCATAGAATAAGAAAAAAAAATATATAAGAAGAATCATTACAAATAAAGGATATAAACATGCATAAAAAAAATAAAGGAATATAAGTAGAAATGTTACAGGTAAAAAATATAAACATACATAAAAGTTATGGATATACTTAAGTTAGAAAATCAAAGTTTGGTTTTGACAATTTAACTTATAGGTTTCTAGACTCCTATTTGCTTTTTTATTAATTTATTTATGTTTTTTATGCCTCTTTATTATTCTCTCTAATCACATGGTCTTTTTCACGCCAACCTCTAACTCACTAAGTCTTTTTCACTATTTTTCTCCCATTATCTCTCTTACTATCATTTTTTCTCCTTATCACTTTCTCCATTTTATTTCTCTCTCGTTGCCTTCTCTATTTCCCAATTCTTGCTCTTATTGTTTGTGTTTTAATTATTAGTATAACTCCCCTTCTTATATAGGAAATAAAAAACTAAGATAAAAAGACAATTCATGCTTTTTAAAACCTAGGATGAGTGAGGTTAGCTCCTCACTATATAGATGGTGAAAACAAAATTGACCGCTTTAAAAAAGGTTCAGGATAAAGCCTTTGGTGGCTTGGTAAAGATACTATGCAATTTAATTGCTGTGAGGATGGTATAGTCAAAAGGGTTAAGACACGTGAGTTTTTTCATAATTATAAAAAAGGTAATCAATGCTAAAATCAAGGCAAATGATGCTAATGAAAGATGATGGACTTACAAGGAACGACGACCAAGCAACAGGGAAAAGTATTTGATAGGGCAGGGGAGAGGAAACAAAAGGTTATACATGGTTAAGGTTTGTAGAAATGAGGGGAAGAAGAAGACATAAGGGGTATAAATTCCTAGGAACTGAAACAAAAATGTTTGAAGGGTCTAAAAGGATACATGATTTTAAGTGTATTTTTCATTTTAGTCCTTCCTCACCTCTAATTTGTGCAATCAAGGACAACTCAAACCAAATCATAAGATTTATTCTCAATTAGGTCTTTGGATGAAAACATATAGCACATTTAAAATATATGACTTTGACTTTTTTATCCCTAATTCTTTAATTCCTTTAATTTTGGTCAAATCAGCTACCAAACTTAATTTCTTTTCTTTAATTGAATCATTGATTGAATAAATAGATGAGTCATGTCAACTTGTTATTTTGATCTTTGATCCTTTAATTCTTTTAATTTAGCCAAATTCAACATTTTCCTTCAATTTTCTTTCAAATAAATCCCTTAAATGTATTCCCAATCAATTTTGAAATAACTTTTGCCTAATTTTTTCAAAGTTTGATTTGAAAATAATTTTAAATTTTTTTCTTCAAATATATGTTGTTGAACGTTTTTATCTTTGACCAAATATATATTTTTTATAAAAAAAAATGAAGGGGTAAAAAAGGGTTATGAAAACTTAGGTGTTTGCTTTCAATTTAATCCTTCAAAATTTAGTTAATTTTAGGTTATGGTTAATGATTTGACTTAGTTAGCTTTGCAAGGGTTCCCGTAATGTTTAAAAAAGGTTTTGATATTACATTGATGCTTGATTTTGTAAAATCAAACTTAATTTAATTGATTAGATATAATTAGAATTTTAAGGAAAAAAATTAACATTGGAACAACTTCACATACTCTTTTTTCCTCGGTTTAGCGTAGTTGAGGTGTGTTTTAAGCATTTGTATTCCCATACTATTTGTTCTTCATTTATTTACAATTTTAAATTCTATTTTATGAGGTTTTCATATTTTGAACCAAGACTTAACTTTCTTCACATTTTGACCCTTGAGCTTGAAAGAGGGGGGGCAGAGTTTGTGGTAAATGAAAAAGAAAAAAAGCTCAGTTGGTTTGATTTTGACTGAAAATAGACAAACTTGGTGTTAAAGTGTTTCTCTTGATGAAAGAGGTGACATTGAGGTGTTTTGGATTTTTGTATGGCTTGAAACAATCGATCATGGCGAAGAAGGAGTTTTTCTCTTGTTTGATTTTGTATTTTAGGTTGTTTTTTTATTGATAAAATAGTTTTTTTTTGTTCAGGGATGTTTTTAGGTGAATGTGTTGAAAAATGGATTTTCAGGCAAAAACAAATCCAATAAGTTTTTGACCACCTCTAAAGTGCCTAGATTCTAGGTAGTGGGGAATAAGTCATCTCCTACTACGAGCGATATGTCAATTACTTTTTTTTAATTTTTTTTAAAAAAGGCATATGAGAACTTTTTATTTTTGACTTAGGTATATGAGCCTACCTAAGGCACACGCAATAGTGAGCTTTTTTTATTTTAAGGTCGAAGCACATTGGCCAACCCATGCCCATACACTTAGCCCGACCAATTATTATTTTTTGTCCTTTTAATCTCTTTTTTCTAGTTATTTTTTTTATTGTCAATTTGATCCTTTCACGTTTAGTTGATTTAAGGTTAGAGTTGATAATAGTTAACTTCGTGAAGCTTTCTTGAGTTTTTTTTAATTTCATCCTTTAATATTGAGTTTTTCTTGATTTGTTTTTCATTTATATCCTTCAACATTTGGTTAAATGGGAATTTGACTGCATAATTTATTTTAACTTGTTTTTTATAGGCTTATTGCAATCTCCAATAAATATCATGATATTAGATTGATACTTATTTTTACCAGCGTTGTTCTTTATGTTACAAGAATCTTTTTGAATAGAAAATGATTCTATAACATAAAGACAATAACCATATATTTTTTATAAAAATAATTAAGCATTTGATTTAATAATGTGATGCTTTTGATAAGATTTTATTATTTTACAACTTAATAATATTTATATTTTTTAAAATAATTTTTAGTATTTTGGTTGTCAAAATAAAATTTTAATAGAAAAATTAAATAAAGTCTCCTATAATTTGATCATGTTTTTCATTGTTTTTGTGTTTTGAAAAATTATACTTTATATTCTTGATAAACTCAAAATTTAAAATAAAATAAAAAAAGATAAATTTATTGTCACATATATACATAAACTACATGTCTATCTAGTGTATATAAATTTAGGTTCTCCCTTGAGACTCCTTTTTCTTCCTTTTTATGTGTAATTAAAATGTTTTGATTGAAAATTAATTTTTTAAATAATTTGTTTCCCCTCACAACAACATTCGAGGGAGAGTCAATTGAGTTTATGTTAATGGAGTCTTGATGCTTGTCATGGAAAGAGAGTCGTTAAGAGATAGCAAAGTAAGGTTATAACTTATCAATATCAAAACAAAACTTGGTATGTTTTAGTTTAATTGGATTTACCATAGTTGTAATGGAAGTAGTAAACGAGCACTCTTTGCTTGCTTACTTTTATTTGTGGTGTGTATTGAGAGAAAAAGACTAATAAAAAGAAAAAAAAGGGGGTGTTAAGAAGGGTATTTTTTATGAGCTCTATTAAGTTTGTGTTAATGAATTTTTTATGATACAAAATGTTTAAAAAAGAATTTTAAAATTGTGTGTCCTTTTAATGTGAAGCCCTCAATTTATTTCCTTTATTTTTAAGAGTCTTGCTTGTTGTGTGTGATCATTTTCTTGCAAGACTTTGGGATATGGATATACATTTTGGATCATGAGGTTTGATTCTCTTTTTTTATTTTATGTTATTTTAAATTTTTTATAATTTTTTTTCTTGTATTGTTTACTAAAATGAGAGTTTTTTTAGTTTATGATAACTTTATCTATATATATTTTTTAATTTTCTATTTCACTTTTAGTAATCATTAATTGATGACTTATTTATTATTCATTTATTTATTTAACAAATGCTTAACAATTTATTTAATTAGATAGTTGCATAAATATTTTTATTTACATTTAGAATTTTTTTATATAAAAAAACATAAAAAAACTTGTATATTTATTTCTTAAAAAAACAATTATATGATATGTGTCGAAGTGCAGGTCAAATAGTTAATACTAACTATTCATAATTTTTATTTCAAAACAATCAAAATTTATTAATATGTTTTAAAAATTAAATTAATTAAATATATATTTTCAACTTCTATATAAAACTATTCAAATTTTAAAAACCAAAATACTAAAAATAATTGCATATAAATAATTCAAAATAATACATTAGATATTATAAAAAATATTATAAAACAGCTGAATAACAAATATGTGGAGCATGTGTCAAAACCTAGTTTATTTTAAGAAATCCATCAGGTATCATCCTAAGGGATTATTTAATTTCTAAAAGAATTTCTTAGGATAAATTCCTCATATAAAAATAATTGAAATATCTAATGCATATATAAAAGTAAATTTAAACTCCAATGAATTGTCTGGGCATAAAAAAAATGGTGTTTCTGTAATATATAAAAAAACACGCTATCAATCTCCATTCTCCACCAATATTGTAAAATAATTGTTCATCCCTTGCCAAATTAATTGATGGCTAGTTTTTTTTTAAAATTTTAATAATAAAATTGTATATTTAATATTAAAAAATTAATCATTAATTCAAATATAATAATAATCTCTATTATTTTCATTTAAATTTTTTCTGCGATTTTAAATATTATCTATTTATAAACTGTGATACAGAGTAATTTTTCCTTTCTTAAATTATAGTTAGGTAATACGCGATATTGATAAATTTTGATATGATATATCCACGTCATAGATTTAGACGGCTCTGATCCAACAAATCAAAATAAAGCCATAGCCGGCGAGTTATCCAAACCAACCAAACAGATAAAGAAGGAGATAGAACATACAGATTTTCAACTGATAAAAAAATTGTCAGGGAGCTTGTTACCTTTAGCCTTTAGGCAATGGAGGCTGTACAGTTCTCGACCGTTGCCTCCCGCCATTTCTCTACACCTTCTTTTGCGAGAAACAACAAGAGTTTCTCTTACTATTCAAGTTGTTCAAGAAATTCAGCTAGATCTTCTTGTTCTTCGTGGACTGGCTCGAGCAATAATGTCACTTCGCTTTCTTCAAGAAATTCTTTCACTGTAAGTTCAAGAAAGAAACGAAAAGGACACCCATCTCAGTAAATTTGTCTTATCTTTAATGCACAGATTGGTGTTGCTTTTTTTTTTTTTTGGTGAACAGAGAGAGATATGGAGGTGGGTGAATTGTAAGAGTGTTGTTACTTTGGGAAGAGAAATGGGGGGTGGCGTGATCAAAGCCGAGATGTTTGGTCAGTTAACTAGTGGCCTTGAATCTGCTTGGAACAAGCTCAAAGGAGAAGGTTTGAGCTTACATACTGTCTGTGTGCACTTCAATTAGTTTTATTGTTTTTTTTTTTTCCTGTTAAAAAACGTTAGCGACTTTATGCATCAATCAATGTGTTTTTAGTTATTAAAGTGCATCAAATTTAGCAAGCTATAAAAAGGAAAGCATTGATTTTGGTGTCTATAGATGGATTACAATTGTGGGTTTCTTTTCTCCTTTTGTATTAAAATGTTTCACTCAGCCAGGTTGTTGGTGTTTGGCCTTTGTTTATGGTTGAATTTTTATCTTTCCTGTTGCAGAGGTTTTGACTAAGGAGAATATTGCGGAGCCAATGAGGGATATAAGAAGAGCTCTACTGGAAGCAGATGTAAGTGAATTCGTAAACTAGAATTTGAGTTTCTCTTAATGCTTTTTGAAAAGAAAAGAATATGACTGGTCTATTAACAGGTAAGCCTTCCTGTGGTTCGAAGGTTTGTGCAATCAGTCGGTGACCAAGCTGTTGGTGTTGGCCTCATAAGAGGAGTGAAACCTGATCAGCAATTAGTCAAGGTATACATTCCTATGAACTAAATACTTCAATCTGAGTGGTTTGTGAAAAAAATGGTGAAATTTCCTTCTTTATGTTTGTGAACTTCATTAAGTTTCAGTGAGTTTTGATGTGGTATATGCTCACTTATTGTTATCATTGGTTGGCGCAACTGGCGCTGTATTCTTCTATTCTTCTGTTTCTGTAAATTATTGTCTTGTTTTCTAATTTGAACTGAAACTAGCCTGCAGCATGAATAAAAACTCTTAGGAGGCAGTTGACACCACTCTCATTAGGTTAATAATGTGTTATCAAAGTATTATAAATATTGAGTACATGACTTTAATGTGGAAGTCAAGAAAAGTTAGGAAGTCTTTTATCGTGTTTGAATTGGTGGTTATGAATCTTTGGTTCTTGCAGATTGTGCGTGATGAGCTTGTGAAATTGATGGGTGGAGAGGTATCTGAATTGGTCTTTGCAAAATCTGGTCCCACTGTAATATTACTGGCCGGCCTACAAGGTGTTGGGAAGACAACTATTTGTGCAAAGTTAGCTAATTATCTTAAGAAACAGGTACCTTTTGAAGCCACAACTTGGTTAGTGTGGTGTTTTAGTTTGCTTTGATAAGATTTGTGTTATGCTTAATTATGTTGTTGACACTAGTATGTGATGTCAACCACAGGGGAAGTCTTGCATGCTTGTTGCAGGAGATGTGTACAGACCTGCTGCCATTGATCAACTTGTTATTTTGGGTGAACAGGTATTAAATACTGATTGTCAAAAAATTGCTTTAGTACCTAAGGGAAGAGTACTGGATCAATGCTGTTGTTTGCTGTTTTAGGCATTTGCCTACCTTTACGATTTCCTAAGATGTCAAGTAAAATGTGCAAATATATTTATTGAGCATTTTTATTAGCAGAGATTGGCACTTTTACCAAGTAGTGATGCTAATTTTGACAGAAAAGGCAACAGTTAGTCTTGTTTTGTACTCCAAGATGGAGTACTAAATATGATGTTTCTCACTAACTTGATGTGAACTAACTTCTATATTTGTCAAGTTACTGTGGTTTTATGAGTTAGTTGTTTTGCTTTCATAATATATCTTTGTGATTTTTGGATATTAATCATTGTTCTTATATGTAGTTGTGGCATTTGACAGGTAGGCGTGTCTGTTTATACTGAAGGAACCGATGTTAAACCTTCAGAAATAGCTAGGAAAGGTTTAGCAGAAGCCAAAAAGAAGAACATAGATGTGGTCATAGTAGACACTGCGGGAAGGCTTCAGGTTAATACTTTCTTTGCGTGTCTGGTCTTCTAGATAGTTACAAAATATGCCCTGTGACTCTCTGTTTGGGCAGCACTTATCAGTTTATGATTTCACTGGAATACATTCTATTTTCAAAATGTTTAACAGATAGACAAAGCGATGATGGATGAGCTGAAAGATGTTAAAAGGGTATTGAATCCAACGGAAGTTTTGCTTGTTGTGGATGCAATGACAGGGCAAGAAGCTGCGGGTACAGTGGCTTTCACTGTTCTTTGATAATGGTCAATTAATTTGATTATTGTTTAAACTGCTAGTCACAGTCTTTCTCTAGATATAAAATCTACGGATTAATGAAGTAAACTTTTTGTCTTGCAAAATGTTCTTATAATGTCTCATGAGCTATTGATTTCTTATTTGTTTATACACAAATAACATAGGTACATCACATGTGCGTAAAAAATATGATAGAACTTTTTACTTCTCTGTTGCTAACTATCATTGATAGTTTTTTCCATAATAATTGAAAGAACCATTTTGCTCATTCTACCTAAAGCTTGTACCAATAGAACCTCTGTGAATTTTCTGTTCTTGATACATCAGTTTTTTATGCTAACCTTCAGCTTTCTGATGAATCCATTGTAAAGTAAATTGGCAAACCTATAGGTTATAGCCATACATTGTTTTTCCTTGGTAGGTCATATGGGCTTCAATCTATAATCCTATCATGCAGTGTAGTTCTTATTAGCAATTTTTGCTTCTGTCCATCTTATAATCTTAAACAAATGTGCAGAACTTACTCTCACACTTACAATTATAATTCTTACTTCATGGATACTTTTTCTTTGGGTAAATCCACAGCCTTGGTTACAACGTTCAATCTGGAAATTGGAATTACGGGTGCCATTTTGACCAAACTAGATGGGGATTCTAGAGGTGGTGCAGCTCTGAGTGTTAAAGAGGTCTGCATTTGAATTCCCTTATATATATATTTTTTGAATTATTTTATAGCAGCCTCAAATTCATGCAAGGGTGAGTTTTTGTGACTATAAGACTACAACAAATGTTAGCATAGATTTTTTTTCATTATTTTATAGCAGCCTTGAATTCATGCGAGGATGAGTTTTTGTGACTATAACTAAACTTAGCATAACTGTCTGTTCATTTTATGATATCTTTTGTATCTTCTTTGTTTGTCTGGGAACTTTCATAAAGTTGATTGCTTTTCTGATAAGGAGTTGTGATGGTTGTCTGTAAGATTAAGGCCCTGGGATCAAGGGCGGAGCTAGGAATTTTTTTTATTCTGGGCTATAATATAAATATACAAAAATTATTTTTTAAAATCAATTATTAACTTGTATATATAAATTTATCAAATTAATAATAAAGTTTCAATCCAAATACATAATACAAAATATAAATAAAATAAAATTTAAAGTATATAAAATTGAAAATAAAAATAAAATACAATATCAAAGTTGCACTCTTCGATATTTTGTAGAATAAAATTCATTTATAATCGAATCCGAATCAATATCTTCAACAAGCTCTTGTTCAATGTAAATCATTATAAAATACGTTAAGAACTACTCTTTTATTTTATTGCGAAGCACAGTTTTAATATGTTTTATAGATAAAAATATCCGCTCTGTAGTGGCAGTGCAGGCAAAGTCAAAACAAGATGAATCAACTTGTCAATCAAATGATAGTGTTGTGACTTATTTGTTTTAGCAAATCCTCAACATAATTCAGAAATGATAGACATTAGGGGTGAGCAAAAAAACCGAAAAACCGATTAAATCGAGAAAATAAAAAAAATAATTGAAAAAACTGAATCATAAAAAAACTGATTAAACCGATTAAAATTTTGAAAAAATTGACTGGTTCGGTTTCGGTTTTATAAGTTTAAAATCGAAAAAACTAAGCCAAACCGGAAAAATCGAGTCTACTGATTTGAATCGGTTTTTGTTCTAAAAAACCAAACCGAACCAAAATTGTTCGATTTGAACAGGTTTTGATTCGGTTTAGGTTTTTTTCAAAAAAAAAAAATTTTGGTTTGGTTACTTTTTTTTATAAAAACCAAACCGAACCAAAAATGATCACTCCTAGTAGACATATTCTGAAAGCTCTTATGATGAATCACATCAATCTGATAATGCTCTAACTAAAATCTTAAATAATACATTTCTTGTTCATTGAAATCTTCAGGATAAAATTTCTCAGCAAGCTTGGAAATAGCATCAGCTTTAAATGATTTAAAGTTGTCCTTTAAGTTCTAAAGTAGAGCTAGGTATAATTTATATTTTTTTATTTGAATTATTTTATAGAATTGAAATTTGTTTTCAATTTCATACCCATGTAATTTTTAAATTTATTAGATTTAATTCTTATTTTTTTATTACTATTTATTTTATTTGATTTTTTTTTTGCGATTTTATCTTCCATTTTTTATTGTTATGTTTTTAAACCTTGACAAGTTTTAAAATTGATATATATATTATTTCTTACTTTAACATGATCTGGGCTTCTTGGTTGAGCCTGATTTTAGAATTTAACGAGTGGAGAATTTAGGACATTAACTTAAGTTTAGGTGATTTGTCTGAGTTTATTTTTTTAAATTCATGTTTTTTTATTCCAGTTTCATTATTCAATATTTAATTTAATTTTTTTTTTTTTAAGTGTGGGAAAAAACTCAAAAATTAAGTTGTTTTTTTTTAAAGTTTACTATGCAAGATAATTGAAATTTTTGTTAAAAATAATTTAGTGGTCGGTAAAAAAACAAAGATAGAGCTCCATTTGCTTTTTGGTCTGTTAAAACCAAACTTGATGGATATTTTATTTCCTAGCTTTTGTTCTTGAAAATATGCTTCTTTAGTAACTGTGGATTTTTATTTGTTTTTTTTTCCCACCTGGGCTACAGCCCTCTAAGTACCTCCGCCCTTGCCTGGGATAATGTTATGGGGAAATCAGAAATGAACTCCTTGACCTTTTTGAAAAAAATTGAAACCACTCAGCTGAGTAACTGGTCAATTTAGAGAAAATTGGTTATCCAGTTCAGTTTTATCAAGATCACCTAAAATCTGGTGCTATTGGGCGTATCACTGCTTTAAGAGAGAAGAGAGATTTAGCAGGAAATGAACTCACTTGTCTCTCTATCATGCACACATACAGAGATTCAGCGCAGAACATAAGTAATTGATGAATGGAAATGTTGTAGGTTCTGGCTGGTCTCATCTTTATTCAGTACATAGTACAGAGATTACATATATATTAAGTATTTAGTTGTTTAATGATGACAGATATCAGGAAAGCCAATCAAGCTTGTAGGACGCGGAGAGCGAATGGAGGATCTTGAACCTTTCTACCCAGATCGAATGGCTGGACGCATCTTAGGAATGGGAGATGTTCTGTCCTTTGTTGAGAAGGCTCAAGAAGTTGTAAGTTCTAGTGAATCACATTTCTATTTCTTTTGAAGTGAGTGTATCTCAGTGCAATTCTTAGTTGATTTGTCTGTACAGATGCAACAAGAAGATGCTGAAGATTTGCAGAAGAAGATTATGAGTGCCAATTTTGACTTCAATGATTTCCTAAAGCAAACTCGTGCTGTTGCTAAGATGGGTTCCATGACTCGTGTCCTAGGGATGATCCCAGGAATGGCAAAGGTATGAAAGTCTGGTATAACTTCAATATTTTTTCAGAGTTACTGTGTTTGTTGGTTGTTTTAAGAAATTTATGCTCTAATTTTTGGATTGGTGATTTAGAAATCATTGAAGATTCAATTCATGAACCTAGATGATGGAAGTGGCTATATTTATGTGGCTCATCACTCTTCCTTGTAAGTCTGTATACTTATGGAAGAAGCTTCAATTGACTTTGTTATGTGTGCATGCAAACAGGTTACTCCTGCACAAATTCGAGAAGCAGAGAAGAGTTTAAAGATAATGGAAGGAATGATCGAAGCGATGACTCCTGGTCTCTTCTTCCACGTGCTCTTTGTTATAACTGCTTTTGACATATAAAACCTGGACAAATTGGAAACATATATAAAGTTACATAGCGGTGACAAGACACTAGAGCTTTTGGTACAATTGCCCTCATTTAGTCCAGCACCCTATAATCCTCTTATCAATAGTTCTTTCTTTAAATATACTCTGGTGAAACTTCAATCCAATACTTGACTGTGATTAATCTTTTATGTTATAAGAAACTTTGTTGGTAAGGATTCAATAATTCAGTACTTTCCTGATCAGAGTATTGCATTACAAGTTTTTTCTGATTTGCTTTGAAAATAACCAAAGACAGCAAACCTTATTATCTGGCCCAGTATGCATAGGCTTACTTGGTTTTTCTAGTGACTACAGTATTCGGAAAATTAGAACTTATTTCAAACATGCTGATAAAGCCTGACAGTGTTGTCTTCGGAGGATTTAATATTTTTTTTTCTTTCTGCTCCTCACACACCTATTGTTCATACTTTCAACTTAGACATGCCTTTGTTCATTGTTTGTCGTAGATGCTAAACACACCGCGACTAACAAAAGCCAGGCTTTTGGAGTCAGCTTTGCTTGTTGGTTGATTCTCTAGTTGAAATTTATCTAATAACTTATTCAATTCAACCAAAAGTGTAGATGTTTGGTTCTAATTTCACATGATTATGTATTATATGTCTTTTCCTTCTATGCGATACAGTTTGCACATGCTTAACCCTTCAGAATATCCAGTCCTTGTAGTGTTTTCTGATTTTTTGTTTATTTACAGAGGAGAGAGAGAAACCAGAATTGTTAGCAGAATCTCCTCAAAGGAGGAAAAGAATTGCTCAGGCATCTGGAAAAACAGAGCAGCAGGTATGCACACTTTCCACTTGATGTGTGTGCTGGAAAACAATGGAGGTTCTGTACTTGTGTAATTCAGCTGTTTACTTTTGCATGGGTGTACTTGTGATATCAAAACTAGGTGAGCCAACTGGTTGCTCAACTCTTTCAAATGCGTGTTCGTATGAAGAACCTAATGGGTGCAATGGATGGCGGATCTATTCCTTCTCTGAGCAATCTTGAGGATGCACTAAAAACCGAACAGAAGGTACCTTGTCTGCTTGTGTGTGTATATATTTTCTTTACATGCTTTAATGTTTGGTTTGCTGTTCAATTCCCACATGATTATAGACATTGGTAAAGGGTTTCTGAGGCATGCTGGTTGTTCAGAATGTTCTCAGTAATTCTAAAAAGAATATACAAGTTCTGCTATTCAGTTCTTACTGTTACTTTTACCACCCACTTTTGTGACATCCTCATTGTGCATAAATTTTTTTGAAGGCCGTGAAACTATGAATACAATAAATATCACGAGTGAAAAGTTTTTTCAGTTCAACATTGAGTTGATTAATGAGACCAACAATTTATATCGCTCTTCATTTCATGTTGTCGCATAAATGAGCCAGTGGTCTCTATTTCTTTGTTTTACTAAATCTGTTTAGACAAGAGAAAGCTAGTTTAAGTGGATTGTGAAAGTGCTTTTTGGATAGCAGAATATTTCTATGCAGGCACATGTTGCTGTGATTGTGGCCTATTCGAGGATTGGCTAATAAACATGTCAGCAATACAGATTAATAAAATTAACCATTGAGAAAGTAGAGATCTCTCTCTTATCTTTACACTCTGGTTAGGGAGAATGGAAGGAAAATTTTCCCTTGCATGATCTGCTGCTCGATTCACTTAGATGACTCACAAAACCAAACAAGAAGCTAAATAATATCTTATTTGGATATTTAATAATAGTATGGCATGTCAAAATACTGTCAGGATGGTAAATTGATCTTGCTTCTTTTAAGCAATCCTTTTTTATCAGGAGAAAACTTCTCTGTGCCTTTTGAATTTTATTTTATTTTTCCTATTTACAGAACTTCTCTGCAACTTGCAAAACGTAAAAGACATTAATAACTTGCATGGTCCTTACACCTATAATTGTACAAATTTTGCGATTCCCATGTTTGAAGGCATTAAGAATATCGGACACCTGAAGAGAAACTATAAAGCTAACTCGAATCCATCTGATAAGTCCTCATCCTAATCTATCTTTTTTATCTTTTTGGATATTTCCTGGACAAGGCTTCTCCTGGTGCTGCAAGGAGGAGGAGAAAATCTGAATCAAGGAGGCGATTTGTTGACTCGGCATCATCAAGGCCAAGTCCTCGTGGTTTTGGATCAAGTAATTAGGAGCTTAAGCTGGCAGGCGCTGCAAGAATGACTTAAAGCAAACGAATCATAGCCCCAGTCCTTTTAAGAGTTCCACATATCTCCTCTTATCATGAAGGTAGAGTTCAAAGCTCGCTGAGATTAAGGGACTTGATAGTTAATGACAATTCTCTTCATGAATACAAATTTTTGAGACAATAACGTTTTCAACCGTCCTCGTGGCGAAGAACCATGCATTAATGCCTGTAAGTAACTTGTTTAAGAATTCAGATGTGAATGTATTAGTGGGGAACAGAGGCTGAGATGAAAATCATGTTATTCTGGTAATATTTTTAGTACACAAACTGTTGTGCAATCTGTAATGACAAGTGTTCATCGCTTATGTTCTACCCAATAGCAGGGCTTTTTTTTTTTCTTTTTTTTTATGTGTTATTGTCTGTTGAAGGTATCCAGTTCATGATTCTCAGACCACATGTGCACTATCTTTCTGCTGTACTTGTAGTCTTACAGATGTTACTTGAGGATTGGTGGCTATCTACATCAAAACAATGACAAAAGAAGCTAAACTCCAAGGACAATTTTGTCATTATGGACATCCAAGAAATAGTTGAATCTGACAGATTTCCCGGGAAGTTGTGATTCTTGTGAACAAAGAAGAGATAGTCCTTAAGATCCCAAAAACAGTAGCAATCTTTTAGCATCTGATTATCAGGGGCATGACACAACAAACTATTTATTTAAAAGCCCAGTTTTATAGGTCCCTTCTTTTTCCTCTTCTTCCTTGGCAAGCAAAAGAGAGGACGAAAAGGTTACACTTACTAGAAAGACAGATTTATGAGGGAAGAAAAAATGGCAATAGATAGAGCATCATCATTTCCAGAGGCTGATGTTGATCAAGCATTGAACCCTAGCCAAAACAAGGGGTTTGAAGTTGATCCTGTATCATCAGATATTGCCACCTCAAAGGAGACTCGGCAGGTACTTTTGCAGTTTGCACTCAATTCAACCAATCTTTACACGCAGTGCAGATCAAAACTGTGGCTGTTCTTCTTTTTTTGACCATTTATTATTTGAATTTCTATATGGACTCGTACATTTTTAGGTTCTGATATTGAAAATTAGCATGTCCAGAAAGGCTACGCAAATCTTGATTTATTTTTTGCTCATCTGATGATAAAAAGGGATCTGCAAATCGTATGTTCATGCACACAGAAAACCATCAGTCCCTTCAGTCCCCCATTTAATATATATAACTTTGTTGTGAAATGACATCTGAAGATTTGAAACTCATCTGCTTGAAAAGAAACAAAAGGGGTGTCAGACTTTCATACGAGCTCTTAATTTATACTTAGATTGAACATTTAGAATTCACTTGTTAAGGTGAGGGGGAATATGATATTTGGTTTGGAGAGTGTTTCTCTGTACGTTTCAACATGTATTTTGTTAAATTTTATTTTTATTTTTATTTTTACTAAAATTAAATGTGGTTTGTATTTTTTGGATCGTTTTGATGTGCTGATGTTAAAAATAATTTTTAAAAAATAAAAAAAACATCATTGACATATATTTCGGCACGAAAAACTATTTGAAAAACAACCGCTACCACACTACCAAACACACTCTTGTTAATATAAGCTTTCAAGGTATGAACATGCCGGCAAAAATGCATTCCATTGGCATATTGATATGCCCAAAAACATGATTTTTTTTCTCATAGCAGTCCAAAAGGTCTTATTGGGAAATGATATAATCATGAACATGTGAAAAATCCTGAAGGCCATCACTTCTCTTGAATATTTAAGAAAACCTTCAATATGCTTGCTTGTTTTCCCTCTCCTTGTTCCGGTGTCTTTCTTCCGTCTCCGACTAATTTGCATTGCAGGAACAAGATGCGGCTGCACGGAAAAGGGAAAGGGAAAAGCAGGATGCTATGCATAAACTCAAAACAACCATCTTAGTTTCAGCCATGATCATTGCTGTTGCCGGGACTGTCTTTGCCGTAACCAAAAAATTGAGAGAGAGATGAAATCACTAGCCGGATGGTATTATAAACTCCAGCAAATGCTCAATTTTCCTGATATCTTAAACGTTTTCTAGATTTTTTTTTTTTTGAGATAACAAGGCATTCCATTCTTTATAGGGAACTTTTTTTTTTTTTATGTAGCAGTGAAGGATGGGCATGTGCATTCCACATTGCTATGTGAATTACTACATATAATAATAATAATAATAATTGAAGGAGAATTGATTTTTTAACTCTCGAGTCTTATTTTTAATGATTGAATTTCAAATGAAATTCAATCATTAAAAATAATACAAAAATAAAGTAGAGGATTGTTGATTCTATACTAAAAATAATAAATTAATGTTAAATTTTTTTTTCTCTAAAATGCCCATGCATCCATTTTTTTCCCAGACCTCTTAAAAAATAAGATAAATGTGATAAGGGTAATATAAAAAAATAAAATAAATTGAATTTTATCTTTTGAATTTAAATTTTTTATATATTGAATTCAATTATAATAAGAATTAAACAACCTATAAATATTTAATTATGGATGAGTTGCCTTTACAAATTTCTACTGCACGTCAAGGAAATGGAATTCAAGTGGTAGGATAGTTTAAACTGGTTTTGATTTTTTTTTAAAATCAATTTGATTAATTTTTTATATAAAAATTGAACCTAATAAAAAATGATGACCTAGCATTACTATTTGAAAGATAAAAAAGGAAACTATTAAATGTCTTTTTGATAATGCATGCAGAGCATTATCACATTGTTAGCTTTAACTAAATCAAGATAAAATTTTAAATTTTTTTATCTTGATTTAGTTAAAGCTAACAAAGTGATAGCGCTCAAATTTACAATCACAAAAATGTACTAAAAGGATAGGTAAATCATTATAGCAAATCATAATATCCATTTTTTAAAATTTTCATCCTCAAACTCTTTTTTTCTTCAATTGCAGTCTTCTATGCCTAATTTCATGATCAATTTGTCAACATTTGTTAAGGAAATAAAATAAATAAAAAATAGAGGACCAAAGTGTAAGACAAGGAGAAACCTTATGACCAATCTCAAATTCAATAGCATGCTAGAGGTCATTTATCTTGTTTACCTCTGTGCTTCTTAATAGTTGGATGTTAAGTTTTCGTGTGTAGAAGTTGGGAGTTGGCAGTAGCCAAAGCCATAATGCTATCAGCCAACCTTTAAAAAAAATCCTTTCATTTATTATTAATAATAATAATGATTAGAATTTTCTAAGAAAGGAATTTCACCTCAGAAAAATAAGATACTTTATATTAAATTAGACAAACCACCCATTTTCTATGGATATAATAAAATATTGTCACAATGCGTTTAGTTTCAAATTAAAAAAAAAATATATTGTAAGGAATCATATTTCTATTTCAATTCCACTTTCTTTCAAATAAATAAATAAAAAAGTATATTCCAACTCTATAAAACTAATAGTGGCCTTCTTAGGGCGGAGCTGGT
Source organism: Populus alba x Populus glandulosa (assembly GCA_033617975.1). NCBI lineage: Eukaryota > Viridiplantae > Streptophyta > Magnoliopsida > Malpighiales > Salicaceae > Populus > Populus alba x Populus glandulosa. The sequence continues at coordinate 21,628,695 of CM066148.1, forward strand.
AGCATTTAATAGGAGAGATTAAAATTAATATAACAAGATATATTATTAAAAAGTTTATTTATTTAAAATAAAAATATTATTTTTATTTTATATTTAAATATTAAATAAAAAAATTAAAATATTTTACAGGTATCCAGTCCCTGCTTACCTCCCCTGGCTCCACCGATGTTCATGTCAATCAATAGTAGTTTATTATACACACGTTTGTTTTTGTTTTGTTTTTTTCAGCTATAAATAAGAACCGAAATAAATATAACAACGGTGCATAAAAATTAAAAGATTCTTGCCAAGATATTTATTTATTTATCAAAGAAAAAAGAAAAAGAAAAAGAAAAGAACGAGACCAAGGCTAGAAACTGCCTTCCTAAGAGCGAGTAGAGACTAGAGAGAGACTAGTTCTTCCGGTGACACAACAAGACGTAAGGCGTAAAAGATTAAAAAAAAAACAGAGAGAAAGAGAGAGGATGTCTCTTCTTCAATGTCAACTAAAACCCTCTCCTTCTTCGTCTTCATTCCCTTCTCCTCTCCACATGAAGAATCTGCAATCCCGACGCCGAATCCCCTTCCCTTCAAAACCCTTAAAGCTAACAAACCCTACTCTCAAACTCCCTTCAAAATCCCTCCTTAAGCCCCTCTATTCCACCTTTTCTCTCTTTTCTTCTATCGCCCCGCAACAAAGGCAACAGCTTCAAATAGGCCCCCATAAACAACAGAAACAAGGGAACACTAACGAACCATTTGATCCTCTTTCCATTATAAAACCCTTTATTTTTTCTCAGTATAAGCCAATCCTACTTGGTTGGCTTTGCAGTCTACTTTCTGTCCTTTCTTTATCCCAGCTTGTGCCTAAATTTGGTCAATTCTCCTCTAGTATTGGTAAGATTGATGGGGTTACGCTGAGAAATGACGGGTTGGTGCTGGCTGGTTTGTTTTTGGCTAAGTTGATTGCTACTTATGGCCAGCATGCACTCTTGTGGGAGGCTGCATTGAATGCCAGTTATAAGATTAGAGTTTTTGTTTTTGAGAGGGTTTTGGAGAGAGAATTGGGGTTTTTTGAAGGAGGAGGTGCTGTTTCTTCTGGGGATGTGGCGTATAGGATCACTGCTGAGGCTGCTGATGTCGCCGACACTCTCTATGCGCTTCTCAATGTGAGTGATTGTTTATTTTTGTGTGAACAAATGTAGGGAGTTAATTGCTTAAGTATATACTTAAGGAAAAGTTTTTCCCTTTATGAAAGTTAATTGATTTTATGTGTTTTTTCTTTGACAATCGATTACAGGTATGTAATGTTAATCTTCGTATGATTGCTTGTAAGACTCAATTTTGTGCACACTGGCAAGGAGTTACTGGTTAGGAAAATAAGAGTTCACTATTAGTGGGTAGATTAAAAACGCCTAATCATGCGCATGTCTTTATTGAGTAGATGTAACCTCTTGTTTTGTGCTCGGTGGTGTGTCTGTGTGGAGGAACCCGTTGTGATTTTGCATCTATACATGTCTTGCTTTTAATTTCATTGTTATGGAATAAAGCCTCATGATACACCTTGCACACAAAGTTTACTCATTTTTGCTTTAATTCTCAATGATGAGTTCAATTTTTATCGCAGACCATTGTGCCCAGTGCTCTGCAGTTATCAGCAATGGCCTCACAGATGTTGGTTATTAGCCCTGCCCTTTCCTTGATCTCAGCTATGGTAAGGGATAAAGCAGCTTCAACATATCTGATTATGCTCAGATTATTCTTCTTCATCTAGGGGTCTGGATTTTTTTCTGCAATGTTATAGGTGATTCCTTGCACAGCTCTTGCAATTGCATACCTTGGAACTAGGCTTCGGAAGATATCTAAGAAGGCACAGCTTAGTATTTCAGCTCTTTCAGCCTACCTTAACGAGGTAAAGTTTTGAAACTTGTATGATGGCCAAAATTCCTTTATGTTGCAATGCATGTCATAGTTTTTTGGATTTCTCATACCTTATGCTTATGTTTATTCCTTATCAGTCCCACCTTCTACATTTGTCGTAATCTACCAAAAGATGAATATATGTGTACCCCCCCGATGCAGACACACTTGCACTTAATCTGTTTTTGACATATAATTATGCATGTGTTTTGGTCTTAGCCCTTACCCTGTTGTTTATCGTTAAATGATATATTTATTTATTTTATAAATATTAGGTTCTCCCGGCAATTCTTTTTGTGAAAGCAAGCAATGCAGAGTTTTGTGAGATTGCTAGGTTTGAAAGGCTTGCTTATGCTGACCTATCTGCACTTCTTACCAAAAGGAAAATGAAGGCGTTTATCCCTCAAATTGTACAGATTATATACTTTGGAGCATTATCCATCCTTTGTGTTGGATCAATGGTGGTTTCAAGTGGTTGTTTTGATGGTTGTAGCATGGTTTCTTTTATAACCTCATTGATTTTTGTCGTTGAGCCAATCCAGGTAACATCATCTAATCACATTATCTTTGGATTCTATGAGAACTAGGAGGGATTTTACTAGCATCTTCCTTGGTTTTGTTGTTGCCTTCCCCTCTCTCCCTCACATGATGTTACCTCTGACCTGCCCTTTATTAATTTAACCACCCAGAAATGCACACAGCATCCTGGACTTGGAGGTGTCCTGGACTGTGGCCCCAGTGCCCATAACCATAATTACTTATCTAGCAAAAAATAAAATAAAAAAAGCCGTTGCGTGCTATGAACTTTGTTTGTTGTAAAAGATATAGTCAGTGCCTTTTGTTATGTTTATCATGTTTTAGCCAATCAAGATTTGGCTTAAGTAATAAATCTAAAGCATCACACAGGATGTTGGAAAGGCATACAATGAGTGGAAACAAGGAGAACCAGCTATTGAACGCTTGTTTGATTTGACCAGGTTTAAATCTAAGGTAAGTCAGAACTTCATAGTAACTGTAGTTATTGTCAAAAACTTTATATAAATTGTCTTTTAGATTCTGCAGCACATGCTTCCTCCTTTTTTTTTATCTGCAGATGAATTGATGTTGTACATACTAAGCTGTGATTTTCTATACTAAGAGAGAAATTTGACATAAGTGTCATCATTTTCAGTCATTGGCAATTATTAATAAATTTCTGATTGCATGGCAATAAATGATTTTCCACTCAATGGAAGAGCAGGAAGCACAACATAAAAAGAGAGAATGATTTCTATATTTGTTGAAGTAACATGCACTTGCTTATACTCTAATCGGGTTACATGATCTATCCAGTGGGGATGGTTCTAGTGATGGCATACTTTTCTGGTGTTTGGAATTATCTTAGATATTGAACCTATGCCAAGATAGTGACTATTTTTTTCCCCTATATTAACACTGGCCCCTCCAAGAAAAGAATCCTGGCTCAGCCCCCTGAATACTTGCCGGTCATGATTTATCATCTTGTAGTTGCAAATTAATCATTCTTGAATATAGGTGACTGAAAAACCAGATGCTGTGGATTTGGACCATGTCTCGGGAGATGTCAAATTTTGTGATATCTCATTTAGATATGGGGAAAATAGCCCTCTTGTATTGAATGGATTGAACCTTCATATCAAAGCTGGAGAGACAGTAGCTCTTGTTGGGCCATCTGGAGGAGGAAAGACAACCCTAATTAAAATGCTTCTCCGTCTCTATGATCCTTTACATGGTGAGCCATCTGGATATACAATTTTTACAAGTTCCTTGAAAAATGTGGTCAATTTATAGTCAAATGTTTGGACTTTGAAACTCTTTGTTCCTTTTAAAAGTGTCTGCTTATCTAATCTTTTCATGCTAACAGGTTGCATACTTGTTGATAACCAAAATATCCAAAACGTCCAGTTGGAAAGCTTGAGGAGGCATGTTGGTCTGGTTTCTCAGGATATAGTAAGATTTTGAACTTCCTTTTATGTTTGATTTCTGTTTTTGGACTCTGTCAAGAAAAAGAAAGAGAAGGAAAAAGAAGGGGAAGGGAGTGTAAGGCCTTGTGTTCAAGGCCTTTGATTAAGCTCCCTAAAATCTCATTCAATTGAGATTTGTGAAAGAGTTCATTCATAATACCAAATCGCTTGAAATGGTTCTTTTTTCAAGCAGGAGCTGCTTGATTTCGTTTCCATTCATCCACTTCATTTTTAATTGTTTCTTATTTTACCTTTTTTCTAGAAAATGGAAAGCTCATTTAATTTCCATGGTGAAACTGTCTATTCCTAATCAATCAGATAATTGGTTAACTTTTATATATATATATATTACTATTGTTGTCAGCCTGCTAGCTAAAACTTGGAAGTTTGAAGTTTATCTTGTTAATTATTGTGTATAATTTCCAACAGCTCTCTTGATGGTTGGCAAGTAAAAATGTTGTCAGAAATACTGTTATTATACACACATCATGAAACATGGAGAAAACTCCTGGTGGTTCTTCATCTAGTCTTTTGTATATGGCTTCAGAGTCTTTTTTCAGGAACAGTTGCTGAAAACATTGGATATAGAGATATAATGACAAAAATAGACATGGAGAAGGTTGAGTTGGCAGCACAAACTGCAAATGCTGATGAATTTATTAGAAAGCTTCCCAAAGGGTACCAAACAAATATTGGGCCCAGGGGTTCAAGTTTAAGTGGAGGCCAGAAACAAAGGTGAAATCTTCCATCTGAACTCGTGTTTCCATTATTGGTTTTTGTTTGAGGGAATTGGTGGTTGGCTAATATATCTAGCTGAGTGTAGGACTCCAACCCTTATGCTTCCTTAAATGTGCAGACTAGCTATTGCAAGAGCACTCTACCAGGATTCATCTATACTTATTTTGGATGAAGCAACTTCTGCTCTAGATAGCAGGTCTGAATTGCTGGTGAGACAAGCTGTGGAGCGTTTAATGGAAAACCATACTGTAAGGACAACTACTCATTCTATCAGCCAATGTGTGTTTTGTTAATATATTTTTATTTTTTAAGGTATGGATATGACGAGGAGAATCTGGCTTGAGCAAAGGTTATTCTAAATCAGGTCCTGTGCCATTAGTGCTTAAATAAATGTGTCCAAGACACTTAGCCAACACCACCTGTTAAAGATACTTCCTATTGTAGATGACAAGTCCATAATCTTTTTTCGATTTGCCCATGGAGTTTGATGGTTCCAACGAAATGCAACTAACATTCTGGTGTCTGCCTCATTTGGCCATAACATTTTAATTCAAATTCAAACTAGTACCATCTGAGATATGGGAGAAGCAAGAATTCAACATGAAGCCATTAAATTGTGTTCAATATAAAGGGGGTATCGCTCTTGAAAGGCAGGCAGAAAGTCATAACTACCATTTCTTTGAGGGGCTCATTTATGAATAATGCTTTCAAATGTGTGTTTTTTTCTTTTTTTTTCTTTTTTTTTGATGACTTGAACGTGTACTGAACCACTAGTTTATATGGTGATAGGTGCTTGTCATTGCCCACCGGTTGGAAACAGTTTTAATGGCAAAGCGAGTATTTCTTTTAGATGATGGAAAACTTCAGGAGCTGACTCCTTCTCTCTTGGGCAGCCACCACAGCTCCCAGACATTTACTGGGCTTGTGATTTGAAGGCATTGCATAAGTTGGACAGATCAATGAGCTTTCATAACAGGATGCTGCTGAAACCATAGCTGGATCTGCTAGATTATCCCACATTGCAGCAGTTTCTGTGATCAAATTCAGCACATATTATTTTCACTGCAACGCCCAGATTCGCAACAATTACCATCATGACACCATCATGCATGTATATCCATGGAGGAACAGAACAGAGCACCCAAGCTTTTTTTTTTTCTATTTTAGTTTGTAAAGTTGAGGGGGTGGGAGGTTAGACAACAGCTATCTATAACTTACCAGGAATACACAATTACTAGACAAGGTTGAAATAGTCCATTAGAAAGGCATTTAGCATACTCTGGGTTTGGTTGACCCCTGGATTCCTCATTTTTGAGCTTCGCCCTTTTCTTTCATAATTAGTAAAGCTCAGCATAGTTTCTGGCTCATTTTATTTGGCCACCAAATCAGAGTGAACACAAAGATATGTTATTGTTGGTGAGGGCTGCTAGGTTTGCCGATGCTCAAAACGTCAACATTCTATACTGTTATAGTTCCGGGGCCTTAATGCAGGTAGAGTTGTTCGATTGACTGGTCAACAGTATGCGCGACATGCCTGGTTACAATAACAATGCAGTCATGCTTGCCTATCTTATTGTGGTTCATAGTGAATCATCCAAAGATTAATAACATAGCTGGGCTCGTTGGCTGGTAGAAGAGGTTGAATTAAAAGTGACGACACATGTTATTATTCAATCTTATATTGATTGATTGATCCGTCGATAGACCCTTGGCTTAGTGGTAGCAACCCCCCACATCATGCGACAGGCTGCGGGTCTGACTCCCACTAAGCTGAGTTTAAGTGCAGCCTCTTCCCCCCTTCCCTCACTGTAAGACCAGAAAAGATTAATCTATACAAAGGGTCTTTAGGCTTCCAATGATGTATATCCAGGGTGATTAACAGAGCAATTTTTACTTCCAATTAAGAATATCATATAATTTTATCACATAAAATCACTGGCAGATGCTGCTAGCTTTCTACATGACGACTGCCATTAAACTCCTGTTTCTCCTTGCTTGCTAAGAGTGTTGTCATGGAAGAGAAGTCAAATGAAAAATCCAAATCCTCTGAATCAGAGGAACTGGAGGAACTGGAACTATCCTCACTATCAGAATCAAGAAGAAGCCTATCCAAGACAAGCTCATTCCTCTGAATTCGGGAAAAACATTCAGCCGTCATTTTCTCCTCAAGTTGCCTCAAAATTGTTTGGCCCTGACTTGATGGAGTAGAAACATTTCGACCCTCGTTGCTTTCAGAAAACATGGTTGTCGCCAAGCGATGATTGACAGGAAGACTATCAGGGCCTTCAATCAACCCTTTGCGTTTTGTTGCCTTCTCATTGCTACTACCATGGCTGTCCTTGGAAGTCGAAGAAGATGGGCGTTTTCGTTTGAGCAATTTAGTCTCATTTTCGACATCTCCCTGATCTAAATCTGCTTCATACTGACATCCTTCCATTGCCAATTCGTTTCTACCCGAAATTGCACGTGATGATGTGTCATCGTCACTGTCCACAAGCTCTACAATTTCTTTTAATGGAGGTGTTCCTGCACCTGGAATGGAAAAACCACATTATCAATATCTGGCTATGTCTTCCACAGAAGCAGCAGAGAAATTTCAAGAGCAAAAACCACATATTGCGAAAATAAGAAATGGTCCCTCTCATATGACATGCATTAAACTGATTTCTTGCTATCAAAGCACCTATTGCCCCAATTAAACAAAACATTAGTAACAAATTCATAGACACAATCCGTTTAATTAATGCATGTGATAACAAAAAAAAACCTAAAGGATCTAGCAATACCTGAAGCACCACCCACGATTCCATCTCCATTCTCCAGCAAATTCCTACTAGAACCTCCATTTGCTCCTAAAACCATGTTCCCATGGCTATCCACAAAACCCATTTTTGCTTTCAAATTACCACTTCCTTCACCACCCTTTTCATTTTCAATCAGACCGTTCTTTCCCAAACCCCGAGCACCCAAATCAACAATTCTCATCGGCTTGTGACAACTAGGAACCCCTTTTGCCTCAATAACAACATTATCATTACAATCGGTGGCAAACATCTTAGTCTTCAAATTAACAGCATTTTCATCACGCTGAACATTCTCATCTACAACGCCCTTCGCTCCCACAACCTCTCCAGGAACCCCAACATTGCTTATAGGCTCCTCAGGCTTCAAAATGACATCTTTCTTTAAAAGCAACAACTTCATCTCCAAATCCTCAAACTTTCGCTTGTAGAAATCAGTTTCGGTCTCTGCCTTCAACTTTTCACCCTTCAAGTCACGATTTTCCTCTTTGAGCTCCCTCATTATCCTTTCAACTTCTGAAATACTTTTAACTGTCTCATTAAACCCATCTCGCTCTTTCTTTAACTGCAAACACTCTCTTGTACAGTCCCTAAGTTCACCCTCAACTTTCAACTTCTCTAATCTCTGAATTTGAGCTCTTTCTTCAATCAATTCCTTCTCTTTTTTTAGTGACTTGATCTCAAGCTCCAAATTTTCAACCATGGACACCAAAAACTCTTCCACTTCAGTGAAGTGCCTAGACATGAAAGTCGATTTCAAAGATGAAACCTTTTCCCTAATGATTCGAGTGTTGACATTCTCTCCACCTTCAAAATCAACAGCCAGCTGAGACCCAAATGCCATTTTTTTGCAAGACAATCAGATGTACCACACACACGAGAAATAATAGAGAGAGGGAAGTGAGAAGCTTTGCAAAATAAAAAGAAAACCCAGATCAGAAGCAGCGGTTTTAAGCAGGTTTTCTCCTGGGAAACGTAGAAAAAGTGAAGGAATTTGGAGGGTTTTATCGTGAAGTTGAAATAAAAATGTGGAGAGAGTACAAAAGATCATGCGATTTTGTAGCTTTATCTTCACAAGCAGTTGAGAGAAGTGGAATGGGTTAAAACCAAATGCGGTTTAGTAGGTTAATTCAAGATTGGAATTGGATTGGATTTAAAAAAAAAAAAAAAAGGAAAATAAAATGTGAAGTGGTGTTGACCCGGTAATTCGGTTAATTTAGTTAAGATTTAGTTATAAATCCGTTAATTTTTATTTTTTTATTTTTTTTATTAAAATAATATAATTTTAATTTAAAAAAAAATTAATCCGATTAATTTAGTAATTTAATTAATTTAATAACCCGATTAAAATTTGAAAATATAACTAGATTGAATTTTGGTTAAAACCTTTGAAATTGAAGATTATCTTTTTGCAGTTGGAGTATTGGCGGGAGCGAAGTTTTTCTTTGTGTTATATATATATATATATATATATATATATATATATATATATATATATATATATATATAAAGAGAGAGAGAGAGAGAGAATTAAAAAATAACAAAATAAGAGTATATTTTACCGATTTTCTAAATTCAATTATAATAAGTTAAATTTACCTATTTAGATAAAATAAAATTCAATTTCATTTTATTTTCTATATTACTTTTATTATCTTTATCTTATTACTTTCATTATCTTTATCTTATTTTTTAAAAACTAAGTAAATAAATACTTTAGAAAAATTAATTTTAATATTAAATTAAAAAAATAAATTAAAAGGGTTGATTTCTAATTTATTTTTGTAATATTTTTAGAAATTCAATTATATTTGAAATTCAATTTTTAATACTTAAAATATAATTCAAACGTCATATATCATTAAAATCTTTAAATTGAATTCTATTCAAATAAATTCAAATATTCTGTTATTTTTAAAAAGCATATTGTTTTTAGATTCGGAGAATTTACATGGGCAATTGTTGGGTATTCTTTTCCCTTTCCCCTCTTCACTTCAATTCCTTGTGAAATTTAGATTTATTTAGTTTTTATTTATTTAAAAAGCATGTTTGGTTACTGAAAACTTACAGAGATTAAAAGATGATAATTTCAAAAAAAAAAAAACATGTTGTGTTCATTTATTTATTTGGTTAAATTTTATGATTTTTTTTTATTAACTCTAAACATATCATAATTAAACTTATGATTTATTTATTTAAACCTTACTTTTTATAGATTTTTTTTAATTCATATTAATTTCACTATAGCTCTGTTATTGTACATGTAGGTTCATTGTTATTGTCAATTGGAACAATGAAATAATAATTTTGATTTTATAAACATAACACAATTGATCTTGGGAACAAGGGTATAGAAGTCTTCTTGTAGTTATTTGCAAAGTAAAAAAATTGATATATCCTTGTAGATAAGACCTTTTTATTTTATTTTAGTTGCACACTAAAATAACCATAATGCCTTTGAATCATAATTGATCTTGCCTTGGGTTGGGGGTGCTTTTGTTTTTTTATTTGGTTTTTCTATAACTATTTTATTGAATTTGAAGTTAATGTAGTTTAATATTTTGACATATATAAAATATTTTTTATTTTTAAAAAGTTGATTGCACATGGTTGCTCTCAGGTTCTTTAAATGACACGTATAGTGTTTTAATCCTCGTGATGTCACCTCTATTAATGGACGGCATGTATAGTGAAGATATATCTAATTATGTGCATGTGGTTGTTTTTATTTTTTAATTCTCTCATTTTTCCTTCTTGGTTTTAGAATCTTCCCTGCATATTTTCAAAGTAGCTATTTGATTTATTTTTCTTCTAAATTTGGTCCATGATATTTTTGTTGTTATTTGTTTTATTTTAAGTTATTCATATAATTGAAATTTTCTTTCAATTTAACTCTTCTCTGGTTTTTCACTTTTCCGATTTGGTTTTTATTGTTTTGATTGTTATTTTTTAATTATTATCTTAATTAAAATATCATTTCAATTGCATCCCTTAATATTTAGTTCATTTTCTTTTATATCAGATTTGATCCTTATGTTTTTAATTGTTATTTGTTTTGTTAATCCTTTTTATTGAAACTTTCTTTTTTATTTCACCCCTTAATATTTTATTAATCATGATTTTGTTAACTTTTCAAGTCATGAATTTAAAAGATTGGACTGACTTAGGTTATATTTTTTTTAGATCTTTTTTACAATTGATTTTTGTTGATTTTATCTTTTAATGGGGTTATTTTAATCTCATGTGTCAGGTTAAGGGTTTTGCATGTTAACCCAACTTTACATGGGCCAGTATTTTTTTTATAATTTATTTATTTTTATTGTTGCCTATTTTTTTTTATCATATTATCAAATTAACCAAGGTTTAACTCAACTCTTATATTTCTCTTACTTCTTTAAAAGTGTCGATACACGACGTCGGGCGACGGCTCCGTTTATTTTTGTTTATTTAACAAAAAAGATTTGTTTAATTGGGGGAAATGAAAATTTTATTGGAGTCGCCATCTAGTAATTTGAGGGAACTAGAAATCCCAAATTAAACACTGGTCCCAGAGATTCAGGTACTGGATTAGTTATGATTAAGGGAAGGTAAACACCACCCTTAAAACATCCTTTCAAAAGAAAGGTTACCCTTACTTGTGTGTTTTTTATTTGTTTCAAATGATATTATATTTTGAGCTTATTTGCAATTTTATTATTTTTTTTATGGTTAACGTCGGTCCCTAAAAATAGGAGACACGTTAAAAAATGGCATCAGTCCCTAAAAATAGGAGACTTGTCTAAAATATTAACGTTTAAGCCTAAAAAGGAGATTTACGTCTAAGTTACCAAAAAACTATGGACATAATCTATATTTGGTATTTAAACTTTTGACATCGGTCCTTTTATGAAAAAGAGACGTGTCGATAAAATATACGTTTATAAAATAAAACTATTTTGATATCGTTGAGATATGGGTATAACTATATTTGAAAATTGGGCTTTGGACCCACGAATGATGACATAATAGGATGGGTGTTGGACCCGCGTTGTTATTTTTTTGTTTTACAACATGCAAGAAAATTTATATACAAAATAAAAAAATATTAGCAATCTAAATAAAATTACATGAGTGACACAGTATAGGTAAAAGACTGAAATACCCTCAGATTTATCAGAAATTTACGAAAATGCCACTGGCGGCGCGTGTGGCTCACGCGCGGCTACTGTTGGTGGCGACGAGATTTTCAGTCAAGATTTCTGGCAAACCGATGGTCGATTCTGGTAGATCTGAGGTCGAGGATGCTGTTGGTGGTGGTCTTGACGGTCGTTGATGGCTAACGAGGGAGAATCGTCGACTTGAAGCTTCGGTGGCCGGCGAGAATCGCGGCCTTTTTCCGGCCCGATGAGGCGGCGAAAATGGTTAAAACCGCCGGGGGTTTGCTTTAAACCAGTGGATCAACCTTTCTGTGGTGGTTAGGAGGCTTGATATGGACGGAAATGGGAGATCGGAGGGAGAGAGAGAGTCGCCGGCGAGAGGAGAGAGATGCTCTGAGATTTACTGCGGTGCGGACGCGTGTATGGTGTACCGGTGCCGCTGAAGGATGTTAACCGTTGGATCTTGGATGAAACGATCGGATGGCTGTGATTGGCTAGATCTGCAGGTTGATCGCACGGCCCAGATTGTCTGGTGTTTGATCCTGTGTGGCGCGGTGCACCGAAAGCCCGGATGACGTGGCGCAACGGGATTAAATCCTGTAATATGTTAACGGCTGAGATGTGTTGGGATATGTTTGGTATTTTTTTAATTTTTTTTTTTAAAAGACAATATCCTACTCTCCTGAAGAAAAACTAAAAAAATTAGGAATAGTATCAATCGATTCTTTCTTTTTTTTCTTTTCTCTTCCTTTTTATTTTTTTCCTTTTCTGCCTCCCTCCCGTGGCTATTTATAGCCACGGGACAACTCACTCATTAAATTCTGTTTTATTATATATAATAAGAAATAATGCACACAACTACCATAATTTTGTTTTATTATATATAATAATAAATATTTACATGGGTAAAACTAAAAATTCAAATCAGTATTAGAAAAATCCCGTTTCAACCGCCAAAAAATGGAATACCAAAAAAAAACATTTGATGGGTATCGACCCGATGAACCGGGTTATGGTCGAAAATGACGGTTTTGACCCAAGACAGCCCGAAACTCATTTTTTACCCTGGTCGACATGGTATGACCCGTATTGACCCGGTAAACTCGGTTTTGGTCGAAAATGATGTTTTTGACCCGAAACAGCCCGAAACTCATTTTTTACCCTGGTCGACATGGTATGACCCGTATTGACCCGGTGAACCCAATTTTGGTCGAAAATGATGTTTTTGACCCGAAACAGCCCGAAACTCATTTTTTACCCTGGTCGACATGGTTTGAATGAAGAGATGCGGTTGACTCGAGAGAGAAAAAAAATATTTTTGAATTTTCAAATTTTTTCTTAATGTTTTTTTGGATTTTTTGAAAATATATAAAAAACATGGGTCAAAAATTGGGTAGCAACAAAAAGCACAACCATTTCATAAATAACTTTTTTCAAACAAAAAAAAAAAGTTTGGTCCAGCCCACGATGTCATGCGGGCCACTAATCTAGTGATCATTTATGATGAAAAGAGTTTAATTTGTTGATTTTTTTAAGACTTTTTATGATCAATTTGTTGTGTTAGTCTAAAGGTCATTATGTACAAGTGAATTATTTGTTTTAATAATAACAACATATTAAGTGTAATGTGTATGTCTAAGTATTATTGTTATAGGGATTTTCTACATCAAATTAAAGCATTGGACTTCTATGATGTAAACTTGACTTGATGATTATCAATCTTGTATTTTTATGTAATCAAGTCTTTATATGATTTAGTTTAACATCATAAAATGAACTTCTCTTATCCTAAATTATTTTACTGTTGAATTTCCATCCAAAAATATTTTAAATGTATAAAATACTACATATTGAAAAATACATCATGAAAAAAATATTTAATCATATATCTTGGTATTTCTTACTTAAATGAAGACCATTATCTTTATCATGTGCTTTTACACCTTAAAGTATTTTAATATTCAATTGTAGCTAAAATATTTTATCAGATAGGTTCTTACACCTGATTATATATTTGTAATTAAGTGGCAATGTTGTAACTTTGAAAGAAGTGTACTAAACACTTAAGAGTTATTTTTACATAAGATGTTAACTTATATTTTTAGCATGCTCTTACAACAACTTTTTTCCTTAAACAAAAACAAGCCTTGTACATTTCTAACAATTGAGAAAAATATTTGAAAGAACAAAATTTCTTATTTCCTTTTATTTCATGTGAGTAATAATTTGGGGATTTTTTTTTCTTCTATAAATACCCCGTTGATTTCATGTAAGTTCTCTCTCAACACTTATATTATTTTACAATCTTACATATTTGATGCTTTGATATTTTCCGTTCCAAAAATCTTTGATTATTCTTTTATTCTCTGGAAAAAGCTTTGAATCTTAATTGCATTGAAATCTTATTTTTACCTTCGTGAGCTAGATTATATTCATATTAAGACTTGAACTTAATCTTTGTAATTTTCTATTTACTAAGGTGTGATCATTCTCTCGTGAGAGACAAAATCATTTGTGAAAATGCAAGTGGTACTTAAAACCACCTGGGTAATTATTTAGTTGTGTGACAAAGAGAGGTTTTAATCTTTTTCTTGAAAATGATTGTAGTAGGCTTGATTTTTAAAGTCATGTTTGTTTTTGCATTTCAAAAGTATTTTTAAAAGTATTTGATTTTTTTTTTATTTTTTTGCTTCAAATTAATATGTTTTGGTGTTTTTATATAATTTTGATGCACTAATATAAAAAATAATTTTTAAAAAATAAAAAATATATTATTTTGATATATTTCTGAATGAAAAGTACTTTGAAAAACAACCGCAACCACACTCTTGAATAGGCTCTTAGCCTGTAAAAGGATCAGGTTTAATATTGATCTCATAAAACAATTATAATAGATTTGATCACTAGCCTGTAAAATAATTGGGTTTAATCTTGAGCCCATAAAAAATTGTGTAACTGGTTTGATCTCACCTATTAAAAAAAAATAATATGTGATATGTATACTTGAACAAAAGTTCAAGTAATGGAATAGATGATTGTTCAAACTATTATAAAAATCAGTGTGTTTATCTCTTTTTCTATCTCAATTTACTTGTGCATTAATTAATTAATTGTTGTTGTCGTCGTTGCTGAATTTATAAAAATAAAATTATTCTTGAGTATTGTTTATGGATTTTAGCATTTTAAAGTAATTAAAGATTAATTTTTTTAAAGTGTCAAGAATTTTGATAAAGTCCTACCTTCTCCTAGGCTTTTTAAGTCTTTCAACTTGGTTAAAGGAATAAATAAAACAAACATAATTTTCATTAGGTAAATGGCTACTCCATAAGTAGTTTTAAAGGTATTATTAACCTTGCTTGTACCACTTTTTAATGGTTCAAATTATGTCTATGTCAATACAAGCTTATTTTGTTTTTGGATTTTGGTTTTATTCCAATGTAAAGTGCAAGAAAAAGCATAAGATTGACTCGGTGCATCTATAATGTATTATGGTTATAATCCAATTAGAACAATTACTGCAAATGACCCGAACATGTTCTTTAATTTGTTATTCAAGGTAGAAGATAAGAGAGTTATAATTTAGTCCGAAATTTTAAGTTTATTCAATTTAGTCTTTGTGGTTGTAGTTGAAAAATATTAAATGAAATAGTAAGAAGCGAACAAGTTTTATGATTTTTCATTGAAAAAAAAAACAAACAAAATAGGAGTAGAAAATTAAAATTGGAAGAGGAAAATATTTTTTGTTGTGTTTTATGTGATTTATGATCTTTGTACTTTCAGTTCAGCAATCAGATTTTTAACATAACCTAATTGTCATGGGAAAAGTAATGTAGACAATATATGTAGTTCATTGTGAATTGGAAATAATGAAATTACATCTTTGTTCTTAATCAAGGAAATTAATGAATTGACTTTGAAGGATAAATAAATCTATTTACAAGGACTATTAGTCATTTTGGATTGATTAGGGATAACATTGTATTTTTACATTTTTTGCACATCAAAATAATTTAAATACCTCTAAAAAACCCAACTTTCTTATATAAAAGCTTTTTTGGAATTTCACTTTTCAAAGCATAGTCAAATTACCTTGTTAAACTCATATTCAACATTTTTTAAAACAAGACTTGAGGGGTTTTTTTTTCTATGTTTTCATTGTTGGTTTTTTCTTTGTTAGCATAAAATGAGCTTAGAGGTAATTAAATGTTTTAACTAAAAACAAAAATAGTTGGCACATATAATATACATACCAGAGCTTTATATGCCCTGCCATCTTTAGGTGGTGCATGTGATGGCTTAAGGTGGCTAAAAAAGGCTTTCCTTAGTGTTTTCCGATTTGTTTTGGCAATGCTTACCTCTCTGGGTGACATGTGTATTGTACTTCGTGCTGGTTTGACGCTGGCTATAATTTTTTCTTTTTTTTTTCTCTCTCTCCTCCTCAAATTATATGCTGCCCCTAAAAAACTTCATTGTAACCCTTTAATTTTTTCCCCTTCAGATTTAGTCCTTATTCTTTTAGTTGTAATTTTTTTTATTTGAATAAATTATTTCAATTTGAATATTTTTTTCAATTTCATCATCCTTCAATTTTTTCATTTTTAAAATGTGATTCATATTATTTTAATTGTTATTTTTTTAATTAATATGATTTAATTTTCTTTTTCAATCCTCATTCATTTTTATTGTTATTTTTTTTTACTTTAGCAAGTTTTTTTTTAATTTATTGTCTATTCCAATTTTATTTTTCAACATTAAATTTATTGGGAATTAGGCTTCTTGATTGAGCTCGAGTCTAGGATTTTATGGGTTACAAACATGGATGATTTATATAGGTTTAAGAGATTCATTTGAATTTACTTTGTTTTTTATATATTAAATTAAGATTGTTTTTAATTTTATTAAATTAGTTGAGCTTATTAAACCTAGTCAACTCAGTGACTAGAGTCTCATTGTTTTTTTTTTTTAGAAACTCTAGCGTCATTTTAACTTCTTTTTTTCTTCTAGTACACATAAAAACTTTTATTTTTTTTAACATCTTTATATTTTTTTTAAAATTAAAAGAAAATGACTATACCCACGACATTACTTGGGTAAAAAGCGAGGTACATGCTAATGGGTGACCGTGCACTGCGTTCCCTAAAAATTTAATTTTTTTTTCTAAAAATTAATTTTTTGTGTGTATTTTGGATCGTTTTGATGCGCTGATCTCAAAAATAATTTTTTTAAAAAAGAAAAAACATCATTTTGATCTGAAAAACAATTTGAAAAGCAACCACAACCACACTCCAAACAGATAAAAAAAAAAGAAGAGTCATGTGACGCCTTCTTTTATAAGAGATTCATTTGGAACTACAAGAGAGAATGGGAACTAAGGTTTAGGGATTCAAACTGATTTTGTTTTCTTTGAAATCTTATTTTATTTTAAAAAGACGGGTTTTTATTTGTATTTTTTTTCTGAAATAACTTAAACTCTTATATTGTTTTGATCTTAATGAAGAATATAGAATTGGTATTAATACAAATAAAAAAGAGTTTAAACCGGTATATAATCAAAAATATAGGGACCGATTCTTCTCTTCTTCTAAACAAAAAGGATGAAGTTATAGAATTATATGATTATACACTGATGAATTACAATTTCCAAAAGAAAAGGGACTAAATTATTTATTTCTAGCAATACGGTGATTGATGAATCCTATAATCTTAATTTTCTTTTTTAAAATGATGATAAATTTTCAATTTTTTTATATACTATATAAGACCATACATATTTAGTGTTCATTTGGGATACTAGCCAAATGAAAATGGATTAATTTTTATTTTATTTTATAATTTTTAGATTATTTTTATGTTTTAATATCAAAAATATTATTTTAATATATTTTTAAATAAAAAATATTTTAAAAAATAATAATTAGAAAACACCCTTTTAAAGACAGATGTACCCTTTTAGGTTTCATAAACTATTTAGCGCCATCCGAAAACTAAAACAATAAAAACCCCGCGCTTCTCATTTTTTCTCTTCGGCCTTTCCGTCTCCCATTTCAGTCCTGCTCTAACCCTAAATTTCTCTTCACTCTCCGTTTGGGTTTCGGCGAGATTAAACGCAGGAAAATCGCAAATTTAACTGATCATTTCATCCCTAGGTTTCTCAGCTACCAAACACACCCTCATTTTCTTTCTCTACACCCGTGTAAGTCCTAGCTTCTTTAACTTTACACCTTTTTTTTCCTCAATATTTATTTCTTATGTCATAAATCTGTTGGTTACATGCGTGAATTAAAATGAGTATTTTTATCTAAGCTTAATTGTAAATTTTTATATATAATTGTTTAATTCAAGGCTTGACGTGAGTGATTAATGTGATTATCTTGAATGAGATGCATTTTTATTGTTTAGGCAACTTAGAATTTTAATTTTTTAGTATTGTTTGGGCACTTAGAATTTGAATTTTTTAGTATTGTTTGGGCAATTTAGAGATTTGGATTTTAAATTTGAGTTTAATAGCAGTTTTAAGCCTATTTTCAATGAAATATAATCTGAGAAAATTATGAGGATGTAATGTTTTCATTTGGATATAATAATATTACTCTTTAGTTTTTGATAGGTTATGGATACATCAAAACCTGCGATTTTTGTCAACGGGGCACTTTTGCCAATGCATGTTCGAAAGAGGGTCCGGACTGTGATTCAAGTTGTGGGAGCTGATCGTGGAGCTGTAGTTGGAAAATCCCCGGATGATCTCCAGCTTGTTGTAAAAGGCTCTCCGCCATCTGCTCCTCTTACAAATTTTGTTGAGGTTATTGGCATTGCTGACAGTGAAAAATCAATCCAGGCTGAGATATGGACCAACTTTGGGGATGCATTTGGTATGGCATATTGCTTTTTCGTTAAATTTCTCTCTATTGTGTTGCCTTTCTTAAAATATATTGGGTTTTGTTGCTTCTACTTGAGAAGATTGAGTGGGCCAATTGAGCAGACACGGATTATTTTCTCTTCTACGTATAGATTTTCCTTGAATCATTAAAAATGCTTAAGTGAACAGATCTTTAGTGTAGTTAAGTTTGTATGTATAGGAATGTCATTCTAGTGGGCGGTGACTCCTCAATGCTGTTTTATATTCATCAGCTGATCTTTTGGCAGCTTGAAGTTCTATCAAGGCTAGTGCCTTTTGTAGTAGCTACAATGTTCATTAAGGACAAGCATCTGACTTCTGAAACAAGATTTGGCGCAGTTTTTATTGATTTTTATATCTCATGACTAATCCTAGCTTGAGTGTCACGGATAACACTATCTGTATGGAGGTTTATGCTGATTTTTTTAATTCTCATTTTTTTAATGCTTGTTAGAATGTGTTCTGGGATCAGTTTTTTAGTGCATCTCTCTATTCCCCCTCTGCGCATGTGCAAGTTGTGATTAGCAATAGTGGGAATAGGATGGTGTTTTGGCCAGTTGAATAAACTAAAATTTTGACATTATTAGGTTAGCCATTCCATGGACTTAATGTGCTTCTAAAGTCTCTTCACATTATGTTGGCAGATACATATAGCTACAATCAGCTGTGTCAGCTTGCAAATGGGGAATATCAGCACTTATTCCTCTGAGGTATGGTGGCCATGTTTTGTCTTGAACCTGGAGGTTCTTTTGGCCCTGATGTAGCTAGGTGGAAGATGTTGATGGGCAAAGTAAATCATGTAGTAATTTTTACCAGTCTTTAAAGATTTCTTGAACCTGTTTTTTGGTCTGTGTAAGCATCAGTAAAGTTGAGTGTAGAGCTCATATTTTGCTGAGCACCAGCAAAAAAAATTTCTCGTTATTTTCTGCGCCTTTGACAGCAAATAAACGGGTGGTATTGATTATATAAAAGAAATTAACCTTTGGAATGGTTTTGATCGTCCTAATTTTGTGATTCCGGTGCATTTCCTTGTTAGCTGACTGTTCCTATAATGATCTCAAAAATACTTTTTCGAGGCATCCCTTTGGTGGGAAGCATATATCTACAGGGTGTCTTTGGAATTGAGATGAGTTTGAGTTTTTTTTGTAGAACCATATAAAAGTTAAAAAAAAAAATATTTTTAGCTTTTAGTGATTTGTGGTTTGTGTTTTAAAAGATTGTACCTTGAAAAAAAAAAAACTTAAACTCACAGCATCTCAATTCCTAAGTCCTAATTGTCTTTTAAATAATTTTTATTTAAAAATATATTTTTAAAATCTATACATTAAATGATACAAAATTTTTTAAAAAAAAATTAAAGAAAAAATTCAAAATTTTTAAAAGTATGGTTGGACTGTAAAAATAAATACTATCTTAATAAAGTGTAGATTGTGCTTTAAAGGAATTGTAATTATAAAAAAAACTCAGTTTGCAAACTAACACCTTTATAGTTTTTTTTTTTTTGTTATGGAAACCAAATTAACAGGTATATCAACTAATATTAGAGGGCTTCATGCTAATCATCACCTGTTACATAAATCCGTGCAGTGTTTTACATGCAGTTATCCATGTGCGCTGCTTGGATGAGAGTCTCCAGATTATGCCTGTGGTCTTTTGCGGGAAAAGGAAGATATTCAATGATTGCTCATCAGGCACAAACCGCTAATTGTGATTAACGGCACTAATCCCACGTTGTTCTTGTTCAAAGAGAGAGTAATTGTAAGGAAAACTAAACACATATAACAGTATTAAACCAGTCTTATTGAAATTGTAACACAATTACAGAATAATGCATGGAAAACAAGATCTCTTATTTAGTACAATAAAACGAACACCAAGGGAGGACTGGAAACTCTTTATTTCATAAGATCCTGCAGAATGATAATCAGCATGCATGAGCCTTCAACCAATTATAGGAACCCGAGTAACAGTTCTGTTCCTGTCAATCCAAACACGAACCCTAGTGCAAGAGAACTCTCCAGTCACAATCGTTCCTTCCAACACAACCTGAGTGTCCACGTAAGGATTCTCCGTTTCAATAGTGGCTACCGCAACACTTGCTTGCGCTCCAAGGAGCTCTGGCCATGAACTCTTACCTACAAAATTCAAGGCACCAATATTTGCATTAAAACACACGCTGCACATACGAGCAGTTGCTACACGTTAATTATAAGCTATAGAGTTTCATTCATAATTAATCACCTTGACATTCTGATGCCATTGTAGTATTGGTCTAATGCTCTTCGGTGCTCTGTTACGATATATATCTCTTTCTGCTGTTTTGTTGTGATTGTATTTGAGATGGCAATAGCTATATATAGTGCTGCATTCGATAGCTTGACTTGACCGTTACTGATTTTCTAGCCATTATTGCTTGAAAATTCAATCCTCTACAGCTAGAAGATAAATTGGACTTCTCATGTTTTCAATGATTTTCTAGGTCAAATCTTCCCATGAGCTGACTTTTCTTGAGCATTTTAGCAGACTGGCCCAATGATATCAAGCTTGAAGAAAACCTACAAGGAATAAGAATAGAATGGAAGTGAAGAGAACCTCGTGACACAATTTGAACGCAAGGCAGAAAGTTTTCTAGTTGAGCGGCATTGAATGGCTTGTTCGCATGCTTGAGTGTTGTAGAAATTTTAGCCATTGCCACTTTTCCACGTTTTTCAAGGTGAGAAGCAATGATCTCCTATGTTTTTCCTCTGTTTAATCTTATCTAATTTCAACAATACATAAATAGTCTTCCATAACAATAATAAAAGAAAAAAAAAAGCATAGATGCAGTCCACAATATATTGTATATGTATATTCTAAACCTTTCTTTGTTAGTTCTGGTGAATATTGTCAAATCTTCAACCATATCTGCCGATGAAGCATTTTACTCTGACTGATTCAATGTTCAGCTAATCTTATCGAGTAGATGGTTTATGCTAGCTTGCAGGCTACTCATGGGAATCAATAGGGAAAATTAATTAATAGAATTATTCTCGAAATTAATAAGAAATAAGAAAAATCTGATCATCAAACTATTTCTTTGCTACCCTTTCTTATAATTAATTTCTTTGACCAGAAATTGCTAAAGTTAGTGATCATCACATAAGAATAACAAACAATCAGGAGCCCAATCTCTGCAGCTTCAGG
Source organism: Populus alba x Populus glandulosa (assembly GCA_033617975.1). Lineage (NCBI taxonomy): Eukaryota > Viridiplantae > Streptophyta > Magnoliopsida > Malpighiales > Salicaceae > Populus > Populus alba x Populus glandulosa. Next base: position 21,650,329 of record CM066148.1, read on the forward strand.
AGCTCCAGGAGTTTTACTTATGTTCTGCTGCACTTTGCCTTTTCTGCCTTTAACATTTTGTTTCTTCTGCTTTCCGCAGATTGTTTTCCTTTTTTTCTCCAAATGGATCCTATCTCCATTTTGATGTCTTCATTTTTATCTCTGGCTTATAAAAAAATAATAATCAAGAGACCAAAGCGTTTTGGCCATTAATTAAGCCCAGAGCAAGTTTGTCTCTGCTTTGTTCTTAATTTCTCTTTCTATATGTGGATGAACTGGCAGCTTCTTTTCATATACCTTCTGAGGCATGAGATTGCATTCATACGACCTCTGGTAATTAATTTCCGGGGCTGATACTGGATTTTAAAGTCAGCTACGAGCATTCGATGAGTTCAGCATTCTCAACAGGTACAATTCTCGTATTTCATAAGAGAATAAAAGAACAATCCATGCAGTACAATCACGCAATTGACAGCAGGAAATGTCCCCGTTGTTCTAGAAAAAAATGCAGGTAGATTGGTTCACATGACTGTCCTGTATTAATCGATTTAGTTTCTAATGTTTCACAAGCAAAATAGCCGTAGCTACTCTCTTCAGCACTAACTAGTTGATGTTGTGCCCCGCAAACAGAAAAAAATGAGAGAGAAGAAAAGATGGACCCTTGCCGTTTATTGATCAAAGTGTTTCCATAACTTCAAACCCATGGAGATATCCCATTGCTTGTAAAATATCAAAGAAAAAAGCGGAGGCTGTGAAAAACATGAAGCTTTCCGTTCCTTTTCTTTTAATTTGGATGAGCTTAAGATCAGAAGCGTTCATAATAACGTCTAATAAAGACGAATACAAACAAAAATACGTAGAATACAACGACAGCAAAAACCTTAATCCACAAGGCTGTGATACCCTAAAACCACAAGCATATCCAGAACTGTGCACATCACGCGACATGAATCAGATCCAAGCCATAAAATCATATGTTCTCCTCACACCCTAAGATCAGAAGGGTTGTCGTGATGTAGTTGACTGGTTGCTCTCCCTATACTGTTTTCACTCAGACGAGAGGATTAATATTGTAAAGAACACTAAAAATAAAATCTGACAATTTGTAAGCGCGTTAAGCCTGTTTTATTTGACTTGTAATAAATCATGGAGAAAACAATCTCTTATTACAATAAAGCAAACAATATCATTGGAGATTAAAACTCCTTGTTTCATGTTATGGCAGAATGATCCGTCATAATTAATGAGCCTTAACCAATAATAGGAACCCGAGTAACAGTTCTGTTTCTGTCGATCCAAACACGAACCCTAGTGCAAGAGAACTCTCCAGTCACAATCGTTCCTTCTAACACAACCTGAGTGTCAACGTAAGGATTCTGGGCCTCAATAGATGCTATGGCAACCCTTGCTTGTGCTCCAAGGAGCTCGGGCCATGAACTCTTACCTGCGAATGCACAAATATTTGCATTAATTAAAACACTCGTAAGTTAGCATACATACACGCGACTGCCATTTCTAACCCGTACGGAATTTTGGTCAATACCTTGAGTCTTGACATTCTGGTGCCATTTTATTTCCTTAATGATCTTCACACTTTCTTACGATATATTAAATGTTCCTCTCTGTTACTGATTGTGATTTTATGCTTGAAAGATGATAATGGGTTGTGAGTATTCATAGAGCAGCATTTGATGCCCTGTGCTTGACCATTGCCTTAAAATCCAATTCTCAGAGAGCTAAAAAAGAAATTTAGTAGTCTTTACTTTTGTTTTTTTAAGTTTTACGTTATGAAAAGTCATAAACTTAATAGATTTCCACTGTATAAATTAAATATCTGCCGAGTAAACTACTTTGACCCCTTCCATGAATGCCTAATTAATTAACCTTATCTGATGGTTTGGCTATATATTTTCTTATATATAAAAAATAAAATCTACTTCGGTGGTCAGGCTTCAAACTTTGATACTAGCTCGCAAAACAGGTTAACCAAGCTTAGGCATCTAGACGATGCTCCATTGAAATGATGCAGCATGCCAATCTAGACGATAATCAAATTATTTCTCTGACCAGAAATGTTATGCAGCCATAACATGTATAAGAATAAAAAACAATCAAGAACAAAACGTTGGCCATCAGGAGTTGAAGGGTTTTTTTTTTTTTTGGTTTCGTGGTGGGGGCAGCAATATTAATTGAAAACAATGAGATTTAACCAAAAACAATCGTAATACATTTTTTTAATATATATATATATATATATATATATATATGTTGATGAACTTTTTTTTTTTAACTTTAATTATATGTAGTAATGATAATGAGTCCCTAAAGAATCACTTAGAACTTCCATAATAGGAAGAGTTCTAGCTCTTAAATCAGTGAAGATGAGAAAATATAGTAGACACGAACACAAATTAATTTATAAAAAGGCTAACTCTTTTTTCCCTTCTTTTATATATATATATATACATGTAGATGGCTATTCCTTGGATTCAATCCTTGTAAATCCAACACATAAATCTTATTCCTAAACTATTTGGATTTTTTTAGTATCTCATCACTACAATTTCTAAAATTTTGGAACATATATAACTTTCATTAAACTGTGCTTGCGTGAGTACACAATAATATTGCATACATCTCTCTCTTATTTAGTGCAATAACAATAAAATTAAAGGCAACCATTGGTACTCCTAATTGTTTCATTTTTGGAAGAAAGATCCATGCATCATCATGGTAATTATTGCCTTAACCGATTACAGGGGCCCCGAGTAACGATTTTGTTCCTGTCAATCCAAATGCAAGAGAAGTCTTTAGTCACAGGTGTTCCTTCCTTCCGGCACAACCTGTCTCTATAAAAGGATTCTGCGTCTCAACTGTCACTATAGCAACCCTCGCGCGCTTCTGCTCCAAGGAGCTCCGGCCATGAATTCTTACCTGCAGATGCACAAACATTTTTGTTATAACACACACTACATAACCAATATCAAATTGATTAGTTAGTTTTCTTGTCTCAGTATTTTTGAGGTTTTGATAAAAAAAAAAAAACCTAAATTATGAACCCAGAGCGTCTTGTTGCTGGCGGTGGCAGATAAAGTTCCGTTAGCTAAAAACCTAAGAGCAGACAGAAATGTAAAACATTTGGTTTTGATCATAGAGCGAAATAGAAGGAGATAATACCTGTTTTTCCTCTTATATTCGTGGTGATAAGTCAATTTTTCCCATATGTTTCATTTTCGGTCAAGAAAATGGAGGCCAAATCACGCTAATAACGATCCTTATGCCATTGAAATCAATTTCCTCCTGTGTCCACAATCGATTTGGTTGATTTGACTTGCATCTTTACAGTCAAGGAGGAAATTAACCTAAAATGAAATACAAGGAGGAGATTGACATTTTGCTACAAACACATGGAAAAGTTATGTTTTATGTCAAAATGACAACCCAACAACAACAACATTCGAGCTTGTCAATTGTTTTTTTTGTGTGTGTGTGTATTACATGCTCAAGGAATTCCCCCCCTAAGTTTCTTCTTTTTGAGAACTATCAAAATATTTTCCCTATATTTGGAGTGCAAATTTCGAATTTGGACATCAATCTGATTCTTACCTAGATCTAATTGCTTAGCAAATATTTTTATAGTTTATCAGTACACATTTTTATTTTTAATGCTCACGAATCTCACATTAACACGTGCACAGCACAAAGTTCCTTGTACACCCATTACAAAAAAAAAAAAAAAAAATCAGTCGGAGGACTAATGAAAGATTTCCCTTGCACTTATTATTTTGACATAAATATTTTCATACGTATGTGTTGCTAATTTGGTGATAAGAAGGTTTGCTTTCTTTCATTATTTTCTTGGTTTAAAATTTGGGGTTAATATTTAGAAAAAAATAAAATTTAATAAATACACCAAGTTGTATATATAATGTTGTCAAACCTAACTCGATTTAATAGACCAATCCAATAATTTATCAATTCAAAACCTGATCAGAATTGAGTTTTATATTAAATAAGATATGAGTTAATCCGATCAAAAACTAAATAAGAGTTAATTGGATCATTTTAAAAAAAAATTAAAATAACATCATTTTAGATTAAATCAAGTTAAACTAAATAAATCTATCTAATCATATGATCCAAATTTTGAATTAAGTCATGAATTAGATCAGATTTTATAACTATGTAATTAAAAGGTTATCTAAAAATATTTAATAATTAAAAATAGAAAGTATTATACCTAATAAAATATCATAATTTTCAATATTGATACTAATTATAATTTTTCTTGAGTAACAAGCTCCGAAGGTATATCTAATTTGCCCATAAGAAAAATGAATTTATATTGAAATCCATGCTAGCTTTCAATCTTTAATATCTTAGAAGAATTAATTAATAAAAGAACTAGGACTAGGAGTATTGTTTTATCTAAACTATTATTTGCAGCGCCGTCATTTATTGGGCCGTTGGAGTAGGTATCCGTTATCCATTCATTATCCATTGCAGCGTTATTCCTTATTAATTAACTAGCCCATTAAATTAGGGCACAGCGCGCATCCTCTTCTTTAGATTTCAAGGCCAGCGAAAACAAAGTACCGAAAGAACTCAACGATTAGAGCTGAAAGGAAAAACAAAAAAATAAAGTTAGGGTTTTTGTTAAGGAAAAAAAATCATTCAAAGCTCCCTCCTCTTCTTCCTCTGTGATTATTTAGCTCGAGTTTGCGTGCTCCTAATACGGTAAAATCTCTCTCTCCCCCTCTCTCTCTATCCTTTTTGTTGTTGCAATTAAAGTTAGATACTTTGCTTTTACATTAGTTTAATAGGAACTGTTTGTGTGTCCTAATTATTTGTCTAGAATATAATTGTGGGTTTGGTTTCTTTGGTTCTGTTGGCTTTGCTTTTAGTTGCTCGAGGGCCGTAGATTAATATGTTATTGTGGAGGAACTCGTCTTTTCTTTCTTCTTATTTCTTTTAAAAGAGAGCTGCTAATATGAATAAAGGAGGGTTTTTTCATTGTTTCCTTATTTATGTTATAATTATAAAAATAGGAGCGAACTAGCTCGTTAATGGCGGGAATTGGTTTGACTTGGATTTAATTCTTGCAAAAAATGTTTGCAATTGGCGCATGAACTAAGATGCTTTTGTAGTAGATGGAGCAATGTAGCTGTAAATCCAGATGGCTCTAGAAGATGCAATTAAGATTTGGGGTTTGTTTTTTGGGTTGGGGTAGGTTGAAAAGGTTTGAATTTGAATCAAGAGAAGGCTGTATCTGTTGTTTGTTATTATATATTGTTTTTAATTAATTATAAATTTCTATGCGGGGATATTAAAATTCTTCATTTTTGTTACATTACTTCATAATCATTATGTAATTTATTTTGTGAATCACATTAGTTCAATCTCTCATTACTTTTCTTTTGCCTTTTTCCTTTTCTTTTTTCTCCCTTCTGTTTTTGGCTGGATGCATTGATCCGGATAGATAGTTGAACAATTAAACTGGCTGTTGTTTTTTTGGGCCAGTATCAGTATCAAAATTTCAAGAAATTCATTGCTTCATTGTATGTAGTTTTTAATCTTTTGAACATTATCATCATCAATCATTATCCTCTCTCTTGTCATTCCTAATTCTTTCTTGCTGCCGCTAAAGCTATTTGCTTTTCATGATCCCTTAATTGATTATCATTCGCATTAAACCTCCTTGGACCGATTTCTCATGGCACAAATTCTGTCGAGATTCTTATTCTGCAACTCCATTTGGCCTCTCATTTTGTTTCCACCTTTCCATACTTGCATTCTTCCTTCTGTGAATGCTTCTGGCTTCTGTGCTTGCTTCACAGTTGCCTTGCAAGCTTCTTTTGTTAGATACATAAGATGCCGAGATCAAGGGCAAGTGGTGCATCTGCTGATGAACCAGATGTGCCTGAAAAGTCCGCCGAGCATGAAGAGCAGGTTGACCTTGATGGTGACAATGAAGGCGAGGAGACAATGGAAGAAGAAGTTGAGTATGAAGAAGTAGAGGAAGAGGAGGAAGTGGAAGAGATAGAGGAAGAGGTGGAAGAGGAGGTAGAAGAGGAAGAAAATGAAGAGGCTTCTGATGAAGCAGATTCGCAAAAGGGCTCAGATGGTGATGAGGAGGAAGATGAGCGTAGAAAACATTCTGCGCTTCTTGCACTTCCTCCTCATGGGTCAGAGGTGTATCTAGGTGGCATCCCCCCTGATGCTTCTGAAGAGGATTTGAAAGAATTTTGTGAATCTATAGGAGAAGTAACGGAGGTAACTCAACTTGTCTTTGTAAAAATGCTGTCATTGTTTTTTGTTTTGGATGGACTAAATCTTGTTTAAGCTGACAACAGATAAGGATAATGAAGGGAAAAGACTCAAGTGAGTCAAAAGGTTATGCTTTCGTGACTTTCAGAACAAAGGAGTTGGCTTCCAAGGCCATTGAAGAGCTGAACAATACTGAATTTAAGGTATCATGCTTCTGAGTTCTTTTATAGAAACAACATTAGCCATGAACATCACTTCAGGTTTATGCTTGCAATGGAATTTGCCTTCACTATTATCTTTCTCACTTTATGTTGTTTGAATGTTACTTTCATTTTTTATTTTTTTGAAAAAGAGTTTCTGACTTCTTAGTGCAGGTAGTTTCCATTTCTTTTAACCTGCCTGATTTCTATTCAGGGTAAAAAGGTTAAGTGTTCGACATCTCAAGCAAATCATAGATTGTTTATTGGAAATGTTCCAAGAAACTGGGGAGAAGAAGATATGAAGAAGGCTGTAAAAAAGACTGGGCCAGGAGTTAATTCGGTGGAATTGCTGAAGGTTTGTGTGCTTGATTTTCTTGTACATGCATACATAGACAACCCAGGCTGATGTTTAATTGTGTAATGATTTTTCTTGATCGCACTTCCTTATCTTCTACAGGACCCACAGAACCCAAGCCGTAATCGTGGATTTGCTTTCATCGAGTATTATAATCATGCATGTGCAGAATACTCCAGAAAAATGATGTCAAGCCCAGAATTCAAGCTAGATGATAATGCTCCAACTGTGAGCTGGGCGGATCCCAAAAATGCAGGATCTTCTGCTGCTTCTCAGGTCCGCTGTATTATCATATTTTGTCCGCTATTTTCTTTAATGGAGCCTTGTGTTGACTATCAGTAAATTTAGTTGATCTGCTTGAAATGCTTTTGCACCTGTCTTGTTGCCTTCTTGGTATTGATACCAAACAGTCTTATTTCTTGGAGGTTATGAGGACCATCCCTTTTCCCCTTGTCACAAGACCAAGCTAAATCAACTTTTCCATCTCTGTTTTTTTTAAAAAAACATTTTTTAAAATTTTGTTTTTAGCATCTTAGGCAATTGCTCGTGCTCAACAGCAAGACAGTGTGGTTACATCTCTCGAATTGTTTATTTTGAGAGGTTTTCAAGTCATGACTGACTTAATACATCTGGTGCAGGTCAAGGCAGTGTATGTCAAGAACTTACCGGAAGATATTAATCAGGATCGTCTAAGGCAGCTGTTTGAGCATCATGGAAAAGTCACAAAAGTAGTTCTGCCACCTGCAAAACCAGGACATGAAAAGAGCAGATTTGGTTTTGTGCATTTTGCAGAGAGGTCAAGTGCCATGAAGGCATTAAAGAACACTGAGAAATATGAAATTGATGGTAATTTTTCCTCAGATCTAGCATATCCTCTCTTTCTTTTACTTATGAATATTCTCTATTAATGACTGTTGCTTCTTTGTTTGGTAGGTCAAGTTTTGGATTGTTCCCTTGCAAAGCCTCAAGCAGATCTGAAGTCTTCTGGAGGGCCAAATTCACAGAAGTCATCCCCACATTCAAGCTTCCCACCTCGTGTTGGTTACAGTTTAGTTGGGAGTTCATATGGTGCTCTTGGTGCAGGATTTGGTGCTGCTGGCTTTGCACAGGTAAGTTGATGTTAAATTGTACTCTCTCTCTCTCGCGCGCGCACGTGCACACACACACACACACACACACTCGGCTCTCTGACACGCAGAATAAGCATATTTATGGTTGTCTGCTATGGTCAATCAAGGAAATATTTGAAGAGTTTGTCAACTTGAATATCTGAGTTATTTCAACCTCTCTTTTTGGTTTGATGCTGAAGAGCTAGTTGCCTTTTCATTCATTTCAAGACAGAAATAAAGATGGTTTACTTTTAATTGGCAGGAATTTGTCCTGCTGATGTCAATTTGCATGATTTTATATTTGCAAAATTTCTCTAAGGATGCTGCAGGGTAGAGTTGGCATAAACAGATTTCTTAATGTTGGTTGTCGGGTGCGACAGAATGGCACATTGTTGACCATTTGTTTGATATTATAAAGAAGTCGATTTGAATGCTGGCTGCAAATTATTACTGATTGTAATTTAGCATGATTATTGTGATTGGCAATATTTGCTTGGAATGTGGAGCCCAATACATGCTTGAATTAATAACAATAAACATAATTTAATTACAACAAGAAAAGACCCAGTGAATTGTATTGACATTAAGCAATGGGTTATCCTCATAAAAAGTATTTTTCCAAATCAAAAATTGCATTTTACATCATCACTCAAAGTGTGTGCTTGACAAGGATCAGTCTGTTCGCTTTGTTATGAGATGTCTAGTGTGCATGTTGAAATTATTACAGACTTTCTGATTAAGTGTATTTGCTCATTGGCATGAAAGACCATGCAGCCAGTCATCTATGGTAGGGGACCGACTCCTGCTGGCATGTCAATGATGCCAATGCTTTTGCCTGATGGAAGGATTGGATATGTCCTGTAAGTATCACTTTTTTATAATTTTCAATCAGTTGCATATCCAACAGGAACCAGTTACATATATTAGCAAGTTAGAACTCTGTATTTTTCTATTCCATTGTTTGATATTAGTTGCGCGTACTTTTCTATTGGCTGGCTGATTATTTGTCATCATCCTTTTGTTTACCTGTTTGTCCAACAACCTCCTTTCATCACTCTGAAATTCTTCGTGTACCTGGAACATTTGGAAATGTACCTTGCTCTATTCTCACGTTGTAATACTAATTACCCTTAAAATATTTCTCAAATGTGTTGTGCTGAGAATTGACCATGATGATTGAGCTTCTTACTATGTTGTGAAAAGATGTCTTACCCGAGTTCCTTGATGCTGCACTTGCCAGATCAGTGATTTTAATGGCGTGCAAATCCTGAATTTGATTCCTGTACTTTTACACTTCTTGCTCTGGCAGAATAATTAGTTGTCAGCCAGAATTTAACATATCCTTATTATTTTGCCTCAGCCAACAGCCTGGAATGCAAATGCACAGCCCCCCACCACAGCCCTGGGGTGGCAGGGGTAGTGGTTCTGGTAGCTCGAGTGGTGGGAGACGTAATGATGGCGGCCGTGGACGCAGCCGATATAACCCATACTAATTTTAGCAGTGGAAATGCGAAGGGGAAGAGGAATTTTTTACTGTTTGACATTGATTACTTGGATGATGAGAAAAACTTTGTAACATCTCAAACAAGCAAGAAAATTAACTTCGTTTAGTGGAAATGGGCCTATATTTTCGAAAACTCCATTTATTTGCGCTTTTTATTTTTTATTTTTATGAAGGGTGGACAATCAGATTTTTGAGCATGTTGGTTCATTATTTGTTTGTGCTTCAGGTCACAGGGTAGTCCTGAGTAGTGTAGGTTGCTTTATGTATACCGACAGCTTATTTATGTCTAGGTACACTGAAAACAGCTTGTAGTACATCATGAATTTTTGGATGAAGCAACGTCATCTCGTTAACCTTGCGTTTCTTCTTCTGCTTGGTTAGGGCAGCTTGTTGCTTCGCTCAGAAAACTCATCCAAATTGTGAGAAAAGTCACATGGCAGGATCACTGGTGATATCAATTACAAAGACGCAGCTAAATAATTTTATTCATCTCGTTTAATCATATGTAGCAGCAGCACTAGGCTCTCTACCTCAAGTTTGATCCTTCGATGAGAAGACAAATTGTATTTTTAGAGCGATGGGTCTGTCATATGTTGAAAATTTGTAGCCCAGGCTAAAAGTTTCGTTACATTTAGAGCTCAAACAATGTCTTATGCCCGATACCAGAGCTAGCGAGAATCCTATATTTCTACCGCCTGTTGCGTTGCTAGTGTGCTATAAAAGCATCCACACCCTTGTTCTCCAAGAGCATCCACGTTTAGCCTTGCTACTGAGGCTCTTTAGCTAGCTATCATATATAAAACCCATAGCATTGTTACTCGTTAAAAGCGCATCTTAACTAGTTAAAAGTCTCGCTATTCTGGTGAATGGTGCATGCTAATATGCTATATAGCGAGCACTGTAGCACTGTCCAATTTGTAGCGGGAGCCAAAAGGGATTTGCGGGAAAGGAAAGAGGAGGGCTTCAGTAATGTTGCATGTGCAGGGAGGAAGAAGAAGAGGATTTAAATTTTAAAATGGCGACAGTACCAGGACAACGGATATGGGAGGTAGTTAAGAAGATTAACTCATTTTTGGTGAGCAGTTTAGGAGGATTTGTGAACCAAGACTCTTCTCTTCGTTTCTCTTTTGCGTCGCTCTTTTTATAAGGTCAGGCTGGCTATCTTTCTCTCCCTTTTTTTACCTCTAAATAGCTAGAACTTGCTTATAATTTGTCTTTGTAATATCAAGATCTTAACTTTTACAAAAAACGCCAATAAAGACCAGAACTTTGAGTCTTAATCACTTGTTTTCACGATTTAGGTCTTCCAGATCAGACTGAAATCCTTTCAAAACTCTAAGAGCATCCACTGTTTTTACTCATTTTAAGATCTGGGTCTTGACCCTTTGTTTGATTTTCCAATCTAGGCATGGGTTCTACCTTTCTGGTAGTTACCCTCACAAATATGGTATTGCTGATACTTTATCAGTGAAAGTGAATTCGACCACTTCTATTGAGACTGAGTTGCCTTTTAGCTATTATAGTTTTCCTTTTTGTAAGCTTTTAGAGGGTGTTAAATATAGTGTTAAAAATCTTGGTGAGGGTTCTAATGGGAGATAGGATTGAGAACTCACCTTATAAGCTAAAGATGTATACCAGTGGTTGAAAGATTTGCTACCGAAAAATGGTTGAAAGATTAGTTTGAGGTTGATACCTTGCTTGTTTCCTGATTAATAAGGTTCCTTGTTTTTCATAATCATGTTTATGATTAATAAGCTTTGCTACAGAATCATGTCCTTGTTTGCTTGATGATCTAGGTAGAGCAACTACATAAGATACACAAGCTATACGGTTCACCATCATATGAATACTGGAAAAAATTAAGTTAAACCACTTTGTTCGTATTCATCAGTGATAGGTGTTTGTATTGTTTCCTGAATTCTGGATGAAATTAAATTAAACTAAACATGATATTGGTTGATCAATGATGGATTTTTTCAGTTCTTTCTATGAGAAGCTCTCTCTACGCCACCAGGGCAATGATTGAGGTAGTTAAAGCTCGTCCAATTTCTTACAGTGTCACTTGCTGTTTGCAAGGTAGGTGCTATGGTTAAGAAGATCCGTCTTTACCAGGTATATATGTAGTCCTAGTGTAGTCTGTTGTTCTATTGTTTCATTGTAATCCTTGCGGGGATTCATTGTTGTGATGTCATTTATCTTGCAGCACATTACAAATCTTGTCATTTATCTTACAGATAAGGTAATTTTGATGTCGTAAATGGAGGTTCACATGCTAATAATGAACTGGCAATGCAGGTAATTTTGATGACAAAGCTAACACATGGTTAAATGGCTTTTCAACCCCAAATTGACTTTGCCTGATTGTTTGATTATAAACTTTGTTGATTGCTCTGAATTTGCTGGCTTTTTTCTAGCTTGTGTTCCTAGATTTGTAAATTTGACATTGAAGAATTTTAAAAGTAATAATTATTAATTTATTAAAAAAAAATTCATGACTTCCTATTTTAGAGAGCATGAATATGAGGTAATTTTCTAGAGAGCTAGCTAAAAAATGAAGAATGAAGAGCATGGACGTGTACGCTTTAAGTCTACCTGTTGAACACTTGGTGTATCAAAATAACAAAAATATCACAAAAAAAAAAAAATAACAATCCGGCATGCCTTCAAAGCTTCATTTTTTTTAAAAAAAACACGACATATGCTACTTCCTCAGATCTTCGCCCTCAAATCGAGAAGTCCAGATCTGAAAATGTTGATAACTGAAAGTGTCGAAACCAAAGAACAAAGCTAACCCATCATTGGCAATTGTTATAGGCATGCCTTCTAAATTGTCAGGGAACCCGCTCTTCTGCCTTTGACTATCCTGGGTTTTGATAGTAATGGTTTTTTAGGGTTTTGATATTTATGGTTTTTGGGTTTTGCTCTTTGGAAAAAATTAGGGATTTCTTGTTTTTATTGCGGAGTGTCTTTAGATTGTTCACTCAAATTTAACCATAGCAATTGTTAAAAATAATTTTTAAAAAATAAAAATAAAATATTATTTTAATATATTTTAACATTAAAAATATTTTAAAAAAATAAGAGATGCATTTCTTAAAAAGTATGTACGTAACGTACGCCCTCTCTTCGATATTTGAGGTGGTATCATGTTTTAAGAATAATTAAATAATAAAAAGATATACGTGTGTGATATGACCGTCTAATATGACGTTTAGGATCTTCACTTCTTCCATTTGAATATGCACAAACACCGATCTCTTAAAACCCTAATTTTTCTCTAAATTGAGACCCTAATAAATGGAAGAACCCTGATTTTTCTCTGAATTGAGGCCCTGATAAATTATTTCCATGAAAGAAAATAAAGACCCGACAAAAAACTGACTGGATTTGTGAGGGCAAAAAAAATAAAATTCTTGGAGAGATTAACTATGGGTTTGGACAAAAATTATGAACTCTTCAATTTCACCTTCTCGACACCCGCCAAGCCCAATGGAAAGCTTCACCATGGTGGATTTGGACTTCTTTACAGAAGATTTTAAAGCTCTTTTTATCCGAGCTTGAAATGATTTCTCTTGTTCATATTGGATCAAAAGAAGAACAACCCTAAGAGTGAACCCATTTTTTCAAAATCGAGAGGACAGAATCCAGCACTTTATGAGCCCTCTCGTCGTTGTATTCGGAAGCTTTTTCAAGCACACAACGAGGCTCACCGTCTCCATGTCGAGCACTAAACCCAAGTGGCTTTGAGGTTTGAAACCAGTAGAAGAATCAGATTTTGATGGCGATAATCAAATCAATAGAAGCAACGGTGTTCATAAGTGTAAAAAACTCGTATCACTTGGTCATTTCCCCCCGGTCAAGAAACAAGAAATAACAAATTTCAAAAATCTCGCGTGCAAAAGTAAATACAATGGTTAGATTTAGAGTTTTAGCTTCCTATCTAGCAAGGTGGAAGAACAAACTATACTATATTTTTGTTAAGAAATTTGTTGAGTTCATAATTTTTAAAAGAATGGAGGCACGAAACTACAACGTAATTCTTCCTAAATAAAACAATAATGAAAGAAAGCTACAGATAAAAGCAATAATTAGGAAAAAGATAGGAGTAAATTGCGTAATAAATTGTGTAAATAAAACAAATTACTAGATCATACATTGTTACATAAATAAAATTTCAGGTAAATATAAAATTCTAATATTATAAAAATTACTTGAAGTAGACAAGGACCATTATCCTTCTAATAATTGTATTTATTCATTATCCAGATCGAGGACAATCTATAATCAAAAGACAATTGATCAAGGCTTGAGAACTGAAGAAGCAGTTACAAAATTTGGATATTCAAATGGGATGAGTGCAGGCTCGGAAAAGGAGGGATTTCCAGAGAAATAACCGAAGACACCAACAGCAACACAAATTCTGTAATGTTCGACTAACACTGCATTCTCAAATCGGTTCCCCTTCTCGGTTCTAATCAATATCTTTAAAGTTACCATGTTTCCAACTTGGTTAAACTACTAAACAACATTAATTAGGTATTCAACTGTACGAGAAATAATAAACATATTTATTTTAAGCACACATTATATGCCTAAGATTGCACAGATGATCATACACAGTGGCCCTTCCGAAGGATCTAAAATTCGGATCCTCAAAGGTCACACTCTAGGGAATGTGGAGTGGATTTCGGTATTCCTCGAGGTTATTCACTCCCCTGTAGTGAAAGAACTTCCTAATATATGCTTCAAGCACACTGCATTTGAGCGGCACCGTATCACAAAGCTTCAAAGACTCTTTAAGTGATGAACAGCTCCATCTTGATGCGCGTGTGGGCACTCTAAACCTGCTCCATGGAACGCTGCAACCACAGTGACACAGAAAAAAACCCAACTAAACATTAAACAATCATGCAGGATCAAGTATCAGGGAGGCAAATACGAAGATGTCTGTAAATGCACCCTTCAAGGCCTTCATTGCTAAAGGGAAACTTTTAGACAGATCCTTGTATCAAATGTTCATGCAAGTGTACAATAGAAGATCCTTGTATCAGAGGTTTCTGCTGGTGTAAAAAGTTGTGCAAATACAATGATAATACTATGGTTGACTTTTCTAAGCTTTCAAACAATGTTTGGTTACTGTCCGGAAAAGAAAAGAGACAATAAAAACGGAGAAGAAGATGGAAAGAGAATTGTGTTGATAATAATGTACAAAAATATATTTTACCTTTAATATATTTCTGTGGAACATTCTTGTTTTAAAAAACTAATTACATATATATTTTTTATAAGTGTTGAAATTAATAATGTTATAATAAATCTAGTTAAACCAGGACTGGCATGACAAGTTGACCCGGAATCAAGTTAACCTGAGGCTTGGACTGGTATGAGTTTAATAAAAAATAAAGGAAGGATTGACACGACCTAACTCTATTAAAAACCTAGATCAATCTAGGATAACACACAAATTAAAAACCCATTGACTTTTTTAAAGAAAACAATTGATCAAAATAGCTTTGATTATTTTTAATTTTTTTTTGTTAATCAAGTTAACCCTCTCGACCCTGTAACTTGAACCTTACCTTAGATCGACTCTTGATTCGAGTTTTAAAACTATGATAATAACATTTTTTCTCCATGCATTGACTTGGATCAACCCGTGTTAACCTTTGCAACCCGTGACCAAATTCTTGCCCTAGTCAACCCCCAAATAGAATTTTAAAACTATAACAATAACAACTTCTATATCTACATTGATCCAGGCTGACTCTCCTGATCTATGACCTAAGCATTGTCATGGATTGACTAACAAATCCATTTTTAAAACTATTATAATAATCACTTTTATTTTTATATCAACCTAGATCTACTTGAGTAGTTGACCAAGGAGTGATCATTTTCGGTTCGGTTCGGTTTTTATTAAAAAAAATAATCAAGCCAAAAAAAAAATTTCGAAAAAAATACCAAAACCGGTTCGAACCAGCCGGTTTCAATTCAGTTTGATTTTTTAGAACAAAAACCGGTTCAAACCGGTTTGGCTCAATTTTTCAATTTTGGCTTAGTTTTGGCTCGATTTTTTTTCGGTTCGGATTTAGGCTTATAAAACTAAATCGGTTGGGTTTTTCAAAATTTTAATCGATTTAATCGGGTTTTTTTCACAGTTCAATTTTTTCGGGGTTTTTTTCCGGTTTTCTCAATTTAATCAGTTTTTTTGCTCACCCCTAAGTTGACTCTTCTGACACTTAGCCCAAACCTTGCCTTGGCTCTACCTATGTGACAAAATTTAAAACTATAATAATAATTATTTTTATCCTTACATTAACCTGGATCAACAATCAACCCGCGTCAACCTTTAAAATTAGTTTTAAAACTATGATAATACCTATTTTTATTTTTACGCTGAATCAGGTCAACCTGGCCCGTGCCTTGACCAGTGTCTCGAATTTTGCCTTGAATCGATCTCAAGTCGAATTTTAAAATTATAATAATAAATATTTTTATCATTGCATGTCTTAGTTGAATAATTTTAAAATTTAAAGTTTTTTATAAAGATATTTTAGAAAAAAATAATAATAAATATTATCTTCGATCCTCTTCGTACCTTCTATTTGAAAATATAAAAAGTCACTTCAAAATTATCCTAGAAACAAATTTATTTTTCTGTTTCTCTTTTCAACTAAATATATTTTTATCTCCACTATCACTGTACTTTCTATCCCAGACAGTAACCATTAGTGTCACTTATAAACAGCATTCCATGCTTTCTTGTATTACATGTCAAAGTTCATAAGAAACACGGTGAGATTCGCTTACAAGCTTCCCGTGGTCATGGTGTTAGCAAATATATGGTGCTGAAACCGTTCTTGATTTTCAATCTTCAATTGGTATATCTTTAGCTTTACATCAGACAAGCATTGAAATTATTTAAGTTCCTTAAAGATAATCACGTTTCCACGAGCTACAACAAATACAAGGAGCAACAGCAGCATTCAATCCTGTGCAAGAAAGAATATAAAGTAATATGAAAAATGGTTAACCAAAGTAGCATACCTGTATAACTTGCACAGACACATCAGGCATCACTGGTAATCTCTTCAAATGAAGGCTGAGAGGTCTTCAGGTGGTTCAATCCAGATATTCTCAAAAGGATCTTGCTCTCCCCAGTCGTAACACTGCTTACAAGGATAGTATCTACAATCATTGAGAGAATAAGATATGCAGCGTTTTCCGAAGAAACGAACTTTAGAGAAGTAGACGCTGTTTCTCATCATTCCAGGGAGGTCAGTTCTTGAATGAGATGACAAGAAACTGGCAAAAAGTGTCAGACCATCAAGGGTTTTCATCTCTCGCCAGACCATCTTCGGCTGATCTAACTTAAATATAATGGGGTTTTCACTACAACAAGTGTAAATAACTAGAATGTCTCCATTATGCTCTGACATAAACTTTCCCTTCCACCAATTTTTTGCAAAAAAATTCTCGGGGCATTTAGGGGGAGGCACAGCAAGAACATTCCAAGTACGCTCCAGTGGGTCAAAAACACCAAGCCAGCCAGTGAGACTTAGACAGTAGAAGAATCCATTGCAGAAAACGATCTTATTCCAAATACTACTCACAAAAGGCAAGCGATTTTGGTAATTAACAGTAACCCACTCAGTTGCCCCTGGATGACAAGTACTGATTGCAACAATTGTGGGACTGACATGCCTAACTGTAAAAACTACACAGGTGTTAGATGTTGGGGCGCAAGAGAAGGCAACTATCTGATATGTCAATTCAAATCTTGGCAGTTTGACAACTTCTTGAGAAAAAGGATCAAAGAAAAACACACGGTTTGTTCTGGGTCTGTATAGCAACAGCCAACCATCTCTAGTGTAGCAAACTCTGGACCCATACAACTCTGGCAACTCAAGAGAATAGGTCTTGCGTTGAGCTGGATCATAGAACTCATACATGTTACCAAATTTTGGAAAATACATAAGCCAGGGTGATTGGTTTACCACTCTGACTGAAATGGCAGCAGTGTTCCATCTTTTGCAGGCAGCTGATGAACGGATATTGTCCTCGAGTGACAAGCGACACAAAATCAGTTCCAGAAGTTCTATAGGAAGGTCAGACCAAGTTTGTGTTTCCAGCTTCGCTTTCTTATTCTTTGTTGTTGTTGTTTTATCATCCACCACTCTCGCAGATAACCTAGGTCAAGGAAAAATTACTTGACTGAGATCAGATAGAATCCTCATTTTCTATTTATAGGGAAGTAAAAAGAGTATAAAATGCAATTTATAACCATTTTTCAGCTTCACTTTTAGGGATAGTAGTGATAGATTGGGACCTTTATTGAAAAGTGGAATCTCTCAAATCAAAAACATTATGGAGTCAACAATCCCAAAAGATCGCTGTCATATAAAGGAATTGATTGCAGCAAGAAAGCATAAATCATAGAATCTTGGTAATTTTCTCCGAGCTCAGTATAGTAAAGGGCAATTGATTTACGAAAAGACCATGACCGTGACCATGACCGTGACCACCAGCTCTATGCTAAGAAAGTATTGAAAGCCATAAAGCCACGATACAGCTCCAAAAATAAATTCAAACAAAGTATCAAAAGACTTTAATTGCATTGCTCAACCAGAAATCAATCAAATAAATAGATAGTGTATAGCCGCCAAATAAAAGAATCAGCACTGATCAAAATCACAAAACCCTATGACACATTATGGCAATTCTAAGAAACCCTCCATGATTAGTCTTCAAATTGACAGTTCTTCAGATTTTCAAAAAACATCATCCATCTGTGAATCACTCTAAAACCAAAGCATCATATTCAAATCACACTGGAATGAAATTATTCAACTTTAAGTCCAATTCTCCACAATCAATCAAAACTACTAAACACAATCTAAAGAAACCAACTTGCATCAGTACAGAACCCCTACAGATAACAATCTCTAAAACCCTAAAATAATTTGATAAGAAACCCTAACAGTAAAGCAATTAAATCACAAATTAAGCTAAAAAAAGAGTAAAGTAACAAACTTTATAGTGTTTTAAGTCAATGGAAGCAAAACCCAACTTACAATTTGACTTTCCTTCGCTTTCTACAAACCATTTCTTCTCTTTCGGTACTGAAGGAGGCGGTTCGGTTTCGAGAGAGAGGGAGAGACAGCAGACAGTGTAGAGAAAAAGAGAAGAAACTTATTTACACAGAAGTGAATGAGGTTGGGTTTACGTGTGAGACAATAATTTAGAAATAACAGAATTTTCACATTCTGCGATAATGATTAACCAATAAGATTTTGCAACGTAAGTGAAAAGGTCACATGAGTATGACGTGGCGAGTTCTCAATGAGTTCTATTTAGAGCGGTGCCTGTTGGTTTGAACACGGAATATTAGTCAATTTCAAAAATGAAACATAATAATTTAGACCATGAGAGAGAAGTCTATGCAAATTGCTACCATTAACAAAAATATAAAAGAGCTCATTATTGTTTCACCTTGAATGCATACAATATAATGACGCTTATGCCCTTTTCAACAAAAAATAAATTAATTTGTTATTGGAATAATACAATTTATTAGTAATTGTTAGAATGATCGGTACAGTATGGTGTTTTCATATTTTTTAAGCATACTAAAAAATAATGAAATTAGCTTTACATGCAAAAAATTAAGTTATAATACAGGTAAAAAATTAGTATTTTAATAAATATAAAATATAATTTTAAAAATAAAAGTGATTGGCATGTGAACAATACCAACACGTTTTATATGACATATGAGATATCTTTTTGCATCCCAAAACCACCTTTCATGGTAGTGTTGGAAGCATTCTGACATTATCTTTCTGATAATATCAGGTTGATTTCAAGACTTTAGATCTAATAAGAAAAGAATCCAAGATTTTGGTAAGTATCTCTTGATCAGATTAACATCTGAACCGAGTTTGATAATTATATGTGAAATAGAAAAAAAATTTAGATAAAAGACCTTTTTTTAAAACCAATTTTATTTAAATCTTTTGAACTTTTTGAATATTTATTTAATTTTATGGCATGAAAAATAAATATTTGAAAGAGTTTAAAGGATTTAATTCTAGAGAAAAAAATGTTTTTTTAGTCAAAATCCTCATTTCTTATTTATGTATATTTTTTTCCTTTTTTAATGAAAAATGTCTTTTTTTAATTAAAAGTATGGTTTTTTAATAAAAGAAACTTAAACTAAATAAATAAATATTCATAAGCATTCTAATAATTTAAATTCACAGGAACAAAAATGTATTTTTTTAGTAAAAAATATCATTTACTTATTTTTTTTATTTTTATGAAAACATGTTTTTTTATTTATTATAAACATGTTTTTAAGTAAAATCTATCATGATTTGAAAAACAAGTTTCAACAAAAAATTTTAAAAATTATGTTTGATAATTTTTATGCACTTGTTTGAAAAGATAAAAGAATAATTCATTTGAGAAAATTATATTAAAAATTCACAATAATAATAATAATAATAATTCTCATTGAATATTCATGTGCTATTTTTTTTAATAAAAAAAATTGTATATCAAATTCATATATAATTGTTCATACAATAATTGAAAATATTACTGTAAAAAAACTCTATTTATTTAAAAGGAATAGCATAATGGAATTTTTTAAATATTATTATAGTTATTTATTTAAATATAATTTTATTTGAAAATATATATAAAAATTAAAAGCCTAGTGAAAGAAACTCATGTTTGCCTAGCTCTGCCAAGTTTGGAAGACTATACCTATGCACCTAGCTTAAAAGAAAATGGCCTTGGCAAACCCCCCCTTGTTTAGGGGGGGGGGGAG
Source organism: Populus alba x Populus glandulosa (assembly GCA_033617975.1). NCBI lineage: Eukaryota > Viridiplantae > Streptophyta > Magnoliopsida > Malpighiales > Salicaceae > Populus > Populus alba x Populus glandulosa. The sequence continues at coordinate 21,670,577 of CM066148.1, forward strand.
TGGGAGCGGATGACACGTTGTTTATTTTTCTAAAAATAGAATGGATGATATGTCATCAACCTGGGTAACTAACATGTCATTTATTTGAACATCTTTTAGTGAATTGAAAATCAAGATACAAGTTTTAGGACTCTCAAAATCTAAATTTTAATTTTTTTTCATTTAAAAAACCCTTATAATATAAACCAAGTTAGGTTTGAAATTTATCCTAAAATGCATATCGACCAGTTTTGCGAGATCAAGAATATCTCACAAACTGTATATTAGATCAAGCTAAAACTTTATAGGGAGATACTAGATACATGGAAATATATTATAGTAAAACTTAAGGTTAGTCATAGTTCAGGAACATATTATTCAAATTGGTCTAAGTTGTTGTCACTGATTTAACAAATTCATCGACAAAATGTTTTTTCTTGGCTATTTTCAGCCCAATCAATCCATGCCCGTAATGAGTTAATTTTGGACATTAAAAGAAGATTAAATGAGGTTTATTTAGACCCTAAACTTGTTCATGGTCTTAGACACCGTTTGGCTCTGCGTTTCAACCTGTGTTTTGTCAAATTTTAATTTTTTTGTTTTGCTAAAATTGAGTGCGGTTTATACTTTTTGGATCGTTTTGATGTGCTGATATCAAAAATAATTTTTTAAAAATAAAAAAACATTATTGGCATGCATTTTGGCACGAAAAGTTATTTGAAAAGCAACTGCTACCACACTGCCAAACACGCTCAGGCTATAAGGGTTCCTAATATGATTTGGATTCATTAAAGAATTAGAATCCTTTCTTTCCTAAAATATATGTGATGATTAGGGTTCTATAAATACTTTAATTGTTGTTGTTATTTATTTCTTTGGGCTCTCTTTAAGTTTTGGCAGCTTAGAGGGAATTTTAACACTTAGTTTTCCATTCTTAAATTATACTTTTAAGTTTGATTAATTAGCTAAGAACCAAGATTTGTTTGGGTTTAATTATTAATTGGTCTTTAGTTATGATCCAAGGTTTGTTTGGGTGCATACTTTTAGGTTTATTAGTATAAGTTTTGGGTCAATATTAAAAGTGGATCAATTTAGCCCACAGTGATAAATTCATTAGGGTTTTTACTTTTAAGAGTATAAATATTTTTTATAAGGATAAAATATTCAAACTTGATAATATTATTACTGTTGAATTTATTCAGCTTGTGTGAGAGGGATTCTTGTATTTTTCCGTTCACTAATAAACTAAATTGATTTATCAAATAATAATTGATTTTGTAGCATCTTCTTTATCTTCTCGTTAGCAAATTGGTATTCGTAGGGTATATATTCTTCTTCCAATAATATTGGTGTCTTGAAATGAGTTTTTATTATATCACACCCTTATCAAACATCTCCAAGTGATATTTATTTCAACATCATTATAACTCAATCTAAGTCTTTTATATATAACTTTTTAGTTATCTTCAAATAGCATGCCTTTAGCAGCATTCAAAAACACAATACTTCCGTTAGTATAAGTGATATTATTATTCATATCAGGAACAATAATACAATTATAATGACATGACATAAACAAGTTTGAAAATATATTTTGTAAAATAAGAATATTCATTTCATCAAAAATAAATTATCTTATAATTCAATGCAAACCCTAATTGATATTACTTTGACTTTAATAATATCAATGAAAACATATATGATTGCATCAATTAAAACTAAATGACATCAATTGAATAAAATGTCTAATTACATAATTTTTACCAAAATTCAACTTAGACTCTAGTTGCTAAAATGTTAACCATAACTTTATTAATAACATCAATTGATTAAAAGTATATCTAATTGCATCAATTAAAATAAAATTTATCTCAGGTCAAAGAATATTATTAAATATGACAAGTAAACCAACAATCAATTTAAATTCTAATTTCTATAATTCAAACCTAATTGATCCCATAAATAACATCAATTATATTAAAAACATATAATTACAACATTTAAAACCCAAATTTATCTTATCATCAATAAAATACCTAATTATCAAACACAACACAAATAATTATAAATCAAAACTTAAAATTTAACAATTTAACAATAATATCCATAAAACTAAAAGACAATTATTAAACCTTGATTTTTTGATGTCTAGATTAGTGTTTCGCCGGTTATAGCGGTGAGGAGGTTGTCACTAGAAACTTGGGTCGGTGATTTGTAGTAAAAAAAACAGCAGAAAGACTCGTGGGGACAAAGGGAGGATAATTATGGTGTTTTGATGGAGGATTGGATGTTGTTTTTGGCAATTGGAAGCTGGTTTTGTTTTGGATTTTTTCGGTTCTTAGGGTTTTTCTATACAGAAGCGGTGACCATAGGAAAAAGAAAGAAGATTATGGCAGTGTTTGGGAACGCGGTTCAACCGGCGTTCCCAAAAAATTTGAAAGTTTTTTTTTTTTGCTAAAATTGACTGCGGTTTGTACTTTTTAGATCGTTTTGATGTGCTGATGTCAAAAATAATTTTTTAAAAAATGAAAAAACATCATTGGAATGCATTTCGGCACGAAAAATTATTTGAAAAGCAACCACTACCACACTGCCAAACACGCTCTATATATTCATCGTAACCGTGATTTTAAATTACACTTTATATTAAAAAGCACGATTCAAAATAGTGATTCTCTTCCAACTATATCATTTCTCAAAACTTTTGCAAACTTTGTCTTTAAAACTTTCTTGTAATTGTCATTTTTCAAAAAAATTCACAAAGAATAAATGATTCCAGTAACAGTGATTCTGTTAGCATTACGCAAAGTGGAAACAGGGGTTAAAAATGTTTGCGGGACAAAATTTCTCTCAGAAACTTGAGTTCTAGGAGCCCCGACAACCATTTTCTTTCTTGTAACGTCTTTCTCATCGGTGAACGAGGCAAGCCACCGAATAACCTACGCCAGCTTTTACACGGATGGCATTTGGATTTCATATCATAGGCACAAATTGGAAGTGAAAAAAATAGCTATCCTAACCATTACAACATTGAATAAAACAAAGCAGCTTCAGGACCAATTGAATTGCAAAGTTACTCTACGGTGATAAAAATGGTGCACAAAACAGAGTGGCATCCGATTCACTTGTTTAACAAAGTAAGATTTAGAGCTTAATGGAGCCATGAATTTCTAAAGAACACATAAAATATAAATACATTAGTAAATTAAGCAACTAATATCCATAAATACAAGAAGTCAATCTGACAAGAGGCCTAAACCCCGCTTTAGTACCTCCAGTATTTCAACAAAGGAACATCATGAAGAAAATCTATGTTCATTCTTGACAAGGTATCACAAGAATTTACCAAACGTAGCCAAAACCTCAAAATCCAAAAATCAAATCAATAGGTTAGATAAAATGCCATACACACCTCATTAAACTCAATCAGCAACAGATAGGGCATTGTATCAGCCCATTCTCATTGCACTCACCACACCTAACCATCTTCTTCTGCATCTCATCCAAAACCTTGCAGCTCCCATTACACTGCACACACATCATAAACCTAACCCCAGCACACCCTTCACATCCTCCGGCAAGCCCTCTCGGGATTCCATCAAACAAAATCTCCAACTTTCCCTCCTCCTCCAACTTTACCACTTGGTCAGCACCGCCAATTAACCTCCCTTTAACAAACACAAGTGGAACTCTGACTTCTTTTGTTCCCATTAGCCTCCTTAATTCCTCCTTAAAACCCGAATCCATGGAAACATCTCTTTCAACAATGTGAATATGATGTGACTCAATAATTGATCTCGCAGTGTTACAATCCTCAAATGTTTTTCGAATTCCTCTCAATGTAGTAGTGTAAATCACGACCTTATTTTCCCCTCCAGGCGGACATTTTTGTTCGAAAGACTGAAGGATAGATTCCAAATCTCGCAAATCCTTTACTTTTTTGGTTCTTGAACTTGGCAAAATTATCCTCTTGATTTGTTCTTCTTCTTCAGATAACTCTTTCTCATACAATGCAACAAGTTCTGGATCAAACAGAGGACTAAAACTCCTCCTCCTCTTCGGCGAAACTCCAGATTCGCTTCTAAAACTTTCTGTTTTATGCCCAACCGGAGACCCTTTCACTGGATAACTCAATCTCAAAACTGCCTTGGACGAATTCCCTGAAGAATTGCCGGCTCTTAAAACTGGTTTAGGGCTAAAATCTGATGATCTCTTTACCTTGTTTTCTTTTCCACCAAAAGTTTTCGCTTTTCTTGGAGACCCAATTTGATTCAGGAACTTCATTGGACTCCTAACATCCAAATCAGCAAACCCACGACGTAAAACCCTTGACTTTGGACTTCTCTTGGTCTGATTTAAAGCAGGTACACCTTCCTCAAGATCCCCCATTAGCTCCCATGTGTTGATAACCTCTGGCTCTTCTTTTGTTGGCGATCTTTGTTGCATTATCTTACTCTCTTCCGCAATTTCTTTGATGGGTTCTTGTTTTTGTTCTTTTTGTGGTGGTTGTTGATTGTTGCAATCAAGTTTGAGAGCACCATAAGTTGAAGAAGTGAGAGAGACCACGTGGTTAACACACCGTCCACCATTGTTGAATTTGATTTCTTGACGGAGTTCTTTCTTGAACAGTTTTGAAGAAACACATCCCATTGCTACTGATTTTGTGGGGTTCGCTCTACTTTGTTTGTTTCTGTCTCTGGTGGTTTCTTCAATCGCTTTGCAGTTTTGAAAGAGATAGTATAAGCAAGGTAGTGGGGGATGTTCTTTCTTTTCTTTAGAACTTAACCGTTACCCTGTGTCTTGTCTGCAACTACGGGCCCAACGGTCGAAATTTTCGAATGTTTTTATTGTTTTGTTAGAAAGCCCTCGTGAGTTTCTGTAATCTCTTTCAGTGTGCATACGTTTCCTATATTTCTTTTTTCTCCCAATTTTTGTAATATGCTTGCAATTAGGTCCTTTTGAAAGTGGCAAAAAATCTTCTTTTTGGCCTATTCGTAATAGATTCTGCGAAACCGGGAAATTTTATGTGTATTAAATTTCCTGACAACGAATCAATGATTCATTACAAACATGATTGTACTTTGCATTTTTTTAGAGTATTTTATTTAAAATAAAGATTTAGTTATTCAATTTCATATTTGTCTTTTATTGTTATTTATTTTCTTATACCCTACTTTAAAAAAAAATTAGTTTCATTTTGGTGCCGTGAATAGGACAATTCTCCTAGCATTTTGTAACTCTCATTGAGATTAAGATTAAGATGGACTCTAAATGAAAATAAATTCAAGCTTAATAGAAAGATGTTTAAAAATATGATAGTAGTTGTGTTTTAAAGTGTTTTATATTTAAAAATATATTAAAATAATATTTTTGTTTATTTTTTAAAAATTAATTTTAATACCAGTACATTAAAACAATTAAAAAAAATAAATTTCAAATAAAAAAAATAAATTTCTAAAAAATATAGTTTCAAACGTATTTTTATTGCCATTAATATGTATTTTTAAAAAAACTAGAATGGTTAAGAGTTATGATTGTTTCATCCCCATTAATATATATTTTTTAATTAAATAAGAGATATATTAGAACATGGGCTACATAATAAGGTAATCTTTTTTATTATTATTACATAATAACCATATAAATTGGAGTTATTGAAACTCGAACTTGCTTTCCTAGATAAGCCACGTCATGAGGCACGCGATCATTAAGTTATCCTTACTTGTGAAAAAACAACTAAAATCAAATATTGGACTTGATATTTTCAATAAACCATGTGGGATCACGAAGGCTAGGCCCAACTCATGAATTGGATGATAGCCCAATAATAATTATGATATAGTTGGTAAACAGTCCACCGGTAAAATGGGTGTCACCCTCCCTTCCCCGAGCTTTAGTTCTTTGAAAAATTATCTTTTTAATTTTTTATTTCAAGATTGTATCGTTCTAAATTATATTTCACTCATAATCTTGTCTTTCTATTAGTTTTTATTTATTTATTTATTTACTGAATGTGTTCTTTTATCTTTCATTTTTACTGAATAAAAATACTATTTAGTACATCAACTACATGAAAATCCCTCCAACTCATGGACGAAAGTCCTACAAAGAAACAAAAAAGTTAATTTTTTTTATTAATATCATTATATTTTTAATCACAAATCAACTGCTCTTGTTTGAAAATTGAACTCGGAAGATCTAGAAACCTTCTACACATATCTTGTCATGAAGCAGCGGGCCTCTTTTTCTTCGCTTCTTCTACTTATATATTATTCTTTAGCCGAGAAAATTCTAAGCACCTGCACCTCTCCATGGGGCCTTTACATTTTGTTTCTTTTATTATTATTATTATTAATATTAGTGTTCGCTAAGCTTATATATACATTGATTAATTTTATTATTTTAAAGTTAACAATTATATAAGTATCTAGTAGTCTTAAAAAAACTCAAACTCGTAATTATTAAATAATAAATCCAAAATCTGATCAGTTGAGCTATCTTCAGAATTTCTTACACTCTATTTCTATTTATGGGTATTTGTTGCTATCACAGATTGATAGTTGATACGCATCCTGTATTGATTGATAATGACCATTGTCCAGCAGCAACTTTAGAAAAAGGTTGGTTTTCTAGAAAAAAATGGAAACCATATTGGCTGAGTCTTCATTTTCTCTAGGTGGGAGCCATTATAAAAGCAGTGCTCTTTTACTTCCATGGCAGATCGCCTTCACTGACGTTTTTCACGACAAAGTAAGCCGAAAGCAGAAGAGTTTAAATTGAGTATTTCATGCGGAAAATGCAGAATTTATATAGCAATAATCACATTTTTCTTTTCTTAAAAAAAAATAATAAACTTGTAAGTACTTGATAAGAGAAGTCTGAGAAATTCTTTTCCAATCCGAAAAAACTAAACTCTCTAGAATTTAATTGAGTCTTGATATATACTAATTATTAAAAACACTATATATACTTGAATATTTAACTCACAAGGATAATGATAAGCTCGAATTATTCTTTAATAATAAGAATTCCAAATACTAATTTAATAAAAAGTTTGATTAACTGATTAAATAAAGATTCTACACATAAATCTAGGAAATCTTTTCCTATCTCAATTAGGAATCCTTCCTCTACCTAAACATAACTAAAAGGCAATAACGTGTTTTGACTTTTCTATTAACTCTCAATCAGACATGTCCTTATATTTAATGTATGTTTAGTATTTTGATATATTATATTTTTTGAAATATATTTTTTATTTAAAAATATATTAAAAAAATTTAAAAAAATATAATAATACTCGATGAGCATATATGTATTGGTATCTCAAATGATGTTTTTTTAAAAATATTTTTTGATTAAAAAATATATCAAAATATTTTTTATATTTTTAATATCAGAACATCAAAACTATTAAAAAAACATTAATTTGATATTTTTAAAAATAAAATACATTATATATATATATATATATATATATAAAAGTTACTACACTCCGAGAAAATATCACCGGCATGTGACTTAACTTGGCTTACTTCCACCGAGATTTAGACTGAGTATATATCAGTATATGAATTGATGATAGGTGAAATAAATATTTTGTTGAACAAGGATTGAAAATTAAAAAATTTAGTTCTTAGGAATATCAACGAATCTATATTTATCCTAATGTTACACTCTAATAAATGTCAAAATTAACATGAGATTGCTAGAAGTATTTTACCTTTATAGTTAAAAAGAAAAGACAAGTTACCCTCACAATTGATCACAACTTTCTTTTTCTATAATGGTATATGCAAATTTATGTAGATTTCAGTCAAAAGCAAATAAAGAGTTACAAAAGTTTAAGAAAAACATGTAAGATAGCAGATAAAAATTATATAAATTTATTCATGAAATCTATCCAAAAAAAGTAAGGACAAAAAAAAATGTTTCATGAACACATCAAAGAAGCCATTAACAATAAATTAGAAAGTTGATAAAAATAAATGTTCGGTAATGTAGTAGCGATTGTTTTTCAAAATATTTTTTACTAAAAAATATATTAAAATATTTTTAACATCAATACATTAAAACTTAAAATATAAAAACTTAATTTTAAATAAAATTTTAATTATTTTAAAAATACAATTTCAACCATATTCCTAACTAATAATAGTAGATGAGAAACTCTGAGAGATATGGTTCAACTAATCAGGTCATGAGTTTTTTCCCCATAAATCATCATTTAGAGTTTCACACACCTCAGAGCCATTAAAAGCTTACCTGGTTGTTAATTTTAAGACCCCGAGAATTAGTTAAGATACAAGTAAGCTAATACAAATACCTATATCTATATATATATATATATATAAATAAGAGTAGATGAAAAGTCACATCCTAGCATGTTTTTTTTTATACCATCCCTTCTCGTTTTCATTGACAAAAGAAGGTCGTTTGCTGTGGATTAGTTGTGTCATCATTGTCTCTGCTTTACTAAAACACAGGAGACATCCAATTCTCTGGACGGAAACAAAGAAAAAACAAAAAAACAAAATATAAAAACAAAAAAAAAGAAGAAAGGATGGATGGTTTCACTTTCATATTAAAAAAAACAACTCCTTGAATCCTAACATGGATCGTCCAGCTGGAATCATTACTCGTGAAAAAAACTTTAGTTGAAAAGAGGTCCATTTTTGTCTGCCTATCCACTTTTTTGGCCGCTATCAATTTAACTATGGCTAATTCTATAACATCATCCTCTTTCTACAATAAGCTTTTCTAGAAGAAAAGTAGTAAATATAATAACAATAAATAAATAACGTTAGTTAAAAATAAATTATAAAAAAATAAAAGATATCAACAATCTAACATTGATTGAAATTAATTAAAAAAAACGAACCATATTTACTTAAATTCAATGAAATTAAATTGTTTTTTTTTTTTTGTAATATTAACTAGAGGTGTTTTTGTTACACCTGATTAGCAAATGATGCTGCTTTAGTTGTATTAGGTGATGGCAGTGAAGTGATGGTAATGGCAAGATGGTGGTTATAATGATTTAATTTTGATATCAAAATGAATATCAATAGATTCAAAAACTTTCGTTTGATACTGATTTTGATTGGTTAAGTGGTAGAAATCTTCTCTATCTTTTTCTTTCTCTATTTATTTATTATTATTTTTTAATTTTTAAGTTTCAAAGATTTTGAACAAGCGAGAGGCAAGTAACTAATTTTTTATTTTTATTTAATTATTTAAAAAAAAACTAAAAAAATTAACAAATTTACTGTTTATCGAAACATTGTTGCACTGTATATGGGAATAATGAATTTATCACTTTATCATTTTTGTTTTTAAAAAAACCTCTTAGCTAGAGGTTGAGGGCATGGTTGTCTTTTCAATAAGGGTATTTTTGTATTTTTACAATTAATCAAGGGCAAAACAAGTATTTACTTTAAAATTGCATAGTAAATTACAATAAACACCCTTACGATTAATGCATTGTCAGGTAAATTTGTATTTTTACTTATAAAGTGCACAGTCAAATAACTAATTTAACCTTACATACAAAATAATTTGGCAAGTTACGAGGGGTGTTTTTGTCTTATCCTTTATATTTGCACATTAAAAATATTTTTTTGCCCTTGTGTTTAAATTTTTTATGGCTTGGATCTGAGGGTATTTTTGGTATTATATTATTGATTTTTTTGTTGATATTGGGTAAAGTGAAGGTTAGTTTTGTATTTTAATAAATTAAAGGTATTTTTCCTTTTCTTTAAGAAATGATAAAACCCTTTCTATCTCACAAATCACAATGCTAATAGTTTAATTTCGTGTTCTTTTATTTGGTGGGTTAAAAATCCATCCCGTAAAAGAAAAATCAATTTATTTACCCCTTTTCTTTTTGTAAAACATTGTTCTATTTCTAATAATAATGATGTAATATATGCATCATCAATACAGGACAATATTCATATTTCTTGTACGTAGGTTAATATATAGTTTGATTTCCATCATATCATCTAAACATAGCGGTTGAAATAAGACTGAGGCAACCGATTCTCATAATTCTTCTTTATGGTAGCATAGTTACACATTTCTTGGGTAAATTACTAAATTTTCTTTCTTTGTTTAACTTTTTTAAAGGATGTTTGAAAATATAGTAGTGAATATTTTTTAAAGTTTTTTTTACTTGAAAATATATTAAAATATTTTTTTATTTTTAAAAAATTAATTTTGATATTAATATATTAAAAAAATTAAAAAAATAATATTTCACCACGTTACTGAACATTTACTTCCTCGAAAATCATGTTCCATGGAAAACACAACTGCAGCTTCATGTCTCGATTTTCTCTCTTGTTTCATCCCCTTCTTCCTGGATCTCAACACCACTATTAATTTCACCGCCGTGCCGTACAAAACCTGCGCGCTTCAGAAATATTAGGGAGTGTATCAGAAGCTTTTATTTATAATAAACGGGAGGAGTGCAGATCAGGACACGCCATAGAAAGAATCACGAGGTTTTGCACGAGATTACTCATGGCTTACGCTGGATATCCCTGCGACCACGTTGTTATAATTGATTGGATACATGGGGACACGTCACATGCCTGTTCTGGAGTCAATTGCCAGAAAGTGAAGGTAATTTGCCCCCAGTCGCACGAGGCATCTTCCTTAAAACAGGGTTTGACACATTTTCATTTTAATTATATACTATACTATTTAATTAATCCATTCTGCAAGTGGTTGTCGCTGCCAAGAATGGTCATTCCCTCAATCTCTACCAAAGATTCAGCTGGTATATATGAAGCCGTGGACCATATAATATATATAGACGTTCCAAGTTGTTGATGGCTGGCCAGGCTAGGTCATTGATTATGCAATCAGTTCATCAAATTAGTTCTGCATTTTTTAATCTTTTCCAAGAACAGTACACAATAAATCATAGACTTTGCATCATTTTCCGTATTTATAGTTTTATAATTTGCGGGGAATAGTTTTCGCCCATAGAGATAAAAATATCCATCTCTCCTACCCTGTCAAAAAAACAAGTTATACGCGCTGGGATCAGGGAATTTATGAGAATTTTATTTTTACATGAATTACGAATGATCATGTGGGCAGCAGGAAAGGCCCCCTCTTATCTCTCCGTTTTTAACTGTGTTTTAGATAGTGTTTTATAAAAATTAGATTTTTTATTTAAAATTAATTTTTTATATTTTAAAATTATTTTGTTGTGTAGATATTAAAAATAATTTTTTAAAAATAAAATAATATTATTTTAATATATTTCAAAAATTACTTTAAAAAACTTTAATTACCTCACTCAAAAACATTCCTTTAAAGTTCTAAATCATAGTAACTTTGCATTAAATATTAAACGAGTTTTATTTGTTTTTTTTTTTAAGAAGAAAGATACTTTTAAAACATACATATTTCTTCAAACTAAGGTACTTCTAAACTTATTTATAAAAACAAGGTGCTTTTTTCCTTTTAAGTACAGAATTAATGTAATAAATTTAAACTACAGCCGCATAAGCATATATGTTGAAAACAAAAGTTTATAGTAATAATAACAGGCGTAGTAAATAAATTTAATTTAAAAATGACTTCGTGTAGGAAATTAAGTTTTAAAACTAACTTAGATTTGGGAACAAAAAAAAAAAAACTCCATCTCACGCTATATTTAATGCAAACAAGATGTTTATGAGCTGAGCGTACATGTTTCTCTCTTGAAATTCAACACACACATTGGTATAAAAAACTACAGCTCAAACAGTGTTTTATAAAATAAAAATTATGTTTTTATATATTTTTTAAATTGTTTTGATATGCTGATATTAAATATAATTTTTTAAAAATAAAAAAATATATTAATATATTTCAAAATAAACAACATTTTAAAATTAATTGTACTTCTCTTTAATTAATTAATATAAGCTATTGTATAATACAGACACTCATTCGTTTAAATTTATCAGGAAAAGAAAAGATGGGAAAGAAGACGTGGGTCGGTTAGATTTTTATCGACTCCATAAGCTTTCAAGTAAAACAAAAATAAATAAATAAATATGGACCCCAAGTAGACAAGTTTTTGTGTTTTTCGTATAGAATATAAAGGGAGCTGATTTATAATATTGTACCGAGGCTGGAACCTCGATGCTCGGTCCATCAAGTATTCAATCATGCATCAACACGGGAAGATAATATTAATAAAATAAATAAACATTATAATTCTAATTATTCAAACCAAATATTCGAGTTGTTCAAGGGACTGGCCTGGATGGAGATGGCAATAATATTGACTTGGGTCTTTACAGGATGAATTGTTCTTTGAAAATTAAACAAATATGAAGGAAGATAATATTAATAAAATTAAACAAATATATATAGTTTGTGTCACAAATTTTAAGGTAAGACCCATATAAAAGACACTAGCTACATCTTGGATGGATCACGAAGCTTATTCATGTATATTCAAGATCCAAATGTAGATTGCCTTTCAAACAAAAATAACTTCCATCGACTTGATATTCGACTCCTAAATACTACATTCATTGAGTATAAATTAATTAAGAGAAAAAAATATAATAAATTATTACAAACTAGATTATAAGGTGAAAATAATTTTATAAAAATTAATTCGAAAATATTATAAAACTCAATAATCGATAAATTTAATATTAAATTACAAAATTTTTAAAAAAATCTAGAACATTTCTTTATTTTTTTATGAAGAGGTGAAAAACAAATTCACCTCTTCTTTTGGTTATTGTTTTTATTTTTTTAATAAAAGCGTTAGTTTCATTGGAGGAAGAAGAAAAAAACTTATCACGTTTTTTACTATAAAAGTACTCGTAACATAAAGAAAGAAACAAAGAAAAAACTTGGTCTTTGTGAGCGGAACAATTAGAAATCCAACTGTATAAAAAACTTGACACGCTAGTCGTAGTATACTTCACAAGAAGAAGAAGAAGAAAATATTAAAAAAAAAAGAGAGAGAGGGAGGGTGGAGAACGGCGGCCTAAAGCCGCTACCCAGATCAACATTTTCCTTCCTTCCTTTCTTATTTAGTAAAAGAAATTTGACAAAACCTAAATTAAAAAGTAAAATGAAGAAAAAAAAAGAGAAGTAGGAAATATGAAAAAGACTGGTGGAAAATAAGGCTTTTTATGGAGACAAAAAAGAGAAGATATATTTATTTTTATATTTTTGTATTAAGAAGATTGATTGATTAATTAGTAGCAGTTTCACTTGCTCCTCTTGATGTATTATTTTCTTAATTGTTTTTTTCTTTTAAAGAAAGAAAGAAAGAAGTTGTTTTATTTATTTATTTCTCTCCCTTGAAAGTTAAAGAAAAGGTTTTGTTTTCCGTAAAACAGACAGAGTGCTTGTTTTCTCATAAAAATACCAGCAGCACCCAGCACCAGTCAACAAGTTGAAACTCTCCCTCCAAAAAACCTCTCTCTCTCTCTCATTGTGCTTCGTCACTTCCTTTATAAAAACCCTCCAGTGTTAATCTCCTCCTCTGTAATTACTCTCTCTCTCTCTCTAAAAATACTGTGAACATACTTTTTTCTTTTTTGTACGGACAATGCCACAGGTGGATCTTGAAACTCTAGTCTCAGCCTGCGCCGGCGGCTCCTGCGACCGCAAAGTCGCATGTGAAACCATCGCCGCCTCCTCCACCACCACCACCAACCATTCCCAACCACCACTGGACTCCTCCGATCTCGCCGAAGCACCACCAGATTTCCCGCCAGAATCCTTCTGGCTTTCCAAAGATGCTGAACTCGACTGGTTCAGCACCAATGCTTACTACGAACGCAAGGATTCCACAAAAGGAAACTCGAACTCCACAAACTTAAACCCGAACATCATCCCCAACCCTAACCCCTCCAACTCACAGCGTTTCTCCAGCTTGCACACTAAAGCGTCAATCATTGGCTTACCAAAGACACAGAAATCAACCTTCGTCGTTGACAAAAACAATCGCCGTAACTGTAAGCCTGGAAACACACGATTGTTTCCTAAACGGTCCGGTTCGACCGGTAAATCGGTGGTTGAACCGTCTTCACCGAAAGTATCTTGTATGGGAAGAGTGAGATCGAAGAAAGATCGTAACCGTAGATTGCGGAAGCAACAGCAAGAACAAAGATCTTTTCAATCAATCGGAAAGAAGGAAAGTACTAAAAGGGACAAGAAGGAAAAAAAAAGTTTCTTTGCCAGTTTTAAAGCCATCTTCAGGTCTAAGAGTAACAATAAAGATATATCACTGAAGAGTGGCAATGTCACGTTGCATGGTGGATCGGTTAGCGAGAGTTACGCGCTTAAGAAATCGAGTGATATTAGGGACCGGTTGCCGGCGAGTGATAGAGACGCGCCACCAAGAAGGAGCGTTGGAATGGAGCCGGTTGTTGGTCTTGGAGGAATGACGAGGTTTGCGTCCGGGAGGAGATCGGAGTCGTGGAGTGTCGAGATTGACGTGGTTTGAACTGATTGGGTCAGGTAAACGGTGAGGTCCAGACAAGAGGGGTTGCGGTCGTGATTGGGTATCTTCTCTGGGGTTTAATTTGAATTACAGTTTAGGATGACTTGGCTTGGTGAATTAACCGTTTCAAACGCGGTAACTACAGTTACTACCTTTCCACGTTTTTTTTAGCCTGTGATGTGATTTTGTGAGAAATTTTATAATGTTTTGGGAGTAATTAGTAGTGTTTTATTAATTATTTTTTGAATATATATATATAAAATTAGGAGAGAAAACTTTTAGTGGAAAATATATTTATGATTGTAGATTTTATCTTTTTCTCTCTTTATTTAAGATATATCTAAAAAATAATTCATAAAATATTACTAATTACTCCCTAAATCCTATAAAATTTTCCTGATTTTACTGCTCTTTTTTTTTCCCCTCCGAAAGGGCTTGTAGATATAAATTGAGTGTAAATTGTTATTATTATAATAATGCAGTTCATGAAGACTATATATCATTGGATAGAGGTTCTTCTGCAAGGATGCTGAAATATAATTTTACATTGCATGTGATTTTATCATTTTCTCGGGGTTAAATGCATGAAATATTAAATTTGATAAATTTCTAATGTAAATATTGTCTGCATTCGAAAGTTTGGTCATCCCCTTCACATGCGCGTGGAACCCACTCATACGGAAAGTAATCACTCATTTGTCTAGTTTGATCGTCTAGATAAAGATTAATTTGGAAGATACATGTCTCAGTTTCTTCTCAAGGTTCTATAAGGGTTTTTAGAGTAAGGCTCGAGAAAATCACCAAGAAGTGTTTTCTTGCTAACAAGGTTAGGGCATGCCTGAATCTTTCGAGGAAAGCTATTGTCAACTATCTAATGGTAGAGTTTAAGAGTTTTAGAAGTAGGATATTTGGGTAACTTGAAAAGTTGGGTCAGTTTGATCTTTGCGTGGTCTCATCTGTTTAGCGATGGTGTTCTCGAACTTACCATTTTCTTAGGTAAACAAGTCGTCGGTGTGTTCAACTTTCTTCACTCTTTAAGCGAGGGAATCCCGCCATTATTGACTTCTGTGGTGTCTGCAAATGCCATTGCTTGAATGGTTTAGAATCTTGACTATACCAAACCATATAAAAAAGAAAATTTAAAAATATTCTGATATATATTCAAGCAAACAAGCCAATCAAAACTCTATACTGTTTCCACCGATTAGTCCAATCTTCTTCTCTGACCTTGCGGGGACAAGCAAATCGACGTGGGATTGCTCAACTAGGGAACTCTTGTCAACGGATCGATCTTGAATCCCTACGAATATGAATTTGAACACAGTTGGCAAATTTGACACATGAGAGCAAACAGGCAAATGCAATTATTTGCTTGGTTTTCCAATCAAATCATGTTGACTTTTCTCGACCAGCCTGTTTTATTCTCTTGCTTCAATTAATTACAAGGTGTGGATCGATAAGACTATTAAATTGCCGGTTTTCTAAGCATAGATTGATTGATTGATGAGTTGGGACAATTTCTGTTGCTTTCAAGTTTCTGGCAATGTCATGAATTTAGGGAGAATTGTACACATCACCAACCATGGTTAGCCTGGAATTAGACTTGAAATCAAGATATTTGTCATCAGCTTTATATGAACTGCTATTTTAGACCACAGCTGTCAAACTGAAATAAAAGCAAGTGCAATTCGGGGTGAAGCTACATCTGCGTACACAGCTGAGATGTCATGGAAATGACCTACGCTGGTAAATTAGCAATAATATTACATACAGAAGCTCGTATGACAGGAAAATAACAATTTGTTTCCAGAAGGAATAATTTTAGTCGGTGAATTCATTATATAGTTCAATCGTTCTTCCATTCAGCGACTGCACAGGCCTTGAATTCTGCTTGTAATCATCACCCAATGGAGCTCTCAGGGCTTCTAGCTGCTCCTTCGATATTGTTCTCACCTGCATATTCGTGTGTCATTATCGTTGTATATATCTGCACTCATACAAATATAGCTATATTTATACATGTGTATATATTACCTTGCCAAGAATGTTCCAGATCACATTTTCAGTGCATGGAGGACTGGTGAAAGAACCAACGTATCTGTAATACTTGCGGGTATTTTTTCGTAAGAGCTTATTGTCCAAGACCCCAACAGGAATACGGGCTTCTTCATTGCCAGCACAAACCTCCTTTGCTAGAGCATCCAGCTTGCCTTTAATCTGCAACCACGAATAGCTTTTATTGGTTAAAATTTTCTCTTGGAGATGTCAGGCCTTCAATCTATCCATGCAGGACAAAATCAGGATCTTAGGAGATTGCCTCGAGAAAACGGAAATTTTACCAGAAATGAACAGGATTGTTTCCGTCAACCAAAGAAATATGTAGTAATTGCTTATTTGGATTCCTGCTACACGTCCTTTGGAAATAACTAAAAAATAGTATACAATGAAAATGTGACGTGAATTCTACGTACCTTGTTGATAAATGGATCAGCATCACCAAGTTCGTAGAGTATTGACACAACAGCGACAGAGCCAGAATCTTTCTTGTGGACTAAATGAAGCTCGGCGGCGTATCTGCAGATCGATAGAGAATGCCAATTGAGTGTCTGTTACTATGAATCAAAGATTGTTTTTATTTTATCTACGGTAATGTACACATGTTTAATGAAGATTGGATTTTTGAAAAAGGTTAAGAAAATAAAGTTTTAAATAGTGCGTGGAAGGGCTGGCCACTTTAAGCAGACAGGGTCAAGGCCATTGGATAGCAATTTGTGAACCTAGAGAGGGAGAGAGGGCATACCGGATTCCGTCAATCTGATGCTCGGAAGGAGAATGCCAGTGCATTTCCTTCAATGTGTAGTTTTGATGATTTACAATCAAGACTCCAGGGTTCCCCTCATAGCTCAGCTGCATTTAGAAAATTCAGCATTCAGAATAATTATTAGCATTATGAAAAGGCAAATGATATATTTCGGACCAGCATATATAAAGTTTTCCAGGAGATCTCTTCAAGCTATTCTTTCTCCATTAGCTCATATCAACCTGACCTACCACAATATATGCCAAAGAGCTGATTACAGCATAGGAATTCCTTAAGATAAAAGTAACAAAGTTATTTCAGGAACAAACCCCAATATTGACGCCATTGTTAACAAGAGTAGCGTTCGCAAGTTTGTAAGCCCTGGTCAAGGGTGTTAAATTTTTGTTTTTCACGGCCTTTTTCTTGATAATGTTGACAGGAGACTGAGTTTCTCCAGACGTGCATGCAGAGAATTTTAGGTCCAAGCTTCCCCAGTTGGCAGGGCCATGTGAACCAGCGTAACTGAATTCTAATGCAGATGCTGCCAAGAAAATCCCAAGAATCAAACTCACTTGTTACATAACAACAGAGAAAGAATAAGTCGTTTATGCTTCTTATTTCTAAGAATGCTCCAAAGAGACAGCAAACGAATTCAGATCATAGAACTTGTCAAAGGAAAACAAATACGTGTTTCAAAAGAAGCATATTTACGTTACCATATATAATTAAAGTCTCATTCATTCTAATGGCAGAAAAACGAAAAAGAAAACACATATGCTTGTTTGTGTGCGTGGGTATGGAAGAAAGAGTACTGCATGCAAGAGAGTCATACCTTGAGTTTGATCTGTAGCACTTGCAGAAGCGACAGCAAGCAACAATGCAATAGCAATGAAGGAGTAGGAGGGTCGAGGAGCCATGCTCTCGTCTCAGAGTAAAACCTTCCCCTTGAAGATGTTTATTAGAAAACTGCGGAACTATCGATTTGAGTTGTTAAATTACAGGCTTAATAAGCAGCTGTACTGGTGCTAAATCTGGAGAGAGCTGGTAAATTTAGCAGTGTTTCTCTCGAAACCCTTGGCACACCTTGTTTTGTATGTCTATGTCTAATTATAGGCGTAGTTGGGTTTGCTCTATCCTTTTTTTTTTTTTTTTTTCTGTGCTTCAATATGTTTAGCTGTTTTCTGCTCTAAAAGAAACCTTCATCCTAAATTAGGGAGCTGACCTAAATCCCTACCATTGGATTTGCACTTTTGATGCAAAGTAGCAGCTTGGTTCTGTTATTGTAAAGTTGAAAACGCAGAAAGCTGGCCTGGTAAAAAATGCAGACCATTGGCTCTTTCTGAGTTTAATCAAACTTAGTGGGATGGCTATACTTAGATAGATATGATCTGCATCTCTGAATTCATGCACTGTTCTTATTGTTGATCAAGATGAAAGAATTGTTTTTAACCATTAAACTGCAAATCGGATAGAACACGCTAAAAATCAAATAATTGAAGTGTTGGTTGAGGTGGTAACTGAGTTTTCTCCCGTATTTTTATCATGGATTTTGACGCAGCAGATTTGACAAGAAAAAAGCAAGCATAAAAAAAGATAGAATTTTGCCTAAAAGGGTGTCAACTAGAACCTTGATTTATATTTTTACTACTGAATATTTTTTTCTAATGTAATCTATCACTTCAAGAGATCTCTAAAACTGTAAATAACCGACCTTTACTAGATAAACAAAAATAAAAATTCTAATAAAAAAGAAAAAATAACAACATAGAAATCCAAAATATAACTAGAAAAATAAAAATTAGCTCAAATAATATTTTTTAAGCCTAAAGGCTTTCCTTATTTTTTTTATTAGACTGGTTATTTAGCATGATCAAGCTTTTTCTTGAACTTAATTTTACTAATTCATAAATAAATATACTAGATTTTCTACACAATCCAATAATAATATATTTATAATTGTTTGGAACCTTCAAACACGCTACATCGGAATTTAGTCTAGACAAAATCTTTTATTGAGAAGAAAAAATAAAATCATGGATGGCAATTTCATGCATGGAATTAAGGTACCAATCAAAGATATGATAAAAGAAATATGATCCCTCTCCCTCATAGCTACTGCTACTGCAGTGCTCAACTTTCTACAAAATTTCTTCCTTAAAGTCTAGAGTATATGCTCAATCTTTGTAGAGATATAATTGAGTATAATTATTGTAGTTTGTTAGTTATTATTTAGGAGTCCACCTAAATATAAAGTTATGTTATTGAAATATCGAAAGGCTTACTGTAGTTGGTTCTTTTGCACAAAGTTAATACCAATAAAATTTTAAAAAAAAATAATTAAATCTTGACAATAATAAAATTTCAGCTTAGTTATATTCTAAAAACTTTAATAAATAATAAATACTCTAAACTAGTTTTGTTTTAAGAATAAATTTTATATGTATATAGTATGTATGTTAGGATTGTATTTCATTCCAAATTTGTTTTTCTTTTGTTTTTTTTCCTCTTTGATTTTCATGAATAACCCTTTAATTTTTAAAATAATCCTTTAATTTGTTTTTTGTTCAAATTTGATCCATTTTCTTCTTATTACTATTTGTTTTATTTGAAATAATTTATAAAATATGATTTTTCTTCAATTATATCCTCCTTCAATTTTATCATCTATCAAATTTGATCATTATTATTTTGATTATTATTTGTTTTATTTGAGATAATTTTTAAAATTAATTTTTTTTACGATTTTATCCTCCATTAGTTTTTATTTCCTATTAGATTTGATTTTCATTCTTTTGATTGCTATTTTTTTTTTTTTTTACTTTAGCAACTTTTTAAAATTGATATTTTTTTTATCCTTCAACATTAAATTGGTCGGGAATTAAGCTTTTTAATTAAGTTCAGGTCTATAATTTCATGGGTTGTGAGTTTAAGAGATTAACATTAGTTGAGAAGATTCGTTTGGATTTGCCTGATCCCCCCCCCCCTTTTTAGCTCTTGTTTTTGTGTATCAATTTCATCTTTCAGCATTTATTTCATTAAAAATTAGGAAATGTTATTTTTTTAATTGTTTTCTATAGGATTCTTTACTAATTTTAAAAATGACCCGGGTTATCTCAAATCTTTTTATTTGTTATTTAAAAAATAGCTTTTTTAAAATAAATTTTATTTTTGAATTAAACTAAATTAATTAATTAAATATAAAAATGCTATGCTCACTTCATGATATTTTGTTTTGTTTATTTTTTAGGCTATCACTTTAATAGCGCGTGCAATCTCTTTCAATAATCATGTAACTTTTCGCAATAATATTAGAATTGTCTCAATAGACTTTTTTTGTTGCTGAGACAATGTTCGTGACGGAACGACAAAGAGTCTTTAACATACTTTTTTTTTCTCCTCTCAAGGATAGTATTGGCAACTCATTTTTTACAGCTAATTATTACTTTTTTTACAGCCCAAATATTTAGTTCAATGCCCTTAACAACATATTCTCCCTAATTGAATTACCTCTTGTTTGTAAATATTGACTTATTGAGTGAACAGTTCTTGTGGAATGGAACATCAGAATTTCACGAAGCGATATTGACAGGAAAAGGTTCTGGACTTTGGAGGCCACTTCATTGAAGCAGCCTTTTCATATCTAAAATGCTGCAATCGTGAAAATTTGTAGTTTAATATATCAGGTGAAAAAGAAAACAACATCCAACAGAAGTTCATCCTAAGTGCAGATTAATCAAAGAGAATCTAGCCAAACCCTCTCTGTCTGGTGCACTCAACTCTGTAGAACCTCAGCAATACACTATGTTATACATTCACTACAATTATACTATAAAAACCTCAAATGCCTGTAGGAAGTTTGCTTATGAACTTGCATATGTTACTTTTAGATATTCCACAATTTCTGCGCTTTCAAACATCTGGACCCCAGTATTTGGATCTTCAATGTAAGGCGCCTGGAAACCATTGTTGTAAAATTGATATCACACTCTAAATAGATAGATGCTGATAATAGGGTGTGTGTTTCTAGTTACTTATAAAATGCACTAACAAATAAATATAAATCACCTGAAAATGTCCAACTTTCTCAAATAGTATCTGTCGTTTTGGGCTACCACGAGCACAGCTAATAATAAAAAACAACAGAAGCCTTATCAGACAAAATGTTCCTGCATGTTACGTGTGTGCGTGCGCATGCGTGTGCGGTGAAATGCTTTCTATTGACAGAAAGGAACAGTGCCTCACTACTAACACGTCTAAAGTATGCCAATTATAGTGGAATTAATGGGAGTGATAATTGTTTGTTAGAAAGAGCACAAAAATAATTAAATGATCTTTTAGAATACACATTTCTTATGGTAATAAGAGCATGAAGATATTTGCTCCCTCTCGATTTCCTCACAATATTTCTGCACGTCCACATTGTAAATGTTTTTCTATAACACACCAAGGATGGAAATGTTTTTAAAAAATCATTTTATTACTAGAACTGATTCAACTGAAAAGCAATGGTATAGATGTGTTTGAAAACATTTGTTTCTAAACCTTATCCCTTGCAAAATTTATTAAAACAGAGAATGAAAACTCACAAAATATTTGCATTTTACATTTAAACGGAAAAAACTTATAGCAAAGCACCTGATGGGAAGAAAAAATATGTGGACTTTACCTTCGAAAAATATGTGGTAATTCTAATTCTACAAGTACTTCTCGAACAATCTTACAGAATGGGGAACCCTGAAATAGAAAGCAAATATCGACAACTTATTTTTCAAAATCAGGAAACAATTAACTCTGTTTCGTTTACATAAAGGCCATTGAAGTCCCAATAGAAAAACAGAAAGGGAAGAGGGTGTCGAAGGAGAAAGAACAGCAAGCGTGCAAGTTGAAGTATCAAAATTGATATGACACTCTACAAACCTCGTATGCCCATAGTTCAATTGGTTTGGGTGGCAGTTTAGATGGAGTATAAGATGACCCCTGCATTAACACAAATGATCATTAAAGACAATCTGCACCATTACATTACTAGTAGAAAACATAAAAATCACGATGAACTAAAATGGAATTGAAGGCAGCATAAAACATAATTTTACAAATTCAAAAGAACAGGAAGAAAGATGAGCTTCATCTAATAATCATGGGAACTATTTACAAACTAAAATTCAACATTATTTACCTTTCCCATACGACCAATCATGGCAAAACCTTCGGTCAGAGTCTGCAAGAACAGAAATCATCAAGAGATATCTTTGAAATTTACATTCTACAAATTAACTAGAGAGTGTAATAGATAAGCAACAGAAATCATCAAGAGATATCTTTGAAATTTACATTCTACAAATTGACTAGAGAGTGTAATATATAAGCAAATTGCTAACCGTTAAAAGACCAAGCGACAGCGTGAAAGGAATACTTCCATCACCTAAATAAGATAATCAAATAGAGAGAATATATAAGATGGTCGGAGAGAGCAGATAGGATAAATTATTATGCTTAAAAAAAAAAAAGCAAATCGTCATTTAAAATTTTAAACCTCTCCTTTAGTCACCTAAAATTGACAAAAGGTATACATGAAATGAAAGAGTACCTAACAAGCCATACTAAATAGGCTTGCTTTGACCAAGATAAGATATGGAATCACAGTTACCAAAATTTTAACAAAATAAATTTAATCTATCTATTAATAAAATGAGCAGTAAAAACAAAACAAAAAGGGCAAACTTATCATGCAAATTGTATTCTATAGTTTTACTTTTTATTCTTTCAGATAACGTGGTTTAGTGATGAGAAAACAATGAAAAGACATGGAAGTAAATTATGAAAGTAGGTCGATGTTGAGAAACACACCATATTTTTGAACCAGATACTTAATTATGTCATCCGATTCATACATTGCAGTTCCAGTATTTGGATCTACCTGCAACCACAAGCAAAATTTTGAGCCTTGGCTTCGACTTAAAGTCACTCCCTTAAGGTATGACTTGCATAAGAGCCACTTGGGCAATGGCCCAAAACCCTCACTTAACAAAAAACCCTAAGAATAAGTAATGTATACTTGTCAATTATGTTTTATGAAATGAAGATTGTCCCCACTTAACAAAAGGCTCCAAGTACGAAATGACGATTGCCCAAGACCCCACTTGTCAGGCATACATACAAAATAAAAATAAAAATAAAATATTTTTTAAATATTTTAAAAGATCTCATTTATAATTTAGCCCAAAACCTCTATTCACCTTAAGCCGGCTTTACCTAAGGATAGAAGGAAAATGACGATATGAAATTCTGTAAGAGTGAAATAGGAAATTGAAATTGCAAGAGACATGATTAGATTATGAAATCAGAACTTGAGAAGACCTAATTCAAGCAAGCATGTGAATGGGGCATTGAATTCTGAAGTCAGGAAGTGTTAAATAGCCTTTACTGTTAACCAATTTTGCTGCCCGGACCAGAATACAAAGAGCCACACATTCCCAACCTGCTCATACCTCAACTATTAATCATATTTCACAAAGCGGATTTGTTTTCGAGTTGTAGTTTAAGTTCTTCAGTGCAATATACACACATTGTTGGCTATTTTTGGAAGTTTTTGGCAGCAAAGCTACTCTTGGCTTCATTTCAGGTTCCTTCATTCTATCTTGTTCGAACAAAGAGACCATTATAATTTATAAATTAACTCTATGATTCACAGATAAAATGGACAACTAACCTGAGTTAAGACTAAATGCCAAAGAACTTCCCTTTGCACGGCCAATACAGATAAAGTTGAAGACCTAGATATATATGTCATCTCCTTTCTAATAGCTAGAACTATAATATAGATTTTATGGTTGGCAGTCAGACAATTGGTGACCATTAGATTCTCATTCTCTGAAAATTAATTGCTCGAAGAAACCAATGATACCTTCTGTTACCATGTTAACAAGGTTCAGGTTGTTGAATGAGATGATAGGGAACTGGACACTGATTCTTTGTGGTTTTACTGTTTAACTTGTAAAACCTGGTTCTTCCAAACATTTATGTCAAGCTATTGTTCTGCTAAACCTATATCTGGTCATTATGTACATGTGGTGACTGGGGAACAATAATAGAAAGAAAAAAGACAAACCATGTAAGGGAACTGCTGTTTTCCACCCATCTGAGCGACCTTGGGACGAAAATTGGGACCATTTTTTGGGCAAGGATAAAACAGAACATCAAGGTCCAACACTGCAACAATTTCTCTAACCTGAACATGTTTGCACAACCGTCAGCTAACATCTTAAGAAAGCCATAGAAGGTAATTTCAGAGACATGTCAGTAATAACAACAATTAGCTAGCAACATATGTAATGGATCAAGGTTCATCATCCATATAGACCTGGGACGAACCAAATTAAACACACCCAAGGTCAGTTAAGTATAACTTGTAACACGGTATTTTTGAATGACATTACCTTCCGACAGAATGGGCAGCTGAAGTTTGCAGGTGGTGCATCAGAATCCATATTTGGAGGGGAAAAGGGGTACAACCATTCAGTATTAATTCATCATAATTGCATGTAAAAGAGTCATAAGTGGAACGAAGAACAAGAGAAAAGACTACAAGGAAACTCACCACCTAGATTCCTTCTACCAACTATATTATGCAGAGAAAAAAAAATGATTTGGAAAGTAATGTACCCTTCAAACTCATATATCTCAATAGGCTTTTCTGGTCGAGGGCCTATTTTTGAGCTCTCTTTCACTTTATAACCTGTGAAAGACAAATATCATATTTACATTTATCAGTAAAATTAATTGTTAAGATAGTGGGTTTGAACAGGAATGCCAAATATGCTTTGACATCAACTTAGGACTTAAAATAAATCCTCCACATTTGTCCTGATCTTTTAACTGGTATAGAAACTTGCACCAGCTATTCAACACAAGTACACTATATCAACTTCATATAGTATGACAACTAAAATTTGGGAAATTTGACACCTACCAGCTACTTCCAGAGAATATTGGTCGGGTGGAATTGCATCCTTGGAAACAAAAGATACAGAATACCTGCCACAGTCCCACGAAGATATAATAAATTCAGGAATCCTCCAAGTGGCTGCCACAAGAACCAACTACATGATAAAGGACATGATAGTTTTCACATATTGTATAAGAATAACATCACTACAGATTAAGATTGGTGGGTTTGATAATCTCTCATTTCTCAGTCTTTTTGGTTTGTCTTTTTTCACATTTAATTTGATAATAAAATACAAAAAATAACTTGCATGCGTCTAAAAGAAGGCAAGGGTGCATCTTCATGTACACTTTGGAAGATGGTACAAAGAAAACGTCAAAAGGTGGAACAACTAAAAAGGAGGAGAATTCAAAAAGATTACACCTGAAGTTTAAGGCTTTTGTAAGAAAATATAATCACCCATTCTGGTACCTCAGCTAGAAGCTTGAGCTTTTAGGTTCCATGGTTTCTATGAAAGCTGTATTTTTAAAGCAATGAATGGTACAGGACTCTCTATAATCAGAAAGCACAAATAAGGAACTCCAAAATCAATTTCATACTATTGGTGCCTTCTAAACCCTCGTCTCTGTAAGTCCAAGCCCAGTCTCAATTCATCCAATCAGGACCTAATTCCCAACTTTTTCCTTCCTATCCCTCGTTCCCTTTCAGTTTTGCTGCCCTTTTAAAATAACATACATTAGTTCATATGAGAATTTGTAACAAGGAGCAAAGCTGTGGGGATGGATTCTAAGTCACTTCACCAACAACACAACTCATTCCCTTTCCCCCCTGCAGGTCCATTTAGCTTTTCTCCTTGATAATTTAGGGTCCGTTGGTAGCCTCCTCATCTTTGCTAATTCACTGCTTTATGTGATAACACCCGTATTGAAATCCCTAATGGATTGCAAGGATGGAAGACAAACGACTTTAAATAATGACCATTATGGTTCCCATCATCAGTCATAGGATTGCCCTCCAAATTTCCTTTTTCTACATTTGTACAAAGAGCCTCGAAAATCTATCTGGAGAAAATTGGGAACCTAAAAGGTCATTATGTCTCCATATAGTTTAAGGAACTCAAGAGTTACTACTATTTGACTTCAATTAACTTGCGGAAACATATTTTGTGCTCCATTGCACAAAAAATAATTTGAATTTCATATGAACTACGTGCAAATTTTAATTTTTACTATTAATGCCACTTAATTTATAGTACATTTGTGTCTGAGTACATTGAAATCTTCAAATCCACGGTAAACTCTACAGCAAAATCGATAACAAAAATCATCTAGCTACAAGATTCCAATTAATCCTGTCAACGTATGAGAAAACCAATATATACATAAAAAAGCAATTAACATAACTAAAAGAAAAGGAGTAAACAAGAGAACTGTTCAGTTTAATTCAACATACCCATTAACAAAAACACCAGTGCCCAACCGGAAAATCAAGGCAAGAGAAGCTCCAACAATATCCCAAACCTTGTCGGGTCTGACTCCAAACCGTTTTGGCTCTGGTGGCTCGAAATTGGGTGGTGCAGTAAAAGAAGTAGAAGTAGAAGTAGAAGTAGATGAAGTCGGGGTCTCTGAGGTAGCTCTAATGGTATGAATTGACTTCTTGGGTGTTTTACGGCTGCCAGGAACTGAATGGAGAAGAGGAAAATTGTGGATGTTAAGTACTCCAGCCATGATTTTCGCTTAAGGGTTTTGGTGAAGAGAAAGAGTGGAGGTGGGATTTAGCGAAATAAGACTGGCTGGTGTGCATTTGTTGTTTCTTGCATTGATGAGTATTTGTCGGTCTTGCTCAATTTTCTGTCCTGTACATGGATACTTGCTTTTCCAGTACTTGACTAATGTGACAGGTAATTCAGTTATGTCCCTCCATCCTTGCTGCTCAATGCTGTTTAGGGTTACAAAGATGATTAATTATGTTTTTTAGAAAATTTTATTATGAATTTATGTATTTTTAAAATATAAAATATAGGAAGATGTGACTTCTCTATCTTTTTATTTTTCTTAATGTTCCATACCGTTACCAAACACCACTAAAAAAATCTTGAGTTGTTTAGTTAACACATGCCAAAAACAAATCTGTCAAAGTTGCATAATTCAGCAAATAATAATAATAATTGAAAAAAAAACAAAAAAAAAACCCACATTGATGGGTTACACTGTTGCATTGGTTATGTTCAATTAAAAAAAAATCTTTAAAAGCAAAACAAATTATAATAAAAAAATAATAATAATCAAAATTGATATAAATACAAACTTAGACACATTTGATTTTTGAAAAGCTAGATGTTAAATACAAGATGAGAAAAGAGAAAAAAAAAAAAACTCACCAGAGCTCGACCACTGCTTTACCATATACATGTGTTTTTCCACAAGAAAAAGGATGTTACAATGCTTTTAATGTAATAAGAAGGCAATGTTCGATAACTGAGGAGTGTTATGCACATTGTCTAAAGAACAAAGGTTCCCACTCACTAGTGCCTGCAATACACGTACCAATTATTTTTTTTAATTATATTTTTATTTGTTAAATTATTGAATTGCATCTTGCTTAAATCGATTATAACTAAAAAAATCATGATGAAAATGATCCTAGACGTTAGTTTTAGTTTTTTTTCTTTTACTAATAATGGAAGTAATTTCATTATATAATCAAAATGTTAAAAGATCAAAAAACCTCTAGACCTTAATTTTTATTTTGTTTCTGTTTTTACGAGTCATTTCACTATGCACTTAAAATATAAAAGATTGACTTGTTCTTGATCGATATGATAATGACAAATTAACCCATGAAAAAGATTATTTTGCCCCTAACAACTAGCAATATTATTTTGTTTTAAAATAATAAAATGATCATTTTACCATGCGAATGTACAATGAAATATAAGTACATGCACAGTAAAACATCGAACCAAATATATATATATTAAAGTTGAAGAGTTAACCATTATTTTCTCTAAACAAACATCAACGAGATAAAAGAAGCTAACCTATTCGCAAATTCCTGGTTTCTCCTTGGAATGAGATCTTGAGAGGCCCTTATCTCTCTCTATTCAGCCCTCTCTCGGCCTGGCGAACCCTTGTGGTTCGGTTTTCTAACATCATTAACCCAGTTCATCGATGGTTTCAATTGCTTCAAGAGTTAGGTTTCGATTTTAGTTAGGCCTTGACTCCGGCCATGAAATTTTATGCTTGTTTGAAAATATAATAGTGATTGTTTTTTAAATAAATTTTTGTATTAAAATATATATTAATGATTTTTTTTTAAAAAAAATTATTTTTAATATTAACATATTAGAATGATTTAAAAATACTAAAAATATATTAATTCGAAGTTAATAAAAAAATAAAAAAATTTAAATATTTTTTAAAATATTTTAAAAATATAAAAATAAACAAAAACATTGTAATAGATGACATAAGTAAATAGTGATGACATTCTCTTCCTGATGTGGGCCACAAGGCTCCACACCCACGTCACAGAATCACGTGTTTTGATTGATTATTATAGAAAAATAATATTACTTTATAATGTGATATTGTATTGCAACAAAATTATCATCTCGAAATCGAATTATAAAATAAAAAATAGGCTGTTTAAATAATAATTTTAGGCACAGTTATTCTAAACAAATTATTCTATAGTAGACATGTCATGTAACATGGGAAAGCTTAAAAAACTACGGGGTCAGATTCCTAGAAAAAAGAGAGCAAATTCAAAATTCTACAACTATTTAGGACTAATATGAATTGTTTGAAAAACATTAAGGGCAATTGCCTCCCTTCCCCTCCTCCTCTTATTGTAACTTCCAAATAAAAACAAATCAATTATCTCTCATAATCTTCTTATTTCTTCTATGCGAAAATTTACTCCCCTACCCCTCCCCGGTGCCCGGTGCCTTATGTGAATAAATCATACTATTGATAAAAAAAATATGTTTCATCCAAATAGGAAATGCATAAATAAAATATGAGAATCTTAACTTAAAAATACATTTTTTTTTTCTAGAATTTAAATCCTTCTAACCCTTTCAAATATTTATTTTATTTTGATGTTTTGAAAACTTATGTGTCCACAAAAGATTTTAAATTTGATGAAAATACCAAAATATCCTCATATATATTATATTATAAATCAACCCAAGTGACATCTTTTCTTCTCTCTCATCGATTAGCTGAAAATCTTCTCACCGAAAAATTAATCTCCCTCTCCTCTAAACCCAAATCAAACAAAAAACCTAGCTTGTAATTGATTTCCCGCATGGGTTTCATCCAGGTTCCAAGCGGCAAAAGCCATTTCTATATCTCTCCATGAAATTCAAGATCTGTATTATACATTTTGGTAATAATAGGTTTGAGGATTGCGCAGGGGGCAGATAAAAAAATAGAGTGTACATGAGTAGAGGTGAGTAAAAAAATTAAAAAACTGATTAAATTAACAAAATTAAAAATAATAATTAAAATATCGAATCGTGAGAAAAACTAATTAAAATTAAAAAAAACTTATTAATTTGATTTAATTTTAATTTTATAAACCTGAAATTCAAAAAACTGAATTTAAACCTTGAAAATTCGAGCTGGGTTTTAGGTCATGGTAAATTTACTATCAAGTCTTCTAAGTAGTGCTTGACTTGTGAAAATAAAGTGTATCAGAGAATACAATGGAAACAAATCATTACAAATTAAGTCTACTGTTTCTTTTCTTTTCTTTTCTTTTCCAAAACGAGAATTTTAAATTTTAATCTCATTGAACACGTCGGGCTTTCTTACCACATAATAAACTCAGTCCACTAACATCTAAGACCCATGTTCTAAGTCTAGTCTATCTAAAATGACAGTTATTTACAGGTGGCATTGTTTCAATGGAGCAACCAGCATAATATATCAACGTACTTATCTCCCAGGTCCAAGATAAGTTTAGCCAAGTAAGAAAATTCTAACTGACGGTGCCGCCCAACCAGTGAGGGCCAAGTGTCACGATCTAGCGTGCCATGTCAGCCCGCCGTGGTAACTCTGACCAAGTCTAGAGGGATGGTGGCGAGAAAAGCAAGCAACCTTTCCATGAGTGCGGCAGAATAATATTTGATAGGTAATTTGGAGAATGAGAAAGGAATGTTCTTTGCTTTATCATTTAGGGTTGTTGAAAGATGGCAAGTTCTGTGCGTGAATCACTGAATTCTTTGCTCGGAGAAGAGATTTTCCATGCTTTTTTGAGAAAGGGACTTTATTCTAATTTAGTTTTGGACTCACGAAGGAGAGATAGAGAGCTCTACGCATAGCAGAAGTCCTCCTGTATCTCCACCTGTGATAACGTACGATCCTCTCAGTGTAATGGAGCTATACTAATGGAGGAGGGCAGGAGTCCATCTTCAAAGAGAAAAGTGCGTGAGGCATGAATCCATTGGGCATCATTGCTTGTTATTTTTCTAACGCGTGACAACGACACCCATAGCATTAAAAATAAAAACTTTCTCCTGCTATATAGCTTAATTAATTAAATTTTAAGTTTAAAATTAATAAGTTTTATAAATTTTAAAATTATTAAAAATTTATATGAACATTAACTTTAAAATTTTAAAAAATAATAATTAAAATACACGTAAACTTACTCAAATACTTATAATTAAAATAAATAAATAAATCATAGCTTCTCACGCATTCATCTGCTAGTTTTCAATACAATATGTTTGTGAGGCCACAACTCTCTTGATTATTATTATGATATCTGAAAGCTTTGTTCACAATTTTTTAATCTTCGAGAGATGCATTCATCAGGCTGACGTAATTGCCGTGTTATGATCCTCTCAAAATGAAGAAAAATACAGAGAAACTGCCAATTTGATTGCCAACATTGGATCTTTATTTTATTTAACTTTTTTTATTTTTTGCGTGATCTTTTTTATTGTTATTTTATATCCGAATGTATTTCATCATATCACATTGTTAGATAATGACGTGGCTAGTTTGTATCGACACGTGGTAAAAAAGGGACAAGTGCCTAATCTTTTATTTTTACCTAATAAGTGATTAACCTTTGATTATTTCTTTTCTTTTCTTACTCCAAAGATATTTTCACCCCTCATCTAGTTCTGTGACAAGAGCTCAAAAATGATATCATTTTCTTCATGCAAGATTTCACGATATTCCCAAACTTCTTGGATTAACATTTAATCCATCAATTTTTTTGTTTTATTATTTTGCACCTAACTTCAAACAATATGTGAAGACTCGTGCAGTCACGACAAAATCATTTTCATTTTTTTTTCTCTCAGTAATTTCTAGTGACTCGCATTTTGCTACGTGTCAGTACAAAACAATCAAGTATCAATCGATACTGTACACGTCAACATTTAACAGGTCTTAAGTGATGAAATTCACTCAAATAGAAAAAAAATAATCAAAGGTTACTAGTTCTAATAGATAAAATAAAATGTTAGACACTCAAACAAAACATAAAACTAAAATGAAAAATTTTAAATAGAAGTGTAGCTCAATTGCTTAAATTTTAGTTTTACTTCTCAGAAATTACTAGTTCGAGTCCCACAAACCTCAGGTCATTAGAGGTTTACATAGTTGTTAACTTCATAAATCATGAGGTTAATCGATGTACGCATAAATTGATCTAGATACGTATATCAATAAAAAAAAATAATCTAAGATGACATAATACATTCAACAAGGAAAAAAAAACAAATATTGGGTACTAAAACTGTAATTTTCTCTAATTTCAAGCAGGCCTATCTTTTACCATGTGTTAATACAAATAGGCAGGTGTCATTAACACCAGCCACATCAACCTTTAACAGTCTAATGTTGACATAAATGCATTCAAATAGAAGAGAAAAAAAAAATCAAATGTTAGTCACTTAAATAGGTAAAATAAAAAATTAAACACTCGAACAAAATAATAATAATAAAAGGCTGGGCACTAAAACTCTAGTTGTTAGATAATACAATCAAAATGATAATTAGAAGAGAAGGGCTAGAGTTTAGTCCTAACATTAGAGCTAAAATAAGATATAATGGTGGCAACACCCTTATATATTTTTTATATGAAGAGAGTGTTTAAGAGTTGATAGTTTTTATAAATATTTTTTTATTTAAAAATATATTAAAATAATATTTTAAAAGAAAATATTTTGACATCAATACATCAAAATAATTTAAAATTTTTAAAAAATAAATTTAAAAAAAAAAACACAATTTGAATTGTGTTCTCCCATACACAGTATAAACACTACTGTTTATGAAGAGTGAAGGAGGTGATTTTTTTTATTGGATTCCTTGGTTAATTATAGGCACTGGTAAACTTAAAGTGATATGTACATGTCAAAATCAGCATATTAATTACAAATTTTATATAAATGGTAGTTTTCAAGTAGATCCATATGCTAAATGACATGAAAAACCATTAATTATTGTTAAAATCCTTTTCTTTGAATTAAAAGTGCAAGGAAAGCATTGAAAATTAAACCGAAGAAGAAGGTTTTAATTGGGTGCATATATTATAAGCTCATGTTGTTTTCACTTCAATACATATCATTGCTATATCATAAATAAAATACATATTATTGCTAGCTCATTAATTATACTTTTTTTTCCTATTATATAAATTATATATTCAATACATACTAAATGAGAAAACGATTAGAATATTAGCATTTATTATTGGTAAAATCTTTTTTTTTTACTTGATCAAACACTTGTTACATAACTATAATGAAGGGGGCTAATTTATATAATCTGTAAAGTATAAATGTCAAAAATTTATAAAACTATAGGGATTAGATTAAATTAAATTAGAAGATGTGCTTCTCTTTGGTTTGGGCTGCTTCTCTTTTTAGTCCCGTAAAAAAAAGATTAATTATTCATATTAAAATTAGAAGATTCATAAGAATTCTAATGAAGATTTTATTTCTGACAACCTGATGATATAAAATTTGATACGTATGAGAGCTCGCGTGGCATTGAATATTCGCCATTCATTACCATCACATGCATGCATTACTATAACATGTCTATGGAACATGCATGTACTGGGCGAGTCGCCATTCCCATGTAAGAACAGCTGCAAGGAAATACCTGCAACTTTGAAGTCTGTCATCCTTCAGGGATAGAACATTATCTCAAAACCCGATGCAAGGGAGAAGATCTATATACATATATGCAATGGATCATCATATCCGCCAACTTTAAGCAAAATCATGTGTTTTCTTTTTCGTTTTGTGATTAAAATAAGTATGATTTGATAGAATTCCATATCTATTTAGCATCTGCAAATATCTTTATATATCATCTTTGATTGCGTGCAAAATTCTCAAATTATG
This sequence comes from Populus alba x Populus glandulosa, assembly GCA_033617975.1. NCBI lineage: Eukaryota > Viridiplantae > Streptophyta > Magnoliopsida > Malpighiales > Salicaceae > Populus > Populus alba x Populus glandulosa. Next base: position 21,704,154 of record CM066148.1, read on the forward strand.
CAGAAAGGCTTTTCCTTAGTTCTTTTAATCTCTCTCTCTCATTAGTTTCATGCATCAAGTACATTTGTTTTTCCTTTTTATTCAGGTTGAAACTGGTTTTTGTCCGTGAGACAGATAATTCAGAGATGCAGGGGAGCATTGATCATATATATAGATTCGAAGTTTTAAAGTATATGATAATCTCAATTGGCCAAGCATATAAACATAGCAGAAGGATATATACCTCCAGTCATAATTAATTGAATTTTCGTAAGCATTTTTTTGTTTAGTCTACGAATCTTTTATATATAACTTAATTTTACATCTTCATGATATAATTTTCATTTAATTTAAAAACTATATGACATATAGAATATTTCAAAGATCGATATTTTTTAAAAACTCTCAGGGAGATGTATGCAGCCCCCTAACCACTTGATGATGAAGGCACCACCCTAGTCATTATCTCTTTGCGTCTGATTTGTTATACTATTGCTTCATTTGCTTGAAAATTCCAAAAGGGGACGCTAATTTTCTATCCATGCTAGTAAAAGGATTGCCAAGAAGCTCGCATGCGTGTGGAAAACATCACCCAGCACTAAGCAACTCTTTTAAAAAACTACTTCTTTATCTCCACGATTCATAGCTTTTATCTAAGGCTCCGTTTGTTTGCAGGAAAGTGAATTCCTTTTGGAAAGTGAATTCCGGGGAAAGTGAATTCCTGGAAAGTGAATTCCGGGAAAGTATTTTCCGATGTTTGGTAGTGTTATGAAAAATGAACTGGAAAACACTTTCCAGTGTTTGGTTATGTCATGGAAAATAAGCTGGAAAATAACTTATTAATATTTTATTTTTCTCAAGTTTATTAAAATAATGAGGAACAAATCTTACAAATTAAAAAGTTGAATGAGAATGAAATTGAAAAAAAAAATATAATTTCATAAATGATCTCAAATAAAACAAATAATAATCAAAATAATAAGGATCAAATCTAAAAAATTAAAAAAAATGAAAAATGAAGAAATTAAAATAATAATAATCAACATTTCATAAATTATTTCAAATAAAATAAGTAACAATCAAAAGAATGAGGATCAAATTTGATAAATAAAAAATTTCAATAAAAAAATGATAAGAAAAAAGCAAATAGCAATTAGAAAAATAAGGAACAAAGTTAATATAAAAATAAAATTTTAAGAGATGAAATTGAAAAATAAATATTCAAAACAAAATATATATAGCAATCAAAAGTTTGAGGATCAAATTTGATATAATTAGCAAATAATGACATTTCTAAATTTTTCACAACTTCCGGAAAGTGTTTTCCCCTCAAATTTTTCAGGAAAACACTTTCCTGAAAACCAAGCCAAGTTTTCCTTTTACTGGAAAGTGTTTTCCATTGATCAACTTTCCTACTGACAAACAAACACAAGAAAGTTTGGAAAGTGCTTTCCTGGAAACCACTTTCCGGAAAACAAACACAGCTAAAAGAAAAACACTTTCCTGAAAACCAAGTCAATTTTTTTTTTTGACTAAAATTGACTGGAAAGTGTTTTCCATTGACCGGAAAGTGTTTTCCGTTGATTAGAAAGTGTTTTCCGCTGACCGGAAATTGTTTTCCGTTGACCAACTTTCCTAATGACAAACAAACACAGGAAAGTTTGGAAAATGGTTTCCCGGAAACAACTTTCCGGTAAACAAACAAGGCCTAAATTAGGTCTCGATCATTTCCTGGCCACCTTCTTTTCTTTTTCTTTTTTCGTTTGATAAAAGTCATCAACAACATTCATCGTCGAAGAGAATTAATTACTACTGGCGGAGATTACAAATTAGAAAACAGCACTAATTGTCCACGCTGGAACATCTTCCATGGACACGATGCTGGGACCCAGCTGCTGGGCTGTCACAGTAACGTACAGGACCGGCGAAAGGCATAATTGAGGACACTAAAGCTGTAGAAATTAACTGGTAAGAAAACCAGCGAAATACCTCTCATAAAACTATTGCTGCAATACTAAAAGGAGGCAATCTTGAGAAGTTCACATAATCTCCCAAATTGACATGAAATCCAGTCATGATACTTATTATTCTTCTTCTTCTTTTCCCAGGGGCAAGTCTGGATTAGACAACAACGGTAGTTCTCTTCCATTCCTGAGTCCTTTCCCGTCCCTCCGTAAATATTTTTGCATTTTATGCTAAAATAAATGAGTCCAACTAGCATAGATGTATTCACTTCAGGAGAGGCATAAGTTTTGCATCGATTCACCTCGACACAAGGAAGTAGCACGTAGTGGCTAGCTAGCTTCTACCAGCGAACCCCGTTAGCCAAATCTTATTGTGCATGTTTTAATTTGATGTCACGGTTGGAAGTAGGGAGAGATAGTCAATGTTGCACAGAACTGCTAGTCAAGTAGAGTTTTAACCAGACCGATCCATGGTGCTCCAGTGGTCAACCACTGGAGTACAAAGAGTTTAAGCGGCCCTACTAGATCCTAGCTAGCCGATCTTCCACTAGTGTAAAAAAATGGAATCTGGTGAGAAACCACTTAATTCGACTCCAAATGCAAGGAATTAGGTCGTGTATTTGCTTATGATCTCATAGACAAAGAAGAGCCCACTCAGTATATCTAGTTTTAGCTGTAATAGAAAGTTGTGTGGTGTACAGTTTAAACACTTCCAACAAAAGAGAGCTAAAGCTCTCATCATGCTTAATATGTACCTTTATGTTATGCTAATTTACCTTTTATGCCCTAGTCTTGTGTTTTCACACTGCTAATCATGCTTTATTTCCAATTAACCAATCAAAATTGACTCCCATGCGCCACTGAACATGAGTCGGCTTTCAGTTTCCAGTTGGGTGGTGATGACCTCAATGAGGAGGTTCTGTTGCAAGTCTTGTTTACACACCAGCAAAATCATCACCGTGGGGTCCAAAGTGAAAGGAATGGTGTTCCTTGTAATATCTTTGAAATCTCAAGGGCATCTTTATAACCATATTCTACTTATATATATACACACACAACGCCAGGTATAATCCCAGCACCATTCATGCAAAGAAATTAAAGCATTGCCAAGAAGCAACTCTCTTCTTTCTCTTCACCAAACAATCAATAGTAGCTGGAGATATATATATCATGGGGAATTGCCTGGTTCTGCAACCAAATGTTATCAAGGTCATGAAACCAGATGGGAAGATCCTTGAATACCAAGCACCCATAAAAGTCCAGCAAGTTCTGTCAGATTTCTCCGGTCATGCAATAGCTGATTCGCTTCAGGCTTTCCAGCATCTTCCGCCGGACACCAACCTACTTGGTGGAGACCACTTGTACTATCTTGTGCCTCTCCAACTGCCATCCCCGCAGGCTAAGAAGAAGAAAGTAAGATTCTCAATTCCAGAGGAGGAGGCCAAAGATGTTCAAGAAAAAACCAGTACTGTGGTGAGAATCAAGCTGGTGATCAGTAAGCAAGAACTGCAGGAGATGCTAAGAAAGGGAGGAGTTTCGGTTGATGATATGGTTTCTCATCTTCAGGGTCAACAGAGAGTGCAGAAGGTCGATATCTCCGGTAGTGATGGTGAACATAAAGGTTGGAAGCCCGAGCTAGAAAGCATACCTGAAAGAAGCCACTAGCTAGCAGTCTTCCAATAAAAATGTAGAACTACTCCCATAATTTTAGTTCTAACATAGGAATAGATACAGTGTATTAGCCCTGCAGAAAGATATTGAAAAGAGTACGATATTTAGCTTGTTTCCTAATCAGAAATGCTTAGTGCTTAATTGTGTGTTTTAAGAAATTAACCTGATCAGGCTATGCATACATCACCCAAAATTATCATCCCACGCAATTAATTAACTCGAATTAGCCTTATAATTGTCGTCTTGCCAAAAGGCATATATACCTACTCTTTTTATTTTTCTTAACCAGTAAAATAGCGTATCTATCAAAATTTGGTGTCATTCAACAGTACAAAACCATACTCTATGATAGTTAGTTGAGGCTTTTGGGTTTAGGTTTTTTTTTTTTTTTTTAATTTTAGTTTTAATATGGTTTCAAAATCTCTTTGACCAAACAGTTCTTCAAGAAATGTGAAGATCCGTGTTAGAAAATAACTAGTATAATACTTGTGCATTGATGTGGGTAAGTCTATAAAACCTGTTTAATCATTTTAATTAATTAAATAAATTTACATAAATGAAATTAAAATGAAGCGATATTGATGGTAGAAGTTTTATAATATGTATTTCATAGTGATTAACACAGGCATGTATCTTATATTTGAGTTAAAATATATCATATGAATATATGTTTGAAATTGGTCGATAAAAAAACACTCGATTATTTATTGATTTTAAAAAAAATTAATTGAAAGAGTCAATAATAAAAAAAATATAAATGAAAAATGACACTGAAAATTAATGTGCTTAATCAATCTATATAGAAGGATGTTTAATTTTAGTCAATGAGTTATTAGAAAATTCACAAAATAATCATTAATTATTGAAAATAATATCTTAAGAAAACAATAAATAATGTAAAAATAAAAGCATAAAAAAAAGGAAGCTTGGTTGGGCTGAGTGCGGCCTAGACATTAAGAATACAAAGGGGGGACTCATGACTCGGTGCCACCTCCACTTTCCAGCGACTGCGTTGGCAGAAAAATCAAGAGGCCACTAGTTTTGGCCCCTCAAATCTAATTTATACATTATTTTTATCTTTAAATACATTAAAATAATCCCAACAACATTTAAAAACTATTTTTAAACTTTAAAACATGTTTCAGTCAATTCTAAAATGACAAGACTCTCTCTCTGTGATTATCTCTTCTCCCTCCACATACAAGGGCATTATATTAGGGCCATTCCTTACAATTCTCGAAATATCAAGAACTAAAGCAAATTAAAATTTATATTAAAAAAATCATTTAATTATTTCTTTTTGGCAAATCCATGTTGTTATTAACAGAAATGAGCGTTTTTATTATAGTGACCCAATCGTGACCCTTTTTTTACAAAATATTTTTCAAGAATCCAAAACAAGAGGTGAAAAACAAAAAAGCAATCTTAAAAATGTGTTTTCGGTCTTTCGCATGCTGTTTTGCAATTTATTTTTTATTGTTGACATCTTTTTTAAAAAAAGTTCAAATAAATATATTTTCAATGTATTTGCGTCCATCTCATATTTCGTGATTATTTTTCTTATCAAATTAATGTTAACATTGTTTTTTAAAAAAAAGGATAAAAAAACCAAAATAAAAAGATAAGTAGACAAGTGGACTAAAATGTAAGAGAAGAGAAATGAGGGATTAAAATAAAATAAAGTTGCTTAGGACCAAGTAATTAAAAAGAAATTGACAAAGTCAAGTGGACTATGTTGTAAAACAAAAAATATGAGGGCCAAAATAAAATTGAGTTACTTTGAGACTAAACAACTGAAAAGAAGGTGACAAAACTCTTTGGCTATAAAGGAGAGTTGAAAGAGAGAAGGGTTTGAGAGAATTTGGAGTGAAAAAAACCTAGCCATCATAGTTCATCTCTCCAATCAAAAAACTCTAACTTTATCTCTCCCACCAAAACCCTAGCCACCATAAAATTTTGAGAGAAATTGAGCTAAAATTTAAGAAAAAATCTACATAAAAAAAACCCTAACATCTTAGCTCTCATCAAAAACCCAAAACCAAACCAAGAAACTTAACCATCTCTTTACATCCCTCGCCAGATTCCAACCACTCAACCATTATACAACTAAAATATACTCCACAACATCCCTGCTAGCATATCAACTCACAATATCTACAAATATAAGATAAAACACCAAAAAAAAAAACCCAAAGTTGTCAGTAGAAAAGACACTAGGCCAGTTGAAACATTTTGGCCATGGATCTCTTTCACTAAAGTGAGGTGACGGACATCTTTACAATCAAGAGAAATAAAGGAAGTGGTGCAGCATGTTGACATAGCACTATTTTGCAACTTTCACCTATTGTCTCAGTCTCATCTAGTCCATATCATCTACTCTAGGAGGCCCATCTCAAATCCTAAAGATATTGTTGTTTGTGATGATTTTGATGAATATTATGATGATTTTGTTTAGATGTGAACAATGTTCAGATTGATTGTATATGTTTGTGGACATTTGAATTTTTATGTTTTTAATTTCTCAATTGATTTGTTTAGTGATGATATTTTGATGTTGGGTTTGTGATTTTATTTTAAGAGAAAATGTTGGAGTAACATATTTTTTAAACTCTTACATTTTTATTGTAATTTTTATTATCCATGGATCAACATATATGATAAATAACTCTTTAATAGAATTTATCCTTAAAAGTTTATCCAAAAATAATAATAATAATTTAAAATATATATATTTCCATTATTGAATTTTAGTCATAATTTTATTATCCATGGATCAACATAGGATAAATAACCTTTCAATGAGACTTATCCTTAAAAGTTGGTCTAAAAATGATAATAGATTTATAAAAAAAAGATATGTTTTTTTAATATTGAATTTTTGTCATACTATTATTATCCATGTATCAATATAGGATAAATAACTCCTTAATGAGATTTAACCTTAGAAGTTTATCTAAAAGTGATACAAAAAGTTATTTTAAAAAATATTTTTTCAATGCATAAATTTTGATTGTGATTTTGTTATTCATGGATCAGCATAGGATAAATAACTTTTTAATGGGATTTATCCTTAAAAGTTTATCTAAAAGCAATAATAAAGACATTTTAAAAAATATATTTTCAATACATGAGTTTTGGTTGTAATTTTATTATCTATGGACCAACATAGAATAGATAACCATTTAATAGGATTTATCCTTAAAAATTGACCTAAAAGCAGTAATAAAGTCATTTTGAAAAATACATCTTCAATACATAAGTTTTGGTTGTAATTTTATTATTCATGGATCATCACAGGATAAATAACTCTTTAATAAAATTTATCCTTAGAAGTTGATTTAAAAGCAATAATATAATCTTTCAGGTTAAAATATTTTTCAAGGCATATTAGATTTTTTTTTCATTAAAAATAAATAATAATACAACTTATCTTAGGAGTGATATATAGGGTGATATATATCTTTCCTAACACATAATCAACCTATTATCTTCATCATTATCATATGTTAGTTAATTTATTTTTTATTTCTATTTTACCCTTATTTTTTTAATTGTCATTTTTTATCTTTTTATGAAATTTATTTTCTTTCCTAATTTTATCTTCATCATTTTTTCATATATGGTACTTCCAATCTAATTACCCGGGTCACAGGTTTAAAAAGTTAACATGGGTTGATATTCTCTTTTTTCTTTTTTGCTTATTTTATTTTCTGGTTTCATTGTTCAAAATTGTTTTTTTAAAAGAAAAAAATTAGCTCTGTGGTTTTCTTCAATTTCTTTTTATATTAGGTTATCTTGATATCATGATCTAGACCACGAGTTTTAATTTGCAGATTAACCCGAGTTGGCTCAACCCTTATTATCCAAGTTACAAATCTATCACGCTACCTCAGATTAATTTGAGCCATGTTTTTGTTTATTTTTTTATCCAATTTCATACTTTCAAAAGTTTTTTTTTCTATTCATCATGATTGTTTTTTTTTAAATATATATATGTTTTTTATTATTGGCTAATTTTTTTATCATCTAATTAAAATAAAATCAATTTATTAAACTTAATCAAGGATATGACACGACTCGTTTGCTTTTCTTATTTGTTTGAAACATGCTTGTGACACTTGGATTATTGTTGTTTTTTCTTATTTTTTTATTCTAATTTATTTTTTATTTTAATTGATACATTTTTAATATATATTTTATTTTATGTTTCAGTTAATATTCCTCATCTATGATTTTTTTTTATTTGGCTTATTTAGTCTTTTTTAATAGAGTTCTTTTTAATTATTTTGTATATAGTTAATTTTTAAATATATTATTCTTATTCATTTATAAGTTTTTTTATGCTTTATACAGATGAAATTGCTTTTTAAAAATAAAAAAAATATTTATTTTTAGATAATATTTTTAATATTAGTAGTTTTATATAATATTTCTTTTTATTTTACTCAATAAAATCTGTGCATCAATTTTTTATATAAAAAAACAAGTAAAAAAAGTCTGCATGTCTTTTTCATTTTTTATTGGGAAAAAAATAATATTGATGATGGTCAAATGCCTAGTATTTCTTATAGGTGATCAGTATTCGAACTTGTACTTGCGTTTGTCTTGCTTGTTTTATAAACCACTCGAGAATTTAATGTTTTGTTTATTTAAACTACAAGTTGAATATTAATTAATATTAAAAAAAAATGCTGAAACTTTATAATTTTGCTACCTTTATCTTTCTTACTTGATTTTATTATTAACTCAAAATACATGGAGAATATATTTAATTATTTATTAACTTTTTTCGATCAATGAGAGCTAGCATGATCATGGTTTTGCGAATGTCATGTTAATTATATTTTATTCTTTTGGGAATTAATCAGTAATTAAATAATTTGTGTGACTATTTCATTTTACAATTTTGGCATACACTTGATTTATAAACAAAATTTGATTTCAAAAACATAAATATTTTTGTAACTAATTTGCTATGCATTTAGATTATTTGATTATAAGAATTTTCAATAATAAATATTAAATATACATTTATTAGAAAATGTTCTTCGTCTCTAAAATCTGAACGCACCACACCCTCCTCCTCATCATTCTATCAAGCTACTCAAATTGAAGGAGGAGCATTTATTTTGAGGCTAGTGAAATGGCAAATTTCCCGATGCTGTCCTTTTTCTGGGTCAAATGATGCAACCTGTCCAAATTTACAGAAGACTGATACAGATGAAACCTGGTTTTTGCAGATTATCTCAACTTCAAACCTTGCCCAGAAAAATCCACTCGGTAGCTTTTAAATCTAACCACTTTTTAGCACATGAATATGTTCTCAAACCAGAACACTCCCATTTCTCTCGAAATGCACTTCAAGTGTTCGATACAATTCCTGACCTGGATGTTGTATCAGCAACAACCATAATTGGTCAGTTTGCTAGGCTGCATCAATACAGAGAAGCAATACAACTCTTCTCTAGAATGCTTTTTTTGAATGTTACGCCCAATGAGTTTACGTTTGGCACTGTCATTCACTCCTCAACCTCACTTGGAGACCTTAACTTAGGGAGGCAATTCCAAGCTTGTGCAATGAAGATGGGCCTTAATTACATGGTCTTTGTGGGCAGTGCAGTCTTAGATTCTTATGCCAAGTTGGGTTCTATTCAAGAAGCTCAAAGAGCTTTTGAGGACATACAACATCCTAATGTTGTTTCTTACACTGCATTGATGCATGGGTACCTCAAGAAAGGGAGGTTTGAAGAGGCATTCGAGCTTTTTAAACAGACGCCGGAGAGAAATATTGTGTCGTGGAATGCGATGATTGGTGGGTTTAGTCAGATGGGACAGAATGAAGAGGCTGTCAATCTTTTTGTTGAGATGATTAGAGAAGGCTTGGTGCCTTGTCAATATACATTTCCTTGTGCTATTATTGCTGCTGCAAATATAGCAGCACTTGAAATGGGCAGAAGTTTTCATGCTTGTGCTATTAAGACAATGGATGAGTTTAGTGTGTTCGTTGGCAATTCTCTAATTAGCTTTTATGCAAAATGTGGAAGCATGGAAGATAGTCTCCGTCTTTTTTATGAACTTCCTGAGAGAACTATCGTCTCTTGGAATGCTGTGATTTGTGGCTTTGCACAGAATGGTAGAGGAGAGAATGCTGTGGACTTCTATGAAAGAATGAGGAACACCGGTCTGAGACCTGATAGTGTCACGCTGCTTGGCCTGTTATGGTCTTGTAATCATGCTGGTCTTGTCGACAAGGGGTATTCGTATTTCAATCGTGCAAGGCTGGAGTACCCCAGTTTGTTAAAACCTAAACATTATGCTTGTATGGTTGATCTACTGTCTCGCTGTGGATGTTTCAAAGAAGCTCAGGAGTTTCTTCGTGACTTGCCTTTCAATCCGGGAATTGGTTTTTGGAAGTCACTGCTTGGAGGCTGCAAGATACATTCAAATACGGAACTGGGGGCATTAGCCGGGAGAAATATCCTAGATTTGGATCCCAAAGATGCATCATCCTATATCATGTTGTCAAATGCTCGCTCTGCTGCTGGTAGATGGCAGGATGCGTCGGTAATTAGGCAAGAGATGCATGAGAGGGGATTGAAGAGAATTCCAGCTTCCAGTTGGATCGAAATCAAAACCAAAGTTGACGTCTTTGTCAACTGTGACATGAGTCATCACCAAAAGGATGGTATTTATAGCGTCTTGAACTTCTTATATTGGGAAATGGACTCAGATTGAGACTTTCGGTTTTTTACACTATCTTTGTGGTTCATTATTGTGAGAAAGCGAGGAGATCAAAAGCGCTTTGAAATTTTTTGAAAGCGATGATATTAAACTGAATGAGCTTTACAAGGAAACAAGTGTGCTCAGAACCGAGACATGGTTTATGCACTATCTTTGTTGATGGAGAGTAACCTAACCCATTATTATTTTGTTGGGATATTGAACTTTATCTTATGTTATTAGATTTAATTTATTTGAATTTATTTATTGATTTGATGTTATTAAGTTGGATCATCTTATTTAGTGAACAAAAAGCTTAATTGCTAGCTGTTTTAAGATTTTACTATTTAAATGTAGTTCTATTTGACATTGCAATGGAATTATGATGATTTGATAAGAAGTTTAAGACTTTTGATTTTTCAACCTCTATTTTTTCTTCTTCTTTTTCTTTCCCGTTATTTTCTTTCTTCTTCATCTAATTTTTAATTTTATTTTTCTTAAATCTTTGTCATGCATTAGCTTTGATATAATAGCACTTTTTTTTTTTTGGCCTTGTAACTAAATGATCCATCACAAAAAAATAAAAAAAAATTCATTTGCAATAAGAATAGATAAGGCCAAACATGCCTTTATCAAACCCTAGCCCCTAACTATTTTCCTTACACCCTTCAACCACCCACTTTATTGGGAAATCATTGTCTAGAGATGAGTGTTAAACCTTCAATCACTAATTGGAATGAATGAAAATCAATGGAACAAAAATCACAAAAGAGAAGTACTTACCTCAATTTATAAAAGCTAAGTTTTTAGATAAATAAAATAATTTTAGGTTAGGAAACATATCTGTCAATAAATAAACAACACAATTTAATTATTATAGAATGAGATGTGTCATAAAAAAGGATGTAGTCATAACTTTGAGAAGGTTTTGTAGAGGTTTAAATGATTATTTAAGAGAGAGGTTGCACTCCAATGTTTTTTCACATTTGACCAAGCATGTATTATAGTGCAAGATTATAAGTTGGTTATGAAGAGTTAATGGAAAAAAATGCCAAGACCCTTACAATATCCTTTTAGTTTTCAATTTAGAAATAATAGTTCTTTGTTAAGTGTTCTACCCTTCATAGACCTAATCCTAGTAGTGTGCTCAGCTTTATAAGGAAGATCAAGGCAAATGAGTTGTCAATAAAATGTTTAGGATAAGTTTAAGGGTTTAGTGTATTAAATATCAAGGTTTTGGTCATATCTTCATCAATTGTATCGCTACACCCATGATCATCCAAAAAAATAAGGATGCAGGTAAAGAGAAAGATTGTGGAAATCAAGTGTGTGAGCCTAATTTTAAGGACTTGAGTGATTCAAACGAGGAGGAGATAAAAAAAAGAAAAAAAAAAGGGCTTAAACACTATGAGTCCAAATGAGTCTAAGAATAACATTAAGGAAGAACTTATTATAAATGCTTTAGTTGTAGATAAAGTTTTTGCTAGTTAAGTCACCTAAATAAAGAGTGTAATATTAGAAAAGTTTCATGATATCAGTCCTTCTAAATCACCTAATTCTTTACTCCTCATGCTTGATGTTTAGCAAGTCATAGGTTTCAAGTGATATTGTGGGCTTCCTAATCCTTTACCTCATATGCACATATAAAAAAAAAAACCAAAGATAATTCTTGTTTACTAGATTGTATTCAAAAAATATTTACTCGGGTTTTGAATAGTATTTGTTGTATTCCTTACCCTCATTCATTTAATGTTTATATCTACAAACATAAAAAGCTTGTAGATCTTCTTCAATATATTTTTATGTTAAGTTGTCTGAGTTAATTGAGTATTTTGTATGTAGAGTTAAAATTTACATGTTGATATCATATAACAAATAAAGTAAGTATTGAACAATAAAAATTTCAAGTTGATATATATATATATATATATATATATATATATATATATATCATGATACATTTAGTATTAGAGATTAATTTATGATACAAATTATACATGAATGATATCTTTTGAAAACTAAATGATGTGCCTTAAACGTGTGCTTCATATAAAAGCTAAGAAACAAATTTTTAAATCTTCTCTAAGATTAAGTTTAGTTTCTTTGTCAGAGAGACTAATCATATTGCTAACAAACATATAATATTTAATAATGGAAGGGCTAAGCATTAAAAAGATTGAAAACGTTTTTTTTTTTTTTTTGAGTTTATGTAATTATTGTTTTCTGGGTGTTCTCTTAACTTTCCACATTGATGGATCTCAAGTGCCACTCGGCCTGATAATAAAATTTCTTTTAACAAAAAGCCACCCAAAACAATCACATGAACTTCGAGTTTCTTGAGTTCATAGGTCCCGAGCTTATCTCATGCATTTTTCTCTATTATGATAAGAATTTCCTGTGTACTTTGGGCTTCATCGTATTGGGATTTGCATTTGATACAGGAATTTAATGCAATTTTCTCAAAACCCCTTCAACAACTCTTGTCATCTGAAACAGAGGTCGATGAAGCTGCCTTTACATCAATAGACAGTATAGGAACTGATATTCGGGTCTATAATTGGCTGGTGAATATATTGTGTTCTATTCTCATGTAGTTCAGCATACGGAGGCTATAATTTGAAGATGGGCATGTTGTTGAACATTAGAGGAAGCCAAGACTACTTTTTGGAAACTAATTTCGGTTTTTCGCTTGTTGAGATGGCATAAGAGCATGAAGGAAGCCATTTCTTTAAATCTATTCTTCAATAACCTGTAATTACGACTTTGCAAATATTTGCAAACTTGGACAATAAAAAAAGACAAAGCAAGACATCATCAAACCATCAACCGAAATTGACCAAATGCAGTGCGTTTTTACGAATATCAAACTGAAATTGCTGGCTCAACTCTGCTCAAGGTTCTTAAATGATTTCTTGGCTTGAACTTCAAATGCTTCAAAACAAAAAAGAGTCATGCAAATGGGAATGGAAACTAATTTAGATTATGCCAATCTTGTTTGCCACGTCCAAAGCATCATAATCTGGTGTCAACCTAACATAAGCTTTCTTTGTCCCATCCGGCCTGAAACAAAACAGAGCAAATATAGTTCAGAAATGAAAGCAAAATGACAAATAAGAACAAGAAACTTATTCAGCATAAACTTCCATAAAAAAATTAACATCAGAGCTAAAACTTGATGATTAAAACAAGCTTTTAGTTTCAGGTAAAGTAAGGCGGTGGCTGTATAATGCACACAGCTTCGAGGCATCAAATTAATTTAGCCGTTGCTAGAAAATGAACTGAAGATACAAAACTAAAAGCCAAATTTGCAAAACGGGCAACGGCTTTCATATAGCTGACTCAATACATATCATTGAAGATCTTCACCTGCATGCCTAAACAAGATGGACTAATCCGTTCGCCAAATTCATCTTTTGATAAATTAATGATGCTAGAATTTATTTAGTTCTCTACGTCAGTCAGCAAAAAGGATATACACCGTAGGATCCTGTAAAATTAGACTAAGAATGGCCGAATTGAGAACATGTAGCCTCTTAGCAGGCAAACCCAACAGGGCCAGGTTGTGAAAATAATCAAGGCACTCGACAGACAGGTCAACTTGTTCAATAATAATATTGCTCCAAATAGGGGATGAGGAGATTAACACCATTGCTACCTGATTAAGGTATTCACTTTCTTGGTCTGAATGTCATACATCTTCTTCACTGCATCCTTAATCTTCTTCTTATCAGCACGAATGTCAACAATGAAAACTAAAGTGTTGTTATCCTCAATCTTCTTCATCGCTGACTCAGTTGTGAGAGGATACTTTAGGATCTGATAATGATCAAGCTTGTTCCTTGGAGTTGCACTAATGCGAGGGTATTTGGGGTTCCTCTCCTTCTTCAATGTCCTGGGGCGATGAAATGTGACCTTAGTTCGTATCTTCTTGGACTTCTTGAAAGCTGGCGCACCTGATTTCAAGGCCTTGGCAGCTTTCTGAGCTTGGGTCTTCGCATCTAGGTAACGAAGAAGTATACCACCATTTCAATTCCACATGTTCATATATAAAGCATTTCATCCTTTCCTATTATTACAAGGCTCATTTATAGTACTCTTAAAACTCTAACACCTAACCATGTCATACTACAAAAATACAGAATACAACCCAAATATATATATCCTCTAGAGCATAGAGAACAAAGTCACTAGCGAACACGAATAAACAGCCTGGTTATTCCCATTACCATGACTTGATCTTTCACAACTTATTATTAGCACCCGAGCCTATGAGAACCACCCCTAAAGATCCTAACAACTACAAAACGAGGTCCATAATGCAAGAAACTTAAAAGAAATCAAAACTAAAAACAGCTAAAACAGAGAGCCAAGTGAATATAACAAACATATTGCTGAAAATGAAGATATCGCATGAACATACCTTTAGGAGCCATTGCAGGGCAGGAGAAAGGCCACTCGCAAAATTGCTGTTAGTTAGGGTTCTAAAGTTCCAGATGGATTACACAATTATACACAGAGCAGTCACACGTATCTAGGCCCGTGAGAGCATAGAGACAAGCCCAGGTTTACATCTGGGCCCAAACTTATAATTATGACAAGTACTAAAATGCCCAGGGCTTTTTTTTTTCTTGTATTTTTTTTATTTTATTTGCATTCTTTTATAGAACAACTAATTCAGGATATTTTTTTTCAAAATTTGTTAAGGATTGAAAATATTCTATGATGAGACACCAAAGTAAATAATATAAAGAAACATAATGTCCAATCTAATAGTTAGATGCACATTTCATTTTAGTCTTAGATTTTGTTTTTCTTATTTTTTTAGTAGAGAAAGTTGTTGATTAAAACTGACAATAAAAAAAATATATCTTAATATCAACATGTTACTTTTAATGAGGGGGTTTTATTAAGATGTTATTTGGTCTTCATCATCACTAGAAAAGTAGATCTTGCCTCTAAAAGATTTAAAAAACGACGTTGAATTTCAGTTTTTACATTTAATATTTATATGTTTTTGGGCTACAAATGGATTTATTTGGATTTATATGTGTTTTGAGGTTAAAAATGTGGGTTTTCGATACAAGGATTCATTTTCCTTTTTTTCATTTTTTTGGTGGTCAAAATCTACATTTATATCTGGTTAATGATATGCCATTTATTATTTTTAAAAAATAAAGATTTTGTAAAACACATGGAACAATCACTGTGGCACTTCTTTTTGTTCTTGTTTTTTTTTTAATTACATTCTTTTATCAACCAGTTGAAGAATAATTTATCATAATTTGTCAAGGATTGAAAATATTCTATGATGGAGGACTAAAGTGAACAATATACATAAACATAATGGCCAATCAATATATTAAGAAGCAAATTTTATTTTGATATAAATTTTTATTTTTCTCATTTTTCATTCTCTAATAGAAAGATAGAAAAAAAATATCGTATTTCGATTAAAGAAAGAGTTTTTTATTAGAATTAATTTCATTCATGAAAAAGGTTAATCTTAATGCTGCATTAATGAGTAACTTTTTGAGATGGAAGTTTTATCGGGACTTTATCATGTCCATGAAAGTAGATTCAGTATAAAAAAGATTTTGAAAATCGAGCTGTGTTTTGGTTTTTATATTGATTTTTTAGGTTTTTTTTCGATAAAAAAAAATGGTTTTATGTGATGTTTCTATGTTGTTTTTTTTTAAAAAAATGGTTGAAAAAATAGGTTTTAGAATAAAAAATTTATCTTACCTGTTTTTCTGCCACCACGGTAGTGGTTGGAATCTAAATTTAGACCTGGTAGACAACTTTTATCTTTTTTTATATATATATATATAATAATTTATTTAAATAAAAAATGTGTTCCACATAAGTGTGTGATCATGTGGTTAAATTTATTATTTTTAAATATATTGGGCAGGTTTTTGTGAGTAAATTATTTTGAAATGCTTGATTTAATAAAATAAAATTTTATTTTATTGATTAAAAATATTATAACTTTAGGTGTTAGGTTTTAAACTAAAACAAAAAATTCAGCCTTTTTTTTAAGTTGTACATTATGCCTGCTTTCAGTTATCCCAATACTCAAAGTTTTTAGTTATTTTTTTTTAAAAAAATTTAATATTAAAATTTTGTTATTTTATTATTTAATATTTATTTATTTTTTAATTAGTCTTTATATTTTATAACTAAATTAAAAAAATATTATTGAATTTAGTAGAGTATATGATGATAGCAGGTTTAACAAATTAAGTTAGATTCCTAAAATTCTTTTATATTTAACAAAATTTTGGATGAAGCACGAGAAATAACCTGGTATAATCTAAACACGCGTGGAGAGAAGCCCAAGTTAACATCTAGGCCCAAAATCTAAACCATACACGCGTCGAGAGAACCCACAGGGTGGTGGTCCTGGGAGGTGAAACAATTATAGAAAGACGGAACGCTCCATACTGGGACCCACCTATTAACTCTAGTTAGAAACTTAGCAGGCCAATTGGGTTAACTTTACATGGCTGTACATAACCTTGGTTAAATTTAAGCCTTCCTCGGGTTTAGCTTCCGAAAAGATCGATCTCTCTTGCTCGTCCTCCTATTCAAGATTGTACTTTTTAGGGTTTCAAAAAAAAAAAATCCCCAAATTTTCTCTTTCAAAATTTACAAGTTTTCAATAATTCAGATTCAAATTGAGTGATGGATTCATTGATTACATGTTTAAATAAAGAGGATTAAGAGAGAAATGGAAACGCAGAGAATAACAGAGTTTCCACATAAAAACATGGATAAGCGTCCTAGGAAACGACAACGTTTAACATGGGGCGTACCTCCTCCTCTCTTAGCACCTCCAAAGGTAGGTTTTGATCTTCTCTAAAATCTAAGAAATCAGAAACTTTCAATTTTAATTTTGATTTTAATTTTTTATTGCAGCAGGTGATTCCTGGGATGTTTTGTGGGTATGGGTTTTACAATGGGAATGGTTCACCTCCTTGGAGACCTGATGATAAAGATGGACATTATGTTTACGCCATTGGAGAGAATTTGACTCCGCGCTGTAAGTCCCCGTTAAAATTTCTGTATCAAATAGCTTCAAAACCTTATTTTTATTGGGGGCTGATATTTTCTTTCCTTACTTAATTTGCTTTTGATATTATTTAAGGTTTGATTTAATTGGATCATTTTTTTTTTTTTTGGTAAGGAGGATTCCAAAAGTGCCATTTCTAAGCACCTCGTATTTTTAACTGGTTATTCTGAGAAACTGTAAAGTTTAATATATTGGTTCTGATCATATTTTCTTTGCTGATACTGTCTTTTTTTCCCCTTTAATCTTGCAGACAGGATTCTTAGCAAGATGGGTGAAGGTTAGTACTTTTTTGGGTTTTGATTTTGTCATATGTATCCCTTTTATATGAATTTGTGATCTATAATTTGAGAAGTTATTTCTATCGTTTTCTTACTCTCATCTCCTGATTGCTTTCATGCAGGAACTTTTGGGCAGGTCTTGGAATGTTTTGATAATGAAAAGAAAGAAGGAGTGGCAATCAAAATTGTCCGCTCCATACACAAGTATCGCGAAGCTGCAATGATTGAAATTGATGTCCTGCAGAGGCTGGCTAGGCATGATTTTGGTAGCACACGGTAAGGCTTTGCATTTTCTTTTTTCTACCCTTGTTCATTCTAGAAGTTTGAAGTGATTTTAGTATAAGTGGTTTTATTCTTTGCAGTTGTGTACAAATACGGAATTGGTTTGACTATCGTAATCATGTTTGTATTGTAAGTATTTGTCAGTATTTCTGATTTGATTAATTTGAGAGCAATAAATGCTCCTGCATGCCTAAATGCTCTGTGAGTTAGCTTGCGGATGAATTTAAATGATTTCAACAGGTATTTGAGAAGCTTGGACCAAGCTTATATGATTTTCTCCGCAAAAACAGCTATCGATCATTTCCCATTGATCTTGTCCGGGAGCTTGGCAGACAACTTTTGGAGTCTGTTGCATGTGTGTGGACAATTCTTGTACCATTTTTATCTATATTTTATATAAACTCGATGCTCAGATGCTCTTAATTGGAAACAAAATATAACCATATATTCTAACTTCTTTTTTCCATTTTCTTATTTTCTTGAACCCCAAAGTAAATATTGTTTGGATTAGCATGGAGTTGGTTGCTAATAGAGATGGTATTTTTAGTTTGCTCATTAGTTTGTTACCTTTGCAGTTATGCATGATTTACGTCTGATTCACACTGACTTGAAGCCTGAAAATATTCTACTTGTTTCCTCTGAGTACATCAAAGTGCCAGATTACAAGGTAATGTTTCAAGGTTTGGTTTAATGTTTTTTTTTTCCTTTCTTTTTTGTATTGCATTGATTTTGTCATGACTTTGAACTTGTAACTGCAAGTTTAAGAGTGTAAATGAACTGGAATTTGGAACACAACTGAAGCTTCTCTTAGCCAAATAAAAGAACTTGTCTTCTTTCTTTTTTTTCTTGCATGTTCATTTTTACACCTGAACCTGTTAATGTACTTTAAAATTCTGACTTGATTCTTTATCTAAGCAACATTGTTGTTAGAACATTTCGTACCATGCGCCATGCATTGTTAATATATGTTACTCCTGTCTAACATCACATGCTAATCATATAACATACTTGCAATTTGAAATTTTTCCTTATATTCATGATAACTGCCAGGAGATACATTACAATGGAGCTTTCTCTTATTTGCACATCCCAACCCAAGCCATGATTGAATTGTGTGTTTTTCTCTTTTCCCCTTGTTGTTGATAGACTGATGATTTTTTTTCTTCTCTTTCATGTGATTTAGTTTCTTTCACGGTCCACAAAAGATGGTTCCTACTTCAAGAATCTTCCCAAGTCAAGTGCTATTAAGCTCATTGATTTTGGAAGTACTACATTTGACCATCAGGATCACAACTATGTGGTGTCAACACGGCATTATCGTGCACCAGAGGTTATTTTAGGTAATCACTAAAACTATTGTTGCACTGATGTTTTGAATTTTGATGCTTGTCGTCAAATGACATTCCATGGCACATGTTTTCTTCAGGTCTTGGGTGGAACTATCCCTGTGATATATGGAGTGTGGGCTGCATACTTGTTGAATTATGTTCTGTAAGTAACATTAGTTTTGTATTCTCTCCCCTTGATTACATTTTCCCGTGTTGCTGAATAATTGTTCTGGTTCTTATTGGCCAGAAAGGGTTTCAAGTGAAAGGTTAAGTATGACAGGCTGCAGTGGATCGGAACTGCCTGAGAAAATAAAATTTTTCTTATATGAATTGTTAACATTCTCTTTGTTTGATGCATTTCTAGTAGCCAAATATTATTTGCCAAGTTTTTTATTAAGGCATGTTTGGCCTGGGGTGATTTTGTGTTCTCAGATGGACTACTTTGGGACATAGGACATCCATAAAGAGTGTAATTTAATATCGCATACTTGAAGGAAGCTAATTTATGTTTTATGTTATTTTGGTTTGTCTATGACTAGGGTGAGGCCCTTTTTCAAACTCATGAGAACTTGGAACATCTTGCCATGATGGAGAGGGTTTTAGGACCACTGCCACAACACATGGCGATCAGGGCTGAGTAAGAGAATTTGCTGTAGTTGCTCTATTTGTTTGTTCCCATCTTTCCATGTGGATGAATTACTTACTTTGTGCCCGATCTTGTTGCAGTCGACGAGCTGAGAAATATTTCAGGAGAGGTGTGCGATTGGATTGGCCTGAGGGTGCAACTTCAAGAGAAAGCATGAGAGCAGTTACGAAGTTGCCTCGTCTGCCAGTAATTTTTCAGAATCCATCTCAATTAGTTTACTTGTAAAATAACCTGCTGCCTGCCTATACTTGTGCTGAAAAAGTACCTGGGAATTTCAGTAGTGATAAATGGTAATCCACAAAGAGAGGTCTTGAAAAGCATGGTTGAAAAGAGCTGGTTGCATTTCTTAAATTTTTGAGAGTATCTTCCAAAATTCATCTCACTCAATTCCCAGAATAGCTGACAAGCGTATCTTTGAAATCACTATTTCTTGCCTTGCTTCATTCTCTGTTGAAAGAAACCACTTCACGTTCATTCGCTTAAAAAAAGTAACCTCAATAAGATTTTACTCTTTTCCTATGTGGAAACTTTGGGTATGGCTTTGTTTTCTGATCCTGTTATAACATGCCCTTTGATGTCTGCCGGCGACCTCTATTTGTATTTGTACCTGATTTTCTCCGCTCCCCCCCTTTCTTTTAATTTCTCACTTCATGCAATTGCAAATTTATGTACTGTTTTGAATTTCTTTGGCAGAACATAATAATGCAGCACGTGGATCATTCTGCTGGTGATTTAATTGATCTCTTGCAAGGACTCCTAAGATATGACCCGGCAGAGCGGCTCAAAGCCAGGGAAGCGTTGAGGCACCCATTCTTCTCAAGAGATCTTAGAAGATATGGCTATCCCGTGTAATCGGGATTCTCCCCTCTTCATTTTGACGAGCTTTGAGCCACCATATAAACAAAGAGAACATGCAGCGATTGGCGTTGACTGGCATCATATGATGTCAGGTTAAATGTACCCTTGTTCCATATAGTAAAGTGTATTCTCATTCCCTACAGTGCCCATTTGCCTTTTAGTTTTTGGGTTTCTGATCCAAATTGTTTGGGTACCAACAACCCACTAAATTATTTCTACTTTGTTTTGTGAAGTTGAAGAAAAATCAAAATTTATTATTCTATGTCTCAGATTTGGTTCATCATCTTGATTTCTTGCCTTTAAATTTTGGTGCCTGTGGCAAAGCAATCGGATTGGCTTTTGGTGCCTGTGAACCCGATGAATTATGTGCAGTAAAAATTAATTAGCATCTTATCTTCTCAAGCATATCAACATTGCTTTGGTGATGTCGCTGTGAGCTTAGAGTAAACAATAAATGTCATAATCGCGTATTAGCTGTAATTGCACAAGAGCACGCATTATCTGTAACGCATTTAGATGAAATAATTAGTATTGCAAACTGTAGTGCTCTAAATATTCTAATGTTTTTACTAAAATAAAACTATAAAGAAAGTAAAGGTCGGAGACTCTATAATGTGACCCACGACCTCCTCAGTCCTCAGGTTAGTAGTTGAAAGTTGAAACGGTGGGGCATGGGAGGTTTTGCCTTCTTTTGCAGATATGATGTGCTTTCACGGCTTCGTGTGAATATCGTCTACCCTCTCTCTGTCTCTCTCTCTCTCTCAGTGTACTGAACTTGACACTGCAGAAGGTTATTCAAAGAGAGGTTTGGCACATTTTTACAGCGGTGAGCTACCTTGTTATAAATGGATTCCAAGCAAATGAATATCAGATCCACGATTCCTAGCTAAAAATTACATTAAATAGACGGGCACAGTTTCACCATCACTGAGCTTAATTAGAAAGCGACCGCTCAAAGGGAAAGAATAAAATCCAAAAATCCATGAAGTAAAATTCCTAACCATTGCATTCGTTTTGTAAATATGAACTTACCTTCTTGGTAAATAAACCAAAAAAACTCCACATGAAAAACATCAAATTCGAAGGGCTTAGCTTAATGGTGAAAAGGAGCTCCACCAAAATACAACTTCTTGTAAAATCCTTACACGCTAACATGGGTAGCTTATCAATTCAGTGTATGTTTGGTGTTGTGATTCAATTTTTATTTTAAAAGTATTTTTAATTTAAAGATAAATTAAAATATATATATATTTTTTATTTTTAATATCAGTTAAAGAACCAATTTAACCTAATAGTTAAAACTGTTAGGTGAGATGCTATGATATGATTTATATTATTATTTAACACATTTTTTTAAGTGAAATTTTTTAGACTTGAAACTTACACAAGCCTATAATATCATATACTTAATTTTTATCAAATAAATAAAAATGATGAAATTCAAACTCGTGACCGCTCGGTTATCAAGACTAAGATACTATGTTAAATAACCAATTCAACTTAATAACTTAAACTGTTAGGTAATGTCCTATGATATGATTTATATTATTATATAACAAGCACATCAAAATCTTAAAAAAATATATTTTAAAAAAATTAATTTAATAATTTTTAAATAAAAAATATTTTTAAAAACACTCAAAAATAAAAGTTAACAAACTCTCAAAACATCCTTAATGGATATACATAAAGACATCCTGTAATTTAGCAGTCACGACACTAATCATAGCTTTAGTTGATTTTATACTTTTATGATCATAAAAGGGAATAGTTTTCTATTATAAAATATATCCATGTATTGATTAAAATTTAATTTTTTTCTTTAAATAATTTTAATAATAAACTTTCATATATATCGGTATTTTTTAAAAAAGTTATATACTAATTTAATATTCAAATTCATAAAGTTAGAAGAAAATAACAAGCCCTTTAGTTTGAAATCAACCCCTCAAAGTTATAAAAATAAAATAAAATAAAATAAATACATTGAAGAAAAATATTATTGACACAAACCCCAAAAACAAAATATTCTTAGCATCGAAATCAGAAAAAAGAAATGCAATCACCAAAAAAAAAGGAGCCCGACGTCCCCTCCAATTTGTACACTTCTGCGACGAATCCGGACAAGGGCAATATAGAGTCTAGATTCTTGCTTTTGTCACCTTGAAGATTTTACATTTTTATTTTTCTCGAATGCTATGAATCGTAGCCCTTCTGGTGCGGAGGATTATTGATGTGCCCCACGCCAACATGGGATTTCTTTTCGCCGAATAGGCCAAGACGGCATTCGAACCGGAGAAAGCACAGCTTATTATATTCCCATATATATATATATATATATATATATAGTTTTTAGACATTATTTTTAGTATGTTTAAGATCTAATTAAAAATAAAATTAATTTATTTGAGGAGACTCAACGATAAGATGCTTTTTGGTAAAAAAATTGATTGCATCACTAATCTTAAAAGTCATGATATGAGAAGTAAGATAATATACTCTTTAGAGAAAACTTTATGTCTTACCAGATAGAAGTTTATCCAAAATGAAGCAATGTATGAAAAATCACATACGAGTTGAAAAAGCTAATTTGCTACGATATAGAACTTTTTGTTTTTACAAAGACAATTGACACAACTAACCTTTTAAGTGAAGTAATTAGGGTATTCTAAGTAAATATCTTAGCGCCGCCTTTAAAATGACCTTTATTTTCTCCAGGTGATGGCTAAAGGTATCTCAACACTTATCTTAGAAATGTACAATTCTTCAAGGAATGGATAGATGTAGTCTCCCTAGTGCTATATGCATCAAACTCTAAGGGATAAATGTAATCTCTCTAGTGCCATATGCAACAATCTTTAAAAAATAGACAATCTTCTTAATGCTATATGCACCAGTATCTAATGAATGAATGTGATCTTTCCAATGCTATATGCACTAATAACTAAGGGATGAATTTGATGTTTCCAGTGTTATATGTACAAATCTCCAGAGAATAACCCCAATTTTCAAGGGATAACTATGGTCTTCCTAGTAATTTATGTACAACTTATCGAGGGATTGACTTAATCTACCTAAAGGCAATAGTCCATAAAATTACTAAGGTATTACCTTATCCCCTTGCCATTTGCATAACTCTATCTCTCCAAGGCAATAATCTCATAGTAATTTATGCACAACTCATCAAGGGTTTGACTTAATCTCCCTAAAGGCAATAATCCCTCAAATCACCAAGGTATGGACTTATTCACCTGCCATTTGCATAACTCTATCTCTTTAAGGCAACAACCTCACTCTCTAGAGGTCTTCCTAGTACAATAACAACATCATAAAATCACCAGTCTCTAGTGGGGAACTCTTATACCCCGATGACAATGCTAGGAAAGCTATAGACTCTCACTCTCTAAAGAACTTATAGTTACTTGGAAATTCTTAAGTATAGATTCATTCCCATTGGGTTCCACATAACCACTTAAGAACTTGTATAGATGATGGGTATGGTACTCTCAATCTTTTAGAATTTTTTAAGTACACATTATTAGTCTTTTATCTTTAAAAGAAGTTCTTTAAATCCATATGCATATTTCTTTGCATTTTTTCCACTTTGCCTCCTTTTTATACGAGCAAAACCCACCACTTTACTTGAATTGAGAGATTAATAAAGTCTTTGTATATTATTATATCACAGAGATTGGGGGGCTGTTGATGAACTAAGATTTTATCAATATATCTTTATTATATCAACACTTCTCTCAAAATCAAAGGGGCTGATACATTTTATTTTGGGCTCTAAGTTTGATTAAAACCATCTAAATCCAGAGCCATCTATCTTGTGATAAAACAAGTCTAGTTTTGGTTTGTTATAACCCTAACAAACTCTTTTAGAAGCTCTTAATCAACTTAAAAAATGAGAGGTCATCTGCCAAGAAAAAAAAAGAAAAAAAGGGAAGGAATTTGTTTAAGGTCTAAGGGATTCAATATTGAGTTCAAGAGCTCGGAAAAAAGGTTCAAAGGTTTGGCCTTATTGGGTTTAGAAACAAGAAGAAAGAAAAGTAATAGCATAAATCTACTCTCATTAAAGATTTCAAGCTTGAAAGGTATACTTTTGCAAAATTTGAAAGTGAAGTCCATGAGGCTTGCTGGATTCAAAACCAATTGTTTACTGTATAATGCAATGTTTTTTTCAATATGTTGTTGTGAAGACTGGTGTCCTGGTAAGTTGATTGAAATCGACCAAATGTTGCTATAAGGTGTTTTAATGTTTTTTTGGTTTGTTAATGTATTGTTCCAGACTCCTAGGTTTTCTTTTAGTCATATGGAATGTTAAAGTGTTAGTTTTGAACCTTAGATTGGTTAAGCATGTTTGTTGTTTTAATTGAAAAATGGAACTCAATGCTTGTTTATGATGATTTGCTGTTTTTGTTAGTTTCTTTCAATTAAATTATGCTTGGTATTGATAATGTGGTTTGTGAGGACCAAAAGTAGTAAGGTTTAGAGGGCAAAAGTCCTTTTTTTTTTCTTTTTTTTTTTTATGTTTAGCAGCTTGTTCTTCAATTATGGGTCTTTTACTAGGCAATGTTCTTTGTGTTTTTAGGAAGAACATTGCTTTAGCCCTATAATTTGGACTAATTTTGGTCTATTTCTTTTTAGTGGATCATCTGGAAAACTCGATTAGTCGATAATCTAGGATTTATCTACATCATTAATAAGTTTTATGGGTTTTAATTCTAGAGTTTCAGTTTTGAATCAAAACCCCTTTTGATCAAACCATGTCTTCTTAATGATAATCAATGGGTTTTAATGCTTGCTTTTTGATTTATACATGTTTACGAATAAAACCATGCTTTTTTTTATTTGAAATCTGGTCTGGGTTGGGTTTCACGTTGCTAAGTTCGGGTTTGAATGTTCTTCGTGTTTTTCATTTTCATCGTGTTTGATCCGTTTCATCTAAGAAATTTTGAGCTTTTATGGTTTTTTTATGTTTAATTTGTTTTTGGCTTTGGTCATTATTTTTTTATTTGTTTTCAAATGAACATGGTCAGTTCAGAATCAGGTCAGATATTTAAGGCTCTGTTTAGTTTGCCACTTTTTTGTATAAAAGGATTTTTGGCTTAAAAAGGTGTTTGACAAACACACCCTTATATCTGTTTTAGCAATTTTCTAAGGAAGAAAAAATGTTTTTCTCCAAACATGGCCTTAAAAAAATAAAAATAAAAATAATTTTTATATGTTGCATACGGACCAATCTTTATAAAAAAAAATTGCATTTTGATTAAAAAAAAGAAGAAAAAAATTAGTGTTGTTTTAGAAAATACTTGTGTTGATTTTTATTTTTATTTTTATTTTTATTTTAGAATTGAAATGAAGTTTGTAAAATTCTTTGAAAATTTAGTCAATATTTCAATAACTCTAAAAATTTTAATTCATGAAAATTAATAATCAACATCCTCATATAAATATTGGATCTATAAGTATGCTAGTATTTAAATACTAAAAGTTCACTAGAAAATTTTCATAAATATTTTTAGATATTCACCATTTTTAATTAGGAGTATTTTTCACCACAATATATGAATTGTGGAAAATCCTTTCACCTTTGAGGATAGATAAACTCTATCAGGGCACTTATATATATAATTTTTATAAGAATTTATCTGGGTATACGAGCCTATAATAAACTTAAAATATCATACTTATTTATAAGAGTAAATTTTTATCCTGAGCCACAGACAAACCACAAGTCTGGAACTCGTCAAAACCTTTAAACCATATTTAGACAGCACAATGCAATTTACCTTAGGTAAGATGTGTTAAGGGTGCTAATATATTTTCTAGCTACAATCAACCCCTTACCTTTGAATTTCTAAAAAGGCCAGTACACTCAGATCTCCTAGCGACTCCAAACCAAACAAGTAGATGGCGTCTCATTGACCCCCAATGCTACTCGCCCACGTGCGACAATTATAATTCAACCCAAGTTTTCAACATTTAACTTTTTTGTATCTTTAAATGACATGCATCTAGTAGCAATCAAGAACATAGTGCATTCGTCAATAGAAATGACATTATTGTATGTATCAAGGACAATAATACCATCATAAGAACACAACATAAAAAAGCTTGAAGACATGTTCTGTAAATTAAAAATATTCATTTTATCAAAATCAAATTACCTCACAATTCAATGCAAACCCTAATTGCTATCACTTTAACCTTAATAATATCGATGAAAACATATCTAATTGCACAAATTAAAAATTAAATGATCTTAATTGAACAAAATCCTCGGTTATGAAATTTTTTTACCAAAATTCAATATAGATTCTAGTTACTATGATTTTGACTATAACTTTATTAATAACATCAATTTATTAAAAATCTATCTAATTGCATCAATTCAAATAATATTTATCTCAATTCAAATAATTACATTAAATATAACAAATGAATGAACAATCACTTTAAAATCTAATTTCGATAATTCGTATTTGATTCCATAAATAATATCAACACATAATTAAAACACTCTAAACCTAAAATTATCTCAACATCAACAAAACATAATTATTAAACACAACACAATAGTTATAAATTAAAATTTAAAATTTATTAATTTAATAATGAAATCCAAAACTAAGAGACAATAGGAAGCTATCTAGGCCTAGGGAGGCTGTTTAGGTCGGCGGTTTACAACGAAAAAACAATAGAAAACTCATGGATACAAGGGAAATATGATTTTGCTGGGTAATTGAAGGCTATTTCAAGCTATAAAAAGCTGGTTTGGGTGAAGGTTTTGAAGTTAGGATTTTTTTTCTGCATGCTCGAGAATCATCGAAAACGGACAGGGGATTATATATTAATTATGACTAATATTCTGAATCATAATTGTATTATATAATCGTTATTTAAGAGAATTATAATAATATTAAACCTGTGATTTTGAATCGCAGTTTATAATAAAATCACAAGTAAGAATAATAGTTATATTTAAAAACATGATTATGAATAATAGTAATATATTATTTTTCTAAATTTTTTCGAAACCCTTTCTAATAACAGTGTTAATTTGTTTTTTTAAAAAAATTCCGTGAACAAGTAGGGAGCCCTCCGGTTCTGGTTTAAAATGGAAAGTGGAGGACCCCACCGTCACGTCACCTATTAAGAAGACAAATGAGGTTTGCTTATAAAATCTCCTCTAATCCCCTCTCCGCCAATCATCATCCTCCTCCCACGTGGGCATTTAGTATACTATAGTCCTTCTCCCACGTGGGCATTTGGACCCCACTTTATCATGACCTCGTATATTGATTATTTTATTTTAAACCAGCGATCAAGTCCTTGATTTGCTCATTGTAGCCTGCCTCCTGCTGCTGCTACCCCTTTTTTCTATTCCATTTCCATCGCCGTTATCATCAACCCCTTTGGCTTTCTTTGATCTACTCCCTTCTCTCTCTCTCTCTCTCTCTCTCTCTTCCTGGTGTTTTTTCTTCACCTTTCTCTGTTCTAGTTGTTTTCTTCTGATCTTGGTATATTTGGTATATTCAGGCTTGTTCTGCCCCCAGAATCGTGATTTAATTTCTTGATCATAAAAGATAGAGTAGGGTATATATATATATTGTTGGAAGCTACTAGTTACATACATACATATTCATATAAAGAGAGAGGAGGACATGGGTGATTCTTCTGATTCATACATCCACATGGTATTTGGAGAATTATTAATTTGATCAATAATATTATCCATGATGTATAATCTTTTCTTCTCTCTTTCCTTCTTTTTCTGCATGGAATTAAGCTATATTCATAATCAAGGTATGTGTGTGATTGATGATCTTGCAGGTGCACCATCTAATAGAAGAGTGCATCATATTCAACATGAGCAAAGAAGAGTGCATGGAAGCTCTGTCCAAACATGCTAACATCAAACCTGTCATTACTTCCACAGGTACAAGCCCGCATCTTCTTTTCTTTACCCAGTAGGACTTGCACAAAGGCACGCTAGCTGACTAACACATGCTTGCTAAACTTAACAAGGTAATCAATTATACAGCCATTTGGAGTGATTAACTTGCGTCTGTATGTGTGTTAAATATCCCAACAGTATGGAAGGAGTTGGAGAAAGAAAACAAGGAGTTCTTCGAGGCCTACGAGAAGAGAAGAGGAGAGAAAGCTGTTCAAGAAGGGGATAAAAGCACCGGATCCAAGACATGAGTAATTCTCAACCTCATCTCATCTTTCCAGGTTAATGGAGTAAGTAGTAGCTGCTGCTAAAACTTGATAGTCAAATTAATAAATAACGCTGTATTTTGGCTAGAATTCTTCGAGGCCAAACAGTAGCTGCAGCCTGAAGGTTCTTTCAGTAATATGCATGGCAACTCTAGGGCAGATTAATATTTAGATAGTAATCCTAGTAAAAATAAGGAAAAAAAAAAGATCCTCCTACCCAAAATATCAAAAGATCAGGCGCCGCACGGTCCTAGAGCGAAATGGACTGCCAAAACGGTGTAGTGTAGCGAGTCCTGTTTTGCTGTAATATTGGGAATTGCGTGTCGACATGTGGGAGCAGCATGCGGTCAGGGGGTTGCATGGAACATGACACGTTGTGTTTACGTGGCACCGCCCTCTTGACCTCTCTCTTCTATAACGTCTGCGTCCGCTCGCCTCTGGCTCCCTCTGCTTTGTAAATTTTTTTATTTAGCTACCCAATGAAATTTGCTGTGTTGCAATTTGCATGTATATTTTCTCTCATCTTTCTTTAGAAGTTTATTTAAAAATATATTCAAAGTATATTTTTTAAAAATAAAATAGATAATGTTTAGTTTGTTTTTTTGGTGAGAAATATTTAAAATATTTTTCACCAAAAAAACAAACAAAAAATGATCTATTGTGAATCAATATTGAAAAAGAACAAAGAATCGGGGGACCGCTTGGAAGGTCATGGGTAGTCATTGTCGGAAGCTTTTCGGCATTGGTTTTTTTGATCAATTAATTAGCTACATAGCTGAACGATACTCTGGGGAGTGACGGCAACAGTCGTTATCGTACCATTTGATGGTAAGTCTACGGTGAGCAATGTCTGATATTTTTTTTTTCCGACAATAAAGAATATTCTTGAATCAACTAGTTAAGAATGGATTATTTTTCTTAATAATCTTAATAACGTATTTCCACGTCAATATGGTATATTTAGAGATTTTTCAAATACTTGTACAAAATCTTCTTAATCAGCAGGTCCACGAAGGTTACAAAGTCAAATAATTAAGAGTCACGATCCATGAATCCCTACAACTACGATTTCTTAGCAGCTCCGTCGCTAGTATTTTCCCACGAGCCTGAGTAGCATCATGCTCTGAATCTTGGCTCGCCAAGTCAAATACAAACTCTTCGCGGGTGGGGACCATCCAGCCTCTGCGTAACAAGACAAGAGGGAAGATAACACCATCTACTACCGTCATTGTATTTGGGAATATGGTTTTTTTTTATAAAAAAAAATTATATTAAAATTATATTTTTTATTTTTTAAAAAATATTTTTGATATTAAAAAATCAAAATAATCTGAAAACATAAAAATATATTAATTTAAAATAAAATAAAAATAATTTATTTTTAATTTATTTTAAAAATATTTTTTAAACACAATGTAAAACACAAAAATAGAATAAATTAGAACCTGAAAGAGTTTGTGGTTACTATAGTTTACCCTATTAATTAATTTTCTAATTACTTGAGCATATTCTTAGGCAAATTCCAGGATTACTTGCTATGATAATGATTAATACATACGTGTTAAGGAAATATATTAAATTATTTTATTATAATATATTAATGTTAAAAATAATTTTTTAAAAAAATAAATACAGAATCATAAAATGGCATCTGAAATAAATCATGGGTAGCTGCACCCACACCTCTTTCTTCTCTAGGATAATAAATTGCTTTATGAATTAGCAATTACAATCAATCATTTGCAATTGTAATAATTTAAATAATTAGTTAATTACAAAGTGCGAGGGCAGATTGCGTTTAAAATATTATATTTTAATTAAAACATGTAATTAATTTTGATTTTATAAAAAAATGTTTCTTTATATATATATATATTGACACCTGGCTATATATCATAAACTCTCATCATATTCAATAGCGGTGCACCGGGAAGGCACCCAAAAACAATTCAAGGTACCCTATGAATAACAGCCCAAAAGCTAGACAACAGTTTTACATGATTCTTGTACTGCTTCAAAGTAAATATCTTTTCATGGGCTCGAGGAATTCATCTCACTGGTTAAATGACCAGCGTGATCTCGTGGATCATATTTTTTTTATATATAAAATATAAAAAAAAATTAAAATTTAAAAATATTAAGTTTTTAGTAAAATTATATCTAAGACTCTTGAGTTTGGCTGTAACGCTTAATCTAAAAGTAATATTTATAATATTAATAATAACATTAAACTTACATGATCCAAGTTTAAGTGGGTGTGGCTGCAATACCAGATCCAATAGTCTTGGATGTAGGTTTGGCTGCAAGGTCGTGTCATAAAAGTGTAATAATTAAATAGACTAATTAAAAAGAAAAAAAAAACCAACTGAAAGAAAAAAAAACTAATGAAGAAAAAAAAAATATGAATTAACTGGGTTAACCTGTTAAATTTGAAATTCGCTTCATGAAAGTTTAATAACTAAATAGGAGAAAAAAATTGACGGATTTACCTAGAATTAACTGGGTTAACCTGTCAAGTCAGGATACATGTCATGAAAGTCTAATAATTAAATAAAAAGAAATTTAATATCAACAAACTAAACTAAACAAAAAAATTAATTAAAAAGAAAAAAAATCCAGGTTAACTTGTCAAACCAAGTTAACTCATCAAACCCAGGATTCATATTATAAAAGTTTAATAATTAAATAAAAAAAATTAACATTAACAAATTAAATCAAACAAAAAACATTCATTAAAAAAATAAATAAACAAACAAAACAAGGAAGAAGACAATTAAATAATATAATATAATAATAATGATTAAAGTCAAAAGGGTGACAAAAAGAAGAAGACAATTAAATAATATAATATAATATAATAATAATGATTAAAGTCAAAAGTGTGAAAAAAAATGCATAGAAGGTGTGGGGAAAGTAATTATTAATTATTTACTGTAGTTTATTATTAAAGAATTGGAAAAACATGAATGAATGCTGTCGACAGGTGTGTGTATATAAATGTAGATTTGTTGTTAAATTTATGAATTGAATTATAAAATTATATGATTTTATGAGTGAATATGTATTTAATAAATAAATTTAAGATAAAAATTTGAAAATTATTAAAATCAGATGTATAAACTCGATTAAAATTATACAATATCGTGATTTTTCACTTGATTTTATGAGTTTGTGGAGTTATAAATAAATCCAAATCAACTCCGTTCTCAACCTTAGCCTTCTTGCCAAAAGTGAAATGAAGAAGGAAAAAACAAAAGAAGACACTGAAATGTCAATTTCTATTTCCAATTGCAAGTTCATTCTCATCAAACCCACTTCTTGCCAGGTTAGGTCTCTTTGCCTACCCTGCAAAAAACAAAAGAAAGTTTGTGTTTTTTTGTAGTAATTCTTTGAATTTGGAGAATATGGCCGGTCAAAATCACTGTTGTCTGTGTTGATTCTTGAACCTCTCTTTTTTTAAAAAAAAAATTATAATGTCATGATTTGGGATTAGCCTCGTCGTTTATTTTTAAATTTACGAATGGTGTTCTTTCTCAGGAGATAAGCAGAGATGGTTTTCTGGGTTTTTGGCTATGGTTCACTAGTATGGAACCCAGGTTTTGAATATGATGCGAAAGTGATTGGATTTATCATGGATTACAGGCGTGTTTTTCTTTTTGATCTTGGCATGTTTGTGTATTAATTTGAAGTTATTTTTATCAATTACAGTAATAATCTTGGTTTTTTATAGTCTCTAACTAGTTCAGCTGTTGTTAACAGATCTCATGTTCTGTACGCCAGCTTGCACTGATCACAGAGGTACACCTGAAAGTCCTGCAAGAACTTGCACGTTGGAAGATGTTGAAGGAGCTGTTGCGTTAGTGGTGGTGGAGGTCAGCCATGAATGCTCGTCTTTTTAGGTTAAAGCTTTGTACTGCTGCGCTATACTACTCTCAACAGGCGTTTGTTTTTCTTGTTTTGTTTCTTATTCCTCTCTTTTCAATTCTTGTAGCGGGGAGCTGCCTACCGTGTACGGGGAGGTCCTGGAACGGAAACATTAGCTATGGAGGTATGTCCTGTTATTGTATTTCTATCTTAAAATTGCTTTAGATTTAGCAGAACTGGCTCTTTATTAATTTGATCATAGTTATCAGACCGACCCGGGTTGATACGGTCAAGGAATCGGGTTCTGGGTTACATAAATTGACCCGAAAACATTTTAAAAAATAATTAAAATTTTAATATTTTTTATGAAAAAATTAAAAAAATAATACATGTAAATATAAACTATACATGTTATAAATAATGAAGTTTAAAAGATTATTTCAAAATGTTTTGTGTCCCATATTGAAAAAACATTATTTTAGTATATTATTCTTTTAAGTTAAAGTATTTAAACTAAATAGCTTTTTATTCTATATTGAAAAAACATAATTTTTTTTTCTTGTGAATATAAAATATATATACTTAAGGGTTTCAAATCTTATATTTAAAAAATAAAACATTCTTCTAGTATTTATATAATGAACCTTGAAAAATATTAATAACCAACCAAAAAATATATAAAAAATAAAGGTTTCTAACTAGTAGAAAAAACACATTTGAAAAAAAACAAACAAACCAGGTTTTGTCGGGTTAACCGGGTTTCGCCGGGGTTTTGCTTATCCTGATTTTTTATTTTATTCGGATCGGTTCAGCTATCAATTCGATTTATCAGGTCGGTCTGAGTTTAATAACCATGAAATAAAAGGGGTGTGATATAAGATAGAGTGGCAATACTAAACTCATAAGCTTAAATACATAAATTACCCACATTCATTTAGTGTTGTGGTTGGGAAAGAAATATTTTCCGCTGCTTTTTTTGAAAGCAGTTGCTGAATTGTCATTTCTTACATGGAGCGATATGCATTGCTTTCTTTTTGTAGTGTTTGGAGAGGATAGAAAGCGATAAAAAAGAGCCTTGTAGATTTTTATAAGGTAAGGTAAGGTAATGGTTTGTTTTTATTCAAGTGTTTGAATTTGCCGGATCATTTCTAGGCTTGTCTCTTTGTTCTTTGTCCTCTTATTTATGATCCTTTTCTGCTTTTTCCTCGACGTAGGGGAATCCTCTTGCTTTATTGGTTTTTTTTTTTATTTGTTAGCGCATCCCTCTTGCTTCAATTTTTTATATCTCCTCTTCCTGTGAAACTTTAGCTTTACTCTAAAATTGAATATATAAAAAAAATTCAAAAATATAAGCAACTTAAGCATTACAATTGAAATTAAAGGTATTATGATGTTTATAGATTTAGTGTTTCGTCAAAAATTGAATAAATATTTTTTTAACAAAAAATATATATAGGTTTTTTCAATGTGTTTTTTTATATGAAAAAATCCACACTATAAATTAAAAAGTTGATGCATATATTTAATTAAATAAATCAAGAATCATTTACTCCAATAAATAAATAAATAAGTTTTTTGTAATAACTAAAGATTAAATTGAAAAAAATAAGAGATGAGTTAAATCAAGAAATTTGATCTCGCAACACCAGTACGATGTTTTATGACTTTGTTTCTTGGAATTAATATTTTATTTAAGTAAATGATAATTAAAAAAATGACATGCTTAAAAAAGTGATTGAATTAATTTTTTTAAAAAAAAATATTTACGTTTACACATAAAAAATGTCTTCTAATATCATAAAAAAACTAATGTAAATCCCGCAGAGTATTTTCTTAATTTTATTACAAAGTTTTCTTAATGTCTGATCACTATTAAATTTTAAATGTATATAAAATAAGGATTCTTAAATTTTCTAGTAAATGTTAGCTCTGTCTAACAATCAAATAAAAAACTATGCTTATTATCATAAAAAAAAAATAAGTTTTTAGTTGTTGAAATTAATTACTCCATGAAGTAGATGGATCAAGCCTATATTGTAATATCTGATTATCACTTGTTAAAATTTACATTACTTTAAATATTGTGAATAATCCGGTTAAATGTATTTTTATTTTCTTGGCCATTAACCTTGTAATTGCCTCATATGAAACTTTTAGTGGATTTTTTTAGTACAGTTTAGATAATATCATTAAATAAGTTTGATAAATATACAAGTCAGGTAATGAAACTGAAATAAGTTAATACAAAGCTTAAAAAAAATATTAAAGTCTAACTCTAAATAAATTCATCATGATGAATTTGAAAAAAAATAATTAAACCGGTAAAAAAAACAAAAAAATAGTAGTATTTAGTATTGTGGTAATAATTA
Organism: Populus alba x Populus glandulosa; assembly: GCA_033617975.1. Lineage (NCBI taxonomy): Eukaryota > Viridiplantae > Streptophyta > Magnoliopsida > Malpighiales > Salicaceae > Populus > Populus alba x Populus glandulosa. Next base: position 21,739,411 of record CM066148.1, read on the forward strand.
TTTTTTAAAATGTTTTTTTATTGGAAATGTATTAAGATAATATTTTTTATTTTTTAAAATTATTAATAATATTATTGCATCAAAATAATTTAAAAATAAAAAAATTATTTATAATTAAAATATATATATATATATATATTTTTTAAAATACCGACACATAAATAATCACATGGTGCTCCTAAATCACATGCTCCTAAATAAAACAAAAGAAAGTTGGCAACTAACCCATATGGTCCACTCCATATAATATAAATTCAAAACTGGCATTTTCTTCCCCTCCCCTCCAGGCCAGGGCTTTCCTTCCTCTTCCTCTTCTTCTCCTTTTATCATCAGGGTTTTAGCTTGAAAGAAGAAGAAAAATGGAGTCCATTGCTAAACAACCCCTTAATCTCTCTCTCAATACCCACCGTCCATCATTTCCACACCCCATCATTTCCCTCTCCTTCAAAACCCCACCTCCCTCATCATCACCCTTCAAACTCTCCACCTCCATCAGAGCCTCATCCTCCTCCCGCATAACCCCACTCAATCAATCCCTCACCACCATCATCAAAACGACTTCCATCACTCTCACCGCCGCTGCCGTATTATTCTTCACGCGCTTCAACTCCAAACCCGCAATCGCCTCCCCGGTCGCCGCGTCGTCATCCACTGCAGACCCCACAAAAGAATCATCCAAAGAAAATGTTTCGTTTGAAGAACAAGAAAGAGCTCTTCAAGATCATCTGGCTCAAAACCCCAGTGATGTCGAAGCTTTACGGTCTCTCATGGAGGTGAGGATCAAATCAAAGAAACTTCAAGAGGCAATTGAAGTTGTTGACCGATTAATCGAGCTGGAACCAAATGAGGATGAATGGCCATTGTTGAAATCGCAAATTTACACTTACAGTGGAGATTTTGAGTCTGCTAAAGATGGGTTTGAAGCAGTTTTGCAAAAAGACCCACTTCGGGTCGAGGCTTATCATGGCCTTGTAATGGCCAATTCAGAATCCGGTGGCTCGTTGGAAGTTGTGTTGAAAAGAATTGAGAGTGCAATGAATAAGTGTAAGAAAGAAAAGAAGAACTCGGATTTGAGGGATTTTAAGTTATTGATTGCGCAAGTTAGAGTAATGGAGGAGAAGTATTTTGATGCGTTGAAGGTTTATGAGGAGTTGGTGAAAGAGGAACCGAGGGATTTTAGGCCGTATTTGTGTCAAGGGATGATTTATACTTTATTGAGGAAGAAAGATGAAGCAGAAAAGAAGTTTGAGCAGTTTAAAAAGCTTGTTCCGAAGAATCATCCTTATAGGGAGTATTTGGTTGAAAATATGTTTGCTACTAACTTCTTTTCGGAGAAGGTAGAGAGATAGAGGAGTTGAGGGGTGTGGCTGAATGCATTGAGGTTAAGGGTAATGACAAGGTTGTAGCTTTTTTCTTTTTTCTTGTGTTGTTATTTTGATTTTCGTTTTCGTTTTGATAAATGCCATGGATAGAAGTTAGTTAGTTAGTGTTTAAATTTCCATGCTGTTTAGAGGAAGTGTTCATGAATGACTATCAGTCTCTTTATTTTTCTAGTTAGAAATGAAAATGGTAATGGATTTGCTAGTTATTTGGGGGAGAAATTTTTGTATTTATTTGTTATGGTATTGCATATATTTATGGCTCTGGTAAAGTTGCATCTACTTAGAGCTCAAATGATTATTGCATGGAGATAAAAGTCTTTAGCTATATCTTATAAGCAAGTTTCTTGGGGGGAATGCGTGATTCTGAATTTGTGGCTTTGTAGAAATGACCATTTTTCAGTTGAAATTTTATCTTCTAACTTGTTGGGTCTTGGTATTGACCGTTGATGTTGTTGTATGTCCTGCTAAGGCTATGAATTTGCAAAATCATTTAGTTCTGTTCTACTTGGTTGGGAAGGAGGGTAAAATACTCTATTTTGTGCTCATTTTGAACTTCATTAGCTTCATTGGCAAGACAAAGGTGCCTTCTCACCCTTGTACTGGGTGACCCAATTAGGCTTGTTCATGGATGCTAGTTTTTATTTTATCTGAACCCGAGTGCTTCCAACACTCAGAACAATAGCCATGTTAATCATCAGAAACCAGCTTCGCATTTCACTTTGGTTTGTTTTCTGCATGATAGTGAAGTGCTAAATTCATCCATGTGACCTTTTATTCCTAGTTATCCCTTAGCCAAATCTGAAAGAAAAAAACTTCATAATTATGACATGACATTCGCTTCTAAACTTGCCAAGTAGAAGAAAGTGAATGCAAATGATATTCCTCATGATAAAGATTCTAGAATACAACCATGTTGGCCTTGTTGCTTTTCTTTTCCTCCTCCCCAGTAAATCCTAGTCATGCTATTGTCAACGAATATTAAGTTACTCTTTGGTGAGAATGTGAAGTGGATTCCAACACCTTTTCTGCTCTTTCTGGATGAGTACTTTGGGTGGGCTAGTGTCTGTTAGCTCCACATAACAATTATTAATCGCTAATTCAGAAGTCTGTTAGCCCTTGTGATACTTTGGAAATGGGCATCAAAAGTGCTATTTAAGAGATGTGGTGAAGATCTCGCATTAGAGGCTATATTTTGCTTGCAGGCTATTTATTGTCTTTAAATTATTCTTCACAAAGATGTGTGCTATTTTAGTTTCACTCTGTAACTTGTTAATTAGGACTGAAAAAGCCATTTCTTGAATACAAAAGTTGGCCTCAGGAGGAATTTATAGATGGCGTTCTGCCATGTGCATCTTCTTTGATTGTTGAAAATGCATGTAAGGCTTACTAAGGTGTTGAAGAGATCCACCATCTCTGCAAATGCTTTGCATGACGAGGCCGAGTGAGTTTGACTTTGTATCAGATAGGAGGCAAATGCTGGAGTTTGCATTATGGTGTCTTTACTGTAATTTGGCAAATTTGGGGTGATCAGGCTTGGCCATGACAGTTCATACTTGTGTTTTCTACCATATATTTTCTCTCTGAAATTTCAGATTATTACAGGTATCATTTAGCGAGAATATTTTAGCTGGTTAAACTCAAGCTAAAATATTATGTTAATCCAATGATTGTAGAGAATATGTGACCGTAAAGAATTCAGGTTTGGAGCCTGTGATTCGGTTCCAGTTCCATGTGCTACTGCCTTTTTGGACGGTTGAATTGGTAGTCTTTAAGCTTGAGAATATCTTCATGCAGTGTAAGATTATGATTTAATATCCATTAATTTTGCATGTCTATTTAATTCATACCAAATGATTCACAAGTACCTCAAATTATCTGTAGCAGTGCGTTGTCATGTTAGATGCTATTCCTTACGTGCATAAAATTCTGTACAAAACAGAGGTATTTACTTCTAGTTGCCCTTTCCTGTGCAGAGAGGCTGTGGAATATGAAGTGAAGTTTCGATTTTCTCACGTGATTTATCTCCCGGTCCATATAGGGAATATTTGATTAATAACATGCTTGCAACTAAGCTCTTTTCGGAGAAAGTAGAGGCAAGAAATTCAGTCCGGTAGTTTAGAGTCATCGTTGAATGAATTGAGGCTAAGGGTCGCAACAATGTTGTGTTTCTTTTTGTCTTCTACTTTGGGTTTTCGTGGTTTGGTTTCGGTAAATCCCTTGGATAGAAGTTCTAATGATCTTGTGAGTGTCATGGTAGTCGGAGAGTTTCAAGGGCTGACCGTGTCTCTGAGTTTTTCTAGTTCCATGTGGGAATGGTACTGGATATGTCTACATGACATTGGACCTGCCAACAACAAGAAAATGAAAACATTGTATATCACTCTGCGAATGTAGGATATGCTTTATTGGAAATCTTCACTGCCTAGCGTTGCCGATACTTTCCACCCATGCTGACTTCAAAGTTTTCAACATTTTATTATTGTGGAACTCTTGGCAGTGCAGACTAAAATCTGGATCTATATAATCAGATAAATATTGAGCAGTCATCTGCATGGTTCAAGAATTGTTTGTCTCGGCTGCAGTACGATTGAGGATTGTTAGGCACTCGATCAACTTGCTATTAACTCGGGATGTTGAATGAAACTGGATTATGTGATTCATTTTGACCAACTCTCAGTTATCTTGCATTATGCGTGTTAGAATTTTGTGCATCGCTTTATTTTTGGCATGTTTCTTCGTTTTTCTGGTCGAGTTTTGGCCAAGTCCCAAAGCTTTTCTGCAGTATCATATTTTTTTTCAACTCGCAATTACTTTCCTAAACACACACCCTGTTGGTTTACATGGTAAAAATTTCTGCACACAATTAAATTGTTCGGTAAAACTTTAATGGCCATTTCTACAATATGAAGTTAGCACTAGTATGGACTTTTTAGATGTCATTGCAGCAATGTCCATCTCCTTGGATTGTTGAACTTGCAGGTGGAGGCCATATGGGGTTGTCAAAAGCATCTCTGCAGATGCCTGTAAAAAGTCTTGGACTCGGTCCTGGTCTAAACAGGCTGAGATTTTCTGGACACCCGATGATAAATCTTGATATTGAGGTTTTGTTTTACAGTTCTTTGACTTGGTGAAGAGCCCAGCACTAGAGTTCGCAGTACAGTCTCTTATGTTCTTGTGCAAAGCTTAGATGATCAAGCTTGTCGGGGCTAATCTTCCTTGTGTTTTCCATCTAGTGCTCCGACTAGACACTATTGAATGTAATTTCTCAGTGTACCTGCAAGTTGTTGCATGCGTTTTTTAGTTCGCACATATTGTAGCTGGATAAACAGCAGCTTAATGGCATGTGATGCTGCGGAATGTGACTTGACAATATGATTTTGTTGAGAGCATTGGCTGAGTCGGTCAGTTCCAAGGCATTGCAATATATTGTCACTTTTTACCGTCCGTATAATCTTGTTAGATTCACATGTTTTCATCAATCAATCTGGGAACCAAGACACTGTTAATTATGGAATCTCAGATTGTCCACTCCATTTGTCTAAGGTGATGGTGAATCTGTTGTCTCTGGGTCACCCACGATGCAATGTCTTGCGTGAGCTAGAAGCAGCCCGGGTTTATTATGTTCTTGGAGCCCAGCAGTCTTTCTTTGCGGTTTGAACACTTGATGGAGACTTCGCTACGTGGGCCTACAAAATAGTGTGTTAAAACACCAAATGAATTTACCTCGCCATCTTTTGCTCCAGATTGCTCATCACTGAGATGGTGCAGATGCATGTCCATGAGTTTCAAAACAAAGCAAGCCCGCACCGCTTCCCGGAGGCACTGTATAGCCGGTCATATCACTGCAGAAACATTTAGAATCCCAGTTCCACTTGGGCGCCGCCTCCATGCATGGCCACAAGGGTCACTATTGTTCATAATCACGGTGAGGACTGAAGAGGATGATGCCACTGTTTACAAGTTGAGGCACCCATCACCACGGCGTTTGTTTTACCATCTATAATAGCTGTGCACGCATGTCTCCTTGAAGGATACCATAACCCGGAATACTTGGTCTTTTTTATAGAAAAAACCCCCATTTGATTCTTTTCTTTAGTTCTCGTGATGTTCAAAAAGGTTTGGCGCGAGTCACTCCCGCTCTTAACGGAGATTCTCTGACCCCTGTATTGTCTTGGTTAGGGTCCTAGTTAGTTTTAGATGGCTACACTGTAATCTCTGAACAGGTCTTGTAGGTCTTCTTGAATCCATCTCAGTGCTGTTAGAAACGCGCCGGAGACATCAGTAAACCAAACACAGCTTTAAGATGAGCTCATCCTCTCAAATTTGAATCTACAACTTTTTCAAGAGCACAATATTCTATTATTTGTTATGACAAGCACAGGGATTTTTATTATTGTAGTTTCTCTTACTTTTCTCGTCTTGTACGGATATTATAATACACTAAATAATATATATTTTAAAGTAAAAATTATTGGCTTAGACGCATAGCCTCTAGCAGTCCTGAGCGCTTGCAGCTCTAGACTGGGTCTATCTCGTTTATTCACCCCCCTCACTCACTATAGATATGCAAGTGCTGTTGAACTTAACACCCTGTTTCTGTCATTTTTATAGATTAAGGACCTGTTAACGTTGTTTGTTACCGAGCCCACAAAAATATATTTTAAAAAAATAATATTTTAAATTATTTTTATGTGTTAATATTAAAAATAAATTTAATATATTTTTAAATAAAATATATTTTAAAAAATCTCTTGTTTGAATTCTAGATATATACAAACATACAATCTTACCTAAGATGCTGACGAATTTCTGTAACTTGGGCATTTAATTTTGTGGGTTCAATCTCCAAAAGGGAAATTAAAACATGTATAGTTAAACCTAGGTACAGGCTCTTAACTCTGTTTTGGAAATAATTTAGATAATGTACTGATTCAGTTATATTTTTTAAAAAAAAATTAATATTTTTTTAAAATTATTTTGATATGCTAGTATCATCAATAAATTTTAAAAATAATAAAATATATTATTTTAATATATTTTTAAATAAAAAATCCATCAATAAATAACTTCGGTAAAAAACTCATATGCAAACGTTGTAAATTGTAACCAGGATGAAAACCAATATCCCCGCAGCAGGTGTCGTCTTAATGAAGATTTGTGTTGCTAAAGATGGCAGATAATTACGGACATTCAAAAGCTATGATTGTTGATTTGGACCTTCAACAGCATTTCTTTTCTTTAGCATGTCTTTTTTGATTTACCTTTCTTCTTTTTGACTCTCTCTCTCTTTCCTTGCACAGATGTAGTTGCCCATTGATTTGATGAAGAGACTCTATCACAAGTCCATGCTCGGAGAGAAACTTCTAGTCTAGGAGAAATGTCCAGTCCCTTTTCCCTTGTCGAGGAGTTCCAAATCTTTCATAATTCAGCCACTTCAGATTATATCAGAAGAAATCATCGAAAACGTTAATATTCTATTTTTTTGTCGATTAAAGTTGTAACTCATGAGGTTGAAAGGATGAACAATGAATGCAAAAACGTCAAAACAAATGATCGGTGATAAATACATAGATGATCAGGGATGGATACTCCCGAGCTTTAAAGGACCGGTGGTGGTGGGGCTCTTGAGCCTCAACTTTCGCATGCTTCTATGAGTAAACCCTTGGATTCCATCGAAAAAGCATCGGGAAGAACTATACAGGAATGGAAGATGAGCTAGCTAGCTAGGTAGCTAGCTTTAACCTACTTTAATCTTAGGGATTGGAGACAGCAATGATGTGCCTGTTATGATGTCTCTTGCTTCGGTCTCTTGTACACTGAAATAAAGGTTCCCAGACAAATCATGCGTTGTAGGAGAATGGTTGGTGTTTCACATCATATGGTTGAATCATGGACGAAGTTGCCTGCGGATGTTCAGGCACAGGCATCTGGTAAATGGTCACCTTCTCCGCTTCTCCTGTACTGGAAATACTGTTTTAGATGCCTTTTGACTTCTATTTTACATTAGGTAGAAGATCTTATGCTGCAGAACCATGCAGACTGGGGTGCCTTGAGAACATGATAATAATTGTCGTTTTTTAGAAATATATCATATTTTTAAAAATTATATCAAAAAAATCCAAAACTTTTCTTGGAATTTTCATGAAATGATGTTCGGAAGGCAACCAACCTTAACGCTGTGAAAACTCCTCCTGGGAAGAAGACAGTGGAGGGGAGCCGTTGTCTGCTACATATGGGGTGAGCTTAAGCAAATTAATTATGGAGAAAGAACATGCCTGGCAAAATAAATCCCTTAATTATGATATTCTATAGCTTGCTTCTCTTACAAACTTCCACAAGATCACGTATGAAGCAGGGTTTTGATTGCAGGTATGATCAGGAGGTTTCAACTGGACCTCATGTCTGCTTGAACCACTGACATTAAGCCCTGGCAGTAATTTATAATTCTTAATTGTCCTCGGCTTGTTCACGCTGATGCCTTGACGTAATGGAATCTCCTCGAAGGTCAATTGCCTGGTTGGTACTATAATTAGTTTAGAAATCCTTGGTTATGTGACCTCGCCATTGTTAGGTGGTGGAGTTTTGCACTGTAGTACGACTGTAATTTAAAATTTTTAATTTTTTTAAATTTAAAATATTTTTTTATATATATTTTTTTATCATTTTGATGTGTTAATGTCAAAAATAAATTTTAAAAATAAAAAATATATTATTTTAAATTATTTTTAACTATAAAATAATTTAAAAGGTAATATTTACCATATTTTCAAACCATCACAACAAAACACTAGCATGTGGTGGGAAAGTGAGATAGGTGAGTGCAATTTTTTGGCTACTACAACCTTACATATTTAATTTTTTAATGGTTGGAAATTTTGTCATATAAAAAAAATAAATTTTCCTTGTTATTTATATAGTAGAAAGGTGAAAAGTTAAAATTGAACTAAAAAATCACTCGAATTTTTAGAGATGAGAGGTTCTAAGCATCAATTTCATTTTAGTTTTGTGATGAGTAATTAAAGCTGATAATAACATGAATTAATTCTTTTTTTTTTTCAAAATCGTTTATGGTGTATTCCTTTTCTTTTAAAATATGTTTTAAGCTTTGTTTTTTCTCTCAATTTAGAATTTAAATTTGATCTTTGTAAAGAGATATATGAGATAGTTTTTTTAGATTCGTGTTAAAAGTGCATCTAAATAATGTGATGTTATTGGAATATTGGGTTATTTATTATAAAAATCTCAGTTACGCAAAGTGAATAGCAATAAAACTTTAAGGACAAAGTATTAATAATTGACAACAACAAAATTTAATTATATTTTCAAATATTTCAACAAGTATCAATTTCTTTGTTATAGTTTGTATTTTAATGTATTACATAATTAATATGCATGCTAGGATTGTATTTTAATTTCTTATGCAAGTTTGAATATATATGCGACTTTGTTATAGTTTTTATTGTAAAATTGTATTTTTATAAATTAAATATTATATGCAACTCACTTATCTAATCATGGAAAAGCATCTCCCATTCTAAATAGCTAAATTGATAAAATGATATTTTAAATAGTATAAATATGGTTTTTTTTACTATGTATATTTTAATGAAAAAAGGTTATTTAAAAAGTTAATTGTATTGGAGTGAAAGAAATAAATGTTTTATTTTTTCTTTAAGGGATTTGATGTCAATTTTTTTTATATGGTTGTATTTAATTTGTTAGCCCTACTTTGTTAGTGTTTATTTTCTTGAAAAATAGGTAGAAATAGCATATTTAAAAAAATAGAAAAAACATTGTAACTTTTTATTTAGCCAGAATTGCTCAGTTTTTTTGGACAGCAATAATCATTATGACAAACACAAATTCACTTTGTGATGTTTTTCAAGGAGTTTATATAATTAGTTATGAAAGGGTTTAACAGTGGTGGACATTTCTATTGGTTTGAATGTTCATCACCGTGAATCATACAGTTTTTTTTTTTCTAAAAAAAAGACAACTGGGGATCCTTGAAGTTTTAAATTACAGTTTCCAGTAAAAATTATATCAAAATCTTAACCAATTAGTATACAACATACGTTCTGCATAAAATTATATTATAATTTTATATTTATTGGAAAGTTTTAATTATTCTCTATTATGTTGCAAAATCTCGTTAGGTATTATGGGGAGATATTATTGAAATTACGTTTTGTTTCATCCAAGGTTTTGAAATTGTATGGTTAATCAAATTATAATTTTGCATGAATTTTATAAAAAAAAAAAATTAAACATTACTTACGAGAAAGTTATGACTTGTAATTTTTTTCAAATATTGCACAATCATCATAACATCAAACAAACATTATTGTTTTTAAGTATTTGTAATGTGTTTAACACGTTTTTAAATTTATTTTTTACTTAAAAATATATTAAATTTATATATTTTTTAATAATTTTGGTATACTAATATTTAAAATTATAAAAAAATCATGAGTAACATTATTAAAAACAGTAATATATAACCATGAAGGGTGTAGCTCAAGTAGTCAGGCTCTAGATTTATTTTTTGATGGTCAGTAGTTCTAGTATCATAAATCTTAAGATTATTAGAGACTTATCTGGTCACTAACTTCATAATCTTAAAAATTTAGTTGATATATATATAAATTAACTCGAATATTTATAATTAAAGAAAAAAAAACAACTAATGATGTATGCGTGTTTTTGTGGGAAGGTAAATTTGACATGGAATGATTTATTTATTTATTTTAATTCTATAGAAATGCAATCAGTGAAAGGTAAATGTACGAGCTTGTTTGATTAAAAAGTTAGCGACACAAATCCTATGGACATAGTAATTTCCCCCCAAACAAAACAAAACAAAGAAGCTGTCAAGGGTCAAGTCTGTCACCTTCACTGACAAAAACAGAACAAAAAACAAAGATTTTGCCAGTACCAGCCTAGTCGCTACCCTCCATAGCTATGGCAGCTCCTTGCTTCAAAATCAAGATCCCCAAATCCCCTCTCCTGTTCCTGGGTTCAAATCAATTGTCACTGTCTTTAATTTCTTTGCTGATTGGATTTTCGTCGCCATCTCAATTTAAAAAAAAAAAAGAGTCTAGAGAATCCAAGAAATGCAGTTTGTTCACTTCCAAACGAAACATAAAAAATATTTATAATCAGTGTTTTAAAGATCAATGATTGCACTAACCTCAATCATCCAAGACGAGGACAGTAAAAAAAAATAATCAGAATAATGCCCGCCCATGGACATGATTTTACATCTATTTGAAAGAGGCATGCTTTGTGATTTTTTAAAAATAAATTATTTGTAATATTTTATTATTATTTTGATATGTTAATATTAAAACTAATTTTAAAAAATAAAAAAATATTATTTTAATATATTTTAAAATAAAAAAATAATCACTTTTAAAAAATAAATGATACCAAACTCTTAATCTTTACCTTATAATGAGAGATGAAGGGTGATCAGTTAGGTATAAGTTGACATTTTTGGATCATGGTATAATTTTATCGCTTCTGCCACTCACTTCACTTCTAATTTTATCAATTACTACTGTTGAATTAGGTATAATAGTATGTGTTTGGGGTGGGAGGTGTGTGGTGACTTTTTTTTTTTTTTTACGAAAAACATGTATTTTTTACTTTTAGAAGATGTGATTTATGTTTTAAAAGGACTGTATTTTTTAAAAGAAACCATCATACCTCTCACCCAAACATGCTTTTTAGTTACCTGGCTTGTATTATGCTGGGAGTTAAATAAAAAAATATTACTTAAAAATTTCTCAATTATTATCAATAAAGTTTATAACATAAAAAAATAATTCTAACTATGAATTCAAATATTCAGTAGTATATCTAATAAAATTTGCAGGGCTTTTACACCTCAATGAATGTCAATATAATTATAGTGTTAAATTATTGGTGAGTTAGACTAAAGTAACCTGATTAATTTAACAGCTCCATCGATGTCCAAGCTCATATTGTCAAAACCAAGTTTTACTCAAAAGAAAATCAGGGATGCCATCTATTTTTATTTTTTTAATAAATATTAATATAATAATATTTTAGATGTACTTGGTTCTAGCCTAGCTAACTTGGTTAATTAAGTTAAAATCTAATTTTTTTTATTAAAAAACTAATCCAATGTTTTATATATAAAAAAAACATTTGGATAATCATATTTTAAACAGATCCGAGTTAATTTGCTTATAATTTAAATTATATTTTTAATAACTTTAATTTTTAAATTTATTTTTTCTAATTGAATGATTAACAATATAAAAAATATGAGAGTGGGTCCTACTCAAACTCTAAAAGAAAAAATAATGCAATTAAAATACACAAAAAAGACGGAAGGTTTGACTACAAATTTGAAAGAACAAAATGAAAACAAAAAAAAAAAAGAAGTCAGGTGCTTTACCCGGATTCGCCGTTAACCAACTTCTTATGGCTTGTGTGTCTTGCAAGAAATCCAAGCGCAGGCATGCGCACATGGGTTTGATTTTTTTTTTTATGACATGTCATTCATAAATACAATTTCAACCATTATTGATTGTTGAAAAATCAGGTAAATGTTTTTGGATTTAAAAATTTGTTTTCAATTAAATTTCCATACAAAAACATTTAAAATCACTCAAAACAAACTTAAAAAACCTAATTTATGGTATTAAACTCGGGGAAAAAAATCGATTTCTAAACACAAAATCAACCAAATTTCAAAAAAATTATTGAGTTTCTCTCTACTTTTTTCAAGAATAATAAAAACAAAAAAAATATCTAAATGAAATTTTTCTTGTTGAAAAAAAAAATCTTTGGCATAAAAAATAACTATTTCATGGTTAAAATCTTAAAAAACCAATAACTTTTTTTTTCTTTCGCTAATTTTTAATGATTTGCTCACTCCTTTTTCAAACCAGTAAAACAAGAAAAATAAAATTTTAAACCGAAGTAATACTTCAAAAAAACAAAAAGAATTGTAATATAAGAAAATGAAATATGGGTACAAGGAACTTTGTCATGCTAATTTTAGATTTGCCACGCCACTTTGTTATGTCTTACATTTTGGTCCTATCTCCTTGAAGTGTGTTTTCCTATAACAAATAATAAGAAATCGGTTACAAATTTGATTAAAAAAAATGAAAAAACAAAAGTCCAAGAAAAAAACTTTGTCCGAATTCACAATACACTAACTTCTCCAAATCTTTTAGCGTTTTATACTATAAAATATGTATTCTAAGCCGCCATATATTATTAATAAATCGGTGACCGATGAGTAAATTGGCTATCAATTCCACCTATGGCAGTATAAAGTGATATTACTTTTTAATAATTAAAAAAACTAATTTGAGAATAAGGGTTAGCCGTGCTGTTAGTTTAGAACTAAACAAAATAAATCTTCCAGTAAAAGAAGATGTTAAGAATACTTTAAATTTTAAAATTCAAAAGCATATATATCTTGCTCGAGGCTCTCTGTGTTAGGAACTCTCCTCTCCCTTTTCCCTCGGTTTATTTGCTAATATAAGTCATCAATCTTTAAGTTTTTTTGTAATTGCATCCTAATATTATAAATTTGAAAATACGGGTGCTCTTATTACATCTCTAAACTCTATAACAATAGTACACCAAATACTTGTATATTCTTATGAAACAGTTACCTAACTGTACGATAAAAAATTGTCAAAAAATCATAAAACAAAAAAAAAAAAATTTCATCACTGAAAAACAATGTTCATGGTTGAGAAAACCATTAAAATATGGGTACATGTCCAGATTTGATGCTAGAATAACATAAATTTGATTAATGAATAGGAAATTAAAGGATGAGGACTCAATTAGAGCGCAAATAAGAAGTTGGAGGATTTGTTTTCAACAAATTAATTGATGGAATGGAACTAGCCAATCATATTTTTCTTTTTGCAGTTTTCCCTCGGTTTTAATTGACCTTTTATGCAATGTAAACACGACAAGGAATTTGCTTCATTCACGAGGAGAAAAGGAGTGCAAGAAATATATTCCGAAGCTATGAACTTCCATCTGCCTTGTCGGTGGAGATTAAGACACCTTTATTTTTCTTTTTTCTTTTTCTTTTTTCTGTCACAGGTTAATAGATATTTTGTTTTCGTATAATTAATACATTTTTGATAAATCATAACTTAAAAATTGTTTTAATCGACCATACTTATTCCAATTAAGCACGAAAATCATCACTTAAATATATAATTTTGCATGTGTATTTTACCCGTGTTTCCAAGCACGAGACATATGTCTGGCCTCGATATCACGTGCCCTTGTTTTTACTCGTATATTTTTAAGTAGTGGCTTTGCTCGCAGAAACAAGCATAGACATGTGCAGCAGACTGCAGCCTGCAGAGTGCAGACTATCATGGAATTGATTTTTTAAAAAAGAAAAATAAAAGCATTCCAATGATCCCCCAGTGGATTTTTATTTTTATTATAAACCCTATAAAGTCTTTGTTTACAATAATTCGTAGTGTATATAGTTTATTCGTTTGGAGTAATCATACCAAGATGAGATGAAAATGGAAAAAAGAAGAAGAGATGAGGTGAAAATGAAATTAAAAACTTTAAATTAATGTTTGAAGACACTTAATATGATATGACTTGGTTTAGCTTAAATACTAGCTATTTTACCGGCAATTCGCTGCTAGTCATGTGTTTTTTTTATAAAAAAAATATGAATATGCAAGATTTCTCAACGTGTTTTTAGCCATAAAAGAATTTTCAATAAAAAAATATCAAAAATTCCAAATATGTATTTAATTAAATAAATTGAAAATCAACTTTACTAATAATTTTTTTTAAAAAAAATATTAACGATAAGTAAAGACTAAACTAGAAAAATTAAAAAATAAATATAAATAAAGATATTTAATCTCGTAACACGAGACATGTACCAGTTGTGTTTAATAACTTTATTTCATATAATAGAATCTTTTATTTTATCAAACGATTATCCATGCCAATAAAAATTATTATTAATAACTAAATACTAAACTAAAAAAATAAAGATATTATTTAATCAAACAGTTATCCATGCCAATAAAACATAAAAAATATTTAATAATAACTAAAAACTAAACTAAAAAATTAGGGTGATAGAAGTAAATCCAAATATTTGATATCACAAAATATATTATGTTTATAATTGTGTTTAATAGTTTTGTTTCTTAGAATAAAGTTTTTATTTAACCAAACGATAATAGAAACAAACACACTGTGAAAGAGATTGAACAAAATAAAAAAGTATTATGCAAAACAAAGCCAAGTGTGCAGGTTTGAGCCAACTTGTTTCTTTTTTTTGATTGAGGGGTGGACATGTGTCATTCGCCCAAAATTTCTTTTAAAAAAAACTAGCGACACGTCTTCTATTTTTCCTCAAATTTCAGCCACTATTATGACTAGAAAATTAATGTTGATGGTTTTTTTTTTACCTAAATAACCATTTTGAACTCATTTTTATCTAAAACATATTGTTACAGAAAAAATATAGCCTTAAAAAACTGTATAAACCCCCGAAAACTTCCCAAACTCATATATGTCATCTCATACAAGGTGAATGGCAAAAAACACCTAGAATAAATTATTTTCATCAATACCTAGGATAAACTCCGTTAACTAAATAGAAGTTGTTAATATTAAAATCAATATTTTTTATGACTGGAATTGGTATCAATGATGATTTTATCTACCATGAAAAATATAGCAATTTAATCTCTCTCCTCTCTCTTATCAAAGACTAGAAAAATAGAGAAATCAAATTATGGAACAAGCATGAATTTTTGACATTTTAAAGGATCTAAAATGTATTATCTATAAAGATAGAGGACCGAAATGTACTTTTCATGTTATTTTCGAAAACATCACACATTTTGAGAGCCTTTTTAACTTTAATGATTCATCTTTCAATTTTGCTTTTAACTAAAAAATTAGAAACAATTGGTTTTTTATTAAAATTAAATTGTCCAAAATAAAAATTTGATGATCAAAATAAATAAAAATTGCCAGTAAATCCAATACGTGAGTGTGTGAACAATGCTTTTTTAAAGAATCCATTGGCTATGCCTCTCAGTGCTTACTATAATGTTTGCTTAGATTATTTTAACAATTTTTTATTTATTGATTTTTTTTACTGATCTTTTTATATATACATATTTTCTTATTTGTTATGAGAACCAAACACTTTCTATTAAACCGCTCTCTAAATTTTTCAATATCTGTTTAACTTTTAAAAAGTTGGTAAATAGTAGATGGTTTTAGAAAAAAAAACCTAAGCTTTTTCCAAAGGAAAGCGATTTTCATTCTCTTATTCATTAAAAACACTTTTTTGATCTCTAACAAAAATAAAATAAAATAAAATGACTAGATTATTTTTAATATTAAAATTTATTAAACTAGAGTTCATGAGATTTTTAGTATTTTTATATTGGTTTTTTTTTAATAATCATCAAGTTGACAGAGAGATAATTTGGTATTTTGATAAATATAAAACATGCATTACTTGTTGCATTTAGGAGAGACATGAAACCGTGTATAATATGTGAAGGTGATCTTTCTTAGTATTGTTAGAATCATCTTGACGTCCCTTTTTTTTTTAGACAGTGCATGCAGTATACTAATTTTTGATATAGCGTTAATGACTTTTTTTTTCTTTTTTTTCTCTATCCTTCTTGATTTTCATGTATGCCTCTTTCAGATTTTCAAAGCAACTTTTTAATTTGTTTTTTTAAACTGCATGTTCTTTTTATTATTATTTATTTTATTTAAAATAATTTATAAAATAAGATTTTTTTTTCAATTTTACCCCCATCAACTTGTTCACCTATCAAGTTTATGCCCCGTACTTTTGATCGTTATTTGTTTTATTTGAAATAATTTATAAAATTTAATTTATTTTAAATTTTATAATCTTTCAACTTTTTTTATTTGTTAGGTTCGATCCCCATTCTTTCAATAATCTTTAAAAAAATTATAAAACATTAATAAATGATTTTCCATGACATAATCAAATATTGAAAAGTGTTTTCTAGCTCATTTTTCATGACACTGCTAAACATGAAATAAATATTTTTTCTTTTTAGCAATATATTTTCCATATAAATTACTTTCCAAATAATTTTTTTTTTCAACTAACACATGGGGTATTAGTTTGGTACACTTGACAATTGATTTAAAAACATGTTTAGTAAAGCAGTGGAGACTATTATCTTATCTTAAAAAAATATTAAAAATATTTTTTAAATACTTTAATTTTGACAATTTTGACACAAAGACATCTAAATTAACAAAAATAAAAAAAACCAAATCAGTGTCAAATTAATATTTTCTAATTCAAGTATATTTTGAAAAATATTGAATAATAACATCAACAATGCCACGTATCTAAGTAATTTATTTTCCATATTGATAAGGTTTTACTCAATCCCGAAGCCAATGAGGCACCTCATAAAAGTGAATGAAGATCCCGTATATGCAACTCTTATCCCAAGATGTCCCACCCCACATCGTGAAACGTTTTTTTTATCTTGATTAATTTACCATCCAAATCCACTTTCTCACTCTCTATTACCTGCCATATAAAATAGAAATAAAAAACAAATTCCAAATCAAACAAAACTGAGAAATAAAAAGAGACAAAAACTAAAATACGACCTCCTACAACACCCTACAAAAAAAAAAACCATCAGAAAACGTGGCAGCCAATCGCTCTCCACACGTGTAGCCAAAATCATGGACACATGAGACTTCTTGCCCGCTCTCACCTTCACTCTTCTGTCAGTCTATCGTTTTTTGAATGTTCAAAAAAATCACCCCCCCGCACACGCACACTCTCTTCGACAGTTCTAACGGAAGACACTCTCTCTCTTTGTTATCCGCTGTTTCCTCTCTAGGTTTTTTTTGTTCTTTCTAGAAAATATTTCTTTTTCTATCTTTTTTATTTTTATTTTCAAGATCTGGTAACACTACCTGTCTTTGGAAATAAAGAAGCTGAAAGAAATTAATTCAAGTTTATTTATTTATTTATTATTATTTCTTAAGTTCAGTTATATGACTTTCTTGGATCCTTCCTCTCTATTTCTCGCTTGCTTCTTTGCGGGATTTCCGATCTAGATTTCTGCTGCTGCTGCTACATTGCATTGCACTGCATGTTTTTTTTTTTTTTTTTGAGTGATAATAATGGAGAGATTTCAGCTCAGAAGGTCCAATTCCTCGCCTATTTCTCCTCTTCATAGTCATAATCTTAGCAGAGAAGGTAATTGTTTTCCAATTTCAAGCTTAGAAATGTTGAAGTGGCTGTTTTCTTTCATTTTTCTCCTACACTTTTCTCAGCATCCAAACAAAGTCTTTTTTTTTATTTTTTATTTTTTTCCTTTGCTGGCCTTTTTTATATTGTTTTTTAGAAACAAAAGTAATGCAAAAGAAAATCAGTCTGTTTTTACTTGTTTTTTTCTTAAGATTTTGCAGGTAGTTAAGCTAAATAATAGTCGAAATTTCGCTCATTTGAATGCATTTTTGGTCTTTGATCGAAAAAAGATAAAAATTATAGGATTTATTCCTCGTTTTTTTTGCTCATCTTTTTGGCTCTTGCTCTAAATAACAACTAGATTGAGCTTTGGCTTTGTTTCTTTGGTTTAGTTAAAGTAAGTTTTTGATTGAATTACTTTATGACCTTTTATTTATTTATTTATTGTATGGTGGTATTGGCATGATTATTTTGCTTGTTTCTTTTACTAACTCAATTGCTGTAACAAGATATGATTGCAATTCTTTAAAGTGTTTTCTTTTCAATCTAGACTAATTATTATTCATATTCTATTTTCGAACTTTATTATTATTATTATTAAAAAATAATCTTAGTCCTGCGCTTGCTATTTCAACTTTTCAAGTTCGAGGACAATACCTTCTGTATATTGTGGAAATTCACAGGACGTTCTTTAACTTCGCATGCTCAAAATGACACTTCTTTGATGATTTCTTGATTGGATTAGTTAACTCTTGCAATTTTTGTTTTTTGACTCTTGCTATTCCCCCTTCCCTTTTACTTGCAACAGCAATCCTAATGTTGTACTAGGAATTCATTTCCAGGAAACGGGCTGGTTGGAGAACCGAGAAACTTCCCAAATTTGGCCTCTGATTCTAGTTCTCAGAGCGACGACGATCTGGTGTGTGTTGATTGATCTGCTTCTATTTATTATTTCTCCCTTTACAAAATTGATTGAAAAGCAATCCTGCCCAGCTATATGAATTAGGAATTTCATCTCTGTCAGCTTTCTCTTGTATCTATTTAATTTATTACTTGCATTCATAGTTGTGATTTGAATCATTTGGCTTCTGTAGTTCACTTGTGAGTTGGGGTGGAGATCTCCAAAACAAGCAGCTGGAACACCAATAAAGAAGTTATTAGAAGAAGAGATGTCGAGAAAATCTGATTCCAAAAGAAGGTCACCGAGTGTTATTGCCAGATTGATGGGCCTTGATGGGTTGCCACCGCAGCAATCTTCTCATAAACAACAAAAGAAGTCCTTGGAGAACTACACACAAAGGATGGTATTGACAGAGAAAGCTCAAAGAAACAATGCCTCATATGGTCGGCGGTCATCCAGAAAAAGCTCGAAGGATGAGCAAGAATTTAAAGATGTATTTGAAGTTTTAGACCCGTCAAAGATGGATAGTAGTAGTTACTCGTCACGGGGAACTGCACACTCAAAGCTCACAGCGGCAGAGATGGCATTCATTCAGCAGAAATTCATGGATGCTAAACGGCTTTCAACTGATGAAAAGCTTCAGAATTCAAGGGAATTTCATGATGCTATTGAGGATCTGGACTCCAACAAGGATCTTTTGCTGAAATATCTTCAGCAGCCAGATTCCCTGTTCACAAAGCATCTGCATGATCTACAAGGTGTCCCTTCACAATCCCATTGTGGTCAGACTCGCATATCAGCTATGAAGCCATCACATCCTCCACACTGTGGGACCAGTGGCCTAGGCTCCAATATAGAGAGGCAAACTGCATTGAAGAATCGAAGAAAATCCCATGTTGATCCTGCTAGCCACTCTCATGGCAAGCATGGAGCTCAGAACCCAGTCGAGTTGTCAAAAATTCAACTGGATCAAAAAGACGAGTCCGCCATTCTCCCTACAAGGATTGTTGTTCTGAAACCAAATCTTGGGAGAACGCAGAATTCTACAAAAAATACTTCATCACCTCAATATTCTCGTGCTTCTCCTTTAGATTGTAGGAAACACACCGAACCTCCTGGTATCAAGAACAGGGAGGTGGTGTCATATGGAAAGAAAAAGTTTCCTGATGATGCAGGGCCCTCAAGGTATAAGTCTAGAGAATCTAGAGAAATCGCGAAGGAAATAACTAGGCAAATGAGAGAAAGTTTTGGCAACGGCTCCATGAGTTTTTCAACACCTGCTTTTATAGGGTATGCAAGGGATGAGAGTTCGCCAAACATGTCTGAAAATGAGTCTGCAAGTGAATCAGAGGAGACAACAGTGACTTCCAGAAATTCCGTTGATTGGAGCAACCGATACAGACCTTCATCATCATGCTCTACCGAGTCATCAGTGAGCAGAGAGGCCAGGAAGAGACTTTCAGAGAGGTGGAAAATGACTCATAAGTCTGTGGACATGGGAATCGTTAGTCGTAGCAACACACTAGGTGAAATGCTTGCTATCCCCGATTTGGAAACAAGGTCGGAAAATTCAGATGCAATGATCTGCAAAAAAGTATTTAGTGATAAAGGTGATCGCAAACATGGAGCAGTTAGGAGGGATGAACCTCTGGGTATTAGCAGCAGGGAAGGCTGGAAGGATGTTGGTACCGGAAATCTATCTAGATCAAGGTCTGTGCCTGCCACATCTACTGTTATCAGCAGTCCTAGACTAGGCATGCGCTGTGAAAATGTATGCCATGACAGATACATAATCCCAAAGCAATTGATCCAGCAGGAAAGAAACAGAACAATAAAAGGCAATTTCAGTAAGAGAGAATGTTCACCTTCTAGAAATTCCAGATCCCCTACTAAGAATTCTCACATGTCTAGCTGCTCATATAGAGATCACAATGACACTTTCCGGGAAGTTAATTTTGGTTTGGATCAAGTGCAGAGCGAGATCGCAGAAGATGATTCACTTGAACAAATTTGTACAGTTTCTGAGACACCAGATTCTATTGTCACAGATACAAGTTTAGTTGTTGAAAATGTGGTGGATGTGGCAATTGAGAACAAAGCCATGCCTTCGATGCCTATTAACCAAGAATCATCAACTTATATGTTGGTAAAAGGCGATTCCTCTACTAGTGATCTGGAAGTTTTAAGTTCACAGGTACGGTTCTTATCTTTAATGGATGACCTTTGTGCATGCTGGCATTTTATGAGCACTGTAGATAGAAACTTCGAGCTATAGGGTGTTCTTCCTATCAAATCCCAATGTTAAGGAAAGGAGAATTTTGCCTGTTTATCTTCTTCTCTTTCCTAATAATTTTCTACTGCAGTTCAGAAAATCAGTCAGTCAGATGTGTATGGTTTTTGACTCGCGACTTCTGACTTGAACGTTTTGCTTTTCCCTTAGATTGGAGTTTCAGTTCGTGGAAATATATCAATATTAGTTTTAAAAGTAGATTTTTAAATATTCGAACAGCTATGTGTTTCTTTTCTTTTATTATACTCATGCCAAGATTGCAATCTTTAATATTCTGTTTCAGAAAAAGTTCATTTTTTTTACCTACTATCTGTTTCCTTGAGCAATACCAATCATTTGCTATGGCCATTAATCTAATTTAGCTGCAAGCTCAATATAGAACCTGCCTGGCTTCTCATTTCAGTAAATTTTCTTGTTTGATGATTTGGACACCTTTATGTCAGATAACTTTCTCGCACTGTCTGTAGAGGCAATTGTGGTTAAGCGCATGTGTTGTGTCACAAAGTGCTCTTTGTCAATTCAAATATGATTCTGTCTTTGAGATATCTTTAAATTAGTTGACAGAATCCTGGTGCTCTTGCGTTAGTATATATCTATAGAGATACAAACACTCAAGCATGCACATCTCTTCCCTACTTTCTAGGATATATATGTTTAACATTTGCTTCTTTCCTGAAAGCCCGAAGTATATTTTCTTGTTAGTGTGTGTCTTCAGTTGAATGATCCAAAACAATTTGGTGCTGGTTTAATTGAACTACTCTGGTGTCTCTATATAATGAAATGGATACTTCAATTCTACATAGTGAACAGTTAATCTCAGCACTTGTTGGTGTTTCAGAAACCATCAAATGGGCCATCCGAGAAAGGTTCAGTTTCCATGCAGCACCCTGTAGCCAAAGTAGAATCTCCAGCATGCTCGAAGGAGGCTGATCAACCCAGTCCTGTTTCGGTTCTTGAAACTCCTTTTCCAGATGACCTGTCATCTGGTTCTGAGTGCTTTGAGAGTCTCAGCGCTGACCTGAATGGTAACTTGAAAAACTGTTTAGTTTGTTAATTCTGTATTCATTGGTTGGTCTCCACTTGGGATTTGAATCATTGCATTTGAATTGCTCTGTTTGCGTTTTCGTTGTAATTTATATTTGTTTGCTTTTTTCATTACTCCACTTGGAGTTTTTGAGCATAAGTTTTCATTTAGTATGTTGTTGCTGAAAGAATAACAATGAGGGGACAAAATTATTCTATTACTCCGAGTGTAAATGTTTTGAAATCTTAAATAATGAGGTTTTGGTTGATTTAATATGCTAAGACCAGTCATTCTTTGTCTTGATTGGTTTGTGGTTTCGCCACTATAGATAAACCAGTATCTTTCTCGTAAATACATGGCCAATGCATTCTTGAGTGAGACCAAAAATGGTGTTGTTATAGATACCAGTATCTTTCTGGTAAATACATGGCCAATGCATTCTTGAGTGAGACCAAAAATGGTGTTGATTTTGAGAGAAAAAAATCTTCTGCTGCAAAAATTCTCCCATTGATGGGAATTTACATTTTCATTCCTATTATTGCTGCCTTGTTTAAATTTGTTCCCCTTCCTGTAGGACTTCGGATGCAGCTTCAACTACTTAGGTTGGAGTCAGAAGCATATGAGGAAGGACCCATGCTCATCTCAAGTGATGAAGATACCGAGGAGGGCCCTGTTGGATTAACAGAAGAGAGACAAATAGCCGCCGAGAGCAAGGAATTTTCCTACATAGTAGATGTGTGTTTAGACTCCGGCATTAATGATGCCGATCCTGATACTTTTCTGAGAACATTGCACTCCCCAGAATGCCCTGTCAACCCCTTGATATTTGAAGAACTTGAGAAGAAGTACTGTAATCATGCATCCTGGCCAAGGTCTGAAAGGAGGCTGCTGTTTGACCGACTAAATATAGCCCTTCTGATGATTTACCAGCAATATGCAAATTCACACCCGTGGGTAAGGTCTGCAACCATGATCAGTCCCAAGTGGATAAAAAACGGACTCAAGGATTGTCTTCGCAAATTGATCGGTAGCCAAGTTCCGACAGCCAACGAGGACGTCGCAGCGGACAAGATACTGGAAGGGGAATCGCCGTGGTTGGATTTGAGGGAGGACGTTGATGTAATAGGTAGGGAAATTGAGAGGCTATTGACAGAAGAGTTAGTGAGAGAGCTAGTAGCAGTGTAGGCACACAAGTTCCTTTGATTTAGGAGGGTAACGTATACTACGGAAACGTAGGAATGAAATCATCATTTCCTTAGATGGTGAATAAATTTGATGGACTCCTCTTTGCATAGAAAACAAAACCCCCGTCGCAGATTTAGAGAAGTAAAACAAAGTGAACTGGACTCCTGAGTTTCCATGATTGGTTAGCCGCTCGGCATCGACCACAGGTGCCCAAACGTAGTCGTCGCTTTTATTTCTTTAAAAGATGAATGATTTTGTGTAAGTAATTTTAAATTTTTTTTTTATTTAAAAATATATTTAAATAATATTTTTTATTAAAAAAAATTTATTTTTAATATTAAACATCAAAACGTTTTGAGTTAAGTTTGATTTGTTGATTTTTCAATTATGTTTGAGCAAATATTATTCAAGAGAGCAGAAAAATCAAATAAATGTAAATATTGCTTATATTATTTTCAAATAACGATAGGTTCTCAATTTTTTATTGATAAAATCTTCTCCAGGACTTCATTTTGTTTGTGTTTTATATTATCTTTTGCACCAATAGTGCATGATAAAATATTTCTATTTAATAAATAAAATTATTTACAATTTTATTTTATGCTTATGAGTACTGAGTTTTTATAGATTACTTCCTATTTGCTTACACAGCACTTAAAGCTTGATTTGATTTGTTATGATTCATCATAATCTAACTTTCTGTAAAAAAGAATTATAAAACTGTCGTGCAATTTTCTTTGTTATTGAATAAATAAGATTACAATGCGCGCGCGAGCATATATATATAACTTCCAAGGCTCAAAGTCGATGGACAAAATCCAGTTAGAGCATCATTTTCAATTTCATAAAACGCATCTTGCCATAGGTATTTTACTAGCCCATTGGCCCATCCTACATTGTATTATTTTTTAAAAAACATAAAATAAAATTAAATATTGTTAACGACTCTACTTGAAAAAACTTTAATCATGAATTTAAAATCAGTTACATCTTAAATAATATTTTTATTTAATATTGAGATAGAAATACATTAAATTTACCTAGATCAATCCAGGATGACAAGCAAAACTTATAAGAATATTCTTGAAAAAAAACAAACAGAAAATTAAATATTCAACTAACTAAATATTGAATGAAAAAAAATAATAAAATAAAATTATTCAAACTCAATTTTAAAAAGAAAAACCATGTGAATTTGAGTTAACAAACCAATCTCGCAACGTAAGCCATGTATGCCATCGAATTCAATAATATTTTTACCTCAGATTATTTTTCATTTAATAGATTTATACAACAATAAAACATATGAATAATGATGAAATTGTATTTTTTTTAAATTGAGGAACAAAAAATACATTCAACAAACAAAAAACAAAATAATAAATCATATGTTGTGGCTTAACCTATTTAACTCTAGATCTAGGTCAAGAACTCAATCGAGTTCTATATTTTTTTCATAAACCTATAATTAACCTAAATATACTAGAAAAACAAAAAACAAAAAGGGCCAATAAATAGCACAGCGCCTTGGACTTGTCAAATAAAGAGCACAAGTGCATGGGCCTTCAAGCCTAAGCTCATGTATGAGCTTGTGATTATTTTATTCAATAAAAGGGGTCGATGACTTGTCATTTGTCTTTATTTGTTTTTTTAAAAAAGGCAGAAGGTGTGTCATATGTGAATCCAGAATTCAACCACAATTATGGTGGATGAAAAATCATGCATTTAAGTTTTTCACAAAAAAACTCATTTTATGTAACAGCCCGGCTCAACATGCTGAATATTGTCCGTTTTAGGCCTTACCGCCCTCACAGTTTTGTTCTTGGTGACGCGAGCCCACTACTGAGCCTAACGTCCCAAAACGCGTTCAACATGTTAGCACCAACACTACTAATAAGGCCAATAACACAACCCTCACTCGTCGATGTGGGATCTTACAATCCACCTCCCTTAAGGAGCCCGACGACCCCGTCGGCACAACCGGACAACCAGTGAGGTCGGCTCTGATACCAAATGTAACAGCTCGGCCCAACATGCTGAATATTGTCCGCTTTAGGCCTTACCGCCCTCACGGTTTTGTTCTTGGTGACGCGAGCCCACTACTGAGCCTGACGTCCCAAAACGCGTTCAACATGTTAGCACCGGCACTACTAATAAGGCCAGCAACACAACCCTCACCCGTCGATGTGAGATCTTACATTTTAACTTGAAAACATCATACAAATACTCTTGAAGCATCAACAAACCAACATATCAATCCAATAAAAAAAAAGATACAAATCAAAATATTCCTCGAATATAATTTCTCATTCTTGACATAGTTCTAGGTTTTTAAGCAATATTGAAGTTTAAAACAACCACTATAAGACTTCCCTCATCAAATGTATCATATTGATGTTAATTTTAACCATTTTGATGGTTGGCATATGTGCCAACAATAACTTTCTATTTTTATATTGGATTCTGATAAGCGTCTGTCTCTCCTCTAAAAAAGAGACTAAAAGACAAGGAAAATGAAGTTTGGTATCAAGATGAAATTTTTGACAACTAAAAGGACCTATCACTTATTAACTGAAAATATAAGGGATCAAACTAATTTTTTTAGATAAAATTTGAAGTTGCCACTTATTTTCTCCATATTTTTCACTTTGGTCCTTTGTGTTTTGACTTCACCTTCTTTTAAAAACGATGTGATTGACAATTAATTTGGGCTAAGAAGGGCTCAATCATGCAAAAAATAATAAAAAAAAAAACATTCAAGGATCAAATTAAAAAGTTAGGAAAAAATAACTATTTTAATCCATAGTGATTTGTGAGAGAATGCATAATATAACTTCAAAAGTAAAATAACCATGTGACTTAGTTTACTTTAATCATAAATCACTTGTCTTCTTATAAACGATTTCCTACTTTCTAAATCATATAATATGGTTTATTTTGCAATAGAGGGAAAAAAGAATACATTGAAGAAATGTAATTTTTTATTTTTCAATCATGAGAACTAAATAATTATTACAAATAGTGTATTTTTACATTGGATTTGCCGACACGATTACCATTATACTGTTTTCCAATAATTACAAAATGATTAGATGATTAAACAGGTGAGCCTATTTGTATAGTTTATAATTATGCAAACATAAAAGATATGGTAATCTTGCAATCATTACAAAAAACGATAGCATATATACTAAGCAAATATATAAACTTGTAAAAGATATAGAAAAAACAATCTAGTATGCAAACTATCAAGTGTTGAAATAATACTCAAACAAAACTAATTTAGAGTACATACTTGTTAAATCCTTAAAAAATATCCAATCTAGAAATTTTGTTAGTGTCAATGATTAATCATTTGTCTTTAAGATTTTATTACTCATCACATAGTGCAAAAAAACTAACTTCAATAAGCCTCATGGGTCCAATGAACTCAAAAATATTATGCTTAATATCTCTCTATAAAGATCAAACCTAAGCCCAAGAATGAGTACAAAAACACATCTAAAAAAAAACCAACAACAAAGGAATAAAATAACTCAAGAGATTTCTCAATCCTTTTTAACCCACCCAAGACACATATTTATTGGACTTGGGAAACAAAACATTAATTACTTATAATTTATAAATCTTTAAAATTAATGAATGTTTATAGGTCATCAATTACTCATAATTTGTGAATATTTATTAATAATGATGAATGTTTATAGTTTATAAATTATTCATTAATTCGTGAAGTTTCTTAGATACATTTATTACTTTCACATAATTAATCTATGGTTCAAGTATAAAGACATTTTATAGACTAAAAGAAATTATTAATTAAAAAGGGACGCAATAGCAAATATTGTTCATTAACCAAACCCAAGTCCAAACTCATAAGCCTACTACCCAATCCAAAAAGCTATTTTAGGTTTGAAACTTTTGCTATCCAAAGGTTATTTGAGAACAATTTCTCATTTATCTTTAGTTAGATTTTAAAAATATGTTAATATTCCACATTAAAATACCAATGTTGGATTACGAAATCCAACATGATTTTAACCCTAAATACGAGTGAACCTCAAATTTAATTTGGACTTAAAAAGCCTATTACATGTTTTTATAAAATCAATTTCAATAATTCCCCATATGAATATAAATTGTTTGACCAATATAAAGACTCAAATAATTCATAAAGACATATTAATTTGATAGATCACTACATCAAAAGAGGTAACTTTCAACTTTGAACATTTCTTAGTAAGATACTACTGTATTTACTTGTTAAATAGTGAACATAATATCTTCAATTATTCATATTTTTTTGTAAACCAAGACAATAATACTTACATAGCTCTTCACCTAGTGTTTTCTTTGGTTCGCATGATTATGTTCATTTCAGCCCTAAACAACTTCTGGTTTCATGATTGTTTTATATGATTTAATTTTTTTAGAATTCTCAAGAACAATTGTGTTTATTTCGGACCTTTAACACTTGATTTATTTGAGAATTAAGCTTTATGATTTTATTCAATTTACTTTTGATGGATTTATTTTGGTCTCACGACTAGGTTGTCGATTTGGTTTGTTGGCTTGAATAGATTTAAGTTGTTTTTTTCTTTTACTTTTTCTTTCAACTTCATTATTCAATATTTTTTATTGCTAAGAATTGAGATTGATATTTTTTTTCATTTTATTTTTTATATGATTATCTTGTTCTCATTTAATTTTTATTTTGTTAACAAATAAAATCATTGAGGCCTTTTAAGCATACTGAGAAGATCTATTTCAAATGTATTACCAAGCATTTTTTTTTTATTAAATCATTGTTAATTTTAATTTCTTTTTTACTTTATTGTTGTCAATATTTTTTTTGCATCGCTTTAACTTCTTTTTTTATGCTTAGGAATAAATTAGTTTGGTTACAGCGCGTCACATACTATGTATCTAGTGAGGTTCTAATAAATAATATATATTATTCTTTCATACTATCATAGTATTCATCACTTGTCATTCTTATAAACTATTTTCACCTTAAATCATAAATTAAAAGGAGAGGAAAATAACACATTGGAACACACGGGCACATAATATTCAATCAATGAGAGCAAAAATAATTGCTATAAATAATGTTTGGATTGCTAACACGATTGCCAGGACGTTGCATTAGTACTCTAACTATATAGCACAATATTCGGGCCCTCATCAATTACCCCTGATTCAAAATGATGGCGGTGAAGGTATCTCGGAGGGAGACTGGTCTTTAGAGGGTCCAGTACTGGCAGGCCTGGGAGATGGTGGTGGAGGGCTAGCAAAGAAAATGGCACCTTTGGGGATTAGGGGTGGTGGTGGGCTAGCAAAGAAAATAGCACCCTTGGGGATTAGGGGTGGTGGTGGTCTAGAAAAAGCACCGGCAGCCTTGACAGGCTTGGGACATGGTGGTGGTGGGCTAGCAAAGAAAATGGCACCCTTGGGGACTAGGGGTGGTGGCGGGCTAGAAAAAGCACCGGCAGCCTTGACAGGCTTGGGAGATGGTGGTGGTGGTCTAGAAAAAGCACCGGCAGCCTTGACAGGCTTGGGAGATGGTGGTGGTGGGCTATATAGATGGTAAACGGGAATTCCGTTGAGAATTGAAGATTCTTGCTGGCTAAGCAGTGGCCTGGCATTCGTGGAAGAGAAGGCAGAGCCCATTATGACCAGCAAAACCATGGAGGCGATGAGTAATGGTTTCATGGCACCTTCCACCACCAAGTCTACCATTCTTTTCTGTTTCTTTCCGTCGTTCAGTCCTCGATGCATTCTTAAATATGAGTCGGCCACCTAACTAAAGGTGGAAGCATATCCGGTTTTAATACTAAATAACATATAAATCGATAGAACTACAGAATCGACTGGTTTCAAAGATTTGAGATATCTTAGCCTTTAATTTCTCTTTTTAAGTTGCCTTTTTTGTCTTAGATTTTGATCCCATCACTACAAAATCTTGATTCGGACATGGAGACCACGCCAAGTGGGATCCAGATACATTCATTTAGAAAGAAATAGTGTGCTCACGTCATATATTGGGATAGTTCTGATCAGAATTTATTTATTATTTTTTTTTTTAAATAGGTATTTTTGGACGTGGTAACTATTTAAATTATAGAAACAGATAGTTTGTTAGGCAGATTTTCCTTTTGTTATTCACGTGTCTTTTTTTTTTGAGAAAAACATGTGTTTTTTATTTATTTATTAATAACATGTTTTTTGAATAAAAAGTAAGACAATTAAAGTAAAAATTTATAAAAAATCTCTATAATTTAAATTGAGGAAAAATGTATCTCTTTAATTAAAACTCCTTCTTTTGTATTCATGTATTTCTCTCTCTCTCTCTCTCTCTCTCTCTCTCATGTAAACATGGTTTTTTATTATAAGCATTGTTTTTTTAAAATAAAAACCTAACCTAGTCTGAAAAGAAAGTTTTAATAAAAAAATTAAAAAATTTATGAAATTAACCTAAGTAAAAAAATAATTAATCTAAGAAGATTATGTTAAAATCTTCTAAAAAAACAAAGTAAGTATTTTATTCTTATTGAATATTTATTAACCTACTTTTTTAAAGAAAATTACATATATATAATGTTCATATCAATTTATAAATTAATTGTTAATAATACCATAAAAGCTATAATCTATTTGAAAACTATGATAAAATGGGAAATTTTTAAAAAATCATTTTAATAATTTTTATTTTAGTGAGTTTTATTCTAAATAAAAAAAACTAAAGGGTCATTTAAAAATAAGACCAGGTGCCTAGATCTAAGGGATGTAAAATAATAATAACCATAATACCATCACTACAAGAGGTGGTAGTGGAAAAGGTATCATTACCTCTATCAGTGGTGGTTGGTGAAGAGTTTAAATACAATGACTATAAATGTTTTGCCATTCTTTCGAGAGAGAAAAAAGGATTAATGGCTCAATTTGTCCTTATATGATGAGATTTCTAGAGAGATTTCTTTAATTTGCACATGAAATGCAAGTAATTTAGAAACTTAACTTATTTTTAGTTAAGCACCGGGCTCATAATAATAATAATAAAAAATATCCAAGGCGTATCTGGTTTTATGAGTTTTTAAGCTCCAAAAATTTATTTTCCAACCCAAAATATCCAAAAAATAAAAATATAAACTTCAGTAAATTCATTTCTAACCTTAAAATTAACTTTAATTGGTGTAAAAACAAAAAACAAATCAAGCTACATGAAAAAACTCTTTCTGAATCTAATTTTTCTAGTTATATTAAAGTTTCAAACCACCCTCACAAAACTATTTTTTTTTTAAAATGAATTTAATGATATCAAAATTAAAATTTATTGTGGTTAGAATACAACAGTAGATCCCTTTCTTCCTCTTATTTGTTTTTTTATGACTTTCTTTTTTATTTTTCAATATTTAAGGATTAAATATAAAATATGAAATTTAGAATCTAAATATAAATTCTCTAAAATCACACGGACTTAATAAGCATAAATTAAAACTTTGAGGGCTAAAATGAGGTTTTATATGCCTTTTGAATAATGAAAACAAAAAAAGTTTTTTTTTTGTTTATCTATGTTGATTCTTGATCTTTTAGTTTTTCTCATTATAAATTAAATTTTTATTTCATAATATTGATATTTAATATATTGTCAAAATATTCCCAGACACATTGCAAACACAAGAGCATGCAATCTGAACACGTAAAATAATGATACAATGACCAAAATAAGAAAAAAATAGCATTGTTCCTTTAATGGTGCGAAAAAAGGGAGGAAATGCAGAGTGAAAACTTGTTTTTTTTGTTATATTAATATTAAATATGTTTTGTTGTTATATTAATTATAAGATAACTAATTTCATTAAGTAAACTGGATTTAATATTTTTTTTTATATCTTTTTTTTTGCTGTATAATCTTAGAGGATGTTTGGAATAATGGTAAATGTTACCTTTTAAAATATTTCTATTTTGAAAATGAATTAAAATATTTTTGTTAAATATTTGATTTTTAGTTATTTTTAACACGATGAAACAATAAATAGAGTATAACTAAGGAAAATAAAACCACAAATGCTCGGAGATTCATTGTACATTGTACACTGGAATTGGAATATTGTTTTCTCTTTTTTTTTTTTGTTCCTTCAAGCATTTTCTATTTTGATTATTGACTCCTTTTGTTTTTCTTCAATTTTATTTTTATATATTGTGTTTACTGGGATTTGAGGTGATGATTCACTTCAATTAACTTGCTATAGGGCTCTTGTGACATCGAAAATATTTTCCAAAGGTAAGTTGATCTCCGGTTCGGTAAAATAGAGTTTAGTTTTATTGTTAAGAAATAATTGAAACTTCGAGGACCAAACTAAACACTCAAACTGTGCATAAGGTGTTGCTTTTAAAATTTAGGTCCCCAAATTATTTTGTTTTTTTTATCCTTTTAGTTTTTGCATTTTAAATTTTAGTCCAATATTTTATTTTATTTATGTTTTGATTTCTAATTTTTTTTTTAAAGAGAATGTTGTTAGAAAACGACGCAAGAGAGAAAAATTGATCAATTAACCACAATCTAACAATAAAAAAAATTAGTATCGGAGTTAATGAGAAAAAAATTTTTGGGGTATTTTTTATCTTTTATCTTGCAGAAAAAAAATAAATCAGGACTCGAGATTATTTTTTAATTCAGAGTGAGTTTTTTATTTTTGAACCAATTAAAGGTTAGTTTAAAGGAATGTTTTGAAGTGTGATAGTTGTTATTTTTCAAAGTATTTTTTACTTGAAAATACATCAAAATAATATTTTTTTAAAAAAAATTATTTTTGATTTTAATATATCAAAATGATATGAAAAACATCAAAACTTTTTTTTTTTTGAAGCAAAGAAAAAAATAAAATAAAATTTAAATTTTTTAAAATTTTTTTTAAAATACAAAAATAAACAAATGTTATATTAGATATGGTTTTTTCTTAAAGTTTCTTAGTTTTTTAAGGTGAAAAAAAGATTTGAAAACTATATTTTTTTAATCAAGAAGGTGGAGTTTGACTTTCCATCATACCAGTAGAGGAATGTCTTCAACTTTGTTTTAAAAAAGAGAGTATATGTTGTGTTGTTGGCGCACTTAAAATAAAAAATAAAAAGATAGCTAGGAACGCGAGCCTGACCTTTCATGTGCTCCTCGTGTCCCCTTTCTTTTTTTTGTAAAGATCTGGTCTGGTGTGCTATCCTACCAAATTGTTTATGCCGTGATTAAAGGCCTCAAGTTCAAAGTTACAAATTGGGCTGTGAGGTGGTATTTCACTGTGCGGCGGGTCTTTCTAAAGAAAGAGAGTATAACGTCTTAAAAATAAATTTTAACAAAAAAAAATTATTTAAATATGTTTTTAAGTAAAAAATATTTTAAAAACAACTATAAACTGCTTTATAATAGACTAGCAACTGCGTGGGAGAAGGCAGAGCCAATAATGGCAGCAAAACCACTTCGATGCATCTTGAACGGTTTTACGAATGTTTGGGATATGAATATCATTCCCTTTCGTCTCAAGCCTCAAAATCTGAATTTAACCACACAAAAAAGAGAGGCCAAAATCTGAACACTTCGATGGGTCAAAGCCCATAACCATCTTTCTGCTCCGAACAGTCCATTAGCATTAACCAACAAAAAATAAATAAAATGTCGCTCACTAGCTCTTTAGCGAGCGAAGCCCATTGTACAAACAAACAATTTTAAAAATATTTTTAAAAAAATTTAATTTTTTTTATATTTTTTTATTAACTTCAAATTAATACGTTTTTAGTGCTTTCGAATCATTTTGATGTGCTAATGTTAAAAATAATTTTTAAAAAATAAAAAAACATCATTAATATACATTTTAACACGAAAAATTATTTAAAAAATAATCAAAATCATACTCCCAGACAAGTTAGTAGCTGAATAACTCCTTGGACACCATTCATGCATATAAATAACACTGAATAGTTGTAAAATGCCCCGGGTTCGAGTCCCATTGTCAAGAATCTATAGGAACCGAGCAAAAATTAACTCCCTCTATTCGTATTTATTTTTTTCGGGTCTGGAGATGCATACAAATATCTTGTTCGGTTCATTCGATGGCCAGTAATCCAGATTTTAAGCTCCCTTCTCTCGGTATATTTCTTTTCGCCAACCAAGTTGCTAATCAGGGCAGTCCTAAGGAAAAAAGTTGCTATTAATTTAGAGTATAATATATTAATCACTCTATGTTTTAAGGGCGAAAACATTTTCACCTCGACCTTTTATACATTGCAAGATGCCGAATATTTTGTTTCCCAGGACACATTCTTGATCGAAAATGTTTACGAACATCAGTTTCCTTCCATAGGTAACATCAGGATTATTACAAATTTGTTGTTAGACACCGATCAATAAAAACATAATGACCAGGTTACCCTTTTAGCTAACAAATATTAAATTACAGATAACTCAAATAATTAGACGGCATCTTCAAACACCATTAGATGCCTCCTCCTTGCCTTCCCTAGTTTCGAAGCATTTCAATACCAACCAAATCCACCACCCAAACACTCATTTTATTTCAATCAAGCACTACTAAGAAAATATTTTCCCCTGTGAGAATATTCCCCTGAAAAACGTTTTTCTCATGAGTTATTTTTCATTATTATGTGTATGAAAAAAATATTTTTATTAAAGTTTTTTTATGATGTTAATGATAAAAATAATAATAATGATTGTGATTATACCTAGTAATGATAATGATTATTATGATGATCGTGATAATACTAGTAATAATGATTATTGTTGTAAGATAATAATGATAACGATTGTGATAAAATGATAATTTTTATGTTGTATACTTTAATAATAATGTGGTAATATTGGTGATGATGACATTGATGATTATGGATAGTGATTTTTTATTGTAATAGTAATGATGTTGAAGTAATGATAAAAATAATGGAAATAATAATGAAGTGTGAATGCATTGATAGCTAAGACTATATTTGTTTCTATAGTGTGGTTTATGTTTTGCTTCAATCATAGTTTTGAAAGTGCTTTTTTTTAATTGACACATATTATAATTTTATATGAATCTTATTAAAAACTTTTTCTTCAAATCTTGGTTAAGAAAAAAACTATAATTTATATTTTTTTAAAACCTACTTTGTCAAACTAAACTGCCATAATAACATTCGTCCATTAAATGATTTTAATCGTTAATTAATATTGTTGTGGTGGTGATGGTAGGTGTTCTCATAGAATAATAATGAAATAATAATTATATTTATTAATATTTAATTATGCTAATCAAGTAACCAATAGTATTAATAAGGATTTTGCCATCAATCAAGCAATGTTTACTTCTTTTTCATGTATGATATTTTATAGCATGATCCTCTCCTTAGTCGTAGATATTTTTAATTTCGTATATTATCCTTCTTTAGATTAAGATACATTCTTATCTTTTTAGTTCATCATATGTTCTTGTGTATTTTTATTTAGAATATTTTTTAATCCAATTTCATATTAATACTGATAAACAGACGGTGTATATAATAACACCAATGGTGGTGACTAGCGATGCAATGCAAAGATCTATGAATGATGAAAGAATACAAGAAACAATTAAAAAAAGCAACCAAACAACAATCTTAAACTAAGAAAAACATTAGACAGATTGAACAAACATCATTAAAAAAACATTAGATCCTGTAGTAAAAATACAATATTTATAGCTGGACAAAGAGGATTAAAAAAATTAAAAATTGTTATCACTTGTAGCAGTGGTTAAGAAAAAACTCAAGATACTCTGAAAGTCCCATAAAGAAGAGGAGAAAACGTCAGAAGGATCCCCTTGTTATTTACTAATATCATACACTCCTGCCATTAATAGTTTTTCAAATGAAGAAGCATCCGGCTTGTTTTCTTTTGAAATATACTTTTGCCACTAACATCTGAAAATTTTGATGTCGTCGCGGCAATTACAAGAAGAAATGTCACCGGGAAGCAATAGAAACAAGATCACGGGAAACTGGATCTAAAAATGGGCCTGTGCTTTACTTTGAAAAACAAAAACAGAGAGCAACGATTGTGATTTGTGAGCATAGCTGAGAAGTTTTTTTAGTTTATTCCAATATTGCCATAAAAACTCCATTTTTTTTTTCCTGACCATGCAGGAACAAATCAGACCCGAGAATATATCTTGAAAAGTGAACCAGATGACCCCTCCTGATTTGATCTTCACTAACTTCAAAGAAAAAAAAGATTCGGGTCCAGCTACTCATGCTAAGTCTTGCATTTACACTAAATTAAGCATCTAATCACACTTAGATAGCCAATTTTCGCTCACACATCCTTTCGAGAGTATTATTTCTTGCTCACTTCTGTGTTATTTGAGGCAGCGGCCGGGGCTGTGGACGACCAGAACTGAGCGCTCTTTATCTTTGACACACTCGCCAGGACACCTAATGGGGTTATATCTCCAACAATTGTCACCTTCTTGGCTGCAAAATCTATGTTGAAAGACGTCACACCTGTGTGTGTACACATGATCAATGCCGATGTAAATCAAAACACCTTAATCTGAATAAACTATCACCTAGTTCTAATTTAACGATCCAAAAGCCATCTTTCAGAGTAAAAATCATAATTGAAATTGGAATCCAAACGAAGATATGACTGTTGATTTGGCTGAACGAAACGCACAGTCCTGGGCTAGTAATTTGACCCCATATGTAACATGTTGGCTAGTACATGATCTCATATAAAATTTCTTTGAAACAGAGTACTCCTAATAAGTTAAATCAAGTTAACGACATCCCTCCCTCTCTTTCTTTCTATCTGATTGGTGTTTGCCACGAATACATAAAAGAAAACAAATTAGGGTGTTTTTGGAATAGAAGACAGAGAGAGTATGGAGACACTTTCTGAGAAATAATAACGTCTGAAAGAGAAAGAGACAAAGATGAGATAAAATTGGATGTCAAGTCATTAATTCATGTCACATGGGCATACCTTCCATCCTGGATAGATGTTTCCTCACTTTTCCTTCGCAGCCTCTGCAGTGTAGTGACACTCTCAAAACCACAACCTGAAATCCAATCCATTCAGGATACAACTAATTAAAACTTGAAGTGTTTTACTACTTATTGATGCTATAAGAACATAATAAGCTTAACCAAAGTTTAGTGCAAACCTGATCATTCGGGTTTGAAGATGAAGAAGAAGATGGTTTTGAAGCAGTAGATTCGTCTTTACTTAAAGCTTGAGTATTCCTGTTGGATTCCACAGGAGCTAGCTGTGCTAAAACCGGATCATAATCTGCTAAGCCATCAAAGAAAGCTGTGTCGCCCAAAAGATATCTAGACGAGCCAGGAGGGGTAATAAAATCACCAGGCTTAGCCCAGCTCCTTCTAACTATATCTTTTGGGGCATTGAGATAAGTGGTTCTCTTCTTATCATCATCAATATCAGTTGGCTTGAATGAGATTTTCTTGGTCTTTTGATCATTTGGTTTTGGTTTTGGTTTTGTAGAGTTCGACCTCTTGTTGCTACTTTGATCACTGGCTTTATTCTTTGAAGTGCTTTTTTTGCTCTTGTGAAGTAGCTGGTAGGGGACGGGGTTGATCGGGGGTGGTTGAGAAGTACAAGGAGCTAAAGGGAGAGTTCTTGGGATTCTTTTTTGGTCTCTGATGATGGGGTTGTAGCGATCAAGGGTCCGGCCACCAAGTTGATTGGTGGAGGAGGAAGAAGGTTGATCCATGCTCATGCATATGGCTGTTGAAGCTTGAGACGCACAGAACACATCTATTTTCTTCATTCTTGGATGTTGATAAGATTGTATGACCTAGTTAGTGGTTTTGAGAATCTGCATTTTTGAGAGAGAGAGAGAGAGCGAAGAACTTCTTAAAGAAGGTTGTTTGTTCTGCTTTTATGCTTGAACAACTTGAACGATTTGGACAGAGAGGGAGAGTAACAAAAGAATCACAATTTTACTAGCTAGATTGTACACGATTAATTATATAATACTAAAGCAGTATGGATCAAGTAGAGGAGTTTCTACACTTGCTGCAACTCTCGTGTGCTAATAACCAATTGCCACATCATGAAGTGTCAAATGATTTGTATGCGATGAGTTTTTTATTTTTATTTTTGTGATAAACATGAGAACTCTTAATCAATCAGAAATCCTTACAGAAAGTTCACCCCATAACATATCGAGTGGAGAAAAATGATCCGTGCAGCAGAAACAGACACTACTAGTTTGAAATTGATCCATCACACACATGCCCTCAACACAGGGTTGAATCTCCAGTAGTTTTGAGAATGACGTAAGGACCCACGACACGGCCATAAGAGCTAGACTCCAATCTTAACGATATTACAGGACTGCATTAATATACCAGACAATTAACCATACTGTAAACTGTAAAAGGAGCGAGGAAAATAAAAGGATCAATACACGGGCTGCTGCTGCTGCAACATTTCTATTCCTTGGAGGACAGAACAGAAAATAAGTGATCTTTAATGGATGAAAATGAGACGCAACCACCTCTTTCCTGTGGTTCTAATGGATTGAAAAGAGGCATCTTTTTTTTTTTTGTAGTAATATATTTTAGGTTCTACAATGGTAGTGCAATTTCCCTCTCACAAAATCACTCTTCTTGGTTATTGTGTTTTCATCAAGTACTTTTACGGTTTAAGCAGAAGATTAACAAGGCCAGGAGATCCCATATCCATTTTTAATCCCAGAAGAATCTTGTCTGTGACGTCGATGGAGCCGACAGAAATCTCAGAGCTAATCACTTGATTAGCAGAGAGCTCAGAGGAAATGTACATAAAATGTGTTGTCTTCACTATAACATTATGATTTAAACAAAACTATTTTAATAGTGTAAATTAATGTATAGTCTGTTGGCCTGCTGGGCATGGCCTACAGTTTTAATGGCTAATTAATAAATTGTTCGCGGGAAGTTGCCTATGAATTCAATTTTCGGAAAGGAACAATACAAAGGGTCGAAAGGGTCAGAGCAACGGCAGAATACTGAGCAACAGCTGGGCTAAAAATTTATTGAAGGAATATTTTCTTAAAAAGAAAAAAAAAACAGAGAGAAGGCCCACTTGATTAGTGTTTATTATAAATTTTAGTTGTTAAACTATTTACAGATAAAACGATGTGTACTTTCCTCCCCTCTATCAAAACGCATGGACATGGTGATAAAAAGAAGAGATGGACATGGTAGCCAAGAGGATGACTTGGCAGACAATTAAAATCTAGGATTTTATGAGGAGGTGTAACTGTAAAGATCAAATGATAGGCAGGAATATAGATTAATTTTTTAATATTTTTTAATCATTGTGATATATTAATCCTAAAAATAAATTTAAAAAAAAATGAATAAAACAACTAGCAGAAACGTCCTGATTTACTATGATTACTTTGATGCAATTAATTGCACGGTAAATTTATAATATTTGTTTTATTAAAACATGTTTTTTTTGTTTTTTTTATTAAATAGACTAAGATGAACGAGGAAGAGAAATTAAAAAAAAAAACTAAAACTGAAGGAGGAATTACTGTACGTCTACTTATTATGCATTGTAAATTACAATAATAATACAAGATATTTCTTTTTTTTCTTTGATTATTTACATTTTGACCCTTTATTTTGTCCCTCTAGCATTGCAATTACGTGGGTAATATCTTTGCGGGTTGTCTTGTCTTGTCTATTTACGGATATAAACCTTGAGATGTTGAGGAAATATTTCAATGCTTGTTTGGTATTTAATTTTGCAAAATAAAATTTATTTTTATTGGTTTTTAGCAATTAAAGTTTTGAGGATTGAATTTGAGATATTGACAAATTTTGAGCCCCTTTAATTTTATACCTTTAAGGGTTGGGTATTTTTATCCTTTTCATTTTTTGATGCATGTTTTTTTAAAAAAATTGATCGTCCCATGTTTTTTAAAAATTGACTTAATTATTTATTTTAGATGCCTAGATATAAGTGTCTCGCAATGTCAGGGAAAGGTCCAATGCTTGGTTGATGCTTGAATTATGAAAATATATTTAAATTTTATTGATTTAGAATAATTAGGGATCCAGGGATCAAATTGAATTCTGAAACAAATACAAGGGGATTGTAGTATACGGCCAGTGTAATTTTAGTTTGCGCGTGCAAAGAATGACGATGGTCACAGTGCGTGTGGCCTCCTCGGATGGCCAAAATCTTAATAATTTTATGTGTATATTTATTATAAGCCCTATAAATGTTAAGACTTTGAATCAGTCTCTGTCTGCATCAATAATTGTTGGGCGAGTAATCCACTATGTACCATACGCAGCAACAAATTTACTTCTTAGTTTGCTGCTCACAAAACAACACGGCAGTGAATAAAAGCCTACTGTGCACGAACATTAGTCGAAGTTACCGGAAAAAGGCAGCTAGTGTGTCCCTTCGGAACAAAGATACCGAGGGAAAAGAAAAGAAAAGGGTTCGAATAATCATGATGGGAACATTATTAATAAGATTCTGATGGAACATATGCTGCCAGATAGAGGAAACCATTTCGAATTTTCTTTCCTGTGGATGGATGAGACACAAAGTGACTTTCTTTATCCTCCATTAACTCAAATTCTCCTTCTCAGCCTCATGGAATCGGATGCTTGTGCATGGCTTTCATCATGTTTCCCCTCTCCTTTAACGGTTTAGTTTTGCGTTTTCAAAATATTTTTATTTTTTATTTTTATTTTTTATTAACTTTAAATTAATATATTTTTAGTATTTTCAAATCATTTTAATATATTGATATCAAAAATAACTTTTAAAAAATTAAAAAAATCATTGGCATGTATTTTAAGTTTTTAACACAAAAAATTATTTGAAGAGTAACCATAACCACACTGTCAAACAAGCTTACATCAAAACTAATATCCCTGCCCAACTCCCCTGCACAGTTTAAGAGTTCCGACTCAAAGATAATTTT
Organism: Populus alba x Populus glandulosa; assembly: GCA_033617975.1. Taxonomy (NCBI): domain Eukaryota; kingdom Viridiplantae; phylum Streptophyta; class Magnoliopsida; order Malpighiales; family Salicaceae; genus Populus; species Populus alba x Populus glandulosa. The sequence goes on from CM066148.1 coordinate 21,779,436, forward strand.
TTATTTTTATTTTTTATATTTTATTAGAAAATAATATAAATTATATCATGAAATTTTATTTAATAACTTAAATTTTTAGGTTAAATTAATTCTTTGATATGATATTAAAATTTTGATGATAAAATAACTTCGAGTTTAAATCTTATTATATTTATTTATTTAATAAAAATAAAGTATAAGTTTAATTTTAAATCCAAGTTTTATTTGAAAAATTATATTAAAAAATAATATAAATTATTCTAATTATTTAAATCGGTTATTTGACGTGTATACGTCAACCTACCCTCTTCTAATTGCCTAACTCTTTTGTCACCGAGTGTGAAGATGTAGGGCGTTTTATTTTTTCTAGTGGAAAATAGTAGGGGCCCCCTTCAACACCATCCGTTAACTTTCCTTTTCTTCATCTTTAATTCCCAGCTCCTCAGTAGCTGTTACTATACAAAAGAGTACACGAAGAACGTTCTGAAAGGTCAAATGGTTTGGGGCCTTGGGGCTTCGATGATCAAGCTAAGCCGTCACCAGATTAGAGAAAGCAAGAGGGTCTCCGATGGCTGACATTGGGACAACCTCTGAGCTCTGGGTCCAGTGTTGTACCTAAGCAATAATTGTACATGGCTTGAAGCTTGCGCAGATGGATAATATTCGGGGGAGGCCTTCAAGCTTTTTAGATAAAAATCTACTACTCATGAATGAATGATTTGATTCGTTGGAAGAAAGAAGGATGGAAAGTAAAAAAATAGTTGAAAAGCTGGGCACGGTCACCTTTACTCGTTCTTTCTATCTCATGGTCATTGGTCCCCGACCCGAGTGTCCCGAGTTATGACCATGACTACGGACTCCGATCCCATAGTTATCTTCCGAAAAAGAAAAGCACTCGCCAACAGATCTTTTGTAGATTGCACAATTTGGGTCGGCGAAAAAGTTGCTGAGAAAAGATGAGTTTGCGTCTGGAAAATGAGTCTCAAAGATGTAGCAATCATATTGTCAATTAGTGGCGGTGTCATGATTCCCACAGATAAAACAAGTCCGATGCTGTCAGTGGTGAGCCTGACCTTATCGCAGAGTGTGATTTTTATAAGATGGATATTGTTTTTTAATATATTTTTTATTTAAAAATATATTAAAATAATTTTTTTTATTAGTATATTAAATTAATAAAATAATACTAAAAATATTAATTTGAAGTTCTTTTTTTAATCAGAATTTTAAAAATGACCGTGACAAGGAACAAAAAGTGATGTATAAAATGTAGGTGATTTCTATGACTATTTAAAAGCATTACAATTATAAATCAAGTACTTTTATTTATTGTACTGTAATAACTCTTTTTTATCGGTCATTCTTTTAATTAATTATTTCATAATTATGCTAGTTATTAATATTATAATGAAATTACATATCTTAAAGAAAAATAAATATTATTCACTTGTAATAACTAGATAATTACAAACTATTAAGTAGAGATGTTTACTTATTACAAGTAAAAAAAAAATCTTTTTCTTAGTAATTAACTAATTGCTTGATATTAAGTAAAGACCAGCATTATGACGTGAACAGAGAACAGGATGGCCGGATCACGACACAATATTCCTTCATCGCTGTGTTATTCCGCACCAAAACTTACTATTTAATACAAGCCTTTCAAGAGTGGTCAAGGCTAGGAATGCAGTATAAAAACGGTATTCAAAAAATTGCAAATGAAAAACTAAACTATTCATAAGCAACATGCATATTTTCCTGCTATAGTGGCACCTAGCTATAATTTCCATGCAAACATGGATTATGGAAGATACCTACTAATTGAATGATATTGATAAGGTCTTTACACTATACATTGTAGTTCTGCCGTCATTTTATTTAAAGCCCTCTCCCTTCATCTCCTTCCAAAACGCGACTCCGGAAGTCATTCACCATGAGAGGCAATCCTTCTCTCAAGGAGATTTTTGGCTCCCAGTTCAGCAACTCCTTTGCTTTGCTGATATCTGGTTTCCTCTTATGTGGATCATCAGCAGTGTTGGGTCTGAATTCTATTGTTGCACTTGAATCAATAGTCTCCTTGACAACCTTCAAGATAAGGGGGGAAATTGAGTGTGCCAACATAAACTAGGAGTTTCCATCTCTCTCTATCTCTATCTCCTTATGCATGCACGCATAGACACACACACACTCTTATGCAACACACTCGGAAAAGGAATCCATGCCTTTCTTTAAAAATAAGATGACTATAAAATTTGAAGACAAACCTCTGCGAGCTCTAGCATAGTGAACTCTCCTGGATTGCCAAGGTTGAAAGGTCCCACATGCTCGCCTTCCATTAGTGCCACCAGCCCATCAACCTGTAAATGGAAAAGTCTTTTAACATACCTTATCACATCAACTTTTTAGAGCTTAAACATGGCCCCAAAACACATCCAATGTTCAGGATATCCTCTGCATTTGCAGTTATTCTCTGTTTCTCTTAAAAAAAAAAAATTATCACTTCTGGCATCTTCTTTTTCAAAGCCTTATGCAGCCACTTGACTGATTAGTGGCCGTGAATAACTACAAGGGTGATTTTAGTAGTTTGCATTGAGATAGAGGAGCTCAAAGGTCATACAGCTTTCAGGCCAGCTAGCAAGGGTACAAAGTCGCTAGGCATCCAGAGGAGCTTTACGTGGAAAAGCCAGGATAATGAATTTATGGATAATGATGCCATACCAGATCAGAAACATATTGGAAGCTCCTAGTTTGTTTCCCATCACCATATACAGTCATTGGTTGTTTGCGGATGGCCTGCAAACATAGTTCAAATAGTTAAGGAAGCTTCTAGAAAGTAAACCTCCAATTAGATATCCCAAAACCCAAATGGAAGTCCATTGCCGACATTAATGCCTAAAATGGAGAATAATACCTGAGCAACAAAATTACTGACAACACGCCCATCATCCAAGCACATGCGAGGCCCGTACGTATTAAAAATGCGAGCAATACGCACCTGCCAACGGCAAGAGCCATCATTAGCCCATTTCCCACAGGTTAACTGAACACATATGCAAGAGAAGCGATTGCAGGATAGAGAACAACAGTAACCTTCATATGAAAAAATCTTTACAGTTTAATTGACAAAGTTTACATCGTATCAACCTAGTATAGCACAGACAACACAAAAGGCTTAAAAAATTTACATTCTATTAATCAAATAATTAGAGATATTCGCCAGCTGATCAGATAAAAAATGGGTACAAAGCTTTTTTTGAGCCCAAGCTGCTGCAACTGAGACAGCTGAAATAGACTGGCCACTTTTGTGCATACTGATTATACAAACAAGGCAGTTGTTTTTAATCCACAAGTGACAATGAATTATTTTATAGTGCTGCAATTATTCATCATTTTCTAGAAACTGAATCCATTTATTTAAATTGGTATGATTTTAACCAAAGACCTTAACCAATCTCGCCCACCCCTTTACTGCCTGGGCCATGCCCAAGGGGTAGCTCATAAAATTTACTGATGTTTAAGGAGTTAAAGAAAAATTTAATCTCTACACACCAAATTCATTTATTTCAATTGGTATGATACTGAGTATTAACCTAAAACCTGGCCCATACCACCCACCCCTTCACTACATGGAGCAAAGCCCAAGGGCAGCTAATCAAATCAACTAATCTTTTAAGGAATTAAAAAAGAATGTAAGCAAGTTCGAAGACTTTGCATAAAATAAGAATGGGTAAATCTTGGACCACTAGCTCAACAATGACAAAATGAAGGGATATGTGATATTACAACTCTCCTACCCTACACAATGTGGCTTTGGCAATTTCTGCATTTCATGCAACTGTTTAGGCATTGTAGAACGTGAAAATTAAGCACACAATGTCGAATTAAATTGATAACATTTTGAGCATGCAAATTCAAGTGGATAGGAAGAAAATCCCCCCCATGCCCCAACCTACCCAAACAAATCAACTATTCAACAATAATAATAATGGAAATAACACAAATGGACTGGTAGAATGCTGAAACTGTCAGAAAAAAAGAAATACCATTCTGCCAGTCAATTCTACAATAAATTTAATTGCTTGCGTTCATTCTTTGTATTCCAATATTTTTCAGAAGATAAATGACCAGTACAAGCAGAGTTTAGTACATTTTTGAAGTAGCCATAGCATATACTTTTGCAAAGACATGAGATTCATGTCGAAACTTTTCAGTTATTTTTTAGAAGAACAATGAATAAACGATTCCTGAAAACCATGTGCAGTAGTAGAGACACTTATATTGCCTTTGACACAAGTGCATTACATGATTTCTTTATAAAGAAAACACTTGCTCCAAACATAACGAAGCTAAATCAAATTATTAATGCCTTCAAAAAGGTAAAAGTCATGCAACAATTCCAGGGCCTGGCCAATTGATCGTGGGCCATTCTCAAACACTATATGCTCAAAAGGAGAGATTAATTAACAATAACCTCTATTTTACCAGATATATAAGGTCTGATCCAACTTAATTCACACTTAAATTGTCTACAGATTGTCTAAAATACACATATATCTACTTATTGGATATACGCACAAAAGCATGACATTTCATCACTGGCATTTTAACTACGACCAGCAATTACTGATCCTCCATTACATTGCATCTCAAGGAGCATATCTATCAAGAAACCCAAAGATCCTAATAACTATCAAGCAAATTTCAAATACCTAAAGATCATAATAACAAAATAAGCAAGCCATGATAGCATGTAATCTAGTTATATATCAGAAACAATTACCTCAACATCTGCACCTCGATTATAATCCATGGCTAATGTTTCTGCAGTCCGTTTTCCTTCATCATAGCAACTCCTCTCACCTAAACAATTTCAGAGCATAACCAATCAATAACAAGAACAGAACATTGTTGCATCAATGAAACAAACAAACAGATGTTTCTAACTAACATCTGACCTATTGGATTCACATTTCCCCAATAAGTCTCCTTCTGCGGATGCTCAAGTGGATCGCCATAAACCTCACTCGTACTCGTTAACAAAAACCTCGCCCCTACCCTCTTTGCCAAACCCAACATATTAAGTGTGCCCATCACATTCGTCTTGTAAGCAAACAATTCACAGTCAAGGATCCAAAAATTCCAAAAACACAGAAACAAATCACATAATTAACAACATTGATGATGATTCAGAAATCATAACAACTTCATTTAAAAAAGAAAAAGGATATAATAGTCTTGACAGGATTGTACTTATAATGAACCGGAGAAGCAGGACAAGCCAAGTGATAGATCTGATCAACTTCTAACAAAATAGGGTCAACAACATCATGTCTAATCAATTCAAACCTCGGATTCCCAAACAAATGAACCAAATTATCTTTCCTCCCAGTAAAAAAATTATCAATCACAATAACCTCATCACCCCGCGAGATCAATTTATCCACCAAGTGACTCCCAACAAATCCAGCCCCACCAGTAACCACAATACGCAGCCTCTTCCTCCCGATCGCAGCTGGGATCCGGCCTGGAAATGATCCCTTTGAGGCAAACCCCGAGGACCCAGATGAGGAATCTTGGTGGCGATGATAAATTGAAGTGGGGATAGAAGAATGGGTAGATGGATTAAGGCGGGAGAGAGTGGGCTGGAAAATGAAGAAAGCAGAACCAATTAAAATGCCAACAAGAATGAAAAGAAAGCGTTGTTCTTTGAAGATATAAGGAATGGATCTAGGGTGTTTTAGTGTCTTAGGTGAGTAAGATTGAGTTGAAGTTGGGATTTCATCTTCTCTCCTGTGATTCACGCAGGTTTGTTTGTGTAATTGTTTCATCACTACGGCGTGGGAATTGGAGATGGAAGAAGAGGTGGTGGTGTTGACTGTTGAGTTGTCTTAAGCATTAAGCATTACTGGTTTAATTCTATCACCGGAGAAGCCAGAACAGTTCATGCGATCAGGCTAGTACGATTCTTTCCTGTTGTTTTTTAAAGGTGTTGGAAATGTTGGAGGTAGTTTTTTAAATTGTTTTTTTTTAAGTATTAATATTTTTAATATTAATATATTAAAATAATTTAAAAATATTTAAACAATTAATTTAAAATAAAAACAATTTATTTGTATAAAAAAATAAAACTCAGTTTCAATCACTCTTTTCGCGTGCGTTTGTAAACGGGGTTTGATTTTTTTATTATTATCTTTGCTGAAGAGTTTTCTTATATAAATTTAATTGATAGTAAACATCGTATTAAATTAATAATGGAAAATGAAAAAAAGAGGGACTAATTTGGGCTGTCAACGACCATTGAAATAAACGCATGACACAATGCATCAGGCCCATGATACAACCCAATAAAAACGAGAGCGACACTGGACAGTGTCTACTTGAAATTGGCCCAAATTACTAAATAGCCCATTAGAAATAGTGCGTCCATTTGTCTCTCTCTCGCCTTTGGATCATCAAATAAGAGGGAGTCTCCACTTCTAGGGTTTTGAAAGAGTTGCCCAACTGAGCAGCAGAAGCTGAAGCGGAGCCTCACAACAACCTTAAAATGGGTAAGAAAAGCAATCCTCTTTTGTACATATTATTTCCTCTGACTGATTCAATTGCTGTATGCTAAATGAATTGTTATTTGGTATCATAAAAAGCAAGGATAAGGGTTCATGAGTTGAGGGAAAAGTCCAAGACAGAGCTCCTAGCCCAGTTGAAGGAGCTCAAGGCAGAGCTAGCCCTCCTCCGTGTTGCTAAGGTTACTGGGGGTGCCCCAAACAAGCTCTCCAAGATGTAAATTGTCTCTCTTCTTATTTTTTGTTGCGGTTAAGTGATTTTTATATTGTGCTTCTTCTTTTTATCTATAATTTATAAAATGAATGGGCGCAGAAAGGTGGTGAGGTTGTCAATAGCGCAGGTGTTGACGGTGATATCACAGAAACAGAAATCCGTACTCAGGGAAGCTTACAAGAATAAGAAGTTTCTGCCTCTTGATCTTCGTCCCAAGAAAACCCGTGCCATTCGCAGACGTCTTACTAAACACCAGGTCTTCTTTTAACCTGCCAGTTATATATATACCAGATGTACACTCTGTGTTTTGGTTTGTAATGCTTGCTTTGTAGAATTTTCCTGTTTAGCTAGCAATGCCTGGTAGTTTTTGTCTTGTTTCTGTCTAATTTAGGAAATGAGTGAAGGATCAAGTCTAATTTGCCTATAAGTAGATATATGTTTGTTGCATTTGCGTGTTTGAATATGGTGAAATCTTAAAAACAAAAAATAGCTGTGATTGAAATATATCATTTGGAGACATGTTACAAAGCACCTGGTCTTTATTCACATTCCCAAATGAAAATTTTAGTGAATATTTACTTTGTCACTGCCTTGCCTATAGCTCGTGTTTTAAAAATATGCTTCTTTTGATAGTTCTGCTTGGTGCATGTCTTGTTGTGGTTGCAATTCAGTAAACTAAAAAGTATATTTTAAGTCATTGTGTATAATTAAACAACACTCATTGGTTACTATGTTATTTTAGCATGCGTCTTAGTCTCTCAGAGATCAAGTACATTTTGAATTTAGTATTTAGTGAAGTTAATCTATAAAAATACTGGATATCTAGCAAATGGACTAGAAACTTTATTGGATAATTACATTTTGAGTTTTTGTGTGTTCAAGTCCTGCAATGAATAAATTGTTATTGTCATTAGCTGTTGTGCCCACTTACTTTCATTGGTGTTGTTAATGTGGTTTATTTTTCGAAGTTCAATTAACATATAATGATAACTCCAACCTATAGAATGTTGAGGAGACATCATCTATTTATTTTTATCTGTCTGGTTTTATTATTATGAATGCAGAATTCTTAAGGGGTTTTACTTATATTTTGTTTTCCACTTGTTTTGCTGCAGGCATCTTTGAAGACAGAACGTGAGAAGAAGAGGGAAATTTACTTCCCAATTAGAAAATATGCAATCAAAGTATAGGGTATTCTGTGGCGCATTTGATATAGTTGCAGCCATGCTGAGGCAACCATTTTATTTCTTAATTCTTGTTGGAGTACTTATTTAGTTTTTTTATCTTGAAAATCAGAATTTGTGTTTTGATCATATGCTATCCTTATATGGTTTTACTGGAAAATTCCTTGACTGAGTTGTTTAGTTTGCCTGTAGATTACCGATTTTCATTAGCTGCTCCTTCACATCCACTTCCCTTACTTCCTGACATGTTTTTCGCTCGGATTACACTCAAATCAGCTGAAAGGCTGGTAACTTTGCTATCAGAAGCATCAGCAAACTCATAACTTATCCAACAAAGACGTAATCGGCTCTTTGAACTGGAATTTTATTGAGGACATACATTGCACCGGACAAGTCCTTGTTTAGTGTAATGTTCAACGGCCAAACTCTTGTTTCCTTGTTTTAAAATTTGGTCGGCTAAAATTTGACGAGGTTTACTTTTATTTATTAAAATGAACTTTACATACCGGGGTTTTACTGTAAAAACATTTCTGATTTAGGGCCTAAGTTGCTTGTAATGAAAAACTAGAGGATCAATTTTTTAAACAAGTACTACAATGTAATTAAACTAAAATGCAAGGGCTAAAATAAATTGTTGAAAATTTCATTGACTAAAATGAATTTTTGCAAATAACACAAGCCCCCCAGTAGGAAATATGGATAACGTGTATTCATATGCCATGGAAAATTCGCTCATGGTGCTGATGAATAATAATAGTTCGATTCGATCCTGTCAGTGTTTTTGGAGAAAGAAATATAGAAAAACAAATTTTAACTGGTTTTATTAATTCGATGCTCTTTCACAAAATAACCATCAGCTCTACCTCTTGTTTTTTTGGTTACATTCTTAGAGCTCCGGAAGATCTTATATCTTCTTTTAATGTTCGAGCAGTCTGCCGACTCTACCCAAAGAATTTCGAGACGCTGAGGTTTGCCAAACAAGAAACCATGCCCGGAGGCATCTGATATTACTTTTCGGAAGCGTGTGTCTTGAATCTCTTGCCAATCTAGAGCCCAAATGTAGCTGCTGCTAAGCAAAGAGCCATTGCAGATGGAGATGGGTATGGGGTGAAGTCGATGGCAAAACTGGCATGTCGCAAAAAAGAAAACCAAACGACCACAGTGGGAGTCGAACCCACGACCTTTTGATCCGAAGTCAAACGCGCTAATCCACTGCGCTATGCGGTCTTTGTTGCTCTCAATCCCTTCCAGGTAATATATTAATGAATATAACATATCTGCATAATCCGGTTCATGCTTTTTGTTCTATTTTAATCCTCCCAGATCACTAGACTGTACAGGCAATCGATTAATTTCGGTTGTAATTTCAAGGGGACGACATGGAGCACTTGCCTCGTGGTATTCATATCAGCATCAAGCCACCTTGGATTTATGAAGAGTTATTTTTTCTTATAAACCATAGTTCGAGTGGATGTACATTAGCTGAGAGTTTAACTAAAGGTTAAAATATTCTTGAAAATTCATATTTTGTTTCTATAATTTTCACACGTTGCGCTATACTCATGTATTTATAAGAAATGACTAAATTAATCATGAAGGATCCAACTCAACTAATCAAGTTTTATATTTGTTTTCTAAAAATCATTAATTCGAATTCTATAAGCTTTAGGATTATTAGAAACTTACATGGTAATTAATTTTAAAACCCGTAATATTAGTTGATGTACGCTTAAACTGATCCAGACACCTATATTAATAATAATAAAAAAAGTGATTAAATTGAAACTACAATATTATTCCTTATCTCTAAAAAAAAAGTTTGAGTTCCAACCTAAAAGAAGAGTAAGTTTTGATTTGACCTCAGAATTTTATAAATTCAATGTTATCTCAATTTTATTTAAGCGTTTTTTTTTTAATTTCATTTAACTCTCATACCTTTCATTCTTGTTCCAATCAGCTCTTACACCTTTGATTTTCGCTTCAATTCCCCCCCTCCAGCCATTCCTCTCAAGAATACTAACGGAATGTAACTCCGTGAGCTATAGATTAAAAAGATTGTGATAATTGTTTAGTCTATATATCATGCAAAGAAAAAACCAAACAAGTTAATTTTGTAATATAATTAAACAAAAAAACCTATTATGCATTTTAGACATATAAAACAAATTTATATGTAAATTAAGTTGAAACCTAGCTAGCATGCATAATATGAGATACTTATAATTAATTAAAACTAGAAAACAAAGATTCTTATTTGTTGAGGAAACATAGAAACATAAAGGCTGATGAAGAACTAATCCTCACAATTACTAGAATTAATTATGTTTGTTTTACCTGCCATAAAATGGAATAAAAACCCAACAATTTTTGCTTTAAGTCCAAACATTTTTCCTTTGAAAAAACTATACATGAAGATGAAAGAGATTGGCTATTAAAACCTTTTATTCACGGGCTGGGTATTCATTACCGGCAAAAAAAACTATTTTTTTATGGGTTAAAAAATTATTTTATAATATATTAGCAAAAAAACTTAAAACCCCGTGCCCGAAACCTAGAGCCCAAGTTCGAGTATGTGCACAAGCTCAGCACACGCAGGGGTTAAACTCATTTATTTTATTAAAATTTATCTATAACTCTTCAACTTCTTATTATACAAACTAGAATAAAATCACTTTAATTTTTTAAATGAGATAGATGGTCTTGGATTTCACAAAAACATGTTAAATTAGGATTATTTGATATCAATTATTTTTTATTCACTCATAAATTATTTAAATGTTTATATTTCATATCAAATAACTTTTACTAAAAAATGATTTTCAACATAATTTTAACCTTGAAAGTGATTCGAGAATACCCCAAATTATATTTTTATAAATCAACACTAGAATTAGATAAAAATTAAGATTTAAATAAATTTAACTCTACAAACTTATCATATCCTCAATCTACCATTCCCACACAAGAGATTTTATTTATTTTCTATAGAATTCTTGTTTGAGATTTTATAGTAGATTTTGATGGATAATTTAGTAAAACATGCATATATGATATATTAGTGGATGAGAGTAGGAAAGATACCAATAGTGATGGCTGATAATAATACTAATAATAGTAATCACAAGGTTTGGACCGGAGAGGTCCTTATAATTGAAATTTACCTCTGAACAAAAGAGTGACAAGAGTTCATTTGAGCAGACATACACCGGGCCCCCGAAACAGCCCAATAAATGCTAACAGACATCAGACAAGGTCTTCCTGGGATTGGCCGAACAGCTTGTACTTGGGCCTGGCCGACTGTTAAATAGCCCATAGAAATAGTACGTTTTATATGTCCATCTGTGCATCCTCAAATAAGACCATCTCCCTGCGTGCTAGGGTTTTCTGAAAGGAACACAACGGAGCAGCGGCAGAGCCTTACAGCCACCTTAAAATGGGTAAGAAAAGCAATCATCTCTTTGTACATTTTATTTCCTCTGACTGATTTAATTGTTGTATGCTAAATGAGCTGTTATCTGGACTCATAAAAAGCAAGGATAAAGGTTCATGAGTTGAGGGAAAAGTCCAAGACAGAGCTGCTGGCCCAGCTGAAGGAGCTCAAAGCAGAGCTCGCTCTCCTCCGTGTTGCCAAGGTTACTGGCGGTGCCCCTAACAAGCTCTCCAAGATGTAAATTACATCTCTCATCTTCTGTTGTCTATATTTGCTGTTTGCTTCATTGATTTTATGTTGTGGTTAAATTTCGTGTGTGATAATTTATATTTTATAAAATTAATGGGTGCAGAAAGGTGGTGAGGTTGTCAATAGCGCAGGTGTTGACTGTGATATCACAGAAACAGAAAGCCGCACTCAGGGAAGCTTACAAGAATAAGAAGTTTCTGCCTCTTGATCTCCGTCCCAAGAAAACTCGTGCCATTCGCAGACGTCTTACTAAACACCAGGTCTTTATCTGCATAGCCACTTAATATTTAACCAATGTTCACTCTTATATCTTGGCATGTGATCCTTGTTTTGTAAATTGTTTATGGCCTAGCTAGCATTGCCTCGTAGTTCATGTCTTGTTGTGGTCCTAAATTAGGAAATGAGTGAAAGATAAATTATACTTCGTTTATATGTAAAACAGCTATAATTAGCCATATGTTTGCTGCAATCTCGGATATGAATATGGCGAATTCTTAGGAAATGATTGTGATTGAAATATGTCTTTCGTAGATCTTACAAAACACCAGGTTTTTATTTAACTTACCAATTAATATTTACACTTTTTTTTTTGGCTTGTAATACTTGTTTTGTAGAGTTTTCTGGTTTAGCTAGCACTTGCCTGGTAGTTTATGTCTTGTTGCGGTGATAAATTTGGAAATGAGTGAATGTTAAATTCTAAGTTGTTTGAATATGTAAAGCAACTAAGTATAATTAGCTAAATGCTTAGGAAATGACTGTGATTGATATATGTCATTTGGAGAATTTTTCCTAATCACCGAGTCTTCCTCAACTTGCCAAATGAAATTTTGTGCTTATTTACAGTGTCAACCCTTTGGCTGATAGTTATTTTAAAATAAAATGTTGATCTAGATAGTGTTCATGGTGTGTCTTACTGTGGTCGTGATTATTGAAATGAAAAATTAATTTGAAGTTGTTTTTGTTTAATTAAACAATACCGATTAGTTCCTATGTTATCTGAGTTTGCATCTCAGAAACTTGATACATTTTGCATTTAGCAAAGCAAGGTTAAGAAAAAATGTATACCTATTAAATCGAGCCTAAATTATTATTGGATAAGAATGTGACTAGATGTAATTTTGTTAAATTTTAGAAAATGATGCAGAGTGCTATATGAGTAGTGGGATTTGAGATAGATAGCTGTAAGGTTTCACTTTAACTGGAAGTTAAGGGTGTTAAACGTTTGGAGCTAATTGAATTTACAGTTTACTTATTGATTTTCTTTTTAGTTTCATGTTCAAAGTTTATCCAAATTGGTTTTATTTTGTACGTCTTGAAAATTCGTTAAAAGTTCTTGTTTTTAGCATCTGGATTATAATTTACTAAACCCCATAATATATACATCAATGCTGGCCTGTGATCTAGTTAGTTACAGAAACCATGACATTGTTGAAATTTTTGGTTCAAGTCTTGTAGATTTGTAATAAGCAGATCGTTATAGCTACTAGCTATTTTGCAGCTTGCCCCCACTTCCTTGCTTTCAAAGCTGTTGATGTGGTTAATTATTGAAGGTCAATCTGATGATGAACTCTAAGCTATAAAAAGCTTGAGAAATTATTTGTTGATTTCGTTGTCTAGTTTGATCCATGGACACAGAATCTTTACAATGTATTTATGTTTTCCACTTGTTTTGCTGCAGGCATCTTTGAAGACAAAACGTGAGGAAAAGAGGGAGATGTACTTCCCGATGAGAAAGTATGCAATCAAAGTTTAGGATAGAGCGTAGCGCATTTGGTATAGGTGCAGCCATGCCAGCAATCATTTTGTTTCTGCATCTTTTTTTGGACCACTTTATTTGTGTCTTCATCTCAAAATTCAGAATTTCTTGATTTTGGCTGCCCTCACTTTGGATATCATATTCCTATTCGATCTTGTTACTGCCATCTTCACTGATCGAGTTGATTATAATTGATCCAAATCGACTCCCCTACTGTCTTGCTTCTGTATTGGTCTTGCTCATTAAAATCAGCCAAGTTTGATTATTTTTCCGTGACAATTGCCAATAATTATGCTATGCAAACTTGGAGGTAGCCTCATCTCCTTGTGAATTGCTGTCTCGTAAGTTGGATACAGATACAAACTTGGCGGAAGACTTGAAAGCAAGGTTATCATTATCCTTGGCATAGTAAACTGACAGCTCTTTAGAATCAACTCGAATCACATATGATGGATCTGCGGTTTGAATATTCTCACTGGGGATCAGGAATACTTGGCGATGGTATTTCTGTTCCGGTTCGAGAATTTGCTGGGACTGTTGTGTATTTCATGGTGTATGGCCTGGAAAGTCCCTAGTTGGAGCTCATGGATAATAAACAGCAGGATGATTCAATCTTGCTTAATGTTTATGGAGGTAAATATTGAAAAACAAATTGAAACCCTATCTTGTCTTTTCTTTCCAGACAGTCTGGTCTATAATCCGCTGATCTTTCACAAAAAGGAAAAAAAAAAACAATAATCATAGAGCAGCCTTGCCCTTGGATCCTTTCTAAATATCTTGTGCCGGCCAAATTAGCTCCGGAATAGCTCGGTTTTTCTTAATACCAGAGCAGTCTGTCCCGGCCATGAGTCGCTGAAAAATTCCAGTTTTTATGAAACAGGAACACCAAGACCATAGCCAGAGGCGTCTGGACTCTGATATTTACTTGTTGGATGTCTCTGGCTCAAGACACAGTTTAGCATTACGTTCCAAACAGTGTTTAGTTCAAGACACAGTTAAAATTGAGTTTGATTTGTACTTTTTGAATCGTTTTGATGTGTTGATGTCAAAAATAATTTTTAAAAAATAAAAAAAACATCATTGACATGTATTTTGACACAAAAAGCTATTTGAAAAGCAACCGTTACCACACTGTCAAACACGCTCCAATTGAAATTGAAAAACCTCCTACTGAAATTGAAAAACCTCCTGGGAATCTAGAGTCCATATACAACTGCAGCCAACGAAAGAGTCATTGCCAATGGGTATGGGTTTACGCAAGTCATACGCGCAAATCCGCCGCCCTCTGTGGTTTCATACCACTTAAAAATCTAGATATCTCTTTTTTATTCTCAGAAGTAAAGTTTACAAATTTAATTTCCTCAGATTGTGGTCAAAGTGGACGCGTAAAAAAAGATGTGGGAGAATAAATTTCAACCCAAAATTTCTTGGCAAAATAATTTAATTAAGGGGCTAATTGATTCTTGTCCATTATCAGTTATTATCAATTCATGTATTAACAAATTTTTACCAATATTGAGGATGATGAGACTTCAATACATGTCAGAGAGAATTTAATCCTTAATTCCTCCAAAAGATTACATTATGGTTGGATAACGGTAAAGCGGCAAGTGTCTTCTACTAATCAAGCCATGGATCATACCCAGATAAATTTAAAATTTATTTGGTATTGTAATAATAATTATTTTTTAAAATATTTTTTTATTTGAAAGTAATGTTTTTTTATTATATTTATTTTTAAATAATCTAAAAATACAAAAAAATATTTTGCAGAAAAATTTCAAAAAGAAGAAGAAGAAAACGGTTGTTTATCTAGGCCGCGAATCCGTATCCCAAGTCTCAACATGGTGTTTCGGCCATAGCTATTCGTGGACAGTGACTTAAAAACGTTGAAGTTTGGAGCCTTACGGGGAAATATGAGGTTTTTTTGATGGAGATTTCTCGTGCACGCTAGAGGCAGACAAGATAGTCCAGCAACAACTGAGAAGGACAAAACATGAAAAGCCCGCCCACATGATCGAAATGTCTTCCTCTGTTTTGCTTTTACCGAGTGAACTCTGGACCGCGTATTTTTTTCTTTCTTGCTAGAGCTCTTTCTGGTCATTTTTTAATGAAAAATTAATTACTCTTTGATAAAAATAAAATAAAAAAATCCGCTGACCAGGCGATTGATTTTTTGTATAGTTTCGCACCACTCAATAGGAAAGCAATTTGTAACTGGTAATTAGAAAAGTCGGAGTCACAAAGAGGCGAGAATTTTCTTTTGGCTTGAAACTAGATAATTCACACTACGCGTTGGAATGGATTCATTTTTTTTAATTGTAAAAAACAAAAAAAAATTCAATTGTTCGGAGATTGACCACTACGACTCAAAATATTTGTTAGATTTAAAAATAACTTAAATATTTTAAAAAAATGTAATTCAACTTTTAAAAAATCAATATCATATTTTAAAAAAATATTAAGACAATAGTATATTACATCAACTTCAATAAACTAGGATTAACCTGTTAAATTTGCGACTTGAGTCATGAGATTGCAACAATTTTATAAAAAGCAAATCAAAATAAATTAAAAATATACCAATTAAAAAAGGGACAATAAAAAAAACTCGAATTAACATGAGTAAATATACTAAACTTATCTCACGTCATGAGATCAGAATTACCCTATAAAATCTAAATTGAAATAAATTATAAAATTTAAATTTTAATCAATCTAATGTTAAATGATAAAATTAAAAAAAAATAACAAGAGTCAACCCAGAATAACCAGGTGAAACGGTGACTTGAATCATAAGATCGGAATAACCATGTATAAAGTAAAGTAAAATAAATTATGAAGCCTTAAAATAAAATTTTTTTTTTTAAATAAATCAAAATAAATTAAGAATAAAAAAAATATATTTTAAAAAAATATAACATCATTCAATGTGAACAGTGTCAGTGCTTTACAAGGAATTAACCACCTCTTTTTAAGTTTTTGTTAGTGAATGAACTTCATATCAGAAGCCATGAGCGTACAAACTCTTGTTGATATATGGATCTCATGACATGCCAATGGATCGCTGAAAAGTAATTCTATTTTAAGCAGCTGCAGCTCAGATTCAACAACATCAGGCTGTAGCGACTCCCTAATTCTGGAAAGTTGAAGCTAAGAGCATACACATCTGCAGGCTCTAGAACTCTCTTGAAGTTCCAAATAAGAGAAGCAAAACAGAAGTTGGATTTCTCCATGTGACTTTTCTGAGGTCTGAAATGAGGTTATACGACTCGGACATATGTTAAAAGGCCGTGCCCATCGTACAACTAAATCAAAAAATTAAATAAAACTTGATTTTAATCCTCTATTTTGATTAAATTTTTTAAAATACAAAAAATACCAGATTTTATAGTTATTGTTATATTTGAATTAATCTAATTAAGTAGTTCTTTTAAAATTTTAAAAACAATAATAAAACAGTTTAAAACTCTAAAAAATTCAGTAGAGTTTTATATCTACCATGAAGCTACAAAAAAATTCGGTAGAGTTTTATATCTACATGAAGCAAGAAAACAACTCCTTTCACTATTTTATACTTTATATATATATATATATGATGTCCAATGCCACAAATCAAGCAAATTACCAACCCAAAGTCGTCACCAGAAAGTTAACTAATAAGTTGACAGTTTTAATTATTATAGAAACTATTTTTTTAAGGAGAAAGTTAGCAGTTGATGCCATCTCTCAATCTCAATGTACTTGTTTTACCTCTTTAAATAATCATGACTTTGAGCACAATGAATTTTTGTACGGCCAAAGAGCCGATGGATAAACATAACAGTATTTTTTTCTGCTGATAATGAGATATGAGATTGTTTAGTTATTATGATCGAGCTTTTTTCTCGCTGCTTACCTAATATATTTGGAATTGCAGTATCTATATCACTGTCGATCCAAAATAAATTCAACATCAAGTACCGAGACGTATGAGGTGTGGGTACGGAACTTGACAGAGAGAGAGAGAGTGATTTTTCACACAGATGAGAGGGAGTGAGAACGACATGTACACCCCCATCAGTTTTCTCGGGACAGGATCTTGAAAATGTGAGGTTACTTGTACAGTTGTACATGATAGTATTCAAATGCATGCACGCACGCCAGATTTCTGTCCAGTCTACAATAATTCAAACAAAAAGACAACTTTTGTTGTTCCATCATCAGAAAGCAAACCCGTTACAAGCATGAATGGTCGAGGGTGATCGTTACTTTCACACCGCTGAGTTCTCTCCAAGATGGAATGCATGCGCGAGAAATTAATATTGCAAGCTTTCAATATTTCGGATGGATAGGTTAATGCTATGGTCTTGCCTAACAGCTAAACGACTGTATATTTCTGTCTTTTAATACAAATTTGTCCATAGCTGTGACGGATGATATTTCTCGTGGTCTGAACAATGACCAGAAAACTGTGGTACAGTTAGCTGAAAACATAGGCAAACGTTTTTATCATTGATCCTTGAATTGTTTGTCCTTGAGCCGGCTTGACTTATAAACATAATCGAACAACCCGTCCGTTTTCAGACCATAAACTTCAATATGTGACGTCTACGAAAATTGAAACAGTTTTTTTTTTCCCTTTCAGTATAATAAATTCATCGTATCAGTCGTCTTATATATATGTGTGTGTGAACAGATATCGCAGGTTCATCTTGTTAAGAAGTACAATGCCTAGCTAGCTTTCAGTAGGTTTTATTTTCATTAATAGTATTGCAGCAGTAAGAATCTCAGATTGAATTTGATTTTTTAATGGCTGCATCATAAACTAATTAAGGTGTCTAGAATTTGTCCAAACACAGTAGGTTGCAAAGAAAAAAAACAAGAAGAAGAAGGAGCAAGTGACGTACACATAAGCTTTAAGCAACGTCATTTTTCTTTTGTAGTGATAAGCACCTTGAGTTTTATATGAAGATAACCAGCTGCTTGATTATTCGGAATTCAACCCAGTAAATTATTTATTTGAAAATCGTGGATATACGAGATCAACACAATTTTTGAAATCGAATGATGAATTTGTTAAAGTGTTTTTTTGCATAAAAAATTAATTTGATGTATTTTAATTTTTTTTAATGGTTCTGTAGAAAAGAAGAGTGCACGAGGAGTGGTGGTGTTTTTTTAAAAAGAAATCAATCCCATTAAATTTAATTTTTACTTCAATTTAAATCTTCCATATATCTCTATTTATTATATGAAAAAGTCAAAACCTTACGTGGATTGCATTCATCTCGTGGCATAAATTAAATACGAAGAAGTCTACGTTACAAATATACTAATCGTGACGAGGTCATATGTAGGAAAAGAGAAGAGATGAAAATTAAACGACCTCAAACATGGGCGTTCTATAGAGAACTTGAGAGTTGACTTTGAGGTTTCATTGAATCGAACGGTTCCTAAGAAGCACGTGGCCAGGACTTTGTCCTTGCAACTTGAACCGATTGCGAAAAGTCACCCCTTTACAATTTTAATCTTTTTTTATCCCAATTATATTTATTTTTTCTGTTTTGATACAGTTCCGACTCGCGTACCGGCAAATACCAGGGGTTCTGACTTCTGATCCGGCCTATTAAAATGAAGCAACTTGAGTTTTCCGAAAACCTGGAGGACGCTGGCCGGTTCTTTATACGGGGAGGGGACACAAAATTAATGGAGTACACTAGCTGGTCAGTCGATCTTTTTATCCAATATTCTGACTATATATATATATATGTGTGTGTGTGTGTGTGTGTGTGTATGTATATTCCTCTCCGATCCCTCAATTAGCTCCATCATGTATTGATATTTTAAACGCATGTCAAAGAAATTGATCAATGGTCACTTTTGACACAAAGTAATAACTCAAAATCTCCAAAACCTAACAGCTTAACTATGGTTTTTTAACATTATTTTTTCAATACGAGCTAGGGCTCAAGGATCAAGAGTTCAAATCACAAAAAACATTTCACTTGTTTTTAAGGTAAAGATGGTTTTATTTTTGACAAAATACAAGAGACACAACCCGAGAATCCTAACGTTAGGATGATCCAGAAACTTGATTTTGGCTGTTTGCTGACATTGGAAATGCGTAGGAAATCATTCTTTACTTGAACTAATCCCATCAATTCAGCAAATTAAAAGATGCTGATCACACTTACACGTGCATGCAACGTACTATCTTCCAAATGACAAGATGCATATGTCACTGCAAATTCAAAAGAGTCATCGCACGATTAAGGAAAATCAAGTACAGAAATATTTGACGTGGGTACGGAACCGGGAGACTGATCCTTCCACGCAAGTATTCAAGGTTGTGATGCATGCATGTAGAGTTGTCGACCGTGCTAAATCTTAATTCAGTCTATAATATTTATTTTCAAGAAAAGAGATTTGTCAACAATAATTAAATACAAAAACTTGTCTCCAACGATCAATGGTTGGTTACAATTTGCAGAAGGATTACCCTTTGTTTAATTTGCAAGTTGCCTTTATAAATCACCAGAAATCAGGAGATGTTGGGCTGTGTATCAGTTACTTTGTGCCGGCTTAGAAGTATAGTAGTTTCTGATTTTTTTAAAAATTATATTTATCTTTAAAATACATTAAATTAATATTAATAAAAAAAAGTAAAAAAATATTTTAATATATTTTAAAACTAAAAATATGTTTAAAGAACACTCTACGCTATAATAATAAACACGGTCGATTAATTTGACTTTCCATAAGGTTGGAATGCATATATTTAAGCCATGAAAAAAAAAAAAAAAAAGCTTAGCTGTTGGTGGCAATGCCGTTTCAAATGGAAATTGTGCCGAGCTGGTGTGCACCTATCCGAGGCGCTCAACACCAGAAAGATGAGGAGACTCCGCGTCATAAAAAAGGAAAGAAAGAAAAATTAATTTGCTATATTGAGGCTAATTTAGTAACCTTACGTCAATGATCAACAGCCAATTTCGTTGTTCGATAAAAATGTACAGAACAGCACGAGCTAGGCTTGCCGCACATTAATCATTCGTTTTAAGTCCTTTTTTTTTTCTTCAAATAATTATGATTCTTTTTAAAATAATTTTTTTATTAAAATATATTAAAATAATATTTTTTTTTTATTTTTTAAAATTACCATATTAAAATAATTTAAAAAATATAAATTTTTTTTAATTTTTTATAAACATGGTATAACCGCGTTTACAAATACTCTTAAAGGTATTAATATTTGCCATCGAGCTAGGAGCTCAGTTAGTATATTTAGTATATTGTAATGTAAGGAATTTTTTTATATTTAAAAATATATTAAAATAAATTTATATCTAAAATATGTTTTAGATTTTTAATATGAACACATTAAATTATTAAAAAAAATTCTTATAATTATATACTATTTAAGCTCCTTATAATTATGATATATAATAACAAATGTTGGAGCAAAATCTAAAAGTTTTCCTCCCTTATTTCTCTGAGAAATACGATCTTATCGTGAAGTTTCAAGAGGAGTACAGTCTTGGATTTGCTATTCGATGAATTCCATGTTATTTTGTTGCATAATCGATCGAGTATTGAGTTATTTTATTTTATTTTTCTCTCACTTCAGGAACTGAGTCAGGAGCTCGAATGCTTGGTTTTATTTTAATATGATTTATAAAATCATTATCCACTTGAACACCGAACATCACAGGTTTGTCAAGTTCAAATCGATGTTTCACTGCGTTTATGCTTCACCGACGTAGCTAGATAACCCTTCTGCTCCAATTACGTGCGCACCATAAAGAAATTAAAGAAAAATGCATGACACGTAAGCGATAAGCACCATCGTTCTTTTATATATTTAGAGATAAGCACCCGCATTTTATATCTAGTTAATCACGAGGATAGCCTGCTTATTCGGAATTGAAAACCAGAGGAAAACTGCAGATAGATGAGATCATGAAAATATACAAATCCCAGGGTCGATCGTGAAACACTATGAAGTTTATTTAAAGAACACTTGTTGTGTCCGAGTTGCCTGAGCCCTCGGAGGAATTGATTGCCGAGGAAGTCAACGGAAGAAAAACTAGCTAGTGTATACAGAACCACTTCTCCATCTACGGCTTCTGATCTAAAATTGCGGTATATATATATATATAAATTCAAAACGCATAAGCGATAAGCACTCTCATTCTTTGTATATTCAGAGACGTACAAGTCCAATTCTTTTGGTTCACTTTACGCTGTATGCTCCGAGCAACTGGAATAAAAAAAATAAAAAATATATATCTAAGGTAGTGGAGAGAACTTTTTATTATTATCATTAAACCTGATCACTTAAAACTTATAACAATTTTTTTTTATGGGTTAATGATCGTTTTGTTATTCTACTTTATATAAAAAAAATTATGAATTATATATATAAAAAACTATCTTTATTAAAATTTGTATCCTTCTATTTATTTTGTTTTTCAGTTAAGAAACCATGTGTCAATAGTCTATGCATTTAACCAATAAAAATAGTTTAATGGCATGTTTCACATCGTATTCTTAATTTTTTTATGGAATTTTTCCTTGTAAAAAATCTCTTGTGGATTATATTGATCAACTAATTTTGTTAAATCTTTATGACACTTGTAAAACATTTGTACATTAACTAATAAGATCATTACTTTAGAAATAAAACTATATATATTAAGAAAAAATTAACAAAGAAAATATTAAATTTAAAAATCCAAACCAATAAAAATTTATCATCCAATTAAAAATAACAAAGTGAAAATTTAGTTACAAACTAGATTGGTGGCTCAAGTCAATTTGTTTTTCAACGTTTAAAAAAATTGAGGCAACACTAGTATTTTTAAAGAAGCAAGAAAAATTTGATACTTAAATCATTGACTTAACTAATTAATTCAATAAACACGGTTAATTTAATAATATGATTTTAAAAAAATGATAATAAATAAACCAAACTAAAAATATATATACAATGATCAACTCAAAAAATAAACGGTTGTTAATATTAAAGAAAGATATCCTTTCATTATTCATAAAATATCTTCATGATCTTATTTGATAACGAAACAAAAATGAAATGAGAATATGGTAGCTCTATAAAAAGAAAATTAAAAAATAATCCAAAGCTCAAACCCTAGCAAGTCAAATATTAAAGGATAAAATTAAAAAATAATAATTAAAAAAAGAATAAAAAACCCATCCAAGTCCACCCGAGTTAACCTGCCAAATACATGACACGGTCGTGAGATGATTAAGATAACCCTGTTGAAAGAAAATTAAATAAACAACGAAGCTCAATTCATAGACAATCTAATATTGAAGGGAAAAACTAAAAAAAAAATCATCTTAAAAAAAACAACGAAAAAAGACATGAGATCAAAATAACATTATAAATAGGAAAATGAAAAAAATAATGAATCTCAATCCTCAACTTTGAAAAAAATAATATAAAAAAATCAAGTCAACCCGGTCTAATCTTTAAAATTTATGATTCGGATTATGAGAATAGGACTAACTTTATAGAAAAAAAATATAAAGAAATTACAAATCCAAATCCCCATTCAACAAATATCGATGAATGAAACTGAAAAAAAAAATCAATTGATGTTTTAAATAAATATTTTTTAAATAAAAAAATCATGGTCCCTGATATTTGCAAAAAAATATTTTTTTAAGCTCCAAATTCAGTTGATGTAGCTGTAATGATTTTAAATAAATTAAATTGAATTTTGTTTTGCAAAACTATAAATTAATCGAGCCATAAAAAAATACCATGAGATCTCTATATACATGCATGAAAAACAAGTCACATCAAATAAGAAAAAAAAACCAAAGCGTAAAATGTCCCAAGACAAAAAATAAAAGAAACCATTGTTGGAATGAATAGTTCCTCAAAGGCTACAGTGTTTCACTAATTACTATTAATCTTTTTGATGATGTTAAAAATATTATATTTAAAAAAGATGTAAGAAAGAGAAATTGAAAAGATATATTGTAATAACAAAAAAAAAAAAAAAGAAGGAGAAGGAAAAAAAATCAAACTAACAAACCCATATTATAGTTTTCTATATCAATTATTCCATCAAAGAAATTTTATTTCTTAATTGAACCATTTCATTAACTATTTATTTGTGTGTTTCTCATGTGATCCCCCATCAGATGATGAAATAGAAAGGAAATGTCCATTTTCAATGCGATATAAGTGAAAGGTATATAATAGCGAACAATAATTAGGGCCATAGGTGGGAGATATCAGATTTTATATCTTGACATTACATGGAGATACCAGTCAATTTAACTATTTAAGTATGATTAACCTATACGAAAGCTGAAAAGGAAGTGATTAACGTGTATAAAGAACTACTGACCTTGAAAATTACTTTTATTATTAAGATAATACAAATAAAAAAAACTACCTTATGGAAATGTTAAAAAAAATATTTATCAACTATATAGTAAGTGGTCTAAAAATAAAAGTTTGGGACCAAGGAGTTTTGTTCTTTCTATAATATTAGGTTCGAGCCCTGTACTTGTTAATATGATAGCTACTAGCGGCTTATATAATCGTTAACTTTAAGGTCTATAAAATTAGTTAAGATATATAAAAATTGACCAAGTTAATAATATAAAAAAATCCGTCCATATATTCATTTTAAGAACATTTGGATTTAAGAGAATAATCCCTTAATAATTCTATAGCGACAATCAATTAATTAATCTCTGTCTTAATAATGCCAATATTTACACGCCATGTTAGTTAACTACAATCGTCACCTTCCCTGGCTCTCTAGCCACATAAAAGAATTGTTGTTTTCCTTGCGGCAAAAGTTTTTCTTTCTTTAAGTTAATGTCTGCCCGGAAGAAGCGCTGAAGTAAATAAACAAAAAACTGACGACGTACGAGGTGTTGAACATAAGAATTTGGAAAGCAGATAGTATATTATATTGAGAAAAATCTTACATCCAGCCTTAAAAACAAAAAACATGAGATATTCGATAGATCATAACAAGTTGACCTCGATGTTTATTGATAAAACATGAATCTGGTCCAAAAACAATATTATTTTAGTATTGCGGTGGTTTTGGATTATAATTTTAAAAAGTTGATATTTATATATGTTTAGTTAAAACTATGATTAAAATTAAGGTTAAACAAAAAGTAATTTAACTTATTTGGTTAATAAGAATGCTTTTTAAATTGAGATTATAAAATAATTAAAATGTATATATATTAATATTGATAGTTTTTAATTTAAATATTATAGATTTAATTATTGTTTTTACATCATGAAATCAATAATACTTTATATAAAATATTTTTTATTATTCTATTAAACTATTTACAATTCTATTAATATAATTTCTATGGTTTTTTGAGCGTGCAACAAAATTAAGTAAAATATCATTAGAAATAAAATTGAAATTACGATTAAATTTTATAAATATTATGCCATCATGCAATTTTCTTCTAATTTATATAGTATCATTGAATAATATTAAACACTAATTTTTAAAATAAAATACAATTAAAAATAAATTAATAAAACAATCTTACTAATAACTTTTGCACACTTTTGTGTGTAAAAGTACTTCACTTTTGTGTAATGTGAACAATGAGGGCAAAGTGAATTAATGAATAATCTGCACAGATGACATTAGAAGATAAGTGGTATAGAACGATGGGCAAAATAAAAACAATAATTTTTAGCTTTAGCAAAACTTGCGGTAGAAATTCATTTTTCAGTGGGATCCACCTATAAATAAGACATTAAACTTTTAACTAAACAACTATAAATTGTGGTTGGGGAAAAGGCAAAATGCAGCCCAACTACAATATCAAACGAATTCTAAAGCAACCGCGGAATGATACTTTGACAGTGTAGGAGTCCGAGATTTAACTTGAGAGTGGAGCAATTAAATTTAAATAAATATTGAAAAAGAAATCTTGGTAAATAAAATTTATTTCTCAATAATTAAAACCGAGTGGTAAAATCCATTTAATATAAAAATCTTATTAATGATAAAACCCATAAAAGTATAATAAAAATATTAAAACAAAGAAAATTATAACATTCTTCTTATAAAAGAAGTTTGAAGGATTGTAAAAACAATAATTTTTTATTATTTTTAAATTATTTTTGATGTATTAATATTAAAAAAAATTATTTTTTAAATATTTTTTCAAAAATTATTTTATATATTTTCAAAAAACTTTTAAAAATAACCATTACAATAATA
Source organism: Populus alba x Populus glandulosa (assembly GCA_033617975.1). Lineage (NCBI taxonomy): Eukaryota > Viridiplantae > Streptophyta > Magnoliopsida > Malpighiales > Salicaceae > Populus > Populus alba x Populus glandulosa. The sequence goes on from CM066148.1 coordinate 21,805,038, forward strand.
CCAATCAGATTTCTATCCAACTGGATGAGAGTGGACACAGTTCATTTGGACCCCTCCGATAAAACAGAAAAAAAAAAAAAAAAACTATTTCACATATACGAAATGAAGATCGACAATACCGAGTGAGCGTGGATGGGTTCTCGTACAATTATTAAAACGACGGTAATAAATGAATTCTGACAATACCGAGTGAACATGGACGGGTTCTCGTACAATTATTTAAAAATGCAGGACTTGACTCGGTGATTTTTCAGTCGAAAAGCACCACCATATTGACGACGAGTGGGGGATATATAGCAGTGAGCTGGGTCTCTCTTTGAGGCTGGGATACACAGAAATAGTCCTCTGAATTAATGAAGAAGAAACTTTCCGGGTCTCCGAAACAGCACCGCCATTTGAAGGGGTCATAAGGCCTCACATCGATGATTTTATACAAATATACACAGTTACAATTCAAGAAATCACTCCCCTTCACCCCTTTTTTAATCCAATACAAGAACCGGAAAGTCTTTCTTGCCCGGTCTGCCATTGCTGCCGTTTGTTTGTTTTTTTTTTTTAAAAAAAAAAACATAAAAAAAATGAGGAAATGGAAATCTTGGAAATAATTATTTAAGAGACAAAAATCCAAGAGGGAATGCGGCTCAAATTTCCGAGATCTCTGCTAGCTCCTCAAGTGTCCCGTGCGAGAGACAAGAACCCAACATCCTAAATGATTGGTGGGTCTTGATGAATGTCGTCGTTTTCACAAAATTTCAAAAAAGAAAAAAAGGTCAGCAGCGACGTCTACAATAATTGAAACCTTATATTTCAAGCCTTTCTGCCATAACAAGTGGCTTATGCAACCACACACCTCACCTTTTTTTTCTTCTTCTTAGTTCCAAAAAAAACAAAAAAAAGGTCATCACCGTTCTACAGCATGCTGCAATTCATGGTGATATATGTTTTTTCGGGAATTACTACTATTATTATTCTTCGTTTTTTGATATTTCTAGATGATGATGATTGTGGTTCGTTAGATTTGTGGACTTTGACTCTGAAAAATATGAAAAGAAAAATAAATAAAGAAAGTCTAAATATTGGATGGTTCACCAAACAAGGAAGTATTTTTCTTTTTTTTCTCACTTGCAATTTGGTCAAATTTGAAACACTCTTTTTTACTTGTTGGATTGCAGCATATCAAATCCACCTTGCGATTCTTTGCAATAAATAAATAAATAAATAAACAAATCAATGAAAGAACATTCATCAAATTCTACCCTTTGAATTCTGGCAAATCCAGCAAAATCGATCATTTCCTTTTATAAATATTATCGATATGTTATGATTCTTATCTCAGCAATGGAGTTTTTTCTTAAAATAAGGCATTTATTATTATTATTATTATTATTATTATTTCCAGAATAAGGTACTTTTGATCTTCTTTTCCAAGAAGAGATCCTTTAGTGCCATTGTAGATATACATATCAGCTTTTTAATTAATTAATCATTAGTAATTTACTAACTCTCTTAATCTGTTCTATCTAAGACCATGTAGGATCTCTTTCCATAGTAGTTTCTTATTAGAGACTATGCAGGATCTCGTTATTGAATCTCTTTGGAAATTGAATCCGATTATCGTAGGTGTTATAAGCTAGCTTTTTAATTGCGTGTTTAAAAATATAGTAAATATAATATTTTAAAGTGTTTTTTTAAGAAATATATTTAAATAATATTTTTATTTATTTATTTTAAATTTATTTTTAACATCAGTATATCAAAAAAAATTCAAAAAATATAAAAACATTAATTTTTTTTAAAAAAATTTAGAAACGCAGTTCAATTATATTCCCAAACATACTCTGAAAAAAAGAAGAAGCAATGTTGTGGAATTTCTTCCATGAATTTAGAATACTTGATAACCTTACTTATCTCTCTTCATGAGTAAGTATTATTATTGTTGTTATTATTATTGCTGATTAAATCTTGTTTAGTGTTACAGTCTAATCATGTTTTTTTAAAAATTATATATATATATATATATTAGTTTTAAATTATTTTTTTGTGTTTTTAGATTATTTTAATGTAATGATATCAAAAATAAATTTTAAAGAATAAAAAAAATATCTTGATATATTTTTAAGTAAAAATTACTTTAAAAATCAATATTTATCACATTTCCAAACAAGACTTAAGGGTATGTTTTGTATTGTGCTAACTTTTATAATTTAAAAAAAATTAAATTTTTAAAATGGTTTAAGAAAAATAAATTTTTAAAAAATATTTTTAGTTATGTTGTTATAATATGTGTTTAGTCAAAACTTTTCTGAGAAAGATCTTTACATGGAAAGTAATATTATATACCGCAATTACCAACTCATAATGAACTATATTATTAATTAGTAAAATATAGCAGCCATATATGGTTCCACTCCCCCCCTCTGAGAGATGAATTTCTCGCCAAGAATGTGTTTCGTCATGGCTGATTTTACTTGACTTTATATGCTACGCCTCTAGTGATTTATATGCTTACGTTCGATCAGACTTTTTATCTTCCACGGTTAACACCTGAAACCATAGCTATTTTATTCATAATTCAAGGTTTTAAAACAGAAGCAAGAAAATGATAAATTCTTTTTTTATTGACAATTTAATTAACTGTAGCGTGAAAACGTGATTTTGACAATATATGTATCGGTACAGTACACGGAAACGAAATGATGATGAACCGGTGGTCATAATATTCTCCCCAACTTAATTTTGATTTTTTGCTTTTCTTTTTATGAGCTGGACTCCTTAATTAACTTTGATTTTTCTTCGTCGATTATATTTTCCTAAATTCATATACCGTGTACCGAATTTCGGTCATTCACACCGACCAATAACATAAAATTTATATTTTGTTAAAATCGATTACCAACTTCTGCTACAACTTCTCTCTCTCTCTCAAAAAAAAAAAAAAACAATAATTAAACTGATACACACATATATATGTGGACTGTAATGACTTGGATTTCATTCGGGATGTGAGAGGAGCATTAATGTTTTGATTAGTATAGAATGAGGATATCAATTGAATATTTATAATTGATAGAATTTATTGCCTATAATTGATAGAATTAATTGCTTATAATTTATAGAATTTTTTGCACTAAAATTTATTGCTCAATTAAATTTAACCCTCCAACTAAAATGTTTTATTTGATCTCTAATTAATGTTTTTTTTTTCACCCTCAAGTTTATTAGATCTTTTTATGTAATTGATTTTTTTTAGTTTTATTTTTTGATATTTGACTTGTCAAGAATTCAAATTTCTACGATCTTATCGTTTTGTGTTAGTTTTGTGATTATTTTTAATTTTTTTAATGAATTTATTACAATCTAATGACTTAAATCATATATTTTACATACTATTTTTTTATATAAATTTTTTGAGAATTGTTTTGTTGGTGTTTAATTTTTTAATATATTATTCTAATTCATCTATAATATATTATTTCAAGATATTTTTAGGTTGTAAAAAATAAACTTGAAAAGTTCACATATTTATTTTTGATTTTTTTGCAAAAATAATAATTAATCCAGCTCCCAATGAAGCGTGGATTGTATAACTACTATACTATAGTAATAAGGTATGGAATCTCAATAGTACCTTTTTAATTACCTTGTTACTCTCTTTTCTCCTCGAGTGTTTCATCTTCGAGTCTTTTTCCCTATTAAAGAAAGGAAGAAAAAAAACAGCTGTAAATTAACATCCTGAATTTCAAACAAATTGAAAATGACAATACGCAATATCGGCACTTATCCGGCAACCCATATATTCTTAATTTTCATCCCATTTTCCAGGAAGTTATTCAACAATTTCTCAATTAATTAATTAGATTGGATTTCCCTACCGCCTCCTAGCCTTCTTTTTCCTGGATTTCCATTAATTGTTTTCTGTCGAAATTTAGCCATGTGTAACGCGTACAGCAACGGAGATACAATTAAGTTACGTGGGGCGCCAAGTCAAAGTCCAAACCCATGTCCTTCTTTCTCAAGAAACAACGCCATAGCGCTTTCGGTGTCTATATATACATCCACCACCCAGCTAGAACACCCCAAAACACAACGGGGATTGTCTAACCGATCTAGCTCCCCTCCGATTCTTCTCCTCACCCTCGTTAACTTTCCTGAGAAACAACCAGAACTTTTGCTTACGTTCAACCCTTACATCCTTCCATATATACTTGCCATTTCCATTGATTAAGTTTCCTGTAACCAAATGCCGAGAAAAGGTATGAGGAGCATTTGCTTTTCTCCGAAAACGATTTCTTTTTTATCCTCACCTCGTTCTTCACCTTCAACACTATCTCTTCCACCAACTCCCCTTCGGAGTGAATGGATGGTTGAGCAGGTCATCGAAAATGCCTCATCGTTGATCATGAAATGGAACCCTGAGACATCTGCCTACGCCAATGTCACCTCTCTTTTTTATGAGAACAGAAGAGAGGCCATGGAGTTCATTAAATGCGTTAACAATTTGCAGAAAGCTATGCATTCGATAGTCTCTGAAGATTCCACCCACTACAGACTCGTACAAGCACAGAATCTAATGCAAATCGCCATGAAGCGGCTTCAGAAGGAGTTTTATCAGATTCTGTCCATGAACCGGGCTCATCTTGACCCTGAGTCTATGTCTACCAGATCCTCTCGCACCTCTAGATCCAGCATCTCGGATTTTGAAGATGATATCTCACCTGATGATGATGTTCGCGCTGCTAGTGATTCGATCTCCGAAGTTGAACAAGTTTCTTCCATAGCCATGGCAGACTTGAAAGCAATTGCAGAGTGCATGAGTGCAGCTGGGTATGCTAAGGAGTGCGTAAACGTCTACAAAGTTGTTCGAAAATCCATCATCGACGAAGGAATTTATCGCCTTGGGGTAGAAAGAATAAGCTCCTCACGGATCAACAAGATGGACTGGGAAGCCCTTGACATGAGAATCAAGAACTGGTTAGAAGCAGTAAAAATTGCAATGAAAACACTCTTCTTCGGAGAGAGATTTCTTTGCGACCACGTGTTTGCTGTCTCTGAATCAATCAGAGAGTCTTGTTTCAGCGAAATATCTAAAGAAGGAGCTACTCTTCTTTTCGGATTCCCGGAACTTGTAGCCAAAATCAAGAAACCATCATCACCAGACAAAATGTTTCGCGCACTAGACATGTACACAGCAATCTCCCAAAACTGGGTAGAGATTGAGTCCATCTTCTCATTCGAGTCCACCTCTCCCGTGCGCACACAGGCTCTTTCTTCACTCGTCAAACTTAGCGAATCCATTTACTCAATGCTTTCTGATTTTGAATCAAGTGTCCAAAAACACTCATCAAAAGCATTAGTCCCCGGCGGCGGAGTGCATTCCTTAACGAGCAATGCAATGAACTATCTATCATTACTCGCCGACTATAGCAATGTCCTTACAGATATTATCTCCGACTGGCCGCCACCAACGAAATCATCACTGCCGGAATCTTACTTCGACAGTCCAGATTCTGATGATCCCCCGGCAGCAGCCATCTCAACACGGTTTGCTTGGTTGGTTCTTTATCTTTTATGCAAGCTTGATGGCAAAGCAAAATATTACAAAGATGTGTCCCTCTCCTACCTTTTCTTAGCCAACAATTTACAACATGTAGTATTCAAAGTCCGCACATCAAATCTTCAGTATCTACTCGGTGAAGATTGGATTGTTAAACATGAAGCTAAAGTGGGACAATTTGCAGCAAATTATGAACGGTTAGCATGGGGCAAAGTGTTTGCATCATTACCTGAGAATCCAACGGCGGAGATCTCGCCCGAGGAAGTTAAGGAGACTTTTAAGAGATTTAATATCAGCTTTGATGAGGCGTGCAGGAAGCAGAGTGCTTGTGTTCTAGCGGACCCCAAACTCCAGGACGAGATTAAGGTTTCTATAGGGAGAAAGATAACTCCGGTTTATCGCGAGTTTTATGAGAAACATCGGAGTAGTGTTGGAGGGCGGAGAGGGGTTGGGGTATTTGTCAAATATGCCCCTGAAGATGTTGAGAATTGCTTATCGCATTTGTTTTTCGGGACAGTTGATTCGGGGAGTTCAGTGTCAACTTCCACAACATCGTCTCGACAGCGGCAGCGTGCTTAATTGGAAATATCAGAGAATACTATGTTTTGTATTTTTGGACGTATATAGTATATACGGTTTCCTTTTGTATTTTCTACTTTTTATGTAAAGATACGTTACGGTTCATATTTAAATAATAAAGGATTATGTGCGCAACACGAAAAATTTGATATGAAATCTTTGTGATGCAACAGAAATCGAATTAGATTTTGGGTAAATATTTTTTTTTATAGTATTTATTTTATTTAAAATTATATTAAAATAATATTTTTTATTTTTAAAATTTATTTTTAACATTATCATATTTAAACAGTTAAAAAACATTCAAAAAAATTAATTTAAAATATTTTTTTAAAAAAATATCAATAAAAAACCACTTTAACTACAGCCACAAACAAGAACTTAATGGATTTGAAATGAACACTTTGGTGCTCTAATGATAGAATTGGATACTTTGATTGAAATTTTACAATGGGAATGCTTTATTGGATGTGTAGTGAATTAACAAAACGAAGGAGAAGTCGAGCAAATTTCTTGAATTATTTCTTCATCCAAATTCTGTGACTAAAAATTATTATTATCATCATAATAATAATAATAATATAATTTTCTCCGCGTCTAATTTCGCTTCTATGCTAGTGGCGGTGTGGAGAAAGACGGTCATTCTCGTGGATCACATCAAAATGAAACCCAAGGGAGGGCGTGGGCGATGGCACAGCCGGCCAAGTGGGCGGCTCCCAGGCTTTTGGCTGCTTATAGATTGTGACCGACGGAGGCACACCTCAATTTTGGAATTGACAATTTGATGGTAGTTCGAATTGACGAGCGCAAAGATAAATGATGATGGGTACTGACTACTGCGTCACTGACTGCGTATAGATACAACTATCCTGGGTGCCCACGTGGGGCTGAGTTATTTAAAATAAATAAATAATATTAAGATGCTGAAATGAGGTAAGAAAATATATAAAAAAAATTACTTGATAGATGTAATTTAGATGACGAGGTTGAGTTAATTTGGAATATTTAATGAACATAAAACTTAAATAATCTTATAAAAAATAAAAGGATTAATTGTCTCAAAATAAAAAGAATTAATATGCAATTAATGAATATTTAATGAAAAAATAATGATCAAAATTAAAATATAAAATAAATTTTATATTTAATAGAATGGTGAAATTGAAAAGAATAATAAATTTTATAAAAGATATTTTTTTTTGTTTTTAGTTAAATATATAATTGTTTCTAAACTGATTTTTTAATTATAGAAAAAAATCTCTGTGAAAAGTCAAAAACTCCCCTTGATCTCATATTATTATTATTATTAATGATTTTAAATATCTTTTTTACAAAAAAAATAAATTATTTTCATAGTTTCACTATATATTTTAACTGTTTATTTTTTATATTTATACAAATACTAAAGTATCCCGAGATTCAATTATAATAGCCAAAAAACTGTTGTTAAAATATAAAAATACTCATCGTTGCCAAGTTTTTTTTTTCTTTTTTTCTTCAAATAATATTTAGATTATTTTATTATGTAATTAAGATGAAAAAAATATTTATTTATTTTCATTTTATTTTATAATAACAAATGAATCATTAAAAAAAATAAAATTAATGTCCTTATAAACCTGTTTTGGATTTTTTAAGTGGAGGAGCAAGAACGATATTACACTTCGCCGGGGGTTTTAGTTCTTTTTAAAATCCTGTAACATATGTCTTCCTATGTATCTGCTTAATACCATAATATCTCGGTTAAGTTTAGTTTTCTAATTTCGTTACTCTGAACTCTAAAGCATTTATCAAAAATATCAAACAGGAACTCATTGAAATATGATTAATCTATCAGAACCATTGCTTAAAAACACAAAACAAAACAGAAAAAGAATTGATATAGAACCTTGGAGCTCGGACAAAGACAGCCTACGGTAGCAGGCACAAAAGAGATGGTGTCACATTTCAGATGATAACTATATAGAGCCTTCCTTGACCAGAATCTGAATCCGATGTAATAAGATTTGAAAAATCTTGAAACATGGACATTTCAACCAGAAGATTAGCAAGTCAAATAACAACCACGGGCTTAGCTATTAAAAAAGACGACGATTATCATGACAGTTGCAGTGAAGAATAAAGAATCCGGTGAAAAAAGGGCTTCCTTTATTTTCAAAATGTCACACATGCACTTGACAATATCGCAAGGTCAGACATCAGCAAGCTGGTTCAGAAGTTTCCATGGAATACGACCTAGCTTTTGAAACTCGACTCAGCAAGTTGCATCCCTCGGAGATGCCGGGTCTCAAACAGCAGTATTTGCTTTTGGCAAGAAGAGATAAGAAAATGATCATTTCAACTCAAGCTAATCTACCTGCTATATTTTTTTTTCCCGAGCAAGACTTTAAATAAAGTTCACAAGACTCATTGAATGCTTCCCGCACCAAGTTTCAACAAAATGAAGGGCTACACTGGACCGAGAGATGGATTTGAATTTGAAATGCTAATGCACATTCGAAATCATTCTCATGGCCACACATGCACTGCTCTGACTAATAAATCCCCACCACTTGATGGCCGACTTATCAAACAATATATTCAGCGACCTAATCTTGATGACAACTATTTCGACCAGAAAGAAACTAAAACAAGACATCAAAGCCCTACCAAGGTCGAAAAGGGAGGGAAATTCAAGACTTCATTGACATATATAGTAAATGACACGATACCTAACACATTACTACGTATTTCATTATTCTCATTATGGCTCGGAAGGATACATTGATTGAAAGTTGCACCTCTACTAGATAGCAAAGGCAAGAGGCATCCAAGCTGGAAAAAAAATTAACATACTTACGTAGAAATTTAGTGTATAAATATTCTTTCCCTGATTTCACTGTGCAGCTAATGGATGATCAGCTGGCCGTGGAACACACTGCCATCCTGTACAATGCTGGAGAACCAGTTTAAGACTATCTGTGGGAGGTTCTACTGTCCATGTGGGGTAATATTCGCTGGGATGAAACATACAGAATTCACCGTCCTCGGTCATTAACCCTGCTTGAGCTCCAATAACAAATAAGTCTCCGTCAGACCTTATGCAGCCACTACTTGCTTCCTCCTTGTCAGCTGCCTAAAATAGCATCACAAGCCAATGAAAAATTTAGCAATAAATAGCGTCTATTTCTCAGTAATAGAACATCAAATTCAAAGCTCTTAATTGCAAGGCGCAAATGTCCAGTCAACTTTTATTTCCATGTCAATGTATTTGATGGGTTTAAATGCTTTGAGGGTTAACGACTGGCAAGAAGAGCTTCACTGGTGTGTGGAAAATGACTTCTCTACAAACCTCATAATGGCACATCCTACTGAACTTCAGTGGTTCAGTTAGTTATTACAATGACAAAATGACATCTTCCCTTCTTTCTTTCCACTGAAGTTGCCTCTGTAGAGTTTAGACCCTCTCTCTCAATTTTTTATCACTGCTTATTTGTTTATTATTTTTTTACACCACAAAGGAACCTCACCATTTGGGTCCACTTCCTGGGTTAAAGGTTGGGGTGGTAGACGGTTTCTAGATTGCTTGATTTTTGCATCTATAATGACTCATAGAGAAAAGAGCATTACATAAACTGATGAGTGACAGAAATTGCTCTGCCGCATAAAGGCAAAGTGGACAAGCAAGCTCTTGTTTGACAATGAAGAAATAATTGGGAATTTATAGGTCCTCAACCAATATTTAGATCAAAGAGCATCAAAACTAGGAACTAACCACAATGAAAACAAGGCCACCTAATATGTACACGTCCCAGGTAGCAAAACATTTGATTGCTAAAATCAAGCACCAAAAGAATAGTTCAGTGCAAGGGAGGCAAATTTAAAGTGAATTTCATTACTGAATTTGCTCTCCATATGGTTATTGCTTTATAATTTGTAGTTTACAGGTAGGACAAACTGACTCTAGATAGTGAAATGATAGCCAAAGAAATTCAAATACAAGTGTGAATTATTTGTTAGCAAGCCAAGGTGGTTCAGCGAAAAAGCTAGGTGAAAACAGAGGCAGGGTAGTCAGCAGTCTACCAATCAATCCGCTTATGTTATGAATAGAATGTAGCCATTAAGTACTTCAATAGCAAATATGAACAAACCAATTTTATTTTTTTTCAAAATTCATTGCAGGATCATTCAAGCCAACCCTTCAATCCCATACAAAAACCATTATAGAATAAAATAACAAGGTATAATTCTGAAATGAGTAAAAGTAAAGAAAGGCAGTCATGAAACAAGAAATATAATAGTGCTCACCTTCTCAGAGAGATACTTAAATGCAATCTTCTTCTGTCCTGCTTCATATATGTTGCATTGGGAGTATATCTGATGTCGAAAGATTAGTGGCTGCATATACTTAAGCAAATAATACATATGGTGACACAACGATGTGTAAATAGTAGTAGTGTTATCACCTGTGACTCTACACTGGCGCAAACAGCATAAATGCCCCAGTTTCTGATGTAGTTATTGTATAAATGTACTTTTCCAAATCTAACACGAGGATGGCGTTGCCGTGTTCCATCAAAAAAGCAATGGTGAATGGTTACTCGAATACATCTGTCACCAACATGGGTAGGATCTGCTCCAATGAGCATCGTTTTATCATGCTGCGCAAAGTGACACCTGTAGATAATAGTTAAAGCCATCAGATAAAATAGCGAAAGAAAAAAATAGTGCTTCCCATGCACCGGGGATTCACCTCACCTAGAAACAGTAATATCTGTGCTTTCTCGGTTGATATCTATCAGCCCGTCATCATAGTCACGAAGGCTGCAACGGTCTATCCATACATGCTTTGAATTGGGTTTTATCTGAATGCCATCAACATCAGGTCCTCTACCACCTTCAAACTCTAGATTGCATATAATAACATGCTCGCATTCCTTCAGTCTCAAACCCTTGCCTGTAAGTTTTATTCTCTGACCCCGGCCATCAATGGTTTTATAAGACGAGACATTCAAGTAAGATCCAAGCTGAATGGTGCCTGATACTTCAAAGACAATCCAAAGTGGCTCTTTTTTCCGACATCCGTCTCTTAGTGATCCAGGGCCATCATCTGCAAACAAATGAAAATCAATAACAGAGTTAAAATGTGCACCAAAAATAGTCTAAAAAAGCTGTTCTAACATCAAGACCAAACAAAATGATCAGAAAAGCCCATTGATTTGCTACAAATGTGATAAACTAGTTTTAGAAATTGAAGGTGAGACATGCTAATAAAATTACAAAACCAGTGTCAGCAACCAGAAGAGCAGCAGGTCACAACCGTAATCACAGTTCACATCCAAAACATTAAACCTCCATTGTCAAAATTCAACCAATAACTAAAGGTTTTTCTAAAACCCAAAAAAAGTTTAATATGTGAAACTCAGAATCATAATTTTTAAATTCTAACCATGCATCCCAAACAAGTCCAATTAAAGAAGAACCAGAAAGGATCTGAAATTAGCAGTCACAAAATGCTGCACAATCTTATAAGTTATGTTCTAGTAGAACTAACTAACGGAAGAATTTATCCTACATATCATGAATCCCCAGCCCTAAGTAACCATGATCAGCATTTCTACAGACAACCTTCAAATAATATTCACATTACACAGTGCACAAGGTCGGAAGAACTAATTCTATATTTTTTTTACCAAAAATCCATCCCTAAGCAGCTCAGGCCATCATCTACAATCAAATGAATAACAATAGTGATTCTTTTTATCTTTTTCTTTTTTAAATACGAAATCTGTCCCTAAGCTGTTCAGGCCATCATCTACAATATAGTTAACAACAACAATAAACCTATGGGGAGTACCAAATAGTGTCAAAATGTTGTTGCACCATCCACAACAAATAAAATTATGTGAAAGAGCCATTGATTAGCTACAAATGTTATCCAGTTTTTTCAGAAATTGATGGGGAGGCATTCCAATGAAGTCACTAACTAGGTATCGGCAACCAGAAAAACAGCAGGTCATGACCATGACCACATTTCACACCAAAAACATTAGACCTCCACTGTCAATACTCGCAAATCAGACAATAAGACAGGGTTTTTCCTAAATGCTACAAAAAAGTTCAAAACGTTATATTCAGAAATCATAAACCGGCGAAACTCTAAGAGTTGCTGCAAAATCAAATAAACAATGCTTCAATAGTCCCAGGAAGCAAAGCAGCGACCCTGCAATATTCTCACCAAATATTGACAATACTTCCTCAGACAAAAGAAGTCACATTGAGTTAATGCACAATTTCACACAGAAAAGACCAGACAAAAATCCATAAATTATAAAAAGGCCAATTCAGCCAGAAAAGGAATATTAATCAAATCCCAGTAATAATCATCTGAAAACACAATCCAAATTTACCCAATAACGTGGTGACATAATAAATGGGCCCATGGAGGCCACCAATGGCACAGCGACCGAACCCCTCGGCCTGGGCAGCAAGAGCACGCAAGGCAGAGTCGACATGAGAGTAAGGCAAAGAGGTAGCCATGTAGGATGCGTGGATTGATGAGTTGGGAATAAGAGGGTGTTCGGGTTGATAAATAGAGGGCGGTGCAGGTTGTGATGGTGAAGGAGCAGAAGCAGTTTTATCGGGGGAAGGGACGTTTCCATTATTACGGAACTTGCGGTGATCACCATGAGCATGGGAGTTTCCCATTTGTTTGTTAATTAACGTTTAAATGACAAGACAGATAGAGAAACAGCTAGCTACGAGCTGTTACTTTTCCTGGTTTGAATTTCATTCATTGATATTTGCTGCAACTGAAACAAACAAAAAACACACCCCCGCAGAGAGATAGAGATTACGTGGCACCGTTTGGTTGTGCCGCTCAGCATTGCTATTCAAATATATATTTTTATTTTTATATCGTTTTAATATAATTTTAAAAAATAATAAAATATATTATTTTAATATATTTAAAAAACATTAAATGCTAGCCCGTGGAGCATGATAGGGGTAGATAAAAGCAATGCTGCAGTTGTTTATTATAACAAAAGTTGAATAATATGTGAAAATCATTCTAAATTAAAACAGTGAGCTATAATAATAATTTTATTTTTAATTTCTTAATTTTATTTTTAGCAGATAAACATTTTTTTTGGCTTTTTTCAATAAGGGCAATCAAGTTTTCCTAATTTCCAAGTACAAAGAAATAACAATTTTATTATCAAAAAAGATAAAAAAGAAGCTTTGCCTTTGGGGTATTTTATTATTTTTATATAGATATTTTATGTAATTAAGATGACTGTAGGGTGTTTTAGTATTTTCACATTGTATTTTTTATTTTTAATCAAAAAGTTGCTGGAGGATGTTTTATACATCCCAACGAGTTAACAACGCCTGCACTATTAAGACGGCTCAAGAGACACTTTTCGGTGGCCAAATATGTCCGTCTATCATATCACTAGATGCAAAGTCATGTCCTCTTCCACATAGAGCAGTACACATAGACATATCATGGTTGGATTGCGGTCAATAATCAATTACTTTAGTTTTTTTTTTTCTCTCCTGACAACTAAAATGGATTATTGTCCTCTATTTGTTTATTGTTTGTTTGGATCTGACATAGGCTACTAGACCTAAGTGCCTTAGATCTAGCAACAATATATGATGTCAAATCCACGCGCGAGTCCACTTGGCAGACCTAGGCACAAGTCTAGCAAACCTAGGTGCTAGTCTATCAGACCTAGAGGCTTGGGTCTGGTATGGCCGCTAGATCCAAGGCGCTTAGATTTGCATGGCCGTCAGACCCAATGCTCTTGGATTTGGCATAATCGCCAGACAGAAGTGCCTATAAAAAATAAAATAATTTTTTTAAAAATTAATTAGGACTTCAGTTTAGGATACTTCAAGGATAATTTAAAATTTTTTTATAAAAAAATTAGCATTTCTGTTTATGATACTTTAAAGATAGTTTAAATGTTTTTTTAGAAAAAATAAAACAAAATTATTAAAATAATTAATTAGTGTTTTTGTTCAGGACACTTTAAGGGTAGTTTAATTTTTTTTAAAAGAAAAAATAAAACAAAATTATTAAAATAATTATTTAGTGTTTTTATTTAGGACACTTCAAGGGTAGTTTAAATGTTTTTTTTTAATAAAAATATTTAAAAAAAATCAATTAGGATTTCTGTTTATGATACTTCAAGGATAGTTTAAATATTTGTTTTTAGAAAAAATAAAAAACAATATTAAAATAATTAATTAGCATTTCTGTTTAAGATATTTTAAGGGTAGTTTAAATGCTTTTTTTTAATTATTTAAATAAATAATTAGCATTTTTATTTAGGATACTTCAAAGGTAGTTTAAAATTATTTTTATATAAAAAATAAAAAAATATTGGTTAATATTTTTATTTATGATACTTCAAGGATAGTTTAAATATTTTTTTTAAAAAAAATATTAATTAGCATTTTTGTTTAGGATACTTTAAGAGTAGTTTAAATGTTTTTTTATATAAAAAAATAAAAAATATATATATTTATATAAAAATTAATTATGAGTTCTGTTTAGGATACTTTAAAGATACTTTAAACATTTTTTTATAAAAAATAAAATAAAATAAATTAATTAGACACGACTGCTAGACCAAACGTTGCCAGACTTGATGAACTTAAAACTTTCTCTATACTCTTAATATTTTTTTACATTTGAAAAAACAATTGATATTGACCATTTGCAGAGCGCATACCAATATACTAGTCAAAACTAATTGTGCTAGGATTGGATAGGGTTGGGCTCTATTATTCTCTCCATTCATGATGACTTTGTACATTTTTTTTCCTTTTAAAAATTTTCATAGATTATTTGACTTGTGTTATGTTGTAGGTGGATTCAATTTTTTTTTAACATAAAAAAATATTTAGAAGTTGTTAATGTTTTTTTCTTGTGGGAAAAAAAATTAAACCATATAGGGGTTGAATATGATTCAATTGACTTTGCGGGTCAAAAAATAACTCAAACGACCTATAAGAATATAGTTTGATACACAAAAATACCAACGTGACATCTCTTTTTAATATTAAAATAATAGCATATTGGATTGACTTGGGTCAATCCGGGTTAACATGTCAAATTTGTTATTCGGGTTATGAGACCATGATAATCCCATAGAAAGCAAATAAAAAATAATTATGAAACTTATTCCAAATCAATTTAATGTTGAAGGATGAGTTGAAAAAAAATCAATTTAAAAAAGGAACTAAAAAAGCGAACTAAGTTAACTTATTAAACCCGCGACCTGAGTCATAAAAGTGAGATAACCTCATAGAAAGCAAGTAAAAATAAATTATGAAATCCAATTTTCAAATAGCTTATTGTTGAAATATGATTTTTTAAAAAAATCAATTAAAAAAAACATAAAAAATAAACCAAGTAAATCGGCCAAACCTAAAACCTGAGTAATGAGATTGAGATAATTTCATAAAAAAAAATAAAAAATAACCTGATTTAACCCAGATTAACCCGCCAAAGTCACAATTTTAGTCATGAGATTGAGATAACCATGTACATAGCAAATATAAATAAATTATAAAGCTCAATTCTTAGTCGACCATGTTGGACACAATATTGAACGATGAAATTTGTAAAAATATTAATTAAAAAATGACACAACAAAATGAATCAAGTTAATCCGTTAAGCACTATTCATGAATCATATGTTCGAGATAACCTAATAAAAAACAAAGTAGAATAATTCATGAAACCTAATTTTCAATCAAACATAATATTAAATGATAAAATTGAAAAGAAAAACAATTAAAAAATCGAGTTAACTAGGTTAACCCGTTAAACCCACAACTCAGGTCATGAGATAATAACAACTCAATAAAAAAAATTCCAATGTTGAAAGATCCATGACCCGGGTCATGAGATCGAGATAACCTCTTAGAAAATAAATCTAAAAAACAATATGATTTAACTAGAATTAAAATGTCAAAACTCATGAACATAATCATGAGATCAAAATATTCTCATAGAAAACAAATTATAACATATTATGAAGCTTAATTCTCATATAAACCTAGGAGAATAAATTAAATTTTTAGAATCAAGAAATTAACCGATTATTCAATATATAAATCTTGCTTCTAAACTACTTGAATTTTTTGAGATATATATATATAAAGAAAGAATGAGCAGAGGCACGTTTGATATAATATAATTTGCATAAAAACAAAAAAGTCCACGAAGTTGTGCATGGAGAAAGTCCCCTGTTACATGTTTTATATGATATAATATAATTTTTTATGTAATAAAATAGAATGGATAGATGTATTACATTCCTTTATTTGCTTACAAATATTCTCGGTAGTGTAAGAGATGCTTTTTACAAAGTTTTATTTTATTTCTTGATTTTTCTTAAAAAAATTATTTTAATTTTAAAATGTTTTCCCTTACAAACTAATCCTATGAAAGAAAGGAAAGTAGAAGAAATCATGGATCTGTAGCCGCTAAATTGAGAGGGGAAAATGAACAATAACTAAATTCGATCAAATTATAACTCAAAATAGTCATGTTTATATTTGATATATTAATATGTGTTTATTTTTATTTGCGTTTATCTTTTTTTTTTTTAAAAAAAAGTGATAACCCAACATCCTGGGCTCATTGAGGTGCCAAGCCTAACCATAAATAGGTATTACAAGCTGTCAAATCCATTATTATTGGGTTTAACTAATCGTTGAGCCCAATCATATATAGATACTGTGCGTTGTCAGACTTACTATTATTGAGTTTAATAAAACGTTGAGTCTAAGTAGATATAAGTCTGATGAGCTATCAAACCCACTATCATTTAGCTCAGTTAAACACTAAGCCCGAGCATATAAAGGTCTAGCAAGCAGCTTGACTCGTCATTCTTGAACTTTGACGAGTGTTGAGTCCAAGCTCCTTTTACTCTAGGAATCTTATGTTTTATAACTAGACCACGAGTTAGAGATATTTTATTCTCTTACAAGTCAGAGATATTTCTTACCCTTTAGCCCCTCCTTGAGAGAGAGAGAGAGAGAGAGAGAAGTTTATAGGCTATAAAAAGACCATGAATCCTTCAAATAGAGGGGTCTAAATCTCTATTCTCTATTGCATAATTATTTTCAGAGTCTCTCTTTAAAATATCATTGCATTTTATCTAAAAGAGATACTTATTTAAGCATTAAAGAGTCTTAAAATTCACCAAAGAGAGCTTTTTGCAAGTATCAAGTACTAAGCCTTATTGACTAGAGAGAATAGATCAGATTGTCAGAACCAATAAATTAACATATTATCTAATACATAAACCTTGTTCTCAAGCTATTTGGATTTTTTTGAGACATCATCAATATTTATATAGCGTTTAGGACCACAGTTGAAATCGTTTTCCTAAAAAAATTGAAATTTGTCTTTGCTTAAAATTATTTTTATGTTTTTAGATTGTTTTGATGTGATGATGTTAAAAATAATTTTTATAAATAAAAAAATAATATTATTTTAATATATTTATGAGTGAAAAATACTTTAAAAAATAACCAGTACTATACTCACAAATACCATTATATTATGAAACACAGAATTCGCTTGAAAAGCTACCAAAAAAAGGATTTATTAAAACTAATGAATTGAACTAAATTCACGGGGAATGAAACCCTTTTATTATGAAATACCAACTTACAAATAGTAACAATTTTGATTTACAGTTCAATCAAAATTATAATAAATTTGCTGTATTTAAAATTATGATAGCAATAGTATTTTAAAGTATTTTTTATTTAAAAATATATTAAAATAAAATTTTTTATTTTTAAAAATTATTTTTAATATCAGTACATCAAAATAATCTAAAATTATATAAAAAAAATTAAAATTAAATTTTTTTTTTAAAAAAAACACAATTTTCATGACATTTGCAAACAGTAACAAACAAATTTAAACTCCTAACATATTTTTGAGTAAAAAGGTAAAAGTGTCATTGGGTAAACAAATTGAGCACTTTGAATCATAGTTTTAAAACCCGGTTCGGTCCAAGATCTGGATTCCGAGTTTTGACCGGATCACTAGGTCGATCATGTCTTTTAAAAAAAAAAAATCAAAATAATATCGTTTTAGTAAAAAATAAAAGTCAACAGGTTTGAGACCAGGCCATGCCGGGTCGACCGGGTTACACCAAGTTTTTTCTTCTTTTTTTTTTCCTCCAACCTGGCCCGGTTCTAACACCGGGTTGACCTGCCGGGTTCCAAAACTATTCTTTGAATATTTGTAAAAAAAAAAAAAAAAAACAACCCATCAATCTTTGCAAGTGGAATATCAAATGCATGGGAGAAAAATACTCCCCTCAACAGGTTTTTGCTAAACGTAGTTAGCACGCACAAATCCATTCAAGGAAAAATATATATTTAGAAATGTGTTATTGTTCAAGGGTAGACTTCATCAATCAAATTATATATATATTAAAAAAAAATTATTGTTTGTCCCCTCCTGTCTTTAGATGGCAAAAGCCTGCTGACCTGGCAAATAACATTGCACAGGCTGCAGACATAGTAAGACCAAAGCCAAAGCCAAAACCAACGACCTTATAAAAACAGTCTAATGGTGGTGAGATCCAATTTCCTCCGGTGGCCCCGGTGGTCAAACAGGTAGGCCCGACGGCGTTAGCATGACATTTCCTCTCCCGTTTTCCACAAACTAACCTACCCATTTTCCATTTTTTCTGCAAAAACCAAGATTTGCATGTTCCTGGAAAAAAGAAAAAAAAAGGCTATTTTTTCTTTGAACAATGATTTCATTAGGATTGTTTTGAAAATATCCAATGGAATACGGAATCGAAGAAGGTAATTAATCTCTTGTTTCTTTTAGCATCATCATTGTCTTTTATATTTCCTGCATGCATAAAAATATAGCATGCAAAGTCATTCTCTGTTTTCTTGTTGGTAACAAAAACAGAGGATTTATTTTTTTGAATGAATTGCTCTAATGAATTGGAATGATTTGTCTTGCAAAAGAAAACGAGATGGATCTAGAGAAGGGACTGGCCAAGCCGTTTAACTCAAGTCCTAACCTTCTTGCAGAGGTATCATCATCATCATCATCACTCCCTTTTCCGTCACCAACACCGTCGCCTGCTGCTACACCAAGGGCGACCCTGGTGTTCACTAATTCTGGCAAGAAATTGCTCGTGTCCAATTCGAGCAAGTCACTGGTTGTTTCCAATTCGGGAAAGCGGTTTGATAGAAAGAAGTACTTGAGGCAGGTGACCGGCCGTCACAATGATACCGAGCTGCATTTGGCTGCGCAGCGTGATGATTTGGAGGCTGTTAAGAGAATTCTTGGTGAAATTGATGAGCAGATGATAGGGACGTTGAGTGGTACTGATTTTGATGCTGAGGTGAGTGAGATCTTGATCACTGTTCCATCCTGTTTTAATTGACTTTTTTTAAAAAATTTGTTTTATTCTATCAAGGTTGCCGAGATAAGGTCTGCAGTGGTGAATGAGGTGAATGAGCTAGGTGATACAGCCTTGTCCACTGCAGCTGAGAGAGGACACTTAGAGGTTGTAAAGGAGTTGTTGAAGTATACGACCGAGGATGCGATTTCGCACAGGAATCGCTCAGGGCTTGATCCTCTTCATCTTGCTGCAAGTAATGGTCATCAAGGTAGTCTACTTATTCATTTCTTTTGTCCATAGTTTTATATTAGTCTGTAATTGGTACACACTCAATTATTAGTCTTTAAGATTGAATTTTTTTAGAAAATATGTAGCAATTTTAAAAAGAAGCTTCAATAATTGTACTAGGTTTGAGGATGGAGAATGTTGTCACTATCCAATTCTATTGGCAGACTATTGTTTAATACTTAATTTGTCCAGATTTGAAAATTCAAATCCTTGACAAGTTTCATACTCCTATATTGTTTCTTGTCATTGGGATGCTTCAAAGTTTAGGACGTTGAAGGATCTCAAGAAGCCTTTGAATCAGTTGAGATGAGAGTTGAAAGTCCATGACTATGAAGCATTAACAGTGGCATATGACAAAATATGTTGTTGGATGTTTCCTTTCTTTCATGCACTGTGAAGACAGAATCATATTTGAACTTGTGCTCCTCTATCAGTAGATGGTAAATGTACTTTTCAGAAAAAAAAATTATCAAGGACAAAATAATCATCAAACAATCTTCTAAGATTTATGCCATCATTGTATTTATTTTTTAATTATTTTTCGACATAGCTGATTCATATAATGTATAAGCAATCATGCATGATAATGATGAGATACATGAATGGAGTAATTAATAACTAATAGAGCTGGAGACATGTGTCAAAATGGAGTTTCTCCTCCTTATGATTGATTCATGCTGTTTGGTTCTCAATATGTGTTACTGATGCTAAGTTTCTTTTGATCCATGATGTTTTTTTTTGTGTTGAATACATGGTTTGCTTGTTCTGAGTTTCTTGTATTTCTGTTCTTGAGTAATATATAGATTGAACAAAACTTGGCACTGGGAAACGCAGTTGAAAAATAATCTTTATGCAGCTATTGTCCAGCTACTGTTAGAGCACGATCCCACAATGGGAAAAACAGTTGGCCAATCAAATGCAACTCCTCTTATTTCTGCCGCCACGAAAGGGCACGCAGCTGTAGTTCATGAATTGCTATCTAAAGATCCGAGCTTGCTAGAGATGACTAAATCCAATGGAAAAAATGCTTTGCATCTAGCTGCCAGGCAGGGGCACGTAGAAGTTGTGAAGGCGTTGCTTGACGAGGATCCACAACTAGCCCGTAGGACTGATAAGAAAGGGCAGACTGCGTTGCATATGGCTGTTAAAGGATTGAGTTGTGAAGTGGCGGTGCTGCTGCTGGAGGCAGATCCAGCTATTGTTATGCTCCCAGATAAGTTCGGGAACACAGCATTGCATGTAGCCACCAGGAAAAAGCGGACACAGGTACTTATTAGCATTGTTGATCCATCTATTTCAAATTTCCAGAGAAGATAATCAATACAGAATTCCTGATATCATAAATGAATTGTCTTCAAACTGTCTCCTCGTTTGACAAAATACAACGGGAATATTTAAGAACATCTTTTTTTTTCTGCTTTTGATATATGTTTCTTTGCATTGATGATTGGAGTTTAAGTTCTATATAGGACACCAATTTAGAGCCCAAAAATTTGTTGGACGTTCTCAATTTGTTGGAAACTGGTTCTGTTAATACCTTAAATGGTAATGTGTCACAGAACCATCCCTGATAATCTACCCCATACTGCAAACCATAAGGTTCTTTTTAACCACAAGTTCCCATTACATATTATAGATTGAAGCTTTCCGGGTGATATAACCTGCTGTATTAAACAATCGCTAGAGTATTGAATGAGCCCAAAAGAATTCAATAGGGTTTTCCAAAAGATTTCGTTCCTCAAAGATGATATTAAATGAACTTTGTACCTTTTCCGATGGTGAATTTATCATGTATTGAATTCTTCAGTGCAGAGGATTGGTTTCCAAGCCAAACATACACCAGCTTAGAAATCCACCTGCACAAAAGCTTGTGCATTTTCAAATGCAAGCATAGTCAATATTAGTGAATTTAGTGGCCTTGTGGATTAGTCCATTTGTATGTTCATTTTTCACGAAGAAATGCAACTGGAGTGAAATCATAGGATAGGGAGCATGTTAGCTTCTGATTAGTCCAAGCAACACTTTTTGCCTGCTAGAGTCGCTTTTGCTTCTGTTAGGACCACGTTTCCTTCTATTGTCTCTGACCTTGGAGTTTCTCGAGTTTCAATTATTTGTCACATGAATGGTCGGCAAATAAGTATTGTGAACTCTGCAGTAGATGGAAATTTGGTGTTTGTTGATTCTGTTTTCCAGGAAAATCCTGTTTGTAATGCTTTTGTAGCGAGGTAAGCTCTCACTTTAGCCCATTTTGATAATAAAATATCTCATTCGTAAAAAAAGGAGGATACTCAAACTTCAGGAGACATTTTAGTTGAAATGCATAATCATAGTACTCTGTTTTTTATTTTTTTTTAATCTTGCAGATAGTGAATACATTGTTGCGCCTTCCTGACACAAATGTCAATGCACTAACAAGGGACCGTAAAACAGCCCTTGACATAGCTGAAGCCCTTCACTTCACTGAAGAAACCTCAGAGATAAGAGAGTGTTTGGCTCATTACGGTGGCGTAAGAGCAAGCGAGCTTAACCAGCCACGGGATGAGCTCCGGAACACTGTAACACAGATTAAGAAAGATGTGCACTTCCAGCTTGAACAAACCCGAAAAACAAACAAAAATGTAAGTGGGATTGCCAATGAGCTCCGTAGGCTCCACAGGGAAGGAATTAACAATGCCACTAACTCAGTCACGGTGGTTGCTGTACTCTTTTCAACAGTTGCGTTTGCAGCCATTTTCACTATTCCTGGTGGTGCCAAAGAAAATGGCACGGCTGTAGTGGTGAGCAGTTTATCATTTAAGATGTTTTTCATCTTCAATGCCATTGCACTCTTCACTTCACTGGCTGTTGTGGTTGTACAAATCACACTTGTTAGAGGAGAGACAAAAACAGAAAGACGGGTTATAGAGGTGATCAATAAATTAATGTGGCTGGCCTCAGTCTGCACTACAGTAGCATTTATTTCATCATCATATATAGTAGCTGGCCGGCATCGCAAGTGGGCGGCGATTCTTGTTACGGTTATAGGAGGAATTATAATGGCAGGAGTTCTTGGCTCCATGACTTATTATGTGATGAAGTCCAGAAGGATTAGAAAAGTGAGGAAGAAAGAGAAGTCTTCGAGAAGAAGTGCAAATACTTCTTGGCATTATTCAGAGACTGATTCAGAAGTAAAACCAATCTATGCCATTTGACGTTCAATCCTAAATCTTTCCAGCCTGTGGTGCCTTCTATTAATCTTCAAAGCCATCGCACTCTTGAATTGAGAGCGAATCATTTGGTTTTCCAAGGAATGGATATACTGCTTCGAAAGCAGAACTTGTCTCCCACGCACCCTCAATCTTCATGGCCAACAAATGAAAGCATCACGTGAACAAAGTATATGATAATTTGTGATATTCTTAGGAGCCCCCCAAAGTACGTTTAGCTATCTGAAATTAAGGATATATGATTGATTGATTGCTTGCTTGCTTGTTAGTAGATCATATTTTCTTGTTTTTTTAACTGGAATGAAGGCTGTAACTGAGGGGACGATGTAGATGTATAGAATGCTGGAGGAGGAGGAGGAGCTTGCCACACCACTCCTGCCTGATTCCCATTTCTTTCTTCTGGTCTCTTATGGCCTAATGAAGCAAATTTGTATACAACTTACGAGGGCTACCTTTTCGTCTTTCAAATCTTTAACAACTGTGCTAAATCTTGCTTCTTGTAACGTTAAAGTGGCCGTTTGGTAGTGTGGTTGCGGGTGAGGTTCACCCGCAACCACACTACCGGGTGTTTGGTTAAAGGCAAAAAAATGAATTTCGCTGGTAGGCCGCACAAATATTTAAAGTTGGAACGCAGGTTCTGAGAAGCAGTATTTTACTGCTTCTCATGCCGATAATAACATCAACAGTGAAGCATGGCTCCACAGCGCACTGTTCACTAGTGAACAGTGCGAGTGCATTTTAATTCACCCGCACTGTTCACGTGAACAGTTTTTATCCATTTTTTTTTTAAAACCCATGAAAATGA
This sequence comes from Populus alba x Populus glandulosa, assembly GCA_033617975.1. Classification (NCBI taxonomy): domain Eukaryota; kingdom Viridiplantae; phylum Streptophyta; class Magnoliopsida; order Malpighiales; family Salicaceae; genus Populus; species Populus alba x Populus glandulosa. The sequence continues at coordinate 21,828,861 of CM066148.1, forward strand.
GTTTTAATTTTTTTTATATAAAAAATTAATTTAAAAATTATAATAACGTACCATTTATGAAATTTGATCGCAATTCCAATTATGTTATTGGCCAGGTCCGACCCAGTTAAAAAAAATTCAGTTTTTATTTTTATTTTAATTGTGTTCTATTTAAAAAATTAAAAGGAGATCGCTTGACGACGTAACAAAAGATTCAATTTTTGTTGTTGCGCGCTTAAGAAACCATGAAAAATATAGTCCTTGTTGGATAGATTTCGCATGTGATGACATTGCACATAGTGCAATGGAATAATAAAAAATATTTGATATCAATATTATTTATTTCATGATGTAATAACAGTAGTTAAATTTACAATATTTAAATTAAAAATCATTAATATAAATATATATATATATATTAATTATTTTATAACCTCAATTTGAAAAGCATTTTTATTAACCAAACACATTAAACTACTTTTTCTTCAACCTCAATTTCAACCACAGTTTTAACCAAACACCTATTTTTTCAAACCAACCTCAACTAAAAGTACTTTTTATAAAACAACTTTTTTTAAACCACAACCACAAAAGCTACCGCAATACCAAACTTTTTTTATATTATTATATCAAAGAATAATATAAATTATATTTTAGCACTTCACATAACAGCTTTGGTTCTTTAACATGGTATCAGAACCTTATGATTAAATAGTCACGAGTTCGAATCTTACCATTTCCTATTTATTTAATAAAAATCAAGCATAAAATAATATGGACATGTACAAGTTTCAAGCTCAAAAATCTTTAAATTAAAAAGATGTGTTAGAAAATATTATAAATTATATCATAAAATCTCACTTAGCAGCTTAAAAGAACATGAACTTGTGATTTACAGGGAAATCTTCAAGGTGAAAGCTATAACTTCTTCTCAATGGCTTATTGGCTTAAGCTGAGCATCATTAACAAAAAGTGTCATCAATGCACTGCAGTGTTCATGTCAATCTTCAGCGCTAACTTCGGCGGAATCAAGACATGAATATTAGTTTAAAATGGCCCATTAAATTTTTGGCCTTGTTATGCAAGTCAATGGTCATAGAAAAAAAAAAAAAAAAAAAAAGAGGAAAAAACCAACTAACAGACAAACAACAGAAGACGATGGTTGTGAAGCCATCCACATCTTCAAAGAGCCATGTGAGAAGGAGAGCTCAATTGCTTCTCTTCTGTCCCATTCAAGCCACAAACAGAGCACCGAATTCTCTTAATAGCAGCACTCTTTTGCAAAATCAAAACCTAATATCTGATTGTTTATCATAATTTATTGTTGATAGCTAGACTGTTATTACACCAACCTTTTGCCCCCCCATTTTTAATAAATATGAACTTTTTTTACTTTTCTTCATTGAGTTATTGACTTTAATTTTTTTTATTTGATTACTTCCATTTCTTTCAAAATTATCCATGGAGTAATTTCATTCGATTTTTATCATTTTTTTCATTTATTTGATGATGTTGAAATCAACTTTGACAAAAGAAAAGATTCCTTCCAAAATAATATTGTATCCAGAAAAATTTGTTCTCCTTGTAAAAAAATCTTAAATTTGAAGTTAGTTGATTAAAGTCCACTACCGAATCATTATAAAATAGATAGAAACGCTGGGATCATTTTTTTTCTCCAACCGTAATTTTTTTTTTGTAAAGATGGTTACTAGCTTGTTTTAAAACAGGAAAATTTAAAATATTTTAAAACAGGAAAACTTAAAATTTTATGTATATTAAATGATATATTTTTAAACTATTTAGATGGTAATATATTAAATGATATATTTTTTAAAAACATTATTAAGACATTGATATATTAGATTAATCCAAGCCAATATTGATTAACCTGTAAAACCCATAACTCGGATCATGAGATCATCTTAACACTATAAAAAACAAATTTAAACAAATTAGAAAGTCCAATTCCAATCAACTAAATGATAATGACAAAAATAAAAATAAAAATATTCAATTTAAAAAAATATAAAAAAAATAACTCGAGTAAATTCAGATAAGCTTGTAACCTAGATTATAAGAATGAGATTATCCAATAAAAAAATACAAAAAATAAAAAAGTTGGTTCTCACCCAACTCATTGTCGAATTAGTTTTTAAAAAAAAAAATAACAAAAAAAACCCAAATTAACCCACAAAACACGTCATGGAAAAAAACTAAAAAAACATTGTGTTTTTCTTTTAAAAAAACCTAAGCAATATTTTTTTTTATCTGGTAATAATCTAAAAAAATAATTTTATTGGCGCACAATTAAAAAAAAAAATTTCATTGATTTTATTTAGATAAAGTTTTTTAAAAAACATTATAAGAAGTCTAAGATTCTAGGCTTAATGGACCAACTCCTGTGCCCAAAATAAATGGTAGATGCGTTGAATGCTAGTTAATCCTTTTTGTTTTTAAAAATAATTAAGTCATTTATTAATATCTAAAAAACATGAAAATACGTTGATATGTGACAAATGGATCACGATGAAAAGATATTGCAGGACAAAAAAATAACATTAGATAGGTGCCCAGGTTACGTCACGGGTCAAGATAAACTATTTCTATTTAAAAAAAAAAAAAGGTCCATATTATAACCCGAGTAAATTCCAATTAACTTGACAAATTTTCTATCTATGAAACCAAGATAAAAAAAAATAATTAAAAAAAAATAAAGTTAAATCAATAAAAAATTGAAAAATAAAATCAAATAAATTTGAGTTAACTTGACTAACCTGTGACTAAGATAAACCAATATAAAAAAAGAAAGAAAAAAAATCACAAAGCACAAGGCTCAATAACCTAATGTCAACGGATGAAATTGAAAAAAAATAAGATGTAAAAAAAATAATTGACTTAACCAACTAACTCTTGACCTGTGATATGAGAATGAGATAAAAAAAAAATTTAAAAAGGCCTCCAAAAAAGACCATAGATAAATCAATAAAAAAAACATTGAAATAAAACCCGAGTTAACTCGACTAACTCGCGACCCTTGATAACCCCACGGAAAAGAAGACAAAAAAAAACCATAAAACTCAAGGCCCAATAACCAAATCCCAAAAGATAAAAATGAAAAAAAAAATCAGTTTTTCAAGAAAGAAATGTTAGGGGGGGGGGGGGAAGGCCAAGCTAGTCTAGTTCATCTCGACTAACTAGTAACATTCAATATGAGGTTAGGATGAAAATTTTAATTAAAAAAACCTAGAAAAAAAAAAGTATCAAAGTTAAATCAATAACAAAAAACATAAAAAGCTCGAGTCAACTCGAGTTAACTTGACTAACTTGTAATATGGGATAATCCTACTAAAAGGAAAGCATTGAAAATTACAAAGCCAAAGTCTCAATAACCCAATTACAATGATGGTATTGGATAAAAAAATCAATTCTGAAAAAAGAAACTCTAGAAAAAAAAACTCGATTCAACTCGAGTTAACTTGATTAACCCATGATTCAGAATATGAGGATCAAATATGGTATAAAATAATGAAGCAAAATTCATAACCATCCAAAATTAAAAAACAAAACAAACATTAATCAAGTAATGAGGATCAAATATGATATAAAAACTAAATGAAAGAAAATAATTAGCAATTAAATTGAAAAATAAAATAAATTAAGGGAATAATAAAAAATATCAATAAAAAGAATAAGGATTAAAATCAAATATAAATATTAAATCAAATAAAATATTGAGGGATGAAATTGAAGAATATAAATAAAAAAAAATGATAAAAAAATAGCAATAAAAAGAACATGACAAAATTTGAATACAAAGATTAAATCAAATAAGATGTTGTGGGATAAAATTGAAAAAAAAAATCAAGAAAGGGATAAAAAAAAAAGCAATAAAAAAATGGGGACCAAAATTGAATACAAAAATAAAATAAAATAAAATATTTAGGGATAAAATTGAAAAACATAAATAAATCAAGAGAAGAATACAACAATAACAATCAAAAGAATGAGAATCAAATTGAATATAAAAATTAATGAAATAAAATGCTCAGGGATGAAATTGAATAAAAAATAAACTTCAATAAGCATAAAAAAAACAAAACAAATGGTAATGAAAAGAATAATGACCAAATTGGATACAAAAAATAAATAAAAAGAATTTTTTGTATTGTTTCCAAGGAAAAAAGAGAGAAAAATAGGAGGAGATGAAAAAAGTTCACCGAATCCACATTGATAATCCTCTGTCGCTGCGCACTTATCCGTAGGAAAGACCTCGGTGAGCTATTTCTAATGCTGCAGTGGAAGGCCATGTTTGGTTGTCAGAGGAGCCGCACACATGGCTAGAAGAGCACGAGCTCCTTTTTTTTTTTTTAATATATTAAAAGATCAAATTAACATTCATCTCACTTGACAATAACAAGAAAAACAAGGGGAAAGGACCAAAAAGCCTCTATATAACAACTATACGATTTTTTACATGAAGAGTACTTTAGATATTTTACCGTGTTTTTAAAATTAAAAATTCAAAAAATATCTAGATAAAATTTTATTAAATTTTTCTTTTTAAAATTATTTGAGTAATCATATCATGTAAAAAAAAAAAGTAAAAATACTAATTTATCCTTTTTAATCTTTTATTTTAATTAACATGAGTATTCAAGGGAACTTGCATGCATCTCAACTAATCTTACAAATTCTAAAGTTGAAGAACATACAAATTTTTAATAAATTTAACTTAAAAAGTTAAACTAAATCTTTTATATTATATTTTCAATCTTGTAATAACATGTGCAGTAGCATCACAATCATCTTTTCCGTCGTAACACGTCTACTGAAGATGAAGTCAAAGCCATCGAAAATAATTATCATAACAATAATGCTGACAAGCCAATAGAAAGAAGCCTCCAAAATACATGCACGCGGTTTCCTTATTATCAACGCACGATAAAAAAAATAAAATTATTGTAAGTAAAAAGTATTCTTTTTTAAAAACAAAATTAAAAACAACAAAACTCGCCTAGGATGGTCCCCGCTCTATCTGTACCGTGTGGCCATGTTCATCCATTGACCCAACAATTGGCTCACTCAGTTTCCAGTGACCACAAGCCCACAACCACGACAATCCATTACTTTCTTGGTCCTTATATTTTTATATTTTAAAAAAATTAATTTTTTATTATTCTTTTTAATATTTTTAAATTATTTTAATATAATAAATATAAAAATTATAAAAATATATTTTAAAATAAAATATATTTAAAAAACAGTCACATTTATATTCTCGAATAATTGTTAATGTCTGCCACTCTGCCTTTGCCGAGTTTTTGAGCAGTGGAAGGGCGCGTGTGATTGCTCTTTTGGGCCCCCCAAAAAATCGAATCTAATGATCAATGATTTGGTGTTTATAGTTTACAGTTTACACTTTACACAAAAGAGTAGGGGTAAGTGTTACATAGGCCATGCGACTCACGTGTGCTGTTGGATGCATGGGCCACGTTTTTGCCACTTGTCACTCCCACATGAGTTATTGGGTAAGATGGTATTTTACTCCTCCTGTTTTGATTTGTAGTAGCTTTTTTTAAAAAACAATATTTTTGGTTTGAAAAAAATATTAAAATATTTTTTAAATATTTTTTATAGTTTTCATATTCTAATATGAAAAGGTCAAAAAATTATTTTAATATATTTTTTCAAAAACCTATTTTAAAAAGCATTATATAAGACAATTTTAATGTCCTAGAGAATCTTTAATAATATAATATATCATATTTGTTTGATTTATATTATTGATAAGATTATTATTTTTAATAATAATAATATGGTGATTTATTTGATTTTTTTAAAGCTAAATATACTTTAAAAATAATCTCAATTTAAGGGGAGGTTGTTTTAAATAAAATGTATTATAAATTAAAAATTAAAATAAATTTGAAAATATTTGATAAGTAATGATATGAAAAATATAATGATAATAAAATAATAATGATGATGATATTAATAACAATTATGATGGTGATTGAATAATATTATAAATTAATAAATTTGTTTAAAGTATTTTACAAAATTTTATAGACTATACAATATTTTTTATCAAATGAATTAAGGTTGGAAATTAATAGTAAAATATTTCAGCTAACTAGTTTTTGTCTAAAATAATGTATACAAAACATATATATATATATATATATATATATATATATATATATATATCTTTGAATAAAATATTTTAAACAAAACAAACGGGGTCTAACGTCGTCTACCACCAGACACAAATTTTACGAGAGAAGACAAATAAACTAACAGCGTGTTAACCAATGTTTGCTTGCACAGCCTGCACACCAAACGTTCACACACCCACTAGCACCATCTTGTCAATAACGACAGTTTAGTGGCAACCAGTAACTATCAGCCCTTGCACCTTTGTATTTAAGAATTATCTTTCTCCATGTTTCTGAATCTTTAACCCGATCATCACCTCCAAGAAGATCGCTTTGTGTTTTCTGTTTCGATCATCATCGCCAAGGAATCTTTCGGATCCGTATTTTAAATTGGGATTTTCAGTTTCTAGTAGAACACAGCAGTCAGAGAACCCCTTTGTTTTTCAAAGCTCCGGTAAGTTATTCTTGTACTTTCTGAGTCGATGTCAGTTGCTCAATTTTCCTTTCTTTTTAGTTAGCAAAGTTTGAAACTGGCAACAAAGTCACAGCCCTTATCTCTTACTTTATATTTATCTTTCATGATTGCTCATAGTGATAACTATTGAAGAAAACAAGAGTTTGAATGTATAAAAATTATATATTTCAAGTGGACTCTAATTTAATACTGCTGAAATTTGGCGCAGAATATTTCAAGAACATGGTATGCATATGATGTGTGGAATATCAACGAACCAACCTTGTAGCTAAGCATCCCCACGTGCAACACTTGTCTGATCATCAATCAGACATGATATGATTCCTTATCCATGTTGATTACCACGACTCTAGATCTTCCTGTTTCTTAAAAACTCGAAATCTTGATCCACAAATTGAAAGACTAGAAGAAGGAAGAAAGGAAGTGGTTTCTTGTTTTTTGGCATATAAATTTCTTTATGCAATGGAACCTCCGGCGAGGCAGCAAATTTCCCGGCAGAAGAAGATGACAAAACAGTTGACAGGGAAACGGGATGACACGCCGTTTCATGCGGCGGTGAGAGCTGGGAATTTGAAGCTGGTTAAGGAAATGATAGCTGAGAATCTTGGAGAAGCTGCAGAGTTGACTGTGATGTTGTCGAAACAGAACCAATCAGGAGAAACTGCTTTATATGTTGCTTCAGAGTATTCGCATGTTGATATAGTGAAGGAGCTGATTAAGTACTATGACACTGGTTTGGCTAGTCTAAAAGCAAGAAACGGGTATGATGCTTTTCACATAGCTGCCAAGCAAGGTGATTTGGGTAAGTACTGTTTTCAATTCTTGAAGCAAGAATTTATAAATTGGATTGGGGTTCATGTTTTTTGATTGTGTGTTCTGTTACTGTAATGCGCAGAGATAGTGGAAGTTCTCATGGAGGTCGATCCTGAACTTTCTTTGACCTTTGATTCATCAAACACTACAGCTTTGCACTCTGCTGCCTCACAAGGGCATGTTGAAGTAGTGAATTTTTTGTTAGAGAAATGTAGTGGCCTCGCTTTGATAGCAAAAAGTAATGGTAAAACTGCCTTGCATTCGGCAGCAAGGAATGGACATTTGGAGATTTTGAAAGCCCTTTTAAGTAAAGAACCTGGACTCGTGATTAAGATTGATAAGAAAGGCCAGACAGCTCTCCATATGGCAGTTAAAGGACAGAATGTTGAGCTGGTGGAGGAGCTGATCATGTCAGATCCTTCTTTGATGAACATGGTTGATAATAAAGGCAACTCTGCTTTGCATATTGCAGTACGTAAGGGTAGAGATCAGGTATTCTAAGTTACTTTCCTCTTCCTTAGATTTTCTTTGCCGTGTTATTTTTGTTACCAAATATGAACTAACGCTCATGGTCTGTTCGAGGAGAGGATTAATCAAGAACCCATTATATGTTATATCTATTATGTGATTTTATGAGTTGCTTTTGTTCCCATGTATTTTAGCTATGTATCAACTTCAGACCAAATTTTTTACTTATTGGTACCCATGTCTATGCTCAAGAACTACTATGCTTGACCTAAATTGTGAGCATCTTCTGCAAGACAAGTAAATCAGCCCTTCTGTGAAGTTGCTAAATCAATATTTAGAGCAGAAGTCCATCTGTCATCTACCAAAGTTGCCAAAGAATCTTTTCCTTTTCACAAAGTTGGGAAGTTTCTGACATTTATGTTGGTGCTATTTGCAGATCGTTAGGAAGCTACTCGACCAAAAGGGAATTGACAAAACAATTGTCAACAGATCCAGAGAAACCCCCTTTGATATTGCTGAGAAAAATGGCCACAGAGGAATTGCCTCCATCTTAGAAGAGCATGGAGTCTTATCTGCCAAATCCATGAAACCTACAACTAAAACAGCCAACCGAGAACTAAAGCAAACTGTAAGTGAAATAAAGCACGGGGTTCACAACCAGCTTGAGACCACACGGCTAACACGAAAACGCGTTCAAGGTATAGCCAAGAGGCTCAACAAAATGCACACTGAAGGTCTCAACAATGCGATCAACTCAACCACAGTTGTTGCAGTCCTTATTGCCACTGTTGCGTTTGCTGCCATCTTCCAGCTCCCTGGCCAGTTTGCTGATCACCCAGAGAACCTCGCTCCCGGACAGTCTGCTGGAGAAGCGAAAATTGCTCCCAAACCCGAGTTCATGATTTTCATCATATTTGACTCAATTGCTCTCTTTATATCATTGGCTGTAGTGGTGGTTCAAACTTCTATCGTTGTTATAGAGAGAGAGGCAAAAAAACAACTAATGTCCGTGATCAACAAGCTAATGTGGTTGGCTTGTATGCTGATTTCAGTTGCATTCCTTGCACTCTCATACGTTGTTGTGGGAGGTGATGAGAAGTGGTTGGCAGTATCTGTAACAGTCATAGGGACAATAATGATGGTAACAACAATTGGGACGATGGGTTATTGGGTAATTGTACAGAGAATTGAGACTTCCAAATTACGGAGATCATTAACAAGTAGGTCACGATCAGAGTCGATGTCGTTCATGGAAGAATCAGAGATTCTGGAAAATGACTTCAAGAAACTCTATGCAATTTGAGACTTTGTCCACCATTTTAGGTCTTACATATTCAGGCAACATTTTCCTCGTATATATTCCTTTGTAACTTCTTTTCAGCCTTTTCGCTCACTAGTGAAGCATGGATCTGGTAGATCTTCTGAAGATTTTAGAAGAAGAAGAGGGTGACAACTTTTTCAGTTGATGGAAATTAGTTAGTTGGCGACTCGGTTCTGTTCTCATAAATGACCTCTATCCAGAAGTACATTTTCCCTTGAGATGTTTATCTTTCTCACAATTAAACATTCTGTGTATTCTTATTTATTCAGAATGCCAACACCAGCTACTGCACCATCCCTTAGTTCCACCTTCTTCTATTTTTATCAGATGCCCTCTCTTCGAGCATCATCAGCCTGCTCAATGCCACGCTCAAACTGTTGGAGGCTTCGTTTTTGATGATTCCTTGTCATTTAACGTTTCACTCTTAGGCAACTACAAGGAAAACAAACCTTTTAGGCAACTGTAAGGAAAAAACCCCCAAGTTATCCCATCTTAATCCTAGATGTGATGAGTAAATATGATTCTCTGGACAAATTATTTCTCTTCTTTTTTATTTACCAGGATTGGTTGGCAGGGAGTCTAGTCAATGCTAAAAAAACACTGACTGCGAGCCCTCATTCTGCTGTTGATTGCTAAACAATTTCAATCCATCCTCAATTCCTGATCTGTCACTAGGGCTTCCTGCTACATTTTGAAACCAGAAACCTTCCATAACTTGGCAGCATCATGCAGGCTAGGGCACAATTTACCGAGTCAGTATTGAGCCAGATGGGTTATTGATTACTTTCTTGAACATCTCTCATGTGTCTGCTAATCCAATTTAATTATGAATTTCCTTTGGAAGCAAAATCATTGCTACAAAGTTGGAGACTAGATGGAGTTAATATCTAATCAAACACAATTTCCACAACTTACCTACCAATTTCAGTATTTTTTAAACTTATTTGTGAGAAGAAACTTTCTGCAGATGGTCAAGTTATGTTCCCATTCCTATTCTTTCCACATATGCTATCCTTCGCTGTGAACAGTTTCTAAAACATTTCTTTTGCTTAATAATTGGAATGCACTGGGTTGGCCTGGCCCCCAAAACAAAAAAATCAATTTTTTTTTAAATCATTCAAAAAATTTGTAATTGTTTAAAATATTTTTTTTCCCCCAAGTTTGCTTAATATTGGGTTGTATACTTATAAGATACAAGTCCGGTATTAAAATACCTGGTTTTCTCCGAAATATTTCAAAAAAAAAAAACAAAAAAACAAAATATTTTATTGCATACGGCCAAGTCCTAAAAATTTTCCAAGCATGTTTTTTTTTCAAAAAAAATTGCATCTTTCTCACGTTTTGAAAGTCCAAAAAAATGGATATCATGACTAGTTTATGATTATCCATTAGGGTTTGACCAAAATATCAAAAACTTTTTTCCAATTTTTTTTTTAGGATCCAGATGTAGACTTTAATATTTGAAAGGTGTAAAATTACATGATAAAGTACATCCTCAAGTATTAAAGATACAACGGTAAACAAATGTCATTCAGATTTTAGAATGGTTAGGATTTAACCCAATAAGGTAGAGACTCCCTCACAAAGGGAGATCTGCCTTAAACCTTAGAAACGACCAACAAATAGAAACTCGACCTAGAAACAACAATCAAACAATAATGTAGCTTACCTTAGGTAGGGTGCACTGGGGGTAATGCATCTTTCCCTTGCACAACCAGTCCCTTACTCAGACTCTCGCAGACCTTAGGTTCCTAGTGACCATAATACTAGGTGGCGACTCCAATGAATCAAGCAAAAAATGGAAAAGAAACAAAAAAAAAATCGCCAGCCGATTGCCGCGCAGGATTTTCTAACGTGCGACAGAATGACGACTAGGTTGCCAAAAAGGGATCCAACACAAATGAGCACATGGGCCTGCTTTTAGGGTGGACTTGATTTTATAATTATGTTTTGCTGAGTTGAAATTGTTTCTGGTTGTTTTTCTAGTATTTTCTAATTCGTTCTATGTTTTGTTAACATTCCTTTTAATAATCTTTACGTATATTTATTTTTTATTTTTATTTTTTTATATGAGTGAGATAATTTTTAATATTAATATAATATAAATAATTTGTATATATTAATTATATGATAAATACAATTAGTTAAAATTGAATATCTATATATGTTGATTTATTTTTTTAAATACTTATTGGTTTCTTGAATTTGTAATTGTATTTGTTTGATTTAATTATATTAAGTACATTATTTTTTTTGCTTTAATATACATTTATATGTGAATATTTTCTATGTCCGGAAATCAAGATACTTTTTAGAAACTCCATACTAACAAGGAGCGGTTAGTTTATGTGCACATGGTAGTCTGTTTATCTAGCTGGTAAAAGAGACACTAACCTGTGGTGACTGATCCTTCCATAATTATCCAGGCTACAAACCTTGTTTATTATCAAAACCTTAAGATTTCTTAATGTTTGTTTGTTTTAATTTATTCTTCTATTGTATCTAAGATATATATTAAATATTAGTATTTTATTGAGTTGGTTGAACTCACCATTTATTAATATTATTTTCAAGTTTTTAGTTTATGTTAGTTTGTTGGCTTGAGAGTTCTTGCTATTTTATTTGTTGGTATGCTTTACTTATTTCTGCAAGATTTTTTTAATTTTTTATTTAATATCTTAAACGCTTTATTATTTTACTATTTTATTGAAAGTTTAGATTTTTATATTATAAAAGCATTATGAAGTATCATTTGATTTTTTAGTTTTAAAGAATAATTTGAAAGTTTACAGAATACTACAAATTTTGTATAATTTATTTTATAATAAGTATATTTAAGGCTTAGCATAAATAAAGTATCTCAAGATACCGCTCATTGACGGTCACAGATACAGATCCAGAATTCGGATGGTGATACGATGACTGGTCCCAGCACAGCCACATTTATTCCTTCACAGTATATTAGGCATTTTGTATCTTTGAATGCTTGAAATTGGTTAATTATGGGTTATTCCTGGCTTCACTACTTAGTACCTACACAAAAGATTGTTTCAATTCTTCAAGAAAGATGTACATGAAGATCAAAAAAAGATAAAAAAAAAAAAAAAGAAGTTCAATTATAACCTCTGTAAATGTCAGTGACTAGTTACTGAAACACTGCATCAGCGTTTCATTTCTTATTTACTGAACACTTCGTCAGTGACTACTTACCATGAAAGAATCTTTATTGAATTGTTGTGAAACTCGTTGAGATCAATGCTGAAACTGGGACATTAAATTAACACAAAACAATCGTACAAATTTGTTTAAAATCTCATCAGACTGCATTGCAAAGAAAACTTGAAACAAAAACAGTGCGTAAAGTGCCATAAATCCCATATTCAATTGAAGAGGACAGCCAGAGAAATCATGTTCGTGAATGACGTCTGAGACGTGTGATGAATTACCAGTCAGGCAGCAGTATTCTGGCTGGCTCGTACCTTAAAAATGATAGATTTTGCAAGGACACGCGGAACCCCTCGGACAACCTTGCCATCAGTGGGGGAAGAGGTTTCTAGTTACATGCTTGTCTGTATTCTTAATGCCTAACGTTATTCGGCTAGTTGATTCAGTACCAGGATATTGCCCTTCAATCTAGTCAAATATCAAGCTGGCATTCTCTTTCGGATTCATGTTTAGTCGTAATCATGGGATAGATCAACAAAATGCATGGAAAGTTTTCTGCTTCTGGAATGGCCCATTTATTATCAACTTGGTACGTTACATTCCCAGCGGATAAGCATGTTCTTAGTAGCAAACAGTGAACATCCTGCGTCGACAATCATTGGTGTTACTGTAACATACTTTGTTACTTGGTATCAAGTTGCAGTGGGCTGGCATGCTTGCTCTGAATCAGTCATCTGTTCTTGTCTCCTAGGATCAAGGTATCCGGCGACTAGTGTTCGGTGATGCTAATGTTACCGAGTAAAATTTCGACTGTTGAATTTATTGGTTTCATTTATAGGAATAGGATCTACTCATTTGATCGATGCTTGAGATTTTCCGGGAAGAATGTTTGGTTGGTAAAATGACCATTACTCTATTTTTAAGCATGATTCAAAATCTTCTTTCCCTCCCTCTGTCCCTCTACTAGGGGATCGCCTCTATCAAACTTATTTTATTTTCTGGATGCTTTCTCAAGAAAATTCACTCTGGATGGCTTTCAACTTTTCCTCAGTAAAGTGAAACGATGAAAAAAGATGATGCTCCTCACTTTCATGCAGAGGCATATCATATCTTCCACAGTTCTGTTGGGAGTAATATTGATAGTCAATGCCCTCAAACATTCATTAAGAATCTAGTTGTCAGGGGAAAGGGCCATGCATCAGGTTATTGACAAAAGGCTCAGATTTTTCAAAAAACATGGAACTAGAAAAAGATTTACAGGTGACTTTGTTGGAAAAGGTTTCTGGCACTTTTGGTAGGACTGATAATTGTGTTTCTTAGGTCTGCTTGTTCGATATCATCAAGAGAGCATGACCTCTGAATTGGCTTCATTAGAGTAGAATTCAAGGTGGTTTGGCTCATTGTCAAACGTTAGTAGATAATTCCAAACGGTCCACAGCAATTCATCATTAGGAAGAGTGTCTTTAGTGAATCATCTTCCTTCAGCTCAAGCCTACACAAGGCCAGCTCAATCAAAAGTAATAATAAAAAAAAAAAAGTGAAGAAGAAAAAGAAAATCCTCAAGCCTAATTATATTGCAGATTTTGGATTCATCTCACTCTGAAATAACTTCATAATTTATGCAAGTACACTGACACAGGAAAGCACGCCTAGAATAGTGAGGGGGTTCCTATTGGCCTTTCCAACACAAACTATAGTCTAGTGGATGATCTACACCATTGAACAACCTGAAAATCACACTGCTATAACCGAGACCCACTTTGAAAAGTTCAACAGGAAATGAGATATGGCGTCTCTCTGTCTGACCCCCCTTTAATTGTGAATTTCAAGGACTTCCGCAGTTATATGCCGCATAGTTTAGGCCTCTCTTGATCCCCGGAAGCTGCAATTACTGGCGCAGACAATGAACAGACTCCAACTTCACTTGAAGTCTTTCTTGAACTAAACAGCTGCTGTGACCTTTTACAATGAGCAATCGCTCCCTCAATTGAACTCTCAAACTCTGAATTTGAGCTGCTACTTCTCTTGAGCAACTGTAAGTCACAGAACCCATTTGAACTAAATGAAAAGGATGATGATGATGATGAAGAAGAAGCAGATGAAGATATGGACGTAGATGAGGATGAGGATAAAGAAGACTTGGTTGTAGATTGCCATTGAATTGCCCCTGAGAAAGACCTCCTTTGACAACGAAAAGGGTCTTCAGCTATCTCTTTCTCAATGCTTCTCTTGAGGGCATTTGATATCTTGTATCTGCCATTATCAATATCTCCATATGGATTCTTCTTTGGTACTTTCATATACTTGATCATACATTCCTGGCCTTTTGAAACAGCTTCTTCTTCTGTATTGCATGCTGCTTCAGCGCAGGATTCATCTGTGCAGCCAGACTTACCAAACAAAGACTTTAGGTATGCTCTTGAAGCTTTGAGTTTTTGACCAAGTGAGGATTGTTTTAGCTTCTTAGTCCATGACTTCTTTTGATGATCTCCAAGGAAACTGTTAGCTTCAGTTGGCCATTCAAAGAAATATTCATCTGGGTTTAGTTCACTGCTAATCATGCGAGATTCTGACGGTGAGATATTGCAAGATTCCAATGGGGTAGGGGTATCAGTGGAAGGTGTAGTGGAGCTATTAATGAAGGGAATGGCATAGTTTTCAGCAAAGGCTGCTTCTGTTTTATTGTTTAAGGTAGTGGTGGTGGGGTTTTGGAGGAGCTTTTGAACCATTAGCAAGCGAGGAGGGAGGTGGAGAGGGAGGAGTTTTCCCTTGTAGAAGAGTTCATCAGCTGAGGATGTTGTGGTTTCTCTACCATGAGAAACTGAAGACATTTGGAACTCGAACTCTCTGCTTCGTGATGGAGAGCTAATGGAGTAACAAATGAAGCTTGAAGAGGAGCTCAACTCCATGTCAATGTAGTCATCAGATTGGTCTGTGGCCATTTCATGTAGCATACTGTCTAAGAACTCTGTGTCTGTGTTGTTTTTGAGGTAAAGATGCTTATGGGGAGGTGAGCTTGATGGAGCAAGAAAGGGGGCAGAGCATCCTTTAAAGTGAAGAAGGTGCCAAGTTAGAAAATAAAAATTTATTGCAAAGATTTGTCAGATTTTTCGTTTCCTTTTTTCTTTTTTATTATCTCGAATAGTTCCAAATAATAAAATGCAGAAAATAAATGGAGTTTTCCCCTGGTAAGCAGTCAGCTACTGACCCATATGCATTGATACTCCTACATCAAGATTTATGTGGATCCTATGAAGTTACTTTTTTTTCTCTCTCTGGGGAAAGGGGGTGAAAGATGGTAGCTCTTTATCGAGAAAAATAAAGTTTCTTATAAATTACACCCTTTTTTGTGCTATTAAATTACACATTATTGGTCCTTTGTATTCAAATTCTACATTAAAATCACAATACTGTAGCGTGGCAATTGCATCCTTGCCATGTGTATACTATGGTGCTAATAAAGGACACACAGGGGGGTAATGTTTCCGTGTTCCTTGTTTCTTTGCTTGCCAACTAATTTTCTCTTCTTTTTTACTTTAGAACAATAGCATGGATTCATTTTCGTTGTTGGAAGTGGCCAACTTTTGACATTTTGTGAGCTTACATGGAGGTTGAACCACCTCATCAGATTTCAATAATGCGTGGGTTGTACTTAAGTGGATGGCCTTTCTGGAGCTCCTCATGCATGTTCTTTTTAGTCATCCATGCATGAATCATCCACTGCCGCGTAAACATACCTTGAATTTACGGCATGTTTTTGGTTCAGAAGGTGAGAATCTGTCGCTACAAGAAGAGAAGATGGTGACAGTGGTCTTGTTTTTGTTGAAAGCTTCAATGTAAGTAAGATATGCAACATGAAAGTTTCAACAGTGTTAAAGAAAACAATAGTACTGTGTGCTAGCTAGAACCAGCAAACAGATCAGGTCCCAGACATGGAATCTTCAATGCTTTCACACATTATGTTAGGCGATTTTGATCAGGAAGGTGAATCTACTTAGGAGTCCTCGATGGATTATGAACGTAGGAGTCCTTCATTCACACCAGCCCCGACGCTAAACGGTGGTGGGGCTTGTGGTGTTTACGGTCTGCATCTCACTGCCAATGAATTTGAGATCTCCTTTCAGAAAACATGAGACATAGATGTTCCTTAAGAAATAATAAGAAATACACACGATGCCAAAAGAAACTGGTTAGTTTAATGTAGCAATATACTTGTACAATGTGGAACAGCTCTGAAACATCCACAAGCTTCTCTGCAACAAAAGTTTAAATTTGAAAAGGCCAGTGCACATCTCAAAACCTGGTTTTTTGCACTCACAATTCAATAATGGAGACACAGAGAGAGAGAGAGAGAGAGTAACAGTGGTCTACTACTATACTAGCACTAAATTTTAGTATTTTTTATATTTCCAAAGATAACTGTTACGGGGCTGTATAATCTATGGCCATGGATCCTCGTTTGACTGGGTCAAACTAAGAAGAGGCTTTTCAACAAATCTCCCTTTCAGTCTTCGCTTATGGCTACTGTTTTTGGAACTCGAACATGGTGCCATTTGACTTCCTTAGGAACAACCATAAGGTCCAAAGACTCCAAACAATGACGACATTGAAGAATGGAAAATATCCATCCAATGCTTGGATGAACGGGTGAATTTGTCTTTCCTTCTAGTCTTCTTGCCTTTTTACCTCCCCCCCTAGGGCTTTGCCGACCTCATTCGATCTCTTTTTTACCTCGATTTTTAGATGTCTCAATGTGTTTAATTAAGATAATACTGAACGATATTTTTACTCCCTTTGTTCTTAAAGATATGAATATCCTTTCATCATTTTATATATATTGAAATTACATTATTTCTTATCAAGTTTATATCCAGATTAATGATTTTTACGCTTTCTTCTAACACTCAAACCATATATACTTCCGAACACTTAGCTGCGCAGATGATCATAGTTTTCAATGGTAATGCTGTATGAATTTAATTAACAACTGATCTAATTAGCAGTTAGCATTCACAAACTGCTGCCTTAATCTATTTATGATTAGTTGGATTGGGCTTGATGCTCAGGCGAATAATTCCCTGCAGAGATAAACCTGTGGTGATGCACCACAGCACATAAGATCACGTGATGCTCCTCTGACCACCACAACTCGAGTCTACCTTTTCTTTAACGTAGCTTTTTCACTTTTCACAGTAATGGGACTTTTACCTACCTGGCCGTGGGGTGTGAATAGTACAGCGTCCATGCACACAGGCGCATGATTAGTCAGTCACCGGGGGCAGTTAGCAAAAGGAAGCCGGAGATCATGCCACACGGCAGAGATAAACAAGTTTCAAGGCAAGGCAAGCCCAGTGGGATGTCCCTTTTGGAAGCTGCCTTTCCAAGTGGATTTTAAGGTACCGCTAGCTGAAGTTCTTTTCTTTTCAATTATAGACCCTCTAGCTATTTGTAGTTTTGTACCGTTGAAAGTTTCAATTGATGAGTGCTACTTCCTTCCAATGATTGTTCCATAAAAAAAAAAATGCAATAAATCTCACGGTCCACGTCCACCTCAATCTTCTTCATGGAAGCAAACGTCAACATCCCATCCATTACTGGAGACGATGAGGCATCAAAATCCTTTATTACGACCAGGCTAGCTGCGATGCCAGGCCTGACAGACACCTCTTTTGATCTGAGGACCCTTGCGTCTCCCCTCGCATCAACACAGAAAGAGGAAGTTGCAAGGACCAAGGACCCAGTGTTTCTAATGGAGTTATCTTTTTTCCAATCAAAATCTCAAGTTTTTCTTCAACAGCGCCACTAACAATACACAGCCTTAGCAGATACTCCACTGTAGGAGGACGGAAATGCAAATAATCATCTGGGTATTTCAGTGTTGTGATTACATTTGCTTAGGGTTATGGTACCTGCATTTCATTATCAAAAGAGGAGAAGATTTGTAGACTTCTCGTGTGATATTTCAGTGCCTATATACTCTCAATTAGCTTGAATCTGCTGAGGAAATACAAGCTTTCTTTATCCAAGCATTGCTATAAGATTACGGTACTGAGTACTGACGAGATTCACAGAAATTAAGATAAACACAAGGATGAGAGAGAAATAAAAGAGAAAAAGAGAAAATGTTCTTATAATTTTTTTATGAGATTGCAATTTGATTTTCTATTTCATCATCTCTCTTTCTCTCTTCAAAATGAGTTTATAAAATAACTAATCATATTTACTCTTTGAGCACCATATAATTTTCCTTTAAAAATGTGCCGTCTTAACTCTGAAGGCAAGGCCAAGCTTGCAAGGGTCTCCAAAGCCAAAGCCCGCCTAGCCTTCCTTTTCTTTTTAAATAGATAAAAAAATGTGTTGTCCAATAATTCAGGTGCTTAGAAAGTCAGGTTTTGACTACTTTGATAAAAAAATAATAATTTCTCAACTTTTTTTTCAACGTGAAAATACTGAAAAACACCCCCATGAAATCAATAAATCCATAATTAACCTTAAAACAAGTCTAAAAATAAAAATCATCTTACATTAACAAAAATTCAAATCTTGATCACTTTTTTCAGTAATATAAAAAATCAAAAGCACTTCAATTAATGTAAAAATTACAAGGTATTTGAAAGTATGACAACGATTGTTTTTTAAAATTATTTTTATTTATTTTTATTCTAAAACATATTAAAATAATATTTTTTTTAATTTTAAAAAATTTATTTTTATATCAATATATCAAAATAATTTAAAAACATAAAAAATATATTAATTTAAAAAAAAATAATTTTTTTCAAAAGCATTTTCCGACCATAGTGCCAAACACCACCAATTTAACATTACAATTAGCTTTTTTTTCAATTATGGGAATATAATTAAATAGTAATTTTCTCTCTTTTCCCGTTTTCTTATCTCTTTGTGTTTCTCTTTTTTATTTAAATTTAGACGGAATACAAATAAAATAAAATTTAAAATCAAAATGTTAAATATTAAAACTTAAAAGACTGAAATTAAAGCATGCAGAGAATATGTGAACAGAAGTACACTTTTTTCATGCGAAATCTAAAAAATACATGTTTTTTTGGTTTCAGTTTTTTCTCTTAAACTGTCAGCATCTAATTAAATTTGAAAATCTAATTTAAACCTTTAATTTTTAATAATACACACAAATATAAGATACCATCAACCCAAAAAATACTAGAATCCAATCGACAAAAAAGGAAACCCAGTAACAGCACCAGACTAAAAGACCTTTTTTTCTTTGCAATGTAATTGTAATTTGAGTACAAATGAGAACAAGGCAAGAAGCCAGAAGCATTTCCGATTGCAACTCAAAAGCCAGGAAATGGCAGACCGCATGTACAGGTAGAAGCAACAATGGAAACGCTATCATCAAAATCACAGAAGCTTTTGTTAACATGGGATTTTTTAAAGTACCTCTTAACTTCTAATACAGGATGCATTGCTTACAAATCGTACACCTGTGCTGCGAAATGCAATAGTTTAACACAGTTACACAGCATCACTTCTGGCCAAAAAAAAC
Source organism: Populus alba x Populus glandulosa (assembly GCA_033617975.1). Lineage (NCBI taxonomy): Eukaryota > Viridiplantae > Streptophyta > Magnoliopsida > Malpighiales > Salicaceae > Populus > Populus alba x Populus glandulosa. Next base: position 21,848,765 of record CM066148.1, read on the forward strand.
AAAAAACAAAATTGGGACGAATGGAAGAATCTTCATCGTATCTGTACTTTTGTGGACATTTCAATCCACTTATCATCTTGTTGGTGCAAGGAAACATTTCTGTGTAAGATAAACTAAATCTCAATGTCTGGCAGTGGCACTTTCCAAAAATTCCATGAGTTATAATCTTCCTGCACATATAAGAGAGTCGAGATCATTCAACATATTGTGGAGTAAAACCAGTATTGGAGCATTTGAACATTCATCCTGTGTCCTGTCTTAACCCTTTTTATTTCTTTTCTTTCACCCTTTTCATACTGCACAATGTGAGTTCGCTTAAGTATATGCTTACCTGCTCGGCTAACGATGTAGGGGGGAACATATCATTGACCAGCGTGTGTAAAGATGTGTAGGATTTCACATCGATGCGATGACTAATGGCCACTTCACCCTGTCAGTTTACGAGAAGTTATTAGCAATAAAAAAGAAAGTAGTAGAAGTAAATCCTGCATGGTAGTAACAAAAATCCAAACCTTTGGGTTTATAATAAATATTTTGCCCTTAGGGATCCCAATTTTTCGGTAACTAAGCTCATCGGTATCTCTATTTCCGAAGCCCGCATAGAATGGGTTGCAATCAGTAGGAAAGAGTCTTTTAATATCCTACAAAACATGAAATTCAGGGCTTATTTTTAGTTCGGAATGAGATGCAAATGCTCACTAAAAGTGATTCCACATCCGTAGTGGTTTTGCCCTTTCAGAATTACCTCTAAGCACGCAATCTTGAACTCATGAGGAGCTCTTCTTATTACTGATAACCATGCAAAGCAAGAACATATATCAGAGATGAGTCAGAGTATCATTTAAATGGGGAAAAGATGTGGAATATTAAGTACGTAGAAGATGCAGACTATATCAAGCTGGCAGCGTGGATACAAATTAAAACAACAAAGAAACAAACTGAGATGAAGGGAGTGAGATTTTTCCACCAAAGGTTCAATAATGCAATTGTGAATGGACCAACAGATGATGCATGGCCTCAAAATGGTGGAGGCACCCTGAGGCCAGGCTCATAAAATTCATGTTCTTGAAGTAACATAACTAAAAGTACAATATCGCCACACCTGAAAGTGCAGAACTACTTTATTAGTTGCAGAAATAGCTAATCACGTTTTTATTCTTGCTGTTCTTCTTTTTTTAATCGTAGCTCTTCTCACTTTGGAAGAATGAGATAAGAAATGTTGTCATTGATGTCCAGTTATAGCTGTGCATAATCAAATATCCATGCACTTTAACACCCATTATGTACACACCCCCACATACAAATGCATATTTCAACATTTAGATTCTGCACATTCCATGATTTCCTCATTATGAAGATGGAATCATCAATTATTGTATCATAAAATTTATTGGAAGATTAAGCAAATTCCATAGAACTGATAGTTTTTGAAGAAGACCCTACCTTCTCGGTATAATGAGGGAAACAATCCATCAGGTGAAATAACAACAGGTCCATTTGGTAGGGTTTTTCCATCCTGCAAGCAGAATAAAAGGCCACTAATCAGTAAAATGCAATGCAATCCAGCAGCATCATAGCTATAACCTCTGTGAACCCAGTATAAAGCAACAGAAGAGACAGACTGCACAAGAGGGAAAAGACAGTGACCAGGACAGGACAGCCAATGATATGATATGAATCATGAAAGAATATTGGTTTCAGAAGAAGATAAAGAATGAGCCCCTTCATCAGAACTCAAAATATTGCATGATTTGTGATGCAAGCTAGAAACTCAATCTTAGTGCCAACAAATTCTAGCACATTGATTCCTCTGGCTCTGACTATTAGTAGCTTAGTCATCAAGGAAGCCAAAGAACCTCCCACACCCAATGCTAAAATAAGTAAACAAGGAATCAATATTTATACCTGCTTTACGTTGAAAAGAAAACTTCTGGTTAAATATGCCTGAACAATTGCACGTGCACTCAGAAACAATAGCTGATATCCATTCTCCTGCATAAATGCATAATTAAATATTTAATGTCCATTTACTAAAAACACACTATTTGTCCATAACATGCCAAATGCAACTCAATGATCTAAAACATGGAGCAAATCCAAACACCATGCCTAGCGATAACATTTGTTGTTAAAAAAAAGGTGCAAGGAAACAGATTAAATTACTAAAGCTTAAATGGGCAGCATGTGCTGTTTGCATGAATTACATTTCACTTTTTACTATTACTGGTTGAAGTAGCAAGCCCTGTGCATGAAATATGTCCCTTTAGAATTTGATATTTAGAAAGTCTGCTTGCAAAATAAACAAACAGCATAGAAATTCAATCTAACATAAGGAGGATGGACTAAAGGAATAGGGTCATAAGGCAGTAAGCAGATGTTATGCCTCTTTTTTGTTCTTGTTAAAAACTTTAGCCCAAATAAATGATCCATGAAGCTGGCCCTAGTAGTTTGTGATTGATGATCAGTTTTGTTATTGACATAAGTGATGACATGTAACAAGACAGTTCTTGTATCAAAATTAGAAGTATATGATATACTAAATACACAACATACTTCCCTTAGACAAAATTTCCTTCACTTTCAAATATTGTTCACACATTGGCAGAGCATTGAAAATTCATTTTGCAAAAAAAATTAACAACCACTGGTTAGCAAAGATTGAAAGGAGAATGATACCTTAATGGCACAAAAAAGTTTAGCTACTCCAGATTGTGTCCAGTCCTTTCCAACCAAGGGCATGAACTGACCCAAAACATCAGACCTGGCAGGAATCATCAAGTTAATACCCCACAATCAAATCTACAATAAACTGAAGAAAACCTAAAGTACAAATTTACAGTTGATCGGTTTGTACTGTATCATTGCTAGGAATGCTTGTGGATGCTCTGTGACAAAATTAATCATGGAGAATGAGCTTTTTATTCCCATAAGAAATGAAATTTTCCTTTTTGCCTTTTATTTTTCAATAAGCTATTACCTTAACCATGTCACTTTAGGTTGAGACACTGAGGCTAGACTATGAAAATAAGGTTTGTTAGCAGACAAACTATATGTTAGCATGATGTAGGTTTATTATCGTTATAATAAAACATATTCTCCATTAAGCTTTATATGGTGCGCAGAGAGAGACAGATCATGTAGCAAAACAAAATCACGTTGACATATTACAAGGAAATGTCATATTGCACTTCATTCAGAAAGTGATAGGAGGGTTAGTAATGTAATTTTATTAAGATCTAACACAAAGTGAAACACATTCAATATTTCAATTCAAAAGATCATGCCCAAATTCATTCCATTAAGTTTCCACCATTCAGTAAACTTTAATGATACATGCACAATCACGATGTCCACAATGTAATTCGGTATCCAATATTTCAGCAAAGTAATTCAAGCTGGGATGTCAGGAGCCTTACTTGGTAATTGTTCCATCCACATCTGAAATTACAATTCTTGCATTCCACTTCCACAAGTAGATATGACAATCGACCTGTTAAAAATGATTTTGACTTAGCAGCTGAAAATGAGTAACATGAATTGGCAGTTGCTCTCATTTATTAATTTTTATATTGAAAAATAATGCTACATATGGACCAACCTGTTGTGTACCCAGAACCCTAGTCGAGAAACTGAAAGTTATCATATTTTGACCATCTTTCAGATTCAATGATGCTATCTGCTCACTAGTTGGAAGATTTGTCCTTATAAACTGCTTGTGAGGAGACACAGAACCACCGTGGGATGCTGAAGTTGATTCAACATTTGTGTTTTGCACTCCAGATTCAGAATCAACAAATAACTCTTCACTTGATGATTCTCTGCTTATCTGGACCCTTCTAAATGGAATAGGCCAAAGTCTCCATACACGGCTAGATGATGCAGAACTAATCACAGCATCATCATCCCTTTGTGCAACTGTTTCATCCAGTTCCACAGGAATGGCATCATTGTGCTCAGCAGGTAAATCCAAACCAAATGCTACCATTCCAAGCACAATAGGAGCAGCCTTTTCCCACGTGAAGTACTTCTGTCCATATCTGATTATTAAGTTTTCATTCTTGATAATTGACGTTGCAGAATTTTTAAATTCCTCAGCAGATACACAATGTGCTGCAAACACTTCAGCAGCAGCATCCAAGCCCATACCTGCATGGAGTTCCTTCCCACAGAGGGAGATCTCAAACCCTACAAAAAATTATGATGAAAGAAAAAGTTTAAACAAAAGCTTCACACTCTACATAGACCAAGCTCAAACTACAGTTACAGACTTTGAGATCCAGAATACAAAAAATAACTCCTTACCTTTGCTTGAACAAGTTTGCATCTCTTCAATGGAGATTGCTCTCTGCAGTTCCACAGTCTCGCTTTTACTTGACTCGTCTTTGGGAACAGGTCTATGCAAACTGCTATTTGACCCATCACACACTGTGGATATGTGATGAGACCCTTCACCTTTCTCATCTGAACTGTTAACAATGCTAACAGAAATACAAGTGCTGTCAGCACCTAAATGTTCTGTCCTCGAAGCATTTTTATCTGTTGCTTCGAGTTCAACCAGCAAAGTAGGTGACCCATGAAGTCCACTAGCATTACAGCCATTGTCTGTGAATTCACCAAGATCCCCATCAGTAGTTTGATCAGCTGCTGGAGAACTACAAGGAGACTCCTCACGTGAATCTTTTTGCACCTCAAGTGAAGAATCCATTTCCTCAAGATCAGAAATTCCAACCTGTTCAGCCCATTCTGGTAACGCCGAGCAGCTTTTGAAAATATCTTCCCTATTTATCCTAACAGATGTATCTGAATCGCTTTGTGCCAGAAGATCTCCTTCTGATCTAGAAATGTCCTGAATTTCTTGACCTTGACATGCATGTTCCTCATCACCCTCACAAACCTCCGGTTGGCAAATGTTATCACCATTACTTGCACTGTAAGCACTATCAGATGCAGCATTTGATGTAGATGCATTCAGCTGATTGATGTAATTAGCAGCCCATGAATCATCACCTGAATTAAACTCCTCGGTATCATCACCTCGGCCCAGATGGAACTGAGGGGTGCATAATTGCACATTCTCGGTATTTTGTTCTGATTCCAATACAGGGGCTGTCAGAACTTGACCATCCACACTCACCAGGATCACTTCTGAATGTGAACGTTGTGAAACTGCAGGATGCTCGCCATCTAAACCGTCGTATCTGTTAGAACCATACTCTAATAACTCAACTGAATCATCCAGAGAGGGTTGCTCATCTTCAAGATCATAATACCTCCGGTCACCATCAGATTCTGCCCTCTGAAGTCGTGCTGCACCCGATGAATCATCTTCCTCTCGCAGCTGAATCACCCTAGAATCGGAAACACTATGCTCAAGCCTAGAAATTCCAACAACGTTATTATCAACAACATCACTAAAACCAACACTGACATCTTCATTCGACATTGCCATGCTATCAGAACCCTTTATTACCCCATTTGCCTCACTTCCTTTACCAGGCTCAACCTCCTTTATGAAATAAGCTTCACCAGAATTATCAAGATACATGTGAAAACTAGCTTCAACACCATTGACGTTTATGCGGACAATCTTCTCAGCTCTCTTAAGAACACCCTGAAATTTGCCAAATCGAACATACCATGGGGTACTTCGAAATGTCCCGTCTTGCTGTTGTACCACAATAACATCAACAGCCCCACCGAAGGGATGAAAAGGGGTTGCCACCGAGTTTACACCTTGCGAAATTAAACTACCCACTTTCCCAACAACATTCATCTGGTGATTCTGGTCAAATCCACCAATAACCTCAACAATCACAGTATTCCAATAAATCCTCCTTAAAATCACTCCCTAATCTTCTATCTTCTCTTTTCACTTCAAGATTCCAACCAAGATCGAATATATATTATTCCCTCCAAGGCACGGAATGATAAGTTTTCTTTTATCATGCAGGACCTGCATTTAATTTATAAATTCCAAGTAAATAAAGCATCAACTAACCAAAAAATATCCCTTAAAAGGAGAATTAAATCCAATTCTCCATTTAGCTATTGGGAAATGAAATTCGCATTCGGTCAACAAATGTCACAAGAAGAGAATCATGAATAACTAAAAAGATTCCAAGTTCTATCGATTTCTCCGCAGCCAAACGGAATATAAAACCTTACTCTCCCTCCAACTAAACAAATCAACATAAAAAGGGGAAAAGGAAATGAAAAAAATAAAATAAAACTACAGCAGGCAAAAAAATTAGAAAGAAAGCCAAGACAAAATTCTTGAATTCAACTTACGGATACAAAATCCGGAAAAATCCTTAGAATCAACCAATCGATCACACAGCTCGAGAAAAAACGGAGCCAATTTGATGATAAGTACTTCAAAATTTATCACCTCGATCAGGATTACCTAGTTTATTTAAGTTTATTAAATCCTGGGTAAAAAAGATTCTTGGAGTTTGGAGGATTTATATTTTCGTTAGGATAGCAAAGAATAGTAAATTGGGAAAAACACGAGGTGGGCAGCAATGGACATGTCAAAGCAATAAATAGGTAATCCTGATTTCGAGTTGTGTAATCGGTCTGCGTTTTGATTTAAATTACGAGAATGATCCTCTCGACGATGAGTTTTAAAATTGATGAGAGTAGGGGCTATTTAGGGAGTTGAGTTTAATTTTTTGTCTTGCTTATCGAGCTATCATAGGTAGTTAGGTAGATGTCTCAGGATTTGAATGGGAGGCTGCTGCCGGACCACCGCCTCGTTGTTGTCCCTCTCTCGAAGACAACAATATTTATTCATTGGAGGATTATTATTTTTCTCTCTCAAAAAATAAAGATGGAATATTCGAGGGCAGTCCAAGAAAGAGGCCAGCAAAATTACGTTTACACCCTTTTAAGTTTTAATGGTAATGGTTGCGCTCTTTTTCTTCGTTCAATCTTTATCTTCCGCGGTCCAACGATTCCCATTTTTAAAGTTCACGCAATTATACGTGCAATTATAGTTTAGAAGTGTAATAATAATTTTTTTAAGTATTTTTATTTTAAAATATATTAAAATAATAATTTTATTATTATTTTAAAAAAATATTTTTACCATCAGAACATAAAACAATTAAAAATAATTAAAAATAATTAAAGCAAAAACAAAAAACTTTTAATTTTTTAAAAAAATAATTTGAAATGCAAAATTAAAATTATTCCAAAGTCAGATTTTTTTTATTTTTTAGTGTAAAACAAGTATTAAAAAATAAATTGGTAAAAATTATTATTCAATCAATTCAAAAAGCTCAATTTTAAAAAAAAAATCTCAAAAAATTAAAGAAAATGTTGTTTTTTTTTACTTGACTCGTAATATATTTACCAAACCTCATAACTTAATCACCATCACCTCCATTAACCCATGCCATCTATCACCATCGATACAGTTACCAGCACCAACTTATTACAAATATAGCTGCCGTTTTATTACCACCCCGCCGTAGCTACATGTCAGCCACCACCATAGATGCAATTATAATTATCATCTTATATTTATTTTATTACTTTCACATTGTAACCCTCCAACTTCGAGTGTGTTTAGAACTGCCGTAACAGTTATAATTTTTAAAAAAATTAACTTAAAAATATATTAAAATAATAATTTTTTTATTTTTTAAAATTATTTTTTATATCAACACATCAAAACGATCTGAAATTTTTTAAAAATAAAATTAATTTAAAAAAATACAGTTTACACCATTTTCCCGAACAAGCTCATCATCTCCGTTACCACAACAACAATCATTGCCAAGATATCAACATCACTATCAATCACCACAAAAACTCGATGTTAATTAAGTGTTTCAATCATCTTCTAACTTTGATTATTTTTAAAAAATTATTTTTTTAATTTTAAAAAATTATTTTTTATATCAATATATCAAAACGATCTGGAAAAAAAAATATGTTTTGGCAAACAAAATATTATTTGAAAAAACATAATTTACACTACGTTCCCAAAAAATTTCGATCATCTTCATTACCACCACAACAATCATCACAAAGACATTAAAACCACTTATCACCGCTACCACTATCATAGTAACCACAAAAAATCGTTGTTAATTAAGTGTTTGGATCACCTTCTAACTTTCTCATCTTACAATGTTATTATCATCATAATTATTATTATTATTATTATTATTATTGCTTTCATAACTAATACTATAATTTTCCTCTTTGTTCAAAAACCACACTTAAAAAATATTTTTATTAATATATAAGCAATAAAAAGTAATTTATTTTTCAAGAAATTATTTTTCATAAAATATAAAAACTTCTCGGTATGATTTATATTTAAAAAATTATTTAAAATCATAATTTAAAGTTGTTTTTCATAAATAATTTGTGATTGGTAAGAAATTGACTTGAAATAAACTTTTATTTTTATTTTTCAAGAGTGTTTTTCATTAAATAAAGAGCCTATTTTGAAATAAACTTTGTTTTTAACATGGTATGCGTTAAAACTCATATGACAAGATTTTTTTTTGTTAAAGCAAAATTTTGACTCAAATTCATAACAAACTTTTTATTTAATTTAAGATTTATTATTAACTAAACAGACGTTTAAGTTAAAAGTTAAAGACTCACTTAAACCAAGATTAAAGATTATGACAAACATACCCTTAATCCTCCTTGTTTTTTACACAAAACACGCCATCACCTTCACAGTCAAACCCCTCCGCTTTACACAACCGAAATTCAGAAGGGTACAGTTCTATTCGTATAAGATTTGTTAAGAATATTTGTCACGTTCATCTTTATCCTCTTCGCCTGTGCCTTGAACTCCAATAAATAACTCAAGATTTGTATAGTATTACAATTCATGCCATTATGTATATCAGTATAAATTTTGTCAACTTTTTTTTCTATATATAAAAAGTAGTGTCCAAGCTCAAAAAAACCAAAAAACACCAACAAAAGATACTTGTATATGTTGAAGAAAAATATTATACTATTTCATATTTAAATATTAAATATAAAAAAATTAAATATTTTGCAGGGCCCGGGCCTGCTTGCCTCCTCCTAGTTCCGGCCGTGGCCCGGGGATAAGCATGTTTTTAGCATTTTATATATCTTGAAGCAAAAGTGAAGCAACAATTAGTGGACGTACATGACAGAAAATAAATGCAATGTGGTGGATTAGTACTGCATGCTGAAAGGAAAGGAAGAACATTGGGAATTGGTTTGCATAACTCAGTATCTGTTGGTTTTTGTATGTAGCGAATTAGGACAACATGCATAAATGAATAGGGATGTCGTAGAAATAAAATAGACAGACCTTGGTGCGCGCGCGCGCAGATATACTATGAATTTATCAATCAATTTTTTTTATCATAAGACAGATATTAAGAAGATGGAAATTTATTTTTCAAAAAATGTAAGATTTTAATTATTAACTTGAGATAAAAAAAAAAGATTCAATGCAGTAAAAAACAAAGACCCGAGTCGAATCTATTAAACATACTAAATTCATGATCTGAAACATGATATTAGGATAACTCTAGAGAAAAAAAAAGTAAAAACACAAATAATATCAATTTAAAAAAATTCCTTCAAATATTGCCTCAAATCAAATATCAGATAATGAAATTAATAAATTTAATTTAATTAAAAAATAAAATTCCTTTTAAAGAAGTAAAATTTAACAAAACTAAAAAAAAAAAAAAAAACTCAAGACAACCCTTGTTATTTAAAAAGAAAGACATATCCTACTGGAAGAGAGTAAAAAAAATGTTAGAGGATGAAATATGAAAAAAAAAAAAAAAAAACAAGTAAGCCTCAATGAACCTTACAAACCCGGGTTAAACTCTTAAATCTGTAATACGTTAAATTCTTAATACTAGCTCAACCCAGGAGCTCAACATCTAATTTGAGGATAAAATCAATCAATTTAATTCAATTTAAAAACAATATTTCTTTATAAAAGCTAAATTCAACAAAGACAAAAAAAAAAACACAAGGCAACCGTGTTATTTTTAAACGACTAAAAAATATCATAGAAAATGAATTAAAAAATAATAAAATGCTAGAGGATGGAAAAAAAGGCTAAAAAAAAAACCAAAGAAACATGTGTCAGCTTTGTAAATTAAGGTTAATGTTTTAAACTTGCAAGCCGTTAAATTTATACCCAGACGCAACTAAGAAGCTAAACACCTAGCTAATTAAATATTGAATGATGAAATGATAATAAAAAATCAATCTAAAAATATATTGCAAGGTCATAAAATACAACAATAAAAAAAATATTAGATTGATAGGGGAAAAACTAAACAATGATGAAATTACAAAAAAAGAAAAAAAACATTTGCAAAAACCATATATAGATATATATATAATTCAAAGAATAAGAACCAAATATGATAGATGAAAATATTAATTGTGGATGTAATTGAAAATAATTCTTAATTTAATAAACTATTCTAAACTAAAACAAATTGTAACAAAGAGAATATGGATGAAATTGAAAAAACCTCTTAATTTTATAAAGTATTCTAAATTTTAAAAATTACAATAAAGAGAACAAAGATGAAATTTTTAAGTACAACAAACTTTAAGGATTGATTTGATTTTTTTTTTAATTCTAGCACGAAAATCAAGTAGGGGAGAGGGGAAAAAATAAAACAAAAAGCCACGCGCGCCGCTAATCCATGAAAGGAACACTAGGACGCTTTAGAAGCTACCCTGAAATCATAGTTTTGCCCACCGGACAGTGCTGCATGCATCATCTGAAGGCGACCGACATGATTTATCTAATTCTTTTTCAACAAAGACAAAAAAACAAAAAACACACAAGGCAACCGTGTTATTTTTAAACGACTAAAAAATACCATAGAAAATGAATAAAAAAATAATAAAATGCTAGAGGATGGAAAAAAATGCTAAAAAAAAAACCCAAAGAAACATGTGTCAACTTTGTAAATTAAAGTTAATGTCTTAAACTTGCAAGCCGTTAAATTTATACCCAAACACAACTAAGAAGCTAAACACCTGGCTAATTAAATGTTGAATAATGACATGATAATAAAAAATCAATCTAAAAATATCTTGCAAGGTCATAAAATACAACAATAAAAATAAAAATACTAGATTGATAGGGAAAAAACTAAACAATGATGAAATTACAAAAAAAGAAAAAAAACATTTGCAAAAACCATATATATATATATAATTAAAAGAATAAGAACCAAATATGATAAATGAAAATATTAATTGTGGATGTAATTGAAAATAATTCTTAATTTAATAAACTATTCTAAACTAAAACAAATTGTAACAAAGAGAATATGGATGAAATTGAAAAAACCTCTTAATTTTACAAAGTATTCTAAATTTTAAAAATTACAATAAAGAGAACAAGGATGAAATTTTTAAGTACAGCAAACTTTAAGGGTTGATTTGATTTTTTTTTTTAAATTCTAGCACGAAAATCTAGTAGGAGAGAGGGAAAAAAATAAAACAAAAAGCCACGCGCGTCGTTAATCCATGAAAGGAACACTAAGACGCTTTAAAAGCTACCCTGAAATCACAGTTTTGCCCACCGGACGGTGCTACATGCATCATTTGAAGGCGGCTGACATGATTTATCTAATTCCTTTTCTTTTTTATTTTTTTTTAACTTACCAAATTACCATATTGCCCCACAATAACTATCAAATGACCACATGTAAGTGATAAAAGAGCCACTAAGTTAAAAAAACAATTGTTTTTAATTTTTAAGGGTAATAAAATAACTTACTTGTTTAAAAATAAAGTAAAAAACTTAAAAGCCTCTTGACCTGAATGATTATTTTTTTTTGTCTTCTTAGGGCAATTAAGTAATCACATTGTCAAAGAAAACATAGAATTATCGTCTAGCTCTTTCCTTTCAAGTAATTACCAATGAATCCTATAAAAAATACCTTCGTAACCCGACACCCAAGACATATTACTTTACCCACCAAAGGGTAAAATAACCATTTCACTGTGGATTCGCACGATGAAAGGTTGATGCCATATAGTATATAGTATAGCTAGATACCTTCCACGCTAAGCTGCGGGTTGACTCAATTTTTTTTAATTGTAAAAAAGTGATGACTAGGTGTTGTGTGTATATTTGAAAAAATAAAATAATTAATGGCTCTATATCATAGAAAAAAATGGAAAAAAATATTGACCGTCAATCTCCAAGAATCCAGATGGTGAAAGCTAAAATTAAGAAAAAAAAATGAATGCATAAAAAAAAGTCAAGAAAAAATATTAGCAAACCCAAGTGATGAAACCGAGAAAAATCAAAATTAAACATCTAATAATGAACCAAACAAACAAATTAAAATTTGATAAATGTGTGGAGAATAAAAATTTAAAACCAAAACATTAGTGTTGAAACCTAAAATACAAGAGCAAAATTGAAGATTTATAAGTCCACAAATTCACACAAGAATCCAAAACAAAAATAAAATAAAGTAAGAGAGGATCAAGTTCGAAAGAAAGAAAACATCAAAAAAATCAAAATTAAAATACATTATTTGATGCTTAAGACACTCAATCCAATGGGTTGACCAGTAACCCAAAAAACCTGAAGTTTAGGCCTTTCTTGGTCTCAAAAGTAATTGAAACAAAAAATGAAAAGAAAAAACACTTATAAAAAAACTAAATTAAATAAATATTAATAAAAAGAAGCTCTAGGTTAACACGTGTTTTCTTCAACATATTTCGTACTAAAAGACCTTTCTTCATAAAAAAACTCCATGACTTGAAGGACCAAGACGAGGAAGAAGGTTGGCAAAGGCTAGGACCCAGGATAAAAAATTACCGTGATGATAATGAAGTGCGAGTATCAAAATGAAATTATGAAAAAGTAGATGGACCTAATTGCAAAGTTGGTCAATATCTAACTTTTTTTAATCCTTAAAAATCGATGAAACCAATCCAATGAAATGGGCCTTTCCAGAAATAGAAAATGGAAGAGCTGTTGAGACACTTGAGTGTGGGCATGACTGTCAATTTTTAAGGCTTCCGCGCGAGCAGCGTCAACCACGTCAACGCTTCATAAAACGACGTCGCAAAAATGCTCCCTCTTGACCGGCAAGACTCGACTGCATCGACTACAACCACTATTTAGCATTGAATCCACATTCTCAAGTAAACTCTCAAGTCTCTCACCCCCCTCCACCCCCCACAGATCCACTGCCACTACAGCAACGACAGCCACCTAAAAAATGACTAAATCACCGCACCTCATCCTCCGCCTCCTCGTCCTCGTTCTCCTCATCTCCCTTTCCACCGCCGAGATCAAAACTCTAACAATCACAAACGACGCGCGAGCAATGATCGTCTTCGAAAAATTCGGATTCACACCAACTGGATACGTTACAATCTCCGTCCACTCCGTCTCCGTTGCCTCTTCTCTCAACGCTGGAAATCCAGTCTCTTCACGCCTCGGCTTTTTCCTTCTCTCCGAAGAATCTCTCCTTCAGGTCCTCCTCGAGATCCAGCAAAACCCTAACTTATGCGTTCTCGATTCCCACTACATTCTCTCTCTTTTCACTTTCCGCGACCTCTTACCGCCTCCTCTCTCGTCTTTCAATAATTCTTATCCGGTTACTGTTCCAAATGAGTACTCACTCTTCTTCGCTAATTGCGCGCCCGAAACGCGCGTTTCCATGTCTGTCAAGACCGAGATTTATAATTTAGATCGCGACGGGTCTAGAGATTATCTTTCCGCAGGGTTAACGCAATTGCCTTGGTTATATTCTCTTTATTTCCTCGCTTATGCTGGATTTTTAGGGCTATGGATTTATGTTCTGTATAGTAATAAAAGATCTGTCCACCGGATCCATTTGTTAATGGGGGGGTTGTTACTTATGAAGGCTCTTAATTTGATCTGTGCCGCCGAGGATAAGCATTATGTGAAGGTTACAGGGACTCCACACGGTTGGGATGTGTTGTTTTATATTTTCCAGTTTATTCGTGTGGTTTTGTTGTTTACCGTTATTGTTTTGATTGGGACTGGTTGGTCGTTTCTGAAACCCTTTTTGCAAGAGAAAGAGAAGAAGGTGCTAATGGTTGTGATTCCACTACAGGTTTTGGCTAATATAGCTTCGGTTGTGATTGGTGAAACTGGTCCCTTCATTAAGGATTGGGTGACTTGGAATCAGGTGTTTTTGTTGGTTGATATTATTTGTTGTTGCGCAATTATTTTCCCCATTGTGTGGTCGATCAGATCGTTGAGAGAGACTTCCAAGACAGATGGGAAGGCTGCTAGGAATTTGGCGAAATTGCAGTTGTTTAGGCAGTTTTATATTGTGGTTATTGGGTACTTGTATTTCACGAGGATTGTGGTGTTTGCATTGAAGACGATTGCAGCTTATAAGTATCAGTGGGTGAGTAATGCTGCCGAGGAGACTGCTAGTTTGATGTTTTATATGGTGATGTTTTATATGTTTAGGCCTGTGGAGAAGAATGAGTACTTTGTTCTTGACGAGGAGGATGAGGAAGCTGCAGAGTTGGCTTTGAGGGATGAAGAATTCGAGCTTTGAAATGGATAGAAGTTGGGGTGATTCTACTGCTGCAAATTTAATGTTTTGCTGAAAAAAATTTGACGGGACAGGTCTGACATTGCAGCTGCTACTCTTAATTTACATTTAGTTTTTTGCAATGTCGTTTTCCTGCTATACAAACTTTGGTATTTACTGAGTAGTGGCTGTATTTTTGGTTAATGAATTTTCCATGTCGGAAGCTGATAATTACTTGTGCACTTCTTTATATGGTGTGTTAAAATGAAATGTCACGCATTCTGTTATCATTGAACTAGCTAATGACTCTTTCGAAACGATCTGTTAGCTGATACTATTCCTGTTTTTTCAGTATTTCATGTTATTGAATTCTTGTTTCCTGTAACTTGTACGTTTTGATGTTGTTTAAACACGAGGATGATTGCACTGAAAGCCACTTGTTGGAATTTCTTTTTCTTGTTTTCCCGTATTAAATAGTTGCAGATTGCTGGCATGGCTTTTCCAGTAATATTGATTTTAATATGAAGGTAATGAATCGCTCTCTTCTCACAGATTTGCCCCTTTGTTTCCAGATAACATTTTCTCTCTTTCTTCCCCTAAGTTTTGATATAGAATTTATTATTAGCATTGTGCATTTCGTTACTAGTTCCAAATGAAAGTTTACTGATAGATGAACCAGGTTCGTATAAATTATCCTACGAAAACTGAAAAGAAGTTGGCATGTATCTGAAACAGGAACATATCATGAATGTTCTCCTGCTGCTCTTAAAAGAAATGTGTATGGTGCGAGGTTTCGTGAAATAAGATTATTACTTGTATGTGCCGTGTGCGCATGCAAATTTCCTAGGGATGAGAAGTTTTATGGGTCGTGCCTGGTAATCTATCCCCTGTCTATCTGAAAGAAGTAAATCATTGTGATGTTTGTTTCAAAGTTATGGTAGCTAGCTAGCTGTTTGGTTTGGTAGCCAGTATCATCAAGGGGTTATTTATCTGGTGTTTTGGAGAGTTGTTTATTAATATGTATTGTTATAGAGCCAAGCCAGAAACTTCCTTATTAGTAGTCTTTCCTCTTGGAGATTCCCACCCCCTGAGCTCACTGATGATGCTGGGAAAAATAAATAAATTAAGAATGCATCATTCCACCTCTTCTAGTTTTGGTTTTTATACTGAAAAAGCAATTCTATGCAACAGATATGCTTTTCCAGCTTTTATTAGCTGGCCATGCCATTAGGTTGAATGCTTAACGTTTCTGAACTTGCATTTTACCAAGTTTTTCTAGGATTTCTTGATTATCAAGCTTTCTCATCTTCAATTCCAGACCTTAAGGCATTTGGTCTGTAGTGCTCATGGTTTTGGATCTTTGTGCGGGGAATCAGTCATTGATAGTGACGCGTAGTGGCCATGGCAGCTGGTACATGTGCATCAACTCCTTGCTGTCATGTCTTGTTGTCTAATGGGTTGTGATGTCGATTCCGTAGATTGACTCGAGAATCTCCTTGGTTTGTTTGTTTTTTCTCCACACGATGAAAAGAATCCATTTTCCGGTTGAAATGGCCTGCCAGATGACGATTGAAAATTAGGGAGAGGCAAAAGCATGCTGCTTTCTGCAGCTGTTGCGCCAAAAGCTGAACCTGGATGGAACTGCAGGGGTAAAGAACTTCGTCAGGTTGTCATCGAACTTGTATTTTATTTGGAGTCCAGATTAATCTCATTTCCACAAAGGAATTCATTGGATTTATTAGGTGGAATACTGGTGTGTAATTTTTTTATTTAAAAAATACTAAAATAATATATATTTTAATTTTTGACAATAACATATTAAAATCCTAAAAAAAAACTAATTTAAAGCTAAAAGAAAATTTCGTTTTTTTTTTTAATAAAAAAAACAAGCTTATTTAGTTCTTTAAAATGGACCGACTCCAAACAGGCCCTGGTCCAGAGGAGGCAGACCCGATCCAATCCAATTCGGTATAACATAATTGCTATGTTGGTGAAATCGACAGCCACTCCCAATCAAACTCAGGAGTAAACAACACAATTTGGATTTAAGTTTCCTTGTGCGCGCGTACATGTCTATTTACCAAAGCATTATAATGCGTGGAGTTTTTCAATCTAGTAGTAGATATAGTTTATTCTGGATTATTATAGTGATATTATTTATTTTTCTTTGAATGAAATATTTTTTTTTTAGATTAGGGTGCTTTGACCTTTTTTATTAAACTATTTATCATTAAAAGATTATTTAAAGGTATTTTTTTTTGGCATGATACAAATATTATTTAACTCTTAAGAGTTAACAAAATTTTGAGCTATTGACCAATAACTTTTTTTACTTTTCATAAACTTTTAAAAATTATTTCCAGGATTAAAAAATTATTAGGTTGTTGGACAAGGATATTTTTGTTTTTTTTTATTATTTATGTACAGTTGAAGTACTTTTTAGCCAAAATAAAGTTTGTATGGGGTAATTTTTTACTTTCACATTGTTTTTTAGAGTAATTATCAGGATCATGAGAGGTGTTTTGTTATTTTTACTTTGATTTTTTAATTTTTTTAATCAAAAAAGCTATTGACACCTTTTCAGGACTTCCCATCAGATGGGCGACACCTGCACCTTTAAGGTGGTGTCTATAACGTCATCCGGTGACCAAAACTAACCTTACACCGTCTCTTTGGATACACCACAATGCTTTTTTTTAC
The DNA here is from genome assembly GCA_033617975.1 of Populus alba x Populus glandulosa. Taxonomy (NCBI): domain Eukaryota; kingdom Viridiplantae; phylum Streptophyta; class Magnoliopsida; order Malpighiales; family Salicaceae; genus Populus; species Populus alba x Populus glandulosa. Next base: position 21,865,993 of record CM066148.1, read on the forward strand.
ATGATGCGATGTGTGACAATGTATGGTGGTTGAATTATCATCGGTAATCATTTTTTTTTCTCCTTCTTTTATCTCTCCTACTAAGTAAAGTGCATGGTTATCCTTTTTTTTGTTTATCAATTCCAGTACTCATTCTTTTCATTTCTTATTTCATTATTTTCCTTTTATATATATATTTTTCTTTCAATTTAGTCCTTCAATTAAAATTTCTCACGTATTTTTTTCATTTTAGTCCTTATTATCTTGATTTTTAATTTTTTTCTCTTGGCTTTTTTGTTAAAGTTTTTCTGGCTTTCAATTTCATCATTCGATCAATTTTTTTTTTTTAATTTGACCCTTATGTTTTTTTTTTTTTTCTTTTTGTTAAAGCTATTTCTCAATTTAATTTAACCGTTCAATTAAACATTTTTGTTTGCCTTATTTTTTTAGATCATTTTGTGTGATAGATTTTTTTTTTCATGTTTCATGTTTCATCTTTTGATTATTTAGGGATTTGGCTTCGTGCGATTTTATTGTTCTACATTAGTTTTTTTTTTAATATTAGTTTTGTGATTTTCTTTAATTTTTTTCTACGGGTTTATCTTGGTTTTATAATCTAGGTCACAAGTTTTGCATGTCTTTTTAGAATATAGTTTTTTTTTTAATTATTTTGTTTGTGTTTTATTTTTCAAAATACTATTCTAATTCATCTATAATTTTTCATTTTGTTTATACATATGAATTTTAATTTTTAAAATAAAATATTATTTTTTATGAACATGTATAAACAAAGATGTTGCTATAGTTTATTAACTATTCTAAACTAAAAAAAAATAGTAAGAAAGAGAACATGGATGAAATTGACAAAACCTCTTAATTTTATAAAGTATCTTAAATTTTAAAAATTGTAATAAAGAGAACAAAGATGCAATCTTAAGTACAACAAACTTTAAGGGCCGATTTGATTTTTTTTAATTCTAGCATGAAAATCTAGTAGGAGAAAAGGAAAAAATAAAACAAAAGGCCACAACGCCACACCGGCCACTATAGTGCTACACGTGTCGCTGATCCATGAAGGAGACACTAAGACGCTTTAGAAGCTGCCATGAAATCACGGTTTTGGCCATCGGACAGTGATGCATGCATCGTCTAAAGGCGGTTGACACTATTCATCTATTTTTTTTATTTACCAAATTACCCTTTGCCTCCAAGGACACCTAATAACTACCAAATGACTGCATGTAAATGATAAAAGAGTCCCTAAGTCAAAGATAATTGTTTTTAATTTTCAAGGTAATAAAATAACTTGTTTAAAAATAAAGTCAAGGACTTAAAAGTCTCTTGACCCGAATGATTTTTTTTTTGTCTTTCAAGGGCAATTAAGTAATCACACTGTCAAAGAAAATATAGAATTATCGTCTAGCCCTTTCCTTTCAAGTAATAAACCAATGTATCCCATAAAAAATACCTTCATACCTTTAAACCCAAGACATGTTACTTTACCCACTAAAGAGTAAAATCACCATTTTACTGTGGATTCACACAATGAAAGGTTGATAACATTTAGTATAGAGTATAACTAGATATCTTCTACGCTAAGCTGTGGGTTGGCTCAATTTTTTTGAATTGTAAAAAAGTGATGACTAGGTGTTGTATGTATATTAAAAAAAAAAGAAAAAAAATTAATGACTCTATATCATAGAAAAAAATGGGAAAAAATACCGATCGTCAATCCCCAAGAATCCAAATGATGAAAGATAAAATAAGGAAAAAAATCAATAAGCAAAAAAAAGTTAAGAAAAAGATATCAGCAAACCCAAGTGGTAAAATTGAGAAAAATCAAAATTAAGGATCCAATAATGAAACAAGAAAAATAAAAATTTGATAAATGTGCCAAGAATAAAAATTTAAAACCAAAACATTAGTGTTGAAACCTAAAATACAAGAGCCAAATTGAAAATTTATAAGTCCACAAATTCACAAAAAAAATCCAAAACAAAAACAAAAATAAAGTGAGAGGATTAAGTTCGAAAGAAGAAAAAAATCAAAAAAATCAAAATCAAAATACATCATTCGATGCTTAAAATGCTCGATCCAATGAGTTGACTTGTAACCCAAAAAACTTTAGGCTTACACCGGTTTGGGTCTTAAAAGTAATTGAAATAAATTATGAAAAGAAAGGATCCTCATAAAAAACAAACAAAAAAAAAACTCTAGGTTAACACTTGTTTTTTTCAACGTATTTTGTACTAAAAGACCTTCCTTCATGTTAAAAAATCCATGACTTGAAGGACCAAGACGAGGAAGAAGCTTAGCAAAGGCTACGACGCAGGATAAAAAATTACCTTGATGATAATGAAGTGCGAGTATCAAAATGCAATTATGAAAAAGTAGATGGACCTAATTGCAAAGTTGGTCAATATCTAACTTTTTTAAATCCTTAAAAATAGATGAAACTACAAAAATACCAATGCACGTATGTAAATTTCCCCATCCAATGAAATGGGCCTTTCTAGAAATAGAAAATGGAAGAGCTGTTGAGAGACTTGAGAGTAGGCATGACTGTCAATTTAGGCTTCCGCGCGAACAGCGTCGACCACTTCAACGCTTCATAAAACGACGTCGCATAAAGGCACCCTCTTGACTGGCAAGACTCGACTGTATCGACTACAACCACTATTTAGCATTGAATCCACGTTCTCAAGTAAACTCTCAAGTCTCTCATCCCCCTCCACCCACCACAGATCCACTGCCACTACAGCAACGACAGCCACCTAAAAAATGACTAAACCACCGCACCTCATCCTCCGCCTCCTCGTCCTCGTTCTCCTCATCTCCCTTTCCACCGCCGAGATTAAAACTCTAACAATCACAAACGACGCGCGAGCCATGATCCTCTTCAAAAAATTCGGTTTCACACCAACTGGATACGTTACAATCTCCGTCCACTCCGTCTCCGTTGCCTCTTCTCTCAACGCTGGAAATCCAGTCTCTTCACGCCTCGGCTTTTTCCTTCTCTCCGAAGAATCTCTCCTTCAGGTCCTCCTCGAGATCCAGCAAAACCCTAACTTATGCGTTCTCGATTCCCACTACATTCTCTCTCTTTTCACTTTCCGCGACCTCTTACCGCCTCCTCTCTCGTCTTTCAATAATTCTTATCCGGTTACTGCTCCAAATGAGTACTCACTCTTCTTCGCCAATTGCGCGCCCGAAACGCGCGTTTCCATGTCTGTCAAGACCGAGATTTATAATTTAGATCGCGACGGGTCTAGAGATTATCTTTCTGCAGGGTTAACGCAATTGCCTTGGTTATATTCTCTTTATTTCCTCGCTTATGCTGGATTTTTAGGGCTATGGAGTTATGTTATGTATAGTAATAAAAGATCTGTCCTCCGGATCCATTTGTTAATGGGGGGGTTGTTACTTATGAAGGCTCTTAATTTGATCTGTGCCGCCGAGGATAAGCATTATGTGAAGGTCACAGGGACTCCACACGGTTGGGATGTGTTGTTTTATATTTTCCAGTTTATTCGTGTGGTTTTGTTGTTTACCGTTATTGTCTTGATTGGGACTGGTTGGTCGTTTCCGAAACCCTTTTTGCAAGAGAAAGAGAAGAAGGTGCTAATGGTTGTGATTCCACTACAGGTTTTGGCTAATATAGCTTCGGTTGTGATTGGTGAAACTGGTCCCTTCATTAAGGATTGGGTGACTTGGAATCAGGTGTTTTTGTTGGTTGATATTATTTGTTGTTGCGCAATTATTTTCCCCATTGTGTGGTCGATCAGATCGTTGAGAGAGACTTCCAAGACAGATGGGAAGGCTGCTAGGAATTTGGCGAAATTGCAGTTGTTTAGGCAGTTTTATATTGTGGTTATTGGGTACTTGTTTTTCACGAGGATTGTGGTGTTTGCATTGAAGACGATTGCAGCTTATAAGTATCAGTGGGTGAGTAATGCTGCCGAGGAGACTGCTAGTTTGATGTTTTATATGGTGATGTTTTATATGTTTAGGCCTGTGGAGAAGAATGAGTACTTTGTTCTCGACGAGGAGGATGAGGAAGCTGCAGAGTTGGCTTTGAGGGATGAAGAATTCGAGCTTTGAAATGGATAGAAGTTGGGGTGATTCTACTGCTGCAAATTTGCTACTCTTAATTTACATTTAGTTTTTTGCAATGTCGTTTTCCTGCTGTACAAACTTTGGTATTTACTGAGTAGTGGCTGTATTTTTGGTTAATGAATTTTCCATGTCGGAAGCTGATAATTAAAGCTTATTTAGTTCTTTAAAATGGACCGACTCCAAACAGGCCCTGGTCCAGAGGAGGCAGACCCGATCCAATCCAATTCGGTATAACATCATTGATATGTTGGTGAAATCGACAGCCACTCCCAATCAAACTCAGGAGTAAACAACACAATTTGGATTTAAGTTTCCTTGTGCGCGCGTACATGTCTATTTACCAAAGCATTATAATGCGTGGAGTTTTTCAATCTAGTAGTAGATATAGTTTATTCTGGATTATTATAGTGATATTATTTATTTTTCTTTGAATGAAATATTTTTTTTTTAGATTAGGGTGCTTTGACCTTTTTTATTAAACTATTTATCATTAAAAGATTATTTAAAGGTATTTTTTTTTGGCATGATACAAATATTATTTAACTCTTAAACTCTTAAGAGTTAACAAAATTTTGAGCTATTGACCACCAACTTTTTTTACTTTTCATAAACTTTTAAAAAGTATTTCCAGGATCAAAAAATTATTAGGTTGTTGGACAAGGATATTTTTGTTTTTTTTATTATTTATGTATAGTTGAAGTACTTTTTAGCCAAAATAAAGTTTGTATGGGGTAATTTTTTACTTTCACACTGTTTTTTAGGGTAATTATCAAGATCATGAGAGGTGTTTTGTTATTTTTACTTTGATTTTTTAATTTTTTTAATCAAAAAAGCTATTGGCACCTTCTAAGGACTCCCCATCAGATGGGCGACACCTGTACCTTTAAAAAGGTGTCTGTAACATTATCCGATGACCAAAACTGACCTTACACAGTCTCTTTGGATACGCCACAATGCTTTTTTTTACATGATGCGGCGTGTGACATCGTATGGTGATTGAATTATCATCGGTAATTATTATTTTTTCTCCTTCTTTTTTTATCTCTCCTGCTAGATAAAGTGCATGGTTATCCCTTTTTTTTTTGTTTATCAATTCCAGTACTCATTCTTTTCATTTCTTATTTCATTATTTTCGTTTTATATAAATTTTTTTCTTTCAATTTAGTCCTTCAATTAAAATTTCTCACGTATTTTTTTTAATTTTAGTCCTTATTATCTTGATTTTTAATTTTTTTCTCTTGACTTTTTTGTTAAAGTTTTTCTGGCTTTCAATTTCATCATTCGATCAATTTTTTTTTTTTAATTTGACCCTTATGTTTTTTATTTGTTTTTCTTTTTGTTAAAGCTATTTCTCAATTTAATTTAACCGTTCAATTAAACATTTTTGTTTGCCTTATTTTTTTAGATCATTTTGTGTGATAGATTTTTTTTTTTCATGTTTCATGTTTCATCTTTTGATTATTTAGGGATTTGGCTTCATGCGATTTTATTGTTCTACATTAGTTTTTTTTTTTAATATTAGTTTTGTGATTTTGTTTAATTTTTTTCTACGGGTTTATCTTTGTTTTATAATCTAGGTCACAAGTTTTGCATGTCTTTTTAGAATATAGTTTTTTTTTTTAAAAAATTATTTTGTTTGTGTTTTATTTTTCAAAATACTATTCTAATTCATCTATAATTTTTTATTTTGTTTATACAAATGAATTTTATTTTTTAAAATAAAATATTATTTTTTAAATATTATTTTTTATGTGTTCGGCCTTACATAATAATTTTGTTTAGAGTATGAGTTTATTTAATCAGTTTTATTTGTGTTTATCTTTAACATCATGATTTTTTTATATAAATTTATCTTTTATTAATTTAAATAAATAAATTCAAAAAATAGAATCTAATAAATATTTTAATTTACACTTGTTCAATTCCTATTCCACCAAAAACAAATTAAATCCTATTTAATACTAGAAACTTATAAACCACTTCGATTATGAAATGGATCTGTGCTGAAAGTGATCCTGGTGGCAATTAATAATCGATATGACACCAGATGTTAGATGCCTCCTTGTTTTCCTTCTATTATTAATTCCCACAGGAGCAGGTACTGAACCAGGCACCGTGAAGCTTTATGGCTAATTAATGCACCGAATTCTGAAGCTTAAGATTAATTTGGCTCATGGCCTTTGGCTAGGGCTTAAGATTACTGATGAAGAAACGAATTTTTCTTCTTTTTTTTAGGCAAAAGCAGCAATGATAGCAGATAAGAAAGCTCCCTATTCCTTGAATTTACTTTTTTCTCTTAATATTTGGGAATCAGGTATAAATTGGTTTTTAAAATTGATGACGAGGCGACTACGTGCTTAAGCTCCCTAGTACATATCGAAAATAAATAGTGTATGTTCACTCATGAGCTTTAGGGCAAGTATCTGGAATGGCTGCTTACTGCAGTGCCATTTTTCTGATAACCTAAACTCATGATGACGACGACGACGAGGCCCATAGAAAGCACGCATGTTCTGGGAAGCATACTGATGAGCTCCGTTGAACCCAAGTTTCAGCAAAGCCAATGCTGTGTTTGGTGGATGTTATCATTATTCTTATCCCATCGTTTTCCTGGCCATGACTTCTTCTTATCTCTTATAACTGCACGCTCGAATTCACGACATGGCGAAAGCATTGCGCCATTAACATTCCTTGTTAAAATGGTGACAGATCAAAGGTTCCTTTTTCTCACTGTTTTTTTCCCCTCTCTCTCTCCCAGGAGAGATAAATGGTTTCCATAATGGGACGACGACCCCATAATTACCCAGCACGCTTTCTTGGTAGGTGATCTGGTACGTACAATTGGAATGTCATGAAGAACAGAGGTACGTAGATATACAGTACCTTGTATCCGCATCAAGATTCATTCGAGAAAAAGAAGAACAGAATCAGGACTGTTTGATAGAAAGTCTTTTTGCCGCAACATTAGGCTTTTTTCAGATTACTAGATAGACATTTTTTTAACCTAAACGGACCATTACAGTCTCTTTCACTGTTATTCGTTGCTAGCTAGCTACTCTGTTTACTAATTGGAAAGTGAAAAGGGGATCCGAGGGCATTAACACATATCATTACTAATAGATGCTAGGATTAGAGTATAATTAATAAGTAATTAATGAGAGATGTAATTAGTTTATTCGTTTTTCAACACTACTAAGCTTGAGCTATTTAAAATGTCTTCCGCAGTTTTTTCTTACTATTAATTTAATATATTTTCCACAGTTTGTTTATATATCTAAATCAGCAATCTTACAGTTCAGATTCAAAGGTATATAAAGGATGTCAGGCGATGATTCATATGTCAGCAGGCTTATAGCTAGCTGGTAACACCATAACTTTTTTTTGACCATGCTAGCGCTTATTGAAAACAAATAAATGGACAACAAGATATATATGCAAAATAAGATATTATTCTTCATTGCCATATATATATTAAAAAACAAGTTGCGAAATTAGACAAAATTCCCATGATTTCTGACCAAAATAGGCAAATATCCGACCCATGATTTCTTCCACAGTTCCCTCATTCATCCCATCAGCAAAGTCGCAGCAAAAAACAAAACATACTAATTAACAAACTTTAAGCATAAAAAAGACAGAAAACGGACGAAAGTGAATAATCACACCAAATTAATTACTGGTGAGGGAGCTTAATTAATCTTTTTGCTCGACGACATCTACCGTAGCAGTACAGGACAGCAACCTATGAAAGACCCTAAACAAGGCACCGCAAGATATTTCCTTCACTTCCCTGAGCACCAAACACCTGCCTTTACGACCACCGTTAACTTGATGATCTTTTCTCTTCTTTCCATGACTAGTCACCTTCTCTTTCACTCTCTCAAGGCACTTCTTGGTCTTCTCTGGCATACTTTCTTTTCTTGAAAACGTGTAGCTCCTCAGATACATCTGCCTGCAGGAGATACTGTCCACCACTCTTGGGTGGTCATGCAAGCCACGACCAGCTACACGGCGGACAGATTTTATGAGCTCAGCATCAGGTTCTGGCCACTTGTAGAGGTTCACATAATTCGCTCGGACAGGCACCCGTGGGTCTCGCGTATCATTGACACAGTTTGATATGCAAACTGAGCTCATTTTATCTGTGGGTTTGGTGTTGTGATATGAATTAATTTCGGTCTGATGACCATATATTCTTATAGCTTACAGGGCTTAGCTTGAACAAAACAGATATTTGGAGACGCCGAGAGAGAGAGAGAGAGAGAGGGTGGATTGCTAATGGGATATGGTTATGGTGGGAAAGTGGAGATTTTATTAAGTAATTCTTAGCATAAGTGGTAATGAATGTGTTTTAGGGGATTTTTTGCGAGTGACGTGTTCAAATCTTTGTCAAAATAACTTTTTGACATGAGCCCACGTAATGGGGTGGCGGATTTGGAAGCGGAGATGAGCCTAATTTTTTTTAGTAGTTGGCCTTTTAACGCGTGCCCGATTGTCGTTGTTTTAGACAAATAAAAAACAAAAAAAGGGTATTAGTGTCAAGGTGAGAAATATTAGTAATTATAAGACTACTTTTCAATTTTTTTTTATATATGTTTGTCATTAAAAAAATTAATCAACGAAAAATACTTTTTAGTTAAAAAAAAATTTAGCTTGATTTCTAGGAAAGTGTTTTCCTATAAAATTTGAACGGAAAACACTTTTTGGAAGTTGTGAAAAATTTAAAAATATCATATTATTTGCTGATTATATTAAATTTGGTCCTTAAACTTTTGATTGCTATATATATATATATATATTATTTTGAATATTTATTTTTCAGTTTTATCTTTTAAAATTTAATTTTTATATTAACTTTGATCCTCATTTTTATAATTGTTATTTGCCTTTTCCTTATTATTTTTTTTATTGAAATTTTTTATCAATCAAATTTGATCCCCATTCTTTTGATTGTTACTTATTTTATTTGAAATAATTTATGAAATGTTAATTATTATTATTTTAATTTCTTCATCTTTTATTTTTTAGATTTGATCTCTATTATTTTGATTATTATTTTTTTATTTGAGATAATTTATGAAATTATATTTTTTTTCAATTTCATTCTTATTCAACCTTTTGATTTGTAAGATTTGTTCCTAATCATTTTAATAAATTTGAGAAAGATAAAACATTAATCAGTTATTTTATAGTTTATTTTTCATGACATAACCAAACACTGGAAAATGTTTTCCAACTTATTTCCCATTACACTACCAAACATCGGAAAATAATTCACTTTTTTGGAATTCATTTAAAAAAAAAAAACTACGTTCCAGCAAACAAACGAGGCTTAAACCTCTTGGTATCTTATATGCTAAGCAAAAAGTTTAATTATTTTTATATCCCAAGAATTATAGTGAAATTAGGCTTTAGCCCCCAAACTTATGGACATGGACTAATATGGAGCGAGTTAAATCTTGATTTAAGATGAAAGTAATAAAATCTTAGCAGAAATGTATGTAGTTATAAAATTCTCAAGAACTATCACATAGATTTTAGGCATAGGAACTAACCCAAAAAATGTGGTTTAATGATAAAATTTTAAATCTTATTTTTCATAAAAATTCTTAGATTTAACATTTTCTAACATCCTTTTACAATCACCATGAAATCAAAAATCTATTAAAAAACCCTGAATAGTGTATCTTAATTGATCATGTTCTAAATTTGCTTTTTAGAAATCATTATAAGTTCAAATTTTACAAATCTTAGAGCTACTAGAAACTTACATGGTCGCTAATTTAAGGATTCGTGGGATTAGTAGAGATACATGTAAGCTGGCCCGGACACCTATATTAATAAAAAAAAATCTATTAAAAAGATATAGAATAAAAAGAAGAAGAAGCTAGAGCGAGACATAAAAGTAGTTTTATTTTTGTTTTATGAAGTTACAAATTCTAACTTTCTAGAAAAACCCATTTTTAACATGACAATTTAATCTTTTGTCGGAGCAAAAAAATAAAATAATGAACCTTTTTTTTTAATACTATTGAATTTATTGTTGTATGTTTATTTTATTAATAGGAAGCACTAATTTATTGTCTCGTGTTATGCTATAAGTTAAATAAAAAAAATTTAAATATAAAAAAATATTTAAATCACAAACAACTATTTTATATTATTATTAAATTTAGTCCAACAAGTTAATTTTGTAATCATTTAATCTAATCATTTACTTAACTTAAATTTAAAATAACCCATGTGAGAATTATTTTAACCTGAACTAACCACCTGGTGAGTCAAAAAGCAATTTAAATGATAGGCTATAAACATAATATATATAATTTTGTCTTTTTTTTTTATTATCTTTCTCTATTATTATTTGAAGTAAATCTTAATAATTACTTTCTTTAACATCTTAAATCTCCTTCTTTGCACTTCTTAGCAAAACCCATCACTCTAATACATCAAGTGATAGATAATTTATTTCAATGAATTGCTATAATCGCATGCAATAAATAATCTATTCCTGTACGTACGATCCCGTTTCATGTCCTCCAGTCCAACGTTTAAAACTTTCCTTTTCAAAAAATCCAAGTTACAAAAATTAAATGACCAAACTGCTACTGTCATCATCCATTAACTAATTAATTATATTCAAGAAACTTGTTAGAAGCTTACATGTGATTTGAGCTGGATTACTTGCATTTGGATGTGGTTATATACGGAGACAACAGGCAGATACAGGAGGTTATACAGGAGTTAATTACAACTGTTCAAGACTAGAACTGTCTCCGATCAATATATATATATATGAAGAAAGTGATTTGGCAATTGATGAGAGCTAGCAGAGGCTAAGATGTTGACAGTAGACGGGCAAAATATCTTGAAACCGAATGCAAATCAATTAAAACATGACTAGACTGACTCTAAACAAGGATAATTGGGATTGTTCGCATGAAAAATACTGGGTTTGCAAGAAAGTGATGAAGCCACAGCTTTATGTTTAGTTTCTTAAAGTTGTTGCCGGAGAAAGTCCAGCTGATGAGGTCATCTCGATGGGGTTGGCAGATTAGGTATGGACAAACGGTTTCATACAAAGCCCATGCGATCAATTTTCGCATCTCATAATTCCCTGTGACATGCTGGGATATTCCATCTCTGCTAATTTCTTCCAACTATAAGCGTTTACCAAGTCTAAATGTACATGAAATGAGGAAAAATACATGTGAGCATACACATGTAACCGGCCACAATAAGCAGATCGAGGACACCGTGACATATACATAACAATTGAGTAATGTGTGTAAAAGGAAAAATAAATATCAAGCGTATAGGCTTGTACGTAGTAGGAGGGTAGTGATAGTTTTTGAAAAGCATTGAAACTACCATCAAAGACATTAACAATGTTCTACAGTAACCATGCAAGTAGTGTATTCAATAACTGATATTGGATTAAGATTCAAGATGTATTTGAGTTTAATCAAATTTTAAATTGTATAATTGGCGTTTGATAATTAATTATAAGTTCAAGTACCATTAGTAGTGTCCTTGTCCAATTTGCCTTTTAATGCATTATATATAATAATGTATGCTCACTTTAGTAGTGTCCTTGTCCAATTTGCCTTGGGAGAGAAAAGATTCTCGTCTTAAAGCTCTCATCTCCTAACCGATATGAAATAGTGGCATTATAGCCCCAGTTTGATGAGCCTATTAAGTGATTATGACATTTGATTGCTACATATGCTACTGTATGCCATATATATTGTAATATTTTGGTTAGAAAATACAATAAAGCCCTTGGTGGCTTAAAGAGTAAGTATAAATGATTGAAGGGTAATGTGGTAATTGACCAATAGTTGATAAATATAAATAAGAAAAAAAAAAAAGAGGGATCTGAATATTGGAAGAACAAACCGTAAGAGAGAAGGGAGGAATAAGAAGAAGAAGAGAAAGGAGGGGAAAATAAGGGGAAAAGAAGTAGAGGAAATAAGTAAAAAGGTAAGATTTATGGTTTTAAGTGTATAATATGTTAAATTTCGGTTTTGATTAATTTTGAGAGTTTTGAAGTTTGTATTTTGAGTTTATTGATGAATTAGTTGGAATTAAGGGGTTGATTGATGTGAGTATTTGATTAATTAGTTGATTTTGAGAGATTGAATTGAATGATAATGATTTTGAGTTATGATTTTGTTTAAATGGTGAAATTGTGTTAGAAATCAGGGGATAACAGTAGGTAATCTGTTGAAATTCTGGGTTTGAGGTTGAAGATGACGAAAATTCAGTTTGGTCCCTCAATTTATGGAAATTGCAGTTTAGTCCCCGAACTTTGGAAATTTTATAGATTGGTCCCTGGGGCATAAATTGAGGTTCTGAACAGAACTGAGGATGATTTAAGGACAAAATTCCAGTATAATTAATATTTTCAGTTTGGTCCTCCAATTTGACAAATTACGATTTGACCCTAAAAATTTGGTAAAGTTCCAGAATGGTCCTTGGAGCATAATGATATATCCTGGACAGAATTGAGGATTAATTATGGATAAATTTCAGTATGGTTATATATTTACAACCGGATCCTCAAATTTTGGTAAAATTACGTTTTGGTCCCTGTTTTGGAAAATTATCGTTTTAGTCCCTAAACTTGGGAGATTAAGCCCGGTTTATTTTATGCATTGGGATCTTTTGTTTGATCTGTTTTTGAGTATATTTCATATATTTATTGTAGGTTCTCCTAACGATCCTTAATCGGATTTTCGGGTCTTTTGTCTGACATTCCTTTAGTTCAGTATTTTCCGGGTGAGTGGAATAATCTTTAATATGCATATAATATAAATAAATATGTATGTTGATTATACAATGAGTACAATTAATAAATTTCTTGAATATTTATATATGTTGCTTTATTTTCCGAGTACTCATTTATTCTTGAATTTGCACTCGCAATCTGATAAAGTAAATTCTATTTGATACGATATGATATACGTTTCTTTGATAATTCTGTGAATATATATTATGCCTTGATATGGGACTTGTCAGTAACTCCATGCTAACGGAGAATAGTTAGCCTATGTGCACATAGTATTTTGTTACCTAGCTGGTAAGAGAGGCATCAGCCTGTGGCGATTGATCATCCCACAGTGGTCACCGACGGGTGTCATCTGGTCACCGACGGGTGTCATCTGGTCACCTTCGGGTGTCATCTGTTCTCTGACATGTAATCCACTACGTTATGATAATATGCTACGTTATGATAATATGTTTAGTAAGTATATGTATATGTATATCAAGATAAATCATCTTGCAAATAATATCTGAAATATATGAAATGTATATTAAATGTTATTCCCCTCACTGAGTTGGTTGAACTCACCTCTCATTTTTAATATTATTTCAGGTTCTTAATTTCTGAGACTTTGTTGAGTGTTTCCGCTTCTTCAGTTCTGGTCGGTATGCTTTGCTTGTTCGCGAGGCTTTCCTTTCAGTTTTGATTTGATGTCTTAGACGCTCCACTGTTACCTTATTTTAATCACGTTTGGATTTTGACAATGTAAATGTATTATGAATTATTATTTTTGTTTTAATAACTATCTTTCGGTTTTATCAGTTTTGAATAATATGATATTTCTGAATATTATGAGCCGCTGCGTATTTTTGAATAAATTGTTCTTTTGATATGTCCGTTTTGAGGCTTAGCGCAGGTGAGGTGTCCTTTCGACACCGCTCCTGCGTTGCCGGTCACGGACCCGGGATTCGGGTCGTGACATATACGGAGATATATAAAAAGGAATTCATGAGCCTGTTGAATGATGCAACTGATCTGTAGTTTGTTGTTCATGTATATACGTGGAGGTTTTGATGGTCCTAGCCAGGAATGATCATGGTTCCATAAAGTTAATTTAGGAATTATGTCTTCTCTTGCATACCTCATTGCTTGTGAACTCTATTCCTCAAGGGCTTTAGCTGTTTATCAAATCTTGTTACTAACCTATTCCTCGGCACTCTCTGAAATTTTTGTGAACTTGTTGTTCGAGAACAATGCAATGAGAGCTTTTTTTGGAGCGGGCAAGTGTATGAGAAAGAAAAAAAGAGACAAACTTCACGAATTTGTAAGGCCACTGACATTTTAATCTAAAACTATTCATTAGACCCCTGTACTGTTGTAACATAGTGTTCCTTGAGACTTGTAAAAAGATAGAAGGAAGTGATCTTTAACTTATTGTCTTACCTACTATATAGTTTCCCTCCCCTACATGGCTACATCTCTCTCTCTCGTCCCCTCTCCCTCTCTCTATTTTTATTATAAATTCTTTGCAAAAACGTTGTTACCACTAAAGAACTGCAACATAAAATTTATAACCACAAAATGGAGGTCCAAAAACTCCCTAGAACATCCAAGCCCTCTCTTTCTCCCACTCTAGCAGAAATCCAAAAGGGTGTCCATCACTCGCAAAGCGACATGATCTCCGATTACAGCACCCCTGTCCATCATCAAGTCCTTGAGCTAGGCCATGCTTGCAGCTCTATACCACCATCAAATCCTTTTGTTCTTTCATTTGACAACTTAACATACAGTGTCAAAGTTGGCCAAAAAATGTCACTTTCAATCTGTGGAAAGGACTCATCACTTGATTCTTCAGAGACAGGCAAGAAAATTTTGTTGAATGATATATCTGAAGCAGCAAGAGAAGGTGAAATCACGGCTGTTCTTGGGGCTAGCGGGTCCGGTAAATCCACTTTGATTGATGCACTTGCAGACCGAATTGCGAAAGAGAGCTTGAAAGGGTCTGTGACTTTGAATGGCGAGGTCTTGGAATCAAGGCTATTGAAAACGATATCTGCTTATGTTATGCAAGATGATCTTTTGTTTCCTATGCTTATTGTGGAAGAAACGCTAATGTTCTCAGCCGAATTCAGGCTTCCTCGCTCCCTCTCCAAGTCAAAAAAGAAAGCAAGAGTCCAAGCCTTGATTGATCAATTAGGCCTGCGTAATGCAGCCAATACTGTGATTGGAGATGAAGGGCACAGAGGTGTGTCAGGAGGTGAAAGAAGAAGAGTTTCTATTGGAATTGACATCGTTCATGACCCGATTCTCTTGTTTCTCGATGAGCCAACTTCAGGGCTTGATTCAACTAGTGCTTTTATGGTTGTTAAGGTCTTGCAGAGGATTGCACAGAGTGGAAGCATTGTGATCATGTCCATACATCAACCGAGTTACAGACTCTTGACCTTACTTGACCGTTTGATCTTTCTTTCACACGGACAAACGGTGTATGCTGGCTCTCCAGGAAGTCTTCCAGAATTCTTTGCTGAGTTCGGACATCCAATTCCTGAGAACGAGAACCGAACTGAGTTTGCTCTGGACTATATTCGCTGTTATGTATGGACACAAGCTGGCTGCATGGCGGCGTCAACAATGGCTGCTGGCGGCGTCAAAGATGGCGGCAAGGACGGTGGGCAGTGGCTGCAAGGTGGCAATGTCGGTGGTTGCCATATTTGACCAAAGTTGGAGATAATTATCTCCTACCTCTGCTATAAGAAGAGGCTGCCAAGGAAAGCCTGTGTAACACGAACACAGAGAGAAACACAGAGAGAAAAAGAAAGAGAGAGCTAGGGAGAGTTGAGTTGAGTTGAGAAGATTTTCTCCTCCTCCTTGTATTGTTGTTTGTATTGTTTGTAAAGCTTCATTAATACAAACCAGTAGCTCCGTGGAGTAGGCAAGTTGCCGAACCACGTAAATTGTGCGTGTTTGAGTTCTGGAAATAACCCAACAACTGGTATCAGAGCTTGTTCTTGAAAAAGAGGGTGTTTGATCCAAACTCAAAAATCAAAGTTCTCAAAACGTGTTTTTGAACATACCATCGTGTAGAGGACAACCGGACGAATCCACTGGTGAAAACCCGGCGAAGAACCGACGTCCTGCATGCCCGCACGCGCCCCCACGCGCACCAACGCGCTGTACGCGCGCCACGCTCCTTCCTCGCCCGGTTTCTGCAAAACGGGTCGGGTCTGACCCGCCACGTCAGCAAGTCGCACGGTCAACGGCCACGCCATCCTGCCACGTCATCCATCTGGGTTTTGATCCAGTGCACCGCAGACGCTAATCGTCTGACACGTGGCTACAACATCACCGTTGAGGGGTTGTGATCCGGTGCGACGCAGTAACTAATCGACTGACACGTGGCTTAATCAGGACCGCTGTGGAGTTTCGATCCAGTGCGACTCAGCCCTAATCTGCCGACACGTGGCTTCATCAGAACCGCTGCTGAGTTTTTATCCGGTGTGACGCAGGCGGTACTCTGTCTGACACGCGGCTGCATCTGAACCGTCCGTTAATCCAAAACTTTAATTGCTAATATCTGAGCCATCCGAAGTCCGATTGGGGTGATCTCAGTGTCATTTCCAAGGTTTTTGGCCGTTCCGGACACATCTGTAAGGTCAGATTTGGCAAATTCGAATCGGAGAAATATTAAAATGGCAGATGAAATAAAGGCTGCAGGAATTGAAAAATTTGACGGAACAGATTTTGGATACTGGAAAATGCAGATTGAGGATTATTTATATGGGAAGAAACCAGAAAAGATGGAAGCAGAAGAATGGCAACTTCTTGATAGACAAGTTCTGGGCATTATCCGGCTATCGTTATCAAGAAGAGTTGCTCACAATGTTACGAAAGAAAAATCCACTGCAAAATTGATGGAAGCCTTATCTGGGATGTATGAGAAGCCATCAGCAAATAATAAAGTGCACCTGATGAAAAAGTTGTTCAACTTGAAGATGGTTGAAAACACTTCTGTGACACAACACCTCAACAACTTTAATACCATCACAAATCAATTGTCATCTGTTGAGATTGAGTTTGATGATGAGATTCGTGCACTCATCTTGCTAGCTTCACTTCCAAGCAGTTGGGAAGGCATGAGGACAGCCGTGAGTAATTCAGCTGGAAAATCCAAACTGAAGTATGATGACATTCGAGACTTGATTTTGGCTGAAGAAGTGCGAAGGAAAGACTCGGGTGAAAGTTCAAGCTCAGGATCAGCTCTCAACATCAACACTCGGGGGAGGAGACACGATAGAGGCTCATCCAGAGGCAGATCAAAATCCAGATACAGAAGTAAAAGCAAGTTTGGATCCAGAAAACAGGTTGAATGTTGGAATTGTGGCAAACCTGGTCATTTCAGTAGGAATTGCACAAAACCGAAGAAACCTGAAGCTGACTCTGCAAATGCTACCACAGATGAGGTACAAGATGCTTTAATTCTTGCTGTACATAGTCAAATTGATGAGTGGATTCTTGATTCTGGTGCTTCATTCCACTGTACGCCACACAATGAAATGCTGCAAAATTATGTTGGAGGAGATCATGGTGTAGTCTATCTGGCCGATGGAACACCACTGAAGATTGTGGGTATAAGAGATGTGCAAATCAAGACTATGAATGGATCTATATGGACCTTGCAGAATGTAAGGCATGTTCCTGAATTAAAGAAGAAGTTGATCTCTGTCGGACAACTTGATGACAGTGGTCATTCAATATTTTTTGCTGGAGGAATGTGGAAAGTATCAAAGGGAGCAATTGTTTTAGCTCGTGGAAAGAAAACCGGCACCCTGTATATGACCACAAGATTTGCAGACATCATTGCCTCAACTGAAGCAGAAAATCAAGCACATCTATGGCATTGTAGACTTGGCCATATGAGTCAAAAGGGGATGAAGATACTTCAGTCGAAGGGAAAGCTGCAAGAGTTAAAAAATGTCGATCTAGACATTTGTGAAAGCTGTGTTCTTGGAAAACAAAAGAAGGTCAGTTTCTTGAAGGTTGGCAGGACCTTACGACCAAGAAAGCTAGAACTGGTACACACAGATTTATGGGGACCGTCTCCAGTAGCATCACTTGGAGGTTCTCGGTATTATGTGACTTTCATTGATGACTTCAGCAGGAAGGTATGGGTTTACTTTCTGAAAAATAAATCTGATGTGTTTGAAACATTCAAGAAATGGAAGGCTATGGTTGAGACTGAATCAGGTCTAAAGTTGAAATGCTTGAGATCTGATAATGGAGGAGAATACATTGATGGAGGTTTCAAGGAGTATTGTGTTGTCAATGGTATCAGAATGGAAAAGACCATTCCAGGCACACCGCAACAGAATGGCGTTGCTGAACGGATGAACAGGACCATCAATGAACGAGCTAGAAGCATGAGGTTACATTCAGGGTTACCTCAAACATTCTGGGCTGACGCAGTTCATACCGCAGTTTACTTGATCAACCGTGGACCATCAGTTCCTTTGGAATTCAGACTGCCCGAGGAAGTATGGAGAGGAAAAGAGGTACGAATCTCTCATTTGAAGGTTTTTGGATGTGTTTCCTATGTTCATATAGATTCTGATGCTCGCAACAAGTTAGAAGCCAAATCCAAGAAATGTTTCTTCATTGGCTATGGAGATGAAGAATTTGGATTTTGGTTCTGGGATGATCAGAATAGAAAGATTATCAGAAGCAGGAACGTGATCTTCAATGAGAAAGTTATGTACAAAGACAGATCAAGTGGAGAAACAGAGATGGCTGATTCAGATACAAGTCCACAAAGATCTGAATTCATAAGATTAGAAGGGCTTCCCGATGTTACTAAGCAGAACAACAATCAATAGTCTTTACAAGAAGATTCAAGCACATCTGTGCCCACTACCACACAAGAAGATGCGGAGCCAATTGAACCAGCTGTTCGCAGGTCTTCAAGGACGATAAAGCCCCCGCAACGGTTCACACTTTTACTGAATTATATTTTGCTGACAGATGGTGGTGAACCGCTAACTTATGAAGAATCCTTACAAGATGGAAACTCAAGCAAGTGGGAGTTAGCCATGAAGGAGGAGATGAGTTCGTTGCTGAAGAACAAGACTTGGGAGCTAACAACATTACCTGAAGGAAAGAAGGCCTTGCAAAATAAGTGGGTCTACAGAGTGAAGACTGAGCATGACGGAAACAAACGGTTCAAGGCAAGACTTGTTGTCAAAGGGTTTCAACAAAAGAAAGGCATTGACTACTCTGAGATTTTTTCTCCAGTTGTGAAGCTCACAACAATCAGAGTTGTTCTGGGGATAGTAGCTGCAGAAAATTTACATCTTGAACAGTTAGATGTAAAAACAGCATTCCTTCATGGTGACTTGGAGGAAGATATTTACATGCAACAGCCAGAGGGGTTTGCAATGCAAGGAAAGGAGAATCAAGTCTGCAAGCTACAGAAAAGCCTATACGGTTTGAAGCAAGCTCCAAGACAGTGGTACAAGAAGTTTGACAACTTCATGTGCAGTTCCGGGTATACAAGATGCCAAGCTGATCATTGTTGCTATGTCAAACATTTTGACAACTCCTACATCATTCTACTATTATATGTAGATGATATGTTGATTGCAGGATCCAGCATTGAGGAGATTGATAAGCTGAAACAGCAGTTGTCGAAACAGTTTGAAATGAAGGATCTGGGAGCTGCTAAACAAATACTTGGAATGAGAATCATCAGAGATAAAGACAAAGGCATACTAAAGCTCTCACAAACAGAGTATGTCAAGAAGGTTCTCAGCAGGTTTAGTATGGATAATGCTAAACCAGTAAGTACACCACTGGGGAATCATTTCAAGCTCAGCAAAGATCAGTCACCAAGAACTGAGCTAGAAAGTGGATACATGGATAAGATTCCATACGCCTCAGCTATCGGTTCTTTGATGTATGCTATGGTCTGTACCAGACCTGACATTGCCCATGCAGTGGGAGTTGTAAGCCGATATATGAGCAATCCTGGAAAGCAGCATTGGGAGGCGGTGAAATGGATCATGAGGTACTTAAAAGGTTCATCGGAAACTTGTCTCAGTTTCACAGCTGGTGGTTTGAAACTTGAAGGTTTTGTAGATGCTGATCTAGCAGGAGATATTGATAGCAGAAAGAGCACTACAGGATATGTATACACTCTAGGAGGCACTGCTGTTTCCTGGAGTTCTACCTTGCAAAAGATCGTCGCTCTTTCAACAACAGAAGCTGAATATGTTGCAGTCTCGGAATCTGCAAAAGAGATAGTATGGTTGCAGAGTTTCCTAAAGGAATTAGGCAAGTTGAATGGAAAAGGTACTTTGTATAGCGATAGTCAGAGTGCAATCTTCCTTGCCAAGAATCCAGCATTTCACTCCAGGACGAAGCATATTCAGATCAAATATCACTTCATCCGACAATTGCTAGACGACGAGCAACTAATGCTAGAGAAGATCTGTGGAAGCAAGAATCCAGCTGATATGTTAACCAAAGGTGTTACTCTTGATAAACTGAAGCTGTGTAAAGCTTCAGTAGGCCTCCAAGACTAAAAGATGGATATAAAGCCATTTGTGTCTAAGTGGGAGATTGTTATGTATGGACACAAGCTGGCTGCATGACGGCGTCAACAATGGCTGCTGACGGCGTCAAAGATGGCGGCAAGGACGGTGGGCAGTGGCTGCAAGGTGGCAATGTCGGTGGTTGCCATATTTGACCAAAGTTGGAGATAATTATCTCCTACCTCTGCTATAAGAAGAGGCTGCCAAGGAAAGCCTGTGTAACACGAACACAGAGAGAAACACAGAGAGAAAAAGAAAGAGAGAGCTAGGGAGAGTTGAGTTGAGTTGAGAAGATTTTCTCCTCCTCCTTGTATTGTTGTTTGTATTGTTTGTAAAGCTTCATTAATACAAACCAGTAGCTCCGTGGAGTAGGCAAGTTGCCGAACCACGTAAATTGTGCGTGTTTGAGTTCTGGAAATAACCCAACATTCGCGACCTTGAAGAAATTCCAGGTGGAACCAAGACCTTAGTTGAATTCAACAAGTCATGGCAAGCCATGAAAAATGCCAAGAACAGATTCTCCAATGCGTCAAAGCTCTCACTTAAGGACACAGTAAGTGTCAGCATTTCAAGAGGAAAACTGGTCTCTGGTGCCCCAAATGATTCGAACACGACATCTTCACCCGTTTTAAGTTTTGCCAATCCACTCTGGGTTGAAGTGATGGTTATAGGCAAAAGATCATCATTAAATGCAAAAAGAATGCCTGAATTATTCGGAATTCGCCTTGCTGCTGTTCTTGTTACAGGTATAATCTTGGCTACCGTTTATTATCATCTTGACAACTCTCCCAGAGGTGTGCAAGAGCGATTAGGTATAATCTTGGCTACCGTTTATTATCATCTTGACAACTCTCCCAGAGGTGTGCAAGAGCGATTAGGCTTTTTCGCTTTTGCCATTTCCACTACTTACTACACATGTGCAGAATCCATCCCTGCCTTTATTCAAGAACGTTATATTTTCATGAGAGAAACTGCCTACAATGCTTATCGTCACTCGTCTTACGTTCTTGCTCACTCTCTAATCTCAATTCCCTCTCTGATCGTACTCTCTATTGCCTTCGCCACAACAACATTCTGGGCAGTAGGACTTGATGGTGGGTTTTCCGGGTTTTGTTTCTTCTTCTTCACAATCTTCTCTGCATTCTGGGCTGGAAGTTCTTTTGTTACGTTTCTCTCAGGCGTTCTCTCTCATGTTATGTTGAGTTTCACCCTCGTGGTAGCCATTTTGTCCTACTTTCTTCTCTTCAGTGGATTCTACATTTCTCGCGACAGAATTCCTCCATTTTGGTTATGGTTTCACTACATGTCTCTAGTGAAATATCCATACGAAGCAGCTTTACAAAATGAATTTCACAGTCCAACAAAATGCTTTGTCATGGGCGTGCAGATGTTTGACAACACACCGCTTGCCGTGATGCCACTATCGATGAAATTAAAGATGTTGAAGACTATCAGCACCCGTCTGGGCCGGAACATTACAAGCAACACCTGTGCAGTCACAGGAACAGATATACTGCAGCAACAAGGGATAACACAACTCAGCAAATGGAATTGCTTGTGGATAACTATTGCTTGGGGATTTTTCTTCAGGATTCTGTTTTACTTTGCTCTGCTGTTGTCGAGTAAGAATAAGAGGAGGTAAATAGAATCACTGTTTATCTATCTTGTATCTGACAAGAATGGAGCTGCCTAAGAACATGGCCATCTTTTCCTTGTGTAATCGTTAACCCAGTTATATGTAATTTCTCTGACGAAAAGGTTGCGCGCAGTAGGGGTGTCCTGGATAAAGGGGTTTGGGTTTTAATTCATAATTATATTTAGTATAATTTCTAATATTTTATAAAATATAAATTCAGTCCATTGAATTATTATTTATGCTATAGGGACTAAGTGATTAATGTTTCTGAAGTACAAGGACTACGTTATAATTAACTCATTTCTTTTGTAAAGAAGATTTATATATAAAACAATTATATAGCAAAAAATAGATGTTTGCTTAAGTGGGCCACAGACTGTAGGAGCCCGGCCTGTAGATTCAATGGGTTAGGTGAAAGAATTTTCTGTCTTAAATTCCTATCCTTTGGATTAAAATAAATGCATCCTGTCCGTCCAAATGAAGTACTCTTACCTTTTTAATCAATGAGATAAAACGAAGGAAAGGCCCGTCGGTTGTTTAACTTTCTATAAACATCGAAAATAGCCATTTCTCCTTCTCTCTCTCTCTCTCTGAACTCAATTCACATTCGGAAAAGTTAGGGTTTTCAAATTTCAAGGTACGGACTCCTGAATTGAACTGTTCTTAATTAGAAATTAGGGCTTATTTAGCTCTTTTCACTGCAGTTTCCGTTCAATATTGAGTATCTTTTAGTTAATAAGTGATTAATTATTGGTGTTTGCTGATGAATTCATTTAAAAAAAGTTGCAATTTTTTTCTGGGTTTTCAAATCCGGATTTTCTTGTGCGTCAAGATGCTAGCTTTTCAATATTTGTCTTGATAGATCTGATTGGTTTCTTCTTGTCCTGATGCTCTTAAATAAATTCGTGTACGGGTTCCTATATAGTCTATTACAATTGAATGATTAATTTGTTGGTGAAGCTGCTGGTGATTAATTTGTTTGTTTGTTGTTGTTCTGTGGAGTTCAAGAAAATAGAACTGTTTCTTAGGGAATGTTTTGTTTGTTGCAGTTTGAAAATGCCGCGATATGATGATCGATATGCCAGTACGCGTCTCTATGTTGGACACCTGGCTGCTAGGACACGATCACGGGATCTGGAACATCTTTTCAGCAAATATGGGCGGTAATTTCTCTATTTTCAAGTTTAAAGTGCTTGAGATATTGGTCTTAAGCTGTGATAGTGTTCTCTCTTTCTCACAAGCACACATGTGAATTGGGCACTGTGGGTTTCTATCCTCTTAGCTAGCTATTGAAGAAATTATTCGAATATAATTTGTACAGTTTATTTCTGGGCTTTCAAGTTTCTATTGAATGATGCTCTAACATGAATTTAACACTATCGATCTATTCTCTGCAGTGCAGTAATATTATATCTTTTTGTTTCCTTTGTTTAACTGTCATTGACTGGTAAGAGGGAGTGTTTTTCGCCCCTGCAAATATCTTAGGAAACATGTAGGTCTTCAACAGTTTGTTTTGCTCGTGGATTTGTGTCATTCACGTTATCTGTGTGGGTGGACCTAGGTGTCATTTTTTAACTTGAATGATCTTGTTGAAGGTTTCTGGCCTATTGCCTAACCTGGAGGTCTATGGTGAGAGGGTTGCCATGATGGAATTGGTGGAATTTCTTGCCAAGTTATAGGAGACTTTGGCGATTCTTTCTATTATGTTATTGCGTGTTTTTATGGAATTGGCAACAATCTCAAACTGGTGTTTAGTTCGTCTATGAGGGGTGAAGTATCATACACTTGCAGTACTTAAGTAATGATGGCCTTACTGTTTGTGGCAACCATTTCGCAGAGTACGAGATGTGGATATGAAGCGTGACTAT
This sequence comes from Populus alba x Populus glandulosa, assembly GCA_033617975.1. NCBI lineage: Eukaryota > Viridiplantae > Streptophyta > Magnoliopsida > Malpighiales > Salicaceae > Populus > Populus alba x Populus glandulosa. The sequence continues at coordinate 21,889,942 of CM066148.1, forward strand.
GCATTTGTTGTAAGTCTTTTCCACTTCTTCTCATGGTTTTCACTGAATGGAATTTTTCTGAGCATTGGTTGAGCACATATCCTTTAATTTTTTTCATGATGAACACTGCTTTATATATTATATGATACATATATGGTGTGTTCTGCTGGGTTGTTCTCACCCTCTTTAAACAGGAATTTAGTGATCCCAGAGATGCTGATGATGCAAGGCATTACTTAGATGGCAAGGAGTTTGATGGAAGTCGTATCATTGTGGAATTTGCAAAGGGGGTAAGTTCTGTCTAGTTAATGTTTTCATTTAGTATACTCACAAACTCAAAACATGCAATTTTAAATTAGTAGACTAGGCCTGTATTGGTTTTGGTTTTATAGGATTAACTGGAAGCAAATTGGTTGTATGTAGATGGATCCAAGTTCAAATCCTAATCCAAATTGAAGCAAATTTATAGTTTTGTGAGATGTCAAACTACTTTATTCTTGTTGCTCTTGTGGGCTTCCAGAGTATTTGATTTATTTTTTCATTCACAAAGATTCTTAATCCTTATTCATTGAACTTGATTCTGTCGCTTGAAGAAGGCTGAGGAGGTTGATTACTGGTGACTTATTTATTCACTTCCCAATTGGCTCTCCAGCCAAAAGTACAATATGTTCACTTTCGAAATTGTGATGAATGCTATTGATACGCTTTTACCAAATTAATGTTTTCTTGTTGGGAATTTCTAGGTACCTCGTGGTTCTCGAGAATATTTGGGCAGAGGTCCTCCTCCAGGATCTGGACGCTGCTTTAATTGTGGCATTGATGGCCACTGGGCTCGAGATTGCAAAGCTGGAGACTGGAAGAACAAGTGTTATCGATGTGGGGAAAGAGGTCATATAGAGAGAAACTGCAAGAACAGTCCCAAGAAACTCACGTAATTTTCACCTCATTTTGTCGTTTCCTTCCTATCCTGCTGCTGCCTGTGCATTTTTTTTGTTTCTGATAATTTTCTACTGATGCTCAATGGTGTTCTGTCTTTGTTCTTTTTTATTGTGTGTTCTATATTGTAGGCGGGGGAGGAGTTACTCTCGATCACCAGGTAGATCACGCTCTCCTCACCGTGGCAGAAGCCGCAGCCCAAGTTATAGCCGAGGTCGAAGCTACAGGTCTGTGGCTTTTCTTTGAAAGCATATGATTATGCAATCCTCTCATATCACACATAGTATGGTATTCTTGATGATTTTTGGGTTATTCATATGCTGTATTTTGGTTTTTCTGGATCTTCTGTTCTTTTTCAGCCGATCAAGATCCCCACCACCAAAGAGAGAGCGAAGTGTTGAGAATGAGAACAGGTCATTGAGCCCTGAACCAAAGAGTACAAAGGCCAGGAAGCGCAGCCCAACACCTGATGAAGGCACCCCACGCCGCCCTTCTCCCAAATCTCGAAAACTGGATGATGAGCAAGATAGAGAGTACAGTGGCAGCCCCATGGGAAGAAGCAGAAGCAGAAGCCCTCGAGATGAGAGGTACAGAAGTCCTCAGACTAATGGTCGCAGCCGCAGTCCGAGTCCCAGGGATGATAGAAGCCCTGTTGATGATGATTATGAGGACAACAACCGCTCCCCGAGAGATAGAGATAGAGATAGTGACGTGTCACGTTGAAATGCACCATCCCATTGGAATTGGTGTACCTGTTTGCACTTCCCAATCATCACGAAGACCTTAAGTTTGTTCTATTTAGATGGTCAAACATTTTATATGCCAAGTAGAGATGTAATTTGAAACTTTTTATTTGGATTAGGGAGCCTATTTTAATCATTTGGTATGGGGAGCTATGTATTCAATTCGTTTTGTTTTATTTTTTGCTTTTCGGGATTTAGAACCTACAAACTGGATGGCCTGTCAATATTATCCCAGGACATCTAGGGCAAATGGCAATTATGAGCTCAACTTTAGTGTGGATGGAGCTGAATATTTATTTATTTCGCAAAAAAACTGGAGAAAAAATTATCAGTGCGTGCTTCTGCCCTATAATGAGGTCCCAACGAACTTGAATTTCGAATCAACTGTGGCTAGGTTGTGCATTGCGTGCATGCGTTGTGCCTTAAAAACTAAACTTGGCAGCGACAGCATGGTTTTTGTTTGGATTTGCCGCTCAAATTCTTAACTGAAGATCAAATAAAACGGTGAGCAATTTCCACTGCCAGGTTTTGGGATGAAAATATCAACTCAAGTCTTTTTGAAGGGTTTTTGGCGAAATTAATCTTAATTCTGAAATCGATTTTGTGTACAACGGAGGATTATCCGATGCTTTTTTGTGATCAACTACACGTTTCGTCGTGGAGTTCATTTACTGTCAAAGCCCAGGTGCTATTTCGAATTTCTTGCTTCCAAGAATCCATCCAATCCTCGAATATGTCACCCGCCATTTCTCTGCCCTGCTTCAATAGTGTGATCTTTGCAGGGCGCCGGTCACCCCAGAAAAAGTTGAACAATGCAAAAGTGCCAGGGGCAACGCCAAAACTTAGCAACACTACAGGCTTCGGTACCAGCAAGAAAGAGCCATCATGGCGGTGCGTGGAGGGTTGTGGTGCTTGCTGCAAGCTGGCAAAGGGCCCTTCTTTCGCCTCTCCTGAAGAAATCTTCACAAACCCCTCTGACATCGAGGTTCGCTTTCGTAATATTTACAATGCACATAAATTGTTCGACGGAATGTGTCAAAAAAGAAACCAAAAGACTAGCGAAGCTCTTAATGTTTTTTGTTAATTCCTTTTTTTTTTGCTGAATTATGGATTTTCAGCTTTATAAAAGCTTAATAGGCCCGGATGGATGGTGTATACATTATGAGAAAAGCACACGCAAGTGCTCAATTTACCCTGGTGAGTGGTGATTATCACTAGCTCCATTTCTTGATCAGCTTCTTGCTGTCATTTTTAATTTTGTAAACGTTTTGCTTTCTATGGGCTTTCTTCTCCTTTCAGATCGCCCCTATTTTTGTCGTGTGGAGCCAGATATATTCGAGTCACTGTATGGCATTACCAAGAAGAAATTCAACAAGGAGGCATGCGGGTAGGTCCATCTACTTTTACTTTCGCGCAAGGCTCTAGCTGTATTTGACCTTAGTCATTTGCTCATGTTTCATCTTTGTTCTCTTATGTTGTTTGCAGTAGCTGTAGAGACACTATTAAGGAAATCTATGGCTCACATTCCAAGGAACTGGACAACTTCAATCGCTCCTTAAGGAGTTCAGATTAGTTAAATAGATCCGACTTGCCCTGCTTAAACTGCTCAAGGTCATTTTAACCTCGATCCTATTCCTTTTTATTTATTCATTGAGCTGGTCAGAAAGTTTAGTATGGAAGGTTTTCCTGGAAAATCAGATCAAATATAAACTTTTGAACAGGATTGGGGCTATTGTCCTATGCCACAAGGAAAAGGGTATAAAGAGAGATGAAAGTGGGAGTCTGGTGCATGTACATTCAACTGTGCTGTAATACGATACCACTAGTGTATTAGATGCTGGCACATAGCATAAACTTCCTTTCGGATTGTCCTTGCCAGTCTTCCATAGAGCCCTTTTTTGGCAAAATTTGCCGTGTTGTGGCTGGATTAAAGATCTCAAGGACCAGAATTAATTCTAGTATATTGGTCAAGAGATCGGATAGCCTGCTGTCTTGGCTTCATCAAATCTGAAGGTGCTGGAGGTCCCTTAATTCAACTGAAACCAGCAGACTGTGTAAGATAAAGACTTCCCCTACTTTGTCTATGGAGTCTGATTACTCTCCTATAATCATAAATCTATTAGCTGGGCATGAATTTTAATCATCATGAATAGTCAGAAATTCAACCTATTATTCATGCTCTTGGTTTTTTTTTTTTAAAAAATTGTTTTCAAGTAATGCATATCCATGCTTTCAATTTGTACTGAAAATTAGTTTAGATTGATACCTTCTACTAACGAACTGCTTACAAATTAGCTAGTTTGTTTATTTTGTGTTGCATGTCATGCATATTTTGAGATTGTGAAGCCTTCTATATGCATTGGCAAAGTTATAATTCCTAGGTGTTGTGGTATTTGCAGCATTGAGCCTTGTAGATTTAGCCAAGAGCCTGAATTTCTAAAAACTGCTCCCACCTTTTGTTTGTATTTTTATTTATACATGAGATAATTAGCTTTGCGAATGATGATCCACACTCTTGTTGAGTGATAGAAGAAGCGTGTGGAACTATTCCTGTCAGTATTGTAGTTACCATATTCTGTTAAAACCGTTGCCCAGAAGAAAAAAGCGGGAAACATAGCCAACACCCACCTGCAACAATATACATGACTCTCTTCATTCTTGGATTTTGATGCTTTCTCTAATTTCTCTCTTCGTTCTTGGATCTTGATTGCTTTCTTTATGCAGCCCTCATTTCTATCACTTCCACCATTGGATCCCTCTGCTCAGACATTAAGGCCACGTCTCTCTCCTCTAGTGGCCTAGCAGTTTTTGTTCATGCCCACAACCTCACCACCACCATCATTGTCTCCAATGCCACCTCCCTCGCCTTTCTTGCACAACCTGATTCTGCCCTTTGTTAGGTTACAGCCTAGCGAGTTAAGTCTAGAAAGAAATTAAGAGAGAAGAAGAAGATGCAGAACAAGAAGAGTTGATTCGGAAATTGTGCTTCATTTTTACATCCACTGTTTTTTATACTACCTCAAGCAACAAACTTACACTTCCCAACTAACAATAGCAACTAACTTCTTAGCTACTCTAACTGCCAAACTAACAGCCACGACTAACTACCTAGTACAAGAGACTTATTAGCACATGCTGAATTAACTACTGCCATTACAACCACGTGCAAAATGTAACTATTGTTGCTGCATGCTATTGTTTCATCATTTGTAATTTTAATACCCTCCCCATCAAAAAATTCTTGTCCTCAAGAATTCACATTAAAGTCCCCATCTTCAGGAAATGAATTGGAACATTGAATTAATCCAAATTATATCAGGTTCCTTCGCCGAGCAAATCGTCAAAGTCTTGGTGACTGGCACCAGTCATCCTTGAGATTGGTGAAAATTCTTGGTGGGCGGCGCTGTTAGCTTTTGTTTGTAGGGTTGCTGTTGATTGGCATTTCACTTATGCTATAGGTATAGATTAGGACTTCACTCATTTGGTTTGATCTTCTTGTCAAACTGATCTGTTTAAATCTGCCAATGCAATTCCTTTCGATCTTTGAGATTAAAAGAACTAATATTCTCCAACTGGTGATGTTATTTGATCAATGTTCTTTGACTTGTCAAACACATGTCACATGGTAACCTCGTTCCAGATTGTGCAAATCTTGACATGCCTAAAAATCTGTGAATTTTGGAAATTAGAAAATCAGATTTCTAAGAAGAAAAAATACCAGGCCCACAATAGAACTCATCCAGAACTGTCCGGTGAATTTCAATAGAAATGTTGTGGTTTAAACAGAAACGAGAAGGACGAAAAAGAAATGAAAGGAGGAAAGACACTTTTCTAGCAAGTGGGAATGGTTACTTTGTGCTTGGTGACAGGGAAATTGCTTAAAGATGCTCTGGCTTTCAACACCAATCTAGAGATGCCAATCTTTTATGCATGCATGCTCTCTGTTTTTTTCCCTGGTATATATTCGGTTTCAAAAGGGTGTCTAGGTTTGTAAAAGGAATGCAGAGATGGCGATAGAATCTCACCAGTATATGGGCGGTGATAGGCTGGTGCCGAAACAACCAGCTTTCTTTCTCTCAAACCCCACCTATAGGATACTGGAATTGACAGGAAAAATGAAACCATTTATAGGGAGGACTAATTGCAGCGATTCATTAAGACCGAGTCCGAAGAAAGTGTCAGTGGTTCTGCCATGACCTCCTCTAATTATCACATGCAAGAACCACAGTCAGCCGTCGCAGAAGATTGTCCGACTTTGTTTTTTGACAGTTATGATATCCCTGGAGTGTATGAAGATTGCCCTCCGTTGTTTGAAGCGATATGCTATCCTTGCCCACCATCACTCTCTGATTCTCCTTGCCAGGAAGATTCCTTCCAAGATTGCTTTTCTTCAGCATATAGTGAAGAGGGCTACTATGCAAATAACCCTTGTGAAGATGAGCAGCTGCCATACAACAATTGGAGGGATTTTTGGAGCAAATACGAGTCTTGCCTCACCTTCGGGGATTACTGGGACGATGACCTCTCCTCCTATGGCAACAGTACTGATACCAATGGGAATGGCAGTGGATTGCGAGGCAGAGAAGAATGCTTCGAAGGTGAAGAACAGAGAGACATTTATTCTGGCCTTCATGAAAACAAAGAAACCGAGTTTTCTTATTATGATGATAGTCCTTGGTCGGGGTACGAGTCCTGGTTTGATGAGAGGAAGGGAGATACCTTGTATTATGGTGGGTATGAGCACGGATATGCATATAGCAACAGCCTGGATGAGATTGGCATCTGGGAAGGTCTCTTCGGTTACTGGCCTTGCTTGACTCGGAAACATTTAATGGCTTCTGGTGAATAAAGATCCATTTAGGAGGACTTCTTGAAGCAGCTTCTGCCACTCTCATCAGTTTAGAGTTTCTTTTGTACTAAGTGCTGGCTGATAATAGTGAAGAATTCTACTAGCATTATTAGAGGCAGGGTTCAACAGAACCCAGCATGGAGCAGTTCTGCTGCAATCCAGTAAAATTCATCTGCGGTGAGCGTAAGAATCTGAATTAATCTTCTGTTTTACATGCTAAGTAAATGTTTCCATCTGTTCTTTATCTTAACCCAACAATATAGCGAAAGAAATTCTTCATAAAATGGCACCTTTCGGTTTGATCTGCCTCGTGGATATCTCATTAAGGGAACTTAAAAGGCTAATTTCTTCTAGTTTGGGAATTTAGCCTGGTGATCTTAAAGCATCATTAAGACCTGAATTACATGTGCATAGCAAATGTTAATGTCAACATGTCAATAATCAGAGAGAAAGAGGAAGTTTTATAAGTAAATTTCTTTCTTTTCACGGATGTAAAAATCATGTATAATCGGTGTGCTATACAGATGTTGACCAAGTTTATAAAATTTACCATAGTGCAGAGCCAAGCCCCAATTCATCCTTTATATCATCCCCATCTTCAAGCAGCTTCAGAAACCAAGCTTGATCTTGCTCCCTCTTCTTCTTTTGCCAGTACTTGTATGCTGCTGCTACCCCCAAGAACAAACACAGTTGAAACCAGAGCACTGATCAAAATGATCACAACAAGAAGCATTCCATTCCCTTCTTTGTATGGTTTTGAGGCAGAGTTGGAATCTATACACACGTGGAGAACAGAATCATGAGTATACTATTGAACACTAAAATATAAACAAGCAGAGGCCCGTGCTGTGATCACCCACAGATGAACCAGTAAAACATCCACAAGGCAAGTCCCTTGTTTACCCTACCAAAAGAATAATACCCTGGAGGTTAATCTACCTTAACAACTCGTAGTCACACACCAACTAGCTAAAAAGTATTATTTAAGTACCAGTAGCATCTAGAGGTCCGAACTTTACATGAAAAGCTGAAACATTCACATGATCACAGAAAAGTTACTTGATTTTCTAAAGCAATATCCCCGACACCCCCCGGGCCTTGTCTTCCTCTTTTTACTAGTTCGTTTACCTATTCAACCAGTGGAAGAATTCACAGCAACTTGTCAAACCTATCATAAAGTTACAAGCAGCATCTAAACATCAGAAACAATCACGAGTTAGCAGCACAGCAACAATCAATGTTCCATACATATTTCAGCTCATCAATCAAAGTAATCCAGCCAAACCACAGTTATGCCTTCCCTTCTGCTGCTTAAGTTCCTAAATTATCTAAAACAAAAGTTCCTACTTCCTTTGTCCATTAAAGAGACATTTTTTTATGCATAACAGCATCTTTACCTCAATAATAGCATTGCTATAAGAAACAATCATTCAAACCACATTCCACTAAACCATCACAGGCTAGCAAAGCTATAGAAGTAATTAAAAAACACTTGAAACATAGATATGCAATAGACACATGATCAAGTCACAGATGAAACACACACACACAAATTAAAAATTAAAATAATAATAATTTCAAGTCATTTGATTAGTTTTTTTTTTTTTTTTTTAAGAAATCCAATATAAAATAAGCGAAACCTTACGTGCCAAGATTCTTCGAAAGTATAAGAGACGTTAACTTGTTTAACATCAGGCAATACAGTTATGTTTTCTCCTTTACAACTGAAATATATGGTTGGTTTAGCATTTAACCACTCTTGTGTTCTGTATATTTTCATCGAATCCAATGTTACAACAGTGGATAATACAATTCTTGTCACCAGACACACACCAATCAAATCAATTATAAAACACAGTTGAAAAGACGAGATTTTCGTTTTACCTGGATAATAGATGAGGAAAATCAAAGAGACAGAAGAAACCCTAGAATGTTGGCGATGGAACCATATCGACATTGCTTTTAGATTCGATTGAATTTATAAGTTCTTGATGGATTGAGAATAAGAGCTGATAATGATGGTGAGGGAGTGCTCTTCCGATATCGATAGGGTTTTGATTTAGGGAAAAAGTTTGTGTGGGGCTGTGAGAGTGAGTTATTAGTTATGGCGGTTTTTTAAGTTTTTGGTTCGTTTGCGTGAGCTGACCGCTTCCCGCTGCGCGTTATTTGACGGGGGTGCTGTCTGGATTACGCCGGGCCGGGCTCACGTCCTCCATTATTCAAAAACAGTCATTTACTGTTCTGGTAATTGAGCAGTCCAATAATAGTTTGTCATAGACAAAAAAATACGCATTCCAAGTTCTTTCCTAACCATGCTTACTCTGTCAGGTTGTCCAGGCCGGGGAAATTAAATCGACAAAAACCATTGCTAGCTGCTAAATTATCAACGCCGGCTGAATTCCTTGCTACTCACAACAAGATCAGGGACACGATTTAACACTCTTGGTGTGGGACCAGAGGTTAGCTGGACATGCTCGCTGGTGGGGCGACACGCGCCTTGATAACTGCAAGAAATTGCTGCGCTCTCCCAATAGCCCTTACGGAGAAAACTTGTTCTGGGCTCTACGGGATCACTGGAATGCATCCAAGGTAGTCAAGTATTGGGGTGATGAAAGGAATCTTTACGATCCAAATACAAATGAATGCATCAACAACAGTGTCTGCGGGCATTGTACACAGATTGTATGGAATGCGACTCAGCGTGTGGGCCCATGTTCTATGTCACAATATTCAAGGTCACCTGTTTGTTTGCTCCTGTGATCCTCCGGGGAATATTTACTATCATGGTCCATTTGGTGGTCGTTTTAACAAATCTATCCTGAATCCTCCGTCGTCTAATAATGCAAGCTCAACAATTCTAGGAAGTAAATCTGGGATCACCGGGAATAAAGCTAATTATATCTGGTTATATGTGTTTCTCCATTCATACACAACATGCAATAAACATTTATGATATCTGTGTGTGTTTGTTCTGACCTCTGGTCTCAATTTTACCAGAACTATAGTGTTGTTTGTGCCAATTACCTTAGATTTGGAAAAAGACCGATGAAAACCTCTGATTCTCAATGCGAATGGTCCAGGATTATGGTGAATCCGAGACAGGGCAGCTGAAATTTTATAGTTTAAATCTATGATGACACATGGGTTGGTAAGCCTACTTGCACACGTTGCTCCTTTATCGCTTTGTTTTACTTAGATTTAGATGCGTATCAAGTTCACCTTCCCCACGACTAAAAACACCTCCCCCCGTGCAGGTACATCTTACAGGTTATGTTTCTTTTGCAGGCTGAAAGCTGAGGGCTGAGGTCCACTCACTAGGAAGACTTTTTCTTCATGATCACTAAAATTACAAAAAGAATTTCTTTACTAGGAAGACTTTTGATCATAATTATAAAATCCATCGACAGCTGGGAAACTTTAGTCAGATCATGCAATCCATACCATAACAAATAATGCGAGAACACTTCAGGTGAGTGCATAGAGGTGCGCTGCGTGATCGTTTCGAAATCAGAGTTGCTCGATATTGAGTAGTTTACAATGATGGTGGATCTTTCAGATGTTGATACCGATCCCTTGCCATTTCAAGTGTTACATTTTTCGTGTAGAGCATTGATCGTAACAAAATCACAGAAACTTCAATCAGTAGAGAATACCTTGGTTTCTAGTTGATAAGCTGCGGTGAAGAAAGCTGGCCAACAAAGATATGTTGACATAATGCTACTAACAGTTGATGCACCGATGAGCATGTTCATCACCACAATTTGCAATTGAATGGCTTCTAGTGGAGAAGCTCCTCCCATGATAAGCCCAGTCATTGCTCCAGGAAGTGAAATGAGACCCACAGTTTTGGCATTGTCCAGTACAGGTGACAGCGCAATAATTAGAGACCTTTTCACCTGTTGAAGTGTGGCTTGACGCGGCGTCGCTCCAAGAGCCAAAGCTGTCTCTACCTGCCACAAAAACCACCCGATTCGAATATGGAAATTGTTGCCAAATTGCAGATTTGAGAACCTCTCAACATCGCAAATGAATCAAAATTGAGGGACTAATTACACTTGGCATTGAATGATGAATTCCTAGAAAGTTTTTGTCTTTAACATACCAGGTTCATTTGGACTTTGATATCATCGCGGAGTCTTTTCATTGTAACTCCAGTAACTGTCATTGCATTCCCAACCATCATGCCTGCAACGGGAATGATATACCGTGGAGTAAAGGGAAAAACGTTCAATACAACTAGCAGGACCAATGTCACTGCAGTTCCGACCAGGATAGAAGCACCAGCCACAAATTTTCCTCTAGGAACCTGCTTGGCACGTTGTCCAGCTGTATATCCAGCAACAGAGACCTGCAGGGGATTCAACAACAATGTCAAGAACTCGGAATAATTGTTTTTTTTTTTTAAAAAAAAAAAGTGAGACAAGCCTAATTGAAGTCTTGCGGAAAAGGAATCAGTTGCCAAATTCCTCTAATTCTAATCTAGAAAGAGAATCACAAAAACTTCAGACGGATCGTAGGAATTTTCTGGAAAAGATTTTCTTGACACGCAAGTTTCAAGATGCAAGCAGCCAAGTTTATCTACGGTAAAATTGAAATTTAACATTAAAAAGTATATAAAAAACCAGAAATGGAAAGGCAGAAAACTAACAAGAAGTAGTCTGTTCCTGTTGGTTTTTTTGGTCAAACCCGAAAGCGAAGTCAGAATTCAGACAATTTTAGGTATGGCCAGGACTGTTAGTTGAGAGAAAAACCAAACCTAACATCCATGGTTAAGAAATTCCATGTTTTTGTCTCTAATACAAACAAAATTAAACTTGTTTTTTCTCTGTCTTTCTCTGTGTTCTTCCATATGGGGCAAAGACTGAGCTAACATTACATACCTGTATCATGGAAAGTCCGAGTCAAAAAGAAAGGAAAATAAACCCGAGACATGCACATGATCAGTTGAATTAAGCTAAGTTCATTAATGAGAAAAGGAGCCAGAAAGAATAAATAATTTTTTAACGCATAGATACTGTATTGATATGATCTCAAATAAAAAAAGAAGAAGAAGGATATACAGAAGCAGCTCGAGGAATTCATATAACCCTTTGGATATTTCCTTCTTTGTTGCCTTTAAAGTTTCTTATCAAGCTAAGATATACAGAACTTCCAAGTGAAAAAAAAAATTAATGTAGAACAGAAATAACAAAGAATATAAATTAATACGAACCATGAAAAGGTAAGCAAGGATGATCCATACAGCATGGTCCTGATTGAAAATGAACTGCAAAACAAACCCAATAACAGAGAGCTGAAGAAAGGATCTAATAATCGAATACACCATCTCTCCCTCCAAACCAAGCTTTTGCATATAGGACAGAATCACCGCCATAAGCACCACTGCTGTAGCAGCCAGTGGCTTTAGCATGCCCTTTAGAAACTTGATCAGCCACTTAAAATTATCATCACCGATACCAGAACTCAGAAATTCATCAAAGTCGAAATCCATTCCAAAATTCCCACCACGCAAACTAAAAAAATTATGTAACTGTTTAACTAACTAGCTAGTCGTAGCTTGTTATACTTTAAAGAGATTCGTGGGAGAAAAGTTAGGTCATTTGCCTCTGGTGGTGGCACATATGGTGGCAGAAACGACCTTCCCCTGATAAAAATGAGGTATCTCGTGGAGTTTCTATTTGAGGATATATGTGGGTCATCTAAACTACTTTCCGTACTGGGCACATTTCGTGCTTCTCTGACTACGGTAGAGGTACATTCCGTCCAACAATTTTATTAATCTTTCTAACCATTTTATTATCTTTCTTCTTCTTCTTTATTTATAACTTCTTATTATCTTTAATGTATGAAACAAAGTCCGGCCGAATCTAATCTTAAAATGTGTGTTAATTAGTTTTGCCAGATTAGATTAGATATATATCTTAAATCATACATCAAATTAAGCTAAAATTTTCAATAAAATACTAAACACATAAAACTATATTGTGGTAAATTTTCATGTCAAATAGAGTTAAGGAACATATTATTTAACAGATCCAAGTTACTAGACAAATCTTATCAAATCTATCAGACTAGATTTTTATGTACTATATGGAACATATATGAAGTTACAGGTAGAATTTTATTACGATTCAAGTTGAAATGGAAACTAGAAATCTCAAGCTTGGCCTTATAGGATAGGTCCAGTAATTTATCTAGATTAGAAAAAACAATGTGTTTGAAGTCAGATCTAAAATCTGCCAAGAATGTGCGAAAATTGAATATTCAAACTACATGGAGAAATTTTAGCTTAAAAACTTTGTTTTTATTATCCTATTTTATTTATTTAACGTTGAATAATTATTTTTAATTTGGATTTGTTCTGACTTATTAGACATTGTTTAGAGATTTATTTCATTATTGTAATTATATTAATTGATTATTAGTTTATAGCCATTAGCTTGCAACTCAAAAGGGATCTATTAGACTTAATTAGAGGAGACTATATTATGTTTTTTGAGCTGTAAATTTCAACATCAAGTCGAAGAATAAATGCGGGTTTTTTTTGTTTGTTTATTATTTAACAACATTTCTTTGCATGGAAAAAGATCATACATAAACTTATAAAAAATTAACTGGTTTTATCCCTAAAAATTTGATTTTTATATCAACTTTTATCCTTATTCTTTTGATTGCTATTTTTTTTATCATTTTCTTAATTTATTTTTTATTAAATCTAGTCTTCATTTTTATTTATTTATTTTATTTGAAATAAATTATGAAATTAGAATTTTTTTTAATTTATCATATTTAAACCTTTTTATTTATCATATTTGGTTCTTATTTTTTTATTGTTATTTATTTTATTTAAAATAATTTATAATTTTTTTTCAATTACATCATCCTTAAACTTTTTCATCTATTAAACTTGGTCCCGATTCTTTTCATAGACTTGAAAAAAATTAAAGCATTAATAAATTATTTTTCAATTTATTTTTTCATTGAATAATCAAATACTATAAAATATTTTTTAATTTATTTTCCATAACATTATTAAACATTAAAGAAAATCTAATTTTTATGAATTCTTTTTTTATAAAAATCACTTTAAAAAAATTATTCCTTGTCAAAGAAACCGATCCTTAGTTTTTCTAGGGGAACTTTAAGTTAGCCTAAATCATATAATAATTTCATTGAGGGTGTGTTTAGAATAGAGATATGGTAAGGTATGACTAATTTATTTTTTTATGAGAGCCGCATAAAAAACAATAAATAAATAAATAAATATATATATATATATATTAATTCTAATAAGGTATAATTTGTATTTTAAAAAGGTCATACTTAAAAAAAAAAAAAATCGCATCTCACCACCCCTCTGTCTCAAAGACTATAACTTTGCTAATTCCAAGTTTCAGACTTGAACGTGACCCATTTGGCAATATATTTTGGACTCAACTGATTCCCTCGGCCCAAAAAACCGACACCGCTTGATAATTACCCTGATTTCTAATCTTCAATACTCTTCCCACTGGAAGCAAGCAAGCACAGCCGGCAACAACCAGAAGCAAACGCCAATCCTTCCAAATCCCTCCCCCAAAAAATGAGCTTCTTACTAAGAAAAACAATCAAATCAAACCCTATTCTCCAATCTTTCAAGCCGAACAATGCCCTCTCTTTACTCCTGCGCCAATCCACAAAACATTTCACCACCGAGACTCAACCACCACCGCCACCACAAGAGAATAATGATCCATCCTCAATCGATCCATTTCTTCAAGATTCCGCTACTAGTAAGAATAAGGAAGAGAGAAACTGATGAATATAATGTTATTTTTTGTTTGCAAAGTTAGGGTTTAGGGTTTATTGTTGTTAATTTAAACTGGTTGTTCATTGCGGGTTAGGTTTGACGTATGCGAGATTTCATGGTGTAAGGAAGCATACATTGAAGACTGACATTATTAATTTATTTGAAGGCTCTAATTTGACACCTGATGATATTATAGTCGTTCACCACCGCTTCAATAATAATCCCTATGCTGCGTAATTTTTTCACTACACCCCTCGCTTTACGTTACATTTCGAGATAGTTTTATTTATTTATTTATCTATTAATTAATCAATCAATTAATGTTTGTTCTTACATAGAGCGATAAAATTTCCTTCTAGAAGAGCATATGATAATGCTCAGAGGTCACTCACGCGGGCGGGCCGTATATACAATTTGGAAAAGGTAATTTGTTTGTCGTTGATTGATGGTGTTTTGATTTTTTGTGTTCGGAAAAGGAAAACTTTCAAGTCTGGTGCTGATGACTGTTTATGGTTGCATTGCAGACTCCGCCTACTGTGTGGGATGCTGCACTTCGAAATTCTTATGATGGAAAAACTGTAATTTGATTTTTTTCTTCTTTTGTTTTCCTATACTTGTTGTGATATGTTTAGCTTTTAAGTAAATCAAACATCATGGGGTATATGTCCTGGAACTTCAAGTCTTTTTCTGTTAGAATTTTGCCGTCCAAAAAAGGGGGTTTGTGCATTAATAGCCGATTAAACTTGAGCGTGTATATTTGAAACCATGCAATTTACCGTTGCAATGTGCAATGTTATATATGTTGTTCTTGTAAGCCATTGTTCAAGTTATCAGCTGCATTCTCTATGTTATTTTATCTAATTTTGTAGTAATATGCAAACTATATAAAGAGAGGAAGGTGTGGTCTTCAACATCTAATTGAATTTTCTTACAGGTTCTGATTATTATTTTAAAAGGTTTCTGAGCTTTACAGAATTTATGAGATGCTTTGCCAGTATCGGTTCAAATGATTCATGCAGCATTGCACTAATCAATTGCTAGGTGCCTGTGGAAATAATTTTTAGACAAGTTTCATTACATTGGAGATTTGGCTTTCAATGTCTGATAATTATTCTTTTCAGTTTTAAAGATATAACTTCATAAATTGTGTCAAGATCCTGTTAACATATACTATTTTGAAGCAGTTTAGGGACCTTCCTTTGTTACTTCTATCATGAAGACTGTAGTATTTGGTACTTTAAGTAGTTTCCTATCAGCCCATCAAGGGGAGGAAAAGGAAGGTTGTTTCTGTTTGTTGATGACATTGAATGCATTTATCCTCATTATGCTTAAGGAACATCATCAGGAAGCCATAGCTAGTATGAGTTATTTGCAACAGCAAACATGTCCAATATACTATTGGTCGACTGTCTTGTTTACAATCTTAGAATTTGAAGCCAAGAGAGCTGAACTACTGAGAACCTTTTAGTGGCCTGCTGTG
Source organism: Populus alba x Populus glandulosa (assembly GCA_033617975.1). Taxonomy (NCBI): domain Eukaryota; kingdom Viridiplantae; phylum Streptophyta; class Magnoliopsida; order Malpighiales; family Salicaceae; genus Populus; species Populus alba x Populus glandulosa. The sequence goes on from CM066148.1 coordinate 21,905,718, forward strand.
GTGTAGACTTGTAGGTATTTGGTTTGTCTTTATCTGTAGACCTTTACCTATCGACTATTCTGTTAGTGCTTGATGCCTAAATGTTGATTTTGAGACTAAAATAAAGTTTGTTTGACTGGTTTTTTTGCCCTGGTACAAGTACCTGTATTTTTTTTTCTGCTGCAGTTGCATTTTCAGGAGCATCTTTTGACAACTCAATATTACTGTCTTGCATTTTATTTTATTTTAACAAATGCAATTATTTCCATGGCTCAAGTTTTATTAGACTTCATAGCATTTTTAAGCTGATGCACCTAGATCTGCCTTTGGTTCAGGTTTTACTGGAAGGACTCCCTCCAAATGCACTTAACGAAGATATAGAACGCTTCCTGTCTGGCTGTAAATTTGTTCCATCCTCAATCAGGACATTTGTAAAGTTAGTGTGGTAGTTTGCTTTCAAGTTAAACTGTTATAGAATTGCTATAATTTCTTAAGGTCATTGCTTGAAATATTATTGCAGGTATCCAGATCCCGTTATGTCTGCAGGAAGAAAGAATCCCACCACTTCTGAAGAAAGAACAGAGCCCACAACTTCTGAAGAAAAAAGAGATCCCATTAGAATGGCTACCGTACTGTTTTCTACAGGGACGGAGGCGATGAATGCCTTAATTAAAAAGAATCGAGGCTTCTGTCTCAATAATCAAATCTCAGTGCGGGTTCTCCATTAAAGGATTTTTGCACTTTTTGGCCGCCTTGTTTCACTTCATGATTGAAAGTAGATATTGATATGTGGTTCTAGGTACACTCGCTGTGCCTGAAACACAGCATAATTTACTTAGAACATATTCGACGTCATGTTTTTTGGAAGCATTGAATATTTTTGACGTTTCAGCTATCATGAAGGAATACAAGCTGGCAGCTATTGCAATTTCTCTTTTTTCTCCCAGGACTTTTAGATGGGAATTGGTATGGAATAACACTATCCGGTGGCTCTTTAGAGCACCAAATCGGATGTTCTTTCTCCATTCCTGCAAGAAAACTCTTCTTTATCCTTTTGTTTTGCAAACCCTATATACCATCCATGAAAATTCGCTTCATCTCGGATAATCCTATTTTTCTGGGATATTAGTTGCCACTAAACTCTTCCAAAAAATATGAAAAAAAAAAAACTTTTTCTGCTTCATAGTCTCTTTTCTACAGGCATTTGATAAAATCACCTCCCAAAATTTCATCTGCGGCCAACAAATAAAACTGATACTTTATATTTCCCAAATTGAACAGAGAGCTGGCTCAGTTATGCTTTTCTCCTTGGAAGTGCTCAAAATAGACACCATGTGATTTGCTATGCTATATTGGAATTGAAGAATTGAAGGGCGTGTCCTAGACTACATCTGATGCCTCAAGTAATTACCTATCCAACTAGGAAAATGCAAAGCATTGCAAAAAACAGAGATCGAAACCTGGAATAAGCGCTGTTTTCTTGGAAGTAAGATGCTGAAATGAAATCAGCATGCAATGAAAGACAAAAACTTGGTACCGATTCCATGAACGTCGAGAGCGATCAGCTCCCTTCGTTTGCCGTGAAAGCAACAACGTTCACATTTCATTGTTCTGGACAAAAAATTGTATCCCTTAAGACTACTAAATCCTTTGCTGGCCGCTCAACCAGAACCCAGGTTTTTGTCTTGAAATCACGCACCTTGCAGCTCCCACGAACAAGGCATTAACCTTGGTACACACGGGGCATTTTGCACGATCATCCTGCTGATGAAGATGGGAACTTATGGACTAGCATTCTCGTGTATAGCTTCCCTGACCTCTTGCATTTCAGGTGCGCGTCCAAAAAATTATCATGTGATCTACCAGTCGATCCAAAACATTAAGAATTTCACTTGCTCTAGTGTTTTACCAATCTATTGCTCTCAATCTATAAACCTCATTCTTGATCTCAATCCAGCTGCAGCCAGGATTCGTTTTAAGTCTTCTATCCTTCATCAATTTTCTCGCTCTAGCTGCCTGATCCCAGAACCTCACAGTAGCATCCAAGTTCGCCAACTGCACATGGGTAGCACAGCGCACCCTGGTTCCAGCAACAGCCTGTTCTCTGCAGCTTGTATGTTAATCCAAACACTCCCATGAAGCCTGCAAGAAGATAGCAGAGAACCAGGAATCTAACAGAGTTGGGAGCTATAGGCATCCTTTCAATCAAACCTCGTGCTTCTTCCAGTCATCCAGCACGGCCAAGAACACCAACTATACATGAATAATGGTATAGTTCTAGCTTCACGCCATATTTAACCATCGAATTGAAGTAATTCTTTCCTCGTTCAACAAAACCTGCATGCCAACATGAAGATGAAACACCAAGAAAAGTAATGGCATCAGGTTTCACCCCCTGATTTTTCATCTTTTCAAAAAGCCCATTCCCTTGCATTGCCAGCCCATGTCGAGCATACCCAGCAATCATAGAATTCCATGACACGACATCTTCACCAATGTTGACAAATATGTACAATGCATCTTCAAGATTCGCACACTTACAGTACACTGATATAAGAGCATTGGCTATCTGCAATTGTGAATCGAACCCCATGTGAACTATTTGACGATGAGCACTTCTACCTTGCCAATTCTTTGTGTAACTTTGCATGGGCCATAAAATCTGGGATTTAACTTGAAATGCTTCCTTAAGGCCATGCTTGTTTGTCGATATAGCTGAAGTTTTAAGTACACAAAATCTCCTACTTCAAACTTCCTTCAGTTCTTTTCTTATCAGCCATATGCTTCATTCTATATGTTTAGCCATTTCCAACTTTTGCAATAACAGATCCATGTTAGATCCATGTTAACCCTCGTCGGTATCATCTCTTCCATTGCAACCACAATGCTTGCTTCTTGTGTAGATAATTCCCTGCTAAGAGGACAACCATTTATGCCACTTTTTTGGATTAGGCATTGTCATACAACTCAAATAAGTCTCCAGACATTGATTCATCCTTTCAGATTGCCCATCAAATTAAGGATGATATGCAGAACTTGTGAACAACTTAACTCCTAACCTTTTGAACAATTCCCTCCAGAACAAGCTAGCAAAGACCTTATCCCTATCTGTCACGGTAGTTGTTGGCTACCTATGGAACTTATAAAAATGGTATATGAACACTTGAGCTACTTCTTGAGCTGTAAATGGATGTGACGTGGCTATAAAGTGTCCATATTTAGAAAATCTGTCAACCATCACCATAATCGTGTCCTTCCCTTCTAACTTAGGGAGTCCCACAATAAAATACATGGTAATATTCTAGAAGTGGTAGAGGTTGCAGAAGTCCAGGGTAAGCTACCATTTTCAACTTGGCTTGTTTACATACCCTAGACTCTTCTCTTGTAAGAACTTTGTATTCCTACATGGCCTCCAATATACAAACTTTGTATTCCTACATGGCCTCCAATATACAAATCATGAGCTGCATTTACTAACCTTTCCCTTAAATTCCATTGTACTCCAATTACAACCCTGCAATTGAATCTTATGTAAAGGTATAATTAGGCCCACCACTTGCATGGATCATCTTCTTAGCAATGATATCTTGCATTAAAGTGTCATTCTTATAAGTTTCTTGCACCTCTTCATGACATGCTGGCACCACTGCAGTGATTGCCTCTAACCTACCACAGCTTTTAACCTCACTTCACATTTATCGGTTGATCTTTCAGTATAATTTCTCCTAGATAATGTATTTGCTGCTAGATTTTTGTTTCCCTTCCTGTACTGAATTTGATACTCGAGTCCCATTAGCTTAGCTAGCTCTTCCTTTTTGTATTGGTGCATGAATCTTCTGATCCAGGAGATATTTTAAGCTTTCATAATTTATTTTGATTATAAACTGGTCATGCTCCAAATAATGCCTCCATCTTTCAACTACCATCAAGATTGCCATATACTCATTTTTATAAATTGATAGCTCCAGATGTCTTGGATTTAATGCATTGCTAAAGGCTAATGGTATGCCTTCTTGGCTCAGCTCTACCCTCTATCCACTGGCACAAGCATCAATCTCCGATATAAAAACTTTATCGAGGTTTTTTTTTTTAGGTTGCCAGCTCCCAGTATCCGGGTTGCCCCAACTAATCTGGTGGTCACCCCGAGTCGCATACCTGGCAGATAAAAACTTTATCTAAGTTAGGTAATGCTAGCACTGGTGTTGTACACAAAACTGCCTTAAGCCTGTCAACACATCTCGGATGATATGGGAGTGTATTTCGAGGCACTCACATATAGCCACATGCACCAAAATATAAATATAATAGATTCAGGTGACTTGTTTTACAAGAAGCACCAAACCCAAGTATTCTAATTCCATATCGAGGCCAGTACCAAGCTCAAAGATCAATACGTGAAAAGCCCAGAATCTCTCGATGGTATTTAATTCCAGTTAATTTCGTCTGCAGTTCCAAGCCAGAAACTCCCACTTCTTTTTTTGCTTGTGAGAACATGAAACTCTTGGAAAAAGTAGCTGAGCTTCTAGATATATCAAATGACAGGAAGAAAAATTCCGGTGTGCACCTATTCATTGTATACCAACTGTACAATAGGGGATAATAAAGAAGTCAAAAGTTTAGCAATGAAGACTTAATGGAATTGATAGAACTGCAGCTTGAACTTTAAATCATGGCTCATAACTCAGAAGTAATCTTAGTATATTCATAGGAAATCATCAGTTTCCTACTTGTGCTGTTTCATAGGATCAAAAGCAAAATTCGGTGAATGAACTGGACCTCTCCCTCTCAATTCAAATAATGTTCTAGTTTCTTTAGGCATTAGTTCACGGCCAAGTTTGTGCAGGACCTTTTGTCTTCTAACGATCCACAGTTTTATATTTGGACTGGTTTTTTAATTATACTTTTCCTTCTTTCTTTTCAGGTTCAAACAGCAATTAATGGCCTTTGGGAGAGTACAGCCAGCGGAACCTGCAAGCTACAGAACTGTCAAACTTGCACGATTTTGCCGGTTTTGTTAAATCTGAATTGACAACTCAGATGGAAACAATAGCAACCAACCATATTGATGCACATAAGAACATCCGTTCCATTGGGATTCCTTCTGAGGATATGAAAGGATTGAGAAGCAATCACTACCGCTCAATTCTTAAGATCGAGGAAGCTGGACGATGTTTTCTGGATGAATACAAGGTAAGATCTTCAGGAACTTGATTGCTTGCCGCACATTATTCTTTATACATAATTGCAGCACATTATTCTTCATACATACAGAGCCCATAACATGTTGGCATTGAGGTACCAGTTGTGAAAAGGGAGAGTGTTTTGCTTGAGTTTCTGCACTAATCTCATTGCTAATTTCAAAATATACATCGGTGCCTGTCTGCGCATATAAAACAGGTGGATAAGCCTTATTGTTTGCCACTAGAAAAGGGACCGTCTAATACACCAGAACGGAATCTATGGAAGAACTCAGAAAACCCACATTTCAAAAGTTGACAAGATCATTTTCAGGAGGTTCATTGTAATATTTTGGTTGGAAAATACAAGAAAGCCCTTGGAGGCTTAAAAGAGGGTATAAATGATTGAAGGGTAGTGTGGTAATTGACCAATAGTTGATAAATATATATAAGAAAAAAAAAAAAAAAAAGGATCTGAATTTGGAGAGAGAACCGGCAGGAGAGAAGAGAGGAAGAAGAAGAAGAAGAGAAAAGAGGGGAAAATAAGGGAAAAGGGAAAAGGGAAAAGGTTGAAGAAAACAAGTAAAAGGGTAAGAATTATGCTTGAATATGTATAATATGTTTTCTTTAGCTTTAAATTTCGGTTTTTGATTAATTTTAGAGTTTTGAATTTTGAGTTTATTGATGAATTAGTTTGAATTAAGGGGTTGATTGATGTGGGTATTTGATTATTTAGTTGAATTGGAGAGATTGTAGAGAAATATGATGATTTTGAGTTATGGTTGAATTGAATGATGAAGTTGAGGTATAAATCTGGAACTAACAGTAGGTGATCTGTTGAAATTCTGGGTTTGAGGTTGAAGATGACGAAAATTCAGTTTGGTCCCTCAATTTACATAAATTGCAGTTTAGTCCCCGAACTTTGGAAATTTTACAGATTGGTCCCTGGGGCATAAATTGAGGTTCTGAACAGAACTGAGGATGATTTAAGGACAAAATTCCAGTATAATTAATATTTTCAGTTTGGTCCTCCAATTTGACAAATTACGATTTGACCCTAAAATTTTGGTAAAGTTCCAGAATGGTCCTTGGAGCATAATGATATATCCTGGACAGAATTGAGGATTAATTATGGTCAGAATTTCAGTATGGTTATGTATTTACAATTCGGCCCTCCAATTTTGGTAAAATTACGTTTTGGTCCCTGTTTTGGAAAATTGTCGTTTTAGTCCCTAAACTTGGGAGATTAAGCCCGGTTTATTTTATGTATTGGGATCTTTTGTTTGATCTGTTTTTGAGTATATTTCATATATTTATTGTAGGTTCTCCTAACGATCCTTAATTGGATTTTCGGGTCTTTTGTCTGACATTCCTTTAGTTCAGTATTTTCCAGGTGAGTGGAATAATCTTTAATATGCATATAATATAAATAAATATGTATGTTGATTATACAATGAGTACGACTAGTAAATTTCTTGAATATTTATATATGTTGTTTTATTTTCCGAGTACTCATTTATTCTTGAATTTGCATTCGCAATCTGATAAAGTAAATTATATTTGATATGATATACATTTCTTTGATGATTCTGTGAATATCTATTATGCCTTGATATGGGACTTGTCAGTAACTCCATGCTAACGGAGAATAGTTAGCCTGTGTGCACACAGTATTCTGTATACCTAGCTGATGAGAGAGGCATCAGCCTGTGGCGATTGATCATCCCACAGTGGTCACCTTCGGGTGTCATCTGGTCACCTTCGGGTGTCATCTGATCTCTGACATGTAATCCACTACGTTATAATAATATGCTACGTTATGATAATATGTTTAGTAAGTATATGTATATGTATATCAAGATAAATCATCTTGCAAATAATATCTGAAATATATGAAATGTATATTAAATGTTATTCCCTCACTGAGTTGGTTGAACTCACCCTCATTCTTAATATTATTTCAGGTTCTTAGTTTCTGGGACTTTGTTGAGTGTTTCCGCTTCTTCAGTTCTGGTCGGTATGCCTTGCTTGTTCGCGAGGCTTTCCTTTCAGTTTTGATTTGATTCTTAGACGCTCCACTGTTACCTTGGTTTAATTAAATTTGAATTTTGACAATGTAATGAGTATTATGAATTATTATTTTTGTTTTAATAACTATCTTTCGGTTTCATCAGTATTTGAATAATATAATATTTCTGAATATTATGAGTCGCTGCGTATTTTTTGAACAAATTGTTCTTTTGATATGTCCGTTCTGAGGCTTAGCGTAGGTGAGGTGTCCTTTCGACACCGCTCCTACGTTGCCGGTCACGGATCCGGGATTCGGGTCGTGACATTCATCAGTGAAGCAGAATCTGGGGACCAAAATATTCTGTCTGATGCCAGTGAGTCTGCTCACTCCTTGAATAATTCGAGAGTTACTCTCACAGCCGTCAAGTCAACTACGGGAAGAAACTGGCTGACAGTAACGACACGGTAACACAGTTAGTATATACATATTTGCAGAAGAATAGCTATAGAAAGTAGCATTCCACTCGTTCACTTTTGTTTTATAAGGATTTGTATATCGATTCTTCCCTCAACTAAGTTCCAGCAAGTTTCAATTTCTTGAGTGTCGCTGCATCAAATTCTCTGTATCAGTGCTTACTGTTAAAGCAATTTCTTAAATGAGTTTTTAACTTGTTTGAGTCTACCAGCCAAGTTAACATACGGAAACTAGATTCGTGTTGTAAGGATGCCAACCACATTCTACTTCAATTTATTTATTGGTGTACCAGTAGACTGAAACCCAAACTTTGCAGGGGATTGGAACAATGGCACGTTGAGCTATAGCTCCTTGGCACATCCCTCTGAAACAGATGATACTCACTGAAATCAGTTGGATGTAATAGGGATTGGAAACGGTTGTTCTGAGGAGGCTTTCAAGCTGCAAAATCTACAACTCTGTTCCGGAAGAAGAACAACACTTCAACTGGCTTCAGGACAGTGCAATTCAAATGTCAGCTGTTATCTTTACAAGACATATTAACATGTTTGTATTCAGTCACCATTCTCAAATTACAAAAAGAGAAAACATTGAAAATGAGCAGTGGCAAAATACTAGGAGATGTAAAGCAACTGTGTAAGTCAACAACAAACCAGTCAGGCACAATATGCTACAAGAAAATGCAGTTGTTGTATCGCATTTTGTTCAAAAAATAAAAATTCTAAGCACAACAAAACTTTACTGACGAGAAGTATAGCTTGGTTGCAATTGACCTAGCAAGTAGGTATATGAAATCCTTCAAAATGGAGTCACAGATTCATGTACACCTGAGAACTCTCCGAAAAGCTTCTATGTGTCCATCAAGTTTTCTTTCTCTAAACTTCCTGATATTGTAGCTTTGGTAATTCGTGGGCGGGTCACACTTTTTACTGATTTGTGAACTACAGTCTTCTGGTTCTTCTTGATAATCTTCTGTGCTAGTGACTTCAGTGGAACTGTAATATCAAGAGGCAGAAGGACCTCTTGCAGCTCTTTCCAGTCAAGTTCTTCGGAATCACCATCTTCATACACCACCCTGTACCAGCCAGTTTCCTTATCGAACAGAGACACAGTACCGCTAAAATAGCTCTCTCCGAACAACTTCCGAACCTCTCTTCCTTCCAACCATTCACCGAAACTCGAATCTCTGAAAACATCTGCATTTTGACTTGTAATTACACACGTACTTGAGAGAACAGGAGTAGCATCACTCGGAGAGACGTCTGGCACGCCATTAATTACTATCGCAGGCTCTCCCGGTAACTCGAAAACCCCTGTTGGTAAAGACTCCAATTCTAATTCTTTGCTTGTGTTATCCATTTACAGCACTCTTTATCAATCAGCTAATGGAAATTCAAAACGATCCGGAAAGGCAACGAATTTATGAATTAATTATAATCTGTAAAGGAAAATTCCAAATAATTAGAAGATTTAGATTGAAAGCATGGTAATTAATCTGACTTGACGCCATTTCATAGACTACGGCCCATATCTTAAGCTTTCTAAACTTGTGCTACAAATATTGACACCAAGAAATCACTTCAATCTATCTCACATCCTAACTCATGCAAATCAGTATAGTTTAGATAATCAAACCTTATTTCCCCTAATTTTTTTCCCGAACAAAAACCCTACCTTCATCTAAATCAAAAATTGAGAAAAAGAAAAAAAACTTACTGATGTGAACTCAAGCTGAACTCGGTGTTTCACCATCGTGATTTCAAGCATTTCATAGTTTGATTTTCCCCTGTCAGTCCTTTTGGGAGCTCCAAAAATCCCCACCTCCTAACCGCTTGCCTCCCCAGGATATGAAAAATGCCGTGCATTCGATCCTACCAAAGTTACGCTACAACCCAACACGTCGTCGTTTTCTGAACTACACGTCGTTTAGCGCACAAGTATAAAACCCCGAACAATTTATTCAAAATCCCATCACGCCCCACCAAAACAAATGAATGTGGCGCAATAACATACCAAACACCTTCACCAATGGCCAATACGACTATCTCTTATACGGTCGTCTGTTCAAGTATTTTACAGACAACCGTCTTCCTCTCCAAGCCAAACAACTTCACGCACGCCTCCTACTCTCTTCATCAACGCTTGGAAACTACCTCGGTGCGAGACTCATCAATTTATACTCGAAAACCAAACACATCCACCACGCACGCCATGTGTTCGATCAGATTCCCCATAAAAACACCTTTTCTTATAACGCCTTGTTGATTGCTTACACTACGAACAACCACCATAAAGAGACAATAAACTTGTTTTCTTCGTTGTTATTGTCTTCTTCTGGGGATTTGCAACCCAATAATTATTCGATAACGTGCCTTTTGAAGTCGTTATCGAGCTTGTCGATGGTTACCGATGTTTGTTTGGGTAAGGAGATTCATTGTTTTGTTTTGAGACGTGGGCTTGTTGAGGATGTTTTCGTAGAGAATGCTTTGATTAGTTTTTATTCGAAATGTTTAGCTGTGGGTTTTGCGAGGAAATTGTTTGATAAAATGCGTGAGAGAGATGTTGTTACGTGGAATTCGATGATTGCTGGGTATGCACAAGCTGGGTTTTTTAAGGAATGCAAAGAGTTATATAGAGAAATGGTAGCGCTCCCGGGGGTTAAGCCTAATGCAGTTACGGTGCTTAGTGTCTTACAAGCGTGCATGCAGTCGCAGGATCTTGTTTTTGGGATGGAAGTTCACAGGTATATAGTTGATAATAAGGTTGAATTGGATGTTTTGGTCTGTAATGCATTGATTGGATTGTATGCGAAGTGTGGGAGTTTGGATTATGCAAGGGAGTTGTTCGATGAGATGAGTGAGAAAGATGAGGTGACTTACGGCGCGATTATATCAGGTTATATGGCCCATGGTGTTGTTGATAAAGGGATGGAGCTTTTTAGGGAAATGAAAAGTCGAGTATTGAGTACGTGGAATGCAGTGATTTCCGGTTTGGTGCAAAATAACCGGCACGAAGGGGTTGTCGATCTGGTAAGAGAAATGCAGGGGTTTGGTTTTAGGCCTAATGCTGTAACACTTTCAAGCGTACTTCCTACTCTATCGTATTTTTCGAATTTGAAAGGAGGGAAAGAGATACATGGTTATGCAGTAAAAAATGGTTATGACAGGAATATATATGTTGCGACTGCAATTATTGATACTTATGCAAAGCTGGGATATCTTTTTGGGGCTCAGTATGTTTTTGATCAATCAAAAGAGAGGAGCTTGATTATTTGGACTGCAATAATTGCTGCACATGCTGCCCATGGTGATGCTAATTCAGCTCTTACTTTTTTTGATGAGATGTTGAGTAATGGAATACAGCCAGACCATGTAACATTCACTGCAGTGTTAGCTGCATGTGCTCATTGTGGAATGGTGGATAAAGCTTGGGAGATTTTCAATTCCATGTCTAAGAAATATGGCATTCAGCCTTTAGGAGAGCATTATGCTTGCATGGTTGGTGTTCTGGGCAGGGCTGGCAGGCTCTCTCAGGCGACAGAATTTATTTCTACTATGCCAATTGAACCAAATGCAAAAGTTTGGGGTGCATTGCTCCATGGAGCTTCACTTTGTGTTGATGTTGAACTTGGGAAGTTTGCCTGTGATCATTTGTTTGAAATTGAACCAGAAAATACTGGCAATTATGCCATCATGGCAAATTTATATTCTCAGGCAGGGAAATGGAAAGAGGCTGACGAGGTCAGAGAAAGAATGATTCAATGTGGTTTGAAGAAGATCCCAGGCAGTAGTTGGATAGAGACTAGTGATGGGTTATAAAGCTTTATTGCAAAGGATACCTCTAATGAAAACGCTTTGGAGATATATGCAATGTTGGGAGGATTTTCTGGATTGATGAAGGAAGAAGGGAATGTCTTGGAGGATGATCTCGAGAAGGTGGCTGTTTATGGTTGAACACTGAACTCACTGAACTGAACAGAATAGGTGTAAATTAGGAATGAGCATGAGCACGTCAATGCAGATATGTTTTTAATAAATCCTCTGTGATTCACATCCCTTGCTCGGTTGCTCTCACATCACAAGGAGATCCCTAACGAGTCGCGTTGCAATATCCAGATTCCAGAAGCATCATATTTATTATTGTTGGAATATTTAGAATTGGGGAGTAATTTTTGTGGAAATTAGTCTCAGACAATTTAGTAACTACGCTCAAATTTCAAAACTACGGCTGGTCCCATCTTCAGAAGTGTTTGATGAGGAAATACGTAGCCATCATAGAGGTCAGGGATCTTAAACAATGCCCAACTACAACTTATTATGTTTTTGTTGCCAATTTTCTGACAAAATCTATTTTGATTCCCAATATTCAAAGTGTATAAATTTCTAGGAGAAAATTGAGATTGATTCCCGTAACTAGGAACTTCAGTTGATACGTTGTGCCAAGGGATATTTTTCACTTCGGTAATTTTATGGCATCGTTTGGGAAAAGGTTTTGGAGTAGTGACTCTTTATACCTTGATAGTGTTGTGGTGGCTTTTTCTCATTACTAGCGACCATCATAACTGTTAGCTTTAGCTCTTTACTGGGGCAAGAGGATTCAAGATCTTTCTTTTTATTCAAGTGGCAGGCCTTTACTTGCAGTCGCACTTAAAGTGTCCCCTGGTATAAGTAACTGTCCTAGTTATTCTCCTTCCTTTCCTTTAGCTGTTTCTAATGTACTTGGTTTCCAATTTGCCACTAACTTATCATTATGTCTGCCATGGTTGAGAAATGCCCTGCTTTTGCAGAATGACCAAAACGCCCAGGGTTACTTTCTTTGACTTTTAATCTCGAAGTAGCAGCTCTTCTTTTGATCTTATCACCTGTTTACTTATTGGATGATTTTACAATTGTACATGCAAGTGTGAAGGGTGGACAATAGGCCGTGATAAGGGCAAGAGTAGCGTGCTTGCTAGGTTCCATGAAGCCTTTTATTAATCAATAATGTATTTTATAGGAGACAACAGAAAGAAGCCATGGATGGGCCATATGATTGTTCTTCCTCTTCTACTTGTCTTGTTGCTTTCAAGAGGAGAGCATTCTAGTGAGAGACGATGAAAAGAATGGAATGTGGAACGTGTTTGAACTCGACATGTATTTGTGGACAAAATACCTACAATACTCCCATACACTCCATTCTATTTTTCTCCACACCTCAACTTCCCTGAGTTTCATGTATAGCCAGCACCGGCAGCCACCGAAATCACCAAATGCAAGCTGGCTGATGTCCCTTTCTTCCTCGTTGCCACAAGACTGTCATGCACAAGAATATTGCCACCTATCCTAAGTTGTTATATTAATCAGTGTAGTTTGTTTTAGAGTGATTGAAAGTATATAGGAGTTGTGTTTTTAAAGTGTGTTTTGTTTGTAAATATTTAAAAATATATTTTTAATAACTACACATCAAATTAATCCAAAATCATTCAAACTATTTAAAAAGAATATAAAACACGGTTTTAACTATAAAAACTAATATCCAATATTCAACCCTAGGAAAAACAAGAGTGTAAACCTGTAACCATTAAAATTGAATTATAATTAAGTTTTTATTAACTGATCAGTTATCGATATATCTTACGGTTCTTTTCTTCTTCTTTTTTTAATTCCTTAAGTTTTTCAAAGTAGAACACTTACAAAAACAAATCTGTGGAGTATTTTTTGTTATCATATCTCATTTTAGTTTTTTATATTTTTGCAAAGTGATCAACATTTGATTTTATATTTTAATTTGTTTAATTCTCAAATTAATAATTGAATAGAATATAAGCTATAATTAGATTTTGGAAAAAAGATATCCTCCACTCATCCAAAAATTAGACGATATTGGAAGGATTTTGGATTAGAGGTGAATCACTCTCCTTATCTGATGACTCGTGATATGATTTTTTTTTTTTTTTAACTAGTAATACAAGGGAGATAATTGTCATTAGCAGAACAACCAATGATGCCCGACTAGTCGGTCAGTTAAGCTCGCATAAAAAGCCACACATTCTTCAACCTTTCCACGCTCTCCAGGCACACGATCCCATAATGGAAGAAGAAACTATCATCACGGCAGCACTCTCCACCCTTGCTTCTCCCCAGCTTACAGATCTCACCAGCTCCATCCTCTCGCTTACCCTCCATCATCACAGCCGCCTCTCCTCCCTCCTTTGCTCTCCCTCCCTTTTCTCCCTCGCCCTTCACCATCTCCACTCCCTCTCCCTCGCTCACAAAACCCTTCTCGTTGCCAAATACCTCCTCTCATCCCTCCACCACCTCACACGTCACTTCCATCCACCAACACTTATTCCACCACACCCCACCACCACCATCAAACACCGCGATCTCGACGCCGCATTGCTTCTCATTTTCCTTTGTGATGTACATCAAGAAAGCCCTGAAATACTTAAAACACCACGCACTGGATGGCGTGAGGGTTTGAGGAAGCATTACTCTAAAACTGTATTGAGGCGATCAAGCGTTGGGGTGCATTATGGTGGTGTCCTCTTACCATACGTTGAGATGGTCATAAGGTGTTGGAGGTTTGTTGGTGTAATGGCTGGCTGTGCAGTGAAGGAGGGGAGGGAGGTGGCAGCAGCACCGGCAGCAGTGGTGGCGCTTCCGGCAGTGGAGGTGAGAGGAGGTGGTGGTGAGTGTGTAATATGCAGGGAAAAGATGGTTGGAGGTAGAGATGTGTGTGAATTGCCATGTGAACACTTGTTTCATTGGATGTGCATTTTGCCATGGCTAAAGAAGACGAATACTTGCCCATGTTGCAGGTTCCAGCTTCCCACTGAAGATGTGTTCTGTGAGATCGAACGGCTGTGGAGTGCTCTAATCAAGATTGGTGATGGGGCCCTTAGTGGGGAACGCACGTGATGGGTGTTGATCATGGCAGGTGACGAGAACTTAATTACTGGCCTCTACTGAGTTAGGATAAATGTGCATTTCCAGGGCATGTGTGGGCAAGTAAGGTTGGGGGTATAATGAATGGTTGTGGTGCATAGGGTGTAGAGGATCACTTGTTCATGATAAAGACACGTGTGGTGAAGGCTAGAATCGTGATTTGTAGCTAAATAAATGTGATGGGATTACAGATATTTATGAGGTTAATCGGCAGAGTAGACTAGAACGTCTAGGACCAGTGGTTTTGCACAATTTCTCAATAGCTTTCACAGTCACATTAATTTGGTGGGCCTGTAGTATTATTGTATTTTTGTACGTATCAAAACATGAAATAATTAATCCATAGTTATTTTTTTAAATATTTTTTATTTAAAATTATATTAAAATAATATTTTTTTTTATTTTTATAAATTTATTTTTAATATTAGCATATCAGTAAATACTAAAAAAAAATTAATTTAAAATAATAAAATAAAAAATTTAATATTTAATATTTAATATTTTTTAAAACATAGAATTGCTTTTGGTGTCGACATCGAATCAGCTAGCAGGAAAAAGAAACGGCTGTATGGCGTTGCTGTGTGTTGGGCTTTATGCAATAGTTGTACACTTGTACCCTAGTGCGCAGTGTGTTGGCCCATTACTACAGTGTCACGAGAGAGGCTTTCATCTGATTTCAAAAGCAAGCCCAATTAACCCAAGAAATCCGAACCGTGGCGACTTCAATTTTTTCATGGGCCGGAAAACAAGAACGAAATTGATAGAGATAATTCCCTCTTCCAATCATCCCATTTGGGCTTGATTCGTCCATAAGAGATCCAACCATCTTGTGCTTGGCGCAGCAATTATGCAAAACGATTATTATGTCTCTTAATAGCAGTATGCTATAGACTATAGACATAGCAGTATGCTTTCACAGCTCCCGTGATAAAATGTTAAGAATTAGAAAAGTAAAATAGAAATGGGCTTCCTCGTTAACTTCGGTCAGGGCCCAGATCAGTTGCCCAGGAAAACATTGATTAGTAAATCACAATCACCTCTTCTCTTGTAATTTTCCTTCAAAATATTTTCCCTTCCAATGTGAAGTAAACTTTACCTTTATTTATACAAGGTTTTTAAAAATATATAGTGATTTTTAAAAAAATTATATTTTGCTTTGAAATTATTAAAATAATACTTTTTTATTTTTAAAAATATATATTTTTAATATCAACACATCAAAATAATCCAAAAATATTTTTTAAAAATTAAAGCATTTTATATTTTTTTCAAAAATATTTTTAAAATATAAAAAAAAAACTACCTTTAAAGAAAAAGAATAATCCAATTAGGCTAATGCTCACTTGTCAGGTAAATAGTTAGTGCAAAATCTCTCTTATCCTTAGGAACAGACTAAAAAATGGCCTTGCCACCATTTTTCTTCCCTATACTCCACTTCCAATTATTGTTCTAATTATTGGAAGTGTCTTGAGCCTTCCAAGTATGAAGTGTACAGTTTTTTTATATATATAAAAAAAAAAAAAAGAGATCATGGTTTCACTATTTACATGGAATCATTACATCATGAAACAGTATAATGATTTTTTTATTTTTTTCAGTTTTTTTTCTATTAAATTTTATCATCATTCTTTTTATTGCTATTTTGTTTCACTTTAGAAATTTTTTTAAATTGATAAAAAAAACTTAATTTTATCCTTTAATACTAAATTGGTTGCAAACTGAACTTTCTAATTAAGCTCGAATTTAGATTTTCAATGATTGTGAGTTTGAGAAATTAATGTGGATTTAAAAAATTTGTTTGAGTTTGCTTGGGTTTTTTTTTTAATCTAATCTCATGTTTTTCATGATTCATCTTTCATTATTTGTTAATTAGAGATTGGGTTATGTTATTTTTTATTATTTTCACTGTATAAAATTATTCACTAATAAAATAACTTGAGTTGTCTCACATCTTTTTATTAGTTATTTTTTATTAAATTTAATTTTTTTTAAATAATATTTATTTTTTAATTAATTAAATTAATTAATTATAAGTATAAAATGATAACTTCATTGTATTTGTTTAGTTTAGTCTATTTTGATTTCACCATGTTCACAATTATGTTAGAAATGTTTTGGTGAGCTTTTTTCATAGATGGGGTAATGTTATGTATGATGAGTTTTTTTTTGCCGTTTGTTACTGACAACTAAGTTTTTATAGTTAATTATTTTTTTTTTCATTTTATTTATTGTTAATGTTATTTTTATTTTTATTTTTATTTTTAAATTTAACTAAGTAAAATTAATGATCAGGTTTTAAATTTCTCTACTTCATTTTATTTGAAATTATGGTAATGGTTATAATTTAAAGTGTTTTTTATTTATAAATATATTAAAATTATTTTTTTATTTTTGATATTACCTTGTCAAAATAATTTGATTTTTTTTTTTCAGTGTGGCCTGCGGTGCAAGCACAGGAACCTATAAAGCCGTATGAAAACTTGCCCCACATAAAAATGGAGCCCACAGAAAAAGAGGAGGTCGTCCATTTGTATATGTTGGAGTGCCCTTAAAGCTCCTTTGTCCATACTCCCCCAGGGAAGCCATGCTAGCTTGGTGGACAGCCTTCATAATGCAAAATCAATTCGAAAGGTTATTATTAGTAAAATCTAAATACTGCCCTCCTTTCGTTGAGTGCAATGCAAGCTAATCTTTAATACTTTTTAAGGCAGTGGGCCTAGTGGCTCAAATTTAATAAAAAAAATAAAATTTTAATTTGTTTAAAATTAAACTTTTTATATTTTTTATAGTCAAACATTAATTTAAAATATTTTTAATAAAAACACTTTAAAAAACAACTACTATCATAATATATAATAATAAGTCAGTGTCTAACTATCTAGTAAATAGTTCAATGATAAAAGTCCGAGATTAAAAAGTTTGCTTTTCATGTAGTTTCAAGTTTGAACCTTATGATTGCTAATATGATAACCACTAGAGAATTACATGATCGTTAATTTCATGACTTATAGTATTAATCGAGGTACGTACAAACTGGTTCGGACATTCACATTAATAGTAAAAAAAAAATAATATCTAATGATGCCAAATAATATTGAAGGTACATACTAAAGTCACGAGAAAAATAAAAATAAAAAAACAAATAAATAATACAATATATTATAATTGTCGCACGTGTACGACGATCGTCCGATGCACCAACCCTTCATGAGGGTGTGGTATGTCTATTTGGCGTGGAAAATATGGTGAGACAAGGAGTTCTTTGTCTCTAAGCTAAAAAATGGACCGGGAGTCGCCACCTAGTATTTTGGTTACTAGGAACCCTTACTGGTCTTTAGAGATCAGGTACGGAGACTGGTTGCGTAAAGGGAAGGTGTTAGCACCCCAACTACGCCCTACCTAAGGTAGGCTGCATTGTTTCGTCTAATAAAATCTAAGTCATGTTATGGTTTCTTATTGTCCAGAATATGCATTACATGTAATGTCGTACCCCGGGTTCTATTGTCCAAACAAAAAAACGAATTAAATATCCGGCATACGCATTACGTGTAATGTCATATCCTGGATGCTCAAAGATAAACAAAATAAATTTTTTTTTGTTTTTTTTGAAATTTTGGCCAATGTTCTCTTGACTTTAATAAACTGGTTATTAAAGCCAAAATGCATGCTAAAACTTTTTTTTTTTTTTTTTTGGTGTATGAAAAAAATACAATATGAATTTTTAGTTTTGAGACACTTGGCCGTATGCACAAAAAAAACATTTTTTTTTATTTGTTTTTTGTATTCTTGAAAGTCGAAAACCGGGTATTTCAACACCGAATTTGTATTTTGTGATGTAAAATACTGCCCAATATTAATCAAAATGACATAAAAACTACGTGGAAAAATCATAAATGAAACAAATATTTTTTTGATTTTTTTTTTGAATGGGCGGAGTGAACAGTACCGTATGAACAGTACCACGGGACGAAAACGGGGTATTTTAATACCGGATTTATATTTTTTCCCAACATAAAAAAATGTTGCTTGATATTGATCAAAAATACACGGGAAACTTGTAAAATTACAAAAAAAACAAAAAAAACCAATTTAATTAACAAAAATAAATAAATAAATAAATAAAACTAGGCCGGATCTAGCCCATCCATCCTGGGATGGGCCTGACCCGGCCCATATACTGTGGGCTGGACTCAGCCCAGCCGCGTGGGCTGGGTTGATGTTCCAGCCCACCAACCAAAAGGCTGGTTACTGTGTTAGCCACACAGTAACCAGCAAATAATAAGGTAGTTACTGTGCCCAGCACAGTAACTACCGAATTATTTTCATTCTTTGCTGCAGAACGTGATTCACGTTCTGCATGCAAAGAATGAAAAAAACCACTGAATGTATAAACGAAAGGCAACAGGGGGGAAGACGAGTACCTGGAATGGTGGCGACGCTGGCGGCAACGGAGGCGGCAGAGGCGGTGTAGTCGGCGGCTGTCCTCTTTCTTTCTCTCCTCTGTTTCTGTTCACCGTCACCTTGGGTCAGTTTTTTCGTTGTTCCTTCTCTCTGTTCTGCTACTCTTCTTCCTCTGTCTTCTTCTTCAGTTTCCTTCCTCTCTTCTACAACCCCTCTCTCACGTTGTTCTCAGCTTTCTTCTCCCTTTCGGTCCCTCTCCAAAAGCTTGGTTCTCTCTCTCTCCCTCCCTCACGGTTTTCTTTCAATTATCTGTCAGCCCTCCCCTCTGTTTTTCTCTTCTTTTTTCCTCTTTCTCCTCCCTTTTCTCCTGCTGTTCTTCCTCCATTTATAGCCCGTGAGCATGTGTTTTTTTCTTCTCATCGTGGGGTCATACGGCGGCTGTCCAGGCGTGCCTCCCTCAGTTTCGGCGGTGCGGTAGGTGGTCGGCCAATCGGTGGGCTGGAGGGACCAACGCCATAAAATATACATTCTTTTTTTTTTCCTTCTTTACTGCTGTATGTTAGGCGGGGAAGAAAGGGGAACAATGCCGTTCAAAACAGCGCAGTTTAGCCCTTTTCTGTTTTTTTTTTTTTTTTTTAAAGTATGAAACGGCGTCGTTTCATTTAAAAAATGGCGCCAGAACGCGCTAAATTCCAAATCAGCCCTCAATCATCTTTTTCTTTTCAATTGCGTCCCTACCAATTTCGGTCCCTGCCCCCATAGTTGGCCGCGTTTTTCACTTTGGTCCTTGGCCTCTGATTTATGCAATTTAGCCCTAATTGATCAATAAACTTCTAATTTCTTCAATTAGGCCCCTGAATCAATTCAATACAGCTCCCTCTATATTCACGCCTTTTCCAAATTGGTCCCTGGTTTCGGATTTTCGCAATTTAGCCCTTAATTGACCATTAAACTTCCAAATTCATGCAATTAAGCCCCTGAGTTGGCCTAATAAATTCCTAAAAAATATATTTTGGCCCCAGAACTTAAATTTCTTCTAATTAAAGCCCAAATTGATTTAAAAATCAATTTTTCTCGCAATCAAAACCCCTAAAAAACCATTAAAAATCCAATCATGTCCATAAACCTCCAAATTTAGGCTTTTTCCTCAAAAATTCAAATTTTCCTTCTAAATAGGGCTCCCATCCTTCAAGAATATACTACCAAAAATCCAATCTTTGTATTTTTAACCTCCTGGACCAATTTTCTGAGCGCTTCCCCCCCTTGTTATTTTTCTAACCTCCTTTGGCTATTTATTTTTTTATTTTTTTTTTTTTGCGGGGACCCAAAAATGGGTTACAACAATAATAAAGGGGTAATAAATAGTAGAAGATCATATTGAAAGAAGAGACCAGATATTATTGATATTCTAACAGATGGAAATTACATTGATAAATATGATTAAGAGCAAAAAGTAATGGAAATTACTTTTACTGGCGAAAAAAAAGGGTGAATAAATTTGGCTAGTTGTGGAAAAGGTTGACAATGCAGGGACATCACGTGACAGTAAGCTAGTCACGCTCCGTCAGAAATGCAGCCCCGTAATGTCGTTCAAAATTTTGAATTGTTTTCTTTTAGCTGTCTGTTTATGCACGTGTCATTGTATAGTAGTGTATTCGGGTTGGGTCCTCCCTTGCAGGGCAATAAATGTAGAGTGGTAATTATTTTCTTTATCATTCTCATTCAAAAATAAATATTAACTTTAGTTTAAAAAAAAATTCACAAAAACATATGAAATGATAATAATAATAAAATTAAAGTCAAATGCAATGAAGAATTGAGCGGCAAGATGAAGGTGTCTTTAAAAATACAGTAAATATTATTTTTTGGAGTGTTTTTTTATTTTAAAACAATATTTTTTTTTAATTTTTAAAAATTATTTTTAACATCAACATATCAAAATAATTTAAAAATATAAAAAAATATAAATTTAAAGTAAAAAAAATTAATTTTTTTCAAAAACATTTTTAAAATACAATACCAAACACATCCAAATCAAAATGAACTAGAAAATATATAAAAAAAATTGTTTCTGTCCAAGTGAGTTCCATATATAAAACTTGTGTGTCTCAAATTGCATAGGTTCAACTAATTTAATTATTTTTTTAACAATATTGTTAAAAATAATATTTGTGATGGTGATATCAGTTATTTTTTAAAGTATTTTTTAAAATATACTAAAATAATATTTTTTAAAAAATAATTTTTGATAACAACACATTATTAAAAGTTTAAAATAATTTAAAAATATAAAAAATTTATTTTTATAAACCTCTATTTAAAAACACTCCTACTGAGATCAAGACAAGTAATTTCTTACTCCTAGAGAGGGGCCAAGACAGGTTTTTTCAAAAAAATAAGAGGAGACAAGACCAGCCAAGTTAAATAATGAAGGGTTGCTGTGAAGGAAAAAAACAAATTTGGATTTAAAGGCACCTCATATGAGCAAGAGAGACCAAGCACTCGGTTTTAAACATATTAAAGTACACACTTGTTAGTTCCCCTATGTTTCAACTTTCATAGAATCTTTCTGAGTTTTTATTTTAAACTTTAAAGAACAGTAGTATCTGGGATAAAGGTCCTTCACATTTCTTTCTTTGCTGAGAATTTAACACACTTTAAGTGGTTTCAGTGGCAGAGAAAATGACAACACCTGGCAAGGAAGAGAAAGGATGGAGGTGGGTTCTCGTTGATCTCTCTGTTTTCTCTTCCTCGATATGTTCTTATCTCTTACATTGTGAGATGGATTGTCTCCCATTATCAGTGAAAGCAAGAAAATGGAAGGACGGGACAGTTGGAGGACTCTAGAATGCCTGAGAGGAAGATTGCTTGCAGAGAGACAAGCTTCAAAGATTGCTAAAGAGGAGGCAGAACTCATGGGCAACAAGGTCTGTTTCTTCTATCCCATGAATTTGTTTTGCTTTATTTTTTCTCCTTCTGGTTCTGGGTGGATTGATTTGTCGCATGCATCACATCTGGGATACCAATATACACCCACAATGCATCAACTGTAGATCTGAAGTTTCTTTTTCATCTATTTTTAATGGTATAGTTAATAGAGCTAGAGAACAAAATCAGAGAAGAAACCAAATTAAGGAAAAAAGCCGAGATGAAGCATAAACTCTTGATGAAGAAGCTCGAATCTTTGAAAATCTCACCTGCATTAGAGGGATCAGAGAAGTCAAGTTCATCTGACACTAGTGGATTTTCTAGCACATCATCCACAAGTACTTCAGGCCACAAAGACCCTGAAGAATTTGAATCCAAGCCCCAAAGCATAATCCAAGCACTCTCACAGGATATGAAAGACGATGGCTCCGAAACAACTACATCCAATCAAAATGCGTGTATTGTTTTGGATTCCATTGAAGAGAGTACTGGCACTCAAGACACTCAAAATTCAAATTCTGAACATTACCTCAAAGACTATTCCTTGGATAAATCTAGCCATGAATCCATGGCATGTTCCCAAGATTCAAAGGCTGATGACCAAAGGTATGCAGTTCAACATGCATTGTCCTTTTCAATTAATCACTTTTATTTATGCTAATCTAATGGGGTTTCTCTAAGCTAATTTTGTTAGTATTCTGATAATCTCTTTCAGTTCTTCGAGCATCGAAGCTTCAGTGGTGGAGATGGAGACAAATGCAGGAATTGAGAGTGATAACGAGGACTATGTGGATAATTCTTTGGCATTAGTCCCAATGAGTTTGCCAGCACCTACCAAGAAAAATGAGTTGAAGATAGTTAATAGAAGTGTTATTGAAGTTCTTGATGCTCTAAGGCATGCCAGGGAGCAGATACAAACCTCAATGGAGAGCAGACACATGATTAGAGTTGGCCCATCTTGAATGCATGTTTGTATAGATAACAACATACTTAGCTGAAAGCCACATTAGGATCATAGGGTTGAATGTCTAATAAAGTTATATGATAGTGAACATCAAAGAAAGCATGTGATATGGGGAATCATCAAGGATTTGCTGTCCAGTTGATGCTGGACCTGGTGATGATGGTCATATTCTTTCCTGTTTTCATTCTGCTTTTTGAGTTTGATTAACTTTGACGGTTGAATGCGGTCACTTTTTTGTTGATTCTTGTGGCTTGCACACCTGCATGGAGATGGAGTATTGGGCTTAGGCCAAGGCTTGCTAATTTGTTTCTAGGCTTAGATTCAGTAGAGTTTCTCAATATGCAAATACATAGAATTAAGGTTTAGTGCACTCTCTGTTTCTGAACTTTATTTAATTTTGTTAGGATCATCATAATCACAAGTGCCAAACCAGAGTAACCCTTCCTTGGAA
This sequence comes from Populus alba x Populus glandulosa, assembly GCA_033617975.1. Taxonomy (NCBI): domain Eukaryota; kingdom Viridiplantae; phylum Streptophyta; class Magnoliopsida; order Malpighiales; family Salicaceae; genus Populus; species Populus alba x Populus glandulosa. Next base: position 21,929,029 of record CM066148.1, read on the forward strand.
AGTCTAAAGGCTTTTAATTTAGCCCAAGCTTCTTCTAGATGTTATCAATTCAAATCCTAACATCCATCTCATCATGATTCGACCAAAAACGAGCGTCCCCTCATGGCTGTTGAGGTTAAAGAAGCTTACACGAAGCTTTAAAATAAGATGGCAGTGGATATTGTTAAACCCCCTGCAAGCAGCCTTGAGAATCAGAATAGGAGTTCAGAGGGAGCTGAAGAAGGTTTTGTCTCTAATGTAAAACTATCCCAAAACATCAAAATGAGTTTGCTTACTGCACGCATATTCCCTGAACTTGACAGGCATTTTATCTGTTCTTGGATTGCATGCAATCCCATCACATGCATGAGTAAATCCAGATTCCAAAACAGAGCAGGTTTTTTTGGATTCAGAGTATGTGTCAGTATGGTAGCGGTTGCTTTTCAAATAATTTTTCATATTAAAATACATGATAATGATGTTTCGTTGTCCTATTAAAACAGTTTTTGAGACCTTCGCGAGCACCCGAGGAGCATGGTCTTCTCCACTTCACGAGTTCAATTCAAGCAAGCTCACCAGCTGAAGAACAGGATCCCAGTCCTTTTCTATGGGCTGAGCCTAATCTGAAACCAAACCAACCTATTAACTGCCGTTTTATTGCCCTAAATCCAATTCCTATTGGAGTATGTTGGTCAGTGTGTTAACAGTAACTTTTCAAATAACTTTTCGTGCCGAAATATATGCCAATGATATTTTTTTTGTTTTTTAAAAATTATTTTTGAGATCAGCATATCATAACAATCCAAAAAATACAAACCGTGTTAAATTTTAACAAAAATAAAAATTTAAATTTTTTAAAAACACGGTTTACAATGCGTTCCCAAACGGTCTAACTATGCTTCGGTGGAAAAATGATATAATTCATCACCGACCCTCTTTTCTCCAGAAATGTGTCCTCGTAATATGCAGACATGAGGCTACCAAACCAGGTATCTTGTTGGGAATTTGCTAGGAGTGTGTGCAATACAAGCTTGCCTATAGCAATAACTAGGTGAATCAACTTGAGTAATTTGGTTATGCCCTAAAAGCCTGGACTTCTATTGACTAATCAATGAAAAAGATGTTTTAAGTTTAGATCAAATTATAAAATCTCTTTTATAATTTGATCTAAACTTCACTTTTTATTCTGTACTTTTTATAAATTGCACTTTACTTCATAGATCAAACATAAAATAAAAACAAAATACATTGTTGGTGACGTAAATTGTTATTAAATATATAAATTATAAGATGAAAAATATAATTTGTAAAAATATAGAGAAAATAAAATTCAGATCAAACTATATAATTTTTTTTTTGTAATTATCTCTTTTAATAACCATAAGATTATGGGAGAGATTTTATAATTTACCAAATATTAAAACTTAAAAGACAAGGACTGAATATTATTTATGGCTATTTTATCTTAATTCAATATTGGCCTCGCCTTTTCATATAAAAATAAAACTAAACAAGTAATTTTATTTAGTCTACTGCAGCCCACGATGTTCATGATCCAGGAGCTACAACTCTCATTTGAGCCCCTTTTGTACAATTTTGGCCCACTTTTGCTTCTATTTTCTGTTAGAGTAATTTTATTAAGAGAGTAATTAGTGATATTTAATTAATTATTTTTTAAAATTTATTTAAAAAAGAGGAAGAAAAAAAATATAAGAAAGAAAAGGAAGTTCTAGATATAAATATTTTTATTATTATTTTTGATGAATTATTAATTTTACATTTTTTTATATCTATTTTTTAAATGAACTGTTAAAAAATAATTAATAAAATGTTGTTAGTTACCGGTTATTAATAAAAACTTAATAAATAATTTAATATATTTTTAAATAAAAAACAGAGCAGGAACCTACAGTCTCATAATCAAAACTTAAGTTTATTGGTTAAATCTGGTCTCGGGTCAATTATCTAGTTTCGGGCCGGGTCGGTCTTATAACTATTGGTCCCAATTCCAATTTTGTGCTTGCTCCATCGCAGAAACAAATTCCGTCATGGCTCCCAAAGTGAAAGGCAAAGCGACGGCATCGCAGCAGCCTCCCCCTCCAATTGAAGATCTATTCACTAACCTCAATCGACACATCGAGCGATCTGAGTTCGAGCAAGCCGTCAAAGTCGCCGATCAAGGTATTTATTCTCCTTAATTTTATTTATTTATGTATATACTTATTTTGATCTTAATTTGTGTTAATTTTTTCGCAGTTCTGTCAGTAGCTCCAAACGATGAAGACGCAATTCGATGCAAAGTAGTGGCTTTGATAAAGTGTGATAGCATTGACAAAGCTCTTTCGACTATCCACTCTGCTCAAAGGCAAAACCTTCCTTTTGATTTCTCTTACTTCAAGGTAAATCCGCTGATCATTGATAAATTATGAACAAAATAAAAATGTAAATTTTGGTAGGAACATTTACTTTCTGTTTGCTCTTTTTAATGCATCTTGAATTTACTCTGATATTTTATTCAGTAATTTTGGTGGTCTGGATATTCTTTTTTTCGTACCTTTTCTTAATGCAATTTAGGGTTTTTGATGTTCGTTGCTAAAAACACGCACATAAATCTATAGAATTGACCCTCTTCTTGCTGGCGTGTTAATAGGCATACTGCTTATACCGACAAAACAAGTTGGATGAAGCATTGGAGTCGTTGAAAGGTCTTGAGAGAACTTCGGAAACAATGTTGCTAGAATCTCAGATTCTGTTTCGTCTAGGAAAAATGGATGCTTGTGTTGATGTCTATCAGAAGCTTCAAAAATCGAAGATTGATACTTTAGAAATAAATCTTGTTGCTGGGTTGATTTTGGCTGGGAAGTCTTCTCAAGTTCAGGGAATGATGGAGGCAAATCGGATTAAAGCTTCTAGCAGTTTTGAGTTGGCATACAACACCGCTTGTTCTTTGATTGAGAGGAATAAATACACTGATGCAGAACAGCTTTTGCTGACAGCCCGAAGGTGATACACACTTCTTTGCTCTTTCTAGATATTGATTTTATGGAAATATTCAATGGCACTACAATTTCATTATTATTATTATGGCTTGCATTATTCTCTTGCATTGGTATCTATATGCTTTTTCTAAATGTCACCAAAGTGGTGGATTAATTGTTGTGTGCTGAATACTGGATGAAATGCATAAGCTTGTCGAATTTTATAGTCCTTCATGCTTGTGTTTTTTTGTCTGATATAAAACTTTTGTTTGTTCATGGCAAGGCACATGTTGAGGATGCTTGTGTCTCCATTTGTTCATGGCAAAGCACATGTTGAGGATGGATTTGTCTCCATTTTTTATTATTGAAATTTTCTATGCTGAAGTGGTCTCTTTTTGAAGCATGAATAGTAAATCTCCATGGAATTGAGGTTATGGTTTCACTGACATACACCTTTTGATATTTTGGGCAGAGTTGGTCAAGAAGCACTGATGGATGACAATTTGGCTGAGGATGATATAGAGATTGAATTGGCTCCTATAGCTGTGCAGTTGGCATATGTTCAGCAAGTAAGATAATGACATCAAGTGAATAGTTTGCCATTAACTATTTTTGTAGCAAGGCAGTTTCTTTCTTTGTTTTTTATTCCTTGAATAGTAAATAATTAAGAAAGCTTGTTTCATCAGCTCTTAGGACGTTCACCAGAGGCCATGGAAGCTTATACAGAAATCATTAATCGAAATTTGGCAGATGAATCATCCTTTGCAGTCGCTGTGAACAATCTTATTGCTTTGAAAGGTTCAAAAGATGTTTCTGATAACCTGAGAAAACTCGATCGGCTAAAAGAACAAGATGCACAGGCTTTTCAGCTTGCTCGTGGACTTGACAAACTTTCTCCAAAACAAAAGGAAGCAATATATGCAAACCGAGTGCTTTTGCTTCTCCACACAAATAAGATGGATCAGGTGTTTTGTTTGGCTTTTTGCATCCCATTTTTTTATTTATGCTGCTTTCTAGTATTATACAAGTAATGGGATCCTCTGCATGCCTGGATAATGCCTGTTTATTGCCAATATTTAACAGGCACGAGAACTTGTCGCTGCTCTGCCAGACATGTTTGCTGACAGTGTACTGCCAGTGTTGCTTCAAGCTGCGGTCTTTGTCAGAGAGAACAAGGCTGCTAAAGCTGAAGAAATACTTGGCCAGTTTGCTGAGAAGTTCCCTGACAAGTCTAGGGTCATTCTTCTTGCAAGGGCGCAAGTTGCTGCTGCTGCTGGCCATCCCCAAATTGCAGCCGACTCCCTGTCTAAGATACATGATATTCAGCACATGCCTGCTACTGTTGCTACTCTAGTTGCTCTTAAAGAGCGTGCTGGAGATGTTGATGGTGCATCCAATGTGCTTGACTCTGCAATCAAATGGTGGTCGAATGCCATGACTGAGGACGACAAGCTGAATGTTATAATGCAAGAGGCTGCTTCATTCAAGGTCAGGCATGGCAAGGAGGAAGATGCTGCCCACCTATACGAGGAGCTTGTCAGAAGCCGGGGGAGCATAGAGGCTTTGGTTGGGCTGGTGAATACAGTTGCCCGGGTGGATGTTGACAAGGCAGAAGCCTATGAGAAGAAGCTGAAACCATTGCCAGGTCTGAAGGGGATTGATGTGGATAGTTTGGAGAAGACTTCTGGAGCTAAGCACGTTGAAGGTGCGTCTGTTGTTGTTACTGGAGCACATGAGGAGGGTAAGAAGGAGAAGCCAAAGAAAAAGAGAAAGAGAAAGCCAAGGTATCCGAAAGGGTTTGATCCTGCTAATCCAGGCCCTCCTCCAGATCCAGAAAGGTGGCTCCCCAAGAGAGAGAGATCGAGTTACAGGCCCAAGAGAAAGGATAAGAGGGCAGCTCAGGTGAGAGGTTCTCAGGGAGCTGTAGTGAGAGAAAAACATGAAGCTGGTGCTACCTCTACTAGTTCCAACACATCAAATTCAAAATCAAGCCAAGCTACCACTTCCAAAGTAGCTGCAGAACACTCCAAGCCATCATCAAAGTCATCAAGAAAGAAGTCAAGGAATTAACTGGGAAAGAACCACTTGATCCTCCTCCCATAGCCCACCAGGGTGGCCAGAGAAAGCAGGAAGGAACTGTAGCCTTTTGGTTAGGAGAGTTTCCGATCGTTTCTCATCATTGTTTTAGCCATCTTCACTTGAATTAAGATTTTGGTTATTTATATTTGGCCTTTGTTCTTTGCCGGATTCAATTTGAAGTAGTTGAAACATTGAGGAATTTTTTTATACTCTGGATTCAATCTGAAATTTAGAAAGTTGAGAAATTTTGGTGTGCCTTTTCTTTTTGTTTTGTTTTTTTTTTTCCTAGCACTTTTTTTTTTTTTGGTGAAATGGTATGGTTGCATTGATTCTTGTTTCAGCTGCTGTTATTTTGTAATGAGGGGATTTTTATTTGATCAATTTCTAATGGAAAGAGGGCTCAACATAGACCTCGGCTCCTAGTTCACCTGGAATTCAATATATCCTCAAAAAAAAAAAAAAAATGAATGTTCTATGGTTTTAGAACTTATTCCCCGGATTATCAGTGCAGCTTTTGGTAAAATAATGGGGGCATTTACAAGAGTTAGTGTACTTCGTACTTAATCTGAGCCAGTCCAAGAGCCCCTCATTCTAAACATTGCGAAGCAACCGCCCAACAATAGCGATAGTTATCACAATCTGCTGAAGAATATAAAAACCTATTTACAAATCAAATAATTTGTATTGTTCTCAGTTGGTTTGTGACATGCTGATGGAGCAAACAGAAACTCCTGTCTCCTTCCAAAATGCATTTGATTTTCCTACACGGTGCATATTCCAGCCCGGAACAGGTAGGATCCTTACGGTAGATAATACGCACAGATTCGATTAACAGTTCTTTAGTCTCTACTCTAGCCGAAGGACTGACAGTTGCATGCAAGAGCTCTTGCCTTGCCTGAGAACAATATCAAGTTAAGGCCGATTGCTCCGGGAGAATACATGCATGTACTAGGCAAATGAGAATTCACCATTCTGTTAATCAAATGGAGAGATTACCAATCACTTTAAAACATCTTATGAAAGAAAAACTATCTTCTGGGGCTATTAAGATTGATTTGCATGCTCTAACAAATGATAATAGATTGAGGTTGAGGGGTAGAATTGTAGAGACATTGGAAAATCTGAAGGCAAATTCCTGGACCAATTGCAAATGCCTTCTGTAGCCTGGACCTCCAAACCAACTCCAACTGAGGTTTTCAAATCAGAAAATTAGAGTATTAGCTCTTTAGACCATAAGGCCGGACTGGGGAGGGACTAATGCACTCAAGTTTGGCCAAGGTGACCGCTTTTGGTGGTCCATTATGCCTATCTTTACACGATCGAAACTCAAAAGCAGGGGTCATTGTGCGCTTGGGCTGCTACTAAACTAGAAGGATCGGGACTGTTCACCTGTCCTGGATTCGCAGGCATAATTTAGCAGCTCTATATCATATAGATTCGCCCGAATTATTGCAGAAGGCATGACACGAGGTAAGTACAGTACAGAATATAAGATTTTCTTATGAAAAGTCAGCATAACTGGCCATATTAGACCAATTTGACAGCATTAATTTTTTCCCATCTCAAGGATTGTTTAACAGGTTCCATGTATTTCACATGTGCATTTCGTAGGTATTTTTTTTTCCCTAGATCAAGCATCACGTTATAAAAAAATCAAGCCTGGTTTGCCTGTAATGTATTCGAGCACTATTGCTAACTCAAAAGGTGAGTGGAAACAAGAAGCTGTGGGCATATAATGACATTCCGAAGAGGAGGAGGATTTAATAGCAGCACGAGTGTTCAACAGTCTTGGCAATTTACCATTCTAATCTACGTGCCTCAGAAGAGGGAAAATATACAAGCTTCAATAATTCTACTTCTGTTCATACAACCAGAGCGCTATTTGGTCGTCTCCTTACAGCCACCTCGCCAAAAGTCAATGCTAAAATTTACGTTAACCTTTTTCGGCACTCTTTTAAAGAACCAGACATGTGAATCAATGATTATGTTGTGATGAAGAGGTGACATCTTGTGAATCCTTGTCACAAAATCATTGAGAACTACGACCCCATCCATGAAACCAATTGTTGCTCTACTTGATCCCAGTCATGAACTTTTGTGACCAGGGGGTTCTGATTAACCGAATCTGTCTTGCACCATGGATAAGAGTTCTCATAGTCAAAAAGTAGGACCCTGATCCCAACTTCAGCACACTCAATGGCATATCTTGGGTTATCATCAATCAGAACCTTTGCACCTAAGGACCTGCCAATTAAGATCAGGAGCAAGACATTTAAACTCTATCCATAGGACTTTGCATACAAGGTCACTAAATCAATGGTGCTGGCAAAGCCAAGCTCAGAATACTTGTACTTCCAAGTTTTAACAATGATACATGGTGCACTTCCCTATTCAATTCCAATCACTAGGATTTTAAGAGACGAGTTAAAACGTTAGAAGATTAGCACAGTTAAGCGGCCTGAGAGCATTCAACATACTGCAAAGTGGTTAAATGAACATACCTGCATATTGCTGACTTTGATTTAGACTCTCCATCAAGAGCAAAGTGGTTTCCAAAGTGAATCTCATGAAAGACTCCTGGATAGTACTTCTCTAGCCACTTGACTGTGTGATCCTTGATGACATTCTGCCGAGACCTATTTGTACATTCATTAATAGAACCCAGTTATTTCAAATGTTTGTCTCTCTATACATGATAACATGAAATGCCAGGAACACATACGTCACAACTGATAGTTTACAAAGTCTTGACAACTTATGAAGCGCCTTCTGAGCACCTGGGATTGGGTAGATACCAGTCTTGAAATATGGTGTCTTGAAGAATTCATGGACACGAAAATCAGCTGCAACAATAAGAAAGTCAACATTGCGAAGCTATTCTAATTATAAAAGAATTAAAATAATTACAGCAGGATAAATAATCTATAACTAAAAACAAAAATCAGAGGGCAAAATATCCTCTCTTTAATTGGATAATTGATCAGAATACAAACAAGGACATTCAAAAGTAGCAAGCAGTCTCCTTCATTTATAGTTCACAATTATGAAAAATTCAAACTGGACACATACAATGATAGTTATAGACATCTGCGAGCTAGAAACAGCACATTATTTAACTTCTCTAAACTGTATTTGGAAATGTTAACAGGAGTTCTGGTCTACTGTACAGGAACGCAAACAGGATTCTCATATTTCTTTCAGATACACAGCTAGTTAGAGATCCCTGCATATCAAATGCAAATCCAAAAGGATCCCTGCAATTCTTTTATGAAATTTTACTTGGTTTTAAAAATGAGCTCCCAACTGCTAACGAAGCTCGTCTGGTATGGAGCATAACACTCAAAAGACCTATAATGAACAAATTTAATAGGTCACAATTGCAAGACCACAGTGCACTCTGAATTTTATTTGAAATTTTTCTCAAATACTGTTGAGAATTGAACACTTTTGACAGGCCACATCCTCGATACATAAAAATAACCTGCCTTATGAAACAAGGAATACAATAACAATACCTTCATCACGAGAGCAGTTCCATATCTATTAAAAACAAAAAAAAAGGGGGCATCAGAATACATGTTGAAGTAAAGCATTTCTTTTCCTAGAAGCAGAAACCATAATTTAAGGAACAAGAAAGAGAAAGTCATTTGTTAGCAAGGGTATAAGAACACTATAAACTGTATAGACTTTAATGTAAGAGATAGCAGTTGTAATACCTTGACATGAACCCCAATATTCAACATGATGAATGAGGGTATCTTAACGTGGGTAAATTCAAGTTCTCAGGTGCCACAGCCCACAAGAAGAATTGGCCATGAAAATATCCAACTTAATAATTAAATTATTTGTAAACGATAACTAAATTGAACTCTGTATGCATTCTTTCATTCATTCCACACTAAAGAAATGGAAAAAAATATCACATTACTGATTTGCTTGATGCACCAATCCATATCTTGCACAATATCTGTGATAATCTAACCTAACAGCTGTAACAATACGCTACAGTCAATTAGGCATGCTTCAGGTCAGCTACATGCATGGACCCAAAGTCTCACGATGCAGGTGATACACAGTCTAAGTCCGACCCTGAGATTCACAAAACTGCATTCTTGTTATTCCAGACAAAGGCCTCTCTGGTTTTTGCTACTCCTGAATTTCAAGCTTAGTTCTAATTGTCTTCCTCCAGGAGAAAATATGGTCCCCAAACCCCGCTCAGTAATAAAATTGTAAACTGAAAAAGTTTGCAGCCTCTATTCTCTAACGCAGCTAGCTCATCCATTCTAACCTCAGAAACCACAGAACATACTATATTAATATGCCAGTACTAAATGTGAAAGTAAAAAAGTGATAGTGAATGGAATACCCTGAAGAACTCATAGACATGATACTCTGATACTGAGTGATTCAAAGAGTAGCGATCAGCAATAAATCTGTTCAAAGCTGACACAAAGTTCCCCAGAACTGTTCAATACAAGCAGGAAAAAAAAGATACATCAGAAAGAAAGCAAGTAAACGAACGCCGAAGCAAACATAGAATCAGTAGCTGAATGGTTGCAAATAAAAAACTTCTAGAAGTCAGCAACATAACCAGGAAAAAGGCATCATAACCACATTATCATTCAATATCAACCCATTAACATCATATAATATATATTTGCCAAGTCAAATATTGCATTGGCAAAAATATTACAAATCGTCAAGTACCCATATTGCGGCAGGCTTAAAGTTCTGACTTTGCACCTTCATTAGGTAGCATTTTGCAGCTCAATAAAACAAATATTGAAACAACCGTTAATTAATCAAACAAAAGACCAAGAATTTAACACACCCATATAAAAGAGCAAAAACAATGAAAGCATAACAAAGGGAATAGACCAATACCCTCATCAACATCGACGGCAACAACAATTTTTTCAGTTAGAGGAAAGTCAGGGAATCTGGGAAGCTTCCCGCATAAGCCATGATCGTTAACAAATCTACCATTAATACTAGTACTCCTATCTTCCAATCTAGCCTCAAAATCGCGCACCAACTGCTTGTTTGGTGCAAATGCGCGTGCTTTCTGATCACGCGAAGAATCAGAGCAACACCCCTTTAACATCAAAGCGCCACCACCTCTATTGATCCTAAAACCAGGGCTACCGGAATTATCAAACGAAACATTAACATTCCTAAAAAGCAATGAAGATCGAGGCTTTGTTGGTGATTGAGGAGGTAAACTATGAAACCCTTTAAGGAATGGATCATTACGGGCTAAAGAAGCCATGATTAGAGCTCTTGTATTGGTGGTGAAAAAACGCAAAGTTGCTTGCTTTTTTAACATAACGATTGCTTCTCAAATATCACCATTAACCCACATAAACAAAATGCTCAAAGCTGGTATCTATCCAACTAAATCAACAAATACTAATTGCTTTCAAAACCCAATTGACGTATATTAAAGAAACAAAGATTGGATAATGAAAAGATCAGAAAGAGTAAAAGTTGAAGAGAATATCCTCTAAAATAACAATTTTTTAACAAGAAGAAACCCCAATACGATTTTTTGACGGGAAGTTTTTTTTTATTCGAAAATAATCGGGAGTCATGGATAACTTTAAAAACTGGATCAAGAAAAGAATTTTTCTCAAAAAATACAGCTGTGAATCTTGCAGTGTTGGAGATTTTTTCTCTCTCTTTTTAAAACAAAAATATGAAAAATGAATGAGGAGAGATTAGTGCAAAACGCAGAAAGGTCGGTGGACTGTTGTGGTCGCCGCTGAGTGACCCTTTTTGCTGTTTTCTTTCCGTCTGTCTCTCATTTATATATGGAAGAAAACGCTACTCTATTTTTGTTGCAGTTAATTATAGGTTAAAGAGAATTTTGTGCCCTAACTTCGTTTTTATTATCTTTTTTCTTCAGCGTTATTAACTTGCAAAATCTCTGTCCCCCGATTTCCCTTCTCTTTGTTTGTGATGGATGGAAATGATTGTAATGATTACACAATGTTCTTGAGAGCTGACAGTCCCACTTACTTTTGCTTTCCCGCAACAACTTGCTGATTGTTTTAGTAAATTAAAGTTTCTTTTTCAATCGGTGATAAATATGTTGGAAAAATTGTTATTAATATAGGTAATGAATATATTATTTTATACAAACACGGAGCCATGTGGTAGCTTTATTTTCCTTCTTTTCTCTAACAAATCACCCTAACAACTCACCGTGAAATAGAATGGTCAATTTAAAAAAAAAATCAATTTCATTCTTGAAAGTTTTTTTTTTATAATTGAGTTCTTTTAAGCCTAAATTACCATTCTAATACATTTGTTTTTAGTCTTTTTTTTTTTTTTAGAGGAGAGAGGCTCGTTAAATTCCAACATAAAAAAAATATTCATCTTTTTTTTATCATTAAGGTATAAAAATGATCGATTTTTATATTTATGGCTTTCATTTCTTAAGGATAGTTTGGCTTACATGTTTTTTTTCCTTCTATTTGCTAAAGGAGGTAGGATATTACAGCAAAAATAATTTTAGCTTGGGGTTGATTTTGGTTTTTCAAGTCACCACATTTTACTTTTTAAAAATATAGTGTTTAATACAAAAAACAATATCATACATTTCTTGGTCATATAATCAAATAAAAAATAATCTTTGAGATCAAAACTTATTCAATCCAATAACGTGTATGATTTTTATTGCGAGTTTATTTTATTGACTCAAGTTCACTTTTTTAATCAAATACTTTTTATTAATTTTATCCTTCAATATTGATATAATTCGGAATTGAACTTTTTAAGTTTTTTGTTTTTATTATCCTCTTGATTTTAATAAGTTAGTCCAGGTTAACTAAAATAGATAAAATGTTTTTCCATTTCAATATTTGATCAAAATATCGTTCAATTCATGGTTGAAATCTTTTTTTTTTTATCTAAAGACATGTCACCGTTACTTGAATATTTTTTCTGTGCTTAAATTGTTTTACTATAACCCGTGGCATAGCATAGGCAAATGGCGTGGTATTATAATGTTCTTCATTTCTCTTTGTTGTAATTTTCAATATTTTTAGGTTCTAATGCTGTAAAGAGAGTATGGTATGATTTCTAAGTTCCTAGATCTTAATCGGTAATGTAATATTTTCAAGGTGATGTTTTTTTTTTTGTTGTTGATAGTTTTGGATTTTTTTTAATAAAAAATATGGGTTTTTTTAAACTAAAAAATAGTTGGTATTTATTTGTAATAAAATATGGGTAATTAAGGGTTAAAATAACATGAATTAATTCTATTAATTAACAGAATTAATTCCCACAACAGGTCCGTTATATCAACAGGGATGAAGGGGCTATTTAGAAGCACTGAAAAGTCAACAAGCCTTCTTCTATAAACTGTCCTCCAATCAATCCTTTGTTCATGCCCGTTGTCGTCTTTCATGTATATTCATGTTCCTGTAATTCTGCAATTTTATTGATTGATTAAGTTTATATTCATGCTAAAAGTCTTGAACACGTTGAAAACTAGGTAATTGCATTGACTAAAATGTATTCTAGCGAAAAAAACTGACGGGGTAAACATGCTATTATTCATGTCGATTTTAAACATTTTTAGAGATACTATACAAATTGTTTGAAGATAATGAAAATATAATATACATGATTGGTATTAAAATGAAAATAATAATAATAAAAGACATTTTATATTTTAAATACAAAACTAAGAGCACGAAGATGTATGAATGCATTATTCCTTGATGTTTAGTTTAAAACTAGACCCCTGATCCCCGTTATGCTGGGTTAGATCATTTGTTTTTCTATTAATTAATTAAAATTTTAAAAATTAAAATTAAAAAACATAGGGATCAAATCTTAAGAAAAAAACAAACAAAGGACTAATGTGAAAATTTAAAAGGTGTGGTGTGGAAATCAAGGAAGAGATAGCGAAAAAAGCAAAAAATAAAAGTGAATTGGCTCCAAATTAGAGGTAATTAGTTTGCACAGCTACCTAATGATGAAAGTGTAATGCATGATGATTTGAAAAACACCAAGGAACATTGTTTTTCGTTATCACAGGCGTCGTCTAAATATAGCAAGGCAACTTACTCGTTGGCATGTGTAATACGCGTGCCAGTCATTTTTTTTTTTTTAGCTATGCATGTCATTTTTTTAATAATGTTAGCATACTGTATGAAAATATATAAAGATAATGAAAATATAATATACATGGTTGATACAAAATAAAAAAAATATTAATAATAAAAAGACCTTTTAAGTTTAAAATAAAAAACAAAGAATATGGAGATGTATGAAAGCATTGATGCTCAATGTTTAGTTTTAAAATAGCTGTGGATCCCTACATGGCAAGAATCATTTATATTTTTAGCATAAAAAATGATTCTTAAGTGTCACAAACATGTTTTAAATAAGGAAAATAAATGTACTCGGATCATAAACTTGATTTGGTTAAATAAGTTGATTTATTTTAATTAGACGATAAAAAAATAAAAAAATAAAAATCAATAACAAATAGACTAAACTAAATAAAAAAAATGACCATAATAACTCGAGGAAAAAATAATTTTCAAAATATGACAACTATGTAGCTCAATTTCTAGCTCATTAGATATAGAAGGGTAAAATGTAATAAAAAAAAAAACCTAAAAAATCAACCTGAGTTAGCATAACAAGCTTGTAACCCCAATATTAAGACTGATTCAACTCGGATTATCCTACCAAACTTGTAATTCAGGTCATGAGATCGAGATAACTTGATAAAAATAAAATTAAAGAACATCACAAAGCCCATTTTAAAAAAAAAAAACGTCAACCCTCGTTAACTTTTCAAATTCGTGATCCAAATTATTAGACATGAAGCACCATATCTAGAAAAATCATTAAACTCAATTCTCAGCTAATCAACTATTGAATGATAAGATAGAAAAATAAATCTAGTTATATAAAATAAAACACAATTAGCAATTAAAACAAAGGAGATCAAAATTGGAACACAAAAAATATTTTTTTTTATTAAATGGTAAAATTAGAAACAAAAACCAGTTTACTAAAATGATAAAAAAAATCAAATGAATAAGGATAAAAAATGAAATAAAAAGCATAAATAATTTTTTTTACTGAAAGGTGAAATTAAAGAGAAACATAAAACTAACAAAAAGATGAAAAAATAATAATTAAAAGAATGAGAATTAAATTAAAAAAACTATATATTCCAAATTATGAATAAATGATGAGATTGAAAACAGATTAAAGTTTTACACAAGGATAAAAACATAATTCAAAATAATAAGGATCAAAATGGAAATCCATATAAATCATAGGACAACCCTGAAATTTAGCATGAACAACATCAATTTCAAGGGAATGAGAGAGAGAGAGAGAGAGAAGTTTCACCGGCGACAAACTGTGTCACTAACAACCACACGCGTCACCCTATATAAAAGAGGACACAATAATATTTTCAATGACACGAGGAAATGGAGATTTTGGCATTCACAATTAGAAAAGATAAAGGACTAGAGTAGAAAAGGTGTTATGAATAAGTGATGGTTTAAAAGTTCTTACAAAAAGTTTAATTTAGTTCTCAAATCTTACAAATTATATATATTAGTTCCCTTTATATATTTGCAATTTAATTTTGATATAAAAAAAATATTTTTGTTATTTTTTAGTTTTTTGTTTGAGAGAGGAGATAAAGAGATCGACATATTCCAATGGTGGAGTTAACACAAATTTTATTCATTAAAATGGTCGATCTTGGTGTCAATAAATTTCATTTGGTGAAGGGGAGTTGCGCTTGGATGTTTTTTTACCTTAAAATTGCCTAAAAAACTTGATCTAAACTTTGAAAGATTTTTTTATTTTAGGTTGTTTTGGGTTTTTGTGTGCTTTTTAAAGGCAATTTATGGTTTTGTTAAGGTGCTTAAGCTTTTTCTATGTGTTTTGGGTAAAAATTAGGTTGAAAAATAATTTTTTTTATAAAAAAAAATGACATTTTATTTTTGGCTATTATAGTGGTTGGAATTTAGAGAAATCAAAGGATATTTAACATGGAATATTTATATATATATATATATACAAATATATATCTCCAATTCCATTATTTAAAAATTAAGGCTCTTGCATGATTCATTTCTAAATTGTCAGGCTATAACCTGGCTTGCTAAGCCCTGCAGCTTCTAGACCTCTCTTTCCCTTTCTTTTTTTCTATGTAATTTTACATTTTTTAAAAGAAATATGTTTTTTTTATATGTGTTTTTAAAATAGTTTTTAATTTATATTTAAATTAATATTTGATTTTTTTTATATTTAGCCTTTTTTAAAATAGTGGGTTTTTTTTTATAATTCTGTATTTATGTTTTATATAATTGAATTTTATTTTTAAAAGATAAAAATTATGAGATTTTTTTTCCCTTGATATATATAAGTAAATCAAAATTATTAAAATCACTAAAAAAATTAATTTGATATTTTTTTAAGTCAAATATTTTTTTAAAATATAGCATAACACAGTTCAAAATAAAAAAGAAAAGAAAAGAAAAGTGAGTGCTATGAATCATGATAATTCAAAATATTCTTTTTTTTTTTAAGAAAATAAAAGACACTATTTTAGCAATCCACGAAATTTACCGGCTGCATCATGTTGTCAGACTTTATAAATTACAGTAAGAGGTGAACCAAATGTCTTGACTTCTTACCTGGCGAGGGAGATCGATAACATGATCATCTTTATCAGATGTGCCGCCGCCACCAACCATCCTACCGTTTTCACCTAAATGAAATTACAACCACCACCTTTTTGCCTCCATTTATTTATTTATTTTATCATGTCTGTCAACTTGAGGGTGCACATAGCTACAACAAAATCAAACTGACGTGTCATTGTTTACAATATATCAAAAAGATTTTTCAACATTTCATTTTCATTACACATTTACACTAATTATTCTCACGATGGATTCAGCAAGATATTTTACAATATTCTTCTTGTATATTTTTTAAAAATATGGATATATACTTCAAAAAGACCTTTGCACCGAATAAGCAATAATCCAATGTGTAGGGAATAAAAAAAAAATCAATCTTGGACACGTGGAATATAAACAGGATATGTTTGGTGTTAATTTTGAAGTTTCTAATAAATAATATTTGGAATTAAATTTTATGAGAAAACGACAACATTCAACTAGATAAATCTTACAGCGGATTTTGCTGTAATGAGCTCGGGCTTAGATAAGATGGGCCACGTAACTTGGGCTTAGATACGATGGGCCATGACACTTGGGCTTATTCTTCGAGGCTCTGATTATTTAGGCCTAATACTTTAGGCCACGTCGAACCACTGTCAATAATGGCATCAATAATGCCTTCTTAAATAAATAACTAGTGTTTCCAAATATCCATCCTTTCTTGTTAACTGGATGACAATTATTTTTTAAGAAAAAAACAAGAAATACTTTAAATTAACATCTTGAGTTATTGGCGCATATAATACATTTATTTTCCATTTTTAATTTAACTAGGATTGCAATAATATATATATATATATATATATATATATATATAAATAAGCTAATATATAAAGTACTAGTTTGTACGTTAGTTTTATGCTGTTAAATATAAAAATTTATCCAAATCTAATAAAATTCCTTGATATTGCTATAAACTTGAAAAAATAGTTGCTTATTTTTTTTATTAAGATAATTTTTTTTAACACATGTTTTTGTTTATCCTAGTGAACTCATGGTTTTTAATTAGAGTCATTATTTATATTAAAAAATAATTTATGATTGTTACAGTAAGTTAACAAAAAAAATATTAAAATAGTATTTTTATATTGCATGTATTATTGAAAGTTAAAAGGATCATAAATGTTATAAAATCATGTTCAAAATATATTTTTAAAATTTAATAATAAAAAATAATTTGGATTGAACTTTCATGAACAAATTATTATTGGTATTATTGTTTTCATATCATATACATAATAATTGAAACAAAAATTATTAAAATTTAAATAATTATTCATAATGGTATTTTAAAACTATATCAAAACTAAATAATAAATGAATTTGGTCAAGATTTTTTGAGCTGCAAAAAAATTACAATAAAAAAAAAAAACAAAAAAGAACATATAAAAAGTCAAGCTTAACACCTAGCTCGCCAATAGCAGGCTAGCTGTGCATAGGCCCGAATGCCAAGCCGGTGCTTGTGGTCTTGTTTTGTTTTTTTTTTTAATTGAAAAGACGAATGATATGTTATTTGTCCCTTATTATGTTTTATAAAAATTAAAATAACAGATGATATGCTATTTGTGTTTATATACATGTGCCAATCAACTGAGCCGAAACATAAATTTATCTTCAAAATGATTAAATAAATATATAAACCTGTTTTGTTATTCATACAAACAATAAAAATACTATAATTAACCCAAATTCTTTTGAAGTATTTATATAATATTAAAAGTCCGATTAGAAATTAAGTCTTCACTGTAAAATAGACCAAGTATGGTTGCTGACAAGAAAAACAACACTAACCTTATATTCTACACCATGAAGTACAAATTCATAATTTAAGATTCTATATGATTTTTATTTAAGTAAATGACTCCTTTAGAAGGAAAACAAAATTTACAAGTGTTATACTATAATGGCAACTTTGATAGTAGAAAAATATCTTATTTTTATAATATATAGAAATGTAAATATTAATACATTAGATCCAATTTTTTATATTTTTTTTAAGTTTTAAAAGAGTTGAAATTATGGGTTTTAACAAATAATAAAAATTTAAAATAATTTTGAAAAACACTTTATTATATCTTTACTTTTATATTTTATTATGTTTGTTTTTACCATAGAATTAAATTAACTATATTTGTAATAAAAATAACAAGATAGTTTGTTTTTTAAGTTACAACGATTGTTTATATACGCTGATAAGAAAAAATGAAGCTTATTTAAAAAACAAAACCAGGTATAATTCTTTTTATAACAATCGAGATATAAATAATATTATTTTAAAGTAGAGATAATGTTTGAGGAGTTTCTGTAAAAGATATAGAATTGGTATAATTATTTATAAAATGTTTTTTTTATATTCAAAAAGTATTTTAAATTTTTTTTATATTTTTTACTTTAAAATATATTTTTTATGATTTTGCATTGATATGATGATGTTAAAAATTAATTTTTTAAAATAAAAAAATATTATTTTAATATATTATTAAATAAAAAATAATTTAAAAAATAATTACTACCAGAAACCAATCACTATTTTAATTACTAAACCACTCGGCGGTAAATTAGTAAAAAGTGTGTGTATATATATCATACACGTGTTTTATCATTTTTTTTTTAAATTTATAGATGATAGGTTAATAATAACAAGAAAAGAAAAAAAAATAATTTAATTAAAAAACAGCATATAAATCACACGATGTCGTTTCATTTGAAAGAACGAAATACATATGGGCAATCGCCAGGGGGGAAAAAAACAAAGTTCTCATCGTTTCTTGTTGGAAAGGTCAGGTCCCTCTATTTATATCAAAACCAAAAACTAATCCGTTCTCCATCTATAAAGAATAATAACAAAACAAAAACCCCTTGCTACTTCTTCTCTAGTCTTGGCTTGGCTTCGGTGCCTCTTTAGGTTTAAGACTTGAATCGATCGGTTCTTTAATTAATGGCTCCGGCAGCAGTTGACGATGATGAGATATTGAAGGACGAGAAGAATCCTCCTCCTCTCGACGAAGACGACATTGCTCTCCTCAAAACTTATGTATGTTCTATTTACTTTTTTATTTTTCTTAATAATTCAGCTCTGAATATGGGTTAATTAATTAATTAATGCAGGGCTTGGGTCCATACTCGAACAGTATCAAGAAAGAAGAGAAGGAAATTAAGGATTTAGCTAAGAAGATTAATGATCTTCGAGGTAATAATCTTCAATCTCCCTTCGCTTCTGTGATTTAAATACCTATTTTAAGCTGTCTTTTTAGTAAAAAAATTTTTTGGATCTGAGTCTAGGCTGCCAGTGATTGAAAGTTTCAAATTTCATATCTCTTGTAGGTTAAGAATCAGTTTTTGATACCATAGGAGCCTTGGAATTACCCAAAATAATAATTAAGAGAGAGAGAGAGAGAGATGGGTGTTCTTTCAATAGATGTTTTAACGCAATGTTTTTGAAGTTTTCCCCAAAATAGGCAGTTTAGTTATGTGAACATGATCTTACATAGGGGCTAAGTGTTAGGAGGGTTGTTAATTGAAAATGTGCTCCTGAGCAGGTGTTATTGCTTTTTTCCATGTGTTTTGTTTCTATCATCGAACTCTTTGTTGAGCAACTTCTTCTGTAATTACCTTGCGCTTTATCATTTCTAGGTGTTTCGGATTTCTTTGTTTGTAAGCCTGGGACATAAACTTGTTCTAAAAGGTTGCTTGTTTGATCCATAGGCATTAAAGAATCTGACACTGGTTTGGCTGCACCAAGCCAGTGGGACCTTGTGTCTGATAAGCAGATGATGCAAGAAGAACAACCACTACAGGTTTGATTTCAGGATTTTTTTTATTCTTTTGGTTCAATTAAAAGCAAAACATCACTTGTGATATACTTTTGAATATTGAGGAATGGGTTAAGACAGATTTGTTTTCTTTATCAGGTTGCAAGGTGCACGAAGATTATTAATCCTAATACCGAGGATGCAAAGTATGTTATAAATGTGAAGCAAATTGCCAAGGTGTGTTTCTTTATAATGTAGTCTTAAACCATTTTCTTCAGCCTCCTTATTTTTCACCTTCATGCTTGTTACATTAACGTCGGCGCAAATGATGTGCCTCAACTGCTGACATTTTGTCTTGGCTACTTATTTTTAAAAATTGATGTATGAAATTGAGCATTGGTAATTGTGCTAATGTGCTTGTTACTCTTAACCGACACATGCTGCTAATATGTTTTGTGGACCATTATAATTTTTGAGGAATAAATAATTTTTCATTGATTAAATAAACTTATAGGGAAATAAATCCCTACTACAAACTTGTATAGAAGTACAAACTAACAGAAAAAGATCAGAAGATTCAGAACATCCATTGTCTATAAATATATTTGAATTTTGGATTCAGTAGAGCCTCTTCCAAAATCCTAGAGTTAGGCAACTGGACTTCACCATGTGATAAACCCAGTAAGAAAATCTTGCCAGGAGATACTCCACTATCACCATGCATTCTCAGATTTTGTTGCATGCAAATACCATAGGTAAAAGCTTCCAAGCTATTTTTCCAAGAATAGCCTAAAATGTTCTCCTTTGCAGGTTTCCTTAGCCTGATCAAACTCTAATTGCTATCCTCCAACAGCCTTAGAATAACCACAAATCTGTAGAGCTATTTGCCATATCTCAGTGGAATAAGGTTGGGAAAAAATAAATGATCTCTATCTTCATCAGCAGATCCACAGAGCAAACAATCAGCATCAATGCCTCTTCCCATAAGAACTTGCGTAAACCTTCTGGAGAGTGTATTATATACTGCAAGCCATACAATAAAACTATCTCTAGGAATGTTTGGGGAACCCCAGACCAGCTTATGCCACTCAATTTGAGCATCTTTTCTCCTAAGATGGTCCCAACCACTTCTAGGAGAAAGATTTCCATCTGGGGTGAGCTCCCAAACTGCCCTGTTCCAATTTAGTGTATCAGGAATCGTAGTGCCACATATAGCTCCCTGAATCTCCACCAGTTCATCTGATCTAGCACTAGGCCAAAACCATTTCCCGTTTTTAATAACATCAGCCAACCTAGCATGAAGAGATAGACCTGTTACTTCGATGTTTTTTTCACCATAACCTCTTTTTTTATGAACCATTCTAACATTGTACTGGCTTTGTAATTTTAGTTTGTGGTTGGGCTTGGTGACAAAGTCTCCCCTACAGATATAGAAGAAGGCATGCGAGTGGGGTAAGTCTCCCTCTTTGACCTCTTATAAGATTCTTTCTATTTTTATATTTGAGTGTGTGTGTTCAATTTTATGGGATATAGATATGGTTATAACAATCTTACTGCCATTGCAGTGTTGATCGCAACAAGTATCAGATTCAGATTCCGTTGCCTCCTAAGATTGATCCAAGTGTTACGATGATGACTGTGGAAGAAAAGCCTGATGTTACGTATAACGATGTTGGTGGATGTAAGGAGCAGATAGAAAAGATGCGAGAAGTGCGTATACTATTTATGATATTTATCTTCGTTCATTCGTACACATTATATTATATGCATATACACAATTTTTTTTTTCTCTAAGATGTCTTAAATTATATTGCCTTATTTTTAGGTTGTTGAGCTTCCCATGCTTCACCCAGAGAAATTTGTAAAGCTTGGAATTGATCCTCCTAAGGGTGTTTTGTGCTATGGTCCTCCTGGAACAGGCAAAACTCTCTTGGCTAGAGCAGTGGCCAACAGAACTGATGCATGTTTCATTCGTGTTATTGGGAGTGAACTTGTCCAGAAATATGTTGGCGAGGGGGCACGAATGGTTCGGGAGCTTTTTCAGGTCAAACATTGCCTATTGAATTTGTAATTATTTAATAGAACTTATCTGTTACTCATGTGTGACTAGCATTTGATTCGCTACAGATGGCACGGTCAAAAAAAGCTTGCATCGTCTTTTTTGATGAAGTTGATGCTATAGGTGGTGCACGTTTTGATGATGGTGTCGGTGGAGATAATGAGGTTCAGCGTACCATGCTTGAAATTGTCAATCAGCTTGATGGTTTTGATGCTCGAGGAAACATCAAAGTGTTGATGGCGACAAACAGGTAAATTGGCTGCCTAACTGGTATGTATATAAATTTGCTTGTTTCTACTGCCATCCCCAAGTAAGAAATATTTGTTTCAAGTTGACTCTCTTTCCACGTCCTGATGCTTCTGTATTTTGTTGGCTTGCAATTCGCTAGCAAATGTACTAGTTCACGGTTTCTAGCAAATGTACTAGTTCACAGTTTGTGTTTCACTTGTACCTTTGTTCTTTTTTTTTCAGACCTGATACGCTGGACCCAGCTCTGTTACGTCCAGGAAGATTAGACCGTAAGGTTGAGTTTGGGCTGCCTGATATGGAGAGCAGGACTCAGATTTTCAAGATCCACACACGAACTATGAACTGTGAAAGGGATATTCGTTTTGAGCTGCTTGCACGCCTTTGTCCAAATTCAACTGGTATGGATACTTCACTGAACTCATTTTACACACTATGGCCCTCTATATGAACCTCTCAACTATCCACTGAAAAGAAAAGGGGAAACAAATCAATGTCTTTCAGGCATGGTATTAAGATCTAAGTCATAAAGATGGAGCTGTCTTTTCTTTACCTAGGGAGTGAAACCCGTGCCCATTGCTTGTAGAAGCAACCAAAAATGGTCACATAGGCTGTGAATGTGTCGGGGAAAGTCGAGTTACGTTAAGGTTAGAAATACGGTTCACATTATTCAACTTGTACAATTGTGCGAGCTCCAAGAACCCCTGTTCTTATTTTGCAATTATTGGAGAGCATCATACAACCCCAGCAGTTTGTATTTGCCTGTCCACAACTTTTGATGTATCACCATTCATTTTATTATAATTTTTTATGTTGGATTGTTCCGCAGGAGCTGACATTAGGAGTGTCTGCACTGAGGCTGGGATGTATGCCATTAGAGCACGCAGGAAGACAGTGACTGAGAAAGACTTCCTTGATGCAGTCAACAAGGTCATCAAGGGCTATCAGAAGTTTAGCGCAACGCCCAAGTACATGGTCTACAATTGAGGGGGATGCTGTGTTTAGGAACTTTCGAGTGTTTCTCATGTTGGAACGGTGCTGATTTAATTTCAATTTATATTGGTCCTACCATTTTCACCCTGTCTTTCGCATTTCTTGAGTTTAGCTCCATTGGGGGAAAAAGAAACACTATGTCATTTGTCTGGTACCCTTTTAAGTTTTAAGTTCAAGAGCTGGGTGTTCCAAATTTGGTGAAATTGGGCTTTGTTGCTTCGATGTTTAATTGAGAATCAAAAGACTCTTTTATCTCTAACTTGAGTTGCGTGCGACCAGGTAGATGGGCTGCGATTGTTTCTGCTAGCTTTTGTGTTTGTGGTGAAAAAAAATAGAAAGGTGTTTGCTAAGAAATTAAATTGTGTTTAATGCTGCAGGTTTTATTAAAAAATTAAGTTTAAAATGTAGTTTTTAAGAAATAATTTTAAAAATAAAAAAAATTATTTTAATATATTTATAAGTAAAAAAATATTTTAAAAAATAATTGTTACTACACTTTCAAATACAACTACTAAATATTTTATACATAATTTTAAATACACATAAACTTCAACTATAATTCTTACTAAATACATATTTAAATCCAACTAATTATAATTAATTATATTTTTTTAAAATTTATTTTTATCAAAAACACAATCATAAAAACTATCTTAAAAATAAACACACTTATTATCACTGAAGTCAAGCGTTTTTGAAATGGTTGAGAAATGAAATTTTTAATAATATTTCAAGATTGATGGATAGTGGTTGTTTTAATCACCACAACTTTACAGGAAAGAAAAGAGAAATTCGAATCGTTCAAGGATGGACACAGAATATTTTGTTTGGTGAAAAGACAAAATAATCTTGGGATATGTAAGCTGTCAGGTATGAAATAGCCAACTCCCATTTTCTTTCACATCTTATGATTCGAACAGTAGAATTTACATTTTCTTGTAAAGAAGCTGGAGTAGAGTAAAATTAAGATTTCAAAAACTAAGCTATATGTGGCATCTACAAATCTCCCCAGGAAGATGAATGAGGCCTGGAATATGCTTTGGTGCTGGCTTTGTCACCAACGAACTCAGTAAGCACCACAAATGATCAGTATCAGCGCCGATATGAAAGCCATCGTCATTGCTGCCGGATTTTCCTTTCTTCCTGCAAATGAACGTCTACGAGGTGTCTCGTGCTTTCCTAGATCCATTATGATCTCAAATCGACAAGTATTTTGAGATGGATCAATTTTTGTAAGGGTTGACAAATTAGAAAAAGAACACGCACCGTTCCTTTGATCCACGGTCTGATAGTACATGTTGAAAGCATAAGATGCATTGCTTCTAGCATCTAGCGTACCGCAGGAAGATCCATATCCCAGACTTGTGCAGTCTGCATAACTGCAGGCATAGGCAACGCTGTTAGGCAAGTTGGGGTCGGAGATGCTGGCTGCAGGTGACATTACACACCACTGCCTCGCCAAATATCTCACACCTTTCGCCGGAACAAGAGGTTTACCATTACCCATATTCATCTGGTACTTGATGGCTCCATCATAATAGAAGATACCCCAGTGCCTCTCGAAATTTCCAGGGCGGACACTCTTCGCATCCTCGTCTGCGAGTGCGAAGAGGTAGATATCTGGTGGAGTTTTGCGTTTTGGGGTGCCTTGGCCTTGATTTATACGATCGACAAGGGCTTGGTTGAACCGGCGAGCATAGTCTACATTCGCATTGCGGTCACCATCTGTTGGCCATCCAACCTCACCAACAATGACAGGCATTGATGAGAAACCGTTCTTTTCAAGAGCTGAAATGAGGGTGTCAAAGTTGGCCTCAAAGACATTGGTGTAAGATATGGAACCATCGACGACTGGGGCAGAGGTGCCGTTGAAAAAGGCATAGTCGACCGGGAAATGGGGGTCATCATAAAGGCTGAGGAAGGGGTAGATATTAATGGTAAGGGGAGCATTATTTTCACTGAGAAACTTGATGATAGAGATCATGAGGCCATGGATATCTGATCGGAAGTCGCCACCAGAAGGTAGGCCACTTTCTGTCTGGTACACATCTGCATTTAATGGTACCGTGACCTTTACTTGCCTCCCTAATCCAGCTTTTATCAAGGCTGCTTGAATATTTTGAAGTGCTGGAAATGTTGTGTTAAGGAAAGTGTCTTTGAAGGTCTGGAGGAAAGGTTCATTTCCCACAGCTACATACCTGAAATTACACGTGCAATATAACCAAATACTTCACATTAATTTCTATTATGGTTTAGGGGGAAACCTCCATAAGTAACTGGTTTTGATCATAATATTTTCTATTTTGCAGAAAGAGGATGATAAAGGCAGCAATTAAAGAAGCAGAGATGATATATAAAGCTCTAAAAAAATGCGAAAGAGGTAAGGGAAAAGGATCTGGTTCTTTGCAGCACATTACATGTAGTGGGCTTTATGATTCCTCAAAAGCAAATAGAAAATGCAACCATACGTGAAGAAGTTGTCAATATAATGCATTATTCATGCTCTGATGGTATCAGATTTTAGCATAACTACAGTTTTCTTTTCATAGAACAATATTTCTGCCCTTTCCCCCTCGTAATTACCTGTCAAAACACTCCATCAAACAGTGCATGAAGCAACCCTATGCAACAGGCTTCAAAAAGCCAAACACACAGCATGGCATTTGAAAACAGAATTCCTTTCTAGCTACAAAAGCTTTTCTGCTCAAAGTTTCATGCATATCTAAAAAGAATCGTGCTTATTTCAGTAGAATATAGAAGCCTCTATGGAATAATGGGATGACAAGATTTAATATAAAAGCATCAATAAAAAGAAGAAGAAACTAAAGAATTTACCGAATATCAGTCCCATATCTGGATACATAGCTGGATACATTTTGTTGGACCCAGTTTACAGCAACCTGAACACTACTTGCCAGGGGTGCTAGAAACTCATTTGGTATCCCAACCATAACCTGGATACCAGACTTCCCCAGGGCCTTGAGTGCAGCAGGATCAGCCTCAAACAGCTTCACCTTATTAAAACCATTATCCTTCAAAAGCTTGACGGCTATGTTAGCCTCGAGTGGGTGAGTTGACTGAGTCCCCCAGTTACATGCCAGCCCCACCACTCCCTTAACTAGACCTTGATCACTACTAATGAGGCACAAGAAGAAGAAGCATAGCAAGTATTGACGACGACCCATGTTTTTCTTTGAGACTCGGTAAGTTTTTTTGGTTCCTGTCTCTCAAGACTCTTGATATTGTATATGAAGAAGCGAGTTATTATTAAGATCCAAAAAGTGTAGAGAAATGCCATCCTCTTTTCCGAGGAAAGGGAAGGAATTACATAAAAAATCAACAAGGAACTCGATACCAAGGAGAAACCCTTTTGAATCATCAAGCATTTTTAGTTTTGATAGGAGGTTTAGAAAATATGCTTGCATAACAAGAAAGGAATTGAGTGTCCATGTTGGATATCTTATCATAATATATATATATATATATTAGGACGTTATCCATGAACAGGAAATAGGAATATTTTAGCTTTTCCATCTAGTCCATAAAAGCATGCTGGAAAGTTTCTTTCGTAACCTGCACTTTCTTGTTGGCCTTACCTCTGTCTAGCCATGTTGTAATAAAGGCCACCCTCCTTTAACACCTCGCGTCCAAGCCATTACTATTTGATAGAAATATGTCTTTTCAAGCTTTTTAACATGATAAATCATATTTACGTACGTAGCTGGTTTATTTGAAAGATAAAAGATGTTTTTCTGTTATTCATTTAAATTTAATGATTTTGAATCAATT
Organism: Populus alba x Populus glandulosa; assembly: GCA_033617975.1. Taxonomy (NCBI): domain Eukaryota; kingdom Viridiplantae; phylum Streptophyta; class Magnoliopsida; order Malpighiales; family Salicaceae; genus Populus; species Populus alba x Populus glandulosa. The sequence goes on from CM066148.1 coordinate 21,955,640, forward strand.
AAATAATCCATTATATTATTAAGAACACAGTAGAGCTAAACTGGTGTGGTTAAGGTTGTGACTTCAGGATTGCAATATATAACAATACAATTAAAAAAACCTTAAAGGTATCGGTAAAATATTGCGTATTAAAACAGTAAAATGATTCTTTTGCTTTTTAAAAAAACCATAAATATTTAGGTTTTTTTTAATATAAAAAATAAAAAAAATATCTGTAATATATTGTGATCCAAGACATAATTTAATATGTTTTCATCTTTCATTATAGTTTTTTTTCATTATATTTAGATTCACTTAGGCTATTTGGTAATTTTAAAAAATATAAATATTAGTTAAAAAAAAGTTGGGATCATCTGAACCAAACATCATCTTCCACAATGATGTTTGAATCATCATGGTGGCCTCTTCATAATGCGATGACGCGTGTAACCGACAAGACTTTAGTTTGGTGTTGGTGATTTTTTTTTTTTTTTTTTACCTTTTATTTTTTCTCTTCTCCTTGATTTTCATGCATGATCCTTTAAGATTTCAATGTAACAATTCAATTGTTTTCTTTTCAGATTTAATTTTTATTATTTTAATTACTATTTATTTTATGTAAAATAATTTATTAAATTATATTTTTTTTTCAATTTCATCCTTCTTTAATTTCTTTCATGTATCAGATTTAATTTTTATTATTTTAATTACTATTTATTTTATGTAAAATAATTTATTAAATTATATATTTTTTTCAATTTCATCCTCCTTTAATTTCTTTCATGTATCAGATTTGATTTTTATTTTTTTGATTGCTATAAATTGAATTGTTTTTGTGATTTCATCATCCTTTAGCTTTTTTTTCTAATCAGATTTGGTTATTATTTTTTTATTATTTTTTTTGTATTTTTATTTTTTTAAAATTGATATATTTTTTTTCAGTTTCATTCTTTAACATTAAATTAATTAGGAATTGAACTTCTTGATTGAGCCCTAGTATCTAGAATTTAGCGGGTTACAAATTGGGAAAATTAGCACAAGTTTAAGAGATTTGTATGGGTTTACTTAGTTTTTTTTTCTTATTTTTAAATTCATGTTTTTTTAGTTTTATCATTGAGTACTATTTATTTAATTAGAGATTAAGTTATGTTATTTTTCTATTTGTTCTCTATTAGTTTTTTCATTGATTTTAAAAATGACACGGGTCATCCTAACTTTCAACATTAGGTTGTTTGATAATTAAACTTCATAATTTTATTCAATTTTTTTAATGGGATTACCTTAGCTTCACAACTAGATCACAAGTTTTTCATGCTGAACCAGGTGGGCTTGGATTGTTTTTTTTACCTTTTATAGATTATTTTTTCTTTAATTTTGTCCTTCATTATTTTATTTGCTAGAAATTGAGCTTTTTATTTTCATTTTATTTTTTAAGAGGTTGCCGTGTTCTCATTTAATATTTTTTTTTATTATTAGACAAGACCCTTCAACATTTGATTTTTTATTTCAATTTCATTCTTTAACATTTGATTGATTGAGAATATTGATATTCATGCTTTTATTTTTTAATTTCCTTTCTATGAGGTTCGCCCATTCTTATACCTATGATCGCGGGGTTAACAAGTTAATCTGGTTTGACTCGAGTTTTGTTTTTCATAGCTTAATTGTTTTTTTTTAATTTTATCATTTGGCATTGAATCGTTTGGTAATCAAGTTTAATGATTTTATTCAATTTTATTTTGACTTGATTACCCTGGTATCATGGTCAAATTATATTTTTGACATGCTAGCTCGAATGAGTTGAAGTCAGATTTTTTTGATCTTTTTTACATTTGTCAATTTTTTTTACTTTTTTTTATCATTTGTTATATGTTTTTATTCATGTTAATAAATTATCCGAGTTTTTAAAACTCAACTAAAATTTCATTTTTTCTTGCTTCTTAAAGAATATTTACATTGCCTTCACATTTTTTTTTTTTGTGTTAAAAAAATAAATTACATCGATCTATGGCATAGCCATGGCAATAAAAATGTTTGGTAATATGAGCCTTTAATTAAAATGTTATTTTAAATTATAAAAAGTCTTCTTTCAAGAATTTTGACCCTTCAAATAATTTTGGATTTTTTTCCAAAAATTTACTTAACATCTTCATTTTTTTCATTAGTTTTAGAGAAACAGTAACAAAAACCATATAATATTAGTTTTAGAACAAAAAAATCAAGAGATTTGCAAGGACTGAATAATTTAGCCTCTGATTGTTTTCTTTCTTGTATAGGAAAAAAGAAGAAAATATATTTTTTTAAGAGTGGGGTTTTGGTAGGACATAGTATTTGGGAGTCCCATGATCTAGTTAAAAAGAGGGGGATTTTGTAGGGCATATTTAGTGATTCTCACGAATTTAGTGGCTGACACTTTTTTTTTTTTTTTTTTTTTTAATATATGTTTTATATATTTATTTAGTATTTCCTCGTTAAATTAAAAGGCATTACTGCATCGGTACTCCTAAAAAGGGAAGAGATTAAGTCACGATAAGGTGTCGGTGATATAACAATATCAGACCGAAAGGGACCAGCTTAAACAATCTAGAAATACATCCAAATCCACTTAGGGTAGTCTGTCTAGTCTCTCTCTCAGCCCCAAAATAATGCCAGTCTATACATGACGATTGTCATGGGTCCCTAAGATCTTCGACCCTTTTGTTTCTTTCTTTCTTTTCTCATGGCTCCTTCACTCATTCATTCTGTGGTGGTGGTTCTACTGGTGGTGGTGGTGGTGGTGTTTTTTGGATACCGAAGCTTCAAACCTGGTTGGGTGCCTGGACAATGAACAGCGGTCGTTGGTTTATTTTCATTAAACCATGATTATCACTGTTGTTAACCTTTTCGCACATGACATGTGCTCCTCCTAGTACTAGTAACAATATTAACTCCTATGGCTGGTTGGTTGTGGTGACAAGAATATCCTTTTCCATGTGGGTTCTTGTATTTAATATCAACTAATACACACGAAGAACAAAAAAATAAATAAAGAATCAAAATATTTAAAGATCAAAAACATCAATGTTGTATGAAGATCTGTTCATCTGATTATAACTATTTATATAGACAAACTAGAATACCTAATAATACTCAATAAAAAAATTATTTTACTACAAAAAACTTAGAATTCCTCTGGAGGAAGGGTGTAAGGGTAAAAGATGCATTGTTGATGTGGGGGGTTGCCCACCAATTCAATTCTCAAGTACTGCGACTTTATAATCACAGTTGAGACTTGAGACTTGAGAGAGAGAGAGAGAGAGAGAGCTTTTAACTTTTCATTACCATTACCTAGTTAGGGCAGCCACTGAGAGGGGAAAAAGAGCAGAATCCCGGCTTTCTCGCTGACTCACTGTGTTAGCTTGGGTTCTATCTGCATTATTCTCCATTTGCGAGCAGCAGTTGTAGTATTAGCACTGGTACTCCTACTATGCATTTTGCCGCTCTTAAGAAGTAAATCTAAATCTTAAGTTGTAAATGTATGGTAACTGAATTAAAGTGAAGTGGGGAAGATGCTTTGTCTTAAAACGGAAGTCCTTCACGATGACCTCGACAACAACCATCCTAGTAATGTCGATGCTGAAACTGGAAGTGCTGCCACTTCTGGTGGTTTTGTTCTTCCTATCAACCTGTTAAGATAACACCCACACGCCTCCCCTCTCTCTCCCCTTTTTTTTCCTTTAAGTTTATTGTTCTCACTTCCATTTTCTGTTCCCTTACAGGGGAGGTTCGATTCATAAATATTTGTGGAGGATTGGAAAGGTGACTACTACCACTATCACCAGCACTCGATCTGTTTCTTCTGGAGATGGGTCTCCTACTTTTTCTGATCTTGAGGTACCTTCCTCCACCCCCAGTTCCTTGCTGCTGCTGCTCTCTTTCTTGTTTGCTAATTTCTCAAATACAATAAAGCTGAACCCCAATAATTTATAATACCTAATGTCAAATGTTTTTTTTGTAGAGATTGCCTTTTCTTGCAACTTTTAATTCATTTATCCACTCCCATTGCTCTGGCAACAGCTGTGATTTCTCAATGTTTTTTTTTTCCAACACCTGCAATAGTGTCATATGACATAAGATGCTAGACCCAAAATTGGGGGGGGGGGGCAAATAATTTGGCAATCATCAAATTCTATTTGATGCTTCATGCTTCAAGTAATCAACTTGTGGATTGGTGAAATGGAACTAGGGGAAATTGTGAACCTTATGCCATACACTCTAATGAAGTGTAAGACTTCATCACTTAGGTGCTATGCAAATGCTCCACCCTACCTTTCTTTTTTTTGCTGCTTAGAATTTACTGTTTTTTTAAGAAAAAAAGAAAAGAAATTCAAAGTGCATAGTGTTTTCAGGATGCTAGAACCCGCAACAAAAGAGGTGGGAAAATGAAAGATGAGGATACGTCTTTTTACAAACACCAGCTTGAGCAAGAAGTAAGCTGATTCAATATCTCTTCTTCTGTTCTTTGATCTTCATTCAAGTAGACTTGCGGATATGTTAGATATGATTGATCGATGATGTTGTTGACCGTTTTAGGTAAAAAAGTTGCAACAACAATTGCAAGAGGAGATTGCCGTGCGCTTAGCTTTAGCAAGTGCTGTTGAACACTCAGATTCATCCTTATCTAATTCACCTTGTCAGCTTCCTGATAAGGTCAACATCCCCGACGACATTTTTTCCTGTTACATTTTTATCTGAAATCTCTTGTTTTTCTTCTCACTGCGAGGTTCTTGATGTGGAATGCAGGCTCAAGAGCTCTTGGATAGCATAGCTATTCTGGAAATCACTGTATCAAAGCTAGAACAAGAATCGGTTGCCCTCCAATATCAGCTTAGTCAAGAGAGAAACGAGCGTCGTCTTGCTGAGTACCATTTGAGGCATTTGCCGTATCCAGCATCATCAACATTTGATTGTTCTCAGTACAACTTTACAGAGATGGTATTCTCTTGCGCTCATTCAATTTGCAGTCAGCCTTAAGTTGCTTCCCCCCCCCTGCATTTGAACATCAAAATCTGACTACATTTTTTTACCTCATCAGTGGAGTGCATTTTCATATGTGTCCTTTTATAAGTAAAGAATAATGAAGAAATGAGGCAATAAAGTCTATGATTTGTTGCAGAGCATGAGAACCTGCAGCATGGAGAAAGCAGAAGGAAAGGCGGAGGATAATACTCTCCTGCCAGATGTAATTAGAGAGCCAGATAGGGATCATTTTGTTGAGAAACTTTGTCACCATCCTAATTGGTTATCAGAAGAAATGGTCCTGTGCATGAGAGATATTTTCCTCTCCTTGGCAGATCCGTCCAAAATTTCTTCTCCTGAGTGTTTAGCGTCACCATCTTCACCTCAGGGCCACCTTTCTTATTCTTCTTTGGCATCTTTCTCAGACTCGCCCATAAAGAACTCCTTGATGAAGAGTCCCCCAGATGACATGGAACATGGTTTGGAGGTCTCTGCAAGATATTGCAAGTTAGATCCGTACAGAGTTCCTGGTAAAGTAGATTGGATGGAGAATATTGGAACCTACTGCAATGCAGTTGAGGTGTCTTGGTTGTCTGTTGGGCAGAAAGAGCTGGAGTATGCTTCTGGAGCTCTCAAAAGATTTAGGTTAACTTTGTAACTCTCTTTTAAGCTAATTAATTGAAATCCATTTTCAAGCTGCTTGCAAGTGTTAGCATTTTTACCCCGGTAAGATTGGAGCACTGCAATTTGTCTTTGGATTCTTTGGTGTGATTAATTATGCATTGCTAACTGATACTCAAAGACGGTCTGAATTCACTTAGTTGAGTGTGGTTGAATGACATTAGAACATGTTTTCAAGTAGAGCAATTGCTAAATGCATAAAGCCGTCTACCTTTTTAAAAATCTATTTAAATTGTTTCAGCTAAGGGCTCTAACTTGTTATTCCTATACGGTGTGCTTTACAGGTTACTTGTTGAACAGTTGGCTGAAGTTGACCCATCTTGCCTGAGTTGCAATGAGAAGTTGGCATTTTGGATCAACGTGTACAATGCATTGATTATGCATGTAATTCTTTTTTCCACACCTTACCCATTCATTTTCCAATTTATGCATTGTAATGATTCTATACATGTACATCCTTTTCCAGAATTTCTATCTACCTGGTTTCATTTTTATATGTATTGTGCTGCCTCAAGTAAGACACTCTGCAGAAAGGGGCAGACCTTCCCTTGAAACTTAGCACTTTACATCTCGGTTTCTCACCATTTGCTCATACTAGCCAGACCTTTGATTACAAAAGTCCTAATTTTACATCTCTCATTGTTTCTACTTGGTTTTCTTCTCATGTTTCTCAGGCATTTCTAGCATATGGAGTCCCAAAAAGTGAAATTAAATTATTTTCCTTGATGCAGAAGGTTTGATACTGTAGTTCTTTCACCACTAGCTCCTATCCTCTTACCTTCAGATTGTTCAGGTTGAAAACAACATAAACAAAATGATACACTGCTATGCAGGCTGCTTACATAATCGGAGGGCATTCCATCAGTGCTGCTGACATTGAATACAACATTCTGAAGATGAAACCCCCAGCACATCGCCCGCAAATAGTACGTCACATGTGTAATTCCCCCTCAATCCCTTGTGAAATTCATCCTGTTCCCCACACAAGTTCTTGACAAGGCTTGCTATTAATTGATCCAATTTCCTTTTTTAGATGCTCTAGAATTGATTATTCAGTGGGACCTTGTTTCCAATAGATAACTAAATTTTGAGTTTTAGCTTTATTTGTTGATAGTATTCTCTGCCTACTCACGTGTGCACTGGCCTGCTGTGTATTCAAGTCTCTTTCATTTAGAGTTCTGTGAAATGGACTAAAATGTTTAGGTGGGTTTTAATCCTTTTCCATTATTGATTTAACATACATATCTCACTTCCATTGCTTTCATTTCAGGCCTTGGTTCTTGCACTTCAGAAATTGAAGATAACTGAGGAGCAGAAGAAGTTTTCCATTGATCAACCTGAGCCTCTCCTAGCTTTCGCACTAAGTTGTGGGATGCATTCATCACCTGCAGTAAGTCACATTGGCTTCTTGTTCGTTTGTTAGTTATTAAAGCAATTATCTTAGCATAAAAGCAATTAGCCTGTCTAAGGAAGTCAGAACAAAGGCATAAGTTTTCTCAATCTTCTTCTGAAGAAATTTTAAGAACATTTACTCTCTGATGATTGCTATAAGTCTTATACCCCACAAGTTGAATGTAACGTTCAGGATGAAATATAGCCTGCTTTAGATAATTGATGTGGATGTACCTGTAAATTGCTAGTTGTTTACAGCAAGCAACAGTATGTTCAAGGAGCATCAACAATTTTTTAGAGAAACGTGATTATAAAGGATTTCTTTGAGTATAACATGATTGCAAAATGAAGAGACTGATAATTACTACCTAGTTGTTTCGTGTGATGTACTGATGTGGCTGGATTATAGTGAATGTTAGTTTCTTTGGTATTAAAAATGTTGTCTAGGTATTTACCTATTATGAACCATCCATAATTTGTAAGGTATTTTTTTTAGCCTCACGTTTTTCTTCTGTAATCAGGTGCGGATCTTCAGGCCTGAGAATGTGAATGAGTTGCTTCAGAATTCATTGAAGGATTATGTCCAAGCATCTGTTGGTATAAGCAATAAGAGTAAGCTTTTGGTGCCAAAGTTGCTGTATTGTTTTGCCAAAGGCAATGTAGAGGACTCGCTACTACCTGACTGGATCTGCCAATTCCTAACCCTGGAGCAAGCTGTTGTGGTTAGAGATCGTTTATCAAACCACAAGTGGAGACTCCTTGGTGCCCGAAGCTTCTCTATCCTACCCTTTGATTCAAGGTTCCGCTTTCTCTTCCTGTTGTAGAACACTGGAAAGGTTTATTAGTTTTTCTCAGGTCAAACATTTGGTTCTTGCAAATGTACAGTAGAGTCCAAGTACATAACCGCTTACTTAATGTTCATGCAAGTTAAGGTTTTGCAATACCATGAGCCTGATTTGAGCGACCTTGTGAGTATAGAAGCTGTTACAAAAATGTGTATTTTGAAACTGTATTGTACAGTCACAATTTCAGTTACCAAATTCTTCCTTGTAGAATCTGAATTGGTGAGCTTATGAGGTTGCAAGGACACTGTATTTTGCTTGTGTCTTGTCTCAGGTATAGGAAGAGTGGAAGACAAAATCATATCAATTTCTCCTTACACATGCATGAAGTGAAACGATCAAATAATAGCGATTGCCACAACTAACACTCCATCATATTGATGAGACGCGTCACTCATGATTGAGTTTCAGGTTAAGTAAATACACAAATTAGGGTTAGCGAGCATCAATTAAGAAAAGGCTAGGAATTCTGAAGCCATCAATGATAGAATAGTTGTCCCAGATTCAAGTTCGTTCCAATTTAGTTGTATCACAAATGATTTAGCATTATTAATTGTAATTCCAAGTATGTTTGCTACAAATTTAGCTTCCCTAATTCTAGACTAACAACTCGAAAACAGATTAAAATGAATTTTCCTACAGAAGGAGAAAGGAAGGTCGTTGGATCAAACCCGTGTACCATCTAAATTCTCTTTCATATGAAGTTTCTTAGAAAGAACATTAATGATCTGATTCTGTGGTTGCAGTGTACAGATAAAAGCCTTCTTCGCCTTAAATTTTAGAGGTTCAGAAGGTCGGTATCTTATTCCAAATTTTGATTGTTAGACCGATCCTCTTTTTTGTATGATTTTGTTCTGCTTCTTTAGATGGTCCTTCACCTGTAAGAATGTCATCTAAGCTTCCAAGTTAATGAGGTTTACCTATCCTATATTCTGCTTTTTAAAAAAGTTTTTGGACATGAGGATCAAACCATCCTTTTGATTGATTCATCGTTGCTATAGAGGTTTTATCATTTCATGTAAATATATATGTCTAGATCAAGGAAGAATGGTCAGATTAAAAAAACCAAACATTTTAATTTCATAAATGTTAAAAATGTTTACTTATAAATAATTTAAAATAATATATTAGAGATTATAAGAAATATTACTCCCTTCGCCTCCTAAAAAGAGTCATTATTTCCTCGCTCAAATGTCTCAAAATGTACTACATTATACCTCTTTAAAAAATGAATTCACATACGTTTTTGTTCAACTATAATTAGTGTTAAAGGACAAGTAATAAATACAATTAAGAACGATATTTAATGCATTTTCTTAATTATCCGGGACAAGTTTAAGATAAGGGAATATTTAACAATTGAATAATACACGCGCAGATGACTTTTTAAAGACCTAGTGCGCGCGTTGGTTTTAATGCAGAAAGGAAAAATTGCACGAGCAACCGAGCTCTTGCGAGTCAATACCGAGATGTTACGGAACTTGATAAGCCACTGCACACATACAGAAGAAAACAGTGGGCAAGTAACACGACACTTCTTCCTCCTTCACGGGGCCCCATGAAATGAAAGCATGTTTTAGGTATTCAAAACACGAATTGAAAGAAGAAAGCTTTGTATTCAAAACACAATTGAGACTGGATAGTCCTGTTCAAAAAGACAAAGGTTGGATAGACAATGGTGCAAGCAGCAGACATCAACATGCTGATTCTCGTTTCTTATGAATAGCAACACGCCATAATTTCAATTAAATCACCAGCAAAAAAAAAAAAAAGGAAAATTTAATCGCTATATCTTCTTACTCTACATACCTTCTATTTGTTATGCTTGAAACTCGGGTCACTAGAGATATATTTGCTTAAAAAAAGGGAAGAATCTACAAATACACGTCACAAATGAAATTAAAAACGCATGGTCGAGCGCAGGAAAATTAGCTGAACATTAAGACAATCAGACCTCGAATGTTGTGCCTTGCTGAAAGTAATTCCTCCACAAACGGGCACTAGAAAAACCACTATGGCAATAAAGCTTTCAGCTGCACCCTGAAAAGATCACCGAGTGCCCCACGAACATCCATCTAAAAACCGAATGAACAGATAATTAGTTTCAAGCAAATGCCAAGATTCCAAGTTCAAGATAAAAATGCAGACAATACAAGTCAAAACAATCTCCCATTAAGCATCATGCGAACTGATGGATATGGAGGTTAAAATAAGATCTTAAAAATTAACTTCCATTGCTAAACATTCTTTAACTCGAGATACCTGATCACAGCACACAAGTTTTGTAAGCAAGGGATAGAACTCTCTCAGGTGTCTTCTGAAAATCTTGTTGTTCATAAAGCACATGCCCTTGAGCACCTGAAAAAAAGCGGTAAAATTCCCAGTGACCAGCGCAGTTTACAGAATAAAGAATCAAGCAAACTTGTTTGTATTTTCAAACAACCACCCCACTTTGATGGTGGAAAATAGATTGTCACCTTCAAATAAGAAAATAGAACCCTAAAATGTACAATAGTTAGTACACCCAAGCGAAAGGAGTACCATTACAGATTGTGAGCGTCATCTCCCTACCTTCCTACTTTTGTCATGTGTGTCTGTGCACGCATGGGCTATTAACAAGGAAAATTCAAATTGACTGAACAAATCCCTAACAGTAAAAACAGTATGAAGGCACCCAAGGAAGAGAAACAAGGGACAAAAGAAAGAAACAACCCTAGTGGTAACATGGTATATAGAATAGAAAGCATCTATGAAGCTAGTTATTACCAAGACCAGGATGTGAAATCATATGGATCAAAACTCGGATTTATCCAACCAAGTTGCATGTTCTAAATCAGCTCTTGAGCAAATAGGAAAAATATTTCTTATCAGAGACACATGATGGATACATGTGCTAAATCAGCTCTTGCAGCATGTTCTGTATATAATGACATTTCAGAAACAAATAAGAGATAGATTCCATACCTTAACAATGACTGGGGAACGCAACTCAAGGACTCGATGAACATCCATGTTAGTAGTCTCTCCTACACTGGATTGAAGGTCGGATGCTTCCCTTAGTACCTGTTCACAGAAAGAAACAAGTTTCTCTTCTGCAACTCCTTCAAGTTTCTCTTCCCCACTAGAATGCCCAGCAAAGCTTGAATCATTGTGAACTCGAGCAACATCAACATTAGATTCCTGCTGTTTCTCGTTGATGGCATCAAAACCTGAAGTTGTTTTCTGCAACACATCTAGATAAATGCTAGTTCCAGCTAATTCTTGCCGAAGAAGATTTAGAGGAGGCCTGCCAAAGACAAACTAGTATTCAGTGTTCTTCCAATGCCAGGATCAAAAGCACTAGTGCAAAAGAAACAAGAAAAGAAAAATAAATTACAGCAAGAAATTGTTTCCCACCTCTCAACGGGAATATGGTGCATACGCATTCTGAGATTCGAATATGAATTATATGAAGCCGCAAACTCTAACATGGACAATAAAACATCCATTATAGCAGTCTTTTGAGATGCTTTCAATTTGCTCCAATACTTCTTCTGCAAATTTTAAGAAGATGCCGCTATTAAAAGGAAAAGACATGTCACAAAGCAAACTTCTCTCTTCTAGTATTCCCTAAACCTTCAGATGCACTGAACAAGATCAGTACTTCCAAAAAGAAACAGCATATGTGAAACAACATGATTCAGAAAATTAGCAATTGTCCTAACAGATTTTCATGGCTTGAAGAAACTGGCTTTACAAATGTAAAACAGAACAAATTAAGTTGGACATAAGGTAGATCTAGAATGTTCTGTTAAAAAGGAAAGGAATGATGAATAGAATTCATACATCAAATTTAAAAGAAAGTTATACCTGAATACTATCAATGGCACCAAGAAGTAATAATTGAGTGATGCACTTGCCCCTAACAGTTGCCATAAGTGAACTTTCCACCTCCTCTTTGGCATCAGACTCCACAGCATCTGGAATCTATAAAAGCACCAGACAAAGAACAGAAATAAGGGGAATAGAAAATATGTAGAGTGAATTGTATCTCAAAGAAATAGATAATGGTATATAATAAGATTTCCTTTTGATGATTCATTTGGCTGACCATAGATGAGAATTTGGAAGAATTTAAAATACAATGGCTAACATAAATAGCATACAAAGACAGTAAAATATAATGATTGGAAACACCTAAAAAAAATTGGGTTCTATTCCCTTTAATCTTTATAATAGGTGAATATCATCTCAAATAAATCCTCGAATCAACCATGAAAAAAAAAATCATACCAAAGGGAAAACCACATCAGAAATACAAAACTGAAAACAAATTTGCTACTGGACTGATTAAGGAATTAAATTTTCAAACAGCTTCTAAAAAGCAACTCTTTAGCGATCAATTGGGAAAAAGGAGAGTACCTTGATAGGAGAAGATGGTGCCGAGGCATCAGAAACACGAGCCTTGGATTTGGAGGTAAAACTTCTGAGAAATAGATTGTCCATCATGTTTCCCATGATCTTTTGACCTATAGTTTGATTCCTTTGAAGAGCTTCAGCAGGTTTCTGGGATCTTCCTGAAGGTGATGGTAGGCCTACAAGAATAAACATATTCAGCTTTTTAAGAATTGTGACTGAACACATTTCAATAACTGGCTTTGGCTGTGCTGGTAATAGTATAAAGGGGACCACACCACCAAAACTACAGATAACGTGATTTATTGTTCGTGTCTGCATGGCTATTAGAAAATCAATTTGGAGAATCACTCATTCTAATTTCATTCCATGCCACTTAAATCAGTCAATCTCATCAATAATTTTTTTCCCTCACTTGACCTAACCTCAGTAGCTAGTTTCGTAGTTTTATAGTTTTCCTTCACTTCTATTGTTCTCTCTTTGCTGCTCTAGCTTACACAAGGAGAAGTTCTTGTATGATACATTTTGTTTCTCTTAACATAGATTTTTACTTGAGAAAAAAAAATTTCCAAACATAAGACGAACTAACCTTCTGACCCTTCCAAAATACTTTGCAGTCCAAATTCTTGGTTGTGATCCAGTAAGACCATTGCATTAGGATTCCCTCTAGTGCCATGAGCACTGGTACTTGGCGATGGCAGTGGAGATACATGTCCATTATCACTGGCATCAATCTGATGGTTATCTGTGCCAACCTCTGAATCTGTAACTAGCACCATAGAACCTTCAAAACCCAAAGCATTGAGCAGCTCAAGTGGTTGTGTTGTGTATGAAGCATCTCTAGTGTCCAAAAAAATATAAAGAAGCACTGATTAGTAATAAGAAACTACAAAAGGTTTCCGCATCATCAAATAACCCAGATAATAAGAAATGAACCTTATGCTTTTCAACAAAGTATCCCAGTCACTCGCGCTGAACTGGTGGCCTCCAACTTCTATAAGATGTACTAATGCACCAAGAGAGATGGAAACCACCGTCTGATCAGTCTTTTTTGCGCAGTCTAAAAGCAAACCCAGAAGTGGTGGCAGCATGAAACACACTTCCTACAAATTAAGAGCAATGATAATTTCCACAAATAAATGACATGCATAACTTTCTAAGCAATATAGTGATAGCATTGTAAATGCTAACACTCAAGAGTCTGTTCAGAATATATAAAATTTATCCAACTCTTAGCAAATGTGCCTTAGATATATATTCCAGCAAACATGTGTATCGAATTGAAAATCATTTCATGCTATCATCCTTTATAATGATTTTTTCCAATAATACTAAAAAACATGCTTAATTTGTAGTGTGTTTCAATATTTCAACCTTATGATTCATCACACATGATGTCAACAAATTGGCATGCTACGTTTTTTATATTTTCAAAGAGCAAAAGAGATTTCTGAATGCCAAGAATTAAGCTCCAAGTCCAAGAATTCACCCAAGCAAGGATCTCACAAAGCCTTTAGGGGATGGGGCATCATAAGGTTTAGAAGTATAGCCTTGAAATAAAAGAGCTCCTTACCAAAAATATGTATGGAAGCAATAGTCCAAATATAGACAATGAGAATGAAGAGAGAAAATGAACAAACAATTAATACCTTATAGAAAGTGTTAAAGAGATTGCACAGCAACTGAAGCGAATGAATGCTGGTTTCTCGAAACAATTCATCATCAGAAGAGATTAAGCTTTCCTTTCCAGCATGTCTAACATGATCAAAAATGGGGAACAAGACACGATGGAATATGCTCTCCCAAAATGATGATGAGAACTTGCTACCTCTCTCATTTAGCAAATCAAACAATACTTCTAGTGCACAGCTTCTGACCTCAGGTCTTAGATCTGATGTCAAATCAGATAAACCAGCTAGCATCGGGAACCAATAATGTTCAGTCACGTCAAAGTTTGCATCAACAGAAACATCAATAGGCTTCAAAGCACCACCAGGTATAAGGCCCTGAAGGTTGCCAAAACATTCAGAAACAGTAGTGGAAGAAAGTTTAGTTAACAAAGCAATCAAAATAGTTGGTGATAATAAATATCATGCCAAACAAGACTAGTTTGCAATAATTATACAGCAGTGTCATGAACTTTATAAACACACACACAGAGACAAACTTATCCTTGATATACAACACAAGCTTATGGCTAGGAGAAATATATAATTGTAGAAAAAGATATGATTAGTGAAGACCATATAACAAACCTCTGCAAGACGGTCCTCGCATATGCGGAGAAGTGCGATAGCCTTCAAACTTATACGGTGAGAAGTTTTATTGTTGGCAAATCTTATAAGACAGTTTACACAGTCCATGAAACAATCTCCAACAACCTGATCAAAGTGTTCCAAGATAACTGCAAATGCTCCATTGTATTAGAAGTGCTTAATTGAAAAAGATAAGAAATAGCATGAATAAATCAAGGTAGTTTAACTGAAAGAAGAAGAAAATGGCCCCTTTCCTACCCTGTTCAACATTTTCAAATGCACTTTCAACAATTGATTCCATCTCATCATCAGCAGCAGCAGTGAAAATCATAAAAACACTGCGCCATCCAGACTTAATGTTTCCAACTTTAGATTTGATCATCTGCAACAGACACCAGGTAATTAATTCTAAATGGAAGGTGTGATAGCTTATAGCAATTCTCAAGATGAAGTATTATTTCAAAAAAAAAAAACCAGGAAAGCTAAGTGCACACACTTGAACAATGCAATCAACAATTAGCCTCCTTATGGATTGACTTCTACTATTCCGCATAAGAACAACAAAGGGTTTAAGAATGTCATTCTGGAAAGTGAAATTAGCAAGTTCGGCACGCTCCAAATACTTCATTCCAAGCTGCCTTAGAGAATCTATGGCATACATAGCAATTTTCTCATCATGATGACTCCCGGCAGAGATAAAGTGATTTGCCAAGACAGACCAAATTCTAGCCCAGACCTGGAACAAATATCAAAGAAAAACCTTAAAACCTGTACAAAAAATAAAAAATGAAATTGATGGTGCAAGCAAGAGATCATTGTTGAACAGCATGCTTTCATTAATAATCACCAGTAAAATGAAAATAACACTGCTCAACATTGGAAAGTCCACGGAGGCAAACTTCTCATTAGCAATGTACAAGTTCATTGCAATAGCTAGCCATTCTAAATACTTCAGCTGGCCCACTATATACAATATTTAGCAAGTTTATGGAAATATGCAGACTACTGTTTCTCCTTCATGAGTTGATTGCGAAAGGGCACATGTGTACACTCCATTCAACAATGTTCAAGATCTCACCAATGATAACCATAAAATATCCAGCTACTTTATTGAATCAAGAGGGGTGTCCACATTTGGAGTTCGACTGTCCCAATAGTAGGAACTACCATTTAACAGAAAACTGTAGCAGTTGAGCCTTAAAGGGAAAGAAAAGAAAAGGAAAGGAAAAGGAAAAGAAAAAAAACACTATCTTTAAATGAATCTCAAATTCATTCTTGGTTAATTGAAAAGCATATTAACTTGTGGTAAGTGAGCCCTATCCCAGGGCCCATGTGCCTACCTACAGCAAGGAACCATCTCTAATCTGCCAACAAGTTTCAAATCAGTAATCCAAGTTCTTAAAAGAACAGAAAACATGAAACTACATAGAAAAACAAGAATGGAGTACACCAATTGTATTTAATGGGCCAATTTACCATAAGACAATAACTACATCCATAAATAACCAAGCACCAAAATAAACAGATATAGGAATTTGAATGAACAAAAGACTACCATGCGTATACGAGCCATATTGTAATAGCTGATCTCAACAAGCTTTTGCAAACTAAATACACGAGCAGGAGTCTGTCTTAGTTCTTCTGCTGAAACACCGCATAGAGCATTGAAGAACTCTACAACCGAATCACTGGGTAATTTAACACTATTGACAAAAACTTGTTCAGCAGGTTTCCCAGCCAATTCTCTTAAGGATTGAAGAACAGCATCCCTGGAAATTTGATTTGATCCAAGCATGACAGTTACTGCAATAGAAGGAGTTGAAGTGATGTATTCAAGCCGAGAAACACATTCTAAGACTGCATTCCATGTGTCTTGAAGGGAATCCGTTTCTGAGTCGCATAGTGCAAGCAGAGTCCTCAAAGCTTCTACATTTTTACTACGCATCTCCTTTGGGGCATGCAAGAAAGTAAATCTGACATATAAATTCAGAAGCTTCAATATCATGATCAGCAATCTTTAACATAATGATAAATAGGCTTGAGCTGTGCTTCCATTAGGTAATGTTAAACACACTGACCCTATAAATTGCCCAAGTAAGAAAACAAAAATAAATGTAGATATAGATATAGAAAGTAAAAGGGCAACTGTTATGGCAGAAATGAGACAAAAAAATAAATAAATAAACGAGAAAGGACGGTGAAAAGGTTCTTACCGGACCAGAGATGTTAAAAAAGCATAACGCATGGTATCCATTCCCAGAACATGTGTAATGTGGATTCCAGCTTTAAATCCCTCCATGCAGAGAACAACCCTTGGCTTGTTATCACCTTCCTCCATAGTGACAGAGAAAGTAACAAGCAACGGCCATCCTACAGCTTCAACCATGGGCCTTATAATTTCAATATGTTGTACCGTATGGAAAACTCCTCTTCTAGCTCCTTGTTTCCGGAATATTGCCTGTGTTTGCTTAATTATAGCTTCATTCTCAGACTTGGCATCAGTTGATGACTTTCGTTTGGGAAGAGCAAGATTAAGAATACTGACAAGGCCACCTCTCTCTTCACCTTCTGGCTTTTGTTTGCTGTTCTTCCCAATCCCAGCTGCATCATCTTTCAGTTTTATCTCATCCTTGACAATTGAATCATATATCTCTTCCAGTAGATCTGTTGGGGCACAATCTTCAGCATCACTCATGGCATTCATACGTATAAAATCTGGCTTAGACATTTTTGGCCACACCATTGGATTATGTGCATCGGTGTTCAGCAGTATAACCGCATATGCAAGAACATATGCGGTATCAGCATTTTTGAAAAGACCTGGATTGTCTGCACAATATCTGCACGACACACAACATACAAAATGAATAAACTTGAAAAAGAAATGGCATGTGACCGAAGTACTGACTGGATGTGTGGGTTATGTTCAGTTGAAACTTTGAGACCATAGGTTTATCAACCTCATACGGATGAGACATAATAAATGCATGTAATGAGAAAAAACATATGTTCAACTTCTTGATCACATAGGACGCAATCACTGAGTTTGAAAACAAACACCGGTAGCACTAGCATGAAGATTAAAAGAAACAGCACAAAAAAAAACAACATAATAATAATAATAATAAAGTCACTAGCAAAAAACATCATCACATCCAGATAAAACTCAACCATGTACCCATCCAAATGTCTTGACACTTTGTACAAAGGGGCAAAGATGTTTAAGTCAGTTGCTATATTTTTTAATGCAAGTTCCCTAAAGTAGAGAATAGCTGCAGTAGCTGTGAAGAAAATTGCCAGGCATTTTAATTATAGCTATGCAAGACTTAGGAAACATACATGTCAATGCATCACATAGAAAGGAAATGGAAAGACAAAATTCGCTTAGAGACAGTTTGCTGCAGCTTTAAAATTACTATCAGATAATGCTAAGAAGAGAGAAACATAAAACTCAAGACATAATCTTTGTTTTCCCACATTGAGGGGGGAAGAAAACTTTCCCTTTGTAAAGGCTAATGCTTGTAGAGCTGAATCATGGCGTGGGATATATCTTAAACGAATGGAAAGACTAAATCCATAAAGTGACATGAGCGAGTCATTAAGGTAAAATGAAACCACACAATGTCACAGATATGCAACTTCATAGCATGGCCTGGGAAGGAATAAAAGGAAGAAAACAGCACGTTTACAGCATGCTCTGACACGCATAAGCATTCACATTCAATTTTTAACATGATATGTAAAACAAACACAAATATCTCTTACCTCTCTGCAAACTTTTCCATGATACGATCTATCTTTTGAGCTTCCCCTGGAAGTCGAAATCCTTTCAGGAACTCGCGAATTGCTGTATCAAACTTCATTTCTGAAAACTTCATCGAATCTACATAAGCATGCATGACAGCAAGGGGAAACTCTTCATGTTGGCCCAAATAATCACCAATCATGGCCTGAAAATTTATAAATGGTTATAGGAACCCAAAACAATATAGAAAATAATAGAGAATAGATATTCCACCTTGTTCAAACTAGGAGTGTTTCTCAGAAATTGAGCAACTGAAGCAGGATTATTTTCCACCAACTTGTTTGATATCATATACTCTAAGCCCTTAACTGCATGCCTATTGAACTGCAAAATAATAAAACAACCAATCAACCCTCACTGTACCATGAGCAAATTAACAAAGTTAAATAATCCATAATTCTATGTCTCACTCAAATCCTCAGGTTCAATTTGCAACAATAACTAAAGGTCACTCACCTCTGAGATAGCAGCTTCCATTGTAGATTTATGAGCCTTTGCCTTCTCAAAGTTATTGGGCACATCTTCCCTGCCTTTTACCTCTGCAATTTCTCTAGCTGAAACCTCTTCTTCAAGAGATTGAGTGTTTTTACTTTTCTTTTCCAATTCTCTACATGATCTCTCCCAATCAAGCAGGGATTTAATTACATTCACAAGACACTGGAAAGGCCAAAGAAGAAAGAATTGATATGTCATCGTTTGCTAACACGGCAGCATAAAACATGTAGCAGAAAAGAAGAGTTGATTAACTAGCCAATTCATAGAAAGGAAAAGACAAACCCACCTGAAGTGATGAACCTTTAATTGAGGTAGTCTGCGACACAGCAGCAGAATTTGGATCTGCAACTTGAGCCCCTTGAGATATTTTAGATAGGGTTGTAACCTACATGATAAGCAAGGAGTCAACAAAAGAGAGTTTTAGGCAATAAGAATGCAAAGAGTAAACTGCAAATGAAATAATATTGGATGGGTATATACCATGTGTTCAAACAGGTTTGGTGCCTCAAGATCACAGTCATAATTCACATATACATCAACAAGCATTTGAGGATCCTTACAAACTTTTTCAAGCATCCTGCAAAACTGCACTGGATCAGCAGATAAAATAGGAAAATGAGCATAATAATGAAACAATGAACAAAATGTCGAGGCCAGATATAACTAATTGCAACATGTGTGAGTAATTGCAAAATCCAATTGATTAGATAAAAAATTATTACCGAAGAACACTCATTTTTTGGTTAGCAGGACTCTCTGCACCATCCAATGATCGTAGAACTATCAAGGGAAAGAATACGCCAACTTCACCCTGAAAATATTTGGTAGGCGCAACTTGTGAAAAAAGAGAAAACTAATGGCATAAAAAATGGAGTCAAAATATCAAAGTGAACGATTTCATAATATAAAAGGTAGCAATAACAAGTAGTAAAGATCATAAACATACTTTAAGACTTTCCCTGAACCGCAACAAAAGCACAAAGAAGATTCCAGTTGCATACTGCCATGAGAGAAAGCATGATCAAAAGAAAGTCAACAATCTAATAGCAGGTTCTTATAGAAATGGATGCAAGAAGAAAGGCATGGTGATTTTAATGAACCTGAAATATGATTGAAGATTGTGACACTGAAGCACGCAACAGAGCATAGGAAAGATATGCTTTTACTGAGTCAATAAAATGGAAGTTCTTTGTAAATGAATGGCTAACACCTTCCAATAAACCCTGCAGCAGCATGTCAAAAAACTTTATATAAACACCTGAACTTGTACTGAAAGAAATCTAACCAACTTTGTCAAACAAGAAATCAGCTTGCCAATATACAAAAGATTACAATAATTCTTATGCTTTTTTGACCAACAATCAAAGCATTACAAAAAATCTTAATTATAATCCATAAAATTAACCTGCAGAAGCTCTAGAGACAAAATCCTTGTTTTGGTGGTGACTTCATCATTATCCTCCTTCATGCCCATCTGCAAATGTTGAGCTTATAAATTATAAATAAGACTCCAAAAAGCTAACAGCAGGGTGAATAGAATACTGGGGAAAAAAAACACTCACCTTACAAAGGGTGCGGAATACCAATAAAGCATCCCGTTGTCCAATGTCCATGCTCTCCAGGTCAATCCCTCTAAAGATAACAGTTAGAAGCAACCAAAAATTGTGCAACAATGCAATATGTAGTGTATACTTTCATATCCATACCTTGTAATCTTTTTACCATCTTCAGTATGCACAGCTTTGTCAAGAACAGCCTCCAGACCCTTTACAACATATGACAGTTTCTTGTTAGTACCAGTACTATTCAAAAGGTGAGGTTTCATAAAAATAAATTACAGCAGCAGCCATGCACAGCAGTGGCAAAATACTAATGTTGGAGAAATAATCTTATAATAAGGGTTATGCTGTTTCAATGCAAAAAGATTAGATTCAGAGTGGAGACATGTTACTGTAGGACCAAAAAATGTGCATACTGTTGTCTGTGGTTTTAGTTTTTCTTTTGCATGGAAATAACTCCATGGGGAGGAAGTAATCGTGCAAAGGTTATCATTGTCAACAAAGTGAGGCGCGAGGGTAGAACAAAAGCAATACAATATATGAAATATAAACCTTGATATCAGAACCGCCTGCAAGATTATGGAGTTCCTCAACAGATGCAAGAGAAGTTTCTTTGATCTGATTAAGTGCATCCCCCAAAGTAATTTCTTCCTCGCTTTGGTCAGCATTTGGAGTTTCATCAGTGCTTAAATCTGATTTCTCTGCTGAAGCAGCTTCGTCATTCCCAGTAGAACCAGGTGAGGTAGAAACCTGAGCTTGCTGTCAGACATGCTTAAAGTTATCAAAAAGGAGCAGCCAAATATTTTCTCCTTTTCCAACAGAAAGCACAAAAAAGAAACTTAAAACAACAGGCTTAAATCCATACAGAATCAGATTCCATTCTCCTGAATATGATGTTGATCATCTGTGTTAACATTGCCTTCGATGTTGCTTGATTTATAGGGCTCTTGCTACACAACCAAACAATAAAACATAAGCACCACGCCAAGTTGATATCACGTTACCATTCTAGTAACTGCAAAGTAAGAACCTGTGCAAAGCAATGTTGTAACATATTCTGATGACTCCCAACAAAGGCTCCCCATGTACTGCATTTAAAACAGGTATTTCAATAGCATATCATTCAGTTAATTCAGAGCATGGATATTTTAAAAGAAGAACAAAATAGACAAATGTACATTTCAACACAAATAAAGCAGCATGAATGTGCATGGTTTAACAGGTATAGTTTTTAGACAAAAAGCATAAATAATAATTCCAGACATTAGTTAGCCTGAAAAATTAACAACCCCATTCAAAGTGTCCCCTAGAGCAGTGATTCGCATCTTATATGTCATCACCTCAGGTGCAGAAATAGTACTTCAAATTGTTGATAGCTTCACTTGATGATGCATATACTGCCTGCTGGGACATGCGTATCCAATTTGGAAGTTTAGGGTAAGCTCTGTATCATAACCACTAAGGAGGCATTTTGATCATAGAAAAACTCTGCCTCGGCACTCATTTTGGCCTTTAGTCTGTATTTGTCCATATTTGCATGGATTAGGCTTACCTTGCTAATTTTCTAGTTTCTGTAAGAACATAACTTTGCTGGTCCAAGGGTCTTAGGTCTTATATGTTATCAGAACTTTATTTTAGTCCTTACTTATTTTAAATGAGATTTCCCCAAGTGTTGCCATTTTAGGAAACCAAGTCTCGTGAGAAGTTAGAACAACCAGACTCGGGTCTAATAAATGTAAATTGACCTGCATATGATTTATTTCCCCTTCTCTCCTTTTCCTTTCTTTCTCCAAGGACTTCTATTTATCATTCACAGCAAACATTCGTATTTAGTTTTTTCCCTTTATGGTCATCATCGAGGCAAACCAAATCTTCATGTATATTTTATAGTGGAATTTGTCAATATCCATGAAACATCATTTCATACTTTTACATCCTTTCCCCCCATGAATTATCTATCCACTATTCTTCAAACAACTTGATACCCTTCAACCCCTTGACATTTTTTAACCAAATTGCATTATTCTCTCATCATTTTAAAACACCAAATGACAAACACATGTATCACTAGTTACAAACCTAATATTCCTAATTCATCCATAACTTAGCTACCACAAAGGCAGACTACTCAAAACCTCTCTGCATCACAACTTCTCCTCCATGCCAGATCTTTATAAAGCTAGATACTTCAATATACAGCAAAGCAATAGGCGAATCCCTTTAATCATGCAAAAGTGAAATGCTAAAAATAATTTTGCCATTTTATTCTAGACAATATACCTCTAAACTTTGAGGATGCTACAGCTGTCAGAAGTACCTTTAACACTTGAAGAATCGTACTGCATGCAGTCATCAGAAGTTAGCAGGCACATGAAGGAACATGTACAAAGTTAAACTAAAGATACATTTTAAGTGAACGCACCTATCAGGTGATGAATTATCAATACAATTGCAAGCCATGTTCAGAATGTCTGTAAACAGCGGAACATTTTTACCACCTTCCAAACCAGGATCTCCCTCTAAATGATCATATGCAATGAGTTTCTGCGCTTGGAAAAGTATACAATAAGTTATCCATCGCCATGGAACTATAATACGTGCAATTATTTCTTATAGATAACAAGGTTTAAAGGGTTTGGGATCCCTTCACAGCATAAAGATCCCCCTTCAAGAAGAAAACATCCAAAAGTGCATAGTGACAAATTAAGTTACATACATGAAGACAATCCAAAGCAGGTTCTAAGATTTTCAAATTCTTCGTCTCAAATGCAAATCGTAGTGGATTTA
Source organism: Populus alba x Populus glandulosa (assembly GCA_033617975.1). Classification (NCBI taxonomy): domain Eukaryota; kingdom Viridiplantae; phylum Streptophyta; class Magnoliopsida; order Malpighiales; family Salicaceae; genus Populus; species Populus alba x Populus glandulosa. The sequence continues at coordinate 21,978,828 of CM066148.1, forward strand.
AAACAAGCTCCGCTTCAGCTCCTTCCAAGGTGCACCCAGCATTTGCCAGTACAACTGTGATGCTTCGACTAATGCCTGCTTGCTTACTCGCCTGCTGTGCCTCTTCAGAAGTATGTTGAACCGTTTCTGACTGATCTGATTCTGTTCCAGTTTTTGCACCTTCACCCTCAGAATCAAGTGAGCTGCAAAAAAAAATGATAATGGAGGACATCCATGTCAATTTTACGACTCACTCATGCTATATTCAAATCATTCTGGTTAACTAGTATTCCCTAGAATAATCCAATTGCCATCTCAACATGTTTAATCCGACAACCGCTGAGCTCAGCAGCACATTACCATTAGATTCAAACAACAATCATTCGGATAGACTGAGTTTACTTGACAGTGTATAGAAATAAAAGAAAATAGCATGAAATTTTGCGAAAATAAACAGTGGGGGGTGTGAAACACGTCTTTAAAACCAAATTAAAATAAAAGAGCATTACGTCATGAATGAAATTTTCAAATACAAACCTCCCGTCTCCAGCAGACGATGTTGCCTGATTCGTCTCAATGGGTTTAGGCTGCTGTGTCACCTCTTTTGTATCATCTGAAGAAAAAAAACAAATTTTCCAAAATGAGCTAAACCACACGATCATAATTAAAGATCCAGAAGAAAGTTTTTTTAAAAAGAAAAAAAATAACCTAAATAAGATTGAATAGCCTTTTGGAGATCGGGGAACTTCTTGCCCGAACATTCCTTTAGCATCGATTCAAATGCGCGGCTAACAAAACCACCCGCCGCCATTTCTAATTCTACAAAAAGAGAATGGATAGTTAGAATTACTGGATTTCATCGTAAAAATCACAAAATTAGAGCAAATTATGAGTCAAGTCGAAGAAGAGGATAGCATCGTTGACGTGAAATGGAGAGATGATTTGATTTGAGAGAATTTGCTACCTTTTCTTATTTGTTAGAGAAAGAAATGACGAATAATTGAGATCTGGAAATGGAGATGCTGAGAGAGTAGAGATCTCGCGTGTTTTAGTTTTAGTTTTTCCTACAGGGCTCGTCGCGAGGAGCCCGGATTTGATTTACAGTGGAGATCGGCTCCATGTATTTGTATACGGAGAAAACTATATTCTTGTTCTTATACATTCATCAATGTTACATTTTTATCCTTATATTTTATAATTTTACAGCAATACTTTTATAATTTCTTGAGATTTTGATTTTGCCCTTCATTGCTGGTAGTAATTAATAAAAAGCTCACTCTGTATTTTATTAAACGTTACATTATACTGTACATGTACTTCTCCTTCTTCTTCTTTTAATGTACATGTGGTAAATTTGTAATTTTTTTATTTAATTTATAAAACAAGTTTTTTTCGTATTTTTTCTTCTTTATATTTGATATTTTTATCATTTTACACTTAATCTATATATTACCATTTCTTTTATATCTTCATTTTTTTGTAATATTTTTTTACTTTTTCATCTCTTTTCTTGCACTTTTTCTTAAAATAATATTATTTTTTATTATTTAAACTTAAAATATTTATCATTCTACACTTGGTTTATTTATACCATTTTTTTGTTCTTGTCTTCAATATTCTATGATTTTTGTTTTGTTTTTTTCTTTTGTTTCTTTACACTTTTTAAAAAATATATATTATACAAAAACTAAGAAAATAGTGTTTCAATATAGCAATTTAAACATTGTCTCATATTTTTAATACATTAAAAATAAATTTGAGATACTATATGTTTTTATTAACGCATATGATTTTCATTATATTTTATTATATGTAAGAATTGATTTTTTTATTAACAATTATATTTTTTACTCACAATTAAGAAACATATTAATAACACCAATATATTAATTGATTTGCATTCGAAAACAAATTATTTAACCTGCAACCAAGCGAGTTGAATAGCACATTAACACATTTGTTTATATTTACTGGCATGGATTGTTCTCAATTTAATTAATTAGATGCATGTATGGCCTTCTGATTTATAATTAAGAATTTTGTTGTAAAAAAACATTTAAAAAGCTTATATATTTATTTATATATTGCAGAAAAAAAATATCTAACCGGGACAAAACACGGGTCAAGTAACTAGTCCGAGCTAAAAGTTAATGTTGGATGCAAGAGAAGAAGGCTTCAACATTATAAATGTATTAGAATTTGTTAAGTGAAGAATATATGAATTAAAAAAATATATTAATTAATCAAACTTAAAAAATACTAATTAAAGACTAGATTATAAAGTTATTTTTTCCACTAAAAAGTAAGAGATACATACAAATACAAATACAAGTATTTTATTTCATTGTATTTTTTATTTCATACATCTCCTATTATTTACTATGGATGCAAGTATTTTATTTCATTGTATTTTTTATTTCATACATCTCCTATTATTTACTATGGATGCAATGTATATATAATTTTTATTTTTATACATGCATAATGCAAATAAAACTAATCTATTATAAATTTAATATGAAAACAAATCAAGATAAATTACAATAATTTATTGGGTATTATGAAATTATCAAAATCATTCAAATAATTCATCACCATTAAATAAATAGTTAAATTAGATAATTTAAAATTTTAAAAAGAAATATTAGTTAAAAGCCAGATCAGCAAAACAAAACACATAAAAAAATCAAGGATAGGGGCCTGGAGAAACAAGCTAGCTTTTAAAAAAAAAGATAAAGACATGTCTTAACCCAATTATTATGTTTTAATCGTATGACATGTCATCAATCTAAGATGACATGTCAACCACTATTACTTTTTTCAATCACCTTTGACGATTGAAAAATGGTATTTAAATTTTTTGTCCCAAAAAACTCATTGTTTATTTTGTTTCTATGTTCAAATGACATCATCACCTCCATAAAACTTTAATCTCCAAAACAAAACCAAAATGATCAATTTGTGGCGAACCTCTTTTTCCTTTTTCTTCTTTTTTTTTAGCAATTTTTAATGTTTGGCATCGTATGTTTCTAAATTTTTTTTTGTAAAAAAATTATTTTTTTGGTATGTTTTGGATTATTTTGATGCGCTGATTTAAAATATAATTTTTTTTTTAAAAAAAAAAACATCATTTTGATGCATTTCGACACAAAAAGTACTTTGAAAAATAACCGTAATCACATTTCCAAACAAACTCTTAATATCTCAACTAAAATATAAAAAAATAAAGTTTACGATCAAAATATTAAATCCCAAAACAACATAGACTAAATATTTAAAAAAAAAAGAAATAGGGGACTAGAGTAAAGTTTTTTGCATTTTTTTAACAGTGCAAATGATAAAATGCTATGTTTTTATTTATGTTAATTATGCTCTTTGTTCTTTTAATTTTTCTAAAATAACCTGAATTTATATATATTTTTAAATCAATCTTTCTTTATGTGTCATAATATTCTTTAACAACTAGCATCCACATCAACTTGCAAATCAAAACAAATTAAAAAATATAAAACCATGGCAACATAACTTTAAAGACAAGATTAAAAAAAAATTAAGATCTAGATCAAAAGGAGCTAAACATTATGAGAGACTTAGAATAAAAAAAAGTGTTAGGAGTAGCGAGTCCTTGGTGAATGAACAGTAAGGAACACAATGAATCATTAAGATCCTTTAGTTTCTTGTACTAAATAGGTCATTTACATTACGTCATGAGCTATCTTTTAATGCGCAAGAAAAGTTTTGTCATGAAAATGCACTCATTTTAAAAAAAAAACAAATATCAGAACAACAACATGTTTGAATTGATAAAAGTGAACCCGAGTTCACATATCAAATATGTAATTTGAGTTATGGACTCCATAATGTTTTTGATGATTTTTTAAATTTATTTTTTATTTAACTATATGATAATAAAAATATATACATATAAAATTGAGCATTAACCTAAAGTCAGAACACTTGTCTGATATTGTGATAAAACTAAAGAAAGCAAGTTGAAACAAATTATGAATTTTAATTCTTAATCAATTGAATGTTGAAGAAAAAAATTCAAAAAATATATATATAAAAATCCAATATTAAAAAATAAAATAAAATAAATAAATATATAAAAACAAAGGGAGAATACTTTTTAAAACATTTATAAAAACCCTTGTGAAGTTAACCAAAACAAATCATCAACTAAATACAAAAAAAATATAAGGATAAAAACAAAGTTAAAAAAGACAGGCCAAACACACGACACTAGGTGGTCCTACATGCCTAGGCCTTGATATATATATATATATATAGAACTAAAGAATGCCCACTGTCCTGAGCCATCTTAATCCTTTCTTGCTTATTTAAAAGGAAAAAAAAGAAGTAGGTGATATGTTATTTTTCTTCCCCGAACCAAACTACCACAAAGGTGGTTAGAAAATCAAAAGGTATTTTTTTTGCCTAAAAATCCATGTTTCAACCTATTTATATCTTAAAAATATTAGTAAACATTGTTAGAACCTCAATAAACTAATTTATAAAAAATAAAAAAATTCAAAAACACAAAATCAAATAGGTGAATTTTTTTTTCTCTACTCTGGTCTACCTTTCTAGGCCATATAAAAGCTTAAAACATCTCAATGATATTTCTCACGCCAATAAGAATACTTTGACATTAGGTTTGTTTATTTTCCAACACAATCAGATCAACTGACCTCCTTTTTTTTTCATTATTTTTTGACGACTCTCTCTTCGATCTCAAGCTCATGAATCAAAACATAAAGAAAATAAAGTCCCGAATCAAAATATTAAAAACCTTATAAACATGTTTTTAAATTGAAAAAAAAAATAGAGACTAGAAATGTTAAAAACATGCCTTAGATACGGTAAAAAAAAAAGGAGTGAGATTTTGTTTCAATGTCAATCTTGATCCTTATAATTTTAATTATATTTAATTAAGGAAATTGAACTTGGTTTTGCCAAACCAAGCATGGATTCAGTGCCAAAAACTTTTCTAAACATTGTGAGAAACCCTTGCGAAGTTAAGCAAGATAAATCATTAATCCCATTTTTAAATTAACTAAATATTAAAAGGTCAAATTAAAAAAAAACTCAATAAAAAAATATAAAAACATTGTTATATCCATAGCGTTGTGTGAGTAGGTATATCATGAAAATGGCATCCCAATTAATTTTTTGTTAACAATCATTCTCTCCTGTCATATCCATATCCCGGAAAATAAACTCTGATGACAATAATAGTTGAATTATTTTGTAATTAAAAATATTAAATTTTAAGTTTTTTTGTCACTTAAATAATATTTAATATTGTGGTTGCTTTTGTGTTTATGATTTTAAAAAAGTAAATTTTTTAAAAATATGTTTTTGTGTTGTTGCTTTACGTAATTTATGTTTTTGGTAGAATCCATGGTTCAAACTGCTTCTTCATCAAAAGCATGTAATTAATATTTGATTAAAATTGTGGAAATATCAATTATTTCCATATTTGACATTGGACAATTAATACATATTTAATACTAACTACTTGAAAATAAAATTCTACATAAACACTAACACACTTGGTTGTACCCGAAAAAAGGATTATCGGACTTGATAACAACATATGTGATGGTGTTTTCTGTTGATCCTGGTGGTAGAGGGTTGTCGGTGTAAATCTGGTTTTGGTTGGTATGTTTTGCTGTGGTTTGTGACTGAAAGAAGAAGAAGAAGAAGATGAAAACACTGGTTATAGAGAGAGATTCTTTAATGTTAGAAGAGGTCAAAGTAGATTTGAATCATGGGGACAATGAGAGTCTTGAACTAGGTTCTCACAGAAGAACTAAAGGAGGAGGAGGAGAAAGGATAAAGATATTTTGGTAAAAAAAAATTAAATGGTCTTCCAGGCTTATTACTTTTTGCACAGGAGTCTCTAGAAGCGGGTAAGACATGTTTTTCTTTAACTTTAGCTGGATTATATAGGCTTGTTTGAAAATGTAGTAATAATTGTTTTTTAAAATATTTTTTATATTAAAATATATTAAAATAATAATTTTTTTAATTTTTTAAAATTATTTTAATTTTTAACAAAAATAAATTAAATTTTTTAAAAACTCGAATTGACCATATTTCCAAACATGGATCCCATATCTTTAAACCTGTGTTTTACTCTTTAGCAAACATTTATTAATTGTGTTCAAACCGCGCCATATTTTATAATACAAAAACAAATATCCTTTTAGAGTTTTGAATACATATATTTTTATGGCTTAATAACAAGTCTTTCAAGCAATTTTTTATATAATTAGCAGCGGAAATTCTATTTAATACAATACTGACATGAACAACAACAAACAAAGTAATAAAAATTTAATATGATATAAATTGAAATGAATGAGATTTTATCAATTAAAAAAGTAGAAATAGAAATAAGTAAGATTTATTCATATGTTATTTTTAAGAAACACTTAACCATAATTTTTAGACCCGGTTTTGTGGCCGGCCCGGTCCAAGACCCGGGTTCCGAGTTTGGACCGGGTCGCCTTGGTCAATTCTTTTTTTAAAAAAATCAAAACGACATCATTTTAATAAATAAAAAAAGTCAACGGGTTGTAACCAGGTCTTGTCGGGTCAACCGGTCAGGTTACACTGGGTTTTTCTTTCACTGTTCTTTCTTCAACCCGCCACAATTCCAGTCCCGGGTTCTAGGTGGACTAGTTGGGCCGAGCCGGATTTCAAAACTATGAACTTAACCCTATTTTCGTCCTTTTCTCATAATTTTTCCACCTCATCCTTTTTTTTTTTTTGCCTTAGAATCCAAAATACTACGATCCTGGATTGATCGTGATTTATAATATGTGTGGCAACGTGGTAACGGTTGCTTTTCAAATCACTTTTCGTGTTGAAATACATGCCAATGATGTTTTTTTATTTTTTAAAAAATTATTTTTAATATCAATACATCAAAACAATTTAAAATATATAAACCATATTAAATTTTAGTAAAAAATAAAAAAAAATTGAATTTTTTAAAAATACGGTTATCTTAATATGTCAAATCAGAGAAGTTTGTAAAGACCGGATATACGAAGAAGGTTGAGTCGACACATTCCAATTTCACGATCATCAACGAGGTGGCGGACGGGGGCTTTGCCTTTGCCATCTCCTCCCGGAAAATTTGCTCCTTGTACAAAATAAAACCGCCCACCTCTCAAAATTTTGCCTTGCTGTATATACAAATTGTGATCCATGACACCCTATTTTCTGTCTGTTAATTTACCTGCTTTAAAAATTTAAAGGAATAAGGCTAGGATTGCATATTATTGGTGGCTTACCTTAAAATGGATGAAGGCAGCTGCCTGTTTGATTCTAACTGAAGAGAAAACATCACGACTACGACATAAGTCTTACAAGTTACTAAAAAAAGGTGTGGCTTTTATTTTTGCAGCTGTCTTATCTCAAGAATAGCTATAATGCATTCATAATATTATTTTTGGTATATGAACTTCTTGGTATTTTTTTTACTTGGCCCCTATAATTTAAGTTTTTATATTTCTGTCTCAAAGCTTTATTTTTATGATGTTTTCAGTCCATAAGTGTTAAAAAAAAGAGAGAAAGTTGCTAGAAAAAAAGAAGAAGGAAAGAAACATATTTTGGTCTATCATGAAAAAACTGATTTTATTACTATGGCTTGAGTCTTTAATCATGTAAAGAAAAGGATATGAAAGCCCACAAAGTTTATTTACAATCATTTTAGTTTTGAGTTTTCGAGTTGAATAAAAAATGTTTTAGGGTTAGAAATATAATTATTGAGATTTTTAATTTATTTATTTTTAGTTTTTAGACGAGAAATAGTTAGAAATTTGAATTTTAGAGTCTAAGTTACCTGGGCCGCCAACAACTGGATGTGACTAAGATTTGACCTTTCTATAATTCTTTTTAAAATAAGGCTTGCGAGCCTCGTTTTTTAGGCCCATACTTGCCTAGATGGCCCTTTTATATATATATATATATATTTGAAATCCTTTTTAAATAAAACATATAATGATAATTTTAAAAATCATAAAATGATAGCATATTTTTTAGCAGGTAATGTTAAAAATTATTTCATATATGAAACTATTATGTATAAAAAAATTCCTATGAATATCCAACGAGAATGAAATGTCTAATTTTTTTATACAATTTTATCAAAATAATTATTCCTTTGTTTTCACACACTGTAACATAAATGAACTTATTTTTGAAGTTCTGACAAGTCTTTATTAAAAAACATATAAAATATATGTTTTCCATATAAAAAATACATAAACAGAATTATTTATAGACAGAAACTTTTCTAAACGATTTATAAAAGGGTTGGCTTGCTAGACACAGCTGTGTCTCGGCAGTTTCTTTAAGGAAAAATTGTTTTCATGCTAGAAACATGCTGTTACCTACTTTATTATGAAAATAATTTGTTGATGCATCATGAAGAACTTTCTATAAAATAAAAAATAAACTAGTTTGTGTGCTGAGGTATTAAGCCCATGCGCGTATGAGATTTTTTAACAGGCTAGGAGTGCTAGAATAGGATTTTTAATTAAAGAAATATGTGTTTTTTTTCTCCCAAGTCTGAGTCACTGAAATTCTTGTGAAATCTATTTTAATTGGTAAGTTTTAACTAAAAAAAACATTTATAAAAAAACCATTTGACCTCAAATTAAAAAATAAATTTGTGAATAAGAAAGAGGGATTTTGAGATACTTTTTTTTCCTTAATAATTTTATGTGTTTGGTATTGTGGCAACTTTTATGGTTGTTATTTGAAAAAAATTACTTTATAAAAAATATTTTTGATTGGCGTTGGTTTGGAATTTATATATGTTTAATTAAAAATGTGGTTGAAATTGAGATTGGATAAAAAGTAATTTAACGTATTTGGTTAAAAATGTTTTTCATATTGAGGTTATAAAATAACAAAAAAAGATATATATTAATTTTGATGGTTTTTAATTTAAATATTATAGATTTAACTACTACTATTACATCATTAAATAAATAATACTTTGTATCAAATATTTTTTATTATTCTATTAACCTATCTACAATTTCATCATATATGAAATTCATCCGATAAGGACTACAATTTTCATGGTTTTTTTAGCGTGCAATAAAATCAAGTAAAATATAATCATAAATAAAATTAAGATCGAGATTAAATTATGCAAATGCTACGTTATCATGCGATCTCCTTCTAATTTATATAGTGTCATTGAATAATATTAAACATTAGTTTTTAAATTAAAACACAATTAAAATAATTGAATTTTTTTTGTCTGCACTATTCAGGTAAACAGTGCAAAATGAGTTAATTCACTATGCATAGATGCGGCATAAGGGGGAGAAGCAGATCAACACTGCTTTCAGGTAACTTGTGGCCAAAACATAAATTATAAATGGGTCCTATATATAGTAAATAATGTTTACGTTTAACCAAATGTTCTTGTTTATGTGATTTGCTTCAAAGGTGATTTGTTTTAAAAGTAGAAACAACCGCATAAACAAACATTCAAATCACTATATTTCTTTTAAATATTTCTTTTAATCACTGTAATTAATAAAAAACAATTCAAAATAAATATCATTGAACAAATTAGCCAACACTATAAACTAAAAAAATAAAAAATTCACTATGGTGCATGCACTATTCACCAAGGCACAAACATTGTGACTTACATTATTCATTTTAAGTGAAATATTTAAAAGTTCAATTTAATTCTTAAAACTTTTTTATCTTTTTATTTCTTATAGTTTCAGGTGTTTATGTTTTGGTGCTAAAATTCTTTTTACTTTTGTTTGAGTCCTCATGTATTAGAAGAGAAAAAACTGTAGAAAAGAAAAGAAATATTATGACTAATAATATTTTAATTATAAAAAAACCAATCTTTATGCAAATGAAAATGAGATTCAATGGAAGCACTTAGTTAGAAAAAAATAAAAAAAATTATACACTCAAATAACAAAAATGAATATAAAAAAACTTGAGTATAAGAAATAAAAAATTTGCAAACAAAATATGTAATAATCTTTTTTTATATATATCTCTCTCTTTCTCTCAATCATAATTAACATTTCAACTATTTTCACTTTATTCTACCAATGATTTACCTTGAAAATTTATCCTCTTTTTTTAACTCTCTACCAAACCCATTTCCTGACAAGGAAGAGCCTCGGGATCCAAGGTCAGGAGCTTTTTTGTTTTCACGTCCTTTGGCCTCATAATGTGTGATTGGATGGATCCTAAGAAGAGCTCGTTGCCTGGACATGGTTGGAAAAAATGTTTTTTTTTTCTTGCTCTTAATACACGACAAGCATACATGTGAAGCTAAATATTTTTGCAAAACACCTCACTAGCTCGGTGTGTTTAAAAAAATAAAAAAATAAAAAAAATTAAATTTTAATTTTAAATTCAAAATAAAAACTCAAATTTCTTTTAAAAAAATAAACAAACTTTCTTGATTGCCAACCAAATTTTTTAAAATTCACTAAAATTAAATTCAGACATCACAAGTGACAGTCTTAGGATTTTTTTGTATGTCTTATCATCGAGTTAATGCAAAGAAAATTATTATTATTATTTAATCTTAACATTTAACATACAGGTCTAGAATGTTTTTATATAGAGTAGTGATTAGTTTTTAAAATATTTTTTATTTTAAAATATATTAAAATAATATATTTTTATTTGTTTAAAATAACATTAACCATTAAAATAATTAAAAAAATTATTTTTAATTATTTATATATATATTTTTACAACATGAAAATAAATAGCAAAATAGCGCAAAGAGAATATAACAGTTGAAAGGCAGAGACCGTAAAATACATATATACAACTCCAAGAGACCATACAAAATTGATCCTGCTGCTACTCGCCCTAATTTCTTTTCCTAATACAATAATGAGCACCACGTATTCTTGACAATCAATTTCACACGACCAATTATTTAAAAAGAAAAAAGGAGGAAAATTAAAAAAAAAAAAAACGAGAGAGAGTGGAAAACAGGGGAGCAACAACGACTTGATCACATCACCAAGTCATCCCCAAAGAGGTAGAGAATTCTCTCAACAGCCCAACTAGGCTCAGCCCTGGTCCTAGCCAGGCTCTGTGAGGTTGTCAGCAGAGGTGCCCTACACAGAGGGCAGGTATTGTGATTCTCATCATGCTCATGATCGTGATCTACCCATCTATCAATGCAATCCCTGTGGAACACGTGGCAGCAGTTCCTCAACTCTCTGACCTCATCTTGATCCCTCAGCTGGCTCAAGCAGACAGCGCATGTGTCACAAACTCCTGGCATCCTATCTGTGACATCACCGAAAGTGGTCAAGATCAGACCGTCCCTAATTTGCTGCGAAGAAGGAACAGGATGAGATTGCTGCAGAGAATCATTGCCGGGAGAGGCTAAATGGGTTCTGTTTTTGAATCTCAGAGCCCAAGCCAAGGCCCATCTCAAGACTGCTAATACAAGAGCTGCCTTGTATAAAAGATGGGTCACCATCAACCCTGACTCTTCTACAAAAAAACCCATCAAATTTAACCAATGCAAACAATAGAGAGCAGTAGTTAAGCAACGAATCTGAAAAGGAAGAAACCCTAGAGGAGAGAACGAAAGCAAGTAAAAAGCAGAGAGGGGAAGAGAAGGAAGAAGAAGAAGAGAGAAAGGGGGAAGTTGAAATGAGCATCTAGGTGCTTTATAAAGGCAAAGGTGAGGGGTTATAATGGTGGGAGCCTTTTGCTTTACCTTTTTATTTTTTATTTTTTTTTGTTAGGTGTCATATCTGTTAGGAATAAAGTGTGTCGCTACCGACTATTATATAGTGATTAGGTCACTGTCATGTGCGTTCGTGTAGGTCATAACACGTAAGGACGGTGGCTTCGTATCGCAATTTCTTTTTATTTAATAAAATGTAATTGATCCTTGAAAAAGAAAGAAGGAAAAGTTAAAGCAGCAAAGCAACTAGGACCTCAAAATTTGTTCAGTAAAATTTATTTAATGAAGCCCGGTATACCATTTCTTTAACTTAGACTTCATTTATTTTCTACGAAATCATGTAAAATCCAGTGACTATAAATAAATAAATAACTTGCCTCAAGTGGGTGTTAAAAAAACTAATTTGAAGTTACCCCAAAATCAAGTTTGATTTTTTTAAGACTGGAATTAATTTGTAGCTTTTGGCAGTTCAGCTCCAACGCCCTTGTCTAGACTGGAAAGGAAAAGGAGAGGAAAACGAGCTGGTTGCATCATCATCAACCTTCGACATGGACAGGGAAATAACACCAAAGGCAAAGACTATTAGGTGAGGATAGGAAAGGGTTTATGTCATTTGCAATTCGGAGGTCACTTTCTTTTTTCATGGGCACGTGAGAAATGACCCCATCACGCATGTAAATTCCACTTATCCGAGTCAGAACCCACTAAAAAAGGCGTGATGATATCTAATTACTTTCTTACAAAGTTACAAGTATTCAAGCAAGCGAGAAAATAATTACAAGACAAGACACCATTTCATCTCTGTCCCTTAAACAAAGAATTAACTTACTTGTACCTTAAAGGAGTCAATAACACCTCATAATCCACCATGTTCCAGTCTAATCAAGGATCGTGTTTATGCATATATATCCATACAGGGTAGGCCTCAAGTCCACGGATAGAGGCCGAGCCATCATGTCTTTTGATTTTCAACATTGATGTTCCCATGTTGCTATCTCTACTTTTTATCACACTTCAAGTGATAATGATGATGTCATTCTCGGAAGATTGTGGGTTTCGAATCAGTCGTCAACTTCACATGAGGCTCTGAAACAGGGGGGGGATAGGGCCTCAAGAGAGAATCGAATAATCTTATCCTATGCTGTATTTCAAAAGCCATGAAGAAAAAAGGCAAAAGGAGGAATGTTACACCCACACGCACACACACAAAAGAAAGAAAAAATTGGAAAGGAAACTGTTATGACGTTTAGCAAGTGTTAGTTCAATTAGATTTGCTGACTAGTTGTGACCATATACGTAGGCAGATACCAAGAGCACAAGTATGAGAAATGTACCGGACGTAAGGCAAGCATACAGTTTCTAAAACGTGGAAATACCTCCTTTGTTAATATTCCATGATATATGATCTTCAATCAGCGCTTTAATTTAAATAAATTTAATAAAATATACAGTTTGGAAAGAAAAAAAACCGCATAATATGGATCCGGCTGCAATATTGGAGGTAAAATCCAATATACAAATAGTGTTCTTTGCAAATAGTCTCCGAATATTCTCTATCTTGCTAGACAAAGTTCTTGCGCAAAAAGCGAGCATTTTATTGCGATGCTCAAGGAACCGCATTCGACAATCTCCATGAGCTGATGAGTAGCAGCCCATCTGTTCGGGTGCACAATATACATTGTACAAACAAATACATAACTTAATCAACACAATTTATTCAGGAAACAGACAACTTGCACATATGGAGATTAAAGACATGTTCAATTTACAAGCTGGTATGTGGGCCCTGCTGTCCACTTTCTTCCATTTTCTGTTTCATCTTGTACTGCAAAGTTGCAGGAGCACAGTCCAATGGCGTTTCCCCTAGAAAAGAAGTAATGCGTTAGCATAAAGTAGAATGTTAGGGACCGACAGCACTCACAACTTATGACTAGTAAGTTTATCTTGGATGAGATAAAATAAATTATCGTCCTCGGTAATCCTAGCACATCATCATTCACTAGAACCACATTTAACCTTGCTTGCAAAGTGCAATTTAACTTTTCTTTGTTTCCCTGGATAACTAAAAACATATGATAGAGTACAACCCTTCAATAACAAGATGATTACTCGACGAGTCCCTTATTACCACAAGCCTGAAAGAGTTCCTGGGCACATTTTCAAACTTTCAGAACCCTAAAAACATGACCTGTTGCTTTCAACATGCCAATTCATTGAAAAAATTTCAATCTTACTAAAATTGTTTCACCAAAAAGTCTACACGAGCCTTGCAAATCTTAAAAGATTCCGTGATGACATGGGGATCTATTTTAAACAGATTATGTAAATAACCTAACAAATACTGTATGAACTTATAGGACAAATCTAGGTCCAAAAAGAGATTTTGTCGTACCACACTAAGTTAATAGCTTAAAACAAAGATATCAGGAGATTTGACTATCAGGCTCAAATTTTTCAAGGTAATTATACAGATAATTTTCTTTTGAGAGGCCATGCCATTGCTTATCGAACCGTTGAATCTCTTGGAAATAGGATCTAAGCCCGGATGGTGCTGTTTGAGCCATTTTTGATATTTTTTCTAGCTTTTTTTTCTGAATTTATTGTTTAATTCGGGTTTTTGTTATAATTTCCTTGATACATTTGAATTCTAGGTGTTCCCCAGTAGAGGTAGAGTTTTATGATCTATTTATACATCTTGTAAACCTCCAAGGAGGCAAACTTCATTAATTTTATTTTTAGATAAATAAATTGTGAAATTAGAATTTACATTTGCAACCATTTTCACTCATTTAAAAATGTTGCGTTTTTTGTACTGTTGTTGTCCTTGTAGCTTTTGCATGCATCAGTTGGTATTAGAACCTAACAATCCCAAGTTTATATTGCTTGTTGTGTGCTGCTAACAACCATGCTTGAAAGAGATAATGGAGCAGGACGTTGCCAAGAAGGGGACGAGGAGGCCTCCTTCAGGAGAGAAACGTTCAGGACCTCATCATGGAGGACATGTAGAGACAAATTATGAAATTGAATCATAGGTTAGAAGAGAAAGAGCTGCATGAACAGAACCAAAACCAGGAAAGTGAAAATGGATCCCTAGCCAATATTGAAAACTAGAAGAATGATTAGAAGAGACAGCCTCTTGATCGAAAAGATAACAGATCTAGAGATTTTGGGTTTCACATTAAAATCTTTGACGCGAGAACTTTACAAGCGAAAGAGTTCATAGATTGGAATGATTTTTTAGTACAAAGAGATCCTGAACATATTAGATTAAATCTTATTGCAATCAAATTAAAAGGTAAGGCTTCTGCCTGATTGGAACAGTTGAAGAGGTCACAAGAAAGGCAAGAGAAACCAAGAATTTGTGACATTGAAAATGAAGAAGATGAGGGGGTGCTTCTTTCCATTCAGCTAAACATAAACCTTGTACCAAAGATTTCATATGTTGAAACAATAAGGTAAATCTGTCAATGATATTACTAATGAATTTTATCAATTAATGACCAGAAATTGCCTGGCAAAAATGAAAGAACAGCTAGTGGCAAGATACCCAAGTGGGTTACGACAGTCTATCTAGGACGTGTTATGTCTATAGTCTTTGTGAACAGTTTTGGAGGTGTATCAGAGGACCTTGACTGTGGAGAAGACCAGGGCTGTAAATAGAGGTTTTTGGACAGATTAGTATAACAGAGTAGGGTCCAATTGTATTTCAAGACCAAGATCCCCCCGAAACAAATATGATCAGCAAAATCAATACATGACATGCCATAGTTCTAGTTCAGCTTTCATGATTCGTTGTTATAGCAGTGATGAAATAGGGCATCATGCTAGTCAATGTAGTAGCAAAATAGAAAGTCATCTGGGAAAGAATTTGTTGATAGAGTAGCCAGCAGATGGTGAGACTGATCATGTTTATGAGGATTCTGATAATAGTGAAGGGAATTTGAATGGGAATGGCGGTATTACACTTAGTTGTTTGAAAAATCATGCAGTCACCCAAAGGTGATTCAAGACAAAATTGGTAGCGTTTTAACATCTTCCAAACAACTTGTACAATAAATGACAAGGTATGTAGTCTGATCATTGATAGTGGTAGTTATGAGAATATAATGTCATTTGAAGTGGTGGAGAAGTTGCAACTTGTGACAAAAAAATACCTCACCCCTTACAAACTGAAATAATTGAATCAAAACAAGGTAATTGTGGACAAACATTGTCTTATTTTGTTTTCCATAGGCAAGAGAGAATTTGATAATGTTTGGTGTGATGTGGTGGCTATGTATACGTGTCATATACTATTAGATAGACCTTGACAATATGACAAGAATGTTGTGCATGTTAGGAGGCATAATACATATACCCTTAGTAGAAAAAGGAAACGTATAATACTAGCACCTAGAAAGGAGGAGGCAATTGTTGAAGGCAAAGGTAAAAAAAAGTTGTTTTTATCTACATTTGTGGAGAAGGAGAAGACAAGATAAGAGAAAAGAGAGGAGAAGAAGGAGGTGAAGAGTCTGAAAAGAGGCAGTAATGGTTTGGCATGGAACAAGCCATTAACAATCAGTGGCTCTATCATGAACAAGAGTGTTGGCTCTATCATGAACAAGAGTGTTTCGGGAATTGATTTTTGGCTTACTTTATCCGAGTTGATTGCAAGATAGAGGTCCAAAAGTGTTCAACGACAATGTCAGCAATGTGATTACCAGAACTCAGGACGAGTTCTTTCTAACCTGGAGAGAAAGATGATGTCAAGCTTGCAAAGTTATGGTTCCACGAGTAGTTTTTCTATGAGAATGACTTAACAGATGTTTTTATGGACCGGGTGAGACAAGTCTAGACTAAAAAAAATATCTAGTCACAAGAGACTGAGTTAGCATCTTAAAACAAAGATATCAGGAGATTCAACTGTTGGATCGAGCTCAAATTTTTCAAGGTGATTCCTCAGGAAGTTTTCTTGTAAGAAACCATTGCGTCACTTTTCGGATCGTTAAATCTTAAAAAAAATTCTTGTTTAGGTCAATTTTGTTATTTTTCCTAAGCTTTTTTCAAATTTATTGTTTAATTCGGATTTTTGTTTTAATTTTCTTGGTACTTTTGGATTTCTAGTTATTTTCTAGTAAAGGTAGAGTTTTCTGACCTATTTATAAGTTATGTAAACCTCTAAAGAGGTAGGCGTCATTAATTTTATTTTCAAAAAAATAAATTGTGAATTTAAAGTTCACATCTATAATCTTTTTCACTCAATAAAATTGTTTTATGTATTGTTGTTTTTATAGCTTTCACCAGCATCATTCCCTTATCTAATCAAACAATTTAATGAAACTGGCACCATAGCTACACATGATGCTGGATATAAGATTAATTACCTTGCGCATTCTTGTAGTTCATGCTTGCTCCAGAGTCCATGAGGATGAAAGCTATATCAGTTCTATTAAACAGTGCAGCCTACACCCAATCCATCCTTTCATTAGTTTCATACTTTTAACAGGCAAGCAAAATATATTATGAAAAGAAAGTGAGAGATTATTACCAAATGTAGCAATGACATTCCTTGCTTATCATGATAGTTTGCATCCACACCCTGTCGAGATATTAATGTTTAGGTTCATTTTCAAATCTGATTTTGCATTAAAGATGGTGAATACCTCACTCAGAAGCTTCTTGACTGCAACAGTATCACCATTCTTTATGGCTTCCCTTAAACCCTAAGCAGAACACATACATGGGCACAAACAACTGATCCATGAAACTCTTTATGAAAAGAAAAAAAACACCTCTTGAGACTATCTTAAGTGGATCATACCTCTCCATTGACATCATAATCCATCTGAGGTTTATCAACACCACCATTTGTCATTTGGCCATGATTGAAAACCGAACTGCAAGTTTTTCACAAGTTAATGAAGAACCTTGGTAGAACACAATTTCCCACCAACTTTACAAGCCAGCAGCTAAATATATAAATGAAACAAGAAAAGTGATACAACAATATGAATTCCAAACAAAGTACTCATCTCATTTCTGTCTATCTAGTAACTTAACTCTGGTCCTATAATGTGGTTTAGCTTCCCTGCAATGCACAATTTGCATCTATTTTAGCTACTTTGTGCCCATGCAGGATCATGTTTCACAAAATAAACAATTGTGGAGTTAGAGTACTGGGTTTAAGATTCACAAGTCGGAAACCCAAAAGTCACTCATTAACTCATATTTCAATGTGGGATAATGTTAGATGACCAAAGGTCAAGAGCCAAAATGGCGGGTGGGAGAGGGTGAGTCTACAATCTTATTTAAATCCATTAACAAAAAATTGTACACTTTTGTACAGTTAACTTCCATGATCTTGCAATTCCACCTGCCAACCTGAATTTTTTAATAAACCAATGTGCATCTGCAAGACCAACAAGGACTGCTCAGCAAGAAACTAGTTTCCTTCACCACAAAGTAGCTGTATGGTGAAGTATTTTCATCCAAAGTAATTCAATTCTAACTTTTATCCTAGGAAAGTTATATTAAAATTTACAAGATATATAATACTTGATTCCTGATTTAACCATAACGATGCCGCAGTATCCTATTATGTGAATCTTAATATTTCTTTTAGATCTTTAAAATTGGCATCATCTGTTGCACTACTAGCATGTTACCAAGATAGACACTCAATGCTCAGTGGTGTTCTGAGCTCAAGCTCAGTCAATGATGATATATGCCCTATGAATAGATGTCTTTAGAATATGCAAGAGACGCTGATTGTTTCCATTTCCTTGCAAGGGATGATTGCTACTTTAAAACCATTGATATAATTGAAATTGATGAGGTCAGCACCACAAGTTTCTCTTTAATCATTGTCCCCCTTTGGCCTCCAATGAGGACCAATTCTGGTTGTTTACCTATTCCACAGATATGTGATAAGGTACTTATAAAGAAAAAGGAACATGAACCATATTACAGAATACAAAAAAGAAAAAGAAAAAGAAAAAAGGAGAATGGGATGACAGGAAGAGAATCAAATACAAGATGATAACCTTTGCACCTGTAATTACCAATGGAACACAAACCAAGTCACTAGTGAACAGAATAAAGCTTTCCAGTGAACATACCTAGGCTTGCTGCTTGAAGTAGAACCTCTATTCTTCGGAGTAGCATCTGTTTTCTTTGGTTTTGGATTCGATTGGGATGTGAATGTGGAAGAAGGTTTTGTCTGTTACATAATGGATTAAGTAAATTACCTCCGCGCATGGAATAGGGAATCTAAAACCATTAAAGAAAAAACATACCTGCATGGGAACTGGATCTGTTTTTGCTGTTGGTGCTTCACATATGCATAAAGGCATCCCACACTTGCACTCAATAGCACCTACGGTAGATTGTTGCAGTGTGGTCGGCTCCAGTTTTGGATGTATTTCTGCATCAATGTCTACTCTAGAAACTTTATCTATTATGGAATCAACTCCCTCCACAGAAACTTGGGATTCAACTTTCTCTGATCTGTATAAAAACAAAGTTCATGATAACTGAATAAAGAAGAAAGACTTTCATAAAGATGAAAAGAATGGACAAGAGAATGAAAAATCTTTCAATGGCCCAGAGCTATGTCAAGGAACCATCTCAACCCAATAACTTAAGCTTTTAGGTGAGGTCCCAGGATATGATTTATATTATTCTCTAACACACCCCCTCAAGTGACAGCCCTTTGGGCTTGAAACTTGCACAGGCCCACATTACCTTGTGCTTAATTTTTATCAAATAAATGGGGATGGTGAGATTCAAACTCATGACCACTTGGTTATAGAGGCTCTAATACCATGTCAAGGAACCATCTCAACCCAATAACTTAAGCTTTTAGGTGAGGTCCCAGGATATGATTTATATTATTCTCTAACAAGCTACATGAAGATCATCGATATCTACAAACAACTGACAACCCAGAGAAGAGAGAACAGGGTGTAAAAGCATCTCTTTAAGCTAAGATAGGAATCGTGATAAAGCCCCATCTTGGCTGAGGAAGCCAGTATGCATAACCAAGAGCAACAGAGAAATGTTTACTACCTTAAGAAAGACAAATACATCTCCAAGAACGAGATAATTGACATAAATGTACTTTGCAAAGGATCCCTCCATTAACCAGGGCCTTAGGAAAAAAATACGATTCAATCTGCAAGTATCTCTATTCCTATCTCTATCCACAGGGAGTATTCTGCAACAAATTATGAACCATATATCCATAAACCTAAAGACCTATTCTTAAATAGCAAGCACATTACTCTTTGCAATCCTAGAGGGTGAAAGAGGAACGGCTACTGTTGACAAAATGTTAACATAACAATCCAAGACAAGTATATATGCAGAGAAGCAAGCCCACGGAATCAAAGGCATGAAGAAAAGACTGCATTTTCGCATAACAGGAAAGATATAGAATGGAATGTTAGTACAATTAAATTTCGAAACTAAGAGCAAAAATTCGATAAAGTTGAAGAGTAATTTACCGAGTAGAATCATTAAAGCAATCAGCACAAACTCTAACATTCGAGAGTATTCCAAACTGCGGCAAAGCCTGGATTGATTAATGCGCGCGCGCGCACACACATTAAAAAAAATAGAAAAAAAAAGGAGCAAATTGACTGCCAAACACCAAGAGAGAAAGAAACGCAGACCAAATAATTTGATGAATGTTCATGGCATAACGTCCTACCGCAACAACGGCAATGATGCTGCAAAAATAAATTAAATTAGAACTTGATCAATTTCATCAAACAGTTTAGATCAATCCACGATCGCGGCATAGATTAGATCGAATCAATCAGTTGTTTCTATTGTCATTAATTTTAATTGATTGTTATATTGAGAAAGGAGGAAGAAGAGGAGAATACGCGGCGACGGAAAGTGTTGAAGCTGCATTTGCAGACGTCACAGCGAGCTGCTTCTTGAAAAGGTGGAGGCTCCTCCGTTGACATTATTTTCTTCCTTGCTGGTCGCCGATCTTGTTATTAGCTCCGAGAATAGTTTCTTTCAGTCTCCAATTTTCAACTTGATTTTCTTTTCCTGGATTCTTTTGCTTATCCGTTTTCTGTTATCGGGTTGCTCGCTGTGATCGCACCCGAATGCACCGTCTACTGATACGATGTCGTGCAAGTACGTTGTTGTATTAGGAATATGAGGGTTTAAAATGATTTTCATTTAAAAATATATTAAAATAAAATATTTTTAATTTTTTAAAATTATTTTTAATATCAAATCTGAAAAAATATATTAAAAAATCATTTTAAATAAAAAAACTCAAAATTTTAAAAAATGTGATTTACAAGCCCCTCTCTCAACTTCCATCTACAAGTTTGTTTTGTAGTTTAAATTATTTTTTTTATAAAAAAAATGTATTAAATTGATAATTTTTGAATTTTTTTATGTATGAACATTAAAAATTAAAAATATATATTAATTTAATATATTTTTATAAAATATAACCATCGTATTAAAAAAATACATGGAGTATTTATGACAATCATTTTCTTGGGATTCCCAGACAATTTCTTTCCGTGGGGTATGCTGTGTGTTTGCGGTACAATTATTCAAAAGAAAGCAAGGATCAATTCTTAGTGTAGTAGAGCATAAAAATAAAAATAAAAATAAGAAATAATAATGAATTAGATTGAGATGAGTTTTTTTTTTCCCGCTTATCTTTGATTCAGAATATCTAAATTCGTTTTCAATTCTCGCTTTCATCCTGATTCAGAATATTATATTTATGTCTTTCAATCATAAACTTATGAAATAGATTCTATGTTTTAAATTTACTTACAAAATCATGTATCACATAGAAAAATAAAATCACAGCTCCAAAAGATTTAAAATATATGTTAAAAAAATCGAGTTGTTTAACGAGATGAATAAAGCCCTCGCCAACCCTTGCAATCGACTCCAATTAAATTGGGTCTATCTCATATAAAATTAAAAAAATAATACATATCATAGGCATTAATCTAGATTGGTGCCTCGTTGTGTACTTTGTGATTAGTTTATATTAGATAAATGGCTATTGCAGTATTATGGGTTGTTTTGGATTTTTTTAATCATCCAAAAAATAAATATATTATAACCATGTAAATATTTCAAAAAAAATTGAGACCCGAACTATTGACTTGATTAGGTTTAATAAGATCATATGATTTCAATGACATGAAATAAAAAAATGCAAAAATAATAAAATAAATTAACAAAAAATTAACAATGAAAAAAAGATAAAAAAAAGATGGAGCCTGGTCAGGTTAACATGTCAAAATCTGTGATTTAATTGTGATACCAAGACAACCATATCTAAAACAAGTTGAATAAAATAATGAAACTTAATTATCAAACAATTTAATGTTGAAAGATATAATTCAAAAAAAAAAAAAAACAAAGCAAATAAATTTTAAATCAACAATGGTTAACTCATTAATCTCATAACCATGGATACAAGATTGAGACAATCCTATAGATAGGAAAGGAAAAAAAAACACAAAGATCAATTCTTAATAAATTAAATGTTGAAGAATGAGATTGGAAAGTTTATATCTTGAAAATAACATGAAAAAAAGTGTGAAATCAACTCATGTTAATATACAAAACCTACGATTCTAGTCACGAGATTGGGACTAACATTGTAAAAACCAAACCCTAAAAAAAAGAGTAAAATTCTTAATTAAAAAAATTAAAGGGATAAAATTAAGAGAAAAAAACAATAAAAAATAATCTAAAACAAAATAAATAGTAATTAAAAGAATGAAGACAAACTCCAGCATAAAAAATAAATAAAAGTCAAACATTAAGGGATGGAATTGAAAACACAATTCAACTAGGAAAAGGATAGAAATGAAATAAATAAGGATTAAGATAACAATGAAATAAATTCCAGATAGATTTTTTAAAAAGTAAACATAATATATTTTTGTGAAGTTAGCATCTCATGTTTATATTTTATCAGTTAACTTAATATGATTTTATAACAAATATATTTTTAAAAAGTCAAATTTAACAAAAAAAAAGACAAATAAAAAAATACAAGATAACCCGAGTCATTATCAATATTAGTGAAAAATCCTATAAAAAAAAAATAACGGAGTTTGATATCTAATTGAATCTATGTTGAGGGATGAAAAAAAAACAAGAGCTTAAAAAAAAAAAGAATATAAAAAAAAAACAAAACAAACTCAAGTGAATGACCTAAATCTAGGTTAATATCTCAAATTCGTAGCTTGTTAAATCTTAACTCAAACTCTATTAAGAAGCTCAATTTTTAATAAATTTAATTTTGGAGTATGAAATTTTTAAAAAAATATATCAATTTAAAAAAAAAATTCAGAAAAAATTAAAACAATAAGAAAAATAAAAAATCAAATTTGGTATGAAAAAAAATAAAAGAAGCTTAAATAGCCAAACAAAATCAATTTTAAAAATTATTATCAAAAAATAATAATTAAAATAATGACGACTAAACTAGACCATTGAAAAATTTGAAGGGGATAAAAATTAAAAAAATATATTTTAATTTTATAAATTATTTAAAATAAAATAAATATTAATTAAAAAAAATGAGTCAAATATAAAGGAAAAATCAATTGGATGGCTAATTTGAAAAATTAGAGAGCATGCCTAATAATCAATGAGGGGAGAGAAGGGAAAAAAGAAGAAGACAGTGGATGTCAAATCGAAGTCCCTCCAGCAATACACATAGTCCCATCACAACTGTAAAAATCTTATGAATTGAAAGTCTCGTGAACCAATTAATATTTTTTTAAACTATATATTTATAAAAGCACTAAATTGTCATTGACCAACCTTATAATAACAATAAAATGAATTCAAAATGATGAAAAAACCCTTGGAAGCTAGCCTTACAATTTTCATCTTTAAGGGCACCAAGGTCAATTTACTATATAAAAAAGAAAGAATTATATCAAAGCCCTTTTCAACCAGCTAGGGTTTTTTTAAGGACATTTATATTGTTTTATCATGCTAAAAATTACGAAGAGACCCTTTCAACCCTTATCAATTTCACAATTAATGTTAGGCGTATCCTATGAAAAAACTATTTTACCCTTGAAGATTAGTTCAGTTAGTTTTTGTTTGAAGAGCAAAAATATCATTGCAGTGTTCCAATTCAGCAATGAATCTTATCTCACGATATTTTTCATATGCCTTTTAGTTTTTATTTTAGTGTTTTTTTTAATATCTCAAGCACTATTTACAAGTTGACAATACTGTACACACAAGTCGCTTCTCTGAAAAAATAAAAAACCCTTATTTTATTCTTTTATTTTCTACACGTTTCTTACTTTATCAAACAAAATTAAATATTAATTTAAGTATCAAAGTATCTATTATTTTACCAAGAATTTATTTCACAAGTATAACTCAACTCATAACTCATCAATTTGGAAAATTCAATATTTTTCCATGACTTCATCGCTGCTATAAAACAATAAATTACATTCAAAATGGGATGTAATTTGTATCCGATTCCACTTTTCATCTTATTATTTAAAAGAAACAGCACCTCACACACTCAGAATTCAGTTCATCACACTTTCTTTCAACTGTTTTGCAACTTGCCATGGACTTCGATTTCATTTTATTTTTGCAGTTTAAGGGTATCATAGCCAGTTTCTTTGACATTTGACCATCGAAGCTAACAATGACCTTCATTTTTCTGTGCACTTTAAAATTCCAAGACCTTGCATCGCACTGCACTACGCAAACAACATTGTTAAAAATGATTTGAGACTTTTTAGATGACAACTCATGATACAATTTAAGATTTAATTATTGTTCTTAGAGGGAAAAAACGAAGATAATCAGGATAAAAAGGTATATTATTCTATTTTTTTATATTTTAAAAATACAAAATTTACTTTAAACCGAACTTCAAATATATTTATTTCTTAATCTTTTGCACTTGCTTAACTTATAAACAAAAACAGAGAAACTTCAATGGCAGGAAAGAAATAGGATAACCAAGAGTAAAGAACAAACAATTCATTATTTCCAAGAAAGAAAGGGTTGACTGGTGTTAAAGAATTTTTATGATGAATTGAATCCATCCGTTGTAATGGAAATCTCACACACAATTTTTTATTTTTATTTTGTTACATGCGCACCGATGAATTTCTATTTTCTAGTGCATTTTTTTTTTTGGGGAAGAAAAACTCCAACAAGGAACAGTAGTGAGTTGGACATGTGTCCAGCTAGGAAGACAGAATCATCGGTGGTCACAGAAGAAGCAGTTGAAAAGACAAGATGTGTGTAATAAATAATCGATTCTAATAACTCAATCACATGTTGAATTGCCACGTTTTAAATTCCTCAAACCACAGTAATCACTAACTATGGTCGGCTCTTATTTTATTACAACTTGGGTCAGGTCAAGGATAACTAGAAAGTAGCTGGTTTGTTTCTCCCCATTTTCACTTGAAATTTCCCTGTACAAAAACAAGAAATTGAAATGAGTTTTGTTGCCTCTGATCTGGTTCCAATGGGGGGTCAATCGAATTCTTGCAAGGAAATGAAGCCACAAGAAGATATTGAAGTGAAAAAGGAGCAAGAGGTTACCAATGGTTGCGGTGAAAATATGGTATCTTGCAAGGAAGGTGCTGATTTGTCGGAGAAAAAAGGAGTCCATCCTCTTTGGACACCCAGTTCCAGGTACGAGTCTACTTTCCTTTTATTAACCAGAAAATTTTCTGTTTTTGCCGAGAAAAAAGTCTTGCTTTTTTTTTTTTGGTTACCTTGTAAACGAAACAAAGGGAAAAGAGAAGCTGAGATCTGTTTTATTTGTAAAGAAGTGTTGGGTATGAAAATTAAAAGCTAATTCGTGAAGGCCTGATGTTAGCTTAAATTCTGCTGTGTTGTGATGCTTGAATGTAATTGAATCTTGGGGATTTGTTAGGTTATGTTTTTTGGAGTTTCAGAAGAGGAAAGAACCTGCTGTATGTGTTCATAAATGGTGCTCTTGTTTCGCTAAATTGTTCTATTATTTAAGGATCTGAAAGTTCTCCTTTGATTAAATTATTGTAGCACAAGAAAGGTGTGTAATACAGGAGTAACGTAGAAAGAGAAATGTTGAAACTTCACCAGCAATTAGAGCAGGAAGCGACACAACTGATTGTACAAGTTACACTCATAGCCAGTCCAAGAAGAGCACCATGAAGTTACACTCTTTTTTGTGACCTATAGCTACAAATTTAAAGATGCTTTCTTTCATTCAAGCCCTAACTTCCAAACAAGGATAGTTTCCATATAATTTGGGAATTTGCATAAAATATCAGCAATCAAATGTATTTTGAAAATGGATTGAAGGGCAGGGAAGAGATGCAAACTGCCCCGTCCTAAAGTAGGCAGTAGAAGTTCTGCAATTTTTCCTCATTTAGCTTCCATGATCCCTTCATTTTGAGCACCAGTAGCAGAGGCAAAATTTTATGAGTGGGATGCATCTGGATTGGTATGCTTTGTATAACAAATTACTTAATCAAATCCTTTGTGTTCTCTGTTGTCAGAGTGGGAAAGTTTAGAAGAGTGTGCTTTCACTCATGGTAGGATTTTGTGGATGCTACCAAGTTACAAGTAACATAACTACATATCTTGAAAGCAGTGAAGAGTTATTGCAAGACTTGAAAAGATTTCTCTCGTTACTGCCTTCTCGTATCTCTTTTTGACATAAAATTTTTGTGCTTAAAAATCCTACCTTTATGGAATAGAAGTATTTGTTTGCTTAAAAGCTTACCCATATAGAAAAGAAGTTATGAAAAGACTTCTACTTAATTGCTTCTTTTGGTCTGGGTTAAGGCTTGTTTGGTCATGGACCCCTTGAATGAGAAGCGGGTGAAAGTTGCCTTGATGTCACATGTGGCGAATACATGCAGTATCAGTCTGTCAATGCTAATTGTAGGTCTATTCGCAAGGCAATGCTAGCTGGCCTTTCCTTTTCCTTCTCTGTGCAGTTATTAGGCTTGAGGATGCTACTGGATCCTTTTTTGCCTTCTCCTAGATCATCTTGTCTGATTAACATGATTTTGAATAAATGTCAGATCAAGTAGCAACTAAGAGTAATCACCGTATTCTCAACGTGTAAGCTTCTTATCAGCCAGAAAAATTGATACATTATGCAGTCATTTAAGCTCTATGACTTTTTTTTGTTCTGTGATAGAGTACGTCTTAAGTTGCAGAACTGTCAAGTTTGATTTTGATGGTAGCTGGAAGTCCTATCTTGTGATTTATTTAGGTAGCTCAGATTGTTTGGATCAAATTATTTGTTTGATCCACATTAATTTGGTTTAGTTGAACTCCCATTTGTTTTGCAATTAGTATGGTTAGTGAAACCAGGAGATTATAAAAATGATTTAGAGTTGTCAAGTTTAATTCTGAAGGTGGTTGAAGGTCCAATTTTGGGAGTCGGCAATTGTTAGGAGAATTCTTTGCTTAATCTAGATCAATTCGTTGATCAGTTGAAAACTTTGCTCACTTATGTTTTGACACCAACTTTCTCATATCCAGGGCAGGGGGTAACCATCTTTCTAATATCCAGGGGGGTATTCACCTTACAAGCTTGGCCATGGAGACATTAGCTTTGAAGAGTGGTACTCAAGTAATATGAACAAAATAAATGAGTAGTGACATCGGGGCAAAATGATAAAAGATTTGATATCACAATATCTTTTTTAAGATAAAATAGAAATTAGAAAGAAAGAGAGGGATTTGTGTAGTTAACCGAACTGATTTGAATTGTTGCAGCTACTTGCATCAAAGTTGTAAATATTTTATCTGTATTCTATTATATCTCTGCATCCTCTCATTTCACCCTGTTCGCCTTTTCCTTAAGCCTCTCCACCCCTATGAAATCGTTTATTGTGTGATCATCTTACTCATCTTTAATAGATATACTTCCGACATTATTAATTAAAATTTTTTGCTTATAGAAGTTATTTAAGTGGTAGATGCATGCCAGACAAGTTCAACATAATGTAATGACTTATCTTTGGTTTCTTAAGGCCCACGGCTGTGGCAACTTCAGGACCAAATGCCACCATTCCTACTCCGGATCAGCTTACCATCTTCTATGGTGGAAGTGTTGTTGTGTTTGATGCAATTCCTGCAGAAAAGGTTTTCCCTAACTTAAACTTCCAAGACTTTAATAAATATCTACACGGGAGATTTCATTCTAACTCTCAATCATGTCCATTTAGGTCCAGGAAATTATGCTTATTGCTGCTGCTGCTGCCGCTGTCAAACCTGTCGACATGAAGAAAAGTGGGTCTCCTGATGGTACACCAGTTCTTACAAGGTCTCCTTCAATGCAAAGTACTGCTGCCCCACATGCCCAAGCCTATAGTCGTCAGAATTCCTTCTGCAGAATGCAAGCTGGTAATGGTTAGAGAACATGACTGAATTGTAGTTAGCGTTTGATTTCAAATATTTTATTGCTCTTTCTGTTCTATGAAATTAGATATAACTTAATGATTCTCATTTTAATTCCATTTTTTTGGTCAAGAATTACCTATTGCTAGGAGACATTCTCTGCAGCGATTCTTCGAGAAGCGTCGGGACAGGTATCTGTTTTGCATTTTGGGATTCTCTGTCTTATCTCTTATACTTTAAAACAACATATACACAACATATACACACGTAACTTCATGATTTGTGGTATTGCATCTAAGTTACATGATGCACAAGCATATTCTGGGCTGCCTGGACCTTTTCTTTTACTTTGTTAACTGCAGGCTGGTGAGCAAAAGCCCGTATCCCACTTCACCGGAAGGAAAAGAGGCAGCCACCACAAAACCTGGTATTAGTGCTGCACCGTCACCAGATGCAGGTTGCTTTGGAAAATCTCTTGCATCAGACGAACTTCAACCAAAGATTGCTTCCAACCTTGCTTGACCAATGCTAAAGGCTTCTCATGTATCATGGAAAACTGTTCTTATATTAGGTTCTTAACCTTGTTGTATTGCTCGTGCAAGATGTCAAGCGCAGTGGTGGTGAAGATTTTTTGGTTACTTTTGGATGCATTGGACAACATGTACAATTTCTCATTGAAACTAGTGGGATTTTGTTCACTTTTCTGCCCCTTGCAGCCAGAGGCACTTGTAATATCTTCTGAACCAGCGCCTTTTGGGCGATTACTTGTGTTATTATTAACTGTGGAAAACAAATGACAAACATTTGACGTGTGTGGTTTGCTTGTTAATGGAACCTCTCTAGTGTTGTGCTGGCCATTGTAAGACTTCTTTAAGAAATTTACTTGCAGTGATGTTGTTTTGCTAGATCTTTAATTGTGATTGAAGTTGTTTTTTAAGGTGTTTTAAAATAATATATTTTTTTATTTTTTAAAAAATAATTTTGATATTAATATATTAAAATGATTTTAAAAAATAAAATATATTAATTTTAAAAAAATTAAATTAAATTAAATTTTTTAAAAATTATTTTTAAAACGGGAAAATAAATATTATCTAAGACTAGTCATGCAGGTGCGAACTTAACTCATGGATAATTGAACAAGATGAGTCCATAATCCAATTTCGTGCACTTTCTCCTTCAAACTTTTGACTTTTCTTCATTTTGATTTTGCTTTTGCTTTGTTATGGCTTCTAGGTTTCCATTCAAGCTTTTTTCCACCCTTTAATTATTTTATGATTAATTAGGTGCATGCCAATTAATGTCTCATAATGGAGTGCTTTTTTTTATATAAAATAATTTTAAGTGCGTTCTTTCCTCTTTTTATTAAACGTTTTATTTTATGACTTGCATCACAAAACGCTAAAATTTTATGGATTCGTTGCACACAAGTTATGAACTTATTGCTAATGGCTTATGTAAAAATTTCCAATTTTATATCATTATTTGTTCTAATAAATATCTTAATTTCATATTAAATTAAATTAAAAAGAATCTGCAAGTTTTGTTGAATTCACGGAATACTCTTTTATCACATAACAATGTTCGCTCGGATAGTGTTCACTTTTTTTTTTGTTTTGCATTTTTTTAACTCATTTTTTTTAATTGCATCAACTACCAATTGGATTAAATGGGATTTTGGGCTCATAATTTATTTTTAATTGTTTTCCATAAGGGTTTCGAAGGTGTTCCTGTGTTAAATTAATGTTTAATTTGACAATATAGGTTTTAATTTTGCTAGTTACTAAAATTGAGTTGTCGAGGATTAATATTTTTTTAAAAAAAACATATTTAGGTTATTGTGTGTCAGCACCTTTTCTAAAAAAAACTTGCCTTATGATTTTTTACAGTTTCTTTTTAGTCTCTTTACTTTTTGAGTTATGTTTTAATTTAAAACTTTTTTTTTCTTACATATCACTTAATGGGTTTGAGAAAAGAGAAAAAGAATCACCAAAAAAATAATAAAAGAAAAATAAAACATTTGGTTTTGCCATATTCTAGCAAAGAAAGGGGTACCTTTTGGTGTTCATCTTCTTGAGAGGATTTCAATGATAGTGATGTTTTCATATAAACATGCTAGAAAAAATAGATTGGGGTTATTTAGTATTTTTTTAATTCAATTGATTTTTGCTTTGTGATTGATTTTAAAGTGTTTTGGGAGTGAGAATGAGTTTATCAAGATTTTTAGAGTGTTTTTTTTTTATGTATTTTTAGATGAAAACAAGTAGAAAAATAGATTTTTGTTTGACCCTAATTTTCCAAACTCCATGCTTAAAGTCAACATGTTGTTTATTGTTTTTTAAAATATGGGGGACATGTCATTAACCTCTCTCTCAAAAAATAAAAAACAACAGAAAAAAAAAATCAATCTAGATGCCCTAGGCTTTTGGGTTACTTGTGAGGTGTGTGAACCTAGCAAGTTAGGCATAACAACGCTTACTCTTTTTTTTATATATATATATAAATTTTAATTAAAACTATTATTTCTTTTTTTTAATGTATTTTTTAGTTTACATTATTTATTTAGTTAAGTTTTAATTAATACCTTTCCTCTTCTTGTTTAAAAGGTTAATTGTTCAATCAAATAAAAAATAGATTTCAGAAGACAAAGTTATTAAATCCAGTAAGGGATACAACCTAGTTTGACTCGAGTCTATCCAAGATATCATTATTTTGATTTTTTTATAAAGAAAATGTTAAATCAATGTTATTTTAATTTTTTTATATATAAAAAAATAGACTAGGTTTTGAGTCAGGTTGAATCAATCGGACTACACTTGTAAACCCAAGTCATATTAGGTCACCTCCCATACAATTTCATTTGAAACCAAAGTCCACCTAGGATTTTATCGTGTTAATATTTATAAAAAAATAAAACAATGACACTTGAAGCTTTTTTAACCAATCAAATCATGGTTGGACTATCAAAATTGAAGGGGTCATATTAGGTTACCTTCCATACAATTTCATTTGAAACCCAAGTCAAGGAAACAATTCAAGGGGCCTCAAGGTTTACACACCTGGCCAAATTGAGTT
This sequence comes from Populus alba x Populus glandulosa, assembly GCA_033617975.1. Classification (NCBI taxonomy): domain Eukaryota; kingdom Viridiplantae; phylum Streptophyta; class Magnoliopsida; order Malpighiales; family Salicaceae; genus Populus; species Populus alba x Populus glandulosa. The sequence goes on from CM066148.1 coordinate 22,009,993, forward strand.
TAATAACACTATTAAAGAGTTCCCAACAATAACACACAGATGATGTATTATTCTTATACTTTTTTTATACATCTGTGTTAATGTTATCAAAATGTTATTTTTTTAATTAAAACTTTCTTTTATGATCATGATAAAATGTTGTCTAAAAAATAAATATTCTGACAAAATTACTGGAAAAAATTGACCATGTTAATAAAATAATATTTTTTTAGTTAGACATATACCTTTTTTATCTTTATGTGAAGAGTTCAATATTTTTTTATTGGTTTTGTTGTCCTGATTTTTTGTTTTGGATTTCGGATGTTTCTGGGATTTTTCTTACCTTGAAGTGTTTTTATTTCTTAAAATGTTGTATGAAATTGGAACTTTCAAGTTATCTGTATTGTTTGTTTTCTTGTTAGTATTGTCTCCCTCTATATCTAGCAACTCATCTTCATCCTTTATTGGGTGTAACTTTATCATGTTTATCGGTCTTCAAAGCGCAAAAATCTATCCAAACCAAGTTAAATCAATTTAGTTTGAACTGATTTTTACTTCAGTCTGGATTAAATCTTTAAAAACTAATAACTCCCAGTTTAGTTTATTTTTTCGATCAAAACCGAACTATAAATCCCTCTAATTAATAATAAAAAAAATTATACTAGAAAATTATTTTATTTCAATGAAACTTAAGTTATTGCTCTTTTTATATCTAAAACCTTATCACCATGTAAATAAATAAATAAAACTTTGAAGGCTCCTTTTAGAACTAGATCATGTGTGTTTTGATCTACGGCACTCAAAATAGTATCATGATAATGTTGATATTATTGTAGCATGAAAACCTTAGTCAATTTTATGAAATATATACTTCAATTTTTTAATTCATAATCATATATTTTTTTTCTACTTAAAAACACATGATAACATGCAAAACGAAGCACTGCCAGCAAACTAGTACATACTAGTTAATTTCGGAGAGTAGTGAGACCTTTCCAGAGGACGGACTCTGATGCTACAGAAAAGGGCAACGGGTGTAACGGGGCCTACTTTCTGCCAAGTGGCTTTCCTACAAGTTGAATTTGCAAAGCAATTTCCAATACTTGAGGAGCTTCAAGTTGATTACAGTATAGAAAAATAGCTGCGTTATCCATTCGTAAAATACAGAAGCTCAGTATTCTAGACAAAAACCTGTACATGCCAAAACATTCATTTGATGACGAGCCCAAAAAGAAAAACTAGACAGATCGGCGATAGTTACCCTATGAAACAGGGAAATGTAGAACTTGGCCGTGACCTTCATGGTTTCTCCTCTTGCAAAAGGGTGCCAAAATTGGGGAACAAAGGAAAAACAGAGGATGCTAGAGAAGAGATCTCTGGGTATCAGATGAGTGGGCAGACTTGGGGATTATTCAAGACCTCGTCCTCTTATAGACACCGAGGAAGATAGGGCAAAAGGTAGATTATTGGCGTGGTTATTTCCTTTGGAAATCAAGCAAACTTTGTAACGAGTGGGAGAGAGAGCTTCAAATTGCAAGATTTACTAATCCTGTATGAATTGGCTACTGGCTAAAACAGCAATGAAGTTTTATCACCTTAAGCCTAATCCTGCAGAGTAAAATGCAAAGATAACGGGGGTTGAACAATTCCAGATGGAGTCTGATGCCTACAAAAAAAGGGCCACCGGAGTAACCGGTTCTTGTTCCTGCTCATTGGCTTTACAAGTAGGAAGTTACTAAGCAATTTCCAGTGCTTCATGCCGTAAGGATAAATAAGATATCTCTAAGAGATTAAAGTTACATTATAGAGAAATGGTCGCATGATTTATTCATAAAAAGTTCCAAAAAAACACTCCACATTCTAAAACAGAAACTTATACATGACAAAGACGGGTCCAAAAGGAAGAACAAGACATTGACACCACTTACACTATGAAACAGCCAAATATCAAACCAGACCACTGACCATACGGCTCATTGTTACAACTAGCTAGCTCATTTCAATGCATACTCCGAAGGATTCCATGGAGGTAGCCACCAGTCATTATGAATGACACAAGAGACACCACACCAGCAGGAAAAATCTTCCTGGACTTCAAAAAACGGGAGCCCATCACTCCCATAAGTGCAGCAGATATACCTGAAAATATGGAGATGTCAAAGCTATTAAATCTATAAAAAAAGGTTACAACTTAATGGCTAGATGGCAAGCGCAAAGCAAAACACTGGTTTTGGCTATTTGCATTAAAAAGTAAAGAGATCCCTTACAAGCTAATCACTTTCTATAGCTATCCACATTGATGCAGCCCACTTATAATCAAGATTCAAATGCCATTTATGGAGACTCAAATTCAGGAACTCCCAGTCATAATCACCATAATGCCAGAATGTTTAACATGAATTGATCGCTCGTGAGTCAATTCATCAAGGCTGAGATGCAAGATTCGGATGGTATGATAGAAACCATTAGTCATTAGCAGAATCACAATGAATTCCATATTCTCATCAGAAGTCAAATTTCATAACACTGCTGATGAGAGAATCTTAAATACTCCATTGACAACAATAAAAAGATTTTTTTGAGAGAGAAAAAATACAAACACCAGGCACTAGCCAGGTGCTGTCCTTTAACGCACAAGTGTAACTAAAATATAGCAGAAACTTAAACCATGTTTTTGACAACATAAAAGCAACAAAACAAAACCAACAACCACAATCACTTACCAAGCCCTATTGATGATGCATAAACCGGATTCGCAGGAAGCTGTGTGTAAACATAAAACAGAACCGAGGAAGAAATTCCTCCTGCCAACAGCGATTTCTGGCTACCACTCTTCATATATCCCATAGCACCACCGACTGTTACAATAATCAACCACACCACAATCAGATAAAAATCACTACCCAGCTAAAACCAGCGCAGTTACAACTCGGCTAGAACCAGATTATTCATCAATATAGTTTACTACCCATTTATTCAATTCCTACAAAACTAAAAAAGAACAAAACTTTTTTTGAAACTGAAAAAAGAGAGAAGATATTTACTTCCAACAAGAGCAGCATAGCCGAGAGTCAATTTTTGAGACATGGACAAAGCCATTTTCTTTTCACTTCCACTCTCGTCTGGCGATCCTCCTTCTCCTTCGTTTTTACCACCACCACCGTCGCCGCCTCCGCCTCCGCCTCCGCCGCTAATATCTTTATAACCGTCGCTGCCTCCACCTCCGGTGTCTAATTCGATCTCGATTCCTTCAGTCGACAGGTCAACGTTATCATTTATGATAGTACTGGAGGAAGACGAGGTGGCTTCGGAATAGGAAGAGACGGCTTTAGAAGCGAAAATGGAAGTGGGCAGCTTAGGATTGGGGGAAGAAAAGAGTGAAGTTGAGGGCTGGTGAAGGCGAAGCAGGGATGTTGATGGAGGTGCGAGTGTATGGAATCCAAATTTGGAAGGTTGGAGAAGAAGGGAAGACTGTGATGCTGCAACTACACCACCACCTAAAAACGCAATTTCGGCCATTTGGATCGATTTCAATTGCTTTACTTCGGTTTGGTCCCTTTTCACAATTCTTTGCATGGGAGTGGATTGGATGGGATTGGTTCTGGAATGTACAACAGCAGACCAGTCCACTCCATTGTGGGCCCAAATGGACTGGGCCCATCCCAGCCCAACTCAAGCAGTACATAAATAATACATAGATCATCCTTCTTCTTCTAGTTGTAGGTAGGTAGGCTGGACTACAGATGAGCCGAGCTTAGCTTTGATTTTACTCGAACTCGATTTTAGCAAAAGTCAAATTTGACGATTTTAAAGTATGAGCCTCGAGCTTAGTTGATTTGACTTTTTTAACCCCTAGCTTGGCTCGGCTCATTTTAAATTACTTAATGAAACTGCAAACATACCCGTTTGTTTTATGATGTTTGTTTATTAATAGAAATATTATTCAATGAAAACTTTTAGACTTCATTTTGAAGAAAATATTTTTCAGACTCATCTTGAGGAACTCATCTTTGCTAGAATTGGTTTTTTCATCAATGCTAATCGATTACCTTTTCTTTTTATAAAATATTTATAATTCAATACATGACATTTATAACATTATTAAAGATTATTTAGAAAATTAATAGATTTGTTTTTTAAATGATCTAACTGTTTGTTTAACCACTTAATCGGTTAATTGGTTAAACTCAATTCTTACACTTTAAAATTTAATTATTTCTTGATTTCGAGTATTATATATAACTCTCATAATTTAACAATTTTTTTATTTAAATTTTAGTTGAGATATCTTTGTATTTTGAACATCCCATGCGTCAACATCAATTTATATCAAAATCAATCACACTTCTTATCTATAAACCATATCAAACTCATAACCCACTTCGATTCAATCATCTTTGATCCATCATTATTATGTCTAACATTGGATGATTTATTCTCAATAATTCATAACATTAATAATTTAACATGCATAACAAAAATTTAACATCAACGTATTTACAACAAATTTAACATCAACTAACACTTGAATGTGTGTGTGTATTAAAGTGTTAAGACTAATTATATGGTTACTACACTAAATACAATGACATGTATACCAAACATGTAAGACTTAAACTATACCAAGATTCAAATAACACACACATTTATATCACCATAATTACTCATTGATAATTGTTAATTTAATCTAATAATATCTTTTTACATAACAAAATAAAATGTTTGAAATTATAATCCACAAATTTATATTATAATATAATATTCTATATTTGCCTATATATACATAAAAGTAATAAACTATTAATCACCCTTGAGAAGTCTGCGAGGCACCTATAAGGAAAATTAATAATATTTATAAGTCTCGAGATAAATGGTTTGTTTAGAACCTTAAAAAAATATTTAAAATTTTCATTTAGATAATATTTTAAACCATCCTATATAATCATTCTAAGTTTCTTTTTTTTCTTCATAAAGTTATTCAACCCGAAACAAATCTCACAGTATTCATAAAGTGATTAATCATCTCAACATTCTCATGTTGAACCCAATAGTCTAGTACTTCTTCCTGGATATCAATCAACTCGACAACTCATTTTGGTTGCCAATTAATCCAATATTCTCATATAAAGGCTAATAATTCGATATTTGATCATGAATACCTTTCAATCCGGCAAACCCATCTTGGTTGCCAGTCAATCCAGCATTCTCATATGGAAGCCAATAATCTGATATTCATTCAAGAACACCAATCAATCCGGCAAATCCATCTTGGTTGTAAATCAATCCGACATTCCTCTATAAAAGCCAACAATCTAGTATTCTTTAACGAATATCAAATCAATCCTCTCAACTTACATGTCAATGTCACTATCCATATTTTCATAGATTAACTAATTCATAAGTTAAATTTACGGGGAATTTATAAAGAAAATTACCGCAAGGTACAAAATATATACATGTTGTCTAACTATGAGTGGCTTCACTAGCTCACTGGATCACCCCAATAGTCTTTCATGTATTGAGAGGTTTTTAAATCAATTATTATCACATAACAACATTCTAATTTTTCATTGTAACAATCATTATAATTCTATTAAGGTTTTTCATCAACACGTTGAAATCATCGACATCAAAAGAAAATCAACTTAATTACAAACAAATTCATGATTTTGTCAACTCTTATCAATTTCACACAATTCCATACAATTTACAATTTCTCTAAGATTTTGCAATTTCATGCTTTGAGACCAAACCATTTAATTATTAAATATTTCACCATTTCATTAATTGAACTCAATTAAAATCATTATTCATGTGATCATACACACATCTATAACATAATTAATGGACAATATCATAAAGGTGACACTTCCCCCCTTTTTGTTCTCATTATGGTTGGCCCCTAGGGCTTTTCTATCCATCAAAATTTATTTATTATTTTAAAATAATTTCACTCTTATTACATCATACAAGGATCATAGAAACTCCATTTCTATGAAATCCACTTCCCCCATAATTTCATTTCAAAAACCCTAATTCAATTTTGGCCAATTTTTCTAAAAAACACTTAACTCTTATTCAAAATGGTATAAAAAGGTTTCAAACATCTTACATGGTTACAAGATGTATTTCAAAAATCAACCAACTAAAATTTTCCAAGTCTTTTCCCTTTTTCCTCTTATTTTTTCACCCTTTATAGCTCAATTTTTCCCTATCTTTGATCTTTTTTAATTTCTAGTATGAATGTTTTGTTTTTATTTAAAACCCCTTTTTTTTCACTCTTAAACATTACTCTCTAACCCTTTAAGGTAAAAGGAAGGAAGAAGAATTAAAAATGCTATTTACTCTCTTACTATATACTGTCGGGTTATAACAGGGACAATAGCTAAAATGACTTGACTGTTTTAAGAAATGATCAATCTGTCTTATGAAGTCAGTCTAGTTGTTTTAAGAAATAACTAGACTGTTTTTTATTCTGAAAAAATGGACACTCTTGGCCTTAACCTTTATTCTTTTATCTTTTTATCTTTTTTTTTTATTATTTCATTTCATTACACTATAATTTATTATATAATTTTTTAAATTTATCTCGGTGTTTACATTCTCCTCCCTCATTTTCTATCAACTTGCTCTCTCATCTCAAATTTCAAATATTGAAACATATAACAAATAAAGTTTATGACTGAAAAGTTCAACCCTCAAAGCACAGCGATAATAAATAACAAAGTGAAAAAAGTCAAGGATCAAAGTGCGCTTTTTTGGCTTCATGAATAACAAAAAGAAGAAAAAATGGTTGGTTTTTTGTTTACATATTAAAACCAATCCCTATTGTTTTATTTTTTTAACTGATAAAACTAAAATTTATTACATGAAATTGAGAATAAATTCAAAGTTGGGGCTTTTTTCATTGCTGCAAATACGACGAAACACAAGAATATAAAGAAATTACCTCCTGGTTTTAAATCACGTGAACAAGAAGTTGAATAATGAATTTTGAAGAAAAAAGTCCGCAATCTAAAATGAATAACTAAACAAGAATATACAAAATATAGACAAATTAGATATGCTATAGCAATTCATAAACGTGTTTCAATGTGAAAAAACAATCAAATAAACGGGAAAACAATGTAATGATTGTTAAAAAATAAAACTTGTTTATTTTTTAATATGTTATAATTTAAAATAAATGATTTCAATAGCAACAATTAAACAAACATTAGATTCATATTTTATTTAACATAGAAAGGTTTATTTATTTACTAACATTGGTACTCCTTGTCATTTTAATAGATAAAATTAGAATAATAATAAAAAATTGTCAAATTTAAAATCAATACTATATAAAAATAACAATCTCATCTCATCATTATTAGGACTTAAAAATTCAGAGTTCAGATTTTTTTCCCTTTTGGTATATGTTGTGTTTGATTAATAATGAGTTTTGATTTAACTAACCTTAATAAATGGATATTCAATTAACTAAGACTGTAATTAATTTGTAAAAATAACAAGGATATTTTAGTCATTTTAATATAAATATCGATAATACTGTTCAATAGAAGAGAGGCCTTAAGGATAGAATTTAATTAGAAGTTGCTGGATATAGATCCAAATAGATAGAATTTTTTTTTGTTTTAACTCGATCACATTTCCAGACTGATATCCAAAAGTGGCCGCGCCAATAGCCAAACTTTATTTAGCGGTTCCAGAGAGGGAGAGGGAGAGAGAAGAAAAGAAAAGGATACGAGTCTCCAGCTCCACTCTCCGGTCCATTTTGAAGCCGGACGAGCCTTTGCGGGCGATATGAGGGAGCCCTGAGTAAATAAAATGGGCTGACCGTGAATAGCGGGAAATGAAACAATGTCAGGCAGGCATGCAGGCTATGGGCCTAAGACATCGAGATCTGTGCAACAGTAGAAGGAAGGAACACAAGAAAAGAGAATCGTGATTAACGGCTTTTTTGTTTTGCCTTTCGTTTTGTTTTCTGTTTAATGTAGTATTGTTTGAAATGTTTGGCTAAGGAATCAATTCTGGGCATTGACTTTAGTATTTGTTGTCCACACACGCGCGAAACCCAAAAAACAGAGAGAGAGATTCCTCAACGAGGAGAGGAGCAGGCAAAAGAAACAGAGAGAGGAGAAGAGAAGAGAAGAGAAGAGAGAAATGGTAGTCTAATGCAGTCCCTGTTTTTATTTTTTCTCTCTCTTTATTGCCTACACAAAGGTCAGCCACAGCCACAGCCGCAGCAAAACCCTACTTACAAGAGAATAAACACAACACAACACTACCCCCTTTGACATGTAGATTTGTGTAGTCCCTCTCTCTCTCTCTCTCTCTCGTTCCTTGCTTTTCTTTTACTCAACCAGCGGTACGTGTGTGTTCGCTTTCTTTTTATGATTAAAGTGCTCCGCCTCACATGTTTTCTTTTTCCAGAAAATAAATGTAAAGATAGATTAACCATTTACATTCATGTGGAAATGTTGTGCTTTTCAATCCCACACTCAACATGCATTAAAAAAATCAGAAATAAAACCAAGAATTTCTCCGAGAACGAGGCTAATCGGAAGCTAAATATCGAATCTTTTTTCCTTGTTAACTCGGCCAAGACTTTAGGAACTCCATCCGCCCCGCCTGTGCAGACACCAACACCATGTCGTAACCAGCTACTAGTTAAGAGCTTAGACTTTGTTTGGATCTAGCAACAGATAGGAGGAGGAATGGGATGGCCCAAAGTGCGTATCCTATGTAACTCGTGTTTAGATTTGGTAAAAGAGTCAACTGGCTCGTGTGGGCTTTGGTACTTTGCCTTCTCCACTTTAGTTCTCTCTCTATAGTGTCAACGCTCATAAACCAACAAAAAGTAAACAAGCTACCGCTGCTCTCTGTTACCCAAGGGAGGAAGCTTCCCACTAGCCTTCCTCCACTCCTCTCCTCTACTTGGCCTTGCTTTTTTTTGCCCTTTTTGTTTGTTTGATTGTCATTGTCTCCACTTCTTTAAATTCCACACAAGCAATCAAGACCCACCAAAGCACTAGTATACAACATACATACCTCTGCTGCTTTGCTAGTATCCCTCTTTATCTATAATCTCAAAGACAAGGCCTTCCTCCAATCGGGTAGCAACATCAAGAAGGTACATTTTCTAGTTTCCTCCTCTCTCTCGCGATCTCCCCCTTTTGCTTCATGATCTTGTTCATTCTATTTGTATGTGTGCCTGTATTTCTCTTCTTAGTTTATATCATTTGCTCTTCTTCTTCCTCCTTGTTTGGATGGTTTCTATGAGACTAAATTTGGGTGAAAATAATATGAATTTGAGCTCATATTGGAGAGAGATTTGATGGGGCTTCTTTCCTGGTCGAATAAGATAGTTTATTTGCTTGATGCTTGGTTTCTTTGTATGAGAATCCATACAAGAATAAGAATCTAATGCAGGATGCCCTGATTTGTCGAATAAGATAGTTTATTAGGTCTTTCTTTTTTGTTTTTTTTGCTTTCTCTTTTTCTTTTTGTTGTTGATGCCGATTTCCTAGCGGCTTCTCTCTAAACAAAAAGTTCATTTCTTGATCCCCTTTCAGTTCTTTTCTTTTCATTTTGTTTACTACTACCCAGCCTGTAGCATGCTCTTGTCAATTCTCCGGTTGTACTTCTATCTTTGAAGAATCTATCTCTTCTGCTGTTTTCACATGTAAAAATCTCTCTTCTTTTCCTCACTTTATTCATTTTTCTTGATGAGTGAAGATTTAGTAAAAGGTGAAATTCCCATGGGTTTTTATCATTTTTGGTTCTTTTTAGGCCTAGTATCTTCAACTTGTTGTTAGTGTTCAAAGTTTATTTCCAGATTGTTTCTAGTGAAGACAGGATAACGAAATCCTCATTTCATGTCCTAGATATTGGTCACTTGCATGAAGGAAGATAATAGGTGTATTTAAGGGAATTTATTTTGCTTTTCCTTAGTTGTGAATTTTAAATCTCTAGCCCAGTTATCGTATCCCTTCATGAGTGGATATTAAATTCTTCTTTTTTATTCTCTGGTATGTCAAGCATATATACTCCACAATAACTTGCATTTCACTAATAATTCCTTTGTCTCCTTTTATTCTGACAGTTATTATTTGCAAAGTTTCAATCAATGGAGCACAATGGTAACTGGGCTTCGAGAGCAGGTCGGAAGAGAAAGCTGGAAGAACAAGATAAAGGGATGCTCAGCTTGTCTTTGGATGAGCTCAATGAAGACCTTCTTGAAAGGGTTCTTTCCTGGCTACCAACCTCTGCATTTTTTCGTGCTGCTTCAGTGTGCAAGAGATGGAAATCAGTTTCAGATTCTGCAAGTTTCAAGCTTGCCTGCTCTGAGATTCCTTCTCGAGAGCCATGGTTTCTCATGGTGGATCCCCATCTTAACCAGTCAACCATCTTTGACTCTGCTGAAAGAAGTTGGAAAAAACTCAACTATCCTCCGCTGCTCAAGCAAAGCTCTAACTGTGATTCCATTCCTGTTGCAGCATCTGGTGGCTTAGTCTGCTTCCACATGGGAGCGTGCAACTTCATCGTATGCAATCCTGTGACAGGATCCTGTCGTGAGCTCCCTCCAGTGCATGCAGCCCAAGAAAATCACTCTCTTCTTGCTGTAGCAATGAATGCACAGAATAATCAGTCCTATAAACTTGTGTTGGTCTCCGGTGAGCTACCAAAACTTTCATGCAAAGCCTATAATTCAAGCACTGGTTGCTGGGGAGAAGAGATCTTGTTGAGAAGAAAGGTTGACGAGTCTCAGGAATTTGATTCAAACGACGACAATGCTGTGTATTTCCTTAGTAAGGCTGGAAACGTTGTGGCAACTGACATGCAGAGGAGCCCATCTAAGCAATACTCATCAGTTATAACTGTTAAGGACGGAGAGGAGATTGTTTATTTCCTCAGCTCCTCAGGTACGATTGTGTCTTGCAATCTGACCACCAAGTGCTTCTCTGAGTATCCAAGGCTGTTGCCTGTCTTCTGTGAATACTCCATCGACGTGGTGGAGTGTAAAGGAGAGATGCTAGTTGTTGTGTTATCAGAATTTTTTGAAAGCGCAAACCTCAGAATCTGGAGGTTTGACGAGAGCATTCGATCTTGGAATCAGATTGTAGCAATGCCTCCAGCAATGTCACACGAGTTTTACGGCAAGAAGGTGGATATAAACTGTGTTGGAGCCGGTGACCAGATATTTATCTGCTTAAACTCTGCCGAGTTTTTCCGTTATGTTGTGTGTGATTTGAGAACCAATGAGTGGATTGAGTTACCAAAATGTTTTAAGAATGGTGAAGCTGTAGAGTTCATGTCTGCCTTCTCTTTTGAGCCAAGGATTGAAGCTTCTGTCTAAGAACAAAATTATTGACCTTGTAGGAGAAATGTGTTAGGGATTGACACCTGCCATCATCATCATCAGTTAACTCTTCATCATGTTTGTTTCTTTTCTCTGTTGTACTTGTTGTCTAAATTATTTTGACAAAACTTAGCCACTGTAGCTTTACTCAGTGATAACAAGAAGTGGGACTCTAATATGTTCCTCCCTCCCTGTGTTCTGTCTTTCTTGTTTACCAATAAATAAACTTTCCCTTTAACATGATTTCAATTCAGCTCCTCGAAACTAATTAAATTAAATTAAAACAGAGGTGAAGGAGAAGTTACTGGAGCCCAGGCGATACTTTAGGATTCACTGGAATGGTGAAAACTCCTTTTCCTCTCATCAAAAAATACTTTTAACTAGTTATTAGGGGTGGTATTGTTTTTTCATCATGATACAGGGATGTTTACTTGATTATTTTAATTTTTTTTTTTTTACATATTAAGATTACTAATTTAATTTTAGTATAAAAATAATATAACACCTGTTACTTTGGAGTTTTGGATATTTCAGATTTTTCAAAGTAATATAATTACCTTGATGTTCTTGAAGATAAAATCAACAAGACTCTCATGTGGTTTATTTATGTATTTACATTGAATTTATTATAGATTTTAAGGTTACTTAAAGATTATTTATTTATTTATATATATTAAATATTATTTTTTAAAAATGTTAGGCATGCATGTGCGGACAACCCTCAAAGCCATTCGAGCAATGTGTACAGGATTGTGCAACCACCAAACATTATTTTTTAGAGAAATGTTTGGAAGGTCTCGGCGTTTTCTGCATGATGACAAAGTGCGTGAACTAGACACGCCTTTAGTTTGATGCTAACAATATATATATTTTTTTTTCTTACTTGAACTTACTGTTAACCCCTTTAGAATTTCAAACAAGCTCCTTCAATTTCATTTTTATTCGCATTTGATTTCTGTACTTTTTAGTATTATTTTTATTTTATTTTGAAGAACCTATAAAATTACAAAAAAAATTTCAATTTCACCTTTTTTTTTTATTTTTTAATCTTTCAAATTTAATCCTTATTGTTTTGATTACTATTTTTTTTTATATTTTCAATAAACTATAAATTTATATATATTTTTTAAATTTCATCCCTTTTTATTTTTTAATCTTTCAAATTTGATCTCTATTTTTTTATTGCTATTTATTTTGTTTAAGATCATTTTTTAGATTTTGTTTTACAATTTGATCCCTCGTGGTTTTTTTTTTTATCAAACTTGATTCACATTCTTTTTATTGCTGTCTTTTTTTTTCTTTAACAAGTTTTTTAAATTGATTTTTTTTAACGATCCTGTCTTTTATAATTAAATTGATTGAGAATTAAACTTCTTGATTGAACCCGATTCAAGAATTTAACGAGGTTTGTCTTAGTTTGGCTCGGTGTTTTTTTTAAGCTAATATTTTTTACCCTTTTTATTATTTTTTACGGTTTGCCTTCTATGAGATTAGTCTCGAGTTCATGACTAGAGTCATCGATTTCAAAGGTTAACATGAGTCGACTTTTGTTTTTCTGATCATTTGTTTTAAAAAATAATTTATCTCAATTTTATCCTTACATATTTAATTTATTTGAAACTGGTCCTCCAACCTTTTTTTTTTTAATTTTCTTTCTATTGAGTTATTCTAATCTTATGTCTACGATCGCAGGGTTTGTGGGTTAATCCTGGTTGGCTCGAATTTTTTTAATTAGGTTAGTCCAAAATTCATGATCAGAGTTACTGGTATGAAAGGTTAATGCGAATTGATTTTTCTTTAAAATAATTTATTTTAATTTTATTATTCAACATTTGATTTATTGAAAATTGATATTTATACTTTTTTTCTTTTTTCTATTGGGTTATCTTAATCTTATGACCATGGTCGCGGGTTAACTCTTATTTTTTCTGATTGTTTTTTAAATTAAATTTATTTTTTTGTTTATGTCCTTCAATATTGAGTTATTCGACAATTGAGGTTTATAATTTTTTTTCAATTTACTTTTGAATGCGGTCACCTTGGTATCACAACCAGGTCAGAGATTTTGCATCTTGACCTGAGTGGGCTCGAATCGAGATGTTTTTTTTCATATTTTTTAATTTTTTTCTTAATTTTCTTCCTTTTAACATTTTTGTTTTGCAAGAGAATGAACTTTCGATTTTTTCTTTTCTTCAGTATGTTCTCATTTAATTTATTAATAATTGTTTTTTTTTCCTTTGTTTTTTCCTATAAAATTATCTTAATTTTGTATCAATAGTTGCGAAGTTTGCAAAATAACCTAGTTTAATTGAGGTTTTTTTTTTTTTTTTAATTTTATCTTTTAATATTGAGTTATTAAATAATCATAGATTTTTTTTTTATTATCTTGTTTTTTTGCTAGTTTATTTATTATTATTTTAATATTTTTTAATCATACTATTTAAATTATCAAAATTATCAGTTGAAGCAATATCTCATGTCATAATTTTTTTTTTAACAATTTTGTTTTGTTAAATATTTTTTTACCCGGCCTGCAAACCACAAATCTTAGCTAGTAGAAAGGGGGAGGTGGTTGTCTTGCGGGCAAATTAGAATAAGAAGGGAATGAGGCGTCGTTTGTGTTCAACCAAATGACGTGTCACATGGCTTTAAACGACAGTCGTCTAAAATCATGATTGACGCAGCAGGGAGCACGAACAAGGTATGGCTTGTCATCCAATCCAGATCTGGTTGCCTTTCGTCTTGGACAAGAAAAATGAAATGAAATAAAACGACAATAAACACAGAACAATTTCAGAAATTAGGGAATTGTAGGAAAAACAAAGCAAAGAGATCATGGGGTCCAATGAACAATTATTGAAAAAAGAATTAGAAGAATTGCAGAAACAGCTGGGCAAGAAACAGAAATTCGAAGACGCACTCTCTTCTCTTAAATCCCTCCTCCGTCTCCACTACCCCTCAGCTTCTTCTTCTCTCCGTAAAACAGTCAGTCTCTCTTTTTCCCTCTCTCCTTTTATTTATTTATTTATTGCGAAATCTAATTTTTCATGTGGTGGCGGCGGCAGTTTTATTCTGTTGTTTGTAGAGTTGCAACCGTGCTAAAGACCAGATACATAGCTCCTGGTTTCTGGCTTGCTGGGTTAGGATTGTTTCAAGAAGCTCTACTCTTGACCTCTGATTCCACCGAGAAGGAGCACTTGAAAAATTGCATTGCTCAAGCTAAAGAACACTTGGATCAAATCGAAAACCCCCCTGATGTTTCCCAAAATAGCGGTTTAACTTTCTATCTTAACATGCATCTTTTTGATCGATTGGATATTTTTAATTACTTGCTCTAAATAATTTCGCAAATTGATTGAAATGAAATTATAATATTCTTCGTGATATATTTATATTGGACCTTGCTATTGGGTTGTTGATTTTTTAGGGTATCTGTTCGAGGGGCATCTTACTGTGGACCCTGAACCACCACGGCCCCACTGGCTAGTGCAGTCGAACATCTTGAATTCTATGGCCACACTTCAGGAATTTGAATCTTCTGGGCGTCCTGTGGATAACAATACAATAGAGACTGCTTCCAATCTACTTGGAGAGTTAATGAGCAATCTTGATGATATGATACCAGAGGTAAAGATCTCGTGTTGATTTCTATAAATTAATTGGCATGGCGTTGGTTTTGTAGCTAAAGGAAACACATTTCTGTGATGAATTTAGTTGTTCTGTGCTGTGAATTTGGTTTATCCAATTCTCACATTTGAAAGCCTAGTCAGTCAGTTTGTTTTCCTTATTTTTCTATAAAATTACACAAATGTGAACTCTGCAAGCTCAAAAAGTGACAAGGGAAGCTCCTAGAAGAAATGTTGATTCAAGGAATTGATTTGCACCCTGCTTTGATATCTTACCTGATCATGCTTGGTTACTGGGAGGAATTAATGTTGATCTTGTTTTGATATCTGTCTTTTAGATTATGGAAATGGGTTCCACAGCCCCGAGAGTGCCTCCTGCCAGTAAAGAGGTTGTTGCAAAGCTTCCAGTAATTACTATCACAGAGGAGATCTTGGCTGAGCTAGGGAAGGATGCAGAATGTGCAATTTGCAAAGAGAATTTGGTTGTCAATGACAAAATGCAAGAGCTGCCATGCAAGCACAGATTCCACCCTCCTTGTCTTAAGCCATGGCTGGTAAAATCCCTTTAGCATGCTAAAATGTCAAATTCTATGATTATGTTAGAGTTGATGTGATAAAGTAGTCCATTCTTAATGCTATTCAATTTTTGTGACAGGATGAACACAATTCTTGTCCAATTTGCCGACATGAGCTGCAAACTGATGATCATGCTTATGAGAGCTGGAAAGAGCGGGAGAAGGAGGCTGCAGAAGAGAGGAAAGGTGCTGAAAATGCTGTGCGTGGTGGTGAATTCATGTACATTTAGATGGGAGTCGTATGCCATCACTGTATTTTTGGAAGTGACTTTCTTGGGTGTTCAAAATTAAGTGTCTTTTACCTTGATTTGGTGCGGAACACCATTTCGAGCTGGTTGTATGATTCTCACACACATCTTTGGCAATAAAGAATTATAGTTGATAATGAAGCCTCTGTTTGTTTAATTCACTCGACCTACTTGCTTTGCTTTACGAACATCTACTGATTGCTTATTATTGTGAATTGTTCAGTTTGCACACCTGATGAAATCTATATCACGCATTTCACTTCTGAGCTGCCTACAGAAGGCAAAGTTTGGTATATATCCATGTGTTATAGAGACACTAATCGACAGAGGGATACCATGTTGTTTTTTCGATGTTTCTAAGTTTGCCATTACGTGGGAGCTCAGAGGCTGTGCTGCTATTTCTCGTATGTTTTGACATGAGTTAACTCAGTAATATCCCCTGCATTTATATGCGGGCCGAGTTGTCAGGCTCTCTAGTTGTAAATAATGCATATTCCCCCCCCCTATGAGATGATCGCTCAAGCATCTATTCTTTTCGCTCTTTTGGTATTGCGACGAGCTTCCAAGGGAGAGAGATGGCCTTTCCCACCCAACTGCTGTGTTCCCATTTCTGTCAAGAAACCTTCCCCAATTCACTTTCTCAAACCTGTCTGCAAGCAAGCTGGACATATATCTCAATATCAAGAACTGCACTATCCTTATGATGAGCAACTAGATCAATCATGTAAACAAGTTTTCCTATGCATTGGTCATTCATAGTGATCTAAAGATGAATCGAATCAGTATTTCTGTCGTCCGATGAACAAGATACTTCCATTTCTTTTCCAGCGTAATAACTAATAACTAGCAAACAAACACTATTACAATGATAAGAAACCTCGCAAAATCTAGGATCAAACTCAGGACTCCAGTGGCCCATTTTGGGAAAACATAAGTATGGGCCACAGCAGGCCCAAATTGAATAAGCAATTGCAAGCCAGTATCGTGGCAGAATCATCAGCATATGTTAACTTTCGTTTTCTGTCCCCAAAATGCTCTGCCACCCACAATAGTCTTTTTCGCTACTGCTACTGCTTCTAGATTCATTGATTTGCACAGGTTTGCTTATTATTACAAGAAAAAAGATTTGGAGTAGAAGCGACACTATTGTTACCCTAGTACATACCGTTATGGAACTGGCCACTTCACTTTGCTACACTTCTCCAAACAATCCCACAGCCGATTATAATAATGATCCTAGGTACCCATCAAAAACCAAGTTTAACCTACCTTTTTATCCATGGGTTCCTACGCGAAGATCTAAAACTTCGGGATCTTCTTCTTTATCAAGAATGGTTTCAAATGGGTATGCTGGTAGAAGCAGCAGCAACTTTAGATATGAAGATGGTAATACTGTTATTACTAATACCAACTACAAGCAGCGACAGAAATACACGCAGATGGAGTCATGTTTAGTCATAGCTCCACCTAAAGGTATAAAGCCACGTGCCATCATCAAATTCCTTGGTGGTGCCTTCATTGGAGCTGTCCCTGAAGTCACTTACAGGTAATCGATCCTTTTCCTTTCAATGAACAATCTTTTATTAGTTTTTGTTTTGGATTTTGATGTTATGATTTGTTGTTGTTGTTGTTTCCTTAATTTTGCAGTTGTTTGATTGAGCTATTGGCAAAGGATGGTTATGTTGTTATTTTAGTGCCTTACAACGTGACATTCGATCATTCTAAAGCTGCTAATCAAGTCTATGAGAGGTTCAATACTTGCTTGGATTTATTACTGCAATCTGGATTGCCCCATGATGGTTTAACTGCTTCGGAGCTTGTTGGCCTTCCACTTTTTTCTGTTGGTCACAGGTGTGTTACCTGCCTTCAACTTTTAAGTAGCAAATGTGTTACCTTTTAAGAGCATTTTTTGGGAATTTAATTAGCAACCCAGAAATGAATTCACACATGTTGTGTTGTTTTACATGGATGTTGAAGCAATGGGGCACTTCTCCAAGTTCTAACAGGAAGTTATTTCTGTGAGAAGATACCAAAGGTTTGATTTCCCTTTTCTATTCTACTGGACCTTCAACGTTTTGCATGTCTAATAGTCAGGAAGAAAAATGGAAGTTCCTGTGGTTTTCAGTGGTGGAAGCAGAACGCAGATTATGAGATTTTGTTTTAGTTTTCAAATAACTTGAATGTTTTATAGAGTGTGACGAAGAATGTCGTCTTTTGTCTAAGGCTAATGCCATAATCTCATTCAACAACAGGCCTGCTACAGAGGCGGTGCCATATTTTGAGCAGGTAAATATGTCCATTTCATAATACTCGGTGTCTCTTGTTTTGTTTCATGAGTTTTACTGTTACACAAATCAAACGATTAGAGTTTCTATGCCAGGAATTGTATGCTTTCATGTCTTTCTCTTGATCAGTGTTACCTCAAGTGTGCATATGGACATGTGCCTGTATGGTGCTTGTGCATACATCTGTATATTTAATTATTGTTTTCTTTGTTTGCCTGAAGCTCCTTTTGCTTTGATAGAGATGCAATGAATTTGTGATGTTGGGAACGCCTTTTACCTTCAAAAGGTTTTCCTACACAGATTAGAAAGTAGTACATATGGACTTCCCAAACAAAATATGCATTTAGTAAAATTATGTGGACATTAGGGACACAAACCTAAGTATTGCAAAGAAATTTAGTCAGCAACTCTTCTCTTTGATGATTTGATTGACTGTAGCCTTTGTTTGTTCATTCTTCTTTTTGGGACTCAACAAAGTTTGATTTCCTAGCAGTTTCTGATTCTAAAAGTATAGGGTTTTATAGTGATGATAACACTGATGTTGTCACTAGTTATATTTGAACCAATAAAAAGTTCTTTGACACTCTCCATGGAAGCCTTTTGAATTTGGGCAGGAAGTGGAGTTTTTAACCCTAAGTTGCATGAGTGCATTAATCTTCCATGTTGGTCACTCAAGATGAGGCATTTGCACAACATAAGTTTCTCCTGTCTGATAAATATTCGGGTCTCCCTGTTTTCAATGCTGCTCTACAGCTAGGTCCACTAGTTAATCAGATGATGCCTGTTGTTGAAGCTTCTCCAATGTATGCGATGGCCACGAGTGCCTCAGGTAAATTGCATATTGACTCTTCCATTTAAAATCTTGTCCTTTCCAGTTTACCTTTAGAATACAAGTTTTTCTTTTGGTTTTTAATTGTCTTAGCTCACTTTGATTGTCTTCACTTTTTCTTTAGTTTATGGAATTCCATGCATTTTATCTTGACAAATTTTCCTGCAATATTTCATATGTAGGAGATGCATGGAAGGTTCTGCTTGATACAGCTGGAGCAATTATACCTGATAGCGAACAAGAAGCCCTAATTTCATTGACCAAATTTGTTGATCAGTTGCCATCAGTATTTGGTCAGGTACTTTCATATCTACTAGAAGCTTCTATGTGAACACATTTAACATCCAGTTCCAATTTCATATAGAATGGTTTGTTTCTCTGTACTTGAAATTTGAAACAATGACTGAGCCTTGATTGAACCATTCCTGTTGATAAATCTCCTCGTCTGTGTATATGAATTTATTTTTAAGGTTCTTAGAGATTTGTTTTTTTTATACTAGGGTGTTGAAGAATTTGAAACCCGGATTGATTATCTTAAGTTCTGAATTTTTTGTGGATTAGTAGACCAATTCATATTTATTTTTCTTCTGTTGTACTTATTCAGTTCAATTTTCTCTAGATGGAAGCTGGTAATTTTGTGGATTCTAACTATATGCATCTATTTGACGTCATTTCTATTAGGTCACAGAAGGGATATCAGAATTCAAGCCAACACCCTCTGAAAACCGTGATTGTTGCAGGAACTTGTATAATGTTAAACACACATTACTGGTATGTATGATGCCCTGGATGTTCCAGAATTCATACAAGTGGATAGCCTTTATATTCTGGTGTATTATAGAATTGAAGACATATATTCTGCTGTCTTAGGTGAAGTTCAACTCTGATGCGATTGATGAGACAGATGTCCTTGAAGAGACCCTGAAACCTCGTGTTGAGTCCATAGGTGGAACAATAGAAAAGGTCCAATTAAGTGGCAGCCATATCACCCCATGCATACAGGTATGTTATACATACATCAGTCATGAATTTGCCTATATGCACAGTGTGTGTTTCGTCATCCAGCATGTACATACTCTGTGAATCATTGCCATAGCGTTGGAAGTTTCTTGTTTATTTACACCAAGAATACACATCTTTGGGTTAATGTTGTGGCTTGGAGGCTAATGCTGTGAAATTCTTCCTCTCTAACAATTCAAAACCATATGCAAGTTGGGCATCCCCTCATGGAGTGAAATGTAATAGGGCATCCTCTAATAACTGATCTGTCTAGCAGACTCTTCCTCTATTTCACTTTCGCCTTCTCTCATGCTGAAAGTGCCCAGAGCACTGATGCTCCTTTCTCGTGCTTGCATTTTTTAAAGATTTTTCCTTGAGAACAACTGTCTGTACTGGAAACAAAAATCGAATTTGTTCATCACTCACCAGTCAAGTAATAATAAAAGGATCTCATTACTAGTTTTTCCAAGAGATATTTTTCCACTCAAGTCCAAACTCCAATTGTGCTTTTAAGTTCTGCTTTACATTACATCTACTTTTGGACAACATTGATTCTCATGCCGGTGGGTGATGATTGCGGATCTCTTATCTTGTACTATTGTCTACTATGGACTCATGTGGAGGTTCATTTTTCTGGAGTCTGCTTTATGCTTAAAGGCAGTAACGAGTGTTCAAGAAAGGCCACAAGCCAGAAAGCTTTAGGATACATAATGCAAATAGCAAACGAGATATATTACACTTGACACCATTGTGAACAATATTTCCCTTAACAGTGCATGTAGAGTAGCAATTGCACCCATATAAATATAAATAGCTATTAATTCCTGGCACCATGCATGTGAAGTATTGACATGCTTTGTTGCATGAGGATCCTGTGTCCTTCTGGTTTTCCTTCCTGATGGATCAACCATTTTATCATTAAAATTCATCACTAACAAAAATTTTATTTGCTGCCTCTAATTAGGAACCAAAATGGCAAGCAGGTTATGTGTACACTCCTGTAGATGCCATTGCTCAAGGCCTTAAAACTCTCTCATTGAATGAGACTAAAGTCCTCTCCAGAACCATCTGTGACTGGCTCAGGTGTTTTGAAGATTGAGTGCTTGATGTCCAGCGTAAGGTTTTTTGAACGGTGCATCCTTTCATTAGAAAAAAGGAATGTCATAAGATCCTGGTTCATAAATATGGTTTGTGGTAAGTACAGATTCACCAAAGCTGATTTACCATCATGTAAATACATGCATGCTTTTGCATTAGAGTATCTTTGGTAGGCAAAGGCAAATGCATTTTGCCCCCGTATTTGATTGAAGTTTCTGTATAGTTAAGCGTGCAGTCTCTCTCTCTCAACAATAACTAATGAATATTTCCATGGTATCCTGCCATTATAATGCTATTGATATCTAGAGATGTTTTGAATATTCTTGTCAGAACTTTTCGAAGAAATACAAAATCTGCTTCAGAATTGCAATAGCCCTATGTCTACCCTGGAAGTTTCAATTGAACTAAAACTCGAATGTAGAGAGATGTTTCTAGAGTGCATGTGCCCTTATTTTTATTTTTATTTTTAATAATTGGATCTCTAGTCCCATTGACTTCTTATTTATCTGGCGGTCAACAGCTTATGAACGCCATCATGCCATGCAACCAATGAACTCTTGATGTTGGAAAGAGCAATTACTGTACTATTGTGCTGCAACCAATGAATATACACAACTGCTACTGATTGTTGAGCAATTTGAAACAAAAATTGCTACCTGCAGAACAACTGCAGTACTTCTCTTTTATTAATCAAGGAAACGTGCCAATGCTCAATGATACATCATTTCCATCATGCACGCATTAGATTTTCTATTTGTCTTTGAAGGAAAGAAAAATTCATAATTTTAGACGACCTGAACAAAAATTGCTCCCTGCAAAACAATTTTAGGTTTTTCCTTTGGCACATGCGAAATAGCCAAATCATGACAATTTATATAATCTTGATTCCTGGAAATGTTTCCCTACATGCTGCTGCCTTCACTTTCTCAATGAGATCTGCAGCATCTTCAACAGTTGCAATGTTCTCTGCACCACCCTCGCCTACTGACACGCTGAATTGTTCTTCCAAAGCCAGTGGACATGCAGGGGCTGCAGGGAAGCTGGCCATATGTGCTGTTCAACAGTTGCAACCCCAAGAACCGAAAAATAATCTGAAACAAGAAAGTGAGGTGATCAAGTTCGAAGTTAATTCATTTATATATACGGAATTTATATGAACTAGCTGCCTGGGCATTAGGGGAAGAGCTGATGATTCCAACATAGGTTTTTTGTCTTAGGGCCTAGGAGTTGGGCGGTCGCTCCCATGTCGGCGGTCTGCTTATGAGCTAAGTTAAAAGCAATCCTGGCTTACACTTGAATGAATAAATTAAAGATAATTCCAAATTTAGCTCATGAAGGAATTGGCTGAATGGCTGACGATCGATCCATAAAACAGAATTCGGTGCCTTGCTGAGGATGGGAACAGGCCGCTTCTATTATTATTCCCTTCAAATACTGCCTTTTCTTCATTCGGTGCCGATGATTGTTCAAAAAATCTAGGGTAAATGAATCAATGAATGATGTTCTTACAATGAAGGGTGTTATTAGGATTTTGTGATCGGGATTATTCTAGAAATTAAACTGCATGAATTTTCTAGTTTAAGATCTACCTGTTTAGTCTTTGTAAATGATTCAAAAATCCTGTTTGTGTTATTTAGAGTTATTGTTTTCTTCGTTGATTGATATATAACGTGTTTTACATTGCGGTTAAAATATTATTTATTTGAAATTTAAAATTATTATATATATATATATATATATATTTTAGATTATTTTTATTAAAAAATATTACAAAATAACAATAAAATATTATTTTAAAAATAACACTTTAAAACACAATTCCTACCCAACTCACAATCAATTACTTCACATTAACATTTGTTCAGTACTTCCTAAATCTGTTTATTTATTTATTTATTTACGTGGGTGTCCGGGCCAGCTTGCGCGTACCACGACTAATCCCACGACTCATTGAACATCTTGCAAACCCAATAAACATGTAAGGCACCGTGGGGATGACAAACGTACACGCTGGGACTTGAACCTAGGATATAGAAACAAAAAAAACCCTTTGTCATCGCTGGGCTACAAGCCTTAGCATAACTTAATATTTTTTAGTCTTACTTGTATTACAAGTAGATCTTAGGTCCTATTATGGTACAAATAAAGGACAGCCCTTTCTGTATTTTCTTTGGCCTACTGCCCTGATATAGCAATTTTAATACAAACTTTCTCAGGTTTTTAGCTATTTATTTTTCTTACAATTTATAAGTTTATTGTTCTCAGCACTTTATTGTCATGCTTTTCTTTTTGTGTAATTTACTTGCTTTCTTTACAGTTTTATTCATTGCCTTGTTTACAAACTTTCAATATTGATTTAATTGCTTCCTTTTCCATGTAACTTAATATTTTTTAGTCTTACTTGTACTTTGCTCACAGCGATGCGTTGCAAGCTCCCCGTAGTTTAATTAATTATAAGTCTCTATGATTTACCGCTCAACATATGGAGACCTCATAGTTTATTTAAGATCTAGTCCCTTGTGGTTTCACTTTTTTCTATATATATCACAATATTTTATTTATTTTACAAATATATAGAAACTACTGAAAAATAAAAGATTATTATTACCTGAAAATATGAATCTATCATAATTAAATAATATTGTTACCGCAATCAAGATGTGATAGAGATAGAACGATTTGTGTCATATATGAAATATAGAGAAGCAATAGAGCAATAAATATTTATGCACAATATTGTCCTAAGATACATCAATGTTGTTAATCCTCTAGTCTGATGAAACTTGGAGGCAAGAACTCTCTAAACTATGCCTCCTTTACCCACCTAAATATTAAATTAAATATTAACAAGATATAGAAGCGAACCCGTCGATGTTTAAGACCAAAATGGAACAAAAAGCAAGCAAAATTAATTGTTGATCCTCTCACCCTTCATAACCAACGTTTTCCTTCCTAGTTCTTGAAATTTTTACTTTTTTATATCTTGGTCAATATTGTACTTTAATTTTTTTTAAAAGAAATTTCATCCTTGTAGATTTTATTTTCAAGGTTTATGTGTTAATATGTATTTCTAGTTATATCCTCTCACGTGTTGGTGTCTTATAGAATATTTTAACTTTATACTGATGATTTATTTCACAAAATATAATTTATTTTTGTCATAAAAAATAATTGAAAAAACAAGGACAAAAATTGACACTTATAAAAAGCAAAACTTCTCTCTCTCTCACTCTCTCAATACAAAAAGCATGAAAAAATATGTTTCGTCCTTTGAAGTTTTGAATTATACATATTTAGTTCTTATTATTTTATATATTTTTTTGTTTCAACCAAAAATTTTATTTTTGTCACGTTCACTCCCTAAATGTTGAGGAATGTAAGATAAAGTTGTCTAAAACAGGTGATAAAAGAGAGTTATTGGTTGACCACCAAAATAGATGAACTTGTTAGCAATGAGTTCGTTTCAAAAAGGAAAATCCAATGGAGGTGCAAGGTATCACTCTTTTACTATGTTAGAAAAAATAGATCAAAATTCATTAATTTATTTTTGATTAAGTTGGATTTTAGTTTTTTAAACTGATTAGAAAATATTTTAGACTTGAAAATATGTTTATTGGGATTTCTAAAATGTTTTTGAGTTTTAAAACATAAAAAAGTTGAAAATAAATTTTTGAATAATTTTCCGATCAATTATGGTGACAAAAAAATACAAAAATAAATAACATATTATTTATCATGTTAGATAACACATTATTTATTGAAAAGAAGAAAAATAATAAACAATGAATCACCTGCTTCAAAAAAAGATAAGCCCACTCATGGTTGGGCTTTTTCTTATTTACCAAGTGTATAAACCTGACTTGCTAATCTTAGTAACCCTTGGCTACTTCTTGTTCCTCTTTTTTTTTTTTTTTAATTTTTTTTAATTAATACCCTCGTTTTTACTTCATAATTTTTTTACAGCATTAATTGATATTTTGGATTGTTTCTATAATTTTATAATACTTTAAAAATATTATTTTAATTTATCTTAAAAAACAAATCACCTCAAACTTTAGATATATAAATTGTATTTGCATTTTTTATTTATAAGAAAAAAAATCATATGAGCTTAGAAATTTGAGTTAACCTAGAAGATATAAAAAAAATTGCAAGATAAAATATTTGTATGTGATCCTTCTTGTACTTCTTATAAGAAAAAATCAACTTCCTACTCAAGTTTTTAATCAACGTTAAACATTTTTATATTTTTCAATATATTCTATTAAATATACACAACATCTTTGTATTCATTAATTAATATTTTTTATGATATAATAAAAAAGCATTGATAACATTGTCTCCTTCTTATTTTACGTTAAAAATTAACTTAAAATCTTACTCAAACTTTTAATTTGTTCTCTTATACAAAAGGTTTCATACACATAGATAAAGGATTAAAGATTGTACTTAAAGTTTTATCATTGTCATTCAATCTCTCTATTCAAAGAAAAACATTTGCAAATTAAAGACCATTATTTGCTTTCTTTAAAATCACAGATGATTACACCATGAAACTTCCTAGAGGATATTTGATTTTATGTTTTAAAAATTAAAAATGTTTTTGAAAAAAAAATATATTTTTAATTTTTTTCTTTATTTTTTTATGTTTTCAGATTGTTTTAACATATTAATGTTAGAAATAAATTTTAAAAAATTAAAAATATTATTTCAATATATTTTTTAAAAAAACAATTTAAAAAAAAAACTACTTTTACAGTAATAAATTAATTATTATTTTACAACCACGCAAAAAATAAAATGGTTGTTACAACCTTAAATCCTCATTTAATCAAACATGTACATAACCTTTTGGTAAAAACTCTCATTGCAAAACACGATGTCAAAACTTCAAAAATTTAAAGGTGTTGAGCACTTTGATTAGACCGTTTATAACAAAATAACAAAGAATTTATTTATTTTCTACAAAAGAATCCTACAGAAAACTGGATGGGGATAATAATCTGGGCGTGTTTGTGCATTGCATTTTGACAACAAACTTGCGTACCAAGCTTGAAAAGAAGAACATCAGTTCTTTGTCTCGTTGGAAAACTGATCAAAACAGAAAAAAAAGTTCATTGAATGTGAAAACAAGTGCACGTGTAAAGATAATCCCCGAGCGACCTCAGCTTTGTCACTTGGTGGCTTGAATTTATCGCACATATGTTGGGTATACAATCAAAGTTCCACATTGGCTAGAAATGGAGAGGATCAAGGGTATATAAGGATGGACAAATATCTTCATTGGTATGAAGTCTTTTGGGGTATAGCTCAAGAACAAATTCATGAGGACTTAGATCCAAAGTGGACAATATCATACTAATATGGAGATAGGTGGTGTCCATAGTCCCTAACAACAGATCCTGCTCTAATGTTTATCCTGAAATTAAGAGAATGTACGCAGCCATAGACCAAAACACCATAGCCATATGCATCCTCCGTTTGAAAGAGTAGAAAAGGATCGAGATTTTGGCGGTGATATACAGCAGGGATTGATTATTACAAGATCCTGGTACCCGGTTTTCAATCTTTATTACAGTATATTCACATGGAACAGACATTACAGCTGAAGAAGCTCAAGGCTAGCTAGCGGTGACAAATTCTGCAGGTAGAGATTTACAGCTAGGAACTGCGGGAAGTAATCGGTCATGCATGGACAGCCCATTGTTTCTTTGAATGCATACATAGCAAATTGCAACGCACCCCCTCTCCTCTCTGCTACCAGTTGCATGCATGCCACCTACAACTACTGTCATGTGCTAGCATTCAAGTGAATTAATTAAGGACATTATGCTACGTACCATCCCACAACGCCACAAAAAAGAAACAATCACAGCAACTTAATTCACTACAGTGGGAGTAAAAACTGCATAATAAAACAAAGGGAAATGGACCATATATATATATTGCAACAGCCTCTTCCTTGTTGTGGGTCACGGTCCATTTGCCGCTTGCATGCCTCGCCCTGTTAAGGGGAGGGGAGATGTGGGGTAGAGAGAGCAGTCACAGAGAATGGAAAGATTGGTTTTCCTGGGTTTTTATTGGACGCGACTTGTCATTCAAAGAATCAAAACCATGAGCACGGTGAGAGCCTGGGATCCTTCGATGCTACGTCCCCTCTCACCGTCTTCTAGAAAACTAGCCTGTGATATTGCATCTCTATCAAGAATTTGCGTGCTGTATGCATGGTACCTAGTGTTTGTTGTTGGTGGTGCACATTGAAAAAATAATGGCCGGCCCCGCAGCCACCCCCACTAATAGCGGAAAATGACCTTACATTTTGAAGAGGGAAACACAGCAAGGAGCTGCATATATACGCGTAGGGATCCTTCTCCCATCTTGGCTAATTGAATCTCAATAAATGATATGAATTTAATATTACCATATCATAATATTGTTGTAGCAGGGAAGTTGAAGAATTGAATACTTCTTTATTTTGATAGCTAAAGTCAAATCGAATTTGAAGCACCTAGCTAGCTAGGAGGTACACGGGTGTCCATTGCCAATCTTTGACCATCTTTATGGCTAAGACCACAAGAGATGTCGCAAAGGAGGACATTGCATTTGCCCTTAGGAAGGGCTGCCCTACCTGATTAATGGATTTATTATTCATAATATATTTTAAGAAATACCGTATAAAAAATATGTTTTTTCTATGTATTGAGAAAATATCTTATTTTCTGAGAGTGAAAACTCCTCCAAAATAAAGCACCAAGACATTATAGATACGCCGACAATAGTGCTTGTAAGGTTGTTGACATGTCTGTATGGAGGTTTTTTTTTTAATTTTTTTGGGTGTAAGAAGACTAGAAGAGGAGTAATGTATAATGGGGATATTGATTGAAGGGTGGCAGGCTTTTTTCGGCGGTGGACAGGAACAAGTGCTGCCTCCTTATTGTCCCTATCCGAGGTTCCCACGTGGCAGGTTGATTTTGATTGGAGCCTTAAAGGTTTGCCCACGTGGCAATTACTGTCAGCAGACAGCACCATCGTCAAGTGGAAATGAACCGTTTGATTATGACCCGTCACATCATGTCCGTCTGTGGCTTTGCAGGCGGTCCCACCCCCCTCTTCAAACCCTTGTGACTCACCCATTTTGACCTTGCGACTCACAGTTGTAAACTTCGATTCACCCTGCCCCTCCCTGCAAGCAATTATCTTATTTAAGATTTCAAATACTTACAAAAACAAAACAAAAAAAACATTCAGTTAAAATATATTCATTTTTTGGATAAAAACGTTCATCAAATAAAACTTAAAGAGTGTCTGTCGTTCATGAAATAAAAAGATTAAACAATCATAACTATTTCTTATATAAAAAAAGAAAGATACTAATATAATTAAGTTATAGTTTATTGGTCTGATTGATCATAATTGTGTACATTATTTTGATATATGATATTGAAGAGTTTCAGATTTATTCAACGGGGTTATGAGCTAAACTGATACATCAGATAAATAATTAATCTCATAATTATGATGATTTGATTTCTCGAATCAAAATGACTGGTGTATCATATTTGATACCTGTAAAAGGTCTATTTTTATATATTTTAGGACTCTCCGATGTTCAAATGAGTATCGTTTGAGAGAAAATATATACAATCATATTTGAGAGAAGAATTTTTGGAATAAATATATAACTAGGAGTTGAAAAATTAAACATGCCTTTGAGAGATATCCTGGTCTCTTTTATAGCCCATATGATGCTTGTCTCTTTCCAAAGAGAATGGGTAAAGTGTAAGAAAAATATCTCTGACTGGTCAAAGAGTAAAATAAACCTAGGTGTTCTTGCTTTTGACTTTGCTTTTACTTTTTTTTTTCCTATGATTTTTGAAAAACTACTCGAGTAAAAAACCTCCCATATCATCTATACTTAGTTCAAGAGGAGAAAAACCCACTTCATACATTTCTATCACTGAAACCTTTTCCCCCATCTTTCTTTTAAATAGAATAAATGGACCTTAAAAACATCAGTTTTGTTTCTAAAATGAGAGGTTCTCCTGTCTATGATAAGAAGTTCAGGTTTCAAGTAGATCCTAAAAGGAGTAGCAAGGGACAAGGGCCCATCAGACTAGGTCCCAGGACAATAGATGGTGGTATATTGACATCCTCTTCTGGAAGGGAGGTGGGAAACCTTTCTCACAATAGTTATTCTCCTACCCCTGTTAAAGATACCTAGGAGAGAAGGAGGTTGCACTGGACTTTCATGGATGGCGTCCCCATCAATGTATGTGGTAAGGATGTAGAATGTGTGGCTCGCCACCAATCAGGAGAATACGAGGTATTGATGCCCGACCTTGTTTAGAAATTACTGCCCCCTATTTGTACGTATGTAATGGGATATTCTTTCCCCCTTCAAGGGTTCACAAGAGAGGTGTTCAATTACTTCCAACTGGGTCTAGGCCAATTGTATCCAAATAGATGAAAATTTTTTATTCTCCTTTGAAATGTTTTGTAGGTTCGTTAGGCTTAAACCTATAATTAATGTATTCAAAAATTGCTATCAATTAGTAGAAATAATATGCGTTGTCAATTAGTGGAAATAATATGCGTTGGTTTTTTACTTTTGTTAATAGACCTGTTGGCATCATATAAGGGACGTTGTTGGGGAAGATAATGCATGTTAAGAAATTGAGGGGAAAATGACGGGTTGTAAGATACAGTGGGACAATCAATCACAGAGAGGGGCTGCAACCAATCTGGGGTTGTTCTCATTACTAAAAGGTCCCTTCACATGAAGTAAACAAGCAGCCTCGTCTTATCTCAGATATTGAGAAAAATTGTGTTGTGTTAGCCTCAACTTCAACTGAATATGAAGTCAATAAGATGACCAAATGATATTACTAAGCCGTCTTGCAAAGTATGTTGCTTCCGTACTCTTTTTTTAGCTTCCTTCATTTTATATTTGTTTTTACAAGACTAATAGCTAAAGAAGTAGGGGGAAATTCAACAAGGCCCGTAGAAAAGAGTTTACCCCAAAGGTCTTTATTTCTTATGCCTGGTAGAGTTAAA
Organism: Populus alba x Populus glandulosa; assembly: GCA_033617975.1. Taxonomy (NCBI): domain Eukaryota; kingdom Viridiplantae; phylum Streptophyta; class Magnoliopsida; order Malpighiales; family Salicaceae; genus Populus; species Populus alba x Populus glandulosa. Next base: position 22,040,048 of record CM066148.1, read on the forward strand.
GGTGTAAAGGTGATAAAGAACTTTCCCATCATTGATGGTCAGCCCTTCGCTCGTAAGGGTTCTATGTTGTTGCATGTTTTAAGAGGATGAGAGACTTTACTTGGATATAATCTTGTGTTTTAGCCCCATCTATAAAGGCTCATGTGGCGGTATTTTCTTAGCCTCAGCCTCTTGTCTTATCCATTGAAGAACAACAACTAGGCCTTCCACGTACTAGGGATGGCGTTGAGGAGTTCAAGGATATTTTTGCCCATTTGGCTCTTAGTTGTATCCTTTTTAATTTTCCCTCCTTGACACATGAGAAGAGGTAACTCATGAAGGCTGTTCTTGGTGGAAAGTCAAGCCTTTGAAAAACCACAAAAATCCTTTAGTCAGGTCATACACAGCTGAGCCCAAAGAAGGTGTGTCTGATATCTTGCTAGACTGACACCCATAAATGCTTAGCTCAGCTCGTGATCGAGCTCAAGGGAGTTGAGTCTAGCATCTGGCTAGACCTATAAGCGTTGGGGCTTGGCTTGTGACCGAGTCCAAGGACACTGTGTTTGACATCTAGCTAGATCCACAAGTGCCTGAGTTTAGTGTGTGATCGAGTCTCGGAGAGTTGAGTCTGATATCTTGCTAGACCTACAAGTCCTTGAATTCAATGTATAACCGAGCACAATAGAGTTCGAGCTGGTATTTTTTAGAAACCACATGTGTATGCATCATTTTCAAAGTGATTATTTTAACGAGTAAAACATTTCTTTTAAACACACAGCGCCGGAGGCTATGATAATTAATAAGTGAATGTATACCTTATGTTATCATTCAATTTCGAATATAAAATATTCCACAAAATGGAAATCCCATTGATCTAAATGCCTTAAAAGAAAGAGAGAGATAAAGTTTGTAGAAGAATACCATTAAATTTTATTAGTCAAGTCAATAAACTGAAAGGGTCCCAGGAATTACTGTTCCCGCCTGATTTCAGCAGTCTCCCTCTGTGATTTTGCAGTGAAAAGCAATTAGTAATTCTAATTCTTGTGGGGTAAATTATAAATTAAAGGACCTCACCTCAAGCACAGCTAAGAAGGAAAGGCCAACGGGCCCGCAAATTCCGAGGAAGTGAATTAATACAACAGGGAAAACGAAAAGTTGGATGATATTATCCCATGAAAAGATAAAAAAGATAAAATTAAGGGGTAAAGACACTCCTTCAATATTTCAAACACAGTGGTGACCTGTTGTGAATGGAATCCAAAGGTGAAGTTAATTACAGTCACAAGAAATGGAGAGAGAGAGAGAGAGAGAGAGAGAGAGAGAGAGAGAGAGAGAAGGGAGTGTCTATAATGGCCTAATGGGGGCAATGTAACGGGGGTATGCAGTGTTTTAATTGGAAGTATTTAGACGTGGATGTGTGTGTAAATGTGATTCGTTGAAGCCAACTGTGCGTGAAGGGATTGGATACTGGGAGCTGTTTTCCATTTTGTTTTGGCCACCAGATTTTCAGAAACAAAGCAGCAATGTCATATGCCAATCTTTATCCACTTGATCCACTGATATACAAAAAAGAAGAGGCCTGTTTCTCTTTCTCCTTCTCTCTTTCGTATATATCTACTTGTTGTCATTTCTATTATTTTATTATCCTATTTCTGCATGTTCAGAGATATGTAAGTTAAGCTCATAGATACACATTGCAACTTGAATGCTTTTCTCTCTCTGTCTTTACTTCAATTTATTTTTTTACATCACCATTTATCTCCTACTGAGCTTGTCTTCTTCTTCTTTTTTTTTACTGACGACTTTATATTGTTAGCTGTGTCCATAAATCCTGGCTTTAATCTTAACTGGCTGGATTTAGGGTTTTGTTGGGGTTTGAATACAAGTCATGAAGCCATTCAATCTGGCTTTTACTTTCATGAAAATGGTTCCCTTAGCTCACAATTTGTCATATATAGGGAGTCAAATAGCGGGGCTGGTGGTAAGGCTCCTAAGGTTGATCTTTTCTCATCAGATCGGGGCATCCGACGAGAGAGAAGTTAGATATGGATTGGTCAATTGCAAGGGGCAGTGATTGCCCATTTCCATACACATTAGACCCAATTTGGAAGAATTTGAAGATGAACATTGAACAGAAACAAAGCACACAAGCCATTTGGCTTTGCTGTGTAGAGAGTCGTAGCAATCCAAGAGTTTAGAAAACATCTCTGTGAATGAATAATGAGAGGGTTAGATGTAGTTTTTAGTCAATTTCAAGGTGCAGTTGATATTTGCATGCTTACAGACATATATAGATCTCATTCTGGAAGAAGTTGGAGATAAACAATGAACAAAATGAAGCTACAGCAAGCCATTTGGCTTTGTCCTGTAGTAAACATACAGCAATTAATCTCGGAGTTTCTTTGGATTAAAAGAGAAGCTCTAACGAGCTATCAAGAGCGGTTACGGACTACATAATGAGCCAGGACTACATAATCTAGGTTTAAAATCGCAAGTTAAAATGATGTATTTTGCTCCCTGCATGCACAACAATTGATCCTTGTGAAAAAACAGTGTCAGTTGCAAATTTGAATATAAAATTTAGATGTTAGTTCTAAGCAGTAGGTGACTAGGGGCTGATCTATTTATATTTACAGCAGCAATAAATTCTTTTCTCTAGGCTTTATTTTCACTGTTAATGCTGCCTGAAAACTCTGCTAAAAGACAGAGCCATGCCTCAGGGTCTGCCACCTCCATTTAGAGTGTGAAAACTTGAAGTGAAAATATATGCGGTGAAAAAGATGGCAAGAAACGGAAATAATATAAAAAGTAGAGAAAGAGGATGGTATGGAGCATTTCTGTCTTTAACATCCTGTGGAATGCCTTTGCAAAAGGTCCAAGTTCTCTGTTTCAAATGAACAGACTCAAATCATGTTGAGCAATTTGTTTTCAACACAAGATTTGGAACTTTCTCTCCTTTTTTCTTTTTTTTTTCCTCTAAAAAAAAGGAATTGAAAAGAGAAGGTTACAACACTAATGGAGATTCTTCTGTCAGTCTTTATGTATTCTTTCGCTGACGTTTCCTGAGTCTGGTCCCATAGTACTTGCAGGCAAGATACCAGAATACCCTTTCATCGTGCCTAAAATGCCCTCTACCCAAGAATAATCACTAGCAAATCAGGAAGTTGTAATCTGAAGAACCTCTCAATTACTAAAAAAAACCCTGCTCCTCAATCAATCCAAGAATCCATCTTTAATGGAGTTCCTATCTTCTACATGGGAATCTCTTCGGATGTACTTTACATGATGATAACTTTCTTACTTCAACCTCTGAATGTTTTAGTTCAATCATTGGATTTTGTCACGCCTTTCTGAAATAATGTTAGATTATCTAAAGCTTTAGAACAATTCTTGTTAGAGTGGAAAAACTTAACATAAAAATTATGCTGGGTTATGATTCTGAATATGTGCGGGCTTGAATATTAGCTTGGTGTTTTCTAAAAAAATAAGTTTCATGTTAAACATGAGACTCTATGATATTAATATCAGTTAGTCTTTTAGAGAATTTAAAGAAAATATAAGCAAGAAATGTTGATTATGAGAGCTTGTAACTTATCTGCTTCCTGTTTATCTAGTGACTCAAATATTTTATAAATTTTGATCATAATAGTTTATATCAAGATGTAAGTTGCATGACAATTGCTTGATGAAAATATTGTAACTCATTATGAGTTTTATAATTGTTAGTGACATGTCATTTAGAAATAACCATTGGTAAAAAAAAGCATATAATTGGTGCATAGAATGTGATGCCCATTATATGTTTAGTGATTGTTAATAACATGATTAGTTAGAAATAATTATCGGTTGAAAAAACAGATATTTAATTACATAGAATATAATGCGTGTTTACATAGTGACTAGAAAATATCTAATATTACATAAAAATTTATACTTGCAAAATATATCATTAAAAACATAAAATATTTTATGTACATGGTAAGTTCATGACTACTCTCGAGACATGAAAAAATGTTGAGTTCATTGAAAAGAAGGGAGGAGGAAAAAACTTAGGACTCATTTGTTTGTAGGAAAATAGTTTTTTTTTGAAAAGTGGTTTTTATGGAAAGTGAATTCCGGAAAAGAAAATTATTTTTTGATGTTTGATAATGTCATGAAAAATAAGTTGGAAAACACTTTCAAATTAAAAAGTTGAATGAGAATAGAATTAAAAAAAAAATCTAATTTCTTAAATGATCTCAAATAAAATAAATAATAATCAAAATAATAGAGATCAAATCTAACAGCTAAAAAAATTGAAAGATGATGAAATTAAAATAATAATAATTACAATTTCATAACTTATTTTAAATAAAATAAGTAACAATCAAAAGAATGAGGACCAAATTTGATAGATAAAAAATTTCAATTTAAAAAATAATAAGAGAAAAGTAAATAACAATTATAAAAATAAGGACCAAAGTTAATATAAAAATAAAATTAAATCAAATTTTAAGGGATGAATTTCAAAAAAAGAAGATTTAAACAAAATATACAACAATTAAAAGTTTGAAGATCAAAATTGACATAATCAGCAAATAATATGATATTTTTAAGCTTTTTACAACTTTTGCAAAGTGTTTTTTGTCTAAAATAAATATTTTTTAAAAAATTAAACTAAATTTTTCTTTGATATTAAAGTATTTTTCATTTATCTTAAAATATTTTTCATTGAAAAATTTAGAAAGTGATTTTTTAAAACTCACTTTCCAGGAAAGTAAAGGTATTTGCGTCTTGACCCAAATTAAATGAGATGATGTTGGTGATGACCATGCCATGCATGAGACATGCAAAAGTCCCATGCATTGACATTTACATTTCTATCCATTAATAGTTAGAGTTTTTTTTTTTTTGAAAAAAAATATTTGTGCACCGTCAATTGTTTTTGCCAAAAAGAGTACTGGAGATTCTTAGGGTGTTTGCTTTATTGAAGTTATATTCCTTGTTTTTTGTCAGTATCAATATGTTCTTGTAAAGTTATATTTTTATCGAATTCGATACTTCTGTGGCTTTAATTTCTTGATCCCTTTACCTATTGATACAACACAAAACGCTAGCTAGGACTATAGGATTCTCCTCAGGACTGATATTCTGAGCTTGAAGATGGTGGTGCTATTTCCTTTTGGATGGTGAAAGGAGGCGTTTTCACTCCAGGAGGCGGAGTTTTTGTAGTTTGGTTAAGGGTAGTCTAGGAAAGCAACACCGTAATTGCTCATTTATGGCGGGTATTAAAACGGTAAGAAATGTGGTTTGCCAAACCAGGGAAAAATCCAAAAACATTTTAAAACCCTAGACTGTGATCAAACTAGTATTTATAACACCCATGAGGCCCTCCGGACTAGTACTCCGGATCAGCCTCTGCCTTTCTCTGCGTTGTGTACTTTTGTCCCTCAGGCTCAGAATATTGAAAAAAAATCCTTATGATTCTTCCCACCCGCACTTTCTTCCTACATTCCTAAGTTGAAAAAGAGAGAGAGAGACAAGGACAGAGAGAGAGAGAGAGAGATGAGGGGTAGATCCTCTAAGCAAGAAACTAAAGAGGGCATGGGAACTGGTAAACTTAGTAAGCTGAAGGAAGAGCCTCATCTCTCTGGTGCTTATATACGTAGCCTTGTGAAACAGTTAACCTCTTCAAGAACCAAAGACACCATGAATCCCGAAGGCCACGGCTCTGCTGATAGTGATGGTTTTTCTGGCAAAAATATGGCCGATTATAGCGAAGGTTTAAGTAAAAACCAAAAAAGCCAGCAACCCCAAGAACCTCAACCACACAAAAAACAGGTCAGGAGGAGACTGCACACCAGTAGGCCTTACCAAGAAAGGCTTCTTAATATGGCCGAGGCTAGAAGAGAGATTGTCACTGCCCTAAAGTTTCACAGAGCAGCTATGAAACAAGCCAATGAACAACAACAAGAACAGAAAAATCATCAAGAACAAGAACAGCAGCAGAAGCAGCAGCAACAATCATCGCTGCCTGTGCAGCTTTTACCCCCTCCTTGTTTTGAACAGGAAGGAAAAATAAAATCTAGGAGAAATCCAAGAATATATCCATCAAACTCTACCGATTTTTCTAATTATGTCGACAACTTTTCCTATACACCCTTCACTCCTCCTCCTCCCTGTCCTCCTCCATATCCCTTTTCCTGGCCTAGTTCTTCAATTCTTGACCCAACTACGGCTGAAAATATCAATTTTCCCCTTCCAAACCAAACCTTAGGTCTAAACCTCAATTTTCATGATTTTAACAACATAGATACCACTCTTTATTACAGCAGCGACAACCCACCATCAGTTTACTCATCCTCATCTCCATCATCTTCTTCTTTCCCTTCTCCTTTCACTGCCACCGAGGAGATTCCTTCAGTTTCAAATACATGCGAAGGAATGCCACCTGGAGCATTTGATGTAACTGACTCATATGGTGGAGCCGGCTTACATCAAGTGATGGATGATGAAGAGATGGCAGAGATCAGATCAATAGGAGAACAACATCAAATGGAATGGAATGATACTATGAATTTGGTCACATCAGCATGGTGGTTCAAGTTCATGAAGACCATGGAGCTTGATCCTGAAGTGAAGACAGAGGATGATGGCTGCCATCCATTTGAACAGGTCATGGAATTCCCAGCATGGTTGAATGCAAATGATCAACAACATTTCAATGATCACTTCTCCCAAGACTATTTCCAAGATGCCGCCTTGCCTTGGTAAGAACCCAAAATCTTAATATGTAAATAAAAGATACATGGTAAATAAATAAATAAATAATGAGGAAAATGTTTTATGTTTCATGTCTGTTGTGCCACAGTAGGTGATTTTCTTGTCATTAAACGAATTAAGAGGTTTTGTTGATTTCAGACAACGAATTTCATTATCTGAATATGGTTTTAGATCGATAAATGCTTGCTAGAACCCTGAATTATACACGGATTAGCTAAGAGGTTGATCGGTGTGGGTTCAGATTTGCAGCAATAAACATTTGCAGTGTATGCTCTCTCTTTTCTTATCTTCTTTAAAATTTATGGCTTGCGAGGGACCTCTGAACCTAATCAATGAGATGATCACGGGCTTTACTTTATAGGCTTGCATTAATTCAACCAGGCCGCAGAAGTTTTTCTCAATTGTTATTTATTTATTGATTAAGATTATTCCTTCGTTTTGGGGATTAACCATCTAGTTGCTGCGTGCTGAAAGAAAGTTTATTTTATTCCACACACGTCCAAAAGCTGTTGGTGGCTGATGAGTTTACTGATTATATGTTTTTGTTTGGTTTTGGATGTACAGCATGGACATTGGAGAAATTGAAGGAATTGATGGGGAGTGGCTAGCTTGACAAGGATTTTGATTATTTTTTGTTAATCAAATCCTTGGATGTTTTGTTCTCTTCTTTTTTTTGTCTTTCTTTTTATCCATCGATCTTTTTCTTTAGTGGTCTTTGAGCAGCTTTGTGATTTTAACAAGGCTTGCAATTAAAGAAGTTAAGGTTGGGCACTGCCAGGCTATGAAGAAAAACAAAAATAATGTACTCGAGGAGTATGCTTTTCAGCTGCTTAATTATATTGAAATATTTATGCAGTTCTCACAAATCATATCACATTTCAACGTTTCGGAGGAGACACGCGTCTATGTATAATCATAGCATAATGCATTTGCCGCATGTTCTATAAGCAACTTCAGTTTTGGGGAAAAATGGCAGCTTACAGCTCTTTATCTCTATCTACAGCTCACAAATTTCCCTCTTGTTTTATTCTTTATCGTGAAAAGTCTGGGCAGATTCCTGTGATTTTGTTGAGCATGGTGGTGGAAGTATAGCTATTTGTTTAGTCAAGCAAACTTTACCTCTTGTTTTATTCTATATTTCCGAGGGTTCTGATGTATATTGGTTCTGAAAACCAGTTCTTGTTCCTCCAAGAAGTCCATCCGATCTCCTCAGAAATCTCGCCATTGTAGTGGATGCAATGCATTACCTGTTTATTCAAGCATGTTTTTGACCTTGCCAAGCTTCGATCATCATTCGACTTGTATCGCAAATCTGCCGTGTGCAGGTTGACATCACCTTAATTAATTTACCCCTCAGAAGTCATGCTGGGAATCCATGAATTCATCTCCTGCCGGGCAATGATATTTACATGATTAGTTCTTGAAAGAAAACAGTATGAACTCATTTAAGCATGGTAGAACCCATACACACCAGTAAAACATAAGCGATTCTCTAAGAGGTGTTGTACACGAATATTATTAAACCCGACTAGGAGGTTCATTGGGTTAAGAGATCGGATCTCGAGTTATATAGGTTGATTCATGTTAACCTGAATTAAATTCAAATTTTTTTTAAAAAAAATATTTTAAATTTTAATATTTTAGATAAAAAAAATTAAAAAATAATTCATGTGAATATAGACTATACATGTTGTAAATAATAAAGTTTAAAAAATTATTTCAAAAGATTTTTTATCCCACATTAAAAAAGAAACAACTTTTTTATTGTGAACATAGAGTATATATATTAAAGTGCTTCAAATCTCATATTGAAAAAATAATTTTTTTCTTGTAAACATAGAGTATATATATATACACTAAAAGGCTTCAAATCGCATATTTAAAAAATAAAACATTCTTCTATTATTTATATAGTGAACTTTTAAAAGAGTTAATAACCAACTAAAAAAATATAAAAAAAGAAGTCTTTTTCTAGTTTTGCTGGGTCGCCTGGGTCACGGGTCAACCGAGTTTGACTGTTTTTTTTGCTATTATCGGTCTTTAACCTTATTCAGATCAATCCAACTACCAGGTCAACCGGATCCAGGATCGACCCATTGAGCCGTCCGAGTTTAATAACTATGGTTATACACGCATGGACTGAGACTTTTTTTAAAAAGTTAGGATAGTAATTAAAATTTTTTGAAAAAATAACAGTCTAGAAAATATTTAAATTCAGATGAGGGACTTTTTAAAATTATTAAATGAGCTAGCATAAATTATAATGAAAAGAAAAAAAAAATTAAAAACACATTAAAATTTTAATGAAAACATAATAAATATTAGAAAAATCTCATGATACTAAAAATTCACTTACAAGATATCCATCACTCATGTAGCTATCATCTTTAAGCAACTTATATGACCCACTAGTAAATTTATTAGAGCTAGTATCATAATAATATCAATAACAAAATTTTGTTTTAAAAATAATTAATGATTCGTGGGACAAATAAAAAATAAAAAATAAGCAACAAAAGGAGACAATTAAGTAGATAGTAATTTAGGCAATGTTTAAGAATGCGATGAAATTGTATTTTTTAAAAAATTATTTTTTTTGTTGAAAAATAAATTTTTTATGTTTTGAAATGATTTTGATATGCTAATATTAAAAATAATTTTTAAAAAATTAAAAATATTATTTTGATGCATTTAAACAAACAACTACTTTAAACTACAACCACTACAAAACTCTCAGCCACCTTTCCAACCACCTTTTAAACAACTTATTAGTCCATTATTAATGATCTCTATTTATAACCTTTTCCTTGATCTTGTATTCGTTTTTCTTTTATTAATAAATAAATAAGTAAAAAACAAAACCATGCCAAGCAGGCCAAACAAATAAATAAATAAGTAAAAAATAAGTTGAAACCAAACTCTTGTCAAAGCGCCAATACACCGTGCCGGTTTCTTTTTCTTGCCACGCTATTCGGTTCCTTAAAACGCCCAAATTAGGGATTCTTACTGTTTTGACTGATTAATTAATCGCATCTTTCTTCAATTTCTGAGGCTTAAAATAATTGGAAATCTACGAAGCAATCAAAGTTAGGTCTGTGTGGACAGGACTGATGCAACTGAAATGATGTTTGTTTATTTGTGGTTTCAGGGATGCGAGAATGTCATTAAGTTGTTTCTTCGGCGGAGAAGACAATGAGACTGTGTTAATACTAGGACATGAACATGGTGCGATCGAAGAACATGGTGTATCTGACGGGCATGGTTGCTGTAAATTCTGAGTGATTTTTCGCACGTTTTCAGTTTTGATCAAGCTTGAAGGAGTTGAGAATGCCACAAGAGATCAAATATGGCCAAGCTTGCTGGTTGCAAGAATAGATCAAATATGGTCATCACGCTTACATCCTTAACTTAATTTCAAACTCATAATTATTTTCTGAGTTCTATATATCATACTGAAGCTTCCAGTCATGGAGGTGAAACTTGCATGTAACGCTAGAAATTAGTTCAAGAAACATTTAGAGTCGTTAAGTAAGAAGTTACGTAGGCTGGAACAAATTTAAAGAATGGAGGCACTGATCTTAGCAAATAATAATCACAGTAGTATTTTTGTTCGACTAAGATTAGACAGACAGACTGTGCCTAAATTATTTTCACAACTTGCAATCAAAGCTCCAAATAGATTGTGCTTCCTAGTGACACCTCTACCGGAACTTGTGTTTTTAACTTAAATATGGAACTTCAAGAACATACTTAAATAACATCATAGTATAGACCAGAGACTTAAATTTCATCAACCTTAAGATCAATAAAAAGGCAGAATGCCTAATGCCCCGCTTTGTGCGAGTCCGGCCAGTATCGATAGGTATCCACAGCTTACAAAGGCACGGGGTATCTGTCAATGGAATCGAGCCAAGGATTGTTCCTGGAAGGCTTTCTCACACGCCCCATGGACCTCCAAACCACGCTGTTGCACTTGAACCCGGACCCGAAAGCAATTTGCCAAATCCTGTCTCCTCTCTTCACCCTTTCCTTAGCTTCCAAGTAGGCCAGCTCATACCAGACACTGCTGCTAGAAGTGTTGCCAAACCTGTGCAGTGTCATTCTTGATGCCTCTATGTTCTTCTCGCTCAGTTCAAGATTCCTTTGCAGCTCATCGAGCACCGTCTTGCTGGCTGCATGGACACAGAAGTGCTCGAAGGCAAGCTTGTAGTCTGGAATGTAAGGCTTGGCCGGTGGCGATGATGGCGACCCGTTGCTGTTTCCAGATAAGTGCCTCCAAATCAGTGTGGTAAAGAAGAGGAGCTGCTCTGAGAAGGGTAGCACTAGAGGGCCTAGCGTCGTGATGTTGGTTTTCAGGGCTTCACCTCCTATTTCCACGAGGTCTTTGCTGACTTTCAGCCCCTTGAATTTCTGTTCATCTTCATCTTGGTAAATACACCTAATGATATCGGGTGGCAAAGATAAAAACAGACCAACACCACTAATTAGAAGAAGGGAAGTCTAGAGCCAGTATAAATAAAAATATAATCAAATATGTAAATTTAAATTAAGAAAACTTTTTATTTATCATACTTTGTATATTAGTGAGATAATTCTCTTCCATGGTTCTCACTATGGCAAGAAAATGGACATCTCTTTCCAGAGAGGAATAAGAAAAGTGGCAAGAGCCATGATTAGTCTTCTTTTCTCACCGGAAGAGAAAATTGGGAAGCTTACCGTGGTATATGATGATTATAGAAAAATAAATAAATTTTCAAATAAATGATTGTGATCAAATTGACTCGTTGCTTTATTTGAAAAATTAAATTAAATAAAATATTTATCCAATTAAATTTAATCAACCGTACCCGGTTAAGCTTTCTAGGACATGGTTAATGTAATTAAATTTAGATCTTCTAAAATTATCTAACTTTTTTAAAACCCAACCCAAGTCAGTTTCTAGATTAATCTAGATGGAGTTTAATAATAAAGTTAGTATATTTTTTTTCTAACTATTAAAAAAATGGTGCCTATTAACTGCTGACGGATATATATAATTAAAAACCGTGATAAAAAATGCTAATAGCATTTAATATAAAAAAATCTAATTTAGTCCCTAATCTATATATTCATTCTCAACTGACTCCTAAAATCTGATAAGATAAGATGAGTGGTATAAATATTACCCATTAAGTTTCTGTGTACCAATTCCACCACCTAGTTTATCTGAAAGGCAATTAATTAAAACGGGCCAAACAAGCAAACCTGAAACTACGGTCATCAGCTCCTTTATGGGTCCGGACTATATGTTCAAGGCGGTACTTGGCATGGCGAAAGTCGCGGCGGCGGTTAGACAAGAGCACGGCGGAGCAACCCATCCTAAAAAAGCAATTAGGAATAAGCATGGAACGGTCTCGGCCTGGATACCAATTGTAGCCCACCATCTCAGTGCTAACCACCACAGCATAATTATTTGGGTTAGCTTGTAACATGTCACGGGCTAAATCCACCGCTATAATCCCAGCACTGCAGCCCATACCACCAAGATTAAAGCTTAAAATGTTGCCCCTCATCTTGTAGTGATTGATGATCATGGCGGAGAGCGACGGCGTTGGGTTAAAGATGCTGCAGTTCACCACGAGGATCCCAACATCTTTGGGGCGGACCCTGGTTTTTTCAAAGAGCTCATCAAGGGCACCAAACATTACTGTTGAGGCTTCAAAACGCCCTTCCTTCATGGTTGCACAATTCTCGTGTGACATTATTGCTTTTGGAATATAGGTCTCGTCTCCCAAGCCTGATGATTTCAGAATTCTATTTTGGAATTCGAGGCTTGCCTCATCAAACTTGCCTGATTTCCTTGCTTGCTCGATGAACTGCTCCCTCGTCACCTACAGTGGGATTTAATTGTCATTATCAGACTTCGTGATATATATATATATATAGGGTATATATATATATATAGGGTTGGATCTATAATATTTGACTCAAAACCATTTGTAAATGCTATAGAAAACCCTTCAAAATAATACTAAATAATTGTTGAGGCTCCATATAATAAACATCAACGATTTTTTCTTTTACAAAACTCATTGATTCTGAAATTACAGAACATGGGCAACTTTTTCCCTCTTAATTTTCATCCTAGATATATAAAACAGATTTGACTCAAGAGTCACTTACCATGCCAAATGACTCCATTGAATGTCCTAACTAATTAATTCCCACAATTTGACATATAATTTCACATCTTGAGAACCTCATTTTTTAAGGAAAACAGCACCATATATACTGCATAAGTCAAGTTTCGATGTCACATAATCCATGAGAACAAAAACCTTTACTCGAGAACGACGTGAAAAAAATCTTTTTTAGGACACTAATAAAGGAGGCAAAAAAGGGTGATAATGAGATAAATAGAAAGAATCAATACCTTGAGATCATCATCAGGACGATAACATGCAAAATCAATGAGATAAATAGACCTTGGGCGTGACATGAAGTGGACAGAAACTGTGAACACAAGAACACCAAAGGAAGCAAGCACGGTGGCAAGATCATAGCGAGCATCTTGCCAAAGCTTCTTCCACAACTCTTCCCTGCTAAGGCTCCCCACCTCAGCACTAAACACGAGGACCAGAACGGGAATGGTAGCCAAGTAGATGGCATGATTGATAAGGTAATGGTAACCCAACTTGACATACTTCAGATTCACCGATTGAAGAAAGTCAGGCAACCTTTTCCTGACCCTCACTGAAAATGTTAGCGAACCAGCGTTGGGCCCTGAAGACTCGACCCCATGCTTCACAATCTCGGTGGACAAGAGATCTCTTTCATTAGCCATTTTTAAGAGTCTTGTAAAGTCTTGATTCTTGATGAGAATGGTTAATGCGTATGTTATGTGTTTTTATACAAGTCTGCATGGGATTGGCATTAATACTGCTAACGCGAGGGGGTCTGCGGTGGGTGAGGAAAGTTAATGTCGACAACTACCTGAGTAAATGTGTAGTTGAAGTACCATCAATTGTCTTAAATTCTTCATTAAATAAAAGTGGGTCAGAATACAAAGTTCAACTAAAAATTTTACTTCGTTTTTTCAGCCATTACCATATAAAGAGGATGACTTCACTCTTTTGCTGCGTTTTCTTGTGATATAACATATACAGAAAGTAGTTGAGTCTTGAGACTGCTCGAGAAGAGTCCCTTACCAGACTAACATGCACCAGCTGGACCTAGTTCATCCCGTATGATGTCAACTTTTTTGTTTTTTCTTGAACCACAATGTTAGCTTTTTTACTTTAGCTTCCACAACTTAGCTTTTTACGTCACTCCGGTTCAGCACAGCCGTCGACATTGCCCAAAACGAAAGCAGCACGGCACATACACACTCCTATATAAAAGATAGAAAAATAAAATCGACAACTTTTAGCCACGTACTTATATAGGTGCCCTGCGTTCCGTCAAGGGCCGGGTCGGTTTTTTTTTTTTAACTACAAATGACGACGTTCAAGTACTGCAAATGTATTTTAAAGAAGAAGAAAAAATCTTGCAAATTGAGTTATAAACTATATTAGATTCAATAAGAATGTTTAATTTAATTATATGATAAAAAACAATGATAATAAATATACTGAATTTATAAAGAAAAAGTGATATCAATGACTTGTAGAAAAAACAACCTTCCCCCAAACCTCATTCATTTTACATTTCAAATACTTGAGCTTGAATGAAGAGAGAAAAAGTTGTTGATATTTTTTAAAAGAGAGAATACTTTTGAGTGATTGAATTTCAACCATCAAATACTTTGATTTTAGTTTCTATCTATTTCTTTTAGAGAGGAATTCAATAAAAGTAGTTTTCATCTTTATTGATATCAGAAAAAGTAAATCAAAGCTTGAGAAAATTTTTTATTTGATTTTATTTTGAATGTTTACACTGACTAAAATGTATTTCCTTACTAGAAATGAGGCTATAAAGGCTTACAAGGTAATTGTTTTTTCAAGTTTTGGGTGAAACAATTGTTGAAAACTATATTTTTTTTTTTGTTCATAAACTGAGAACTCATTTTTTTTTTATCATAAAAAGATGACATATGAACAACCTATCATCTATTAATATGGATGATGTGTTGTCCACAAAAAATTAAAAACAGAACACTAATGGTGGATGCTTTTTAAGAAAAAATAAAAATAAAAATAAAAAGCCTATTTCTAGACCCAAACACGACTAGGTTTTCATGTTAGGTTAGATGTGCATGTCCAGCCTATATGCACCTGTCTTTTCAAATTTTTTTTTCTTATTTTTTTATATTTTTGAATTTAATTATTTTTAAATAAAATTATTTTGATGATGTTTAAATAATTATGCTATTATTTTCTAATAATATTAGTAACTTCCATGATAATAATAGGAAGTGATTCCTTAAATATGTATATATTAACCTAATATGCTTAATCTTCTAAATTTGTATGAATTCTTTATATGTTTTTTTGAACATTAGTTTTGTATAAATTTTTAATATATCCGCAGTAATATTATCAATTCATTTTTTAAAATTTTATTATTCAATATTGAGTTGAAGGATAATTAAATTTCGTGATTTATTTTGGTTTCTTTTTATGAGGTTATCTTTTTATCATAACTCTGGTCATGAGTTTGACAGAGTAACTCAAGTTATTTTTTCGTGTCCTTTTTTATTTTATTTTTTAATTTCAATCCCTTCCATAAAAATTAAGTTTTTCGAGAATTAAGTTTCATTTTTTTTAATTTAATTATTATGAGGTTATTCCATATTTATGTCCAGGTTACAGATTTAGTGTGTTAACTCGAGTCAAATTGAGTTATTTTTTTTAATTATTTTTTTTCAAATTCATATTTTAACACTAGGTTGATTGAGAATTGAGATTCATAATTTTATTTTTTTATGTTGGATCATTCCAGTCTCATCACCCGAGTCGTTTGTTTATCAGGTTAACTTGAGTTGACTCAGGTAATTTTTTGTTGTTTTTCAAACTCCTTCCGTCAACATTGGAATATTTATTGGAAATTAGAATTTATATATTTTTTATTTATTTTCTATAAAATTATCATAATATTATAACTCAGCACACAAATTAGTATATTAACATGTTTTGACCTAAATCAATCCAATATATTATCGTTTCAATAATTATAAAAAATATCATATTTATTACTTTTTTAAGTCAAATTATATTATTACTAGCATTCAAGTTACTTCTACACACTCGCTAAATTAATCAAATTATATTAGAAGAACTCTCATATAATTCAAATTTGTTTTACTTGAAAAAAACATAAACAATCTCTAAATATTTTCTAACATTAATTTTTTTTTAATTCAAATTAACTTGTAATACAGCGCACAGGCTAATAATACACAATACATCCTAAAGAGAAAAGGCTGTACGCAAGCCTAAATATAATGAGTTCATACATGGCATTAATGTCTTCATAGTAAAGTGCTGTTGATGGCTGGAGCTGCTGTCTATACCCAAATAAATGCCCCACTAGCCGCCTGGCTGGCTACCTTGCGCGGTCAATGCATCTGATTTTTGATTTGGAAGAACATGCATTTCTCCAAAAACCCAAGCTCGCCCTCCCATGGCAGCTCATTACTCAGAAAGGACAGGGAGACTACAGGAGAGGGAAACAACTTGCTACTGCTCTCTCGTACATATCTAGCTAAATTAGACTGCCATATTTAAGTGGTCATCAAGGCTGTTTATGCTTTCATTTCTTTTGGTTGGGCGTTGGAAGTGTGTTTATAGACGTTTATGCAACAAACACTAAGGATCATTTTGTTTCAAGAAATCTAAATTTTCCGTATTTATTTATAGCTACAAAAGTTGGTTAGGAGAAAATATTTTTTGGTAAAAAGAAAATTTAGTTCGGTTTTTGTTAGGAAAAAAACTTTTCAAAAATTACAGAAATAAAATAAAAATCTTGTTATTTGTTGATTATATCAAATTTAATCTTTGATATAATTTATAAAATTAGAATTTTACTGCTAGTCATTTTATTTTGATCCTTGTTTTTTACTGCTATTTATTTTATTCAAAATAATTTTTAAAATTAGAATTTTTTAATTTCATCCCATCCCCTTTCAACTTTTTTATATGTCATATCTAGTCTTTATTTTTTTTTTTTATTTAAAATAATTTATAAAATTAATTTTTTTTTCCTTCTCAATTTCATCATCACATAAAGTAGTTAAAATAACTAAGTGAGTTTTATATGTCATATCTAGTCTTTATTTTTTTTATTTAAAATAATTTATAAAATTAAATTTTTTTTCCATTTCAATTTCATCATCACATAAAGTAGTTAAAATAACTAAGTGAGTTGTAGTTTTTAAGAGCAAGTTTTAAGATCATGAATCAGATGAGTTGATAATAGCTAATTTAATTATAAAAGTAAAATTAACATGAATTACAAAAATTACAAAATAAATCAATAAATTTTAACCGAATTTAAAAATTGAGATGGTGTTCTCAAAGTCAAACCATTATGGACCAACCCATTTCATTATTTCTACGTACGTAAAGTTTCCATCGTACAAAAACTAAGTAGGAGTAATTTCTTATGACGCAACATCTTGTTTTATTTGGAGATTGAGATACAGTTAGAAGCGTATGGTCCACTTTTAGATTAGATCAATCACATTCTTGAATCAAAATGGAGTCAACTTTGCAGCTGCCATGAAATTAAATCCTTGTTAACCGTCGACAACCAAAATATGAAATGTTCATCACGAGCATTGCTACCATTTTCTCAAATAGAGGATGCAATTGTGTTCTTCTTAAAGCTTTTATCAAAAAAATTATCATTCAAGCGACTAACTCTCAAGCAATTAATATTTGTATATTTATATAAATTCTGAGGGGTGTAACTTAACTGGTCAGGTTTTAAATTTGCTTTTAAAAAATAACTAGTTTAAGTTTTACAAATCTCAAGATCTTTATAGGCTTACATAGTTGTTAACTTCAGGGTTCATGTGATTAGTCGAGATGCGTGTAAACTATCCTGAACTTACGTTAATCTAAAAAAATATTTGTATATTTATTACCTTGATAAGTGTAGTTCAACTGGTCAGACTCTAAATTTACTTTCTAGATATCACCAATTTGAGTCTCACAAACCTCAGGGCCACTAAAAACTTACATGGTTATTAATTTTAAATATCGTAGGATTAGTCAAGGTACGTGCAAATTACCCTAGACACTCATGTTAATATATATATATATATATATATATATATATATATATATATCTTGTCTTATTATAACTTGAATAAATTGTCTAGTTATTAGTTAGGGTTTCTTTATTAGAAATTTCTTCAATGATATTCTTATATTTATTCTAATTTTATTTAAAAAACTTATTGCATTAAGTCTATATATCATATTAAGTACTAGTTATATTTAGAATATAAAATAAATACAAAATCTCCAAGGTGGATTTATCAATTACATCACAGGATGGAATAAATAGTGATTAGCTAGCAAGTATTATGGATATTTTTAGCTAATTATTTCAGTTTTAAGAGACACGAGCTAACTCGGATATATCCAAAATTATTATTTTTTCCAATTTGATCCGATACTTATAATTTAGTTCGTAACATATTTTCTCTCATTTGCTGAACTCAAATTGTCTTCTTCTGTTTTTTTCTCATACACTGGGATTTCATGACTGTAACTGAATGGGATGTTTTAGGACCTGTCTTGTTTTTTTTCTCGTATAAATCCACAGAGCTTTTTGTCTTGACTCGTAATGTCAGCACATGGTGCATTCCAATCACATCAAGGCCGTTGAGCATCAAGATCTTACTTTTCTATATATCAGGATAGTAAAAGATTCATTTAAAGCAAACTCCCAATATTAATTCTAAGTTATTAGATTCAGTATTTGTCTATAAATTGAAAAACTGGACTAATAACAAAAGTCCGATTTTATTCAATTTAAATACTTTAATTCTTCGAGATTTTTCATAAAAAATAAAATAAATTTTAGAATAGAAAATCTTACTTGAAAAACAAAAATTGAATAATCAAACTCAATCCTTCTTCCAGGAAAGAAGTATCCAGACCTTTAGATAGAAGAAATACGTTAAAGTTATTAAATAAACACAAGTTGACTGTATATTTGTGCATTGATTCTTAGTTATAGCATCACATATCTTCATTCTGATTATGTCGACCTTCAACCTGTCCTGCGATGCTCCTTTTTTTTCTTTTTTTCAAATCAAGTATTAATGCCTAGGCAGTTGGATCAACGCTACCCCACTTGTACGCTATGTTCCCAGCTTTTCATGGCGATGGGCACTTCTATCCAACTGAAGCTGTGGACGATATGAGAAAGCATCCGCAATATCTATGTAAATCCTTGTGAACGGAAGGGATAGTGGACCAGGTAAGATCGAAATCTACCGCTTTCATGATGCGTGGATCGTTTTATCCAGAGCAGTTGAATATCCATATCTGATCATTGATGATGAAAGAGCATCTCTTTCAGAATCCGGAAGGTATCTTCTTACCTCATCGTTGATGATATCATAAGCAGGCAAAGGCAATGGCAATGTCACCGGCATCCTTTCTTGTGTTATGTGTAACTAACTCTCCGGCGCCTACCATGACTTTCCGATGCCATGCCTGCCCACTCGCTCTCGTGAGTTGGATGAAAAGCTGTGGCTCTGCACCGGAGTTTTTATATATATATATAGCAACGGCGAACAGATAAGATGCGCTGTAACTTTGTTCAAACAAATACATGATTATCGCACTCATCGTCCAATATTTCCATGCAGAACAAACATGTTTGAATGGAAATTTAATATAGAAATTCCAAACTCCAAATTTAAGTTACCACCTTTCACTGTAGTTTGTAATGGAGTAGAAGGAAGACTATCAGAAACACCTACCTCCAAAATGTTTGTGGATTGATCCTCCTTGTAAACTACTTGGTGAATTTCTTGATGGATTTAGTATATCGATATTTATAATATAGTGTTTTTTACGCCTCTAAGGTGATTGATTTTTTCTGTTTCTTCGTCTTGATACAAAATTATTCCAACACAATCAGAGGTCGTTAATGGATAATTGGAACTTCAACATCACAACATGGAGCTCAAAGTTCTGTTTCTTGATGTTATGCATGTGTTGGGTTTTTTGAAATACACATATGTAATGAAAACTGTAAATTTAAAAATCTTTTAAGAATTTCATGGATCCCGTTAGACAGATCTAGATTTGTTTAAGATCTATACAAAAATTACCTAAATATCAGATGTTATGTTTGACTTTCAATATTTACTTTAAAATTGGGTTATTGCAAACCATAAATGATTCAAATATTATATCACTAACAATAATTTACACGAACCATTAATGATAAATCTTCTAAACCCTTTTAAGAGAGAGGAATTGTTATATTTTAGAAGGTCAGCTCTTTTCTTTTGTATTTTAGGTGTTTGTGTATTATTCTTTACTTACCCTTACATCACTTAGAAAATAAAAGGTATAACATTCTAAAAACTTTATACATGACAAATTATTAATTTTTCCCTTAAATAATATCACATATTATTTTAAATTGATTTTAGAAATATATTCAATAAAGTATTTACTTGATTGTTTCTAGGTCTAGAATTGTAATTCCCTGTATTAATTATATCATAATCTTTAATTTTTAAAATTTATTTACAATCAAGTTACACTTAATTAATTATTCTATTTTAATTTTTGATCTATAGTTTTTAATTATATGTGTGATCCATTAAATTTCCTAATAAGTTATCTAAATATAAATTATAATTTTAAATTAAATTAATTATATAAATAAATTTATTATCAATTTGGACTAAATATTAACATGATTATGGGCTTTTCAGGCAAGCAACAGCAGAGAAAGTCTTGCTGAAAAACCACAGTCCAATTCAAAAAACAGGTCCCAATTCAGTCAGAATTGTGGACCTTTTGTTTTATTTTGACACAATGACAATATACAGACCCCAAAAGTTGCAGATCTACTCTGAAGTCTGGCCCCTAATTTCCTAGGACGGTCTCTGTGTTACTACAGATGCCTAAATTTGTTACCAGCACCACACCTCATAATAACTTGCAGTCGATTATCTCACTGCAGTAACTGTTCCTGTCTCCAAATAAGTCAGCAAGCAGTTAAGGCTTCATTTCTAAATCCAGTAAAGGCACCAGAACTCATCAACCACACTTCCCTTCCAAGTGCCTGCATTACGAAATTGGGCACCATAGGGCAAAAGCAGACTGGGAAGTGATTGAACATTGTATTATATTGTGATATTGGATCAGTATCTTGCATAAAGAAAAACAAAACTGAGCCAAAAAATAAATAAACAAAAAAATGCAACTCTCACATGCCTTCTAGAAATACCATACTGTTCTAAGCATTAAGCATTAAGAAATTTACACATTCATTTGATGAGGAAAAATGAAAGCTAATTATCTATTTTGCAGTCTATATGGCATTATTTCAGAGGCCAGCACATCACACTCATCAGTAAAAATAGCAAAACAAATTCTGAAATATGTAGTCACTACCCCTATTTCTGACAAGTTTTGATGATCTGATACAAGGCATTCAAAGGGCCAACAGCTTCTGTTTTTCTTTCTGTTTTTTTTCCCCCTCATATGTAGAATTGCTGTTGTGTCTTTCAAAATGCAATAATGGTAAATTTGATTAGTGATCAGCGGCCGTATGCAATTTCCGGATTAAAATGCCTAGATGACAAGAAGAGCTCTCTGCTTGGCATTCATAAGCTATAGCAGAAAAACGAACTCCATCAATAAACATATAATGACTCAGAGTCGAATTAAGTGAACAAAAAAACCCACGAAGGTTTAAATTTATGACCTCAAGATTTTTCACTGTTCCAGCCTGCGAGGCCAAATTCTCCAATATTCATCTCATCATTGTCTGCAAGTAAAGCATCTTCCACACCGACCATCGTGTCCTCACGCCCAAAACGCATACTTATATTTTCGTGTTCAGAACTACTCTCAATCAAACCACTATCCTCCAAGTCCGATAAATCGCCAAATGTTACAATCTTCTTCTTCTTCTCTCTGTAACCAACAAGACTCAGGAGTTTTTCCTTCCAAACAACCAGAGGGCATTTTTCAATCAGTTCTTGACCTTCATAAGCTTCAGTCAAAAATACGCTAAATCTCTTCCCCCTCTCAGACACATAGAAAATCCCCATATGCTTTAAAAGAAGTCTCATCAACTTCTGTGGCATCACAAATTCCTTCCGAAAATGCGTAAGGTGATCAGTCACCAATCTCTTCTCAAGGGTAAAGCTAAGCAACTCATGCATAATGGCAACAGCCCTCTTATCAAATTCTAACGACCCAGCAGTAAGTCCCTTGGCATCTGCATATGGTGACAAATAAGACCTTTTCTGAAAATGGTCGATTTTCTCTCGATGTCTATACACCTTCTTGTAATTAGAAGGAAATCTCAAAGGAAATGACAACGAAAGCATTCCCGGCTGATGATCACTGCTTTCATTCACCCCTAATACTCTCTTCTCTAACTCTGTGATGGCCCAATCAGGATTCCAAGACACAAGCTCCAAATAACTTACTTCATCAACCAACTTAACAACCTTAAACAGTTCTGGATACCTATGCACCCATTTATCCCTAAAATCAACAGGCAAACCAAAATCTCTCCTAAAATTTGCTATTTTATCCAACCGAAGCCGCCTATCAACAGACATCATTAAACATCTCGTCACATATTCTGCGACTTTGTCTGAATGCTCCTCGATTAATCTTCCCTCTTCTTCTACTAAATCCTCAGCTCCTTTTGTCATTCCGCACCATAGCACTCCCCTTTGATCCTTGTACAATTCAAAAAGCTTTGGCGATTTTCGAAGGAAGTCAGAAATTTTATGGGGTTTAGGCAGATTGATTTTAATCCTGTGTCGTTCAAGGTTCCTTACTGGGATTATCGTCTCTGGCTCCTCATTTAAGATCTCCATCACTGCCTTCACCTTTGATACTATTTTCCATTTCTCTGTCACTATTTCAAGATCCTGCACCCTTTTCGTGGTGCTTCTATCCTGCACTCGCTTACTTGTAGTCATCAATCTATTCTGCAACCAACCCAACAAAGTTTCTCTTTGCCATTTTCTTCTCACAGGCAAATAAGCAAACACCTGCGGCCCATTGGATTTATAGCTCAAAATTGAAGTTCTAACAATTTGCGTAACCATTATTAATGTATAGTGAGTTTCAAAGCTCAGACAAATGTATTGCGACAAGTGAAATAAGAGAAAAGGTCGCAATCTTGCCTCGAGTAAGGTTAAGAGGAACGTGAGAGGTGTGAAAAAGTAAAGAACGTAATTTAATGAAAAAGAGAGAATTGTGTTGCTAAAGTGTTTGTATAAATGTCAATCTGAGAACAGGTTCTTGACTGGAAAAGAAGCCCAAAAAAATTACTGTTGATTTGTTGCAAGAAAAGAGATAACCAGGAAAGACCAGAGGCCCAAGTTTCAATCACAAGACCGCGATGTCATTCCAGCTTAAAATATTATTTTTTTCATATATATTTTAAATTTTTTTTACACCTCATACGAAAAATCATTCAACTTATATAATACAAACAAATTATCTATAAGTAAATGACAAATAAAATTTTAATATTTAAAATAAAAAAAATTATTCTAATTTTGATGCTACCTCTTTACAATGTGATTCTTCCAAGTCCTCCTCAAAATATTATCATTAGCTCTATTCCACTCAAATTATTTCATTACAGTAAAAATTTATATAAAAAAATTCAATAATGTAAATTTGCCTTCTTTAACGACATTGTATTATCGTTTGTAATGTCTTCAGTATATATATATTGGTAGAAGTTTTATGTTGGTAGATTTATGAATGAATTTTATTATTGGGTTAATTCTATCGGTAATGTCGTCTGTAAAACCTACATATTATCATATTGATTGGTTTTTTTATTTTTATTTTTGCACTTTGATCCCTCAGTATATACCGTGAGAATGTTCCTGTCATTGTTTACTTATGGATTTAGCAATGAAAAATTCAATCAATAAATATCACCGCAATGTAACAATGAAAGATTTTTGTTGGTGTTTTTATTTGTATTTGCTAATTGTCTAATAATAAAAACAACTAATAAGAGCATCTCTATCATAATAGCTATATAAACAGGCAAGAATATTAATTTTTATAATAGTTTTTTATCTATTAATTTTGGATCTTTAAAGTGATATGTATATAGGATGCCAAAATCTTTTTTTATCAAAATAAAGAGTCATTCCTGCATGTTTTTTTAGAAAAGCCATAGAATGGATGAAAGATTTTAAAGGTTTTTCTATTTAAACTTTCCCTTTCTCTTTCTTCATTCCATGTAAAAACACAAAATGAAATGTTAAAATGTTTTTTTTTATTTGAATACCACATGTAAAAAAAAAAAAAACCTAAATTACACTATTCAAAATTAATGCTATATTGATAATTTAACTCTTTTAACCAGGTATTTTTCATTAGAGATGCCCAAATGTACTAATTAATTTGAAAGGCTTGCGTCACTAACTTAAATCCTTATCCGTCACCAATCAGTCATTCAATCATCTCCGTACGTTTCGAGCGTTCGTTTTTTTTAATTGGTGACAGACATGACCAGCAGAATACTATTTGCAACTTTGCGCATGCAATGATGCAAGAGAGTTAGGGTTCATACAGTCCGTCTTATGCAGAATTTCCGGGCAACTATCATCGACTGCTGAAGTTGAAGATAATTTAGGATTTGAAGGAAGAATTTAATTTTAATCTTGCATGCCTGTCTTAAATGGAGAAAACATGTTTTGGCCATGCAATAAATCATTGTACACTGAACCAACAACCAAAAGAAACGTTGTCCGGACCCATTCTTTAAACGAGGAGGAGAGGGCGGGCGCCAGATCAGGTTAAGTGTCCAAGTTGAGAAACGCGTTCGTTGATCAGTGCCGCACTGTGTTCTAGAAATCCAGGATTTTTCACCATATTCAATTCTAATCAAATTCTTCCACTGTCGTTTTCACTTACTATTACTCTATATATATGTTTTTCTTTTCTTTTCTTGCTTCCAGTAAAGTCAAACAGGTACGATTGTTTGTTCCTTAGTAAGTTGAGGTGAGATCGTCAGGTGAAATCTCCCACGTAATCTGATGAGCTCTGATGATGCAAGAAGCAGCTCCTGTCATTTAAAAAAACATACGAGAGACATAACGTTTAAGATTTTTATGAATTTGAAAGAGTTTCATGGTAAACTTTAGTACGGTAAATTGGATTTGTTTTTTTTATTAGGATCATTTGGTGTATTTCTCAACTGATTCTATAGATTTTGAAATTAATAAATATATAAATTTTTAATAATTTTAAAATTTATAAAACTTGAAATTTTTAAAATATAAACATAAGAACCTCCCAGTAATTTAGGTGGAGTTTGAACTTAGAGATGTAGTGGCATCGTCTCTTATATATCCTGATATTTAAAATCACAGAGAGTATAAATGGAGCTTGGATCTGTTTCCATCAAACGAGCTGTTTATTTGCAAATTGCTGCACTCTTTAATTACAAGTTAGAGAAATGGTGGCCCCGCTGCTGTCCCAAGAAAAAGACAGGCCCTCCAGCGGGGGAACCACCGAAGCTTCCCTTCTTGTCCACTACATGACAAAAGCCCGCCATGAAATTAATTACAATATCGACGGCATTTCCGATTTTTTAAATAGTATAAATATAATTTGTTTATATACATCTTAATGATATAGAGTTATTTAAAAGAATGAATTGATTTTTCTCCTTCCAGCAGCTCGTTTGGTGCTGCTTTAGATTTTTAGTTTTTTTTTTCCTTTTAAGATTAGAGTTTTCGTTTCTTTTTTCTTCCAAGGATGTAACCATTTTTTCTATGGTATGAACACGATTTAATTTGTTTTTTTAATATTTTTTTAAAATGATTTTGTTTTTTATATTTAAAATGGAAGCAATAACGTGAAACTCATTATTAAAAGCACTAGTATGGATGCTTCAATACGTTAAAAGAAACTCCAATCCACTATAGCCCCCCGTACCACAAAAGCAGAAACAAAACGAGTATTCACCTACTCTATAGAAAAATATATGAAAATTACAACTTCGCTTGCACTAAAACTCGTATGAAATGTCTTCGATCCAAATCAACATCAATGTCGTACAGGCTAAATATATATTAACACGAGTAATTATTATTATTATTATTATTAAGCATGCAATTGATGTTTTATAATTAGTCATTCAAATTCATAATTATAATTTTTTCATTAAATATGGTAAAATCTATATTTTATGATTTGAAATTCTATGTTTATAATATAATTTCGTAATAATATCCATTTCATTAAACATGATGTTTTCTCCTCGTAATTATAACATAAGCTAATTAAGAGCATGGTTTTCACTAATGAATGGGAAGCTACAGGGTTTCGAAGCCATCACGGAAAGAGAGGTCCACCACCTAACCCCACTCTGCTCCTATCATCCCAATTTGCATGCACATGTAATTATCACAAGTTCAACAAAATACTATCAAACACCTGACCTGTGGCTGGATGCTCCCGCGTCGTACCTTCGTTTTTGGCCCTACCGCGTCCCGAGTGTCCGCGCTCCCTCGCACTCTCCCCCTCTGACTCCTCTCAGTCCGATCAACACGGTTAGAATTTAGAAGACCTCCCATTTTCAAACCCCATCCCTCACTATATATTCCTTCTGCTCGAGCCGCCATTTTCATTATCCCCCACCACCACAATTCTCACAATCCCACCAAAAACAAGAAAACGAAACTGGTCCCGGTTTTAAAGTTTTTGGACCAAGTTAATTGCTTGGTGTACTGTTTAGAGTGATTGTCCTGAAACAATGGCGAGACCTGGAACGCCATCCTCG
Organism: Populus alba x Populus glandulosa; assembly: GCA_033617975.1. Classification (NCBI taxonomy): domain Eukaryota; kingdom Viridiplantae; phylum Streptophyta; class Magnoliopsida; order Malpighiales; family Salicaceae; genus Populus; species Populus alba x Populus glandulosa. The sequence continues at coordinate 22,066,751 of CM066148.1, forward strand.
TCAGTGTCATCTGAGCAGCAGTCTGATAGAGCTCATGAGCCCAAGTACAAGGGTGTTCGAAAGAGAAAATGGGGTAAGTGGGTGTCTGAAATTAGGCTGCCCAATAGCCGGGAGAGAATTTGGTTAGGATCCTATGACACGCCCGAAAAGGCGGCGCGTGCGTTTGACGCTGCCCTGTACTGCCTACGTGGTAGTGGCGCCAAGTTCAATTTCCCTGACAATCCACCGGACATTGCCGGCGGGCGGTCACTTACCCCGCCAGAGGTGCAAGAAGTTGCTGCCAGGTTTGCTAATGAAGAGCCAACATCGTCCACTGCTATGGGAGGTGAATCATCGTCACGTGTGCAGAATTACACATCATCATCGTCTGACTGTGGGGCTGGACAAATGGATAGTGATACTATAGACTGGTCTTTTTTGAATTTGTTGGATTCTAATGAGGGTGCATCCGATTTCGGACTCTATGATGGGCTGGACCATATGGGTGGTGATTACTATCCCCCTCCTACTCCGCCGCCGCCACCTGATTATAACGGGGATGATAACAATGGAGACGAAACTTACTCTCACCCGTCATTTCTTTGGAACTTCTGAAGGGATTGATTCAAATTTTGTGAAGAACAATGCTAGCTACTGGAAAACGTCAGGAATTCAGGCGAATTTTAGCTGCCGGGTCACTGATGCTGCTTAATTCACATAAATGTTGCTCCGGTTTTTCCTAGTCCGGGAAGAAGTTCTGGGACGAGAGAGGGACGTGGCCCAGTTTTTTGGTGCCATCTTCCAGTAGATAGGAAAAACCAGGTTGTTTTCACCCCTTGAAACAAATAATGGTGTACATTTATTGTAGGAAGCCATTCTTTTACGAGGTTTCTTTTCTATGATTTTTTGTCCCAATTAAACAGTCCAAATTAATAAACATGAAATGCAACTTGTTTTTTCTCTATTATTGCCTAACAGCACTCTCAATCACGTGGACATCTCCGCTATATATATATATAACAATCTTCTCCGATCAATTTACTTGTGAATCGTGATCAAATCAATCTTTTCTCTTAAAGACGTGGCTGTCATATCGATTGGAGCAGGTACATCCGGGTTGTTTTTAGTATTACTTTCAAAATAAAAATAAAATCATACATCTTCACCTATCAAATCAATCCATCACACATTCAAGTAAAACTCTTTACTAGTAATCTTTGTGAAAATATAATTTTTTTTATAACAATCAATTGATTTATTAATAAAATAATTATTCAGATAATAACTGAAAAAAAAATTAATAAATTTTAAAAAAAATTAAAAACAAGTCCAATCATAATATATTAGTAACATCGTATCTAAAATTTATTCTTTATGTGCTCCCTGATGTGTCTGCTCTTTCAGTATTATAAATAAAGTCAGTTTTTGTATATAAAAAATCAGACTTGCTAATCTTTATCCAACAAGACAAACAATAAAAAATATATTAAGTCAAAAAATGTATTCCAATCCAATATTTTAATATTAAAAACAACTTAATTACGCGAGACAAGCCTTGGTCAAAACTTCTACTACATCTTTCCAATTGTAAGATAAAACCACGCTACAACAAGAAGAATTTTATGCATAAAGGATTCTAAATAGGCAGCCAAATATTCTTGAAGGAGTGCTATTCCATATGCTAAATTACCTTTATTTAATTAATAATAAATACTCATGATCATGACTTAATTATTCTTTTGGTCAAACCAGAGCTTAACTAAATAAACTACTGTGCCTAATTAAGCACGGCCACGGATGTGTGTGAGAAACTACCTGGACGTGCAGAGGAGAATTGGTGGTCAGAAACCGGTCATGGCGAAGGTGGAAACAAGCTATGGACGTCAATGGCTTTTTGGAACACAGATAATATAAAACTTGGAAGACAACTTGCATGTATATCACGTGGCAAAAATGCTTAGAATGCTTAGATTTTCTTTACGCCAGCCATCTATTTTTTACAGGTGACGTGGTGGACCAAACCCACTTTTCTTAGGATATTCAACTCGCTTCTTTTTTCCTTTCTTTTTTTTTTAATTTTTTTATATATAGTTGAGAGGAGCAGCGCTTTCTTGCCGAATCTTGCCCTTATTATTATTATACATGTTGCATGTCGAATGTCACCGAAATGTGATGATTTATAATTGGTGCTCCACTCTTTGACGACCTTGGCTAATAAATTAAATAACTTCATAAGATTGAGACCCTCACTTTAGCATAGGTAGATTATTAAATAAGAGATTAAAGAACGCTGCCAATGTTTTATGTGCTCTTATGTTGCGCTGTCGTAAATTATATATGAGTCTATTTTGATTATTTGCTCTACTTTCGAGTCAATGTAAAAAATCAATGCTTTTTAGTTTTATTTTTTAATTTTATATTTTAATAATAATTTCATTAGAAACTGACTTTCATATTTGTATTTGTATTTTTATTTTTTTCAAAGGGGATCTCTTTTCATCACTTAAACAATTAATCCAAATACATCCAAAAACCTCTCAATCTGGAATTCAACGTCGTGCATGTCACGATACTATGGTATTGGTATTTTTGTTAAATAGCCCTTAATATTTTTTTCTTTATTTTATTTAAAATTTTAGATAAAATTACCTTTAAATGAGTTTATTAAAATGACATTTAAAGAATTATCTAATTATGTCATAGTTTTTAAAAAGACTAGAGCTTTCTTTGGTAATATTAACAATTAATTTATGTATTATCAATTAATGAATAATTGATCAGAAATTATATATATATTACCCCTTCTTTCTTTTCGTTCAATTAACCAAATTTCGATATACATACTCAAGAGAGATTTAAAACGTAATTCTTAGATTTATTTATAGATTATTCCGTATAAACATTAATTCAAATAAAAATAAAAATCTAGCATAATTCATAGAAAAGTGAAAAAGAGTGAGGAAACGTAAGTGGATGATTGGGCCTGGAAAGCGATGCCATGCCCTACAGGGGCTTGTATGGCGCACGGGCCTAGCTCTCTGTAGATGAGGTGGCATCCAAGCTACCAAACACAGCGTTGTTTGAGATGTCACTGTCCGCCCCTCAATAGCCTAAAACCTCTAATTTTCGTCAATTTTAAGTTAAAAGCACATCCAAAGCTTCCTCGTAGCATCCAAAAATATATTTAAAGCTCGAAAATAATCTTTAACACGTGAGAAATAAATGAAAAAATAAAAACAAAAACAAATAACTAAATTGTGATATGAACGTCACAAATTAAAGGTTTTGGCCGCTAGTAGCGGTGATGAGCCTCTTTCAAGAATAAAATAAAATTATAAGGGCCAATTAAAAAAATTAACCTCCGTCGAATTAAAGGTCTTGGGCCTCTTGGCCACTGGTTTTGGAGTGGGATTGGAAGGGATGGCCTTGGATTGACTTACTTGTACTTGTACCAGGGGAAATGTTATTTACTTGATTACAGCTTGATTAATATTATAGTAGTAATTTTTTTAAAAATGTTTTTTTTATTTAGAAATAAATTGGAATAATAGTTTTTATTTTTAATATCAATAGATTAAAACGATCTGAAAATATAAAAAAATAATTTAAAATAAAAATATTAATTTTTTTAAAAAAATACAAAAAACAAATAAGAATTCAAAACGAATGGCACAAGAGAGAGAGGTTTTAAGGCTGGTACTGCCAACTTTTATATAGAAATAACTAAATAGGTGGCTCACAATATACTTTGGGTCTATTATCTTTTTCATCGCAAAAAAAATATTGAGATGATGCAATTTTTTAAAAAAAAAAAATTGAGATTATGATTATTGATTCAAGATTCAAAAATATTAAAAAATAATGAAAAAAAAAGATTGAGCCAAACTTGGTGAGACTACTGAATTCATGACTCGAGACATGATATCGGGATAACTCAATAGAAAAAAAAAGCAAATAAACAAAGAAAACCAATTTTCAAAAAACATATTAAAAAAATTCCTTCAAGAAATGTCACAAATTAAATGTCAGGAATCCAACCCATAAATTTAATTTAATAAAGAACTAAAATAGGGCCAATTATTTTTTTTAATCAGAGAAAAGATATCAAGATGAAGCAAACCTTGTAAACCCAAGTTAAACTCTCAAACCTGCAATCCATTAAATTCTTGACTCGAGCTCAACACCTAAAAAATTAAATGTTGGAAGATGAAATCAATTAATTCAATTCAATTTTTTTTTAATCCACTAGAATAACTAAATTTAACAAAGACCATAAAAAAAAACTAAAAACAAGGCGACTTGTGTTATTTTAAAATTGACTAAAAATATTTCATAAAAAGCGAATAAAAAATAACAAGAAGGGAAAGGATGAGGAAAAAAGCAAAAAAAAAACCATGGAAACTCGGGTTTTTATCAACTTCATAAATCGGAGTCAATCTTTCAAACATGTAAACCGTTAAATTCTAGACTCGAACTCAACTACAAAGTTAAACACTCGTTCAATTAAATATTGGAGAATGAAATAATAAAAAATCTAAAACAATCATGTAATGTCAAAAAAAAAAATAGTAAAGAGAACAACAACGAAATTGAAAAAACCCTTTAACTTCATAAATTATTTTAAATTTGAAAAATTATAAAGAAGAGAATAAGGATGAAATCTTAAGTATAACAAACCTTAGGGCTTGATTTGATTTTTTCAAAGCCAACACGAAAATTAAGTAGGGGAGAGGGAAAAAGAAAAAAAACAAAAAGCTACACGCGTCACTCCAACCACCATCGAGCTAGATGCACCGCTTATTCGTGAAGGGGACGCTCTGATGCTTGACCATCTTGCACCTAGGATAGCCTCGCATAAAAAAAAGTGGAAAAAATAGCAACGCTCAAGGGTAAAATAATTTAATGACAGAGGATAAAACCGAATAAAAATTTAATTTAAAAAAATCGAGTCAATTCATGTTAACTCAACTAACTTGCAACCCGAGATATGAAATAGGGATAACGCCATAAAAAGAAAAGTTGAACAAATCATAAAGTTCAAAGTCCAATAAATTAATGTCAAATAATAAAAATGAAAACATAAAACAAATTCTAAAAAGGATTTAAAAAAAAACTCATACCAGGTAAATCAATGAAATTAATAGACCGAGTCATGAGAATGAGACTGCCTTGTAAAAGGCAAACACGAAAAAATTACAAAGCAAACTTCTCAATTATATAAAAAAATAAAATAAATAAACAACGAGGACTAAATCTTGCACAAAAAATAATTGAAAGAAACTAATTAGGGATTAAATTCAAAACAAAATAAATGAAGAAAAGGATAGGAAAAGAGTAATGAGAAAAATGAGGACCAAAATTTGAAAAAAAAAATGAATTAAAATTCTAAAGGAAAAAATTAAAAAAATAAAATAAATGCAAATGATAAAAAATAGTAATCAAAAGAATAAGAACTAGATTTGATACAAAAAAAATTGACTAAATTAAATGTGGAGAGGGATAAAATTGAAAAAAAAATAAACTTCAAGAAGCATTAAAATCATAGCAAATAAAAATCAAAAAAATAAAGATCAAACTAAAAATAAATACAAAACGGAGGACACAACTAAATTTTTAAAGGCGATGCACAAATTCAAAAGCCTACGAGATAAAAACAAATAGCATGAGAAAAAAACCCATCGCCGTCGACCCGCCCTGCAAAACGCACCACCCCAACAGCTATGCAACAACCACACGCACTGGATGAGACGACGATCTAGTTTTTTTTTTTGCCATTGTAATTGTCTTCATACGCCTTCAGAGTAGCGCGGAGGATTCTGACCCGCGTACTCAATATATTTTATTGATTTATTAATATTTTAATAAAACAAAATATAAAAAAGGGCCTAAGGGCATATTATTATTATAAAACAACTACGGCGCAAAGATAAAAATGCAGGCCAAAGTCATTCTTAAAATTTGAAAAGTCAAAGGTTAAATATGTAATTTTATTTTATAAAACAATGTAAAGACAAATAAAATTCTCTCTATGGAGATATTTTTCTAAGTAGACAAGGATATAATTATTATTTTACTATGCAGATAGAAAGAAAAAGATAAAAACAACCATAAACAAAAGATTATTTTTTTTCTAGATTTCAATGGCGGAAAAGCATTGTAAGTGTGTATTTTCAAAGTTGAACAATCAAATTGTTTTTTTATCAATTTCATAAATGACATTTAAATCTCTCTAAAAAGATAATTTTACTTTTAATATCATTGCACTATTTAAATCCATAAGAAAAGGCCAATACCTTTTTGTTAGTTTTTTTTTTTTTTTTGTAATGTTTTCTACTTCTTTCGAGGCACACAATCAGGCCCTAAGCTCCAACAAGCTCACAGATAATATTTACATGATAAATATATATTTTCAAAAAGTAAAAACAAACCAGCCAGAGCTTATTATAATATTATCTTTCCATGTTTTCAAAGAATGAAGCCCACGATGATCTTGCAGTCTTGTCTTAAATTAAAATGGATTAATCATTAGCAACAACAAGTCTCAATCAACCGTGAGAATATTTCAGGTACAAATATTCACATCACCATTGATGTGAATTATCTTCCACCTCTCCAAGCTCTTTCTTCTGTTCTCCGACAAATACGTTTATGGCACTATGGCTACCGTGATGCTTTCTTTCTTTTCCCGTTTTCACATTAATTTTCTTAATATATTCTTAAGTGGGTATTATATTATCAAAAGAAATAAAAATTTAGGTTTTTCTAATATTAATAATATTTTTTATTTGTCTAATATCAGTAGCTTGAAAAAATAAAGTGAGTTGAGCATGCAGAAGAAGGGTCTCCAAGAGGAGAACAAAATAAATTATATATCCTAGTAAAAAGCAAATGATAGATATACATGTAAATATTTTATTTTCATTGTTATTTTTATTTTAAATATTTTTTTATCTATCTTGGAGATGAAATTAGGTTCACTAAATACATGTGATTTTATTTTTATAAATATATCATATATACAAACACAATAAATCGATGTAAAATTTAAAGATAAATTATTATAATCTATTTAAGTTATTATAAAATTATAGAGACAATAAAAAAGATTAGTTACTATTTATAAAAAAAATTAAATGCGAACAATTAAAAAAAGAAATGAGAGAGAGAGGATATTGATAATTTTTTTTAAAAAAAACAAAATTAAAAAAAAAGAGGAAAATTGAAGCACGTCTGGTTTTGTTATATATTTAGTCATCCACGTACTCAATCTTGTTTCAATTCCATAAAATGACAGCCATTTTATCCCATTTTGCAGCTGCAAGATAAAGCCAACATAACACCATGTTGCACTTCATTCTTCCATAGTGTTTGTATAAGAAGTTGTGTTTGTTTTTTTTGTTTCAAACGTAAATGTAACTGGTTTGATAAAGTAAAAATTATAGTTTATTATTTATGATTCCACAGTATTTTTGTGTTTCAAAAATAAAACAAAAAAAGCAAGAAAATATTGCTTCTTCAGCATTGTTAAGAAAATTAATTAGCATGAACAGTGCTTACGCTACACTATTAAGTGAATAGTATAGCATGTTATACTGTTCATGAATGAATTAATTAACATGCTATACTGTTTTAGTTGGAGCTGTTCCGACCGGATCGGGTCCAGTTCAAAACTTAAAATGTAGTGAACCGGGCCTAACCCAGTAAAATAAAAAATAAAATTATTTTTTATTTATTAATTGTGTTTTATTCAAAAAAATAGTGTTTAATATTATTTAATGACATTACATAAATTAGACAGAGATTCTTTGATGATGTAATATTTGTAAAATTTGATCGCAATCTCAATTTTGTTTTTGATTATATTTTACCTAATATTGTTGCGTGCTTAAGAAACTAAAAACACATAGTTCTTGTCGGATGTATTTCATACGTGATGGAATTGTAGATAGTTTAATGGAACAATGAAAAATATTTTATATAAAATATTATTTATTTCATGATGTAATAAAAATAGTTAAATTTACAATATTTAAATTAAAAACCATCAATATTAATATATATTTTTTAAAATTATTTTATAACCTCAATTTCAAAAGCATTATTAACCAAATACATTAAATTATTTTTTGTTCAACCTCAATTTAAACCACAGTTTTAACCAAACATAAACAAATATCAAATCAACCTTAATTAAAAATACATTTTATAAAATAATTTTTTTAAAACTACAACCACAATATAAACACATTCAAAATCTTGTGAAAAAAAAAAAATCACCAAAACCCCTTCCAAGCTATCAAATTTGGGTTGATTTGCCGCACCATGTGTGCTATCTTGATCCCCTGTTCATAGCTGAAAAACACGTTAGTCACACATGGAGAAGGAAACAAAACAGCAGCAAAACGACGTTGCCCGCCGAAAAACGACCACCACAACGTTTTGTTTTTTTAAGCTGCAACAACACTGCCTATTTATGTGTTTTACGGCTGCCAAACCAAGCCAAAACACTCATACTTTTTACAGCATATTTGAAGGACAAAGGCATCGTTTTGTAATAGAAAAGGTCGATCAAGGAATTTTTTTTAATACTCTAGGGACCTAATTTGTAATAGAAAAAAATGTAGACATGATAGAGATTTGAGTTATAGGTTGCCTAATTTCAGATTTACCCTGAAAACGAAAAATCTCAAAGGCTTGCGTGAACAGCAGGATTCGAACCTGCGCGGGCAGAGCCCACATGATTTCTAGTCATGCCCGATAACCACTCCGGCATGTCCACCCTATGAGGAAACGTCTCTGAATATAATATATAATATATTAATTAGAGCATTTAAATTTGAACGCTTATGTATTTGTAAACACAGCCAAATAGACAATTGAAAGATGGAACTTGCTTGCTATAGCTTCCTTTAATGAAGTCCATAGCAAGCATGCTTCAAAAAATCTTAGCTAAGAATATTTTTGTTGTCTGATACCTCTGCTCTCAGAGGTATAAAAGACAATTTTCATGGGGAGATTAAAGTGATCTTATCTGCAATGAAGATCTTCAGTCACAAATGTCGGAGTAATAGTTTCCTTCTAGCCAGTTTGGTATAAATGCGAGCTTTCAATTCTTGATGATAGATTCCAATAAAGCATTTCTCCAGCAAAATTTGTAGGAATTGGAAATGCTTGCCATCTGACTTCAGATCTCTAATACAAAGGGAGATTTTCTCTCAGGTTCTTATGACTGCTGCGTTAATATCACCTTGACATCAGAATATGCAGGAAGAACTTTGAATTAAACAATCACGAAATCTTGATATAGTCTCATAGCATCAAAATTAGATGACAAGTCATCATTAAGTCCCTTTACTTCAACAACTTGCCATTTAAAGTCACAAATTGTACATTGATGTTACATTATTCATTGTAGCATGCTAGCAATACCTGCTAACACAGAATAACATACAAGGAATTTGGAGGCCAACTGGCAGCTTTTCCTTGGAATCATCTCGTCTATTTTGACAAAAAAGAAAAAAAAATAAGGGCTTCTACTTTGAGATTCTAGTCAAACAATCAAGACAGCAGGAGGGAAACCATATCATTGGCAGAATCTGGTCCATCATTATTTACACTTGGTATTATGTTTTCAGGAGACACAAAGTTCACAAACTCTCTGAGTTCTGTAAAACTGCAATGCTCACTATATGGTACTTCGTATCTGGTAAACAAACAAGCAAAAATTTCACATTAGTTCAATTCTGAAAGCGAAGTATGATGTATGTCAAATTATGTCTATCCTTGCCACGAGGCACATACAAATATGCTCATATTGCATTGCATTGGTAACAGAAGCAATTTCAGGGTATAGCTCAATGCCAACATCATTGGAGCAGTTGATATATTCCTCAGCCAAAATGATGTGACAAGGTTTTCACATGCATTTTACAGTTTATATAACTCATTAAGCTATATAGTTCGCCAGTAACAATACATGGCAGGTGGCAACTAAACTCAAAATGCACAAGTACCTTGCAAGCTGGCATCAAAGATCTTTCACTTCAAATATTTCCTTCAAATATTTTTCATGAATGAACAGGTAAGGTTTTTGAAGCCAAACACCTGAGCAAAATTTTGCATCTTCTATTATGATTCATGAACCACAGAATTGCATTCTCACCCCAGACACGAATCATTCCCTTTTTAAAGAAGATGAAAAGTGCATCACATGAATTTGAATAGTCAGGGATTTGCAGGTTTCATGCTGGATTATATTAAATGTATTTTGTTTTCCAGACATTTTAAACTGGGTATAAATAAATGGTCATGTTAAAAACTAAAACAATTTGAAGTTGGAGAAAAACAGAATAAGCACTCCTTCGGCTATTAAAACATTTTCTAATCATTACTCGAAAGTCAATGGAAAGTCATCTTCGGATATACCTTATAATAGTTCCCTGCTGACACCTTCTCCCTGGAGATTTCTTCTTCCCTTTACCAAATGTCCAGCCAGTGGGGGAGAAAGCAACTATGAGAGTGAATCGACCCTGATTCATAGGAATGTATAAACTCAAAAGATCATACAAAAGCTAGTGGCACAGGCCATGATATTGCCATGCTAGCTCAATAACATAAGCAGCAACTAGCTAAACTAATTAGTGATGATAATCATGACCAAAAGTACTTGGATATGAAAGATGCGTCTACAAATTTCCTGGAATAATTAGTTACTCACAAAAATAAGATAGAAAATGGAACGTTGATGTCAAAGTCAAGCATGTCAATAAATTTCAAGCTCATACACACACAAATGGGCGCTCTTGCACAGTACCCCATGTTAGTACGGCCTAAGTGCTCATCAATAGAGAGCAAATAAGATGGAATACTTGTGCAAAATCATGTCACTTGGAAATCACAATCACCTAGTCATACAGAGCACATTGAGGCACTCATTCAGGCAACTTCCTCTTTGTGCGTCTTATAAATTCACTTAATACTTTTCATGCCCTGTATAAATTAACTCGATTGTTGTAAAGTATGACATGCCCCCTCCCTACACATTCACACACACAACTATTAATGAAAACAATATACCACAATCTTTGGTCACTCACTGCATATTGACTTGATAAATGTTTCAATCTTTTGAAGCTTGCAAGCGTCCACATAGGCACAACATGAATGTGGCTTTCTTGTTCATTTAATGTAATCCACCTCATATCTTCTTCAGGGAACCCCAAGCATTCTAAAAGACGGAATTTTGCCATGTTGACATAAACCTTCTTATGGAGCACACGAGCAACCTCCAAAAACAACCTTTCCTTTCCTTTTCAAAAAATTAAAAAGAAAATATCGCACCGGGTGAGAATAGTGTCTCGTTCAAACCATAAAGAGAAAATGAGACAGAGTGTGCGTGAGAGGGATGAAGACAAACTCAAGGATAGAGCGAGAGTAACAGAATCTACCAATTGTATAGCTTCCGATCAAAAAAAGTGTTTTGGGGTTGAAAGCTTCAGCTTGAATGGCCTCAATGACAAATTGTATTACAGCCTCCTGCTTCGGAAAGTCATACTGCAAATAAAAATTCTCAATGAGAAAATTTACCATGTGAGCTGATTCTTCTCAAGAGGAAAAACTGGGAAGATGACTGATGCAGGAGCAACTATTGCTTGGATTTAGCCTTTTATGATTCCTATTTTATACTATTTAAGTTAGTAACACATGTTTGCAATTAAGTTTTTATTAGAAGTGAAGTTTCAATTCAGATAACTTGGGTATTTTCTAGAATGGGTTTAGACCTGCCCTACACGAACCAAAGGCCCAAAGCTAGAAAACCAGAGATAACATCATTACCAAACATGGACTTACCTGGGCATTACAATATGTAGTATCAAGGATGAGAGTATGGATAGAAGACATTTGCAAAACAGGCATTGTAACCATCTTCTCAGAAAAACGAAAATCTCCCGTGTGTAGCACAGCCTGGCATTTACAATTTTGGTATTAAAATAAGAAATGATAGGTAAAAACTATAATATAACACGGTGTCTTAAAGTTCTAAGTGGACACACCTTACCATTGGGAGGTTCGAAGAGAATTATAATGGAGCCTGGACAGTGGTTTGCATCCAAGCATGTCACATCGACACCAGCAATACAGATCTTTTGGTTGAGAGGTAAAACATGTATACTATCCCAAGGGATCCCAATCTTTAAACTTACAAGCTTTGCTGTGATCAAGGAGCAGTAAATCTTCCCATGACAGAAAGACCTTGTTAATCCTTGATAATCTGCAAAGACATTGAACATAGTTTCTTGAGAATTTTCAAGCTTTTAATTTAAGTACATTGCTTTGAAAGACCATACAGCGATGGGGAATGTGCCTAATAATTGATTGCTAGCAAGCAACAAATGTACTTTATCTTCTTTCTAAGTCACCTTAAGTGAATGCCCCATGCCATTAGTGACTTCTTGATCGGAGCATGATAAATTGACTTGTTTATGACACAAGGCATGGTTGAAAATAGATGCATACTCAAATATCTTTACAACTATTAGAATTTTCTTATTTAGTTTGCCAAATACAATTATTTTAAGAACTTACGGTCCATGTGGAAGTGAGTAAGAAACCAATGGGAACAATCTCCTCTAAGATATTTGAAAGCATCCTGCCGATACAGAAATTAGATTGAAGTAAGCAATAAACCAAGAAAAACATTAGTGAAGCAACGGCAAAAGGAATAAATAAATTATCTTCTACAACTCCATTCTGTAGTTAACATCAAAGGTGACAATGACACCAAATAGTGCCATATGATCAACTTTTGAGTGATAAAAAGGATTGGTAATTAAGTAAATCGAGCAAATTTGACATGAAAAACTATGTTGAATTTTTACTAATGAATGATATATCAATACCACTCTAAATGGTGTCCCTGGTATGCTACACGACAAAGGAATATCTTTGAGCTTTCCTTTTTTAGTATTGTTTTTCACCCCTTGTTTACGAACATAGCCTGGCTGACTTTTTTCTGCTCCCCGTTGTTCTTTAGAGATGACACAAGTTTTTTTCTTGATAGGTACAGATCCAGGAAAATAATCCGTAATCAATTTGTTTGCAGTTGGTTTACTAGTGTCATCGCCAATAATTTTAGAAGCCTCTACTTGCATTTCTGCTCCATGGCTTCTCCGTGAACCAACTTCACCAGAGGCATGTGCATCTCCACGTTCCTCGATTGCGCAATTAGACCCTTTTCTAAGCTCACTAAGAGCATGCACAATCTTCTTCCTAGGACCAAGTGCAGTGACACCAATGCCAAAGAGGTCCTGGAAAGAAGAAAAAGACAAGCATTTACCAGATCATATTCATTTCAGCATAACAAACAGAAATAACAACTTAATGGAGAAAAGTCTAGAGCTCTAAATCACTCCCGCTATCTAAATAATCAAGGAGGAGGTTATGACAAATAAAATTATGGTTCCACACATACAGAACTGCCCACAGCACAATCTTTCAATCGCTAATTCTTGGTGTTGATGATTGCTAGACTGTCTGTAGATTATTTTCCTGTCAAGAGCAGTAAACTCTTTCAAACGAGGTTAGTTAGTATTCTGTTGTCATTGCAAGTATACGTAGATAGGACTAGGCTCAATCCAGATTGTAAATATGAGAGGATATGGTCACAGGCTATTCTTTGTAATCTATTTATTCCAAGTGGATACACAGAAAAGATCATCCCTGCAAAACTTTCTTAAAACTTAATATGGTATCAGAGCCTCAAACGACCTCTACCAATGCTTTTTAGTCTTCTGCTCTTGTCCCTATCATCCCAATTTCTCAACCTGTTTTCTCGTCTCAACCCCATCACTCTTTCACCATTACACTTACTCATAAAACTACATTGTGTGGAAAACACAATTTGAGCCTTTACTCAATTGTCATGATCTTAAAGGGTTCAATGATGGAACCTGTGCTGCTCGTCCTCCTGAGATTCCTAATCCTGCATTTTCTGAATGGTTCAGACAGGATCAAACTCTATTCTCCTAGTTTCTCTCTTATATTTCCGAAGAATGTTTTTACCTATGTTGTGGGCCTTAAAGAGTTCTTTCCAGGTGTGGCAAGCACTGGTTAAGGCCTTTGGTTAGAACAGAACACTAACGAAGATAGCTTGAAAGAGAGTTCAACTCTTGACAGGAAAATAATGTGAACATAACGTCTAACAATGATTATATACCCCAACTAGCATTCTCTAAGTAAAACAAAAACCCAACAATTTATTACTTAAAATTAATTTATCATGCAACAAAGTCCAGTAAATTTAACCATACCTCTTCTGTCAGCCACTGTAAAGTCTCCCAATCAATCTCTTCTCGAACAAAATCCTCTTCATATCTCTCAAAACCCAGATTCCTTAGCCATGTAACAACAGGTGACACAACAACTTTCTTCGGACCACAAACAGGACCCTCCACGCCTCGTGGCACAACCTCAGGTCTCCCGTCATCACCACCAAGAACAACCTGCAAAAAACAAAAAAAAATCAAAAACACCTACCAATCGAAGTCGAAAAGGCACAAAAAGCTTACAAGAATCCTAAAAACACTCACATCTGGAACACTATTTTCTTCTTTATCTAGGCACTCGTTAGTATGAACTAATCGAAATTCCTCGCTCAAATCCGAAATATCTGTCCCACAAAGCGGACACAAGACAAAACAACATTCATCGCCATTACAATTAACCTTAATTTTCTCTCTAGCTTCACTTTCTTCTTCCTCGGTACATAACTTAATTAAGGCATCAAGCTCACTATTTTCTTCGAAATCCTCTTCATTACCAACATTAACTCCACTATAATCCACTCTTGATTTCATTAACCTAGCCTCAATCGAATTACACAAATATCCTCCACTCACTTCCAATTTTTCTTTTTTACCGCTCCCGCTATCAAATTTCTCGTTTCCAACTTTAGAAGAAACAGTACAATCAATGCTTGACTCTATAAAATCCAAACTGCAATTCTCGTCTAAATTGAAGTCATTGGCACCGGACTCAGTTTTCTGATATGGTAATAGAGAGTTGGGATCTATATTTTCTTTGCCGGGATTGGTGGGTTTCTTTGGCTTTTTTGACGGACGGCGAGGATTGTCAGCGGGTTTGTTGCGGATAGAAAGAGTCTGTTTTGGTGTTTGGGAGAGAGGGATTTGGAAGTCGTCGTCGTCGTCGAGGGAGGAAAATTGGGACGAATTGAATTTTGAGGACATTTTGTTAGGGTTTGGGGGGGGCTGAGCTGATGCAGGTTTATGGGTATGCGCTTTGTTAATTTATGAAAGTGGCGGTAGAGTTCAGAATTGGGAATATCGATTTTTGAATTTTTTGGAGCAGAGCCTGAGGAGGGAAAGAAGTGGAGCATTTAGTTGAACCCTACAGTTTATAATATATTTCATTTTGGTCCTTACAATTTTAAATGTTATCAAGTTTTGTAATTTGTTGCCTATAAACACAAACGAGAGTCATTATCTTTCCATGCGTCTTTCACTCACACGTGGATCCAATTTGACATCTTCATCTTCCTCCTCCCCTGTTAAAATCTCAAAGTGAGATCCTTTGTCTAATTTCTTTTCTCCGCAACTCAACTCTCTTTTTCTTCTTCTTGTACAAACAATACAACAGAGCTCAAGCTTCAAGCTGTAGACGACAGGTCATCGATATTCTTCTCCTCGTCCTCAAGCATTGGTTATTTTTTATGAACAAACATTACAAGGTCCGTATGATTTTCTTTTCTTACCTCAATTTTTTCTGAATCTTTGTTTGGCTGATTTAATTTCAAATCCGATCTCGAGTTATCAAATCTATTTTCAATGCTATTTGATTTTTAAAATCAAAGATAAAAAAAAAAATGAAGGTAACATCATTCCCAGCAACACAATCTTCATAATTTTTATTTTATTTAAAGGCTATGTTGTTGGAAACAGAGGTTTAGTGAGGGAAATATCTTGATGAGGTTTGTGAGAATTTCGTACTATAACTAGGCTTTTCATAGTTGCATTCTAAGATAGCAATTGGCGTGCAAAACAAGTCCCTCGTATGAATAAAGGATCTTTCGATTTTGAAGCTAATAAATAAGTTAAAAATATAAAAATGATGAAATGTGTGTGAAAAAATAACATGTGGCAGAAAATACAATTTTGTATATAAAATATAAGATTAATGAGGTCAAGTGAGTGATTTATGATATTTATAAAATTTAAAGATCACTATTTAGTGAAAAAATATACGGAAGGGAACATTTTATTTTATATAAAATTAAGTTATTGATTGATGTGCCATGTTTATTATTAATAAATAAGTTAATGATTAAAAGTAAGTCATTAATAAAGAAAATGACCAGACTTGCTATTAATAAATAGATTAATAATTAAAAGTAAGTCATTAATAAAGAGAATGACTAGACTAGAAAAGTGGGTGTATAATTAAATTTAGAGATAGATATCGGTGGAGAAGAATGGATATGTAATAAAGCTTAAAAATAACTATTAATGAAAGTAATAATCAAACAAAAAAAACAAGTGCAAAGTTAAGTTTATTGATAACTATAGGTGAAAAGGTTAGCTAATTTGAGAAAAATTATTATTATTATTATTTATTAACATGGATGTCCGGACCAATTTATATATATCTTAATTAATCTCACATGTCTTAAAAATAAAAAATAATTATTCATTATCAAGAAATGGTGGTCATCAACCAATTTGTAGCTCAATTCACATCACATGAACCTCCCTAGCCAAGAAACATATGTATAAAGAATAAACTCCTAGGATGTTTATTGCAATTTCATTGCTTTTTATAAGATATTGTGAAGTGATTTTATTTTATATGCAAGCTCCTAGGAAATTCTAAAATATATAAAATTAAAGTAAAATTAATAACAAGTTATGTAATTACTAGAAAAAATCATGAGGACAATACACTTGCCTTGAACCACATTCATTGATCATTGTTTCAATGGATAGTAATAGGTTTATAGTTCAGAAGCAAAACCCTTCAAAACATAGTTTTAAGACTCAGTCTAGTGGCCACCCCAGTCCAAGATCTAGGTTTTGGGTTTTGATCGAGTTAGCTAGGTTAATTTTATTTTTTTAAAAAAAATCAAAATGACATTGTTTTAATAAAAAAAATCAATGGGGTTTGTAGTCGAGTCAACCTGCCAAATTAGCGGGGTCATGCTGGGTTTTTTCTTTCTCTATTTTTTTTTAACCCAGCCCAGTTGCAGTCTCAAATTAACCAGATCCCAGGTTGACCTACCAGGCCGGGTCGGACCGAGTTTCAAAACTATGCTCCAAGGTTTTAATATTGCTTTCAACATTCCATGGAAATGTTTGCTGATCATCGTCTCTCAAGAGTGTTGAAAATCATATTTATTTTCTCTATTTTTTTTTAAACGCAATAGAGTATAAGGATATTGTAGCAATATCCTCAATATTAATATTTTTAGTATCACTTGATCCTTCAATATCTTGAAACAATAAGCAAATAATATTAAAATATATCTATATATTTCTAAGTCACTCCATGCATGCAATATCACTTGGCAATTATCATGCCACAATGTAGGCTATTGGATCATGTCCATGCAGCTCCTTTATCAACCTCAAAATATGCCTCCAAATGACATGCATCAATACTAATCAATATTTTAAATGTTTTTTTTTTAAAAAAACATCCACCAACACCTCTATTAAAAAATTGATGGGTCATTGCTGTTATTATTATTATTATTATATTAATAAATAAATTTAGTAAAATAAATTATATTCTCTTATTAATTTATACTAATTATAAATACAATATCAAACAAAACATATGGCAGCTTTTGTTGAGAATCATGGATATTTAATACACATATATCTAATTAAATTAAATAATTAACTTTGGACTAGCTTTCAGTGACGAAACGTATAGAGATTAGAAAAAACACCAACAATGAAAGCATTTTATTGGACCAATATAAACACTGAAAAACAAGAGCTAATAGAGCAGATGCAGATAAAATTACATATCATGATAATTTACTTATTGTGTTATAAAAAATTATCTTATCTTTCAATAAGTTAAACTAATTACTCGGAAATCAACAGTTGTGAAAATTAATTATAATTTAATAAAAAAGTTTCTTGCCATGTTATAAAAGAAAAGGACCTTATTTAAGTAATAAAACATTCATTTTCAAGTGATTATGAACTAAAAAGTATAAGCACCGTAAACTTCATCTAATTAATTTCGTAAACTTGAAGCATTATAATTAAAGTCCTTTCAAATAACCATAACAAACAACTATGTATTTGATTGTAAATGTATTGTCTCCAAAATATGTCTAGAGGCTATAATTGAATTCTTCTAAAAAAAGTCAATAAATAGATTCAAGAAACGATACGTCGTCGGATATTTTGTTTTCCGTTGGAGAGCCCACAAAAGAAGAAACCATTAAAACAAAATAGAAATCGGCTGGCAGGAATAGGAGATTCCCTCAATCTTGCTCCTCTTCTCCTCCCTGTCTAATTATTTTATTATATAGCAAACCTTTCAAACCCAGATCCCAATCAAGCATCAGCAATCGCAGAAGAGACTGAAAGGTCAGCCACCAACGTCACTTCCTATGCTCTTTAAAATTTAGCAGATACTGAATCCGCATTGTAGCAATGTTTTGATTTTCCTTTTTTTTTAACTTGCAGGAGGTCTGTATCGATAATGTCAGGAGAGGAGAGATGGTGTGTGGTGACTGGAGGCAGGGGATTTGCAGCCCGCCATTTAGTAGAAATGCTAATTCAATACGACTTGTTTTCGGTTCGTATAGCCGATTTGGAACCCCAAATTACCCTCTCCACGGAGGAGCAAAATGGAGCCCTCGGTCACGCCTTGAAATCTGGCCGTGCTAACTATGTTTCCGCCGATCTCCGTGACAAACCTCAAGTACTCAAAGGTCACATAACCATCATCTCGATTGATTTTTAGCTAATTAAGTAATTTCAAGCAATTTTTTTATTTTTATTTTGGTTTTTTTCAGTTATTGAAGGAGCTGAAGTCGTGTTCCACATGGCAGCTCCTAATTCGTCTGTTAATAGCCAACAGCTTCACTACTCTGTCAACGTTCAAGGTTAATACCTTTTTTTTTGCTGCCTTGAGTTTTGATTTATGAAGCTCCTGGTTTTTTTTATTTTATTTATTAGGGCCCCCCCCCCCCCCCCCCCCGCCCCTGTAATTTATATAGGAACAAAGAATGTAATTGATGCATGTGTGGAGCTAAAAGTGAAGAGGCTTATCTATACAAGCTCAGCTAGTGTGGTTTTTGATGGAATTCATGGAATCATTAATGGAGATGAGTCATTGCCTTATACAGATAAGGTATTAGCAATACTGGTATTGTTCGGTTGAATTTGATTTGGGATTAATGAATTGCTTAGTGGAGATGAATCTTTTTCTTCTTCTTTAAACTGTTTCAGCCTCTTGATTCGTATTCAGCGACTAAAGCAGAAGGTGAGGCTGCGATTCTCAAGGCCAATGGTACTAATGGACTGTTGACATGTAGTTTACGACCTAGCAGCATATTTGGCCCTGGAGATAGGTTGTTTGTTCCATCTTTGGTTGCTGCTGCAAGGGCTGGGAAATCAAAGGTAAATATTTCTTTTAAGTAAAAATGTGATATAACTTGTTAGGATTTTTAAGAGATAATGTGTGTGTGCAACACACAGTGCTTGACCAAATGCTATTTTAAGTACTACAAAATTCGTGGATTGTCTCTGAATATCTGTTGGTTACAGGTTTCTATGAACTTATTAAATGTCTTCTTATAGTGCTAGTTGTTGGAGTGGAAGAAATAAGTGTGCTCTAAATGAAAAGTCAATGTAGCTTTGAAGGAGGTTGAACTTTTATTGAATACTTTTTCATGCTTTTCATGTTAGTTTCCTGCAGTCAACTTATCAGTTTGGATGGCTAATAAAGTTATGTTGACCTGAATTCTTATTGAAAACCATGCTAATATTTTAGATATGATTTGCAAAATTTTATTCTAGACCAAAAACTGATGTCCATAGCCATCAAATTATGTTCCATACTCTCCTTTGCATTAGCCATCTGCCATGCACATATTCAAGTTACTTTTATTCCTCGTTGCTGCACTTCTATTTACATATTGATGCATATGTGGTATGTTTCTTTCATTACATCCAACGCTCATCTTTCTTCCTTTATTATTGTTTGAGCAGTTCATGATTGGTGACGGCAATAACATCTACGATTTCACATATGTTGAAAATGTGGCACATGCCCACATATGTGCTGATCGAGCTCTAGCATCAGAACAGGAGGTTGCAGAGAAAGCGGCTGGGCAGGTGCCATCTTTTTCTGCTTTTCCATTTTTCTTTCAATAACGTGTGTGCACGCCATTAACTTTTCTTGCTATCTCTTCTATTCAAATCTATTGTTGTATATAACTAAAGGATTGCAAGAACAAAGTTTGAGTTAGGAGATTATTCTAATTTTCAATAATTCTATTTCTTTGCTGTGAAGAGTACACTTGTTGCTTATAACTTCTATCTCGCATTTGAGTCATGCAATCGTACTTTGTTAGAGAATAATATAAATCATATCTTCGGACCTCACCTAACAGCTTAAGCTATTATGTTGAATTGGTTCTTTAACATAGTATCAGAGCCTTGATGACTAAGCAGTCACGAGTTTGAATCTCACCATTCCCATTTATTTGATAAAAATTAAGCACAAGGTAATCTGGGCCTGTGTAAGTTTCAAGGCCAAATGGATTTCACTTGAGGGGGTGTGTTAGAGAATAATATAAATCATATCTTGGGACCTCGTCTAATAGCTTAAGCTATTATGTTGAATTGGTTCTTTGACATATTCTAGTTTTGTAAGTTCATTCCATGCATGAATTAACAGAAAGACACTAGTTTGGTTGGTATTTGCATGCAAGATTATATTCACAATTTTAGTTGGAGATGCTTTGGCCAATGAGATTTCACACACACTGCAAATGGGACAGATATCAATATTTATTTGGCTTAAGAAAATTAGGTAAAGATAATTGGTCCTTATCTAGCTGTGTGTAGACAGTATCAGTTCATTTTCTGCAAGTCACATGGCAAAGATACATTAATAAGAAAGATGGATGACATGACTAAGAGAGAATACAAGGTAGATTTGGTCAACTAATTTCTCTGTTGAAACCAAGCCTAAGAAGATAATAGCCATATTTGTCCATGAGGACCATGACAACATATTCTTGATACGCATGCCAACCTTGGCTGACAAGCCAAAACTTTTAAACCTTCCTGTGTCAAAGTTGGATTGAAAGTGGCGAATTCACCTTGAAGGTTTGAACCTTCCTGGTCACTTTGATTCAGGAAGACATAAAGATCGAAGTGCATCATCTACATCTCACCCTTTGTCATGTAGGAAATTGATATGTAGGATGTCATGCAAAGCCATATGAAGTCCTTGAGAGAGCCCTTTACCTGTAGTCTAAAGGAAATCCCCTTTTAACTTCTAATTCATATGC
This sequence comes from Populus alba x Populus glandulosa, assembly GCA_033617975.1. NCBI lineage: Eukaryota > Viridiplantae > Streptophyta > Magnoliopsida > Malpighiales > Salicaceae > Populus > Populus alba x Populus glandulosa. Next base: position 22,088,286 of record CM066148.1, read on the forward strand.
TGTGTGATGATATGAAGAGAAATAATATCTTCTCGATGCTTTAGCATGTTAGCTTTAACAAGAACTTGTGCGACTGCGACATGGTTCATATCAATCCAGATTCTGAAATGCTTTAGAAAGTGCTGGAAAACAGAATAAGTGGGAAGGTTCTTGAGGGAAATTGTGAGAAGGTCCTGATTATTCCATGATGTCTTGCTTTCAATTTTTTTCTCTTAAATCAGGGCAGTGTCATGCTTTGAAACTGTTATTTACATGCTGACGTGATCCGGAGATTGCTTATAGCTAAACTAGATTAGATTTGCAGGCATATTTTATAACCAACATGGAGCCCATAAAGTTTTGGGAATTTACATCACTTATATTGGAAGGCCTTGGCTATGAGAGGTACTCCTTTTCTCTTAACTCTTTTCATTCGCTAGTTGTGTCCAAATGCTTATTTATATCTCATAGTTTGATCAAATTACTCTGTTGTTACTAAGTGTTTGCTTTTCCTTTCCTCTCTTCCTAGTTTTGTTGTCCTGATTTTTAACTGTTTCTCTCTCTAGTTTTCAACAAATAAGATGATTTATGTTTTTGCCTTGGCCATTGTCCACATTTTCTTTCTTTCTGAACCTCCACATTGGTCATATCCTGTCGTGTCTTCCTCATCTTGTATTAGGGTGTTGATTTTAAGCCAGTCTAGAATCATATGGCATGCTTCTTAGATGCAACCTATTTCATATTATTAAAAATAGACATGGCACATTGTAACTGAATGTAATGTAATAAAGGAAGGAGATGCTACTTCTTTTCTTCTCCATCCATTCTGTTGCATGAGATTTCAGTACCTTCTTCCCAACATAGCATAAGCATTCTGTATGTTTTTTTTAAATAAACAACTGTTATTGTTTTTTTTTTGAGTTGGGGGAAGGAAGTAGGAATAAAGTATTTTCTCTCTTTTAATTATGAAAATAGAATTTCTTCATAAACAATGCAACAATAAATTTTTCATTTTAATTCATTATGTCTCCTTGTATGCAGGAAATTAGGAAAAAAAAAATCATTTTCTCCTTGTATCCAGGAAGCTAGAAACAAAAATAATTTATGTATTTGCTAGTCCGCAATTTCTGCTATCTGAATTGTTGTAGTTTGCAGACCAAGAATAAAGATTCCCGCCTTTGCTGTGATGCCGATTGCACATGTGATAGAGTGGATATATAAGTTATTTGGCCCATATGGGATGAAAGTTCCGCAGCTGATACCTTCAAGAATTAGACTACTCTCATGCAGCAGATCTTTTAATTGTTCGAAAGCAAAGGATAGACTTGGTTATGCACCAATTGTACCACTTGAGGTTTTCCAACATCCCATGACAATTTGCTTTTCTGCATGACATGATCTAGAATTATTTGGTAGTTTTCACAAACTTTTGTTGAGATTTGCTACACCTTCCGAATAGTTTATACAGAACCTTAATTAGATGTTGCTATAAAAAATTAGGTTTAAACCCTGCATTAAGTGTTAAATGATTCCATTCTAGTTTCTCAGTTTCTCTTACAACATTGTTATAGTAAGTTTAAACACTTTGAATTGTTATTCTAACTAGTTTGAAAGTCCATCGCAAGAAAAATATTTTTATATGTTTTGGGCATTCTGAGTTGTTCAGATTTTGTAACACCATCTTACCTGTCAGCACAGATCTCTCTCAAACCTGAATGTCAATCGATAAATGCTTTTATCCTTGTTAGCTGCTCAGATTCTATTGTCACTATTGTTGCAGTCAATGTAAATGCTTTGTACTGTTATTCTAACGTGCTTGAAGGTCCACAGATACATTATTCTTATTATGTTTTGTGCATTTTGAATAGTTCAGATTTTGTAACACAATCTTAGTGGTCAGTACAGCACACTCTCTTAACTTGAATGTAGATTGGATGAATGCTTTTACCAACCAACAAACATAAACACCAATTTAAAATGCATGCTATACTCTACCTTTTTTAATTCCAGTACAATTGGATTGGTAATTTTTCTTGTGGTAATGTGATTATGATTTTTTGCAGGAAGGCTTAAAAAGGACGCTTGAGTCATATCCACACTTAAGGGCTGAAAATCAACCTAAAAGAGAAGGGCCATCTAAAGCCTCCATATGTCTTGGAAGTGGAAAGGGTACAAGTCATCGATTTCTGTTCTTCGTCATATTTTTCATGTCTGGCTCTGCAGGATATTAGCTCCCTGAAAGCATTTTCAATCTATGATGTTGAATGCCGAGTTCTATATAGAACTGAAATCGACCAGAAACTTGTGTACGAATCACCCATTGCATGCTTATAATGCTGGCTGCATTTTTATTGATGCTGAACTGTTGAAAAAATTAAACAATGCAACTGGGAACATTGAAAATAGAAAAAGTTTGTGCCGAACCATGGATTTGGTATTTTAACAAGTGATTGTAGGTCACAAAAGATGAAAGGATTGAGGGGTTTGAGCTGGTTTCCACATGCCTGAAAACGATAGAATTGGGCATTTCATTTTTCTTTCACTTCAAGGTAACTTGATGAATTTAACATGCAGAATAGGAATGTTAGCAATTGAAAGTTGTGGGGACATCATACCATGCATAATTGTTTTGGTGTGGAACAAGTTGATATCAGTCTTTCCCTTTAGCTAGTTATCTCAACACTCATCTCTCTCTCTCTCTCCCTCTTTCTCTGTGGATGTGTGTGAACTTTACCATGTATTGGAACTAATATATTTTCGGCTGTTGCCATTTTCAGTTGCTCATACACTGCTTTGGAAGGATAAAAAGCAGACATTGATAACATTGTTAGTTCTGGTTGCAATTTACTACAACTTCATTGCATCTCAGTCCACCATTGTTACTGCTGCTTCAAAGCTTCTCTTGGTGGTATCAGTCTTCTTGTTCATCCATGGAAATTTACCAGAGAAAGTGTATGCATGCCTGCGTTCCCTTTTCACTTGTCAATAAGCCAATCTTTTGTTTCTTAAAGAAGCATTTTTTTATCACTTGAGAATATGATATCTATAAGCCACACCTGAACCCAAAGGTCCAAGTGTTTTACATGTGGTGCCAGTGGTTCCTTGCTTGTGGTTCTTATCACTTTTATCTTTTCTGGGAACAAATTTTCCACTATTAAAGAATATAATGAAACATGTGAAGTTTTGGGTTTTCAACATCATAATCTATAAGCTGAAAATTCAGAAAATTGCTTGCTCGAATTTTGAACACCAAGCATGTCCTAAATCTTCTGATACAGTGGGGGACTGACAGAAGGTCACTGCTCTTTAATCAAGGAACATCAGTTCTGTATATTAAAATTTTCTTTTTGGTGCAGGTTTGGATGTACAATTGAAAAAATTCCCATGTCATATTTCAACTTGTCAGAGGAGAGGTCGCACCAAACTGCCCTTTCAGTGGCTTCATCATGGAATGCTGCTGTTAATGTTTTAAAATCTCTTTGCAAGGGAAATGACTGGTCATTATTCTTCCAGGTATTTCACTGTTCTTTACAGGTTTCTTATTACAAGTCTTATTCTGTAGTGTAGTAAATTCATATTTGGATTTGCACATTCTTTTCTAGTTCAGAAGCTGCTGTACATCTGCATGCTAGTTCTGAACAGGGTTTGCATGTACAGAATGCAAAGATACTAAACTGATAATGTAAGAATAGATGCTTTCATGTAATGAAAGCTTCTGTCCGATACTTGATACTGCTAAATGACAATTTCTTGCTTGAGATATCGTTACTCTATCGAACATGTAAAATAACAAGCCCTTCCGCCTGATTCCTATAGCTATGAGCTCCTACATTGGAATTGAATCTTGCATTATTTAACTAAATGCATTAAATATGTAATTTTGTTCTTTAAGTTACAGCAGAAATAAGTTCTGTTACAAATTTTATTGTGCTTTTGAAGTGCTTGATTTTACCTATTCAAAGATTTGGGTAGTTTAGCCATTTTGTTTAAAAGTTGGGATGCCATGTGCCATTTGCTAAGGTTTTCCATTTGTAATGGAACAGGTGGTGATATCACTATTGATTCTTAGCGTCCTTGGAGCCATTTCATTTCAGACCTTATTTATTATAGGTACGCTCTCAGCTGTTCTTGTATGGGCATAGATATGCAGATATGCAATTTTCCTTCTTTCAATTTTCAACCCTATAACCCTGTGGCAGTTACATCAAGACTAATACTTTAAATTGAAAAGAGCAAGCCATGCCAAAAGTTTTGACATGACCTCTTACCTGTTATAACGGTCTTTAAGTACAATCTAATCCGAATTCTGATTGCCCCATTTAATTATAATCCAGATGCAGCCTTTTTACCTGAGTTTCTTCTTGTCCTGCTCCGACTACCATTATAAGTTAAATTTATTAATGTCTTTTTTCTTTAATCACAGCAGTCAGTTTGAATAAGTGGTTTTGCGCTCCGTTTATTATTGCAGGACTTCCTGTTGCTTTTGCTGCATTCTATTTGTATGAGAAAAACGAACAAGCAATTGATTCTATGTTTTTGGAAGCTCTTTCTTTGGGTTGCAAAATGAAATCGGATATCACCAAAAAGGTAGTTGGTTCCAAGAAGAAAGATTGATGGTTGACTTCCATTTTTTCATCCGCATGCTTGTATTGTGTCTGGTACCGACTGGACTCTTTCACTTGGTAGTTCGATTTTGAAATGTGGGGGTTGTCATACGGTTTTGGGTTAGATGCAATTCTGCTCATGTTTGCCTATAGAGAATCCTTTGTGGAAAGAAGCCACTCCTGTTTTGTTTTATAACTTGAATTATACATGGGAGCTGCTCATGTTTGTCTACACTGATTTTTCTTCTTGATTAACATGCAATTTTTCTTTGTTTTAATGGAAACTGCATTAAAACTTGTTCCAGAAATCTTTATTCTTCAATTTTGAAGAATATGTTGCGGTAGTGTGTCTCTTCTACGTTGTTCCATACAGTTTGCCTGCATGTTGAACAGCATGATTATTGAGCGTGGAACGTCTCTCAAGTCTTGGCTTAGAGCTTCTTTCTTCTTTAATCTTAAGCACGGACAAAGGGAAACTTTTATTTGGTACATAAAATGGAAAGGTAGGTAAGTTATCCATTAACACACACTGGCAAAATGACGCGTCTTTGAGCACGGCCAACTAAACACCGCAACTAAGGAACTGTTTGAGTCCGCATGCTTGATTTGCTAAAAAATTGATTTTTTTTTTATTTTAATATGCTATATTGACAATAAATTTTAAAAAATAAAAAATATCAAATAAGTTCTAAAACAAGATGGGAATGGGTTTAAAATTTTCTAGTTTGTATTTTTAGATCATTTTAATATGCTAATGTTAAAAATAATTTTTAAAAAATAAAAAATATATTATTTTTATAAATTTTTAAATAAACATTATTTTAAAAATAAAACAATTCAATACGGGGTGTATATGATTAAAAATTAAAAGTGCAGGGGCACTAGGTTTTTTTGTCTTAAAAAAACCCTCCATTCATAAAATCGAGCTCAGGCTTGTGAATATGCTACGTAAAGCAACAAAGCAGACGGCTCTCCTTCTTGAAACCGCAGAGTTTAACAAATAAAAAGTGCCTCTCTCTCTGTATCCAGTGAAGTCGCAGAAGAGAAACCAAACAAAGCAGTTTGTCAGCACATATTGCTATCTTGTTATCTTGTGTCATGACTCGCATATTGCTCTTGATGAAGATGAACCTGATAAGCCAACTGATGGAACTTCACCTGAAGAAAAAGCTAAATATGAGAAATGGGAGAGAAGAAATCGTTTACTCGTGATTATGAGATCCAAGATCTGCTGAAACATTTACCTTTTAGATAAATCTCGCAATGCTAAATAAATGCTTGCTGCATTTGAAGAGTTTATACTACTCAACTGACCCTTCTTGAAGTTTATACAAATGATAAATCTCGCAACGCTAAACATTTATCCTATGATCATATATCTCCTCTCCATAAAGTTTATACTACTCAACTCACCCTTCCCAAAGAGCCCACAAGTTTTTCACAGGCTATTCAACACCCACAGTGGCATGCTGCCATGCAGTATGAACTTGATGCTTTACAGGCCAATAACACCTGGAGCCTAGTCACATTACCAACTTATAAACAGCCCATTGGATGCAAGTGGGATTATAAGATCAAGCTGAAGGCTGATGGGAGTCATGGGACCGTAGAAAGATACAACAAAGGGCTGGTGGTCAAGGGATACAATCAGATAGAGAGCATTGATTACAAGGAAACCTTTGCTGAAGTTGCAAAAATGGTCACAATTTGTGTCTTGCTTAGTGTTGCTGCCTTGCGTGGTTGGTATTTGCATCAATTAGATGTTAATAATGCCTTCTGTGATCTCACTGAAGAGGTATACATGTCTTTATCTCCTGGTTTGGACGGAAATGGGAGAATCGTGTTTGCAAAACTTCACAAATCACTATATGGCTTAAGACATGCATCTATACAATGGTTTATCAAGCTGTTATGAACACTCAAAGATGCTGGATTTCATTAATCTATGTTTGAGCATTCATTATTCATTCGAAGTCATCAAGGTATCTTTTTGGAATTGCTTGTATATGTTGATGATGTGATATTGGCTGGGAATGATTTGCACGACATAAAAGAGACCAAGAATTTCTTGTCCAAGAAATTCAAACTTAAAAACTTGGGACAGCTCAAATATTTTCTAGAAGATGCTGGTTTCTTAGGTGCCAAACCTTCTCGGTTTCCTGTAGAACAGAACATATCATTAAGGCAATCCAATGGAAGACTCTTGGAAGATGCATCAGTGTCCAAGAGACTAATTGGAAGACTCGTATACCTCACGGTAACAAGACCAGATTTGACTTATGTTGTGAGCATGTGTTAAGCTAGTTTATGGACAAGCCACAACAGCCTCATCTAGACGTAGCACACAAGGTGCTCAGATACGTCAAACAAACGCTTGGAGAAGGCATTTTGCTACCATCCATAGGTTCACTTCAATTAACAACATTCTGTGATGCTGATTGGGCTCATCACAGGATTCAAGGAGGTCACTCACAGGATACTGCATTTCGCTTGGTCAGGCACTGGTTTCTTGGAAAACCAAGAAACAAACAACTGTATCTCGATCAAGCGCAGAAGCAAAATTAATATCGTTATATGGCCACAGCATGCTGCGAAATCACATGGTTGAAAAATATGTTTGAGGACCTGAGAATAAATCATACACAACCAGTGACATTATTTTGCGACAACCAAGCGACCATGCATATAACATCAAATCTAGTTTTTCATGAGCGAATTAAACACATAAAGATCGACTGTCATTTGATGGGTGAAAAAATTCAAGAAGAGATAATTCAGACAGCTTACATTCAAACCAAGAATCAGTCGGCAGACATGTTTACTAAACCATCAAACTCCACTCAATTTGAAGTCTTGCTTTATAAGTTGGGTGTCATTAACATGCACTCCCAACTTGAGGGGAACGTTAAAGGAAATTAGTCGAGCAAATCAAGCCACAATAACTTGTCAATCATGACAATTAATGCAGATCAATCTCTCGTTATTGTTTCCTGCTTGTACACAATCAAGCTTGATCATTGGCGATAGAGTAGGATTTAATACAATGTCAACAATATATATATATATATATTAAGAACCTCCAATGCATCAAACTTTGCAGGACTTGCAGCGAACAAATTCTGCTACTGTTACTGTAAATAATCTTCTGCACATGTGAGATGAATACTCTGTAATGGCTTCATGTGCTCGGCAGTCAACCTTTTCTTCCATGTACTGAGTGTCTCTGAAGGTTTGGGGCCGTGCACGACTTTGCCAATCACCCCAGACCGTTTTCTTCTCATTGCACTTTTGCCTGTTCAAATATCCACAAGCTTCAATATATGTACATACCAAGTCATTGCACACGAGAGGAAAAAGGGGGGAAGAAGGCATAATGTAGTGCTAGTTTTTCAGTTTCATGTGAAAAATAAAATCTATACATATAAATAGATGGGAAGGTTGAGCCATTGAGGCAGGTCTTTGTGCTCTGCGCCTCGATAGAATTTAGCGCATCAAATCAATTTGCTCCAAGCTACAGAGGACGCAGCTGTACTGCCTGGTTCTGCATACATAGTGTACATTTATGAATAATATGTATTGTTTTGAACAAGTAGCTCCTGTTAGATTCTGAGGAAACTAAATGATTTACTTCTAATGCTTGTCATCAATTGCTAATTTTCAATCGAAATTTTGCAGCCAGTTGTGATTGCATCCGCTTAGTTCTTTGTTGACCAGTTCTTATTATTTCACAAATACTCCCACGCTGATGATTCAAGTAATCTGCCTCAACCATATGCAACCTAATGGCCAATGGTATTTGTCTTCCATTTTCTATTTAGTCAGATTTCTGTTCGAGTAAAGCAGTTGGTTTGTTTAAAAGGATTTGGCAATTCCCTGATGTTTCTGATGTTTTACTCGAGGTAAATGAATGAATAATCACTGAGGGTACTCAGATTGGAGAGACATCTGGTCGGTCCGTGAGGTTCCCGTAAAGACCCGCCTGTAAATTCGTTTATGGAACAAACTCAGCAAACATTATGGTGCGCCGAATTGAAAAAAATACAGGTTTTGCGACAGCTTGCCTCGACTATTTGTCATGTACACGTAACATAATACCAACTGTTTAATCACCTAGTTTGGGAGACGGGCATCTCCTCAATGTCTCAGATCTCGGCCAGAACTCTAGTCTCCTCACATCTTTTGTGGAGGATTCCAACTGTAAAACTCTCTTAAGAAATTATTACAAGATTCAAGCGATGCTCACTTAGATCACATGAAACCCATCATAATCCAGTTTTTCATGAGTGAATTAAACACATAAAGATCGACTGTCATTTGATGGGTGAAAAAAATTCAAGAAGAGATAATTCAGACAGCTTACATTCAAACCAAGAATCAGTCGGCAGACATGTTTACTAAACCATCAAGCTCCACTCAATTTGAAGTCTTGCTTTATAAGTTGGGTGTCATTGACATGCACTCCCAACTTGAGGGGAACGTTAAAGGAAATTAGTCAAGCAAATCAAGCCTCAATAACTTGTCAATCATGACAATTAATGCAGATCAATCTCTCGTTATTGTTTCCTGCTTGTACACAATCAAGCTTGATCATTGGCGATAGAGTAGGATTTAATACAATGTCAACAATATATATATGCTGTAATCCCTGTTTAAACTAAAAAGTATACTCTTCTTTGTAGTAGCTGGGCCATTGGCTAGTTATGGTGTTAGAACTTCTTACTCTTAAACTATTGGGCTCAGCCCCCTTAAACTCTTGAGGAACGACTGCACGTTAATTTAATTTTCTGGTCAACCATCATCGATCGCTTGGCCGACACATCAAAACCACGAACTTCATTTTTATCAGTGATTGGGCTCCTACGTCTACATTCCCCTAATTAATTACGGCATTAATTAGGTTTTGACCTCCTCAGTTAGTCAAGATTTCTTAATTTCATCGTTATAACGGTTTTTAAGAGTCTTAAAAATATAAGAAAGTTTGACCCCTCCCTCTATTTTTTTTTTTTTTAATTTTAAGAATTTTTATTGAATTTAAATGCGTCTTGTAACTCTAAAAAATTAGGAGAAGGGTCTTTTCCATTTTTATATCTGTGTTCAAGAGATGAGAGATATATTGAGCTTGGAAAAACACTGTAGCACTAGAGAAATTATTATAGATTGTAGTATTCAATTAGGATACAAAGGTCTTTTTCTTTTTTCAGAATAGTTGACATCTTCAATGCCCTTGACAACAAAAAAAAACCAGATAATTAATTAGTTTTTAGGAGATATTTTTAAAGATTTCATGTTCTTTGCACATTAAATTAACAAGTTTGAAAGACTTTTTTAGGTCAAAGTACCTACAATTACAATGATTAAGAAATGTCATTTACTATTTAAAGAAAATTAGGAATTGTTCGGCATGTTCTTACTTGTGGAAAATTAACAATTAATAAGCATAAAAGGTCATATGTTCAGTTTTGATTTTGATTTTTTTTTCCAAAAAGTTGAACAGCTACGAAATGTATTCAAATATTTTTTTAATATAGAAAAAAACATTTTTGTCATAACTACTCTTTCTATTTTCAATTTTTATGTCCTATTATTTTAAAGCAAGTTAAACGTGTCTTAGAGAGGTGGAATTAGAGGAAGCAAGTTTTAAATAAATAAGCTTTTTAATAATATTTTTTTTTTATTAATTTTGACCTCCCTTATTAAAGGCTACCAGCTTCATCCCTGATGTCTTATTTTTTTTTTTCTTATTTTACAATGTAATTGTTGGGTGAACATGTTTTTTTGGTGAGGAGAAAAAGGTGTAGAGAAATTCAAAAAGATTAAAAATTAATATTGTTTTGTAAATTTTTAAAAAGGAACGATTGTTTTATATATATATATATATATAAACACAATGGACACTCCATCTCTGATGCAACAAGGCAAAACATCAATCATCATGCATGAAAGTTGGTCCAAAATATGATATTCTTGAAACATTGAAGAAGAAGTTGACATTATTTTCAATTTTTAATTCCTTGTTTTAAATCCAGATAAGATTGAAGAAAAGAAATTAATATATTTTGCAGTTGGTATGAGTTAATTTCTGGAGTATCTTGCAGCCGTTGAACAAAAAAAAGATAGAGAAAAAGTCCCAGGACTTGTTCAACAACTAAATGGGGTTGGTTAAGGTGATTGAAAGAAATAGGATTGTTCAACTAAAACACGAGGTCGACCAATCTCCTTCTAGGTCACGAAATACATTTAACTTGCTAAGGAAAAATAAAAACATTTATTTGAAAAATAAATTTTCTTTTTTTGTAAATGATCATGCTAATGAAAACTAGCTGATATTATTTTATTGTTTTTTTAATTAACATAGATGTTTGGATTAATTTGCACACATCTCAACTAATTTTACAAGTTTTAAAGTTAACAATCATGTAAGCCTCCAGTAACCATTACTATAAGCAATCACAAAACTCGAATCTTAGATAATAAGGAAATAAACTTTTTAACTCTAAATTTTTATCATCACCACCTAGATTAGTTAACTAATATTATTATTATTATTAACGTAGAACATGAATGGAAAAACAAATATATTTTCCTTATTCAGGAAAAATGTTTTCCAATCTTTTCTCCTAAATCAAACATAGATAAGGAAAATAAACCCACCGAATTGGGATTTCGGGATGGGTGGTTGGAATAATTCCCAGCAACACTCCTAATCCTTTGACAATATAGGTAAAAAAATATAAAAAAAAATATAAAAAAAAATCTATAGTCAAATGAAGCCAAAAGAAAGTTACTGAATTACCAAATTATTTAATTTAATGCCATGAGGACTCCACTGCATAAAGCATGGTTTTTTTTTTCTTTTTTTTTTTGTCAAATAGTCAACAGAAAAATGAGAACTCAAAATGGTTTATAAATTAGGGGTTCTAGTCAAGTTTCAAAGAGACTGGATGGCGTCTTGGAGCCTCAAGTCTCTCCGTTTTCCTCTACCCCTATGAGCAAACTTAGCTGACTCCGACGTCTGCTCGAGGTTTCTAATTCCAGCTGCCAACCATTTTCTTTGTTAATTTTCCAAGCAAAAGTTCAACAAACGAGAAAAAAAATTAATAAAAAAAAAGTACAGACAAAAAGACATTCTTGGACGGTTGGAAGGATCCACTTTGCAAATTAACATGCGACGTCCACTAAGGTTGGATCCCATTATCGTATTGGACTGCGCCATATTCCTGCCACCATTTGCTGTGCTCTTGTACATTTTCCTAGAATTACACAAAAACAGAATCTCATTTTGTTTGCTACTATTGAAGTTTTTTTGGGAAGTGTTTGATGTTATAATAGTAGCTGTTATTTATTTAAAAACATATATATATATATATATTAATATTAATATATAAAAACAATTTAAAATTATAAAAAAGTTAAATTTTTTTTTTAAAAAAACATGACTATACCGCAACACCAAGCGGTTTTTAGTTTCAATGATGGTCTGCGTGTGTGCAAGGAGACTGAGACTTGGCGTAGAGTTGGGGGTGGAATTTACTTTGTAATTAATGAAGAATATTCTTCGAAGATTTTTATAATTAAATCTATTAAAAATAATAATCAATCAATATACAGAGAGAAAAGCATTAATTATAACGCATGCTTAAATTACAAATGGATGCCTGTCGTCAAATTTCGACGGAGATATCCAGCGGCGGTCTCGTCTTGCTTTCCGGTCGACAAAATTAACTAACTTTGACGAGTGACTTATTCGAAACTCAAGTAGACAAGTAGTTTCTGGAATAATAATAATAATAAAATCATATTGCGTTTGGTCCTTCATTAATTTCCCTTTAATTAAAACTGGCTCTTAAAATAATAATTGTATACATATATAAGGAAAAAGATAACACAAAGGTGACATCGCCCATCAGAAGATGGAGTGAGTGGTTTCACTTTCGGTTGGTAAAGAATTGATAATATATATTTATATAATAATCTATTTATTTTTATCATGAAATTTGGAATTCAGGTGTGTTTGAACACCATGATGTAAGTTCAAACACTAAAATAGTTATTGCTATAGAATTTAGAATTTAAATGAGTTTTATCCTCGTAATGTTGCTCAACGCTAATTTATATTTGATAGAAAATATTGCTCGTTTTACACTCATATATCTAGAGTGATATTTTTTTTTTTGATAACCCGGGGTGTCCGGGCCAGCTTGCGCGCACCATAACTAATTCTCAGACCCACTGAACATCCTACAAGCCTAGTGAGCAGGTAAGACACCACGGGGGTGACAGGGTACATAGAGAGGCTCGAACCCAGGACATTCACAAAGACAAGCTTTGCAGTTGACCAATGGGCTAGACCCTCAAGTGTTATCTAAAATAATTCTTGTTACACCTATGTGTTGTGATAGAAGTTTAAAACACCTTTACAATTAGGATTAATCAAATATAAATATAAATATGTCACTTTTCCAATTAACAAAAAAATCAATATATAGGACTCAAACATGAGATCTCAAGCCAAATAAATTTTTTATTTACCATTTAAACTAATCTTTTGGGAAGTTTCACTACCTGAAAATTAACAAATACAAATGGATATATCAACAAAATATTGTTGTCAATAAATTATGGTGAATTTTTTAATTAAATATGGCCATGCAATATCCATTAGTAAATACTACGGTCGAGGACTTGCAGACTGCTTGCAGTGTTTCAACTGTTGGATGCTCGCAATCGATTTTAAACACTCAAACTCCAGAGTTTAAGGTAATTTTTGACCAGCAAGTTCAAGCTCGGACGACCCATCTTACTACTAATTATGAACGACTCAGTACTGAGACAATTGAACTCCGTCGATTGATAATAAAGATGAGATCACAAATGAATGGTATATGTGCTCTCTTTTTATTCACCTCATGATCCTAGCAAAGATCCGCCTCCTTCTCCTTATCCAGCGTTTTTGTTATAGATTAATTGTATTTGAATTTATAAATATTTAAATTTGTAATAAATATTTTATTTTTATATAATTTTATTTTATTTTAATTATTTTATATTTTATTTAATAATTTTTTAAAAATATATATTTTTAAATTATTACTAATGGGATTACCTACATATCAAAAATCACTGATAAATTATTTCTATCCGTGAACTCATTGATAAAATTCATACCCACAAATTTTAAACATAAATATTGACAAAAATAAAATTCTATCAATAAATCTAAAAATTATGCTAACGTATCATTCAAACTAACAAACTAGCGAGTCAAAATTGATGTAACTTGTAATTCTACTATTTTTAACTTTTGATCCTGTAATCGTACGTAGTGTAATATATTTTATTGAAACCATGCTACATAAGCGTGCATGCCATTCACTTGCGTAATTAAACTATTATGAGTTAATACTTACATATATTAAAACATTAAATCATTTGTTATTTTATTTTAATGAATTTATTATCTTGAAATAAAGGAGAAAGATAATGAAAGCTTTTTCTAGAGAAATACTAATCTTACATAATAATTTTATAGAATTTAATATTTATATGTTGGAGAGGATAACATTTTGGTGAGTTGATTAAGATAGAAAGATTTTTTATAAAAATGTTTTAGAACTCGATAATTAAGTGGAAGATTTTATAAGAATTTTTTTATCCTACAATAATATTTAACTATAATACTCTTATGAAAAAAAAAACATGATTTTCTTTTAATTTTGTTTAGGCTTTGTTCTATTTTCTATTTTCTTTCTAGATTTTCTATCATATCATAAAAGTGTACGTGAAAGGCAAGTAAATCTAAAATAGCTTTCCTTTCTAAATGTTCTATCATATCATATGAACCTATACATCAAATTAAAGTTTAAAAGTGAAGTATATCTAAAATGATTTCTTTTTTCTAGATTTTCTAGGACATAAAAGGAAGTGCGAATATCTAGAATAGCTTAGTTACGTATTTATTTGGGAAGAAAATGATGTATGAGCATCCAAATAAAAAGGGAAATGTTCCAAATATAAGTATTTGCTTGCGTCCTCCAAGTCTCCTATGTAATTGGTTTTCAAATATTTGACTAAGAAAATGGGAATTGAAGTTGCTGCAATCAATCGCAAGAAGGCAATAGAGTTGCTGTCTCTGTTTGAAAAGAAAGTGTTCTCCAAAACATGTAAATCTCCCTGCTTTGTTATTGTGGAAAATCCCTTCCAAATTCTTTTATTACAAAGTGTGTGTAGACACACGAAATTTTGTTTGATTAACTTAATTCTACGGGCCGGTTTGCTTCGGCAATCGAAAAGGTTAGGCAGCATCGAAGACTTCCACCGTTATGAAATATTAGCCTTCCATTGATTGCTATTGAGCCCAAAATCTGACCTTTTTCTTCAATCGAGTCACATTTTCAAAGGTAGCTTTGAATGAATTAATTTATTTTCCTATTGACCGCGTGATGCTCTGTCTTGTGTTTTGGTTTGTGGCTGGCTAGATAATAGGATGTAGCAGGTTTTGCGTATGGAGACTTCTCTTTCACCGAGCATGAAAATGGAGAAAACGAGATATTCTCTTCGGTAGCCAAATCATGTCTATAAAAGATGACATAAATCCCTCCAAAACTCAACCGTGAAACCCCACAAAAAGCACCTTGGGTCTCTCTCTTGGCGTATTTTCTCCTAGCACAGGGAAACATAAATAAATAATAATATTAAAAAACTCCCGAGTGTTGTAAGCACATATAAAAGCACCCGAGAATCATTCTTGAGTTAATAAAAGGTCATTGATCACGTCCCTTAAACCAATCCTTGCCCGTTTCTGAGTTGATTAAGCCGATTTGTAATTATTAGCTAGTTAGTAACTCTCTGTAAAGAAAGACGATAAGATAAATGAAAGTTATTCCTATCTGATAACTTGTTGTGCTTCATTCCTTTCTAAATAGTGTACTTAATTCCTCTTGCTTTGGATAACAGCTTTCTGGATACACCTCGGTATTAAGCAAGGTATGTCTATGCCTTCTCCCTTCTGGTAATCCTGGTTTAACAGCAATTATCTTCTATCCTTCCCATTCCCTTTTAGCTGTTAATTTCCAAGTTTATGCATGGAAAACTTTCTCGTCTTTTAAGTTTCATGTTGTTGGGTGATATTGTAGAATTCATGATCACAAAAATGAAGAATGTGCGTTGTCGTGGCGGGTCTCATCTGACCTCGGTCGTCTGGCTCATCATCTTCTGCTTCTTCACAGCTGCTTTCGCGAAGACCCCGGTCAGGTTCGTCATCGTCCCCAGCTTTTCCGGGCCCCCTTCATTTTACATTTCTTTCTGTTCATGTGTGTGTTTGTGGAGAGAAAGAAAGAGATGGAAGAGAGAGAGATATTAGAGAGAGAGAGAGAATGCACTAATGAGATTATTATTGTTATGTTCACATGTCTCGAAACTGTTCTAAGTTGGAACAGGTGAATTTAAGGCAGACATTCACAGAACAACTTTTTCGATAACTTTTTCCTCTCCTTCAATAATTTTTGCGTCATGTTTTTTTGTGGTGAATGGTGGCCAACGCCCCCCAGTTTGGTGCTGCACATCTTTTTATTCTTGTCTTGTTCTTTTTTCACATTCACAGTCAAATTAAACAACCATTTTCATACATAGTATTTGGTTCTCTCCCCCTTCTCGAACATTAGAGCATTAAACTAATTAAGGTCCTAATTAGGCTCAAACATAAGCTAACAATAATCTAGCCATAGACAGGTTCAGCTTTTGAAAGGCTGTTAACAATAATCTAGCCATAGATAGGTTCGGCTTTTAAAAGGCTGTGCAGTGACATGTTTTGCCTTCAAAAGCAGGGCACGCCTGTGAGTTGATTTGTTAATTGTCTTCTACAATACATGAAGATTCGGACCCACGACATTTCAATTTTTATATATTTAAACTTAGAAATTGATTTTTTCTCTCTATTTTTCTCTCCTTCTATCTACTTATTTTTTATTACGTGAGAACTGCGGTTATTCTTTTAATATTATAGAATTTTCATGACCTTTATGGCAAAAATAAATGTTCATAAATTCTTAACATTTTCAATTCTTAGAGAATGTAAATAATTATAAAAATAAAAAGGGATATATATGTAAGCTTTATTGTGAGGTAATATATGTTACCGTGATTTACTATGCAGAAAAATTCCGAGGACCAGCGACAGCTCGGCTCTTGGGGTTCAGCTAGATTTAAAGAATCGCCAACGGGTACTCGGTTCATACATTATTTTGGCTATATGATTAAGTTACCAACGAACCATTGATGAACATGAAGGCATCATACTTGTTCAATTTTTACTAATTAATTGGTTTTTTTGGCCTTCTCAGGTGGTGATTGATAATGGACTCGTCGAAGTCACATTCTCCCGTCCAGATGGTGATGTTACCGGAATCAAATACAACGGAATCGACAACGTGCTTGAAATCGGCAACGATGAAGATAATCGAGGGTATGAACATTTCATTTTAATCGTGTAAAAACCTGTTCAATCTTCTGGGTTAGCGAGCAATTATACTAACTGCACTTCACGATATTTCGAATACAGATACTGGGACGTGGTCTGGAACAAGCCAGGAGATTCCATCATCTTCGACAAGTAAATTTCTCTCTCCCTCTAAATGTTGACATAAGCCAATGCCATGATACTAGATTTAGATCCTCTTATATTCTAAGAAATATGAATGTCCTGACCGGTGCAGAGCGGCAAATTGCCCAGTTTTGGGTGCATATGCCATGATAGCAAGCTTAAATTGGATTGGAAAGTTGTTTTGTAATTTAAAATTCTTCCACTCTGCAGGTTAGTAGCAACAGATTTTAGAGTGATAATGGAAGATGAAAACCAAGTGGAGGTATCCTTCACCAAAACATGGGATCTTTCAATGGGAAAATCCACAGTTCCTTTAAATGTAGACAAAAGGTGAAGTCTAAATATTCTACACAATGCTTTAATACCATGAAGAGTTAAAACATGCTTTCATATTAATTTAATTTCATGTTTGCAGATATATAGTGAGGCGTGGCCAGTCGGGGCTCTACTTGTACACCATATTGGAACGCTTGGAAGGATGGCCCGATGTTGACATGGATCAAATTAGAGTCGTTTTCAAGCTCCAAAAAGACAAGTAAAAACTAAAACAAAATCCATTCAATTCGCTATTAATCGATGAGTTCTACTGTAGCAGTGCTAGCAGTAACCAACGCCTGATCTGATTTACTGTACATGTAATGTCTGGAATTTATTTCGTCAGGTTTCACTACATGGCATTATCGGACTCCAGGAAAAGGATCATGCCAATGCCTGAAGACCGCGTAAGTGGCCAGCCTCTGGCTTATCCCGAAGCTGTTCTTCTGACCAAACCGATAAACCCAAAACTTAGAGGAGAGGTAACTCTTATTTCATCTTTAATTTCTCTGATGTGCCAACCATAAATAGTTGAAAAGTGACAGGCATGGTTGTCACTAGCTAGCCTCTGCTAGGGGATTATCATTGCTGGCTCGGTGATTTTTTCGTCAATCTTGTCCGTTGTCTGAAAGTCCCGTGACAATGTGAGGTGCAGGTGGATGACAAGTACCAGTACTCATGCGAGGACAAAGATAACAAGGTGCACGGGTGGACTGCAGAGGACCCCGCTGTGGGATTTTGGATGATCACACCTAGCAATGAATTCCGCGTTGGTGGACCCAACAAGCAGGATCTTACTTCCCATGTGGGCCCCGTTGTTCTCAACGTAAGCAACCCAACTCTCTAATTTATCCAGATTCTGTGATACATATTCATGTATGGTTCCTTTAGTGCCTAAAGGTTGTCACTTGTCGGAATAATTTGCTAACTTGCTATGTTCAGCTTTTGTCTAATTCCTTCACTCACATGTAGATGTTCACGAGCACACATTATGCTGGGAAGGACTTGAATACAGCATACAGAAATGGAGAGCCATGGAAAAAGGTCCTTGGCCCGGTATTCGTCTATCTTAATTCTATTTCACCGACAGAAGATTCCTCGATACTTTGGGAGGATGCTAAGGAACAGGTTATAAATCTGCTAACTCAGTTACTGATTCTATTGAGACAAATTACGGATCATACATTTTTATTGACTGTAACATGATGTTTCATTGATTAATTTAGATGTCAATAGAAGTCAACCGGTGGCCATACGATTTTCCTCAATCAGAAGATTTCCCTTCTTCAGATCAGCGCGGTGCTGTCACTGGCCAATTACTAGTTCGTGACCGGTAATGCTATGGTGACTCTGGATGATCAACATGGTTCAAGTAAATAATTGCTAATAATTGTTTTTTTTTTTCCTTTCATTCCAGATACGTCAGTGAGAGTTTAACGTATGCCTCCTCTGCTTATGTGGGCTTGGCCGCGCCAGGAGATGTGGGCTCATGGCAAACAGAATCCAAGGTAACTTCAGTTTGAACTTGAAAAATCTTGATTTGAATTATCCAGAGATTTATCTGTCTTCTTCTTCTGAAAAAATTGTTCTTTTTTCAGGGTTATCAATTCTGGATTCGAGCTGACAGACATGGGCATTTTGTGATTAAAAATGTCAGAGCTGGGAACTATAGTTTGTATGCATGGGTTCCTGGTGTCATTGGGGATTACAAGTATGATGCTAATATAACAATTAATCCAGGTATGATAATCTTTCCCTCTCTCTTCTTGATCAAGAGTTACCTGTAACAGGATCAAAAAGGATTTCCCTTTTGTTGCATACTATGTGTAATGTGTCAAAATGCAGATGTGGTTATATTGAAAACTATGAGACTCTTGCTTCTTTGTCCTCCTCCTTTTTGCTCTGGTTAATAGCTTGATTATCACATCCAAAATGCAGGATCTAGGATCAGATTTGGTCACCTTATATACGAGCCTCCAAGAAATGGTCCTACTCTGTGGGATATAGGCATTCCTGACCGCTCAGCTGCAGAGTTCTACGTACCAGACGGATACCCAACACTGATGAATAAATTGTACACCAGTGATCCAGCAGAAAAGTAAGCCCTAGTCAAAACTGCCACGCATTCCGGCTGCAGATTTGTCTTCCCTTCCATATATTTATATAACTCTTTATATGTCCAGGTTTAGGCAATATGGATTGTGGAACCGATACTCCGATTTATATCCTAACGATGATCTCGTTTATACCATTGGTATTAGTAATGTTGAAGACTGGTTCTTTGCCCATGTTACCAGGTATTTGTCTCACCTAATCTTTTAGCAGAAAGCTGGCTATTTAGCTAACTTCGCCGCTGCTAATTCTAACACTTGATCAACAACAGAGATGCAGGAAATAAGACGTACGACCCAACAACATGGCAGATTATCTTTGAACTCGAAAATATTAACCGAAATGAAAACTACACTCTCCGTTTGGCCTTGGCTTCAGCTACTGCATCCGAAATACAGGTATGTAAATTACAACGTGTCCTTCTCATTATCTGCCACCATTTTACCTGTTGCTAGAATTGCAGTTCTCTTTAATCAAATAATACTAAGAGTTGCTATAATTTGGTCAAAAGGTTCGGTTCAACAATCCAAGCAGCGATCGGCCACTATTCACAACAGGAGCCGTAGGAAAGGATAATGCGATTGCAAGACATGGGATTCATGGGTTGTACTGGTTGTATGGCATTGATGTCCCAGGATCTCAGCTTGTCGAGGGAAAAAATACAATTTATCTCACTCAGGCTAGAAGTGAAGGCCCCTTCCATGGTGTCATGTATGATTACATTCGTTTAGAAGGACCAAGAGGAACTTGATCAGTTGTAAAGGAATCCTATTATTCGTAGGATCCAAATAGATAGATTATATGTTAATTCAATATTGATGGTATAATTCATATTCTTTTATACAGAAGAAAAAAATTGAATTCCAAGAATGATAGAGGCCCGCAAATTTCCATTTCCCATGTTTCCTTTTTTCTTTTTATGTCAGTAATAATTCGGCTCTGCCTTTCCATTGTTCTCTCTTTGTCAATCGTCCGATGAGACATCTTTCTCTGCATGGTTGCAACTTGTAAAACAAACCCCGTAAGAGAACATCAGTATTTGGTCATTAGCAACAGCAGTGCATAAAACCTGGATCCTTACACCGACCAATTTATTGTCTTAAACAAGGTGAGACAACATTTCCTCAGCGATCACGTATTTGTTCCTGTTTTTTCTTAACCCTGGTCTTTGTTTTGGATGTTTAAGATGAATGAATTATTGCTTTTGGTCACTGTGTTTTGGGTGCATGCCCATCATTGCTAGCTAGTTTATGAGAAATAAACAAATGGTTTTAGTTTACCAGCGCACCTCGTATATCATGAGTTAGGAATCACAAGAGGGTTTAATCTAACCTAGCACTAATCTAGTCCCAAAAATTCCCTCTCTGCCTCCTCATTAGGGGTGGAGGAGTCTTTGAAGTTCTGCTAAAACCCTCAAGTCTAGATAGGAAATTTGGTTTTGATTTGAATAGCCGGGCAACAGGGGATTTTTTACTGAAAAACAGAGTTCTCTGACATCGAGCACCGATTTAAAACAGGAAAAGCTCAAGCTTCTCCCACTTTGAAGGTGGGTAAAGTTTGTTCAATTTTAGACCTTGCTAATAACTTGTTAGAAACTCGAAATAAAGTTTAAGACCTTTGCTAATAACTTGTTGGAAACTCAAATCCTGTATTACGAAGTACAGACCCAGCAGCATTTTACTGGCTTCTAAAGCATTTAGAGACTGTATACCCCTTCATCACTGCTTACACCCCTATAGCATTTTGCTCCCACCCC
Source organism: Populus alba x Populus glandulosa (assembly GCA_033617975.1). Classification (NCBI taxonomy): domain Eukaryota; kingdom Viridiplantae; phylum Streptophyta; class Magnoliopsida; order Malpighiales; family Salicaceae; genus Populus; species Populus alba x Populus glandulosa. The sequence continues at coordinate 22,109,650 of CM066148.1, forward strand.
GTTTGAGTGGACGCTTTTCTTCCTTGAAAACTTATAGCTTAAAAAATGAAAATAAATAAATAAGCTCTATTCAGTTTGTGGCTGATTCAGGAATCATTTCACAAAGCTGGATTACAACTTCGCAGGCCCTTGGTTTTTTTCCCTTTTTTGATAGTATGCCCTGTTTTCTTCTTTCAGTTGTTAAATATGGAAGGTATCCTGACCATTTGTCCTTTGTTGTGTTGGTGGTGCCAACAAAAACATGAGAAATAGGTCGTGGAATGCATCGTCTTCCAGTAATGTTGATGCCAGTACCAACCCAGATAGTAATAATCCTCTGTTCTTCCATCATCTGCGACTAGCTCATGCTCCAGCACTTGGAGATAATCAACTGATTTTCCCTGTTTGTAGTGGCCGCCCAGATGTGCTCAGAAACCAGGTTTTCAGCACTGGTAATGGCAGTGTTCTAAAATTCTGGTTTGACCCTTGGTTGAATGGCTGAACCCTTGATGGTCTCTCGATATTCAACTTCAAACACTGGAGCTGTAGTGAGCAGCTTCCTAGGGCATCTGGAATGTATTCCTCTCAAATTCATCAAATAAAAAACAACTGCAGCCTTTGGTGGAGCACCCTCAAGCACATTATGATGCATTGTTCTCGGAAATCCTAAATCAAGGAGCTCAGCAAGAAGGTTGGGTCTTTATGTAAAATTCTTTCTCAAAATGGAAAAACTAGAACCTAAAAGACTTCCTTTTGTAGGTGGATGTTAGTAGAGGGCATATATAGGTGTAAATGTTGATATCACCAAATATAATGATCACCTTCACATTTTACTAGCTGAAGCAGCAAATTTCCAGTTCATGCACAAATCCTTCTCAAATTTTCTCCTCCTATTCCCCCCCCTCACTTTCCACCCATCTTTCAAATAAAGGAAAATGCCTCGGAACGTGTGTTTTTGTCTCTTTCCTCCGATTTTAAGAACATGAAGTTCGAGAATCTGTGCAGCTAAACGATTATTTACAAGACCTACATTAATTATATGAAATGAATCCACGTACAATGAGGAGATTGGTTGCCCAACACAGTAAAGAAAGCATCTGCTTCTCTCAATATAAATTTATTGATTGGCACTGTTGTCATTTACTGTACAACTCGACAGCTGAGGATTCCTATGGAACATTCAAATGGCAAAATTCTCGTAGTCTCAAGGTTCTTAACAGGGGCAATTAACCCCAAAAAGACCAACACACATTCATGAAACTGTATCATGCTTGAGCAACATTAAATTTTCCACAACAGGCATAAACTCTTCTAGGCTCTTCAAACAAAATCTCAAATCAGCCTGGCCTCTAGATGCTGCAGCCAAATTATTCCATATTTTGAAGTTCAACTTTTGACCTGAGTTTCCTTAGAATACCTTCATTACAAAAAAAAAATCTAGAAGAAATCAGAAGGTAGCCTTTCTAAGCTGCTTAAATGCTTCTATTAAAATTTGTAAACCATTTCCTCTGTGTATCCAGCTTCCTTTAGCAGGCCAGTGAGCTGCAACAGAGCAAATAGCAAGTATTAACAAAACGACAAATTGTTGACTCGTCAAAAATAACAAAAAGATGAATGCACCAGTCCATACCTCCCCCTGTGAACGATCTTTAGCCTTATCACCAGATATATGTTTCATCATCCCAGGGGGTCCACACACCTGAAAGAGCAAACAATAGCGGGGGGGTTCAAAATGAATTACAAACTCGTTCCAATTTCCACGTCAACTATATGGGAAAGCAAAAAAAAGAGTTTACAGCTGATATGGAAGGGTACATTTTCTGTCATGCAAGATCTTTTCACTTAATGGACTAATGAAAGAACAGGGTGACATTGAGTGTGAGTTGAAATTTATAAAACTCAATTAAGAAAATAGAAGTTGAAAACTATCCTAAACAGGGGTAAGTCCTTCGTAGCATAGCCCGGAAATAGTGATTATTGTTTCATAATTCTATGAATGCTATGTTGGTCAGTGATTTAAAGAAGCTCCTTGTAACTCGCGACTTGAGTTTAGAAAAAGGTAATCTGTTATGTAGGAAACAGTATCTGTAACACGCAAGAAAGTCCTGACATCAAGAAGCAGTATTTATTTGAACAAGGGTTCATCATATCTTCTATGAAAGAAAAAATATTGGAAGGGATAATGTCAATCTGAAAGCACTAATTGACAATGCAAAGACTTTTTAAGTGTTCAGTGAAGAAAACAGAGATGGAGCGAGAATTTTCTTGGGTAGGCAAAAACACATGCAAAACAAATCCAAAATAGTAAAACCTGTAAAAGTATATGCTTGTGTGAGTATATGTTTGTGTGTTCGAATGTGTAATTACCTAAATGCAAATTTAAACTTGCCTTGATATTAATGTGTATATATATCGAGTACTCCACGTGATTGGAGAAAAAAGCCAATCCAATGTATCATATTAACGAATATATTAGGCCCAGCTTCAGAGCAAGAAACATGGATGACTAAGTATTTAATGAGCTACTCTATAGCATAGATCAAGAAAATAGAAAAGGCTTAATTATCTAGTAATTGTTTTTAGTACAAGTAGGCCATGGCCCCCTACTGCCTCCCTGGGACTCCACCACTGAACTAGCTATATTTATTGAAGGCTAAAGATGCAGAAGTTACAAATTGACATTTACCAGGATAATTGTATCATCACTCGGACCAGGTAAGCCTTTCACAACCATATCTTTTGATATGTAACCTGAACCTCCTTTCCAGTTCTTTGGAGGATTGTCTACAGTATAGAATATCTGGGATTTTTACCATAAAAAATATCAAGGAGTTTTCATTGGAGAAGAATAACTGTAGTTAAACTGATACAGCAAATTTTCAAATTCAAACAACTGATACCTTTAAATTTGGATGGCTAGCAGCAAGAAAGTCAAGCTTCTGTTTAAGAAGAATGTCATCAGGGGAAACATTGGCATAAAGCAACGATACCTGTAAGAAAAAATAAAGATCATCAATTTGCTACTACTTTAGGTGAGAAGTCTTCATGAAAAAAATAGTGATCGTGATTGATCTACATAAATAAATGATCTTGTAACTTATATTTGTGATATTCTGACATATCCATATAATATTTGATGCTAACAGAAGCATTCAAATCATCATTAAGGTATAAGTGAAAATACAAAGTTACATATTAAATGGGCAGAAGCTAATGATCACAGAAAATAACATTGAGACAGTGTCACCTGAGTGTTGTCATCGGGATTCTTCAGTATAGCCTCAATTACTTGAAGCATTGGAGTAATGCCTGTGCCACCTGCAATCTGAAAGAACATGATAAAATCATCAAACTGGATAGCAATGAACATGTTTGTAAATGGACCTTGCAATGAGAACTAGATAGCACATATGCAAGGTGATGAAAATATAGAACAAAAATGAGCTAGCAAATCTTTTCCTTCGTGCTACATGTAGAATTGGACTGATAACCCACTATTATTTATGTAAATAAGATAATTGACTCTTCAGAAACACATATTAGCCATGGTTAGAAGAAAGGATGCAGAGATGACAATTCCCAGCACCACCTTTCCCCTCATACCACTATTCTTTAATGTAAATATGATAATTGACTCTTCAGAAACACATATAGCCATGGTTAGAAGAAAGGATGCAGAGTTGACAATTCCCAACACCACCTTGCCCCTCATAATTAAGAGGGGTTAACGCCCTTCACAATGCTTCAAATCTACATGAGCTCTTACCATGCCAATGTGCTTCTTCATATTGGGAGAATATCTGAGCTTTTCAATGGGCCTGAAACAAGAAAAAGGCATCAGTGATAAAGACAATGCACAGTAAAGATCTGTTAGCTTATGGTTGTGAATAACATACCCTTTCACTTCAACAACATCTCCAGATTTTAAGGTAGCGAAATGCTGACTCATTTTTCCTTCAGGATACACCTGCAACAATTTGAAAGGAATGGGAGAAAAATTCAAGATGAGGAGCATTAAATAAGAATAAAAGGCCATCTTTAATAGCCTAAACTGAGGAAGTATGCGAGGAAAAATAGCTAAACAATTATGTCACTTACCTTGATTAATAAATCAAAATATCCCTTAGAATCTGGGTCTGATATAGGAGTATACCTGAGTAGAGAATAAGTTCCACAAATTAACTTTCAACAATCCAAGAACAAACTAACCATTTTGCCAGTAAAATCATTTCAAGAGAAGAGCCATGGAAACCACATCTTAACATGAAACTGTTTATCTTCCTTTTTTTTCCGAGGAGGAGAAAAGGGAGGCAGCAGCTTTGATGGTCAAAATTCTGCTTGTCAAGGAGACTAGAAATGCCATAGCAAGTACAATTCGGATGGAATTCCATCCTAGGTCAAAATTCTGCATGTCAAGGAGCCTACTAACACCATAGAAGTATAATTCAAAAGGAATTCCATCCTATGTATTCAAGACATCCAGTTCTAAGAAACAACTTCAGTACTCAAGTATCAAGAACACTGAGATCCAAGAAAAACTTATAAGCAATCAACTTTTACTCTAAAGAAATCGAGCATAGCCATGAAAAAGTACGGCGGGAAGAAATCAAGCAACATATTGAGAGAAATAAAATTGGATCAAGCATACTGGAATCTTGAACAGGGAGACTTACGGGCGTACAACATATTTTGTTTTTCCTTCAGCATCTTGTCCTATTGGAGCCCTGCAGTTACAAAAGTACATCAAAGCAATGAAAGAACCAGAACACTTAATTTAAAGCCTCTTTTGATCCTAAAAAAAATCTACAGAAAATATATGGAAGTATCAGAACAAGCGGCATAAAACACACCTTGTAATAATGCATGAAGCAATATCTAAACCCAACTTTGCAGCAGGATCAAATGAAAACCTGGCATTCCAAAGAAAAGGGCAGGAAAACAAGTCATGATTATAGGCATGGAACACAATTAACAACTAAAGTAACATTTGCCTAGAAAATCAGTTTCTCAGAGACATCACATAACGTGCTCCAGAACAATCCAAATTCAGTCAAATCCACAACAGGGAATAAAAAAGCATACCTGAATAAATGAGTATTATGGCTAACTCTGGCAGTGTCTTGCAGCTTAAATTCAATCCATTTATCTGGATTGAGAGCTGAAAAAAGAGACAACAAGCAAGCATCAATATTGTTTCCAGAACAGCATAGCCACATCCCATCTTATGAACGAAAAGGAGGGGATAGAAACTCACCAACTTCTGGACTGCCTTCTACTTTCACCTCTTCTAAATGAGCCTGGTACATTGTCAAAAATCACAAAGCATTTAAAAAAAATCTAAAACTGAGAGAAAAAAACAAAAAAGGAAATACCCATCTCAGAATCAATCAATTATGATGATGATCATCGTCAAAATATCTATTTAATCAAAAACAAATGAGTGTGATTTGATAGAAAACCCAGATGGGAAATTACCAAATTTGGAGAGTTGTAGTAGTACAAATAAGAGATTCCACCAGTAACTGCAGCGATTGCTCCAAAAGTGGACTTGGGCTGACCTCCGAATGAAACTGGAGTGGCCTTAGCTAGTCTCCTGAAGAAGGTAGAAGCCATTTTTGTACACCCAAAATAAATTCCAAGCTGCAAAGCGAAGAAGCAAACTCTTAGCTAGGTATATATTTTCTTAGGCAAATTCTACAGTGCCGCTGCATTAAAATGCCGTTTCTGTGATACAATGCCGACGCTGTCCCTTGGCTGCCACGTGGTGATGAACCTTCGTATTTGTTTTTCATTCTTTACCTCAAAATATTGAAACTACAATTTCGCCCCTCACTTTATGAGATTTTAACGGATTAATGACACATTTCCCCTTATACTCTTACTTTTTTATGGATCTTCCCTTGTATAGAATATTTTATGCATTCTACCATTTTACTATTGTTTTGTTAAAATTTATATCCTTTCATCCAATTTTATTACGTGTCAAGAATATATATGTATTAATCTATAAGATTATCACTTGAAAATTAAGCTGAATTCGGGGATTTGAAACCGCTATTTTTATAGAAGACTGTATAAGCCACAAGCTGTTCGATAAAATGACAAGGAGAAAAAAGACTGAAGTTAAATGGAGGAAATCATTTTTGAATTTATCCATCCCTTGTAACAAGAGAAAAACTAGTGAGAAAGAGAGAGAAATTTGCAGTTGGTGGCACTCAAACACTTAGTGCTAAGTTTCTGAGTACAGGTGCCGATTAAAATAGAGACAACCAGGGGTGTGCATGCAAGCAGTAGCAAACTACGGTTGCAACTGTAAAGGATTTGAAGGAAATTTCTGTAACTCACAAGGCCATCCTTGAGGACTGCACTACTCGCACATTGTGGAGTACCAGTATAAAACCCTGAGCATATAATTTCTCTCGCTCTCTTTTAATTTTTGTTTTTATATCTATGCATGGCTCATTGTTTTACCGTTTGCTCGTGTGATTGGTCATCCCTTTGTATTATTTAGTCTCTCTTTTCTTGCCCTGAGTAAATTGTCACAAGTATTGCTTACAGATTAGTAGCTTATGTACACATTTGTGTTTGAAGTTATCTTCCATACATCTTTCTATTGCCTACGGCATTGTGTACTGCGTACTGTTTATTTGCATATCATCTAGTTTTTATTTATTTCTTACAGGGATAAGCCAGAGTCATCGATCAGATCCTCAACAGTGTGGAAGGCAGTTTGGTGCCTGAATGCCCCGGAAAAGATAAGGAAAATGCAATCTCATTAAGCTCTATTTAGTCCCCTCTCCCATTTGTAGGCATGCCAAAAAGAGGAAGAAGCTGTGGAGCACACAATTTACTTCTACAAGTATGTGGAGACCGCATGGTTAGCTAGTTCTAGGGTTATCAAGAGTAGGGTTTGGAAATTTTGAGTGAAGGTGGAGCACTATTAATAAGCTGGGGAATGAATGCAGAAATGACAACATTGCGATTAGTGCTGCGTGTTTGTGTTGACAAGTTTGGAAGAGCAAGAACGACCATCAAATAGAGTCGTTCTATCAATCCACGTGAAGTAGCAAGAAAGACATCCCTGCAGCAGGACCCTCCTTCCTTCTCCTGCTCCAACATCTTCTCAAAGAGGAGTCCAGATGAATAGAAGGGCAAAACCACTTGATGGGAACCTAAAGATAAATATGTTGTTGCACTTCACGTCTTGGGCTAGCGGTTGAAGAGATTTGTTTCCTTTTTCTGCATTTTGGGTTCAAACTTCATTGTATATGTCTGTCATCCCCGTGGTGCCTTACATGTTTATTGGGTTTGTAGAATGTTCAGTTAGCCATGAGATTAGTCGTGGTACGCACAAGCTGACCCGGACACGCACGTAAAAAAAAAAAAAGATAAATATGTTGTTTCGATGATGAGAAAAGCCCAATTGCCGGTTTTGGGGTTGTGTGTAGGAACCACCATGGTAAAGCGGTGGGGATGGTAGGGGTTCCAAGTGCAAGAGTAGGTATGTCGCTCGAGGACAAGCCATGAAGATTAGGGAAGCTCTCATCTTAGCCACTTCGATGGGAACTCATGGGATTGTAATCGAATCTGATGCTCTTGCTACGTACTGTCTCAGCCATCAAGGATTCAAGAATGACCCCTGCTTGGAAAGGTGGTCTGGTCATAGCAGACATCAAGCATCATTTACCATTTATGCTAATGTGTCCGTAAAGTTTATTAGTATAGAGAGTATAATATTGTCGTTTGAATTCTTTGCCTCCAGAATTCATTAGGGTTTTACAAGTCTCCGCTGCACGTAAATCGGATGCCAGATTACACTGGCTAACACCCATCTGTAGTCTCTCTTTTTTCTTTTCTTTTTTTGACCAGCATAAATCATGTCCTTGCATATCATAAAGATAAAAGAGAAATGACAAGATATATATGTTACAAAGGAATGAGAGAAATAAAGGAATCAATGCACCATGAAAAAAAAAAAAAAAGGAAAATACTATGAAAAGAATACCCTCTCTCTCTCTCTCTCTCTCTCTCGTTGTAATTACTCTTATAATTATGTTTTTAGCTGAGAAAGATTTCACAATTAATGTATTATATAGAATGTTTATGTAAGGAATAAGACACTGATAGGTTGCTCTACTCCAGGATGCAATACTGCTACTACTTTCTTCCTGCGGATGATTAATTGAAGAGTAAATGTTATTTTTTAAATTACTTGAAACTGGCCAAAAATTCTCACCCACCTTTAAATAAAAAATATATAATTTATGAGATAAAGAGTTATTTATAATATACGTCTGGTCTTATTGTTAATTTTTTAAAAATTTGTTTTTACTTAATGCATTTTCAGCCCTTTAAAATTAAAAGAAAAAAAATCATTTTTTTATTATTATTATTATTTAAATGGGTCTTTTTCTTATTTGACTTTAAAACATTTTTTTTGTTATTTAACTTAAAAAACTAGGTCATTTTTTGTATTTTCAGTCTCTTGTGCCTCTCATGGTTGTTTATATTTCAAATTGTTTTTTATTTAATACAAAAAAGTCTCTCTACCTAGTTATTATATAATTAAATAAAAGATAACTTAAGAAATAAAAGATATTAAATTCAGTGAGATGTATGACCTGAATTACAAGTTTAACAAGTTAACTCGAATCTAGTTTTTAACTTTTTTTTAACTGATTTTTTTTAATTTTATTTTTCAACATTAGATTGCTTTGAGATTGGATATAATTTTTTTTTTTAATGAGATTGTCACGATTTCATAATTCAGGTGCGAGTTTAATTGATTAACCTGAGTTCTAGGCCAATCTAATATATTGTTGTCTCAATATTTAAAAAGAAAATCCAATATATCACTTACCGGGCATTGAAAAAAGATATCATCCAATATAGGTCAAACTTTGCATTCATAACTATTTTTTTTCTTTTTATAAAACACAATATTAATGTATAAATATTGTTTTTGCATTAAAAAGAATCTAATCTGTAGTATAGCCCGGCCAATGGACTAGTACAATTAAAAAACATAGGGTGAAAACTTCATAAGAATTGTTAGCCACCTCAAATTTTTTTTTTTTTCATTTGCATCCTTTCTTTTTTTTTTTTCTTTTGATTGAGTTTTTCAAACTATTTTTACCACGTAAAATCTGTTGTTTTCATTTGCATCCTTCTCTCTTTCTTTTTATTGGCCCTTCAAACTTCTTTTTTCATTCCATTATTTTGCTTCTCTTTTAACAATTGTAGTTTAGTTTTACATGTTCATCCCTGGTAATTAAACCATGAAACGGTGTTCGAAATCATAAACACATGAGATAGTGAGAGAAGGAAGAAAAATAAAATTAAAGTGAAAACACAATATAGAAGAAAGACACAAATCACCGTGGGTTACAATTGTTACCCTTAGTATTTTCTTTTTCTTTTTAATTTTTTTATCCCGAAACTATTTTTTATTTTTATTTTTATTTTTTAACATTAAATTGATTTGGAATTAAATTTGATGTTTGATTTCATTTGACTTGAAAATAGGGCTCTCGCAATGTTAAAAATAAAATTTGACATTAAATCACTGTTTGATTTGGCAAAATAAAATTTAATTTTATTGACCCAAATTAATTAAAACTTTAGAGATCCAATTTCAAAATAAAATAAATATTTACCTTTTTTTCTAAGAAATAACATCTTTATCTTATCTTTTTTATTTAATTTTTGGCTGGAATCAATCAATTATTTATTATCATTTATTAGCTATATATTATTCTCAATTTTTTTTATTGAACATGAATATAAACCTTGTAGTTTGCAAATACAATTTTTTTTTATGATAAAAAACATTAACACAACACCCGCACCCTTTTATGATGTTGAAAAAAAAAATGATTCATCCCGCAAAGAATCAAACTAGTATTAGGCGAGCAAGTTTGAACGGAGGTTTCTCCCAGTGTGAGCCACCATCTGACTTAATTTTGACAAGCATAGTGCACAAGTGTTGTTTCAAAATTTATTTTTATTTAATAATATAAAAATTAAAATAAATATTTGTAAGAAAGTCAATTCATAAAAATTTTAAAGGAAAATATATATTTTTAATTAAAATTATCTTCTCGCATTCATGTGATTTTGGATTTTGAAAATAACATGTCTGTTTATCTGCAACAAGGTTTATTGAATAAAAACTATTAGCAATTAAAAAATATTAGTAAAAATCTTAATGACTTAAATTAAAGAGAAAATGTATCTTTTTAATAATATACTCACTTTCTTTATTCATGTATTTCTTTTATTAAAAGTTTTGTTTTTAAAATAAAAAACTTACTGTGATCATGAAAACAAGTTTAAATAAGAACAAAACAAAACAAAAATATGGATCGAGCTTTTCTAGATGTTATTATGAACAAATTTAAGAATAATAAGTCTTATACTATTTTATAAAAAATCAATATCACAAGCTCTATTGTTATGAAAAATTAAGGCATAATTGGAGAATTGTCTAATTATTATTTTTAATAAAATTATTTAAAGAAGTTTTATTCTATTTTTTAAGAAAAAAACCTGGGGTTGTTTAACAAATAGTTTATGAGTGTATCACCTGAAATAAAAAGGTTAAACTTGCATTCTCATTGTCTATCTTAATTTTTTTTATAGAATGAATGATGCGTTGTTAATCTGGACAAAAAATGTGTTTATTTTCTGGTACAAATTCTGATTATTTATAATGGTTGAAAGTTAATATTCAAATTTTGAGATTCTAAAAACTCATTTTCAATTTATTTTCACACATAAATAACTATTAAACATCACAAGACCTCGTTAAACCCAGTTTTATCCCAAAAAAACCTCTATGTTTTCTAAAATTTCAAAATTAAATCACATCACAAAAAAAAATTTCAAGCTACAATCTACTTTTATTTTGACAAGATGTCACTGCTTATGCTACCTTTATACTACAAGCCATTAAAAAATTCAAACTACCTTTACATAACTCCTCTGTTTTTTAAAAGAACGTACAATTCATTGTTTTATAGTGTGGACGGCAGAATCCAACCATTTATGGTGGTTGAAAAGTTAAGGTTTGGATTTTAAAATTTTAAAAATTTAAAAAATTCATTTTTAACTTGTTTTCGTATATAAACTCCTACAAAATATTATAAAAGACTCATTAAACCTATTTATTTCCCAAAACACCTCCAATCTTTCTAAAAACTCAAAATTAAACTAAATCACAAAAACCCTCCCAAGTCCCAATTTATTTTTCTTAGCAATATAAAGAATTCAAACTACCTCGTAAAACTCTTCTTTGCAAAATGAACCCAATAACACAATGATCGGTATTTTTCATCACCAGAATGTGCCCAAGTAACCTCTTTCTCCTTTCTTCTATTTTTAAATGATTTTCTCCCTTTTCTCACTGTATAAACAATGAAGTTTCAGACTATAACATAGAATTCTAAAATATCAGAGATCAAATAATGTATGAACTAAACTTCAAGGACTAAATTGAAGTTTCCCATTCTTTTTTTATTCCATAGCCTAAAATTATATTTTTCACAATTGATTTTTAATTTAACGTCATGCTATTTCTCGATACTTCGAATACGTAGTACCATGCGAAGTGAAATCAACTCTCTCTCTATATTTTTTTTTTTTGGCTTCCTTATGTACATTTTAGGAAGTTGACAGATTAGTTGACCGCATCCTCCTCTTTCCTCCCCCCCTCTTTACTTGATTTAATTAATTAATTAATTTAATTTTTTAAAAAAGTGCCTTGAGTCTAGACCATTGACTCGTATATTTCCATGGCTACGCATGTTGTAACACGTAGAAGCTTGCTGCGTAAGGTTTGGTACGCGGTTGATAGGAGACCCGACGCGATAATCAAGAAGCCTTCACACATCAAAAATTAATTAATTAGTCTAATGCTGTTAGATCGGCACTTTCCATGGTGAACTACTTAATCTTACTATGATCTGTCACATCATTATTTACTTGATTAATAAAACATTATGACAACTTTAATTTATAGCTTTAGTGCTGTGATAACATGAACTTGTGTGCTTCCTTACTATTGTAGCTCGGAAAGTGTCCATGTCCCACTCTGCCCAATCAAAAGTTATGTATCTTGTTAACTTCTGCAGCAAAGATTAACAGCATAGGATGAGATCAAATCTAGATTTCAGATAATAATATAATTATATTTTAGATTTTATTTAATATTTAAATTAAAATGATTTTTTAATATACTATCAAAATTTTAATGATTAAAAAGTCATAAATTTAAATTTTATTATCTTTATTTATTTGATAAAAAATTAATTACAAGATAATATTAATTTATACAAGCATATATTTTAAAAACGCACCGAATACAATTTCAAAAGCAATGAGAAACAGTGCTTGAAAAGGCTTTACGGCAGTTTGCTCATTCCCCCCCTTAATTTGCAAGGAGCAGGCAAGGGACAAATAGTGATATTATATACATATACATGAAAATGAATTATAATAGATGGCCGTGGAGCTTCAAGAGTGGACATGGCCTACCACTTAATTGGACAGTGTTATCATTTTATCGTGGACTAGAATCCTGATTTGTCATCATGTAGTTGCTGAATCTTTCATGTCGATAGGTCAAATTATACATTCTCTTTCATTTCCACTGCCACCGTTTTCAGCCTGATTTCCTCGCCGGGCTCTGATCGTTTCTGATTTCACAAATCTTTACTGGATATGTCATAAAATTAATTTAATTCAATAATTTAAATTATTAGATAAAATTTTAAAATATAATTTATATTATTTTTTAACATACTTTCTCAGGTAAAAAATTTTTGAACTTCAAACTTACACAGTTTTATTTTACCTTGTGCATATTTTTTATCAAATAAATAAAAATAATAAGATTCGAACTCGTGATCATTTAGTTATCAAGGCTCTGATACCATGTCATAGTATTAATTCAACCCAATAATTTAAACTATTACGTGAGATTGCAAAATATAATTTATATTGTTATCTATATTAGTTAGCTTTCCAGCATACATGTTGAACCTGTAGAAGCAGAAATCATAGCCAGCTGCTGCCACAACTGAAAATCTCATGCTCAAATCCAGTCCGGTGGGCAATGGCATCCAAACTTGAACACAGCCAAAGATCGCAGATGAGGATTTGAGGAGCCTTTCGATGCATGTGGGATAAAATCAAGAATTTAATCATACTATTGTGGCACTCTTGCATCATTGTAAATACAAAAAAGACTCTACCCTCCTAATTTCAAGCTTAAATTGCTCGTAGTGACTAGTTTCTTTCTGCTTTACATAACATCAATCATGTCAACTGTATGAACATTTTTGTAGTGCGTTGCTGGCAATGTCACTGCTTATGCTGCCTTTATACTACAAGCGATTAAATAATTCAGGCCAACTTTAGGTGACCTAAAGGAGTATCGTGGAAGATGACAACTACCCGTGAGTGAACCAATTCTAAGCAAATCTATCTAACTATTTAATTACCCTTTTTCTAAAACAACAATCAAATTTCATTAACATAAGACGACATTATAGGGCAATTGGATGCAGTGTAGGGTAAAAACCCAGCAAAATAATTAAAACATAATGACTCCAACATAAAAAAGCACAATGAAAACAAATAGCATGTAGAGAAATGAGTATAGCAATATATTGTTATCGTAAATGATGATAATACATGTATTGAATCGTGAGTTAATTTATTAAGTCAATTTAGAGTATGTTTGGTATTGTGGTAGCGATTGCTTTTCAAATAACTTTTCGTATCGAAATGCATTGCACTGATGTTTTTTTATTTTTAAAAAATTATTTTTGATATTAGTACATCAAAACGATTCAAAACATACAAATCATATTAAATTTTAACAAAAAAAAATTAAAATTTTATAGGAACTCGGTTTACACCGCGTTTTCAAACGGATTCTTAGATCTAGGTAAAAGTAAATCAAAATCAAGTTTCGAGTACCAGGTGTTGGCGGTCTAACACTGAATTAGTCGGAAGAAGCTTGTTCGTCAGGTAGCATTCCGAGCCAAGACTGGATCCATCCGCTTCCTGACAACCGTGGCGATTCCATCAATGCAGGCAGAAATATCATGGCCATGAGGATGAGGAGATTGACTTGTTCACCATGTAAACCGGGCCACTAATCTCTCATGATCGATCTCTAAGTTTATGAAACTTCAACGAGCAAGAAATTTAATCAAACAACTCAATGCCTAGTCCTCCTGCCTTTCTCACGATCAAACGAGTGAGAAGAAAGGAGAAAAGGTGAAACATGTTTTTATGCTCCTCAACAACACCTTCAATCACCATCTCTTCTAACATCAAGAAGTTCATATCATAATTATTAAATTAATTGCAGGATGTAACTTGTCTTCTGTCATATTCATTGAAGTCTTGAAACTGATGGATGTGGTTACTGGTTAGAAAACTGGGAGTTTCTTTTTTCTTTTTTGTTTGTTATAATTTTTAATGATACACACCATGATTTCTCTTAATTATAAATTAGTTCTTATAGTTTATCAAAACTAATTAATTAGTCCTCATGATTTCAAAAATCATATATTTAATATTTAATTATTTTTGTATTTTTAATTAGTTTTATTTTTTGTTTTGAGATTTTTTTAAATAAAAGGATAAGATGGAGAGATTGATGAGAAATAAAGCTTTTTATTTTTTGGAACAAAGTACTTCTAAATTAAGCATGGTCAACATTGATTAAATGATTATTTAATTTTTTTTATATTATAGGAATTAATTAATACACCTTAATAAAACATAGGGACTAAGTTATAGTTAACTCCACTATGCAACAACTACATAGGCTTTTCAACTCTACAGCAAAGCCACTTGTATTTGTACAATGTCAGCCATGTAATTACGCAAAAATAACATGTCTATTTTGGGTAGAATAAATCCAGCTTTTGAATGTGAAATACAGAGAAAAGTGAAAACTTCTAACGCTCGTGGCTTTGGCTTGGATAATGAAATGGTGCGATTCCCCTTTTTTTTGAAACCAATAAAGCAAAAAACAAAAGCCAAAGCAGTGATTTTTACATTACAGATTCAGAGCCAGAGAGCAAGCAAAGCACGACATTCAAAATTTTTCTGACTTTTTGAAGGGATCTCTTCAAGAAATTCTCTATTTGTGATTTGTCTCATCAACCTCTGCTACTCCTACTACTTTTAACACTCTCTTTGAATCAAAATTCACATTCCTTTACTGTTTTGTTCTCTTCTTCAAACACCCTTTTCTTCCAAAGTCCTATACTGTTTCGTTTTAGTACTACTTCTTGGTTGAGGTTTTGTTTTTGCTCTTTTTAACATCAACCCACTTTTTGTTTCTTGTCAAGATTTCTACTTCGGTTTATTTCTAGTCATTTCAGAAACACCATCATTACCTCTAATTAGTATTGTCTTCTTTCTTTTTCTCTTTCCCGCTCATTAATCTTTTTTTGTTTCATGCAATGGAATCTTTATTGTTTTGTTTGAAAGACTGGTGCTTTGTTGATTTAATTTTCTATGGTTAATTATGGTGCGAATCAAGAATTAAAAATAGAGTGTGGTGGGGGCTTATGGGCGGTGCTGGTGATGGTGGTAGTGGTAGAGTTCAAGTAGTTGATAGTAAAGGGTGTTCAAGGTTGTTTGTGGGGATGTCAGCTTCATTGCCTTCTTTTAGAGGGTTGCAATCTTTTGAGCCAATGTCTCCAGTTACTTCCTCTATTGGGTCTGAGCCTGTCGTGGTTAGATCACATGGTCCATTTGCTGGTCTTGTTATTTGTGTTACCGGTCTATCCAAAGGTATTTACTTCGCGGTACTGAGTAATATTTTTGCTTGTTTTTAATTTTTAAGATTCTGAATTGTTGATTTATTTAGCAAGAAAAACATAAAGAAGGCATGAAAGATTGTGATTTTGTGTTTGAAATTTGTATTATATTGTAGATTTGTGTTTATCATATAAAAGTAACGTTTTTTTTTTTTATTTGTATGAAGTCACGAACAATAACTATACAGTTGCAGCTGTTTGTGTTATTGTTATGATAACAGCAACATTTTTTCTTTGAATTGCTAGGTATCAGGTACATATTTGAGCTATCTGTTTTATGTAATTTTCTCTCCTTTAAAAGAAAAATATGATGCTAACTAAGGTAGAATTATGGCTATCTTGAGTATGATGTGTTGTTTCATCTTTTTGATTCTCTCTTCTAATTATTTGATATGTTAAATTTATATTCTTTTTTAACAGATAAAACAATTCAATTTTCTCGTTTAACTATCTAAATAAGTAGTTGTTCAGGTTTGAAATTCTTCTTATGCAGAAGCCAGGAAACAAGTCATGGAAGCAACAGAGAGATTAGGTGGTCAATACAGCCCTAATTTGCATCCTCAGTGTACTCATTTGGTGGTTCAGATATCCTTTTACTCTTTTATGACGTAGATTAAATCATTTTTTGACATGAAATGGCAGTTTGGTGGAGATGCTTCGTTGTAAAATGGGCTTGTGCATTGGATATGCATGCGAGTGAAATTTTGCAATCATCTTAATTCTTTGGTTGGGTTGACTGTATTATTAGGCATTTCTCATTGTCTTTTAGTCCCAGAATACATTAAATATCTTTTCGCTATTGATGCCATGACTCTGTGGAACCTTAACACTAGTTACAGCTTTGGTGGACGTAAATTGGAGCATGCTTTGAAGCATGGATCTAAAATTGGTCTCTTTGTTGTAACGCTTGGATGGTTTGTGGACAGTGTCAGGAGGAATGGTAAGAGTGACTAATTCTGGTTTTGTACTAATCAGTTATATGCATTTAGATGCTAATCAAAGGCTCTCTCTACCAAGAGCTGGTTTTGTGCAATTTTCTGTCACAAATTCAATCTTATTTGTAACCTCACATATGAATTAGGAGATTTGATCTCTCTCAGAGCTATGGTGCCTTTTCAAGTGCTATACTGATATTTTTTTATGCTTGCCTTTATTCTGTTTAAAGAGGGTTCTATGGGTTTTCCATATGGTTTAGGGTGGGCTATTTGCCTGAGTTTTTTAGCGAGGCTTCTGTTTGTTAGGATTTTTATGTGAAAATGTATCTTGATTGTTTTTCTCAGACAAGAACACAACAAGGAAACAAGAGAATTAAAGTGATTTTATTTTTAGCTCGTTGTATCAAATCCATTTGTTTTTTCATCCACTGCAGTAAGGTTGAGTGAATCACTCTATAGTGTCAAGAGTGTTGGAGAAAATGGTGCACGCTTAGATGAAATGAATCGGCTTGTCGGTTTTACTGGTGCTGAAAATGTTTGTCTTCCTGTTGGTATTAATGATGCCAAGCAATTCAACAAGAGTGAAGGACTGCATCAACTATCTTCTGGAAGAAGTCCTATCAAAAGTATTGGCTTGAACCTGTCTGGCAATTCCATGTATGTTGATTCAGACATTTCAGATGATCTGCGAAGTAAGGTGAGTTGAAATGTTGGTATTAGATAGCAGTGAGTTTACTTTACTTCTAATGTACTTGCTGATGTTAGATAAATGAGTGGGACTCCATGTTTCATCTATGTTTACTGCTTTACAATGTCTTTGATCAACTCCTTGAGTCATTTAATATGCTTGATAGGTTTATGAGGCAGCTACAAGAGAAGGTGCCAAGGTTTTAGATCGATGGTTTGTTGGTTGCAGTGCAAGTTATGTAGTGTGTGAAGGGGCTTCTATCCAAAAATACCTTGGCCATTCTAGTAACCTTGTTACTGTGAGTTCTGCATTGCTGATTCCACACTAGAATGAGTACTCTGTGTTCTCATTTTCTTCTGAAATGCTGCTCCTCTACAGAGTTGCTTTTTGATGCTTAAACTGTTTGAATTTTCCAAGTCAGTTTTTTTTAACTGTTTGCGTATTGTAGTTGCATATATTTTGTATGATCTAACTGATGACATGATCTACAACTTGAAAATCGTTTTACTCTTAATATTGACTAGCACTCTACTTCATTAGTTTATTTCATTTAAATTCTTTGCGCTTGTAATGTATTTCAGCCACCATGGATTCTGAAAACCGTGAAGGAGAAGCACATGCAGAGGCTTGTTCATATGTCTGCTGATTTGGCCAGACATGTTGGCGTGATGCTGGAAAATTTTCAAAATCACATTACAGAAGAGGTACTTTTGATGTTGTTCAAATGCTTATTTAATGATGATACTTTTTAATTAATGTTTTCCTAGATGTTTGTTTTTGTTTCCCCTGTACTTTGCATCTTTAAAATTGATTTTGTTCTAGGAAATGGATGGAAGAAATGTTCCTCAAGATCCACAGAGTTTGAGAGGTAAAGCAAGTCACGAAGAAAGGCTACAGATTGTGAATATTGCTAAGAATGGGGTTAGAAATCGTCGTAGTCATCGTATGCAGGTTAGTGGTTAATAATATTCATGTTATCAGATCTTCACTTGCATGCTTGTGTTTTTCATGTTTAGCTATTCTCGCATTGCAATGCCTTCTGTCTTTCTGTTCTCTATTTTTGGCTTTAGTGTTAGAGAGACTCGGTTTTGCTCAATGTGTAATAGACATAGAAATTGTTAGTGAATATAATGAAACCATTTGCTTGGATTGGACCACACTTCTTTGACATGATATCAAAGCCTCAATGAGTAAATGGCCACAAGTTCGATTCCTAGCAACCCCATTCCCTATTCTTCTAACTAAATTTAAAATTTTAACACAAAATAGTGGTGGACCTGTTCAAGTTTTAAACCAAAGTGTTTTCACGAGGTGTGTTGGTGAATGGAATAAACCATATTTTGAGACCTCATCTAAAACTTAAACTTTTGAGTTGAGATGGTTCTTTGACAAACACCATCAACTAGAGATTTATTTACTTGAACATATAGAATTGGGGTCTTTAATCAAATTTGGGCCATTACAGCTATTGTCCCATGAAAATAAGTCATAACTTGAAAGACTTGGGCCTGAGCACCAAGGGACCATCCTTAGTGAGATGGTGAAAATCGTGGGCTGTTGACATTTGATCAACATGCAAAATGCCGAGGACTGCTTTTACAGAATCCCATGAATATGATAATTTGCTAGTAAATTTTTCACCTGAAAGTCATCATTTGTCAGTTTCTTGGTGATCTTTGACCCCTCGCGCTTCTGCATATTTTTCAAATGAATGACATGCTGGTGATGAAGTCTTGTATATTACAAAATGGCCACAAGTTCGATTCCTAGCAGCCCCATCCCCCCATTTTTCTAATTAAATTAAAAATCTCGACACAAAGTAGTGGTGAGCATGTTTAAGTTTTAAGCCAAAGTGTTTTCATGAGGTGTGCTAGTGAATAGAATCAACTATGTTTTGGGATCTCATCTAAAGTTTAAGCTTTTAAGTTGAGATGACTCTTTGACACACACCATCGACTAGAGATGTATTTACTTGAACATGTAGAATTAGGGGTCTTTTCTCAAATTTGGGCCATTACAGCTATTGTCCCATGAAAATAAGTCATAACTTGAAAGACTTGGGCCTGATTACTGAGGGGCCATCCGTGGTGGATGGTGTAAATCTTGGGCTGTTGACATTTGATCACAATGCAAAATGCTGAAGAGTGCTTTTACAGAATCCTGTGAACATGATAATTTGCTAGTAAATTTTTCACCCGAAAGTCATTGTTTGTCAGTTTCTTGGCGATCCTTGACTCCTTGTGCCTCTGTATATTTTTCAAATGAATGACATGCTGGTGGTGATTGTATATTACTTCATGTTTTCTCTTCCTTTCAAGTGTGTTTTTCTGCATGTGGGTAGGTTCATCTGTCCTGTATTGAAGGCTGCCTTGTGTTGATGTGAAACATAACTTGTGTTCTGTGGATTTTTACAGACCTGTCAAACCCCAATACGACCAATAACCCCTAGCAGCCTTCTGGATTCAATCTGCTGGTCAATATCTGAGCCAACTTCAACAGCTTCTATTTACACAGACTCTTTTAGTAGCGAAGATGTTAGTGAACATCATACATCTGTATTTTTTGATGCAAAAGGAGACATCAAGGACTCAGAAGCTTCATTTGCAAACTTAACCCGGCCACTGACGGAGAGGTTATTGTTTTTCTCAACCGGGATACCTTCCAAAATTATCCTCAATGCTTATGAGTGTCTCACTCCTTTCTCTTTCTGTGTCTTGCAGTGAGAAAACCGAATTGATATTTAAGAATCACTTTCTGACTATACTTTTTCCTGTTGACCGATTTTCTGAAATGGGGCCATCTTCAAGAACGTTTTTCAGTGAAAATGGTTTTACATGTTTGGAGGTTTTAGATCATATATATGCGTTTTATCAGGTAAGTTTTGAAAATATTTTCCCTTCCCTTTGCTATTACGTCACTTCCTGGGATCATAAATGTGGATGTTTTGATCAACTCGTGTGATCAATCCTGATGGCTCATGGAATCAATGCTAATGTGTGTTATATTCTCTTCCAGGAGGATATGTCAGGGCAAGAAATAGGAGCTGCTATTCATACTGATTCCAGACATGCTGACAGGCTTCGATCGGCATACTCCAGCAAAGAAACATCAGTGCATGGTTATGTGATTTTTAAACGGATTGATTTCTTAGGGAGCCGTAAGAGTTTTGAGATGCTGAAGCGTGTTAGCGGGGATAACAACAGCAATGTATATGAGCTTTTGATTAGAGCATGATGTCGCCGTATCAAGCTGGCATACACGCTGCTTTATAGTCACTGGCCAATGGTGACTTGTGAAAACTGAGAAAGCTCAATGCTGTGGGAGTTTGCTGTTTCCACCACCAGTTTTCTGAGAATGAAAGACAGTTTCTACTTTGCATCACACAATTACCCTCTCTTTGCATATACATATATACTTGCATTTGGTGTGCATAAGGAACAATAGATGAGTGAAAATCCCAACAAATTTTGTTGTTTTACCTAACTACACCTTTTATGTATACAGTCCATCTCTTGGGTGGGTGCGCTTTGACACCATACCATGTAAATTTAACACATTGCATAGATGAGGTCTTTTGATCAACTCAAAATAACTCTCTTCATGCAAATGTAAAACCAGAAAGGGCGAGTGGATTTGTTCTGCGTCGTGTATTACTATTCAAGTTGCCATTTGACAGAAAGTGAGTTGCCAATGAATTGTCATTGCCTATGTTTGCAGGAATATTTGCACCAGCTAGGCATTGCAGATTGTGCAGGTTTTATCTTCCTTGACATTATCAAAGCCAGGAAAAGAATATGCAGTCAACTTGCTGTAGTTGGTTTACTAATTTCCTCACCAATTACAACGAGAAACACGTGCATCCCCGTGCGATTAGCTGGAGGAGTGCTAACCTGAGTACACCCTTCTCTGAGATGGGTTTTGATCCTGTGGCTTCACAAAGCTAGCATACCAAATTACCAATATCTTTTGTAGTATTTTTTTTCGTTATTTGATCAAGAACTATATAAAACATAATGCTCATAAAAACATGTTTAACTCAAACCTTAACACAGTAGACTAGATCCATTTAACTCAGCATAACAAATGCCCATTCTTAATTATTTTGAAGAAATATTTCAATTTGTATGACACTTTCATGATTCATTAAGAAAGGATCTACTGAAAACTAAAAAGAATATAAATAATAAATAATTCACCTTTAACGAGGATTAACACAGAAGTACGATTAATGTTGTCAGAAATTTTGATTCAAGGCTTTTATTACCATTTTAAAGATTTAACCCTTTCAAATTATTCATTCAGCCCATTTTATATATCGCTAATTTTTAACACACAAGACTGATCCAAATGTCAATGTCATCGAAGTCCACCAGACAGGCATCCGCTAGATAAGATGCTTTCTTGCTTTTGTTTTCTTTTCTTTCTCTCTTTTTACAAATGTTAGATGAGATTTATGTAAATTAGAAGCCGACATGGGATAAGAAAACAGCTTGCAAGTTATGCTTTTTCCTTTTTTGAGGCTAGATGGATTGACCAGGGAAACCTTTCTGTTTTGCAAGAGGGCACCACTGAACTGCAAGCCATAACATAATTCTATCTTTTTTTCTCTTTTTTTCCTGTATTAGTAGTCACATCATATACATAAACGCTTCTGGTTACAAGGTTGATTGGCAGAAACATTATACAGGAAATGAGGGATAGTTCACAAGTTACTCTAATCTAAGCTTACAACAGCACCTAGGGCTAGGCGTCACTCACTACTTTCCTGGTTGCTCTGTGTTTTGAATCAAGAGATGGCAGATTATTAAACAAAAATTCACCATCATGCTTCCAAAATTAGACAGAATAGAGAATAGTAACTCATACCACAGCAAGTCTTATATTGATTCACCAATGATGACCTGCCGCCGTTTTTGAAGCTCATTAAGCATGGCTAGTGCTGCAGAGTCATATGAAGTCTTCTTATCAGCCCTGGCCTCTCCCTCGCATTCAACAACGCCAAAAGACGGCATGTTCAAGATGATTTTTGATACGTAACTGTTAAATCCTTTTCTTTTTTTGGGGGGGCCTTCACCGAATTCAATTGCAGTTCGGTGGAAAGAAGTTGATTAGAAGAAAGAGAGAAAAATATGGAGAAAAAATGAAGCATGGAAAACAAAATACCCTGTTCAATTAATAACGGTGAAAGGAAACATTTGATCTTTGCATATAAATGAAAGTTTGGAGGGGAAAAAAGGCAGGAGAGAGAGCTAGTTGAATTAGCAAACCTGGCTTTCTTACAAAGATCAAATCCACGTTTGCTACAAATGTAGGCATTGGCCACTGAACTTTCTTACAAAGATCGTAAAGAGCAGTACGAGGTCCTGCTTTCTTCATGGTAAGTGACTCAATAACTGCAAAAAGGTGAGTTCTGTGAGATATTCTACCATTTTTTCTTGATTGTTTATTTTAGAATTTATTTTGATTTGCATGTTTATCGTATATAAAGATGGCAGGGAATATTTGGATGTTAGATTAAATATCAATTTTACCACATAGAATATAAGTTATTGTTAAAAAAATTAAAAGATCAAGAACCAAAATGAACATAAATAAAAACAAAGCTCTTTTCCAACTACATTTTTCAGAGATGTGGAGAACTTCATATTGGCCCTTTAATTTTTAATTTTTGCAGATTTAGTTCCTATTCTTTTATAATTTTTACATTTTAGTTCTAAACTTTATTTTTTTCATGTTTCAATATATATAAATGCTCAAAGAGTAGAGGGACTCACTAAAAAAGAAAAGTAAGTAAGAAAGAGTTCGATCGATCATATTATAACTATAAAAAATACTGATCTTTGTATGAATAGATACATCTTAAAGAAAAGAGTTCAATGAAGATGATTTTTCTCTTTAAACCTGCAAAAAAAAAAGATCAAAACTAGTTAAGTTTTTATGGATTCAATTTGATTTTTTTAAAAAGGTGATACCATTTTGTTTCAGGGTAAAAAAATGGATTTGTAAAGGTTTTAGGGTATTTTGAGGTATTTTTAAATGAAAATAGATTGAAATTTTAATTTTTAGAGTTAAAAAACTTGGACCTTAATCACCTCTAATGATTAAAAAAACCCAAATAACAAGTCATTTGGCCAAAAAAAAATTGGACTAGAAAATACAAAGATTCTATTTCATGTTAGCCAAAACAAATATCATTTATTTGTGTGCATTGCGATAGTCAATCAACAATTGGAAGATCAGAAAGTGATATGTATAATGGTAAGTCTAAACATGTATATCATAAACATAATACCATTAAACACTTGTTCTCGAATAGAATTATTTATATTGGCTATATAAAATCAAAGGAAAGTATTACAGATCCACTAACTAAAGGTTTGTTGAGAGATCTTGTAAATGATTCATCAAGGAGAATGAGCTTAAAGCTTTTAAAAGATGAAAGAGTGAATGATAGTAACCATACCTAGTTGATTGAATATCCCAACTAAATTATGAAAACTAAGTCATATAACATTTTTAGTAGCGCTAGAAAACTAAGTCATCATTATACAATTACAACGTGATAACAGGTGAGCTGAGCTCTTAATAATTTTTATATTTTGGTACACCAGATAGAATATAGCATAATATTTTTAATGAAAGATAACTTATATGAGTGAGAAATATAGATGTTTCTTTAAGAATTTCAATAGAGGCTAAATTCTTTAAAACATTCGTGAATCCAAGAGTTGTTCAAGGTAAAAAAGACCACAATAGTAAGAACCAAATGAAATCTCTAGATAGAAAACTATACGAGTATTGTTATCTTGGTTTACATAAAAATTTGAATAGTTCAAGACATCGAGTTCACTATTTATCCAAGTAAATCTGATAGCATTTCACTAAGAAAAGTTCAAAGTTAAAAGCTACATATTCTGATATATTAATATACCAAATTAGTATCTCATAAAAAATCTTTGAGTCATTTTTAAACCAATGAGATAATTTCAATTCATGTGAGGGATTGTTGGAAATTTATTTAATTAACATGATTTAAACAAATTATGAGTGAATGAGAAATTAATCTCAAAGAACCCATGGTTTTCCTAAACTTGATTATTGGTTTATGGTAGCTAATCAAAGATTGATAATGATGAAAACTAATTAACATGAAAAAATTTTAGTTCTTTAAAATGCTTTAAAAAGTAAGTACTCTTATCTGTTTTAATTTAAACATTGTTATTTTTATTATTTATATGCATGCTAGGAATTTGATCTTATATACATTGCAAGTTTGAATATATGCTTAATATGCATGCGAATATTTTTTTTATTATATTTTATGTTGAAAGCATATTTGTCTTGAATTTTATTTTCTATATTTATGGATTTAAAATTGTATACACTCTAGGCTTTTGTTATAATAAACTAAACAATATTTTATATTATGTATGCTTTTGTTATAATAAACTAAACATCATTACTCACTAGTCTAATATAATTCAACATATTTTGACACCAATATATGGTTAGCTTGGTGGGTTAAAGGTAAAGCTAAAGTTAAAGACAAGACACCTATAAAAAAGTCCATCAATTCATATGACCACATTATAATAACCAAGGTTGCATGTCTTCTCTCTCGCATTGATTACATTGTTAGAAAATAATATAAATCATATCTTGAAACATCACCTAAGAGCTTAAATTTTTAGGTTAAAATGATTTTTTTATATAATAATAAAGTCTTGATGATCAAACAATCAAGAGATTTCAATTGAAAGAATGAGTTATATAATAATATAAATCATATCTTAAAGCCTCGTATAATATCTTAATATTTTAAATTGAGAAGATTCTTTGAAATTCACTATATAACATCAAATATGTAACACTAACTTGTCATTTCAAACTCAAAATATAATCTTGTATACATTTGGCAACTCCATATTGTATACAATATGACAATGACTCATCAAACCAACAAGAGAGAAGCTATTCGGCTTCAATATATGAATAAAAAATCATCCACTGGATATCAGGTAAGATAGACTTGTAATTTTTAAAATTTAGGAGCCATCATATTTTAGAGGCAAACAGTAAATGAATTAATTAAAAAAAATCAAAGATATTGAGAAATTAAATCATTTCATAATTATTTTTTTTTCTATTTTTGTGCTTGTACTGATTCTTTTCCATTTAAATACATATTTTTATAAACTTCGATCAATCCAAGTATTTCCGTAGGCTTCTCTTATAAACTAGTTGAGATGGCAATATGGGAAGTCATCCTATAACGTAGTTCGGTCTTTGAGCATAGGATTCTCTCTCATGTCTGATTTGTATTGGAATTGGCTGCTACAATTCTTTCAAACGAATGTGAGAGGATTATGTTAGCTTCTGAAAATCATTCATGGTGAATATAGACGCAGGAAATATTCGGAAGGTCACTCCTGGATTGCTACTAATGCTTTGTGTTCACTTAAGATTGCGCACGGCGACTTTCCGACAGCCCACTTCGCCTTCCAGCATTAAAGAGCTTTCAGGCAGCATGCTCCGGTTCAATTTGTCTCTGGGTTCTAACCTGTGAATATAACGGGTGCGCGTGTTCATCCACATGAACACTCCCATACGAAACCTCCACCAAAATAGGCTCTAGTGCGTGGACAGCTGGCTAATGCGGTGACTCCATCACCAGCGGACCAGACAGTATCAAAAAGGTCACCACAACTTCACCCATGTTACACGACAACCAGCACTCATCTATAGGAGATGATATTTCAAGATTTCATAGCCATCGGGGACACCTTAGTCATGCTTGATGAATTCTACTATCATGTAATTCAATTCTATCAGTTACATCTGAGAATAAAAAAGAAAAGATAAAGGAATGTTACAAGAAAAAAATTTATGGTACAAAATTAACAAGCTGCAAAAGTTTCGGCTTTTGTAGGTTCCCTGATCACTACCAAAATGTAATCCTGCTGTCAACCTGTTAACACCTTAATGGTACATTTCTGCTCCCTTTTTCACCTTTCCCTAACCTCACCTTTTTTTTTTCCTCCTTTTTTTCTTTCATATTTTCTTTTTTCAGGCTTTCAACTACTTTCTCTTCGATATCTTCCATGTACAGATACAAGAACGATTTGATGACTATGACTTGGATTTTGCATCGTGTCAAAAAACTCCTGTGCCTTGTGCTGTTGTGACACTGGTTCAATATATCACTACTCGAAGCAGCCCTGGATGTGGTTCTGTGTAGTCAAGGCCCTCTTCTTCAAGCAGGTATCGCTGTACAGCGACGGGAAGTCTTGCAGGAGTGCGTGAACCTCTGGTGTGATGACCTGTTCCAACACATATATAGACCTGCAAACGCTGATCTGCTGCCCGGGCTGTGCTCCTCAGAACACTCAATTCGTGCTTTAGCACATGAATGGCTTCGGTAACATGCAGACCATGAAGGTCTATCATTTGTTCATGTCCTCTTCCAGTTCCCTGCATCTCTAGACTGACTGGATTCCTGGAAAAAAGTTCAGGCGGAGAGTAAGAACAAACCCAACTATTAGCTTACAAAAGTTAAAACCTCCTTGGGTCTAGGGAATTGATGAACAGAATGTCCACTTATGGCTCTGCACAGCAGGCATTGTTGACACTTCTTGAGAAACAGGCCCGCACAACAAAGAATGTAATCAGTAGAAGAAATTGAATGCCAGGGCAAAATGATTTAACCAGACCTGACACAATCTCATTTGCTTCAAGGAAAAAAGGAAGAAAAATAAAATGGATAAAAGCAATAGTCAAACACAAAACATCAGCATGTCACAGCTAATGCTAAAACAGATGGTTTGAAGAGGGAGAGAGGGGTGAGAGGGAAAACCTATCACCTATTAATCCAAACACATCAACTTGTCATGGCTGAAACAAACTGTGAGCAAAAAGAATTGACAAACCTCTGGTGATAAATAGATTCTTGAGCTTTTCCATGAGCTTCCTTCATATGCATATTGTGCAGTTGTCCTTTGACACTCAATTCCTTTGCCAGAGCCTTATTCCCAATGAGGTATGCTTGACGTGCCTGTTGTGAGATATAAAAACCATTACACCTAATGATTGATTATTTTGATTGTGCTGACGTGTGACAAAAAAATCAAATCGTGAATAAAGATTGGAGCAGACTCACAAATTATTTGGCTCAGCGGTCAGCAAGCATCAAATTTGCTGCATGATAATCTAGTACAATGTCCACTGCAGTGGCACACTAGCATCACGTTTGTAAAAGCAAACCTATCAGTAACACATGCTCACCCAGCATGTTCCAGGCTGATAGTGTGCCTGCTTGCTCATGCAACTCAGCTTGTTCTAGATTCTAGGTGAGCATGTACAGCTGTAGTTTGTTCTAGATTATGTTTAACTTGCACCTTAGGATCAGCCAGTAGATTTACTGGTCAACTCAGACTTTAGTAGTCTAATTTCAATCCTATTTAGGAAAAGGACACGCTAGATATGGGGTTCATCTAGGTGGCTTATATAAATTTTAATTCCTGATTTCTGCACTATAAAGGGCCTTCATCAGTTACTGTATTCGGATAACATATACCTCCTTATGATGACTCATGCATCTTTATCGAGCCAATTTTAAGGTTGTTTTGATCACAGAACACCTTGAGGGTCAAAATAAGAAAGGTTTAAACAGTAGGACAGCAAAAAAAGGATATACCTGTTCAAAGTATGCATTCCTTAAACGCGCATGATCACGAGCTTCTTCCCGCATCTCAGAATACATGTTTGCTGCCATCTCAACAATGTTAAAGGAAATATATACATGGAAGGTATTTGCCCGCATTTAAAAGGTGCATAAACTCAATTAACTTTGTTGACCGAGGAATATTACCCACTGCTTCTCCAGTTTCAAGCCAGACAGGAGCTTGTCGACCTGACCCGCGACTTTGCAGCCTGTCTGCATAAATGCCTCTCCCATGACCACCACCATATGCACTAGGCAAAACATGGGAACTTCTGCTTGAGCCAACTGTGGAATCAGCAGAACCATTTCTGTCATGCTTCCACATACTAGAATCTTGAGATGCCAATTTCCTGACAGCTGATGCAAAATCCACTGCACCTCTAGATGAAAAGGAACCGCCAGGTTTAAATAAAAGCATGTTGTCTTTGTTAGAAGATCGATAAGGAACACTAGCTTGCTGAAGATCATCCCCAGTATATTTTGAAGAACCATTCTGATTATCTAGCACTGTAAGCGCAGGAAAGTCCAGTGCACTGAGATTGGGAGCTGACAAAGTCTTCGAGTTCGTATTCTGATTGAAACTGCCATCAACTTGAAGCTACAAATTTAAGACAATAAGTAACATAAATGCTCTGTATACAAAGCACAGTAGACTGCATACAGAGAAAAATGTATCTATGATAAGCAGAATCATTCACAGATGGGATGACAGATTTTAGCCACTTCAGGAAATATAAGAAAATATGTTATTCTTGACATCAAGCACTGGTGCTTCCACCAAATCACATTTACACAACTATTGCAACAGATATTACTAAAGGGCAGAACATCAACAGGAGGAAAGAACCAAAACAATATGACTAACCCCCTGTTACCAGGAACAGTGTCTTAAGAACTTGAGGTTACACATAAGACCACAGTCGGACTGAGTCATCAAAATCTTCGGGAGCAAGCTCTTCCCTGCCAAAATAAGGCATGAGAAGTATTGCTAGTCACAGTTAGCATCCAACCAAATAGCAGAGGCCCTGCATCTCTACAAAATTATAGGATGTGTAGCAAAAGGGCTGTCTCCACTGTATTAATTCCAATACAAAGTTGTGGGAAACCCAGACAAATTGGATTCAGAATTCCAGAAGACTTAAGAGAAATACAAAAACAAGTAAAAAATATTTTGCGTTTAGCAAAGCGCAGGCACACTTTTTGACAATGCAATTAACATAATACATCTTTTTAAAAGCATCTGCAAAATGAGATACAGACAAAATAAACGTGATTGGAGGCAAGAAACAAAGGAGTTACCTCTAACTGAGTGAGCATCTCAACAGTGAGATTTAAGTCACAACCATTTGCAAAATAAACTTCTGCAAGGCTTTCAGTTGCAAACCCAGGGAATTGTGAAGCCAAAAACCCCAAAGGGTTTATTTCAGTATCATCCAATACTGCATGCTCACCCAATATTTCACTACTGAACCCATGTCTAGAATTTCCATTGTAGGGATGTACCTCCCTACCATTGCCAAGAAGGTGATCACCGTTTGCAATTTGCTTGTCCCACGGCTTAGTTGGCAAATTCAGAAAACTTGCTGAACTAGGATCTTCTCCATAAGAAGCAGACGGATATCTCATCTTTTCACCAAAGCTGCTACCATTCATATGACGTGGAGACGGTTCCTGCTGCTCAGTCAATACATATCCACTTCTGGAGGAGGCATGGAACCTAGGCACTTCACTGTCATGTAGAGACAAGCCTGCTAAAGAGAGCCCTCCTAGTCCCTGAGACTCATCGTCACTCATAACCTTAAAATCAGGGGTGATATCATCTGGCAGCTGGTGGCGCCAGAATTGATGGGCCTCATCATCAGAAGCATTAGAAACAGATGATTCTGATCGATCAAGCACTGCTTTTCCTACGGTTCCAGAAGTAGTGAATTTTGTTGCAGCATCTGCAGTGTTTGATGTACTTCCAGATGGCGAAGAAGATGATCTGAGGGAAAAGGGAACAAACTCTGCTGCATTTGGGTTCAAAGTTGTTGCTTTGCTTGGAATATTAAGCTTTGTATCGTTGGTTAAAGAACCTTTCTTGGATAAGCTCATTTCTTTACTAAAGTGGAAAGAAAAAGAAACTCTAAATGCATAAAAAGAGACTGACACAAAGAACACCCCTGACTTGCAGTAGGCTTTATCCAAAACCTGCAAACATTTTCATTTACTCATCAGTCAAACATGGAAATAGAACTACATAATCCATGACAGCCCCACAATCATAAAATCCAGTCCTGGCCGGAATGACCTCAACAACCCTTATCTAAAAAGACACTGATATTTGCAACTGGCTTATCTAAATTGAAATCATCCTAAAAGAAACAACTTTGGCATACCCATTTCCAAACTCAGCTTTTAAAACACGCTAAATACAGTATACATGGAACCGGAACTTCACCGCTATATCAAATCATTTTCTCCCCAAAACCTGGTTGAACAAAACCAGGTGAAGGTTAATTGAATACCGTGAACTATGACCGTCAGCACAGAATGCATAACATGCCAATAAAAAAGAAATCTTTTAAGTGAAACATCGAATCAATTGCATTAAATAGGACCCAATTGCACAAAACAACGCTTCAAACCCCACAATTGACTAATTAGTAAGCTATAGCTAAAAATAAGACAAATTACATCCATTTGAATCAAAAGTTAAAACCCAAAAAAAAACCCACATGGAATAATTAAACACGGAGCTCATTAAATCAAAAACCTTGCAAAAAGATTTCACAAAATTAAATAAAAGCAACCGTTACAAAAGAATTTTTTTAAAAAAAAAAAACACAAATCAAGCACCAGACTCTTACATTTTCCACACAGTCAATCCTTAAAGATCTCAAAAACACAATATTGAACTAACCAAAAAACAACCTCGAAAAAAAACACAAAATTGACAAGAAACAACGAAAGATCTATAAAAGTCAAAGACAGAACAGAAACAAAGAAAAACCTATACCTTTGCGAACCAAATCAAATGGATCCATAGCAAAACAGAGGATAAGATCCGATGATGATGATGATGATGATAGGAGAATTAATTACAACTAGTCAAAGAATTTGGCCCGTCATGGGCTTCGAGCTTTGAGGTTTTTCTTCTTTATTTTTATTTTCTCTCCCCTTGTTCTATCCTTCTCCTAGTAAGTATATATGCAAAGGATTATCTTTCAGCTTCTCTCTCTGTCTCTCAATTACTTTTATTTTCTCTCTATATTATTATTATTATTATATTATTATTTATTATGAGATGGGATGGCTTTTGGGTATATGCTAACAGTATCAAAGAAAGCAGGCACCACAACCACATAAATAATTACAAAAGCCCTTCGTCACTCGATTTGACCTTTCCATCTCTCTTTGGAGCTATTGACTATTGACCCTTTGATTATTAGTGCTGATTTTTTTTCTTTTTTATATAATTTAATCATTGGCTGGGATTGGGGAAAGTTAGGCCACTTAACCCTTTTTCGTCAAGCTACTCATCCTACCTTCTTTTTTCTCTACTTGATGGCAATATAATTAAAGGGGTTAATTAATATTTGAAGTTTCAAAATGTTATCTATTATTTAATTTCATATAACTTCTTCTTTTTTTCAAAAAATAATACACTGAGAGTGTTTTATTGAAAGCTTTTAGTTTTTTTTTTTTGTTAATAATGAATCCTTCTTTTATAGTGTAATAGAAAATATATATCGAAATTATGTAGCAATTCTTGGTATATAATTCTGTGAATTTAAATTAGAAAATTTATATTGCTCCCCTCCATTAATTTTGAGAGAAGCAAGAAGAAAAGGTTAATCACTTTTAGGTTATATTTGTGTTTACATTTTAAAAATATTTATTTTTTATTATTAATTTAAAATAATATATTTTTTATGTTTTTAAATAATTTTGATGCATTAATATTAAAAATAATTTTTAAAAAATAAAAAAATATTATCTCAATATATTTCTAAGTAAAAAATACTTTAAAAAGTAATCGTAACTAAATTTTCAAACAAGCTTTTTATTTTTTTTTCAAATATTCCTTTTCCAAATAAGAAATGGCAGCATTTTACTCCATATTTTTTCCCTTCTAATATTTATGTTGTCTCCTCTTCTTCTCCTTGAAAAATACTTAGAGTTAAGAAATAAAATTCAACCCCTTAAACTCATAAGAAAATAAATCAAACCCATAGTTGCTCTTACCACATGTGAGAATAAATAATAAAAAGAATATTATTAGTACTTAGTTGAAGAAAGGGACACTAAGAAAAAAAACTTTCTTCCTCTTGTATTTTATCCCTTTTAAAAAATAACATGATCAATTCTTTTAAAAAATAAAATTAATGAAATTTATCCCAAGGAAACCTATCTAATAAATATATAAAATCGGATTAAAAAATGCTCTAAATAAAACTATAAAAGAACAAATATTTATAAAATAGAAAGTGCACCAAAGAATGTATCTGGTTCTAAACAATGGTTAATCAAAAATACCTAAAACTAAAGGGAGGGTCGTACTACAAAATATAATCATTTAATGAGGCGTTAATCTCCTTACAAAAAACAATCTACAGCTATAGGTTTACTATTAAACCCATGCTATAAGTTTTTAATATCCAGATTACCCTTTTGAAGCTCAATAATTTAAAAACAAATAAAAGAACGAACTGGAGATTTTTCTAGATGAGCAAATCAGAGCCATCGAGATTCCTACACGTGTGGTGTATTATTTATTTGTTGGAAAATATTTTTTTATTTTAATGAACTTTAGAAAAATAAATTTTAAAAAAATAAATTATTTCCTGATGTTTGGCAATGTAATGAAAAATAAGTTGAATTTTTTTTTCAATATTTCGTTATGTTATGGAAAATAAACTGAAAAATAATTGATGTTTTATTTTTAAAAAATTTATTAAAATAATGATTAACAAATTTTACAAATTAAAAAGTTAAATCAGAATGAAATTGAAAAAAAATTAATTTTATAAATTATCTCAAATAAAATAAATAATAATCAAAATAATAGAGATCAAATCTAAAAAATAAAAAATAAATAAAAGATGAAGAAATTAAAATAATAATAATTAATATTTCATAAATTATTTCAAATAAAAATAAGTAACAATCAAAAGAATGAGGACCAAATTTGATTGATAAAAAAATACAATTAAAAAATAATAAAGTAAAAGCAAATAACAATTATAAAAATAAGAACCAAAGTTAATATAAAAAATAAATTATAAGGTATGAAATTGAAAAACAAATATTTAAAACAAAATATATATAGCAATCAAAAGTTTGAAGATCAGATTTGATATAATCAACAAATAATATAACATTTCTAATTTTTTCACAACTTTCAAAAAGTGTTTTCCATCCAAAATAAAAGGGAAATATTTTCCTAAAAACCAAGCCAAATTTTTCTTTGACTGGAAAGTATTTTTCGTTGACCAACTTTTCTAATGACAAACAAACACAAGAAAGTTTGGAAAGTGATTTCCCGAAAACCACTTTTTGGAAAACAAACACACCCTTAAAGTGTGTTTTTTAGGTAGTTTTTGTGGTTATGATTTTAAAAAATAAATTTAAAAAAGATGTGGTTAGTTGAATTGAGATACGTGTTTAGTAAAAATTGTGGTTGAGGTTTAGGTGCGGCAAACAATATGGTTGTAGTTGCTTTTTAGAAGTGTTTTTTACTTGAAAATACATCAAGATAATTTTTTTATTTTAAAAAATTATTTTTGATATCAGCGCTTCAAAATAATGTGAAAATACAAAAAAATAATATTTGAAGTAAAGAAAAAAATAAAAAAATTTCAAATTTTGAAAAAATTAATTTTGAAATGCAAAAACAAACAAAGTTTCACGAAACTCAGTTAAAAAAATATGTAAAAACTGCTTCACAAAAATTACGTTTTAAACTTAATGTTTTGGTGGGCCCCACAATATAAAAAGCAATTTAGCGTATTAACACCCACCTAACTGTGATTTTTATACCACAAACATAAAGTTATAACTAAACAAACAGACCAAATATCAAGCCAATAGCCAAAAAATATATATATAAAAACAATGCACACAAACAAACAATATACAATAAAAGACACAGATTCAGATTTAAATACCCAATATCTTTTGTCAAAATTGCTACAATAATAAAAATATACTAGTAGAAAACATTATATGCAATTCAAATTTGTGCGAATGGATAGGGTTCCAGCTAGAGATGGAATTAGGAATTTTAGTTTGGGAGGGCCAAATCATAGAAATCAATTTAAGGGGGACCAAATTTAATTATTTTTTCCATTCCAAAAGCTAAAAATCTAATTTATCAAAGAAAAAAAACTGGAAAAAAAATTCCCTTGCAGAGACTCTTGCCTCT
Organism: Populus alba x Populus glandulosa; assembly: GCA_033617975.1. Classification (NCBI taxonomy): domain Eukaryota; kingdom Viridiplantae; phylum Streptophyta; class Magnoliopsida; order Malpighiales; family Salicaceae; genus Populus; species Populus alba x Populus glandulosa. The sequence continues at coordinate 22,144,223 of CM066148.1, forward strand.
GCCTACCCCCTCTAATTTCATCCCTGCTTCCAGCAAAAGAAAAAATCTTGTGGCCATCAAAAATCAACAATAATAACTCCTTGAGATTTGTAAGGTTAGGAAACGTATCTAGTGCCATTTTAGCATGAACAAAAAAAATCTTTATTGAAAAATTGCAAAAATCAACAATAATAACCCTAAAAAAAATTGTTGGGTTTGAGGTTTTGATGCAATAATAAAGTAAAAAACTATACCATTATTATTATATCAGACGTCCGTTTGTTGAGGTAAGAGCACCAAGCGTTCCGTTACGTGGCGAATAATAACGTCTCATAAAAGAAGAAGAAGAAGAAGAAGAGAGAAATCCAAGTCTTTTTCGAGAAGGACATAATTTTAAATATTTAATTTTAATACGACGAAAAAATAATCATATAGAGGCCAAACTCCACATAACAACAAAAGAAATGTAGAGCCGTCAGCTGACTAATAAGGCTCAAAAGTCAGGCCACTTTATAAAATTATTCTTTTTTTAATTTTGTGGTAACTTAGCTTAAAGTTCAAAAGAAATTAACTTGGAGGGGAAATAAATTTTTTGGTTAAGATTCCACTCTATTATCCTCATGCTCCTTTTTTTTCTTTGATGAAAGTACTTTTTTAGCCTTTTTAATAAAAACTTATAGTTACAATAAATATTCGCAAGAACCCGATAGTTTGTATTAAAAAGAATAAAAATGTATTTATTTAAGCAAAGATCACCTCTCTTATTGATATTTTTTTATCTAGAGAATAGTTTTTAAAATCAAAACTAACCATGATCCACAAAGCAAGCTTCAATAAAAAACAACAAACCTTTATAATTTTCACGAAATCATATGATAAATTAAAAGAATAATTAATGTAAAAAAATCATATAAAAATTATTGATAAAAATAATAAAATAAATATTTTATTTTCATTGAATATTCATATATATATATATATATTTAAAAAAAAAACAATTCCTGCATGTCATGTTTATATATAATTATTCACGTAGCAATTGTTAATATTCACATAAAAATTTCAAATCTTCTTTGAAAAGGATAGCATAATAGAATGATTTTCATATATCATTTTAATAATTCTATTTAAAAAAAAAATTATAAAGCAAACAAATATAAAAAATTAAAAATTAAACAAATAAAAAAAATATGTCTGGGCTAAAATCAAAGCCTAGTAATGCCTAGTTTTTATATATATATTAAAAAAAGTTAGGTGTTAAAGGCTATACACACTTGTTTTTTTTTTTTTTGAATAAAGTGATTTTCATATATTAAAAAAGTCTCTCTCAATACTTAATGACTGAAACACGATTAAAATAAAAGTTATAGGCTAGAAAGAAAAACACCTAAAACTAGAGGGGCCAAAATAAAAAAAATAAAAAACTATAAGGGCTAAACTATACATTTCCATGTCTACAAAATGCGCAATCAATTCACGATGCTTTGTGTGTGGGTGCATGATGCTTTTGCTATAAAGAAACATTGGTATGATTTTGATAATTTATTGAAAAGAAATTACTCTAAGCATCCTATAATTTGGTTATTTTTTCACTTTGCAATCAAGTTTTTAAATATTACACTAAATAACATAGGTTAAAGCAACTTTTAAAAATTAAAATATAAATTTTTCTCATTTGACACAATTATCGTTTATTTTTATGATTTAAATCAATATCAACAACACTTTTTTCTCTTTACCACTTAAATCTAACAACTCCTTTCTCTCTCTCTCTCTATCAACTAAGGACTAGAAAATAACAAAAAATAAACTTTCATATCAAATTTAAATTGGAAAAATATTGAGGTACTAAAATTATATAATTTACGTGATTTTTAAAGTTCAAGAATCGAAGTGCATCTTTTGCAAAACTTATGGCACGCAACTCATGTTGAACATCTTTTTTCATTTCAGCCCCTCTTCTTTCAATCTCATTCTTTCATAAAAAATAAAAATTAATTGATCTTCAATTATAGCTAAATTACCAGGAAAAAATTAAAGACCAACTAAAATTTTTTGCACAACTCATTCATAATAATATGTGAGATGATGAATAGCAGAACCTTGGTGAAAAATTCAAACCTTTTAGAGTTATACTTAATACTAAATAAACTAACTCAACCATAAAAAATATACGTTTATTGTTCCCTTGAACACATAAAAGGCATGCCACATAAGGATACAATCATCGTGCATGATCTTTTCTTTGTATCTACAATAATCATATCCTATTTTGATTAGTTACTGGAAATCACTGGCAAAACTAAACGAATCTCAAGACTGTCCAGGACCAGGAAATTGTTTGAAATATAAAAAATAAAATAAAAAACCCTAGGCTAGGAAATAATTGAAAAAAAAATAATTAAAAGTCCTATTTTGACTAGGATTAAGTAGTTATTTGACGTGAGATATATTTTTTATAACTAAACAACATTTTCTATGTGTTTTTTTAAGTAATAAAAATCTCAATCTCAAATAAAAAAAAATTCATGTATGCATTTAATCAAATAAATTAATTACTATCTATGCAACCACACAAACTTATGAAGTCTGGTTCCTAACCAACCAAAGTCAACGTGTCAAACTCGTGACTCGAGTTATAGAATCAATTGGAATAACAATTTTTGTAAAATGATTTTTTTATCTAAAATAAACAACTATAAAATTAAGAACCAACCAAACATTAGGATAATTAGAAGAAAAAAAATCAAATTGAAACAAATTACATTGCCCAATTAATAATCAACAAAGTATTAAATGATGAAACAAGAAAAAAAAACTAAGTGAGAAAAACCAAAACATATAGAATTAGAAGGGGGGTAAAAAAAAGGAAAAAGGCCTAGACACTCGGGTCTGGTTGACCAAAAGCATATAGGCCTGGAAAAAAGCCCATGCGAGGTTTAGAGTAGCCCATGCACCTAGGTCTTATTATTATTTTTTGAATGCGAGGTTTAGAGTAGCCCATGCGCCTAGGTCTTATTATTATTTTTTGAAAAAAATTTCTATGAGCGGATTACACATTCCTATCATTCGTCCTTTAATCTTTTGAAAACAAAAAAAGCAAGTGAGTCGTCGCTTGCCTTGCCTAAATTCCAATGATTTTTGTTAATTGAAAAGTTGGGCTGTGATGTTTCAGACTAAAAAACTCGTTTTCAACCATAGTTTGATCCTTAAAAACAAAAAACAAAATACCCTAAAAACATTGTAAAACATATTCATGGCATAAAACAAGCTGAAAAATCCACAATCAACTAGAACCAAAGTTGTTTTTAGGCTCAGATTTATTGTATAAGAAAAGTTCAAGAAAAAAAAACATCTAGGATAGATTATTTTCATCAAAAGAAATCAATTGACACCAAAATCATCATTTTTTATGGTTGAAATTTGAGTAAACGAAGATTTTCTCTTTTTATCATCAAAATTCAACTATTTTCTCTCTCATCTCTCAAACGAGGAACCAAAAATAAAAAAAAATAAAGTTTGGGATTAAAATTGATTTTTTTCTTACATTTTGATAATTGAAAGAACCAAGTATTTATAATTGGGAAAGTTCAAGGATTACAATGAATATTTCGTCGAAACTTTGTTAAAGCCACCCATTCCCTCTGTTTTTTTTTTATTATTATTATTTTGATCCATTGTCTTTTAATCTTCTTTTCATAACAAATTAACTTAAATTGACATCCAATTTGTCTATTTAAAGGTGAAATTTTAAAAAATTGGAACAAAAAATTGTTGTGGAAGTCCACAATGAATTATGAAAGGGTCTATAGTGTGTGGAGGAACATTATTTCTCCTGTGCCTCTTAGAATTCTGCACTATCTATTTAACTTGTGCTTTATAGTAAGCTAAATATTTTTTCCCAATAAAAAAATTTAACATGCAAGCTTTTTTTACATGTTGTTTTTACATAAAATTTATCAAATGTAAATTGAAAAGTTTATGCATTCATTTAGTTAAATAAATTGAGAACCGTACATGTTAATAATTAAAAAAAATCATTAACAATAATTAAATACGTGTATGAAAAAGTCGAGAGGCCATTTACCAGATTGTGTTCAATAACTTTTTTTACGAAAATCAATTTTTATTTAATCAAATAATAGTAAAAAATAGATGCAAATATAAAATTTATCGAATAAAATCAATATTTTTATCTTTTATCTTTTCACTTATTAGAAATATTATCCAAAAATAAGTATTTTTTTATTTTTAAAAACAAATCTCAATTATGTAAAACATAAAAAAATTATAAATGAATGAGAATAATCTCTTGAAAAATTAAGTACATAAAAAATAATTAAAAAAACAATCATTATTTTAAAAAGACTAAATAAAAAAATCAAAGAAAAGAGATATTAATTTTTTTAAAAAAATAAAAAAAAATAAAAAAATATTGAAAACATGTTCTTCTTCTTTTTTTTCAAAAAAGGATAAAGTTACAAAAAACAAAAATACAAGGAAAGAGGTCAAGTTAGCACTGGTCTCATTTAGAAAAGGCCATGCGCAAGCTCTAATTTTTAAAATGAATTTGTATTTCATTATTTTTTGAAAAATAAATTCTAAAGGACATGTTGTCTGTTTTTTCTAGATTGTGACCATTATGGTGGCTAGAAAAACATGATTTATGTTTTTTTTATCCAAAAATCACTTGATCAACTCTTTTTTTTTTTTAATTCAAAATACCTAGAAAAGAATCTAAACACCTTTTTAAACTGATAAATGGTATTAAAAAACCAAAACAATCCATACAAAAACTTGAAATCAAACCGAAATAAGAAATTTTCCCAATCCTAGATTTGAGTTTTTAGACAATTTCAAGGTAAGAAAATCTAACTGAATTCTCCTTACCAAATAAAACCTGTTGACACTAAAATTGACTATTTTAATGATTGAAAATGGTTTTGACACTAAAATTAACTATTTTAGTGGTTGGAAATAGTGTCAATAACGATTTTCTCTCTACCGTTGGAATATGGTATTCTCTCTACTTTTTCATACCAAGAACTAAAAACTAATAAAAATAAATTCTTGTACCAAAACTATTAAGGGTCCTAATATTTATAATCTGTAAAGCTGGAGAATTAAAATAATTTTTTTATGGGAATTTTGAAACCATCACCAATTCGTGATGTATTTTTTACTTTGATTCTATGTTTTTTTTAAAAAAGTTCCTAGTCAACAAATTCAATTTTTTTTTAATTTAACTAAAAAAAGATGCAATTGTACAAAAATAAAATTTAAAAACTAAAAAAAAAATAACTGATAATTCACAGTAAAATATAAGAGAGTGATACGAATATGTGTGCACAATGTTTAATGCTTCTCTGCATGCAAATTTAAACCAACAACCATAGAATTTAGCAATATCAACTTTAATTAATGTAAAATCCAACCACAGTTTTTTTTTTTTAAAAAGTAAATTATATTTTTATATTTTAAGATTATTTTAATATATTAATATTAAAAACAAAATTTAAAAAATAAAAACATAATTTTTCAATATATTTTAAAAACAACAACTACATGCATCACAAATCTGATCTAAATATCCTTTGCATCTCTTATTTGCATTCAAATCAGGCAATCAACATTGCATGCAAGAATAAGAAAAAAAAAATCAATTTCACCCCTGATTTTTTCTTTGCTTTCTCTTTCCTTCCCTTCCTCCCCATACCTCTCTCTCTTTTCATCCTTGCACTTGCTATTTGCAGTTGAGAGCTTCTTTTGGTCTGGGTTTTGATTTCCGACAGCAATCATCATTGCTATGTCTCCGTGGCAGGGGAGAATGAGAGAGGAGAAAGAAGGGGAGAGAGAGGAGAGAAAAAACAAATTGATTTGTCTCTGTGTGGTTGCCATGAAACCGCATCTTCCAGTTCTAAAAAGGAGATAAATAAAAAAAAGAGGAGATCTTTGGCCCCTGTCTACAGCAAAAAAAAACCTATGGGTTTTAGTTTTTTCTGTGGTAGTAATAATAATAATAATAATAATTTGTATAATTAGGAAATCTTTGGGCCCTGTCTCGCATGTAAGAAGATGCAACCAGCGAATTAAGAGACGATATTGTTTGCTTGTACTAGTGTATCTCTGTCTTTGAATTCAAGATGTCAGCTTTGTTTCAAAACCTAATAATAAAATAGGACTAGAAAATAAATAAATCCCAATACGAGAAGGAGAAGGAAATCCTTGCTTTGGGCGAAAATCAAAAGCTTTGGCTTACACACACACACACATATAAAGTGCAGAGATTTTATCTGCTTCGGTTTCAATAGATCTCTGCGTTAATTTTGCACCTCGACGTACGACTAATTCTTCAGATTTCTTCTTTCTCCTTCGCTTCATTAAGTCAACCATGGAGTCCCAAAACTATAATGTTTATGTCTCTGCGATCTACTCCAGTAATCCTAGAAACAGCAGTGCATCTGTCTCAACTAACTGCTCCATGTTCAGTCTTAAACTTCAAGTCATGACAAGCTATGTATCGGATGTTACTGTCTATATGCCTATGGAACACAATTTACTGGAATCATTCACCAAGTCGAGGTCGCCTGTGCCACAGACGATAAGAGATCATGGTCCACAAAAATCTTTCATCTTTGCATCATGTCACTCTCTGACCAGAGACATTATCTCAGGGCTGATATCTGAAGCCAACATCGGCTTCTCGCTGGATAGGATTCAATGGAAAGGAAATCCAAGAGAAGACTGGACTCGGCTAAAGAACCAGGACGATCTATTTCGGTGCATATTGGATATAATTACTCAATCTTATGACAATGAGTTCACCTTGTTTTTGATGATCGACAGGAAAATAATTCTGCCACGCCATGTATATGAGAGAATGTATTATGCAAGAAGTGTTCTAAGAGAAGCACGTGATGCAGCTAGAATGGTTTCTTTCATGAACCAGCAGCAAGCTAGCTTAGGGAGGCCTTTCTTGCCCAGTATATGGCAGAATACTATTCATCAGCCATTGAGAGATAGGGGTGAAAAGCTTGGATTTAACTCGTACGAGTCATTGATTGATCTTGCCTTCAGACAATATGCAGAACAAGAAGGATGCAAGCTAACTCCGGCCACTAAATCATCGATCCAATCATTAGAGGAGGTGATCTTCGACGGTATTGAGGCCACAATGTTCTGCACAATCTGTTTGGAAAACATGGAAATTGGTTCTCCAGTCACTTGTATGCCATGCTCCCACAGACACAAGTTCCATAATCCTTGCGTTGTTCTTTGGCTTGAGATTAGTCATGTGTGCCCGCTATGTCGCTTCGAGTTGCCAACCGAATAGAAGATTGATTTTTTCCTGATTAAGAGATCTTCATAAAGTTGAGAAATAGTACTTAATAAATATAGGTATTTCTTAATATCAATCGTTTTTTCATGTCACAATCTATTGCCAAGCAGTATGATGCAGCTCTGCTTGTTGTCTCGATCTCTCTTTTCATATTTTTGAGGAATTTATACATGATTTAACTCGGAAATCATAAGTTTTAAGCAAAGGAAAATGCTCCAGAGTACGGAAATTGAGGTGGATACAGACACGATCATCCATCTTGCAGCAGCAATGAGTCATGCATTTAAGTTAAAAAGAACGGAGGAGGATAGCTTCTGAGAATTTATATAAAAACAGTACTGATTAATGATCAGTTAATATATCATCACCAAGAACGCTATTACAGCTTAATGCTATTGGTTTCCTCTAGCAAAGCTTAATATATGGCTGATTATGAAAGAAACGTTCATTGTTTTCTTGTCCAAGCTAGACTGATGGAAGGTACACTGACAAATATGAAAATTTCTTTGCTTAAAAAATGCGCGACTTCAGTTTGAGTTTCAGTGATATTGCAAGAAGGAATTCCTTAGAAAATGCAAAATAATATATGATAATCATAAAAAAATTAACTACACAGATAGAGACAATAAATTTACAGTGTTGCTATTAGGTTACAGCCACCAGAGTTTCATCAATTATTTAGATATGTTTTTGGTAAAAATTATAGTTGAATTTTATATATAACAAAAAATATATATAAAATTTTTAGTTAGTTGTGTTTAAAATTGTAATTGTGGTTGTTTTTTAAAGTATTTTTTACTTGGAAATACATCAAAATAATTTTTTATTTTAAAAAAATTATTTTTGATATCAGCGTATCAAATTAGTCTGAAAACACAAAAAAAAATATATTAATTTGAAGTAAAAAAAATAAAATAAAAATTAAAGTTTTTCAAAAACGCTTTTAAAACGCAAAAATAAACAGCGTTTTATAAAACTCAATTAAAAAACATGTAAAAACTGCTTCATAAAAACTATATTTTAAACTCAATTTTTTAATGGATTTTATAATATAAAATATAATTTTAATATATTACCAAATATCTTATTATCTTTTCAGTACCACAATCACAAAAGTTAAAGGTAAACAATCACAAGAATAAGACATCGTTTGACATTGCGTTTGTAACTGTGTTTCATCAAATTTTGAATTTTTTGTTTTTTGCTAAAATTGAGTGCGGTTTGTACTTTTTGGATCGTTTTGATGTGCTGATGTCAAAAATAATTTTTTAAAAATAAAAAAATATTATTGACATGTATTTCGGCATGAAAAACTATTTGAAAAGCAACCACTACCACACTGACAAACACGCTTTAAGTAGCGCATGCAGTTCTTAGAAAATCTCAAAAGGAGAATAACCTAAAAACTTGCACACAGTTCCATTCAAGCATCTAGATGCATTTCTACTGTTCCATATACCTAACATATTTATATGGTACTAGTTTCTTTGTCTTCGCTACGTAAATTAAATTACAAAAAAAAAATTAAATATAATAAAATATTCAAGTCAAAAAAAATTATTTGATATTGTTATTAAATCTGATCCAGTAGATAAATCTTGAATTCTCCATACCCGACTATTTATCTAGTCCAAATTTAAAATTGATATGTATAAGAGTTGTTTCAACATGACTTGGATGATCTGGCAGTTCCAAAAATAAACTAAACACTAGTAAAAAATGTGGTTTTACTTTAAAAAATTATTAAATATAACCAAGTATATTGTTAATGTTAGGAGATCAAATATCTTGATTTATATCTATCTCTTGATTTTTTCAATTTAGTTTGTGAGATCAAATATCTTAATCTATATCTATCTTTTAATTTTTTATTATGATTCTTTTATGATTAAAAATATATTAAAAAGGCTTATATATTTATTATTTTTTAATAAAAATAAAATTATCTAACTCGTTGCAAAATACATGTTAAATAGCTAATATAAAGCTAATAGTGTGGATTATTTTTGCACTCATTTACATTAGACATTTGCCCATATTTAGATAAATTGAAGTGGACGTGAAAAGCTTATATCCTTGTGAATAAAAATACTCAATTTAATCAGAGACGGGAATAGATAAGATATTTTAATAATTTATATATAAATAATTTAATTATAAAAATTCATTAAAATAATTATCAAAACTTTTATAAAAAAAAAATATGGTTTATGGACTAATTAAGCATTTTTTTAAAATATCAGTAAAATATTTTTCAATTTATGTAATTTGACTTACTTTGTTTGATGCGTGAAACATATTTTATTTTTTAATGGACTATTTATTTAATGTAAAATAATATATACAAAATCATGTGAATTTGCATTTTTGGGTTATCTTTAATGAAAATGGATAACAAGAATTCAAAATTATTTTAAATAAAAAAGATAATTTTCCGTTGGACCTTGTGAGTTAGATTAATTTTTTTTAGGCATAAAAAAACATCAATGTATTGTTAATATGTTTTTTAATATAAAAAAAATCTTAAACTATACGAGGATTGATTCAATATAATATGGTCGACTTAACAAATCTAAAAACAATTTGAACGACCGATAAAAATGTAATTTAACTAAAACGAATCGAGACAACATCGTTTTTAAAAATATTAAAATGATAACATATTAGATTATTTAGATAAATTCGGTTTAACATGCTAAGTCAGCTAATTAGGTTATGGGATCTTAATAACTCTATAAAAAGCAAATACAAAAAATTATTAAATCTAATTTTCAATCAACACAATATTGAAAGATGAAATTGAAAAAAACTTCAAATAAAAAATGAGTTGAGTGAACTCGGCTTAACCTACTAAACCTAGAACATAAGACCAGGATAATCTTATAAAAAAATAAATATATATAAAGCTAAATTTTTAATCAACTCAATATTGAAGGATGAAATTTTTTTAAAAAATCTATTAGAAAATAACACAAAAAACCAAATGAGTCAACTGATCAAATTTGTGACTTGGTTTATGATACCGAGATAACTTTATAAAACATGAACCGAAACAAATTATGAATTTTAATTTCTAATAAAATCAATATTAAAGTATGGAATTTTAAAAAAAAACAAAAAAAAAGAGTCAACCAACCTAACTCGAGACTTGAGTCATAAAACTATGATAGCCTCATAGAGAAAAAAAACATATATGAAGCCTGATTTCTAATCGACATAACTCAAGTCAACCCGAGTTAAGTTATTAAACTCGGATTAGGAGACCAAGATAGCTCTATAGTAAGCACATAGAAAAAAAAATTATAAATTCAAATTTTCAATTAACCCAATGTTGAAGGAATAAATTGAAAAAAATATTCAATTAAAAAAAAATCAATCTAGCTAACTTGTAAAACTTGTAATCCATGTGATGAAACTGTGATAATTTCATGAAAAACAAATTAAAAAACAATTATGAAATTCAATTCTCAATCAATCTAATGTTAAATGATGAAGTTAAGAAAAAAATAATTTTAAAAAATAAAAAATGACTAAAGTCAACACGGCAAACATTTAAAACTAGTAATTTGGATCATGAAACCAAGATAGCTTTATAAAAAGTAAATAAAAATAAATTATAAAATTTAATATTTAACAAATTAATACTAGATGATGAAACATATATATATATATAATTTAGAATCAAAGAAATAAAAAAGTTTTGACATTTCATTATTCAATTTCATTGTTTATGCTAAAATAAAATATCAAAGTTAAAATAAAATAAAATAACATAGGTTAGAGGTCCTCTAGCAATGGAGACGGGGAAGGATGTATAGGTAAATAAAAAATGGTCCATTAATAACTCCAGGTGGCAAAAATACAATGATTTAATAAAGACAAACTAGCCGAGTACGCATGTTCAGCTAACATAGACGGGTTCATAAATGGGCCCAACAGGGGCACCTCGTAACAAAACGAAGCCCAAGCACGCGCTTAAGAAATCACGTGGAAATCGAAAGAACACGTTTGTCTTAGAAGTGTTACTTTCATCACAGCTGGCATTGTGATCATCATCTTCTTCTTCTTCTATGAAAGAGCCACAATCAAGTGCATCAATGCACTTAACCCTCATCATAACTTAAGTTGGCTAAGTGATTCCTCATCTCTACGCCTACATGTCTCCCTAATGTCCAATTTGGTCCTACTGTTTATAAATCTTCATTCTTATCCTAAAATGATTTTTTTCCCAATGCTTGCCCTATATTAAAAAGTTACTTATCCTTTCTTTCTTTCTTTGTTTTTTTCTTAAGAAAAATTTTCTTTAAGGTTTTTATTTGCATCACATGGTAATAACATTTTTTATATATATACAATCAAGCCCCTAAACTCCTTTTTAAAATAAATAGAAAAGACAAGAAAAAAAGGTTATGTTTCGTGTAGTAAAATACTTAATTTATAAGAATTGAAACAATATTTTGAAATAATATGATTGTTAAGAAAAATACTATTTTTAAATTTAAATTAAATAATTATTAATTCAATTTAATTTTAATAGTCACGCCTAATGGGCTAGCTTTTGTCAATAAAATAAAATTTGTATTTTAAAATATAAACAAATAATTTTATTGGCAATTTTATATTCAAATCTCAAATATATGATATTATAAATATTATTATTAAAAAAAAACTATAAAAACTTAGATATTTATTATGTAAATACTCATATTTCACTGTGAATTTCTACAGTCAAATTACTATTTTACTTTTACTCTTGATTGGCAAACTCATAAAGCTCGGGTTTAGAGGTAAAAAATTCTTTTCCATAAAAACTATTAGTCATTATAAAAAAAGGAAAGGAATAATTGATATTTCCATATTTTTTGTTTATAATATAATTATTTAATCACCATTAAAGTTGTAAATGGATTTCTTCTTTAAATTTAATAGAGTTAAGTTACGCGGTTAACTATCTTAATAAATGCAACTTTTATTGCTCATAAAATAAAGTTTAGGCGTGGGCAAATGTCTTGCTAGAACACATGCAAGATATATGCGCGTGATTGTCGTGCCATGTAACATTACGTTGTACATGGAAAGAAAACATAAAGAATAATTCAAGAAGAGGCATAATGACAAGTTTTGTAAGATTTGACTTTCAATAATTTGCTCTCATTACAAAATATTTGTGCAAGACAACTTCATCTTGAGAGAAAATACAAGTTTATCAGTGAAATCTATTAGAAATCACCTATGATTCCCACAATTAATCTAGCAGCTACAAATTCTTAACGATTATTTTCTAATATTTCTTTTAAAATGTACGGTAAACAAGCAGCCACGGAGCTAGAACATTAAATTTAGTGGGGAATTAGAAAAAAAAACTTTTGGAAGGGTTAAAAGTTAAAATTTACTAATTTCAGCGCTAAAAATTATAATCATTCAAGGGAAGACTGGGAAAAAATTTGCAAGTGTCGGGACCTTTGCAAGCCACCTCCTGCCTTTGCCCTTGTAAACACGCTTGATCTATTCCTCAAAAAAACAATATATATATATATAGTACAAAAATAGCTAGGATAATAAAATTAATCTAGAATGATTACTGTAGATACCACTTCAATCTTTGTAAATTCGCTTCTAATCCCACATATTTGTATGTGCTAAACAAATATAAAAACAAAATTCAAAAAATAATAATTGAGAAAGTAGATATTCTATTAGCTGGCATGAGCAATTCAACAATTAAAGGATTGAAATTGGAAAATTTTAAACAAAAAGGAACAATGTCAAGCATTTTGAAAACTAGAGGGGCCAAAATAGTCTTCGTAAAATAAAAAAAGGACTATCGTGATAAGAATATGATGAGGATCTTGATTGCTAGGGAACATATAATTTTAATAGGACAGCGTAGCATTGAAAAAAAGAGAGAAGAAGAGTAGCAATTGTCGTACAAGCAATGGTATTTACCTCCAAAACGCCAATGACTGGGCAGTGCCTTTAATAATATAAAATCTGCACTCCCATTTCTCTCTCTTTGTTGCTTAATTTCAGCAGATACAACACAATCTCCAAACTGGAAACATTGTTTTTCAGATGGAATACTACCTGGTTTTAGACAGAATATCGCGTAAGTTCTGAGATGCATCTGATGTTTGGCATTCCTGTTGTTCAAGGAGATCATAAAGTTGAAGAGAGAAAGTGGGAGAAAGAGAGATAGTTATTAGCTCAGGCCAAGAAAATTTCAGATTTAGTATTAATTCTCTTTAGTGCGTAAAGGGTTTTTTCTTTTTTCTATTTTTTTTTTCGTCCAGACTCTTTTATTGCTCATAAAGCTGAAAGCATTAAAAGATTTCTAAGAGTGATTTAAGGGAAACGGTAATTCTGCTACACGAAGAAAAGATTTAAAATTTTGAATTCCAGACAAGCTAGCTCCTGTTGTATTTCAGTTTCAGTTTGTTCTCACGTTGTCTTATTTTTTTTTTGACAGAATGGCTGCGGCAGTGATTAAGGAAGCAAAACCAATCTCTTCAGCCTCTGAAGTTGAGTTTGCAAAATGTGACTGTTGCGGCTTTTCAGAAGAGTGCACGCCAGCTTATATTTCTCGGGTGCGAGAGAGGTATGGTGGTCGTTGGATTTGTGGATTGTGTGCAGAGGCTGTTAAAGACGAGACTTGTAGGGCCAAAACTGATATCAGTACTGATGAGGCATTGAAACAGCACACGAAGTTTTGTCAACAATTTAGATCTTCTACACCTCCAAGGAATCCTACCGAGGAATTGATTTCCGCCATAAAACAGCTGCTTCGACGAGGTTTGGATTCTCCTAGGAAGAAGAAATGTCCCGTTTTCCCATCAGAAGGCTCATCGCTTTCGATTGAGAGTTGAAGGATTTGAAGAGGATTCAATAATGACCATGAATGGTTAAGTAATTGACCAAGAAAGGTAAGGCAACCTGGGATTAGTTACGGCTCATGTTCTTAGTTACTCCAATGTTTTTCTAATATGTTCTTTGTGGCTAGTGGGATATTGGTTTTAGTGTAATGCTTATGCTAATGACATTAGATTGAATGAGTCAAAGTTGAAGGAATTTCCCTTCATGAACTTCAATCGAATTGAATTTGGTCATGTTCTTCTTATTTTTTTAGCTATGATGCCTCTTTTTCCTTCTTTGTGTTGGAAGACTAAACTCCGACAGTAATTAACGAAACAAATCAAACTATGATCGAGCGATACTAAGATCCAATGCCATGTGTTATCTTCATAAAACTTGCAAAGCAGATATGTATTGTGTGAGTACTCTCTCGCCGGAAAATATAAACATGCATCGAGTGGTGTAACAATGGAGTGGCATTTATTGGGCACCATACAGGGCTATTACAGGCGGTATGATTTTTGTCAGAAGCACTAGTTACTGTCAAGGAATCAGCTTTTGACAGGACAAATCAAATATCAAACAGGAAATGAGGCAAACTGGTTTTTCCTGAAGAATTTGCGGCAGCGGAAAGCGAATACCATTTCTAGGTAACAGTTTCGTGAAGACGCCGCCGGTAAAGAGAAGGCGGGTTGGAAAAGCTGTGTGCTCTGTCCCTGCTCTCCTTACTCTGACAGAAACCAGTGGATCTGGATCCTATAAAATATCGAAAGTATCGGCCGCGAGGCTGTGGTAGATAGGAGCCAAAGGGCCCATGCAGCTAGGTGTCCCTGTCGTTGCTTTGCCTGTATTTGTCAATAAAATTGTTGTGATCTGAAGATAAAACACGGTGCCGTAAATAAAATGAGAAAAACCAGCAGACATTATAAATACTCGAAGACAACAATCCGTCCTCTTGTTTCAAAAGATCTTTGTCTGATGTTTTCCCATAGCTTATCACACCAACAGGAGGTATGACGGGTCTTGAAACATGCCATTGGAGTACGATCTCCCAGATTCCTAAATCTTGTTCCATCCATTGCAGGATCTGAATTGAGATCTTAAAACAGATATATATTTTTTAATCATGTTTTATTTTTATTTTCTATTTAGTTGAGGAGATTCAATTTGTAATTGATAATTTTATTTGTTTTGTGTAGTTTTCTAACTTTTATAATAACTCTATAATTATTTATTTTTACCTTCAAAAAGTGTATAATATCGGTATAAATAGGATTGTTTGCTTGTATTTCAATATCCTACTAAAAAAAATATATTATGTAACAAAATTTTAAATTAGTATTTTTGTGTTATAAACTTATTTGACAGAATTACATATTATTTATACTTGCTATTTTTCTTATTTTATTTACATTCATGTTAACTTAATTAGGTTAACTAATATCTTAACTTGACAAACTCATAATTTAGTATCACTAGATGTATGAGTGTTAATTTTAATTAATTTTGATATTCATCTAGTTAAATCTATATGACTTGAGAAATTAACCTTTGAATTGGTTTAGTTATTTAAACTTGGTAGAATCAAAGTAAATCAATTTTTTTAAAATACGATTTTAATAATATTATTTTAAATAAAAATAATAAATTTAAATTGATTCGATGAATTGAATTTTAACTCGTAAACCTATTTTCAAGTTGGACCCAGTCTGACAACTGTACGATTAAGGTAACATTCAAAGTAAAAAGATGTTTAGGGGATCCTAGAAAAGGGAATGCACTGACATTACTCTGATATTACGTGCTACATCTAAAAAATTTGGGTTGTCAACTCGTCTTTTTTTTTCCTTTTTATCTTTGCATTTCCTTTTCTTTTTTTTTCTTTTTCCTTTTTTTTTTAATTTCATTGATCAATACTTATTTAATTTTTAATTTATTCTTATAAATTATTTTACTTTGTTTTTTATAAAGTCATTGCAGTTTTGAAATCTCAATATTTAGTTTATACTTAATTTTACAAATATTTATTTTTTGTCGTACAATTAAGTAAAAAATAATTAAAAAACAAAGTTCATAAACTCGGTAGATCTCATCACCCGGATTGTGAATTTGATTAGTTAAGCCGCGAAACTCGAGTATATCCAATATATCATTATCTCAATATTTTTAAAAAATTATCTTAATAAGTCAAACCACACTTTTTATATGTCATTTAAGTTATTTTTGGACCTGACAAGTTAAATGGATCATGTTAAGATAATTCTCACACAATCTAATTTAAAATTCATACTAAACAAGGAGGTCCAGTTAAAAAATTTCAAGATTAATTTATTAAAATAAATTTAATAATTATATCAAATAGTTCTACATGATTTGTTTTTTTTAGTCTCAATTGTTTTTTACTTTTACTATAGTGCACCGTAATAAACTAGTTACAAAGGAGACCTAATATGGTAGCGTGATTAAGAAAAATGTAAATTAGGAGAAAACTATATGGATAGATTTATACATTACACCATTTATCAATCATATCTTTTGATAAAAAAGTAATTAATTATATCTTTGGTTTGTTCTTGATGTCAAATATACCTCTTTATAAAATTAATTTTATTAAAATTAATGATCATTGCATTACATGAAAATAATTTAAATTATAATTGATATATAAAAGTATCGATTTAAGTAAACAAAATAAAATAAAAAATGTGAGTGTGGTGATTTGAGCTTAAAACTATCACATATATCATATGTGGAATTTATTTTATTTTATAATTTATAAAAGTACTTTCTATTGACTTAAATGAATATTTTCATTTATTTATATATAATTATAAAGTCGTATAAATGTGATTAATATATTGACTTGAATTTTACAGCGGGTCAATAACAATTTTTTTTAAATATAAAAAATATAAAAAGTATAGAGAATATATTTAGTGCTCTAAGTTTAGCTGCAATGACGAACCCAATAGCATTGGCTCCGACAACCAAGAAATCCAAAAACTGTTTGGTCTTGTTGAGCAGCCGGACGCAACATTTCTTCCTTCTCTTCTATCACTGGCACCCTTTGAAAATCACCTTACAATCCTTTCTCTAGCAAAATCTCACCTAACTCTCTAGCTTTCTTAACTAGGGAGTAAAACATTGAATTGTGTCCGTGTCCTAGGATATAAGCAAGGTAGTGATGATCATCCAAAGATTCTTAATGGTATAACAAGAGGTTGGAGCATTAGATATTTTGTCTAGTAAGCAGTTGATTATTGGAGCCCCCAGAGTGAAGAAGAAGATACCAAACATAAAAGAAATGTCTTAAAAAAACTCGGGGAGGCTGCTTTTTTTTTTTTTTTAACTTAGACTAAGGGCAATGATTCCTAGTGCTATAACAGAAACTACATTTAACGCGCAAATGAAAGTCTTCACAACACGGTAGCTCGCTAACTTCATAAAGAATGAAGCAAGATTTGACGCTATTGGGTTCTGCTAGCAACAAGATCCAACATTTCTTTCCTTCTCTTCTATCACCAACACTTTTTGAAAGTCTCCTTACAATAGCCTTGGATTTGGCTCCACAATATCGTTCATAGTACAAACACTATATGTTTATAACGTGGTTCACAGTGCAATAAATCTATATTCACAGTATAATATTTTTTATTTATTAACTTTTATAATGATAAATAAATATATATAAAAATAAAAAGTAAAAAAAAAATACAACAAAACAAATAGTACAAGTAAAAAAAATTGTGGTTTAGCATGGTAATCGAAAGGAATCCAAATAAAGATTAAGAATTTGTGTAAAGTTTTACAAGTATAAATAAATCCCTCTATACATTACTACTATTTCATTAACTTTTGTTGTGTCATATTGTTTATTATGTAAGTGATCCTAGCCTCCTAGGTATAAGAAGGGTCCTTGGCTTATGCAAGGACTCAACGCAGGAGACAACATAGGCAATGATGAAGCTATACAAGATTTTCACGGGCATTGGGCAGCGGTACCTGCGAAAACGGTGACATTGCTTGCCAAATTCAGGTACGGTGCGGGTTGCCAATTTCTTATATTTCTGAAGAACCCATTCAATTTAATCTTAGCTTTGGTTTGACTCGTGTTGAGCAATTTGTTTTTAGATTTTTTTTCCTTCGTAATTATTTTTTATATATATAATTATAGGTATTTAGGCCAATTTACAAGTACATCGACTAATTTTTCAAAATCTTAAAGTTAACGACTAAGTAAACCTCTAGCGACACTCGAAGTGGTGATTTTTGAGGAAAAAATTTAGGACCTAACTAGTTAAGTTACATCCCTAAAGTTAACTAAATAATCATGTTATTTTAACTCTGAGGAGTGCAGCTCAACTGATCAGGTCTTATATTTATTTTCTAGAAGTCACCGGTTCGAATCTCATAAATCTTAGGATCACTGATAAATTACATGATAGTTAATTTTAGGACCCATAAAATCAGTGAAGATATATATAAATTAACTAAACATTCATATTAATAATAATAAAAAAAGAAATTATGTTATTTCTCGTCGTCGTTTGTGTGATGATTTATTTTTTCTTTGTAATAAAAGCAATTTTTATTAATTAAATATGAAAAAATAAAATAAAATAAGGAAGCGTGAGCCTTAATATTTTAAGGATTATAATAAGTGAAAAACATATGAATGCCGCGTCTAGCACGTTACTCCAATATCTAATAATTGTACTATTTTGTCTGCGTATATTATATTTTACACGTGCAGTGCTGTGCCAAGTCAGCAGTGATGGCAGCGTGGGGTGAGCTGTGTACTATCACAGCACGCACCTTTGTACTGCATTTCACCTCCCCTGACTATAATATATTATTATCCACCAATCTTACATAATTGACATGGAATTTAATATTACTTTGTAGGTAGTGTTTGTCGTGATGGTTCATCTGTTTTTTCCAAGTGTATTCTAAACTATTATTCTCATAAAAAAATATTAAATTGAGATTTTAAATTTTTTAAACATGTTTATATTAAAAATAAAAACTTTATTTTAATATATCTTTAATTAAAAAATATTTTTTAAAAAAGTATTCTATACTACACTTACCAAACACACATGCACATACAAAGTCAAGTAACGAAACTCTTTTAATAAATGTTTGCCTTAAAAACTAAGATGTTGCTTGTTTATTGACAATTATTCCGTGCATATCTTTGAGGTGAGAGATGGGTAGGTAATAAAAACCGGGAAATGCATATATATATAAAATTGACTGGCTTCTTGCATGTTGAGATAGATGGCAAGTCAAAGCTTTAATTGTAAAAATGTGATCCAAATGAAGGGAATGTTTTATATTAAGATTATTTTTAAAAATATATTGAAATAATTTAAAACACAAAATTTAAATATTTTAAAATGCACAAAATAACTGTAAATATTACTTTTAAATGTTCTTTCGTGCTGTTGTTGTTATGTTGTGAATAAAAATAAAAATAATTGATAAATTATAAATATTTAAATTATATTATGATTATTTTTAAAAATATATTGAAATATTTTTTTTATTTTTTAAATTTATTTTTAATATTATATCAAAATTATGTAAAAACATAAAAATTAATTTAAAACAAAAAAATTAAATATTTAAAAAAAACACAAAATGACTGCAAATATTACTTTTAAATGTTTTTTTACACTATTGATATGTTGTAAACAATAATAATAATAATAATTAATGAATTATAAATATTTAAATTCACAACAACTATTACAACCACCACAAACAATGTCTTGATGATGTGAACAAAGATTTGATTGAAAGGGGACAATTTAAGATGATGGATCAAACTCTAATACTCCTTTGATGCTCTCTTTTTTTAGTTTTTGTTCTTGTTTTGTTTGGATAGTGGAATCCGTCCACGTTTAAATTTACTTTGTTTTTTTTGGTATTATTAAATCATATAAAATAAAGCTTGGATTTGACTCGTTATGAACTCATTGATTGAATGCATGGGTTTATAAACAGTCTTGAAAAGCTCCTTCTCGCAATCTTAAAGACAAGATGATGCTTGGCGTAAGGAGTAGCTTAGAATTCCAGCCATGACTACTACCTAATCATTTTATGTTTAAGACAATCAATAAAATTAATCATCATTTCAATCATGTACTCATATACTGCCACCAAACAATTTTAAATCAACTTTTCAAGAAAAAATAATAAATTTCTCATGTATTTTTAGAAATATAATAAAATAATATATATTTTATTTTAAAATTTATTTTTAATATTTCCATTTCAAAACAAAAAAAAAAAACAAAAAAAAAACTCAAGTTTCTTGAAAGGTACAACCCTTTCACAGTGCCAAATAATCACTATACTCAACTCGGTTATCGAATTAACCTAGATCAATTTTAAAATAATATTTTTTATTAATAAAAAATAAAAAAATATATTTTTAAAAAAAATATTAGAGTTATTTTGTTTGATTATCAGATAATTTGACCGTGTCAACCCGAATTTAACTGAATTAACTCTAAGTCAATCTTAAAGTCATTCTTGTTGTCTCCAAACAAACCTAATTTAAGCTAGGTTTTAAATTTACAGTCTATCAAATCAATCTATCAGGCTAGCTATATATGTGTTTAATCATGCAATTTAACTCATTTTTAAAGTACTTATTAAATTGATTTTTATTTGAAAATGTATCAAATTAATATTTTTTTTATAATTTTTCTATAATATTATATATATAATATAATATATATTATTTTAATTGAAAAACAATTTTAAAAAACATAATATACTATATTAACAAACACTTACGTGGACCAATTTGTTTACAAAAAGCACTGTGCGACACACCTGTAAACAAACACAACCTTAATACGCGACTCATCAAGTAAACAAACATAGCCAATCTCCCCTACACCACTTCAAAAGCGTAATAACTTCATTCCTCTAAGGGCAAATACGTAATCCAAAAATTACTGTACGAATCGACAAAGCGTACTCGCTCTTCGTGTACTACACAATTTACTATAGCTTTCTTCCTTTCATACTCCTACCCTCCCCTACAAACTGGCACGCCCACAATTCACTAACTCCTCCCCTTCTCTCTCTCTCTAGAACTCGCTCCTTTTTTCCCTATCAAAAACTCACCGAGTCAGAGATCATGATGCACATGACTTTCTATTGGGGCCGGGAGGTGACGATCCTGGTTAACTCATGGCACACAAAGACATGGCTCGGTTACTCTCTCTCTCTACTCGCTTGTCTCCTCGCTTCCATCTTCTACCAGTACCTGGAGAACCTCCGCATGAGACTCAAACTCATCTCCTCCGGATCTGTGAAAGCGAAACCATCACCATCGGCTACGATCGATGAGCCGCTGCTTCAAACGATGGGTGGTGGAGGAAAAGTGAGGTGTTCTGCCGCGAGAGTGGGAGGAGCTGTGCTTTTTGGGATAAATTCAGGGATCGGGTATCTGTTGATGTTAGTCGTCATGTCGTTTAACGGAGGGGTGTTTTTGGCTGTTGTCTTGGGGTTGACAATTGGGTATTCGTTATTTAGAAGTGAAGAGGAGAATTCGATGCTTCTTGACAATCCCTGTGCTTGTGCTTAGACAAGAAAAAGAAAAATTGCTGTATATTTTGTTAAAAAAGAAGAAGAAAGTTTCTACTCTTGATTGCAGTAGTGTCGTGAGTGTTCTTTTTTTCTATTTTCAGATGTTTTTTTTGGGTGATTTAAGGATTTTAATCTCAATTGAAGATGTTAGTTAAAAGGAAGTGTTGGGGGACCAGTTAAATCAAGAATTGTCTTCTTGTTTTTCTGGATTGTAAAACAGGTTTCTGTTTGCATTTTGCAATGATTACAAAATTCTTCCGTAATTCTTGATTGACTATTAATCGCTTGTTTGTGATCGTGATGGAGAATTCTTTAAAAGTATTTTTTTGAGATTATTTTTTAATTTCTTATATCAATACATTAGAATTACTAAGAAATATTAAAAAGTAATTCAAATGATAAAAAAAAATACATTAAAAAGAAGATAAACTATTAATTAATATTTTTCTGTTTAAATCTAAGATTCTATTAGCTAAAGCGGTGTACCATT
Source organism: Populus alba x Populus glandulosa (assembly GCA_033617975.1). Lineage (NCBI taxonomy): Eukaryota > Viridiplantae > Streptophyta > Magnoliopsida > Malpighiales > Salicaceae > Populus > Populus alba x Populus glandulosa. The sequence goes on from CM066148.1 coordinate 22,166,488, forward strand.
CTGCAAACAAACAACACGAATAAAAAGATTAATTGGGAACAGAATATATTAAAATAATATATTTTAATAATTTTATTGAAAATTAAAATAAATTATAAATTATAAATTATAATTAAATTAATATTGAATAATAAAATTAAAAAAATTAAAAAATAACTTTTTAACATAACTTTAATTAATATAAATTAATCCGTCAAGCTTGTGATACAAATTATAAAAAAACTGTAGAAATTTTGTAAAAAATAAATTAAAATAAATTGTGATATTTAATTTTTAATAAATCTAGTATTTAAGAATAAAATTAAAATAAAATTAAAAAAGAAAAAGAAAAATAGAATAAAGCTAGCTTCATTAAAATCATTGATGACAAAAACTTGGTTTCAACTTGCTGTTCAGAATACCATTAATGGTCAACTAAAAAAAGGTTCTCCATTGGAGGGTCAAAGGATGGGGGAATAGTTTTATTTGCTCCGCGTCTCTAGAAATAATAACAAACTCAATTAGATCATAATGGCACCGAGGCAACTTCGAAGGAGAAATTCATCATCCATGAATGTTCTTTTACAATTAAACAATATTATGACCGAGCATGGCACCTGACTCATGACGCTAAAAACACTGTCATCTTCTTAACTTATCCGAAAAACACCGAGGTAGTCTCTTGCTCTGTCCTAGTTGCTGACCTAATTGATGAAGCTTGCATCTGATGGTTCCTTTGGAACTACCATTTATAGCCAATGATTCAACCAGGAATTCTTACCAACTACTCAACCAGTGGGGAAAAAAAAGAAGATTGCTTACCAACCCATTAAAAAAGTTTCAAGGCCGGCTTACCCCCCATGAACCACAGAGTCAGCTTTTCCTTCTAGGTTTCGGTCCATTTTATCATTCGGGGGGGGGGGGGCTGCTTGTTTGAGATACTTTCAATTAGAGCAGGTGAGTGGTTGTTGAAATTGAGATATTCCAATGCTGAAATAATCAGATTGCTAATTTTATTTGGTTCTAACAGTACTGGAATTCTGTGCTTGATTATGATGGATGTTAGGTGCTTGTCTATCTCAATGTAATAAATAACCAGAAGATATGATTCATGAGTGGACGTGTCCTGAAGATTTACGTTAAGTGCCTGTCTATTCTTGAGTTCTAGAATTCAAATGCTTGGTAACAGAATTCGTTGAACAAGCAAGGAGAAAGAGAGATTCAACCTCTCATGCAGAAGCGAGGAAAGGAAAGAAAATGGCATTTGCATGCTGTCAATGAATGCCCTTGTTCATCGTCCCTGTACCAGAGCAGTGCTACTCCTCTGCTAGATACTTTTATTCAAACAGTAAAAGAAGATTTTCACCAGACTAAGTAAAGCGCCCTGGCTTGTATTTTACAACCATACATTCCTTCTCAACAATCCAAACTCTTACAGGATCATGAAAGTATTTTAGCTACAACTTTGAGCAATATTTCTTGCATCCCTTCTGTTGTGATTACACTACATGTATCGGACTATACGAACCTATTCATGAACTAAACAATAAATCTCAAGGGAGAAAAAAAAAACATATGCTTTTTTAAATAGGTTTCTTTCATCTAGACCTCTTTTCTATTAGGAGAGTTTAAACCATTTCCATAATTCTCATAAAGGACAGGATCAGAGTAAGATACTGGAGAAAAAGGCAGTTTGATCCTGTGTCTCCAACCACAACGTTGATGGTGCCTGTGATTGTGGCATCCATTTTCATTATTTGCATCCTTTTCTCCTTCACTTTTCACTCCTGCTTCTCTGCTTAAAGACTCGCTGCTTCCGTTTTCAGTTGGCACTATGTACACGAATGGTTGAATAAATGTTTCGTCAAAATCCTGAAGAGACTCCAAGACCTCAACCACGTAACTCATCATGGGCCTAGGTTTTGGATGATGACTCAGGCATTTATAAGCTAATGCAGCAGCCTTTTGAGCTCCCTTGGTGGAGTATTGCCCTTCAAGTCTTGGATCCATGATCCTGTCAAGTTTGCTGGCGTCCTTCAACAGTGGCCTTGCCCATTCCACAAGGCTTTGCTCTCGACCAGGGCGGGTGTTATCCATAGAACGTTTACCTGTAAGCAACTCCAACAGAACCACGCCAAAGCTGTACACATCACTCATGGTTGTCAAGTGACCTGGAATCAGGATATCAAATTGGGTTAGGTTTCTCGACTTCCGAATGGAATAGTAACCACCTGATGATAACATTTCTAAAATAGGTGCTGCCAGCTTCTATTCGGTGAAGTGTCGCTGGTAGTAGAATTCATGTGAACTAAAAACTAAAAAAAGCTTAATAGATAGGCTTCCAAAACAGAGAATTAAAGAAATTCAAATGGGGAAGGATGGAACAGAGTTTCAGTAACATCAATTACCAGTCATGATATACTCAGGCGCAGCATAACCTTGTGTGCCCATTACACGTGTTGTCACATGTGTCTCTTCTCCTTCAGGACCATCCTTTGCAAGTCCGAAGTCTGAGAGTTTAGCAGTGTAATCCTACAAGGAGAGCATTAGGGAGAAATAGTCTTCAGGATCAATTTAACATGAATGTTTATATTGTTGCAAGCCAGCAATTTGATGGGAAATAAAGCTCAAAAGAGGGGGATTACCGAGTCCAGCAAGATATTTGAAGACTTAAAATCCCGGTATATCACTGGTTTGTCTGATTCATGGAGAAAAGCTAGGCCCTTGGCTGCTCCCAGAGCAATTTTCATCCTGGTTGACCACGGTAATGCAGCGGAATATCCTGCATATTAACCAAAAAGAAGAAAGAGAAAATTACAAACAGCAATGTCAAAATGTCAAATTAAGCGTCACCTAATTTTGTTGAACGGAAATCAACAGAACACAATTCTGCTTCATTTTATATAGGTGACAGAAATTTCTACAAATCTGATAAATGTTTGGCTGCAATCTTGATTTATGATGAAAAAAGAGGAGGCCAAGCAACATACTTCTGAAGAGTTGATTCTCTAAGCTGCCTCTTGGCATATACTCGTATACCAGGAGTCTCTGGTCCTCCTCGCAGCAATATCCAATCAGCTTGACTAGATGAGAATGTCTCAGTTGTCCAAGAAAGATTATTTCTGCCTGCAAGAAAAACACCATAATGTTTTAGATGAGAGCCGCGTATAATCAAGAGCCGGTGCCAGAACTTTGAAGTGGTACTCTGAAATTGTAAATTGTCTCAAAATTATTCTAAACAAAAACCTCTCTTATAACTTGAATGCATAAAACTAACCATCCACTCCTTGTGTCCTTGCAAGCCATCCAAGTCCAGTGACTTCACAGCTACAGGCTGGGCATCCAATCCTGGCCTAAGCTTATCATCCACAAACCCCTTGTAGACCGGTCCGAACCCGCCTTCACCAAGAAGATTACTTCGCGAGAAATTATGTGTTATAACTCTTAGCTCTGAAAATGTAAATATGTGCAGTTTTGAGCCAGTGAAAGAATTTGAGATATCTTCTATGCAGAATGGTAAACTGGGATCGCTCACATCTGAGAGAGAGAGCCTCTGAAAAGAACCTTGTTTTGAGATCCGATTTGTGGATTCTGGCAAGGGGCTGCTACAACAACTCAAGATGATGGATTTTAGTGTAACCTTCTTCATGGTCATCTTGTATCGACAATATGGATCAATCAGGCTTCGGATAGTCTTTTACAGAATAAAAAATATGAAGAAATGATTGGTCCTGAACATAGGAAACCTGAAATTGTACGCACTAAATGAAAAGAGCAGGAGAAAAGATGAGATGGATATGGAGTTTTCTGATGTGAAAAATCTTTATTGAGGGCCGGCCTTATATTTTGTTCACTCACCTACTACTCTCAAAATAGATGGAACTATAGCCTTGTGTATTCTGTGATTATTGCAACTATAATTTATACCTCTTTCATGATTTGATGATTAAAATATCAAATCTTGTCTTCAAGTTAGTTAGAGAGAGAGACATGACCTGGCTGCCTCTTGACTTTGTACAGCATCAATAGAAAAATAGAAAACAAACAACTGCCCTTTCCAAGCTCCTTTTCTTCCATGGTCCATGCATCCATGTATTTGTATGTATCTTCCCTTCCCACAGCCCTTGATGGTGCAAGGTCCACATCCATCCCCTGGCTGGCAGCTTAAATATAAACAATTAAAATAAAATGCGCAGGCATAGATCCTGTTTCGTTTACAAAATGTTGAAGCTGCAAACTGATCCAAGTAAACAAATTTTACATTAATTATTCTAGCCACTGCGCAAGACCGGACAACGAAGAGGTGTCATGTTTTGAGGAATCCCAAATGAGAAACAATAAATAACGGGATGCCATATAATATCTGATTTCTAATTCTATGTTTCTGGATAGACAAGGATTTTCATGCCAAAGGCTTCTGGTTAAGGTATTAACATGTCAGGATCAGACGATACCAACCAGACAAGTTCTGGTTTTTTAAAAGAGTTTCTACGACGACCTCTTGTAGTAGTGACCTGCAAGTTAAAGGGAAAGCTTCTAGAAAGAATTGACCCCATGACTATGCTGAAATGGAATCCTTGCTTGCGTAAAACCAAATATTTAACAACAAGCTCTTCTGTGAACATTCATGCAACCTCTTATGCAGTGATCATGGCAATGGAACTAATCCTGTCCACAAAAGAAATGGCGCTACAGTTATCATACACCTAGCCCTAATCATTGTTGAACCATCACTACTTTGTGTGCATTAATGCCTGCCTGGTGATGTGAGTCGAGATACAAGTCAAGCAAGTGGCATTAATGGGACCTTATGGTGCAGGCCATCGAATTATGAGGCTCAAGAGGTCAAAGAAAAAGGGTGAACAAATCAACCTACCCACAACCACTCCAATCTCTCAGGGGAATTTTACCAAACACCATGCATTTAAAACTTTAATACCTTGGAAAAAGCATGGTTTATGTATTGCACGATACTATTTTTTACAGTTGTATTATTGTGATCTGATTTTCAATTGACTATTAACCGCATGGTAAAACCATGAAACATGGTCATTAATAAGGGGTGGAAAGGTTCAATTATATGCAGATAAATGACATACAGAGGAGTCTCACTACTAGCCAAACCCTTAATGCTAAGTGATGGGTACATGTGTGTTTGATATATTTGATTAAAGGTATTAAGACGCCTTGATAACTCAACATAACTAACCTTGATAAGACGCCTAACCATGAAGATATGAGCTTAACATTACTTTCAAGCTTAACATTTTTGGATTATATTATGGGTCGAGCTCAAAGACATATGAGTTTAATAAGATATTAGATTTAATTTTTTTAAATTTAATTACATGTTAAATTCAAATATATATAGATCTAATAAAACGACAAGTTCAAATACCTTGAGTTTAGCTATATATTAAATTCAAGTATATATATTTATTTTTTATTAATTTTATGTGAGAAATATCTATTTCTTATTAATATTATCAGGAGATATTCCATTTAAACAACATAACAAAATTCAAAAGCTATATGTATCATCTTAACCATTTAGGTAGAGGATTCACACTTTTTTTATTCTTTATTTATGCTTTTATTTTACAGAACATTTATAATTTATAACTAATAATAAACACTATTGTTATTAAGAACAATTTATTATATAAAATCATTGACTTTATCATTAAAAAATCTTTAAATCCCACAAAAAAATAATTATTTTGTAAGTATTGAGTTTTTTTTATCACCAATCATCATCTTTTTAAACTTTAAAAAATAAGATAATAATATGAACACTCATTCTCTGTTCAAACACTCAAATAATTCTTATTTCTAGATATATTAGATTTTCAAACATGAAGTATTTTTTATTCTGCACAGACAGTAATGTCAAGATTAGCACAAGAATATAATAAACAGCAATGCAACCAATAAATTGAAGGAATGCAAGAACAAACCAGAGGATCCCCTCCCCCATGGTCCAACCCCGAAGCTGGCTTCACTTCGGCAGAAGCTGATTCCAGGGAGGAAGACATGGCATGTCTGAAAACACTAACTGTGCCATCTATTTACGTGGGTTATTGCCAAGTGTCAATTACAGATTGAAAAAGGGGTAACTTGTCTTCAAGCTGATGAAGTTGCATGCAAGAACTTGTCTTTTTTCTCCTTCACTCCGCAACAAACGGAGTAGTTTTTAACAGGCTGTATCTGACTTGACCCTAGCTGATTGGCATCTCATGGCTTTGATTGGGGATGATAATTTCATCCAATTCTACCTGGTCTAGATAAATTAGTGTTTTTTAAATACTTATTTTATCCAATAATAAATATTATCAAAATTGACTTGAAACTCGTCCTTAATATATATACATATCTCAATATTGACATAAAACAATGTATATAAATAGTATTTATCATTTCATCATTTAATACACAAATATATATATATATATATTATTTTTTATTAAATAATAAATTATGATAGATAATAGATACTCATAAACAATAAGTAAAATATAAATGTTAAGAAATTCAACTCTACCCATTGCCATCCTTAGCTTTGAGAAGTCCGAGAAAACGTGCTAGAATGTATTAAGAGTCTAATTATAAGAGTAGTAATTAATAATATTGTTGCAAGCTAAGAAGTTAATCATAATGCTGGTTTCCACTAGACATGACATGACTCCATTAATGTCTTGCTAGAAGCAATCCTTGCTCGGATCTCAAGAAACATGATTCATGATCAAGCTGTCAATGCTCTTTTTCTAGTAAGAGGATCACATCATATCGGCCTCTTTATGGCCTTGGTGGCATGGGACGCATTCAAGAGCACATCATAGAGAGACTCATTTGAGAACCATTCACCTAAAATTTAAATGTTTGAAAAAAAAAAGTTTAAATAACATTAATACATTAATCTGGCAAGAATTATGTAAATAAAATGTACAAACATTACAATTATAATTGCAATGAAACCTGAAGAAGCCTTTAAAAAAAAAAAATTGACCCTAGAATTTTTTTTGATTTTATTTTTGGTGCATTTAGTTTAAAACTTTTACATTGTTGGTTTGAAATTTTATTTTGTTTAGATTTCAGTTTTTTTTATATAAAAAAGAGAGGGAGTCTCTGAAAAATCATAAAAGAGAACAATATATAAAAAAAACTAAATTTGATGCAATGCGTTCATCTTCATTAAAAAAAAATTGTTATTAAGGTGTTTTTAAATTTTTATATTATCAGAAAAAACATATCATAGTTGAGATTTTTATTTTCAATTTGATTTTGTATTTTTAAACTAATTTAGAGGTATTTCAAGTTGATAGATTAGTTTATTAATGTTCCTTGAATGTTTATTAAGTGTTTTCAAATAAATCTAAGTTAAAAAAAGGTTTTTTTTTCCAAAAAACCCCCAACTTAATTTTCTAGTCATCTCTTCGTGGCCAGAATCTAAACATACAAACGATGCATTATATATTTTATTTAAAAACAAATAAAATAACGATAACATATCACCCTCCTTTTAAAAACAAAAATAAATTTGAATGCCAAATATACTAGTATAATTTATAGACCCAAATGGACTTCCTCTTGTTTCTGTTGGGCAAGCACATGAGCCGCTTCTTTTGAGTCCACCCATACACAAGAAACATAATTCATGATCAAGCTGTCGATGTTCTTTTATTTGTTATCTTTATTGCATACTTTATTTTTATAATTTTTTAATTAAATAAAAATAAATTTTAAAAAACAAAGTTATTAAACTCGGCTAGGTCCATGATTTAGGTTATAAGTTGAGCAGTTTAACCTAGATTAGTCTAAAATGTTATTTTTCTAATTTTTTATATAAAAAAAATACGATAATAAAACCACGCATATAATATGTTAGTAACCAATATTTTTAATAAAGCTAGTTATTAAGCCATCATTCGTTGATGTGAGATTATTACACATGTGGTCAACAACATTAATTATTTTTTTTACTTGGATGGTAATAAAACCATTTTATTGTTTCTAAAAATAAGGAAAAGGCACAGAAAAGCCTGCCTCATAAGCCTTTTTTTTTCTTCCGAGGGGAAAAAAAACAATTATACCATAACAATGAATAGTAAAATATATTTGAATGCACGCACAATATATTTTTCCAGTGTGTTTTAGTGTTTTAGAGTTGTTGTTAATTAGACACCCATACACAGGAAATAGAGTTTTGTCCTCTATTTATAATAATTGTAAACAAACGAATAGAGTCCAGAATTGTAAAGGACAACCAAATAAACCAAAAAACCAAATTCCATCGAGACTTGATTTTTAGCAGAGGCCATATTCTATCAACTAAACTCACCACTTAGTTTATTTTCGACATCCTCTTCTAAACCAAGTCTTTAAAAACTCAAGAACATGAACACAAATCAAAACCAAGTCGATGGATTTTATATATCATTTTTTAAAAACTAATTTCCTTACCTTGTCCTATTTTACAACTATGTATATCTTTGCATTATTTGGGTGTATGTATCTCATTATTAATAACATTATCCTTTTATTTTCACATTCTTCTTGACAGCGGAGTAAGGTTGCTCCGAACATGCTCCGGCTCAAATAAACGTCGATGCAACAAGTTTCATTATCACACGTCCATGTCCTTTTCTTCTTCTTCTCCAAAACGTAAAAATCAAGGCAACATATATATATACCTCCTAGCTACTTTGTCAACTAAGCTATTTATCTTTAGATTGAACTATAATAATAATAATAAAAAAATCTCAAGAATTTTCAAATCTTGATATAAATGATCCACCACAGATTACATTTTAAAATAAATTTAATTTAATATATACAATACAAACTAACTGATCTAAGAATACATTGAGAAATAAAAATGTATTAAGATTTCACGCGTGACAAAGCTTCTAGAAGCAAGTAAGTATAAAATTATTTATGAGCAAAATTACATTATGATATGGCTAGGTACGTAGCAATATGGTGCTATTTTACAAGCTTCTGTCACTCTCACTAAAATTATAATAAAAAAAAAAAAATCTAAGGGGCGCATAATATAATCTTTCTTCCTTGATAGACTCCAACAATTAAATGAAACTTTTTTTTTAAAAAAAATACCTTGTAAAACTCCACCTTCCAATTAAACGAGAGAAACAAAAAATCTTTCTGCCATGAAAAACAAATTGCATAAAAAAACACCTAGAATAAATGAAGAGTTGAGGATTGTTTTCCAAAAAAATAATTCAGTTTTTTTTATCGATTTCCTTGAACTTCAATTTTCAAGTCCACTTCAGGATACACTAAATTGACACATGTCAGCATGCTATTAAACTTCCCAAGATTTTACCGTTGATTCACTATGTGAATTTTATTTTCATTTTTTTATCATCAAATTTTTATTTTGAATGATTTCTTTCTTTTGTGGCCAAATTAAAGGTATATTACTTCAAATTTACCGAGGACAAGCAAGATTGAAATCAAGAGAATCAAAGTGAAAAAATAAATAAATAAAATAAGTGGTTATTTTAAAATTGGATTTAGTCTTCATAGTTTTCAAATGATAAACTTTTGATTCCTTACCATTTCAAAAATTCAATATTAGTCCATAACTTTATTTTTATTATTTTTTAGTCTTAGTTTGAGAGAAAAGAGAGAGAATCAGAAATTGAGTTATCACAGTTTTATAACTCAGGTCATTAATGTAGTTGAGTCACTTTGATTTACCTGAATCACTCTAATATGTTATTATTTTAATATTTTTATAAAAAAATTTATCTAATATATATCAAATTTTAATTTCATAATTAAACTTGTTCTCTTGGAAAAGACATTGGCAATGGCGGAGCATTTTTTTCTTGTGTTTGGAAAAAAAAAACAACTTACTTTCTTTTTTTTTGTTTTTGTTATTATTATTATTATTATTATCCGACTCAATAAAAAATTAATTCCAACAAACAGAATTATTGGTCTATTCTTTTTATTGTGAGATTATATATCTTAATACACATTTATTTTTTAATTTTTTTAATTTAATCTCTAGATATCATTAATTTTTAAAAATTTATTAGCATATATTATTCTCAATTTATTTAATTAAAAATATACATAAGATTTTCATTTTGCTATTAAGATTTTTTCTTAGTGTCAAAAAACATATTGCAAATACATATACATTTAAAAATTCTTAACTTTAAATTATGTGGGGATTAATTAAAGTGTATGTAAAATAACTCGGACACTCCAATTAATTAAAAAAAAAAATCCAGCTCGCGTTAAAGCGCTGGCAACTTATAGTACATGGGCGACGAATACAAAGCTGCTTATGGCCCTGAGCACTACTAGCTTTCTCCTTCGAGTAGTTGTTGGATGCAGACGTTTGTCTGGCCCATGTATTTATACTCAAAATGGACGTTTTTTAATGGATTTTTGTACTTAAGCCCCCCGCTGCTGGGCCGATTGTGCTGTTCTTGAATACAGATTATCAAGCCTTCGGTCCTTTCTAATTCAAGATTCATATTGTTCTTCTGAATCACAAATTATCAATTACCTCTGCTTTCTGATATGGTCAAATATAACTGCTGCAAACGTATTAAATATGAATATCCAATATATTTTCTTTACGTACACCCTTTTGATCAATTAAACCAGGTTCAAATCGTTACCGACAGTAATATTATAGTATTAATTTACTGTAAGAAAAAAATAGAATATATATATATATATGATGACGGTAAGAAATATCTGATTTTTATGTAATTTTTCAAGCACATCCCTAACCTGCCACGGCGATAGTTAATTGATTGGTCGTCTGATTTGAACAGTGCATCTGACAGTCTCTTGCCTGCTTGCTTCTTGGCTGGTTTCTAGAAAATATTATGGACAAGACATTTGAATCCTCCCGGTGTAGATGGATATAGTTCTAATATTTACAGCGTTTGTTGGAGCCGATCATTCCAAGATGCGTGCGTTGTGCATTATAATGAAAGGCCCCTTTCCCAACTAATTTCTCTTGCAAACTGTAATGTTCAAAAAAAGACGGTTGGGTAAGCAATTATGGAAATTTGAGTAAGCAATTATGAGATTTGAAAGTTTTATTGGTGGAAATTTATTTCAGTATTTAAAGTAGTAGTAGTGTTTGTTATTGATAGATTCATGGGTAATAATAGTCCGAAAAAACTCTTTAGTTGATAATTTATAAATTATCGGTGAGTCTATCTATAAATTTACTTGTTTTTTTATGTTGGTATATTATTGGTAAATATAATATATTATCGATAGAATATTATCTATAATTTTATCGATGCATTAATAATAGTAGTAATATTTGTAATAATTTTTTTTCAACTTTCTGAAATATATCTGCAGTACAATTCTGTTGGTAACCCTATCAATAATAGTGGTATTTGCAGTAATTCTTTTTCAACTCTCTGAAATACACTGATGAATTTGTGTGATCGGTTACCCTGTCAATAATATTTTAAAAATATCTTTTTAAAAAAATATACTGAACAAAAGTAGAAAAATAATTCAAATAAAATGAATTAGTATAAAAAATTAAATATTTATTACAAATTTAAATATTTGTACATTCAAATACAATAAATCTAAAATAAAAACGATACTAAAGGAGGAGAAGGAGGCTAGCCATCGTCAGGATTGTGGAGCCAATTAAAAGATGCACATGAACAACTCATCTGTGATCATATCTCTATTATCAATTGGTAAAATTCTTTATAATTATAAGGAAATTGTTCATATTTATCATTAAAATGGTATATCTAATTCTATATTCATTAGTTAAAAATCACTGTGAATTCTAGAATTTGATTGTTCGAAATTAATTGGGAGCATCCAACAATCGAAGTACTATAGACCTGTCAAATGTAGTGTTAAAAAGTTCGTACGTTTGATTCCTATTGGGAGGGGAGGTTTATGACTAGTTGAGTCTCGTAGACCTTACTTTATGTTTCGTGCTGGGATTTGTGATGAGATATACAAGAGCCCAATCCTAATTCAATTATTAACATACTAAACTTGGACAAAAGATGAGGGTACTAATCTCGAGTTTCTTGATGTTTAATATCAAACCAACATTAATATTGGCTATATTCTGCATACTAAAATTAATTAGGGAAGTCATGAAGTCTAGACTAGAGGAAAACAAATACGTACCTCATTATGGGTTGGACTTGATAAAATACAAACTTGTATGAATAATTGATTACCGTAAGCACATAAGATAATGAAATTAAGCAGTTTCAAGCGTGCATCCTTAAAATAAAAATGAGTGGTTAATAAACGGTTGTCTATGATCTAAATATATACAGAGGTTTAAGGAAGAAGAATGAGACACAACAACAACAATTTAATAAATCAACAATAATGATTGCTATGCAATTGAATCAAGTTTGCAAGATTTTCAAAACTTGTCTATCAATAGACTTTTAGTCCCAATGAAAAATATATAGCTTGTAGGCTAATAATTTATAGACGGTAACTAACAGGCTTATAATCTCGTGAGCTTATAGTTTCAATTACAAAAAAAAAACCCCATAAATATAGAAAAAATATATTAATCTATGCTCTCTTGTTAAGGATTTCTAGTACATGGTTGTGATTAAATTAAGAATCACTCCATAAATGTAATTTCTTTGATATTAAATTATTAAGTTATTCTTTTGAATTCAAAGTACTTCTCAAGTTTATAATACCTGTATCAAAGTTATATCATTATAAATCTGAATCACAAATCTAGAATTATAAGGGTAGTTCAAAATCCAAGTTCAGTTTAAATATAAAATTACAATATTTTCGTTCACATTAGATTTAGTGTTCAACTTTGAAATCCAAAATCTTCTTGAGGCATGCATAAAAAAATCCTAAAACACTATACAAGACAAATTTTGCCCATAAACTATATATATATTAAGAAATTAACACGCCCCTTCGCCAGAATTAATATTCATATTGAATCATAGGGTTGTGTAAAAAAGTTGTTGTTTGCATCAAATTTCAACACTCTCGAACATTGATGGAGTCGTCCAAAGGTGAGAGTAATCAATATCTAATTAATATTTGTTACACATTTTCCCTTCTGCATACCCATATTTTTCATAAATTATTGCCACTTGACAGCACGACAAATTTTCTTTAAAAAAAATCCTTCACAGAGAAAAATCACAATTCTGATACTCAGATACCTGTCTATGCACTGGACCAAACAACCTTTAGTTTCTGTTTTTTATTGGTCAGTCTTCAGACACTACCAAAGAAACAAGAGAATTTTTGTTCCCTGAAAAAAAGGAACAAAAGAATTAGATTTCCTGACGTTCCAGAGAAAAACCTCCATTGACACCTCAATTCTTTGTTAGGTAAACAACCAAATTTACCTTAAAAAAAGTTATCTACCCGCTTATAAAATCATGCTACCTGTAAATTCTAGTTTTAAGGATTTTTTTTCTTTTATAAAATAAAAGTATATTCAAATTATATTTATATATCAAGATCATATTTATTTTCTATTAAATATTTATATTTATATTTATACTGGTGGATATATTCATAAAAAAATATTTTTGATCATAGCAATATAGCACAGGGTTTGTTTTTTTTTTTTTTTTTTTTTTTTTTTTGGCGCTAACAAAGAGGTCACCTAAAGAGAGCATTGACATTTGACAAGGATATCTCCATGGCCTCTAATCACGAGGTCACATAAAGGATGCTTACAGGCCTGTTGTGATCATCAACTGTTAAGAAACTTGAAGCAGCGTCTTTTTATCCTATCCCTCCTAAACTTATCCTCTATCTCCGTTTGCAATGGTTTATTTATAGAATATATATTGTAACCTCTGTAACTAATTAATTACTCTCCTCTCATCTCCTCCATGGCTCCGTCCTTTCTCAGCTTTGCGTCGCTATACTCCTTCTATCTTCGTCATTGCTTCACCTCTTCCGGCCTTTCACAAAAATCCATCAACGTTGGTGACGAGACCATCATCCACTTCTGGGCTCCCACTCAACCTCGTCAATCCAAACCAAATTTGGTCTTTATTCATGGCTTCGGTCCCGTCTCTCTATGGCAATGGCGCCAGCAGGTTTGGCTTTAGCTTTTCTTAATTTTCTTTCTTTCTTCCTTTTTTGGAGGATCAACCCCCATCCCTTTTCTTTTATGTATGTAGAGAATCAATCTTGAACTTCCCTTTTCAGAAATCACAAACACCCATCAATCTTCAAAACGTAATTGCTGTGTTGTGTTGGCCTGGTGATTTAGGTCGTAGGACTAGAAGGTGAGGTGTGGTTTAGGCTCATAGCTGTAGCTAGGTTCAATTCCTGATGCAAACAACTCCACGTTGAGGCCAATTCTTTGACCAATTCACATGCTATAATAGCAATATATATATAGATGCTGAGATTTCAATGGAAAAATGTGTATAAAGTCACAATTTTGATCGTATTTGGTGAAATCTTTTGCAGGTTCAATTCTTCGCACCTGACTTCAATTTGTACGTCCCTGACTTGATATTTTTCGGTGACTCGACAACAAAATCCTCAGAAAGGTCAGAGATCTTCCAGGCGGAGTCGGTGGCAAAGCTGCTTGAAACGTTAGGTGTGGAGAAGTATTCTGTGGTGGGCACAAGCTATGGAGGGTTCGTGTCATACCACATCGCAAGGATGTTTCCAGAGAGGGTTGAGAAGGTGGTCGTAGCAAGCTCTGGGGTCAACATGAAGAAGAAGAATAATGAAGAGCTTGTGAAGAAGGCAAAATTGGAAAAAATTGACGATCTTATGCTGCCACAAAAACCTTCAGATTTGAGAGCTTTGCTAGGTGTTGCTGTGTCCAAGCGAAGTTTCCTCATGATTCCTGATTTTTTCTTGAATGACCTCATAAACGTACGCAATTTCTTGATTTCTATCCTTTTTTTCTTTCCTTGATGTGGTAATTTCTATTTCTAGCTCAATTTTATAAGGTTAGCAACCAATTTCGTCGAGGAAGGATTTTCTTTTTCTCTTGTTAGGAATTGAAGGGATAAAAAATAAGAGCAAAAGATTGTTTAAATTTCTAGAATCTACTCATTTAATACATAATATTTTTCTGGAATATTCCAGAAAAGTATCCAGTAAAGGAGCTAGATCATGACTATTAAAAAAACTAGATCACTATTAATTTTTTTTTATTTAGATAATCTTGAATTCTTACTTTAGTAGTCTAATTTTTTTAAAAAAATAGTTATTTAATACGTTATTAGAATAATTTAATAAAAAAACGTTTTTATAAGTTTTAAATTTAAATAACAGTTATATTAAAAAATAAAATAAATTATATATTAGATAATATGAGTCTGTATGTTTCGAGTTCGAAAACAATATAAGAAAGTATATTAAAAAATGATATAAAAATTTAAAAATATTTAGTTTAAAAATAGTGATAGTGATATAATTTTATATATTAAAAAAATATATTTTAAAAATTTAAATTTTTAAATAAATATTTTTTTAATATATAAAACTATATCACTATCCATTCCACCCTCCTCTATTAAAAAACAGAGGGCCCCTCCCACGATCTTTCCTGAAACAAATGAACTATAAATCCCTGTATAAGTCTCAAAAGTAGAACAGTATTATATTAAGCAAATGAAGGATCAAGAAAGTGCTCATGTTCTTTAGTGTTCTCTTGGAATCCACATCATTTTCCAACTACCAAGAAAAAGATGAGTGCCAGACTTTTACCTTCGAAGAAAACCAAAATGAGGTTGTTGGATAGGTCGCTGATAAATGAATGCCAGCGGGACCATGCTCTCATGTAAAGGGGACTTGTGGTCGTGTTGGGTGTAGACTTCTCCTCTGTATATTCAATTGGACACATATATAATTTGTTAATTGGAATATCCTATAAGAATTAATTAACTTAAAATAGCTTTATATTT
Organism: Populus alba x Populus glandulosa; assembly: GCA_033617975.1. NCBI lineage: Eukaryota > Viridiplantae > Streptophyta > Magnoliopsida > Malpighiales > Salicaceae > Populus > Populus alba x Populus glandulosa. Next base: position 22,182,390 of record CM066148.1, read on the forward strand.
CAAAAAGAAATAAAGATGTATATTCTTTAATTTTAAATTTATTAATATTCTAGAATCTAAGTATTTTTATCTTAATAGATAAAAAGTTTTGAACCTTTTACTAAGATAGTTAGGAGATATTTACCCTCTAAATCTTATTGTTTTTATAAAAAAAAAAAGGTGAGAAAGTCATTTGTTTTTGGTGATATTAATATGATCTAAATATCTCATATATATTATTAATGAGATGATAGGTATGGTAATCTCTTAAAATACTTTATATATATTTATAAATATAGAGAAATCATTACTTCAATATTAATAATTATTCTAGATAGAGAAGCATGATGTTTATTATGTTTATAACATTTATATTGTAGAATCAGACATAAATCTTTAGAATTTAATAATATCTAAGTTCTTCTGATTACACTAGATTGTTCGAGGTTTTATGTAATAGTGTCTATAAACGAGGAGAATTTCTTAATTTTCGAAGAGCTTTCAGCGCCGTTGATATGATCAATTGGCTTAAAATGACAAATGGTTTCTTATGTACGCAGAAATTGTTCGCAGAAAACAGGAATAAGAAAATGGAACTTCTGAGCGGATTAACCATTGGACATGATGATGCAGTAAATATCTCTCCACTTCAACAGGTAGGTAACCTTTGATCCTCTGCTCATACAGCAACATGATTTGCCAGAAGCCGAATTATACCAAACTTTGACTAAATTTTGAAAGCTTTTATATAACTTTTTAGTTTTACTGATATTGTGCATATGGTTGGGAAAATAATATTTGATATTGTGGTAGTGATTATTTTTTAAAATAATAATTTTTTATTTTTTAAAATTTTATTTTTTATATCTGTATATAAAAAAAATAAAAAAATTCAATTTTTTATGAAACGTTACTTTGAAGCTGTTTGGCGCTGCGATCGAAACAGGTTTTTGCAAAATTTCAAATTTTTTTTTTTTGCTAAAATTGAGTGTGGTTTGTACTTTCTGGATCGTTTTGATGTGCTGATATCAAAAATGATTTTTAAAAAATGAAAAAACATTATTGACATGCTTTTCGGCACGAAAAGCTATTTAAAAAGCAACAGCTACTACACTCCCAAACACTCCCTTTAACTGCGTTCTCCAACCGCGCTGACCCACATCTAATTCCTGTCTTCCTCTGAATTGCTATGAAGGATGTCTTGTTAGTATGGGGAGATAAAGACCAAGTATTTCCTCTGGAGATGGCTAAGGATTTACAAGGGTACGTTCTCTTTGTTATTTATTGTTTCTTTTCTTTTATTCCGATCCATTTTTTAAAAAAAATAGTTCTACGTACCAAACTTTAACACATTAATTGTTCTAGTGTTAATTTGAAGCTTTAATAACTGATAAGATTATTCTAAGTGAAATCTTTAATTACATATGGTGAAGTGATATTTTTGTGATTTTGTATGGAATTTCTGCTTGCAGGCTAATTGGGAAGAACGTGAAGTTGGAAATAGTAAAGGACACGTCCCACGTACCCCAAATTGAAAATGCAGCAGAATTCAACAAAATCATCAAAAATTTCTTGAGTGCCTCTCCGTGACTAATTATGTACCCTTTCCAAACTCTAAATAAGCATGTAATTGATTTTCTGCTGGGGAATATGCTAGAGGACTGAAGATTTACTGATTATGTGCACATTTCTTCTCGTTGAGGGCATGCTTGCCCTTTTAATTCTTAGCCTTCTCCTCGCCGCCGGGGTTCTGTTGGATATTCGTGGAGCTTGAATTGCGATGAGGCGAAGTATCACCGATAATGCTCGAACCATCACTCTTGTAATTGCTTTTACGGCCACAAATCGCAATACTAAAAACCTTCCTCACAGTATTTCAATGGCGTTTTACTTTAAAAAGAAGTGTGCTTTGTGTTCTACAGCATGAGATGAATATAGACTTCTTACAACGAGGTTTAAGCTCACAATTTACCCTCTCTAATGGCTTCTTCCAACACCATGGCAGCTTTGGATGTTGTGTTGTAGGGTTGCGAATAGATTCATTTGTTCGTGAACTGTTGGAAACTTGACTATTTTAAGAGTTCAATTTGAGTTTGTTTGTTAAGATTATCGTCTAGGTTTGACCTTAGCTAAGTTCAATTGATTTGAACTCATAAATTCGATGCACTCTTTGGGTTTGTGGAGCAAGTTCATTTTAAAGCTCGCGGGAAAGCTTAGGCAAAAGATTGTAGACATACTCATGTATGATTTGGAGTGTGAAAATGTTGCATAAAATCTCATGAATAGGCTAAACCTACATATCGGTCATCAAATAAATTCCTATTTATTTCTTTATCTTTTATTATATTCAATTATTTTCAATAATTAAAAAAGGGTATAAAAAAGTAAGTTAAGCTCATTTATTTACTCATCCATCATTTTAACAGGAAAAACTCAAGACAAGTTCAACAAAATTTAAAGGAGTTGATTTTGAATTTCATATTTTAGAGGGAAAGGTAAGGTGCCCTCGTTATCATCTGCCAACACAATTTTTAATAAATATGAAAATCACACCTTTTAATGATGTTCACTTTTCATTTTGTGAGAAAATCTTATGGTGTATATGGAGTAAATAGTAAGATCTTATTCATTATTTCACTAATTTTTTTGTAAGAAAAAGCTCACTTAAAAAGTAACATTTGTAAGAGAGAGAAAATAAAATGAGGAACTACAAAAAATAATGAACATATGTTAATTCACTTATAGGTTTTTTCTCATCTTTATATCTATCTTTTTCTTTAAAGTGAGTCTAGTAGAATAACTAATAGGATATCACTAGTTACTCTCTAAATACCAAAAAACCAATCGTGATTAAAATTTTTATATAAAAAATATGTGTTTATATAAATACAAGCTTATGGCAACCATACCTTGTGGTGTTCAGGGCATGGTGTCATAAATATCAAACAACTTTGAAACTCGTAAAAAAATAAGACAAGATTAAATACGTTTTAGTGTAAAACTCGAATAATTCATAGCTTTAAAATAAAAGAAAATCTTATTATGTTCAGGAAGTAACTAGTGATATCCTATTAGTTACTTCCTAGACTCGAAGAAAAAAACAAATATAAATATAAGAGAGAAAATGAAACTTTTGACTCACCAAAAGTGATAAGAATATTTTCACCGATGATTTCTCACTTCTACTTGTATCTGGTTTTTTTAAAAAAATTAAATTCAAAATTAACTAATATGATATCGCTAATTATTCTCTGAATATCATAAAACTTTTTTAAAATGAGTGTATTTCAATTTTGTCCTCTTGGACTAATTATCTATTCCAATACAATTTAGATCGATTTTTTTCTTATGTCTTGTGTTTTGTAGGGGATCGGACGCATGATGTGTATTGATAGTTTCAACATAAAAACAAGTCTAGATGCGTGGAATGAGCTTTCTAATAAAAATGAACATGACTTTTTATTTGCTCATTAGACTGGGATGGAATTAAAATGATAAATGGAAGAGGTTAATAGAGATTGCAAGAGTTTTGCCATTTATGGTATCAAGAGATACATGAAATCTGTTTGAGAGTTGATGTCTTTATTTTCCATAAATATTTGGGCATAGATAAATTCTTTGAATGGGTTGCTAAATGTGATAAGCTTAAAGAATAACTAAATATCTCAAAGAATAGGATTATGAAATTGATCGTATATAAATTAAAAGGCTTTTTGTTGTAGATGAAGGGTAGCCTTATGAGATTGAATGAAAAAAGATAAATGATAATGACCTTTGTGACAAATAATTTATCAAAAGCAATATCAAATATGAAGTTCAGGCACTTGGTAAAGATCCACTTGATCTTGGAAGCATAAAAAATTACATGAATATATATTTGCTAAATTTGGATTTAAATTATTTTGAACAAATTATCTTGTGCATAAACTAACTATAATTCTATATTTAAAGTACTTATATTTTTTTTAGAAGGGAAAAGTTCAATTTCTAACCTTTAACTCAAGGATGGGTTTTCTTTAAATGAGAGAGCTGGTATGAAAAGTTTCTAATAGTTTCAAGATCAAGTAGAAGCATATATTAAACAAGTTTTTCTTATAAAAATATATGCTTAAATACTATTTTATTAAAATAGTTTTTCTAATAGTTTTTCTTATATACTATTTTATTAGAGCATTAAATTGGCCTCGAATTTTGTGACCATGTTCTACAGGTCCAATTTATGAGATCAACTGGCTAACAATAGTTGAGGTCGAAATTATATCCAAATCATGCCTACAAGATGTTATTTCATAATTTTTTTTTTGTTTTGTTTTTCTAATTTGACCATCCCAGGCTGCTCCGCCCATGACCGTGGGCTACTTATACCCCGTTTATTTTCATGTTTTGATTTTTTTTTATTTTTTATTTTAAATTAATATTTTTATTTTTTTATCATTTTAATATACTAATATTAAAATTAATTTTTAAAATAAAAAATATTATTTTAATATATATTAAAACATAATTATTAATATTTTTTTATTATTAATATGGATATCCGGATAAACTTGTGTATATTTCAACTAATTTTATAATTTTTAAAATTAATAATTATATAAATATCTAATTATCTTAAAATTTATGTGATTTAAATCTCTACCCTTAAAGCTATATACTTTTAAATACTATTCGGTGCATAAGATTTTTTCAGTATCACGCTGAAAACCCAAATGCATTTTGGACTGCCGGTGGGACCCCACCATCCACTTTTATCCCAAAAATGGCAATGTAGACACAAGAAAAATTGCCCTCTTTTTTTTTCTTTTTTTTTTTCTCTTCTTAAGGATGGGAGAGAAAGCAAGGTTTGAATGGTCTTAATGGAATGTCGCATCGAGTGGGGCCTTTTGTAAAGAGGTCAAAGTCTCAGTCTACACGCCTTTGCTGAAAACAAATGAAAGAAAAGCACTTCAATATTGTGATTTTTTTTATATTTTTGCGTTTTGGTTCCTTTTCTCTTCCAATTCCTGAAAATCAATAGGCCTTGATTACTTTTCTTTGATTTTTTTTTTTTAATTTTTTTTTTAAGGGAAAGGTAGCTCTTGAGCAGAGTTAAAGAATAAGTTATTTTTTGTTGCTTTGATGGGATATTTTACCCCTGAATTATTGGTGTTGTGGCCAACTAAGGTTTGTACTTTGAACTATTAATTTAATCAATTTTGTTTTTTAACTATTATATTTTGGATAAATAAAGTTTTTTTTATTTGATTTGATAGTTATTATTGGCAAAAAATCCTTATTTTTTAAAAATAATCTTTTTGGTACTTTGAGCTAAAAGTTTTCACATATGCTAATAAGAATACAATATACTTTCAAAAATAATTTAAAAACCTTTTTGAGGTCAAGAAGCATTTTTCTTTAACTTTTTTATTTATTTTCTTAAACTTTTTTGAAAATAATTTGGAACAGTTCCAAATTTTGTTGGGGTCCTAAAAAATCATATTAATTTATCTTCTATGTCTCATTATGATTTTCAAATTTCTTATATGGTAAAATGCATAACACCTGATTAAGTTTAAAATAGGTTAATTTTGGAAATTATATATGCAAAAATTTTGAGAATTACAGTAAAAATTACCTATGTAAATTCATATAACCTCATTAGGATTTTCAAAACGATTTGAGATAATTCTAGCTTAATTTCTATTTTCATGTTTTATTAAATCTTTATTGTTAATGAAATAAAAAAAATACCTTTTAACTTCAAAAAATCTTAAAATTATTTATGAAAGTGGATTGATTTTTTTTAGCTTTTATAGGAAAATTTCAGTTAAAAATACAGATATGTAATTTTTGTTAAAATAATTTTTGGTTAGCAATAATGATAAAATCAACTATATTTATCCAAATCATGATAGTTTAAGGACAAATTTTTTTATCCAAATTAAATGTCTATTACACTCTCTTATGTTGACCCATGCTAGTTTGTTTTTCATTACCTATAAAGTTTCATATTTTAAAAGTTTTTTTGAATTATTGTGATTATGTTTTTTTAAATATTGATTTATTATTATTATTATTATTAAAATAAACACAACTTATTTGATCCGGTTAGAATTATAATTTGAATGAATGGGTTTTCTATTTATTTGAATGGTTTTTAAAAATAAATATAAACTCATGGTGTGATTTCGATTCATAATATAGCACGGTCTAAATATAATTAAAACTAAATGTCAAATATTTAACAGGAAATCTAGTGATAAGAGTTTAGGATTAAGGAGTTTGCTTCCCTTCTAGTTTTAAGTTCGAGTCACGTGGTTGCTAATATGATGGCCACTAGAGACTTACATAATTATTAACTTCAAGACTTATAAGATTAGTCAAAATACACGCAAACTGGACCGGATATTTACATTAATAAAAAAAAGTGTCAACATCAAATGGAATTCTTAGTGAATCATTCCTTATAAAAGGGCAATAATCAGTTTGGACTCTGCCCGGGTAGATGGGAAAATATTTGGTGGGTTATTTAATTTTGAAAGTGAGAGACACTTATTGTGCACGAAACGAATTCTGTGCATTAAAACCTTAAGAGATTGTCAAGCGGCCAATAAGCTTCACTTTCTTGTTTAATTTTCTAAATTTAAGATTTAAAAATCAGTATTGGGAATAATTAGTTATTTTAAATATATCATATCAATATAATAACACAGAAGTACACGAGAAGTCCCATTAGATTGGATGTCTTTGCAATTCGATGGCTCGTCCTTTCAGATAGTGATTCAGTAGCGTGGCTTTCATTCTCCATTTCATATTTTCTTGTTGTATTTTATTTTCATGTCCATTTGAAAATGCTTCATTTCAATTTCTCCGATGAACAGTGGCTAGTTATTGTTTCATAAAATTACTATGTTGAGATGTATTTTTGACAAGATATTAAAATTTTGATAATCAAACGGGTATAAGTTTAAATTTCATTATTTTTATTTATTTGATAAAAATTAAACATAAAAAATACAAGTTTGTGTAAATTTCATATTCAAATAGCTTTTATTTGATGGGTGTATTAGAGAATAATATAAATCATATAATCAAAAAACCATCTTAACTTAACAACTTAAATTGTTAGATGAAATTTTAAAATATAATTTATATTATTCTATAATATATTAGATAAAAATAAATAGTTTGGTTTATATTGAATTAAAACTTGTTGTATAGAAGTAGCTTTGATTTTAAAAACAAAATCTAAATCTACCAAAAAAAAAAGAGAGTTTGGTTTTAGGTTTTTTAGGAATTAATTTTTTTTTTAAAGGTTTCTGTGTTTTTAGAAACAAAGATTTAAGGGTATTTAGGCTAGTATTTTTTTTTTGGGTCATAAATATCAGATCTTTTTAAATATCAGATCTTTTTAACACAATGGTATTTAAATATTGGTCTGGCACTGCAAAATCCTATTGTTTCTCAGTGGATGACAAGAATTCAAGATCCTTTTAAGATAGAGGAAACACAAGTGGCCATGAACGAAGCTAGTGAGAAGCCTTGTAAAAATGGACAGCCACAAAAACACACAGAGCAGCAAACATGTCCCATTAACATGTCATCTCCATTGGTCACAAGCGTGGCAAGAACAGATGCCCGACCCCTTGTTTTAGGTTACCGCACGGACAGACACAAACAGAAACAGAGAGGCAAAGAAGGAGAGGACCGGACCGGACCGGACCGGACCCGTTCAGTCTCAGTACAGTCCAAATCACTGCCTTATTATTTAAATAAATAGTTACGGAACCTGTTTGTGTTTTATTTTTCCAAGACAAAGACGCCCTCATGTCCATGAATGTACTGGTGGTGGACACACTGTAATCCTCTCCTAAACTAATATAAATACTCCCTCTTTCGTCCATTCCTAGCTGTAGATACAAGTGTACATCTTATTTCTTTGACTTTGACTGCAATGAAAGCAAGCAAAGCAAGACAATAGTAGTAGTCGTCGAAGAAGAACAGCAGACAAAGCAAATTGGGTGGCTTTGCCTTTTTGTTTGCAGCTTTCGGCGCTCTTTCTCCTCTTCTTCTCTTGCAGATTTAGCTATGGCTATTTCCCTTTACCTAGCCTTTTTTATATAATTTAAAAATCAATACCCTCCATTTGTTTATTTCTGTACTTGTTTGCATAAACTTCACTCCTGTAGCTTATAATAACATATCTTCTTACAACAAGAACTAAGCAAATCAACCAAATCTATAGCTACCAACTTCTCTTTACTTCCAAGTAAGTTTCTTTAAGCTTGTTTCTTCTTTGCATTTGCTAAAGTTTTTGCCTTTCTAGATCTTTGCTTTCCCGGGTTCAAATTTTTTGTGGGATCTTTGTTTTGTATTGCTCTAACAGTCGCGGATCAAGAATTGTTTTCTTTTTTTGGTATTTCTCTTCTGGGTTTTATTTAGAACGTTGATGGGCTGTTTCTCATGACCTTTATGTAATTACGTGCTTATAATTCTCAATCTGTTCCTTTAGAAATGATAAGTTTTTCATGAGGGAAGTTGTTTTTTTAATAATGAAAAACTCCATAACTGATTTGCTAAAGACATCGAGAGTTATTATGAAACGGGAAGTGGGTGATAAGTGGCTGAAGGGTGTGTTGATGCTATGTGCAGCCGTGAAGTGGTAAATGCCAAAACCTGTGTAAACTTTTACTGGGTATTAATTGTATGTATAAATGAAAGATGAGTTCTTGGCATTAATGTATGTGTGTATTTATTGTCTCTGATGGTGTTTCCTGATTTTTTTTTTTTTTTTTAACTTGGAGTCACGAGAAATGATATGTAGTTCTGGGTACTTGGTTATGTTGGACAACTCCTTAATGTGTGAGTTTGATCAAATAAATCTTAGGAGCAAAATTTTGGTTTTAGTATTGTAAGGCTTAGAATTCAAATGAAGCTTGCTTCTGGTTAGCTAAAACTGATGAAGTATAATGTTTAATGACTTAATAAATAGAAGGAATATAATTTATTATGGTATCTTGATTCCTAATCACTCGTATCATTATGTGAATTTAGTTGAGTTGGACTGGTGATTGAGCTTAAGCATTTTTACAAGGAAGATGTATCTAATTTTTAATGGTCTCTGCAGGGCTGTAGCACTGTGATCAGGTCAAATTGACCGCATTATGAGTAATCTTTATAGAAGGGTATCGACAGCTGCTTGAACCCTGGTGAAGCCTGATAAGTGCACCTTCTATGCTGTCTATTATAACACAAAATATGGGCTCACTCTGCAGTAAACAGCGGCGATGTAATGAAGCAGATGCTGAAGAGAATGCACAAGTGAGTTACAGTAGATGAAATGCATGATTCATGCCCTTCTATTGGTTTTGGCGATTCCGTGTAATCTAGTTTGTGATGATAATTATCCCTCGTTCTTTGTGCAATCTCAAGTTTGCAATTTTTATCTTGGCATTTCCAGGCTGCAGAAATCGAAAGGCGAATTGAACAAGAAACCAAAGCTGAAAAGCATGTTCAAAAACTTCTGCTTCTTGGTATAAGCAAATCAAGCTTGTTTCTCATTGCATTAATTATTTGGCATTCAAGATTGTTTCATACTATGTTAATTGTTTGACATGTAAAAGTGTATCCATAGTATTCAAAGTTTATCATGGTTGTGGGCTTGCGTTTAAGGTCTGGATAGCACAAGCACCATAGGTACTGTGAATTACTTCCATGAAGAGGCAGCCTCTCTCATTTAGCATAAGAGAAATTATGAATCAATTTGTTTTATTAATTTGAAAGCTTATGATATTAACCAAGGACTGAACTATTAAGTTCTTAATTGTGTTGGGGAAAGTTATTTGTTGCTTTCTGTACTATACCCTTTGACAACAAATAGAGATAATAAAAAGTGGCTGTATAATGCGTGACTATTGTCTAAATGTAATTACCCTCTACATCTTGGTGCACACTTCTTTTATTTTTTTCCTCCATTCATAGTTACTCTTGCTTTGGCCCCACCCCCCTTGGAAGGACTCATAGATACATGGTCTTTACTTCCCTATGCACAGTGACTGGTTGAGAATATCATTGTTTTGGGTGTAAGCCTTCAATTTGAGTTTAGCAATTTTCGTTGCATAACTTTGGTTCTACCCATTTCGACTTAGGCTGCTCGATACTTGTCTTTTCTTTGTTTTATTTTTTTTCAAATGCTTCAATTCTTTTTCTGTCTTTGGGTTTTAAAAATGACGTGAACAATATCTCATGATCAAGGTGCTGGAGACTCTGGGAAGTCAACGATTTTCAAGCAGGTGAGATGAAACATTTGTTGTTTCAAATGTGAACTTGTGTTTGCCAGCATTACTGTTTTCTATATCTTCATCTTATGCATGTTCTGGATGCAGATAAAACTATTGTTTCAAAGTGGTTTTGATGAGGCAGAGCTCAAGAGCTATATTCCAGTCATCCATGCCAACGTCTACCAGACAATAAAAGTATGCAAAACTTGAAATGGTGTGTTGGTTATTTTCCCTTGTTGCATAATGTAGAAAATATGAAGAGTCAGGCATTGATGGTGAAAATTTTGAATGCATAAGTGTTAAATTTTATTCTATAAGTTCATTCTATGTGTTTCTACAGATTTTGCATGATGGATCAAAAGAATTGGCTCAAAATGAAACAGATTCCTTGAAGTATGTTATATCCAATGAAAACAAGGTTTGAATTCATCACTTCATTGTCTATTACTCTGCTTAAAGTAAGGTTATCAATCTTGAGAAAACAAATTCTAGGAATCTGGTAATGAGCAACTGTCTAACATGTATAGATTAATATGATCGATTCCTTTTCCTGTACATTTTGCTTGATCTTTTCCTCAAGGGATCTGATTTTACAATCCATTCATTTCATCATACATCAGGATATTGGGAAGAAATTGTCGGAAATTGGAGGCAGGTTGGATCATCCGCGTCTCACCAAAGAACTAGCCCAGGAGATTGAAACTCTATGGAGAGATGCTGCAGTTCAGGTAGCCAGTTCATCAAAGATACATATGATACTCCCCTGGAATCTGTATTATTGATACAAAGTTTGTCGTCTATTTTTCCTATTATATCATTTAGACTTAGGTTTTCATTTATGGTGTCTGAATGATGCACTGCAGCTACTAATGTAATGTATGCCTGTAGGAAACATATGCCTGTGGTAATAAGCTCCAAGTTCCAGATTGTACCCCTTATTTCATGGATAATTTGCTAAGATTATCTGACTCAAACTATATTCCGACTAAGGTATCTGAAATTTATGTTGTTTCCCTATCCTTTCCATATTATCTGGATGTTATGGACGTCCTGTTTGCAGAATTAGAATATCAGAACACCTTTTCAATTATCAACTTCTACAAAATGCATATAGAAAATAATGTCACTGTGAACAGCATGGTATAAGTGTGCCACGACGGTTTTGTCTGACATATAGATTCATAAAGACTAGACTCAATGGCACTGCATTTCCTTGCTCTATATAAATACTTTTATTTAAAAACTTCAGTGAGCTCCACTTGTGTGCGTGTGGCATGCATCCAGTTTAAAATTTTGATATGCTCAGTTTTACTTGGTCCAGAAGTCCAGTGCAATGGTTTTATTTGGGACATTCTGATGCACTTGTTGCCATGATGCTATTAACAAAGACATTTTGCATAAAAAGACTGTTCCGCATAAACTTTGGATTTTTGGCATTACTTCAGCTTCTGTAGATGGCTAGCGAACTAGCTAACTTTATGCATGCACCCACCCACATGACATAATTACGATATTTTAGGGTTCTTTCAACAGCTTCTCAGTGTATACGGTATTTCAGGAGGATGTTCTTTATGCAAGAGTTCGTACAACAGGTGTTGTAGAGATCCAATTCAGGTGAACATACTAATTCACTGGTACCTGATTTAGCATTGATCTCAATGTGTTTTTTCCCAAAACTGCTATAACCTTTTAACGTGGTATACAAGATGCAATGTTCTTGACTTGAATCAATTTCACTTAAAGGTCAACTGCACCTGATTGCAAAATATGCTTTCCAGTGCTTCCTTAGTTATTAGTTTTGGTACCCAAAAGCTAATGTTGGCTATGATTTGGCAGTCCTGTTGGAGAAAACAAGAAAAGTGGGGAAGTATATAGACTTTTTGATGTTGGTGGGCAGAGAAATGAGAGGCGGAAATGGATTCATCTATTTGAAGGTGTTACAGCAGTAATTTTTTGCGCTGCAATTAGCGAGTAAGATGTCCTATTTTCTTTCAACTGTTATAACATCACAAAATTGTTGGCTTTTGGATGTTGAACATGAATATTTGAGATTTGTAAGTTTTCCTTTTAGTTAGAGATACTTGGCCATCTCTGGATTATGCTTATTGTAGCATTGTTTCTGGATTTTTTTGTTATTCACGGGCAGTAGCCATTGCAGTACATTCCACATGCCAAATTTCCAAAAGCAAATGAACTTTTCTGAGGGGATCTGACCTATATTTTCTGTAAGGACATCTCAGAATGGCTTCAATGTTTTATTTGAAAATGGAAATCTTGTCAAGGGTAGAACATTTTGTTGTAACTGCCAACTAAGTGTCTGTAAATGCTGTTCCATTTCCACGGTTCATTAACTTGCTGTCTGCAACACTTGCTCAGGGAAGCAGCGTTGAGTTTGAGTGAGCTCACCTCAACCATAACCTACTGTTAGCATGTGAAGTGGCAATTCTAACATTAGAACATAGTTTAAGCTGAAAAGGGCGTGTTTGACTGTTTATGTTTTCAGGTATGATCAAACACTGTTCGAGGATGAAAACAAGAATCGAATGATTGAGACAAAGGAGCTGTTTGAGTGGGTCCTGAAGCAACCATGCTTTGAGGTTTTCTTTTATGCCACTCTACCCCGTCCCCATGGCCTGTTGTTATAAGCTCTGACTATAGACATCTGGGAATCATTACATTTTTCATCTGGCTTTTTGTGTGCAGAAAACATCCTTCATGCTGTTTCTAAACAAGTTTGATATATTTGAAAAGAAAATTCTAAAAGTAAGAGCTGCAGAACTGTGCATTCTTATTTAGTATAGAAAAATAGCATCGGTGTTGGCCTTTGATGTTGTGCATTGTTACAGGCACCATTGAATGCATGCGAGTGGTTCAAGGACTACCAGCCAATTTCTACAGGAAAACAAGAGATTGAGCATGCATATGAGTGAGCATTTATTTCTTGCTGGTTCATTTCCTTTGTATTAGCGAGTGAGAAATATTATTGCACCAAATAGGCAAAAGGTGTTGAAGTTTTGGCCAGTCGGTCTGTGCTTTGCTGAAAGCTTGATTTGGAAGTTTCACCTCATGGTCTTAAAGAATTGATGCAAGCCAATGCTTGTATATTTGTCAAATATATGTGTGCATTTTGCAAAATGTTTGTTCTCAGTTTCCAAAACAAGCTAACCTTTGACCTTCGTTACTGATGCTATTGAATGGTTTCAAAGATTTGATGGTCATCATTAATGATATTATTATTCATCAGGTTTGTAAAGAAGAAGTTCGAGGAGCTGTATTTCCAAAGCACAACCCCTGATCGTGTTGACCGAGTTTTTAAAATATATAGAACCACTGCACTTGATCAGAAGCTTGTCAAGAAAACCTTCAAGCTTGTAGACGAGACTTTAAGACGCAGGAATCTCTTTGAAGCTGGTTTATTGTGACAAGAAGAAGCATATGCTTTAAAAAGAATGTTCATAGTTTGAAGAACTTGATCAGGTTATGAATATTAGAGTTGGAAGAAACACCTCATCCGTTTATTGCTGGAATCATACTCTCACAGGCTAAAAGTTTTGGCACCATTTGTTTTCTAGGTACGGTCGAAGAAAGAAGATTTCCCCCCGATGATTGTATTGTCTGCGTAATTTTCTGTAGAGAAACCTATCCAGAGGATATGTTCCCTTGCATGTTCTGTTTTGCTTCATAGGGGATTTAAATTGAACATATGAAAGTAACCTTATATTCTTTCTATCCCAATACAAGCCATTGCATATTTACTCTTGCCCATCTCCTTGAAACCATGGTCTTAGTTTTCAGAAATTGCCATGTGTGAAATGCCATCAGAGAAAAACTCTTCCAAGTTATTTTACGTGCTTGAGCTCGTTCTTGAGTTTTTTTTGTACGAGTAAACTAGTCATCCTTGATCTAGATAGAAATCGGATCAAGGGTTTTTATTAGTCAGTGCTGTGGAAGCCTTTTGCAGTTTTTCTGGAGATTAACAACGTAGATTGAACAAAATCTAACATGGATTAAGAAACACGGTGAGTTTATCAGACAAAATCAAAAGAGATCATAGAATTGCTTGTTCAAGGGCGATTAGTCCTCCTTGGACCTCTTTCTGCTTCAACGGTCATCATTACGTGTCAAACTTTCCCATGTGCCATTTTCAACAATAACAGTGTAAAAGGCTTGGGTTCGGTCCTGGTTCTCCTCTCATTTTCAACATGTCCATATTTAACATGCTTCGTAGCACTTCACGTGTTCCTATTCGTGGGAAATTTGAAAGGTATAAGTATATAGGTAGATTAGGTTTAGGCCTGATTGAAAGCGTGATTGTTTGAAAGTTGCTGTAGATTTTTTTTTAAAATATTATTTTATTTTAAAATATATATAAATAATATTTTTTTATTTTAAAACATTTATTTTTCATATCTAAATCAATAAAAAATTTAAATAAAAATTAAATTTTTAAAAAACACGATTTAAACGTATTTCTAAACACGTAATTAATCTTCATGATAATTGTTATCGATAATAAACTAATTATATTATTAAATATATCAAAATTAACTGAGAGGTAACTTAGACCATAAAAATGCTATATTATTGTTTTTTTTATTTAATAATAAAAGTATTTTAAAGTACTTGAAACTAAGTTTTTCCCTAAAATATCTTAAAGATACTAATTTTAAAATTTAAATTTAAAAAGTAAAAAGAGAAAGCACCCTGCCTTACTACCAGGTAATTCTCTTAAAGTTAATCATAAATATGCTTAACTTAAAAAGTTTTAGATTTGACGATGAAGAGTGCGTTTGGTATTGTGGTAGCTGTTGTGGTTGTGGTTTAAAAAAAGTTGTTTTATAAAAAGTGCTTTTAGTTGAGTTTGGTTTGAAAAAATAGGTGTTTGGTTAAAACTGTGGTTGAAATTGAAGTTGAAGAAAAAGTAATTTAATGTGTTTGGTTAAGAATATTTTTAAAATTGAGGTTATAAAATAATTTTAAAAATATATATTAGTACTTATGATTTTTAATTTAAATATTGTGGATTTAACTATTGCTATTATATCATGAAATAAATCATACTTTATATAAATATAATTTTTATTATTCCATGAAACCATTTATAGTTCTATTACGTACGAGATTCATTCAACAAAAATTACAGTTTTCATAATATTTTTAGCATGTAATAAATTTAGATAAAATATTATCAGGTATAAAATTAACTCTAAACTATTTTTTTTAAAAAATATATATTAAAAAACTAACACACTTAAATAAAATAAAAAAAAAAAAAAAAAACCAACGCAGGCAGTGAACAGTGCAAGAGAATTGCACTGTTCACTATTCTTAAGTGAACAGTGCAATTCTCCAGCACTGTTCACATCAACAGTATATACGAAATACTGTTCATGTAATTGCACTGTTCATTGAACAGTGCAATTACACATGAACAGTGGAAAAAAGCGTGAATTTGCTGCTTTTCATTTCTCGCGTTAGAAACGCAGAATTAAAGTGGGGCCCATGAACAGTGAAATGCTTTTTTCCTTAACCAAACGGTTGCGCGCTGCGTTTTATTTAAAACGCAGCCGCAGCCGCATACCCAAACGGACTCGAAGGGCCACATTAATATGATTTAAGATTTCCAGATGTCTTGAGCATCACATCAATAAGTAAGCAAATGCTAATACAACTAATATTATTATTCTGACATAATTTAATATATATATATATATACACACACAAATACAAAAAATCTAATATGCGTTAGTTTTCTTGTTCTAATATAAAATTAATTGAAAATTAAGTTTTTTATATTAAATTCAAGTATAGAATTTCACATGTTATAAATTTAAAAAGTTAATCAATATAAAAAAAAATATTTTTTAATTTTATTTATTAATATTTTATTTATTTGAGATTTATTTTTTACTTCTACTATCATCCTAAACTTTGTTTTTTATATATTAAAAAAAGATTGACCCGCTGACGACATAGTGTGGCCATGGACGGTGATGTGCTTCAAAGTTCAAAGTGTATCCAGGTCGGCAAATGCTTCCAATAATGGTAGGTTGGGTGATCTTGGATGTGGACACCTGCAATCCTACCACTAACAAGGCTAGCTACTCGCTACTAGCATAATGTGAGAGCCACGCTAGTTGTTTCTCTTCGCATCAAAGACTGTTTATTTTTTTATTTTAAAAATAATTTATTTTTTTATTTTAAATTAATATTTTTTTGATGTTTTTAGATTATTTTTATATACTGGTTTAAAAAATAATTTTTAAAAAATAAAAAAATATTTTTTTAAGTAAAAAACACTTTAAAAAACAATTACAAACATACTTTTAAACAAGCCAAAAATATCATGCCGATAATAATGCCTTTTTCCTATTAATTCAGTGATCAAATATCATCATATCATATTTTATTTTATTTTGTGAATTGTATTTTAAATTGGGTTTATAAAAATCTTGATTTTTTTATTTAAGATTATTTTTTATATTTTTAAATTATTTTAATGTGCTGATATTAAAAATAATTTTTTAAAAATAAAAAATATTATTCTAATATATTTTTAAAACAAAATATAGTTTAAAATATAATCATTATTACATTCACAAATAACTCCTAAGAGTTAGTTTAATATTGAATTTCATCTTTTTTTGTATTCAGTAAAATAAGTTGAAATTCAATACAAAACAAAGCCTAAACTCAAGTGCATATAAGTTGAGACCGGTATAGAAATTGTAAAGGACAAATGTAAAAATAAGATAAGATGAAAGGATAGAGAAAACATTAAGTTATTCTTTAGGGGCCAAATGCATATCTAATATGAAACAATCTTCAAAACAAAGGGCCAAATTGACAAACTTTAAAATTTTGGGGGCGTCCCTTCTTGCTAAACTAGAAGTTTCATTCCTAAACCGACTAAAGAACTGTTTAACATTGCGATCTAATTACAGTTTTGAAAACTTTTTAATTTTTTTAGCTTATAATTAATATTTTTAATGTTTTTATCGTTTTAATATATTGATATCATAAAAATAATTTTTTATTTATTTTTTAATAAAAAAATATTTTAAAAAATAATATATACCACGTTCCCTAACATGTTCTACATTTACGATCTTTCCATGCCAATCAAAAGACATGCTATCTACAATGGAATTTTATTTCTTTTCAAGGTTAAGCATGTAACTTGCTACGTATTGCAACAACGTTGTCTTCTACATTTACTATCTTTATCTCCCACTCCATTTTTAAATAATAGTAATAACTATCCGTTCAAGAAAACTAAAGAAAAAGGAAAAAAATACTTAAATTTAAAAATATATATAAGATTAAATGAATTGAACCAATGACAATGACTAGGTAGATGAATAATATAAATACAACACTATAATGTCAATTAATATATTTATATTTATAATTTTGATGACATAAGCAATTTTATAAGATTTTTTTTTATTTTAAAACTATCCTTTTAAAATTTCTCCCTGTATAATTAATATCTAATAATTAGAGCTTGAACATCATATTTTTTTAAAAAATTATACATCAAGGATACATCATTTTAATTTGACTATCAAATATTTACAACTATCATATTACAGCATTGGGTGACCTCGTAACCCTTTAGCAATGGTTTGAACCCAAATAAAAAATACTTTTAAATTTTGAAGAAAGAAAAAAAAGCATAGGAAAAAAAATTCTTAAATTTGGACAAAAAAAAAGTATTTGGATGTAGGTGTTTGAGATTCTAGTGTATAGTATTTTTGTTTGAAATTGTATTAAAATATTTTGTTTTTAGTTTTTTTAAATTATTTTTACATCAAAATTATTTAAAAAACATTAAAAATAATAACTTGATAATTTGTTTATAATAAATATACTTTTAAAAACACAATATTAAATCGCACTTCCAAACATCTCAAATGCACATGATAATAATAATAATAATAATAAAGAAAAACAGAGAAGGAGAAAATCGACTCTCGTTATTTCTTTATTTGGCCGTGAAAGTCCCGAAACTTCGTAACAAAAAAATAATAATATATTTTTCCACATTAATTTCTGACACGCACACCCTCTCTGTCCTTTCCATTTGCTTGCCACCAAAACAAATTAGCATTAAAAAGAAAAGGGAGAAGAGGAAAGTTCTTTCTATTTTCTTTCAATAAAAAGGAAGCCTCTATTGATTATGAATCCTCTATTGTTCTCCTTCTGAAACCAAACAATACTCGCTTTCTCTCTCCAAAGTAAAACTGGAACCTAAGGAATTTATGGGTTGAATTTAGCTGGGAGAAACCTATTTACCATCATCATTTTTTATCTTTGCTACCTCTTGATCAAAAACCTTTATTTCTTCCTCTAATATAAGGTATGCTCTCATTAATTTCTGATTGCTTGCGCACTTGATCATTTGACACAAAAGAAAGAAAGGAAAGGGCAAACTTTTGCAGTTTGTGGTCGTTCTTTTTTTTTTTTTTTTTTCATTTCATTCTTACATTAGCTAGCTTAATAAAGACCCTTGATCTTCTTGCTTCTTTGAAATGTTGGGTTTTGTCTGAATAAAAATGACGGGAAATTGTTTGTAGGCGTGATTAGCTTTTTCTCGGTGGGATTAACTAATAAAGGTGCAATCTTTTGTTTTCTTTGGCTGTATTGCATGGTTTAATTTATTTGGTTTTTTTTGCATCTCGAATTCATATTTCTTGTTAGGATGAATATGTGATCGTGAAGTTTGCTTGTTTTTACAAATTGATGGTTTTTATTGAAAATAATTGCCTGGTGTTTTTAATTCTGTGACACCAATATTAACGACAAGCCGTGGTTTTTATATGTGATTAACTGACATTTCATTGTTCAAAATGTGGGTCTTTTCAATATTGTTGATCCACAAGGTGTTTTCCTTAACTAGCCTCTGAAGGATGTTAAGAGGCAATGTAGCGTTTAGATTTAGAATTCAAGTATTTCACACATTCTTAGTTAGATGTTTTTGAACTTCTTGCAATTATGAGCTTCTCGTACTGATCGTTTATTCTTGCAGGGTTTTTGCATCCGTTTGACCTAGGTTCTTCTGGTATAGAAGTTTGAGACTCTTGAATTTGAAGCAGTAATGAGGAACAATTGGTTGTTGTTCATGGATTTAAATGGAGAATCTCAATATACGTTTCCCTTAGAACCCCTATTGTCACAAGGATTTGGGGCTAATCTCTTTTCTCAAATTAGTTCATTTGTTGACAACCCGTTGCACCAATCGGGATTCTTACATGTCCCTGAAACAATGGCTTTTCAAGAAGCTTTGAACCACGTGTCGAAGCTTGCTGGTGGTTTGATTTTTTGGTTCACTAGCGCATCCAGTTCAAATTTGAGTCGGCAAATATCAGGCAATCAGCGTTCTCCCCGACCAGGTAGCTGTAAATCTCCTGCACAAGTTAAGAACTCTACTTCTACTAGACATGATCTTACTGGGTTAGGCTTTGGTTCCATATCAAAAGGAGGGTCTTCCCATCCTGTGGCTTTTAGTAAGATTTCAAATTTCGTGATGAGGCTTCTACACAGGGAAGCTGAAAGACTTCAATCATTCCCTGTGCTCTCGTTAGCTGCTGCTCTGATACCACCATTTGGCAACTTGTGAGTCATTCGAGATATAATCAAATATGTTGCCTGTTGCCTTCTGTTCACTTAATGGCACTTTATGCTGTTCTTTTACTATCTAAAGTTTGCTTTCCTGTCATTGGTCATCAGATCTTCAAAGTTACTAGCTATTCCTGGGGAGAATGATGATGTACCAGTACATGCATCCACTGGTCAAAGGCCTTGTGAAGTTGAGCGTTCTGGATGTCCAGGCCTCTCATTTCCAGATTTAAACTGGACAAGGCATGCTGTTGAGCCCAGAACGGGCATTGAGTTCCCAATGCTTTTGGACATCTTAACTGGGCAGAATAGATCTAGATTAACTTCAGAGGTAAATATTTTTGAACTTCACGTTATTGCATGTGTGTGTTGTTGAAGCTGGATAATTGGGACTTGTCTGTGCTAACAATAACTTCATATAAATAAATTGCTTACGTTCTGGTTGGTGGGGATCCTGAGTTTCAGAAGATCACTAGAAATTTGGGCTTCAAATTCAAATATCTTATTACAATTCAAATTCTATATCCTAACTAATTGTTAAGCTCGAAAAATTACCAGAAAATCGATGCCTATATTGACTTTGAGTGTTGCTGTCTTTCTGTTTTAGAGCGCTCCTGTCATCCCTCTTGCTTTTGTATCACTGTGAACATTTTCTACATGCTTTATCAGGTCCTTGTTGCCACTGGATCCAGAACTATGACAATAATCAGAATAAAGACTCTGAAGATTTATGCATTTGGTTTTTGTAAGTATTTTTAGATTTCAATTGAGGATATTTTTTTGTTTGTTTATTTCATTCATGTCCGTGGTATTCAATTAGTGACACTTGTTATTTCTTATAGATGTTCATCCTAATTCTGTGTGCAAAAAACTGGGCCCAAAGTATGCTTCCGTTCCAATGGGTGAATTAAATAAACGGCGTGACTTTTATGAGGATCTTCTCAGGTATATGAACACTGGCTTTGCTGAACACATTGTTGCTGCATAGCTTCTTTAAGTTAAAATGTTGTTGCATCATTATGTGTCTTTTCTTTTTCTTCATATGTTTTTATAGTAAACTTCTTTTTAAATCAAGAGCCTGAAACTTTCAGGACAAATCTTGTCAACTTTTCACTCCATTCCAAATTTTTAATCCACTAAGTCCGTCTACTTAGAAGTTATATACAATATCTTATAAATCTTGTAGGCTAAGAATGTTTTCCTGGAGTTTTAATGTAGCAAATAATATTTCTATGGGAAGTTGGTTTTGTTAAATGAACAAACAATGTGGTAGGTTTGGAGCATTAATTAATTAAAAAAGTAGAATTTTGCAAGGAAATTGCTTGTCACCTGCTTGATGTATTTGTATATCATGTTAAGCGCTTGCCATGGGTTTGCTGTCATTTGTGTACCTTTACTTTTTCACTGTCATGGCTCTGCAACTCGATTAATGCACTTTAATGAATTTTTGGATACTGTTCTTATTCAAGTTCTTATGATAATAATAATGCAGGGAAGATATCTCCATGACTGTTCGACTTGTGATTAACTGCAATGGGATTAAAATCAACACTGTTAAAGAGTAAGTCAAACTTTGTTTGTGTATGTGCATGAAATTTTAGTGGATTGGGCCCCTGATTTCAGCAACTCCTTGGTATAACCTGGACATTATCAGCATAATGTTAGTAGTGGGCATGGATTATTTTTAGTGCAGGAGTATGTTATCATTATATCATATATTAGTAGTTCAATTAGAATTTTAGTATTCTCTGGGCCATGCAGGATTTTGTGTGATAGTGTGTGGAAATGGAGCTTCCTTTCATTTTCTGATCATTAAACCATCCAAGTTACCCTCTGATTTTCGTGGGCTACTAACAAAAGATGTATTGGATGATTGGGTCTCAGTCAGGCATATTGAAGACCTTGATCTAAGTTTGCTCATGCAATCACTTTATAAGTTTTTAAATTCAAGTTCTGTGACCCTTATGCCTACTGAAGCTAGGTCTTATCATAGAATATGGATTATTTACATGGCCAGGAATGCTGAGCTTCACCTAGAATAGTTTTGCCCTGGAGACTTGTTAACATTAATTCTGTAAAGTCATAGATGAAACTGTAAGACTGATGTTGAAAATGAGCATCAATACTCACATGCTTTCATTTTATGTGCTTGCAGTGCCTTTGAAAAATCACTTCGAAACCGTTTGGTGAAGGTAAATTTTTCAGCTTGTCATTTTGTGTGCATTAATCAGTTTTGTAAATAGGGGGAAAATGGCCATTCAGGATTCTGATTCTCTAAAATGTTTTCCCTGACATCTCTCAGACGAACCCGGACACTGATTACAATTGCCTGACAACATTTGGTTCATTCTTCACAAAAGATGTCCCACTACCTGCGGTAAGTTCTTCTGGTTTTTGATCTCATTGCTTTACCACTATTCATATTTCACCAGATTGCATCAGCTTTAAATGGAATTGGTGCAGGGAACAGTAGTTGATTTTCGACGAACAGCTGATGGGCAACTAATAACTGAAAGTAAGTAGTTATTGATTGGAAATCTTATACTCTATATACATTGTTGTTGGAGTTAGTTTAGCGGCATCTCCTTACAGATGCTGAGAGAGATTGAAAAGCATTGCTATATTAGTTTATAGTTGTCTGTTTTCTCAGTAGGACGTCTCATTCTCCCTTTTTTTATGTACTTGATCCTGTTCATTAATGAATTTCTTCCTGACAACCCCCCTCCCCAAAACAAAAGAAAAATAATAAAAAAAGAAAAATTGTTGAAGTCAGACCTGCACATACTTGTAATGGTGTCATCTGCCTGAGAGCTTCCCATTTTAGTGTAAAGCAAAAGGGCTGACTATTATACCCTATCAAGGTGCATGAATGATCTAACAATATGTTTTCATTCGTATATTGCCACATTTTATACGCAACTTACAGCAAGGATTATATTCTTGCAGTTGGAGGTAACCAAATTGGAGCAGTTCGTAGCAAAGATTTATGTAGTGAGTGAATGGTCCTTCTCCTTGTCTATTTGTGTGCGCACCGCCATTAGTTGATTCTAACTTTCAGTTTTACGTGACAGGGGCTTTCTTTGACATGTACATAGGAGATATTCCTGTGTCAGAGCAAACTAAGGAAGAGATTGGCAAGAATGTTGCCTGCATTATTGGGAAGTGCTAACCAAAACCTTCCATTGTCTCAATTTTTTTAGAGCAGTTGGCTGCTGATTCATTGAACTTCTGGGTCACATATTTTTGTGGCTATAAAGATCTGTTTGTGGCCCAGCTGTAGGAGATTTCAATGCGCGCTGGAATGTGCATCTAGGAAGTGGTTGGATGGGAGGTCATACATGTTATATAACAAATAGATTTAGTTAAAAAATCAAATCTGAGATGAAGATGGGGACCTCAAGGGGGTGCATAACCACCACAGAAGCGATTCTTTGTAACTTTTTTCATGGGGCTTAGCTGCCCCCAACTAGATCCAAGTTATTACAATTATCTTTCAGATACAAAGAGGATATAGTAAAGCATGCTGTCACTGCTGTGTTGATGCATACAGACTAGAGTTTCTACCACAGAGGATGCACTATTGCTTGTAGTCATTGGCTGTAATTGCCGGTTCATTCAGACCATGGTTCTGCCCTGCGTTTATAGATGCCTCATGGGGCACGTTTTGTGATTCACTCATGTAGCTGGTGGAGGTCCTTGTGCTATAATCCCAAAACCAGCACGGTGGCTATTCCGTGGTTGTAAGCCAGACGAGCTCCTGGCCGCAAATCGATACGGAAGTGTCGGTGTACTCAAATGGGACATCCCAGAGATTTAAAGGGACAGAAAGATCAACTGGTCGCCATCTTATGTTGCGAACTTGTCATGGGCTATGAAAGATACAGTGAAAGATAATCCTTTTCCTGTCTCTAAACTTGGTGCCTGCTATGGTCAGGCATATTCAAGTATATTTAGCAAATTACAATGGTGGAAGAAAGAAAAACAATAACTAACAACTCTTAGAATAATAAATTTATATATATAAAAAATAGAAAACATGGTAATTGAACAACCAATGAATTCATAAAATTAAGAAAACACACGCACGTGATAGAAAATGATTATAATCAAAGTAGGGAGTATTTTACCAAGTATTTGAACTCGTGTTGTTGAGTGACCATACATCCATGATAGAAAATGATTGCACAATACACAAGAATATCAACTGTTAATATAGAGCACATAATGCTTACACATCACTGATCAACCTATTTAATTTATCATAATAAATGATTAATTACACTAAATCAATTCATCTTTTAAGTAAACTTTAATTCTTTTGTACCTATGGCTCTTTACTTTAGAGCATAGTTATCAAATCCGATTTGAGGGTTGATCCGGCTAAGGGGCCGGGTCATGGGTTATACGGGTTAACCCAATTTTTTTTTAAAAAAATATATTTGAAATTTTAATATTTTATATGAAAAAATTAAGAAACAATTCATGTGAATATAGACTATATATGTTGTAAATAATAAAGTTTAAAAGAATATATCAAAAAGTTTTTTTTTTATCTCACATTAAAAATATATATTATGTTATCCTTTTAAGTTGGAAGTATTTAAACCAATTTTTTTTTTATTCTACATTGAAAAACATAACTTTTTTCTTGTGAACATAAAATATATATACTAAAGAGCTTCAAATTTCACATTGAAAAAATAATTTTTTTTCTTGTGAATATAGAGTATAAATACTAAAATGTTTCAAATCCCTACATTGAAAAAATAACTTTTTTTTTGGTGTGAATATAGAGTATATATACTACATGACTTCAAATTCCACATTGAAAAAATAAAATATCTTTCTAGTATTTATATAATGAACTTTGAAAAGGGTTAATAACCAACTAAAAAAATATGAAAAAAGAGGGGTCTAGGAGAAAAACTATATTTGAAAAAAAAGGGTTCTCGTCCGAGTTCGCCTGGGTTATGGGTTGACCCGCCGGGTCAATCGGATTTTGCCAGATTTTTACACTGGCTGGTCTTTGGCCTTACCCGGACCAGTCTAGCCACCGATTCAACCAGGTTCTAGATCGACCTGCTAAGCTGGTCCGGATTTAATAACTATGCTTTAGAGCTTGTCCATTGGCCTATGCTCCACCATAGGCTGGGCCGACAAATTTTTTAAAATATAAAAAACATGTTAAGAGTGCAAAGATTTTTTTAATTGTTTTATTCAATCTAACTTAAGTCAATTTTAAAATCTTGCAACTTAACTATTTGTCTAACTAGAGTTTTAAACTACATCGCGCAAGAGTTACCCAAATTAAATTAATTAATTTTATGGATTCAGTTACAATTTTGATAATTAGTAAAAATATGATTTAACTTTTAATAAAATTTTAAAATGATAATTTTTTTAACAAAAAATATTGAGACAATGATAATTTTTCAATAAAGATCTTGAAAACCGGCAACAATCAACTCAATAAAAACAATCAATTATACAAGAATATCTATTAATTATTGAAAATATTTCTCTTATGCAAGGAAATATATTGCACTCTTGTCAATGCATATGGATACATCAAGTCCACACAAGAGAGGCAATGGCTGTATAAGCTAGAGCATGGCAATCAAGAAATGACGCGTGCGTGTGAAAGATTGTTCTACGTACTTTTAGAAGGTTGACTAAATTTCAGGCTACATAAACGGACACCAAACCATCTTCAACCTACCGAACTTGAAACTAAAACTTGAGCAATTAACCTAAGCTTGTCCAAAAGTTAGTTTGCCCCGAATACAGATCTACGTGCATGGAACTTTCTCTATGTTTAACCATTAGAATCGCCAAACAACCTAATTACCCCATGTAATAACAGCCTAATTACCCCATTTGATCGTTTCCAAAATAATACCTACTCTGTTTGTAGTCTCTCGTCCTCAAACCTCGAGAAACCCCACGTTTGCATCCCCGAATCTCTCCATTAAGCTAGCACAAACACACGCATACAAACTCACTATCCCACCAACCATTATATATATATATATATATATATATATATATATATATATATATATAACTAGCAACTGAATTCTTTCCCACACATCACATTTATAGCTAGCTCAAATAATTAACCATCTATTAAAAGATCCAAGAGCCTAACCGCATCTTTCCTTCGCTTTATATATAAACCCCGCAGCCATTAATTCTAGCGAACACATCCAATTCTCTCATTCTCTGTACATCATTCCCTTTATTTCTCTACTTGTTCTTGGATTCTCTAATAGGCTCTTGGATTCTGAGTTTGAATTTGTTTTGTTGTGGCCTCATGGGTACCTCGATGAGATCATGGATGGCCATTTTGATCATGGTTTGGCTTACTCTCGTTCAAGGAATTTTTGTGGCTGTTGATGCTACTTTTAACTACAAGGATGCCCTTACTAAGTCTATTATTTTCCTAGAAGCACAAAGATCAGGAAAACTTCCTCCAAACCACAGGCCACAATGGAGAGGAGATTCTGGCCTCGACGATGGTAAACTTGCAAATGTGAGTCCCCTCCCTAATTTCTCTACAATGTTATTCATCAACGTTGCATGAACACTTATATATGATCTTTGTTAATGATTTAAATTATTTTGCTTGAACTTGTTTTAGGTGGACCTTGTTGGGGGATATTATGATGCAGGAGACAACGTGAAATATGGACTGCCAATGGCTTTTACTGTTACCACTCTGGCTTGGGGTGCTCTTGCTTATCACAAAGAGCTCCATGCCACAGGCGAGCTGCCGCATGTACGATCTGCCATTAAATGGGGCACAGATTATTTTCTTAAAGCCAGTTCCAGGAAGAACCGTTTGTACGTGCAGGTAACATATATAATTTTTCATATTCATTATATCATAAATGATTTAATCTTAATTTGAGTTGCTGATAATTGTTTATTGGGTGCGAATTATAAAGGTGGGAGACCCAGTGCTGGATCATCAATGTTGGGTTAGACCAGAAAATATGAGGACACCAAGAACTGTGTTGAGGATTGATGAGAATAACCCGGGAACAGAGATTGCAGCTGAAACTTCAGCTGCAATGGCTGCTGCTTCCATTGTATTTCGACACACTAATCGTACCTATTCCCGTAGACTCCTCAACAAAGCCAAGTTGGTAGGTTTTTTTCATCCACATTAGTGTTTCCCTTAGCTAATTTGTTCTTTACCTATATTTTCTTATTTCTATCCTTGCAATGTTGGGATTGTCTTTTGTGATTGATTATTTCTTTTTATTTCCCTTCTTTTTCAGCTGTTTGAATTTGCTAAAACACACAAGAAAACCTTTGATGGAGAATGCCCATTTTATTGCTCTTTCTCAGGCTACAATGTAAGCTCTCTCCCCCTCTCTCAAGTAAAATATAGATTATGTGTTTAATATGGGACACAAGCAAGATATGGCGATGGATATCTACAAGAATGGCAATAGTATTATATATATTCATGGCTTATATGTTTATTATATATATATCTAATAGGTAAAAAATTTAAAAATTTATACTTTATTTATCGAATTTTAGATATTCATACAACTATATATATATATATATATTATCTAAATACTATTATTATTCAACATAAAATAAAATAATATATATAAGCATACTAAACTTATTATTTGTTTATTTATAAGTGATGCATACTAAACCTAATTAATTAACCAGACATATTTGAGGAAGTTTATTTATAAGCACACTAAAAATATCGAGAAATAAATGTGATCTTAATTAAGCTCGTGAATATTGATGGAAATGCAGGATGAGCTGTTGTGGTCAGCAACATGGTTGTACAAGGCCACCAACAAGCCTATGTACTTAAAGTACATCAAAGAAGAAGCCACTAGTGCTGCTGTGGCTGAGTTTAGCTGGGACCTTAAATACGCTGGAGCCCAAGTCCTCCTCTCTAAGGTGAGAATCATCTCTCTCTCTCTTTCCCTCTGAAAATGGTAAATGATTTCACTCAAATATGGTTCGTTGGTGCTAATTTTCTGAAGCTAAATAATCACAGATTGAGATGATATAATTTTCACTTGATATAATTAATTGCAGCTGTATTTTGAGGGAGTGAAGGATTTGGAATCCTATAAGAAAGACGCTGACAGTTTTATATGCTCAGTGCTGCCTGGTAGCCCCTTCCATCAAGTATATATCTCTCCTGGTGGTATGATTAACTTGAGAGATGGGGCCAACACTCAATATGTTACCAGCACAGCTTTCTTGTTTAGTGTCTACAGTGATATCCTTGCCGAACACAATCAAAAAGTACAGTGTGGAAACCAAGCATTTGACTCTACCCGCGTCATGGCGTTCGCCAAGCAACAGATAGATTACTTGCTAGGGAGCAACCCTGAAAAAAGATCATATATGGTAGGGTTTGGACACAATCCACCAGTGCAAGCACACCATAGAGGCGCTTCTGTTCCAGTGATGTCCACTAATGCAATAGTGAACTGTGGCACGAGCTTTGCTAAGTGGTTCAACAAGGACGCACCAAACCCTCATGAACTAACTGGTGCCTTTGTGGGTGGACCTGACCGGTTCGACAACTTTGTTGATAAGCGTTGGGATTCATCTAAAACCGAGCCTTGCACGTACGTTAACTCTATTTCAGTTGGTGTTTTGGCAAAGCTTGCAACAGATGGCCGTGTCTAATAATCAGGCACTAATCCATTCCATTATCTGTTGTTTAGTGATTGATCATGAGCACTCAAAGTACGTGTGTGTGTGTGTGTGTGTGTGTGTGTCTCTATATATATATATATAGTCCAAAGACTGAATTTTGCATGCCTCAACACTTCTTCTTTTTCCATCAATTCCATTGACACCAGAGAATATAATGATATGTAATGTGATTTTCAGTGGTGTTTAGTGTAGGGAAATAAAGCTAGTACTGTAGTTTTGCCAGCATTCTATCTGGGTATGATATTTTTCCACACAAAGTGGATTAATTTGCAACTATGAACAGATACACTGGTTGCCCTAATTGTGAACTACTTGGCTATGATCATTTGCGAGGATATGGCACTTCAATTTGTATTTGTAGAATGATGGGTTATATTGTTGAGATATATTACCGGTTTTTATACTTCTTTTCTTTCTTTATCAAACCAGATATTTTACAAGAAAGGGTTTGGTTTGACATATCATGTTCGTTAAATCCTAGTCTTTTAGATTCTAAGATGGCATGGATTATTTCATATGTATATTAAATATTTTGAAAATTACCTAATTTAATCTTTTATCCTCTAAATCTTCTTATGGATGTTAAGAAAATTCCACTTTTATATAATCTCTCGTGACAGTTTTTCTAAAGAACTTTGACTCATAAAAGCTAATAATTAATAACATTAAAAATTACACTATAACATTCCTTTTTAATTTGTAATCTTTAAAAACTCCTTGAATTGCTATTTTTTCAACTGGAACAGCTTTTGTGATAACATTTGCAGGTTGATCATTTGTATTGATAAACTCTAATTGTATCTCATTCTTGCTAACCATGTCTATGATAAAATGGTATCTTAACTCTATATATTTTGATATTGCATGAAAAACTAAATTCTCCTTAACCATACTGATTGACATTCTACTTCATTTGCAGCAATGTATTATGCCTTTGCAGAAGAAAAAGTTCTAGAATTTTGCTTCCTTGAACACCACAAAATTATATTTGTTCCTAAACAAAACACATAATCAAATATACTTTTTTCTATCATCACAGTTTCCAGCCTAATCACTGTCAAAATAACCAATCAACCTGTTTTTTCTTGTTTTTTTGTACATGATTTCATGATGCTTTGTTCCTTGAAGATATCACAGGATTCTTTTTGTTGGGATCCTTCATAAATTTGGAAATAATACTTATTAAAAATAATATATCAGGTCTTGAATTTGTTAGATAAATTAAATATCCAATAAGACTTTGAAAAATCTTTGAATACACCTTAGCAGCACCATCATTCTGTTGTAACTTCTCATTTGTTGTCATAAGAGATGCTACTGGTTTACATATTGACATATGAATTTCTTGAAGAGATCTGCAACATACTTTTCTTGTGAAATAAAAAATTTTCTTGGAGATTGCTTTACTTGAATGCCAAGAAAATTTCTCATCAATCCAAGATCTAACATTTCAAATTCTTTCATCGTACCATTCTTGAATTATGCGACCATATCTTTACTTGTTCATGTATATATTAGATCATCAATATGTAGATAGACAATTAAAAAGTCTTTTTTCATTTTTTTTTTCATGTAGAGTGATGGTTCAAATTGACTTTTTTAAAATCCATTCTGATGAAAATAAAGATCAATTTTATTGTTCCATGCGTTTGGTGCCTATTTTAATCCATAAAAAGCTTTATAAAGTCTATAAATATTTTCTTCTTTTCCTTTTAATTCATATCTTGGAGGCTGCTCAACATAGACCTCTTCCTGCAATTCTCTATTAAGAAATGCTGACTTAACATCAAGTTGAAAAACCTGCAATTGAAGTTGTGCAGCTAAGGCAAGAACTATTCTTATAGTTTCCATTCTTGCAACAGGTGCAAAAGTTTATGTAAAATCAACTTTAGGCTGCTTTGAGTAGCCTTTTGCAACAATTCTAGCTGTATGCTATTGAATACTGTCATCCTTATTGTATTTGATCTTAAACACCCATTTTAAGTCCACTGCCTTTTTTTTAGGAGATTAACTAACTTTCATGTTTGATTTTTTTTTCAATACTTATCATATTCTCATTCATAGATTTCCTCTATTCTTCCTTTCTTATTGCTTGTTCAAAATTCCAAGGTTCACCTAAAAAGAAAACAACATGACAAGAGTTGTAAATGTTAGTTTATGGTCGAAATCTCCTTGAAGGAGATTCCAAGTCTGATTCTTCATTAGAACTTGATAAGCTTCCATCATTCTGAGGATTTGAACCAGTTCTATTTTGAGAAGAAGAATTGGAAACATCAAGTTGTTTTGGAGCTTCAAGTAACTCTAATGTTGTTGATTCTGGATTGACTGAATCTTTCCATTTCCAAGCTGTAGATTCAAAAAAATAATATTTCTGGGAAGAAGTTACTGATCCATTCTAGGATTGAAGAGTCAAAAGTCTTTTGATTCATCACTATAGCTAATGAAGATAAGTTTCTCTCCTTTCTTATAGAACTTGTCTCTGCTTTGAGAAGGAATAAGAGCATAAGCAATATTGCCAAAGACTTTAAAATGATTGACATCATGTTTTTGTTTAGGCCATGCTTTAAATGGAGTTTGATTTCGGATTGTCTTTGTTGGAGATCTATTGAGAATGAAAGTTGCAGTATTGATAGCTTCAACCCAAAACTTTTTAGAAAGTATTTTCCCCTTTAACATGCTTATTGCAATTTTTTTTTAATAGTTATATTCTTTCTTCTTACAGCTCCATTATGCTGAGGAGTAGTCGAATAGTAAGTTGCCTTTGAATACCATTCTCTTTGCAATAATCAAGAAAGGCTTGTAAATAAACTCTTCCTCACGATCAATCTTTAGAGTCTTTATTTGATACCCACTTTACAATTGGATAAAAATCAAAATAAAAAATAATTTAGAGGGCAATTATAATTTTCTATTGGAGGGTGAAATTGAAAAGAAAATAACTTTAAAAAAAGAACAAAAAAAATTCAAAAGAATAAGGACCATAATGAAAAAAATAATATACTATAAACTTAGATTGAATGATGAAATTGAAACTAATAAAACTTTGATAAAAAGACCAAGAAAAAAAAATAAAAAATCAAAAGAATAAGTAACAAAATGGGAAAAAAAATAACATATAACAAATTAGGATTGAATAATGAAATTAAAAATAAATAAAAATTTTACAAAAAAATCAAGAACAAAAACTAAAATTCAAAAAAATAAGAACTGAAGTTGGAATATCAACAAGAAATAGGACCAACTTATTATTTTTTATTGAGGAGAGAGGGAAAAAAATCATCTTGCCTCTACCAACATGCATCGCACAAATAAAAAAAGAACACAACGAATCTTCCAACGAGACATAGTGAGGGCATTTTTTTGCCAATGGAAGGGCGTCTCCCACATGTCAGCGTCTTTTTTAATTAAAATATTAATTAATCCTTGTTAAAAGACCAAAAGACCCATGTAAACATGGTTTAATTGTTTTTATTTAAAGAATAAACTTGTTATTTTACAATATTTAAAAAGATATAAATACCCCTATATGCTAACTAGTTTTAGAAACTGACATGAATGGTAATTAGATGATTTTATTATTCTTAAAAAACTAGAAAAAAAAAAATTTATATTCCCGATCAAATCTTTAATGATTTATAAATTATATAAAAATACCGAAATATCTTCTATACAAAGACATTTACTTTATTTTATTTTTAAAACGTCAAACACTGTCAGTAGTGGAGCGTAGAAAGAGAAAAATATATCTATGGCCGAATAAACTTACCTTCCATTTTAGCTTCTTTGTTATTTTGCAAATTGGGTTGCCATTTACTCTAAATTGAGTAACTCGCGGTATATCTTGAACTTTGGATCCGAAAGGACACTAGCCAAAGCAAAAGGCACGAGACTTGTGAGGGCCTTTGTGCTCCGAGCCATACCGCTCTTGTCAGTGCGGGCGGATGCCCTCAGTGCCCGTACTGTGACTTAGAGCTTGTTTGGTAGTGTGGTTGTGGTTGTTTTTTAAATAGATTTTTGTGTCAAAATACATGTCAATAATATTTTTTGATTTTTTAAAAATTATTTTTGACATCAGCACATCAAAATGATTTAAAAACACTAAAAACATATTAATTTGAAGTTAATAAAAAAATAAAAAATTTTCAAATTTTTTTAAAAGCGCTTTTGAAACGCAAAAACAAACAGGCCCTTAGCCCTGCTCGTGGTCGGTGTGGCCTAGCCAGCCATAGAGGAGCCATTCTCCTCGCCCACCCACTCTCCCTATGATAAAAGCCTAAATGGCTAGGATTGTTGTCGCCTTCTAGGAGCAGTTTCGGTGGTGGTAAAATGGTAAGTTGAACCTCTATTTGCCGGTGTTAGCTGGTTTTTTTGTCATTCTAACTGTTGAAAGTTGAAACAAGTTCTCATTGCAATGTTAGCTGGTTTTTCTTCGTGGACTTTCTGAGGCTTCTTATTGGTTTGATCCCATCTAGTCTTCAGACCTGGTCCAATACATATTTTATTTGTTCAAAAAGCAAACGATGAAATTAAACTCTAAAAATTATATAATTTAAAACATGCTATTATAGGGAAACCCTCATCTTAGTCTCCAACTTGTATATCCATTTTCAATTACATTTATAACCTATGAATTTTATCAATTAGGTTCAAAATATTCTCAATTAGTTTTTTTTTTTTTTGTCAACGTTGTCGATATTTATGTCAAATCTTGTCAAAACCGATGTCTGTTTTAGAGCATAAATAAACATATTAGATTAAAAAAAATGTGAATACTCGTAAGCAGTTCCTCTATTTTTAAAAGATATATTAATTAATCTTTTTTTTAATGGTTCATTAACCAGGTTACTTTTTTTATAATATTTATTTATTCATTTCCTTCCCTCTATTTTCTTAAAAATAAAAAACGTAAATGAACAGAAAGGACTAAATAATTAGTTTTTAAAACAAAAATAACTAATTCATTCATTTCTCAAAAGTAAAAGGACTAAGTTTTATAATGGAGACCACAGCCACAGGGATGCATTGGAAACCTTGGACTCCAAGGGTGAGTCATCTCCACGTGACTATTGAGGATTAGGACAGGATTGAGGATGAGGATGAATATTGAAAGTGACCTTACCTGCAACACGTGGTCGTATGGTCTTTCAATTTCAGTGGACACAAAACCAACATCATTTTATTTCATTTTCCCCTGTGCCTTGTGGAGAGAGAAAGAAAACCAACCAAGTCTTCCCCCACTCTCTCTCCAGGACAGGAAGCGAGACCCACTCTCAAATACCCAACCCAATCCTAGCCGTTGATTGTTTGTTTTCTGGATTCCTACTCTATCTATCTAGCTATCTACCTCATCTAGCTGGATTTAGCTGTTACAAACTGTAACAATCATATTCCACCCGCTTGAGTTGAGCTTGAGCTATCTACCTAGCTAAGCCGTCGAGCAGTAATATTCAAGCCGACTTGAAATATTAGCCGCCATTACGATTTCCGTCACCGGTCTAGCATCTAATTAATAACTTTAATAGTGATTCATTTCATATATTTTAATAATAATAATAATAATGTACTCAAAACTTAGAAGTTTTAAAATAAAGATTTTGAATTTTTAAATCTTATATAAGATAATAATTCTTATCAAACAATTTCTTACAATCATAATGATCATTACAGCCACAATAAAAACTATCATTTTCTCAAATGAATATATATATATATATATATGTGTGTGTGTGTGTGTGTGGCGCATACAATTTTGTTTGAGAATATAAAATAATAGGATATTTTATGGATAAAATGCTCGGGGAATAAATGGATTCTCAAGTTACTGACTAATTAATTTCAGTACCTAATCCTTGCACGACTTTCTTGTCGAGTACGTCATAAAATATATGGGGAAAAAAGAGAGATAATGATGGGATAATGTGCGAGGAGCTGAGCCAAATAAATAAGTAAATAAATAATAAAGATGTGGGTGTTATGAAAAAACGTGAAATTAAAAACGTGTGGGGCCATGAATATGGATAAGGCTAAGCGAGGAGTTTCGTCAGTTACACGTAATGGCATCGATCAAAGACACAAGAAGATAAAGATACTTGAACGTGTCTTAATTTTGAACCACTACCACCCTTTCCTCTTGCCACCTGGCCCCACCTCTTTATATTTCTTTTGTCCCCTCGTATTCTAACATTTGGGCTTCACTTTTGGTCGGCATTTACTTTTACTTTTACTTTTCCTTCTTTTTTTTCCTCTCTTTAATTCACTAATTTATAGATTGCTGTCTGAAATTACATGTTAATTACTTGAATTCTTATTCCGATAAAAGCAAAACTTGTTATGAAAAATTATGAGTATTGTAATTTAATTGTTAAGATTTTATATTTAATTTTTAAAAATTATTAGTTTGAGTTTTATAAATTTTAAAATTATTAAAGATTTATATAATTATTAATTCCAAAGCTTATAGGATTAGTTGAGATATACATAATTCAATCCGGATATTCATATTTATAATAATAATAATAAAAAAAAAAAACTTGTTATAACACAGTTACCTTGCACCACAAATATTTTATATAAACGTTTTATTATTTGCATATTTTTTCTTATGTTTTTTTTTTAATTTTTTCTAGTAAATTTCCAAGGAGGCACGTTAATATTAGTAAATCAAGTTTTTTTTTTTTCATTTTCACATTCAAGTTATTGTTATTTTAAGATGTAGGTGTGATGGTCAGAGATAATTGTTCACTGTTTTTATTTCTTGAGTTATTGTAAAAAATCGGCTAGTAAAAAAATAAAAGCTCAATACAAATTAATTTGAAAATTATAGTGACCGTTAAACCAAAAATCAAGTCAGTCATTACACGGAGTCAAATCTTAAGTCTTGAAATAAATTTTGTTGATTATGGGAATTCAAATCTTCAATTTATTCACATTAACAGTGTCATTAAGGCACATGTTAGGAAAATTCTTCTTTCCTAATACTATATATTTCTTTTTATGAAACCTAATCTTTAACAGATTTTAAAATGTCTGTAAGTATAATAATAATTATTTTTTAAAATTATTTTTTATTTAGAAGTACATTAAATAATATTTTTTATTTTTAAAAATTATTTTTAACATAGCATATTAAAATAATTTTAAAATATAAAAAAATAATTTTAAATAAAAATATATATTTTATAAAGCATCGTTTGAAACTGCATCTAATATATTAGAAAATGGAGGCAATTTTTTAAAGCAGCCATGGTGCCATATCCTTTTCCCTCACTTGTATATTAGAGTTGCAAACAAGCCATTCTAATTGTCAATTTTGGGTAGTTTCTTCGATTATTAAAAATAAATAAATAAAAATTCAAAACAAAATCACCATCACACATCTTTGATTTTCTTGTTATTTTAAGCATAGAATTCGACACCACATCTAATTCCACCCTTGTAAAATTGTTTTTTAATCTTTCCATGGAGGAAATAGCTCCCCTCTTAAAATACATGTTACAACTTACAAGTTTGATAGTTTAATTGTGGTTATTCTTTTTTAAATTGTTTTTTGTACTAAAATGTATTAAAATAATATTTTTTTTTATTTTTAAAAAATTATTTTTTAAATTATTACATAAAAACGATCCAAAATATATAAAAAAATTTAATTTTTAATAAAAAAATAAATAACCGTGTTTCTAAACACTCTCAATTTTAAATTAATTATAAAAGCTACCGTATTAAGATATATTTATTAATATAGAAAGTTTAAAGAAACACGGAGGATAAAAAATGTGTTTTGGTAAATCTTATCAGCAAGAAAATTATTATTACTATTTCAAAGAAGGAAGTATCCCATAATTAACCAAAAAAATCATCAAAAAAATATAAATAGGATTTATTTCTATAAGTAAAATGATATTCCAATAGAATATTTGTAAACAGTTCGGTTCCGTGGAGTAAACACAAAAATATTCCGCAGACAGTATATAAAAAGAAAAAGAAGAAAAATAGATAACAAGAACAAAGAATCAAATGTTAAACCAGAAACACATGATAGCAGTAGCAACTACATTTTTTACGTAATTATATATATATATATATATATATAGGAAATTGTAACATCCATCCACGGGGTAGATAAGGATAAGGCTAAACTAAAGGGAAAAGAAACCCCCTCCTTTTTCTCTGTCTTATTTATTAATCATTAAAATTTCAATTTTATTTATTTTCCTAACAGATAGTTTGCTTTCATTTAATTAATTAATTAATTTATATTTCATTCTATATATAACTGAAATCAACACGCCACCACATGTTCTCTTTCTTTATTCAACCCCAAATCTTTCTTAAACTAAAGGCAAGAGCCCAGCAAGAAAAACATCCTCTGTTTTCAAACCACAGACGCACAAAAAAGAGGATTTTGTTTTCCTGTCTATCTAGAATTATGACAATAGCAGTGGATCATAATACTTGTAGTAGCGGAAGAATAGGGTGTGTGGCGACCTCGTCGGTGGAGAGGAGGAAGGAGATGGCGGAGGAGTGTAGTCCGTCGTCTTCGACGACGTCTTCTTCGTCGTCGATCGGGAAAAATAGTGATCTAACGGATGGTGGAGAAGATGGGTTGGAGGAAAATGAGGTGCAAAGTGCATATAAAGGGACTCTTGATTCCATGGAGGCTTTAGAGGAGGTCTTGCCTATCAGGTATTTTTATAAATAAATAAATATATATTTCTTTTGGCTTTGCAAGAACCCTTTTTTTTTCTTTTTTTTTACTTGTAGTCTGGAATAAATTAGTTTTTTTTTCCCGGTAAATCTTAATTAATTAGATGTTTTTATTACTGCATTTGATGAGAACTTGATTTTCTTTACATGAGCGTTTTGCTCTTGCATAAGGGGACCTTTAGAAGTGAAGATCTGAGTTTTTGATATGACCTTGGTATTTAGTTATTTTCTTGACCAAGGAAGCAAGCCAATTTCAGTCACTGCTACCGTTGGGTCTTCATTTAGATCATTATCATGTGCTGGGCATATTTTTTTTCTAATTCCTATGTTCTTTCCTTTTTCATGGTTGTCTCTGTGGAAATAGCAGATGATTTTCTATTTTTGGCTAGTTTCTGCTTTGTTATGCTTTTTTAAGTTTAGAATTAAAAATTGTTTGCAAGATATGAATAGTGAAACTGATTTCCTTTGCAAGATATGATAGTGAAACTTATTTCCTTAGAATGGCATCTTATGATTCGAGAATAGCACTGACAAGAGTGGGACATTTCATATACAGATAGGCATGTACCAGATTTCTTTAGGGTTTGTCTTGTTTTGGATGTTTAGCTAATTGAACCGTGGAATAATTATGTTGTTTTGCATTATTTTTTACTGATGATTGAGAAATGTTTGCAGGAGAGGTATATCAAATTTCTATAATGGCAAATCGAAGTCTTTCACAAGCCTGTCTGATGCGTCCTCGTCTCCCTCCATAAAAGACATTGCAAAACCAGAGAATGCGTATACGAGGAAACGCAGAAACCTACTTGCTTTCTCTCATGTTTGGGAGAAGACCAGGAGTTTCCCTTACCGAAGTGGGATAGCAAAGAGACCGATTAGCAATAGCAAAAGCACATTGGCTTTAGCAGTTGCCATGAGCAGTTCTGAAAGCATCAGTAGTGCTAGCGAGGATTCGACTTCAACTTCAAAGTCTCCCCCAAATCTTCCACCTCTGCACCCAAGATCCAGGGCTTCTCATAACAATCTAACCTCGTTACCATCCCCACGACAACATTTTTCTCCCTGGCGGACGTTTTCTTTGGCTGATTTGCAACAGTGTACCATGGTAAATTCGTTTTGTGACAAAACTGATCACTAACTTGATACTTCTATCTTAGTTTGTGCTGATCCGGAAAGACTTTCAATGTTTTATGGGGATGCAGGGAAATGTTTTCTCGTTTCTCACGGTGCTTCCCCCTTGTGCTTGTTTTGAGTTGATGGAATGCCTAAAGGAAATACGAATCTTCTCTCGTTCTGTTTTTATCTTTTTGTGATGCTGTTAGGTCTTCAACTACAACCATATGATGATAGTTTGCGCCTCTTTTCCCACCTTGTCTTCACATATGTATAAGCAAGGAACTAGGAGTAGGCTTTAACTCGAAAGAGCCACTCCCTTCACCACCGCTATCATGTGGAAAATGCTGATGTAGCTTAGTACCATGGCGGGTAGAGGACAGCAGCAAGTCCAGAACCAAGCACTCTATATGCTCCTGCCAGATGAAGCAGCAGGAGTGCTTCAGCTCACGATCTACCAACCCTAAAAGTTAAAATGAGTGGCTAAGCTATGATGCTCGGAACCTGAATGGAGAATTTAGAGTCACATTGCCTGGAAGGGAAAGGAAATAACTACAGTAGTTGACTTTCCATTTGTCTTTGTATAGATGACGAACAAAAAATAAAATCATAATACAAACAAGCAGATGTGTCATCGTTCAACACGAGATAATATTCCACAAAGCGCAGAACCTAGAACTGAACACCTACCATGAGAGAATTCAATGGTGAAGACATCTGTTACAGGAGGTGTGCCATATTGATAGAGAATTGAATGCTGCAAATACAAATTGGAACAGACAGAGAAATAAAGAGACAACAAAATACCAAGTACTCGATGAATATTCCTCTGAAAACACATCAGAAGATAGGTTTGAAAATAATTCAATGGTAAATCCGAAAGAACAAATATGATCATCTATTTCATGAGTAATCAAAGACAGTACCGATCCGGGCAGATAGAGCTTTTATCATATACTTCATGAAAAATATTTTTTAATAAAGTTTAAACTCTAAAAATGAAAGAAATTCATTTTAAACTTGACCTCAAATATGCTAATTAAACATGGTTTTAAAGCAAATTTCCTTACAGACCACCCAAACACGAACCTGTTGTTAACCCTGCTTTGTTCCCAAGTCTCTTGCACAAGTTCTAGAAATTTTACCAGCACGCCCTGCAGTATCATCATTCGGCCCAGTTGGTCAATTTTTCTACATTTAACTATGAAACGATTTGCAAAATAAAATACAAATTTATATGGTGATCGACAATTACGCATTATGCAAAAAGAGAATCACCATCAAAATCATTTAATTCCCACTAAGAGATTAATAATCCAGCCTCTTCACTCTTAACATGTTGACCTTATTGTTCAAGTACATATATTTGTGAAAAATCACCTCCAAAATCAATGATCAGCAAATCCTACTCATTGCGGACTCACCTGAAGTGAATACTAGATAAATGGAAAAAAAAAATGAAAAATGAACCATGTATAGTTTGGATCAATAATCACAGTATAAAAATTAGATTTGCATGTGTAAAATTGTTGTTGATAGCTAATTTAATTGTGAGATATTAATGTTTTTATCTATTATCTTGTTCATATCAAACAAATGAAATAACATCATAAGGTATCCTTAGCAAGCATTGATAAATAATAATAAATGTTAAAATAAAATCTTAGGCATTCTTAGAAAACAACACTCATAATGCAGGGAAAAAAAAACTCAAGCATCAACAGTCACACATTATTAGCAACAATATCAACAACATAAATTTCTAGTAGCAGCTCATCACATAAATTATATAATTTTTCATAAACAATAATAATTAAATATATAATATGGTTTTCTCAAAATCATTAGTCTTCTTTTATATCCTTTAATTGACACAATTACTTTGAGTAAAGTGTTGAGAAGACCTAAATGTACCCACTTGAATTTAAAAAATGACATAGATTAGTCAAAGTAGATATTCATTAACATTTGAGATATCAAACTTATCTTTTAGAATAGCATCAGGTGCTTTATTTGAGATATTTGGATCAACACGCTTGATATACAATTATGTTTTTACAATCCATGTCGAATTAACAACTTTGATAGTTGCTAACCCAATGCAACTATTTTTTTTCTTTTAAGGATTTAACCATAAATGTATTGGAACCAAGAATGAAAGAACCATATATTTGCCATGAACAATCCT
The DNA here is from genome assembly GCA_033617975.1 of Populus alba x Populus glandulosa. NCBI lineage: Eukaryota > Viridiplantae > Streptophyta > Magnoliopsida > Malpighiales > Salicaceae > Populus > Populus alba x Populus glandulosa. The sequence continues at coordinate 22,222,965 of CM066148.1, forward strand.
CGTCCATATATTTTTTCATAACTTTTTGGTTTTTTTTTTAATATACATTTTCAAGTGATAACCATGTTTCACTTCCTACTCTTTAAATACATCTTTAAATTTATTGACATTGCTGAAAACCTGAGATTCTTAAAATTTAATAAACCATCAACTTTAATCTTAAACTTCTTACATTTAAATTAAGTTGCGGGATCAATCTCTTTTTTTCTCTACTTCTTACTTATATTGATATTATCCTAATTAATAAATTCCTTACCGCTATCACTCTTAGATTTTTATATCTTATAATATCAATATCATTATATCATCACTACTAATACTCCATTTATTATCTGAATCTGAATCTGAAGTACTATATACAATTATATACAGTTTTATAACTAGAAACATCACCTAACAAGCTATTAATCCAATCATCTTTAGCATCATTTATAAACTAAATCTTCATCATCATAAGGGATATAGTCCTAATCTTGTTTCTCTTCATCATTCTTATTATTACTACACATATTAATAGCAGCATCACCCACAACAACATCAAAACTAAAACTTGTTTCAGCTTCAACATCATTAATATCACTATCAACAGAACTACTAACATTAACATCAAAATCATCACTTGTTTCAAATTCAACACCATCACCACCAACATAAGCACATGCTTCTCCTTATTCTTCTTCTTTTTCTTCTGTATATATGTATGTATGTATATTAATTACCTTTAACATTTAAGCATCATCACCAATCATATTTTCTTTTTCATCTTTTATTGTGAAATCATGCGAGTTTATATCAAATATTTGCTTACATGTGAGTAAGATATCAATATAAGAAATGTAGTATGTAAATGTAGTCCAAAAAACAATTTTTTTTGACAAATGTTGAGCTACCATGATGAGCAATTATATTAGGCATTATGTATGGTGTTGCAATGGTAAATGATATAATATTACATTAATAGATGAACAAAAACTCATAAGCAAATTATTAATGGCTATACACTACACATAACTAAGCTATAATTTCTGAGTTCTTAATAGGATTATCAAAAATAATTTGCTATTAGGCTAAACAATAATTAATCACAGTCAATACAAGCTTAATCACATTAATCAAGCATGTAATTAAGCAAAAATTACAAGATAAAGGTTCTTTGAACAGTAGCCTGTGAAAAAAAATGAAGTTTTTACAAAAAAAAAAAATTATTAATTATGGTCAATAACATAATGGGTTAACATACTTAATACAATGGTTTATTGCATATAATCCATGTTATAAGAAAGATTAAGAAATTAAGGTTTTTATGAACAACGATAAATATGGGGGGGTTCCTTTTAGGTGTTTAGATAAATAATAATAAAATGTCTTTCATTGCCGGAATCACATTTTTTATGTTGATTAATTTTTATTAAAGAAGACTAAAATAATTTTTTAGGTTTTCTAGTTTTTCGGGATTTATGTTGCACAATAATAAATTTGGGTTATCTAATTGCACATCAACAAATTTGGGGTTTTTTTTAAGTTACATGTACACTAAACAACATATAAATAATTTGAATAGACAATTTTTAACAACATCACAACACATTATCATCGATTTTTAAAGCCTTGATTTGAAAAAATAAAATAAAAAACATACCTCTTATATACTGATTTAAAGATGAAAGTTATGCGATATTCCAACACCCAGAATAGACAACCACATTGAATCACAAAATCATTCAAGAAATTGATTTCAAGTGTAATTTTTTGTTATTTGACCTGGAAGAAAAGGGATTGATTCTTCTTCTTCTTCTTCTTCTTTTTTCTAGTGTTTGTGAGTCGTAAAGAGAGATGATATGTCGTTGGTGTCTCTATTAGCTATTATATATATATGTTTGAAATTTTCTTTCAATTTAGAATACAAATTATAATTCTTCAAAACATGCAAGTCTGATTTTGATCAAACTATAAGATATTATAGGTATTTTTTTATATATTTTTTTAACATGCTTTAAAAAGTATTTTTCTAATAAATAGTATATGATATTAATAAAAATATTTTATAATATAATTATAGAAACCAAAAGGAAAGGAACCTTAGTCAAATAAGATGGTGTTGCCAAATTCAATGAGAAATTAATGGTTAAATATTTTGAGTGATACATCATCTCTAAAGAAGTGGCTTGACCCGGTGTGGGGTCCCTAAGAATGCCACGGGTTTGAGCCTTATGAAAGGAATCATATCTTAAGATGACGTCATGATAGTTCGAATTATTCTTATAACATAATTTATTGTGCCACGTCAAAGAGCATATATGTGTGTGTGTGTGTGTGGAATGTCAGCCTAATCAATCTGTAATAATAAGGTGAATAATTAACACAGATACAAAAAAAGAAGAAAAGTAAAGGAGGGAATTAAAAGCAAACCTGTGCAATTTATACATGGTTGGAGGGCGAATCTAGAAATATTAGGTGATTGTTTGTTTTTGTGTTATAAATTGTTTTTTAAATTGTATTTTTTTTATTTAAAAAATATTATATGTAATATTTTTATATATATTTTTGAATAATTTTAATATATTGATGATGAAAATAAATAAAAAATAATCTAAATCAATCATTATAATATATTTTAAATTAAAAAATATTTTGGTTTGTAATAAAGCTACCATACCAAAACATATGCGCTTACACACGGGCTCAGGAACTCTAAAAAGTAACAAGGCGGACAGCTCTCGCCAAAGCATCAATTTTCTTAGCAGCCGTGATTAGGGAAAGGCAAAAGGTCTTCTGTTTATTCTCTATGAATAAGATTAAGAACAGTTACTGTTGTTGTCTAAAGACTGATACTTGTTTTTGGTTTTCTTGATCAGTTAAATGGCTACAAATCCCAGCAATGGACTTGAAGGTGACAATACTCTCCAGTCTATCTGCTACCACCGTGGTTCACTTCAGCTTCTTGATCAAGTCTCTCTCTCTCTCTTTACCAATCTATCTTTATTCTTATTTGCTTCGGTCTTTTTTATTGATTAGTACTATATCTCACTATAATAAATATGGTTGGTGTTTTAACAGAGAAAGCTTCCTCTGGAGACTACTTACTTAGATATCAAAGATGCTTCTGATGGATGGTATCATCATATCTTAAGCCCCTTTTGGTTTAATATTCTCAATTTGTATTATTTTTTTATTTTCTTAAGTGAATGGTTTATTTGCTTGAGAAATGAATTGGGTTGTTGTAAAAATGGGGGACATAGCAATATATTTTGTGCATTTCTTGATTTAATGTCAATTTTTTCTCTACGTTTTGTTGCAAGGTTATTTTGCTATTTAATTGGGATTTTTCAACTTGTAAGTAATTCTTCACTTAATCTATCAGGTTGGCCATACGGGAGATGGTAGTTCGAGGGGCGCCTGCCATTGCTATTTCAGCAGCACTTTCTCTTGCCGTCGAAGTTTCTAATTTGGAGAATTTTAACGGGACACCTGTTGAAGCTGCTTCTTTCCTTGCAGGGAAACTGGATTATCTTGTTTCAAGGTAATCGTTGTGTTTGTATCCGACACTGTGCCTGTTGTCTGCATGTTTGGTTTGATTGTTTGTTTGAATGGTAGTTAAACCGACTAATCTTTCCTTTCCTATAGATGATTAGAATAGGTGCTTGCCCCCAAGAAGTTAAGATTATGATTATGCCATTTCTTAGATTTTTGCTGGGATGTAGCTGATTATGGAATCATCTCTCGTATTTTTCTTTCAGCCGACCAACTGCAGTCAATCTCTCAGATGCTGCAACGAAACTTAAAGAAGTTGTATCAAAGGCTGCTGCTGCTGCTTCCGACTGTCAGAGTGTTTTTCAGGTAGTACAACTCTGTTTAGTTACGTTTCAATCTTTATGCTGTTAATGACTTGGTCTGAAATCTATTGTCAATGACATGCACTTGGTCAGAAATCTATCCTGGGGTTTACTCATTTGGTGAAGTCTTGGTAGCTAGACTCCACTTACCTTCTCTCACTTGCTTTAACTGTATGTTGTAGAAAGTTAAACTGTATTCTTACCTGCTCCCCATAATGCTTGCTTCCAATCTTTAACCATGTAGGCTTACATAGAGGCAGCTGAAATTATGCTAGCAGATGATGTTGCTTCAAACAAATCAATTGGCTCATATGGAGCAAGGTTTATTCAGAACCAACAGAAAGATCCTACAAAACTGTCTGTTTTGACCCATTGCAACACTGGCAGGTACCCCATGCGCTTCACAGTTTGTTTTGTCCATGGTCCTATCTTTTTTCTACAAAATATATTTTCCTTTGATTGGTAAAGAAAGATAAGAAAGACGGTGATTGAATTCATATGATTAAGTTCAAAAATTGGTTCATTTTGTTTTCCCAGTCTTGCAACAGCTGGATATGGTACTGCCTTGGGTGTGATTCGTGCACTTCACAGTGAAGGAGTGCTCGAGAGGGCCTATTGCACAGAAACTCGTCCGTTCAATCAGGTGATTATCTGCATATTTGCATTTCAGTTATTGTTGCAAACGAACTTTGTTTAACAGAGAGATATGGAGAGCACTTGTCATGTCAGAGTTGAGTTCTTTGGTTTAATGAAAGCTTAAGAAAGTACAAGAAAGCAGCATTAAAAATATACAAGTAGATCATGCTTAAAAAAATATATGTAAAGACATTTGCTTAATGGAATGGCTATAGAAAAACTTGGTAAAGCTAGTGCTAGCTGATAATTTACGGGCTAAGATAGGCACCTCTAAGGTAAATTGGGCAGTTGCATGTAATCTGCAGGGTGGTCCTACTGGCAGTTTCTACCACCCGGGTTGGACAATCAATAATAGAATATTGCTTTGAACCTTTGCCACCTGTTAGATACTTGAAACTCATGGATTCCTCCCAATGCCCATACCTCTGCCACCTTGAAGAGTGAGGTTGTAGGACTGGTTTGCTGAAATACTGATGTGAGTGTGGCTGTGATAGTGTGCTCAATAAATTTGGTTATCTATTTTCCAAACACCTAAATTGTAATAGGTTTGTGATTTGGTTGTCATGAACTGTTGGATGCTATAAATGGTGAAGGATAATGACCAACTCATCTACATTTTAGCTGACTACCTTCTTTCAATTATTATTTATTACATTTGAATTTCTAATTGCAGGGATCTAGACTCACAGCTTTCGAATTGGTACATGAGAAAATACCTGCCACCCTTATAGCAGACTCTGCTGCAGCTGCATTAATGAAAGACAGTAAAGTGAGTGCTGTTGTTGTTGGAGCAGATCGTGTGGCTGCAAATGGTATTGAGTTAGCAGAAAATACAATTCATTTACTTTTGTATCCTAGTTCTGCAAGTGTCTTACTGATTTCTGCAATGTAATTGTAGGAGACACGGCTAACAAGATTGGAACCTACAGCCTTGCCTTATGTGCAATGCATCATAACATTCCATTTTATGTTGCTGCACCACTTACCTCCTTTGATTCATCCCTTTCTTCTGGAAAAGAGATCATTATAGAGGAACGATCTCCAAAGGAAATGTTGAATGCACGTGGAGGACTTGGGGAACAAGTTGCTGCATCCGGAATTTCAGTATGGAATCCAGCTTTTGATGTTACCCCTGCCAGCTTGATAAGTGGTATCATAACAGAAAAGGTATGAATCCTTTTGCAACTTTGATTGGAAATGATCACAACATTTGGTGAATTTTGTCTGATCATTTGCATCTCTGAGCAGGGTGTCATCACAAAGACGGGCACCGATGATTTTGACATAAAGGATTTCATAAATAGGGCCGTCGGCCAGTGTATTGCATAAGAGGCCAATGTAGTGAACAAGGTTTTGGTTGGTAATTTGAAGAGCTATCTGCCTGCATTGTATTCAAGCTTCTATGATTACAGACCCATCTGATTGTTATAATGGTTGTAATTTCAGTGCAAAAGCACATATTCTATACTGTCTTCTTGGTAATTGGTCATCACAAGGCCATGAATAAATGTTTTGGTCATACCAAAGCCTGAGAATATCTTGTTCTTGACACTTTTTTAGGATTTGAGGCATCCCACCTCAAATCCTTACATCTATCTACTGACGAATTGAAGTGTGCTATGCATTGTGCACTCTTATGCCGACAACTGGCCAAAAAAATAGAAAAAAAAATAATTTCTACATGTTCAGGCAAAAGGTCATCCTGTGATTTTCAGAAATTGATGAACCCTAGTCATATGTACATATTTACATTGATTGATCATCTAAATTGCTAGAGAAATATGTGCATTGATTGATCATCTAAATTGCTGCCTGCTAGCCAGTAGCCACCCATATGTGGTTAGACTTAACCATATGAATATTGTCTTAGTTTTGCAAAGCTACACAAGTTGACCCCACGCAAGCATGGCATGCTCAAGGCCGGGCATGCAACTTGCAGGGTTATTATTGGCTTGGCAATTCATATGTGTGCCTCCACATAATATAATAACACGAATTTGTTATTAATTAATTGTATATTCTCGTTAATTCTTACAAATAAACTCCATTATTATTAGTCTGACAAAATCTAAGAGGCAGTGCGGCACACACCCGTTCCATATCTGAAATAAAGCTCAAGGATTATCACCAACGATCATGTCATTCATAGTCTTGGAAGCGGCTCATTTAATTATTATTTTTTATTATTAATTTAGATATTCAAACCATTTATATATATCTCGATTAATTTTATAAATTTTAAAATTAATAATCATATAAATTTTTAATAATCTTAAAAAACTTAAATTTATAACCAGTGAAACTTTATCAATTAAGTTATTTTTCAAGTTGGCTCTTTCAATTCTTCCTAAAAGTGAAGATATCCTTTTTGTACAAATTACAGTAAAAACAGATGAAACAAATTATAGTATTATCATATCAACTTATACGTTAACTGAGATTCATTTTTTAAGTGATTTTAAGAGTACATTCTCGTTTCAATCCAGTGCATTCAAAAACAAATAACTAAGTCCTCTTTTTTTAAGTACTCCGAAGTCTGCTTCCCTATTTCGGCTTAATATATTCAGAAAATTTTAATAAATTCTTGTTGTCCCCAAGGTTTGAAGAAAATAATTAAGAAACATATCTTTTTAACCACCAAACCAATCCCTTGAAATTAGAATTAAGCTTGATTTTATAGCTTTATATCCTAAAAACTTTTCAAAAAATTAATACTCACTGCATGTTTATATAAAAATATACACAGATTTAATTTAATATTTGAAGATTGGCAGAAATCATCAAAGACAATAATGATGTTGGCACCAAAAAGAATTTTAAGTGAACTTGTCAAATACAGTGTGTGTAAGAAAATAAATTTAATCTATCAACTAAACATAAAAATAAAAAATAGTTATAAAAAATTGTATACTTGTCTTAATAATGAAATTTGTAAAACTTGTACAGACATGAATTGCTCTTCAAAATGAAAATATTTATATACTATATAGGTGATTCGCACTTCACTGCTTATGATAGGTTTGTTTGTTTTCGGTTTGCTTGTTTTTAAACAAGCAATTTCAAGTAGGGTGTTTTAAAGAGAAAAAGAAATCATGCGAATTGATTTATAGACCCTAGATTTAATAAGATTTAATTTGATTATATCATAAAAAAAACAATGACCTATATAAAAGAACTCTTGTCAAAAAAAAAATCATAAAATTGAATTCCAAGATAAATGAATGTTAAAGGATGAAATTAAAAAAAAAAAGACAAAAAAAAACCTCAAACCAATCCGACTTATCATGGCAAACTTGTGACCCGGATCATGAGACCAAGCCATCCTTATAGATAGAAAAAAAAATAAAGAATCTTGATCTTTAATAAACTTGATGCTAAAGCCTTAAATAAAAAAGAAAATCGGTGTAAAAAATATCGATGTCGATTCGGGTTAACATTTTGTATCTGTGATCCTAGTGATGCTAAAGCCTTAAATAAAAAAGAAAATCGATGTAAAAAACACCGATGGCAATCCGGGGTAACATTTTGTATTTGTGATCCAAGTCATGAGATCGGGATCACAACATCAAAAAAAATTATGAAGTTTAATTCTCAACAATTCAATATTAAAGGATGCAATTAAAAAAAAAGATTAATCTCAAAAAATGATCCAAAGCAAAAAAAAATAATTAAAAGAATGAAGATCAAATTTGACATAAAAGTAAAATGAGATAAAATGTTGTAAAATCCACAAGTCAATCCAAGTTAGCATGCTAAATTCATGACCTGGTCATGAAATCATGTTATCCTCATATAATGAAAAATAAAAATAAAAATAAAAATAAAGAAGCTTTATCTTTAATAAACTCAATGTTGAAGAATGACATTAAAAGAAAATCAATGTAAAAAAAAATAAAAAAAAAGACCAATGGCAATCCCATTTAACATATCATACTTGTGACTAGGGAGTAAAAAAAAAATCAACGACAATCATAAGACTAGGATAATCACATTAAAAAAATTACAAAATTGAATTCTCAAACAATTTAATGTTGAAGGATGAAATTTCAAAAAAAAAATATTTTAAAAAGAATCCAAAGAAAAAAAAACAAGAAGAAATTAAAAGAATGAGGACCAAATTTGATGTAAAAATAAAAATAAAATGATGTAAAAGCCCTGAGTCAATTCGAGTTAACATGTCAAATCCGCAATCTGGATCGTGAGGCTGGGTTTTTCTCATATAAAGCAAATAAAAAATAAAAAATCTTGATCTTTAATAAATTTAATATTGAAGGATGAGATTGAAAAATAAAATTGGTGTAAAAAAATAATTAAAAAAAAGATCGATGTCAGTTCAAGATAACATTTAATACTTTGATATAAGTTATGAGATCGGGATCACCGCATCGAAAAAAATTACAAAGCTCAATTCTCAATCAATTCAATGTCAAAAGATAAAATTAAAAAAAATATTATTTTTAAAAAGAAACTGAAGTAAAAAAAAAGGATCAAATCTAACACAAAAATAAAATGAAATTAAGAAAATGATATAAAAATAGAAATTAAAAGAATAATAACTAAATTTAATAAAAAAACCAAATAAAATCAAATATTAAGGGATGAAATTGAAAAAAAATCAATCAAATAAAGATTCAAAACAAATAAAGAGCAATAAAGAAAATAAAAACTACAATTGAAATAAAAACAAAATGGGAGGACAACTTTAAATTTTTGTTTTTTATATAGCAAATGAGAAGGACAACTTTAAATTTTATCTTAGCCAATACGATCCTCAATGAAAGGAGAGAGAATTTATGGAAGAATAAACTTATTACCGCAAATAATCATACACATGCCACTTCATAGGATGTGCCGTTTCTTGACCTTTTAGATGACACAACGATTGGCTATTTTTTGCTACAAAAGGATTCTACACGCGCTGCCTGAAAAACACAAGTGTCTCACATGCTAGCGAGTATCATGCACACGCTAATTAAATAATATTTAATATTTTTTAAAATACCAAATTGCCTATCAGTCCACTTGATAATTACAAAAAAAATAATAATGAAATAACCAAACAAAAAAGAAGCCTTAGACAAGCCTTTTATGAAAAAGCACTTAAATGAATTCCTCTTTTAAGATCTTCTTAGTAATTGTACCATGCAACAAAATGAAAATACAAGATAAACAAGGACTACAATTGAAATTAAAAAAAATGAGGGGACAAATTTAAATTTTGACTTAGCCAATATGATTTCCTATGAGAGAGAGAAAAGAAAAGAGAATAAACTTAATCGTCGTTAAACCATCACAAATAACCGGTAGATGCGCCACCTCATAGGATACACCGCTTCCTGACCCTTTGGATGACACGACAATTAGTTATTTTTTTTACCACGGAGAGGTTTTACATGCGTTGCCCGAAAAGCACAGGTGTCACACACGCCAGCAAGTGTCATATTTACGCTAATTAAATAATATTTAATATTTTTTAAAATACCAAATTGCCCATTAGTCTACTTGATAATTTTTTTTTAAAAAAATGATGAAATAACAAAAAACACCTTAGACACAGGCCTAAGAAAATTGATTTTAGAGATGGTTTAGTCATTTCAATTTTGAAATTAAAATAAAATTATGAAAAAGCACTTAAATGAATTCCTTTTAAGATATTCTTAGTAATTGTACTACGCAACGAAATGAAAATACGAGATAAATGTGATGCTCTTTATCAATTTGGTAATTATAAATTGATTTTGTTGAAAAGACTACGATTGTGTGTTACCTCTCGCTCTTAGTCCAAGTTATTTCGTTTTATTTTATTATGTAAATCCATTATGAAATGTGGGGTATACATGGTGAAATACCGTCCCAATTATACATGTAGCAATTTTATTTATATAGAAGCTAATTTCAGTAAACAAAATAAATAGGTATTAAAAACATAAATAATGTCTGAATAATAATAATTTAGGAATTGAATTGAAGATAAACAGTAAGGGTTAACAATATTTATTCTTTAAGCCACACGTCAAGCTACTGAGTTCACTTTAAAATCTTTCTCCCATACTTTTCTTGCATGCCATGTATCAACTTCAGAATCTCAATCAAGAAATAATCTCAAACATTTTTTTTAGCAGCAAGTCTTCACCTCCCAACTTCAGTTCTTTCATCAAATGATATTAGAGTTTAATACAGTATTAGATTTTTACAAAGTCAACTAACATGATTAAAACTAAAAGATGAAAACTGATAGTTTTAATCTGTCTCTCTCTCTCTCTCTTTCCACTAATTATTTACATTTCAATTTATTAGCACACTAAACATCACATCATTGAACACTAAGTTTTACACCATTGAAGATGAATCGTATAATAATTATTTCCATGACAATTCAAGTCCAGTTTTAAACCCTTTCACCAAACACCATCTAAAGTCAGGTGACTTTGGGGGGAGCATGTTGATATAAAATCGTATTTCATTGACTTATTTTTCACTTTGAGTAAAGCTCCCCTGTAGAGAAGGAGAAGGATTTTAGAAGAAATTGACAGCAAAACAAACTGTCAATGATGATGGGGTTTTTCTTTCATGATTTCAAGTTATCATGACTTCACTCAAATTTAATTTATTTTCCATGATTGAACTGCGTAGACAAAGAAACTTTGCTTATTTTTCGTTAACAGATGAAGGTAATTAATCCAAAGTTTTTTTTATCATTTATTTCAATATTTTTATTTGTCTTTAATTTGTGAAAAATATTTCAAGAATTAAACCGTCGGACCAGCCCTGGGTTAAAAGAATCGATAGGTTCCACAAAGGATCATGAACTCAAATGATTGGTCTACCTTTGAGAGCAAGCGGGTCTATGAAAGTGGAAATCGAAGAGGATTTTTGGTAGTAGCCTCGCGATTGCAAGGTTTAATGCGTGTCTGCAAATCTTGTTGATTTTTATGGTTTCGATTTGGCTGATCAGGGACCAAGCAAATTCCAGTGTGTGCTAGGTTTAGACATCATCTGGATTCAAATTCAACTTCGAAGTCTCCCTCTTGAAGCTATTCTGTCTTCAGCTACACAGCACGGCAATCGTGCCCCTGAAGACCTTCCATTCAATACAAACGAGAAAAGATCTTTACTGGCATGGAGGGTGATTGGCACCATGCATCCACCTGCAGAAAATAGGAGTCAACTAAACCAAACAGCGGTCACCTTGAACGGTAAAAATTGTGGAAAATATACAGAGCGTAGGAGGGGTGAAACCAGCAGGAAAGCTTCACCTCCTTACTTCTCAAATTGGTGTGTGTTTACTTTTATGAACTAACGCTGCTTTTAAGAAAAAAAAGATGTTAAATAAGTAGTTAAGCTCAGGAGTAGGAACCTGAAGGAACTAAATGTGTAATTCTATATATACAGATTCCAAATTAGGAAGTAAAAAAAAAATCATAAATCATAATACAACAGGACGCTGTTCGGAAGTGAAAACATGTACAAAGAAAGAATGAGCTTCACAAAAAAAAAATAGAAGCATACTTAACCTAGATCCGACCATGTAAAGCTGACTAGATCTGAAAATAATGTATCTATCCATCAAATAACGCCACTTGGATCCCCAATATCCAGACAAAAGTATCTATCCATCAAATGGGCAGTATATGAAGCCAATATATTGATATTTTAACGGCCACTACTCAAAGTTGTCTTCCTGTAGAAACCAAATAAAATGGTCTTCAAACCTCCACGACAAGCTAGACTTCCTAGGTTAATTTTGCGGTTCTTTTGCAGCTACAAAACTAATCATTTACGTTTGACATAGGACCAGAAACTGAGCACAAGGATGTTCTGTCAACAACTTTGGGAGTTCAACGCTGGAAGGATCTATTACAGGAATTGCCATGTCTATATCCTCTGTAGAGAATGGAATGCTGCAACAAGAAAATGGTTTATAAGCTTAGAAAATAACAGACAATACAATGCAAAATACCCATTTTGAGGCTGAAATGCATTCAGTGGTAAAATTAGCATGTTTCCATAAGCAATGAATACATTCAATCAATTTGTGCACCTAAAGCCTAAAATGACTAGTTACGGAAAGACAACTTATGTTAAAAGGACTAATTTCTTTAAACTAAATGAAAACAGGGGGACAACAAATGAAATAAGTGTCAAAGGATAGGTTAATTAAAAAATCATTGATTGCATCATAAGATTTTAATAAATTGCTAAAACTAGAAGAGAACCCAAGCTTTGATGAAGCACCAAGTATTGCAACAACAAATTTTCATAAAAATATGAACCTGGCTTGTGCAAAAAATTGTCTAGAGATCACTTTGGTCGGGATAACTGCAATAATTGAGCAACCAAAACACAGTCCCGCAAATCCAAAGACAAAAATTCAGAAGGTACACCAACACATACCCCCAATCCACTAACCCCCCTCTTAACATGTAAAGGCCGGATTTGATCCCAAGTCTCTAGCACAAGTCCTAGAGATTTTACAAGCAGGCCATCTGGTACCTTCATTCAGTCCAGTCAGCCATTTTTGTTACCAAGCAAGTTGAGAGACAATGCAGCATACCTGAGGTCATCATCCAACAAGAAAGAGTTTGAGGTCATATTCTGATTGTCCTTGTTCAACATCTCTCTCATTTGGGCAACCACCTGCAAATGAATTGAAGTTTAAAAACCATGTGACCATTATTTTTGACAAATTTAACCAAACAAAAGGTACCAAAACATAAACTTGCCTCATTTGATACACTCTGAGTGCCATATTTATCATCCCAGTACATGGTACTTATTCGATAGATTTGACGAACAGTCAATGCCTGTCCAAGTGTCATGACACGCTAAGCCTTAAAATAACTTCATATCAATGAATGGACAAAGAAAATTGAAAAGAGCAGTGAGTGAGATCATACTGGACACAGATCTTGCATGATTTCTTGAAGAGACTTTTTTCTCTTCTGATGAATTACCTAAAAGAATTGCACTATCCATGAGAAAAAGAAACAACTGACAGTCCACAAGTCAAGCGAGAAAAGGGTAGAAAAATTACCAGAAACCCAACAGCTTGTCTAATATAATTTAGCTCATGCCAAGATGTTCCTGCATACTGCATTTTGTACAGATTCAGACACACAAACTGATGATTTTAACCTCTGTGGCAACTACTTGGCAGGTAAAGGACATTTTTACCTCCTCCGTTGCAACCACTATCCATTTCTCCAGTTCTGCTAGACCAGATTTCACATACTCCCCATTTGAAAACGAGCAACATTCACGTCGTAGTAGAAGGCTAAGAAAGAAATTTGTATAAGCAACATAAGCAAAAACTAGTCATATGAAGCACAGAAGAATTTTTCAAATCATGATCACTCACCTGTTAAAAAGGGATATATTGACAAAAGAGAAAACTTGGGTGATGAGCTTACGGATGAAGAAAGATGGTACCTAAATGGATGGTTTTGAGTCAGTCAAAGAATATCTGTTAAGTAACTAAAATTCACAGTTACAGCCTGCTTGTTTACCAGCAAGCATCGAGAGATAGGGAATTTAGAGCACAAAGATAAGGAACAAAGCCAAATTGAAGCTTATTAGGTGAGACCAATCCTCTCAGATGTTTGTTGGAGGTATTCAAGGCACTCAAAATAAACAAAGTAGACTAAAAAAACAGTAGCAGAAACAAAAGAAAGGGAAGAACTCAAACAGATTCAGCACCTGGATAATGAACATCAGACAGCAGATTTTCTGAAAGTTGAAGGATGCATGTGAATGTCAATCTATCCAAAGAAATTTGCAGCAGATGCATGTACAATACAAATGATAAATTATGCATGCTGTGGAAAAACTTTGCAATTGGCATGGACAAACACGTTCTTAATTCTGAAGGACTCCATGGTGAGTGAATATTACAAGCACAAGGGCCTCCTATTTGAAAATCAATTAACAGGGAAGAATGAACATACATGATTCTCACGTAAACAGTCCATGAGAGAATCCAAAAATTTAATAATGCTCTCCCACTGGCTACTAGCTGCTTGCTGAGGAATGCCACCAGGTGATCTTGATGATTTCCCAGCATGCCGTGCAGATTTGGGTGCCTGACAAGCAGTCATCAAAACATAAATTTCTGATCAATTAATTTGAAAATAGATTCAAGAAACAGCAAAAAAAAAAAAACAGGCAGAACAGAAACAACATTTCCAAGCATGTAAAATGATAGATGTTACTATAATTTTTTGCTTAAAGAAAAAGGTTTGGAGAATAGCTCAAAATATGAAAACATTTATGTCAACATTATGAAAAGTACCGCTGGAAAATATGCATAAAACCTATATACAGTTGAGAACACCCATCCATAGAGAAGGGAAGAATATTGTTTAATGGAAACAATTTGAAAAGGGAAAAAGATTATCCAAAAAGCATGAACTATGAATTATTTTGGGTGATAACTCCACACTAGAATAGTTAATGCTCCCAATTATCATGATTCACCTGGTCAAAACTCCATCTGAAAAACCCATCATTCAGAACTAACATTCAGAGAACTTTGTTGGAACCAAGAATAAGTGATAATTCAAATAACCAGTTTGATAGGAATGCAACCTAGAATATGGATTTTTTGTATATGCAATGAAATCTACATCCAAAATTACAATTAGGCACTCAAGACAGGGAAAGATAACTATAAAACCGATCATAGTGAGCCCATGCTGGATTTGCTAAAACTCACCTGAATACATAAACCCAGCAGCGGTGATAATTCTTTCTTCAAGTTGTCTCTAATCAAGCCAAAAATCTTCTCTACACATGCAGTTAGTTGTTGTTTAAATAGTATTGCTGGATATCTTGCTTCCACATGTGATAGACCATCCTCATATCCCATGATTTTGAAAGGAGATTTAAGACCCTGGGAAGTATAGCAAACTCAAATCAGCTGGACTCAAGTCAAATTCATCAAAAATAAATTTAAAATAAACAAAATGACCAAAGTCAAACAAAGAATAAAATGTCACAGCTAGTAAATTCAGAAAAATTGATGATGATTTATGTCATGGGAAATGCTAGAATGCTGCATTTCTACAATAACAAAAAAATACTAATTTCTATGGAAATCTCTAGCTCTTGCATATCCAGCCAATAAACTGTTTTTTTTTTTTTTTGCAAGGCAGAGAAGAAACTAAATTGGGAAAATCCCTCTCCTGTAATTGAAGTTTAAGATTTTTGAGTGGCACAAAGCCAGCCATCTGTTTCTACGTTGTCTTGTTGTGTAGGACATGTGTATAGTGTTTGTTGTGTTCTTGTGTACTGATTTGGAGGTTTTAGGGTTCCCTTAATGATATTCAGCAGGATTAGAATGCCTTTCATACATTCTCCTTTAATCTGCACAAGAGTACCATAAAAAAGCCTTGAAAGAATGTATTACATGTATGCATTCTGCAAACAACAAAAAAAATTCAAAATTACACAAACTCACATGAATGACCCTCCCTGATAATCCAGAAGATGTAGAAGATGGAGCAGCTGCAGTCAAAAAGCCATTTGACCTTAAGTTCCTCTGGAGAAGGCAAAGTAGTGCTGAGGCATTTGACAGCCAATATGGTAATGTAATGTTCTCATCCCCAACCTGAAAAAATTGTGACAGGATAACTTAATAGGTGTATATATTGTATCCTAGAAAAACAATTCACAGCCAGACTCTCATGGAAGAAAAATATGCATGATACACTAAAATTTTGATTTTGGAGCGCCCCAGAGCGTTTTGTCCAAAACAAAGTTTTCAAGTTAAAACATTAATAAATTGTACAGAGATGTTTTTTAGAGTGGGTGGTTAAAAAAGGAAAAGAAAGCTGGGTCTGAAATTTACATGTTTTTACCAATGAGTTGCTAGAAAGTTCTGAATATTTCCTTACAATGTTGAGATATCAGAGAGTAACAGAATAATTACAGACGAGAGAGAGTAAAGTAAAATGGGGGGGAAAGAAGAACCAAGGCTCATTACCCAGACGCATTATCAGGTTGAGTAACATCACTTGATGCAAAAAGAACAATTTCTTTTACAAAAAAAAAAAGTTTTCAGGACGGTTGTTTGAAGACTGAAGCGTGTAACTAACCTTCAGAACTTCATTTATTCCTTCAATAATGTAGTCAAAAATGGCTGTGCGCTCAGATTCAAAGGCATGCCAGTGAAGAAGACATCTGTATATGATACAAGCTGCTAGTGGTTTGCCATCAATAAAACCCAAATCTTCTTTGATGCATTTTGAGAGGAATTCATAGTTCTCCTGTATGTCAAAGAAAATTCACTTCTTAGGTGATATCATCTCGAGAGGAATTTATAGTTCTCCTGTATGTCAATGAAAATTCACTTCTTAGAACTGAAGGCTTCACAAACAAGGAAAGAAACCTGGTGACGTTCAGCTGTAAACTTCGATCGACGTGATTCTGACAAACCATGCAAGGAAGGCACAATAAGTTTTGATGGTGTAGGAGATTCCTGGAGAGAAAACAATGTCCTTGAAAAACATACTATGGTTCACAACTACACTAACTCTAAACATTTTAAAAAAAAATATCTTACAAATGCAGACTTCCGCTCAGAGTGGGCAAGAGCTAGCGCACTAGAGTATTTCTGTTTCGTTAACAAGACAACAAAATCAGTGAACACTTTGTTATCCATTAAATTTTTGTTTTGTCAACAAACAAATAGCATTACAGCAGAAAATTCTCCCTGTATCTCTGGAAAAGGAGAATACATATCTAGTACCACGACCTAAAACTAAAGTCTTTAATAAGAAACCAAGCAACACAGCCAAGCATGCATCCAATGTTCAGGTATATATGGTAGAATGAATTTTTTTTATATGGGAGATAAGGATGGAATTGTGTTTGCAATAACTTACTTCAGAAAACGCCCTCACAAAACCAGGGCGATTGCTCTTTGAGGATGGGGTCAAAGCTTTTTGTCGAAGGACGTGATTCTCATCTTCCAAATGAGAAAGCTTCTCCTCAAGACTGTAATATGGCAAACATCATGCACAAAGATACCAGGATATAAGAGTTCATTACAAGAACAGCTTTATAACCCCCCCCCCCGGGGGGGGGGGAAATGAAAAACCACTGCTACAATAGTCCACAGTAAGGTTCAGATGGATTACATTTATGAAGGTGGAAACCTTAAAGAGGCAAAATAACCAATTTATGAAACAACCATCTGTTTCCTCAAAGCATAAATATGCAAAACATTATAGACACTCTCAATTCAAACTGTTCTGAAAATCAAGTCTTTGATGCAAATACCAATCAACATTCTCAAATTTGCGCCTTTGACACCAGCAACAAACACCAATAAATTCAGAAGGATAAACAATGCATGAGAAGATTGATCAAGTTGATGTTGTTTACAAAATTAAAGGGTGGCTGATATTGTTATTTTCAACTGATGAATACCTCCGAACAGTTTGTTGAAACTGAGAACATCTCTCTTCAATTTCCTGCAACTTCACAGTGGTGTCGTTACCATTCTTTTGAGCTTCAATAAGCTCAAGCTCAATAGCAGAGTTTTTCTTTTCCAAGGCATCCAAAGAACTCTGTAAATGCAACAAATGTTTTCCTTAGAAAGCATTCCACAGTAAAGCAGATGGGACCATGGGAAACCAAAAGGTGAAAAAATGAGAAGGAAATGGTGCTCCCCTATCAAAATTTATTCAAAGTGAAACAAGCAAACAATTCATCATATCAAACACTCCTAAGAATATCATAGCCATTAAAATTGTATTAATATGTATAAAGTTTCCATCATGAATCCTAAAAACATTATAATCATAGCCATTAGAATTGAACTCAACATGCATGAAGTTTCCTTCATGAATCCTAAAATCATATTAGCCATTAAACTTTACCCACATGCATTCAATTTAGGTTAGGCAAGCAAAGAAAATGTAAAATATATTCAAACAGATTACACCTTGATCAAAATCTTGTTAATAAAAATGAGCTTGGTTATTTACTAGTGGACACTACTATGATGTAAATATCACCAATACTGATTTATACTTCTGCCAAGCAAGTTGCTTCATTGACAAAAATTAGCTATTGTAACTCATTTACACAAGATATTTTGATGGTATTTTCATCCAAAATCTCTAACCCATGATGTTGAAAACATGTGTAGACTTCCAATTAGTCCCAGAAAAGCTTTCTAAACATTTCTAAGGGAAAGAGGATATCTAATTTTAAGACAGCTGAATGTTTTATAATAAAAGTTTATTCTTATAATATGTGGAACCAAAATAAAAGAGCAATGGGAACCCAACAAGCATGGCCAATCAAAGCCACAATTAATAAACAAATAAATTTGCATATATGCAAAACCTTGTCAATCACCTTTAGTAAAGCATTTTCTTTTCTCAGTTCAGCCATCACTACGAGTTCTCTTTCCAAAGCTGATTTTTCATTCACTGTCAATTCTAATTGTTTTAGCAATACTGCATTTTTGTTGCATTCATTGATAGTAGCCAACTTAGCTGCATCTAACTCAAGGCTCATAGATGACACAGTATTTCGAAGCTTGGAAATTTCAACTGATTTAGCCTCGTCATTTGATACCTGCGTTCCAGATACAGGATATTCAACACAAACACAAAGTTATAAGAAGTTCAATAAATGAGCATTGCAAGATTTAGTTGAAACAATCATAGTAACTAGCCAATCAAATCTGCTGAAAAATAAATTGTGCCTTATTTAGAAACAAGTGAAAGCTTGAATCAGTAATTAACTCAACCCTTTCTTTATAGAAAACTTTCATATTCGTTAATTTGGAGTCAAGATACAAAGACAGAAGACAGGGAAATAAGGAATAAACTGTATTTTTTTTTCTTTTGAAGAATGAAAAGTACATGTCTACATATACATTTAATGATGCATAACTATTCAAATGCATTCAAAAGAGTTTAATAACAGCACTAAAAGAACATCACAAGAAAAAAGCAATACCCGCAATCTTTTTTCTAGATGCAACCGCCATGTGAGATCTTCTAACTGCTTCTCAAGTTTAGTCTTAGCTAAACGCAAGGCACCCGCTTCATTAGCCTCCTGCATGGTAATAAACAAAGAGAGTAAATAAATGAGGAAAAGCTAAACTCAAATAGAAATGCAAATAATATTGATTTCCCACTTGTCTAAGCCTTCGGAGCTCTCTTTTTGCCAGCTTTTGCCTCCAACGACACTGTATTGCTATGATAGAAGCCTGGCGATGTCGCAAAGCTGAGCGGAACTTGTAAATCTTCCAACGAGCCTAAGCAATTTATTTTATAAAATAAAAACAGGAAATCCGATGAGTGTAGCCATGCGGAAAACAACCCCCAAAGGCATTGGCCATGGCAGTGAAAATGACTTCAGATAACTAATTCAAGGTCCCAAGAAAAATCACACAAAGCCCTGTAACATTCTCAGGAGACAATACCCCAACTTTTCCATAACAATTTAGCTATAGCCATAGATAGCTATCACACATTAAAAAAACAAAAATTTAAGTAGCAATCAGAAACTAATTTAACACTTCACTGGCAAATGAAATACAATATTTGCAACAAAACTGAGCATAGGGACGTCTGATATATCCATCACTCAAAACAAGTGGTGAGGTGAATTTAGGCATTTTATGCATTACATACACATCCTAGCAAAGTTTTGTAACTAAAATAAATTCGCTTTAATTCCCACTGATATGACTAATGATGTACACAAATATGCAAAACATCACCATCAAAATATTAGAAAAAGGCAAACACAATTCTACATTGGCTAATTTACCTGAATTAGGGTGGCAGCTCTCTGCTTCTTTTCTTGCAGAAATCTTTTGCGAGTCAGGAAACCATGTATGTTTGACTGCATGAAAATAGCAGCTGAGAGCAGTTTCAAATAAGCACGCCTTAATAGCCACTTGCGGACATACTTCTGTATGGAAACGGCAGCTGCTCTCTCTCGTTTTGCAGCAAACATTTTTCGAGCAAGGCACCCTACAAATATATCTTATATAGCAACCCCGAGCTAAACCAAAATAAAATAGAAATAGAGATGCAGGGAAATGTCCATCTGATAAAACGTGGTTTAATTAAAGATAAACCATAAACAAACACATAAAGGTAAGGGCAACGCCAGTGATTGGAAAGTTAGTAGAGTTGCAAAAAAGAGTTTTGGAGCTAGATATATATAGATGCAGTAGGCAATTGGTATAGAAAATTAGTTGATAGGAATAGCGAGGCTGCTGGAATGATAAGATAAAGCATGGTAGTGGCACTAGTTGTAACTATGAGGTTTATCCTAGACACAACCCTCATGTAAAATCAAACAGATAAGACCCTGTAAACATTTATGAAACTGAAACCAGCCTTTTAAGCCTGCTTCAAATAATGAAGAGCTATGTTGGGAAGAGTGAAGAAGGGAATGCTAATTTGTAAGAGAAAGAATCACATTACAAATAAGACTAGGTCAAATGCAGCAAGTAAAAGCAAACCTCTGCAATATGATTGAATTGCAAACGCAGCAGCACGTGTTGAGAAAAAATATCGGCGTGCAATAAATGTGTGCAATTGACGCTGAATACGCTTTGCAGCACCATCCAGAACCTCAGCCCGTCGCAGGTCTAAAATACCAATCTGACCAGCCCTGAGAAACACTTTGGTCCTACCTAGCTGCAAACAAAAATAAATTTAAAAACAGAGAACTCGAAACAATAACAAAATAAGCAAAACGTTAATGATATTACAGAGCTTGATGCCCAATCCTTAAACAGCAGTACCTGAAAATTGTCGAGCTTTAACTTGTGCAGAATTTTCTCTGTCCAAGTTTTTTCATCATAACTGCAACCGAGTAAAAGTAGAACTTCTTGGTACATTAGAAATGCAAAAGGAAAAAAAATTCTCAGCAAACAAACTGTTAAGAAAAGATGGTAGAGAAAACAGTGCTGCGCAAAAACAAATCACATTTTCTCAAGATCATTTGTGAGACACAAACAAGCATTCATGCATGCACCCACACAACTGATCATCCTAAAAATTTACATCTCTAACCATTATCTATTTCCCTTTTTGTGAAAGAAACATGAAAAAATTGAAACATAATAACAAATAACTCCACTCATTCATAGTAACAAAAAACTACATCCTTCAGAATCATTGGTAAAGATTTTCCAAGAAAAAGCAGTGGTATTAAGAACAACACCTTCCATCAAATTCAGGAGCTAATAGTCCAAACCGATCCACAAACTCCGTGTAGCTTCTTCGAGTGGGATAACCTGCAAGACTTATCCGAACAGCTTCCAGCACACCCTGTCACAAATTTTAATAATACTTATATCAACCTAATTTGCTAACATTTATATTTAAAAGAAGCGGTACACCTCTTTCAGCATGCAGTGTGGGATAAAAATCTAGAATAAATGGATATGTGCAAGAACAAAATGCATAGCTCAAGCCAGTCTAACAATGAATTGCACACAGTAAATGAAAGAAAATTAAAGAAACATCTGCTTGTCTACATGAACAATAAGCAACTATGACATGAATTTTGTCATCACCATCAATTCAAGACAAGAACAGGTCATAGTAGCATCATGTGCTCGTAGCATTCTGGCATCCTATAACACTGTATGCTGGTGAAGCATTGTTTTACAATATTCATAGTTTACTATTCATGTGATGCAAATCACCACATCAATATCGGTCTAAACTCAATGGCAGTTACTTCAGTAAGACGGTCAGGTTTTTATGGCTATACAATGCTTTTGACATGTTGCATTAGAGACAATTTGATCACTCTATGAGAAACAAATGATAAATCATAGACAAAATAAGCCATCATGGACACTTTTGAGTGATATAGACTGCATTACATTTAAACTAGGAAATATGACCACTCTTCTCTGAGCTCGGCCACATAAACCCCTCTACCAGAATATTCCTACGTAGATTGGCCATGCATCTTATGCCCTAGGACCACAATTGAGTTGACTTGGACATACTCATTATACATCCTCATAAGTACCATGTCATAAACATCACTCCTATGGACAATTTTGTGTAGGCTAGGGCCTCCAGGCAGGGACATTTTACACTCCCATGGCCTCTCTTATGTGTACTAGTATCTTATACTTCAACAAGCATTCTAACATGGATTATCACCGCACATCAATGATTACTCAATACATCTTAGTTTCTTACACTTCACCAACTATTTTCTAAAGCCTGGATCAAAAACAATAAACTCCCATATCCAACTAGCTGGTAAACTATTTTATCAAAAAAGGTGCTTGAACTAATCATTATATCTACAATCACATGGTCATTGTTGCTTGAATTAGATTATACATTGGCCACTCTCATGTAATCTAGAACATGCATCTTACAACCCTGGATATCCTTGTCTCACTTAGGGTCATTCTTCACTGGATTTAACCATACATCCTATAGTCCTTTGAAAAGTGTCATTTGGACCAAATTATACTCATCATCTTCCCCATAGCTTTTCTTGTGTGGACTAAGTAATAGATCTAACACTCATGTGTCCAGACTTGCATGAGTTGAATTGGACTTCTTATACTCCCAGAGCCATTCCTTGTAAACTGGATCTCACGCCTTACGCTCACAGTACCACTTTGTGAGTACATGATGCACATTGTATACAAGTCAATTTTTGGGCAGCTGAACATGCAATTCTTTTGTAGGTAAAAGCATATGCACATCTTTGTGAGTGTGAGGTTTTTACAGATAAAACTCAAAACATTTTAAAATTTTGATTTATACTCTCCACCAGACAATTAGTATTTGAACCTTCCATCTGGATTTCGAATTTTACAATTATAATCCTAGGACAAGATTTTGAGCAAGTTTTTCTCATACTGGTTGGGATCAACAATAAGAATCTTTTTCTAAATTATGTTGTATTATCATTAGGATTCATATTGTTAGGAAAAAAAAGAATACAATGGTCTTTTACTATCACAACCTCCATTCTGTTTTATGTTATTGTTGGCACAAAAAAAGTGTACCGTTCCATTACCGATATAATTATCTTTTTATAAAAAACAAATATTGAGAAAGTGTAAAATCTGGTATTGTTGTTCATGTGTGTGTGTGTGTGTTTGTCTAGAAATAGAGAGTACAATATTCTTTTTGACATGTTATCATTTGTTATTGGATGAAAAATAGGCTAATTTTGACAGAAGGATCTAAAATACAATCAGCTTCTGCAATGGAGGGGTGTAAATCAAACTTTAATTACATGGAAGGATCTCTTACAAGCATTTCATAGTTGGTGGGTCTTCATTTTACCTTTGTTCTATCATCAACCAATACTAATAATTATTCCAGTAGTTTTGTAGAAAATATTCAAGTTTAATTCCTTCATTACTCTCACGAGAATTCAACAAGAAAAAATGAACATGTCTGCTGAAAATTCCAAGATCATGACAACTCCACAATATTTAGCAGGTACACTTGCAAGCAGTCACTTTATCAGCCACAAATGAGGGGAAAAAAGAACAAACTAGAAAATTCTAACAATGAGTGCAGTTAAAATCTAAGGAACACAAGCCATCCATTTAAACAAAGATCAAATAATAAAAAAATAAAAAATAAGACTCTTATCTCATAAGAATCATGGATAATGATCATATACAATTGCAGAAACTTAAGTGAGCATAGGAAATGATGTTAAACAAGCAACATAATCACAATTACGATCTACTAACCCCACAGCGAAGTTGATGTAATATGCTCGAATTCTCAAATTTCTGAGGTCGGTTCATAGAGTTCGGCTTCACACATCGTATATAATGAGGCTCTGTTGAATTAAGGGTCTCCATAAGAGCCTGAAGTTGTTGCTGCAAACCAAAAAATAAAATTATTTAAAGCATCAACATTAACAAGTTATAAACAGCAAATCAAGCATTAATGTGCAAACTGAAACCTAATGGAAAAAACAAGAAATACAGCAAGTTATAAACAGCAAATCAAGCATTAATGTGCAAACTGAAACCTAATGGAAAAAACAAGAAATACAGCAGTGAAAAAAAAATTCTTGACATCATTCCCACTCCAAAACTATTAAGAAGAGAAATAGAGTAATGAATCCAAAACAATCAAAGAACGAAAAAGGGGAAGCGGTAAGCTTCTTCCTCAGATTACATTGCTCTCTCTCCCTCCCTCCTTTTGGTAGTTTAGCCATCCACTCAACACAATTTTAACTGCTTAGCATGCATAACAAATCCATATCAACAAAAAATGTTGATACTATAGCATAATCTGGAAAAAAAATTCACCATAGAAAGGGGCAATGCCTTGTTCTATAAAACCATACATGAAGCCTTATGGTTTACTCAACCCAAGGGTGTTATCCATAAAAATTTCATCATGGCTATTATCATTAATTTGATTAAAGCATCTTAATATAAAGTCAAAAGTCGAAGCGGTATGAGAGTTGTCTCTTCTTTCACTGCTCCTTGCTATTGTCTATTCTGCAAACAACTAACCAACCTGCATAATACTACAATGATAATGGAAGAAAGGTAAAAGTTTTCTACCTTAAATCTTGAGGCCACAGATGAAAACTTGTAAGACGATCTTGAAGATTCCTCAGGAGGCAAAGGGAAAAGACCAGCAACAAAGTGACATTTCGAAGACAACATGAGATTGCAATGTTCTACAACAACATAATCACGATTTTTATCTAAAAAGGTGTCTGTTTGATAAGTAACCTGCAGAAAAATAAACAGTTCTTTGTAAAAGTTTTCACTTTGCAGGTTCTATTTAAAGTAATATAGTCACGAATAACATGCCTTGCCAGCATAATGTGAAACGGTAAAATCCGTTTCTGAAAATTTTGCCCTTTCCAGCCTTGGGTGGGCCCGGAAATTCTGAAATAGCTTGGTTGAAAAAGTTCCGTGTGTTGATTTTGGGAACATGCTGCATAAAAATGAGATCAACTACACTTAACAATTTCATATAGAAAACACACCAATTTATAGGGAAGAACTCAAACAGTACCAAGCTTCATCCAAAAGAGCAATTATTCCAATAGGTTTCTGCAAACAAGCACACAATAACATAAGTCTAAGACTAACAGAAATCAATCGGTGGCATATCTAGAAACAGAAAAGAAAAGAAAACTTGAACTAAAGACATGAAACATATTCCCCAGCAAACATTCAATTTCCTTTAATTTTTTCAGCACAAGAAAGAGAGAGATAGAGAAATAGAGGAGGGGGTAGATCCCTACAAGGATATGCTCAGATATTACCAAGTCAAACAATATAAGTTTAAATGCCAATATTGTCCCTTTTGTGTACATATAAGCTAATCTAAATTCCTCAAAAAACATAATTACATGCTAAATTTTTTTGCAGTACATAATATCTGTTCCTGAAAGAAGTCCTTTCCCACAATCCTAATATCTCTGGAAGATGCTATAGTAATTATCTAGCTAAATCACCAAAATGGTAGAACATCAAACACTCACTACTAAGCCATTCTTTGTCTTTGTAGCATCTTCAATAGCAAGCATGGCATCAAGTATCATTAAATGCATCATATAAAGAAGAAACATGGACCAAATTTGTTTGTTGATCCAAAGTATTATTATCAGTAAGAAGGGGAATGAGAAATCAGCAGAAAACTGCATACGAATTCGGGAAATAACAGATTAGCCTAACTAAAACAATATTTTCAGAGGGGAAACAGATGAAAAACCTTTTCAATTAAATCCAGAACATCCTGATTGTCAATAAATTCAATGTAGCTCCAATTAATTTCTTCTTTTCTATATTCCTCCTGCTCCATCTTGAACACATGCTGAAACAGAGGGAAGAAGGAAATGAGACAGCATAAATTTAGTGAATGTCATCACATCACAAAAGACAACATTGCACACCTCATTGAAATGTTGCTGAAGTTTTTCATTTGCAAAGTTAATGCAAAACTGCTCAAAACTGCAGAACAGAAAACATTAATCACTCAGTAGACATAAGTTAAAAACAAAAGCATTGCTGCTGAAAACAATATATGACAATAGTAAAGTCAAATTAGTGCAGAGGAAAAAATGACATGAATCAAGGCCAATAATATTGCAATGGAGATGCAAAATGCAAAAAGGCATTAGAAAGAATGTTAAAACAACATTAGAAAAATCTTTTGAAGTGACAATTTGATAAGGTAACTGCCAGTAAAAGTGACACACAATACAAAATTAATCACTTACAATAGAGACACACAGCATTCCACAACACATTCTTTAGAACAGTTGACTGCGTGTGAAAATCATGAATATAAATAACTTCCAAACACCAAGCAAGTTCAAGGCAACATGAGAAGCTCAATAAATAATTTTCCTATAAGATTACACCTTAAGATATAGCAATGGTCTGAAAGACACAATTGAAACAGGATGATGCATTTATGAGATATTACCTATTATATTTGAAGCATTCAAAGCCATAAATGTCCAATACTCCAACTTGTATCAGGGAAGTTGGATCTTGCCCGACAGACCTATTAATCTTCTCAACAAGCCTAAAGAAACATCAAAACCAAACTAGTTTAAATTATGACAACTATGGAAAAAATATAAAGACATTATTCTCTGCACAGTGAAAATAGGCATACCAATCAAACATCCTAGCATAAACAGTCTTTGCCAGGGCATCTCGACTAGCAACAGCGGCATTACAGTCAAGAGCTTTTATAATATTTCCTTCACGGGTTTGAATTGTACGAGTACACAATGTTGCAAACAAGAGGTTTGCATCACACCTGATTAAAAAAAGTAATTTAGTAGCTTAAATTAAAAGCCAATGAGCAATTAAAAATCATTACAGGCAGGAATGTCCACTGCCAAACTCAGTACGGACAACTTGTACTAATCCCCCCTTGATCATTCTAAAGTTGATAGTTTTTTCAATATTTGAAATCCCATTAAAGCAAAGCTCCACAGAATAAATGTGTTATAGATTAATGAAACAAAATTCATAAGAGGAATAGTTCCAATATTTTCTGACCATGTTCCATTTTTAAAAGTTCGGTTTTTTCCTCTCTATTGCTATAGTGAAAAACAATTTTATCTAGCACTTTCACGTCCAAATACACAGGAACATAATATGAGAAATTTAGCTTGCTCACTTCCAAACTTAAACAAAAATAAAAGAACTGATTCAATGCTGATGGAATGTCAAAGATTGTTCAAACAAAAGAAAAATTCCCAAGCAATTAATGCAATCACCTACATAAAAAGATCAGCCGCCATTTGCATGTGAAAGCTAGATTTTTCATCCTTTACAGTGGAAGAATCATGTTCCTTGCCAGGAGAAAATTCAATATTCCCAAGATGCAAAATTGCAGCCAAGATGCGAAAGATAGCTTCCTAATAATAACATGGCAAACCCAAAATGAGTATGATAGCATCCCAAAAAGATAATCCAAGAAAAAGCAAGAAACACACATCAAGAACTAAGTCATTCTATGGTGCTTAAACCTGATCTTCATTGCTTATACCAACAATATCCATTGCCCTCCTTGTCTTTATGTATTCTTCTGCATTGCTCACCCCATCTAATTCATATGTCTTACTTTGATTTAAGTAATGGAAGTGATGCGGGTTATCCAGTTTGTACTTCTCTGCATCCTAGACATATCAGTAAGCTTTAAAATTCTATTAGAAAATAAAAACACCATCACAGACAAAACACCATATTGCAAACACAACTCACAAAGACTCAGCCAGTAAGAACATCACCACACAACACTAAACAGAAAATACAGGATAGGAAAGGAAGAGAGCGTACCCTCTCAGATGCACACAATTGATAAAAACAGTGATAATTCCTTTCGGGATCTGTTATTTGAACTACACGAGATCGTTCCAGAAGGTAAGTTCTAATCGCAGCACCAGATATCCTGCCAGTTGCATCAAACTGGATCTCGACAAACTTGCCAAAACGACTGTCGAGACAAAGAATGAGATTTTAAGAAAGCTGGAAATATATTCAATGGACAATTGGGATTGCCAGGTTAACAAGTTGTATAAGAATAGATATAAGATATGGTAATCAAAAATCCAATCATATAAAACCAATAGTGGAAATTAATCAAATTTCTTCCTGAATAAGACTTTATTTGATGCACGCTATCTCCAATCCTTCAATATTTCTTTCCCTTCATGGTTGTATTCTGCTAAGATTCAGATATTTTCATTATCCTAAAGCTTTCTCCCCATGTCTGCATTTCACATGCCATGTTTTCTTTTCTTTTTTCAAAATTTTTTTTACAAGCTCATTCATTAAAAATGGTACCACGGATGATGAGAAAAAATACAATACATCACCATGTTCTGCCAAGTTGATGTTCTTCAGTTGAAGTATCATGTACAGAAAATTTATTTAATGGAGTATGAAAGAAAAGGAACAGCTGGCAGCAGATACAGGTTAGCAATTAGAGCTACAG
This sequence comes from Populus alba x Populus glandulosa, assembly GCA_033617975.1. Lineage (NCBI taxonomy): Eukaryota > Viridiplantae > Streptophyta > Magnoliopsida > Malpighiales > Salicaceae > Populus > Populus alba x Populus glandulosa. The sequence continues at coordinate 22,251,904 of CM066148.1, forward strand.
ATTGGAAAAAGCAGAGTATATTTGGAAAACAAACTCCATCTCACCTTGAGTTGTCATTTCTAACAGTCCTTGCATTACCAAATGCCTCCAAGAGTGGATTTGACTAAATTATGAAAAAGATGAATCAGCCTCGACAAATGACACAGAGATGAAAAAAAATTGCCAAGACGGATTTCACAATCACCTTATAGCAAGTTAAAAACAAGTCAACGACCGGTTAATGTTTCTCCAGCAAAATGGGTAAAAAATAACTGAGGATAGATGAATATGGGGTACATACATATATAGACTGAGAAACATAACCGAAAAGTAAATTTATAATTTTACAGTGAGTATATGCATTCTCTTCTTTAAAGATAGGGGCTAGCGGCAAATGGGACAAAGAATAGGAAGGGATGTGTAAGTCTTACTTCAAGGACTTGCTGCTCAACTGTTCTGTCATCACCAGCAGCTCGGCCACCAACAAAAGTGAGATATTGCATAATCAATTTTGTTGTCTCAGTTTTCCCAGCCCCACTTTCTCCACTAACCAGTATAGATTGGCTTCGACCTTCACTCATCATAGCTCTGGAGTTTAAACCCAACAGAAGCCACTAAATACCTTTATATGATAGTCCTTGAATTTTGTGAATTTACATGCGCATTAAAAAAAAAAGTTCACGGACAAAAAAAAGTTGCGTTTTCGAATTTTTCCGTTTTCCGTATATATAATATAAGTCTTCTTTGGTGATTTATATCTCAAATCACCTGTCAATTTTCAAGAAAACATCCTAAATACAACATACCTGTATGATGCATCTGCCACAGCAAAAACATGGGGACTTAGCTCACCGAATGGAGCTCCCTTATATTGATCCATCATATGCACATTGTACAGATGAGGAAGCTTGGTGAATGGATTAACCGCTATTAAAATGCTTCCAGTGTACGTCTATCAAAGACAAAATGCAGAATATGTTACATAAATATCATCACAAAACAAACGATAACTTAGATTACAGTGTTTCGGTATTAAATCATAGACTGATTAAATGACGCCCAACTAAGGAAAGACGTTATTCATCAATATGGTCCACAACATAAAAGCATAGTTAAATGGGCCAAAAACAATCACCTAAATGCATATTGAGCATCACCTTATCCATTTACATACCATGATCTCAATACCAAAAGACAGCGTGGCATGCCGAATGAGAAATTAATTCAAGAATTCAACAAATTTATTTTGTTGATTTGATTAACCAAAAACACAAAGCACTCAAATTGATCATTAGTTAGCAGCACCTTAACAAAGAGCTGCACATACCAAAAACGCTTGACCCAACATGTCAAGTGCCAGCTCATAATTCGGACACCTAATTTAACAAATTTTAAATACACTTGACAAAAAAAGTACCCTCTGTACCACATTAACTTAAAATACCTAAAATTCAAACAATCACAAAACCACAACTAACAACAAAGCTTACTCAAAAAAACACCATGATTAATCTTACAATTTACCATATTTGACGAAAGACATTCATCAAACACGCAAAAAAAAGACACTTGTTAACAAAAAAAAATACAAAAGGCACGGATTGTGAAGTCCATACATAAATATCATTAAGAGCGTATCTTCTTTGAAGATTATAAAGCACTCCAGGCTCATTCAAGTAAGTCAATTTAGTCATATCATCAACACCTCCATGCTCCTCCTCTTCATCTGCATCTCTCGGACACAATTTCTCAGGCACAGTCAAAACCTACACCACCAGAAACAAAAACTTGAAAAACAAGACAAAATCCACTCAATATACCACCAGAAGCACCATAAAAACACCAAGATTTCACCTGTTTTCCAGTAACAGTACGGATTTGCACTTTTTTGGCCAAGAAATCCGTTACTTCAGCAGCAACCCATGCCAAATTCTTGTCTTCGGCCCATACCTTTGAGCCTTTCCGCAGATTCATCTTGGGCTCCTGTGAGATCACCAATTAGTGAAATTCAAAAAGCCTAGGTGAAAATTTTGAAATTATATTTTGAAAGAGAAACCCTAGAAGAAGAGAGAGAAGACTTACAGGCATTTCTTATGGGTGAAGTTTTGGGTTCCCGCCCTAACAGGTGCTCTACAGTTAAAGTCCAAAAATAAATAAAAGGAGGAGAGGAAATTTCTTATTAAATATTTATGTTTTGAGATGACACGTCAAACACTGCTGTTTTGGACATGTGGGTATCTTGCTTCCTGCCCTGATGGTAACGCTCGTAGCGGAGAAAAGAAAGCCATTTGACTGGCAGCTGCGATGTGTTCCGGCCTTGGAGTCTGAGTGAGGTTTTGCTTTTCTTGTGGACGGGTGAAATGAAAATCCGTGGGGGTACGAAATGTCGTCGTATGTGTCGTTCAGAAAATTGCAGAATAATTTTTAGTGATTTTTAGATGGTAATGGTTATTTTAAAAAATATTTTTTATTAAAATGTATATTGAAATAATATTTTTATTTTTTTAAATTTATTTTTGACATTAAAATAATTTGAAAATAAAAAAAACAACTTAAAAAATTAATTTTTTGCAAAAACATTTTTAAAGCACAAAAATAAATATTCATCTCTATTATAAATTAGCAAAATATTAAAGTGTGTTGTATTTTTAATATTTCAAGTTCTATGTTAATGGAACTAGATGTATAATTTAAAAGTCTTAAAATATATTAAGATAATATTTTTTATTTTAAAAAAAATATTTTTAATATCAGTACATTAAAACATTAAAACGATTTGAAATATTCAAAAACTTACTTTAAAATAAAAAGAAAAAAATAATAAATTTTTAAAAAATATTTTTAAAATACAAAAACAAATAAACTATAAGTTTTCTCTCTACTATTTATTATATTAATATTTTAGATTTTTAAACATGAAGATCGATTAAGTCGATGACATGTCATATAAAAAATATGGTGTTTTTTGAAAAATTCTAAAAATTATATTGATTGAAAAATTTTAAAATATATATTAAAAAAATCTGAAAAAATATATTTTTTTCAAATTATTTATTTATTTATCGCTATAAATTATTTTCAAGATTTTCTATTTACTTTGGCTTTTAAATTTGTCTTAAGAATAGAAAATAAAATATTAAAAATACTAATTTATGCTTATTTTTTTATTTTTCTGTGTAAGTTTTTATTGTATTTCCAAAATCCAAACAAGAACATTAATAAATAAGATTTATGAAAAAATTATAAAATCTTGAATAGGTAAAATCAAAATTTTCATGAAAAAATAAATTAGAGAATTGCAGCTATAAAAAATACACAAATTAAATTGATGATGTAAGAAAATAAAGATTTTTTTCAAAATAAAGTAAAAAAGTAAAAGCGCTTGTTATGGTAAAGGTAAAAAATAAACAGACAGTTAGCTAACAAAATAAAAATAATAAAAAATAATGACAGGCCCATCCTAAATCAATAATAAATATTTTATTATTTTGTCCTTTTATTAAAAGTTTAGAAGTTAATAAAAAATAGTTTTAATGTACTAAATTGTTATTAGTCGCGCTTTCACCATGACAAGTCATCAGTTTTGCCTATTTTTCAGGTCAGGGAACTCAAATGGTACTAGTACACAGCAAAGGCATTTCATATTTGTAACAGAGGGGGGCAATTAATCAAAACTCAATAATGAACCGCCGTTGGATATAATTAACCACTCATCTGATCATGACGCTGTTTATTTTTGTGTATTTTTATGTTTTAAAAATATTTTTAAAAAAAATTAAATATTTTTTTATTTTTTTTACTTCATATTAATATATTTTTGTTATTTTTAAATCATTTTAATATATCGATGTTAAAAATAAATTTTAAAAAATAAAAAATATATATTATTTTGATATATTTTCGAGTGAAAAATATTTTACAAAACAACCGCAACCACACTTTTATACATGTTGATATATATATTACACCGAAACGTGGGGATCATTTCAAAATTCTCAAGATTACATGAATTTGTTTTTTATATAATATATGTCTATGGTAGTTATTATTTTTTAAAATAATTTTAAAAAATATTAAAATAATATATTTTTAAAATTTAAATACCGAAACATGGGACCATTCCAGAATTCTCAAGGTTACAAATACTTGTTTCTTAAATAATATATGTCTATGGCAGTTATTGTTTTTAAAAATATATTTTATTTAAAAAAATATTAAAATAATAAACTTTTTAAAATTAATTTTATATGAGCACATTAAAATATTCAAAAATAATAATAATAATTTAAAGTAAAAATAATAATTTTAATAAAAAAAATTAAAATTCATTATTAAACACCTCTTAAATATTTACCGATGTTTTTGCAAATGTCTTTTCAAGTATTTTTCCAGAGAAAAATAAAAATATTATTGAAAATGACAAAAACATAAAAAAGCATCCACGGTAATATTATTTTTGATGTTTTTTGTTTTTTTAATTTTGAAGACACTTAAATGCACTATCAGGCGCCAAGTGGGGTCAACTTTTTTTTGAATTTGAAGTAACTGTTTGTGATTGCTGGCAGAGAAAATATATATTTAGATAGTGTTTATAACTGTAGTAGTTGTTATTTTATGAAGTATTTTTTTATTTAAAAATATATTAAAATAATATTTTTAATTGTGAAAATTTATTTTTAATATCAGCATATTAAAACAATAAAAAATATAAAAAAATAATTTATATTAAAATAATTACTCAATTTCTTGTTGTGATTTTATTTAGTGCATATTTGGGAGTGAGTTTCCAGTTTTTTATATATTTTAAAAATATATTTATATTTAAAACATACAAAATTAATTATTTTTTAGTTTTTTTAATAATTATTAGTTCTAGTGTAAAAAATAATAAAAAATAACAGATTTTTAAATAAAAAACATTTTACACGCATAATGTGAAACTCGGGTGAGAGAGACTCTTTTATTCACCTTTTATATATATATATATATATATATATATAGTAAATGGACACCGATCTAGATTTTATATGGATGGAGATTTTGATAAGCACGAGCACTACATCAAGCTCATCGATGCCAAGTGAGAACCAAAAGAAGCATAAATAAATATTTGTGGATTTAAGTTTCCAAGAAAGAAAACTCTGGGTGTGAAGGCACACCAAAAAGGATAGAAAAACTATAAATCGATTTGCCTTCCTTGTTCTTTAGTCTTTTTTTTACTCTATTTAAATCTTTTTTTCCTTGTTTAATTAATATTCTCATTTGAGTTGTGTGCTGTGATATCTGAAAAACAATGAAATTGTAAGAATTGTGTTTTAGAAAAGATTTTTATGCTAGGTTGATTCATGTCTTCTCAAAGCTCCATTTATTTACTGAAAAATATTTTTTTAAATGAATTTCAGAAAAATAAATTATTTTTTTATGTTTAGTAGTGTAATGAAAAATAAATTGGAAAAAACTTTATAATATTTGGTTATGTCATGGAAAATGAGCTGAAAAATAACTTATTAATGTTTTATTTTTTTTCAAGTTTATCAAAATAATAAGGAATAAATCTTACAAATTAAAAAATTGAATGAGAATGAAATTGAAAAAAAAATATAATTTCATAAATTATCTCGGGATAAAATAAATAATAATCAAAATAATGGAGATCAAATCTAAAAAATAAAAAAATTGAAAGATGAAGAAATTAAAATAATAATAATTAACATTTCATAAATTATTTCAGATAAAACAAGTAACAATCAAAAGAACGATTACCAAATTTGATAGATAAAAATTTCCAATTAAAAAATGATAAGAGAAAGGCAAATGATAATTATAAAAATAAGGATCAAAATTAATATAAAAAATAAATTATAAGGGGTGAAATTAAAAAATAAATATTCAAAATAAAATATAGATAGGAATCAAAAGTTTGAGGATCAATTTCGATATAATTAGCAAAAAATATAATATTTCTAAACTCTTTACAACTTTCGAAAAGTGTTCTCCGTTTAAAATTTAAAAAAAAAATAATTTTCTAGAAACCAAGCCACATTTTTCTTTGATTAGAAAGTATTTTTAGTTAGCTAACTTTTTTAATAATAAACAAACACATTAAAATTTTAAAAATAATTTTTCAAAAAACAAATCCCACCCAAGTATCCAAATATTTTTATGATGGTGATAACTGATGAAATTAGGAAAAGTTTAAATTGAATTTGGAGTTTCCACAACTGTTGATAGGCTGAGAGGTCCGAGCTCGATGGAATAATTATATAAGTGTTGATTTGAATCTTTTGGGTTGGTGGTCCTATGATATTTATACATCATTGGGCGCTAAGATCGTGTGGTTTCCCTGTCAAGAAACGACGAGGAGCGGGGCACTAGTGCCTTTTCGTAGTAGAAGTAATGAGCTTTTCGAATTCCTTGATCATTTTTACGAGAAATCTACTATACATTTTTTTTTGGTGAAATCAAAGAATTTTATAAGTAGGATGATTGACACAAGTATTTCATAAAAATAAGTTAACTTCGTTAACTTCTCATGTGTTTGTGTATGTTTCAAATTCCTAGAATCAATATATATACATTTACTTTTTATAAAATTCATTTATTCGTGAATTTAGCTAGAGAATTGCAATAAAATAAATTGATGTGATTTTTACAAGTGTATGAAATTAAAAAAAAATAAAGATGATAATTAAATAGAGTGTTGGATCCACAAACATTGACTAATAAATCATGTGTTAAAATTTACTATTCTAATTCTATTCGCAGAAATGATAAAAGAAGTAACAGTGACAAGGAAAATAAAAGTAAAATAAAGATCCAATGATAAAATATGAGATGATAGAAGTGAGAAAAAAATCAAAAAATTAATTAAACCAAGAAAATTAAAAAAAACTGAAAAAACCTAATCGTAAAAAAATCCAATTAAAATTTTGAAAAAACCAACCGGTTCGGTTTGATTTTATAAGCTCGAAACCGAAAAAACCGAACCAAACCCATAAAAAAAACCAAGTCAAACCGTTTTTTTATCCTAAAAAACCGAACTGAAACCAGTCGATTTGAATCCATTTTAATTTAATTATTTTTTTATAAAAACCAAACTGAATAAAAAATAATCATTTCTATAAAATAAAAATCAATAACTTAAATAACTTAAAAGACGAAGCATATATTTTCACCGTAACTAATTTAATAACTCGTTAAACAATGTTAGCTGAGAATAATTATCCATGCTGATGATTGGGATTCCTTAACCTTATCAACGATAGCTCCCATTCATCATTGAAATTACTTTCATATACTAAATATTGTCCTTAATGTAAAGAAAAAGAGAAGGATATAAGGGAATACCTGGAGATATATATTTTTAAATACACATTGAAATGCTTGCGAGGCTCGTCTAAACTTGAACAAGCCTAAATCTAGTGATGGAGCAACTCTCTTTCCAGTTTAAGTTTCAGATATCATAAACATAATTTTAATACCCGGTCCGGTGGCTAGCCCGATCCAAAGCCCGGGTTCCGGGTGTTGACCGGTCAATTTTTTTTAAAAAAATCAAAATGATATCATTTTGGTAAGAAAAAAAAACAAAAGTCAACGAGTTTGCGGTCAGGTCTTGATCTGGTCTTGCCGGGTCACACCGGGTTTTTACTTTTTTTTTTAACCCGGCTCGATTCCAGTCCCGGATTGGTCGGATCCTGGATCGACCCGCTGGGCCGAGCCAGAACACTGATAAGAACACTAACTTTTGTGGCTATTCATCTGGCTTGAATATTCTCATAATAAAGGAAAGAATAGAAGTGAAGGGATGGGAATGATGAAATTACTGTGCACCTTCTCAATAATAGTACTAATCTGTGTTTGTTTTTCGCAAACTCAGCACAAGACTTTTCAATATATACAAGCACAGCCCTTCCATCTTCAAAAAGTCTTCCATCCTCCAACTTTCTCCATTTCTTCAAACCCCTTGTGTTTTAAAATCAAAATTCTTCATGTTCTAGCTCATTTCAGTCCTTGTTATTTTCCAATCTAATTCACATCTTCAACTAAAATAGCAAAGTTAGTTTCACATCAACATGACGTGTAGAATTGAGTTGACAGAGGGAGCCATTTGAAATTGAAAATTGTGTTTCAAACAGTGTTTTTTTAAAAATTAAAATTATTTTCATGTGCCTAATATTAAAAATAATTTAACAAAAATAAAAAATAATATTTTAATAATTTTAAAACAAAAAATACTTTAAACAATAGAAAAAAGAAAAAGAAAAAATGAAACGAATTTGCAAAGCCTGTTAAGTTTGTCTTAACTGTGATTTTATTTTTCAACTAATCATAAATTCTCTTGGAAATAATTTATGACGAAACCTTGAAAGCCAAGCACCATCATTTTTCTTCTCTTGATCCCGGGAACCATAAAAGACAACCTAAAAGGCCATTCTCCCTGCAAAAATTATTGCCACCCCATTGATTCAGCTGGCTGGCGAGCTAGCATCTATTACTGCGAAACATCAACATCTAAAAAGGTGTACGAAACAGAACAGTCAAGGCTCCACAGTAAATTATTACTGATTACGCAAATAATGCACTGCTGCATCCACTTCTCAGATGCCAGAGCCCGGGGCTGTAACCCCACCGCCACCAGGCTTCTCGTGGTCCTACAGCTGAGACTGACAGAACTACACACATGATTAATAAAAGTACACATCACACACACAAACACATGAACTTGTAATTGCAACATTTTTTAAATTTCCTAGTTAAGTAGTACTGTCTTTCTCTTTTTCTTAGCTACAATAATTGGAATCCAAATCTTTGTACACAATTTCCACTAACTGGTCATCCACTAAAACCCCAACAAAAATAAGAAAAAGCAGAGGAACACTTGTTCGATACTGCTCTGCTTTGGGATGTTTACACCATACTCTCACATTTCAACACCCTCTTTCATTGACTGTTCTGGGATATTACCTCACCAAACTTTAGGAAGAGTTGGGCATCTGAAGTGCTCATGGAGGGGCAATTCAAAATGTGTGGAGACTTGATATTCGCATACTCATCGATGTAGCATGGGACTTTCGCAGATGGAAGCGGGGCAGGTGGAGCTTGGGTGCATTGTTTGGGTGGCGTGATGAGTGGCACAAGGCTCCCCAGGACGCGTGTCACTTCGTGCATAGTCGGCCGATCTGTTGGCTGTCTCTTGGTGCATAGGAGGGCAAGTTGAAAAACCTTCTTTACTGCTCCAAGATCTTTACATGTGGCACTGATCTCAGGATCAACAGTTTCCATGACCTCATTGTTAGCTGTCTTGGACAGAATCTGACACGGATAAGAAACCAAAATGTCAGAGAAATTACCAAAATATCAGAGAAATTACCAAAATATTTATTTTCAAAACAAAGTAGTGATGCAATAAGCTAGATTTATACTCTTAACAAGATGAATGAGCAGTACATCAAATTAAGAATGAATTAAAGGGCGGAATGACGCATGTTCGAACATGTATGTCTCTCAACTCCGAAGGACTGATATATATTTTTGTAGTGCCATTTCTTTCTGTGACAAGCTTTTGCTCGATGCAAAACCTCCATTGCAAGACAAAAGATGTCAAATAAAGGAATACCAGAGATGGATAGAAGACAAACCAGATGATGAAGATTGCATTCATTGTCAACTGCCTTCCTTCCAGTTAGCAGCTCAAGTAGAACAATCCCATAACTGTACACGTCAGACTTTTCAGTGAGACGTGAAGTGCGGGCATACTCAGGGTCTATATAGCCAATCGTTCCCATTATGTAGGTGGAAGTATGGGATTTTGACACGCATAAGCGCTTAGCAATCCCAAAATCAGTGAGATGGGCCTCGAAATCTTTGTCCAGTAGAATGTTTGATGACTTCACATCCCTGTGAATGATGCGAGGACTACAATCATGGTGTAGATATGCTAGCCCTTGAGCTGCTCCAAGTGCTATCCGGAGGCGAGTATCCCAGTCAAGCTTTTTCTTCTTCATGGGGCCTGGAAAAAAAAGTACTTGCAAATATCAGAATCTAGAAGAAAATTCGTAGGTGCATGCAAGGAGAGAACTCAGTCGTGAATGAACTTGAACTCACCATGAAAATGATCCCATAGACTGCCATTTTCCATATAATCATAGAAAAGAAGGTTCCCGGAAGGTGACAGGGAATATCCTTGAAGGCTGACCAGATTCCGATGCTTGATGCTCCCTACTGTCTCCAATTCAGTCTCAAATTCCTTCAAGCATTGAGGATAATGAGAATAGAGCCTCTTAATAGCCACTGGCCTGCAATTTTTCAGGACGCATTTGTAAACAGTGCTTGATGCACCATGACCAATTATGTACTTCTCACTCAAATTCTCAGTCATCCTCATAATATCCTCGTACACATGGAGTGCCATATTCATGTGAAGGATCACCAACTTTGGTGTTGAATAACTAACTGCTTGTTCAACAAACACATGAGTTAGCAGCCAGGCATAATTTTCAACTCCAAGACTATCATACTCTTAAATCACAAGTAGATTGTGCAAAAACCAAATTAAACAATATGCAGATTCCATTTGCTTGATTTTCTTCACACGTCTAAATTACCTCCCGAAGTAGGAATTATTAAGATGCTTCAGATCTTTCAGTTTAAGCTCAAGGAACATTCAATTTCCTTCAATTGAAAATTTCAGACTGACAAAACTCCGCCACAGTAAAAAATCATCAAACATGGTTAGCATACTATGATAAAAGAAGGAGAAAGAAAATGCCTGGTTTGTCAAGTGATCCATCTGGGAAAGGTGCTGGATTATGTGGCCGACATGCTGCTACTAAGATCATGAGAAGAATTACAAGGGCACCCAAAGCAATCCCCAGTATTGCTGCTTTAGAAATTGTGGCTGCATCAAACAAAAAAATGGTCCTATCTGAAGATGATTTCATGTTTAGAAGGAAATATTTGCCTTTGAAAGGCACAAATACATTCGAATTCCTATCTCATATAAACTGATCAGTTGTCAGGATGAAAGCTGAAGAAAAGGTATTACCGTCACAAGTTGTATCTTACACTCGGTATTTTGGTACCAAGTGTTATTCCCAATATGGTAAAAAATTGGTACAAGGTTACATGCAATTGCTGGTATTGGACTCACATCATGTCTCAATCAAATTCCAGGACTTTACCTAGGAGCTTGTTTTGGTGAATATTGGATGATTACTTCTAATACATGAAATTAAAGAGACTTGTCTAACTCATAGGTTATTTCCATGGTGCTGTGATAAACTCTACATTTGAATACCTCGCTCTGCTGGATGGGAATCATGGCATGGAGAGTTGAGCCAATAGCCACAAAGACCCGGATTTCCAATGAAACTGCCACAGAAGGTTACATCAGTTAGATGCAAGCCTTGAAATGTTAATTAGAAGAGACATGTTAACAGTAAAACAGAATAAATTCACGTTTTGAATTGAAACAATGCCAATCAATTTCTGAAAATAATTACAATGCAAACTAGAAAATTGCAGTTAGAATTTTGAAAAGTTTGCAGTCAGATATTCTAACCTGTCAGGTGAAAACCTTGAAAAGTTGTTGCTTGTAGGAATAACACCAGCTAGATTGTTATAGGATACATTTCTGCACGGGTTCAGCAAGACAGGTTTAAAGAGGTTAATATTTGAATCATACCATCTTAAAGCACAGTAAAAGTCAAGCATCATTCAGAAGAAAGTAAAACTTTTTATGGTAAACTTACAAGACACTTAAACTGAGGCAGTTGATTAGAGACATTACATCGCCTGAGAGATTATTGTTTTCCAGCCTCCTGCATTTTATGACAGAAATTTTAACTGAAATCATCGGCAATACTGAGATCAAACCATCATATAACCCTAGCTTAAAGGTGCATTCAAGAAGGGGTGTCTGTCTTCTTAAAAATTTGTGAAGACAACAAATGACAATGACATCAGCCTATAAATTTCTTTCTGAGACCAAGGCAGTTACAAAAACTTACAATAAAAACATGTTTTGAATTTGACTTAATTCCTGAGGAATCAATCCTGAGAGATGATTATCTGAAAGGTCTCTACAAGGAAAAATTATGAAACACAATTAGAATGAGCTAATCTTAATTTGAGTACATCTACAACAACAACATATAACCATTCCTTACATCTCCATGACACTTCTCAGGTTTCCAAACTCAGCTGGAATAAATCCTGTTAGTTGATTTCTACTAAGATTACTGCACAACCAACATGTATCAGCAAAGAAAATTTTAAGATGGTGAAATTATTTAGAATAGAACTCGAAAGCTTTAAGATTAGAAAGAAAACTCACAGCTTTAGAATATGCTCCAGGTAACCAAGGGAAGAAGGAATGGATCCACTAATTTTGTTATTGGAAATGTCCCTGTGCAAGATTAATCAGGTTAGGGAAGAAGTAATCAGTTATAGAAGTAGATTACAAGAAGAGGAAATTTTAATATAGGAACAATCAATACTTACAAAGTATCCAAATTACTAATTCGAGATAATTCAATAGGAATAGGACCTTGAATATTGTTGCTAGAGAGATTCCTGAGGAAGGCCAGGAAACAAAATAATGTGAAATTATGCAAACTTAGGAAATGAATTCGCTTGAGAAAATATTGATGAGTGATATTAAACCAAGATTTCTAAAAGAACCCAGCTTGATCAAATATTCATCGCAAAGTTGGATGATTAGAGAGCCCACTCACAGGTTTGTCATACTCTCGAGCCTTCGCAGAGCACGTGGAATGGTTCCATTCAAATTGTTTCCATGCACATTGCTGACATCAAATGAAATGGTCAAGAGTCATCTCTTAAAATGGCTAAAACTATTAGGAGTCAGAAATAATACAAATTGCTTACAGGCTGTTGAGATTTGTGCATGAGCTAAGATTATCAGGAATAGGCCCTTCAAGGTGGTTGTTGGCTACATTTCTGCCAGAACATCACACTAGTTAATATAATATATAAAAACAATAATAAGAAAAGACACTCAAGGATATCAGAACATACAGATCATATAAATCAGTGAGCTTTCCAAGCTCTGGTGGGATGTTCCCTGTGAGTTGATTATCATTCAATTCCCTGGTAAACGCAAAAAAAGCACTTAAGAGAGCAATATATTTTTACATTCATCATGAGCAGAAGGTAATGTGATGAACAGCTCAGTACGTGAAAAGGCAAGGAGAGAATTTTCACATCATTCACTAGGATTTTACACTTGCTATCTCAAGAATACTTGCCTTCATTGATATGGGTAAGCAAATACAATATAGTATAATGACAAATAAAGAGTATTATGATAACTAAGAAGCTTCAGGACCATGCTTGTAATAAGTTACACTAACAATATGCTGGTGGCACTCTAGAAACGAGCATTATATAAAAGAGAGAGCTAAAACATGGGGAAAACACTGTGCATATACCTTTGTTTACTAGGGATATTGTACATATACCTTTGTTTACCAGGGATTGTAATAGCAAATTGATGGTTTTACCCCTGAAAAAACTAACAATAAAATGTTGTTCTAGAAGTAACACGATCTTTTCAATTGGTACATTTCACATTTTTAATTTTCAAGGGACATTTTAGTCTTTTCATCATTCTTTGATACAGTAAAATGACTTTGTTGTCCATTAACTATGGTCTAGAGTCTCTTAAGATATTTCATATTTTTGCAATGGTTAATGACTATTACCCTTGGATTTAATTTTTCAAAATGGTTTTTTGCAATAATGTTTGGGTCCCGAGAGCAACATAGTATTTTAAAAATTTTTAAAAACATACACACAAAGTTGCTGCCTGTAGGCGGCACATATGGCTTGCTTGAATGATAAAAATTTCAAAAATGTTATTCCATCGTATCATTAAATTCATCTTCACCTCCTCTTCCTTCCTGTGCAACGCGTGTAGTCACCAATCCTTCAAAGCATCACCGGCATTCTTTTCTTTTTTCTCTTTTCTCCTAGAAATGTATTTGGCCCTCCACATTTTTCTTTTGATTTTGTTCCTCAATTTTTTATTAGTTTATTTTAATTCATTTATTAAATTTTGTTTTGTTTTCAATAGCATCCTTCATTTTTTTAGTCTATTAGATTTTGTATTTATTCTTATGATTTTTGTAATTCTCCTTTCATATTTGATGCTCATTCTTTTTTCTTTCTTTGGTTAGCATTTTACTTTCATAATTTAGCATTAAATTGATTGACAATTGAAATAATTGTGCAGCAAATGGAGACGCCAAACCTCCTATGTGACGCCAATATCCTTTTCTTTATTTTCTTTCTTCCCTCGTGGAAATATATGCTTGGCCCTCCATATTTTCATATCAGTCCTTCAAGTTATTCTTTTTTTGTTGTCTTTTTTTTTAATGTTTTTAAATGCATCCACCTTCAATTTTTTGGTTTATTAAATTTAATATTCATTCTTTTGATTTGTTTTTTTTTTCAATTTCACCCTTTTCATATTTGAAGCTCATTCCTTCCTTTAGCTTTTTTTTTCCTCTTCGGTTAGTTTTTTAATTTTATTCAACCGGATTAATTGTCATGGGTTGAAAAATAAAATTTACCGGTTTTTTCTACAATGACTTTCATACTCACCCACATTAAATTAATATGAGTTAGCTATTTTTTACTTGAACAAATTAATATTGCTTGTTTTATTCTTTTTAGTAAAGTTTACTAGGATGCCTATAAATGCAAAATATTTAACTTGGGTCTAAGGTCTTTTAAAAACATTTCACGTTTAAAGCTTGACTTCAAGAGCTTAATCATTGTCATAAGAGCAATTTGATATTTTATTTAATGTTGATAATAATTAAAAAAAACTATTTATCATTTTTTTTCCAATTTCATTATTTGATGTTACATTTGTTGGGATAGACTTTATGAATGGTTTTATTTTGCTTTCTTTACAATTATCAAAGTCTCAAACAAACATATATTTTAGGATCAATTGCAAGCATCTAATTTTTATCATATAATTCAATAAAAATAGATTTTTTTAAAAGAATTATCAATCCTAGCCAAGTCTATGAATTGAGTCGCATGTGGTCGAGATCATCCAATATGCCATCTCTCAATACCTAAATAAAAAACTTTCTTGGTTTTTTTTATAAGTTGATCCATGTTTTTGTCGGCCATTTAAGTTGTCTTTGAACCCATAAAATCAATCGATTTACATCGGGTTAGCTCTTATATATAGTTTAATTGGAAACTTGAGTTAGGCAAGGAACTAGATCTAAGAATTTCAAGATTTACCGACTTGCTCAAGTTTAATAGCATTGCCAAATCACTTTTCCTGTTCTTTTTTATGTTTTAAAAAAATTGGTTCAACCCACAAGACAATGGACTTGTACAGCTCTAAAAGAAGATCATTTATTTTGTAGCAACGAAGTAGACCAAAGAAAGTAGCATCTAAGAGTACGTACAGGTAATGAAGCTTTGTCATATTCCCAAGCTCAGGGGGGATGGATCCAGTCAGCTGGTTACCATGCAAATACCTACAAAATTTGGCCATTCCAATTAATACATAGTATTCAACAAGTAGTGAGGGAATAATCATCACAGAAGATGAAAAAAATCGTTCATGAAAAGTTGATGACAGTTTTGTATCACAATAATTTCAAGCTTTGCAACTTAACATCATAGACTCGTGCAACATACTAGCAACTGCTTCCACCATATTTCATCTTTCTGTTCAAGTTGCACCTATAAATCATAAACTCTAAGAATGGCAAGCACATACTTACAATTTCTCTGTGTATGTTAAATTTCCCAATATAGGAGGGATTGGCCCACTTAGCATGTTGCAGCTTAAATCTCTGGTTTTTGAAGACAAGAAAACAACATATAATGAACAAATCATTCAGAAAAAAATTGGTAGAGATAACTGGAAGAAGGAAAAATAAATGATAACAGAAGAAAACCCAAAAAGCTTGACTTGTTAATTTTTAAACTCAGAATCCTTCGGTGTCAAAATAAAAGTCGATAAATAGCACTTACAATACAGCAAGTGCCTGCATCAGACCAATCACTGGTGGAATCTTCCCCGTCAGTTGATTTCCTTGCAATGATCTAGCATCACAATCAGTTGTTAGAATAGTTAATAAACTGGAAATCCTCCCATTAAAACTCAATCTGTAAACCAAATACAAGTGCATTGCAAGCACATACAATGTAGCTATCTGCAAAAATCCAATGTTGAATGGAATCTCTCCTGTTAGCTGGTTGAAGGACAAGTCCCTGCCAAATAAAAGGAAAGGCTTATAACTCTCAAATAACCACAGAAAGCGCGAGAAGAATATGAGTTCATAGAGTTGGATAAAGCACTTACAAGACCTGAAAGGATGTACAGTTGCCTATATTCTCAGGAATTTTGCCAGTCAAACTGTTGTTTTTTACATCACTACAATAAAAGGAGGAACCTAGTCAGGCAACACACTGAAAGCTGCTAAGAGTTTTGTCATAATAATGTGAGAGCAATATATACTAAGAAAACTTACAAGAACCACAGCCCAGTTAACTGGCACATATCAGGAGAGAGAGTACCCACCAAATTATTTCCTCGCAAGCCACTAGAAATGGAGCATCAAGATTTATGAGAAAATATCATAAGATGAATTAATATATTCTGAAAATAATTCAACAGACGAGAAACGAAATTGTAAACAACATCAAATGTTTTACTCACAGATACTGCAAAACTTCGTTCCAGTAAAGAAGCCTTGGTATTTCCCCACTGAGTCTGTTCTGCGCCAGGTCTCTGAAACCAGTAATTTGGGATGTATCGATTTTAGCTCGTTGATCATTAAAATAGGAAAACAAAAAATAGGGAGGAGAATCTTACAAAACTTTCAAGTTTGGAATCTGTGACAGAGTCAATGGAATTGGTCCGATCAATTGATTATTTTTCAAGACTCTGAAAATCCATGGAGTTGCAAAATTCAGATTCCAACAACAGAGAGATTCAGCAGTTGACGTGAACATGCAAGCTTGAAAAGCTACTTACAGTAATTCAAGTTGCTTCAACTTGGAAATTGAAAATGGTATATCTCCATTTATCTCATTAAACGAGAGGTCCCTGGTTACACAATGCAATCAATATTAAACTGAGATAACAAACGACAAGCATATCTGAAGTGATATTGTGGTTTAGATACAAAACTTACAAGTCTTGTAAAGAAGAGCAGTCACCAATCTCATCAGGTATCTGGCCAGAGAGACGATTTCCTTTGAGATCACTGATCAAAGTAGACACTATAAAATCAGTGATGACCCTAGTTCGCACTCATAAGAAACAAATATGCGTACTCCATTTCTTTGAATTGGAGAGTGGAGAGAATAAAAAAAGGTTTTGAAACATATGTTTCTTCCAATTTACCAAATCACTTCCTCGGAAGATTTTCCATCCGAGGATTTTGAGGGGAACAAATGGAGGATTAGCATAAAAGCACAACAACATAACTAAAAAATAGAAAAACGGTAATGAGGAACAATACACGGAGGTCAGGTCTTTGAGATTTCCAATTGCAGGTGATATCTCCCCTTCAAGATTCAAACCTGATAGATTACTATAACAGAAAAGGCCAAACATGAATAAAAACGCAATGTAACTAATTACAACTAAGAATGGCAATCGCTTTCATAGGAACAGGAAAACAAACTCACAGAGCAATGACATTGTAGGTGACATTATCGCAGATGACCCCTCTCCAAACACAATAATCAGAAGATGGGGAGTCTGTCCAGTCATACAGAACATTATCCACATCCCTGAATGATTTCTTTATCTCCAATAACGTAGCTCCTTCAATAATTCAACAAATAGAATCAAAAGTGTCAATCTCACTGAAGAGCAAGAAATACACATCACGTACTACAAAAACGATTGAGCCCTGAAAATGCTAAGCCCTGGTTTTTGGAAGAAAAGGAACCACACTTTAACATTAAAAACTCAACCTTCGACAATAAAACCTAAACAAACTCACTATCAAAGTCTTGATTTTGAGGGAAAAAATGCCACGAACTGAGTGAATTTTAAAAGGGCGAGATATAAAAAAGAAGTGGCATATTGTCCACTAGAACAACTGTATCATTAAAAAAAGGCTCTCTGGCTGGTATAAACAATTACACAAATAGAGTAGAAGCTTAAAATAATAACAAATCTGTGTACTTTAGTGTCCAAAAACAATTGAGATAGCACTGCAGATTCAACTACTTTCTACCCTGCTTTCTATACATCCCAAATAACCAAACAAGAACAAGGCTCACCATCGTCAGAATGCACAGAATCAACAACCAAAGAGAGAAGAAGAGCTAAAAAGACAAGTTCCAAACGAAATGCCATCACTTCACTGCTCTTCCAAAAAAGAGAACCCAAAATTTGATCACTTGAAAACAACCATCGTTCAGAAACCCCCCTCCTCCATACTTAACCACTCTAGGCAGCCAAGATAACCATTCCCGTCACTTAAAACTTGGAGAAAGAAGAAACCCTTTTAAGCTCTCATTGAGAAGAAGTCGCCGACAACGAAGTGAAAATACAAGGTTTTCAGAGAAAGAGAAGGGTTTATGCAAATGGGGTTATGATTTTCTTTTTGAATAAATTTTTGCTTTTGGGGCTTATGTAACGTAGTTATAACATGACTAGCTCTCAGTCTGGCTTGGCTTGGCTTTATATCGTTCCATCACATCGTTCTGGCAACACATAAGTCTCTCTATCTCTCTAAGAAAAACAGTAGACTCATTGAGTATTCATCAGTGTACCAAAAAGATACAAGTGTGAAAGAGAGCAATATAAAGAGAACAAGCAGCTAGCTCCTATATAGAGAGAGAGTAAGAGAGAATTATTTGATAGATAAAGTTAAAATATATACTCTCTTACTGTCAGAGACCTCTGCTATAAAACCTGCAACTCTCACAGAGTCCCTTTCTCTCTCTCCTCTATAACTCAATTGGGTGTGGTGTATGATTTTATGATTGTAACCAATGCCATACTAGTGAATAATAACAAGTCGTTTTCTCCCCCTCTCTCTCTTGTTTTTGCATTGAGCTGTCTCCATAACCTTACGGTAATGCACAGAGAGAGGCGGATGGGTAAGGTAATGTAATTACCATGATTGTATTTAGAAGAGGCATGAAAATACATCTCCCTCTTCCTGGTGCAAGGATTAGTTGCCTAAAATGGGTTTTGTGGTGTTAATGTTGTAGTTGGCGTTTTTTTTCGTTTTTGTTTTGGGTCGTTATACATTTTTACAAGGTGGTGGTGGTGGTGGTGACCACTCATCTTTTCATGTAATTATTGTTTTCTTCCCCTGGGGTCGTCAGGGGGCAATTTCCCATTTTGACTGTCCTGAAAACCAAATCATCGCCGTAGTGTAAACTGTAAACCATGAGCTACTGTGAAATTGTTCGGTAATTAATAAAGTTCTTTTATTTTTTTTAAAATCTAAATCTTAGTATTTGTAATTATTTTTTTTTTAATTTATCGTGTAAATGTGAAGAGTATATTTTTAAAATCATTCTAAAAAAAAGTTTGAATTTCTAGTGACGCACAAGCTAGCTCGGTATAATACTCTTGCTGTCGAAACAAAAAAAAAAATCTCCTCTTTAACATCATTTTCAAATTATTTTATGGTAGATTGGTCTTTAAAAAAAAAACAGTTAAGTTATTTAAATATCCTGGGAACAAAAAAGAATGGCTTAAACCTAGGGGATTTTATGTCTTTTTTATTTTTATTAAAGTTAAATTACTTAATTATACCTAGTTAACAAAACTATTTTTCCAATTTTTTTTATCTTTTCATCCTAGTTTTTTTAATGTCAAAATAACTCAAGGGTATTTTTATATTTTAAAAAATATTTTTATAAATACTTTGCACGCCTTAACAAGTAGACGACGCATGTGGGGTCGTTCATTCACCAAACTTCGTCTTTTATGACAACGTTTGAAAGGTTTTGGAG
Source organism: Populus alba x Populus glandulosa (assembly GCA_033617975.1). NCBI lineage: Eukaryota > Viridiplantae > Streptophyta > Magnoliopsida > Malpighiales > Salicaceae > Populus > Populus alba x Populus glandulosa. Next base: position 22,271,872 of record CM066148.1, read on the forward strand.
CCCCCCGCCAAGAGGCAACACATGCACCAAATGCATATCCGATTTGGCACAAACGACCTTTTTTTTTCTTTAAAATTTGCATCAACCCTTTTAAAAGTTTAGGATAACCCCTTTAATTATTTTTTTCTTAACATTTAATCCATAACATGTTGATTTCTATTTGATGTGGAGTTATCTTTTAGATTGCAAATTTAAGGTTTGAAGAAAAATTTACAACTTGATCCAGCAAAAACCTTGCCTTCAAGAACCAAAGTTATATAAATTGATCATCCTCGCCCTGCATGTGTAATGAGACGCAAACTACAAGTACAAATCAAAACAAAGTTGATCAATCCTTCCAAAAGTTTGCAAATTCAATCAATAATTTAGTATAAGAATCACTCAACCACACAAAGAGAAATAAGCACATAATATGCTGCAACTTGTAGATAAAATTCATCAACCTCAAGATAATATTATCAATTAGTTTGTATATAATAGGAAGCTAACAATAATTTGACTTGATGGACCAAAACTTGATAAATAAGCATTAACACATTAAAAGCCTAAAATAACTAGAATAATAAAATAAAATCTGACCCAAATAACCTTTAAATGCCACAGACCTTGTAATAAATTAAAAGATAAATAAATAACAGCCCAGCTAATTAAAGCAAGCTCGAAGTTGAATTTTATAATTTGATGGCAGGATTGAAACGCAAGTTCAAACGATTAGTTATCTATTGTCTTGATGAATTAAAAAGGTATACCATTTTCATTGAAAATGTGCAGATGTCTACTTTTCAATGCAACTAGAATCGTATCAAAATTTATTTTGTAGCTCTGGTTATGGTAAAGACAGTAGCGGATGGTCAAAATTGACAGATTTAAATCTTCTTATGCAAGTCTTTCTATAATATCTGGAAACTCCTCTATAAACTCTTATTGAACATGAATCAAGTTAATTGAGGCTTATTCTTCATTATTTGATATCCTCTCGAAGTCCATTTTAAGAAATCATTAAACAAGTAAGGAAAGGATTTGTGAAGGTTAAGAACGAAGAACTTGTAAACATAACAACTATCAACTTCGCTTATCAAGACTTTGTAATAGGGTTTTATCAAACAACACTATACTCACTATACTTGTTTAAGATATCTTATAATACCCATGTAACCTAAACAAAAGAACAAAAAAACCAAGAAAAGACAAAATACAAAAACGAACGAAATCTGTATAGTAGCTAAAATTGTCTCGTCATTCTGGAAACAACAAAACGGCAACTAAAATGATCCAACCATTTTGAGAAGCAACCACACTATTTCTTAAACCAGTCTAACCATTTCTTAAAACAACTAGTCTGTTTTTGGAAAGTTTTCACAAACTTTTAGGGTTCTTCAAAACTATCTGACCAGTTATAAAATGGTCTAACTGATTCTGCTAATGAGCAGAAAACTATGTCTGATGGCTAGTTTCTTTTCTAAACCTATAAATAGCTTCTTACTTGCCTAAAACAAGTGTGGAACTCTTAAGGTAAAAATCCAAGCATATTTAAAAAAAATATATATATATATAACACCCTTGTTTACTTATAATCGTTAAAAAACAAAGTTAGGTGTGAATTGACAAAATAATCTAAAGAGCTTAAGTTTTATTCAAATCAACTCTACTAAAGAGTATATTGTGGAAAGTGTAAGTGACCCTCTAAACATTCAAAAAGTCTCACAATGATAAAATTATGAATGGTTTAATATTTTTCCTTCAAGAAGTTTTGGTGAAGGGTTTTCTAGTTTTTAACATGTTAAAAGATTAAGGATAACAATTTGATTCTAAGTATGTAAAAAGAATTGGGTTTAATCTTGCACCCACAAAAAAGATTATGTAACGGTTTGATCTCGCCTATTAAAAAAACCGGTGTGCGATTGTAAATTTTTTGGAAAGTTCAATGAGAGAGTAAGCAGTTTGCCGAACTTTTATAAATCTTAGTACAATGTCTCTAAACTCTCACTCTTTAATTATCGCATTTATATTGTTTATTTATTTCACATTTGATTGAGTGTTTAGAATTGCATACCCCCATTCACTTCTCTTTTTAGGTGTTTGTGTTGTCTTGATCATAGAATACCATGTTGGATATGACCCATTAACTTAGCTAACAAATTAGTCTTTGTTATGTCTATTTTGGTTGCTTTTCTCAGGAAAGCCACACCCCCACTACAATAAAATTAATATAAAATGGTAAAAAAAAAAGCATTATAGAGGAATTATTTTGATTTTATCTTCAAAAAGATCAAAACAATCACACTATTTTGAAAAAACCTAAAATAAAACGATAAATCTAATTTATAGAATTCATAAAATATAATTGTGTCAGGTAGGAAAAACAACCTTACCTTTACCGCCTAGTCTAAAGATTTTTTTATTTAAAAACAATCTTGTCTTCCCATTATTTGGATAAATAGTGGACTAAATATGTGATGTGCTATAATAACTTATTATTCTCTTTGAGTTTTTTTTTTAATTAAACTTTTTTTGGGTTAAAACAATAAAATTGAGAAACAAGATTGAACAGCACGTGTCCCTTTATCAATGGGAGTAAACAAAAAACCATACAATAACACGTCGTGCCATATACTAGCAATCAAAGCATAACGGAGACCATGAGCTTGTTTGGCAGTGTGATTGTGGTTGCTTTTCAAATAGCTTTTCGTGCCAAAATACATGCTAATGATATTTTTTGATTTTTTAAAAATCATTTTTGATATCAGCACATCAAAATAATTTAAAAACACTAAAAACATATTAATTTAAAGTTAATAAAAAAATAAAAAAAATTTAAATTTTTTTAAAAGCGCTTTTGAAACGCGGAAACAAACAGACAGCATGTCTTGTATATGTATATTAGGAATTCGGCGAGGAAATAGTAACTCGGCGATGCCAGTAATTATTAGTAAAGTAATTTTGACCATGGTAAGAAAAGGGAGCATCGGTAAATGAGATGGAAAGCGACCGCCAGAGGATAATCTGCAAGAACTGCAACCCGGTGGGGACCCCAACACGTATAGTCGCAGTACTTCTGCTTTAACCTCCGCCAACCAGAGAGAAAGCGAAGGAAAGTTTTACCCTCCAATTTCTCTCCGTCTCCTTTTCACCTCGGGAAGGTCAATTGTCCCGTCCATTCTCAGACTTTCTGACACCCCTCCACTTGATTATCATGTGGGTCCCTTCTTGACGGCTCCCTAACGTCGTTAACGTCCCTGTCTAAAGTCATTTCGTGCCTGTTTTCCTTATCTTTATGGGCTAGAGTGAAGACTAGTTCAAACCGGTCCTTAGTGTTATTTAAAATATAAATCAGTCCCCAAACTATCGATTTATCGGACCATACCATCTACCTATCATTAACAAATATAGCTTCGGGATCATATTTATTTTTTAAAACAAATCGACTAGCGTATCTTATGCCATTTCCTTTTCAAAATAAAAATCTAATTTCTAAAAGAAAACACTATAATTAATTATCAAATACTTATCATAACAATTTTTAAAACTCCAAACAATTCTCGTATTAGCTTCCTTAGCATGATGTGTCGCTAGCTTTCCTTAATGGGCAAGATACTTATTTAGGATTGATAATAATAATAATAATTAAATTAGGTATAGAATTGAAAAAAAAGGACTGACTTGAAATTTCCATCACGGGTGGGAGAGTGGGAGTGGGATTCTAGAAGTTTTCTATAGAGTTATTTCAAATTAAAAAAAAACGTATGTAGAAGACATGTTTTGGTTTTATAAATATTTATTTTTATGGTGGGGGGGGGGAATTTGGGATTTTGTGAGTAACTAACTTTAAACCTTTTTTTCTAACCGGAGTAATGTTTCCTGGGTTAGGGTTTGTTCCTCTTACAGCAACATATCTCTATCGTCGGCCCCCCATAAACCGGTACCACGTGGTCGCTAAAAGGTTATATTATGCTGGTAAGTGATTGCGTAAGCAGAGGATAGCATGGGACCCCCCTCTCCCTTTTTTTTTTTTAAAGAAAAGTAAATCTTTTCCTGGTCGAGTTAAAATATATATATAGCAAGTGTTCTTTTATATATCTTGAAAATATATAGTATAGTTGTTGTGTTTGTTTGAAGCAAAATTTATTGTTTTGCTGGTATAAATAGATGTTTGGAGCTTTAACTCTTACTTTGTCTTGGCTGATTAAATATTATTATTATTATTATTATTTTAATCATTCAAGAGGTAATAAGAGGACAAACTCTAAACATAATAATATAACTTAGAATAGTTTAATTGGTCAGATATTGGGTTTGTTTTCTAATAATTATAAGTTTGAGTCCCCTCATGGTTACTGGAGACTTAAATGGTCGTTAATTTTAGGACTCATTAGATTAGTTAAGGTGTGCGCGAACTGGCCCGAACACTCATACTAATAAAATAATATGTATCTGTTTTATCATAGTACTAGATTTATTGGTATCATGAATTGAAATATTATAATAACTAATTTATTATTTCCAAACAAAATCATTTCATTGTTTATCGGGGTATGTCGAGGGTGGTATGATTATTTTATAAGGTTTGTTAATTATTATTAGATTAATCAGTGACAATCAGTTAATTTATAATTTTAAGCATGTTAAAATTACTAAATTTTCCTTTAAAAATTATTTAATTGATGTTAGGAGATGTTTTGTATTAAAAAAAAACATAATGAAATGACTAATTATCATTAAAAGAAAAAATTCTTTAACTAATGTTAAAGGGCTTTTTTTTTTTTATTCTCATTATGGTTTTTTAGTTATGATCAAGTTAGTTGAGGGCATTTCAATGTTTTTACAAATATAAAATATATTTTAAAAATAAAAATGGCTAGCGCTTACAAAGCAGGCAAAAGGTGCTCGTGCTCTTCAAGCAGTGCATATAGTGTCTCGCAATTGTCAAATGCTGCCACCCGTGACAATGTTGGAATTATCTTGACGGCCCTCGTTCCTTTGGTCCCATTATAGTAACCTTTTCTCCCCTCTTTTTTCTCTACCCCCAATTTTCGTGTTTACACTCTCAATTTTAAAATAGAACTTTAATTTGTCTTTTGATCATCGTTTTTTTACTTGAAATAATTTATATATATATATATATTAAATTCACCCTCCTTTAATGTTTTTGTCAGATTTGATTCGTATTATTTTGATAGTTATTTATTTTATTTTAGATCATTTTTTAAATTGACTTTTTTATGATTTAATTCTCTTTTGATTCCTGTTTTGTTTTCATTGGCAAAATTTTAAAATGATATATTTTTTTTTCTCTAATTTCATCATTCAATATTAAATTGTTTTAGTTCGAGTCTTGGATTTCACATGTTGTGAGTTTTGAATATTAACTCAGGTTTAGTTTAAGAGATTTGTTTGGGTTCACTTTTTATTTTTCCTTTTTTATGCTCATGCTTTTTCAATTTCATCATTTAATATTTATTTAATTATAGATTAAGCTTTGTTATTTTTTTTTATTTTTTTTCTATAGGATTTTTCATTAATTTAAAAAATAACTCAAGTTATCTTGAGTCTTTTTATTTGTTGTTCTTTGTTGAATTTTGGCTTTATTTAAAGATATTTTGTTTTTTAAAATCAAATTAAGTTTCTTGATTAAATATAAGTATATGATGTTCACTTCATAACATTTTGTTTGGTTTGTTTTTAAGTCGTTGTTCTGATAACATGCGTGACCTCTTTCAATATCAACATACAACCTTTAATGGTTATATTAGAACCAACTCGATGAGTTTTTTTTTATGGTGGGATAGTGTCTATGATAGAGGGAAGATGAGTCTTCAATGGGTCTTTCTTTATTCTCCTTCGAAGTATGATATTAATAACTTATTTTTTTAGAGTTAATTATTGTCAAAAAATTTCTATTTTATTTATTGTAAATATATTTTTTAATTATATTATTAAATTAAGCGAGTTATACATCTATCTAGTAAGTTACTATAACATACATATAGTTAGTTATAAGCAATTTGAAATTAATGCTTCTAATAAAGATTTTTAGTATTAAAAAAAATGGAATTTACAGAATTAGGTTGGCTTAGATATTTAGCAATAACTACAAGTTAATGTAATTAAAAAATTAAAAAAATTATTGTTTAACACGCCATTACGTTTTCATTCAGGGTGAAAGAAATCAAAGACCAGAAAAAAATAATTCTGTAGAATAATAATTTAATTGATTAGTGTGGTACGTACTGACAAATCTTATTGCTAATTCACCAGACAATAGCAATTTTAAATCAAGTTAAACTCTAACTTCTTTATCCTCCTTTTTATTTTTTGATGTTTCTAATTGTGATGGTTGTTGTTTTTTAAATTATTATTTTTAAAAGTATATTAAAATAATATTTTTTTTTAATTTTGAAAAATTATTTTTTATTTAACATATCAAAATAATCTGAAAATATATAAAAAAATTAATTTTCAGTAAAAAATAATAATTTCAGTATTGATTGCGAGGAGAAACACAAAAATTGCTAGGTGTTTAAATTATTGTAAAGGCCAAAGGGGTTCAGGAATCAACAGGTGGAGACTTAAAGTTCATTTTCAGCATTAGCAACTGAATTTGAATTTATATCTAGATGATTCTTCCTAAAGCCTGGGGGGGAATTATTCTTTTATATTTTGAAAGCAAAATCTTCCGTTTTTAATGATATCTGCACATTCAAAGAACTTTAGCTTTAAAAGCACCAATAACTAGGAATTGGTTTGCTTAAATTGTTAAAGCGACATCAAATACCCTCTATCTTCGCTATGAGTTTATCTTTTATTCAATGATTTAAGTATGGCCCGTTAATCATTTTAGCGTACCATACTTAAATTATATGAAGAAAAAAAAATATTAAAAAAACTAAATTGTAATAAAAAACTAATTAAAATTTTAAAAAAATCAACTAGTTCAATTTGGTTTCGATTTTATAAGCTTGAAATTGAAAAAACCAAACCGAACCAAAACCGAAAAAACTCGGAAAAAACCGAGCCAAACTGGTTTGAATCAGTTTTTATTTTTAAAAAAATCAAATTGAGCCAAAACCAGTCGGTTTGAATCGGTTTCGGTTTTGTTTTTTTTTTAATTTAATTTGATTGTCTTTTTAAAAAATTCAGTTTAATTGTTTTTTTTAATAAAAATCAAAATAAATTAAAAATGATTATCTCTGGTTAATATTCTCTATGCTCGCTATGAGTTTGTCTTTTATTACATGATCAAGTATGGTCCGTTAATCATTTTAGCTTGGCTGCATAATTTGTTTTAATCATTGCCCTAAGTATAGTCTAGGAGTATCTGCCCATTACTATTTATTTGCTAGTATGCTGTTACCTTTATTATTCACAATTTGTGATGAAAGTTCTTTGGAATCATCATCCAACAGTTGCCAGGGTTTTTTCAATTTAAAATGCCCTTAACCGCTCTAATTGCAATCATCCTTATAGTAATCATCATTTTTGCTAAGAACACTGCAAATCTAGTCAAATAAAATTTTGTTGTAAAATATTATCTTTTTTATTTATTTGTGGGACTAGACCGTAAATCTTAATTATTGAGCTCGTATATGTCCAATTACCGAGATAAAATGATTGGGATATAAATTTCAAAATATTTTCAATAAATAGACATGTAGGTTTCTTTAATCAAAAGCCCAAATCATGTCATTCAAATGTAAAAATGCAACTTTTGATATTTTTATTGGCATATGAGAAAATGAATTTGTGAATAAAAGATACCTCTAAATTTCTGGTTGTTCATGAGAAATGGATGGAACGGATTCTTCAACAAATTAAAAGCTTTTTGTAGAGAAAAAATTGGATTTTAAAATTTACTAAAAGAGAAAGTGTCTTGCCTTTTGTTATATTATTTTTTCCCATGATATGATATCATATAAAATGATATGAAGTACACAAACAAGTCATAATTTTTTCTTAGCAAACATTTTTCTTCTCTCTTCAGATGTTAACACTTATTGACATAAATGAATTATTATTTTTATATAAGAAAGTGCATTTTAAACATATAATGTGAGCTAGGGCTCACATTTATAAAATTATATGATACATAAACATAATATAACAGCCCGACCTAACCTGCTATATATTGTTCGTTTTGGGTCTTATCGCACTTATAATTTTGTTCCTGATGACGCGAGCTCACTTTTAAATTTGACACCCCAAAATACGTACAACAGGTCAATGACTAGCACTACTCATAAAACCCTAGCCCTAAACGCTCGCTTCCAATATGAGATATCACACATAAGGCTTAAATAGTATTTAAGAGTGTAAAGATACATGGTCACTTGTTTATATATTAAGATCTTCTACTCTTGTTGCCTTGATTTTGAAATTTTAATGATTTATTACATTTCAACTTCAATTCTCTAATTTTATATCATTCTTTATATTTGATATTTCATCTAAAATTTTGGACTTTGCACAATCATTAGGAATATTTTAAAGAGCTTTTTTTCCTTTTGTTTTGTAACACTTTTATCATTTTCATTTTTTTTCTTATTTTTTTTTCTATTTTGAGAAAGATTTTTAAAATATGTTCCCGTTATAAGGGATGATCATAGTTTGGGTTATTAGCTAATAAATATTCAAGGCTCAAAGGGGACGATAAGAGGTAAATTTTTACTTGTGAATAATATCAAAGATGATCCCTTTTCATCTCAAATCCAAGTATATTAATGTTAATAAATCATAGGCTTATTCAAATGTAATTATTAATCACAAGGTTAACTTAAAGAAAAAAGTGATAGAATCATGACTCAAATGCAAACTATTTACCATCAAACTATTTGGTTTTATTTTAGGATTGAAAAGTGAGAGCTAAGCCGGGCTTTATCTTTTAAGATTTATTGAGATCATAAAATGAAATTTTTGGGTTTAAAAAAAGATTTCCACTCATTTGAACAACAGGAAGGGACTATCCTATGACCGGTTGTCATGTCCTGAAAGATTTTCCACTCCTTTGAACATCAATATCATTGAAGTTTGTACTGCCATTAAGGGTAAGGAATTTGTCTAATATTCTCCGCCAATGAAAGTCATTCCTATAAATGCACCTCCTATAAGTATTGCATGTTCCACCGGGATAAAAGATATGATACCAAACAACGTTATGCCTTGAAGAAAAAGATTAAACGGTTGATAGGTAAGGGCTATATCTAACAGTTTGTGAAGAGGGATACCCACATTGAACTAGGTAGAGAAGAGTTCAACTAACCCAACCAAGTATTGCCAGAGATCAACAAGATTTTGGATGGAACCTCAACATGAGGTGATGGTGGAAGTGAAAAAAAAAAACATAAAGCAAGTCCTTGCTATTACCTACCTTCCAAACACGTGGCATGAACCTATCATATTTACCCTAAAAGACAGGGAGGGGGTAACTTTTTCATGTGAAGATTCTCTAGTCATCTCAATAGTTTTGACTAATCACTGTGTTTATAGGATATTAGTAGATGATGGAAGTGTGATCAATATTCTTTCTAACGACATGATGACACAAATAAGAATAGATTCCTCAAAATTAATTCCTGTAAAAACTCTCTTCATTGGGATTGTGAGTACGGGCATGCCAGTGAAGAGTGTCTTGGATATCTTTGTAATCATCGCTGCTTACTTTAAATGCCTCACTCTCCAATAGACCTTCTTGGTCATTAACACGAGCCTGGCTTGCAACGTCATACTTACCTCAAATACCTAACTCCCCAACAGACTTTCATCGGTATTTACTCCACTCTTCAAAACACCTTCAAATGTTATTAGATCAATAGTAATGGGTTGTACTTTTTTTATATAAAAAATAAAAATTCAAAGCAAATAAGTTTTTTCCGGCTTTCCATCAAGATTAGATTGAAGTTAAAATTGGTTATATGTAGGAACGGGAGGCTAATCCATGTTGCTACTCAAAGTCCCGTTTGGCTATGCAGTGATCACCTTGCAGAAACCATAGAGCCAAAGATACTGGCTAGGAATCAGAAATAATATAATAAATAGGCTTACCCCACTCTGAGCTAGAATCTTCTTCTTGCACATAAGCAAAATAAAACCAGTATTATTGTGATTATAGCAAAGAGACACCACAAGTCACCTTCTTATCCAACTCACTATGCATCAACTGCATTGATCTAGACAAAAGGTTAATTTCCATCGAAATTTCATCCCCGGTCCCTTTTGGGCACGGGAATCTTAGCTAAGGAGGGTAAGCATGCCAGAAGGCATGTGGTTGTAGCACAGTAATTTATTGAGAACGGTGAGCACTGCCACTTATGTTCAAACGTCAAACTCATCTTCCCCAATTTGTTTATATCTCGGGAGCCCTGAATGTACAATCTTTTCTTAAATTATGGACTGTTTCATCGGTATAGTTTTTGTAGAAAAATTGTTCATATTTTGCCTGTTTTCCTGCTAGATTGTTAAATGTTCATAATTGCTAGACAATAGGCTCTAGTACCAGTAGGTCGTAGGGGAGCGAGGTGGTCCACCACGTGTAATCAATTGGGAGCACTGTAACGTGGTGCATGGCCCATGCAGTGCCAAAGTGGATACTGATTTTCCTTAAAAGATTTTTTTTTTTTTTGGGGTGACAAGATGGCAAAAACTTCTGCTATTGTACTGGTAGTAATCTGCGCCAAGTTATCGCATGTAAAGCATTTTTGAGCAGAGTCACGTGCCCATTTAATGCATATATTTAATCGATTCAGGGCCCAAGAGTCTACTACTCTTCTCCATTGGTAGCCGAACATCATAAGCCCATAATTTATAAAAAAGGCAACAAGAGAATATCCCATCCGTTAAGATTAACTAAAGTAATATATTATATAATAATATCCAGTAGAGGACAGTGGATTTTCTAATGTGATGTCACTGCTGTACTTGTTATATATCACAGCACATGTTGATGAGGGTATTCTGCCTGTTTCTTGTTGCTAGGCAGTTGATCAATCTACTTCCAGCAAAGAAAAAGAAGAACTCAATGCAATGGATTGTACACTAAAAATAAATAAATAAATAAATAATATTTTTAATATTAACATATCAAAATAAAAAAAAAATATTAACTTAAAATAAAATAATCAAATTTTTATAAAAACCTGGTTAAACTACAACTTCAAATAAACAATTACATAAATATAGAACTTCAGTATATCTATTACTTTCTTGCATGTGGCTAAGAAAATATAATGGCTAAAATAAGCAGCAATAATGACCTTATGCTACTAAACCTTTGCTTCCAACTGGAGTGGATGCTTCCTCTACATTTAAAAAACCCAGACCATTCGGAATGAAGTGAGATGCTACAAACACCCATCTTGGAAAAGTGGGATGGTCCTCTCTCAACATGATGGGGAGGATGCCCTTAAAAATTAAATGCTAAAATATCAGCTCGTAAATTCTTACCCAACACGTGCTTTTTTCTAGACAGCACAAGCAAACATTGATCTATGCATTTTAGATTACAGGGAAATGATTCTTCTACTGATCGTAAAGCACCTATGTCATTCGTTTGGAAATACGAACCGAACATGTATACAAACGGGAAATTAAGCTCCACGTAGTTTTTTTTTTTTGGAAAAACCTCCACTTTTATCATTCAATCGAGTTCTCGTATTTTTTATAGCTGACTGGCTCTCTATCTTGCCAAACCAGAGAGTTTACTCAATGAGACGGGTGTGGATGGTGCGAGTGAGTAAAGAAACTAACAAAAATAAAAGAAACAATGATGATAATCACTCAAGTGGCAAAGAAAATTACTCAAGCACGTTGAGATATATTTTCAATTTTAAGAGATTATACTTAATTTTGGTTGAATTTGAAAATACATGATTGAATTGACAATAGAGATGCTATTTTATCTAATCCGGGAAAAAAACTGGTTGTGGATAATGGGTTTAGCCTTTTTTTTTATCATGCAAATTTATTGTCAAGTGTTTGATCTCATAAATTTCAAGTTATCAACTATGTGAAGCATGGAACATCTAGTTTTACTTGCGTGGCGTGAAAGAAATAAAAGACAAACAGACGGGAGTCCTGGGTGGGAGATAGAGTTGAAAATGTCTGCTCGCCCAGTACTGGAAAAGTATCCCATGCTTGCACTGTGGAATTAACACGAGCACAGAGAGGCATTTCTCATTTTTATTCCACTACCTGGGTGTTTGGATTACCTCGCTATTATTTATACAGGCCATCTCGTACGCAAGTTGAAACGTAGGCATATTAGCTCTCTATCTGTTCCTCCCAGTTTCAGACCTATGGAGCTGTAGAGGCAATGAGGTGGTCACAACAAATACCGAGCTCAAAACCATCAGTCCACCTGTCAAACCAAACATCAATAGTTGCTCCGTAAACACGGAAAGGAAATTTTCTGGGATAGGATCCATGAGCAATGACGAGTCAAAGACTTGCTTGCTCAAATTACGATCCATGGCCTTTGTTTTCATTCAGTTTAAGGATTTTTCTCAGTTATGGAATGAGCAATCACCTGAAAGTGCAGGAGTCATGGCAAAATTATATTGGGGAAGCAGTACTCCGGCTGCAATAGGAATGGCGACAACATTATACGCAATTGCCCATGATAAATTTTGGCACACCTTGGCCATTCTTGCTCGTAAAAGATCCAGGGCATCTACGACCTGTCATGACATATATCAGAACCATCCACGAGGTTTTTCATGCCTCACTATTAGTTATGATTGAAAATCCCAGTAGTATCATCAATGGGTAGAAATTTCATGCCTGAAAAATACAATCTCATTTCTTCTTCTTTTTTCAATTTCCAGAAAGACAAATCTCATTTTTAATTGTTGGACAAGGACTACATCAACATTGTCAAAATTCAATGCCATTGATAATGGATTAAATGATGAAGTGCCAAGAAGCTTTGTGGCTCAACAACACCCATTCCCCCTCTTGTAACTGAAAAATAAAATGGGATGATGAAGTTGGTATCGCCTTGATACTCTCGGCGACAAATAATGCCTATGAGTAATATGAATCATAATACACAGGGAAATGAAATTTCAGGATTCGTCATTCATCAACAAAAAGAGATTAGTTTAAGAAATTTTATCAGAAAAGCAAATCTTACCTGTGAAAGCCTGTTGCCAAGAAGTACAATGGATGCAACATCAGATGCAGCATTTTCTTGAGCTTCATTCTGGATGGCAATCCCAACATTGGCAAGAGCCAAAGAAGGTGCATCATTTATCCCATCACCTACCTTCAAAAACATAACAGTCAGCTGCGTATGGTTTCCACCAGTCATAATTTGAACTTCAATGTGTTGACAGAATAGGCACCATATTTTACACTTCTAATCTCGTGTTTACAGTATGGTTTGACTGCGAAAATTAAAAAAACCGCTGCAGAACTATATTTGTAGCATCCATAGCAGTTAGATTTAAATGCATGGAGAATTCACACTAATTCCCATATAGAACAATGAGTTGCAACAGCATTTCTTCAGTGAAAATATTTCAAAAACTCAAGTTCTCCTCCAATTAACTTCGGCTGCATGCAATATTTCACTGAAAAGAATGACCAGATTTCTTAACCAGATGAGATGATTGTTGTGATATTGTTTTGTCAAGGTCAAAATAAAATTCTGGAAGCACTAGAGAGAGAGAGGCTACCATTGCAACCCGATGCCCTGCTACTTGAAGACTTGTTATAGCTTTATATTTTTGCCTCGGATTCAAGGATGCATTGATAAATTCACTACCTATTCCAACCCCTTTTTGCTATGGTTGCAACTGCTTCTCTGTCTCCTGATAAGAGGACCGTGTTGATACCGTTCTGCTGGAGCCTACCTATCAGAGCAAAACAAAGAAGATAATGAAGCAGCAAACCATGTGCTTAGATGGCAAGTAGAAGATTTTAAGTCGTTATGCATGATGCAAGGATAGTAAATTGATTTGTATTCAGTATCCACACAGCTTGTTAGTTATCATCCAAGTTCTGCAAACCTAATAATTAGGATAAAGTACTGAAGTAAAAATCCCTTGCTAAGCTTGTATCGAAGCTCCTATCATGATTCAAGATCCAGGTAATACTCTAGAATTTCTTTAGTGGTCGGCCAATATTGTCACTCACTGACCATTGACAAAGGCAAAAGAAAAACATCAGGTGCATTGTGCATCACTAAGATTGTCTTGAAGAGTGCAAAGCAATGCTTCTGTTTGGATTTTAGAAAACAAAGTATTTACCAAACAACGATCAGGAAATAACAACAACCATTTCACTAATTCTAGTTGGAGATACTGAGGACAAGTCTGCTAGTCATGGAAAAGAGAAATAAAATTGGAACTTATATTTACGAAACCCGAATCCTGGTACACATGTTAAGAAAAAAGGAAAGCTGTCATAGCATCTTGCAACAAAATTCACTCAGAATTGTCATTTGAGAAAGAAATTTACCTAATTACAGTAGATTCAGCATCATGGCACAAACCGTTAGATATCACAATAGCACCAATAATGCCTTCCCCTTCACGTCCAACATAGACAACTGTTTTTGAATAGCTTGATGATGACATCCCTTCTGATGACTGATACATCACTTCAGTTTCCAGATCCTTTAGATCAGACATGCTTGTCCTTCTCTGGAATCGTTCCTGAACCCAATCCAAAGAACCTACTGCAACCAAACTTCCATCTACCTCAGCCAAGGTTCCAAAACCTGGTTCTGTCAATTGCCCTCTTGTTACCGGGATAGTCAATTTCAATGATTCTGCTTTATTTACAATAGCCCTTGCAATTGGATGCAATGCTGTTTTCTCTACCGCATCTGCCATTTGAAGAATTTCTGATTCTTCATAAGAGATGGAGGATACAGCAGAAACAGCAGGTTTTCCTTCAGTAAGGGTTCCGGTCTGAAAATTGGAAAATGGGCAAGGATGGAATGTGAAGGTTCTCGATGATCAAGAGTCAAATGCAACAACCTCATGATTTATTTCTTGTGTCAATCTCAATTCACGTGTGCAGTGTGTATTGTGTCTGTTGACAGAGAAAGAGAGCATAGTTCTATTAAATGTAGAAATAAGCTTATCTAGGGCAACATAATTAATGCTTGCTAAGCGTTCCAATACATCCCCTCCTCTTATTAGAAGTCCCTGCTTTGCTCCTAATGTTTTCAAAAGAAAAGGGACTTAGCGTTTCTAAAAAGAACAGTGACCATTTAAAGGAAGATATGAGACTTTGCTTCTATTATCATTAAAATGGAGAAACTACAATCTCATAATGGCAAGTTACCACTACATTAGAAGTGACTTTGTATACAGGTTATTAAACTTGAAACATATGAAGCGATGTTCCAACTAGGATTGCAGTGGGTGTGGCGAGTCCCAGTGCACATGGGCAGGAAACTATCTGGAATGAAAATGAATGTTACAGTCAAGAAATATAAGGAAATTGTATATACAGCTTCAAACTCAGTTAAATTGTTCATCATGGTTAGGTTGGGGAATAAATTCATATTCACTAGGAGGCAAGTCCACTCACCAAAACATCCACAGAAAGTTTCAAGCTCAACAGCAAAGGATCTCCATCCGGTCCAGCAATATCATTGAGCAAAACATCAGGAAAAAAATGTGAACCAGTGTAATACCTGAATGTGCATGCAACAAAGTGTAAGAATCAAGAAGGATAAGTCTATGAATTTATAATGACAACAACTTAAACCCAATGCTTTAGCGAGAACTAAACGATATTATTCAAACAAGAAGCAATGAAAAATTCAAATTAAGACATAAGTTCATGACTGATTAAAATCACTCCCCACTCCTGTCAGATGGAAACATGAGTTATCTGCATCAAGTTCAAGGCTAGCACTGATAAATGGAAATCAATAATGCAAGCAATCTAAATTTAGTGATCTAGCAAATGAGAAAAACGAAAATATGGATTTGTGTGGTATAAATAAAGGGAACAAGGTCTCTTAGCTAGGTAAACACGATACCCAACAAAGAATGTGCTGTGTTATGCCATTGTTGAGTTTGATAAATCAATAACATCGCTATCACCAACCATGTTGCATCCTAGATTCCAACAAGCCGATAATAACAGGTGCTATAAAAGGTGGGAAACAAACCCTACCAAAATGAAAAAGTTACTGCAGATATAGTCATTACACTATAAACAAAAGGTCCAGCTATTGAATCTGCAAGCCTTTGTATAGACACCTCATTGCCTTGAGCATCCTCAACCTGAAATTACACCATAAAGCTTTAACAATTGTAACAAAAGTTTGAAGCTACTGTCAGATTATAATTCCCAAATACAATAAAACGGTGAGCAGCATTCATCTAGAGGTGAACTTTCATACAGCCAATAAAGCTGAAGGCAGACCTTGGAGCTGCTCACGCAAATGTAACAAGTTGATACCACAAGACTTGAAAGAATCATTTTAACATTTCATGCATGCTATTATCATAGTCTGAATCCATGGTTTTATGTTTAAGAAGACTGATCAAGACTAAAAAATAGAACTACTTTCTTGCTCTACTTTGCATTACTGTCTAGTAATCAACTCCATTCAGGTCAAGCCTCAATACCAAACTAGTTGAGATCATCTTCATGGATCTGCATCCTTTTATTTATTTATTTATTCGGGCTAAAAACACATACATACTGAACTCCATTATTAATTGAATTTACTTTGTTGCATACTCAAAGCACAATTATGCAAAAAACAATTGGTGATGGGTACCATAGACAGGCTACACATTTTTCTACACCTACAAAAGTTTAATTCTTTCCCTTTTTATCTATATCACCAATACCTGCATCTGCACTCAGTATATAATAAGCAGCTCATTTTCAAAATGTACATGAACCATTCCAAAAAATGTCATGAGAATCTTGTTTAGGGTCACACATTGAGTTACTATGAAGTAACAAAAAAATAAAAGCAAATCCGTTTATCCATCTGTATTGTTTGCTTTTTATTCTTTTAACAAGAGGGAGACAAATGAAAAAAAAAAAAAAAAGGAACAGTGAAAATACCATACAAATGATACTAGATATTGTTGAGTTGGAGCCAATAGACAATGCCTCTATCCTTAAAGGACCATCCTGAAACATTTTTTAAGAAATGCTGATTGTCAGCAATGCAATAACAAAACATAAAAGGAAAGGGCTACAAAAACACAAAAGAACAGGATTTTATATTCCATGTTCAAAAGAGTAACTTTAGCCTGAGATATTGACATAAATTAGCAACACAATTTTATGAGACAACTTTGGAGCTCCACGGTATATTTACTGTGACAACCCACAAGGCTAATCCCAATCATCCGAAGGTAATAAATGCATCAATACGAAAAGTGCCACCCAGATCACAAATATAAGCAGTGATGGGATACATTGCAATTTAAAAATATAATCATACCCAGTTTATTGTTCCAGCTGACCATCAGCAAAAGGTGATCCCTTCTTGAACGCCCTTAGACCATCAACAAGCAAGTCTGCAAAAGATTTCAAAGTAAAAAAGATTTTATCAGAATTGAGATTGCTAGTCTCAACATTAGGGAGTCAATTACACTTGTTAGTTGTAACATACCAGTAAAATATCAACACATTCTAATTTGAAAGAAGAAATACGATAGTCAGTTAGCAAGAATTGTAATGTCAGTGGGTATAGTAGACAGGTTTTGAGGCATAAAGATTATTATTTTTAAAATATTAATTGCCTCCACTATATTTTTTGCATGGTTAAAGCAATATATCTTCAGGATATAGTAAAATCTTAAACTTATAAACAACTTCTTTATTTTGTTTCTGGTATAAACATAAACATAGAGTTTGTAGAGAAAAATTAGGGAGAGAAGAAGATTGTTTTCTAATAAATTTTTGTCAATTTATAAAGAAAATAACACTCTTTTAAACCAATATGTCTGTAAAGGTTAAAGACACACCTCTACCTTCAAATTAATTAAACAACTTCACAAGAGATGTCATGCATAATTAATTAACTCTGAAAATTAATTAATTAACTTAAATTAAAGTACCAAGTGCCATTATATATATACATATATCACTTTTAGTTTTCCCTCTAAATCTTCCTTTCAACATCCAAATCTATTGATTTAGTGTCCTTGCATTATAAATTACAACAAAACCTCTTATCTTTTTAATGTGAAATAAATTTCTCTTTGACTAGTAATATTCAAGCTATATTTTATAACAAGAATGTTAAGCAGTGACCCAAATTTCATAAACAACAAAACTTTACCAGATTGCACGATTGGTACCAAATAAAAAATAACAGAGTATGCATGATCAAGTCAGTTCTGGCTCATTCCTATGCAGGTGATATATAAATATAACAAGCTTGAGATAAGTGATACTGCCAAGGCAACCAAGTACCTCTTCCTGGTCCAAGAGCTCCCAGAGCTAAGCCTCCCTTCACATACGAACTATGCAGCACCTCCGAAACGAACCTACATCAAAAACCACATATAAGCAAGTCACAAAAATTTCAATTTTCAACTTATATCATCTTCACTTGACATCTTGAAAGTAGCACGAGTCAGGGATTATGATTGAAATGAATGCATTACATTGCGTTATCGTGTGTGCATTGCATGCATGTTAGAGTGTTCGTATGATTACCATGACCAGCGTGAATCCCGAGAGAGTGCAAAATATGAGAAGCATGAGATCCACAACACAAAGCAACCAAAGTCCAAGCAAAAAGCACACTATTCCTACTCTTAACGATCAACTCCTTCTTTTTAATCATATCTTCCCACATTTTTACGTTTTCTACTACTCCACTACCCGATACCCTCTTCTTCGCTTCAAATCCGCACTCTCTCAATCTCTTCGCCAAACTCTCTGCAACACTCCCCGACATTTATCCCTCCAACAACGCCTCCACTTTCAACTTCACCGCCCCTGTCTCGGTCAACACGTTGACCACGACGGATTCAACTCTCTCGTCTGCAGAGAGTACCGATTTGACGCGCGAAACACACGCGCCGCACATCATTCCGGTTATATCAAGGAGAATCGGCGAATTGTTTTTCTTGTTCGGAGCTTGAAACGCAGCGTTTTGAAGGTTAGTTTCGGTTTGGAGAGAGCTAGAGACGGTGAAGTTAGGGATCGCACGTGGCCGGAGAGCCACGCGGCCGTTTAGAGATGCCAGCACTGAAATCAACGTGGTCAAAACCGAAGCAGAGCTTCGGGTTCGGAGAGACGGCGAGAAGCAAATTGTTAACCATTTTGAGATATAAATTAAAGTTTTAGAGAGAGAAACTGTGGAGGAAACAACAGAGAGAGAGATAGCTTTGATGGTGGTTAACGGAGGTGGTCAAGAAGAGGAGACCGTCGAATAGGTGTGGGCGGATAGTGTCTTGGCACGTGCGATGATTGTTATCAATTTGGCCTTTAGCGCGAGCGCCAGGATTTTATAAAAAAAAAAATTCATCACTAGTTTTCACTTTTAATTAGATCGAAAGAGTGAAAAACTTTTTTCACCTAGCTAATATCTATCAATACCCGACCAATTCATTGTAAAAAAATATAATTTTATAAAAATTAATAAAATACTAAAAATAGAGGTAATTTTATTTTATCTCTCCTTATACAACATTATTCATTATAATATTTTTGTTTTAATTTTATTTTTTAATTTATTTTTTTAATTTTATTCTTCAATATTAAATTTATTAGATTTATTAAGGATTAAATTTCTTTTTTCTTCAATTTACTTTTTATAAGGTTATTTCAGTCTCGTAACCCGAACTGCAAGTTTGACAAGTTAACTCTGTTAACTCGAGTATTTTTTTTCATCCTAATTGACTTGTTTTTTTAATTTTATCCTTTAATATTTGGTAGATCAAAAATTAAATTTCATGATTTATTTCGGTTTTTTTTCTACTAGGTTATCCACGTCTTATATCTCAAGTCATGAATTTAGCAGGTTAACAAAAAGTTAAAAGAAAAAGGGATTATTTTTTCCTTTCCATTTTTTTTTCTTTCAATTTCAAATATATTTTTTAACGTTATGCTTATTAGGGATCGAGTTTTATAATTTTTTTTAATTTTTTTTCTTATAAGACTATTATAGTCTCGTGATTCAAACCATGAGTTTGAGAAGTTAACTCAGCAAACTCGAGTCGTTTATCCCTTTTCCTGGTTAACTTATATTTTTATTTTTTTATTCACGTAGGGTGTTCGGGTCAGCTTGCGTGTATCTTAACCAACCCTCACGGGCCCTGAAGTTAACGACCAGGTAAACCTCTAGTAGCTATTAATATTAACAATCTCAGGGCTTGAACTTAAGACTATAGGGGAAGTAAATCTCTTGATCTCAGGCTTTTACCATTAAGCCACCTACTAGATGATTAATTATTTTTAAAATTTCCCATGGTTAATTGTGAATTAGGCTTTGTGATCTATTTTAGTTTGTTTTTCATGAGATTATTCTAGTCTCATGACTCAGGTCACGGGTTTAACAGGTTAACTCGGACTGACTCAAGTTGTTTTTTAATTGGTTTTTGAATTTCAATTCTATCATTTAGCATTGGGTTTAACATGGATCAAGCTTCATAATTTTTTTCAATTTACTTTTTATATAGTTATCCCAATCTTATAGCTTGGATTGCAGGTTTGAAAAGTTAGTTCGAGTTTTTTTTCTTCTTCTTTTCTAATGGACTCTTTTCACCTAATCTCATCTTTCAAGCATTGAGTTTATTAAAAATTAAGTTTTTTTGATCTGTTTCAGCTGACTTTCTATGAAGTTATCCACATCTTATGACCTTGATCATAGGTTTAATGGGTTAACCCAGATTGACTCCTTGTTGTTGTTTTTTCATGATACGAATTGAGTTTTATAATTTATTTTAATTTTTTTTCTATTGGGTTTTTTTTTTATCTCATGACCTAAGTCGCGAGTTTAATACGTTAACTCAGGTTGATCTAGGTTATTGTTTCTAGGTCCTTTTTTAATTATATTTTTTCAATTTCATTCTTCAATATCGAGTTTATTAGAAATTGTGCTTCATAATTTATTTTGATTTATTTTAATTCAATATGTTTTCGTTTTAATATTTATAAAAAATCTCATATTAGATATTTATTTTGAGTGAAACAATGTTTTTATCAATTATCCAGCTTATTTTTGGACTTGCCAAGTCAACCGAGTCACATCAAGTTAATCCCTATATAATTTAAATTTTTTTCTACTAGAATAAACATTAGCGACAAATATTTTGTTTTTTTTGCATTAGAAAAATTAATCCAACCAGCAACGTGACGCAAACCAACTATCTAGTAATATCTAAGCTTAAAACATAAACTACATCTTAGTATATGAATCATAAAATCATAAATACAATCTAATCTTAAATTATAAAATGAAAAAGTATGTGTTATATTGAAAAACAAAATTATAAATTCATCATTTAAAAAAAAAAATAGGTATAAATGCTGGGTGGATGAACATCTTATAGATAAAAACTAAAAAAGGTTTACCTTCTCACAAAGTATTATTCACTGTAACAATGCTTTGTTTTTTATTTCTAGGTTTTTTTTTAATATTAGATTTATTGATGTTTAGGCTTTGTAATTGATTCAATTTATTTTCTATGAAGTTATCTTGATTTCATGATTCGAGTTATATATTTGATAAATTAACTCAGGTTGACTGAAATTAATTTAATATGTTATTGTCTCAATATTAAAAAAATATTATTTTAATTTTTTTACTTAAATTATATTTTTACTAGTATTTCAGGTTGTCTTTAAAATTCATCAAATTAATTGAGTCATATTAAGTCAACTCCAACATAATTTAAATATTTTTTCACTAAAAAAACATGTTAACAAAATATATAATATATATATATATATACTTGCATTAAAATAAAATTTGCCCGATGTTGCGGGCCAATAATCTATTCTACCTCTACATCTGGCTTTAATCTAATCAAATTCAAATTTTATCCATTATAATTTAACATGTTCAGAGAAAAAAAATTATGATACACAATAAATAATTAGTGATAGTTTATTAATTTTTTGATATAATATACATTAAATAAAAAATAAATATAAATGAAAAATAAAATTCATAACTCATTTTTAAAAATATATCATGTTAGTATTTCTTTTCATCTCAGTTTTTTTCTTTTTATTTAATGATTGTGTTTGAAATTTAGTAAAAATTATTTTTCAAAGTAATGTTTTTATAAAAATAAATTAAAATACTATATTTTTTAAAAATTTATTTTTTATATCAATATATTAAAATTAAAAAAACTATTTAAAAAAGAAACATGGTTGTGCGGAGAGTAGATGCCACTGGTAACTAGTATTTCGATGAAATATGTAAGAAAATAAGCAAGGGCATTAGCATGAGGAGATTGGAGTGGGAGCGAATGAAAGCTTACCACGTGGGAGATACAAATATCAGCATCGAATCTAGTCTGGTAAATAAACAAATCCTTGTACGTTATCCATCTGCTTCTCTATCTCTGAGCTCCTGTCCTCCTCTCCTCCCACCTTCTCTTTAACTAAATAAATAAAAATGGCTCCTTTGAACGAGAATTGTTTAGAGAAAACAAATTCAAAATGCCAAGCACCAATTTTTGCTCCAAACTCCATGGTGTTACTCTCTTCTTCAATCCTTCAAAACCCATTATTTCTCAGACCCCCAATCAAGCAAAATCCAAGTATTTTCATGGGCGAGCTTCACAATTCAATCACTTCAGCAGCTGACAAATGCTTGAGATTCCTCCATTCCTTTGCCTCTCGAAATCCTATTCTCAAAAACATTGTAACTGATTTTAACCAACATATGACCCGGGTTAGTATCTGTCTCTCAATGTAATATTATATTGCTGAAATAATTTGTTTTTACTGGAGTTGTTCTTTTTTTATTTTAGATTCAATGCAGGAGGGAGTACTGCAGGAGGAATATGAACAACTATCTGTCAAATCACAACTTTGCTGCTGTCTTACCTGGTGATTCAGTGGCAGGGCTAGTGGTGGCTAATGGAATCATTAATTTCTTGAATATATACAACACTTTGTTGGTTGTAAGGCTTGTTTTGACCTGGTTTCCTAACTCTCCTCCTGCTATCGTTAGCCCCCTAAGGTACATCCACCCCATCTATGTAAATTAACTTATTTTTTCTTAATTTTAGACCTGGTGCTTAGAATCCAATTGTTACAACATTCTTAGACTTGCCGAAATTACTTAATTTGAGTTTTGATATGGCTAGAAAATGTCAACTTTGGTGAAAATAGATCGCCTAGTCTAACCTAATATGTTTGATAATGAATCTGTTGCCATGCCAAAAATGGATCGATGTCATATCACTTTCGGCTTGGGCAACTTTTTGCTTCAGTGATGATGAAAAGCTTGATAATTGCTCGTTTATTTGCTTACTGGAATTTGTTGTGTTAGAATCTATATGCATGCATGTGATTCAGTCTTGATGTTTGAATGCAGCACTTTGTGTGACCCATACTTGAACATATTCCGGGGGATCATTCCACCACTAGGAGGGACACTGGATCTCTCTCCTATACTAGCGTTCTTGGTTCTAAATGCCTTTACTAGCACTGCCACTGCACTTCCTGCTGAACTGCCAGAAAATGGAGCTTCTCCAAGAAGTCGCTCATCCCCAACATTGTTCACTCATCTCACTACTGCACAGGAGAAATGGATGAGAAGGCTCCATGGAAACAAGTCAAAGAGCTCCCCTGGTCCCGATTAGGTCATTCCCTTGACAGTATATACGTTGTGTATTTTCATGAGTTCTGAATACTGGGTGGTGATCTTCCGGCCAGTGATTTGAATGTTCATCAACTGGCAGAAATATAGGATAATCTGTTTTTGTATCTTAATGTCAGTTATATAATCTTTTCGTCAGCATGGCAGTCTGATTATATACACAGTGGCAATTCCATTATGAAGTTAATTGAAATCTTTTATCCTGAAGCCAGAAGTTGCCCCATAACCATAAGCTTGCACATGACTCCTCCATGAAGCCATCTCACTTCTTCAGGCTCCAGCTGGACACATTTAAGGCCACACAGTTAATTTATGTTGTCAATGAAAACTGTGTCACTGGATGGCTAAGCACAACTAACACCACCAACGGTGTATTGATTAATCGACCACCCTTCTCACCTGGTGATTCTGTGTGGTTTGTCTCGTTCGATTTATTTTGTTATGATGAAAGATTTTGCAGTACAATCCAGAAATTTCTTGACATGCTGATAGCATATATATATATATATATATATATATATATATATATATATATATAAAAGCAGAAAAACCATAGGATGCTAAAAGCATCAGATTCCCACCAATTATGTAGGCAGAAAAAGAATCAAATTTAAATCGTGTCCATCTCTATTGGCTTGTTCACATCCATCCAGCCTAACTCCAAAGAATTTCATTAAGAAGCTGTCACCACTGTATTTCCTACAGAAGATTATCTTGTAACACCTGGAACTTCTGGAAGGATTCTCCGAAAACAACTTTGTTAAAAGAGGGTGCTATTTTCTCCTTTCCTGCTTTGGATAGGGACATTCCTTGAGAAAGGCAATGCGAACCAAATTTTACTTTAGCTGCAAATTTAAATAATATTCCATTTCCACGATCAAGATGCAGAGATCTAAAGTCTGAGTAATCTATGCTCTCTCTAAAGCATCTGTATGCTACGAGTAAACTATATTGTCAGATGATCTCAACCATCTGATATCATTTGATTGATCACTAACCGGCTGTCATGTATTATGGAAAAACAGAATCATGATTGAACATTTTTGGGGCATTAGATATGCATAAAAAATTGGTTTTGGACCAAACTTTACTCTAAATTATTCGACGGCATAATCAATGGGGCAATTTGGGGATACCTGTGCCGACTTTGCTAAGCTTCAGTGGACTAAACATAAAGGAAATTAGGGGGTAGTTTCTCCCCAATTCTGTTTCCTAAATGGAGCCAATAGCTGCATGCAGGACCAGCAGGGTTTCCTCTTGTGAGAAGCTTGTGGCCATAGGCTTGGGCCTTCTAGCTGTGGTTTCACCTCTGTTTATTGATCGGAGACCATTCAGTGAATCGGAACTTGATGAGGAATCCATCATACTTGCTTCTTGGGTACCTCTTCTGCTCTTGGTGCTGATCTTGGCCACTGCTTTATCGTTGTATCTAGACAGGAGCTTTACCAGGTTTGATCCTTATTGGATTCACAGAGTTGGTGGCTCTTCTGGTGGTATCATGGTAATACTTGTGATTCTTGCGTTGGTTTTGAAGTGTAAGGCGTCGGATATCATTGAAGAACTGGGAATATTCAATGAAACTGGAGCTTGAGCTGCTTCTGTGAAAATTTGACAACCCCTCTGATGTGCTTCGGCGAGAAAAGTCAGCTTCTCAGTTTATTCAGAGAAAACTTTCACTATTTCCTTCCATAAATTACAGGAGGCAGTTCCTGTGAGTTGTTGTCATTTCTTTTCAAAGAGCTAGCTACTTTAACTAGAATTGCATTGTGGGGTCTTAATTTCTACATTTGGAGAAAAGAATAATAATTTTGTTGATTTTTTTAGAATATATGTTTCTAGCAAGTAGCTTCTTTGTACCTACATGCCTCTTGCCAAAATCCAATTCCTAGCATAAGGCATAGCCTAATTGATGATACCAACTCTTCTCTAGAGGAAAAGGCTAGTTTGAGACTGGAAAGTAGACTAATTTGCTTCTGAATACAACTTATTTTGAGATTACAGAAAAAATAACGCTGTTGAACAAGTTATGTGGCTTGAAGATGCACAAGTAATACTCTTGCTGGCTGCAATTAATTAGATGCATAGACTCGACCATACTTGATAACATTGGTGATTGGTCACCTTTTTTTCAAGACCTAGGCTTTTCTAGGAGAGCAGTTAGTTCTAAGCATACCATTTGAACATTACATGCAAAGCTTAATGACAGCAGACCTATAATTACAAAGTTACATATTTTGTCCAGTAGTGATCAGGATTCACGATCTGTAATAACGCTGCAGCGTTAACAGACTGAAATGATTTGCTACGAAAAAAGTTTGCTGTCATCACATTACCCGAAGCAAAGAAAATAGTGCACTAATAAAGATCTTAATTTTACTCATTCAAGCAGTATATTCTTCTTTTTAATCATATTATATCAACTATTCAATTTTCCTTCTGTCTATACAATTTTCTGAGGCATCATGCCATCTTGCATCAGTACCAACAAATAAAACGACATAAATAAGGGGAAGCCCAAGTGAGGTCCGGTGTTAAATACACTCGGGGAATTTTTTTGTTGACAATCAAGGTGTGATAAATGCTTTGGTTTTCAGTGTTCCATGGGCCAAGAAAAAGCTGGTTACTGAAGAAGAAACAGGGTGGTTTTTGATGTACAGCAGGGATGCAAGTAGAAAAGTCAAGCATCCAGGTGGTATATAATATGTAGTTGATCAGCAAAAGCTTGTCAGTGGAGAATATCGCAAAGGATTTTCTTGAGGTTCAAGCGCATCAAGATGCTCCAGCACTGGTCCAGTTTTACATCCAATGATTCGCACCATGGGGTTTGAGTGGCCATTTAGAAATGCTTCTGTAATCTGCACAGGATGCAACAAAACATCACTTACTGTACTACCATGCATTCTAATTTGTATTGCTAACGTGCTTCAGCACCAGCTGAGATGTAAAAGAAAAGGATCCAAATTTCAAAAGCTGGAAATGATGTTATGCAAGAGCTTATTATGCTCAGAGGAAATACCATGTGCCTGAAATGATGAAAAAAACAGCAATTCAAGTCTGATTCTCAATGTAACCAAGAAACACAGATCATAAAGTATGCCTCAGATACTAAACAGCGCCAATCAATAATTTGTATTGCACTTGGGCATCTTTGAATTACAATCCAGTCCCATAGCCTACCCCTTGAGTCCACAACCCTAGCATCATTCCCATCATGTATTTTGCGATTGGTTAATTTTATTGTCTGTAGAATCTGTACTAGTCAAGCAGAGGCTGGCCACATGGATGGCTAACTAAATGTACAAGAAATGCCATGATAAAAATGCTTTTCTAAATATTCATAATGTTTATCCAGATAAATAACATGTCAAACTGGAGAGCATGGAAAGCACAATTTGTGGCAAGCATCAGCACATAATGGGTCGGACATTAGAAAAACCAAAATTGTTTCAGATCACTGCCAAATTGTCCTTCAATCACATACTTTGACAGAACAATAAATTCACACAAATTCTCCCTCTCCCTCTACCTCTCTCTCTCTTACACATAGAAGAACACACGACCACATGCATGCACACATGAAAAAGTGTGTGCTGCACACCCTTCATATTTACAGAGATTGCAAATGAATATATAAAGAAGAGATTGGGTGCATAACTTCCCAAAACCAGCAAGTTGCAGTAACATCCACGCACAGGTGAAATAAAAGGCTTAAAATGAAACTGGGTTGGTAGTGGGTATACATACCTGCGTGCATCCAAATAACTTGAGCAGCTTCAGTGATAAGCAGCTATCAACAATCATTCCTAGTGCCTCATCTGTTAATCTGCGGCACCATGATAAGTCCAAACTCACCAAATTTCTTGAACATTTGGCAATTGATAAGGCAGTGTTGTGAGCAACCTGTTACAAATTATTCAGATGTAAAGTTGAAGATAGGTCAGGCTCCTCTTTTTGGATTCAAAATTATATGAATCGAAATCCTGATCTGAAGATTCTTGATGCTACATAAATGCTTTTAATTAAGCTCCTACACAGAAGTAAGTTAACTAAAAAGGAATTCTAATTTTTGTAGGAAGTTTTTCTACCTTGAAGTTGGAAGTTCTCTCATCTTTTTCCCCTACTGGGATTTGGATTTTCCTAACCATATCAGGATTTTCAGGCCTATAAACAGGCCCTGTTATAAGAACAAAAAACGGAATTTAGTAAAAAAAATTCTTTTCAAGCTTGCAACTTTTCTGTGGGAGATATTCGATTAAAGAATCTGTTCTAGGTTCATAGTTTTAGAATGCCCTGGTGCGACTCTTAATTGTAAATCTTGAAATTCATCAAATCAGCCCATAAGAACCATCAGCATGCCTTGCTCACAGACCCTGTACAGCTTATTTTCAACCAAAAACAGCCCCCTTTTGACACAAACTAAACTTCATTTAAAAACCTAATTTCTCTTAATGCAAATCTGTAAGAATTTCAAGCATTAACTGTCTTATACTGGTTGCAGAATAATCCTAAATTTCTAATGACTGTCCTAAATCAATAATAGCAGAAGTTAATCCCCCAAGAAATATAGATTACATAAGAAAAGCTTTTCTGGATCCAACTCTTAGCTCAATGCGCTCAATGCCATTCATTGGTGCTTACTTTGCACTCATATAACAAATATAAGGATAAGTCAAACCCCCCATAACTATTGGTCAAAGTAGAATTATCTCTAAACAAATCATTCAGAGCTCAAAGTCCTTGAACAAGATTAAAGACCTAAATAGTTCCTTCTGTTAGTTAAACTTAGGTTTTCATTGAATTATTGTTAACTCAAGCATGTTAGATGTACAAGATATTGTATTTCAGTCTCTAAATTGGATCAAATCTGAAAAAGAGAAGGAAAATAAATGAAAAAAAGTGGATTTTTTTTCCCTTTTTTCAATTTCCCTTTTCTTTATTTTTTCCATTATTTCTAATTTGATCTAATTTTAAAAATCGAGGTATAAGAACCACGTGCATCTTACATGCTTGAGTTAACAATAATGGATGAAAATCTAGATTTAACTAACATAAGGATCTAATTAGCCCTTCAATTTTGTTCAGGGACTTTGAGTGCCTAATAATCCTACTTTGATCAATAGTTCCAGAGGGCACCTTTTATCCCAAATGTAATAGCAAGCGTGAGAAAACATCTTCAACATTATGAAGCTTAAACCATTAGGTTGAGCTTGCAAGTACAGTCAAAATCAAAAGACAGAATGAAAACATAGTGAAAAACTAGAAAGCAACACAAAGTATGAATTAATCATGAGATACCATTGCAAGACAACTTATCCATGCTTCTGGGAGAAAAGACAAATTACAAATGCCACATGAGAAATCTGGTAAGGCATAATGATGTCTCACCCTATGGATATTGTTAACTGAAAGCGCATCCAGAGACTGTCCAGAGACTTCCAAGAAGGCAGCAATAGCTTCATCACTGTCATGTGTAGAACTTCCTACTGTTAGATTACATAAACTTACAAACATATCTCTTAAGCACAACTGGCAAAGCAAACTACAAAATCACTATGAAATGAAGTCACAGAGAAAATTTTCCTTTTAATTTTCAGTTTTCTACAATAGACCTTCAATTAGCATTAGTTCATATTGATTCCATTCAACAGTATTAGCTCATATCTGAAAACTTTGGATTTGTCCTACAGTGTTTTCATGTTACCATGTATCCTACAGAATTGAATGCATACGCAAACAAACATAGACTCCCCTGTTTGTTTGTTATATGGACCTAACTCAGTTTCCCCCTCATAGGCAACTGTGCTGAAACTTAGGTCCTCAAATGGCTAAATCCAAGGTTACAAAATTAACATGAGATATAAACTATGTGATAGGTATTTCTGAACTAAGCAAAACAATTACTGATTGTGACATCCTATAAATCTCATGTCATTTGTCATTATGATGAAAACAAGTATGATCCCCAACTAGTTTGGGACTGAGGCTTAGTTGTTGTATGAAAGCAAATAATGATAAATTGATTATTAAAAAACTATGTTGCTTAAACCTCAAAATATTAGAACTAGCATTAGTTAAAAAAACTACCAATATTAACTATGCAAGTGAGGCACAAAATCATACTCAATTAACAAACATGCAAATGAAATTGGGAACTGATGCAGGATTGCAGATGCAAAACCTGAAATCATTTCGGCAAAGTTTGAGTCTCCTAATTGATTGGCAACCATTGGCTAGGTGTTTTAATGCAGAGTCTGTCAAGTTATGCAAGTAAGAAAGATCCAGAGCACATAAGTTGGGACAATTTTTGCCTATAATTCGAAGTGATATATCAGTCAGTTGCCTGCATCCAGTCAAAAGCACACTTGTCAATAAAAATATTACAGAAGCTGGTTAGGAAGCTCCTATCTATCTGTGAAAGTAAGATACAGTCAAAAGTAAGGGAGGCGTACACGCAATTAGCGAAACCAAGCTCTTTCATGTTTATGCCACATGCTTTGACCAGTCCAATGACAAAATTGTCACAAACAGTCTCGATGCCTGCTACTGACAAAACTTCTAGGCACTTGAGTTTCTTCAGTGCAGGTAAAATAATTGCCGCATCTATATTCTGACAATCATCTATATACAGCTCCCTCAAAGTAGATTCAAAACAGCTAACGAAATCACTGATGCCTTGAGATGTGAGAAGGGAGCACTGGCTCAGATTTATAGACTGTAATGCAGGTGCAGACACAGCCAACTGAGTTAGTCCAATATCTGACAAACGATGGGCACCCTTCAAAGATATGGTAGCTAAGGAGGGAAGTCTATGTGATGACCTGGCTAAGGTGCCATGTAATATATAATCAGGCATGCATCGTCCACAAAGGTCAAGTTGTAGCACCTGCCACCAGATTTCAAGCAATATAACAATTAATAGTTGATGTTTAATAAATGGCAGACTCAATCAAATATTATGATACTTTACAAGAAATGTAGTTTCAAATGGTTATCATGAATAGAAGTAAGCACACACAATTCATATAAACCTCCTGCAAGACAGTAAAGTTTATAGTAAAACTCCTTGTGGTAATTAATATGTGAAAACAAAAATCTCAAATAAGAATGTTATGAAGATACCTACAACCAGTCTTCCAATAAGGATGAGGTGATTCTACAATACCATACATGCATAAAAGAAATTGAACCTGTAAAGTTACTCACAGTCAAGTCCTTGGTGTCACAAACACTAAATATTTTGGAAAACTCCTCTTCTGTCAACCGCGAAATATTCCTCAGACGAATTTCAGTTGGAGATCCCCTTGCAAGAAGTTCAACAAAGTGAGCATCCACTACTCCGCAATCACTAACCAACTGACTAAGTCTATGCCGTAATTTATCTGGAACATGTTCAAGTGACACAATAGCATCAGCGTTTTTTGCAAGAGCATTCAAACTGAGGTCCAGAAGTGTAGGAACATCGCGTTTCAGAGCATCGCAATCTTTAGCTTTTGCAGGAACCCATTTGAAGAGCGACTCAGAGAAACCAGTTAATGACCCTTTTCGAACAGTTTGCCGCATTTTGATTGCTTCCAGTGCCAATGAAAATGGACTTTGAGAATCATCCAAGTCCGGTTCCATTTCCAAATCAACTTCTCTCAATTTAACTTTCTTTTCTTTATGCTGCTTCATCTGCTCTTGGGGACCTAAATGTGCAAATCGTGGCGCAACATTCCTAGCGATTTCACGCTGCATCAACTTCTGTTCCTTTCTTCTTGATTGTCTCTTCCTTACACTTGACAGAGCTATCTCCTTTCTTTGTTCAAAAACGTTGTCCTTTCTTGGAACATCATAATTCTCCACCTGGGTATTTTTCTCTACACTGTCAGGAAAGAAATTGTGCATAACAGGTCCTGAACTCAATAACCCTGCTTCAAATGGCCATGTATCCATTTTCCCTTCAACTGGGTCTTTCTCAAATCTCCGCAAATCAAGATTAAGATCAAAATCAAGATTCACTTGACTACCACCACAGTCAACTTTAGCCTTCCCCTTCTCTTCAATTGTGTACCTCAATCTCTTACTACTAGTAAAATCATCCGTTTCAACAACGGATTCTCTTTCCCTTATCCTAAAATCGCTATCTCTACCAAAATCATGACCCAGTTGGTCATTTTCAGCTTCTTTCTCTTCCCCTAAAAAATCTTGAAACCCTAAACCAGTTGAAAACTCCTCCTGTATAGATAAATTTAAATCAAGACCCCATTTTTCCTTTTCTTTTTTTTCCCCTGAACCCATCTTTGAAGATGGTTTCACTTCTTTTTCTCTATAATAATAAATAAGCTAAAATTTGAGTTGAGACTCCATAGGTTTCACGACAAAAGAGGGTTTCTTTTATCTTTGAGAAACCCTCGTTTTGGTCACCAAACACTATTGAAAGAAACCCACCAAGAATCTAACTAGCTTTTTCCAAAATAAAAAGGTCTTACCTTTTTGAAGCCGCAACCCTTTTCTTCCCTTTCATTTCTCGGCTACTTCCTTGCCTTGTTGCCTTGTATAGTTCCCGCTTAAAGGTAACCAAAATTTCTTTGGTCCTTGTGCAATGCCACGTGTTTAAATAATTTTCCAACTATGCTCGGTTTTTTTTTCTTTCCAAACTTAACAGTAAAAACTGGTATACAAAATTTTAAATGCGTTCTAAGAAAAGCCAAAAAAAAAAACAATCTTAATATAGAAAATATGGGATTTTTCTTCTTCTGGGATTTCATGCAATTTCACTCCTAAAACCATAGTTACAATCTAGTTTTTATATTAAAAAAAATAAAACGATAATATTTTGATAAAAAATCAATAATTTAAAGGTTAAATTTTTACCTTTTACTCTGTATTAGCCATCAAGCTTTATCATTTCTTTTATTTTTTTTAACTCTAGATTTAAATTAATTGAATCCCAAATCAACCCAGCCGGCTGATCTAAGTTTTATAACCAGCCTAAAACACATTATTTTAATTCGGTTCGATAAGTTAGGTATATCATTCATTTCGCGTTGAAACTTGAGATTACATAAAAAAATATTAAAAAAAATCCGTGACATAGACCGAAGAGTTGGCAGAGTTTGAGCTACGTGCCTGCTCATGTACAACGTAGTTTTCAACCAATTTCTTAGAACCAAGAGAAGTTGTTATAAAAATAAAAATGAGCTAATTGATCGTATATTTTTATATATTCGGCATATTCTCTTATACACCTTTCTATATTTATATTTTCTATTATATTCTCTTGATTTTCTTATATACTTTTTGAGTAAAAAAATGCCTAGTGCCGCCGCCTTATAGGAAATATTATCTCTCAAACCTAAAAAAATAAAATTAACAAATATTTGAAAATGTAAAAACATAGCAAGCCTAGCAAATAATAAGACTAACTTGAAGAATTAAATATATATATATTTATAAAGCTTCCCAAATAGAAATATGTATATGAAGAAATAAGATTAGCAGGCAGACGGTTTTTTATTTTTCATTGATTTCCAAAACAATTTTATGTTTTATGAGTTATTTCAATTTTTCAAGGTATTCCAAGTTCTTACATTTCTAATTTATTAATTTTTTTAATATTTTCTATATTCTGGATTTTTCAATTCTTGTCGGGTTTTAATTTTTTAATTTTTTTAAAAAATAAATGATGTCTTTTGTTGATCTAATGATGTCTTTTTTTTAAATGAAAAAAAATATATATGTATATAAGAGAAATTTTGAATTTTCAAATAATCATGAGAGTGAAAAAAATTTAAAATGGTACACGTAAGAGTGTTCCAAATATAATATATAAGGATAGATGGATTCATCATGAAAATAATAGAATCATAATGGAAAGTTAATTAAAAAAAAAAAACTAAAGGTGAAGGTAAAATTATGCAGCTCAATACTTACATTTTTTTTTATTATTATTAACTTAGATGTTCGGGCTACCTTGCATGCATCTCGATTAATCTCATGGGTCCTGAAACTAATGACCATATAAGTTTTTAATAACCCTGAGGATTGTAATGCTCGAACTGATAATTTTTAAAAAGCAAACCTAGAACTTGACCAATTAAACTACATCCTACAAGGTTTCAATGCTTACATTATTATTCATTAGAATTAGAATATTGATTGGACATTATTGCTCCAGTACAGAAAAAAAAAACCTTTCAACTAGTTATTAAGGATTTTATCATAGTATAATTGTTTTTTTTATAAATTGTATAGGGTTATATTAGTCATTTTATTTTTTTACATAGTGAAATTAAAAATTTAATCCTATAATAATAAAAAATATAATACATGTTATTTAAGATCTTTTCAATTTTTTTCTAGAGTCTAAATCAATTTAACTTTTTAACCCGTTTTTTGTCATTTTATATTTGTTTTATCGTAGATTTACATGTTTTTTTTATAGTTGACATATATTAAATTATTTTTAAAAAATAATGTGGCACACATTAAAGTGTGAACGACTTCTGTGTCGTTCGGTAACCATACATCGCCTTCCTGTGTGGCATTTGAAAAGTCCCAGCGCTTCCGACCCAATGAGACAATACGTGTTAGAATATTTTACGGTGGTTTGGTGTTAGTGACCATCCCCCCCCTTCTCTCTTTCTCTCTCTACTTAGATTTTCATGCTAACCCTTTAAAAATTCAAGAACAAACCTTTAATTTGTTGATTCTTCGTATTTAGTCACTTTTTTAAATTATGATTTCTTTTACCTTGAATAGTTTATAAAACTGCTATTCATTTTTAGTTTCATCTTTTTTAAAATTTATCATCATTCAAATTTCATCCCCGATTTTTTTTTTTAAATTGATTTTGTTTTACAATTTCACCCTTATTTGGATTTTTTTCCCTATATATCTTAATATTTACTCTTTTAATTCTTTTTTTTTTTGCCTTGACAAGCTTTAAATTGATATTTTAAAAATGCTTCATAATAAACTTTTTTATCGGACCCAAATCTAGAGTTTCACGGGTTATGAGTTTTTAAAATTTGATTAAGTTTTGGTTGTTTGCTCGAGTTTGCTTGTTTTTTTTCCTTTTTCCAGGCTATTTTTTTTTATCTTTTAGTATTTATTTAATTAAATATTGAGTTTTTTTTTTAGCTTGCTTTCCATATAATTTTTTTGTTAATCTTGAAAATAACTTGGTTATCTCAGTCTTTTTGTTAGGTTTTTTTTCTATCTAATTATTTAAATTTATATTTTTACCCTACACCTTCCTTTAATATTTGAGATGATTTTTCTAAACAATTTACAAGGTTATAATCCTTTTTTTCTATTTCATTCCTCTTTATTTTATTTTATTTTTTAAATTTATTTTTTATTTTTTTAATTGCTTTTTTTTTATCTGAGGTTCATTTTTTAATTTGTTTTTACTTATTTGTTTTCTCTAGGATTTTCCACTGGTTTTAAAAATAACTTGGGTTTTCTTGTGCTTTTTTAATTGTTTCTCTTTATTGTGTTTATTTTAATTAATTAATATTAAATTGGTTAGGAATTGAGCTTCTTGATTTAGCTCAGATCTATGATTTAATAGGACGTGAGTTTGAAACATTCACCTTAAGTTTAGAAGATTAGTCCGAGGTTTTTTTTTTTTTTTTTTCCTTTTAAAAAGTTTATGTTTTTTTTTTAATTTTATCATTTGACATTTATATCATTGGTGATTATGTTTTTTTTTCCTTTGCTTTCTATATGATTTTTTTTAGCTATGCATTTTTTGTCGTTTTCTTTTTTTTTGTCCATGTATCAACCTTTTTTTCCTGTCGTGTCTACGCCTCATGTCACATTTAAAAAAAGAAATAAATAAAAACATGCTTGTATTATAAAATTATATATATATATATATATATTTTTAATTTCATTCCTTTTTATTCTTTATATCTTTCAAATTTGATCTCTATTTTTTTTATCGATATTTGTTTTGTTTAAGTTAAATTTGATCTTTGTTTTTTTTATTGTTATTTTTATGCTTTTACAAGTTTTGAAAATTGATATTTTTTTCACGACTTCATCCTTTAAAATTAAATTAATTAAAAATTAAGTTTTTTAATTTAACTCAGGTCCAAGATTTTATAAGTTGCGAGTTTTAGAAATTCAACCAAGTATGAGAAGTTTGCTTTGTTTCTTTAATGATGTTTTTTTTTTTTTTTTAGAGTTTTTCCTTGTTATTTTTTTATTCATGACTTATATAGTGTTAGTCTCATATTGACGACTAGAGTCAACAATTTCAAAAATTAACACGACTTGATTTAATTTTTTTTTGAAGTTATTTATTTTAACTTTATTATTAAACATTTAAACTTGTTACCTAGTTTAAAATTATATAAAGAAGAAAAAAACCACTTGTGTCACCATTACCTTAACTCTAATTATTGCAAGAAACAAAACAAAGTGCAATTATTATAGTATTTTGTCACAATCTTTTGAGAGTTGGATTTGCCAGGTTTTAATTCTAAAACAGACACGGATTGGTTTTTGACAACAACATGTATTTTGACAGATATTTATTATCCAAACACCATGAGACATGCATCTCACAAGTGGAGGGTTTGCAGCTGACTACTGAAACAACTGTAATGCAATTCAGACAACTTTGACCAACAACCGTCCCTTCAGAAATAAAATGACATTATCATAACAACCCTAAGAAGAAGAAAAGAATTTCATAACTAGCTCTCGCAAACAATACACATGTTGTGAACGTAGGGACCGCACGAGCAAGCCGCTGGAGGACTCTTATGCTCTCTACACAATCATTTCAAAGTTCCAATCTTTCCTGCAGAATAATTTCCATTAAGAGATGCAGTTCAAGTGGTGGAGTAGCATTTTGGCCTCTATGAGGTCGAAGGGTTCAGATTGCCATCCCCAGGCTATATATGCCTCCCTATTAACCAAAAGAAAAAAGAAAAACTCCTCAAGAGAGAAAATAAATAGATGTCCCTCTACTATAGTAATACAGAATTTTAAGAAATGGAGACATAATTGAAGAGAATGAATGCATATCATTGCACTCGACATAATATGAATCAATAAACAGAAAATGAATTAGAGTACAGAAATTGCATAGGCCACGCATACCAACCAATACAATGGAGCAAAAGATGGCCCAAAATCAGGTGAAAATATAGCTTAAACTCTGAGAAGACATGATATAGCATCTATAAACCAAAGACATATGCAGCTGCAATGAAAACCGTGGCGATGTAGGACCACAGAGTGATCGACCGAGGCCAATCATTAGCACTGCTGCACACATCATTGGCACCACTAAAGCAACCAGGCTTTGTTATCTTAGCTTCGCCTAGCTCCAAAGTAAAGCTACTATTGCGCTTACCATTACTGAACAACACACACCAAAAATAGGGAGCTCCACCATCAGTGCCAGTAACGGCAGCCCCTACTTCTGTGTGATTTTTATTGTGGAGTATTTCTAAGCTCTTGCTATCCTTCATTAGAATTTCTGAGAATGCTTTAGAAGGCTCAACATATTTGGACTGGCAGGCAACTAAACGACCAGTGATCTGGCTGAGAGTTGAGGCTGTGACGCCACAATTGGGGGCAAACGTATCAGCGAATTGAGAATCAGAAGGCTTCTTGGCATCATCTCCTCCTACAACACTGCAATCCCCTTGGTATGCTTTTATGTACTGCAAAGCAATGCAGCCTAGTGTGTTTGGTATTGCGGTAGATTTTGTGGTTGTGGTTTGAAAAAAGTTGTTATATAAAAAGTACTTTTAGTTGAGGTTGGTTTGAAAAAATAGGTGTTTGGTTAAAACTGTGGTTGAAATTGAGGTTGAAGAAAAAGTAGTTTAATGTGTTTGGTTAAAAAAATGCTTTTCAAATTGAGGTTATAAAATAATTAAATATATATATATATATTAATACTAATGATTTTTAATTTAAATATTGTAAATTTAATTACTGTTATTACATCATAAAATAAATAATATTGATATCAAAATTTTTTTATTATTCCATTAAACTATGTGCAATGTCATCACATACGAAATATATCTAATAAAGACTATATTTTTCATGGTTTCTTAAGCGCGCAACAACAAAAACTGAATCTTTTGTTACGTCATCAAGAGATCTCCTTTTAATTTTTTGAATAGAACACAATTAAAATAAAAATAAAAACTGAAGTTTTTTTTACTGGGCCGGACCCGGCAATAACATAATTGGAATTGCGATCAAATTTCACAAATGCTACGTCATTATGCGATATCCTTCTAATTTATGTAGTGTTATTAAATGATATTAAGTACTAGTTTTTCGAGTAAAACATAATTTTTTTAAAAAAAATCAACAATTTACCTTAAACTAATTTTTTTAAAAAATATATGTATATTTTTCACGTGAACAATACAAGTGCAATTAATTAACTGTACTAGTTTTTAAAAAAAAAAAGAAAAAAAAAAAGCTAACTGTTCACGTTAACAGGCGAGTGAATTAAAATTCGCACACACTGTTCATTTAGTGAACAGTACGTGGTGAATGAATTCTCCACTGTTCATATAAACAGTGGATGAACTCTCCACTGTGCACTTAAGTGAACAGTGGAGAGTGAATTAATTTCACTCTCCACTGTTCACTTAAGTGCACAGTGGAGAGTTCATTCTCCACATGAGAAGACGCAGGTAGGATCGCAGGAGAAGAACGCAGGAGAAGCAGATAAAATCTACTTCTCATGAGCTGAGGTTCGACCTCAGTTATTAGGTGGGACCCATGTAAAAAAATGAAAAGTTTGGATTAACCAAACACTTTAATTCAGCTTTTGTTTTCAACCGCAGCGCCAAACGGCCACTAGGCCTGGGTTGTCATAGAGGGTTGATTCCTTTTGCGCAGTTCTATTATCATTAAGTGCAGCAACAAGTTGATCTGCAGGGTTATCAGTTACTCTCGCTACATCTGTTACAAGTGAGTAAAAGAAAATTTTATGAGACCCCAGGTATTAAATAAATAAAGTAAATGATGTGTCAAGCAAGGACTTGATTCTCATAATAACTATTCCCCATACATACTACCAGATAAAGTGCTTTAGATTCTTACGTTAACACAAGTAAATAGTCTGATTAAAAAATAAATTTTAACATCTTGCATTGTGGATGTTTAACAGATTTATCTGGTTGTGGTTTTAGTGTATGCACGTGTGTAACAGTTCCCATGGTAAAATAAATGTCCCAATAGCCTGCAAAAGAAGCTAAACGTAAGGACATCATAATTTCCCAAGAGTCTGTTTCAAGCCAGCTTTGTTTAGCAAGCTTGTTCCATACAATTCCTAAGATGGACACGAGTATCACTTCAGTTCAGCAATGGCATCAACTTGGATATTAGTTCATCTAGAATGTCATTCTCCTATTTCTTTCTTTCCACATGCCAAACACGGATCTGGGGACATAATTCTTGAAAACATGGACCCATGACAAATTCCCAAATAAAAGACAAAAACTAAAAAACAGCATATCATCCTCTTGTTTAAGGCTAGCAAAGATGTATTGAGCACAATAAAGCTCTAATTAGAAGGGGACAAACTGCCAAAGTCTTTTAAGAAGCCATATACAAGCTGAACGCAAGATTTACCGAGGAAAAATCAGTGCTTTCCTAATTGTTCAATTCCTCTGCCTTGCTCCGGGCAACCGTGATAACTCTGGTGGAAAAAGATTTCTTTTTGGAAGGTTCCAGATCAGTGAAAAGTACCACTGGTTTATCTCACAATGTGGGTTTTAAGCATTTCAAACGGGGAGGGAAGGAGCTATATAGTTGCACATGAATCATATTTCTAAGAAAGAAAAGAATTCTGTACATCTCCTATATTGAGACCCATCGTAGTCTTAGTTCTACTTTCTTTCCCACATTTCTCTTTCCTTCTTCTAACAAATCTCACTCATCGAAAACTCATTAGCTATCAGGAAGACCAAGAAGTCTCCCACAGTCAAGAATACAAGTTTAGATATTGTCTTCACTAACCAAACTTCGAATTTTCATAGATCTTCAACAACTAATCCTTGGAAACAACAACCTCTCTTATTTGCCACACGTGTTTATCATTTGGTTGCAAAAATTGGAATTTTCTTTCAACTATCACTAAGGTTGACTTTTGTGGACCAGGAACTAAAGAACCCAAGATTCAAAAACTAAAGTTGCCTCCTTTCCTCCAATCTCTTAGCAAACAAAAAACAATATAAGCTCCAGCAGAGCAGACATGGGTCTAAACTATAAACTAAAAAAAGCAGAGATCTATGATCGTACTGCAACAATAATACCACAACCAGCACCCAGTTTGAACAAAGCAATCTCAAATCTAAAAAAGCAATATTCAATGAAACTCATGACAAAACTACGAAACGGGTGAATGAAACCCCATGAAAACAAGTATACACATTTTGGAAATAACCCATAAAAATGAAAATGCCCACATAAACAAACAATGGGAAAGCAGATCAAGCACTAAATGCAAGTTATAATTTCAAATCTAGTAACATGTCAAGTACATTTATCATACACTATAACAACTACACCTACTACATTTAGAAACAAAAAGAAATAGGGAGGCTTTTACTTACAGTGAATATGAGCAGAAGCAGAGAAGAACAGAAGAGAAAATAGTAGAAGAAAAAAGGTAGCCATTGTGGTTGGTTGCAGCTGTTGTGTAGTAGAGACCAGAGAGAAAGGAAGAGACTTTTAAAGAGAGAGGGAGGAGCGGATGGGATGAGTCAGTGATGCGTCTACCTCTCGCTTGGGTTACTTAGCAACTTATATGGCTTTCTTTTTGGTGCTGACATGTCACCAACTTGTTTTTTATTTGGGTCTAATGTCTAAAAACTGGCCGCATTCAATCTTACCTTCATCACAATAGTACCCTGATTTTCAATGCTGATAATTTTTTTACAGGAAATTAGATGATAATGATTTGAGTAATGAGGATAATTGGATAAATTTTTAATATTTATACATTTAATTGATCGAATAAAAGAGTTTTTTTTATGAATTAATGAAAATATAAAGTGCAAGTAATGGATTTAAACTTCTTTTTTTTGTTATTCTTTTTAATGCTATGTACTTTGAAGAGTCACCTATTATTATTATTATATTATAATAGAAAATTCTAAAGATTGTGGAGCAGAGAAATCTGTGTTGTTTTCATATACATTTTTTTCCCTACTTTATTCATCAAACTTTTATTTTTGATGATTTGACCCTAAATTAAATATCAATTGCATGTGATTTCTTAGACAAAGACAACATTGAAAGCAAAAGGACCGGAAAAAAAAAACACTCAAAATAGGTAATGTATACAGAATTTGCATAAAAATACACTTTGGTCCTTCATTTTTATAAATAATATAATTTAGGTCTCTTTGGATGTCTAAGATTTAGTTTTGGTTTGAAACGTTATTTTCTTTATATTTTAGTCTTTTGTTAAATAAAGAAGAGAGAAGGACTCGTCGGATTTCAACATTAGAAAAAGAAAATCATCATTGACAATGATTCCAATCATCAAAATTATTGATATTGGTACCAACAGATTCCATTCAATGAGGGATTCCACTTAGATGTTTTTAAACTTTAAAATTGCCTAAAAAACTAGATCTAAGCTCGGGAAAGTTTTTGGTTTTTTGTTGATTTCGGGTTTTTGTGCATTTTTTTATGGCCATTTATGAGTTTATCAAGGTATTTAAGGTCCTTTTCTAGGTGTTTCAGGTAAAAAATAAGTTGAAAAATAGATTTCTAAGCTAGAAAACCAAAAGCCTTGAGTTTCTAGGCACCGCAATGGCTGGAATTTGGGAATTCCAGACGATGCGTTGTTTGTTTTATTTATTTTTCAAAAACTTTTGAGGCAAACGACCCATCAATTTTAAAACAAATGAAGGCTCGCGTACGTGGGAATGCTCTTGCTGGCCCGCACGTTGACCCTTTTGTAATAGGTCAAGCCATAGTTTTGAAACTCGGTCCTGCCCGACAGGTCGACTCAGGACACGGCCGACCCGAGGATGGAACCGGGCCGGGTTGAAGAAAAAATGAAGGAAGAAAAAACCCGGTGTGACCCGGCTGCAAACCTATTGACTTTTTTTTTTGTTACTAAAAAATAATGGAACTCGGGCCTTGGATTGGGCCGGGTCTTAAAACCGTGGGTCAAGCGTTTGGCTTGGCTTACCAGGCTGAGTAGTGCCTAGCATCTTTCTTTCTTTCTTTCTTTCTTTTGCTTTAAATTAATACTCATTATATGTATTTGTTTTAATAATTTTTTTATTTATATTTCAATTAATATCTCATTTCCGTTATTATTTTGGCTTATTTAGCCTTTTAAATAGCAATTAATTTTTTATGTATTTAATCTTGAAGAGGTTATTATCACTTCTTTATATTTTTTTTTCTTACATTTTATATAGATTAACTTTATTTTTAAAAATAAAATATTTATTTTTGATATTTCTAATACATGTAGCCTTGCATGATATTTGTTTTTAACTTTTATTTTATTCAATTAATTATATGCGTGTCTTGGTTTCTATTATCATTTAATTTAATAAAAAAACTTATTTTAATAAAAAAAAATCATTAAACACGACTGGATAAGTATCTTATGCTGTGAGATTAAATATTTTAATCTATAAGCGTCTCTTAATTTTTTTCAATTTTGTTTTTTTGTTATCATCAGTGACTTTTATTTATTTATTTACACAAATACTTATATATTTATTTAATTAGATATGTGCATGGACCTTTTGATTTATATTTAGAATTTTCCTTGTGTGAAAAAAATCGTCAAAAAAGTCTTCATGCTCAATTTTTTATTAGTAAAGAAAATACTTGACTTGCAGTAGAGCACGACTCAAATAGCTAGTTGTTGTGATGTTTTCATTCTGTATAAAATCACTATTCACTCTCTCACAAATAACTATGAACTGGAGCGGTGATTGAAAAACAAATAATATCAATTTGATAACCAAACTTAATATTTTTATAATTGAGCCATTTTGAGCCAAAATTAGAATCGAATTGCATTTTGTTTCGGGAAGGAGGATTGAATTCAAAGACAGAGAACTAAAGTGAAGAATATGAGTAACATAGGTGGGGCTTTCAAATTTATTTGTGAAGTACATTTTAGTTCCTGGTTTTTTTGCTATAAGGTGGCCATTCTGTTTTATTTATATATATAAAAAACACATCTTGGTACAAATATTTATTTATTTATTCTATTTTTCAATTCTTTTTTCATGAGAAGAGAGAGAAATCATCAGATTCTAGTGAAGAGAGAGAAAGTTCTTTGTCAGTGACAATTCCGACCACTAAACAAGTTAAAATTAGTGTCGACGGGTTTCACTAGGTCATAAGAGTCTTGTGGTGGTTGTTTTAAGCCTTAATGTTGCCTAAAAATCTAAATCTAGGTCAAGGATGCAATATTTTTTTCCTATTTGATTTAGTGGTTTGGACTTTTTTGGGGTTTGATGGGTTGATAGGTTGATTTCTTGGCATTTTAAGGGTATTTGTAAGGTGTTTTGTAGTTGAAAAAAGAATTTATTTAGATACAAAACTTGCAGGCCCAATTTTTCGACCACTATAATGGTGGCCGAAATCTTGGCTGGCAAATAACACGTCATGTGCCTATTCTTTTTTTCTAAAAAGCATAAGGACGAACAACATTTTTTCCACCCATTTAAAAAAACACAGTAGGCCTAAATGCGAGGGCATGAGCTTTTCATTTTTTGGGTACTTTTTATGTTTTTTTAATTAATACATTTGTTTATCCCTTTTTAAAATATTTTTTAACTTTTTTTTAATTAATACCCTCTCAATGTCATTTTTGTGTGCTTATGTAGCCTTTTTTAAATAATGATTATTTTTTAATTATATTAAGTATCTTTAATGTTTCATGAGATTAATATGATTCATCTGTAATTTTTATATATATTTCATATAAATTAAATTTATTTTTATAAATTCAAAATATTTATTTTTTATGATATTTTTAATATGTGC
Organism: Populus alba x Populus glandulosa; assembly: GCA_033617975.1. Classification (NCBI taxonomy): domain Eukaryota; kingdom Viridiplantae; phylum Streptophyta; class Magnoliopsida; order Malpighiales; family Salicaceae; genus Populus; species Populus alba x Populus glandulosa. The sequence continues at coordinate 22,315,646 of CM066148.1, forward strand.
AATCTTACATGGTATTTTTTCCTTTTATTTTATTCAATAAATTTTATGTTTCTATTCATTTCTATTACAAATTGATTTTGATAAACAAATTTATTAAACAAAATCAGGTAAATAACATGTATTATGCTATTAAATATCTTGATTTATATTTATCTCTTAATTTTTGCAAATTTATTTTTATTTATCATCAATTTCTTTTTTCAATTAAATTATATCGACCTCATTATAGACACACGATAGACATGTCATCTTGACATATTTCATGTCCAGGTCATATATTTCGCATGTTAACCCAGCTTTGTTCAGAACAATTATTTTTTATATGTTTTTGTTGTTGCCTTATTTCTTATCATATTATAAAATTAATCAAAATTTAACTTGATTTTCGAATTCCTCTCACTTCTTTAAAAACATGATCATCTTCTTTTTTTCGGGTAAAAAAAATTTGACCCAGCCTGTGGTGTTGCACAGACCACCAATCTAGTAAGAAACTCTAAATTATGTAGGAAAAATATTTAAGATGAGATATTTGAACTCTCTCACATCCATTGTGGATTTATTGTTCAAAGTTTTTATTTTCATCCCCAAACTTTTTTTTTTTGGTCAATTTAACTTTTTTATTGCCAAATTGAAGGACAATTGCTTTAAGTTTATCGAGGAAGGGTAGGATTAAAAGAAGGAAGATCAAAGTGAAAAACAATTAGAGAAAAGAGGTGTTATTTTGAAATTTGGTCAGAAAACTCATCTTGGTCCTCATTTTCAAGTTAAAACTTTTTGGTCCACCAATATTTCTAAAATTCAATCTTGGTCAAAAACTTTATTTTTCTTATTTTATAATTTCTAGTTTGAGAAAGGAAAGAGAAAGTGACTAGATTTCGATTGTAGAGTGAAAAACACTTGGTTAGCACTAATTCTGACTACTAAAAAGGTTGATTTAGATGTCAACGAGTTTCTTTTGACAATAAAAGTTTATATCAAGTGTTCTTTGATCATTTCCTTGCTTGTGATGATAGATATAAGCTAGAGAAATCTTTTAATTTCTAGTTGATTTTGGGTTTTTAGATGGTTTTTTAGGGCACAAATTAGTTTATTATGGTGTATATGAGATTTTTCAGGTGTTTTAGGTAAAAAATAAATAGGTTGAAAATTAATTTTTTGAAAAAAAAAAACCTAAGTTCCACTTTTCCAGCAACCCTCAATCTTCAGAAAATAGGTCTGTAAACAATTTTTTTGTATATATATTAAAGGATGTACAATGTGTCATTTGTAGATGACATGTCACTACTTCAATTTTTTATATTAAAAGGGTGGTCAACATGTCGTTCGTTTTTTAATCTAAAAATATGCATCATATGCCTTTTAATATCTAGAAAAATGCATGGGCTTGGAGTGCGAGCCATACCTTCCCTATTTTAATCTCACACACAACCTATATTTTTTATTTTGAAAAAAAAATAATATTAAAAAAATTCTCATGCACCTGGTTGGCATATTGTTAAATAAAATAAAACTGAATTTTTTTTTATTAAATCCAATAAGATGTATGATTCAAATTACAAGTTTAACAAGTTCACTTGAGTTCATTATTTTTTGTTCTTTATTAAATTGAATATTTTTTTTAATTTTTTTTAAATTGAATTAATTAAAAATTAAGTATCATAATTTATTTTAACTTGCTTGTTATGAGTTTATCATATTCTCACGACTCGGATTATAAATTTAGCTAATTAACTCGGGTTTACTCAATTTGATGTAATATGATTCTGTCTCAATCTTTTATAAAATAATTTTCATCCAATATGTGTTAAATTATGAATTGATGATTAAATCTTGTTTTTTTAGAAAATACATTAGCGATGCTTGAATTTTTTTTTGGCATTTTTTTTTACTTGGTTCGCTTTTTTATTTTATTTATTGCTATATGATTCAATAAAAAACTGATTTAAAGAAACAAAGTTATTCAATATAATTGGGTCCATTGTCCATATTGAGAAATCATATATTTTAACACACACGTATTTTTTTACTTTTCTAATTTGATCTTTAGCTATCATCAACTAGTTTTTTTTCATTTATTATTATACATGGTTCTTGATTTATTTAATTAAATAAATGCATAATATTTTTGTTTTGTAATTATATTTTTTTCTTGGTGCCAAATCACATGTTGTAAATACTCACACATTTATTTAATTTTGTTTTTTGGAAAACAAATTATTCTACCCACAGCAAACCACGATGCACATGGCTAGTGAAGGATTATTGTATGCGTTAAGAAAAAGATGATGGCTACCTCATTTGAATAACGTTTGGGTTGAGGTTAGTTTGCCTTTCATTGAAATTCTTCTTTCCCAATTTAAGAGTTACTATTTGATTAAGATTCTTGGTTTTAGTTCAATCAATAATAATGATTAGTGGTCTTTTATATTCGAAGTGAGTATTTGGCTTTCTAGGGTTTTTTTAAAAAAATATTTTTAATTGTGATTTAAAAAAAAACAAGTTTAAAAAATATGTATTTGGTTAAAATTATTATGTTATGAATTTTTATATATAAAATAAATAAAAATTATGTTTTTATATAAAAAAAATTAGTTTCTATAAAATTAAGGTTTACAATGCAATTTTAGATGGAATTTAATGTAAAAAATAGAAATTATTTTACTAACTAAACAATGTTTTCTCTATAAATGAAAAAAAATCAAAAGCTACAACCCGGAGAAATTCCCATTACTGGTTTAAGAATAGAATATTAGTTATTGGAAATTTCACTAATTAAGATACATTTGAACAATATAAATACGGAATATTACACCTATAAAAAGAAAAGAAAAACTAATCTATTAACAACATGTTACATTATATTTGTTAATCTTCAGATATAATATTTGCTTTTTATTATAAATTGTTGGATTGAAATGAACATTTAGGATTATACTTATTATTGAATAACTATCTTAAAAAATGTTTGTAATTGTGGTAATATATTTTTTAAAAAATATATTTTTTGAAAATATATTAAAATAATTTTTTTTTTAGTTTTTAAAAAATATTTTTGATATTATTATATCAAAAAAATTTAAAAAAAAAAAAATTAATTTAAAATAAAAAATAAAAAAAAATTAATTTTTTTTTAAAACATAAAAATAAATAGTATAGTAATCCTCTAACTAGCATCAATAAAAATTATACCCATTGATTCTTAAATTAGCAACATGAGAGCATCTCACAAGTTGATTCTTACAGTAACTTAGACAGGCCCTCGTGTAAATACGAAGACATAAAAGAACAACGAGACAGGCAAATGGATAAGCCCTGTTTCCTTTTATCTTCTTCCCCTAACAGCTCACCGACTGGATCCACCCAATACAGTACGGCTGGCATGGCCACACTTAACACCACCTCCTCCTCCTTCCATTCATCAGCTCTCCCACATCATTTTTCTCTTTCTTCTTCGAAACCAAACATTAAGTCGGGTAGTCGAGGAGTAATCAGGTGCTGCGCATTGATGTCCTCCTCCACCACCTCAACATGGCAGGGTCGGAGCAGGCGTTCATTGCTTTCCAACTCTCTACTTCTCTCTCACTTCCTTTTTGTTCCTCATGGTATGCAATATCATAATAAACTCACTCTTTTTACATTCTTTGCGTGGAAAGTTCAATATGGTAGTAGTAGATTATAGCACTTCCTTTTGCTTCCTTTTCTTTTCTTTTTTCTTTTTCTTTTTGTTTTTGCCTCCTTATTCAACAAACAAACATGCCCTCTTAAAAAGACTGAACTGCACGTGATTCGAAGGGTTTGTGCTTGTCTTCCATTTGAAGTAATGCCATGTGCTTCTAGCCTAGCCAGGGGTTGCTTCAAACTGAAGTCTGATTAACTACTACCCTGTTCTGTTTTCAACCTCCTGCTTTTTGAAAAAGGAAAAAGTAATGAAATTGAAAATTTTGTGTTTCTAAGTTGTTAATTGATTTGGGATAATTTTATTGAATTGGAGACTTTGTTTGATGTGGGCTCACTATATTTTGTGTTTTGCAGATGCTATTGCTGGCAGTTTTTTCGATAAGTATGTGAAACGGTATGGTATGATTGATTAATGAGCATGGATTTTGGCATTAAATTGTTAATGGATAAAACCAAAACAAATAGATTCGAAATGGTCATTGGATTGTAGTGAAAGGAAATGCCTGAGGCCTAAAGATTTCTAATTTAGTTTTCATTTTTTACAGAATTGAGTGGACACAAACTTGATTAAATATTGACAAATTGTCAATGCCTTGCCTGCTAGTGGAATGATACTCCAAATTTTTCCAGCACTATATTAAAATAAACTATGATGACTGCGATTGAGCCTTGTCTGATATTTGTTTCGTTCAACGAGTGCCTCTAATACTATCAGAACTAATTCCTTTCCTAAAATTTTTAACAGGAAAAAGCTTGATCCACTAGAGGCTTATGTGCCTGCTGTTATATTGACTGAGTTGCAGATTAAGGATTTAGGTAATTCCTTGTCTTGCCACATTATTTCCTTCCCGTGGGAACTGGAGAATTTAAGAGATGATGATGCCAAAATTACACTTGCGATATTAATGTTGTCAGAAGATGCACAAAAGTTACACGATTTTGTATCTCATAACTTTTTCTTTTTCTATTGCACACTCACACTAAGGATGTTCCTACATCCTCGTACCAAGCAAGAAACCTGAACTCAATTAGGCATTAAAGAAGATATTGATAGTGTACCATGATGCTTTAATTTGTTCTTTGACTACTGTAGAGAAAATTCTGGATGTTGATCAGCCTCAATTCGGCAACTATCGATCTTTATTACGTTCTGGTCCGGCAGCATCTCTTCGTGTAAATATTCGAGCAGTAAGTCAACTTCTCTAGCTTTATTCATTTTGTATCTAATTGCTTGTGAAACAATTTTTATTCCGGGACAATTTTCATTATTCCTTAAATGGTGTTTTATCTATTTGATTTTGGATACAGCTTAAATGACTGGAAAGTATGTAAGGTACCACTAAGTTGGCTTCAGAAGAAACAATATGATTATAAAGAGAGAAGATATTACTTTTTGATTATTCTCTCAACTATCATTAAGGCTTCTAGAGCAGTACTGGGAAAATGGAGTATAATTTCTCTGTGCATGGTCCTTAAATTGGAGTTTTAATTGACAGTAAACTCAGCAGTAATCAACCTCTAAAATCTTGAATTTGATTTTCGACCATTAAATCAACTGGACAGTGGACAATTGTTCACTAGTCCAAGTGAAATCCCTGAAGCTTAGAGGTTATCTAATAGGAGCTTTGCAACACCAAAAGGTCATTTATGTTGGGACTGGGATATTCATGAGCTTCACCTTTGTAACTTCTAGGAGACGAGATTTGATTGCCTAATAACTCAAAAGAGGACATACCTCTCCTTAACCATCAAGCTATGTGCTTTCAAGTTTGTTCATTAATATGCCGATAAGTGATTTACATAGAGGGTAAAAAAGCACCATACATTTGAGTTTCTTTCTTAAATTCTTTTGGAGCCAAGATATCATTGGCTAGGTCCCCATGATGCACCCGTATAAAATTTGTTTTACACAGATGGTCAGATAATATTTGCATCATTAACTTGAAGCTTAGAGGTTATCTAATTCAATTAGATGGTTCAGGCAGTATTGCCATTGGAGTATCATGTTACTGTTCAGTGATTTCTTTTCCTAGTAGCGTCAAATGCTCCAGCCATTGTGAGCAGAGATGGCGGGCCTGTCTCTTGGATGGCGTGAGGATGTTGGTAGTTTGAAACTTTAGATACGTCAAAAAGAATATGGAGCATTTAGAGCCCAATTAAGCTCTGCAAGATTTATTTGTTTGTGTGATAGCATTTAGAGCCAGGCATTTGAATGTCGCAGGTTTGGATCAAAACCCGTGCCTTGACATAGTGGTTATTAGACTGTAAGCCATGCTTGTTCATCACTACTTGCTGTCAAACAATCAGTCTTGCATCGATATGGTTGGTGTCATCTGAAAGCCTGTGTTTAAAAAAGATGTCCAAAAAACCAATTTCTTATTTGGATTTCCTTTATGGCAGTTTTTCTGTACATGAGTTCCTGAGGTTTGGAAATTTTCTTCGGAACTTCAGGTAGCACAATATGCTTCAGATGCTGGAAATGGTAACGCTGCTTTCAACAATGTTGATCAATGTCTCAGGTATCTGCCAAAATCTCTCTGCTGCTCATGAAAATGGAAAATAGTTAGAGGTGTCTCCCACATTGTTTTGAGTGGATTTCAAAGTGTTCCCTGCACTCTGGCCTCCCTAATCGTGGATCACAGTAGAATTACTGTGCTTATATAGGACCGGTGGGATATAAACACAGTAGAATTACTGAAAATTGTTTTGGCTTTCCATTGAAAAATGCTTCTCTTGGATAAATTTATCGAAATGGCAAGCAGGTCAATTGAAGAGCACCAAGACTATACAGAAAAAAGGTTAGTGTAGATAATGAACATCAAATAAATTCTGACAGAAATAACTTGTCCGCTTTTATAGTGCTCTGGAAGAACTCGATTCCTTGCTTCTGCGAGCATCAAGAAATGAGCCGGATACTTCAGTTAAATCGATGAAGGCAAAAATAGGAACTGCCCTTGCTGCAATGGAAAGGTAATCATGGCAGGGGGTTTTTGAAACCCCCCAAGAAAAGCAGTGCTGTGCATTAGTAACAAATTCTTGTTTTCTGATATCACTCTATATTTCAAGTAAACTTACTTTCCTCCCATGCTCTCTTCACAGCCTTCTCCAGACTGTCCCATCTGATGTGTTAGATAAAGGGAAGGCTGTTGCGGATGCTTACCGGACTCCAGATGAAGACTCTGAAGCTGAAATCTTAGACCCAGAATTGAAGCAGTTGGAATCAATCTTATGACATAATATGATCTTTCTTCTATCCTTTCCTCATTGTTTTCCCCCTCAGGTACTCAAGACGGAAGAGCAATGAGATCCAAATCCAAGAAATGAAATTTTGTACCCATCATCAGTCTGCTGTCTTCAAATAATCGTAATAACGTTTATTATCATTACGTACCTACAGAGTACAGAGTTCCGATTTTATAGTTTCTACAGCCTCGTGTACCTATTATGAACAGTAACTGCTGAGAATATAAAAGTTGCAACTAGATTTTACGGAACAAAAGTTCAGGGTAGTAATTAGCATGTAAATTTCTTCATTTTTATGTGCTTTTTTGGTTTAAGACATTGTAAATTTGCAACTTTATTGTTGCTCCCAACAGTTTTCAAAAATAAAACAAAAAAGTTCGTAGCTGCTCCTAGCTGTGGTCACACAAACGGTTGCTACAAGCAAGAACCAGGCAAGTGCGACTGCAAACCCCTCCAAAAAAAATTTACTCGCCAAATTGAGTAATATTGAAAACAAATAAAATTTATTGTATTGTTACAGTAGAGAAGCTACTTCATAACCTGGTATACTTGGAACACGCATCAACAAGATAGAAGAACATTTACAGCACAGGTGTGAATTGTGGATATTACACAACAAACAGGATGCTACTTCAGTAAAAGTGAATCACCACTGGAGAGAGAAAACAAAAAGAGGTAAATTACGAGGGTGACAAGCTACTAAAGATGCGCTTTAAACTCGGGCATGCTGCACGTAATCGGCCCATGCTTATTGAGCATATCTGGGGGTGTCAGAACACAAATAAATTCAATTAGCAAGCGAGTACTACAAGTATAAAGGAAATAGAAAAAAATCAAAGACTGTCTTTCAGCTTGGTAAGATAATTGGGCTCTCCATTTTTCAAAAAGAAAAAAATATAATAAAGTGCTGATCTCACCTTCGGACAAAAACGTACATCAAGAGTCTCCAGCATGCCACATTGAGATATGGCAGCTTCAACAGCTTCTTCATCAATGTTACAAGACTGCGACGACAATTAAAACAGAAGCAAAAAACAAATAATGCATTAGATGGGAGCAATTTGAGAGGTGTTCTCCCAAAGGCTAAAATGGCTAAAATGATAATTGCCCAAAAGATACGGCTAGCACATACTCCTGTAGAAGAAGAGAAAGGCAAATAATTGAAATCCGAGGAAAATTACACATCAAACCAGAAAACAAGTGATCCTCGTGATTGGTATTGAGCAGGCTGTCCAGTTTTCTTATACATTTATTCCCTAAGGAGAGGGATTCCCCCTACTAAGCACAGTATATGCATCTATGGTGCAAGGAGCACTGCGATACTATCACGTATTCAAGTTAATACCTGGGGTACCAGATTGAGGACCTCCAAACCCAGGTACAAGCATGCAGATGAATTAAATGGCAAAAGAAATAGCCACATTATTTGTGCAAGGTCCTTCATTATCCGACTTAAAGACAAGCTATTTTTTTTTCCTTTTCCCCTTGAATATAATAGGGGTAAACCCAGACAACGACTGAATCCAGGAACTCATTGTAAGTCAGAAAAGCACATACCTGAAGAAAAAGACTAGTCAGCCTTGGACACTCAAGCTTCAATATTTCCAAGGAGCAACAATTGCTGAATAACATACAAACACACAGATATTAGATAAAGAAAGTATAAAAAACTTAAATGAAAAAATCTTAAACAACATCAACAAACAGAAGCACACCTCAAATTAAGAAAGCACAAATTAAAGCAAACAACATCGACTTCCTTCAAATTGGCAGATAAAGAAAGGTTTAGTGAAGACAGATGCAAACAAAAGGCCACTGGTGGAATGACAACTTTCCTAATATTCGGACAACCAACACAGTTGAGGTTCTGCAATAAGCGATCTGGCTGCTCAGGTGGCACAAGAATATTCTCATGAGAGAACAAGGTAGATGAACTAAATTTGCCTGGCAACTCAGAAAGCTGACCACCACTGCATCCCCAATTCAGATCATGCATATTTACACAGCCATTCAAGCTCAAATGAGTAAGGTGTCTACAACAAGCAAGAAGCTCTTCGATTGCAGATTGACAAAGGGTCCCATAAGACAAGTCCAACTCCTGAAGTGCTGGAAGAGCACCATCCTTGTAAAGAGGCTCCAACGATGTGTCAGTAAGATATTTGCATGCTTGTAATTTTAGTACCTTGGAAGATGAAGAGGTAAAAGAAAATAAGTCATTAAGGCCAACAATTTCATAAACTGTAACATGGAAAAATGCAAATACGATGTTTAGGTCAGCCAGGGACACATGTTCAGCTTAAAAATGAAATATTTAAGTTCATAAATCAAGCTGAGGATGACAAAACCTTAAACAATCTTCAGATGGTCTTCTTTTGAATAATTAGACAGTATGGAATTAAATCGCAAGCAATTCAACATGTTTTAGTAAAAAGCTTTAGCACGTTCACAATGAGCTCTTTTGAATGTTCAAATTAGACAAGCAAGTGGGTTGAAGAATAGTAAAATAGACCTTGCCAATCCAATAGATGTACAATTATTTTTTTATTATAGGGATCCAATTTTATTAGAATTCAATTGACAAGGGTGAGACTCAAACCTAAGACCTCCCTACTCATACCTGTGCGTACAACTAGCTACAGGCTCATTGGTTATACGCGTACAAATTTTACGAAAGTAATTGAAGTGCACTGCATGTAAGCGGTAGAAGTAAGCAAGCTGACATTATGAAGTACCTTCAGTTGCAAACAAGAGTCGAACACTGGCTGCAGATTCATCAAAAAAGTGTATGACAAATCAAGAACACACAAATGTGGAAGCCGCTGCAAAGAAAGTAGTCCGTCAGAACCAACAGATGGGCAAGACATTAAAATCAATGACCCAATCAGTGGGCAGGATGCAGTGGTTGCAGACAAGCAATCATCCTTGAGTTGGCTGCATGCAAATAACACATATCAGTCATAGGACATGAGAGGGGACAGCCCAAAAAACTACCAGAAAGTAACATGACCTGCAAAATGAAGCATCCAGAGATGTCAAGAGGGGACAATTAATAGATGCTTCAGATAATACACCACATCCTTTTAACTCAAGGGACACCATGCATGGTGCTTCAATGCGGAGGATTTTCAATTTGGGACATATTCCCAAATTGAGTGATCGGAGAGCAACCTGAAAAGAGGCAGAATGTTTCAGTTTACCATCAATTTTGTTTGCTATAATACACCTAGCGTATCATGTTAGCAGAACAAGATTGGCGTCAATAATTCCCACTTACTGGGCAGAATGATGCTTCCTCAAGATGATCACAGCCATCCAAACAAACAAGCTCTAGAGAAGGGCACGCCAGATCAAGAGCAGTAATAGCACGGCAACCAACTAGGGAAAGACTGACTAAAGAAGTGCTGTGGAAACGCACGGCTGTCAAGGCCTGAAAAGTAAAACTCATTTCAATCAGTTGAATGGGCAAAAAACCAATTACAGGAACTGCAGAAGTTATTGCATAACTTCACTCAACTGGGCACATAAACATTCAACAGAGAATATTATTTATAATAAAAAAAGTTTAAAAAGGGTGAACCTATTGCATACTACAGAACCAATGATTCACTATGAATCATTTTTAATCAGAATTTAGCTGCCAGGCCCATTCTCCCAGCACAATCTTCAAAAGTCCACTTATTAATGTTTACTTGCTCTCCACATAATTAGAAGTCATTCCAAATTTTGGCAACCCAATATCCCTATGAGTGTGATTTGGAATTGCACTCTTCGTATCACTGAAGTCCAATTCAAATTCTAAAGGAGTATCATCGGCATCAGAGATGCATTGTTTAGAAGCATATGTCCAAGTCTAAATAATTCACCAGTGGAGCTCCATCTTGAGAGTTCGTCATTAATGTACTGAAAATGACTTGATCCATACTAGTTGGGGCTGGTTCTATGGCTCATTCTCCTCTATTTAATTTGTTCCATTGAAATGATGTTTAAAATAAATCCACTTTTAGAACATGAGATATCCCATGACCTATATCATAGCTGAACAATGCAAATCCAGAAAATCTGTTCGGTAAAAATCTCATTATTGAAGGCATAAGAAATTGGAATTCTAATACAATAACACCACCAATACCTTTCTTCCTTTATAAGAATTACTGCTCCATAGAAAACAAAACATGTGAAAGATTATAGCAGCAAAAAGATAACAGCATTAAAACACCAGGATCCCTCATCATGCACATGCCAAGCATGATCAGATTTCACAAAATGCATAAACCAAACAGACAAAAAGAGCCTAATTCACAAACCTCACAATTATCAAGAACCAATGATTTTAGCATAGGGCATCCACCACCATCACTAAAAACTTCACAAATAGAATTGGTCAGAGATTCACAATCTGTGAGGTCCACTTCTTGCAAATATTGACACTGCAATGCTAATGTTGTTAGGTTCTCCTGTTTCTGCAACGCTAATTTCTGCAAGTTAAGAAACAAATAATAAGAGTTGCTATACTGATAAAAGATGAAGGAAAGCATAGTGAATATACAGGGGTCATCTGGTGAAACATACTTGAAGTGAATTGGAAGTGATATTGATTCGATGAAGGGCTGGGCAATTAGACAACATTATAGATGATAGCATGATACTTTGTAAGTTCAGATCAGCAAATCTGTGGTGGAGGGAGGGGGGCAGAAAATAACATTACTCCAACCAAAATGAACAAAAAAAAAAACTCTTGCAATCCGACAAGAATGCTTCTCAAGATTTGAATGGTGGAATAGAGGAATGGAAAAGCATGCTTACTTTCGACAATGTACTAATCTTATGTTTTGCAGGCGAGGGAGATCCAAGGACACAGAAGTCAGAAGACTGCAATTGTCAAGCTCCAAAACCTAAAATAAATTACAATGTCAATGCTCCAAGTTATTTCTAGAGGACACCCGCATCTAGGCAAGACCAGCATGCAAAGGAAGAGAATTCATACCTCCAGCATATAACTATATGCAATCGCAGACATTGAAGCTGAAGTGATGCCCTCACAGCTATGAAGCTTGAGAACAGTTAACATTGGCATCCTAACAGACTTCAAAGAGAAAAGAAGAAAGCTTATCGTGATGTCAAACAGCAGAATATCACCATTTAACCAAATCAAAGATGGCACTGATTTAGAAGAACTAACCTCAAGTGATATGTTTGGACAATAAGATGCATTAAGAAAGTGGAGATTAGCACAAGTGAGGGCTATTTCACGCAGTGTCTCATCACTCACACATGAACAATTCGACATGTCTAAAGACTCTAACTGGGGGCATGAAATTGCTGCTGAACGAATTGCTGCATCTGTAAGCTTGTGGCAAGACCCTATATCAAGGAGATGCAAGAGAGGACAATTCAGCACAGCCTGTGCCATGTTGCTGCGCTTCAAAGACAAAGTCTCAAGTTGTGGACACCTGCAAAAGATGCATCTTAGCACAAAGTTTAAGCAAACTAACAGAACTTTGATTTAAGAGCTTAATAGTGTTTCACCTGACAGATATTCTCATCACACGACATTTTGTCAGTTGAAGATGACACAATCTATCATGGTTTATTGGTATCTCCTGGATACCACTACCCAGAGTAGCGTCATTGACATTCAAACTCTTCAACATGATACAATCTCCCAAGGCACCAAAAAAAGGATCCCCTAGCTGTCCTTTTCCTACAGTTAAAGTCTCAAGATTTCTGAAATAATTTAAATATATTAGCATCAGCTATGTGCTATTACTTGACCATAACAATGATGAACAAAATGAAAGGCATCTACCTTAAAGAAAAGAGTGCTTTCATAACAAGCAAGTGAATAGCAGGAGCACCATAAATATTCACTTCAGTGGCATTTGGGTATCGCCGAGACATGTCCTCAACTACAAATTCACATTAAATACAATCAATTTGATTCCAAAACCACTATTTGACAATGAGAAGGGAAAAGGATGTAAAGTGCTCCTTTTATAATACATTACACAATATTGCTTTCATTTGTAGATCATAGAATTTGATTGCTAAATGCATTATCAATTCACACATAAAACATGCTCAACAATGCTTTTTAACAAACTCACACTTTAGGAATGCTATGCTTGTATACTCTATTCTTTAAATGTACAATCCATCCCACCTATATAATGTCTGACTATTCAACTGATACATCCATTATTATTTATCAAAAATTGATTCAAAAATCACCTCTATTAAATGAGTCATCCAAATGACGAAGATACCCATAGTTGCATCTACTGAGGTGCATACCAATATTATGTAGAAAAATTCTGACAATGATGTGTGTGGCCCACTGAATCAAAAAATACATATCTAGCCTCAAGGAATTTTCCAACATAAGGACCATCACATCCATACATTTAAAAAAAAAAAAAAACCTTCTGCATCTATGCTATCCTAATTTGACTACTTTTTGTTGCATAACATTTATTTCACACACTTGGGTAGAAAATGACCATACAAATAAAATGCACTTTGGCATTAGCAATAAAATGACCATAAAAATATATAAGGTGCCCTGTGTTTTACATGAAATTTGGGTAGAAATTGCAATGCACTTTTGCAGGGTTTCCAATTTCCAAAATTCATTCATTCATAAGCTAGGTAGAAAAAAACATTGACATTAAAGCCTTCTGGTGATAACGATTGAGAGGGGTGGGTGAGGCAGAGAGCATGGTGACAAGCTCCTTTTGGTTTTTCAAAACCACATCTCTTCACACTCATACAATACTCTTCCCATATGCAGGAGGAAGACAGAGTAAAAGATTTAGCAGAAGGTACTAAGTCGAACTCACATTGTTCTACAGATATGTTTCGATTCTCAAAATTCAAACACCTCCAGAAGTCTTCATGAGCACTAGCTGCTCGCCACTGCCTACAAACCATTGCAGCCCGACAAAGATTAATGTGGTCCAAGAACGAGAAAACCTGGGTAGAAAAAGTAAAGTATAAAATTAGACCCTGAGATGGAAGCAAGGTGTGACGCATATATTAAAACAATCTGAACAATGCACTGTACCATATGCAACAAGTCATCTGTAAGATCCATCCTAACTTCTAAGTCTTCTGACTTGGAAGTGCCGCTATCATCACCGTCATCTCTTGCACCATTAGAATCGAAGGGATTATCATCGCTGTTGTTATTCCACATGAAGTTATGATAAAAAATCTCATTATTGGATGGAATTGAAGAGCTCTGACTTAAACCAAGGTGTCTATCTGCTGATGAAGTAGAATTGCCAGCATCTGAAGCCATTAACGCAGCATATTGACAGTCACTGCAGAGAAACAATTATCCATCATGCAGGAACAGCAACCATTAAAACCATGAAGCACGCATACACTCTGAAAGAACTCATTTAACATGCACATCACCAGATCCTAATCAGGTATTACATACAACGCTGGTGAAGACCATTCCATCAAAATATGAAGGTAATCGTAGCAAGTTTGAAATGTGATATGCAAATGACACTACATGCTCGCAAGCTAAAGACCAACGAAAGAAATGCACTTGCTTACAAGTTAACCAGCAATGCTACTTACACTTCAACAGTCAAAAGAGAAAACTAAACCTATAAATCCAAAAGGTCTGGAATTACATAGTGTGGTTTAGCTTGAATTCTCTAACAAAATGACAAATTGTGGAACAACATTAATTTCAAAACATGACAAAGAAGCAGATGCATCGCAGTAAGCAGAAAAGCATCGAATTATCATCCAAAAAACACTGAAAATTCAAAACTTTAATAGAGAAAAAGATGCCATTTCAGAATGAAAGATAAAAATAAAATTCAACCCCGATTAAACAGAAAACAAGTTCAAAACTCACTTAGAATAGGAGTAAACTTTAGCCCTTTTATTATGTGAATCACGATCGCGCCCCCCATTACCACTCCCGGCAGCCTCTGCCACTGCAGAACTACTACCACTATTTTCTCCCCGTCCCAGCCACGAGGTACAAAACGCAGACCTCCTCAAAGCAAGAGGAGGAGCCACAAATTGACCCTCCTCCTCGAAACCCGGCCCCACCTCTCCCCAGTCAGTCGTACCGCTGCTGCCTCCGCCACCAAAACCACTACGAGCACGTTGCATCGCCCTAATCATTTCCTCAATCCACCTCATCGACTCCCGGCCATAACGCTCTCGGCGGATATCTCTCGATGCAATCGCCTCAGTATCTTCCTCCTCCTCGTTATTTCCAAGATTGCCCTCGGTCTTGCCTTCATTTTCTGAAATGCCCTCTCTCATGGCTTTGTTATCTTCTTCTTCTTCTTCTTTACCGAAAATGAAGCACGAGAAACACCAAATCTTCATGCAATTCAAGGTAAAGGTAGTACCTTTACTCGCGCACACAACAAAAACCCTAGGTAACGATCTCGTGCATTTCTATAACAAAATCAGAAACAAAATCCCTAATTTGAAGAAATGAGGTTAAGAATTGCAAAATCCTGGTGTCAAAAGTCTAGAATCTAGCTTAGATTTGAGTAATTAGAGTATGAAAGAAATAAACCGATCGGTGTTGATACATGGAAGGAGAAATGAAAAGGAGGGCTTTAGAGAGAGAAAGCTAGAGGGTTTTTAGAGAGAGAAAATGATTTTGAACGGATCTGATCGGATCTTGTAAGCTCTGCCTTGTTGAAGGTTGGTTTTTCTCTTGAGAGAGAGAGGGATGGTGGGTGGGAGGGATCGGCGTTTATGGGGATATAATAATCTCTGTATTCCCCTACTTATATGGAAAGCGTCAATTTTTTTCGTCGAACGATGCCGTTTTGAGGAGGTTCAATGTTTAAAACGTTACCCGTGATTGCCTTGATAGTATGGTTAAGGACAGGCACCTGAGTGATCATATTCTTAAAGTCTGACCCATCGATTGCATCAGGAAGTGGAGAGCTTTTCTTTGGATTTTAACTTCTAAATACTAGCTTTGAGGGTATTTTTATCATTAAAAAACAATAAAAAAATTAGCACGGTAGAATTTTATTTTATTTTTATTTTTTTAAGATAACACAATTCGTTAAAACATGCACGTATCACACACGCTTCTAGTGTTACGATTGAATTTAAAGAGCATGCGGATCCTAGTAATGTATGTCCAATCATGGGCCGTTGCAATTTTAAGGCTATGCATGTGATGCACGCTAGATTTTTAAATTTAGACGTCCGTGTGGCATACGAGCGTCCTAATAAACAGTTGTTCTTACAAGTAAATTTCTAACAGTGTTATTTTATTATTATTATTATTATTTTAGCCACGGTTAAAAAAACAAGAGAAACTCTTAACTCTTGCTGTTTAACAATGATGTTGCTGGAATTTACATGGTTTTTGGAAGAAAAACAGCAGAGCAAATCACGTGTGTTTTGTGTTTGTCCTTAATTGTTAGTGTTTTCCTTGACAAGTTTAGTGTTCCCTTTCGGTGTTTTCCTTGACTGTGCTGGAAACTTGCGGGCTTGAATTTAGAGGTAGCCGCAATAAATTTTAAAAAATTAAAAATATTTTAAAAAACAATTTACGAGCTTGAATTTAGAGGGAGGGGTAGTAATTCACCACGAAAAAAAAAAGGAGGTGGGTAAAAACATTCTTTTTTATTGGCTGTTCAACAAATGATTTTGTTGGTATATATAGCACTCTTTATCATTCTGGGCATGCAAAAACAGTTGAGAAAACCCCATGGATGTTTTTGTAATGGCAATGGAAGGTGACATACTAATTGCAGTCTTCTTTTTTTGCTCCTTGTAGTTGCCGAGGCAGCATCATGGGTGCACGGACCTGCATATAAACAGATCGTGTTTTATGTTTTCTTGAATTTAAAAAAAAAAAATTATATTGTTTTGATATATATTAATTTTAAAAAATAAAAAAATATTATTTTAATATATTTTTAAATAAAAAATACTTAAAACCCCAATCCCTACGCTTTCTCGGATCACCGATTCAAGTTCGAGAAATTATACTCGCTTGTCCCCGGCCTTCCTGCTGTAACCGGGAAAAAAAGTTTTAAATAAAAAAGGCGAGAATAAGGCACGATTTCTTCGTTTATTCTATATTGTGCTGTACCAGGATCAATAAAAGGTTTTATTATTCACGCAATTAACACAACCACCTAACATTGTCCTCCATTCACTTTCTCTGCAGCCAGAGATGACGGTAAAGAAAATAGAGGACCCCGCAAATTTCTTTTTATTATTTACTGCAGGTAAAATATTGTTTATTTAAAAATTTAAAATTAATATTTTTTTTACTGTTTGGTGTGCTATAACAAAAATAAAATTTAAAAAATATTATTTTAATACTAGAAAAAATCAATTTAAAATGTAATTTTTACCATTCTTCTAAACATCACTAAATCTCAATTGGGTTTTTTAAAAGCTACTAGGTATTCTAAAATGTATTTTGTGATATTGTGCGGAGTAAAACCAAGTAAAATGACAATGTTTTAAGTCGGAAGAAATCAATTGAAAATATCTAAAAAATTATAGAAATGAAATTGATAGGAATAAAATTAAGTAAAATTTTTTAAAATTTTAAAAAATATAGTTTTAATTGCATTTTCAAACATATTTTTACAGCCGAATTCTGTAATATTTATAATTTATTTATTATCTAATGGGTAAAAAACTTAGAACATTTATAGACATTTATTTAAGACGTGTGTGTGTATTTATCAGTTATATTTAGATTAAATTTAACAGTATAAACACATTATTTGTTATGCGTTAAATAAAATAATCATAAAAAATAAAAATAAAAAAGCATCCATTCAAATCTCAATTAGGTTTTTTAAAAGTTAAAATGTCAAGGCAGCATGGTAAAATTGTCATTGTGATCTCCATAATTATTCGGGCTGATCCACCAATACTGTAATTAACCACCGACATCATAATTATTAGAAGGTTGCCGTTGTCACTCCCGCACAGACCAAACCTGACCCTATTACCAAATCACCTCAAGAAATTTGCTTGACACTTGGCCTGTTTATTTCATGAAAACATGTTTTTTATAAAAACTATTTTCTAAATTTTTATAAGTTTGTTTATTATTAAACTGATTTTTTTTCTAATCAGATAAAAAATTAATTTAATTTCTATAAAGTATTATTTTTTTAATTTGTGTGAAAAATACTTTTTATAAATAAAAATATAAAAAAACATCTTATTATTTATTAATTATATCAATTTTAATACTCAATCTTTTAATTATTAGTTATTTTTCTCACATACTTCTTTTAATTGAAATTTTTTATCTATCAAATTTGATTTTTATTTTTTTAATTATTATTTATTTTATTTGAAATGATTTATCATTTATTTTTTAATTTCACTATCTTTTTACTTTTTAATCAAACAAATTCAGTCTTTATTATTTGAATTGCAATTTGTCTTATTTTTTAAAAATTATAAAATTATATTTTTTTATAATTTTATAATTTTGTAATTTTTTTATTAGTCAGATTTAATCTTTATTCTTTTAATAAACTTAAAAAAAATAAAATTTTATTTTTTAGTTTATTTTTCATGACATAATCAAATACTTAAAAATAATTTTTAACATATATTTTATAATACTATCAAATATATAAAAAAAAATTACTTTCAAGAAATTCAATTTCAATTTTCATGAAACCACTTATATAAAAAAATTATATTTGAGTAAGCAAAGAAGCCTTGATATGATTTACTTTAGATTCACATATTGGAGACCAGTACAATTATTTTTCTATAACTTCTACATTCCAACGACACAAGTATTTGCATTTTGTTTTGGGAAAATATTTAGATGTTTTTTTTATTTGAAGAAAATAATAACAAAAATTTCATTTTAATTTTTTTAATCATTCTAAAAACGTTTTTCATAAAAATCAAGAAAATATGGTTATTAAATAAAAATTTTTAAAAGACATCGTTTGACTTTTATTAAAAATAAATGGACAAACTAAACTCTTATTTTTATAATATAAAAACTTGAAAAAACAATATCTTTTTATCCTTCCAACTTCTTTAAAAAATATTAAAACAATAGAAAACCCTTGTTATCTAAAAAAAAAAAAAAGAAGAAGTTATCTTGATAATTTATTTAAAAAAAAAAAAACGGAGGGACACCACACCAAACCCATGAATCATTGCAGGCCTCCGTCCATAGAAGAGAATTTACAAGGTATATGCCAAGTAGAGGGAAAAGTATATCCTAATTCTTGAAGTAAACTGTGCTTGTTTTACGGTTTAACATGTTTTTTTAAAAAATCAATTTCTTTTTCTTTTTCTATTTCAAATTATATTTTTATATTTTTTTAATATACTAATATAAAAAAAATTAAAATATTATTTTAATATATTTTTAAAAACACTTAAAAACATTCATAGGCAAACAATGTTCCCTTCATCAAGAATCAAGAGATGAGTTTCATTGTCACGTCTCATGTTTGAAAAAAAGTCTATGTAACTAACGGACATGATGGGCTTCCACTTTACAATGGCAATGATGATGGGATTTAAGTGGGTGGGTCCCGCGAACCCTAGCGAGGAACATTGTCCTTTGCTCGTACAAGTCAGTATCAGAGCAACGGGACAGGGGTTTCATGAAGTCATGTCGTGGGACCCTCTCGATGGCCAAAAGTGTTGTCTTTTAACTGGGATGTAAGAAGATTTTTAACTCATCGCTGGCCCATTTTACTCCGATAAGTCCAACTCCAGCCAACAGCTGTCATAAATCATAATCCACCATTTTTCATGTTGTTTTTTTCCCCCTAATAAAATGTATTTGCTTGGTATTACAAACGAGTGGGTCATCGGATATCTAACTTTGTCGTACCTTTTTATTAAATTAATTAGCTGTTTTATTTTAGGTCTAAGTGGTTATTGTTTTTTAAAATATATTTTTTAATTTAAAATGTATAGCTGTTTTAAAAAAATTATAATATCAATTCATTAAAACTATTAAAAGCACTGTTTTGATAATTTTTTATTCAAAAAGCAATTTAAAAACGCTTTGAAAATTAAAAAATTATCACAATAATAAACAGATATTAAATTAATATAATTGTCTAGATTGATACGAGATACTATTTAATAATGCTATTAAATCTATTATAGTTTTATATATATATATATATATAGTTGATCAACATGGTAACCATTTGATTCAGGCTTTAATCTAGATTAATTTCAAAGTAAATAGTAGATCTGATATGACCTCATTACTCTAGTAGACGCACACGCAACTCAATTGATTAATTTAAAACCTGTTTTAACTTTCTTATAAAATAAAATTTCAAGAACAACATTTATGTTAAACGTTATGGTTTTTTATTAAAAAAAAATAAAATGATAACGTTTTAAATTGATTGTCAATCCAAATTAGCTTATTCAACTTGTGACTTGAATCATAGACATCATCAAATCTAGCAACCTTGCTTTGTGGAATCTATTTTTTATTTAATCATTCAATAAGAGAAATAGATATTCATAAGAAATACAATTAATAAAAATATGAAAGATAAATGTACTTTTCATCGAGATTGTCTTTTTTTATCCATGAAACTTTTCTATTAGTCATTAGATAAAAAGTAACGGTAATTAAAAAAAACAAAAAAAAAAACTATAAAGATTTGAACTAAAAAAAAAAAGATATATTTTTAATTGAAAAACCTAATTTTCTTGTTGACAATTTTTTTTCATTCAAACATGTTTTCTACATGAGTGATGTCGCACGTGTGCGGCGGTGTGGCGATCGTCCACCCTCAAGGAAAAATCAGAATATTTATTCCTGGAAAAATGCGGAGAGACAAGAAATTCTTGTCTCTACAAGTGAAAAAATGGACTGGGAGTCGCCACCTAGTATTCTGGTTACTAGGAACCTTAAATGGTCTTTAGAGATTGGGTACGGAGACTGGTTGCGTAAAGGGAAGGTATTAGCACCCCAACTACGCCCTACCTAAGGTAGGCTGCATTGTTTTAATGTCTGATAAAATCTAAAATCATGTTGTGGTTTTTGAATTGTTGGTTCGTTTACGGTTTAAGAAAAGTCCTCCTCCGTAAGGAGATTCTTATCTTTATCGGGTAAAAAACTAACTATTCAAAGTCGTCAAAAGAAAATATCTTTTTAATATCAGGAATACGATTTACGTATAAATTCATAATCCTTGATACTAAAATCAAACAAAATAAAATATTTTGTTGTTTTTGAGATTTTGGCCAATGTTCTCTTGACTTTAATAAACTGATTATTAAAGCCAAAATGCATGCTAAAATATTGTTTTTTGACATGTGAAAAATACGATATGATATTTTAGATTCGAGACACTTGGCCGTATGCACAAAAACATTTTAAAATTTTTTTTCAAATTTTTTTTTATTTTTGGAAGTTTTTGCCGAAAACCGGGTATTTTAATACCGGATTTATATTTTTACGATGTAAAAATACTGTCCGATATTAATCAAAATGACATAAAAAACTACGCAGAAAAATTATAAAATGCTGAAACAAATATTTTTGATTTTTTTCTTTTTGAATGGGCCGAGTCAGGCCCAAATGCATGTGTGAACAGTGCCGTAAATAGTGTCGTGTGAGCAGTATCGCGGGACGAAAACCGGGTATTTTAATACCGAATTTATATTTTTACGATGTAAAATACAGACCAATATTAAGCAAAATTGATAAAAACATGTGCTGGGAAAATTGTAAAAATTCTATAAAAAAAAATTGAAATGGGCCGGACCCGACCCATTTCAGTGGGCTGGGCCGCACCTGGCCCAAATGCATGGGCTGGGCTCGGGCCCAGCCCACCTTAGCAGCTTCACCTCGCCTGCAGGCGTGCACCATGCACGTCCTGCATGCGCGAGGGAAGAAACGAAAATAAAAATAAAAAGGGGCAGTGTTTACCTGGAGAGGCGGTGACGTCGGCGACTGCTGGTGGCAGCGGAGGCGGAGGCGGAGACGGTGCTGGCGATGGCAGTGGCAGCCTCTCCCTTGTTTCTCTTCTTCGGTGCAGAGGTGAGAACCTCTTTCTTTTCTTTTATTCTCTTCTTCTGCTCTCTCTCTCAGTCCTCTCCTTCTCTCCCCTCTCTCTTCTACCTTCTGTCCTTCTTTTTCTTCTCTGCTGCTTCTGCTTCTTCTTCTTCTTCTTCTTTGCCCTCTCTCTCTCCCTCGGTCTCCTCCTTTCTTCTCTTCTGTTTTTTCTTTTTTCTCTTCGGTCCTCCCCTGTTTTTATAGGCAAAAACAATGGCCGCCCCTCCACTATCCGTTCAACGGATAAAAAGGAGCCAAGTGGGCGTCGAATGGCGGGCGTTTTATTGCGCAAAAACGGGGAAAGAAGTTAGGCGAAAAGGGAGAAGAAAAATCTTCTTCTTCCCCTGCCTCGCGCGTCCAGGGGAAGAAGAAGACCTACAGTGCCGTCAAAACGGCCCCGTTTTGGGCTTCTGTTTTTTTTTTTTGAATGAAACGGCGCCGTTTCGGTCAAAACACGCCGTTTCATTTAAAAGAAAAAGGCACCAAAACGCGTCAGATATCAAAGAAGTCCCTCAATTTGCGTGCGTTTTGCATTTTAGTCCTTGGTCTCGGATTTCTTCAATTAAGTCCCTAATTGGCCATTAAACTTCAATATTTATGCAATTAAGCCCATTATTTGACCAATTTAACTTCCAAAAATTATAATTTGACCCCAGAAAATTAATTTCTTCTAATTAAAGCCCAAATTAACTCCAAAATCAATTTGTTTTGCAATTAAAACCTCTATAAATTCAATTAAACCTTCAATAAAATTTAATTGAGTCCATAAACTTCTAATTTTGCATTTTGCTTTCTCAAATTGAATTTTCTTTATCATCGGGGCTCTCATCGGTCAATGATATACTGTCAAAAATTAATTTTTATATTTTTGAACATCCTCAATCAATTTTTGAGCATTTTTAAGGCGCTCTGGCATTTTTTTCACTGTTATATTTTTTTATAATGTATTTTTTTGATTTTTTTGTATTTTATTATTTTTTATGTGGGGACCTAAAAATGGGTTACAACAAGTGATATTGATTTTTAAGCAAAAAAATTTTATGATCATAAAAGCAAGAATTGAATTGATGATCTCTTTGCAACTATATGAAAAAAGTATGAGAATAATAAATTTAGAAAAATATAAAAAAATAAAAATTAAGAAAATAAATAATTTATTTTCATTCAATACTAATGAAAAAAATTATTTTAAAAATCTTGCTTATTAGCAGAGACAATCATTAATTGAAATAAGCAGGAAAAATGGATAATTTCAATTCATTGAATATACATGATCAATAATTTCTAAAAAGTTTAATATTATTTAAAAAAACATGTCAAATGTGACTAACTATTTAAATCTAATGTTAAGTATTTTATTAATGGTATATTTGAATTAAAATATAAAAAAAATCATAAAAAGATACTAGACGTCTTGCCCAAATAAATTGGCACTGTATGCTTATCATAAAAGAAAGAGAGCCTAGTATGCGTGGGCCAGTGAGGCAGGCCCTAACACGTAGCCTTCTTTTAATTTCTTTTATGTTTAAGGGTGACCAACACACTGACACCTAATCTTAATTTAATTTCTTTTATGTTTAAGAATGGACAATACATTGTTGCCTTTTTTTTCTTTTTAAAAAAAGAAATAGATGATATATTGTTTAGGGGCTCATATCCTCTCTAAAAGTGTATTTATCTTAGAGGTAGTTTTTGTGGTTGTAATTTGAAAAAAATAAAATTTAAAAAATATGATTAGTTGAGGTTAGTTGGATTTAGATAAATTTTTAGTAAAAATTATGATTAAAGTTTATGTGCAGCAAAAAACATATATAAAATGTTTGGTAGTTGTGTGGTTGCGATTACTTTTCAAAGTGGTTTTTACTTAGAAATACATTAAAATAATATATTTTTATTTTTTAAAAATTATTTTTGATATCAGCACATCAAAATAATATAAAAACATCAAATAAATATTAATTTGAAGTAAATAAAAAAAATAAAAAAATTATTAATTTTTTTTAAAAACGTTTTTGAAACACAAAAACAAATAGTGTTTTACAAAACTTGGTTAAAAAAACATGTAAAAACTGCTTCATAAAAATTACGTTTTAAACTCAATTTTTTTATAAATTCTATAATATGAAACATAATTTTTATAGTTATCAATTACCTTGCTATGTTTTTTGCACCGCAAATATAAAAACATGTGCAAAACAAAAGCAACCATAATCTATGGTCAAGAAGTCGAACCAAGGTTTTTTCTTTTTCTTTTTCGAAAGTCCATTAGCTCACCTTTTTTCTCGTGAAAACAGCAAACAAACATTTTATAAAACTAAATAATCCAATCTACAACTTCATATTTCTCTATAGTCTTTTTATGTATAAAATCCTTTCACGCTATGCTAGGAAACTTATATTCATTGCATGCATTCTTCTTCCCTCTTATTTTCCAATGATAAAAAAATATTGTAAAGAATGATTGGTCATTTGCCAAAACAAATGACCTATTGTTCGTGTAAAAGAAAAAAAATGGAGTGAATGAGTTGCTCGCTCCTTAAAAAACATTTTGTTTGTGTGATGCATGGGTCTCAGTTCCCAGGCCCAAACGCACCTAGTTGCTAGCTAGGAATGCAGGCTTTGCCTGTTAGACCCAATCATATTTGACTTTTTTTATGTTATTTTATTTATTAATTTATATAAAAAAAATTAATATCATCCCTTTTTTATTTATTTTTCTCACTTTGACTTGAATCTTTATTTTAATTTTAACTAATACCCTAACTTAGTTTTTAAATTGCTAAGTCACCTTTTTCAAAAATATTTTTTATATTTTTTCAAATAGATTATTATAATATGTTTTTATTTTTTTCCTTTTATTTTATATAAATAAATTGTATTTGTATGATGTATTTATAAAAATAAAATTCAATGGTTCTTGGAAAAAAAAATTAAGATAAAATAGATAAAAATGTATAGTTTAAAAAGAAAAGATAAGGTTAGAAATTTGGAGATGTATCTAGTTGCTTTTAGGATAAAAAATAAGTTTTTATTTTAGTATTTAATTAGCATTAATAACCTTTTCTTGATTTATCATATCATTTATTTTTTAATTTATTTATTAGCTGTAGACAGCATCTCTAAATTTTTTAATTAAAAAAAATATGATACTTTAAAATACATCCATAACATTGCCATATCTTTTTACTGCATTAAAACTTAATTTGGAATTCTATCTGCAACACAGTACAAGTGGCGGATATGAAATAGTTTTATTGGGAGGCTAGATGGTATAAAAACACGTGATTTTGATGAACATATATATCTTGTTTAGAATATATGAACAAGTGTTTATGAACTTTCGCGATAAGTAAACAAGTTGAAATGGATGATGATGTTGTTTTCTGGGCAGATGAGAATGGAATATTTCCCTCTCTTTTTTTTCTTTCATTTTTTTTATCAAAACAAAGAAACTAATAGGCGATGATGTTTTTCTTGCATGCTTTTTTACTGTGCAGCCTCTTACAGTCCACTATAGATTCAAGCAATAGATTTTTTTTTTCTCCTTAAACTTTTGTTCTGCTTGATTGAGTAATCATGTGGCCAAATTGATGGCGCTTCTAATCTGTTAAGAAAAAAAAAGCATGTTTTAAAGAAATAGGATCAAAGTAAAAATAAATGGCAATTTCAAAATTAGAGTGAAAAGTTCAACTTGTTTCTCCCACTTTTCAATTGATAATTTTTGTTGTTATTTTTTTTAACTATCCAAGTTATTTTTGGATTCACTAAATTGACCGAGTTATATCGGGTTAATTCTCATGTGATTAAGTTTTTTTTTCTATTAAAAAACATGTTAACAATCTTATTTATTTTTTTGTTTGTATTCAAAAAATTAACGTGGCACACAACATAGTGTGGACCAATGGTATAGTAAGAACTATGTGGTGCTTGTTCCTAGCAAGAGCTATGGTAGCTTGAACTTTATATCATTATAGGTTCAAAGCTTTAATATCATGATGTTATCTTTAATGTCATTAACAAAACCTCAAACACGAGGGAGAAACACTATAAATTGTGAGTGAAAGCATTGCTTACTAAAAGCCATTCTCGTAAAAAAAAAGCTTAAAACTAGTTACCAGGAGCATTGGGGGTATCGTTTTACAATGCTCATTAGTTATCATAGGATTGATCGAATAAAAATAAGTCTTTTTATATTTTTAAACTATATTAAAATAACCAAAATGCTTTTGAAAGTAAAAAAAAAAGAACTAGTGTCAAAGGGCTTTTTTATATTTTCACGATGGTTCTTTTTATTATTATCAGGTCAACTGAGATGCAGTTTGATATTTTAATAAATATAAAAAAATAAGGTGATGCAACACACATGCCAACATGTGAAAGGAGCTTGCGCCATTCGAGCGGCGCATATGGTGCCTTCCAACTTCCAAAATCCCCCTTATACCATATCGTTAGAAGATTCGTTGTATCCTCTTCCTTTTGAGATGACACGATTTGTCATCGACGACGCTTTCTTCCCCCCCCCCCTTTTTATTATCTCCTCCCTTTGAATTTTGTGTTGAGCATGCAAAATCTCAGAGTTATCCTTTGATTTATTCGGATCTTCACTTCGGTTATTTTTTTTTTTGTTCTTGATCCTTTTGTAAAATTTAGATTTGTTTTAAATTGCATCATTCAATTCCAAATTGTGATGTGTTATTTTTTTCAATTTGGTCTGTTTTCTTATGATTATTTTTCTGATTTCTTTTATGAAATTGATTTTTCTTTTCAATTTCACCATTTAATTAAAAAGTTATTTTTATTTTTATTTTGGCTATTTTTTTTAATCTCACCCTTCCATCAAATATAAAATTTATTTTGCATTTCAGTCTTGATCCTTATTCTTTTAATTTTTAATTTGTGTTTTGAAGCCTTTTGCATGGTTGATTTTTTTTAGCCTTTTGCATGATTGATTTAAAAAAAAAAAAATTCATTATTCAATATCTAATTGATTGAGAGTTGGGTTGCATGGTGGAAAGTTAGCATGGGTTAACATTTTTATTTTTTTTTTTACTTATTTTTGTTTTTTTTCTTTCATTGTTTTGTTTCCTTTTTTAAAAAATTAACTCTATGATTTTCTTTGTTTTTCTTTTTTACAGGTTATCTTGAGCTGGCTTGGCCTAGATTAAGGGGTTATGAGACCGTTTGGCATTGCTGCCAAACCGGCGTTTTGTAAAAATTCAAATTTTTTTTTTGTTGCTAAAATTGAGTGACGGTTGTACTTTCTGGATTGTTTTGATGTGCTGATGTCAAAAATGATTTTTAAAAAATGAAAAAACATCATTTGCATGCTTTTCGGCACGAAAAGCTATTTGAAAAGCAGCCGCTACCACACTGCCAAACACGCTCTATATAGGTTTGTTATACTAGCTTGAGTTGACATGGATGGAATCTTTTAGGTCGTTTTTTAACTAATTTTGTCCTGCTGTATTTAATAGGCTAGAATTGAGCTACATCGTTTGTTATTTTTTGAAAAAAATATATTTTTTACCTAATCATGATCACTTTTTTTTAATTTGGTTTATCTATTTTCGTTGTCTATTTTTTTAACCATCCAGTTAAAATAAAACTAATTTATTTTATCTAGTATGGTTTATGACCCGAGTAGCGTGCTTTCTTCATTTCTTAAAAAAATAAACACATGAGTGACATATAAACATTATTTTTTATGAAAAAAAATATGACCCTAGGGTTTAGCACAAATCCAAATTCAGTGAATAACTAAAAATAAGTTATGCTTGATTAAAAACAAAACTAATTATTTATTGAGCCACCGTCCAAAACACCATTTAAATGTAAAAAAGAATGTTAAGAGAGCATAGAGTTTTTTTAATAGTGCC
The DNA here is from genome assembly GCA_033617975.1 of Populus alba x Populus glandulosa. Classification (NCBI taxonomy): domain Eukaryota; kingdom Viridiplantae; phylum Streptophyta; class Magnoliopsida; order Malpighiales; family Salicaceae; genus Populus; species Populus alba x Populus glandulosa. Next base: position 22,343,489 of record CM066148.1, read on the forward strand.
ATTAAACTTTGATAAGTGGGTCAATTTTAAAACACCTTGTCCTATCTTTTTATTTAAATCAAGTTTTCAATTAAATCGTGTGGAATCTGACCCAATTTAAATTGATTGATTTTATGGATCTAGTGATGACCGAGATGATCGGTAAAAACATGGCTTAAATTTTAAAAAATTTCAAGATAGTAACTTTTTTAAAAAATATTAAGACAATGATAGATTTGATCAACCACAACCCCCCACGATCCAAGTCATGGACTTTATTGGGTTTAATAATAATTTTTTATAAACACCGATCCTAAAATAGATATTTATTTGAAATTGTGATAACACAATAAAAAATAAACCGAAATAAAATAAGCAGTCTATTTCATAACTAATCCAGCATTGAATGACAAAATAATAATAATAAAGGATAATATATATATTTGGTTGGTGGATAAACCCGTCAAACCAGTGAATCATGCAACCTGAGCTAGCACACTAAACCCGTGAACTGGATTTTGAACTCCATAAGGATTATAATTTGTTTTTTCTAAACTAATTTTTATTTAACTATATAATAACAAAAATAAACAATTGCAAAATCAAATATCAACCCAATACAAAGATATTTTTTTAAGACCACGATGATCTTATAGAAAGCGAATCAAAACCAATTATAAAACTAAATTTTAAATTAACCAAGTATCTATAGATGAAAAAAAAAAAGATTAAACTCGTCAGACCCGTAAAACATGTCAACCAGTTAAACCCATGAACATGTTCATGAACTTTATAAAGTTTAATAATATGTATTTGTTTTTGAAATTATTTTTTTAACTATATAAGAAAAAAACAAACAATAACAAAGTTAATTTCAATTAAAAAGAAAAAAGACACCTCACTATACTTATAAACCGAGACAACCTGGGTTATTCTAACAAACACACAAATCATTTTAACTTTATAAAAAGTAAAATTAAAAAATAAATTATAAAGTCTAATCTTCAATTAATTTAATATTAAAAAAAAAACATGTAACGGCCCTTTAGCTTTTTTGTTAACGATTCAAAAAACCTTAAAGCAAGAATAGGTGGGCCTGTGTTTTTGTTGAGTTATAGAAAAGAGTCGAAGATCAAGCAAAGGGTCATTTGGGTGCGCGCAGATGTACAGAAAGATTAAGCCTGGTATATTTTAACTTTTTAAAAAAATTAAAAATTTTCTTGTTTTATTATTTTATTTTTTAACATTATTCTAATAAATTTTTAAAGAAATAAAAAAAATATTATTTCAATATATTTTAAAAAAAAATATTTTAAAAAATAACAACTACTATAATACCTAAAAATCTTTAAAAAAAAGCTAAAATTGATTTAAGAAGTGTTTGAGAGCATGGTAACGGTTGTGGTTTAAAATATATTTTACTTGAAAATACATCAAAATAATATATACTTTTATTTTTTAAAATTTATTTTTGACATTAACACATAAACATATAAAAAATTTAATCCTATACAATTTATTTTTAAAAAATATGATTTCAACCTGTTCCTAACATTTCCTTGTTGACCTTCAAAATGGCCCAAGCTGAATTTGGATATTATCGTGCTTGTTTTGGTAATAGTTTGCGCAACAACTGCTTTTATAAATGGAGTAATTTTGGTAATACTTTGAAAATACTTGCATCTTTATTATTAGGTGAGATCTTTTATATTGTGCTGTTATAATTAAAATGATATTGGATCAACATTCGAAATAAAAGTTGATCAAACGTTGTAAGAGCTTGTTTTATCAATGTATATATTTACCCTCCCTCCAGGCCCAATTCCTGGTCCTATTTATATTTATCGATCCATATTGCATCCAATGGGCTAGCACTTAATGACATCAGAGCCCACTACAACAACCCATTTTTAACAACACTTGCAACGGGTTGTAAAATCCACAATGGAGTGATAAGTTTAAGTACAAATTATTTTTTAAATTGTTTTTTATTTAAAAATATATTAAAATAATATATATTTTTTATTTTTAAAATTTATTTTTAAAATCAATATATTAAAATTATTTAAAATCATATATATATATATATATTATTTAATATTGAAATTTGTTTATTTTTTAGATTGGATGTTAATACTGATTTTATCATTTATTTGAAATCAATTTTCAAATTTAGTTTCATATTATTTCAAATCAATTTTATCATTTATTTGAAATTTGATTCCAAAATTTATTCTTTAAATTTAGAACTAAAAATTTAGAGAAACCACCGAAGTTAAATTGAATAATTGTGACCAAATTTTAAAAATAAAATTACAGTTTGCAATATATATATATATATATAATTTGCAACACGGTTGCAAGAACTAAATTACTATAACAAGTTTTTTGGGTGCGTCTTTTGCTACTATGTGCACGCACGCATGTACACACACGTGTGTATGTTAACAATGATATTATTATTTATCTGTGTCAAAAGCTAAAGTTACTATAATATATTTTTTTGGGGTGCTTCCTTCGCAATATATTCAGAATGATACTGAATTTAATGGAAAATAAGATTTTTGGAGTGTTTATTTAATAATCTGCAAATACATAAACATACCTGTGAGCTCCAAGTATTTCTTCCATGTGCAGCCCCACACCAGATCAATGCTTCGTGGGAGGTCGTTTATGTTTTGCACTTATGAAAAGGAAACATGTTTTTGGAATAAGATTTTGGAGTTCCACGTGGATCTGACAGAGAGGTTAGGCTAGCTGATGGTAATAAGACTTTGGAGTTCCACGTGGATCCGACAGAGAGGTTAGGCTAGCTGATGGTAATAAGACTTTGGAGTTCCACGTGGATCTGACAGAGAGGTTAGGCTAGCTGATGGTAAAATTCATGTCGTAAGCTTTGCTATGACCCTTAGAAAGCCTTTAGGGACGCTGGGATCCATGCTTTGCCTTGACTATCTTGCCCCCCACGATGAATTTGATATTTTTTTAGCTTGTTTGTCAAAATGACCTGGCATGGCCTCAATTCAATCAGCTCTTTTATGTTTTTTTTTTTTGGGGTATCGAAAATTAGTTCATTCGTAGAAGAAAACTTTGGGTCGGGGATGGACGAGGGTGTGGACCAAAGTTTTGAAATTTTAATGCATGTATCTCGAAGATGAGACGTCATGGGAAATCATGCCTCCAACTGTAAAGGTGATCACCACCATACGATAAGAAGTCTTTGTAATTATATATGCACAGGAAATCAAGCCTATCCCAACTTGTGGAGTCCTTGGTTTTTCAAACTGCTGGCTGAAACCGGATGGTTCATGGTCAAAAGAAGAAGAAATTTCATTTGAATTAAGATTGGTGATTTAGTTAGGATAATGCCAAGTGAATACTTCTAAAACTGATCAACTGGAGCCAGTTTGATTCCTGGAAATCTAATGTGTGCGCTTTTCTAGTATAGTTTTTGTTTGTTTATTACGCTTCCTTTAAAGTAGACAATTCACATGACAAAAAGTATGTATCGAAGACCTTTTCAGTTTCCCCCCCTCCCTTTAATCATCTTTTTCGAAAGAAGAAAGGATTCAAGGGGGAGGCTTGATTTTGTTATAGATAGATAGATAGATAGATATATAGATAGTCCATGCATGTTATCTATACATGCTCCTCGAAGGATTTTAAATCACAAAGCATTGAAGATATTCTTGTAAGAAGCTGCGTTTGAGAAGAGATCAGGGGATATATCCAGGCTAGGAAGAAAAGAAAGGAAGATACGAGGGTTTTTCTTTATAGCACGTTTCCTCTTCTTTTCAATTATAAAGAAAGTCTTCGAAATCGAAATGTTTTGGACAAAAAAAGAAAAAGAAAAAGAGACATTAGTGCTAAATGAACTATAATTTTTTTTAAAAAAAATATGTTAATTTGAGAAAACAACAGAGAGAGACCTCTCGGACCATAAGAAAAACACTAGAAATAATAAAAAAAGCCTAATCTAAAAGATAATTTCCGATAAAATTAATGCCTGAGAACTTCGAACACCATGCTAGGAGGAGGAGCGGTTAAAATAGAATCCCCCCTCCATATATTTACTTTAATTCTTAAAGGGCAGACCACGTTCGTGGAGGACACGTTTACCAAAGGCAAAGAACGTAGATTACTTTGCATGGGTTAAAACGAGAGTTGATTAGCCAGTGCTTCCTACAAGAAATCATGATCTTATAATTGCTTCTACTTTGGAGCCACTCAGTTCTTATCTTTTCTCTACTTTTTAGAAGAGCTAGCAGAAAGGAAAAAAGTTCAGAAGTGGAGAAGCCAAGTAGATTTGATTTCCCATGAAACCAGACAAAAGGCCGATCTAGGTCACCGGATCGAGAAAGAAGAACCAAAATCGTCTAACAGAAAAGTGGAACCTTTTTGTATTTGATCTTTTGCATGCATAGAGAATCGGATACTACCTAATTCCAGCCTAATCGGCCTCGTCACTTTCCTTTTCCTTTTCCTTTTCTTTTTTTTTTATCTTCTTGTGGTTGAAAGATAGAATATTTGACCTTTGAATCGCAGCATATACATACAGTGAGTCAAATAATCCAGAACCGAAAACATCACAGACATATTAGGAGATGGTCTGTATCGATTGGATTGGAGGCATTATATAGCATGACAGAGACACAACCCATTGAGGCCATTATTGTTTGTATAATGTTTTTTTAAGAAGCGATGGTTAAGTTGGGATGGTGATCTTGGCCGCTTTATCAAGCCAAGAGATCGATCACAAGTACCGGTCAAATCACGATGAACAACTCGTGAAGGCAAACAGTAGTCTTTGATTTAATTTTAGTTTTTTATTCTTGCTAACCTCTTGCTGTTGGCTTTATCTTCGAGAAGGATAATTAATTATAAAAGGGATCAATTTAATTTTTAATCTTTCTTCTCTCCCCCGAAATATCCCTTTACATTGCTCCAACAATATTGTCTATCACCTGATTTGCAATATTGGAGGCGTGCAAGAGCACTGATTGATGAGAACAAGCTAGCTGGCTAGCTGCAGGGAGCAGAATACATTCTAGGAAAATTACAATTGAGATGTAAGACCGATCGATCGATATTTATTATCAATCGACCGAGCTAGATTTGGGAGATCCTCTTGAATATTTTTTGGCCTGGTGCAAGAATGGCCAGGGGATCGAAACTGGCCTTCCTCTCGACAAATCTCGACCACTGGCTCCCGAAGTGTCTTTTCCATTCCTCTTCGGATTGGTAGTGAGGGAGGTACAATTTGAAGTCGAGACCTTGCTTGACACAAAATTGGACAATCTCTCTGTTTTGAGACACCAATTTCTCGGCAGAGGGGGCGTTAGGGCATGGCATGGTGAACCGGAGCAATGCCACCAAGTAAAAGATTTCCCCTTCCGCCGGTAACACCACGGATGTCCGGTCGTCCCACCTACGCAAAAAGGGCAAGTTAAGGGGAGAATTATTGGGATGAAGTTAGGAAGGAGGCAGGATCGATCAAGCAAAAGGGGCATGGCAAACATTTAGATTAATTCGGAATCATTGATTTGCCACACACACATTCATATCCCGAGTCCTAACCACTCATCGAACCCAATTGAGATGAGTACTCATTTGCCTTTTGCTTTATAGCTCCAAAGTGACAAAAACAATCAACTTTTTAGTATGTGCTGATAAAAGCAACATTATTGGACATTGGATTCCAAGGTAGAGGAAAACAAAATGGGCATGGGGAAGGGTTAAGACACTTAAAATTGTACCTCAGCCATTCAGGCAAGCACAAGTGTCTGATGCTATGAACTCTGGCCAATACAATCATATCTTCTTGAATTCAACTTGAACCATAAACTTTTAACCATACTTTTCCAACAATATTATAACAAAAAACACCCCTCTTTTCAACAAGACAATAACAACACTTAGCTATACATGTATGTATGTATCAGGGAAAGAAAGAACATCATGGATAAGATTGCCTGTCACAGCCTCATCCTTTAAACGGGCTTGGACAGAACGAGTCCAATTTTCTTTTTTAAGCTTTCCAGTTCTTTCTTCCAAGGCCAAGTTTCCCCAGCTGGAGCCTGGAGGTGGTGTTTGGCATGGCTGGTAGGACCTTGAATAGAAGATTTAGTGATGGTTTGAAAACACGGGTTAATCTGTATTTTTTTTAAAATTAAAAAATTATTAATATTTTAGATCGTTTTGATGTGCTAAACTCAAAAATAATTTTTTAAAAATAAAAAATATTATTCTAATATATTTCAGTATAAAAAGTACTTTAAAAAATAATTATAATCACGCAATCCCTCTCTTTACGTTAATCTGCCAACTACAGGGGCAGTCTAGTCAAACAAAAAATCGTTGTTGGAGCCCAGACAAATTATGGTGTCATTATAGCTAGGTTGGCGAATAAATTTCCCTGTCGTCTTCCCGTATAGCAGCTAGTCTGACCGTGAATGTTACATCACTTGAAAATCCCTTTCTCCCCCGTAGAGAGTAAACCCTCAATGACGCAATTACCCTTCCACTCTCACGTCCAAACAAACACAAGCCCCTCTTCCCTTACATTTACCTAAACACCCATTCTTTTACCTCACACCATCTACAAACTAGGGAAGAAGAAGTTGATGCCTAGAAAAGAAAAACAAAATGTCCACGATGTAGGCCCTACCATATCTTTGTCCCCACAAATAGTAAATTAACATTTATACCTTATTGTGGATTAAAGTTTTGCACCATAGACTAGGAAGAAAATGAAACTACAAAGTCGTATGCACGCAATGATTTGCTAGTAACAACGCATCATTTTTTCTAAAACTTTGCTACATAAGCAGCATCCTTTTTATATATATCAGAAGCAATGTCTCTTGATGGGCTAAAATATGACCAATCACAAAAATCCTAACCCGTTTGTTTTTGACGGCGTGATGTATTTTTAAAAGTTTAAATTTAAATTTTTATTCTAAATGAACTTTTTTATTATTTTGATATGCGAAAATTAAAAATTAAAAATGCTATTTTAATATATCTTTAAATAAAAAATATTTATGAAATGCTTCGAAAACTCCAAAGACTTGCTTGATGCGTGTAATAATTAGTCAAGCAAAATAGGACATAAGATTTGAAAGGGTGAGGTGAATTAGACTCTAGGTGCCAAGTGGCCACAACCCCACATGGCCCATATTTTTGTCTATTTTTAAGACACGTGTTCAAACAAGAGGCTGTGTTTTCGAACCTCGTCACTCTCACAGCAGCGTGAGATTTCTTATCTGACTTACACGTGTAAAGGCGTGGAGGGAACCAAGATAACAAACTGAGGTAATGACGATGGGGTCACCTCTAGGAGAGAGGCTCCCAAATTAATGGGTGGGAAGAGAAAAATTACTTACTTGCTTCGCAGGAGAGGGTAGACTAGCATGGGCCCACCAACACCCTCTTTCAACATCCCCTTGAACACCACACGATCAAAATCAGCCACGTCCCTCTTTGACACGAACATGTTCAACCAGGGGTGAGGAGCGTCCCATATACCATTTTCCCTAGCGGATTCCTCTGCATGCTTCACACGCAAGAGGAACTCCACGTAGCTCACATCCACCTGGAATTTCATATCCTCGACAAATCCTAGCCGCCCAAGCAAGCTGTTCACAGCCTGAAACACAACAAAACAAGAAAGGATGAGAGACGGGGGGGTTGATTTAAGGAGTTTTGGATTAAAACGAGGGGCAAAAACGTCATTTGAGAGGACAAAGAGACGCAATATTATGATCTACAGATTCCAGAAAATGATGTCTTCTTGGCCATTTCTGAAACCGTGGGGACCAAAACGTCAGCGAGCCCTCAATGATCAGCACCGGAGTATCTACTTCCCATTTTAGCCCTCGCGGAACTTCCATAATACGAAAGAAACCATTCCAGTGGCCATAAAAAGTAACAAGAAGCACCGTACAGTGTCATTATCGTAATTGCAAACTGATTACACGGGCGTTTCCATGCTTTCTAGTGTCAGAAAATCCAACGGGAGATGCATTATACCGTATGGTCAGTTTCAATTTGGAAGCAGGTGGCGACTATAGTATACGCCACAATTATTACCCCCTTTTATTCTAAAAAATTCACACATTTTTTTTCTTTCCTAATATGGATTAATGAGCAGTAAAGTAAATTGCTGGCGTCCTTGTGGTATGAAGGACGAGAATTAGCCGTCCTCTTAAGCTTGGCCCTGTACACGTGTAATTGAGTTCGTGCTCTTTTGACTTTCTCACTGTCCGGCCACCGGACCCCACGTTTTCGATGTGGGACCTGTGACCCACAGGTGGTCAGCATCTATTAACGGGCCCAGCTTCTATTCACCTAGGTCAAAACTGGGTCACAACTGCCCACAAAATGGCCCGCAGTTTCTAAGTTCTAGTAACTCTTCAGGACACCCAAAGTACCTAGGAGCCATTAATCGGAAAATACCGATTTAGGACGCATCCTCTTTTACTATGAGAATGCATGCAGCAGATTGGTGAGGAGTTACCTTGTCCACCGTGGAGGGGGGGTCAGTCTTTTGGTAATGCAGAGCTGCTTCCAGGCAGTAAAGAACGGAGCCAGCGGTTCGAGGGACACGGCTTGGGTCGAACCCTTGCTCCGGGTCTAACGGCACGGTTGGCCACCCATTTGCAGGGTCATCAACACTGTTCACAAACACGAACCCTTCAACATAATCGAATGACTCGCCCTCCGGCCGGGTCACCAGCCACTCAGCATCTCGAGTAAAGTCTTCAAACTCAGCGTACACCACCCTTATCCATCTCACCTAATCCCAGACACATCAGAACAAAAGGGAACAGCAACATTAACTAAACTGAACCAGAATTACGTAACGTAAACGTGTAATTCATGCACCAAAAACATAAAAATGAAAAGAAGATTATTAATCTTGCAAGATGAATTTAAGAAGCAAAGAAAGAAATCAAGACCCACCATGTCTGGTGCAGACTGGACCACTACTCTGGCCCTGGTAACGATACCGAACTGGCCTAGACCACCAAGTGCACCAAAAAACAATTCACTGTTTTCATTTTTATTGCAAGTCATTAGTTGTCCTTTACCGGTAACAACATCCAACTCTGCTACGTTGCTCGTTTGTGGGCCAAACCGAAAAGCCTGACCACTTACGCCGGCGTTAGATAACGTGCCACCCACCGTTAAACCAAGGTAATCAGTCCATGACCTTGGAGCTAATTTATACTCCAAAACGCATCGTTTTAACACATCTTCCCATAATGCCCCTCCCGACACATCGACGAAGGTTTCCCCATTCATTCTTACAACCTCAAAATGGTTTCCTTCAGTGGACCTCATGTCCATGACAAGTCCTCGGTCGCTCATGGCTTGCCCGTTGATAGAGTGTCCGTTACCCCTTGCTGCAACCGTCAGATTGGGTGACCGGTAAGCTGCTCTAACTACACGTGCCACGTCATCGGGACTTGCTGGTCTGATTAGAGCTAGAGGCTCGCATGTGTACATGCCGCCGAAATCCTTACCGGCTAAACCGGTAGCCACACAATCGATGGTGCCTTGGAGGTCTAGGGAGTGACATATGTTTGGAAGCTGGTCTGTCTCGTCGTCGTTAGGTCTGGATTCGCTATCGTTCTCGTGGATAAATCTCTCTAAGTAAGCAATCATCTTCGCCGCCGAACTGGGTCTCTTTTCTTTTTGGATTTCAAGTCAAATATTCCGGTAACTGGTTACCCTCTCTCCTTTGAGAGCTCTTTTTCTTTGGCAGTGTGTACTGTGTGCGCTTCTTGGTCTGATCTTGGAGGCTAAAGTTTAGGGGGGGAGGGGGTTTAAATAGTGGCTGATTTGGATTTTTGTTTTTAGGGGAAATAAATAAATAAATGAAAATGGAGGGTTTTTGACTTAAGGGAATTATTATTATTTTTTTGGCGTCAGCTAAGAGCCTTCAATTTCCTGTTTGACGTTGTGATCCATTTCGACATCCCTTGTCTGCCACTTCTGTATTATATATTAGAGAAAGAGAACGTTTTCTGAAATTTTCATATCTGGAGAATAATGAGTTTGTACGAATAAAATGTAATTGATTTTAAATAATACAAGGTTTTATATAAATAAAGTACCGACGATAGAAAAGGAAATTAATGAGAAGAATTAATATTAAGGATCGGTTAAATACATACATGCTAAACATTGAATATTTCATAGTAATTATAGAATTTGTTTCTATATATTAATCTGCAGTCAAGAACTAAAGAGGATGTGTTGATTTATCAGAGAAATGATTTCATATAAATAAAGTAGCGAGGATAGAGAAGGCGATTAATGAGAAAAAAAATAATTCTAATTAAAGATTGATTAAATACACACACACACGCTAAACATTGAATACTCCATGTTACATAGTAATTATAGAAAAAATAAAAGATTTGTTCCTGTGTATATATTCTGCTTGGTCGCTTTTTTTCTTTCTTCTCAAGTGCGATGGTTCTTCTTTGTTGTGGTCCATGCTTTAAATCTTGCTCGCTTCGTTTGCATTTCTGCCTGTTTTATTGCCTTTTTTACCATCCAAAATCTTATACAATATATGCTTGCTGATCGCAGCTCCTCCCTCCACACACACACACCACACACACACACACACACACACACACGCTTGTGTGTGATAATATTTTTTTGGCCACTAAACAAGTAATTGATGTTTCACCAGTCTTGTTTATCTTGTCTAAAAATGAGTACTTTTCAAATGCAAAAAGGAAAAATGTTTTTGCCAGAGATCAAGCAATTTTTTTTCTACCATTTTCTAAGGGGTTTAATTTTCAGCAGTTTATTATCCCACACCTTCAAGGCAGGGGCAAGATGTGTTTTAACTTTTAAGACGTGCCAAATTATTGGAATTGTCCATGTGACATTAGTGCATCATGTTCTTAGTGCTGCTCTCCAGGCTCCATGCCACTACTTTTCTAAAATCTGAGGTTAGGTACATCAAAATTTAGGCAAAAACCGCAAATTAGATCATGGTCCGATGATTAATTGTCATCTGGAACACCAAGTTAGCTATGCACGCTTCTGCTTATTGTATAATAATGCATTGAACGAAGCCGGTTTAAAATTAAGAAATTAACCTGCAATAATTAAACTCACTCCAATTCGAACAAATAGTATTCTTCGTCTTTGTACTGTTTCTTTAACTCATACCTGCAGTACTACGCCAAAGGGTTTTCATTTTTAAATGTTGCAGGTCAAAATAATGACATCCAAGTTCTTTATTTAGGTCAATCTATGTAGGGATGCCACTTCCCAATTAAGGGACACCCCCTCCAGGCTCCAAGTTTTGGCTGATGAGTCGCTGACTTTTTTCCCCTAAATTTATTCACAGATTCGTCGAGCCTTGTACTGTATGTTAGAATATTATTAAAACTCAACAGCGTTTTTTTTAATTAGTTTTATTAAATCGATCTAAAGATGTATTTTTTTTAATTCATTCAAAATCATAAAGTCAATCCTGTTTTTATTAATTGCAACTCATCGAATGAGATTATAAATGTCGTAGCCCATTTTTGAGCTTCTTTTTCAACACGTTTTTTTATTTTTAAATAAAATAAAAAATAAAAATTCTTGAAAAATATATTTACAATGCAATTCAACCAATCTGCAATTTTAAGTCTTTTTCTTGCCGTATTCAAATTAACAGAATTTCAAAAAGAAAACAAAACTAAAATTAAAATTTCAATATCAGAAATATTTAAAATTTAAGTTTTAAAATATAGAAAAGATTTGGAATTTTGAGTCTCAAAATAAAAAAAAAATTTAAAACTGAAATCTCAAAATAGAAAAATATTCAAAATTGAAATTAAGAGTAATAATAAGGGAATTTAATATTTGGATTTGAAAATTCGAGAAGGAGCATTATAAATTGGTGTATGAAAAGAAGGAGGAGGGAGAGAAAATCTTGAAAGAGAAAAGATTTTTGGAGAGAATAAAAGAGAGAAGATTCTAGAAAAATTGGGAGTGAATAAAATAGCAAAAGAGGAGAGGAGATAAAAAAAAATCAAGGGAAAAGAGAAAGAATTTTGAGAGAGAAAAGAGAGTAGAGAAAATAAATAAACAAATAAATAAAATAAAAAATAGTAGGAGTATAATGCTAGTAATAAATTTCCTTATTTTCGTCTGGCATAAAAACAGCCTGATGAATTTTCTAAAAACAAGTGGAGTAAATTTCTATCTTATCGATGAAATTATTACTGGGGTGATAATATTTGATTTTTTTTAATAAAAAAATACATAAGTAAAAACAAATTATTCTATTTGGCTGACACGTGGAACCAGATTATCACAGTTACGGATATTGATCAGTTCTAAGCCGTCAGATATAAGACAAACCCTGTCCACATAAAATGTCTGGTGATTAACATTACTCTCTCAAGTTGACTTCCTTTCTGAGCATTTCCATTTTCTGGCTTAAAAAAAGAAAAGAAAATGCCACTCTATTTTATTTACAGGGCACGACTACTTCGGGATGCAGATCACTCACAAAACATTCCCAAAAAAAAAGAAAAGGGGACCTATGGAATAATTAATTAATGTAAACCAAAATAAAACTAGAGATGGAGCCAATTTAAGATTGGGTCACGAGGAAATAAATAAATAAATAAATAAAAGGCAGAGATATGAATAGAGAAAAGGGCGGTGCTGGGAGTTAGAGATAATTGAGGGCCGGTCATGCACAAAATATTGCATCACAAGACTCTTACTTGGTGTATTACTTTTGTTTTCTCATAGTATTTTAGAACAACAACGTTAACGTTGCTGCAAGAATGATTGTTGTATTTTATGTTGAACTTGGTATAAGTCAACTACATGTAAAAGTCAATTCATTTTAAAAATTTGTCACAAAGGAGCACTTCAACTAACATTACAGAGTAGACCAAGCTTTATTTTTGTTTTTATGTTTAGAAAATATTTTTAAATATTTTAAAATAATTTTTACTTCAAATTAAGTTTTTTATATATATAATTCTGAATCTTTTTGATACGTGAATAACAACAAATAAATTTTAAAAAATAGAAATATATTATTTTATTTTTTTAAAATAAAAAATACTTTAAAAAATAATTATTATTACAATTCTAAAAAATACCTACACTGAAATGATGACCGCACAACTTTAAGATTCATGAAACTTAACCCAGAATTGGGACCCCTGCTTGTTTAATCAGTTGGTCAATTCATTTTTTTAGACACTAATATTCTTCTAATGACTATAATTTTATTTAGATTAAAGCGTGTGTGCGTGTATAAGATCAAGGAGAAGGAACTGTGAGCTGCTTAAAACCTAACCCCTAAAATGTTAAACGGAGAAACCGAAATTTGGTCAATAAAAATTATCAGTTAAATATGCTAATGTATTTAACAATCTCTCTAATTAGCTCTTCGGTTTAATTTTTTAAATTGTATTGAGTGACCCAAAGGATAAAAGGATAACTGACTATTTCTCCAAAACAAAAAATTAAAACTAAAATTCTAATTAAAAAGAGTTATTCTAATTAAAAGGATAACTGACATTATTAATTGAAATAGTATAATGGTGTTTTTGTCTCTTTATCTAAAAAAACCTTAACATAAGCTTACAAATTACAATAATAGTGAAGTCTTTTTAAATAATTCATTTGTCATTATCAAATAGAATAGAGATAAATAAATGGTTTCTCATCTTGATTGAACAAGACTAGTTAATAACAAAGCAGGCTATGTGACATGATTACGGTTTACTATAATAATTATTATTTAATTAAAAAAGACTCAATAATGAATTGATGAAGGTGGGACTGAACTCAAAATCTGATAGGATTACTTTGCAAGGTTAGAATCTCCACTGGACTTTGAATTTTAGTCCCCAGTTTTGCGCTTAAAAGAAATTACTATTACTATTTATTTATTTGACTAATTGGAGGTCTACAGGGTTTTGTTGATTTTTTTGTCCTTTCTCTCGGAGAAGGGGTTCGAACTTAAGAGGAGAGAGGATGATGATGTTAATTAAGCTCTAATTCATTGTCTTTGCTTGTTTGGTATGTTGATTTGTCCTTATAGTTTGTAAGCCAATCTTATTTTAAACCTGATTAATTAAAACCAATTTAAATTGGGAAAATTCTATTTCTTATCCTTTTCTTTTACCGAAAATTATTAAAGATTTTTCGAACTCATAGCTAGTAATACTTTCCAAACAATCTCTTATACACACACACATGTATGTAGGTATTTTAATAGACTTCCCAAATATGTATTTTCTAAATTATATTTTCAACGGACCTTGTTATTTACTATATATTTCAATTTGCATACCATATGTTAGTTGTGCTTAATTTAAGGCATAATTGTTTGAGCTAATTTGTTTAATTTAAAAAGAGTTTTTAGTTAATACTCATTTGCTCAAAAAAAAAAATTACAAATTAAAAAAGAAACTGCTTTACTAGTAAAACAAAGCAGGACAGCCTCTACTTTTAGTTAAAAGCAAGGCTGTTTATTGTGATAATTGTTTTCCTAATTTAAAATTGTTTTGCTAAAAATATTAGTGTTTTACTTAACTCAATTTCAATTTTTTTAATGAAAAATGCGTGTACATTGCATAAACGTAACATGGAAGACGAGGTTATAATTAATTTAACTTGATAAATAAAATATTTTTTTAAAAAATAATTTTAACACGTCATAATGTTTTCTTGATCATTTAATATCTCGAAAATATAACATAGTAAGCAATTATCAAACCCTATAAGGCACGGGACAACATATTTTTTATTGGAGTAGTGGATCTACTTTAATTTAACTTTTAAGTTTTTTTCTAATCAAGTGTCTTTGTTAGATTATCATGAAAATTTCACTTTATTTCCAGCAGGATGTCTATACTTTTATTTTCTTTATTGGAGTGGATGTACTTTATTTTTTTTATTATTTAAGTGTGTGTAATTTCAAAAATTTATCAATTCATTTTTTTTTAATCTTAAAAGCAAATAAATATTAACTTTTCATAATTATGTTGCCCATATTTGACTAAGTAAAATAAAATTAAAAATTAAAAAAACAAACAAACAATAATAATAGTTCTACAAACCTCGATCCAAGATTTAAACCAGAGGAGGGGTTTGAGATATGAAAAATCAGTCATATCTTCATAGGTTAAAGTATGTGTGTTTTAACGAAGCAAATGAATTATTAATTTATTATGCATTTGAATTATATGCAGGAACTTCTCACTCATGGTCTCAATCTTAGTGGCTGACACCTTACCTTTCTGTCATATTATTATATTAGGTACAACTTTGTAATAATTTATAATATTTAAATTTTGAATTTGTATATTTTAATTCAATATAATACTATAGTATATTAAAATAAATGGTTATCTTAAGTATGAATAGCTGTAAATAGATGATGATGTTATAACCCTTATAATTGGAGGTGTAATGTTTACGATTGTATTTTGTGGGAATGATGGAAGATGTGGTTGCACGAGTTGACTATGGTTTGTAGGAAATTAATGCGGGATAAAATTTTAGATTTGATTTTCATGGAAAGAAAACACCGCTGAAATTTTGTTAAATTTAATAAATTCATTATTTTAAGTAGAAAATCAATTACATATTAGACATGTACGTGTGGTGTACAAATATTACAAATTATATAAAATATTATTTTGAATAAAATAATATAAGGATAAGATAGTTTTTTAAAAAAACTTACCACTTCTTTTATTCTAAATGACTGTTAACGGAATGAAAATAACAAAATAAAAACGAGGGGAATTACAAGTTCATTCAATTTTAAAAACAACAGCAATAAAAGACTTCTTATTTAAATAAAAGAACCTAGATTACTCAATTTCTCTGCTTTCCCACGAGCCAAAAAAAACTTTTCACCTCTAATTTAAAAAGATAAAAAATTAAATAGTTTTTACAAAAGAAATAATCAATAATATGATAGAGATTTCCTTCATATTCAAGAAATAAAGTACATTTTAATTTGTTCTTATGAGATTTATTCATTGTTATTACACACGACCTAAAATATCAACCAAAGACTTTGTTGACATATATCTAATCAGAAATAAATGTAAAAAAAAAATTAATTTAAAATTGGCTCAATCGATTTAACAAGTTAACATGTGATTTAGTTAATCTAATTAAAATATTATTGATTTTTTTTATATAAAAAATATCAATTTAATTCTTGAAATATCTTAATATCACCTAATAAATAGAAAATAATTGAATAGAAATCAACTAAATAAAAACCAAAACTAAATAAATAAAAAAGATGCTTTTCTAGTTAAACAAGTAGGAACCTTTACTATTATCTTTTCTTGATGACGTGGTGAAATAGCAACTTCAGTGTGATTATGGAGTTCAAACCTTCTAAAAACCATCACGTATGTATAGATGATGTTGAACTTCTCTTGTCCTTAATTAAGCTACCATCCTAATCCCTTACTATATAAAATATTGAATTTAATTGTTTTTCTTTTTCCTTTTTCCTTTTTCTTTTTATAATTCATGTTTAAGATTTGATAACAAATCCTAATGGAGAATTGATGGTGTTGACAAGGGGAAAAATAATTCTTTTATCATATTTCTTTTTAACTTATTCTTATTCTTGTGTTTTACTGTTAGATGGTACTCATTAAATATATCATATTCTTTTTGAATATTTTTCTTTAAAGAATATCTTTCTTTAATAATTATCCTTGTTTCAATTTGTTCTTACTTTTTGAATAATATTGAAATATTTCATAAATTTTGAAGATAGAATTTACACATATTTTTCGTCATGACAAAAATAAACAGAGGGAAGAAGTAAAACTATAATGAAAGTTATGGGACTAATTGATACAAATTAAAATTTTGAGGTGAAGTCTCATAAATTTATTAGGAGGAAAAATTAAAATTTACACAAGTCTACAAAAAACACAATTTATGCCTAAAATGTCCTTATTTACAGCAATAATGAAGTTACCAAGTCTCTCTCTCTATATATATATAAAGTATTCATTTAGATCAATTTAAATAGATATTGATTGGGTTAAAATTAAATTATGATCCCTATTCATTCCATAGGAAACACCAACAAATTGATATTTAACATTTTGACAAGAGAAATAGCTCTTTAAGAAGGCCAACTCTTCACTAAACTAGAGAAATAAACTTTTGCTAACAAAAAGTTTAGATGTTGACTTATAAATAAGACACATAAGTATTGTTTTTAAATCTTCAATCCTTATATTATGCTGTAATAAGTTAAGTTAAATCTTCATAAATCCTCGATAGGGATGGCTTGTTTTTAAATGAATTGAAAGTGCTGACTTAGAATATATAAATAATTTATTTGAAAGTGTGGTTGAGGTTATTTTTAAAAATGCTTTTCATTTTGAAATGTATTAAAATAATAATATTATTTTTTTTAAAACAAATATTTTTAAAATCAATATATCAAAATATAAAAAACATAAAAAATTAATTTTTAATAAAAAAATTAATTTTTTAAAAAACATGAATTAACCCGTTTTTTCCAACGCTATCAAATTTGATCATTAAAAAAAAAAAAGTTAAAACATACTTAACAATTAAGTACCTAACAAATAGCTAGCAATTTCCTTGCTTAAGCTACGAAAAGTTGCAGGCTGGACTTTTCATCTTTGAAAGTAGCTATCGGCTTAATTACCTAACCATAGCCGTATATGTAAGTTTGTGAGATGCACTTAGGTAGGGACCTGACGCAACCGGTCCTAGACAATTGATACTGAAATGTTAAAATTTACATCTTTCACCGAAATGCAACTAGTGCAAACCGCAAGTACTTTTTGTTTTTTAAAGGGTATATTTGTTTTTTTATTTAAAAAGTATTTATAAAAAAATTAATTTTTATTTTATTTTTTATTTTAAATTAAATATTTTTAGTGTTATCATATATTTTTATGTTAAAAATAACTTTAAAAAAATATTATTTTAATTTATTTATAAATAAAAAACACTTCAAAAAGTAATTAATACCGTACTTCAAAACATACTTTAATACCTTACCATCCAAACATATTTAAATTAAAATAATATTTTATTATTATTTAGAATAATAAAGACTATAACTATTTTTAAAAGATAGAAATGCATTCTAAAATCGTCTAAAAAACAATATATTTTTATATAATTTTGTTTTTACTTGTTGAATTACACACTATCAGGAGACGATAACTAAGACGCAACTTGGCTCTTCCTTTCTTTAGTAAAGCATGTGCAACATTTTCAGGGGCTGTTTTTTCACAATCAATGATGTTGTGGACTCGAGCATCTTTGAAATTTATTTATTTTCATATCTCTTCAAGATATTTTTTAAATTTGGGGACAAGCAAATCTTTGAATCCTTACAGCCAAACATTTAACTCACCTAACCCATTTATGAAGTGCCTACTTGCATAGATGTATGGCTATGCTTACCAAGATAATAAAGGTCCTGGATATATATGAAAATCCCTCACGCTACTTGCTTCAAAAGAACCCAATTAAAGAAAAAAACAATAAAAAAAATATAAATACTTAGATAAACTTTTCTTGCTATCAGCCGGTAAAGAATTATCTCAATTCAATAATTTAAATTGTTAAATAAAATTTTAAAATATAATTTATATTATTCTCTAATAAATACATCTAAAAAAACAAAAATTGAGATTGCTTACTTACATTTTATACAAAAAGGTTTCAGGACAATAATTTAGAGAAACTTAACCTGAGTTCCCTTCTTTAATTTATCTCAACTATTTCAATAAAAAAGTAACAAAAAATAAAAAATTAAAAGTATGGTTGCAGTTATTTTTAAAGTATTTTCATATTAAAATGTATCAAAATAATTTTTTTTTTATTTTGTAAAAATTATTTTTAATATTAATACATCAAAACGATTCAAAATATATTAAACATTATTTTTTAATAAAAATAAAATAAATTTTATAAAAATACAAGTTAGCCCCTATTTTCAAACGGGGTCTACGAGGAAATTGCTAGTGCACTTGTAAATCTAGTTCAAGTTATGATCAATAGGAAGCGAAGTTAAAATCTTGCCCCTCACTTACACTTGGGCTTTCATCTCTATTTGCCGAATCAGTCGTACCCAAAAATGTTATTTTTTCGGGTTTCACACGAGTTAAGCATGTGAAAATTAGAAGAATTTTAGAGCCTCAGGTTAGTTTTGCTTAAAATATTCTACTAAAAAAATATTTTAAAAATTTTCTTTTATTTATTTCTAGAAAATATTTCTTAGAAAATATTTTTCTGTTTTTATTTGCTGTAAAATATGTTATAGGAAACTAATGAATAAAAATATCTAACCTTATAACCATCATAATGACCACTTCTTCATTACCATCTTTTTTATTGTTATTGTTATTTTATTATCATTATCATTAAAAATATATTTTACATATAAATATTTTCCAAGCTAAATATTAAAAAATATTTTATATATCCATTTGTCAAACGTACCTCAACTGGAATTTTGTGAGTCTTGTTGATTCAGTTAATTGTTTTCACAAAAGGTGCATGAAAAGGTTGTACTGAAACCCTTAGGTAGTGCTCAGGACATAGTTATTATAGTTATTAAACATGTTCCTGGTGTTAACCCGATCAAACAATCAGGTTCTAAATTATATAAATTGATTTAATTTAATTTGAGAAAATTTTAAAAGATATATTTATAATTTTAATATTTCACATAAAAAAATTAAAAAATAATTCATATATATTATATATATATTGTAAATAATAAAATTTAAAAAATTATTTCACAAGATTTTTTATTCGACATTAAAAAAATATACTTTTCTTCTTGTATACATGTAATACACATGTTAGTAGATTTCAAATCTCATGTTAAAAAAAAAAAATTCTAGTATTTTTATATTAAAATTGAGAAAAACCTTCAATTGCCTCCCTTTTGCCTTTTGCCTTTGACAATAATTTATTTTTGATCCTTAAAACGAAACCATTATTTTAGAAGAAAAAAATTAGATTGTTATGGGGAGCACCGAACCATGAAAAACTTGTTTATGTAGATAAATATGTTAATTATGGTATTTGTAAATTATTTACTTTGTTTTCAAGAATAACCACCCAATATAATTTGTTTTACCTCTTAATAACTAAGTATTTGAAAATTAATTTTTTAGTTTATTAAAAAAAAAGGTTTCTATCGAGTTACAACAGGTCACGCAGATCATTCAGATCCTCCCGCACTACCTATAACCTCATTTTTTTTTCTTAGACCCGAGTTAAGCTGTTTGACGCCAGTATAAATAAGGGACAAAATTATAGTTAACCTTCTCTTGTTCTTGTTCTATATAGTAGTGGAAACTTGAAATATTTCAAGAGCTACCAGTTTCATTTTTTCTGTCTTCCTTTCTTCTTATTATTATTATTACTATTCGTGTTGTCTTCCTGCTCAACGATTCTTAATCCTCCTGTATTTATCTAGCTTCATCAGAAAAGGACAGAAAACGAAGAAGTAATCATGCACTCTTTTTCTGATAGTATCAAGGGGCTGTACCATCAATCATCATTTTAGATTTAACAATTGATCATTTCAGACTTTGATCGAGAGGAGGTGGGCCATGGTACCATGGGGAAAAAAAAAAAGGTTTCCTTGATGAGATTATTAGCTTGATGATTTAAGGGCTGGTTCCAGTAATCTATTTGAAATTTCAAGACTTTTCTTGCATTTAATTTCTCTCAATCAATTTCCTATTTTGATTCCCTCTCCTCTCCATACACGCATCTATGTTAAAGGGAGACACTTCGATAATCAATCATCTTGATGGGATAATACATAACTTTTGGAAGGTGCCAAATGCATATTTTCTATGAAATAAATCTTAATTTAAAGGGTATAGTTTGAGATTTTTAAAACTAAACAATAAACTTTCTCAAAGTCATGGAGTGACATGGTAGTACCCTTAGGTTCTGCCCCTCTCTTTATCAAGTAAAACACTAAAAGAAAAGGATGAAAGGGTTTGGTTAGTCAAATTTTAATTACAACAAAACTTCATCTTGTTGTCAATAAATTAGTCTTAGAGAATAGAGTTTAATAGAGGTGATATTTTCTTGTATCTATGTTATAAAAAAAATGATTGATATCTATAAAGTTTTTTTTATTTGGTTTGATTTTTTTTTTGACTGATTAGAGAAAAAACATTGGAAATTAGTTCATTAAGATTTCTAGAATATTTTTGAGATACTTCAATACGAAAACAAGTTGAATTTTAAGTTTTTGATATTTACAATCTCAAAATCCAATTTCAATGATTGAAAAATTTTCTAGATGATGACACATAATTTGTCTAGGTGGACAAGGTGTTTTTGTTTTATATATTAAAAAAACACCTCGAGTGGATGACACAATTTTCTTTAAAAAAAAAACATGTGCGCTTGGGACTTTTATTTTTTGGTTAGGCGTAAACATGATTTTTTTTTTTTAATTAATACCCTCTTTTTTTTTTCAAATTATTTTGTATAACTAATTTTAAATAGTAATTAGTCTTTTGGATGATTTCTATAATTTTATGATATCTCAAAGAGATTATTGTAATTTATTATTAATTTTACACACATAGAATGTAATCTGGGTATCTTACGTAAAATCACAGTTCACGAGCTTGATCATGCAATCGCACTGGAGTCTTAAATAATTAAATGTGACCAGTTGAACAGGTAAATGTCGTAAACTAGGATCCATCTCTCTGTTCCTTGTACTAATAAAAATTATAATGTAATATTTTCTGTGATTGTTTCCCAGATACCGTACTTGTCTCTTCCTTGCTTGATGGGTTTAGGTTAATCTTGTGTTAGATTTTCTTTGGATTCTCTTAATTGGGCTGAGAGTGTCACTTTTATCCCAACATTGTGTTTTACTGTCTTGCCTCCACTTTCTGATTAATCTTTGGTTAACTTTCTTGCCTTGATTGAGACTTGTTCAGAGACGGCACTTCTTAATTACTTGCAGGTTTTTTTTTTTTTTTTTAATCCTGAACCACAGTTGCCCTCATCTGATGTCGACTTGTTCTTAAGGGGGGTGTTATGCCAGTATTAATTAATTTATTTTCTTAAAATAATAATAATAATAATATCATAAGCTTACTTGGAATTAAGAGATGCTGGTCACTGCTGCTGCCTTTCTTTTACTTGCACTCAACAGCATCAAGCCATATTGAATCATATCCAAATCCTTTGATTTTCCTCTCTCTTTCAATTCCCAGTTTTCTTTATGCTCTCCATTTGCCTTTTCGCTGGACAGCTGCCCTTTGCCCCATCTTTCGTCTTCTTTTGGGCTACCAAGCACCGCTTTTTCTTGGCTGCCATTTGTTTTTATTGCGTTCTTCATCCGTAGGGTTTTTTAAATTGTATTCTTTTCATCCGTTTTCTGTCCAAATCAGTTAGATATGCTAAATTCTTAGTATAAATGAGATTTAATTTTCTCAAGATTTCTAGTTTAAATTAACATTTTCTTTCATTTTTAATGCAAGTTTGATTAATTAATCTGTAAATTATCCCAGAGGTTTCCGTGTGAACATTTAACGGATTTTGTCAACGGATTTAGATGAAAAGCGGGTAGAAGTGTAGGATTGAAGACCCAAGTGATGTTAGAAATAAAATCGATGGACGAGATTAGTGAAGTGTAAGGACTACTCCATGTGTGATGTTTAGTTGGACCAAGGGAAAAAAACTTCACAGATGCACTTTGGCACCTCTTTCTCAATCAAAATCAATCCCTTTGCCATCAACACTAGCCACCTCGTTATGATCAGGATAGAAATAATTGTTGTTATATGTAATCAAATAACCATTTAAATGAAACGTAAGCTATATATTTGATATTAAGCTCTTCAAAGTATTTAAGAGTTACGGTACACAAAGGTAGTCCATTGGCTGGGGATAATATATAATTCTACGCTTCCCCCACAAATTTATAGTATTCAGAAAAACACAAAAAATTCAACCTTTCAAAAATAAAAAAATAAAAAGCTTAGAAATATATGACGAATTCTGACCTCAACCTCCCAGGAAAACTTAAACTCTACATATATAATTCTCAAGATAAATTTCAGGAGTTATTTTTTAAAATGAATAAGAACCCAGAAGGTCCATGTACTTAGATTAAAGTCAAATTGATAATTATAGTGAGCAGGTCAGTAGTTTCGTGGATATTCTATTGCTTGAAATCTGATATCCTGATGTAAAGGATTGGAGGATGATGCAATGTATATCGTTTTGACAATGAAGTGATTGAGTGACAACCTTAAATAAAGAATCTCAGATGCTTCTTTTCCTAAATGATTCTTGAAAGAAATCTTGGATTATGCCACGCGCATACAATTTAAATCCTTTGATTTTGACCACATTGCTAATGATAGATTTTGTAGGATATTGCTCTTGTAGTCGTTAAGATACGCATCCAATTTGATGTGTCTTCATGACGGTTGATGGGTTTGAAAAAGCAGCTAGCAGCGAATCTTGCAGGTTGAATATAAGCATCGAGGGTGCTTGTCCTGCTCATCTTGCTTCTTTCCACTCCATTTTCTTGGCTACAACATCTCATACTAAAGTCAAGAAGAAGAAAAACTTATTTTGCTTTCGATGACCAGAGAAGGATTTTCTTGTGACTGATCATGATGTTAACAAGATCTTCTTTTCATATTCTTGGACTGAACCACCAATCTTTCTTGCATACCTGTATGTGTGCTGTTCATTTTCAATGGGTGAATTATTAGATGGCCACAAGCCTAATGAGACGATCACATGTCTAAAGTGCTTGTCTTTTAAAGTCAGGGGAGAGAGAGGAGATATAGGTTGTATGGAGAATAATCTTTTGATGACAGAAACTAAATATTCCATGCCTTCAAGCTTACATGAGCTCGAGATTGTTTGATTTGCAATCTTTCTATAGTACTAGATATGATGAGAACAGGGAATTCTCTGTAGGGGAACGAACCCCCTTCAGATTCTTAAAGATCACTGCACCTGTTATTATCATTATCTGTATGCGTTGGCGTGTTAATTGATTGGCCTTTGAAATTCATTTCTTTGGTTTGAGAACCACTCACTCACTGTTGTTTTCAACAGAAAGGTACAAAACGGGCACATAATCATCCCCACCAGATCTCGGAAAAGAGCAGTAAACAAGGTGTGGTTGGGGAGATTGTATCTTAGATCCTCAACGAAAAGGAAATTTACCTTCAAGTTTTTTTTTTGTTTTTTTACGAAGGACCTAATATTTTGTTGTCGTGGGACCTTGATTAAATATATGCCAGAAAGAACTAGTTGGTCATTGATCACTTGACATAATCCGGTAATCTTGTGGCAGGGAATTGGTTCAGATGATAAAGGAAAAGACAAGTCAGTCTAAGGCCTGGAGCTCGGTTCTCCATTAGTTTTTGGCATGGTTACGTCTTCAATGTCCTATAATTATGTTCTCTTACGGATGTGTGGTGAGCCGGTGGATAATATGATGGCATCGAGATTGGCCAAATCGATGGTGCTTGCAGTGTATCGACTCTGTTTACTGATTGTAAATTGACTTTCTATACCTCTAATCTCAAATGTCCAAAATCTTCTTTGATTTCCTTGACAGCAATGATCGAGGTTGGAATATAATGTGATATGCAGGATCATGTATAGATTAGTTCGGGACTACTTGTTAGCATGTTCAAAGTATATACCACCCTTTTCTTAACGGCATTGAAGACATTCAAATCGAAAAGATTTGCCAGCACAAGGCATGGGTGTGAATTTGGACTTTTAGCTGAGCGTGCAGGCTATATCGAGGTGGTTGATCTGATACTTGACTTGCCAACCCAACGATGGAGACTGAGACTGTTGCACCTGTCCACATTATACTCTGTTTTCTTTTCTGTTTTTTAGCAATGCATGCCTCAATAGAGAGATGCTAACGTTCGAGTCTACCAAAGTAATTTGCTATTTTCTATTGGGGTTTGGCCAGTTCTGTCCAGTCGGCTTTTTAAAAGCACTGCAGCAGCAGCAGGATTGTGGATCATCATCAAGTTCTGCATTTTTCTCCACAATGGATCATCATTTTGACATGGCTGTAATTTGTATGTTGTTAGAAGAACATTACTACCTTGTAGGATGCTGATGAGAAAATTCGAAAAAGCGAGCATGGCCCGATTTACAAAAGGGAGATTGTCTACTTTTAATTTCTTGGTGGCAAGAGCCTTATCTAATCCCGTGTCTTTGGATTGCGAAGGATCTCATAACAAGAACCTGTTCTATACAAAATATTCCTTTGCTTAATCATGCTCGAAGCTAGATTGTGCCTCTGCTGATCTTCAAAATATTCTTTATTGTATCTGAGCTCTAATCTGTGTGCAACGTGAATTAATGCTGCTGCATCATAGAATTTTAATCTCTCTGACATTACCTTTTATTCGATATATGAACTTGGTGCATATCAGGCAAATCGTTCGGACACCATATTCCTTATGTCACAATTGGTTCTTAGGACTATATTATAAGATTTTATTCATTTAATTGCTGTTTAATTCTATCCATAGCTGAGCTTGCACTTCGATTATCTCTGTTGGCGTGCCTTTCATTAAAGATAACCGAATAAAGTACATTCTTCAAAACTAGATGATGAGGTACGAGAATCAAAGCAAAGATGTAATTAATCCCTGTATTTCCCTAGTCCAACCAACATTTTGTGTTCGCAGAATCTCAATCCAAAAAATGGAGAAAGAGGATGGACCTGTTAGCTATCTTAATATTCTGCAAATCAATAAAATATGCTTGAATATATTCCAATATATACATACCCAGGAAGCCTCATATCCTAAAGATCATACAGATCAATACTTATCCATCAGCAGCTGTGCTTCTTCCATGACAATGATCTCGAATGAACCACCCTTGAACACACCAAGTTGAACTAAAAAAATCTCAGTCGATTGGAAGGGGACAAATTGTATAACCTCTTCAATATACGTGCACAGGTTGTCTGTTCCTTGCAGGACAGTGGTCTTGCTCATGCATTGTCTTTCTCTAGATGGTCTTATTGGCAGTAATGTTTCGGAAGAACCATTTAGGGTTTTAGCACAATGATTATGTATTTGAAACCAGTAGTAATGATCATTCAGATGTTGAAGAAATTTGTCCGGTGAATATTTCCTGCACTGCAGTGTGCAGTTTATCTGTCAGAGTTACATAAGCTATTTAGGCTGATGCTTTCCTTCATCCCTTTACTGATTTTGTCTTATTTGTTACATTTTCTCATTTTCATCACTTCCTTTTGAATTAACGTGTTGGAAATTTGACATGTATCATGTTCTTACAAGTTACGCCATGATTTTTTTTTCAAAAATTATACCTTGATCCCTATATTTTATTTTATGTACCAAAAGGTCCTAGATAGAAAGTTCTTTGGTCATTGTACTTTACAATAAATATAATTCACCCCCTAAGTTGGTTAATTATCATTTTACTCCTCATATAAAGAAAGACTATTGATAAATGAATGAAATGTGAGGAGTAACATCATACCCTTGTTTTAAAACTTTTATACATCGATTATGATGATATTGAGCATAGTTTTAAGACCCGGCCCGGTCCAAGACCCGGGTTCCGGGTTTTGACTGAGTCACCGGGTCTCAACCGGGTCGGCCGGGTCAAAAGTTTTTTTAGAAAATCAAAACGACGTCGTTTTAGCAAAAAAAAAAAGTTAACGGGTTTGCGGCCGAGTCTTGACCGGGTCAACCGAGTTTCGGGTTGACCGGGTCAACCGAGTTTCGGGTTGACCGGGTCTAGCCGGCCAATTCCCAAACGGGTTTTGGCCTCCACCCGGACCGGTCCCATGCCCGGGTCGACCTGCTGGTCCGGGTTTTAAAACTATGATATTGAGTAAATAAAGATGAAAGAAGTATTTATACTTTTTCACATGTCTTTGTTTTATTATTTTAAAAAAACTTGATTTTTTTTTATTATTTTATTTGCTTTAAATTAATTTTTTTTTAGTATTTTCATATTATTATGATATAGTGATGTTAAAATTAAATTTTTAAAAGTAAATGCTTTTAAAAAAACTTGATTTTTTAAATTATTTGCGTTGTTTTAAATTAATTTTTTTAGTATTTTTAGATTATTATGATATAGTAATATCAAAAATAAATTTGAAGTAAATGCTTTCAAAAAAACTTGATTTTTTTAATTATTTTTTTTTGCTTTAAATTAATTTTTTTAGTATTTTCATATTATTATGATATAGTAATATTAAAAAAAAATTAAAATTTTTAAAATATTATTTTAGTATATTTTCAAGTAAAATTCATTAAGCAAAGCTAGAAGCAAAAATCAATAAGTGAAGCTAGAATATCTAACGGGTAACATAAATGAAAGTGGGGCTGGAGATTGTAAATGCTAAGATTGTAGCACCTGCTTCTGAATTGGTGCTCACTCACTGATATTTGCATATCATTGACATTGATCTTTCTGAAACTCGGGCGAGTCAAATCCAACAAACTACCCAAAACTTACCCTACTTCATAAAGAAGAAAGAAATTCTAACATTCTCTAAACTCAAGTGCAAATTCAAGGGGAAAATATCAGCTGTCTTCTTTGAAGCTTTTGCTCCACCGTAAGCGTATCAAGAGAATTCTACTAAGACTAGAGAACCATGAGATGAAAGCCTCGACTAGTTGCTGAAACTGCTGTTACAAATGACTAGAGATAGCTAATCAGTTGTGCAAGTGAGAAATATTAACACAAAACTTCTGGACACAACTTCGTTTATTACACCCACGGATTGGCATAAAGCAAAGGATTCGTAAAGCGAGTAAAACACGAGGCTCCATATGAATTTTGTATATCATCTTTTTTGCTGCAGGCAATATAATTTTCCCAAGTTTCCTCTGCTCTACGCGTCATTCAACTACACTGTTCTAGCACACCTATGACAAATATTTCCTTTACACATAAAATATTAATCCACTGCACCATCTAATTAAATAAAAAACTAATATTCGTAGGTGAGCAGTTAAACCCAATTCAACAGCTATATCTAAGTATCAAACTTAGATAAGATATTCGCACCTAAAATCCTACATCGATCTTGAAGCCTAAGACAATCTATAATATACACAAGGTATAGCAAGCTCGCAAAAGGACACGATCTTGATGGGGGTCAAAGTACTACACAAGTAAAAAAAACTTAAGAAGAAGTGAATCAGGCATGCGATGCATCACACAAGGAGTTAAGAGGGCACAAAAGAGTAAACCACTAATTCAAGGATGCTGAAGTAAATCAAGTGCCTGACTACAATAAGCTATTTGGCTCAGAAGGCAAATTGAGTTCAAGCATTCCAAGACAGTATAAAGATACTGTGCAGTGCAGTGCTAAACATTAATGCACATTCCCTAAAGCATATGAAGAGAATTTTAGCAGTCTTAAAAGACACATGAAGTATCCCTACTCGTATTAATAGAATTCTGAAAGACCAAAACACATATGTTAGAGAAGCATCTGACAAATAAAGCAGTTATGTTGACAAGTTAAAAATTAACCATTGACTCTGTTTTTGTATCATATATTGTTTAATGCTGTCATACATGGTATGTGAGAATCGCTAGACTCAAACTTGAGATGCATACAGATGGCGAAGCATCAGTAACCAAATGTCCATTGCTAACTACCAAATTCTGCTTCTAGACACTCTTAAAAGTGTAGGATGAAATAATAGCTATATCATCAACTTATAAAACATCGTTCACTGCCAGTTCTATTTTAAATTTTTTGCCTGAACTTTCTGCTTCAAAAACTTACAAGCACCACCAACAAAAACTTTTTTCATAAATCATGATAATGACTTCCTAGATTGACGAGCAATAAATATGAATCAATATGTAAGTTTTATTTTTTCTTTTCTAACAATTGGCAATCTGTTGAGGCATTTTATAAAGATGCAGATTGCCAAAAACAAGAACAGAACAATAATAGATTGCAAAAGAGTAAACATATAAGTAATCAGAATTATGGAAAAAGAAAAGGGCTGAACAGAAAAGCAATACTCGGATAGAATAACAAGTAATGTGACTGGCCTAACTAGATACATTTTCAACCAAGAGAATGAGTAAATTGATAGAAAAACAATACATGGAAGGGATACCGAAAAAACCCATGCAAAATGATAAATGTGCAGCCCAAAAATCAGGTAAATGTCTGCTTCAGCACAACAGAGACCATCTTCATGGTTATATGAAGGGCAATGATCCAAGGTCAAGGTGGTTAGAAAATTCTTCACCATCAGTCTGCTGCATCAGCATTTTCATTTCCCTCTGTTTCTGCATCTCAGGACCAAGAACAAACAAAAGATAAGCATCAAAGAATATCCAAGAGACATCACAACGAAAAAAGCACTCAAGAATTTCATCACACCCAGTAGCCATATTAAATTGCGGAGAACTACAAAGAGAAAATTGCAAAAACAGGTAAGAGAAACAAGTATACGGTTATGTTGAATCAGCAAGCAATGACAGCATTCAAGACATTGAAACAAAATATTCAAACACAAATATAACAGATCAGAGCCTTAACTAACAGCTCTTAGTTATAAAGAAACAAAACACAGACCTACAGAGCAATTGCCCAACGCATCAGTTGCATTACTTACTGCCAAACCAGCAAAAAACAAAATCACTTCCTTTCCACACCATCACAATATGATGCAAATTTTATCTACATTTCGCATTTTAGTGAGTATTAGTGAGTTAGCCACTCACTTAAGGGTAACAGAAAATAATTTTAAGCCAAACAATTAAATTTCAGACATTAGAAATTGTCAAATACGTCATATTCTATCCTAAATTTCAAAATTAGTAACCACAATTACCAAAAAAAAACAACGTAAATAACCACAGTGCCATCAATTTAACCTTCAGTTTCATCTTGATCATCCTCTTCATCGTCTTCGTCGGTCTCTCCTTCAAAATCAACTCCATATCTACCATTCAAATAATCCACAGTATCGGGCGTAAGAACCAACTTATCCGAATTCAAAATATCGAACAAATTCAAAGTCCTGGGCGTCAACATCCTCAAAGTCCCAATATTCCTGCTCGACAATCCCACATTATCACTAACATCCATCATCAAAAACATAACTTTCTCTTTCGGGTCCAATCCCCACCGATTCATTGCTTCTATAAACTCCTTCGTCTTCGGCTTCTCAAATTTATCCCCAAATTCCTCAACACAAATCACGCTCTCCCTCTCACTCGCAGCACTTGATAAAGCCGTTGACATGGCTAGCCGTTTTTCCTTCCTGTTTATCTTAATGGACCAGTCTCTGGGCTTGGGCCCAAATATCACGCCACCACCAGGGCGAAGTGGGCTGCGCATGGACCCACGGCGAGCTCGCCCCGTTTTCTTTTGAGGGTAGGGTTTTCTGCCACCGCCTCTAACTTCACCGCGGGTGAGAGTTGAGGCAGTGCCACGTCGCTTATTTTGTTGGTCTGTGATGATTCCTCGGTGAACGACAGCACGGGCGGTCTCGGGTGGCGCTGACTTGAGGTCTAGGTAAGTTTCGCCGATTTTTTCCCCGGTGAAAGAGAGGATTGGGAGGGTTGCTACTTGGCAAGAAATGGAGAGGGATTTAAGGGAATATTGGGGTTTCGTAGTGGATAAGGAGGTCAATTTGGGGATTTTGTTATGAGAAGAAGAGAGGAAAAGAGAGGAGGAGAAGAAGGAGAGTGAAGTGGAGGCAGACATTGTTGGAGAGAGGCAAATTTGTTAATGAGATGGTGGGCTGCTGCTGCTGCGGGTGCAGAGAGTGAGAGAGGAGGAGAGGGAGGAGTTATCCACTCGTTTGCCTATCCATCGGGCGAGATGATGATGTAATAAGGAATGCTTAAGTTAGAGAAGAGACTACGTCGTTTTAACTTGAAGCTGCCTTTTCTTTTCTTTCGGTTTAACGAGCAAGGGCATCCTCGTCCACGAGAAATTTTTTGTCATGGTGGCATATCCGCCTCGAAAAATAGTCCGAATCATTCGGTTGTTAGATAAACTTGCAAGTCATGGGTTAATTTATATTTATAAATTTTTTAAAAAAAATAATAATTTATAATTAAAAATTTGTAATTCACTGCCCCCGCGCCTTTTTGTTATAGTGGAGTGTGCAACCGTTGGCTTTATAAAGCCCATCAAAGGTTATTATGTGAAACACATAAATTGGCCCATATAATTATTGTTACTTAAAAAAATAGATAATAATTTCAGTTTAGATTTTAATCCAACTTAATTATAATCGGAAATGTAAAAAAACTGAATCAAAGTAAATAAAATGTTTTGCCTTAAATTATAAACAAGCTTTGTCACACATAATTGTCTATTCTTCTCGTTCTTCTTTCTTTGTTTTATTTTTGAATGAACCAATATTTTATCAATATATTTTTATATATCTTACTAATAAATGTCAAATAAAAAAATTTATTTGTATATTTTTTAAAAATTCTCAGGTATATTGGGATGACACGCACCAACACCAATCATGTCAAGTGAAAAAGCACTGGACTTGGTGCCAACCAGACCGCAATTGGGTTTGGCAGTGTGCCTAGCCAAGTCCTAGGTGGTTTTAATTTTATGATAACCCGTCATATTTCAATTTTTTAACTTGATAAATGAGCTAAATACACCTCATAAAACAATTTAAAATATCATAAAGATGAAGGTATATTCCAATATTTTTTTCTCCACAAAATGATTAAACTTGTGGGTTATAAATACTATGAGACATTTAGAATTAAGGTTCATGATCTTCATTTTCTACTGCATATATATTTTTAAAGTATTTTTTTCCTATAATATTATTGTATTTTTTCTCTTTAAAAAAAGATAATTATATAAACATCGAAAAGTCTCCACCTCTAACAATTAGATCTTTTATGGGCATCACCCATAAGTTATCTTGGTTTACCAAAAACCAAATATATGCCACCAATCACCTTAGATAGGGAAAAAAAAATGAGATTGTTAAGACTAATTGATTAATTGACTTATGGATTTATTCCTAAACAACTTTGAATTTTTTTAAAAGGGTTTTAACTTGAAATTTTTCTATAGAATTCCAATTGTCTCCTTAAATACTCGTGGTGGTGATGTTTTTATAAGATAAAAGAGATTATTATATATCTGGTGTGCTTTTCATTATTATTATATTTAAATAGTGTATCTACATTTATTTTACTATGTAAATATGAGAACTTTCATTTTTCTTAGAATCGAAGTGTTTTTTAAAAATTTAGTGTCGGTACATTATTAGTGCCTCTGCCTCTATGTCTCCGAGCAGTCTGCACGTGCTGGTTGTCTATAGCAGGGTCTGCATGTAGGAAAAAGGACCATCTAATGGTCTGCTTTTTGACAGACACAACAGCAAAAGGAGCGCATGACATCATATATTTTTGTATGGTTTGGGTTGGGCTGCTATATATGGAAATGGGTCATCTATCATTTCCATTGGGAATGGGCTCAAACAATGGGCCGCATAAAAATGGATTTTAACCTCTCTGAGCTGGGTAATCAGTTTGCTCTGTTATAATAAGTTGAATATTAGGGCTATGTTTGTTTCTCGGAAATCAGTTCCCGGGAAACCATTTTCCAAACTTTCCTGTGTTTGATTGTCATTAGGAAAGTTGGTCAACGGAAAACACTTTCCGGTCAACGGAAAACACTTTGTAGTCAACGGAAAATACATTCCGGTCAACGGAAAACATTTTCCAGTCAAAGAAAAATTTGACTTGGTTTTCAGGAAAGTGTTTTCCCTTTAGCTGTGTTTGTTTTCCGGAAAGTGGTTTCCGGGAAATCACTTTCCAAACTTTCTTGTGTTTGTTTGCTAGTAGGAAAGTTGGTCAATGGAAAACACTTTCCAGTAAAAGGAAAGTTTGGCTTGGTTTTCAGGAAAGTGTTTTCCTGAA
Source organism: Populus alba x Populus glandulosa (assembly GCA_033617975.1). Lineage (NCBI taxonomy): Eukaryota > Viridiplantae > Streptophyta > Magnoliopsida > Malpighiales > Salicaceae > Populus > Populus alba x Populus glandulosa. Next base: position 22,376,474 of record CM066148.1, read on the forward strand.
AAATTTGAGGGGAAAACACTTTCCGAAAGTTGTGAAAAATTTAAAAATATCATTATTTGCTGATTATATCAAATTTGATCCTCAAACTTTTGATTGCTATATATATATATATATATATATATATATATATATATATATATATATATATATATATATATATATATATATTTTTTCAATTTCATCTCTTAAAATTTTATTTTTATATTAATTTTGGTCCTTATTTTTATAATTGTTATTTGCTTTTTCCTTATCATTTTTTTATTGAAATTTTGTATCTATCAAATTTGGTCTTTATTTTTTTGATTGTTACTTATTTTATTTGAAATAATTTATGAAATGTTGATTATATTATTTTAATTTCTTCATCTTTTATTTTTTAGATTTGATCTCTATTATTTTGATTATTTTTTATTTTATTTGAGATAATTTATGAAATTATATTTTTTTTCAATTTCATTCTCATTCAACTTTTTAATTTGTTAAGATTTGTTCCTCATTATTTTAATAAACTTGAGAAAAATAAAATATTAATAAGTTATTTTCCAACTCATTTTCCATGACATAACCAAACACTGGAAAGTGTTTTCCAACTCATTTTCCATTACACTACCAAACATCGGAAAATACTTTCCCGGAATTCACTTTCCCGGAATTCATTTTTCCCGTAATTCACTTTCCAAAAGGAAACTACTTTCCAACAAACAAACGGAGCCTAGGTAAATAAAGAGAACCGGAAAAGAAAAGAGGTTCTGTTTAGATTTGAATGTTTAAGTGGAAGCCTATATATATATGAAAAATAATAAAAAAAAAATTCAGAATTAATTAATTAATTATGCATGACTGAAAAATTATTCTCCTAATTTAAATAAAAAGTTGTATTTTGAATTCTATAAACATTTTCATCTGTAGATGTAGATGTATGCCTTTAAATTTCTATAAATACATTGATTTGAATAGATATTATTTTTCATTGTTCTGATATGATTGGTATGTGAAGTCGAGATGTAGATAATGACTGAAATAATGGGATAATATTATCATTAGATTAATACTTGTAAAATATTTTATGAAATTTTATAAATTAAAAATATTTTTTAATAAATAAACTAAATTTAAAGATTAACTTTAAGATGTTTTTCTCATATCATTTTTTCTGTAAAAAACAAGCACATAAAAGATATCTAAAAAGGAGGAGAGAATCTGAAAAGTATTTTAAACTTTAAACAATAAAAGTTTGACAATAAGTTAAAAGATTAAAAATCATTGGGGGTGAAGAACAAGATAGATGGTGATTTCTTTGTGCGAGCTAGGGAGTGACTGAAAGAGATTGATGTCATCGATGATTTGTACGTAAGAAGTATGTCGTTTGTCTTTAGCAATGAGTGAATAAGTCTAGTCAAATCAAAGGTTGTATTTTCCAATGAGAACTATTCCACCTATATTATAGACCATAGAGTTGGGGTTCAACTGAACTGGTTCATATCCGACGGCGAGTAAACAGGCCGGACAGCAAGAGAAAAATATTCACCAGCTGTTATTTTTTATTGCTCTATAGTGAGTGTCTGGTAATTTTGACTGTTTTTATACCAATATTCTTAAAACTATATTAAAATAATTATTTTATATCAAAATTATTAAAAAAATTAGTTCAAAGTCATTTCAGTGAAAAAAAAAAAAACAGTTTAAACACATTACCAAAATAGAACATTTAGTATGTTTTTGAACCTGTTTGCTAGTTTCTATCAAAAGCATAAAATAATGTTAGCCTTTTTCTATTAACTTGTTTGTTTTTGTATTTAATTTTTTTTTAATATATTTTTTTTTATTTTTATATTTTATTTTTATATTTTTGGATTATTTTGATGTACTGATGTTAAAAATTATTTTAAAAAAATAATAAAAAATTATTTTAATGTATTTTCAAGTAAAAAACACTTTGAAAACCAACCGCAACTATAATATCAAATGGGCTCGTAGTAAAAAAAAATTAAACTACGGTTGGCTATATAAAAAAATTTTACTTTTTATTTTTATTTTTTTTCATAGCCGACCATAATTTATAAGGTAGATAAATGGGTTTTTGGAAGTATTTATGAGAAAAAGAAAAGGATATAAACAAATTTAATCACTAGAATTTAGAATATACTTGATGAAATTGCTTGAAAAGTTTTGGCAGTTCAATATTACTGGGATTAAGAGCTAATTTGTTTTTTTATTTTTAAAAGTATTTAAAAAAATTTATTTGTTTTAAATTAATTTTTTTTGTATTTTTATATATTTTGATGAATTAACATCAAAAACTAATTTTTAAAAAAATTTAAAAAATATTATTGTAATATATTTATAAATTAAAAATTAATCACTATTAAAATATTAAATAATAGAGTTATAGATATAGTCCCAGAAATGGCAGTCCCATGTCACTGAATACTGTTTCATCTTAGACGAGTTAGGAAAATAGAAATAATTAAAGTCAATTAACCACAAATTCATTAATAACGATTAATGTTTTGGTTTGCGGTCGAAGTTGATCTTGATTTCATTTGACCATCAGCATTCCTTTGACTGAAAAGATAAGTAGATGATTGAGTTCAGATATTTCCCAGTATTTTATATAAAGTTGCATGCCAGGCCACGCACAAGATGGGTGCTGCTGTGCCTTAAATTCATGACATACCATCACTTAATCGCTCTGCTATAAATTATTTAAAGCAAATCCCTAGACAGCTACAAGTAGCAATTTAAAAACATAAAGGTTCATATGGATGATGATTCAGATTTGATTGATGAAGATAGCCTCTTCACTGCAGAGGATTTGAAGAAACCTCAACCACCATTTGCTGATATTGAAGATTGCAAGCATAGAGTTTCTATACAAATCTCATGTGTATTAGCCAAAATTTGTTTGTGAAGTCGGTGATTCTGAGGTGGGAGGCATGAGTTATTATTTGTTTTTGTGTTTTAAAAAAGTTTGAATTTTTTTTTTATTTGTTTCAAATTAATATTTTTTTGATGTTTTTATATTATTTTCATGCGTTGATATAAAAAATAATTAAAAAAATAAAAAATATATATTATTTTAATGCATTTCCAAATAAAAATCACTTTGAAAAATAATTATAATCACATTACTAAGAGGTTGTTTGTTTACACGGTGGAGATTGCGTTTAAAGCAAAACACAAGAGCCAAGCGTTTGGTAAAGAAAAAAACACTAATTGCTGTTCATGGACCCCATTATTTTTTGTGCTTGCAACGCATGATTGGAAGAAGAAACATTCTCATGCTTTTCTTGCACTGTTAATGTTAATTTCACTTTTCAATGAATAATACAATTAACATGAACAATGTACATTGATACATTGTTCATTTAAAAAAAAGTGAACAGTGCAATTCACTTACACTGCGTAAACTCTTTTTTTAAAAACATTTTTTTAAAAAAAATTAGTTTAGAGTGTATTTTATACCTGATAATATTTTATCTAATTTTATTACATGCTAAGAAAATTATGGAAACTGTAATTCTTGTCAGATGTATTTCATACGTAATGGAATTGTAGATGATTTCATGGAATAATAAAAAATATTTTATATTAAGTATGATTTATTTCATGATATAATAGCAATAGTTAAATCCACAATATTTAAATTAAAAATCATCAATATTGATATATATTTTTTAAAATTATTTTATAAACTCAATTTTAAAAGTATTCTTAACCAAACACATTAAATTATTTTTTCTTTAACCTCAATTTCAACCACGATTTTAACCAAACAACTATTTTTTCAAACCAACCTTAACTAAAAGTACTTTTTATAAAATTATTTTTTTCAAACCACAACCACAACAGCTATCGCAATACCAAACACACTCCAAAGCTTGCAAATACTGTAAACGCCGGTTAGACAAGGAGATTTGTATGTTGGGATATGAAACAAATTATCAAAATAAAAAGATAATGATAAAGAATTAAAAATAAATTTGTTATTTTAAAGTTAATTTTTATATTTTTAAAATAGAAGGTACATGGAGAACATGTTTTTAAATATTTTTTTTATACCTGAAATATTATTGTAAAAACAATTTAATTTCAAAATTAATCAATCAAAATATGCAAGGATAAAAGAAGTTATTATCAGTCTTAAAAACCTATTTTGGAGTTGATCTAGGTCAAGACCTAGATAATGGATAAGGAGAATTAACTTAGATTGGCTTTAATTTTTTTTTAATAATCAAAAGGATATTATTTTGATATTTTTTAAAAAAGTCAATATGTTTTGACTAGGTTTTGATATTATTGGATAGAGATCTTAAATGATATACATAAAAGCTCACTAGTAAAAAAAACGATAAACACAGTAATTATTTTTATGAAGATATCAAGTGGATGATATATTTAAGTTCCGAATAAAAAAAAATGTCATTAAACATATGAAAGCTAACACGAAGAGCATATAGCTTGACTGTCAAGATAAATTAAAAAACAAATTAGGAGATTCACCATGTAACGGTGCACCCGCAAGGTGGATCTGTGCCAAAAAGGGCGGTCCGCGAAACAAAGAAGATAGGGCCAGTTAGGGATGGCACGTGGGGGACAACACAGACACAACAATATGAAAAAAATTAGTGTGAAGAGGCACAGAGATTCACGAAGCGGAGAGAACAGTATCATGTGATCATGGGAGAATAGACGCATCCATTTTACCGTGAAAGAGGAAGAATCTAAATAATAAATAATAAATAATAAATTCATATGTAACTTACTTATTTTAAAGCCCCAAGCTTTAAGATTGATGATGCAGTGATGGATTTGACTGTCGTTTTGACCTTCTCGTTGTCATCAACGTGCTTGATTGATGCCCCAAGTCCTTGTTCGTCACACTAAGCCTTGTATTTTAAACTGTGTCGAGTTCATATCTCTCGTGAAACAAGAACATATCACATGCAAATGAGCTTGCATGCTGGCTTCGGACAGTTCTATTCTTCTCCGTGCAATTAAGGAGGGGTGATTCAGATTATACTGCGGGTTATTTTTTAAAATAATTATTTGTTTGAAAATATATTATAATAATATTTTTAAAATTTTTTAATATCAGTATATCAAAATTATCGTAAAATACTAATAAAAAAATTAATTTAATTAGTTTTTAAGCTAAATATACTTTTGAAAAACACATGTCAAACACCCCTAAAGCAATATTGGCTTAGTTAGATTTTACGAGTTTATTGGCTTGCATTTCGATGTCGGTCAGATTATTTTTTTAAAATGTAAAAAAAGGTTAAGAGTATGATAATTTTGATAGTGTTATTAAACATGACCAACAGATCAATCTTGAAACCTCCCGACTTAGCTCTTTGTCGAACTTTAGTTTCCAATTAAACTGCATGGGAGCTAGCTCGACTTAAACGATTGATTTTATGGTTCCAAATGCAATCTTGATGACTGAAAAAAATATAGTTTGACTCTTAAAAAACTCAAGATGACAACTTTGTTTTTAAAAATATTAAGACAATAACATATTATATCGACTCTGGTCATCTCGCGACTCAGATCATGGACTCTATTGGGTTTAATAACTTTTTATATATATATATATATATTATTTAATTATATGATAAAAATATATGTTCACAAAAATTGAGCATTAACCTAAAAATAGATACTTATTTAAGATAGTGATAACCCTATAGAAAAGAATAAAAAATAAATCATGCAGTCTATTTTCCAACCAATCTAATATTGAAAGGCAAAGTAAAATTAAAAAATTAAAAACAATCAAAGAACAAAAAAAAAAAAGTATATCCGATCGATGAGTAAGCTCATCAAACATGTGAATCTAGTAACACGGGCTAACACGACAAACTTATAAATCAGGTTATGGACTCCATTGAGATTATGATATGTTTTTTTTCAAAATATTTTTTATTTAACTATGTGATAACAAAAATAGATGATTGCAAAATCAAATACTAACCCAATACCGAGATTTTTTTTATACCACGATAACCTCATAGAAAGCGAAACGAAACCAATGATGAAATTTTTTTTCAATTAACTCAATATATAAGGATAAAATAAAAAAATTAATTAAAAAAAAAATTACACTTGTTAGACCCGTGAAACAAGTCAAAAAGCCAACCTTGTGAATAAGTTCATGGACTTTAAAAGTTTAATAACATGATTTTTTTCGAAAACTATTTTTGTTAACTATATAAAAGAGTAGATGATAAAAAAAATCAAGTTTAATTTAAAAATAAAAAAACACATCTCCAAACCTGTAAACTAGGTTAACTTGAATTTTCTCGATAAATTCACAAACCACCCTAACCCTATATAAAGATAAAATAAATAAAAAACAAATTATAAAACTAAATTTTTAATTACTTCAATATTAAAAGATAAAATTAACAAAAAAAAAATTTGAAAAAAAAATTATAACAAAAATCCAATAACAACACAAAAAAAAACTAAAGGAAGAAAAAAAAGCAAAACACTATAAATTATAATTCACATTTCAATATGAGTGAACAGTGGTTTCCATATTACATTTTTGTCCTGGATAAGGATATAGGCAACTCACATGTATAGACTAGTGGCGAACTAAATTTTTCTCCTCCCACTATCATGAGCCATACGTACGGGCTTCACTTGGGGAGACTGAGAGGCAGATTCTGACGCACTAATATTATATACAGTTAGTTGGGATTCATACATTTACCAAAGAAAGGTAGCTAGAGGAAAGAGACCGTATCTCCCCCATCTATTTACTCCTAGAATATATAACTTGAAGACTGGAAGTGGAACTCACTCCAACTCTGTCTTCCTGTCTGAAACACCAATCTTGCTTCCTTGAGAGAGAGAGGGGGGGAGAGAGAGAGAAAGAAGAAAAACAAGAAAAAGCCCGATGGCTCCTAGGAGCACTAAATGCAATAAAAAGGAAGCTAACAGAGGAGCATGGACAGCTGAAGAGGACCAAAAACTTGCCCAAGTCATTGAAATTCATGGTCCAAAGAGGTGGAGATCCGTCGCAGCCAAAGCAGGTACTCTAAAGGAGTGTATTAATCATGAATGTCTTTAATAAAGGCAAATGCAAGCTTTTAGTCCAGCTGTTTAATTAGAAGTCATCAAGTATTTTGGGTTTGATCATACTGTTTACTGCAGGTCTGAACAGATGTGGTAAGAGTTGCAGGTTGAGATGGATGAATCATCTTAGACCAAATATTAAGAGAGGTAACATATCAGACCAAGAAGAGGACTTGATAGTTAGGCTTCATAAGCTCCTTGGAAACAGGCAAGTTATCACAATTTCCCTCTCTCTCTCTCCCCCCACTTCTCCCTCTCCCTCATTATTATTTTTCACTGATGACATATATGTTGTTTTCAGTCTTTTAACTTGAACCAATTTATTCCTTATTTAGATGGTCTTTGATAGCTGGAAGACTGCCTGGAAGGACTGATAATGAGATCAAGAATTACTGGAATTCTCATTTGAGCAAAAAGATAAAGCAAAATGAGAAGCCAGTGAGAAGCTCGACATGGCAAGAACCTGATACTGTAAAAACCAAGGTACTGGAGATAGATAATGTTGCCAAGAGAAGTGAGGAGGGTACCTCTAAGACACTTGAGGACTCAAAATTTAGCTTTGGTGGGGATGGATTCTTTGATTTCTCCAATGAGGATCCTCTGAATTTGGAATGGATGAGTGAATTCCTCGAACTCGATGAGACTTTGTATGGCTTTCCATGATAATATTGTAAGTTTTAAGCCTTGGTGAATCCTTTTGAGTTAGTAGTAGTTTATGCATTTGTATTTTTGTGATGGCTATTGACAGTTAAGGAAGTCTTTGCTGATCCATGGAAAACCCTTCAGTTTACACACATCGATTGCCAACTACTTTGGCATCTACAAACAGAAGAAAAGAAAGAAAAACTGGATTTTCCATGGATGGACAAAAACTTCAGTTGATAGTTTCCTTCTGTTCTGATTCAATGTAAAACGATGATAGTCTACATTTTTGTCTAATATTATGATTGTGCAGTTTGAATCTCTTACATTTGCAAGTATAATGTCTTTGATATTCCATCAAATAAAGGATCTGATATAAAACCACAACTTAACTAGCTACTACTATTTGGTTGGTCCTAGTTAAGTCATCTAAAGGCAGGAAAAAATCCTGGGAAATTTTTGGTGTGCGGGGTAAATTCTTTCCAAGGAGTCCTCCGCCAGATAAATTTTAGAAAAAAATCAGAAGGCAATCGTATTTTTTCTTATAAAAATGGAAAAGGTGAACAGAGTTCCTCTGTTTCAGAATCCATGAGATGAACTTAAACTAAACATTTTAAGGTGAAGCAACAAATAAAAAGGTTTTCTCTGTTTTAGTTGACCCATCCAAGCAGAGTTTAATACTGTATTCGACTTCTCACAAGGAAACAAGTAAACACTCTGAATGCCAATTTATGAGCATTAACAAAAATCTTAGGCATTTTTAGTGCACTTTTTTTTCTTTTTCTTTTTTTTCTTTTGTGTTTTTTCTATTCTCATCATCATTTTTTTTAATTTTATATTTTTATATTGTATTAATTAGAAGTTAGACTTGGCAATTTATGTTTTTGCTACGTGTTTATTATGGTGTCAAAAAAAAATCTTGATCTTGGATTTTGAAAAAAAATAATAATTTCATTGCTTAAGAAAATTTAAAATACATGGACAAAAATTGACAGGGGACAGATATTCAGATTTTTTATTTTATTTTTTTCCACCGTCCAAAAAAATCAATTTTTTAATCCAAAAATATTTTATCCCAATTTTCTAGCAATCTCTCTCTGTGGCAGAATCTGGGCAAGTAGTCGAATCACTATTTGCCATTATTTTTTTCAAAAAAAGAAGAGGGGTGTCGTTTTTATTTGATTTGATTTGGGTTTTTAGCTATATTTATTATATCCTTTAATCCTTCTTCTTCTTTGTAATCTCAAGGGCTGTCATTTTTACGTGGGGGTTGTGGTCAAAGTTTTCACTTTTGAAGAAGTGATTATTCGGTGTGTTTGGTATAGTGTTTCAAAAATATTTTTAAAAAAATATAATTTTTTTTTATTTTAAATTAATATTTTTTTTATTTTTAAATTATTTTAATGTGTTGATCTCAAAAATAATTTTTAAAAAATAAAAAAAATATTATTAATAAATTTTTCTGAATAAAAAATATTTTAAAAAACAAACCACACTCTTAAATATACACTAACATATTTGGCTTATTATCAATGGCAAGGTGAGATCTTTTACTGACTTTTCTTGAAATATGTGTTCTTTGTTCTTTGGGATGTATTCATGTAGCTCACCTTTCTTAATTCAATCATTGGCTATCCAATGTGTTAGAACTAGTTTCTTCACTGTTTAAATGTATAGAAAATTTATATAGTGCATTTCTAATGATGAATTTGCTGTTGAAGTTGTGTTATTGGAAGATCAAATAATGGAATTATGCTTGTGTAACAGGATTAGAAATTTTATAATTTAAATAATAATACAAATATTTATGATTCTCCATTTTAAATAGCATGGATGTGATAACATTTTTTAGCTAGCTAGCTAAATGATTTTTTTAGTTAAAATATAAAGAGCATGGACATGGATGCTATTAATTAATAAATAAATAAAAGCAGCTAGTTGTATGAGCCTAGTTTTTTTTCCTATTAGGCCGGGCACTTGGGCTCGCCTCTTTTTATATATATTTTTTTATTGTTTTACTTAGATTTAAATGCATTGTATAAAAAATTAAAAATATATTTAAATTATTATTTAATTTTGCCATAATTCAAAAATATTATTATAGGTTTTTATGGAAATATTAACAATTATGTTTTAATTATTATGTAGCTAATATTAAACCAGCTCATGCAGATTCAATTAAAATAAAATTTATTTTTTTTAAAATAGATTTTTGACATAATTTTTATCACCTTTTTCTTTTGTCTTCAATAACATATGAAATACTTAGATATTATTTTAATTCTCTTTTAAGATCATGATGAATTTTTGTTTAGAAAAATATTACTGTAATTAAAAAGTATGTTTTTGTTGAAACAATCATTAATAAGGAAATAGAATTTAGATTTCAAAAATAATCTTTTCCTACTTATTTCAAATGGTAGGAATTAAAAAAAAAACCTTTATTTTTGTTGTTGTTGTCTTTTATTAAAAAAAAAAGAGCTCATGATAAAAAAATATTTGTGATGTTGTTTTTAAGAAAATTTGAACTTTTTTATGATGATATTATTGGTTGATTCATGAATAATTATGTATTAACCCCATATGTTGAATTTTTATGATAATTTGCTCATTAATATTGAATAAAAATAGAATATCTTTTGTCATTATGAATGTCTTATTTAATTTCTCAAAATTATTTTTCTTTTTTTTTATTATGTAGTTGTATAGATGATCGATTTATGATTTTTTTTAAATCAAATTTTCTTTCATGATCATAATGAGTTTTAACTTGAAAACAATGTTGGACAACTTTAAGCTTTTTTATAGACTTGAGTATTTTTTTTTTCATTTGAACCAATAATTTAAGACAAACACAATAAATCTTCACATTGAATTAAATTGAGTTAACTTACAAAACTTGAACTCCTCTCTAATCTTTTCCACCAAGCACATCTCAAGTACCACACAAATAAATCAAGTTTAAGCAATGTTTGAACTTGATTATAAAGACATGCTTCATCAATATATATGCAGGGTTCTCATCTGTAGCAATTTTCTTTACTAATACAATACCATGTAACATAATATTTAGAATGAAGTGATACCTGACATCAATATGTTTGATCCTTTTTTGGTACATCCGGTTTTTTATTAGATGAATTGCACTCTGGCTAATAATGCAAAATAGTCAACTTATATGACAAACCAAGATTATCAATCAAACCTCTCATCCATAAAGCTTATTTCACTGTTTTTGTCGATGTCATATACTCAACCTATATTGTAGGCAAGGAAAAAGTGAATTGTAAAATTGATTTTCAACTAAAACAAAACTTTAAAAGTAAAAACATAACCTATCAGCGATATTTTTCTATCCAAATTACTAACATATTCTGAATCTATAAATCTCTCAATACTAATTTTAGTGATCCTACTCTTGTTATATACCAAACTAACATCTGTTATATTTTTAAGATAATAGAGTTTCAAATTTATAGCCTGCTAGTGAACTTTAACGAGATTTCTTATAAACACTATCAGATTGGTTAAAGTTTTTAGATAATAAAAAAAACTTAATAAAATAACTAGATACTATACTAAGAGGTAAATAAAGCAATAAACACCATAGATAAAAATCATAGAGATAAATATGAAAAAACCTTGTGAAAAAACATATAAGGGTTTACGTCTAAAAATAATAGTAGGATTTGCTAGTTACATAGAAGAATAGATTTGATGATTAATCAAACTTTTAAATTAAGCTAAATAAATTAGTACATGAATCCCACCAAAATATTATTTCCTAAACAAATAATGATTTTGTTGAAAATAATTAAAGAAATAAATCTCCTTTCCTCAACTTGCTTTCCTTGTTGCCTCAAAGAAATTAATGCTAAAACATAGTTATTAAACTCGGTTTAATTAGTTAATTTAAAACAAAAAAGATGTTAATTTGACGTATCCTAATTGATCTAGCTAGTTAATTAATAACTTGATTAACCTAACAAAACCTGATGGGTCACAGTGAAAAACCTTTTTTCTATAAAAAAAATAATATTATTTTAATAAAAAAATTAACTCAGGTTAATTTTATGATTTGCTAATAAACCTCATGACCCAAGTTTAGCTCGTCTTCTTCTTGACTTGGTTCTCATAGTTCTTTCCAGAGTCGAATTTAGGCCTAGTAAAAAATGATATTCTAACTCTGAAAAATGTTGAAAAATGACCAGTTGAAAAATGTTTATTTTGAGTGTAAACATTAACATGTCGTCATCCTCCTTTGTTGAAAATGAAAAATTATTATGTATCTCTCTGCTCTATTTAGATCAAATCAATTATATTTGAGAGATTTATCGTTTTAACTAGTAGTAGTATAAGAAGTCAATGTACCAGTCAATCAACCCATATAATTTTCTGTACGTGACTTCTTAAGATATGAAATAATTTGTCGACTCACATGATTTTTTTTCCTGGCATGCACATGTTCTTGCCTTTTTAATCCTGTCACCATCATTTTATTTTTTTAATTATTAACTAAAATATTCATATCACCTTGATTAATTTTACGAATTTTAAAAATTAATAACCATATAAATCTCCAATAATTCTAAAATTTATAAAATATAAACTACTAATCTTTAAAACACAAATTTAATATCTAATTAATTAAACTATACTCCTTTTATCCTATCATGCTATCACCATCGTTGTTCATCACATTGGCAATTGTCTTGAGTGCGCTAATCCGAAAATGAAATGAAGCATTAAAGTTAAAAAGGCACTCAGATTGATAGAGGAAAGAGATTGGTGCGCACCACCTTGGACCTTGCAATAAGTGGTGTCAATGGAGTCTCCCATCAATAAATCATTGAACATTAGGAGGACGAATTTATTTTAGGGAATAATAAATGTCATCCTGTCTTAATTTCCACCCCACTTGACGTGTCAGCATCTAGTATTTCTCGACCTGTTTACTTCACTGGTTTCAGTTATGCTGGCAGAAATTATTTATATAACTAATTAAAACAATTTATTTATAATTTTATAATTCTACAATTCAAATTTATATTGTATTTTCTATGTGATGTAAAAACACAAGATTTTAACAACATTCAAATGGTACAAGGCACTCAATAGAGTTTTTATTCTACAAATCATTTCAAGATCTTCAATTTCTCTTCTGATTCAGGACTCACCGAGTTCACGAGCAAAGATGGTACATCTAGTAATCTTGTATTGTAAAAAGACTTGCTAGTGATTTCTCGTACAATAATATCATGAAATCACAGTAAAGTTTGTAGTGTAGCGCCTCTTTTTTTTCTTACAAATAAATATTTTACTGGGTTATTCTCACAAATAAAAAAAAATTAAACGTGAAAAAGAATATTTAGACTGTGAAGAATTTTTTTATATTATCATTAAACTATTTGCAACGTGTTAAAATTGAATCACGTTGAATTTCTCCGGCATGAGAAAAATCAAAGAACAAAAAATAATCTTTGCACTTTATTTATTTAATTATATAATAAAAAAAACTACAAAGAACAATTTAAAATTAACTAAAAATTAAAAAAAAAATCGATAGATAAAGCAGAGTATAGGGGAATGAGTTTCGACAGAGAATATCTCCTGGAATTATAAAATCTGTTTTAGTACCAAACTATACGGTAACATAATATTCCAAAACACTAAAAAACAATAAAAAGCAACTTGAAAAGTGGGTCATTATATTTTGAATTATATGGAATCTTTTGAATTATTGACTTAATATTGAAAAAAAAAAACAGAGATAGGAGTTATGCGTAAAAACAAATGACGAAAAAAAGAGGATGGGAGAATGAAAAAAAAAAGAAGGAAAAAGAATGAATAACAAGAGTCGAACCTGCAACATAATAAGCTCAGCAGAGCAAACAGATTTTTTTTTTTATTATTTAGATATCATCACATCTTTTTATAAGATGAGATTATATTTGTTCGAGACTTATAATTATTTTTTTATGTGTTTTTTTAAAATTAAATTTTTATTTTTATTTTTATAAAAATATAAAAATATTTTAATCGCTAAATTAATAATTTATTGGTATATATGTCTCCATATGCTTGGCAACTATGTAGGCACATTCTGTATTTTAAATCAATTCGTAATAAACTTGAAAATTGATCTCAAGGAGCTCAAACCCGCATCTTTCAGGTCATTCGAGTCTAATTGAATTAAAGGACAAAGATGTTATCTACCTATTAAAAAACACATATTTAACATCTTTCGTTGTTCTTCAAAGTATAAAAAAATATATTGGCCCCAGCAGACAGTGAAACAGCAACCTCCTTCCATTAATAATAGTGTGTTTGAGAGTGGAATAGTTATTGTTTTTAAAAATATTTTTAACTTGAAAGTATATTAAAATTATATTTTTTATTTTTAAAAATTATTTTTAACATTAATATATTAAAACAATAAAAAAAATTAAACAAAAAAATTTAAAATTTTAAAAAACTCAATTTCAAATTCGCCACAAGCAATCTCTAAATCATGTAAGCTAAGGAATTGAGCTACGAGTCAGATACAATTGAGCTACAGGACGAAGATAACGATTTTCCCTTTCCAAGAAGACAAGATGATCCAAAATATTTATATTTTATGAAGTACAAATGTTGCAAAGGAATCCTGCGACGTCGTTGTTTCATCGATGATTCTCAATTCTAATTGTAAGATTGTCCTCAAGACTCTTTTCTTACCTGGAAGCTGTCTCTCCTTCACCAGATTCTCTCACTGGGTGTAAATAAAATAATGCAGTATCTGATTTTTTAAGCACATAAAACACATTATAATGCAGACTTCAACATAATCTCCTGTCACTCACATTAATAGATCAAAAATGAATAAAATAGTTGCCTGTGTTGCAGAAAAACACAACGTTATTATTATTATTTTTTTCAGATTAAAATGTCTCATCTTGCCACCCCCCACTGCTGCCTAACTGATTGCTGCGAGCAGCAACGCTGCAAGAGGTATTTTGGCAGCTGAGTTCAAGACTGGAAAACAGGACCCGTGATTGATGATGATCCTCTCCATTAGTCCAGTGTAAAAGTTGTATTAGATTCTTCTTCTATTGTAAACTCGAGCTTCTTGGATGCAGGCCCGGCTTGTAGATGCTCGAGTAGCTACTTGATTGGATCTAAATGAGATTACAAATTTTCTTTTAGGTAAGATTTAACACAAAGTCTTTCAGGGAGAAAAGGGAAAGAAATATTCGCTTGAAATAAATTATTCAGAATGAGAAATTAATCTAAGAAAAATTTATATAGTTTTTCTAATAAAAAAACCTCTTGGTTTTTTTATATTTAATTTATAATTTATAATGGCTAATCAATCATTGATAATGGTGAGAATTAATTCATTAACCTTTTAATTTCCAAGATTCATCGTCAAAATAAGAGTAAAAAAAGAGTTTTTAAGAATTTTTCAGATTTTTACACACTCTTCCCCACCTCATATTTTAGTGTTTTGTTCTCATTTTATACTTTGGTTTTCTTCCAAATTTAAAGCTTAGGTTTATACTGTTGAGAGATATTTGAATTTTTTTTTTTTTTATTCAAAGACCTTGGTTTAGAAGTGTATCTAAACCAAGATGATGTTCTTGAAATCTTGAGAGATATATTACATACATTCTAATTGTACAAGTGATGAATAATAAAGTCTTAAGGACAAAGAATTCATTATTAAAACTAAAAAAATATTAATTATTTTAAAGTATTTCAACAAGTAAAGACTTTTCTTGTTTTAATTTAAGGATAGTGATTTAAGTTTTTTTATCTTGAGTTTATAGTTTTAAATATGTATAAACTCTAGTAGGATATTTTTTATTTATCATGTTTTTATGATGCTAATTATTTTTAATTATAATTTTATTATAATAAACTAAGCATATTTACACGCTAATCTAATATTTTTATGAACTTTGGTTCTACAATGTTGTAGTTAAAAGGTTTTTTCACCTTATTGAACTTCTCCCTGGCCAATCTAACAGTCTGATTCATTGACTGGGCTGGAAAATAATCCTACAAATAATCACAAAATTGTGAATTATACATTAGCCCATGTAAACAATACTCCAAAACAAATCATCATAAAAGCTAAATAATGCCATACTTTTCACTGTTTGACCTCAATGCAGTTGTGTTACTTTGAATAGGTACTGCATTTTTCCCAGAAAAAAAGCCTACAATCTACATCAACTGGTATCTTAAACTTAGTTTCTAATTTCAGGGAATGAAGATTGTAATAGAACAATTCAAAATGTTAATGCGCACAGGATGCTTGGTATGGTAACAATCAATTTCCAACAAAAGAAATTAACCACACTCACTACAAGTTTGGACTGATCAACTCAGATATGAAACAGGGATGAGTTATATCAGCTCAGCAGTCATCGGTTTTGTCCCAACGAACCAACTCAGATTTCAAAAACACAAGCGACAATAAGCAATCACGCCTCAAGACTGCACCAAAGAAACAATAACAAACCTGGCCAGAGGACACCCTTGCAACAGGAGGATCACCTATCTGATGAACATTTTGTGATTCTCCAGAGTCCCTACAGCAGGACAGATTAATCATATGCATAGGAAATGAAACTGCCACATTTGAACACTTTCATGGAGGCGAAAAACTGGACAGAAAATCTAAACAGCCTTCCAAGATTGATTAGAGTTGAGGTGCTGAGAAACGTGGTCAATCTGTGACGTAAGCAGTGAAACCTGGCTCCAAGTGCCCAATTTCTAATTGTTTACAGAAACAGAAACTGACGGTTCAAACGTGCAGAAACTAACTTTCTTCTTCCTTCTAACTTATCCTTTTTGTCAGAGACAGTCTCAAAGTGAGGAGCATATTCCCTAGGAAAATGGATTCGTCCAATTTTCTTTTAGAAACCTAGAAATTAAGCACATGATATATCATTATTATTATTGGATATGTAAAATATGAACGCCCCAGAAGAGGAAATGGATGGTTGAAACCATCAGCTCACCTGGCATTGCTGATCAGGCGGAATTTGATCCAGTAAACATCAGTAAATTGCTCACAATCGTCTGCATCCATTGGTTTACACCTTCAAACAGTTTTTTTCCTTTGTTTTTTAAAGGATAATTAAGAAAATTAAAGTAGAAAAAAATGTAACAGAAGAAGAGGAGAAGTGGGTTTTACTTACTCTTCAACGTCTCCATAAGAGGCAAAGAGTTTGAACAAATCATCACCGCATCCCAGAGCAGGAATGTTCCTCACTATCAAATATCTGTTCAAAAACACATTTTTGCTAGTTCGATTTTAAGAAAACAACAACAATAATAAAAAAAAGACAGAAAGAGACCTTGATTCGTCACAGATAGTGTAGACACGAACCACCGTAGGAGGAGGAGAGTGGTCTCTGTATCGTGGAGGCATGGCATGTCCAATTCATTGATATGTTTACGCGGGATGTTAACAGGATAACTCGATAAAACCTAAACAGTGAATTAACTTGTGATATGGGATTTATAGCGGGTCGAGTTTTAAAAAACAATTCAAGAAAAATCAACTCGTTGTAAAACAATTAAACATATGGATTGATCGATGAACTAATCAACCCGTAGTAAATTTAATTAAAATCAAGTAAAAATTTATTAGTTAATTTTCGTTATTGTGCATATATATATATATATATATATATTTCATTTATCTCGGATCAAGTCGCTTGACACATGATTGGTACTTGCCTCAAATGACTCCTATGAAGGAGAGGACAACCTAAATTTTAAATTAAATAGCAAAATGAAAAAATAATAATTTTACAAAAGAATCCAAATTTAAAATAAAAATCAAGAGAATAAAGACCAAACTTGAAGAAATTAAAAATCAATATTATGAATTTAATGATGAAATTAAAAACAAATTAAATTTTGATAAAACAGTTAAAATTTAAAATTTAAAATCAAAACCTTAAATATTATAAAACTTTGAATTGAAGGGTAAAGTTGAAAACAAAAATGAAATTAATAAAAGAATCCAAAAAAAAATTTAAGAGAATAAAGATCAAGTTTGAAAAAAAATAAAAAAACCAAGATTAAGGATTCAATAATGAAATTGTAAAAAAAAAAAATTGATAAAAGGATTAAGAATCAAAATTTGAAATCAAAATATTGAGGGCATAAATTTAAATATCATCAAAATTTAAATTGAAGGGTAAGATTGAAAAGAAAAATTAAATTAAAAAAAGAATCCAAATAAAAAAAAATCAAGAGAATGTGGACCAAACTTAAAGAAATTAAAAATCACGGTTATAGATCCAATAATAAAATTAAAAACATATTAAAATTTGATAAAAAAATTTATGTATCAAATTTAAAAATCAAAATATTACGGTGAAATATGAAATATTATAAGCATGAAATTCAATGCAAAGGTGAGAGAAAAGAGAAAAATAAAAAGAAGCGGTAGTTGTAGCCAAACCATCCTTCAAAACACAACACTCGCCACTCCATGTGGAAAAAAACATCGTATAACTTCAAATGTCATGATTGAAGCTGGTGTTTTTCTACCACATAATGATTCACACGCCGCTCAAAGAGAGTGAAACCATTCCATATGCTCGCTCGTTATGCTAAACTAGCTTTTCCATTCAAGTTCATTCATAAATCATAAAAACCACTTTAAAAGAAAGGAATCAAAACCTAATAAAAATTCAGAAAAACAAAAGAGTGATAAAAAATAAAAATGGATACCTTTCAAATCCAAGATGTTGACAAAGTACTCTACTCGCTCTATGCCACCCTTTCCAAACTTCTCCTCCTTTGAAATTAGAAGCAGCCCTGTAGGATGTTTAAAAGGTAGTTCTTTGACACGGTATCAGAGCCTTGATTACCAAACGGTCATGAGTTCGAATCTCATCATCTCTATTTATTTGATAAAAAATTAAGCACAAAATAATGTGTGTCTATGCAAGTTTCAAGTCCAAATGGCTTTCATTTGAAGGGTGTGTTAGAGAATAATATAAATTATATCATATAACCTCACCTAAAAGCTTAAGCTTTTGAGTTGAGATAGTTTTTTAACAAAATATCTATTCACTGTGTAGGAAATCGTTAAGATTCATGATGAAAGAAGATAACCTCATTTAAATATTAAATCTATTAAACTAAGAATTGATTTTCTAATCAATTGAATAACCAATGAAGCAGAATATAAAAATTAAATTAAAAGAAACATAACAACATTTAAAAATTAAACGTTTAAAGAGAAATTAAGATTCAAATCTAAGAAAAAGATGAGATTTCGAATTGTGACAAGAATTGAGGTTTAACCCTAGTCTTATATATTGAGAAAGAGAATCAATTAAGCCTTTGACCAAACCATTAGAGATGAATACCTGGCTACAATCAAGTGTTCACATCGTCGGCGTGAAGATGAGCTTTGGCCTTACTGATTTAGGTGTTGTTTAATATTATAGTTTAATTATATTTTTTTTTAAATAAAGATTTTATGTGTCTTTGGATAATTTCTTGTAATCTTTTTTTTTTCTTCAAATTATACGAGATAACATTACGAGATTCAGTTTATCCGCAAGGTAAAAACCCACTTTCTCATGAGCATATGCATTCAATTCAAACACCTATCAACAAAGGTGTTTTGTATATGGCTTTATTTCTAGTTGTTGTTGTTGTTATTATTATTGCACGTAACAATGTAATTACAGAGACAAGTAATACTTTTGAAAAGAGTGACATGTTGTAGGATTCATATTTTCATACATCATGATTTAAAATTGAAAAGAAAAGCGAGAGGAAAATAGAGTAAAAAGAGGTAAAAAATTTTTTTTGGAGAAGTTTAGTTTAACTGGTTAAGTTTTAAATTTATTTTTTAGAGTTTTTTAATTTGAATTTTATAAACTTTAGGGTCATTGAAAGCTTACATGGTCATTAACTTTAAAACATGTATAGATGTAGTTATTTCCAGGATTTGTGTTTTTGAATTGTATATGTTAAGTTCAATTTCGAGAATCAAGAAACAAAATGTAAGTCTTCATTTATATTCAGTAAAATCCATGTTTGTTATCAATTCATGATATATTATTATATTCAATTAAATTGTGAATCTGTTTGATTTTATGTTTTAAAAACGTTTTTAAAAATATATATCCACACAATAAAAATATAAATTATTAAAAGGGAAAAATGGTTCAACCTATCCTTATTAATCATTGTCCACTCTATCTTAATTAATTGTGTCCTTGTAAAATAAATGAGTTTGCAGTCTCTATACATACCCTTTCAATGATATTTTCTGGTCAAATCATTAGAATCGATCACGTGATATGCACATGACTAATTTCATATTGAAAATAAGTATGAGGTAAAAAAGAAATTAACCCAACTTGTCCTTACATTTTAGTCAAAGTCTCCAATCTGTTTTTAAGAGTTTATTTGCTTTCAATTTATCTCCTAATATAATATTATTTTCAATATGTCCCATTATTAGATATTCTCGTCCAGATTGATGAAAATATAGTCAAGTGAAAAACTCACGCCGGCCCAATCTCATTTATTAAAAATAGACAAATTTTAACACTAAAGGACAACTCATTTTTTAAATAAATTTGAGTGCTAGACTTTATATTTTTATTCTATCACCGTTTGGTTTTTTCTTCGGATTCAAGTTTCGAAGATATTTTTGTTGTAGAAAACTACAATTCCTCCGTCACCTTAGCTTTGAAAATGCTAGCGGGGTCAGGATCACCCGACACATGATAACAAAAAAAAAAGGGGTTGCATGAATTATTTAGAAGGGGGTCTGATAATAAAAATTTAAGGTTAAAAGGTTTATTTTTTTATTGTTTTAGGTTTGAGTCCTGT
Organism: Populus alba x Populus glandulosa; assembly: GCA_033617975.1. Lineage (NCBI taxonomy): Eukaryota > Viridiplantae > Streptophyta > Magnoliopsida > Malpighiales > Salicaceae > Populus > Populus alba x Populus glandulosa. The sequence continues at coordinate 22,397,066 of CM066148.1, forward strand.
AGTTGCTCATATAATAGCCACCGGAGACTTACATGGTCGTTAATTTCAAAGCCCGTAGAATTAGTCGATGTATGCACAAGCTGGCTCGCACATCTACGTTAATAATAATAATAAAAAAAGGTTATTGAAGAAAAATTAAAAGGATAGTTTATAAAAAATATCATTAAAAAGAAAATAAGTGCCAAATTGGAAGAAAAAAAGAAAAACTAAATCAAAACAATAAAAAAATCAAAAATTAAAACTTCCATTTTACTCTAATTGCAGTTTTCTCCTTTTCATTAGTTTGCATGGAAGTATCTAATATATTAATGGTAGATTGGAGAATTATATAAAATACAAGAACAAAGTAAGAGCAATTAAAAACAAAATATAAGGGTAATATCTAATTATTCGTTTCACCTCAAATTTATTTTTGGTATAAAATTAAACATATATATCACGTGGCTGTTCATAAATTCATTTATTTTACTATAATGTAATTGACTCGATTAAGAATATAATAATAAATTAAACATTAACTGTGAAAATTACTGCAAGTGGCCCATCAAAAAGAGACCTAGCTCGCCTGCTAGGTCTTATATATATATATATATATATATAGAGAGAGAGAGAGAGAGAGATTATGCATTTATTGTTCTTATTTTTATTTTTTTTAAATGGAATAATCTGCTGATCAAATTTTTGGTTAGTAGACGGTTGCCAAAAAATTAAGACTTCAATATTTTGTGCCAACAAAATTTGATTTCCAACCAATTTTTTATTCAAAACACATAGAAAATATTTCAAAAAACTTGATAAGCTCATTTATAATTTTAAATAACTTTAAAATTAGTTTTAAAAAAAATCAAAATCAACTTAAATTATATATATAAAAAAATTCAAGCTAAGATATATCCTCTCAAGCAATGAAAATGTTAGAAAAACAATTTAATGAAACTTTCATTATCAAAGGAAACTTATTAATATCAAAAATAGTCCCTTTCATGCCAGAGATCGGTGCCAATAATAATTTTTTTCTTTATCATCAAAATTCAACAATCTCTTTTCTTCTCTCTCAAATAAGAGATTGAAAAAAAAAAATTGAATCAAAATTATTTTTTTAAAAACTATAGTGACCAAAAAGTAATCATGTAAAAAATATAAGGATCAAAATTAACTTTTTTGTTTTTTTTTTACTTTACTCCCATATATTTTAATTCTTCCATTTATTAATAAATGAGAAGTAATTAACCTTTAATTTGATAAAAAAAAATGAATCCAAGAAAAAAAATCAATAACTAAAACAATGACCACTGAAGTCCACAGTCTATGTGCGGCATTTGCACAATGTATGTACTCTGCACAAAACACTTATCCCTTTTATTTTTTTTACTTAATTAATTATTAATAACAGAAGGTCTTGGTCTTGGTTGTTGTAGTGCGCGACCAAGAGGTGGTGATTGGTGAAGCCACAAGCCAAGAGCAATGTTTTCTTTTTAGACTGCGATTTGTTTGTTTTTTTGTAATTAGCCCATGTTTTTTTAAAAACAAATTGAATTTTTTTAATTTTAAATTAATTTTTTATATTTTATATTTTAATGTATTAATATCAAAATAAATTTTAAAAAATAAAAAATATATTATTTAAATATATTTAAAAAAAACATACTTTAAGAAATAATCTTCTATAACAGTCCACACATGCGCGATTAGCAGGCCAAGAAATCGTGGCATTGGAACATGAAATGAGGATGATACGTGTCTGAGCCTGACCTGGATTTTAGCCTCTGAGCATTGAAGACAGACGACATCATTTGGTGATGCACGTGAATTTCAGTATAGTACCTTGTCCTCTTGTCTCCGACATTAAATTTTGTGTCTTGTTGCGGCTATACTGAGCTATTAATAAAATTTAAAATTTCAGTGTAAAATGTTTTTAATAAAATAATATAGTTTATGTTTATTATGGTTTTAAAACATGATATATAAAAAAAGTTGTGACTCAGAAATACAGTATGTAGTAAATATTGCGTTTTTATAAGCTAAAATTGTTAGAAGAGAAGGAAAAAAGGTGAGTTTAATTTCATGAAATATCATGATTCCAAAATAATTTATTGGGAATAAATATTATGCTTTAGAATTAAAATATTCATAAAATAATATCATATTCTTGAATCATGAAAATCGAAACTACGTTGTTTTACTTAATAAAAAAACTGTGTTTTTTTATTAATATTTTTAATTTATTTTACTAGTTTTGTTTTAAAAAAATATCTACATAAACGGTCAAGATTCAATTTCAAACAAAACTTGAAAACTGTTTGTACATCTTTGCATTACAATCTACATGGTTGTACAACTTCAAAACATCTTCAATAACAACAATTACATGAAGTTATGATATTTGGGTAAAATGTCCCAGGATTCCTCTTGGAGATTGTCTTGGATCAGTTTTGCAATAAATAAAATCGGTAAAGTGTGGCACAGTTGAAAATTTAGGTTCACTTTTGATGCATTGATTTTTTTATAAAAAAAATCAATATTATTTTTAAATCTTATAAATTTTCTTATTAAAATAAGTAAACTACAAATTTATTTATTATGTTTTGTACATCACTCCTAAAAACAACTCTATTGTTTCATTTATCCATGTGTCTCAACTATCTTTGTTTATTCTATCCTTAAATAATAACTAAATAATATCCAAAAGTGTCAAAGCTTTTAAATGTTTACTAGATAGTTAGCATGTACTTTGCTACGAATCAAATATATATATATATATATAAGCGTTGTTAATCCTTTTAACGAGTAAAGTTTAGATTATATATTGTTTTTTTCTTAAACTTGTTGAAATGATAGATTTGACTTCAATTTATTTTTTATTTAGGTTAATTGTGGATTTTGGAGATAATTTTTTGGTCGTTAGAGGCTATAAATATATTTTACAAGGTATTTGAGGTGTTTTTTTATTGTTTTTAGAGTCAAAATATAGTAAAAAATGAATTTTACAAGATATGATTTTATGATAAATGGAGGTCTTTAGAATCTAGATAATAGAGGCGACATGTCGCCTCTATTTTTCTTTAAATCATTAAGTGGTGAACGACTTGGTGCGTGAGTTGTTCAAGGGTTTCTTATGAAGTTTTAGGAGTCTAGGTCTTCATAGCCTAAGAGACTAGACTTTTTTGTTTTTTTATTAATTATAATTATTATTTTTAATTTTTATTATTTAATATTTCGTTAATTATTAATTAAACAACATAATTTGTTTTGATTTGATTTTTTTTCAATCACTTTGATATTTTATTGGTTCTTAATTTTATAGCTGTCTATTTTAAATAAAAAATTATATATAAAAAAAATTATTGAATCCAATTAAATTAATGATCAAAGTTATAAGTTTAGTTGGGTAAGAACGAACTTCCTAAATTTTTTTGTGACATTAATAATTCTCAATTTATTTAATTAAATATATGCACTATCCTTTTGAATTCAATTTTTTAAAAAGTTTATATATAAAATACAACATAAAAGTCTGTATATAATTTGTTTTTTAAAAAACATTTTACCTGTGGTGAATCACATTTCAAATGGCTAGTGTTATGTAATAGGCATATAATTGGGGGTTAGCAATCACTAAAACCCTAACGAGAAAGATGACGTATTCCATGTAACAGCCTCTCTCTCTCTCTCTCTCTCTCTCCCCCCATCCGTCCCTCTCCCTCCCTCTCTCGCTCTCTACACTTCCTCTCTAGCTAGTGTCTAGGTTTTTGATCGGTCTTATCCAGTTAAAGTAATATCTCCCCATAATTCTCCTTGTTTTTAGCATTTCATATTCTCATTTTTTTCTTCTCTGAAAACAAAGAAGCGCTACTGTTCCTTTTGGTCACAATCTACTCAAAAGAAAAAGAAATGCAGCCGAGCTATGGACTACCAAACATCGATCATCATCAACAACAACAACATAGGCAACAACATTTGATGGAAGATGATTATTCCTGCTCACCATCAGTTTTACCCATTTCCAATCTTCAAAATTTAAACTATCCTTACCAGCCCCACTTGCACCACCACCTCCAACAACAACATAAACACCCACATCAGGTGTTATTGCAGCAACACCACCAGTTGTTTTATCCATTTCAACAACAACAACAGGTCCAGGGCCAAAGCCAAGACCAAGTTAACCCATCATTATTTTCTGTGAATTTCAAGTGGGGACGCGATTACGAAGACAGTGGCGACAAAAAGGCTGGTGCTTTGAATAATCAAGAAGAAGCTGCCTGCACTACCACCAACACGACTACATTTCTTGATGGAAATGTGCATAGTAATCCACCACAAGCCATTTTAATGCCTCATTCTTGGCATCCCCGGGAAGATTCTACCACTATCAATGAACCCTTTTGGTAATTTATTGCTAAACATTTCATAATCACATGACTTTTTGCTTGCTTCACTCTTTATAAAGTGGGTACCATGTCATGTCATTTATGTGTTTGTGTAAATGTTACAGGAAACAACTCAATAAGCAGCGGAGTGGAAGTGAGGAGAAAGAAATTAATGAAAGCAAGACTAGTTACTTTAGCCCTTTAGAGATGGAACAAGTAGTTGATGATAGTAGTGAGGGGTGCAAGAATTTGGAAAGCAAATTTCCTCTCTTTAATGAGCTTCAAGCTATCTATAGTCTTGCACAGATTGCTGAAGCTAATCAAACAGGCTCTGGTTCTGTTCTCACGTGCGACAATTCACCAACGAATGCGGGTCTTTCAATGCCTTGTAATGCTTCAAATGGGCAAAATGTCGGTGCCTATGGTGCTGCCAATAATGTAATTGGGGTTGATCGTGGGTCAGAGAATTCGATTGGAGAGGAAGCTTCATTGAGGAAATGCCGAAGGAGGAAGAGAAAGGGGAAATTGAAGGAGAAATTAAATGACATAGCTGGGTTCTTTGAGAACTCGGTGAAGAAAGTGATGAATCACCAAGAAATGATGCATAGGAAGTTCTTGGAAGTGATTGAGAGAATGGATAAAGAAAGGGCAGAGAGAGAAGCAACATGGAGACGCCAAGAGGCCGAAAAGTATAGCAGAGAAGCCATTTCCTTAGCACATGAACGGGCTTCAGCTTCAAGTAGAGAGGCTCAAATTATTTCTTACATAGAGAAGATCACAGGCCAAAGTATCAATCTTCTTACTAGAATGGCTCCACCATTGCTGCAACCAGAAATTTCAAATGAGCCCATCAAAGAAATTACACCTACGAAAACTGACAGCCATAGCAAATGGCCTAAAGATGAAGTTGAGGCATTGATCCAAGTTAGAAGTAGAATAGAGATTAAGTTTCAAGAACCTGGCTTAAAGGGTCCTCTTTGGGAAGAGGTAAGTTCTTTAATGAGTTCAATGGGTTATCAAAGAAGCGCCAAGAGGTGCAAAGAAAAGTGGGAGAACATTAACAAATACTTTCGAAAAGCCAGAGAAAGTCCAAAGAGGGGGTCTGCGCGATCCAAAACCTGCTCTTATTTTAATCAATTGGATCAACTATACTCAGGAACTCTCATTAACTATCCTGCTAACACTACATATATGCCATCAAGTGGCATTGAGTTTGGCATCAAAAAGCAAGGCCATGCAGAGCTTTTTGAAGTCTTTTCTGTCAGGAGAGACTACCTTGCAAATCCCCTTGGTGTGAGCGTAAAAAGTTCTGAAATGGGCTCTTCGAGATCTGAATTCGATGGATTTTCTGACCAAAACACAGAACAAGAAGAAGGAAGCAGTGAGCAGGATATAGAAGCTTACAAAGATGGTAAGCAAAAAGATGGTGAGCAACAAAATGGTGGTGGTGGTGGTGACGAAGGAATCGAGAATTGAAGGTAAGCGTTGTTGAATAGAATACCATGTTCATATCAGTTTTAATTGCAAGAAGCTTATTCTTCTTAAATACTTTCGATGAATTTGAGGCAAATAGTATTCAGCTCCTTTCTGCTAATATTTGTTCGACTTAGAATTTCAAGTTTTGCTGGAACTGACTGTTCATACTAGTAACAGATTTTTTATACTAAGCGATATATAGTCAGTTTTTAGAGCTAATTGTTATAGAGGAGGATGAGTTTCATCGAAGCCACAACTTGTTCCATTTTGAATTAGATCTACCTGGTTTACTATAAGCAGACGGTTTGGCCTTGTTTAGTTATTAACATTCTCCAAGTTTGTTGGCCAAATTTGAAAGAAAATCATTCCACTATAGCTATTGATAGTTATCAATTAAAAAGAAGGTAATGCAATCCCTTCCTTGTTTTGGTGCTGGTTCTATCAAGTGAGGGATGTGCGAAACTTTTAAGGTTTACTGACCATTCTATGATCCTTCATTTTCCTCTCTTAGTTTAGATACTCCAGTTTGATGATTACTTCCCAAGGATGCATCTCAAATTACCATTCCTAAGTTTTTCCCCGAAAAGGTTTCACCTACCCCATCCTGATCTCCTCGTTGCTTCCATCCTTCCTTGTCTTTCCATATCTTTTGTTTTCTGAATAAAATACTACTAAATTAAGCATGGTTGACACTGTTTGAAGGATCATTTTACTCTTTTTGATACTACAGTTATTAATCAGTTGCGTTGATAAATTGCAGGGACTAAATTATAATTAAATCTTCTTTAGAGTACTCAATATTTATTTTTTCTTTTTGGGAATAGTACTTAACAATGGCTTTTGGGAATAGTATTTTTTATATGAGATCTATATATGATAACATCCTTGACTCCATGCTTAATTTTCATATTCATCCACAACTAACATATAAGATATCTTCATTACAAAAAAAAAAAAAAACAAATATATAACATTTCAAAATGTTAAAAATGTTTTCCATATATATATAGTATCCAAATATACATTTTCACAATTTGTATGGACAGCTTTTTATTTCTTTTGGTTTTATATTAAAGAGTAATTTTAAAGCAAGTTTTCATAATATTGTTTGGTATTGTGATAGTTTTTATGGTTTTGTTTTGAAAAAAATTGTTTTACAAAAAGTACCGTTGGTTAAGGTTGGTTTACTATTTATATATGTTTGGTTAAAATTGTAATTGAAATTGAGGTTGAACAAAAAATAGTTTAATGTGTTCGGTTTAAAGAATACTTTTCAAATTGAGATTATATATATATTGATGATTTTTAATTTAAATATTGTAGATTTAACTAATGCTATTACATCATTAAATAAATAATACTTATATCAAATATTTTATATTGTTTCATTAAATTATCTACAATTTCATCACATACGAAATCCATCCGACAAGGACTACAGTTTCCTTGGTTTCTTAAGCGCGCAACAACATCAGGTAAAATATCATCAAGAATAAAATTGAAATTTCGATCAAATTCTACAAACACTACGTCATCAAGCAATATTTTTCTAATTTTTCGAATAAAACACAATTAAAAATAAAAATAAAAATAAAAATTGAATTTTTTTAACCGAGTTAGACCCGGTTCAATGCATTTAGCTTTGGACCGGACCCGGTCCGACTGGAGCAGTGGAGAGTGAATTATAATTCACTCTCCACTGTCTGCAAGTTTGCGGAAATCAGTTGAGAGCTGCTTTCCCCAAACCTGCAGTTTAAAAACAATTTATATGGGTACCACGTGAACAGTAAAATGTGTTTTAGCATTACCAAACATTCAAATGTGCAGTTTGTTTTAAAAGTAAAAGCTACCGAGTTAACAAATGGGCAATAAATAGTTATTGAATATTAGTAAAATTAATTTAAAAACACATTATTTATTATATATAGGTAATCATATTTGGAATTGATCGCATTTATTCTTTAATTATTATATATTATATTATAAAAACAACTTAGGCCATGTTTGTTCCTGGAAAGTAGTTTTCGGGAAATCATTTTTCAAACTTTCCTGTGTTTGTTTGTCACTAGGAAAGTTGGTCAACGAAAAACACTTTCCGGTCAAAGAAAAATTTGGCTTGATTTTCAGGAAAGTGTTTTCCCTTTTAGCTGTGTTTTTTTTTTCGGAAAGTGGTTTCTGAAAAATCATTTTCCAAACTTTCTTGTGTTTGTATGCCATTAGTAAAGTTGGTCAACAGAAAATACTTTCCAATAAAAGAAAATTTTGGTTTGGTTTTCAGAAAAGTGTTTTCCTGGAAAATTTGGACGGAAAACACTTTCTGAAAATTCTGAAAATTTTAGAAATGTTATTATTTGCTGATTATATCAAATTTGATCCTCAAACTTTTGATTGCTATATATATATATATATATATATATATATATATATATTTTGTTTTGAATATTTATTTTTCAATTTCATCTCTTAAAATTTTATTTTTATATTAACTTTGGTTCTTATTTTTATAATTGCTATTTGCTTTTTTCTTATTATTTTTTTATTGAAATTTTTTATCTATCAAATTTGGTCCTCATTCTTTTAATTGTTACTTATTTTATTTGAAATAATTTATGAAATGTTGATTATTATTATTTTAATTTCTTCATCTTTCATATTTTTTTAATTTTTTAGATTTGATCTCTATTATTTTGATTATTATTTATTTTATTTGAGATAATTTATGAAATTATATATTTTTTTCAATTTCATTCTCATTCAACTTTTTAATTTGTAAGATTTGTTTCTTATTATTTTAATAAACTTGAGAAAAATAAAATATTAATAAGTTATTTTACAGCTCATTTTCCATGACATAACCAAACAATGGAAAATGTTTTCCAACTTATTTTCCATTACACTACCAAACATCGAAAAATACTTTCCGGAAATTTACTTTTCTCGGAATTCACTTTCCAAAAGAAAACTACTTTCCAGCAAACAAACGGGGCCAAAAGCATAGCAAAAACACCTACACTCGTCACTTAAATAGTGCACCTTTTCTTTGTCCTTTATAATTTTTTTCTATTTCGGTCTCAAAACTTTTTTTATTATTATTCTTTTACGCTGCATTATTTCACACATGAGTCTAAAAACTCTTTTCATTAACTTTCTCTTGGCATCTCAAAGCTATTTCCCAAGGGTTTTTTAATCTTTAAGGACCACATTTTCCAAGTTTTTTGCCTTTTGACTTTTTGGTTTTCCATTTTGGTTATTTTAGTCCTTAAAATTTTTATTTTGGTTCAATTCTTTATTGTTTTTTATTTTACATTCTTTGGGTTTGAGGAGGGAAAAAGAAAGTTGATGATTGGCCAAATTCAAATAATCAAACAAGTCATTTTTAGTGTCAACGAGTTTTATTTAATAGAAATAATTTAATTTAGGTGATTTTACCTTTATTTTGATAGAAAAAATAGATCAAACTTGATAAGAGTTTTTTGACATTGATTTTGTTTTTTTAAAAAACCAATTTAGAGGTTTTTGAGTTTAGATATTAGTTTTTTGAGGTTGTGAGGGAGGTTGTGAGGGAGTTTATTTGGAGAAATATGATCAAATATGGCCTTTTGGATCCAAAGAAACCCAACCTAATTTCCCAATTACCATAGAAGCCGAGTTTTTTAATTATGCGTCCCCTGGAATTTTTTAAAGAGTGGATGACATGTTTTTTGTTTTTGTGATCCAAGTGGAAAAAAAGGCTAGACACTCGAGCCCAAACTTGCAAGCCCACACGAGTGGCCTTTTCATTTAATGGGCCAAGCGTGGTGTCCTATTTAGGCCCAAGTACCTCATCTCTTTTTTTCTTCAATTTGTTTTCCTCATAGATTTAAATTAAAATGTAAATTCAATGAATTTTTTTTTTTGGTATTTATCTTTAATTCAAATTGGATATTTTTTAGCTGAATTTTATTTAAATAAATAAATTACAATATGTTTAGGATATTATTTAATAAAGTATAATTCATTTTTTAATCTTTTTTTAGTAGGATTATAGCAAATTTTTCTAATATAAACAAACAATTTTTCTGTGTAGCTGTCATTATATTTTTTTTAAAACTTTTTTGTTTTTGCTTTTCTCTATGTGTTTATTTTCGTTTTCGTTCAATTAATTAAAAAATTAATTATAGAAAATAAAGTTATTACACTCAACCAAGTCTGTGACTTGAATGATAGTTTGATAGGTTAACCCGAATAAAAAAAAAATTATTATCTCATTATTATATTCTTAAAAAATAAAACAACAATGACTTGATAACTTTTTTTAGTCAAATAAGGTTTTGAAATGAATGACCGTGCCATGTCTGCAAATGCCAAGTCGAACAAGTCACATTAAGCCAACTTCAATGTAATTTGATTATTTTATTTCAATTAAATTTAAATTTTTATTATTTTTAAAACAATAACATATTTGAATAAAAAAATTAAATAGCATGAAACAATACAAAATCATGTTTTTGTATTTGTATTTATCTTTTAATTTTTTAGTTTAATTTTTGGTTATTGATGATGACTCCTTTTAACATTTATTGATGCATATAATTATCAATTAGTTTTATTAAATGCACACATTAAGATTTTAATTTACATTTGAAAATCTTCTTCATTTGTAAGAAAAAACTTAATAATGCCTACATATTTTTTTTTTGTTAAAATTAATTTTTGATCTAGCACGGATCACGAACATGGGAACTAGTATATTATAAAAGCTAATTGAATATATTTGAATAAATATACTACAGTTACAGAATCTATATCATATTGTAATTAATCTTTTCAATGTTACCACATTGTATACAACTTAATAATCCAAGCCGTGCAAAAGAATCTCCAATGAAATGAGAGAAAAAGCTTTTTCTTTTTCTTTCTTTTTCCTGATATTTTTAAAAAATAATTCTCATTATTCTCACTGTACATCTTCTCTCTCTAATTTTTAATCATTTCATTTTTTTCCAAGCCAGTTTTTTTATTACGATCGAAAAAAGTTATCTTTCACCATGTTTTTAGTATAAATGCCATTTTCGAATAATATAAATTATAATATGAGACATCACTTAACAGCTTAAGCTATTAGGATGAGATAATTATTGACATGATATCAGAGCATTGATGACTAAACGGTTACGAGTTCAAATCTTATCATCATTATTTATTTAATAAAAATCAAGCACAAGGTAATTATGTAGGCATGTGCAAGTTTCAAGCTCAAAAAACTTTTACTTAAAGAAGTGTGTTAGAGAATAATATAAATTATAACTTGAAATCTCACATAATAGCTTAAGTTATTGAGTTGAAATGGTTCTTTGACAATATTTTTTCTTTTCTATTTCCTTAAACAACTTACCAAAATTAATTGTGATATAATTTTTGTATTTTACTATGCAAAGGATCAATGCAATTTTATTACATGCTCCATCCAATAAAAAATGAAAGTACATAATTAATTTTATATGAAGTAAGTGGTTTTTGTCTGGGGGGACAAATAAATTTTTTATTTAATTCAAATAGATAGAATGGGGTTTTCACTGCAAACATATAATGGTTTGTATGTTTAATTGATACATTATTTTTAGATAATTGAGATTTTGTAACCATAAAATGTGCACACGACATTTATACTAAAAACAAAAAACTGCTGAAAGATAACTTTTTTTCCATCATCACAAACAATTGACTTGTAAAAAATATTTTTTTAAAAAAAAGTTTACAAAGTAAATTAAAAATATTGGTGGAGTAGCATATTAAAAAATAATAGGTGAAAATAATAGATGAAATGTTGTGATTGAAAAACATGATATTTAACGATATTCACAAAAATAAATAAATTAAATGGGCATGAGAAAATACTGATATAAGAGAGAGAGAGAAACTTAAAAATACACTAGAGATTCAATTATTATATCATTGATAAAATATATCAACATGGTATTTTTAATGACACCAAAAATTGTAAATAACAGTGACTCAAGTTAATTACACTTGCCGTAAAAAACAAGTAAGTCACCCACCATTTTTGGACGGCAAATGTGATACACTCGGGTTATCGTTGATGATGTTTCTTGATGTTGTTGGATTCGTTTTGTTCGTTTTAATAATATTAGTAATGTCATTATCAGAATTTTTGTGTGTTTTCAAGATATATATTTTTCTTTTTTTTTCTCTATATAAATTATGCTATTTTATTAAAAAAAAAATAATTGTGCTATTCTGCAAATATATATATAAAAAATTTGCTAATAAAAAATAGCCTATAAAAAAACCATTTAAAATTAATTGCTTTACGTTGAATAAATATCCAGAACAGTATCGGTATTCCAAATTGAGTTGAGTTGTCTTCTGAAGCTACAGGCTGCAAGCTTGAATAAAAGCTAAAAGAGGCTGCGTCGAGGCTCGCGACTGGTGGACACTTTCTTTAACTGGTAAAGTCCTGTCTGAATCATGCTATTTTATTAAATTATGCTATAAAAAAAAATTAATAGCATAATATATATATATATATATATATAAATTGCTAATAAAAAATAGCCTATAAAAAAACCATTTAAAATTAATTGCTTTACGTTGAATAAATATCCAGAACAGTATCGATATTCCAAATTGAGTTGAGTTGTCTTCTGAAGCTACAGGCTGTAAGCTTGAATAAAAGCTAAAAGAGGCTGCGTCGAGGCTCGCGACTGGTGGACACTTTCTTTAACTGGTAAAGTCCTGTCTGAATCATGACGAGTCTAATAGTTCAAACACAAGGACACCAGCCTCATAATTTTTGTCGTTTTAATTTTTTATCATTCTGTTAATGGCTGTTTTTCAAGTATTTAAAATAATATTTTTTTTTATTTTTAATTAAAATAATAAAAAAGCATTAAAAAATAATTAATTAAAAAAAAACGTGAGGAGACAAACAATCACATGCAATGAAAATCCATGTATAAAGGTTGGTTCCGTGGTTAAAAAATTGCCTGAATTGTACACATATCTGATATATATTTGGTGACTAAAAAGAGAGCCGTCAGTTGTGTGGAAACCAAAGTAATTTAATATGGGACAATGATTCTGGGCATTCAACAAAATCCCATTTAAGAATTCGGTTGTGTTTCTTCTCTCTTCTTCAACCATCATTCGAGGGTGGGGGCGTAGACTGAACTCCGGACTTCTTGCTCAAAGCACGGGGCCTCTACCAATCCAACCAAAGCTTGGTCGGTAAATTCTTGCTGGTAACGGTCATTCGGTGAACATTATGTACAAATCATGCTACCAAAATATAGGATAAAATATAAGAGGAAAAAAAGAAAGAAAGAGGATGCCAATCCATATTTAGCATATTGAGATTGAAAAAACTACAGTTCGAAATTGGAAATATGTGTTCCTGTTAAAAGCATGCCGTACGTTTCTTCCATACAGGGACCATCCAACTTATTCTACTTGGAATTCTTATGTTCAAATGCTGAGAAAAATGGAAACAGGCAAAGGGAATATATGAGCGAACTCTGCTCCCCTTATTTAATCTCAATAACCTGGAACAAGAAAGGATAATGATAAAGAAGAAGAAGAAGAAGCAGAAGACATGCTTATTAATCGCCTTGAATTGACAAGAAAGAAAGCAGTGATCGTTGATCAAGGACCCATAGCCGGTTCAAGTTCAAAGCCATCCTCACACATCCAATTCTGCAGCATAGCCTCGGGGAACAAAGAAGCTTCATCTGGATAAGAAGGTGCAGGCCCATTAACAAGCATGTTATTGCTATCTGAGAAGATATCAGTTTGGAGAAAATCAGAGAAGCTCATCTGCCCCATATCAAGATCCATCAAGAAGTTGCAAGGCACATCATTATCGTTAGTAAATAGCAAGAGCTCATCATTTGAGTTGGGATTTTCTATCAGATATTTTTCCAAGGTTCCTTCTTCAATGGAGGATGCTGTGAGGATCTGATCAGTCTCTGTATTTTCAGCTAAGACTGGTGGTGAAGGAAGACTACTGTTTGTGCATGGTGCCGCCTTATTCAATCCTGTTGAGGTCTTTCTGGTTTGTTTTTTTGTGTCTTTATTCCCTCTTCTAGGCTGTTTTTGATCGTTAGCTTGTACCTTTCTTTTCAAGGTTGAATTCCAGTAATTCTTGATCTCATTGTCCGTCCGACCTGGAAGCCTTCCAGCTATTAAAGCCCATCTACGTACAAAGCAAAATAGTAAAAAATCTGTAATTAATTGCTAGTACTATCAATCATGTGATATAAAGAAAAACTATATTGTTTAGAGGGGCTGGTATTGATTAATTAATGGTGATGAGGGGAGATTAACCTGTTGCCTAAGAGCTTGTGAAGCCTAATAATGAGATCTTCTTCATCGGGGCTAATGTTTCCTCTTTTAACATCTGGTTTTAGATAATTCAGCCATCGAAGCCTGCAACTCTTGCCACATCTCTTCAGACCTGTACCAGTAGCAGTATGTTTACTGTTTGTCATGCAACTGTACATACCATACAACTTCTACTACTACAAAAAAAAAAAATAATAATAAAATTATTCGAGTGCTCAGCTAATTACTAGAACTTGTAAAGTTTAACTTGCCTGTTTCCCTTGTAACCCTAGCCCAGTTCCCTTCACCATATTTTCTAACATATGCTGTAAGAATTTTGTCTTCAGTAGCAGTCCAAGTTCCTCGAATTAGCCCCCCTTTTGAACTTCTACCCATCCTCTCTCTATTCTCCCTCTATATTCCTCAAAAGCTCAAGCAATATATTCGATTGGGATGAATGTGAGAGACTTATAGAGGGTCTTGTTCGATTCTGAGGTTACTATATGTCCGAAACCACAACGTCGGTCATTATTTATAATGAAGAATTGAAATAAAAGGCACAAAGTATGGGCCTCGCAGTCATCAGCTCCTCCGTCCATTTTGCTGCTTGTAGTGAACAGTAGTTTGTTGAGCGTCTGGCTTAGGTTTTCTGGGGCCAGCCTGGGTAGATTGAAAGGGATTGCATTGCGTTAAGTGTTTGTTAAATAATCAGAGAGCACCCCCTTTGCAAAAGGCAGAATAAAGCAATACTTCATTTTTCATATTTGAAAAATCATCTGTAGTTGTCTGTGCACTCAACGAAATACACGGACAAAAAATAAAATAATAATGAAATGGTAAAATAGCAAACATGACTTTTATAGCTTGTTACTATTTAACACGACAATATCTAATAAAAATTATTAAATAAACATAAGAAAAAAAAGACAAAACTTGGAAATACAACGAAACTGTAATTATGACATCATCAATACAAAAAAAATCCCAATAAAACGAATATAGTGATACAAAGAAAAGTTACCAATAACTATATGAGTAAGCCATACTTATTATCCAATAATAGAGGGTAGCCAACTTATTTTTAGCGGTAAGTGTAACTTATTCAGGTCACCGTTAATGAACCTACGTGTCGTTAGATTTGTTTTGTCGAGATCTTTTTAAAAATACTGGTAGTGTCGTAATAAGAGTTTTAATATGTTTTTTGGGTTTTTCTTATCATTTTTTTTATTTTATCATCTTTCTAGTCTATTTAATTTTTTATTGCATGTTATTATTTAGAATAACAACAAGCTATAAAAATTATGTTTTTTAATTAGCTATTTTACCTAAAAAAATTTGATAGTGATATTTTGTTAAAATGTGCTAAAATTCAAAAATAAAGAAAGAGAAAGAGAAAGCGATTGCTGAAATTACTTTTCTCATGATTTAAAAAACCTGCGTGGTGATGAACAAACAATGACAGGACATAATGTCGTTTGATTAGAAAGCAAATATATAGAATACTGTTATGGATGTTGAGTTTTGTGTCTTGGAATCATTATAGAATACTGTTCATATAAGAACTACAATTCACTCGTGAACAGTGCAGTGAAGTGCACTGTTCGTTACTTTTTATCCGCTACAGTGCACACAAAGCAGATTTTCGTTGATTTTCTTTCCCAGCATTTTAAACGCAAAAATCGAGTAAACTGATTTTTTTAATTACCAAACGGCTGCAGACTGCGTTTTAAATAAAAAGCAGCCGCAGCCGCGTAGATTAACGCCCTCATATAGAATACTGTTACAATTATGGATGTTGAGTTTTGTGTTTGGGACTCATTAAAAATATTAAAAAAAAAAAAAGAATTAGTTTTTATAGTTAAATTTTATTCGTATTTGAATTGCATACAACCTTAACCGCAAAAGCCAACACCAACACACTGCTAAGGTCTTCAACAGTGAACACCTACTATCATTTTGGCATTACTTGCAGATTACTGTGGAGATCTCAGCGATGTCGGCTTCTGGAGAGTGCAGACTTGAGATTGTCAAGAACGGCCACGTTATCCTAACTAGCGGTGGAGGATTTGGCAGCTGGCTGATACGGCCAGGACTTGGTTGATTAATTTAGACCAAATTCATTAGCACATTTGTTATCTCTAAAACAACTAAAACAGTCGTGTGGGTTTAATTATTTATATAAATAGTAAAACATGTTGATTATTATTTTAAATATTTTACAATATATTTATATTGTATTTCAAGTGATTGGATGAAAGTTGAGGATCTGAGCTTTGTGTTGTTTGTTTCTTCTCTTTTTTTTTTTGCCCAAAAAAATTGGATTTGCTTATGATTAAAATATGCGTAAAAGTATAATTTTTTTTTTTAGTTTAACGTGGGTGTCCGGGCCAGCTTGCGTGCACCTCAACTAATCCCACGGGTCCTGAATTTAACGACCCGTAAAAGTATATCTTATTTTTACATGTAGTGGTTAAGAAGAAAAATTAATCGATTATTTTGTTTTGTTTTTTTTTTTATGGTATAAAATTATTTTTTTAAAAAATTATTATTTTTATTTTAAATTATTTTGATATACTAATATTAAAAATAAAATTTTAAAAAATAAAAATATATTTTAAACATATTTTTAAGTAAAAAATATTTTAAAAAAACAACTCCTACTACCATACAAAATAAATTCTAAATTTTATAATTAGTTTAACTAAAATATTATTTTAAATGTAATATAACATATTCATGAATGGTTAGAGTTTGGCGCTAATTAGGTGAAGGTCGAAAGTTTTTCCAGAAAAATGGATTTGCTTAAGAATAAAATGTGCTTATAAACCCCGCCCAAGTTCGAATAGGGCTTTTGTTCATTCTTTAGTTTCTTTTTGTAAGCTTTATTTATTTATTTGTTGTTTCATGGTTTTTTTTTTTGGTAAATTTTGTCCGATTTTTTTGTCCTTTATTTTTTATATAATTTTATTATTTAATTTCTTTTCTAATTTTTTTTAATTTTTTATCATATAATTAAGTAAAAAATATTAAAAAAGAAACAAAATTATTAGCCTTAAATAAATCCATAACCAAGTTACAAGTTTATAAATTTATATAAGAAACCAACGTCAATCTAATATTATTTTTTTTACTTGCTCAAGAATAAAATATGCGTAAAAGTAAAACAAGTGTCTTATGTCAAAAGAGTGCCTGCCTCGGTCCGAATCTGGCTTTTGTTCATTCTTTTTGTTTTTTTTGGTAAACTTTATTTATTTTTTTTGTTTCATGTGTTTTTTTATTTGGTAAACCTAGTTCTATTTTTTTTTGTTCTTTATTTTATCTTAGTTCCATCCTTTATTTTTTTATTATTATCATAAAATTAAGTAAAAAAATATATTAAAAAAAACAAAGTTGTTAAACTCAATTGAATCCATGATAAATTTGACAATTTTAGTGGCGAAGCCTGAATTAATCAAATAAAGTAGTCGTTTTGGTATTGTTTTTTTAAAATATCATATTCAAATTTGTTTAAAGCATTTGCTTTATTTGGAATTCATCATCATAATACATTTTGGTTTGGTTTTTATATGATTAATTTGTTCTGATTTGTTTTTTATAGGACTATCAAAGTCTCATAACTCGAGTCGCAAATTTGATAGATTAACTCATGTTGATTTATTGTTTTTAAAGAAATGTCATCATGAGTATTTTTATTTTTTTAAATTCAAATCATATTTTTATTAGTCATTCAAGTTACCTTTGGATCTATGACCTTGTGATTTTTTTATTATTTTATTTTTTTTGTTCTTTGATTTTTTAAAAAATTGAACTAACCCGTAGCGTATTACAAAAAATAACCTAGTTGTTGACTAGATTTAGAAGGTCATCAAAAGAAGAGTATTCATAAAAAGTAGATGCTAATTAGACTATTAGATTTGAATTAATTATTTGTTATTGTTTTATTTAAATTTAATAGTTTAATCAGTATCTGTATTTATTTTTTCATACACCCATTGAATTTTTTCCATCACTTAAATGAGGTTTGAAATCTAATATGGTTATTAACTTTTTATACTATTGACAAAAACTAAGCCTTGTGCCATTTTTACTATAGTTGAAATCATTGTTTACTCTCTTATAAATTACTGTGGATTTGAACACTGATTTTTTTCTAAATTTTTAATTTGATTCTTGAACCCTTTTTTTTTTTTTGCAAAATTGAGCCCAAATTAAAACTCAATTGCATGTTTTTTAAGAGAGAATTGGATTGAAAGATAGAGGATTAAAGTGAAAATGGTGGGTGAAATTGGTGGCAACTTTGATTTTTATACAAAGAGTTTATTTTGGTCCTTTATATATTTTTAGTTTACAAGTGATCGATCCCTTTAATTTTTGTATTTAAGTTCATTTTTTTTATTTTTAAGTTTTTTTTTTTGTAAGAAGAAAGAAGGAGGAACTTCTGATTCCTTCAAAGAGAGAAAAACAGTCTATTAACAACAATTCTGGCAAATTGATGTCGATAGGTTCCATCTCATTAGAGGAGGTTCACTTAGGTATTTTTTTTCTTGTCATTGCCCAAGAAGGTAGATCTAACTACATGATTGTTTTTTGGGATTTTGGTTGATTTTGATTTTTTGAGGTCATGAATATATTTATCAAGGTGTTTTTGGTTAAAATGAGTTTTTAAAACAAAACAAATTGACACCCTGGTTTTCCAGCAACTTTTGAATTTTGCACAAACCAGACGACACTTCGTTTGCCTTTTTATTTCAAGAAACAAATAGGACTAACACAAGTAGGGGTGTTCACGGTTCGGTTTTAATCTAAAACTTCAACCGAACCAGAAAATAGTATTTTTTATTAATATAACCCAGACCGAATAGAGAACCGGTTCAAATCGAACCGGTTTTGTTTGGTTTTTTAGCATTAAAAACCAAAACCAATTAAATAAGAGAAAACTTGGATAAAATCCTTGTTGAAAACTTTGAATTCAAGCCCTTCTATTGAGATTTGAAAGACCTCCCTCAGCCGAATCAAAGACACTAGATTTATCCAAGTTAGCATAGCTACATATTAATAAAGATTTCAATAGCGTCCCGCGAACTACCGGGACCTCACTAGCACAACTACATGTTAATAAACTAGAAACAAGGATTTTATCCAAGTTTTATGCTAGAAACTAAAACAGAGAGTAAAAAGGCAACAATGTGAGAGAAAATGAGAGAAAAGAGCATAGAGGAGAGGGAGGGAGGGGTGGGGTGATTGGAAAGGGGGAAAGGGGAAAGAGAGAGCAGGAGGGAGCGACGGGTGAGGCGACAGGAAAGGGAAGGGGAGAAAGGGAAAGGGAAGTTGGGGAGGCTGAAAAGGGGGGGCTAGAAAGGTAGGGTTAATGTATTTAGTTTTATAATGTTTCTTTTTATATATATTTTTTAGATTCAATTAAATTAGTTCAGTTTGGTCCCGTTCAATCAGTTAAAGCTTTTTAAAACCAAAACCGAACTGGACCGGGTGGTTTTTTTTTATTTTTTAATCCGTTTTTTCAGTTTTTTATATCGGTTCACTTTTTTCAGTTATTTTTTTTTTGCTTTTTTGGTTTAACGGTTAGTCTGTTTTTACTTTTTATGAACACCCCTAACAGCAAGTCATCTACCCTGTTAAGAAATTAAAAAATAAAGCTAGCCTAGTAGCATGAGTTGGGTTGGTTTTTTTTTGTTATTTTATGTTTGGGTTTAAAAATTTGAAAAAATAAATTATTTAACCCAATTGAGTTCATGAACCAGGTTGCAGGTTTAATAGACTCATCCACAACATTCGAGCTATTATTTGTTTTTCTTTGTTTAGTACTTTTTTTTTCCTTTATTTTTTTTTTAAAATACAATTTCACCTTTTATTTAGTTTAATCGGTTATGTGTTTTCATATTAATATTAAATAAAACAAATCCGACAACAATAGTATTATCAAGCTTGAATATTTTATCCTTACAAAGTGTATTTATACTCTTAAAAATAAAACCTTAATAGATCTATCTTTGTGGTATAAATTGATCTACTTATATAACTGAGCTTAAATTTATATTAATAAGTCTAAATGTATGGACCCAAACAAGCCTTGAACCATAATTAAAAACTAATAATTAATTAATCTCAAACAAACTTTGAACTTTAGCTAATTAATCAAATACAAACCCAATATAAATTAAACTCATTAACAATGTTATCAGGCCAATTAGATAGCCTAAATAGAATATATAACAAGAATAAAACCTATCTGATGTATACTCTCTTCATGTGACATGAAAATCAATTTAAATATAAAATCTTTATATATAAAAATAATAATTAATACTTCCACACACAGTAAAGACATAATTAATATAAAATTCATAGAACATGTCATAACTTAATTTTAACCTTTTATTTTTATATATATTTTGAAAAATTAAAAGAAGTAATCTAAAAAAACATGTATTTTCAATAATTTTAATTAACTTTATCATTTCGTTATTTTCTTCATTTTCTTGAAACCATAACCACTTTCCCTCCCCAGATCAGCAGCTCACGATTTCGTTCCCAACACAATCCAGCCTCTTCCATCTCAATTCATAATTGCCCATAAAAATCCCAGACATCTCTTCCACTACGAAAACTCCAATAACAGACCCCTCCACTCTCCCCGTGAACTGACCCAAGAACTACCATCTCAGATTCCACCTGTGACAGCCCTGCACCATCCACCAACGAATGTTGAATCAACACAGCCCCTTCTTCCTCTCGGCCGGCAGCAGTGCCACCTCCTCCATGACACCAGAAGTGGTAGCCCCTGGCCAAATACTCCTCAACTACCACCATCAGTCAGCCCTATCATTATCACCAACCGCCCCTCTTTCTCCACATAACCCAGCTGTTAACCCTCCTCCTCACAGCTGAGACTGCCACAATAAAAAAACTCCAGCCCATACCACACCTACGGTGTCCTCCACTGCAACCAACCACCACGAAGGAAACCCACCGTTCCAGTCATCATCGCTAGCCTTTTTGCTTCAAATCCAGCACCATCAAAATACCAAAACACACATCGATATTTTCATCTCTCTGACCGAAACCACAACTCAACAGTGACCACCACTTCTACCTCGCAACTGAGGGAAGGAGAAAAAAAAGACAAATCTATTTGATTATTCAGTCTGTTGTTTTTGCTTGCAGGTTGCGCTTTAATTAACGCATGGTGAAGCCACGCGCACGCCATTTCCAATTAGTAAACTGAGTAGCGCGTGATGGGCACGGGAACCACGTGGTCCCACGTTATTTTTCAGCATTTTTCTAGAGTTTTTCCACCCCGGAAATCAATTTTGAACCTCAAATAATATTTTTTTATTATTTGTGTGTTTAAATTTCATGCATATTGATATTTTTATTTTATTACTGTGAAAGTTTTTTTTTATCGTGGGTAATGGCATTCTAATAAAAAATGAATAAAATAGAAAACATTGCAAAAAAATAAAATGTTTCATTTATCATCTTGTAATATTTTTCAGGTACATGATTTAATAATTTGAGCTGGATTAATATAATCTCTTTAAAACCCATAAAACAATGATAATAGCGGAATTCGGGTCTATTTCCAAAGTAACCAAAATTAGTGGATTAAAGTCCAATATCAAATTTTCTAGCATTTTTAAGGGTCCTACACCAACTTCAAAAAAAACATTAACTTAATTGAAACATCTAATTTTAAATAGACTAATATCTAATCAAATATGAGTTACGTTCAATTTTAGCAATTTTAATAAGAATTTATTTTTAGAATTTAATGTCAATATTTTTATAAGTCTCATATTTTTAGGAACAAGTGTTATTTTTTGACGTGTCTAAAGAAAAATATCAAACTTTTCATAAAATAGAAATAAAAAATGCTAAAAATACATAGGATAATTGATAGCAATAAAAAAAATAAATTTAAGAGAAAACACATAGTAAATGTAACATTTTCTAAGAAAAAATATTGTAAGGGTGACGTTCTTCTTCTTTTAAACATAACTCCTTACTTGAATTTATGGAACCAATGCTTATTTTTAGAATTTATAGTTTCTTCTAATTACTGGGTGATGACTCAAATTATCCATAATATGTATTTTTAGTCCCTGCCAGTAACATCCATTGAGGTACGACAAAATACATGAAATCATAAAAGATAAGGTTGGCTGAAACTTTAGGAAGATTGGTAGCTTTGTTACCAAAATTTTAAGACTCAAGCAAGGTTGGATTATACTATCCTTACACCATAACATCCATTTTTTCCATTTTTAGTCTAATAAATAATGTTGGCTTGGGACATTTTTATTGTTTAATTATAAAATTGTATAGACGATGGGCTCAAGCCTGTTAACTTTCCCAGGGTTGGTTATGTCATTTATTTATAGCCATATTATACTATATTATATGAAAACAAATATATTATTTTACTAATTTTCCAATGTGGATTCATACTCAGTTAGGGAATTATTTTACTAATTATATCTAAACTCGATGGATATTGATCTAATCGAGCCTAAATTATAGGGATTTTTAATATATTTATCTTACTCGATAGGTAATGGATAGAGCACAAATATTATCAAACCTAACCTAAGATGTATATATTTAAATCATATAGGCATATATGTAGAGCACTTATATTTTGTTATTACAATATAATATATACATATCTCAATATTAACATAATACAAACATATGTATGTATGTGTGTATGTATGCAAAGTGTAAAATGATGGGTTTTCCTCTTGAATCCATTGGGATAAATCATAAAATTATAATTTAAAAGACTCAGAAGTCGCCACTTAATATTATGATTAATAGAGAACCTAATGGTTTGCGAGAATCTGGGCAAGGAAACTACTTGTGCATGAAGAATACGCATCATCCTCAATGCACCCTGCCTATAGCAAGCTGCATTGTTGATTGATTGTTTTTCTCTGAGTCTTGTTTTTATTTGTTGGTCCATCTAAAATTCAAGAAAGGTGCTCCTTAATAAGAAAATCATTGTCTTATCGGGCTAAAACCCAATCATTATAAAATCTAAATTTTAATAGTGTATTTATTTTTATTTTGTATCTTTAGTACCTAGACATATAATTTACGGTGTATTTTTTAACCCTCAAATGTTAAAGTCTACAATTAATTCCTAACATTTTATTTTTGTCAATTCATTTAATTTAATATCGGGAGTATGCATTACGTTGTAAAATTCATACCCTAAATATTAATTAAAAAATTATTTTTTATGGTGTTTTTGAAATTTTAACCAAATCCTAATGGATAATCAGAAACTAATTATGATACTTATTAACTGACTTTTTGTATCTTTAAAGTATAATAGAAATACAATTTTTATTTTTTATAAAATATACATGAATTGTTTTTAGAATTTTCTCTATGCATAAAAATAAAAAACATAATTTTGTATTTTTTTAAATATAGAATTTTTGTATTATTTTAATTTTAAAGAAAAACATGTATTTTTTATATCAAATCAGTATCTTACAGTGTAAGTCTGTAACCTCGATATTAAGTGAAATTGTTGGGAAAACATGCAAGAGACCAAAATAATTCTAAAATGGTCCTTATTTTTCTTTTTAGAATTTTTGGAATTCATTTGAAGTTTGTTTGGCAAAAAAAAAAAAAATGTTTTAAATCAAATAAGATACCAATTCAAAACAAGGTATTCTTTAACCATTCACTGATTTAATAATCCAACAAACAAACAATCAAACATAATATCTTGTTAATTTCACAAATTATATTCAAATCGCAAACTAATTCAAGTGAATCAACACAAACCCAAACATAATTCATGCATCAGCATTTAATATTCAAATATCAATCACAACCCTAAAAATAAACTCATTAACCAACACAAATTATCAAATCATTTCAAACCAAAAACACACATCAACCCAAACCAAAAATGTCCAAGCACTCCAAAAATTTACACAACAATGAGCAATTTATCTCAAAATTCACAACATTCTAACAATTTATCACAATAATTTGAGTTTATGAATTAATCTTTTGAGGTGTTTGGCGTGACTAGGAATTATTGGAATCATGTTGGAAGGGCTGCTAGAACGGCGGTGGCACATGTACCACATGGCACCACGGCTGCTGGTGCATTGAATTAGGCGTTGTCGTTTTTAGAGGAGAACCACCTAGTGAATTTAAAATTCCTCTGTCTCCTCTTTAATTCCTTGATGACAGTGCAGTAATCAGGCACCTGTAGAACGAGTTATGCTCCTTAAAAGTTTCAATATTTTAGTGTTTTCCAATCCAAGTCTATCTTTTTTTCCTATTGCTAAGTGTTATTACTGTGCTTCTAGAAAAAAAAAATCTTACTGGGTCTAAAACGAACACATCCCCTATTGGATTCCCCACTGATTGAGTTGTGAACATATTTCTTTAGAGGGGTATTTGCTACGTTGAAGTTCAACGCTCCTGTTTTTCAGCTTAAATTTGTCTCTTTTCTTTGCTGCTTCGTTTTAATATTGCAATAGGTGGGAGAAAAGTTTACAAGGTCTAAAGCTACTGTATCCTCTCTTGGATTTCCCACTAATAATTCCACAAACATATCTTTGTAAAGGAAGATCAACTACGTTGAAATTTGATATTTGTTCATGTTTTTTAACACTAATTCATCTTCTTTTCCTAATGCTAGGTTTTAAATTTTAATATTGCTATGACATGACATCCACCCTTTTACAAAAAATAAAAAACTAGGATCGTGTGCACTTGATCTTTTTCCTTGGGCCAAGCACACTTAGCCTTTTTCTTAGATATTTCTTTTTATTATTATTTTTTGACAAACAATCTTGAATTAAATTGTTAAAATATTATCTAAGCAAATCTCCAATTATACCATTGTTTTTAAGTAGTTTAGAGCTTTTATGATGGTATTATCAATTGTTTTATAAATAATTATGTATATATTAGCCTAGTTTAAAGATTTGTAAATAATTTTTTCAACAATATCGAATGAGAATAAGTTACACACACAATTTTCTTATATTTATTGTTCTTGTTTTTTTCATACATAAATGTAAAATGATTAATTCATGATTTCTTTTTAATTTGTTTAATTAAAACTTTATTTCATGATCATAATAAGTTTTTATTTTTAAAAAATACTCCTCACTAAAAAAAAGATATTTTTCATTGAAGTAAAAAATAAATATATGAATAAGAAATTTAGGTTTTTGATTTTTTCTTTTCTTTTTAGTTCACATCATTACATTTTCCATGAATATTTTTTTTATTATTGTTACTCTTTATTTAATGAATTGCTAATAAAAATTTAATTTAAAATTTTAAAAAATGAATTACTTTTAAAACATAAAAGTAAACGAGTCATTAAACACATGTACCTTTGAATTAAGGAACGCCATGGTTGTGTCCTGTTCGACAAGACAGCAACCAACTTTCAAGCTCTCCCGGTTGGGAAAGGTTGTTGAGAGCTCAGAGAAAGAGTAGATAGGTGTGCGTGCGCGCGCGCGTGAAATAAAAGTTAGTTGATGAAGGTGGGCCTTTTATTTTTAAATTATAAGTAAATGACAAGGGGAAATATCACATCACATCACCCTCCAAAGTGGACTCTTTGTAATTTATTACACCATTGATGTCAGACCCTCTAATTGTGACACGCAGCATTTTGTCTCGGTTTTGCAGCTGGCACCAACAAACAAGAAGAAGGATGTTGTCTTGAATCAAAACTCCAGCAAAGGAAACACACTAGCATCGAGAGTACCGTACCAACCGGCCACTCCCACCGTTTTTTTAATTTTATCAATTGATACAAAAAAACAAATTCAAGTTTAATTTTGTGTTTGCACTTTGAGTTAGTGATATGGGTGAGAAAAAAGAAAAAAAAATTTGATTAAATTGAGAAAACTAGAAAAAAATAATTGAAAAAATTAAACCGTAAAAAAATTTGATTAAACCAATTAAAATTTTGAAAAAAACCGACCAATTCAGTTTGGTTTTGATTTTATAAGTCTAAAATTAAAAAAACCGAACCGAACTCAAACAAAAAAAACTCGAGACAAACCGGAAAAAACCGAGTCAAACCAAAATAAACGAGCTAAACCGGTTTGAACCGGTTTTGTTCTAAAAACCGAACCGAAACCAGTCAGTATAAACCGGTTTCAGTTCGGTTTTATTTTTTTTAATTTGACTTTATTATTTTTTTTATAAAAACTAAATCAAATAATAAATAATCACCCCAGTTATTTTTAGTAAATTTTTGGCCATTACATACGTACCTTTGTTTTTAGTATCTTTGGTTAGATTTATATCCATGTATCACATCATCCATAATAATAATAATAATAGTACTAATAATATAACTAACTAAATATAAATATACGAGCTATATATTAATACATTTAATCTGACGAAAATGCTCTTATAACTTAACATGTTTTGATGACTAATTTGATTATATTTTTACATATATGCAATAAAAAATTATTAAATTCTTTAAAAACTGCTGATGCATTCTATTTTTTATTATCATTGTGAAAAAGATTTCATCCAATTTTATTCTGTATTTGTAAAATATGTTCAATTCAATTTATTTGTATCAAATTGCATCAAAGTGTAAGATGGCTAGTAATTAAAAACTTTCAAAATGTGTACGATAGAAAAATAAATTATTTATTCCTGGATAAATAAGAATTATAACAATATGTTTAATAGAAAGATTAATATTTTAATTACATTAAAGTTTTTTTAAAAAATATTGATTACAAAAATGTTCTGTCATAAAATCTTTTAAAAATGTTTAAGGAAATAGAAAATAACTTAAATAAAACTCAAACTTTCGTAAATTTTTATGAAATAAAAAAAATCAAAATGTTTAAATAATTTCTTTTTGAAATTCTTAACCCTTAAAATATCAAATCTTTAAAAAATAGAATTTGTGAGAAAATGGTCAAGAAAAAAAACTTGAAAAAACTTTTAATCTAAAGCCATAAATGACAGAGCTTTGGACTGTTCATGGCAGTATTTTGTAGTTTATTCAGAAACTTTGAAATGCTTATGCAAGGGACAACCAAAATTTTAGAAACTTTTAAGAAATGAAAATGATTTTAAAAATTAAAAAATTTTAAAAATAAAAACCCATAAATTATTATTATTATTATTATTATTATTATTATTATTAAAACAATTAAAATTTAAAGAAAAAAGTATTTTCTTAAGAATTTGAAGAATTTTTTATTACTTTTATTGCTTGAAGATTTTTTAAAAAATGTTATGGTTGAGTATTTAAAAGAAAATAATTATTTTTTGAATTATATGTTTTTAAATCTTAAAAATTTTCAAAAGCTTAAGTTGTTTTATAAAACAATTATTTTTTTATTTTGTAAAAATCTTTTAAAGTTTTATTGACCGATTAAGTTTTTAATTACTGAAAATTTTATTCTTTTAAAAAATATAAAATATTTATTCCTTCAAAATCTTCTAATTTTTTATTTTTTTCAAAAAATATTTTATTTATTTATTATTTTTGGAAATTCTAATCGTTTTTCATCTTACAATTTAGTGCAATTGAGTCTAATGGGGTTGAATCGACTAAGTTTTGCAAACATGGATAAAATTTGTCTGCATCGTTTTCACAAGAGCTTATTTGCTAAATTGATATAGCCACTTGCTTTTTGTTTTTTGTTTTTTTTCAAACATGGTTTTGGACATTACTGGATTTAGCATCCATTAACATGTAAACTAATTAAAATATTTTTTTTATTATTATTGAATAAAAAAATGATTTATATGTGTGATTTTTATTTATATATAGTTTTGCTTAGTGACTATTATGATATCAGTAATTCATCATTTTATTTCTTTTATGGTACATTGAAGCCTTTTTTCCAAGTTTTACAAGAAGGAACGAAGATGAAACTTCGAATTACTTCATTGTACATTGCAAAATAAAATTCGCTCAATAAATATAAAATGCATTTGTTTTGTGATTGCAATAAATTATCAAATTATATAAAACTAACAGAGAGTGCATAGTGAAAATCACATGTATAACCTCTCAAAGAACACTATTCATCAAGACATATTGTATTGTTCATGGTAAAATTTTGTAATTTGTCGAATTTTAATTGATAATACATCAAAGCTTCTGGAATGTTTGGAGGTGTTTGATGTGAAAAATGGAGAAAAAATCGGGCTATAGGGACCCGATTTGGTGTTCTTCGATTTTCCAGCAACCAAAGAGTCGACAGAGTAATTACAATGGGCGATGATGCATTGTCTGCTTCTCTGTCGGACAATGTGTGTCCATTTTCTTTTTTAATTTTTTGAGCACCTGGGTCAGGCTTCTCTATCCCGGGCGTGCACTAATGGGCCAAGTTGGTTGAGCCCAAGCTTCCCACCGCCTCAACCCAATCGTCCCATCGCACGAGCCAGCCCTGTCATGACCATTTTTTTTCTTTTAGTATTTTTAATATATTTATACTTTTTTATTTTTTTGATAAAAAATAATTACTATTTTTACACAACTTAAAATATTATTTTTGATGTGTTCTGGATGGTATACATCTTAGGAATTACTTATGATTTTTGAAACATTTGGTGGTAACAAATATTTAAAAGGGGAATATGACACCAAAATTTATTTTATAAAGAAGTTGGTACTCAAAACATCATGGCAACATAATGTTTTTTCATAAAAAAA
Organism: Populus alba x Populus glandulosa; assembly: GCA_033617975.1. Lineage (NCBI taxonomy): Eukaryota > Viridiplantae > Streptophyta > Magnoliopsida > Malpighiales > Salicaceae > Populus > Populus alba x Populus glandulosa. The sequence goes on from CM066148.1 coordinate 22,425,941, forward strand.
ATATTTTATGATAATTAAGAAACTAAGATTTTATTTTAAAACTTAAGAATATAAAAAAAAATTCTAGACGTGCTAAAGTGAATACTAGGATTGAAAGATAATTACTTGAAGTTTGCAATATTTTTCTTGTTTTTGGAAAATAATATTAGTTTTTTAAGTAAAAAATATTAAATAAAATATTAAACCCTGAACAAATAATATAATTATCATATCATGTAATTTTTTTAAACCAAATAAATAATATCACGACAAAGAAAATACAAAATAAAGGTTAGACATGATTTACTTATTTTTTTAAAGTGATAAATTATTTTTAGCATCATATAATTTGATCATTTTTTCATTTTGCAACGAAATTATTGGATGTTAAACTTTGCAATGTGAAATTTAAAAGCAGATAATACTTTATAGTCTCAGGAGTTGGTGTAAGAAAATCAACTAAAATTATATATGTATTTATAAAAATGTCATTATATTTGAAATAATTACTAATTTTTTTTCCAAAACTGTAAAAAATAATCCTGCCCCCATTATTTTTCATCTTCTCCATTCTCTCCTACAAATGGATCTTATATAAGGTTTGAGATTTGATTTTTTTCCCCCTTATTTCTAAATTAGTCGAAGGTTTAATGTTACTTTCTTGGCATTTGAGTGAGGTATAAGTTCAGACCTGAAGATACATATTTAATATTAACTTTCAAATAGTTTAATTTTAAATTAAAACTGGATAATAAAATATTTTTTAAATCACATTTAATAATAATAGCAAAAAAATTTCTACAACCTGAATACCTTTTATTATATTAAAAAAAATTGGTCTGACGATTAGCATGATTCTTAAATATTTTTTATATATATAATTAAAAGTTTCAATTGATTGTAAAGGTTATTATAGTGATTTGTTTTAATATTCAGTCATTATAAAATGATTTTTATCTCACATGGATTTTTTTTTTATTCTTTTCAATAAATTTAATAATAAAAAATAGAGGTTTTTTTAGGAATTTTAGTTAATTCTTAATAACAAGAGCTGAGATAAATTAACATTTATAAATATGTATTTATTAGTTTATTGCACGTGTTATCATTATGGATTGGATTAAAAAATTTTGAAACATAAAAATTAATAATATCTAGACTATAGAATTTTTTTTTTACACTGTCATTAAACTTGATATGATAATACAAGCTTAAAAGCTCTTAATCCAATTATTTTCTTAGCCTAATACATGGAAGTTACCCTAACATCACCTTTATTTTAAAGAATATATATATACCAAGTTAACTCGACAAATCTACAATTATAATTATGATTTTCATCAGGTTAAATTATTTTTTTATATGATGAAAAATATAAAAACTAATTAACAATAAATCCAACACTGAAAAATAAAATAAAATGAAAACATGAAATAAAAAAAGATAAAAAAAAGGTCAAGAATCTTTTATTATATAATAAAAAATACAAAAATTGATTTACCAACTCAATATTAAATAATAAACTTAAATAAAAATCACATATTATAAAATAAATAGAAAATGGAAAAAAAATCCAAAGAAAACAACAACCCAAATTTTTTTTTTTTAAAAAAACAAAAGATTAAAAAGGAGGTGGGGGCAAAAAAAAAAAAATGACAAATAAAAAAATCCAAAGTTATCTGTCTCCTAAAAGCAAAATCGTTGCGGGTAGAAATCAAACCCGCTCCCTCGTCTTCAATCAGCGCACATCAACCAATTTAGCCATTGCATGAAGTTCTTATCTAAACGATTAAAACTTCATATTAATTTAGTTTAATACTTTGTTCATAGGCTAGAATTAGGAAGGGTAAGGCTACCGAGCCCTAATAATTAGAAAAACCACTTGTCAAGTATCCTTTAGAGAGGCCCAAATATAAGAGGTCTTGGACCTAAAAAAAAACATCAAAACTAGTTCAAGTCTTATCTTTTTTTTTTTTTTCTCTAAAAAGTTAAAACCATATACTGTTCTTGTTTTTCTTTCTTTTTTTAAAAAATCAAAAGATGTTTATTGTTTTTACAAAACATATATGAAGAAAATATTATTATATAGACTTGTTTTATTTAAGAAAATATATACAAACGTAATATTAGCAAAAGAAATATAGAAAATAGTTGTAATAATATGTTGCAGTGATGAAAAGATAAGATGATGGTGGCATCGTGATCATGACTTGGTTGAGGTTATGTTTGTACTGATAGTAATAATACTAGTTATAATAATACCAAATTATATCTGATGGACTAGTTTTTGCCAATCCTTTAGGTTTGTTTGTACAAAAATTTAATTTTCAATCTATTCTAATATAAAATATTTAGAAAACATTCTATAAACTTTTATAAACTTACTTATAATCCCAAATAACCCAAAACTGGTTTAAAAATTCAAAATCAATGACCTGAATTAAAAAAATAAAATTTAAGTTTAGATCTACCATTTCATGGATGTTAAAGAACAAAATAAATTGCAAGTAAAATAGTTGACACTAAAATTAATATTTTTAATAATGGCAATATTGTCAGCCAAGATTATTTTTTTTCAATTATTGAAAAACAACAATTCACTCTCCTTTCTCAAAACAAGAAAGTAAAAATAAAAATAATAAAGTTTTAGATCAAATTTGGATTTGTAGAAAAATGAAGGACTTGATAATTTATTATTTGGAAAGTAGAAGGATGAAAATAAACTTTTCCATAAATATTTTAAACTTCCATTTATTTTCTATGCCTTTATCATTTTGATCTCCTGTATGTTAATATTTTTCTTTATTAACAAAGAAGAAGCAATTGGTTTTTAATTTTGCGAATTAAGAACTCAGAACAAGAACTAAAACAATGGACTCTTGAATCCCACAGTGAATCACGTTTTTGCATGTGAATAGTGCAAAAGGCCAATATCTTTTAGTTTTTTACTTGACAATGATTTTTTGAAAATTTTAAAGATAAGGCGCTTTGAAATCTTATTTAACCAAGCAAACTGCTTTATATCTTATTTCTTACCTTTGGCCATGCAGAATTTCAATTACCATGTTACTTTATTATTTATTATTTATTATTATTGTTGTTGTTGTTGTTGTTAATAGATGAAGCATTTTGTAAAGTAACTGGTCAATAGAAATTCTTCGTAAAATCTGAAGGAAAATGAACCATTTGAAAGAACTCTCTCCCTAAAATTAATGGAAGAACATGAAATTCGTCTTCTTAGCTTATGACAAGCACACTGCAATTAATTGACTGAAAAGCTGCAGTTATCCACTACAGTTATCAGTCAAAACCTTGCTTGGAAATCAGATATGAACATCTTCAATCATTTTGGAAAATCTTATCAGCAAGTCGATTGATTTTACAAGGAACCAGCCACATCCTGGGTTCATTTTGTCGACAACAATGGCAAGATGTAGAATTCATCTGGGAAAAAAACGAGTGATTTGGACCTGAGATGCTTCCTTTCTATCTTCCTCATAGCAGCACATGCTTTGGATTCTTTCTTTCAAACTTCAACTGAGGAATCCAATGGCGCATCTGCACATTATTATTTCTTGGTTGGAAAATGGATGTCATTGGTGAGTGCTCTATATCTAATGATATTAGGTTTTTCTTAATTTTCGATTTCTTCGATTGATTGTTAGAGGAATCAAAATGCATGTCCCCTTTCTAAACCTAAGATTTCTGATTAGAATATCAAAGTTTGCACTAGTTGGCTTATATAGATCTAATGTAAACTGTGATTCTAAAAAAATAAGAGTAAATTGTGGCATGTATATGTTATTTCATGATGAATACGCTAATATTAGAGGATCACTCAACAATCATACTTGGAACAATGTTAAGAGTGATTTAACGATAAAAATAAATTCCCAATTATCTTTTTATTATATAGTTTTTTTAACATGACTTTACCGACTTGGCAAGTTCAAAGATAACATGAAAATAATAATAATAAAAAAAACATAATTTGACTAAGAAAATTCAAGATAACATCTTCTTTTTTTCCAAGTATTGAGATGACGATATTTTAGACTTGAGTCAGCCCCGATTAACATATAAAATATGTAATCCGGGTCATGAGACTGCGATAATCTTATAGAAAACAAATAAAAAAACATATTGAAACTTGATTTTTAATCAATCCAATATTAAAGAATGAAAATTAAAAAAAAATCAATTATAAAAGGACAAAAAAAAAACTCAGGTCAACTTAGGTTAATACGTCAAACTTGAATCATGAAACCAAAATAACTTAATAGAAAGAAAATTAAAAGAAATTATGAAACTCAATTCCTAATTAGTCCAATATTGAATGATAAAATTGAAAAAAAAAAAGACTTGAACTAATCAGTCAAATTCTTGACTCGGGTCATAAGATTAAGATAATTTCAAAAAAAATAAACTGAAATAAATTATAAAACTTAATTTTCAATCAACCCAAATATTTAAGAATAAAATTAAAAAAAATAAATTAAAAAAAATAAAAAAACCCTTTAATTGATGACCTGTAACCTAAATCATGAAACTAAAATAATCTCATAAAAAAATTTTAAAATTTAATTTTTAATAAATCTAATATTAAAAAATAAAATTAAAAACAACCACAACAAAATATTCCAACACATAATATTATACGAGGATAGCAATACGGATTTCCATCTTGTTAATTTAACACCATGACAATTGTCTTGATTAATTTGGGTCATCAAACCATATTTTATTGTTTATAATTGTGATGTGATATAAAGAGAAGAGACGGAAGTAAACTATGATAGAGAGTGTCCTTGAAAAGAAAAGATAAAAAAGAGGCCAAATATACTTTTCTTTCCTTTTTAAATAATTTATTTCAAAATAAATTATAATTTTAGTTAATATAATAGAAATGATGTGAAAATTTAGCGTGGAATAAAAAGACTGAAAATAATATTAAAAAAGCTTTATCTTTATAAATAAGATTAGAACAGCTTCTTCTTTTTTCCATAGATATTCATTGGTGAGTGCTCTATATCTAATGATATTAGGTTTTTCTTTTCGATTTCTTCGATTGATTGTTAAAGGAATCAACATGCATTTCCCTTTTTTAGAATAAAATTAAAAAAAAATCAATTACAAAAAATAAAAAAAATCCTCTAATTAACTAAGATAACATGTGACCTGAACCATGAAACTAAAATAACCTATAAAAAAATTTAAAAAAATTATAAAATTTAATCTTCAATAAATCTAATATTAAAAAAATAAAATTAAAAACAACAACAACAACAATAAATATTCCAACAAATAATAGCAATACGGATTTCCATCTTGTTAATTTAACACCATGACAATGGTCATGAGTAATTTGGGTCATCAAACCATATTTTATTGTTTATAATTTGATGTGATATAAAGAGAAGATACGGAAGTAAACTAAGAAAGAGAGTGTCGTGGAAAAGAAAAGATAAAAAAGAGGCCAAATAGACTTTTCTTTCCTTTTTAAATAATTTATTTCAAAATAAAGTATAATTTTAGTTAATATAATAGAACAGCTTTATCTTGATAAATAAGATCTAGAACAGCTTTAAGACAATCATTTTAGACCACGTTTTGCAAAAATTATTTTTTTCAACGATAAAAAGTATTATTGGGTCAATTTAAATTCTTCTAGATATTGGCTTCAAATTTTAAAATCAGGAAGTCAAGATGCCTCCTTAATCACTAAATCAACCCTATAAGATTAAATATCCGCTTTAATTAAAATTACTCAAATTGAAAAATAAAATTTGAAGTTTCTTTATAAAAGTTGCGTTTATCTAAACAAATACTATCACTTGAAAGTTGTGCTCGTTTTTTATTGATAAATAAAACCTTTAAAGACACTGTAAAGACAAATCACCTACCTTTAAAAAATATAAAAACGGACAACACTTCTTCCGGTTTGTTTGCTGGAAAATATTTTTTTTTAGAAAATGAATTATGAGAAAGTATTTTTCGATGTTTGATAGTGTAATGAAAAATAAGTTGGAAAACACTTTTCAGTGCTTGGTATGTCATAAAAAATGAGCTGGAAAATAACTTATTAATATTTTATTTTTCTCAAGTTTATTAAAATAATAAAAAATAAATCTTACAAATTAAAAAGTTGAATGAGAATGAAATTGAAATAAAAATATAATTTCATAAATTATCTCAAATAAAATAAATAATAATCAAAATAATAGAGATCAAATCTAAAAAATTAAAAAAAAAATGAAAGATGAAGAAATTAAAATAATAATAATCAACATTTCATAAATTATTTCAAATAAAATAAGTAACAATAAAAAGAATGAGGACCAAATTTGATAGATAAAATTTTTTAATAAAAAAATGATAAGGAAAAAGCAAATAACAATTATAAAAATAAGGACCAAAGTTAATATAAAAATAAAATTTTAAGAGATGAAATTGAAAAAATAAATATTCAAAACAAAATATATACAACAATCAAAAGTTTGATGATCAAATTTGATATAATCAACAAACAATGACATTTCTAAATTTTTCACAACTTCCGGAAAGTGTTTTCCCCCTAAATTTTTCAGGAAAACACTTTCCTGAAAACCAAGCCAAATTTTTCTTTTACTGGAAAATATTTTCCATTGACCAACTTTCTTAATGGCAAACAAACACAATAAATTTTGGAAAGTGATTTTCCGGAAACCACTTTCCGGAAAACAAACAAAGCTAAAGGAAAAACACTTTCCTGAAAACCAAGCCAAATTTTTCTTTGACTGAAATTAACTGGAAAGTATTTTTCGTTTACTGGAAAGTGTTTTCCGTTGACCAACTTTTCTAATGACAAACAAACATAGAAAATTTTGAAAAATAGTTTCCCGTAAACTACTTTCCGAAAAACAAACATGACCTTAATAAAAAAGAATAAACATAGAAATCTTATGCGGCTATGCGTGCCATATTTTTTCATCAAGTGCTGGCGTGTCAATGGGCTTTTTTATTTTTTTTATTTATTTCCATTAATCATTTATCTTTTTACATCTTTTAAGTTGTATAATACTTTGAAGATATTAGATTGATTCAAAACAACTTATTTTCTTTTTATATTTTATACGAATCAATTATATTTATTTGAAGTTTGTAAAAAATAACAAAAATTATTTATTATTAGCAATAACACTTAACCACCAAGATAAAATGAATAAAAACATTTAAAATAAAAAATTAATGGGTATAAAACATTTATATATATATATATATATTTTAATTCTACTATAAAGTTTAACTTTCCACTTTAATATTGAATAAATGTTAACAGCTTTTGTTTTTATTTATAAATTAATATATCTCTTATTTTATTTTATAAAATACAAACAACTTATTTTTGTTTCTAAATTAAAAAAAATATATGATAATTTTATAATATTATAAAATATTTAAACGACATTAATATATTATTTTATTATGTTTAAAATTAACTTTAAATTGTTATAAAACACACTATTATTTATAAAATTATTGAAAAAAGTAATATTATTATTTAGATAGTATTTGATATTGTGATAATTATTATTTTTTAGTTTTTTATTTTAAAATATATTAAAATTTACTTTTATTTTAAAAAAATTATTTTTAATATAAATTATCAAAACTAATTGAGAAGACTAAAAAGATTAATTAAAAAAATTATTTTTAATATAAATCATCAAAACTAATTGAGAAGACTAAAAAGATTAATTAAATTTTTTTTTTTTTTAAAACAAACAATCCAGAAAAAAATTACACTCGAGTAGTCTGCGCTGGCGATGTGTCCGTGCGTACTAATGCTCCGTTTGCTTGCTGAACTTGGATTCGATCTGTTCACTCTATAAGAAAAAAGGGCAAGCAAAGCAGCAGCTTTAATAATGGCGTACTTGAGCATGGGAGAAGCTCACAGAAGAATAACGGAATACCTAAATCACTTCTCCGACGCCGTTTCCTTCCAAGACGGTGCTTCTCTGAAACAACTCCTCTCCGTCTCCTCCAACTCCCCTTCTCTCCTCTCCCTCGCCGATTCTCTCAATGTTTTCCAGGTCTGTCCAATTTTTTTTTTCTGTTATTCCTTATATTTATATATAATTGAGCTGTTTTGTTTTAATTAGTTTTATTGTGAATAAGAAACAGGACGCAAATAGATTAATTAAGCAATCAGACAAGTACTCGCAGTTTGGGGAAATAACAGCACCTTTTTTCCGTTGTCTGCAAAGTTATAGAATTGGCAACCTGCTCGATGCTTACCACGCCTTCGAAAAAGCAGCCAAGTAATTATTTATTTATTTTAATTATTAAATGTTAATGATCCCGTTTTAACCTGAATTGGCATGGAAATGCAGTGCTTTTCTTCCCGAGTTTCGGAACTGGGAATCAGCGTGGGCTTTGGAGGCATTGTATGTTATTGCCTATGAAATTAGGATTCTTGCAGAGAGGGTATATTTGTTTATATCATTGAGATCTAAATGTTGCAGTTAGTGTTATTGTTCTTGTTATAAGTGTATTTTGGGTATTAATAAATGTAGGCGGATAGAGAGTTAGCTTCCAATGGGAAATCACCAGAAAAATTGAAGGGAGCTGGTTCTTTCCTCATGAAAGTGTTTGGTGTTCTTGCTGTATGTTTTACCTTTATCAATTCTATTTTCGTCCCATGTTTATGCCTTTTCATATCAAATTTTTCGTTTGTATTTCTGTTGCTAGCAGTTTAATAATAGGGTATGTCAAAATTTGTAGGGAAAAGGACCGAAACGTGTGGGAGCATTATATGTGACTTGCCAACTGTTCAAAATTTACTTCAAAGTAATGCTAGCTTATTCTTCTCTTCTCTAGCTTTGTAGTTGAGTGATTTTCTTTGTATTCCAAAAAATAGACGGGGGCAAGGGATGCAATAGAGTTTGTTACCTGTTTTAGCAATAAAATGTCTTAACTTTTAGTGCTTCGCAGCTTGGTACAGTTCACCTTTGCAGAAGTGTGATACGCAGCATTGAAACTGCTCGAATTTTTGATTTTGAGGAATTTCCTAAAAGGGATAAGGTGAGTGGAGCTTAATAATGGCCAATGTTTCCTTTGTCTTTAATTGGAAGCTATTTCTTAGAATGTCATTATCTCATGAGAAATCCCTTGTATCGGATCTGATGGTCCCTCTTGCTATTGCAGGTCACCTACATGTATTACACTGGTCGTTTAGAAGTTTTTAATGAAAATTTTCCTGCTGTAAGCACTTTAATTCCTTTTAAACCATGTCATGCAATTTGTCTTTCCTTTTTCTTTTCTTTTTTTCCCCTTCTTGAGACATGAGTTGTATTTGATGCCCCGGAGTCCTTAAATCTAGATTTAGTCCTGTTCATCCTTATTATTGAAGTTTATCCATAATGTTCATTTGAAATTTACTGTAATTCAGTGATTTTCTATGCATGTAAAAGCTCAAGAATTTGTTTTGACTCGTTCACTTTTTAACATGGCAGGCTGATCATAAATTATCATATGCCTTAATGCACTGCAACCCCCATCATGAAGCAAATATCAGGTTTGATTCAGGTGTGCTTGCTGCATGTATTTTACATATGCATAATAGCAAGTCTGTTCTCTGTAGATGGCCTCTTTGCAACACATTTGCATGATTGTCAAACTGCAGTCTGCGGTAATTGTTCACATTTTGAAGTTACCATGGGTTAAACTTTACTTGCATGGTGATTGTTTCTCTAGTCTATGCCTTTGTTAACTTTAAATCTGATAAAGGTAATCGTTGTGGTATGCTTCTACAGAAGTTCTTTCATAGTGGTTTCAGATTTCCTTTAGCATTTTGGTTTGGAATGACTTAACAAGAATGCATTGTGTCCATATGATTGCAAACTTCCATGAAGCCAGAAACTTCTTTCTGGAGGTATTATTGGTCTTGCCATAGCGTGCAAATTGCAACTGCTTCAAGTTGTTCCTTATGAAGCATTGGATTCTTCCGCATGCTCAATGTATTAGTATTAAACTTCTATCCATGATGAATTCATGACTGACATGTATGAAGCATTGGATTCTTCCGCATGCTCAATGTATTAGAATTAAACTTCTATCCATGATGAATTCATGACTGACATGACCCTACATGTTAGATACGTTTTGACATGAAATAATGTCAAAAGGTGAAATTGGATTCATTTATTTCTTATTTCTTATTTTGCAATTCATGTTAATGGATATGTATTAGATGAATTATAAGCTAGCATCGATTTGTTTTTAGTTTTTTAGTTATAGCAACTGCCTTGACATCATAATTTCTTTTAGAAACTCAAATTGTTTCCTGGATTTTAAAATTGCAAAACTAATGCAGAGATCAGTAACCATAGTCTAGTTTATATGTCCTTTACAAAAAAAAAAAAAATATTACCTTTGACCATTTTGTAATGGCAAAACCCACCAATTGCACCCTGTGTTTTCATAAATCTGTCAAATAAGCTCCAGTATTTTCAATTATCTCAATTCAACTCGTGTGTTTCCAAGTTCGGCCAATTGAGTACAATTTCTCAAAATCAATGATTTTTAAATGCAGATCATATTAAAAAAAAAATTTCCTATATTGTGGGCCCCACATACAGTATTAATATTATAAAAAAGATTCAAAAGCAAAAGAGAAAAATAAAAATCAACAGTAGCGAAGCACATTACGTACTTGTATGCTTTTAGCTGGAATCTTATTAAAAATGGGAGCATATGGATTGGTTCGAATAAATATGGAATTATTATCCCACGCCCATTCTATATTTTCTTCTTGGTTGATAATAGTAGGCGCAATACAAATAATGTATGCAGCTTCAACATCTTCTGGCCATTTTTTTTTAAAAAAAGAATAGCCTATTCTTCTGTATCTCATATGGGTTTTACAATTATAGGAATTTGCTCTATAAGCGATATGGGACTCAACGGGGCCATTTAGCCAATGAGCAGCAATCACCAGCCAACCAGGTCACATCATCACCATCTTCCTCTCCAGCTCTGTTAGCAAACCTAGTTTCCAGTGAGAAATTGGTTTTTCTGGCAAGCCATTTTTTTAGTCGACACCGGTGGTTTATATTTTTCTGGCAAAGCCACAGCTCCTGCGATCCTCTAACAGCACCCCCAATGGTTCTAGACAGCTCCAAACAGCACCCCAGCAGTGTCCAGTCCAATTCTTCCTTGTTGATGCATTTTCTCTCTCCCACTGATTCATCTTCCCTGACCATGGCAACTTGTCACCAACCTACCATGATGATCTCTAGCAACTTATAGCTTTGACCCGCCCATTTCAGACCTTCATTTCCATCTGTCATTGTTTTGTTTCTCGTTGGAAACTGCATTTGCTGTTGAAGCTAGAGAGGAAGGTGTCTTGGTTGGTTGGTGATGGCTAGCATAGTTACTTCTGATTGGCTACTGTTGATTTTTATTCTTTTTTTTAAATATTTTTCTGATATTAATGCTGTATGTTGTTCCCTTATGAAAATATTATTTTTTTATTTAGGTTGCATATAAAAATCATTGATTTTGAGAAATAGTACTCAATTGACCAAAATTGGAAACACACTGTTGAATTGATCTAATTGAAAACACGGACTTATTTGAAAAATTTATAAAAACAAAGGTTGCAATTAGTGGGTTTTGCCATTTTGTAAATGACACAGTATATATAACTTGATTTCATAATCTGTAGATAGGATGAATATAGTTTCTTGATTTGGAGAACAAATGGTATTTTGTGTTATATAAAATTACAAATAGATGATGTCAAGTTAATTTTCTGTATATCATGACAGATACATTTCATTGACAATACGATATTATTACCTAGGATGTCCTATTTATTTGTTATTTACACACATTTATATGAAGTTTTGCTTCATAGGTGTTTTCATAATCTCTGATTTAAGTTGATATGCTCTCATTTTGCACTTTCTTCCTTTTCATTAATGGTCCTTTCTTGGATAATGTACACATGTTTCAGCTCATGTTTTCTCATCTTTGTTGGATCAGGATGATTTTAAAATATTTGATACCTGTGAAGCTTTCAATAGGTATTCTACCCAAAGATCGGCTTTTAGAGAAGTATGGCCTAATTGAGGTATGCTTGCCACTTCAATTTTTTCTCTTGTCACTGCTTCTAATGACAGGTTAGATGTTTCTAATGTGCACGCAGATGACAAGTTCTATGTTCCTAATGTGCATGTGAAATTTGTTCAAGCTGGGCGTGTTGTTCATGTTGTATAGATAAAAAAGGACCAAATAACCTACATACATGTTATTTCCTTGCTTGTAAGACTATTATGATCAAGAACCCATGAGTGTGTTATCAGTGGCTATAGCCTATGTATTAGTTGCATTAAGCACGAATCTAATAATCAATGGAATTTTCATTTGACAGTACAGTAATGTTGTCCAAGCTCTGAAAAGGGGTGATCTCCGGCTGCTTCGACAAGCTCTCCAGGAGCATGAAGACCGGTATTTCTGCTTTTTGCATGGCTGAGATCTAATGGTAATAAGAATATCTGGAGATAAATTTAACTTTTGAGCCATTCTATTCCTTCTAGGTTTCTAAGGTCAGGTGTATTTCTTGTCCTGGAGAAGCTAGAACTTCAAGTTTACCAAAGATTGCTAAAGAAAATGTAAGGTCCTTGCCATGTGGTATGTATATATGTGTATGTGTAAATATTTTGGTGCGTGTAAGCTTTGTTTGTTACTTGAAATGTTTTTCATGGTTATCGTATGTGTAGTTACATCATCCAAAAGCAGAGGGACCCAAGCAAAGCTCACCAGATGAAATTGGAAGTAATTGTGAAAGCATTAAAGTGGCTTGAGATAGACATGGATTTGGACGAGGTACGTTTTGATGCTCTTATCTGTCATTATTACATAACATGGAGTTTTATTGGATTCTCTGTCCAGCATTTTTACCAGTCGGTTGAGTGTCACTAATTGAAAGCTCTGTTCCAATTGTTAGGTGGAATGTATAGTGGCCATATTAATATACAAGAATCTTGTGAAAGGGTACTTTGCTCACAAGAGCAAAGTTGTAGTATTGAGCAAGCAGGATCCTTTCCCCAAGCTGAATGCAAAGCCTGTTAATTCATAGGATGGCGGAGATTTTTATAAACTAGTTAAATTTGTCCAGCTCACATGGCTTTTGTTCATATATATATATATATATGATCAGCTATGATTGTGCTGTGTAGGTTGTGTTGAAGTAAAAAAAATATGAAGTTTCTTGTAATTGTGCACTTATTGTGGATGTCTAGTCTCATTGCATTTTACTTGCCCCCACTACAAAACAGGATCTGCTGTATTGAGCCTGTTGGTTTCCCTCTTTCGAGTGAAGCCTTGAACCGTTAAAATTAGGTGTTACCCAGGATTTTGTCACTCTTTCTTTTTTGTATCTTTTATCAAAGCCTCCTACTCTTTTTTCTTATGGATAATATAGGTTTGAGATTGTGGTGGATAATATTTTTTAAATTAGTTTTTTTATTTGAAAATATATTAAAATAATTTTTATATATATATATTTTTTACATCAACATATTAAAAATATATATATAAAAAATACTAATTTAATGATATTTCATGTTAAACACATTTTTAAAAAGATTCAAAAGCAGCTTGAAACTCAGAGTGTGTTTGATATTGTGGTAGCTGTTGTGGTTTGAAAAAATTATTTTATAAAAAGTATTTTTAGTTGAGGTTGGTTTGAAAAAATAGGTGTTTGGTTAAAACTATGGTTGAAATTGAGGTTGAAGAAAAAGTAGTTTAATGTGTTTGGTTAAGAATGTTTTTGAAATTGAGGTTATAAAATAATTAAAATATATATATATATTAATATAGATGGTTTTAAATTTAAATATTATAGAATTAATTACTCATATTACATCATGAAATAAATAATACTTTATATAAAATATTTTTTATTATTATATTAAACTATTTATAATTTCATTATGTACAAAATTCATTCAATAAGAACTATAGTTTTTATAATTTTTTGAGCATGTAATAAAATTAGATAAAATATTATGAGATATAAAATTGATATTATTATGTGAGTGAATTTAATTCACTCTATACTAATTTTTCGAGAAAAAAATATCGTTCACATCATAGTGTGAATGAATTTAATTCACTCTAAATTATATTTTTTAAATTTTTGTGAACAATGCAATTCACTCGTGAACAGTGAAACTCACTGTTTATTATTTTTTAAAGCGTATAGTCCGTGAAAAGCAGGATTTGTTAGCTTTTCATTTACATCGTCTCGGACGCAAAAATCACGTGGGCCCATGAACAGTAATTCAATTTTTTTCATTGCCAAATAGCTATAAACTGCGTTTTAATTAAAATGCAGCGGCAAACAAAGCCTCAATCTCAAACACAAAACCCTCTACCTATTTGATATCATTACAAATCTCTCTGCCTTTTTTATATCATTATGTAAGGCTACTTTCATCATAACATCTACTTACCTAGGATTTGTCTTGTTCCAGATTATAGTATTAAACTAGTAAGACTCAATCTCAAACACAAAACCCTCTACCTTTTTTATATCATTAGAAATCTCTCTACCTTTTTTATATCATTATGTAAAGCTCCTTTCATCATAACATCTACTTACCTAGGATTTGTCTTGTTCCAGATTATAGTATTAAACTAGTTATTTGGCTTATGTTTCCCTACAAAGTTGAATATTTTTTTCTTAAAAAAATTAAACATGTAGGTTTTTCTAATACTTTTTCTTTAAATAAAAAATGAAAAATCTAATATAAATTGATAATTTTTTGTATAAATAAATGATAAAAAAATCATTAATAATAACTAAAAATGAGATTAAAAGATTGAGAGATAGGTAGATTAAGATATTTGATCTTGTAACATAAAATATTTACTTAGTTATGTTTAATAAATTTGTTTATTAATCAATTAAATGATAATAAAAATATTCTCATACATGAAATTGATTTAATAAAAAAAATAGAAAAAAAATCTATTATGCAAGGTTGCACATATTAGAAATATTATCCACAATTAAATATTTTTTATTTTTAGAAACAAAGTTTATCTATATGACACATATAAAAACATTATAGATAAGTTAGAATAATCTCTTTAAAAATTAAATACATGTAAAAAGAATAATAATAAAAAATTGCTATTTAAAAAAAAGGTTAAATAAGCAAAGAAATAAAATTAGATAGAAAGGGTATTAATTGAAATATAAATTAAAAAATTACTTAAAAATTATATTTTTTATCAATAAAAAATTGCAAAATCAAAAAAAAAAAGAAAAAAAGACCAATCTCTGTATAGCTTGGCTTATTAAAATATTGTCCGAGCACAAGCCCTTATTTTTTTTAGAAAAGCTAATGAGGCTGATAATATGTCGTCTGCAAATCCTTATTTTTTTTTTTCTAGAAAAGCTAAATATGTGGATGACGTATTGTCGACCCTAATCTTTTAAAAAAAAAAATATTCACACAACGCGTCATTTATATTTGCCTTACATTAGGTTTTATTGTTTTTTAACTTAGAAACCCCATTCTCAACCCATTTTTTTAGTTTAAAATACCTAGAAAACACCCTAGATATGCAACTTGATAAACTCATTAATGGCTTTAAAAAAACAAAAACAAAAAAACATCATAAAAATTCAAAATCAATCCAAAATAAAAAAATCTTTCCAAACTCAAATTTGTTTTTTTAGGTAAATTTAAGATGAAAAAACATCTAAGTGAAATTAAAACGAACCCACTCATCTATCCTATATTTATTTGGTTTGAATTATGAAATTAGATTTCCTGATAATTATATTACACACGGGATCATGATTCATGAGGTTCTCAGCTCTTACTTCCAATCTCCAAGGCCGGGATTGTTCCATGCTAGCTGCTTGAATTCACAATTCACAATTTAATATAGAAACTTTTGCTACCTTTTCAATTCACAATTTATTATATCTTAATGCTTTTTATTTCTTAACATGTAATAATATCTATCATCTATAATGTGCAAGGATAAACTCGCTCATTCGAGTCGGTTTAGATTGATATTTACTGTGTTGGGATGGATTTGTCCTCCCTAATAATAATAATAATAATAATACATATGATCACGATCATTAGGCTTTGAACTTGTGTTTCAACTCTTCTAAACAATCTCTAAATAATTGTTTTGTGCCTCTTCAATTGAGAGTGGTTTAAGGTGAATGAATGTCTTGGATAAAATTACAAATAGGGTCTTTTAAGATATTTAAAAAAATAATTTTTTTATTAGTTTTTATATATATATCTAACGAGTAGAACTTTGAACTTGGTGTTCTTATTACCTTTTCAAAATTCAAATCACAATTTATTTATTATTATGATCTGATCAGAGGCTGGTCCGGCGCACACTTTACTTGGGTCAGGCTACGGCAGAGGGCACTCTTGATCAGTGGCGGAAGGTGTCAAGCAGGGGACAAAACATTTTTTTTTTTAGTATTTAAATATAAATTAGTATAATATTTTTTATTTTAAATAAATAAGTTTTTAATAAAATATCTTATTATATTAATTTTAACCTCTCCTATTATAGTCCATCAATCCTGGGAACGATTCACTGTTGTCTGGAAGTTGACCTTTCAAAGTCAGCGGATAAGACCTTCACTGGGGCAAGCTTCCATTACTCCTCTCCACACTTCATTGGCCCAAGTCTCGTTATTTAGCATACCACAGATGAACATTTCCTTGTCTTGATCCTCCCTAGAAAGGATATTAATTAAAATATAAATTAAAAAATTACTTTAAAATTATATTTTTTATCAATAAAAAAATGTAAAATCAGAAGGAAAAAAAGAAAGAAACTATATAACCTAGCTTATTCAGAAATGGCCTGAGCACATACTTTTTTTTTTAGAAAAACATGTCATCCGTAAACCCTTATAAATTTTTATAGAAAAGCTAAAAATATGGATGACATGTTGTCGACCCTAATCTTTTTTTTAATAATTCACACAAAGCATCATCTATATTTGCCAAAATTCTAGCCATTATGATACCCAAAAAATTAGGTTTTATAGTTTTTGACTTAGAAACTCCATTCTCAATCCATTTTTTTAGTCTAAAACATCTAGAAAACACCATGTATATGTAACTTGATAAACTCATTAATGTCCTTAAAAAAACAAAAACAAAAAAACATCATAAAAACTCGAAATCAATCCAAAATAAAAAATATTTTCAAACTCATATTTATCTTTTTAGGCAAATTTAAAACAAAAAGAACACTTAAGTGAAATTTTCATCACCAAACAGAACCTGTTGACACCAAGATTAATTATTTTAACGACTAAAATCGACATTGATGATTATTTTTTCTCTCTAATACCGGAATTCAGTGATATTTTCTCATCTCTCACACTGAAGATCTAAAATTCTCAATATTTATAATTTTAAAAGTCTAGAGTCCATAGCTAATATTTTCCCTAAATTTTGAAAAAGCCACCCATTTCTTCCATATCTTTTTACTTTGATCTCTATTTTTTAATCTCATCTTTCTCTAACAAATTAACCAAACTAGTCTTCAATCTGATTCTAAGAGGTTGAAATAAAAAGAGTAAATTTCGGGATGAACAATATTAATTGTAAAAGTCTACAGTGAATTGTGAAATAGCACTATACTAGCACACAGAACAATAATTGCCCCTTGTCTTTTAGTATTTTGAATAATTTAGGTAAAACTTCGTAGAAGTCACGTATTTGTCGGGACTCCACGTTTCTTTGAAGTTTTAGTTTCCCTGAAGTGTAGAACACCGACAAGAATCGTGTTATCTCAATGGATGATCATAGCACGTGGCTAGTGCTAGTTTGGCAAATAAGTTTAGGTGCGGCTCGATTGGCTCTTGTTCTGGGGATCAGCCATTCAGTCCTCTCGAGGACAAAGTCATATTTATTAAACTTGGCATGGTCAGCAGGTGGATTAGGTGATTTGACGACCCAAAAGTCTAATTCAGATCAAGTTTTTCTTCAATCTATTATGGACAATGACCTAGCCAGCCAGATCAGTGTAACTAAAAGGCTTGATATGTAACTTGATTGGCTCAGTAAATTGAATCTAGGTGAGACTACGTGGTCAGATCAACTCTAATGATGTTTAAAACAAAATAATTAATCCGAATTGACCCCGCAACTAACGATAATTAGCTAGTTAATTTGATAACTTGACAATCTGATCTCTAAATTAGATCAGACAACTGTGATCAAAGTACAACAAACAAGCACCTTGTAATCGTTTTTGTTTACAGTTATAGTTGTAAGAATTATCGGTGTAGTTACGGGGGTTTGTTTACCTACAAGGCTTTAAGCTTTTTAACATATTACCGAAACATATTTAAGGCACAAGCATCCTCTTTACCCCAGTCAACATTTTAAAACTCCATGAATGCTCTGTTGCACAATAAAACTCCATGAAGGTTCTTAACTTGTTATACACTTGCACCACAACTCGTCTAGTTTGACCGTTAAAAGGGAGGCCATATACATGTGAATCCAGAAAGGGGCGCATGATAATTGAACCGCCGAGAGCTTCTCATATCTTTCTCGTACGAAAAACCAGAAATTATCTCCAACCTCTGTGACCTTGCCTTCTCTTTTGTTGGCTCCAAATATTAAGATTTTCCAGTCCACAACTTCTCAAATAGACAAAGAGGAAGACTTGCAGCATGACGTACGGCCATCATATCCGATAGAGATCATTTTATCTTCATCTTCCCTACCCGTCTTCCTTTCGATTCATCATCCGTTCGCTAACGACGAAGCTATATATATATATATAAACAAAATAGCAGAGTATGAAAAACAGAACGTACGATTTAATTTTTCTGCAACTGGCAGGACTGTTTATTTCATCGTATAAATATATTGATGTCATGTCGTGACCACAAAAGATAAGAGTCATCTAACCATTTAGGTGATGGTTTAGTGGTAAGAGCTTGGAATCAAGAGGTTTGTTCTCTTTGTAGTTTCAGGTTCGAGCCCTGGATTGCTCATATAATGGCCACTGGAGGTTTACATGGTCGTTAACTTCAGGGTCCGTGGGATTAGTCGAGGTGCGCGTAAGCTGACCCGGACACCTACGTTAAACTAAAAAAAGAAAAAAGATAAGAGCCATCTTATGAAAGAGTTTTATATATAGACAATTCCATATTCTCATCTGCTTAAAAATATCATTCTGCAGACTGAGATAAATAAAAAATAAAAAAATAAAAAAATCACTGTGCAGACTAATTAAAAAAGAAAAAAAAAAAGGGTGGTGGTATTAGAATTCAATGTGCTAGAATTCTCTAATATTTTAGATATTGAAAGGGAATTAGATTCCCGCTTATTGAGAGTTGAATAATTGGCGTTGACTGACATGTTCCGAAGAAAACCCCACGTATTAAATTCTATAGTATTTTATTTATTGAAAAGTAGTTAATATGTACTACTGATTTACACATTAATTTAGTGAATATTTTTTTAAAAAAAGAAGAAGGATTGGGGCATTTTAATTATATTTCGATTGATAAAACTTTCGTCTTTCAAAGTTTCTCTTTGAAAATCTTTGGGTTTTTTTTAATCAAAATAACCGAACCTTGTCACCTCAAATAGAAGAAAGAGTGAATTTTAAAATGTGTGGTGGGTACATGTCCACGGCTCAACTTTCCATAGTTTTTTCTAATTAAAAAAAAGGTTTGAACGCAAGATCTTTTGGAAAAGAGAAAACTAATGCTAATTAAATTGCATTTCATTGAAGAATTCCCATATTGTTGAGTTTAAGCATTTCAATTTATAGATTGTCTTCTCTGTTCTTTTCATCCACGATTCGCAGACCATATATGGGTCTGGCATTCCTCTCCTACACCGGGTGTCCATCAAAGAGATATTAGATATGTCACGAGCTGTACTCCGACCTCTCACAAAAATACAAGATACCCACTACAAAAAAATTAATTTATATGAGATGAGCGTCTCCACGTCACAAAGAAAAAAGAAAAAGAAAAAGAAAAAGAAAAAACAAGGGTGTAATTATGAAAACGACCGAAATTAGTCGTATAATATGTTTCTGACGTTTAGCTTAACCCAAGGAAAAACAAGACAAAAATATTAGTCCCCGTCCTAGTTATTATAAGGTTTGTGAGGTTTTCCCTCATGAAGTGGTTAGCGTGAGGCCAATTGAAACGTGATCTCAGAAACAAAACCTAGAACTACACCTAACCTACTTACAAGTCCTCGAGAAGGATTGAAAGTTAGCTGAGACTTCAATGCAGACAACTAAGAATTCTTAAGAGCTAGTTGCGTCTTTTTCTTTGTCCAAGCTAGGGATGCGCCATAACCACACGTATGTGAACAATTTTTCTAGTTGCGTGTTTGAATATTTGCTTCTGCAAATCACATGTTTACTTCTATGTGTCTAAAGTCGAAGACACCTTTTGGGCTCAAATGATCCATCGCTAATTTTCTCAGGAATGTAAACATCCTATGCTTACCTAGCTCTACATATACGTTTTTAAAGTGATTTTACGTTCACTCAAAAGAATTTCCGGAAGCAAAGGTCTTTTACTAACTCCTCTAAGAAAGTGGAGAAATCTACCATTGCTGCATGCAGTAGACTTTCGTCATTTGAAATTATTTTAATTCCGACGAGTAAATAATATATATCCTTGCATAGCCCAGCAAGATCCCGGTGAGGGTCTCGCCAGAGTCCGACGAGCCGACGAGCAGTGATTTCAAAGCGGACGAGCATCCGGTTCGATCAGCTTAATTTTTTTATTTGATTTCATCCTAATTAAATCAACCAGTGCAAGGAATATCTGAATCGATGTTTAATGAGATGAGATACGGAGGTGAGGTAGAGGTTCACTTAACCCACTGTCTAATTTACAGATATTATATTTTATGAGTGAACTTGTTTTTTTAGTTGTGGCGTTCAGAGTTTATGATTAATCAATATAGATTTATTAATTGTCATGCCTTAATTGGATCTTTAGGATTTGATTTTATGTGATCTTTAACGTGCAGTGATCTTCTCGAGAGCATTATAAAAACCGGGGGTTGGCTCGGTAGCCAATGACTGGCAAGCGAGTAGACAAGACGCGCCACCAGTTTGATCCAAAATGCAGTGACGTGTGGTGGTTGTGGGTGTTCCAGATTGACATGACGGGTTTTGAATATGCTAAGAACACCCAGACCTACCCCGATGTTGGTTCTTATTTCACAGCGCGTACCTTTCTCCAACTGCATTCATAGCATGACTTGTTGTTGCCGCCCCAATACGAAACTGGATCCTGCCTTTACACACGATTATTAATTATTAAAATTCAATTAAATCTATAGAATATCCAACCCGTGATGCATCGGGTTATTTTTAATTCGCATGTAGTTGACCGATTGAAGTGCAAATTGAACCCAACTATACATCGCTATCCCTCTCGCTCTTGATTATATTAAACTGAAAATTAAGTTGGGGGTTAGATCATCGCAGAAGGTTAGGTGGGGATCACATTGAATCACTAGCCAAGAGAAATAAAATACAATATTTGATGTAAACTAAATTATGATAGTGGTTATAATTCAAATTATTTTTCATTTAAAAATATATCAAAATAATTTTTTGATGCACAACCAAAATATAAATTAAATCACTTTGAACCTGGATGTGCCGTGTGACCTAATGCTCTACCGGATTCAGGTGAGGTGGCATCAAAAAACCTAGTTCTCCTTTCATGATTGGATCACGTAATGAACCTAAAGATATTACATCCAATGGATAACTCACATGGCATCACTAACCATTATAAATTATTATTCCCGATGATTATCATTAAATAAAACATTACAGGATTTTTTTTATTTATAAATTGATGTGTTTCATGACTATATAAACATTAATAAACCATCAAATTTAGTAAGACATCATCTGATTTTTCAACTCATAAATTCTAATTCCTAGAATTCTCAATGCACTCTTTTATAATCATCATCTTCGTTACATTTATGCAAATACGAACACTATGTAGTCTTAAAGGGTTTGTGACTCCTATATTTTTATTAATTTAAGAATCGTACAGTCTTCTAAACTTACCAAAAAAAACTTGTTTTGCAGGAGCTTGGACCACCCTCCGAAAGGCCTTGATTTAGTGGGTTTTTCTTACAATCTCCTTGTCAGGATATGTAGGGAAAGGAATATTGCCAAAGTGTTTTTTTCCAAGAAAGTTGCCACTGTGATCTTTATTCGTATATTATTTTTTCCCCAATCAACTTAAAAAACAAATGGCTTACGTGCCTCTGTCTGAACTACATCATATATAATATATATTAATTTCAATCCTTCATGAATATCGCGGGTCGTCAGCATATACTTCTTATTAAATTAATCAATCATTTACTATTCCCTTTGGTTAATTAATTAGCAAACTGCTGCAATATGTCTATAAACTAGAAAAGTGTGCCCTTTCACAATATTAACCTCTACCGACAATTCTTGGATCCATAAAACAAGTCTTGGATGATAAATATAAGCGTCAAATTTTAAGGTAATTAGAATTTTTCGTAATAGTTATTTTTTAAAGTATTTATTATTTTAATATTAATACATTAAAATAATCTAAAAACAATAAAAACATATTAGTTTAAAATAAAAATAAAATAAAATTTAAATTTTTTAAAAATACTTTCTCACAGCGTCAAACACTTCCCGATGTTCTCTCCCTTCAGACCCAATCAGTACTCTTTAGCAAGTAATATTAATACTCTTCAATAGATTAAAAGAGAACACGTCCCACTCAATCCGTGTAAAAGAGTCAAATTTGACACGTCACGCAACGTGGAAAACTTTTGATCTATTAATTTTGAAGAATGAGCTCAGATTACCTTAGCAGCCAACAAGAGTGCTGCTAAAAAGGCAACAAGGGTTTTCTTTTTTAAAAAAAATAAAACAATTTAAAAAAATATTACTCACGAACCAACGCAGAAACAACGTGGCGAACCTAGCACGGACAGCCATGAGGTGTCAGGACTCACACCACATGGGTTTAAAAATTATACCCGAGATTGATTTTTAAATTATATATATTTTTTAAATATATTACTCAAAAATATTATTGGAGCGCAACTATAAACAACATCTAGATTTATAAGAGAAATAAAAATAGAATTCCTATTGGTCAAGGGTGAATATACCCCTGTGGTAAGACCATAATACCCTTTGAATAGAGGGATTCAAGAGAGACTGAGGAGGAAATAAGAGAAGGATAAAGCCATGGATAAAAAGGGGTATGGACATCATTCAAACAGTGTACACAGTACATGCATTTATTCCTTTCCTTTGATTGTTATTTTCTGAAAAGAGGTATTTATATTTTATTGATTTAAGTAAAAAGGAATCAATTAGATTCTCATTTTCCCGGGATCTTGGCCTATAAAAGGGGAATAGACCCTCTCTTACTAAATTGTTGTGGAAGTGCGCGCGTGTGGTGATCGTAGAGAGAGATGGGGAGGAGTCCATGTTGCTCCAAGGAGGGGCTCAACAGAGGAGCCTGGACTGCCTTAGAAGACAAGATACTGACGGCGTATATCAAGGCCCACGGAGAAGGCAAATGGAGAAACCTCCCCAAGAGAGCAGGTACCTCTCGTACAAACATTTAGCTCGCTTGCATATATATATATATATATATATATATATATAGACACACACACACACACAGAGGAGTGGAGTAGCTTGATGCTCATTTTAATGGAGATTTTCACTAAATAAAGTGCTTTTTGCCCAAGATTCTCATGAATCGAATTTGCAAGTTTGAGTGCTGATTAATAACATGCAGGTTTGAAGAGATGTGGCAAGAGCTGTAGACTCAGATGGTTAAATTATCTTAGACCGGACATCAAGAGAGGCAACATTTCCAATGATGAAGAAGAACTCATTGTCAGGCTCCATAAGCTTCTTGGAAACAGGTTTTCCCTCTCTCCCTGCCCCTCTTACTTGCTTTAGGCCATGAGCACTATCCCTACCATTTACTAGCATTCTTGAATGCGCAGATGGTCTTTAATAGCTGGAAGGCTACCTGGGCGAACAGACAATGAAATCAAGAACTACTGGAACACTACTCTGGGGAAGAAAGCCAATGCTCAAGCATCTCCCCAATCCAAACAAAATTCCCAGAGCTTCAAAAAACGAGCAATTGAACCCATGACTACCACCCAATCATCAAAGCCAACACTGGCAACCCAAGTAATCCCCACCAAGGCCACTAGGTGCACTAAGGTTTTCCTCTCCTTACAGTCACCACCACCACCACCACCGCCACCTAAAGCTCTCTCCTCAGCAGCCATAGACGACCCACCACAAGCTCCCTTGTTAAATCATCAACAAGCTAGCCCAAGTCTTCACTGCGGAACTGAAGAGCCCCAGGCGGGCGATGATGACTCAGATTTCTTGAATTTTGGACACTGGAATGAGTTTCAACCGAGTGATGGAGGTACACTAATTGACAATGATTGTGACAAGAATCTGTCCATTGGTTCTTACCATTCCTTAGCCTTATCTGATGACCTAATGTTCAAGGATTGGGCCCTGAATCGGTGTCTCGATGACAATTCAACTTTGGACTTGGAATCTTTGGCACATTTGCTTGACTCTGAAGAGTGGCCTGAGATGAGACATTGACGAGAAAGGACGACAAAATCTCCACCGTAGAAGATATGTGTACAATTGATCTGCCCATGAATAAATAGGCATTCAGTGTTGATGATCGCCACTTGTAGAATGTCTTAATTGACTATTAATGTAGAAATGAAAGTAATAACCATTTCCTCTGAGCAGTTTGTTTGTGTGGTTGAAAATGTGATGTGGTGTGAACACAATGATTGTTTGCAAAATATTAAAATGATGTTCGAAAAATGCGGGATCCATATAATAATTGTCGCTTGACCACAAGTTCATCAAAAACGTGTTATATTTGCTTTTTATGTTCTCCTGATCTGCTTCTCATCGTTTTCTTATTTCTACCAGCAGTTTATATTTTTTTCTTGAAATTTGTCATTGCTTTTTTATTATCATCTTCATACAGCATGCTAACAATGTTTAATATCCAATGAACTTGTTATTATTTTATATATATATATATATATATTCAATTCTCTAATATCTAAGAATTTTTTTTTCAAGTATTGTGTTTTATTTAAAAAATTAGTGTTTAATATTATTCAATAGCACTACATAATTTATTTCATAATATAATAACAGTAATTAAATCAACAATATTTTAATTAAAAATCATTAATATTAATATATATATTTTTTAGTTATTTTATAACTTTATTTTGAAAAATATTTTTAACCAAACACATTAAATTATTTTTTATTCAACCACAGTTTTAATCAAATATATAATTTTTTAAACCAACCTCAATTATAAGTATTTTTTATAAAATATTTTTTTTAAAATTACAACCATAAAAGTTACCACAGTACAAAACACAGCTTAAATTATGAAATTAAAGCAAGTTTAAAGTGATATAGCATGTGTAAGCGCTTTGCATGTAACAAAACTACAATTAGCTATTTCATGGAAATATGTTCTCCTACTATATTTAATAAAATTTCCTTTCAACGTCATTCCACAACATTCAAAGTCTTTACTATTTCAAAATTTTTTCTATTTTTTCTTTTCTAAATAAAAACATTATAAAAAACAACTACTAACATAATTATAATATTATATTTTGAATTTTTTTTTTATGTGTGTTTTCTTCTTTCTTTTTTTGGCTCCAGGGGTTTTGGGGGTGGCGGCGGCGGCTTGGTTTATATGAAGCTGGTTGGTGGGTTTGCGTGGATTGATTCACCCATGAAATAAAAAAGTTGGTTGCTTTATTATTTATATATAAGCGAAATTTTTCCACTCTACTAGCTTTTTTAATAAACTTTTTTTCCTTCTATATTATTTTTTACTTATATTTCAACTTGTTTTAATTAAACACTTTTATAGTTACTACTACTATTATTTACACTTGGTATCAGCTAATGTTTCTTATGTTGTCCAATAATGAATTGAATAGGACAATTATTTTTGTGAAATTATTTGATACATCTTTAAGACAGTGCATGTCCAGGCTTTTATAACGAAGAAATTTTTGTACTATTAAAAAAGATAAGGCAAGCTTCTCAAATCTATGTATAAGGATTAACCTTGTTAGTTCGGGTTAATATAAAAATAAAAATAATTATTATTATAGTTTTAAAACTTGATTAGGAATTAATACTAGACAAGAATCGAGTTACAAATCAGGATCGTTGATCTATGTCAACATAAGGATAAAACTAATTATTATCATAGTTTTAAAATCATATCCAGGGGTTAACTCGAAGCTAGGTCAAGGTTATAGGTCAGGTTAACCATTGCCCCGGGTCAACATGAGGATAAAAATAATTATTATCATAGCTTTAAAACTCGACTCAAAGTCGATCCGGGGCCAAGCTCGAGTCATGGATCGGGTTAACCATTGACCCAGGTTAATGTAAAGATAAAAATAATTATTATCATACTTTTAAAACTCAATTCGAGGGTCAACGCAATGACAGGCCTGAGTCAGGGGTCAGGTTGACCATTGACCCGAGTCGATGTAAGCTTAAAAAATAATAATTATTATAGTTTTAAAACTTGACTCGGGGATCAACCCGATGCCAGGTCTGGGTCACGAGTCGAGTTGATTGTTGACCCAAGTCAACCTAATTAATAAAAATGGTTATTATTATAATTTTAAAACCGTACATAGAGGTCCACCTGGGGTCAAGCTCTGGTCACGGGTCGGATTGACCAATGACCCGGGTCAACGTAAGGATAAAAATAATTATTATCATAGTTTAAAAACTTGATTAAAGGGTTGACTCGAAGCTAGGCTCGGGTTGACCATTGACTTAATTTAACATAAAGATAAAAATAGTTATTATCATAATTTTAAAACTCAACTAAGAAGTTGACTTGGGGCAAAATCGAGGTCACAAGTCAAGATGGTGAACCCAGGTTGACCTGAGGCAACATAAAAAAAAATTGTTACTATCACAGGTCAAAACCTAACTTAGGAGTTGACCAGGGTAAGGCTAAAGTCATGGGTTGGGAGGGTTAACCCGAGATGATCCGAGTCAAAATAAGGATAAACATAATTATTATTATAGTTTTAAAACCCAACTTGAAGGTTGACCCGGGGCAAGACCGAGGTCATGGGTTGGGGGGATTAACCCAGGTTGACCCAAGTCAACATATAGATAAAAATAGTTATTATCATAATCTTAAAACTTGACTAGGGACAAGGCTTAGGGCAAGGCTTTTGTTACATGTTAGGAGGGTCAACTCGAGTTCACCTAAATTAAAAAAAATAAATCAAAACAACCTTGTTTTGACCAATAAAATTAAAAAAACATCAATGAATTTTTTAACTTGTGTTTTATTTCGAGTTGAGCGGGTTGTTGGATGACCTGGATTCTTGATCAGGTTAGATTGGATTAATTATTCCTTTATTTTTTTTTTAAATCAAACTAGTTCAAATCTTAGGTTGACAAGGTCTTATCTAAATATTTATAAAACATAAAATATAACAAATTATCATGTCTAATTCAAAACACACTAAATACAATACAATCAATATTATCTAGCATACTAAAAATAGTCGATAATTAAAAGTACCTCTAAAGCCGAACCATAACTATATAAAGTTTTACTTAATTATGCATAAAATTGAATGAGTGTTTCCTTTTTAACACGTGCAGACGATAATGAAAGTGGAATATATATGCCTAAAATTGAATGATTTTTTTCCTCTCGATACACACACACACACATCTAATTATCAAAATGGCAAGCAAGACTTGAGAAGGGTGGTCCGTTGATTAAAAAAATATGTTCTCATCTTAGTTATTATAACAAGTAATTTTTCATTCGATTTGAGATTTTAAGCTCGAATTCGATTATTATAATATGATATATTGTGTACCAAATAGGATTTCACCATCCTATGAATAAAATTGTCCCACACGGTCCTTTCCTGGCCGAAAAACGACAAGGAGGCCCGGAGTTTGTCAAAGTTGTCCGATGAAGAGTGTCTTTGGTAGTGTGGTAGCGGTTGCTTTTTAAATAGCTTTTCGTGCCGAAATATATGTCAATGATGCTTTTTTTTATTTTTTAAAAATTATTTTTGACATCAGCACATCAAAACGATCCAAAAAATACAAACCGAACTCAATTTTAATAAAAAAAAAAAAATTAAATTTAGACAAAACACAAATGCAAACGCAACACCAAACATGCTCATGGACGGCTAGGTCTTTGATCAACTATACCTATCCCTACTAAAGTTGAACTTGCATTAATTACATTTAAATTCATGGAGTTGAGTGTGTGAACCTAGCGAGATGTTGGTGGAAGTTGAGGGGGTAGCGTTTCTATTTTTTCTTCTTGGCGAATACTGGATGCAGGATCCCTTCTTTGATAATTGAAAAGACGATAATAATAGCAATAAAAAATAATTAAATAGAAAAATTCAATTACGATAATTTTTAAGAACAATTTTTACAATAAAAAATAACAATTAAAAAGCAAATGATCTTAATTTGACAAAGTCTTCATCATTTTTTTTTTCCAAATAATCAACACAAACTCTAGTTGCTAAGATTTTGACTATAATTTTATTAATAATATTAATTGATTAAAATTCTATCTAATTATATTAATTAAAATAAAATTTATATCAATTCAAACAATATAATTAATACGACAAGTAACCCAATAATCAATTTAAACTCTAATTTTTCTAATTCAAGCCTAATTAATTTCAGAAACAACATCAATTATATTAGAAACATATAATTACAATATTTAAAATCTAAAATTATCAACTACAACACAGATATCTAATTATCAAACAAAATATAAATATATAATTAAATCAAGACAAAAATTTAAAGTTGGGTTGTCATTGTCTTTTAAACAAAAAAAACTTGAGGTGTTGATCCTCGTTTTTGTTACTCGCTACAGACAAAAGTGGGGTTGCCGGCGGGCAGGTCACTGTGCAAATTATTGAATTCCTTCAAAGAAAGGTTGATGTCAACTTTCTGTGCTGCCAAATTGCCAATGGCGGAACAGGAATTCATGTCCCAGCAAGCTTGGAGAAATTTCTAACATGTTTTCGTCGATTACAACAAGCTCTGCCTTCATGGGATCCACAACGTTGTCGTGCTTTTATAACAAGACAAATGATGGGACTGCTCTGCTCCCATCACAATAAATACAATATTAAAAAACAATATAAATTATAATAGTAAATCTCATTTAATAATTTCAATTATTAAATTAAAATAATATTTTTTAATATAATATCAAAATATTAATAACAAAACATTTATGGATTTTAATCTTATCATCTCTGTTTATTTGATAAAAATTAAACACAAGATAATACGAGTTTTTGCAAATTGCAAGCTTAAAATACTTTCATTTGAGAGAACGTGTTATAGAATAATATAAATCATATAATTGGATTATTGGAAATTATTGGTTGATATGGTTTTTTGGCATGCAGTCGTTTTGCATCAATACTATTTCTCTTTTCCTTTTTTTTTTAACATGAATGTCCGGACTAGATTGCACGTACCTCAACTAATCTTACGAATCCTAAAATTAACGATTATGTAAGTTTTTTATAGTTCAAAGATTTATAAAATTCAAATTAATAACTTCTAAAAAATAAAATTAAAACGGACCGCAACTACACCCCTCAAGTTTTTTCATTTTTTCCTTGGCTTTCCTGATGTCGTTGCTGATTGTAACGATGCTCTTCTTGCACTCATGCCAACTGTGCGGTGCAGGCAAAGCAGCCATATTCTTTACCTCCGCAATTTTCCTTCGTCTATTTATGAGTACCAAAGCTTTTGCGAGAGCCAAACGAAGATGTATATAATTTTCTTTTTCTTTGATACCCTGCATGCTATAATCTAATTAAATTAGGGTGTATATTTTTTAACGTAAATTTACCGCAATTTTTGAAAAATTAGACACAACATAACAATTTTTTGTGAAATAAAAAACTATAGTCTAAAGAGACGGTATTGATGATCACTTTGTTAGATAAGATGGTGACAATACAGTGTCAAGACATGGTGGTACCTCTACTGGACAACACCTAACCATCCACGCCAACCAATGTTGCCACCATCAGCAGCCACACCAACTTCGCCATGCCACTGCTACCATTTTCATCAACATTGCTGCTGTCCAACTACCACTGCCATGGGTAATTTTGTTTTCAAGATTTTTTTTTAATAGATTTGTTTTCCACTGCCAATTCATTCACTGTGAATAAACAAAATCTAATATTTGAAAAACAATATTTTCTAGTCACAAATTTTGAAAACTTTTCCTAGTATACAAGATAAAATTAATTAGATTTACCTGAAATATTTTCAAATTGTCCTTATATTAATCAAATCAAGTTTTTTTTTTAATAATTTTGGTTTTTTTTTTAAAAAAGGTTCATTTCAGTTGAATTTTTATTCCAGAAACTAAAACTGAGTAATCAAATTGAATCAAATAAAAAAATTATTAAAAATTAAAATTAAAAATTTATTAAATGATACATTACAAGTAAACTAATGCATGTTATGACAACCAATGCTACTAAAATTCTTCTAAAACAAAAAAAAATGATAGTCACAATTAAAAGTGATTTAAAGCGTGATTGAGATTGTAATAATTTTTTAAAAAAGTAATTATTTAAAAATATATAAAATAAAATTTTTATTTTTAATATTATCATATAAAATCAATCTAAAAATATATACAAATAATTTTTTAAAAAAATCAAAAACTTTATAAAAAAGAAAAAATAGTGTACACAAATCCTAACTTAGACCCGAGGTAGTTGAGACGCACCCTGAAATCCCTATCTATCAGTCATACCATCGTTCCAGGACCAGAATAGTAGACAGTGACCTTTTTGTTAAAAAACAAAGAGAGAAAGGTGTACTAATTGCTGGTTAAAATAAGAGAAATTTTAGTGGCGTTAACCATTTAGGTGGTGATCTAGTGATAAAGATTTGGGACTAAGAAGTTTGATTTTTTTATTGTCTCAAGTTCGAACCCTAGGTTGCTTATATGATGACCACTGAAGATTTACATGGTCGTTAATTTTAGGACCCGTGAGATTAGTCGAGGTACACGCAAGCTAACTCGAATACCATATTAATCTAAAAAAAAAATTAGTGGCGTTTACTTTTCTTTCAAGGACACTTGTGAGCGTGACCAGCCCTTTAGCAAGGTCCCCCACGAGGACCACTAATCTTTGGAACTCAGCTTAACGACGGGCACTCAGAATATTCATAGAGTTCAGACTCTGGGCTCACTTCAAAAAATATTTGATCTTACTTCACCCTCGTGTCAGCGAGGAAAAGAGAAGTTTATATATATATATATATATATATATATAGTATGGCAAGAGTGGTTTTTTTTTTTTTCATTTCTTTTTTATTTTTTAAGAGATTTAACGAGTCTTGCGATTCACTATAAAACCAAACTAATCTTTTACATTACATTACCATAACTGAGAAAATTTTATTTTATCGGAAGAAATCATATTAAGAAATTATTCATGATTAAGGTCACTTATAGGGAGCATAGCTATTTCATTACTTTTCTTCGCAGTAATCATTTGCGGCGGGTAAGGTCTTTGATATGATACTAAAGGTAACAAATTCCTCCTACTGTTCTGAATCAAAAAGCAACACGTGATTTTGATTTTGAATTTGGGTGGGTTTATAACTGAGAGTAATTTTGTTTAGAAGTATATTAAAATAATATTTTTAAAAAAAGTTATTTTTAATATTAATATAAATAATTTGAAAATATATAAAAAAATTTAAATTTTAGGTAACAAAACAACATTTTTTTTTTGTAACAAGATAAATGCAAAATTACATCATTTTAATTTTTTTTAAGAAAATGATATAGTTTATAAAGTACTGGTTTTAGTAATTATGATCGTTAAAGAATTGCTATTCAAAATAATAGTTTAAATAAAAATTATGGTTAAGAATCGTGGTTTTAATGTAACTATTATTTTTGTACATTTTTTTTGGGACTTTTTTTAAATTTGGATTATGTCATTTTAATTTTTTAAAATTTGATTTATTAAAAATTAATCTTTGTATTTTTTTTATTAGATTAACCTGATCAAATTTTTTTTACAATTTTATTATCTATGAGTTTTTTCCTAACAAATTTGATCACTATTTTTTTTATTGCTAACTTTTTTTCCTTTGATAAATTTTCTAAATTATTATTATTTTCATGATTTTATTATTTAAGGTTGAATTAGTTGAGAATTAAGTTTTTTAATTGAACTTGTTGGAGGATTTCATAATTTTCATGGTTGCGAGATTTATGTTTAACTTAGATTGATCATATTTTTTTCTATTTTTTTTATTTATATCATTTAATATTACATTGTTGGATAACTGAGCTTAATGATATTATGCAATTTGCCTTTTGTTTTCGAACGTGTTCTTAGCATTCTTTTTAACATTGAAAACAAAATTACCAATGGTAAAGCCTAGAAATGAAGTGCAATCTATGCTTGAAGTCCTCGTTGATTGATGTGAAGTGGAAGAGGACGGATACGAGGAACGTATAAATATTCAAATTACAGCAGAGAAAAGGAAACTACAAATGGATAGATGCATTCTTTAATAATAAGCACACCTCATCTCTAAGCAGCAAATGTTGATTAATGCATCATTATTTTTACATTGAGTATCTTCTTAAAATGATTACTCTCTCTCTTTCTACTATAGAATATATTTCTTAATATTAATAAAAAAATTAATAAAATGATTACTCTCTCTCTTTCTACTAACAATTTATCAATACAATAAAAAATCTTTAAAATAATTTTTGTCCCCTTATTAAAATTATTTTAAAAGTAATTCATTTCTATTTTTTAACCATTACCAAAAACCATCTAACACCTTCCTCCCACCCACCCACCCACCCCAGGAGAAGAGATATGAAGAGAAGTGGTCCCGTTGTTTAATGGGCTATGCTAAGATGTTTTGTACTCAGCCCATATTTGACCCACCTTTTGCTTCTAGTTAGACGCTTCCAGGCCCAAGTAAGTAAGATACTGACCTTTTAGATTATGTTAATAATTGTTAGGGTTCTCGAGCTTGATGTGAGCTGGATAATTTATTTTTTTACAATGCAGAAAAATAATGGCAGGTATTTTTAATGATTTTTTATTATTAAAAAATTAATTATAAATTTAAAAGTCGATGCATGTGTTTAACAAAATAAATTGAGATTTGTATCTGTCAATATATACTAAAAAAACTATGAATATTAATAAAACAATGAAGTCAATAAATTGAGAAATATAAATATTAAAATATTTGATTTTGTGACGTGAAGAGAGTTTTTAAAAAAATTAGTTGTTTGTTTGCTTAGATTTTATAGCAAAATATTCAACCTTGTAATTTTTTGATCTAAAAGACTATATTTTATTTTATTTTTCATAAAAAATACTCTTAATAAACACCATCAGAATCTCAAAAAATCAATTTCTTAACTCAAAATATCCCAAAAATATAAAATCAAACTAAAAAATAAATAATTCTTAACCCCAATTTACTTTTTTCAATAAAATAAACATTAAAAAACATCTAAATGAAAACCTTTCCTCATATGCAAAATTTTGACACGAGGATCATTTTTGTTGTTGCTGAAAGTTGTCAACCAATAACTTTCAATCTCATTCTTCAAACTTAGACACTAAAAAATAAAAATAAAATAAACTTTTGGACCAATATTGAAATTTTAAAAACTAAAATGACCTAAAACAAAGTTAATGTAGAATATCCAGACTGAATATAACTTTTCTTGTATAAATTTGAGATGGACCTTCTTGTTTTTCTATTCTCTTTTTTATTTTTATTGCTTTAATTCTAACTTAATACTATAAATTAAAATCATATCTCATTAAATTGAACAATCAAGTTCTAGAATTTTATTAAAATCTTTACCTTTCAAGAAAGAGCAAACATAAACTTTGAAGTGAAAAGTGAAAAAAAAACACATTGATAACAAATATATATAAAAAACATTGTTTTAATCACAGTTTTGAAACTGTGAGAGAGTATAAAGTACAACTATAGAAAAAATGCCAGCCCTTTTAGTTTTCTTCTAACATGTTATATAACTAGTGTTGTGTTGTGGATAAGATAATTTTATTTTTTATAAAAAATTATTGTGAAAAACCCACACTTTTAGTGTTTTATATAATTATAAAATGTAATATAATAGTAATAGTCAAACAGTGTAAAATAGGATATTAATAGCGTTAATGCTAATCATAATCAGACATGAATAAATTTGTGTATATATCTATTCATATAACAACACAAGCACACCTTAAAGGGAAGGATAGTTGATATTTGATAATGAATCAAGATTGTTTATAAATCATTAAACAGTGCTTCATACAAATTTATCTGTTGAGGGTAACGGATAACGCGACGGCTAGGACTAACCATGCCAGTGCAAAGTATCCCACCAATCTTGTCGGTCCCTCATCCTCTGGTTCCTGCAACACAAGTCATTTGATCACCGTGGAGAAATTTATGGATCGTGTAAAAGGAAGGAAGTTGAATTTATGATCTAAATTTGAAGTTCTTTAAAGCTATTCTTCAATTTCTGGCACCACCTGGCACCTCCTAATAGAGGCACCGATGGAGTTTCAAGTTTCAACAACTCATTGGACCTGGAACAGAGAAACCTTGACAGCAAAACTCAGAGTTTAGACATTTTAAGGGCCTAATGTGCCTCAATCATTCAAAGAACTTGAAGAAAATTGTTGGTTATCCATGATATATGTATCAGAGCTCTGGAGGATAACCTAAATCTTGACTGCCACAAAAACCTGAAAGGTTGATATTACTTGATATTATACGGGCATTGCAGCTAGAAGGAGAGCCAATAATAGTAAGTATTATCCCGCGGCGGAGGAGACAATATTTTAGTTAGGTAGGTACCTGTGGCGGAGGAGGCGCAGTTGGTGTAAAGTCCACTTCATAAGGCCACATGTATCTTTCTGGTTTCTCACTCCTGACCAAGCTCCAATCGTACATTCTTCTCTCATCTCTAGAGGATAAAATTGTGTAGGATTCCTAATTAAGAATGGACAGAAAGAATGATTCACAATTTCCCATAAATTAAAAGAAGAAAAATGTCATCAGGTAATATTAACTTTTAGAAGTTCCATTTTTCCCCTGACTTCTGCTTCATCAAGCCCCTGATTCAGGAGCTCTTCGACCTTGTTTTTATATGCAACCGTAACCTGTTGAATAAGAAACAGAGAAAACGAGAGATTTTACTAAATGAAATAAAATAGACTCATAAAACTAAGTTAACAACATTATTGGAGTCTGGAGACCTCTTCATATGAAGATCTTCTCTGGATCCCAAGTCTGCCATAGTGATCCACATCTGTAATCGCTGCATTCCAAACTCATTTCTTTACTATCAGACGCAAAATAATATGTTGTCTTGTCAAATTAAAAGCGCACATATATGTGTGTGTGTATATATATATATCGGGTTGTAATATTTACGTATGCCACGAAGAGCTCTCTCCACATTAAGAGCAGAAATCAAAGACGGAGGCCCTCCTGGAACTTCAATGTAATTCTCTGAATCTTCTACCTCAGTTGCTGCAGTCTCGGCTGCTCCATCGCTAGAGCTTCTAATATAAAATCTACGTTGTTTCGATGCAAATGAGACTGATGTTAAGAATACATTGCCATTTTTGCACGCCCCATTACAGAAATTTTGCCGGGAAATATACACAGCTGCTGTTGTCGATGGCACAGACATGGTCATGTGGCCGTTTTTTTTCCAGTTATATCCATATCTATGGATTGCTATTATAGTTTGGTGGTGATAAGGCAAGGGTTTCTTGACCAATCGAAAGTTATCCAATTGCCTTGGCTTAACTTTGTTGGTGTTAATGATATATACTGTAAAAACGATTCATTTGATTAAGCGCACAACTAAGTCGTTGTAGTATAGTGGTAAGTATTCCCGCCTGTCACGCGGGTGACCCGGGTTCGATCCCCGGCAACGGCGTATTTTAGATGTAGATTTTTAGAATTTATTTGGTCATGAAACGACGTCGTATGCTGTTCTTGATGATCCTAATCCCAAAGGCCAATTTAATTATTTCAAGCTCCTTTATTATTCTCTCAGTTCTCTTTGTACTCAATAATAGTTTATAAAAAATCTGAGAGAGAAAAGCGAAAAACTAAATATGGGAATGAGAAGGCACGGACAATCCTCCGGTTCGAGCAATGACCCTGGGCCCAGTGGAGAATCCGGTCGGACTTCTTCCTCGACCACCACAACTAGCAATGAACCACGGCGGTTTCCGCCAGCTGCTCAGCCAGAAATAATGAGAGCCGCCGAGAAAGATGACCAGTACGCTTCCTTTATTTACGACGCTTGCCGCGACGCCATTCGTCACCTCTTTGGTCTCTCTCTAATTTAATTAATCTTTACCTCTTCAATTCAATTCCAATTTTGCGACTAATAACTCTCTCTCTCTCTCTCTCTTTGTCTTTTTTTTTTTTAATCTAAATGTGTCTATAGGTACAAGAGTTGCTGTAGCTTACCAGAATGAGGTTATTATTAGTCATTTCCTTTTTAATTAATCAAACAATTTACAGTTCTAAGTACAATTAATTGAGAGTGTTGTTGTTTGATTTGGTTTTGCAGACAAAGCTTTTAGGGCAAATGCTATATTATGTGTTGACAACAGGTTCAGGACAGCAAACCCTTGGTGAAGAGTATTGTGACGTTACTCAGGTATCTATCATTGTTTTGAAGATTTTAATTTATAGCTTTATAACCTGTATTGTTTATGCATCATTGTGAATTTCCTTAAAAAGGTTGATCCTTGACCACACATTTCTAATTCTATTTTAGGTCTAGTAATTGTATGATTAGAAAGTGACTGCAAGAGCAGTTGGTCATAATTGTGGACCTATCTAAACAGTGCTACTGCTTTTTTGGTCTTTTAAATTTTGGGGGAATTCTATAAGATTTTTAGTTATGTCCACTTCTCTGTTGATAACAGAATTTGTTTTTCCAGGTTGCAGGGCCGCATGGACTTGCTCCAACACCAGCGAGGCGTGCTCTTTTCATTGTATATCAGACGGCTGTTCCTTATATTGCAGAAAGAATTAGGTGAAATTCCCCCCACCCATCCTTTGTATACTATATTTCATACTCATAACTAAACATTTTTATGTGAGAAACTAGCATCTTCTCTACAGTTCAAGAGTTGCATCCCGTGCCATTGCACTTGATGATTCTCTGTCTGATGAGCCTTATAGAGACATCGCTTCAGGGACCAGTCAAGCTCAATCCCCCATAATAATTGAATTACCGTCTTCATCTTCTTCTGGGACATCTGTTTCTGTACTATCAAGGTTGAGGCAGAAATTTAATGGAATACGGATGCAAGCAATTCAAAGATGGCCTACGGTATATTTATCCTCAACTAACCTTGGTCATGCAAGCTTAAATGTGCTCTTTTAGTTTTCTGGGGCAATATCGAGGATATGAATGTTTTTTGGATGAAGTTTTGATTTGTTTTGAAGGGTTCATAATAAGTTATTTACTTAATGTCTGTAATTTCCATGATTCCTTTTCTGAGACCTTTTTCCTTGTTCCTTTTCTCCCTTCATGATTTGCATCACAAGGTCATTACTGCTTCCATCAAGTTGGTTCTGTGAACACCTTGTGTAACACAAAAAATTTCCTCTCTTTTTTTTATCACCCTTGATGACTTGCAACACAAGTCCACAATTGCACCCATCAAATTAGTGTTGTGAACTGAACACCTTCTGTAAAACACAATCTTTTTTCTTCTGTTACATTCAGGTACTTCCTGTAGCTCGTGAATTTTTGCAATTGGTTCTTCGGACAAACCTTATGTTCTTCTACTTTGAAGGTGATTCCATGTGTCAGAGATTCATATATTGC
Source organism: Populus alba x Populus glandulosa (assembly GCA_033617975.1). Lineage (NCBI taxonomy): Eukaryota > Viridiplantae > Streptophyta > Magnoliopsida > Malpighiales > Salicaceae > Populus > Populus alba x Populus glandulosa. The sequence continues at coordinate 22,464,045 of CM066148.1, forward strand.
TGTAAAAGTTTATGAATTTTTTCTTTCAGTAAGTATTCATCTTGTGGTCTATCTTCCCCCTTTTTTTTTCTTTGCAGGCATGTATTATCATATATCCAAACGTGCATCTGGTATACGCTATGTATTTATTGGGAAACCATCCAATCAAAGGCCTAGGTATGGAGTTCCGTACTTTCTCCTAACTAGTAATCACACCTTTAATCTCCCTGTATATGTGTGTGTTTATTCACACCTCCTCATTTCTAGCTTGCTACAAGACATCCTTTTTTTCTGGTCTTGCATGCCAACCCTTAAACATTTAATGTTTAATGTTTGAAAAATTTGAATTGGCCTTGGTACAGATACCAAATACTTGGTGTGTTCCTTCTCATTCAGCTGTGTATCATTGCTGCTGAAAGTCTCCGCCGCAGCAATTTATCTTCTATTGCAAGTTCAGTTCATCAGACATCCTTGGTGTCCCACCAAACTGCAGGTAATCAATTTTAAATAACATTCATTGTCTGTTATTGCATAAATCATGTTCTGGTAACCCGATAACTTCATTCTTCAAGACTATTGCTGCCTCTTCATGTTTTTGCAACATGCAAAAGGTATCCGATTTTCAATACAATATCTTGGTTAAATTTTTCCTTTCATTACCAGGTTCAACAGGAAAACCACACAAACTACAACTGCAGTAGATATTGTAGAAACATGAAATTTGTATTCTCAACTTATTTCCACAGTGAAGATATCAATTCAGTTGTTTTGTATGAAGTGCCTATAAACATAAAACCTGAGTTTTGATTGCAATTTGATGAAGATGCATTTACTGCAATGTTTTTTTTTTTTCCTTAAAAAAAATAATTCTCCAAAAGTGAATTGTTTTGCTGCATCAATTACCTCATGTGCGACCTTTGCTAATCTACTACAATCCAACTCATCTCCTCCTGGGTATATAGGACGTGGTTTGCCTGTCTTGAATGAAGAAGGCAATTTGATACCTTTGGAGTCTGGCAATGGGAATTGGGTATCAGATTCCACATCAACTTCAGAGGTACATTTTCTCACTGAATTTTGTATTTTGCTAATCTTGTTTAAGCTATTTTTCTGGTGAGAGAAAGTTTTTGGAAAAACTACAACGCATCATATTCATGCAAGTGGCAGGGTTATGGAACCAGTGCCCTTAGCCGAGGCATCTCACTTTGCAACCCTTATTAGTGGTTGTTTGTCTACTTCCTTTGCTTAACAAAACAGGAGTTTTGACAACACTTATGTAATATGTATGCCATATGAGGAGGTTGATTCACTTGCTTGCCATAAACTTTCCACCATTTGTAGAGCCAAATCATCCAAAAATTTCTCGTTTTGTTCTGTTTAATCTATTTCGTATTAGATGTTAACCCTATTTTACTGCTGTTTGTGTATGACCAGTCTAATGCAATAAGCAGCAGCAAATGCACACTTTGCTTGAGTAATCGGCAATACCCAACCGCTACAGCTTGTGGTCATGTGTTCTGCTGGTATTGTATCCAACTCTCCTCTCTCTCTGTTTTTTTTTCTTGGCTCTCTTTCCCCGTGTTTCCTACTCGTTTTAAGGAGCTATTATCGTCTAATTTGTGACATGCTGTTTTGGTGTAGGAATTGCATTATGGAATGGTGCAATGAGAAGCCTGAGTGCCCACTCTGCCGTACCCCCATAACTCATTCAAGCTTGGTTTGTTTGTATCATTCAGACTTCTAGTATGTGTGATTAAGGCGGACATTGTCGATATTAAGCAGCCTTAAAAAGAAACAAGCTGGAAGCAACTAACTTGCGCTCTTTCTTCCCATGCATCAAGGATTTTTGAGGAATTATGGTCTTGGTAAATGGAGACCCTTTTTTTTTTTTTTTTGGTAATAGGAATTATGTTCTGTAATGTGGTGTGCAAGGCTAGTGTCCACATGCTGTGTGTTTAGAGCACAATGTACTTGATAGGCAATCCATACAGGAAACAAACCATTGATTCCAGACCCTTTGTAGATTGATTGCTTATTGGGGTCGACTGGAATATTCCTAGTCTTTATTTATGCAGAGAGGAAACAAATAAATTTTTATGTATTTTGGGATGGCAAAACCTATCATAATTCTTATCATTTTCCATGGTTTCTTCAGTCACTAAGAAACGTTACGATCATATCCGTTTATTTATTACATCAGTGCACTATCAGATAATCCCATTTCTCAGGTGAACACGATTAAGTAAAATAAAAAAAACATTTTTGAGATGAATTTTTACAAAACAATTCTGCAATTACTTGTGTCGGGAAACATGATGCTGGTAGCTGTCCACCCTCAAAAGTCGGGCACAGTAAATCTTATATATAAAATTCTAATAATCTTAATTATCTTGGACACATTATAAATCTCAAGTTTAAGAATATATAAAAATTTATATTTCATGAGTTTTGGATTTCGTATCTTATGAATAGAAGATCCTAAGGTTTATCATTGAGCCGCCTCTCGTGATTACCTTTAGAGCATTAACAATGCTAGGGATTTTAACATCTTTTTTCTTTTTCTTTTTTATGAAATTTTAAATCAATTTTACCACGCTAGACTCCTAAAAATAATTCTCCAAGAAAAAAAAATGGTTCGTAAGCTTTCCCAATCTCATCTGGGCCTAACAACGTCTCTATCTAGTCCAGGGATCTAGGCCCACAATTTGCTTTTTAGATCAAAACGACAATACCAACCACCGTCTAATGAGATCGCAAAAAACCCTAGCCCTTTTTATACACAAGTACGCATCCATTTCTACTTCCACTGAAATATTAGGGTTTTCTGCGCCTAGCCTAAAGCAGTTTACTCTGAAAAGCGCCGTTGCTTCTTAAATCTCCAGTTTCCCCCAATCATGGCTACCCAAATCAGTAAGAAGCGCAAAGTAATTTCCAATTTCCTTCCCTGCTCTTCAGTTCTCTATCAATTAATTATTAAACAAGATCTGTTTTTTTTTCATGTAATTTTTTACTTATTTTTATTATTTTTCAGTTTGTTGCGGATGGAGTTTTCTACGCAGAGCTGAATGAGGTATTGACCAGAGAATTGGCTGAGGATGGATACTCTGGTGTTGAAGTTAGGGTTACTCCGATGCGCACTGAGATCATCATCAGGGCTACTCGTACTCAAAATGTTCTTGGTAAATGAATTATCTATTTATTATTATTATTATTATTATTATTTTATGAGTGAGTTTTACTCTGTTTCTTTAGCCTTTAGATGCTGAAAAATGCATGAAAAGATTCGTAGCTTGAATGCAAGACAAGGGAAGATAGATGCTTTTTGATGCCTTTATTGTTGTCAAAATTGGTTTTAATCTTGATGAGGATGGGGCTTTTTCTTAGGAGCTAATGATTGTATTTTGAGACCACAACGATTGATTCCATACACTGTATTCTTCAATTGCTATTGTGTTTCTGCGAGTTCAATATTTTTTGTTATTTTTATCTCGCTATACGATTAAGTATACTTTTTAACCAAATTTATAGTTGATGTCATTGACGATAATTAAATCATATGGGCTCTCAATTCACATATTCTTCCATATTTTTGTTTATTCTTTATTTCCACAATTGATTCTAGCCAATACATTTTCTGTTTTTGAGGTTATTTCGTAATCAATAAATAATTTTTTATATAATTTAATAGATTTAATCTTGTTTCAACTCTTTCGTGTATCCCTTAGGTGAGAAGGGAAGGAGGATCAGGGAGCTGACTTCCGTTGTTCAGAAACGTTTTAAGTTTCCTGAGAATGGTGTGGAGCTCTATGCTGAGAAAGTTAACAACAGGGGTCTCTGTGCCATTGCTCAGGCTGAGTCTCTTCGTTACAAGCTTCTCGGAGGTCTTGCTGTTCGCAGGTATATTGCAATGTTACAACTATATTGGTTGATTTGTTATTAGGTGATTGTTATTCAGTTTCTTTGCATTGGTTTGCATATCAGCATACTTGGTAATTGACTGTTGGTGTTTTCATGTTCTGTAATGTTATGAATTCTGATGTTTCTAATTATATGGTTTAGTTTTATATATTAATTATTTTGTGTTCACGAAGTCATCTTTATAGCGAGTTGGTTATTTACAAATGTCCTTCTCGTGTTTAGCAATGCCATCTATGTTTTTATTATCCAAGGAATGAAAGTCATTCAATGCAAAATTTTGGATGGTAGATGTCACATTTCATGAATAAACATTTATTTCTAGAGTGTCCTGCACGGTAGGAAACACTATCTTCTTTTGCTTTTTTTGTGTGGTTATGCTAGCATCATTGATATTGCTTTTTTTTTTAATTTTTGTTATGTTTATGTTTTTAATTATACATGATATAGTATTATGTATTAACATTTTTGTCTTGACAAAGTCTTCTTTATAGCGAGTTGGTTATAAACAAATGTCCATCTCGTGTCGGAGGATGACAATATTAAGGGTTGCCATCTATTTTCTTTGTATCCAAGGAACATGACTGTCATTCCTTGCTCCGGATTTTGGATGGTAGATGTTATATTTTATGAATAAGCATATAACATTAGGTTTGCATGTATACTTTTTATCTACAGTAGCATCATTTATATTGCATATATCATATTTATCCTATGAATTTTTATGTTTCTAGTTATATGGTGTAGGGTTATGTATTGACAATTTTGTCTTGACAAAGTCATCTTTATAGCGAGTTGGTTTGCACAAATCTCCTTCTCGTGTCGGAGGATGACAATATTTAAAGTTGCCATCAATTTTCTTTGTATCCAAGGACATGACTGTCATTCCTTGCTCCAGATTTTGGATGGTAGATGTTACATTTTATGAATAAGCACATAACATCATGTTTGCATGTTTACTTTTTTATCTACAGTAGCATCATTTATATTGCATACATCATATTTATGTTATGAATTTTGATGTTTTTAGTTATATGGTGTAGTGTTATGTATTAACTGTTTTGTTTTGATGAAGTCATCTTTATAGCGAGTTGGTTTGTACAAATCTCCATCTCGTGTCGGAGGATGACAATATTTGGTCTTGCCATCTATTTCCTTAGTGTACAAGGAATATGGATGTCTTTCCTTGCATGAGATTTTGGATGGTAAATGTCACATTGCACAAATAAGCTTTTATTTGGAGAATCATGCAGCATACAAATGGCAGCCATTTAAGGTTCCTAACAATGCTCACGAAAATTGTTTTGAGTTTGTCCGGCTTCTTGCTCTGCAATTTAAGGGCCTGGAGTTTAGAAGAATATTCTACAACTGTGGTGTTTTATCTATTTGAAAGTCAGATAAAGATGCATGATGCATGAAGGGTGACCTCACACATCACACTGTTCCGTCATGAATTTGCTATGTTGCCTTTCTACTTTTCTTTGTGCGTAACATATGAGCATTGTCTTCTCTTCTCCCCTGTTATACTAGATTAGCCTGGGGGGTTTCATATCAAACCTGTCTTTGAATTTTGGATGCTTATGTTTTTTTATGATTTGTTTGGGTTATTGAAACTAGTGAGGGGCATGGTGTTTTTTTCATACCTCAGGTCTCAAGGCACTTGTTATGCTTTTATTTATCTGTTTAAATTGCATTTTTTGTCCCTTTTGGAGTTTGTGGTTGAATTTACGACATGTTCACAGGGCTTGCTATGGTGTTCTGAGATTTGTGATGGAGAGTGGGGCAAAAGGATGTGAGGTATGCTCCAAAGTTTTCTTGGATTTCTTTTCTTCTATTGTTTGTAAATCTTTGCAAGTTTGCAAGTTTGATTCTCGGGTAATCTCTCTCTCAGGTTATTGTGAGTGGAAAGCTTAGGGCACAGCGTGCCAAATCCATGAAATTTAAGGATGGGTACATGATATCCTCTGGCCAACCTGTTAAAGAATATATTGATTCAGCTGTGAGGCATGTTCTTCTTAGACAGGTCAGTAGCCTCGCATGTTTCTCTCGGGGATTGTTGTTGCTCATTGTCTCCATTTTTTCTTGGCTTGTTTTCTTGTGTATCTCATTGGGTTTCTGTTCTCTGTGTAACCACATTTAACAGGGAGTGCTTGGTATCAAGGTCAAGATCATGCTTGACTGGGATCCTAAGGGCAAGGTGGGGCCAATGACTCCACTACCTGATCTGGTCACCATCCATCCTCCCAAGGAAGAAGAAGAGTATGTTGCTCCACCAGTGATGACAACCAATATCGAGATTCCAGTAGCATTAGCATAAATGTCGAGTACGGTTGCTTCCTATTCTCGACTATCTATGAAGAGTCGCTTTTTGTAGCTTACTTTTACAAACCAAGATTTAATTTGGTATTTTGCTATTTATAGCTTCCAAAATTGTGCCCCTTTTTTGCTTCTAAGGTTTGTCGCAAGATGATTAAACAAGTGCATTTTCTTTCTAAGATTTTCATTTACAACAGAAAGTTCTTCCTTTAGTTGTTTATCATTATTGTATTCTTGTTTTAGTTATTCATGAAAAATCCTTATAGTTGCGGTATTGTAGCATTGATCTTAGTAACGTCAGAGAATAGTCATGAGTGTGCTGGGAGTTTGTTTTTTATGGCTTTGGTGAGATTGTTTTTTAAAGTGTGTTTATATTTTAAAATTTTTATTTGAGTGGTAAAGAAGTTTTTTAAAGTTATTTTTATTTGAAAATATATTCAAAATAATTGAAATTTTATTTTTATATAAGTATATTAAAATTATTTATAAAACATAAAAAAAAATACAATATTAAAAAGCACAATAAAAAACAGATTTAAGTGTTTGTAGGTTAAAAGTAAGTGTTTGGTAACTCTTTTAAAACATGTTTTTAAAAGAGAGTACACTTTGAGCCTGTGAGTTGTAATATTTAGCTATATTTGTAGAAGACCTTAAAATCTTATTCTTGATAAAATTAAAATTTAATGATTTTTTTTTAAATCATGGCTTTAGATGCTAACCATGTTTTTGAAAACACAATCCCAATCAGAATCTATATAAAGTAAATTATCCAATAAAAAAACTTGGGATACGTGGAGAGCACTCCTTGGATAGATATTTTGATCGTGTCCTCGTCCATGCTCCCTCGGCAATGTTTGCTATTGATAAAATTGCTGTTGTTCCGATTGACAGAAGTTATGTGCAAGAAATTTCTATCGGCAAAAGCTGTTTAAGAGTTTGATAAATTACAATCGCTGATTTAAATTAATGACAAAATATGATGTCGTATATCTTATACTATTTAATGCGAAAAAATTCCGAATATTTAAATGCTTTTTTACTGCTTTGTATAACATTTGACAAGTGGACACTCTCTCGTCTTCCCAATGACTTGCTTTTATCTCATTCTTTCTCAAATAAGGGTGTCTAACATCAAATAGTTTTTTGGTATCAATAATATTTTTTTATTTTTTAAAAATTATTTTTGATATCAATATATTAAAATGATCTAAAAAATACAAATTGTATTTAATTTTAATAATAAAAAAATTGAAATTAAAAAAAAAACAAGTTCAACCGCACTGACAAACAGGCAAAATTCAACTAAAAATGTTCAGAAAAAGCAAAACAAAACTTGGAATTCTAAAGATTTAGAATTCAGATCTACAAGTAGATGACTCGATATCTCTGCAACTTCGATTTTTCACTTCATACCCTTTCCTTTTCTTTTTCAAACAAGAGATCTGATTTATTAGTCATTTACGTAAGACTTTCATCATAACACAAAGACTAGAGATTCATGAAAGTGTAGAACAGCACAAGAAATACTACTAATAATAATAATATAAAAAATCAAATAACAGTTAAACTAAATAAACATCGTAAAAAATAGATAATAACCTAAAGTGACTTGAATCTATTGCAGACTAAAGTGACAGAACAAGATAATAACCTATTTCGCTCTGATTTTGGAGAAAGGAGGCACACTATAAGATTATTATTTTTTAGTACAATAAAGATAAATAAACAGACTAAGCTCCAAACGCACCGAAAATAGAGATTTGACTCTAGAGTCGAGTTCTCTTAGGGGGGGGAAAGCAGCACAAACATGAACTCAGTGAGTAAGATGATGGATATTGGAAGAAAACGAATCTCTAGAAATGAAAGGAGGGCCTGGATCGATGTCAAGAACCAGAGGCCACCACGAACATGATATGGAATCATAATCAAGTAGCCAAAGCGAGCACTAAAGTCTAAAATAATGCGACCAATTTCCAAAACCCAATAGAGCTCAAGCGAGTACAATGCCAAGCACGCTAAACACAAAAGAAAAAGGATTATTTGGATTTGACCAAAATCTTCTGGCATGAGGTGGCAATATCATGGAAGCCAATTCTAGTTTGGTCACTCTCACTTGAGGTGATCATAACTAATAATTCTAACGGCAACAAAAATATCAGCAAGCGAGCCACTTGGTCTCCTAGGAAAGCTTGGAAACCTTATCACATTTAGCATCATTTTTTATTAGGTCACATTCAAGCACTATCAGCACGTGTGCAGGACATTTTGACGGCATGTCACTCAAGACTCCCATTCTTTTTTAGACACCTTGAGAGTTTAACAAAAAAAAAAAGAAAAAAAAAAAAAAAAGAGGGAGAGATAGTTCTTGGAGCACCAAGCTGCCCACACGCCAAAAGTTGGAATTGACAATGAGTTTGTCCCCAACATCCATTATTGAGGATTTTCTGTATTTAGGATTTCGTTTTGCTTATGAATAATGCTAGTGGGAAGCACCAAGCACGCCGGATGCCAGTGACAAACAAAATCTGTAATGATTCATGATTCCATTACTTCTTCCCCCAAACAGACGAAAAGGAGGATTGAGTCTAATGGTTTTCAAATCTTTTGTCGAATTTTATTGTGTAATTTAACGTTGCTCACTAGTGGACCTTACGGTTTTACTGCAATATTAAAACTCTCCTTTTCTCTCTTGTCGACGTGAGTTTTAGTAAAGGAAAATGGGTTCTTGGATTTCGATGGAGTTTGGCAGTGGAAAGAATTATGCTCTTCAATTTTCTATTTTTTGTTGTCGAGTTGTGCCACGGCAGTGCCGTGTAGTTTTTGGGCTCACGTGGTTATGCTTCCTCGGTGGTTTGCGATCGCATAGCCGCATCGGATGTAGTCCGGTCATTCCATCCATGATAAATTAATAAGATTATAATTATTTTTTTAAATATTTTTTATTTGATAATATATTAAAATAATATTTTTTAATATTAAATACATCAAAACAATATAAAAACACAAATAACAATTATTTTTAACATTATCACATCAAAACAATGCAACTGTCGCATTAAGTCGAAGCTATCAAGTAAATTTAAAAAAAAAAACACTTTACAACCGCAAAAACGTGATACACTTGTGCCACTATCACATTAAAGAGAAACTCTCAAGATTTTGGGATGAGGAGATTTTATCAACTTTGTACTACATTGAAGACATAATTTTCAAAACAAGATTGATTTTCGGTTTCTCAAGTGTAACATCGCTTAGTTGACCTTTGGTAGCTAGCAATTTGCGGCCGCAATTGAAGATTATAAATCTCCTGCATTGGCCATCTCTCGTTGAAAGACGAAGAACAAAAAGGGCACATAAATCATCATTAGTAGATCGAAACATGCTAAACATTGACATTAATATGGAGCATGGAAGGAGAAAAATGGGATGGAAGAGGCTTGACCCATGCCGGGGACGTCATCTGCTTAGCTGGGTTATTACAGTAATTGACTTGCTCGGATAATTAGCTAGAGAAAGGTGGATTCAGCCTTTTCAGAGATAGCACAGCACAAAGGCTACGAAAGTGACCTTGGAGCCGCCCTTGCAATGAACTCTAACCAAAACATCTCAAGGATTCTTTTTTAAATATTCTTGTACCCTTGTCTCCCCATTACAGGAAAAAGTGGAAACAACCGAGCACTTTGATTTCGGTGCTACACGACACATCTCATTTCTTTGACCACTTTGCCCCCCTCAACTCTTCGAGGGAATATTTCTCTTCTTTTTGTCTAAAGATCTGAATTAATTGTCCCATTTAATCCAATACGCTAAGATAATGTATGACAAATTCGTTCTCTCGCTGCACAATAAAATCTAATCATATAAATTATATCCTGAAATTTTATCTAATAATTTAAATTATATGTTGAAATAATTATTTGATATGGTATCAGAGTCTTGATAATTAAGTGATCACGAGTTCGAATCTCATCATCTTTATTTATATAATAAAAATTAAACACAAGATAATAAGAACATGTACAAGTTTCAAGTTTAAAAATTTTTTCTTTAAAATAATATGTTAGAGAATAATATAAATCATATCCTGAAATCTTTAAATTATTGGATTTATATCTCTTAAACGAGCAATTACTTAGTTACATATTTACAAGGTTAATGTTAATTAAATGACAACTCATCGGGAAGCTTTCAAACATTTTAACGGTAAAGCTGGAAAATGTTTTTGGTATTAAGAAGATTGATGAAGGCAATTGGGTCATGAAGATCATATGCACGCAAGGACAGGAGGATATATATGATGATGGAAAAAGAGGAGAGGGGGAGATAGTGTGGAAGAGTGGGGTCTCCACGAAATCTACCCACCCTCCTTGTTTGAGTGGAGTCACCCCACGCCTCAACAATGGCTTCCCCTCCCACAGAACTAGTCGGACCCACAAATGGCACTTCATTTTGTTGGTAGGCTTTGGAAGTGGTAACAACACCCACTAAGAATAACAAGGAGAGGGGGGGCGAGGCAAAGGATCGACTAGGCATCATCCAAAACTAATCCAATCTGTTTTTTTTATTATTATTCTCAAAACTCCCGAATGAGTGTTATCTTTTCATTTTCCTTTTTTCAAGATAAAAAAAAAAAAAAAAACTACTAAGGACGATTGCTATGGAGAATCTTGAAGATGGTATTCTTTTGTGTTTGTTTGATCAAATCTCAGCTTTCTTATGAATTTGTTTCATCGATTTGAGATGAATGTGATTTCCTATTTCCTCTTAAGACTTCAGTTGATCTTTAATTCTGTTATGAACAATTATAATTTTATTTAACTTTATTATTAAATACGAGGTTCTTCTTCTTCTTCTTTTTTTTTATGATATAAGTTTGGCTAATTCCTATATATACAAACACTCCTTAATTAAACCATGGGTTATTGTAATTTAAACTCATTAATTTGGTTACATTCTATATATATATATAAAATAATGCGTGAGCTGCACTTGTTTCCTTGTAAAATATTAATAAACATTAACCTCCATCAATATAGCTATAAAAACACACTTTACTATATTAAAACTATCAGCAAGAATTAGCCATCGACAATTTTATATAAAAAAAAAATTATAAAAATTTATTTGCATGCGATATTTAACAATTAAATTGGACAAAATATAAAAAAAGGGTGTCAATTATAATACCTCATAGTTAGATGGTTACATAATAATAATAATAATAATAATTTCAAGAAGTGTTAAGCTAGTTAGTGATATTATTAATTATAGCATGAGAAAATAATTATAATAGGCAACAACGTATCAAAATTGAGTAGTGAGGCCCCACGTTTCACCAACCCAATGATTTTTTTATTGATAAATTGCTTGATGTTAAATCATTTATGCATGGAGAAATTATTGTGAATATTAAGAAATGTATTTCCCTCTTTCATATAAGCATGCGATCGATCCACCATGATTGAAAAAGAGGTGGTGGATCGATCCTTTCATATTAATTATATCTAGCATTTACAGTGTGTTATTATGGATCCCACCATTAACATACTCTTTTCTGCTGTTTCTTTTTCACTTGTTATTAACTTGTTCGTGTAATTCTATCGTGTTTATAAGTAAAAGCATATTAAAAAAAATAGGGTGGTAAAATTCGAATTTATAATTATTAGATTATTAAAACTCTGATATTATGTTAAAGAACCAATTCAATCCAAAAACCTGAATTATTAGGTAAAATCCAAAGACCCTGTACATGAAGATGATATTTTAAAACTCATAATGCTAAAAATCACAAATTTTATAAGTTAAATAATTTAACTAATAGTCATTGAATGCTAATTAACAACGATTCTCCACCAACTTTAAATGCATTCCATGACATGAATGCATCTATAAATTCAACCAAACTACTAAATCATAAGTGATGAATAAGCTAGACAAAATAACAAGGTCATGCCAATCTAGTTTTATTTTCAAGTTTAACATTCTTAAATTCAATTATTCAATGAAACCAAGTGCATGTAGGTTTGATAAAATGTCAAACTCAATTATTAGAGAATAATATAAATTATATTTTGAAATTTTACCTAACAACTTAAGTTTTTAGATTATGATAGTTCTTTGACATAGTATTAGAACCTTGATGACCAAGTGATCACGAGTTCGAATTTCACCATTCTTATTTATTTGATAAAAAAATTAAATACAAGATAATATGATTCTGTGCAAGTTTTAAGCTCAAAAGACTTTCATTTGAGGAGGTATGTTATAGAATAATATAAATCATATATTGGGACTTCACCTAATAACTTCAGTTTTTAGATTGAGATGATTATGTAACACTAATATTCTTGGACTTAGCTACGTTCTGAACCTAAATGTTTGTGAGTTTGGCAAGATATTAGACCCAACTTTCTTAGACTTGACAACATCCCAAGTCCAAGCGCATATGGGTCTGATAAGATGTTAGACACAACTCTCTTCGGCTCAGCTACGCGCTAAGTCCAAGCACATACAGGTCTAGTAAGATGCCAGACACAATTCTCTTGAGCTCGATTACGTATTAAGACTAAACGCATGTTGATTTGGTAAAATACCGGACTCAACACCCTTAGGCTCAGCTACATGCTAAATCCAAACACTTGTGGGTCTGACATTATGTGAGACTCAACTCTCTTGAGCTCTTCTAAATACTTGTAGGTCTAGTAAGATGATTAACTAATTATTTAGTTTCTTATATAATATCATTGATTAACTTGTCATATCAATTATTAAGCGGTCTATTTGTATCATTTATGGGTTTTTTTTTCTTTTGTTTTTAAACAAAAAAAACTTGATTGTTGTGAGTTTTTTTTAATGAAAAAAATAATTAATTTTCTAATTTTTAAAAAACCTAAAAACAATTATTTGGATTTTTACATTTTTGAAATATAAACAAATTTTCTATTTATATTTTCAAATTCAACTTTTAAAAATAAAAAACACAACATAAATGATACCAAACCACTTTAAGGTTTTTAGTTAGTGTTTGATATTGTGGTTGCATTTGCTTTTAAAGTGTTTTTCGCTTGAAAATACATTAAAATAATATTTTATTATTATTTTTTAAAATTTAGTTTTAATATTAGTATAGCAAATCGATCTAAAAATATATAAAAAATAATTTTAAATAAAAAAAATTAAATTTTTAGCAAACAAGACGCCAACCATGTATCCAAATGGTATCTTAATACAGGGAAATAATTTACAAAAAAAAACAATCATATTAAATTTTCATATAAATTAATATGTCGATTTATAAATGGTAATGTGTGGGTCCTGCGATTTTTAAATGACTGGTCTTCTATAAATAAATAAAAAAATATCACCTCATTTGTTTATATAAAAAGTTTATTTGAAATTAAATTTTATTTATATAGGAGTAATTGTTTATACATGATTTTTCTGTAAACACACTTTGTCCTCTCCTTTATCCACCCTACTCACGCATAGCCCCCACCACCTAGCCAACAATCTGCCGTCTGCATGTTATATTTTTCCATTTTATATAGCAATATTGATAAAGATGTCCTTTTTCTTTTTAATTTGAGCTGTTACTGCTATAAAAAGGCACACTTTCTTGCAATACCAACCCTCACAATTCCTCCTTTCACTTCTTTTTCTTTGATATCTTGCTTATCCTTTCGCTAGCTCTCTTGTTGTTTTTGGCTTTTCATTTGAATATGGGTACTGAGGCAGTTGAAATCATCTATACAAATGGTTTGTCTAAAATCTGTGATGGAATCAATCAAACTCCTTCCGATGATCAGACTCACAATGATTCTTCTTGGTTTGAAGAATCCATTGATGAAGACCTCAAATGGTCTTTTGCTTTGAACAGGTTTGTTTATGCCACAACCACAAGCATGCATGCATGCCATCTCAAACTGCGGTGCAGCAGCTTCCTTTCTTCTTCTTCTTCTTTTTGTCATGAGTTTTAAGGTTTACGTTAGATTTTGTTTTCATAGGTTTGATTTATTCTAATGCATTTTTGGAGATGAAAATAAAATAAAAAAGTAAAACTCAATCCCTGTTAACCAAGACAATCATATTAATTATGTCAGCCAACTGCACTAATCAATTACAATAGCGAAACAAACGGGTTACTGGGTTTTTTAATATTTTTTCTTTAATGGATTTAAGAAATTAATTTTAGAATCAACTACATATCTCTCAACAGCGTGCTGTGCAAGGTGACTAGTGAGTACCAGGACATAACTCTTTTGGACACCAAGCGTTTTGGAAAAGTAAGTACCTACTGAACTTTTGACTTGACTAGATACCGTACTGTGTTTACGGAAGCCTCTTCTTCGTCTTCTTGTTTTTTTTTTCTTTCTTGTTTATCAGTCTCCATTGTTAATTATCCTAATTAAGGGATGGTTTCATGCAGGTTTTGGTGATTGATGGCAAGATGCAGAGTGCCGAAGTGGATGAGTTTATTTATCATGAATGTTTAATTCACCCTGCTCTGCTCTGCCACCCTAAGTAAGTCTAGTTTTGCTTACAGATTTTAGTTTTAGATCTGTGGACGAATTATTCAACATATCAGGTGCATCTTCTTTCATCTCTCTTTCATATATATATATATATATATACATATATATATAAAGAAAAAAAATTTGTACAAGAGGACTCAAACTCAAATCTTAGTGATGGGAACAATAGCATGTGATTGAGCTACAATTTATGGGTTAGATACATCGATCTTTTTACAAGAGATAAGAACCAACTTATGAGGTGGGACCTGCATTTTTTTCTAATGGAGCATGTTCTCCAAGTGAGTTGAATTATTCTACATAGATCCTTGGCTATGTTATTAGTTTTGGATTGCACTTTCCCTTAGTCTCTAGCTAGGTGAAAGCAACAAGGAAAGTGGAACTAATTAGTAGTGAACTAAATGATGAACACTGGTATTTGGTAAAGAAGATTAAGAATCACAATCCTAATAAATTATGACTGCAAAACAATTCATTCCAATGACTAATTATGTTGCTAGGTGACTTCAAATTAAATTATTCGAGGGGTCAAAAATAAATGATTGTTCTATATTAGCAACAGAAACTCCTTTTGTTGGTAATTACATTAAGAGTTGATATGTTATCTTTTTGCTAAGAGAGTGATATTTTTTTTATTTTTTTTTATCTGTTCAGCCCTCAGAATGTGTTCATAATGGGAGGTGGAGAAGGTTCTGCTGCAAGAGAAGCCCTCAAGCACAAGTCAATAGAAAAAGTAGTCATGTGTGACATAGACCAGGTAATTAATGTTTGTGTTTTGTTTGTGTGCATCCACTTGTAAGACACAAGTACTTATCCAGAGTCACTTGTATATTCCAGGAAGTTGTTGATTTCTGTCGTAGACATCTGACAGTAAATCAAGAAGCATTTTCGAACAAGAAGCTTGATTTAGTCATTAATGATGCCAAGTAAGTTCCCTTGTATTCCAATTCTCTAGATTTTGTTAATTATATTTTGATTTAGTCGTTTTTGATAAGCAGCTACTTACGCTAGAAATTATTTTGTTTTTGAAGGGCTGAAATAGAGAAGAGAAACGAAAAGTTTGATGTCATAGTTGGAGACTTGGCAGACCCAGTTGAAGGAGGACCTTGCTATCAGCTCTACACAAAATCTTTCTATGAGCAAATTCTGAAGCCTAAACTGAATGACAATGGCATCTTTGTTACTCAGGTAAGAAAGTTCTGTTCTTTTGCCTTAAATCTGACTCTTGCAAGGTAATTGCTGCTGTTCCTCTTCTAATATAATGTCCATAATAATCCAATTTGAGTGATGTTTTTATTGTGTAGGCTGGACCAGCAGGAGTTTTCACCCACAAGGAGGTCTTCTCCTCTATATACAACACAATCAAACAAGTCTTCAAATGTAAGTCTGTAAGCAAACAAAACAATTATATCCAGAGAGTCCTTAAGCACTCTTATATGCATCAGTATCACACATTCATAACCTGCTTCTTATGCCTGTGTTTTCCCAGACGTGGTTGCATACAGTGCTCATGTGCCATCTTTTGCTGATACTTGGGGATGGGTTATGGTAGGTAAATCCAACCTTTGTGTTGGATAGAGAGATACGTATAAATTATTAATCTGTTGTACAAGAAAAACTATCTGTGAGAATTTTGCTAATGCTAAAGACTTGTATTTATGACCCCAGGCCTCAGACCAACCCTTCTGTTTCAATGCTGAGGAGATAGACAGGAGGGTTGATGAAAGAATTGATGGTGAATTACTTCTTCTGAATGGTGCTGCATTCCTCTCCTCCGCCACCCTGAACAAGGCTGTTTCGCAATCGTAAGTTTTTAAATTTATTGTTCTCCATGACTTAATGATTTCCTTGTTGTTATTTTGGTTTGAATTCATTGCCTAGCTAACACTTGACCACCAGCTAATTATGGTTCTCAACTTGTTTCCTGTCTCAGGCTGATGAACGAGACTCATGTCTACACCGAGGATAATGCAAGATTTCTTCATGGGCATGGGGTGGCTAACAAAAATTGAGGCCTCATACCTTTGCTGGTGGGGGAGAGGGGGGAATTGCTGTATAGGATAATTAAAAACAAATATTTCAAATATCTCCAAAGAAATCAATCCAACAGTTGTTAGAACTGTTTGGTTTTGACAATAGTAATATAGTAGCTTCATTGGGGTGTTCATACGACTCAATATGGCAAACTATGTGAAACCTTTATTTTAATATAATGAATTATGAGGCATTCCTCCATTCAGAGTTGTTTTTCATTAATTATTTCCCTTTTCCATGTAAATTGAGACACAGGTCATTCTCTTGGCGGAAATGGAAAACATTGTGTTTTTCTTAGCAATATATGCATAAACTAGTATGCTTGAAGAGTACTACATAAATAAATGAGATAGAGCGAAGAGTAAAGACCAAGAGATTTGAAAGATTCTCTTCATCCTCGTTTAACAGGATCAAAGTTGGAAACTCCAATAACAGCTCCAATGATAGCAACAGCAACGACCCCGCCGGCAGCAATGCTGAGCAAGAAATTCTTGAGAGAAGGGGATACGCCAGACCCTGCTGCTTCTGCAACCTCTGGTATCACCATTGAAGCTGTCAATGCAGCTGCTGTTAGTCCTGTTACTGCCTTCTCTTTTAAGGAGGCTTGCACCTCAAGCCTGGCTCTAGACTTGGACTTTGTAGATAAACCTCCTGCCATTGATGGCCTTATAGGTAGTGGCTTGAGGAAGGATTGGGAGTTGGGTAGCTGTTCTAACCTCTTTTGGGATGCTGAAGCTAGTGGCATAGCCATTGAAACCGAGGCCATTTCTGTGTGAGCTAGTATTGTTCCTTGTCCTTTCCTCGAGAGAATTCGGTGGTGGTGTTATAGTTTAGTGTTGGTCTCGAGAACCAAGGGTTAGACACCTTAGAATAGAGGATAGAGAAGATGAGAAGATGAAAGATGGAGATTTTCAGCTAATGTGTCACCTTGATGTAATCCTACGTGGCTAACTCTCCACTGGATTTTTAGGATAAGCTTATCTACCCACTTGCTTGATTTCATGGGAAATAAGCTCTTAAGGTGTCACAAGAGAATCTTGTGGTATAGTACGTGCACATATAAACTTGTCGTTAGTTGATTTGTTGCAACTAGCAGAATTAAGAGTTTTTTTTTTAATTATTTTTTAACACCACAGCAAAGTTAAAAAAAAAAAGATAATTATCATGATATAAAAATTATTTTAAAAAATAATATAGTTGAGAGAGTGTTATAATTGACATATGTAACTCGTAAGTTACATATAACTCTTTTAAATTGTTAAAATGGCTGCAAAAAAAAAAATTACAAAGAAAAAATGAGAGATAAAAGAAAGAAAAAGATCTCAGAGACACATTGAAAATTTGGTGATGATATAATTCGTATCATCATAAATATTTTGATGAGATGAATCTAATGATATCAATAAAGGTCACTAACGAAAACCAGAGTGGGTCACATGAGCCGTTCAAATGTGACAGGGCTCGTTTGCCTTTAAGCAACTCGTGTGGTTCACTCTGTCATTATTGATGATCTTTCCTTGAATTCATCTTGTCAAAATCTTTCTAATGCTACCAACGATGTCATCATCGAAGCTTTGTGCACCTTCAAGGTTTCTTTTCTTTTTCTTTTTTTCTCTCTCCTCTCTCTTCATAAATTGCAAGGAGGAGGCAAAACAAAGGAGAGAGAAAAACATTAAAAAGAGACCTTAAAGGCATATCAAAATTTTGATTATGGCATCACTAGTACCTGCAGAAATATCTGACGGGGCTAACTTGTTTTTGGACTACTCGTATGGCCCATTTTGATTATTATTAGTGGCATTCCCTAATGTTGTTGGATTCATCTTGTTAAAATCTTTCTGATAATATCGGTAATGTAGTCATCAGAGCTTCAATGTACCTCCAGTATCTCTCTTTTTTTCTCTCCCTCCTCTCTCTTCACAAATTACAAGGAGGAGATGAGAGACAAGAGACAGAAAACAAAACCTTAGAGACACATTAAAACTCTGATGATGACATCACTGATACCATCAGAAATATCTTGATGAGATGAATCCAGTGACAATAGAAAAAGTCGCCAACGATGACGAGACTAGGCCACATGAATCGCCCAAAAGCAAGTGAGCTCCACCTCGTTTGGGTAGCTTATATGACCCACTCTAGTATCTGTTAAAGATATTTTTTGTGTTGTTGGATTTTTTTTATTGAGATTTTTTTATGGTATTAGTGGTGTTGTCATTAGAGCTTTAGTGTACCTTCTAAGTCTTTTTTTTTCTTTTTCTCTCTCTCCTCTCTTCTCGCAATTCTTTGCAAGCCATTTAACAATTTGAGAGTTGTATATGATACATACAACTCATGAGTCGAAAATGTCATTTACAACTCTCTTAACTATGCTACTTCTCTAAGTATATTTTGAATTGTGTTATTTCTCTTAAAAAAAAATTAACTTTGCTAAAGTCCAAAAAAACTCTAGAATTAATTGTATTCTTCAATTTTAATAGAAAATTCTATGGCCTAGTTGGAGGTTTTTTTGGACATTAGCACAATAAATTTTCTTGACAAAATATCACAATCCAAAAAAATATTTAGAGAAATAATAGAGTTTGGTAAGTTGAAAGCCACATTTACAACTTTCGAGTCACATGTGAGATATAAAACTCTCTAAAAAAAATAGGCAGGGGAGTTTTTTCCAAACTCTCAACTCCTTGCCAAAAAAATCAACAGAACATGAAATATGCTTCATAATTTAGAAACACAAGCATCCATTTATCACAAATTATCAAATATAACAATCCAAAATTCATAATTAAACACAATAAAAACAATTAACATAATATTTTATTAAATGTAAACTAAATTTATAACAACTATTAAAACATTAAAGCATATAATCTAACTACATCTAAAAATCACCCTAGCTCATGGACGGGCATAGAGCACTTCAAGTTGAAGATGGGCCTATAGCGCCCGTGTAAGGGTCAATATTAAAATTGCTTCGGCTCATGGACAAACCTGGATCACTCGTGGATAAATATGTTTCCTATATGCACATAAGTTTTAGTTAAATGTTGGAGCCTGTATTATAATGAATTTTTGATATGTCACCACTTAACTGTAATAATACAATCAAACTTGTTTATGATTTTTTTTCAATCTCTAATTCATCAATTGATAAATTTCTATAACTCAAAATCGAGTTATTACATCCTTGTTGAGCTTATGCACTAACATACTCAAATTAAGAAGGAGATGATGCTAGGAATTGGTTTAATAGCTCAACTAACTCAGCATTCTCATCTTTCTCAACTTCCATATCTTCTTCTTCTTTTTCCATAAGTCTATCTTTGTCACTTGTTCTGATTATCCATAACAATATGAAGCAAATGTCATAACCAGCTGAGCTTCCGTATCTATAATTTTTTATGTTGGCATTTGGTTCCTTGTGTTATCATTAAAACTAGATGGACCAACTGACCGTGATGCGTTTGTCATTAGATTGTAACTTGGCACCTGGGTGAAATCTGTACTAGAAGACTTTCCTTGTATGAGTTTACTATTCAAATAGAGCTCTAGAATATTCATCCCATTAATGTTGGCAAGACCCAAACATGGAATTCACACTTTCATCACTACAAATAGGCACACCGACATAACAAGTTGCACTGAACCCATTTTGCACCATTCTCTAAGTCATTTCAACTTTAATTTCAAATATATTCTGGTCAAGTCGATCTTATAATATTCAAAACAACTTGTTAAGAGATATATCTAATGTAGTAGTTAGGAACTCATTACTTTCTCTATTGTAAGTGATATTATTGTTGGTATTGGCAATGGTAACATTATAGAAGCATAATATTATAATATTACAAGATATTCTGTTAAACAACACAACAATACTCAAGCCTAATTCATCTATATTATGAAGTTAATCAAGGTATATAATTTGTTAACAAAACTCTAACAATAACATAACTAGTAAAAACCCAAAACTCATTAATTTTCTCCATAAATATCGAAATTATAAACCCAATTGATGTATTTCATAGCTAATTATCATATTTTATACCTAATTCGATAAAATCTCATATTTAAGCTAAAAAATCCTAACTTTAATTCACAATTAACAATCCAAAATCATTAATTTTCTTCAAAAATAACAAAACTAACCACTCGTGTCCAAATATTTTATAGCTAATTAACCTAATTTACAAAACTCTAATTTTTTCTAAAAATTTATAATGCTAAACCCTGTTATTTTCAAAACCAACAATTAGCACAAACTATACTAAATTGATTGAAAGGAAGTGTGTAATATATCTTCAAGTGTTGAATGTGGGTGATGATAATAGATAGTGGCGATGGCATCTGAAACTTGGTGAGAGAGTGGCAAGTGAAGAGAGAGAGGAAGGCTTGTCACATTAGAGAGAGTGAGGGAGGGGGTGGTCTCGTGGTGGCTAAAAGAGTGTTTCATGATGGGGAGAGAGGGTGGTAGTTATGGGCAGTGACAAGTTCATGTGGATGGTGGTTGTGGGGAGTGGAGGAAAGGAAAAATAAAGCGAGAAAATGGAAAAAAGTGGATCTTAGGTTGTAATTCAATTGAAATGACAATCCTCACATACGACTCAGACTCACGAGTCAAAGATGAAGCTTGCGACCCATAAAAATACATTATTTTTCTAAATATTTTCTAAACTGTAATATTTTACTAATTTTTTTTACTTTGCTAAAACAAATTAGCCGTGTTGTAGATGAGGGGAGGTATTGAAGATGAAGAAGTGTATGGACATGTCCTTATAGAGTAGGAAAGTGGGAGAGATTATTTTGGGAGTGAACATGAATAACTTTTATTAGAGAATGAACTGAGCATGTTAGCAAGCATGAGTGCATGACGGAGGCATCCATGGAGAAAACAGCTTAGATGTAAAGCCTAATCTTGAGCGGTTGATCCAACAATGCATAATTTAACAAGGGCTGTTTCACAGCAACACAAGACCCCAGTTCTTTCAAGAGGAGAGTTCTAGGTAAAGTGCAGTACTAATTGCAACGGTAGTCCTGAATTTCTTTCCCGGATAGCGGGATGAGGGTTGCAAGAGTTTCAACAATCTTACAGTTGATCCATATTTCACATTCAGTGGATTCAGAGCAAGTCATTTCCAAAAGCAAATCCAACGTCGCCAAGGAATCAAAAGTGCAGGGACGTCATTATTCCTACTGGTATAATATTTTACCGACACCCTTGAACCACGAGCTAAATATACCATATATCATGCGGTTTAAAACCAATAAACATCACAGCATCTAGAAAGAAGTCCATTGCACTAGCGTGGTTATAGTTCATCTTTGGTCAAGTAAAAACTGTAACAGGAGGCTCTAGTTCTGGAAAGAAACTGCTTTCCTCCTTGGGATCAATAAAAAAGGTCATCTTCATCTCTTTGCAACATCAGTCCAAGGCCGTGAATTACATGCTGCAACCAGAAATATTATCATTAGAATTGAGATGGTTCAATTAGGATGGAACAAATGATGGAGAACAATCATACTTGAAGCCACATGCTTGAAGGATTATCAAAGATGGTGACAATCATTTGCTGGTCACGTTTGTTGATTCAGACCCAATAGGGTTGAGATGAACTTGCTGGGGAAGCAGATAGTATTTTATATTTAACTCTTCGAAAATTTTCTTTATTTCAATAACCAGTTCCGACTTCCGCTTGTTTTTCTCTCCATATTCTTGGAAGTTCATCGTGTGAGTACAATAGAGAGCCATCTTTAACTTGTTCACGTTCTCAATTTCCTTCACCACAACATTGTGGTTAGGATGCCAGTGCTGGGGAGTCTTCTCCAAGTGCCTAACCAAAGAAGAGGAAACCGTCAAAAAAGAAAAATAAAAGCGTATATGCCAAGGTCAAGATAATCCTGCACTTGAAACTATTCCTCTTAACGAATTATGTTGAATTATAACCAAAATAAATTTTCTAAAGTTTCTTATTCAGTTTGACAGGGAGTAACACTAGCTCCTAAATATATGCTTCCTTGTTGCAAAACAGTGCCTACTTAGTGACACTATCTTCACCTTCTGATCGTGCAATAAGCATCCCATCGCCAACCAAATAAAGAAATTACATTTGACTTCCTTGCATAGCAGGACGCCTTAACAATTCTCTCTTGACCAAACAAGAGTGAGCCAGAGTCTGGCAGTACAGAGGCTTATTCAGCAGCAGTAATACAGAAGGTTTACAAGCCTCATTTGCTAGGGGAACTATGTTGCAATGAGATATCAGAACAACGCTACTTTTAATTGTTTTTAAGCCAGGTCACACTATTATTCAATAATACTCCGTTCAGCTAAGCTTTCCTATCTAACTGCGGTTGGCTTCCACCAATTCATCGTGATCTCTTGACAGAAAGAGGAATATTAGTTAAGGGAAAAACCTTTGTCCCTGGCGATTTTCTGCTAATGCACCCAAGGAAAAACAGTTTCCAGGAAGACAATCAACAATGTTATCCTGAGAATGATGTAGGGAAGTATATAAAACTACACAATAGTGTATGGGGAACTGGATGAAACTACAGGCATGTTAATATTGACAATATGACCAACAGCAGATTACAATTCAGTAGCATTTTTTATCACCACATAACACTCTGCACAATGTGAATTCACTTTCAAACTAGTTTCACACCCAAAACTAATTAAGCATGGGCATCTTGGTAGAACTGCATTTTAATATCACATGGATGGATGCTAAATGCGAGGAAGAAATATAGGTAATCAACTTACTTCTTAATTTTATCTTTCAGAAATCCAATCTTCTCCACTGGTGTTGCAAAATCAATTGCAAATTCCACAGAATCACCCATATCTGGGCTTCTGAAGTAATTGCTAATAGGCTTGGTAGCCAAAACTGAATTTGGATAGTATATCTTTTCATTATCAAGCTTCAGAAACACAGTATTTAAGATGTTCATTTCTTCAACCAGCATCTGTCAATTAGAAATTCAACAAAGTTGATGAAGCTATCACAGCTGTGAGGGCAAATAAAAACAAAGGTCTTTCAAAACTTACTGGAATGCCATCAACAACACAACGATCACCAACATCAAATGGATGCATCACAAATACAAATATGATAGCTTCAAATATGGTCTTGCAGGTGCTCCCAAACATAAAAGCTGCTGCTACAAGCTGTGACGAGAGGAAAACAAGTACTTTTGTTGTTGCGATCTCCATCATAAGAAGCCAAATAATAATGGTCAGAACGATCAGGATCCCTGTCACAAGCTTGTGCAATTGTTTAACAGCTGTTTTGGTGTCATTTAAAGAATGTGCAAGCGCTTTCCGGCCATTGTAAACCCTCACCTGCATAAAAACATCAAGAGAAAAGGAAGACTCTTCATTTAATTTCCAGCGATTGCATATTCCACAAGGAAATTGTGCATTCCTTGTAAATGATCAGGAAAAGCATTGTTAAGTGTTGAGTTTGTCTTAAATTATGAGTCCAAATAATAAAAGAAATATTCATGTACCTAGTCCATATAAAAACCTAAAGTTATTATATTTTAGAGTAAGGGTATGGATACTTGAGAGAGGAGAGAGAAAATGAGTTTTGGATTATTTAAGGATTTTGGTTAAAGAACAATTTTGTTAGATACCTTGCAATTAACTACTTTCTCATTGTGAACTTCTCTAATCATCTTGCCTGTGAGATAGGCCTGAGTTGTCGAACCACGTAATTTTTATTGTGCTTGTCATTTATATTTCTTTAATTGTCTTGAAATTTTAAGGTTGTTTTCACTATAAACTAGTATCATAGCTTGTCTGGTTCTCAATTGGCTTTCACAATAACAACAAAAATAACATCAACAATGAAGTTTGATGTAGAGAAATTTAATTGTAAGAATGACTTCAATCTATATAGCGTATTAAAATGTGCCTTGTCAGCTCAACAAGGTTAATTTAAGACGCTGGAAGGTATAGATAGCTTGCCTAAGAAGATGGATGATGGAAAGAAAGATCTCATGAAACAGGCACATGATGTTATTCAATTTTGTTTGTCTAATAAGGTTCTGATAGAGATTATTGCCTTGCATACAATAGAGATTGAGTATATGTCATTGAAAAAGGTTATGTTGTTGACTTGTATACAATAGAGACCGAGCATATGTCATTGAAAAAAGTAGTGTGAGAAGCTTTATGGCTGAGTAATTTGATTTGATTGGCAATCCTAGTTTCACAAGAATTGACTGTAGTGCATTGTGATAGCCAAAATGTTATTCATCTAGTCAAGAACTGGATGTATTATAAAAGGAACAAACATACTGATATCAAGTATCGTTTTATTCTAGATATTATGTCACAGGGTGTTAAATTACCTTGACTTTTGGGGTTATTTTTGAAAAATTAAAAAGAATTCATAATGGGTAGTTTTACTTCAAAATTATCTTTCTTGTCAAGTTTCAGCTAAATAAAATAAAATACTGTTTTTGTTTAGTTTAACTTCAAGGTAGAGATTTGTTGGGTTGATTTAAATTATGGGCCAAGTGAGAAGAAATACTCATGTACTAATCCATATAAAAAATCTAAAGTTATCATATTTTAAGGAAAGGCTTATTTGCAAATGTTTTTATTTTCTACACTTTGGAGACTAGAGAGAGAAAACATGAGATTTTGGTTATTTAAGGTGAGCAATTGTGTGGACTTTGTAATCCCCTACTTTCTCATAGTGAATTTCTCTAATCACCTCGTTCGTGGTTGCTGAACCGTGTAAATTCTACATGTGCTCTTGTCTGACTAAGTGTACTTTTCTTTTATATTTCTCTACTTGTCAAGTGATTTGAAATTTCAGATTGTTTTCACCGAAATGTTGATTGTTTACTTATTTTTTTGAAATGGAAGCATGTCTTGCTTGCAAGTTCAAGAATAACCATTCTACTAAGGAGTAAAGGGCCAATCATCTCTTTTCTGAATGGTTCTGAAAAAAATAAGAAGAGTGTAGAGGTTGATCATTGATGTTGGGAAAAGTGTGAGAATTTTATTGAAGCCAATTTAGCCCGAGTAATTAAAAAGTCCACCTGATTTAGTTCTCTGCCGTGTATTCACATTACAGTTCCCATAATTAACATGGTACAAAACATGATTTCGACATTGGCATATGGTGACGCAAGATTAGAAAGAGGGAATCAGTATCTAAGATCAGAAGGCAATAACACAAAAGATCACGATGCATAGAGGTTTAATTTGAATAAAAATATATAAATAAAAGAAAATGCCATACCACCCAGTCAGTTAGAGCTTTTCTGTCAACTCGTCCAGTCTCATATCCTTCAAATAGTGGAAAAACAAGATCCACCTCCTCTTTGATCATGAACCTTAACAGGTCCTCCTCGTCAATGTATCTGGTCATAAGAGAGAATTATTAGAGAAAGACCAGAAAAAGAGAAATCTACCACAGAGGCATCAAATTCACCCTGACAACATTGATTTTTCTCACTTGCAACCAGGCTGGGCAACATTCCTGAAAATGTAATAGGCAGCAGCAGTCGCTTCCATCTCATTTGTGATCTCCTTGTCAGATTGCTCAACCTCTCTATCAGCAAAACTTTCATCCAATGTATTGGAGATTGTAGACAGTCCTGAACTTGTTACAGCATCAACCAAAACCTTCATCGTCCAAGCAGAAACCTTTCCTTGCTTCATCTTATGAACCTTGGCCATATCAATCACTTTTTTCTCTTTTGTTGCTTTTCCCTTTTTGGTACTCCTGAAGCTTAACTGACCCATGCTAGGTGATCTCCCAACTCTCTCAGCCTCCTCTACAAGTGGAGGCCCTGAAAGGGTTTGGAGAACGTACTGATGAAAGATAGATTCTTGAGTTCTATCAAAGAAATTACTAACATGGAAATTAGTTGCTAAAATCTTTAGCGATAAAGTCTTCAACAACCACAGAAAAGATCCAATTAGAAGAGACATAAGAGTCACGGTTATGCAACGTAAGATCTTTGTGGCAGTTTTAGATCGTTCAACTCCATGATTGAATAAAAATGCCCATGCAAGAAGAATCAAAGCTATCCAAATAAAAACCTGAACACTCTTCTTCAAACCATGGACAAAATAAAGCACCTTCTTTTTCAGCAAAAAGTTCCTCTCAATCAAGAAAACAATAAAATGCATAAACCAATTAGTAACCAACATTCCACTAAATATCACCATGACAAGAACACACCATTTCCAAAACTCCAAGCTCCAAATCGTAGCCTTTTCCAATTTTTCAACAGTCAAGCTAGCAATCAAACATCCCAGAATGCACAAAAATGCAACCCACTCAATCACAGCCTTAGCTCCGACTCTCCTACGCTTCATCTGTTTACTAGATTCAACCCTCTTCCAAACCTCTTCCTCGTCCTCCTCATCTACCGGTCCTCCAGGAGATGCCATCAATGGTGTTTTAGGTGTTATAACACTAGAAGCAGACTTGTTATTAGGTGACCCCCTAGTAAGTAAATTCCTGTGAGGAGAAGCCGTGCCAATCTGTTCTTGCAAAGTTGAAACATTCTCTTCAAGCACGGTAGAATCAGTAGCATATGGTTGTTCCCCAAATCGGGACTTAGGCTTTGAGTACACTGACCTTGCAAGCGATCTTCTTCTAGTAAGGTTTTCGTTGGGAGTGGGGATTTTGGGGGGCTTTCTCTGAGTCTGACTAGACCATGAATTCTCTGGTGAGGGGCAGCTCAATGGCACTGATTTTGCAAACGCACCATTGCTCGATTCCCTAAATGGTGAATTTGGTCTGCTTTGCCTAGGAGTAAGAGTTTCACGGTCTTTTGAAGCAGGCCCTTTTGGGGTTTTAGTGTCCACAATGGCATTTGAAGTTTCTTCACTTGAGATTGCTATTAACACATCTCCACCATGAGCGGCTCTCTTTTCTGACATAAGTATTTCACCTCGAACTCCCTCTTTAACATCCATCAACGCCCTAAAACTGCACAATTTAATTACCCTGGTTCATCAAAGATGCATAAATTAAATCAAGATTCCAACTTTAAGTAACAAATGACAAAAAAAAAAAAATTCATGCAAACAACTTTCCAAACAAATCACTCAGCTCCTAGTCAAGGATAGTGGACCTTGAATCAGACGATCGAGCATTTAAAAGCAAAAGTGTAAACGTATCAAATCTTTATTTCATATTTTAAAGATTCTGCTACTAAATAGCCCTCGAAATCTCCTTAAAAAGTTCGAGAAATCCCTCATGCAAAAAGAAAAGGACTTGGCACCAAAGAAAGGGAAACAAGAAAACAAAACGAGAGCCTACAGAATCCTTACCTTAAAAAACTAGCTGCTCGCCTGGAAATTTAGCCATCCATGGAAAACCCCGCAGAGAGAAAAGAGGGATTACAATGTACTGGAAAAGCAAGCGACGCTGATTTGATACTGAAGCAAAAGACTACACAAAACAAAAACGAGTTTCAACTAAGAGAATAAAACGGACCCACAAGGTGTAAAAGCAAGAAGCAAACAGAAATAGCGCGCATCGGTAGGAGGAAATGAAGGCAGGACAAGATAAGTCATCAATGATCCGAAGAATGGTTAAGCGACTATACGGTCCACCATTGTCATATCCAGATCACCTTCAAGAGCAAAACGAACAACTTTATGGTAATGAAAGTGGGCTAAAGGGCTGTGGATAGTAGTTGGTTGGAGACGTCAGGGGGAGAGTGTGAGACAAAGGAGTTCATATTTTGAGGAAGAAAGAGGAGGAACAAATATATATTGATTTGGTAAAGCATTAGCACACTGTTCTATGCATCTAAAAATCATCATTAATTAATAAATGCAAGGGGAAACGAAGCAGGTGACACCGACTGGTCAGTTTTTCTATTCCTGCTTGGTTTTTGGTGGGAGGGTACTAATGTAATTTCGAACATGGATTATACCATTTTCTTCAGGGTTTCGATTGGATTATGGAACGCTGTGCTTATTCGGATTATTTTTTAAAATATGTTTTATTTGAAAATATATTAAATTAATATTTTTTATGTTTTAAATTTATTTTTATATTAATATATTAAAATTATATAAAAAAAATATTTTTTTCAAAAAATACTGTTAAATTCGCAAAAACAAAAGGTAACATGTGAGCTCGGAGCAAAGCATGGTGCTGTCTGAATACCGCATTCTTGAGTCTTGAGTCTTGACCCTTGGAGCCTTTATAAGTATGCCTTTTCTTTTTCTTTTCATTTTTACAAATATTTTGATGTTTTCGGGCCCGGCCTTAAGAAATTGAATTCATTTTTTTCCTAATTTCAAAAACTATATTCTTTTTTTTTCTTTAAAAGGCCCGCTTTTCCAATACTAATGAAAATATACTAGTTAGATTTCATGTGTTTTGTTTCGCCATCCAATATTTTTTTCTCAACACCAAAAAAAATATGGGTATTGTTAATTTTTTTATCATAAATAAAAAGTTTAACTATAAAATAAAGGTTTATACATGTATTTTATAAAATAAATTAATAATTATATATGCAAATAAATTATAACAAATCCATAGATTCTAATAAAAAATTATGTCGGGAAGCTGAGATAAGGATGTAATTTTTCAGTGGAAAAAAGATTGGATATTTTTTTTTGTTTGAAGTTAGATCTTTGAAATTTTAACTAGTTTAAATCAATAAAATTAAATTTTATTTTACAAAATTAACACCAACTCAACATCAAAACATATTATTAACATCACAAGAATCTCATATAAAGCCATCTAATATAAAACATCAAATTCAATTTCAAGTCAACTTAATATTAAAATATTAAATTAAAAATAAAAAAATTCAAGTGGTAAAAAAAACATTGCAAGTAACTATTGCAATATATTTCTTCTATATTGCATTTTAATTATTTTTTTAATATTT
Organism: Populus alba x Populus glandulosa; assembly: GCA_033617975.1. Lineage (NCBI taxonomy): Eukaryota > Viridiplantae > Streptophyta > Magnoliopsida > Malpighiales > Salicaceae > Populus > Populus alba x Populus glandulosa. Next base: position 22,493,711 of record CM066148.1, read on the forward strand.
ATTTTATCTTGTATTGTATCACATGTTGATGATTTTAAATATCATTTCTTGAAAGTTAATTTTACAAAATCAAACTATAATTATTAAATGGAAAGAAAAATTGAGTTGCCACCTCAAGTTTTTTAATTGTATTGAGAATTAGTCACGCGAGATTAGGAAATTAGTATATTTCTAATATATTTTACTCGAGATATAAAGAGAATAAATGCTTGCATGCATAGGAAAATAAAAACAACTTTGTAATCATATTTTGGCGTTCGTTGTTGCACCTATTTGACCCGTTTCTTTCTTCTTCTTCTTTTGAACGTTTAACCCGTTTGCATCACATGTTTTCTCTGAAAATAAGACGATGCATGTGGGGAAATACAGGGTTGAATTCAAGGAGGCGTGCCTTGCCTTTGAAATTATACATGCTCTTCATTAACGCACAAACTAATTTAAAAATATATTTAACACCCTGTATATTGCTTCGGTTATTAGTTTTATAATTTTTTTAATATATTGATTATCCAGAAAACAAATATATATTTAACATTGTTTGTGTGTTTGTGTATCATGCTAGTGGTTAATTTTGTCTTTAATTACCAATCACGAACAAATAAGATTGAACATTTAGATAATTTGGATAAGAATCTGCCATTTCTAATAATAATTTGAATTAACTAAAACTTTTTTCATTTAGCTAATTAACCTTTTTTTTCTTTTATCAATTAATTTCTCACCCTATCAAGAATTTCGTTACCCCACTGATTTCTTTACCTAAAATACTTAGAGCGTTTTGAAAACATGGTTGTAATTGTGTTTTTTAAAAAATTAATTTTTTTTGTTAATTTTTGTTTTGTTTTGAATCATTATAATGCGTTGATCTTAAAAATAATTTTTTAAAAATAAAAAATATATAATTTTAATGCATTTCGGCACGACAAATACTTTAAAAAACAACCGCAATCATACTCTCAAACGAGCTAGATTAACAATTACCTGACCAAGATTAAGTTTAAAAAAATTATAAGCTCACTAAATATTTATAAATAAAAAAAGAAGAAATAATATACTTTTTAGTGTTTGAACTTGTATGATTTTCACTTGAGTGTTTAATTTTTAATTTTATTCAAATAAGTGTATCGTATTTTTATTTCATACAGTACTAAAGTATCCAAATGAAGATCTGTTAAACAAGTTCTAATATGTTTTTCTTCAACTGATGATACATACATTAACATTTAAGACAATATTTATGAATAAATGAGATGCCATGTTAGCAAGTAAAGGGGAGGAAAAATCCCCTCTAAACATAGTTGAAAATTAATTAAAAAACAGTGATTATTAAATAAAAAAATATTCACATCTCATTAATTTTTCCTTTCACTCTTGCTGACATCTCATTAATAACGTTAACCTAAATATTAATTTAAGTATCCATCAACATGAATATTTTATTGTGCAAAAATAAAACAGTCAAATACCTTTTTAAATCAAATTAAAAATCAAATACTCAATTATAAAAACCAGATCAGTTCAGTTGCTTATAATTGATTTATCCTATATATATATATATATATATATATATATAACATCCACCATAAGTGAGATATTCACATCCCCGAGAAGAAAAAACAATCTTGACAAATATTGGTCTCCGTTGTTGCCCATATTTGACCCGTTTCTTGAAAGTTTGACCCGTTGGCGTTGCATGGCTCTCCGAAACAACACAGAACATGTGGGGGAGAAAATATACTTAGGATCATCCCTCTCTCAAGGATTCCGATCAATCACTGAGTTCGGTACGCTGTGACAGTGACGAATTCCGATACAATAATTATTGGGGGAAAGAAGTGTTCATGTAGAAATCAATTTAATTGAATCTCATTGCTGAGAATAATCATTAGACAAGCAAATATACGGTGTCGGTTCAAAGCCCGAATGATGACCTTCACTTGTCCACGCCAATATAACTCGATTTGATTGCTGAGATTATTCAGTTTCTACCATAAAAAAACGTTTCAATGACCATTTTTATTTTGTTTTTTAATGTCTTTATCTGACAGGATATGATGTTTTATAATTGAAAACGATGGTTTGATGAAAAGTATTATTTTCTACGAGTTAATCAACATTAACAATTAATTATTTATTCGGACTATCTTGCTGCTTAGGAGCAATGATAACCACGTTATGCTAAAAGAGATATTAAAATAATAATAATTTTTTATTTTAAAATATTTTGAAATAATATTTTATTTTTTAAAATTTATTTTAATTGACACATGAAAATATAAAAAAACTTTAATTTAATACAAAAAATAAAAATAAATTAAAAAAACATTTTTAAAACAAAAAAATAAACAGACTTTATCCTTAATAAGTCACGAGTGACATGACAATGTTTATTTTTGGAGTATCATCACAGTTTTGAAAAGGATTGATTTTTTTTTGTTTTAAATTAATTTTTAATATTTTTTATCATTTTAATATGCTAACATTAAAAATAAAATTTAAAAAATAAAAATAAAAATAATATTATTTTAATTTATTTTTAAATAAAAATAATATTTTAAAAAATTATTATTATCACGACATCGAGCTCTACCACATGTAAATACAATCCAGATATTAATTCAAATTCCACAATTAAATTTCTTAAGTGCACGAATCTTATGATTGGGCCTGCTATAAAGATTGGAGTCGCACCCTTTCCAATTCCATGCCCGAAGCATTCAATAGTTCTAATGAGATATTTTTAACATTTTGAAGTGTGTTCCATCATTGGTTGAAGGGTCGGATTGCAGCTTATTATAAGTTTGCAAAGAAGAAGAGACAAAAGGACTCGAGTTCATGTCCCATTTTTATTAACCCGTCACGATTTTAAGAAAAATCTGGTTGCCAAGCCAAGATAAAAGCTCAATCTTGGTAGAAATTAGGTAATATTTATCTATTTACAATAGTATAGTGTTTGATATTATATTTTAAAAGTATTTTTGAAAAATATTAATTTTTTTAATTTTTTTTTACTTCAAATTAACATGTTTTGATGTTTTCAGATTATTTTTATGTGTTGATGTCAAAATTAATTTTTAAAAAATAATAAAAAAAATTATTTTAATGTGTTTTAAAATAAAAAACACTTTGAAAATCATTGAAAATCAACTGCTACAACACTTTAGAATACACACTAGAGATTGTTGCCTCAAGAAATATTATTTTAATGTGTTTTAAAATAAAAACACTTTAAAAACTAATTGTTATCATACTCTTGAACACAAACTAGAGATTGTTGCCTTGGAAAATATTATTTTAATATGTTGTAAAATAAAAAAAAACATTTTTAAAACCAATTACTACCGTACATTCTTCAACACACTAGAAATTGTTGCCTTGGGTTGGGGTTATTGGGATGTTCTCTTTTATTCTAAAAAAATAATAATTTATTCTACCATATATTTCTTATGGGTCCAGGTTAACTAACACTTGTTGAGAGTCATGCTTCGAATTAAAATTTGATTTTCTTTTTCTTTATATAATTTATTGCCAAGGCTTAAAAACATGTATCAAAGAACACTTACTTGCTGTATATAGCTTATTTTCATTAAAATATTTTATTTTTATTTTTTTATAACAATCCAACAGTAAATATATTTAAATGATACTTAGCGTGTGTCCTCAGAGCATCCATTAATTATCGCTTGAAACAAAGTGAATTGTGAACCTCTATTATCTCGGAGCACTAATACGAACAATCACGGCCGCCCAAAAGTACTCCTTTTGTGGCAGCCGCTCCTTCTTCGCCAGATTGGCCAATGAGGTCGCCTCTTGGTGACCAGCATGGTCACCCATTGGCGTGAAGGTCGCCTATCTAGGAGGAGTGGAGGACCAAAACGGTCGCCCAAGCCAGGGCGACGAGGTCCACAAGTCGTCCGACCAGTGACCAACCGGCCTTCCTTTCTCTCTCTTTCTCTCTCTTTTTCCAACAAAAAAAATAAATGGCACATAGAATATATGTACTCTTCTATGAATTATTATCTCATAATTTACGTGTAGCATTTGTTTTTCTTGCACGCACAATATTATTGGAGGACAGACAGTTGTATTCTATCTCCAATAATTATATTTCTGCTACTCCTACCAACTACATACATGAAATCCAATAAAAATAAATATATACCGTGACATTCCAACTTCTCTTTTAATCATTTAGAGAGTGGTTAGAGTATAGTTATGATTGTTTTTTAAAATATTTTAATTTAAAAATATATTAAAATAATATTTTTTATTTTTAAAAGTTAATTTTTATATCAGTATATTAAAATAATCTAAAAATATAAAAAATATTAATTTAAAATAAAAAATAAAATAAATTTAATTTTTTTCAAAATCATTTTTAAAACATAAAAATAAACAGATGAAATTTATGGCAACTTGCACCTACCGATGAGCCATTATAATTCGGCAATGACATGATTTCCTTTTTCGTAGAGAAGTTTCAAGCTAGATGTATAAATACGCTTACTCTCGCTGAGCAAACTAGCAATGGGATTAATTTTTTGAACAGAGCCAGATAAAGGATTGTACTCGGATACGCCCACAATATACTTATGTTTATATATATATATATAAATTAATATTTAGTTTAAAAGATATTTTTTAACATTGAATGGTAGCAAATGAAAAGATACGAGACCCAATTTGATAATATGATATAACACAATAAAAGAATGTCTCTATCAACAGGCGTTCCTTGAACGTTTGGTAGCTTTACCCAGAATTAATACCTATGACGTCTTCACATATTATTTCTTTAATTCATGTCAATTTAAATGGATTTCCGGAATCCAATCTTCCCTTAATGACCTTGTGGTCCTGTGCGCATTTACTCCCAACCGTACACTTACACTGCACGTCTAAAAAACTTTGGCTGCAATAGCGAAGGAGGTGGTTTTTATTTTTATTTGCTTTCTTTTTCTTTCATTCTTGTTATTTCTAATTTTTTTAATATTTGTATAATTTTAAATTAATATTTAAAAATTATTTGATTTTTTTATAAGATTATCACAATATCAAATAAACATTTCTACATTCTTATATTTGATTTTAAGTTATTTTGAATTATTTTTTAAATTAAATCATATTTTTATTAATTATTTTTAAACCTGTAAAATTAAATAAATTACATCAAAATAATTCTTATTTAATTCAATTTTAAACTTAAATTAATGTTGGATGGAATGTTGAGTTAAGTTTAAAATCTATTTGAGAGTGTGGTTGTAGTTTTTTTTTAAAATGTTTTTCATGTTAAAATATATTAAAATAATATTTTTTTATATTTCAAAAATTATTTTTAAAATTAGCATATTAAAATAATTTAAAATATATAAAAAAATTAATTTTTTTAAAATAATTTACACTATATTTTTAAACATGTGTAATTTTGTTTTTGTCCCACAAACTAGTTATAATAAACAAGATCTGATGTGTACATCACTTTCATCAATGTCTGTCGTACCACTAACCTTTTGTTTGGTTCCACATATTTATTGTCAACTTCGATAAAAGTAGCATTCGTTTATGGATGCTAGCTTGATTCTTTTGACTAAGGGACGAGAGAGATGGGAGTGGTTTGATTGCATTTTTTCACCATCACCTGACAGTGGCACCGGAATTCATGTATTATTAATGTATAAGAATATTTACACCGTATAAGAATACATATTGAATGTTAGTTATTATAGACAAGTCTACATTTAAAAGTATGAGAGGATAGTTGCTCACTCAAGGCTTCTCTCATACTCAGAATTATATCCTGACAGGACTTTTCATGCATCTTATTCACAATCAAACTGTGACTTCCTATGTTTTTTCTACTATGTTGACGGGCTGCCCTATCTACACCCACGGTGTCGATGGCTTTTCCTCCTGGTTTTAGTGCATCGATTGCTCCTTCATCAATGTTTGTTGCTCTGCCAGCCTATCTTCCTGCTTCCATAAATTTAATGCATCAAAACAATATATAAAAAAAAAAATTAAATTTTTTATTTTAAACTTTTTCAAAAGCAGAATGCTGCCGCAAAAACAAACACTGCCGACAAGAAGTTTGTGCTTTTGTTGATGGTTCTTGCCCATGTCCTTCCCCCTGATATTGTTGTCACCAATCCAACGACTGTAGTGGTTATCTCTTATTTTCTATCGTGGAAACGACAAGATCAATTAATTATGAGTGCTTTTTTTGCCCTCCGTATCAACTGAAGCGCTGCAGCTTGTGGTTTGATGTGAGACATCGTATAGCATCTGGAAGACTCTTGAAACAACCCTTGCTTCCCTCAAATTCTCGCATAATGCAACTCCATGGTTCTTTCCAAGACTTACGCCATGGAGATTTTATGGTTATTGTGTATTTGCAAAGAGCAAAGTCTATTTTTGATAAACTAGCTACTGCTGTACACAAAGCTCTGTTCGATTTTTATGTTTTTCATGGGTTAAGAGGTGGATTTAGGGACTTAGTGATTAGTCTTTCTACAAAGACAGAGCCTTTCTCTTATTCTGATCTTCATAGCCATCTGTTTACCCACGAATTCCTTCACCAATATTCTTTCTCTTCAACCATCGCTTGGACCTTCGACCATAACACCATTTTTGTCGACACCATCTCAGCCTTTTTCGCTGGCTTATGTTGCAAAATGCCAGTCTTCATCCTCTCATGGACATTCATTTGGTTCTTTTGGCAGTAACGATGGCAGACATCACCGTGGTGGCTGGCGAAACAACTGTGGTATGCTTTTTTTTTTCAGAGAAGCTATAAAATGAAGAGAAAATTCTAACTCTTTTTTTTTTTTTTTTTTTTTCTCTGTATACTTTCCCTCTCCCTTTACTCATTCTTTTACTCATTCTATGTAAAATATAAAATAACTTCAAATTGTTGTTGGAACACTGGAGATGCCATTAATTGCACTAAGTTTCTGACACCCCTACATATGTTGTCCCCCATTAAGCAATGTGCTCCCTTACAAATCAGAAACCGATTTGGACCTGACTAGGAGTGGCCATAGCTATGCATCGAGCCATTGATTGAAAACAAGAATTCCGGCAGCACCGGGATAGATTTTTGAGGGATGGACGTGATGACACAAAACTTGCAATTTTGCAGCTTTAATCGGAGATGACATGACGGAACGTTAAGGTAAAACTGGAAACTTGCTAATGATGGTCATATGGAATTATAATCATAATTATAAATATTACTAATCATACAAGTACTTAATTATTAGACCTCCTAAAGTACAATTACATTAAGAAGTGATAAAATCTGACATTTTTAAGCACCCTCCATGATTCTCTGGTGGATTTTTCTGAGACTAGAAGTGATTGCGGCAAAGGATGGTCTAACAGAAGTATCTTGATCCCATGATTGAGAAATGAGATCGATGAGCTCGCCAAGTTGATCATTGTCCTCGTGAGGAAGCATAGGCCTCAGCTTTCCTTCGGCAACTTCCATTGCAATCTGATTTCACAAGAAAAAGGTAGATAAATACATATGAGACTAGCAAACCATCAATTAAGGTGGAATACCTTACAACTTTGATCACATACCTTGCTGGGACCGAAATCTGTTTCTATGTATGGATAATCCCCAGTCATAAGCTCATTAAGTATAACAGCAAAGCTATATACGTCGCTTTTTTCGTTATAAGGTTCGCAGCGAATCACCTCTGGCGCCATATAAACATATGTTCCTGGAGATTTATAAGAAATTAAAGAAAGAAGAACAAGTATCGTAAACTTATGCAAAATAATCTGACTGCGTACTTGAACAATAGCAAGTAGTTAATTATACTAGTCCTTACCTGTTTCACCGGTGAGTGCCATTTCTGCGTCATCCAAGAACCTAGCATGACCAAAATCTGCCACCCTGACGTGATTGGAATCGTCTAAGAATATGTTGCAAGGCTTTAGGTCACGGTGAATGACCTTTGGCTTCTGTTCATGGAGATATTGCATTGCTTGAGCAATCTCCAATGCCACAGTAACCCTGTTTTGAAATGGAGGAATTGGAACCGATCGCTCGTTTCGCCTGCGACCTGGTCCGTGTAGCCACTCCTTTAGTGTCATGCCTAAGATTTCTGTCACTACCCATGCATTACTAGGGGGATCAATGCATGCCCCCAATAGTTGCAGCACATAACAATGCAGCTGTCTAGATAAAGTGTCAAGTTCTTGAGCAAAAAAGTTGACACCATTTTCATTTGAAAGGAAAAAATCAGGAAACATGCACTTCACTTGTTGATCATCTTTGTTTTGAATTATGAGGTCCAAGAAGCCGTTTTCTTGTGCTACTTGAAGACAATATTTTAGATAATCTTGTGTAGTTGCCATCCTCTTCCTGTACATGATACGGAGCTCCTTCTGCTTAAGGACTTCCCTTTCAAGGTCTGAAACATTTAAAATCGAAACAAGAATTCTCAGAGCCACATAAAGGAGGTTAGGCCTTGTGGGCCTTGAGGAGGGGTCTGTAGCAAGGCTAACCAGCTTGGTCCAATCTAAGAATTCAAGAAACTTTATGTAAAAGCCTATACTGGTCTGGAGGGATAAAATCCGATTCGGCTGTGGCCTAAGATTTTCCCTAATAATTGTGCAATGCAGATTCTCCCTCTTTTAACTCTGTCCTTTCCAATATTTCTTGAGGCAAAACTAAAGAGTGCCCAGCAAGATATGTAATCAAAGTTGTAAATTATTTTAAAACCATTACTCTATTAATTGTGAATTCTCTGTAAGATATTATTTATAGATTGTTATATATTGTTAAGAATTTCATTCTATTACTTTGATTCTAATTGTTTTTTTCCGGTTGCATCTTCACTAAACAGATAATACTAGTGTTAGTTGAATCGCAATTATTGATTCTTTTACTTGGTCAATATTTATTATTTTTTTTTAAAAATAAAAAATATTATTTTAATATATTTATGAACGAACACTTTGAAAAACAACGAATATCACACCCCATACATATCCTAATCTTTTATTTATATATATATATATATATATATATATTTATAATAAAGTAAATAGTATGGGCTACAATTTAATAGCAAAAAAAGAAGAAAAGATTTGGTGTCAAGAAACAATCTAGGCATTCTAGGCCATGGACCAGGCTAGTGCTTTCATAGACTGAGTAGTTGGGCCAGTATAAATGAGACCAGCTTTATCAGTTGGCCATATATGATTAGCAGCTGCGACTGATCGACATTGACTATACCATGCACCTAACAGTAGCTGAGGTCCAAATACCTGCTGCCTCAGCTCGGACTGCTGCTGCTGCTGCTGCAGTCGTTAAGCCTCCGACAACATCCTCCTGAATTAGTGGTTTTGATGGTAGAAACCTCATTCTTTCCCGGGGAATTCTCGACCGGAGATTGCCTGGAACTAAACAGGGTGCTGGCCTTCTTCTTCTGGCTACTACCTGCAACAATCATGGCGTGTGTTTTATTGCCTTTATTTTGTTTAGCATTTGATGCAGGGGTCGATCAGCTTAACCAACAACATTAATGTTGCTTACATTTTGTTTTGCTCTTGTTCTCTAGTGCTCTGCGAACGACAATTTTGACGGATTTTGTAATGAAGACAGGAAATCACTAGGCAATTGACATTAACTTCTGCATTATCTTCTAGTAAATGAAAAAAAATAAAAATGTATCTCTATAATGTTTTTAAATGGGATCAAGAATCCGTTTTACATGAATTCTAAATTATGATTTTTATTTATTTATTTTGAATCATAATTTTAAAATTATTTCTCACAAATAACTTGTGATAAAAATGAGTTAGGATGAGTTATTGTTTGGTAAAGATGTCTCCGAGTAAATCATTGAGTGAAAGAACGTAGTCCAAGTTAAAATTCATAATTTGTTTTTTAATCTTTGATTAAATAAAAGTCTTGAAGCAGTTCTAGCCCAAAAATACTTTTGACTTTTCTATAAATAAAAAAATAGATGAATTTACAAAATATTATATAAAAACATAACCCAAAGAGCTGGTCAGTTTTCATTGTGATATTCAGTGTGTTTATTTTTCATTAAAAAAATGCTTTAATTTTTTTTGATTTTTTTAATAATTTTGAATTATTTTATATGTTGATGTCAAAAATAAAATTTTAAAAATAAAAAATATATATATTATTTTGATATATTTATAAAACAAAATATCTTAAAAAACAATCAATATCATAATTCCAAACACTATCTTATTTTTTATTGACATGTAAACTAATTCAAAAATATCTTTTATTATTAAAACAAAATTAATATACAAATAATATAATATGCAACAAATCGGTTATATTACATTATAAACTTCTAGTAAACGTTAATAAACAAAACCCTAGCCCGTCCTCTCTTCTCTCTAACAAAAGCCCTCTACTCATAAATTTTATTTGTTGTAACTAAGATTTATTTTAATTAATATGATTTAAATAAATTATAGGTGAATGAGAAATTAATTTATTTTTATTTTGTTTTTCAACTTAAAAAACCCTTGGTTTTTTAATATTTAATTCTTAATTTATAGTTGCTAGTCAAATGTTAATAATAATGAGAATTAAATTTTATTAATTCTTCAACTTTTTATCTTTTAAAATTCACTATAAAAAAAAGGGTAAATAAAGAGTTTCCAACTTGAATTTTTCAGATTTTTACACTCTTTCTTATCTCACTTTTAATGTTTTTTTTTTCATGCTTTGATTTTCCTTTCAAATCTAGAGTTTATATTCATCTTGTTAAGAAATATTAAGTTTTATATTATTTAGTTAAAATACCTTATTTAGAAGCGTATTTAAACTAAGATAGTATTGTTGAAATCTTGAGAAACATATTGCAAACATCTTTTTTTTTTTTTATGACCCTGGGTGTCCGGGCCAGCTTACGCGCACCACAACTAATCTCAGGGCCTACTGAACATCCTGCAAGCCCAGTAGACAGGTAAAGCACCACGGGGGTGACAGGCTGGTACTCTTGAGGATCGAACCCAGGACCTTCGCAAAGACAATCCTTGCAGTTGACCATTTGGGCTAGACCCTCAAGTGTAACATATTGCAAACATCTTAGTTGTACAAGTGATGAGCAATAAAATCTTAAGCATTAAAGCTTTACATACAAATAATCCATCCCTCATAACAATAAAAGATTCATTACTTTAAAGTGCTTCAACAAATAAGTATTATTCTTATTTTAATTTAAACATAGTTAATTTTTTTTTAATAATATGCACACTAGGATCTTGATTTTATATCAATTGCAAGTTTGAATATATACTTAGTATGCATACCAATATTTTTTTTATTATATTTTTGTTAAAATCATGTTTGTCTTAAAATTTATTTTTATATATATATTTTTATATTTAGACATATATGCACTCTAGGCTTTTCTTCAAAAAAAATTTAAATGTTTTGTAAGCTTTTATTATGTTACAAAATATTTTTGCTCACTAGTCTAATCTTTTTCCTTCCCATCCTCTCTCTTTTTTGGTTTCGTAGATCCAAAAATGATATGTTTTGATAAAGATTCAATCTTGTTATATTAAATCACTTGTGTATTTGTTGGTATATCTGGATTAGGACTCTAATTGTTTTTTAAATCTCTATTTTGTTAGGGGTTTAGTTCTATTTGAAGTTTCGATTCCGTGCTTATTGCTTAGAGTGTGTTTGTCTACACGGCAACAATTGCGTTTTGAAAAAATCACAAATTAATTGTGTTTGGTTAAAGTTTAAATTGTCATTTTTCAAATATGGAACCCATAAAAAATAGCAATGAAATGTAGTTTTAAAAAAAGTAAGATTTAGCTGCTTTGCCGGCACTGTTCACTTTTGTGAAGTGAACAATGTGCAGAGTGAATTAATTCCCTCTGCACACAAGTGAACACGTGAACAATGCAGTGAAATTTTGCACTGTTCATGTAGAAAGAGTAGCATGTTGATATAAAACACAATTAATCTTTATTCACTTGCACTGTTCACGCGTATAGTAAAAAAATATAATTCTTTCTAATTGTGTTTTATCTGAAAAAATAATGTTTAACATTATTTAATGACACTACATAAATTAAAAGGAGATCGCATGATGGCGTAACATTTACAGAATTTAATCGCAATCCCAATTTTATTCATGATAATATTTTACCTGATGTTGATGCACACTTAAAAAACCAAGAAAACTGAAGTTCTTGTCGGATGTATTTCATACATGATGGAATTATAGATAGTTGAATGGAACAATAAAAAATATTTTATATAAAGTATTATTTATTTCATGATATAATAGTAGTAGTACAATATTTAAATTAAAAACCATCAATATATATATATATATATCTTTTTTTAATTATTTTATAACCTTAATTTGAGAAGTATTTTTAACCAAACACATTAAACTATTTCTTGTTCAACCTCAATTTTAACCACAATTTTAAACCAAACATATATAAATATCAAACCAACCTAAACTAAAAGTATTTTTTTATAAAATAATTTTTTTTAAACTACAACTACAAAAACTACCACAATATCAAACATACTTAATCTATTTGCAATGGCTTAAACTTGTATGTGAATGTACGATGCTATAATTTTTTTAAAAATGCATCTTAAGTTTGAGAATTTTAAAGAGTTTAGTTTGTAGTTAAAATTGATAAAATAGTTTTTTATTGCTTAGAAAGTCAATTTTCAATATTAGCGTTGTTAAGATCATTTTTAAACACCAATTTTCAACTCCCTCAATAATTTTCTATATATAATTATTCAATGAAAATAATGATCTATTTGTATTTTTCAATATTAATAAAACAACACATCATATTATAAACTCGCACTAAACTGTAAGTCGGACCAAAACTTTTTTGAATTTAAAAAATACAATTTCAAGTTAAGAAGAACTCTTCGATAGTATCATTAAACTTGCCCCACTAGTTCAAACATAAAACCTTCCAGCCTAACTCCTTTTCCATTCCAAATTTTAAATTAAACTATGTAGAAGTTGCTATGACGTGACTCAAATGATTTGACGAGTCCAAAAACAAATCAAATAACTAGTAAAGATATTATTTGACTTAAAAAAAATTAAAATAATGGATTTTTTTTTAATATTAAGATAATGATAGATTTTCTCTTTTCTTTGTTGATTTCAGGTAACTTCCTCTCTCTCCTTTCAAATTCAAGGAATTAAATGTTAAAATAATAAATTCTTAGGCAGAATTAAAATTGCAAAAACTAAAGGGACTGAATAATAAAAACATAAAAGTAGGTGGATTGAATAATTTTTTTCCAATAATTTGAGATTGGATATGAGATTTCTTTCTTATTTTATACTTTGATGCTTTTTTATTGAATTGTTTATTTCCTTGACAAATTTTAATAAATTAGTCATCGGGCATAAACAAATGTAATTAAGAACAAAAAGTTTGAGGTTGAAAGAAAAAAAGAGTTTATCGTGAGTGATTTACCTATCTTCATAATTCATTTGTGATTTGAATGCATTGCAATTATAATGCATGCTTTCAAATAATTACTGAAAGTAGTGTCCATGAAACCGCAACGAGTTGAGACAGGAATCCTTTGTGGAAAGAACACAGTGGAATGCGTGCTTTATTGAAGGTTTTTTTTGTTTTTTCTTTGTTTTATTTTCTTTGCTTTCCTTGTCTCTCTTTGGTAAGATTCTTGTTGATCAAAGTATTAATGTTCCATTCCTCATTTTGAACTTTGTAGTGGAAAAGAAAAGCTGCGAACAATCTCATGGGAACTCGTCTCGGGATCGCAAATTACAAAACCTTTGTCTTCTACCTGCAAAGCAAAAGCGCTAAGCAGTGGACCATCTACCTTACTCCATGTTAGGACTGAGGAGGGAGGTGTGAGAACGACCCTCTCTCTCTCTATTTGCCAACTTTAACGTGGCATGCTTAAAACTGAAAGGGCAAACGGAAAGAGAGAAGTCATTTCTACATTTTCTTTGGTGCAAGGTCTCAATTACTGTCGTTTTCTCTCATGAAAGTTGGAGCCTTTTGTTTTTTCCCCCCTCTTTTCTCATTGCTCCCTCCTTCTTTTGTGAAGATAGAGGCCTTGCAACCAAACAGTATGGTACAGTGAGTGAGAGTGTGAGACAATATTTAATGGAAACTACTCCATTAATTTATTATATCTTCTTCTTCGGGAAGACGAGGAAAATTGAAGGAGCAGTAAACGCTAGCATGAGAATACAGATACTCTTAAACGCTGGTGGTCAGGCAGCAGCAGCAGCAGCACAACCACCACCACATTAAGTTAAGAGTTTAAGAGCCCATCGATTAATTAACCAAAATGACAGCATTAATTTATATATATTCAACAAATAGATACTGATAATAATTAATAAAAGTTCAGCTTGATTTAATTCTAAGGAATTCCTGGGCACTTGAGATTAAGAATTGAAGAAAGATACATTATACATTGGAGCTCCTTTTGGACAAAAAATAAAAATAGTATTTGGTTCATAGCCTTAAAAGTCTTACACGGGTTAGGTTTGAAAGCAAAGTCATTAGTGAGATTCACTTAAAGTATTCAATAGTAACTAATAAATTATCAGCGTGGTTATTAAAGTTAATCATTATTCATATATTAATATCAGAAAGTTTTGAAATTTTAGAGGCATTAGTTTAATGCAATTTCTAATTTAATTTGAGAGTCTTGAATACATTTGAATTCTCTCGAGATTCAATACCTAAAATTGGATAACGATGCATGTTTCTAATGTTGTAAATTTAAGAATTTTGGCCTGCTCTCTCTCTTTATGTATATTTGTCGAGGTCTGTGGTGGTTGCTGGAAGCTCCAAAACTCGATTCTCAATAAGAAAGAAACATTCTTACATTATTTTACAAGAAGAGTTAATAATAACAAGAAAGACAGGGTTGTATCTTATTTATCCCATGGTAATAAGAAAAACTGAGCCTGTCTAATCCTATCTGAAATTTGGTGAATAACAGCATCAGAGTGATTAGACTAAGGTTTTAAACAAATGAATAATCATGAAGCAACAAGAAGAGGGAATATGTTGATTATGATTGAGAGATTTGTTATAGAAAATAAAAACTTGTAGATGCCCTGGAGGGGAGTGATTAAGGGTCAACCTAGCTAGCTAGGTTTGTCTTTTCAAAGAGAAACTCACTACACGCCCACGAACATTATTCTTCTCATCATTGCTGCCAACCTCCCCACCTCACCTCACCTACTGTGCAGAATCTTTAACTTCTAAGGGAGACTCGAGGAATGATCCTCGCAAAAACAATACCCTACTCAGCCCAGTTTCAATCTTGTTAACTGCAATATTCAACACCTCTAGCCGATCACAAGAGCTCAATTGAGCCCTTCACCAATATTTCTTGAATAAGTTATGATTCCACCACCATCCTAAACAAATATAATTTGTACTTGTTTGTTATGTTTCTAATCATACGATCGTGTAGAATTTTGACTGAGGGCGATTATTATACTACTTTGAACCATCCCGTTTCACACTACGGAATATTAATCTATGCATGCTCCTCACGTATTGATGGATGATATGTAGGCCATTATTAGGTCTACTAACAATGAACTCCTAGCCCTAGCCTCTTACAAGTATTTTATTTAGAAATATAGTTGATGCTTGAGCATTGTGTGGTTGTATTTCAAGTTGAACTTAGTTCTGCCGCCTCAATAATCATTGCTTCTAATATTCTCAAATTAATTTGATTAGAAGGGATTGGACAGTCATTGTCACACGTTAGTTTGATTTGAAATATGTTCACGATCTCTTGATCTTGTTTCATGGAGTGTGTATGCATCTTGAGATTTCACATGGCAACACCGGGAGAGAGAGATTAGGATGCTAACTATGTGATTCCTTTTGGGCGTATGATCACGTCTCAACTCCTAATTTAAAATCTACATGAACATCCCTCGTCTTAGTTTTAGAAAATGGTTTTCTAAATCCAGTCTATCCTCTGTAATACACGTCTTCAAATTAGATAGACAATGGGGGTGAGCATTCACTCACCACATTCATTTCCCCCTTCTTTTGGGGGTGGCGTTGAAGAAGGGATCGAGGAAATAAAACCAGCACTCGATCATTTCAAACGTACTGAGTTAGTAATGCAATAATAGCACTTGCAAGCTTCTGTTTCTTTGGTTATAACTTGTGTATAGGATGGTCCAAGTTGAAACCACCGCCCTACTCTAATAATTAATAGCTTAATTTGTAGCCCTCCACTGTTGACTTGCTCCCTCTCCCTTGGCTATCAAGCCAATAGCAGAGGCACGATCAGTACTTACAGACATACAAAGATCTGCAGTTCATCAGAACGAAGCAATCGTCCGTGATATATTGTAAATATCCATTTGATATTTACAGTTAAGTATTATTGGTACAGGTATCCTGTAATGATTTTGAGGACCACCAGCTTCTGTTACCCTGCCTTGAACCACACTGCTTCTTTATTGCTGCCGCTGATTTTGAACAATTTCTATGCCCGCCTCAATGAGACACGCAATGCATTAATTCCTTTCTTTGCACTTACTTTAAAAAAAATGAAAAAAAATGAAGGCATAATGGGACTTAGACCAGTAGTTTTCTCTCGATCCTCAAATTCCTTCTACGAAGTTTTCTAACGAGAATCACGAGTTTTAACCTCTCCTCTTGAGGAATTTTTCTTCTTCTATGCCCGCACCAAGTATAATATAACATAATCCATCAGTAGCAGGACAAGAGCTCAAATAATTGACATTGAAACTTAGTTGGGCATGGCCTACAGAGAATTATTTGGTGGGTTGTGTACCAAATATTTGTTGCAGATGGAAAGTTTAGATTAACAAGTAATTCTTGGTGAGGAGGGATAAGACCTTTTTTTAGGTTTTCAATGTTGCTGGCCTGGAAATGGTGGTGATGCTAACGCAATGTTCAAGTAATGGATGCGGTGGGGGTGGGGGGCCCTATGCAAAAGCTCTTACTTTCTCTATTCCCATGGGCGAAGATCTGCCTTTGCCTTTACCATCACATCCTCTCATTTTGCTTGTGATTACGATCTCGAATCTTTCATTTTTTTTTTCTTCTTCCTTCACTTCTCTCTCTCTTTCTCTTTCTTTCTGGCCTCTCCTTTCTTTCCCTCTGTTCTATCAAAACCTGTACTGTCAGTCTCTCTCTCAGTTCAGATCGCCATCAAGGAATTAACACATCCCCACTCGTTTCTTTTCAGAAAAAACCCATATTCTCTCTTCACTTTCTTCTTTACTTCATTTTTTGAAACTGAATCATTCACACTAGCTTCGCCAATATACGTATTTTATACTACCATGCTACTTCTCGAGAGGTATACACCAATTAGACTCCACTACACTCAATATCCAGGACTGTTCAGGACTGGAATTTGGCCAACTTCCTCTGTGATTTCACCATCATATGTCCCATGAAATTAGTAGTACTGAAAAGCTTAAATTCAGACCACTCAGCATGTAGCCAAGCGGATGCAAAAATTCGAGGGATCCAATCCCTTAATTAAGCAGCATGTATCAAATATATATAATAATAATATAGAAAAAAAGTTGATGTAGCAAGAAGGAAACAGAAAGATGGTTCTAATTAGAGCCACTAAATTATGCCATTGGAGATGGCATCAACCATTAACAAATTAACTATATTTAATTTACCATCACCTTTCACCATTCCTATGATTTCCAATAACCTCAAAAATGGATCTCCACCTTGACCCATTATGAACAAAAAAAAAAAACTAACCAAAAAAAAGGAGAGAAATTTACATATAATAGTAATTAGAAACTACACTATCAAGCCATTAGCAATGGCACGATTAGTATCAAGATGAGTAGTTTCGTACACGGGAAGTTCTTCACAATACCTACGATCGTTTCCAATTACTGCAAGGTGATCAAGCTCGAATAAATCCGAACTCGAATAGCTTGCAGCATCGTCATCCTCATCCTCATCCTCATCGTGATAGCGATCATTATATTTTCCGCGAACATCAATCATAATAACATCATTTTTCTTCTGATTTTGACGGTGATCCTTCAAGAACTCTCTAGCCACCTCCTCAACTCTCCTACTCTTCTCCATTACTTGATACTTCAGCTCATCATCAGTTTTTCTTGACGGTGATTTCCCTATTTTCCATGCTGTTGGCAGAGAAACAGACATAAGACTTGATTCTTCCTCTTCATATAAAGATTTGTGGCCGACTGGCCTGCAATCTTCATCAACAATTACACTCACAGGGTAAAATCTAACACTCCTTTTAACCCCATTGCGTAATTTTTCCCTGGTCGATGGCGAATGCTTGCTCAAGCATGATCTTGAAAACGATGAAGCAGAAGAGCAGGTCGATGCTTGTCCTGAGTTAAGTTTCCTTTCTTCATCAAAGTTTCCTATGGAAGATGAATTCTTTGATTTCTTTGAATTCCCTGTGGTGAAGAGGGAATTGAGGAAATTCGCCAGCTTCCCACCTGGTGAAATTGGCTGTTTCACCTTCTTTAGATTGCTGTAAATCTTTAAGGCTCTTGATTTGGACTTGATTATGTTCTCTTCAAGCTTTGGTGTCTGTTCTGAAGCAGAGCTATAGTGGTAATCATCAAACATACGCAGTTCCCTCTGTTCATGGAACAGAGTCCTCTCTGTTTTCTCTGTTTTTCCTGACCGAGCCGACAGGCATGTCCTGACTGGCTTAGGTCTTGGTGGATTGAAAGAAGAGGCCCTTGATCTTGCACCATACATGGATTCTGTGTCAGAAGATGAGAACCCACCAGAGCTAGAATCCGAAGAGGTTGAGGTTGAGCTAAAAAACAGGACATCTTGGTCAAGATCATGATCAAGCTGTGCTTTTCTCTCAAGTTCTGTTGAGTTTTGCCGCCTCTGTTGAGTGACGGCCTTTTGGGTCACCTTCTGCTCCATCCATTTCTCGATCAAACAAGCACGTTGAAGAGTTGACATCCCTGCTTCTCCTCCAATGTTCCTGCCAATTTTGTTTTGTTTCTTTGGCATTGTTTCTCTGTAGAACTTCAACTCTTCACGTTTTGGTTCACCATCATCAATAGAACGATAGATTTCATCAAGAAGTGATGAAGAGAAAGATGGGTTCTTGATGCCATGCTTGTATCTTTCCTCTCTCATTGTTTTCTCCCGCCTATACATGTTTTCTACGTTGAAAACGAGTCTATCAAAGAGAGACAAGGAGTAGAGAAAATGTTTCACTTTTGTTAGGGTATTGATAGAGACTCAAAAGCTGCAATACCGACAGGGAATACAAGTGGAGAGTCATGAAAGAAAGAACAACCAGTACATCAAAAAGAAATGAGCATTATTGGAGCAAAAGCAAGTGTTTTTTCTCTCCAAAAAACTCCTGGGTTTTGGAAACTTGAGGGAGGAGAGTAAGTTTCTAGGGGGAAGGAGGAGGTTAATGACTAATGAGCACAAGATGTCACGCTTGACTGAGAGAGAAAAAAGTGGGAAATTTGCACGCCTTGGAAGGAAGATGAAGAGAACGGGAACAGAAGCAAGGGGTTTTATAAAGGGATGCTTCCATGCGCATGCATGCCCATGTCCATCCTAATTGGAGCCATTGCCAGCTTGGAATCGTGCTTACTTGGCGCTCATTTCTTGACTGGCTTGTCCCCAAACTACCCTTACTTTAATGTTGCATACCTCGAATGATCACTGTCCAAATTTGAATTTGAAGCCGTTGATCATGTTGAAGAAAAGATGCGATTCTTGTGTGTGGTGATATAAAGAGAAGTTGTTTTGTGTGCAATAATGGTGGGTCCTTGTGTTGGGTGAAGGATAGAGATTTTTTGTTGGGTGTATAAAGATGGTCGAATGGGGATTGGAGACATTGGATCGCTCCTAATTTAACAAAGAGATGTAGCATTATTTTGGAAAGAAAAAGCTGGACGAAAACTCTTTTGGATGTGAACAGACTTGGTGAACTGGAAATGCTATCATGGATTTTTTTATTTTTTATTTTGTTAATTATGGGTTTCAGAATTAGTTTATAAATACCTCGATTAATTTTTAAAAATTAATCATTAACGATTATATAAGTTTTCAATAATTTTAGATCTGTAACACTTAAACTGGTAACCTCTAAAAAACAAACTATTTTAATTAGTTGAGTTACATTGGGGATATAATGGATTTTAGTGTGCTGAGAAGCAGCACCATAGTCGGAGCAACTATTAATTGAATAATTAAGATGTGCAGCTATCAGGGAATTTATAGCAGATATAGAGTTTGTTGATTCATTTTATATATATATATATATATAAACAAGGATTGAGTTGACGATGTAAGAATAAAAGTATAAATAAATGTTTATGAATAACTTTACAGTTAATTTCTATAATTTTATATATATAAAAAAACACGTCTAAATTTTTTTCCGAGGTAATGTCCAGATGATGTCTTTGTTCATCGTTTTCTTATTATTCTAAAGAACCTACCTTTGATTATGAATAAAAGAAATCTTCTAAATCAATATTGTGTCTGTTTGGTGGTTGGGTTCTATATCAATGTACATTTATGCGGTGGTTGGGTTGTATGTCACGCTTAAGTTCATTTTGAGCTCAGATTTTGCTGGACACCATGACATGAAAAACTGAAAGTTATAATTAAAAATCTTTAAATTTTAACCCTAATATATATATATATATATATATATATATAAGTTCTAATGCCATGGCTTTTACCGTTCAATGTTCTGAATAACATCAATGATATATGAAGATATTATTTCTTATTAAGCGGTTTAAGATTTGTGCCCTTTGCAGTAAATACAAATGCATCTCCTGAATCATTCAATGAAGCCTACCAAATTAAAATTACTGCCTGTTTAGAAGTCGTTGCAGTAAATATGATTTTTTAAAAAAAATGTTTTTTTTATTTAGAAATATAGTGAAATAATTTTATAAAATAATTTATTTTTAATATTAGCTCATCAAAACAATAAAAAAATATTAAAAAAATCTAAAACTAAAAAAATTTAATTTTTTTAAAAACACAATTAAACTAAAATACCAAATAACAACGTACATACCTCGGGAAGCGAAAAGAAAAATTGAAAAGAAGGAATGCTGCCTTCGCGGTGAACTTTGACACTCATTGAACTTTGTAGAAGAATAGAAGAATAACTTATTACTATTATTTGGATGGGAAAAAAGAAAACCGGAAAGAATAGAGAGAGAAATAAAAGGCCAAGACGGAAAAATCTGATGCGTGATGAGACGCGGGAGGAGGGTGGAAGGTACGGCGGTGGTGATCATAAATCCTCCTTCTTGAGTTGGCATAGTCGGACAATAAATTAATGGAAGAAACCGAAGCCCATGACGTGTATAGCTAGCATGAAACAAGAAAAGCGATGGATCTATGAATTAAAAATAAGTGTTTAGTGTTTGGTAGTTTCCTTTATATTAGGTGTCATTGAATGGTTTTGTCCTTTACTATTAATCGTAAGATCTAATCCTACAGTTCTTGATTCAATGTTAACATTCTGATTACAAGTTTAATGAATTAACTTAAAAGATAAATATAAACTATGCTCTTTTATATACAAAGATTATTTAATATAAGATTTATTGAAATCCAACTTTCAAAAATAATTAATCAGGCCGAGTTTTATCAAGCAGAAACTTGGATTATTGTGCACTACACATGTTATTTAAAACATGGCACATGTATTTCTTGAAAAGCTTATATATATATATATATGTTCGTGCAACTTAGTGGAGATCATCCATTGCAAAACGGAACAATCTTGAATCAGGACATTCGATTGGGGTTTTTTTTTGTCCAATTCTTTTTTGAATAGAAGGATGTGATTTTTTGTTCGGATAAAGATTTATTTATTAAAATCTAATTCGTGGTTCAAATCCTAATAATCAAAGAAAAACTTAATTTCTATGAGAGCAGCAACTCATATTTCCAATTTAGCAAGAAAACTTATTTTCTATTTTTATTATTCAGATTAAGGGTTTTAAGATTGACTACTCAGCTCTTACAGTTTTATTTTTAATTTTTAATATTAACATATTAAAATTATTAAAAAAATAATTAAATTGATATTATTTATTTATTTTTATACACGTATCTTGAATAATCTCATAAATTTTAAAGTTAACGATTATGTAAGTTTCTAGTGACTCTGAAAGGACTCAAATTTTTAATAATTAAAAAATAAATTTAAGACTTGATAAGTTAACTTATCACTTATATTTATTTATTTTTTTCTTGTTACATCGTCCTCGATGTGATGCTCCAACATTTAAAAAAATTGGGGCAAGAACATGTCGAGAAAACCGTCTTATAACTTGGACTTGGCAGGGCAAAGATCACGATAATCATTCAAGAGAGTAATAATAGAGCGGTAAATCTATGGATACATAAGAAAACATGATCAAGACATAATTATAGATGCACATGGAGATTTACAGATTCTGCTTTCTATGACTGGTTTTGTACTTGCCATCTTCACGGGGTCCCTCCCTCATGCACAGTGTTTTGAATTTGAAAAAGGTAGAAGCTCCATTACCAAAATCCAGAAATGACAGTTAAAAAGGGAGGAACAAGTGGAGGTCTTGGATGGCCTTTAATCATGGAATCAAGCTGCTATCTTTTAACCATGGGTAATTCTTCTCAGGAGCCTGTAAATTTGCTCTTTAATCATATGCTTATTTAACCTCAGAACCTTCGAGCGCTGAGTTTAATAACGGTCCTCTGACTCTCCCACCTGCTCAAGTTTTAAACACAATAATCAATTAATGGGCTTGATTTGCTAACTCACGACCCTTGAGTTAAACCTTTTTTTCTTTCTTTTTTTCCTGATTTAGAAGAAAAAAAACCTCAATCTCCCATCATCAATGGAGTCCCAATCCATTTGATTTTATCGTTTTTTTGCCACAATGAATAATTCTAGCTCCATATAATTGTAATTTTTCTTTTATACGAGCTTGTGAAGTTGAGGGAAATAAACAAATTATTATGATTTGGTGCTAAAATCATCTTTTAAGACATATTGATGCTTGAACTATAATTAATTAATGAGTACATATAAACTAGATGAGATATTTAACTACCACAGATAGTAGATGGATTGATGGATGATATTCCACTAAAAACAATTTCTTATTTTGTGACTAAATTATATTTGGTCACAATTTTATTTTATTTCCCAATTTAGTAATTAATCTCTGCGGTCAGAAATTACAAGATCACACAATTATGTAATTTTTTTTCCCCTGTGATAGATTTGTGATTGAATTTGAGGTTATAGATATATCATGAACTCCTTAATTTTAAAAAATTCAACTTCCATTCTTTTTTTCAAATTTACATGGCAATTTTTCGCCTCTCATTTAAATATATTTATATTTATCTGTCTCTTTCATTAACATATTTTTCTCATTCTTCTTCTATCTTACTCCCCCCAATTATTCTTTTTTCTCCATCCCTCACTCAAACACATTTTTCTTCATCTCCCTCTCTCACTCTAACTCAATCTCTTTCCAACTTATTTTCTTATTTTCGCTATCTCTTACATTGTATTTCATTCTTCTCTCCACTTTTATTTCAACATATTACCTCTCATTGTTTTTCCTCAATCACGTTTTATCACTCATTACATTACCAAAAATTTTAGATTTATCAATGGAGTTTTCGATCAGTATTTATAAATACTCACAGCCCAACGATACAAAACTTATTAACAAGCTCACTAACAAAAATAATTCATCAAAAAAAACTTTCATCGGTGATTTATGATATGTCAGTGAGTCCGTCAATAATAATTATATAGATTGATTTAATAACAGACAAAGCGTGCATAAAAAAGGTTTACTCATTTCATTCTGTTGATATTTCCATCGTTGAATATAATATATCACCGACATATAAATTATATGACATTTCATCAGTGATTTTTTTTTGCCATCATTGAATTTGACATATAGCCGTCAAACAGATTGTTTGTTATTCCATTGATTGATAATCAGTAGTGGTAACATTTGCAGTAATTTTTTTGTCACTCTCTTGAATATACTGATGAACTTCGTCATTTGGTAATAATTTCAAAATATATTTTTTAAAAAACTATTAAACATAAAGAAAAATATATTTAAATTAACATAAAATTCAAATATTAATTACAAATTTAAACATTTATAAGTTCAAATACAATTAATCTAGAATAAAAATGTTTGAGGAGGACATGGGTCTTCGCCTAGACTGTGGAGCAAATAAGAGAGAGCATATGTAACACCCATTTGTGATCTTATCTCTATTATCAATCAACAGAGTTTGTCCATCTCGGCATTGAATCGTTCATAATCAGCAGAAGATGGGTCATTCGAGCTAAAACTCGTTGGTTTAAAATCACCTCAAACTCTTAAGTTTGAGTGCTTTGAATCAATTATGAGCATCCAACGATTGAAACACCACGAAGTGTTTGCAAGTCCTCGGCCGTAGTGTTAGAGAGACCATACACCCTAATTTCTATCGAGGTACCGAACAATCTTGTCTTCAACCACAAATCTGAACCAAGATTTGGATGGGTCAAATGACCGTCAATGTATCTCTCCTTCAACTGAGTGTTATATGTGTCCTAGAAAAAAAAGTTAGCAAATTCAAAAAAATAATAACTTAAGAAAGAAATTATTGAAAATAACATATCACGAAGTGCCGAGCTCAGCTATCCACGCACTGTAACACCCTTTTTAGAGGTCATCAATCAGCACGTGCATTTTCATAAAAAGCTTTATTGAGCTTGGTTTGCGTCCAAGAACCATAGCTTGCAAGAAAAAAAATTGCCGATAGTTAAATATATTTATTTAAAAAACAAATAAAAAATAGATGTAATTAAAAACGAATCTTACCATCTGCTTCACATGTGAAACGAACGGAATGGAGTCACTGGTGTACATGATAATGGAACCGTGAACACGCTAGTTTTGGTTCTCCGTTCCAAAGTGTGATCGTTGCATGAAACGATCGAACATCACATGCTAAATATATTTTGACTGCATGGCCTCCGAGACAAACGATGATTTGAAATTCTTTCAAACCGCCAATTCCTTCCAACCTGGAAGTTCTCTTTCTTTCACATATTTTTCGGCTTTCTTTTACATTTTGTACAAAAAAATCACGCAACCTATATGATACACATCAATTATCTGTTATTAAATGAATAATAAAATTAAATAAAAGGATTAAAATTTTTTATCTTGATTTCAATTTTATCTAGTTCCAGCATGATTTTCCAAAACCCTTATTACAATAGCGTTGTTAGCTTTATCACATTCAAATTTTATCTAAAATGGAAAAAAGAAAGAACATATTATAGAAAAAAAAAAAATATACGTGGACACATGAGAGTCAAAACTTATTGTAATTAAAGGCACATGAGAGAAATCACAAATATTATTCACATCTAATTTAAAATGCTAACAAATTTATTTATTTTTAATAAAATTCAAAATTTTAAATACAAATTCACTGTAAAACAAGCTGGCTATTTTTAAAAACTTTATATGATTTTTTAATAAAATAATTGATCCCACTCAACCAAAAACAAAATAAAATCCATACCAAGTTTCATATAAGAAAAACTAACATGTACACTGTAACCACCATTTAATTGCTTTCTTCTCAGCCCCCATCATCAAAACCAACTCCTTACATACTAAAACAAAATCATAAGAATTAAACCCAACAAAACCTTCATCATTATCGAATCCAAAACAACTATCTGAAATGGATTAGTTTAGTTTTTATTGAATCAAAACCTCTTAACTTTTTTTTTTGCTTTTATTATTTATTAATTTTAATCTTTTTACTCATAATATTTGACCCACACAAAGATATTGTCAATTGGACAATATACATATATCACCAAAAAAAAATTCAAGTGAAAAAAATAACGTTGACATTCTCAATGCATGATAGTTTTGATATTTAATCAAGTCTACTCAATCTTGAATTCGTGAACCTACGTATAGTTGTTTGGCATTTTATATTGACTACAAAGAGGTATTTTTGTAATTTACATTGAAATCACTAAAATGTTGTCCAAGTGACTGTTAATTTTAATAAAAGTAATTAAAAAAGAAATATATTAGAGAATATAAATAAACTAAAAATTACAATTAATTGATCTTTTTAGATCATATGATTGAAAGATGATATAATATCTAGTATGACAATATTTATCAAGAATAATGTTGTAGTGTTAATTATATATAAGGGCATGGGTATTTTTAGGAAAGGAGATTGGATGGGAATTAACTCTTGGAAAATAAGAAAAATAATTAAAAATGTGAAGATGCATGGAAGGAAGAGATCATATCCATGTGTAAGCATCTATCTGCAGCCTTGGCTAACGCATGGCTATATACATATATTAATTTGCTAAGCATTTCTCATAACCAAAAAGGAAAACATTACCCATGAGGAGCATTACCCAGAATTAAAAGAATTCACGTGCAAGACAATATTAATTCATATTTGTGCTCCAGTGTCTGCTGTAACTTGTGTGTGTGTGTATCTATCTATCATCTTATAATTAAGACAAGAAACAACATCATTGGTGGACTGAAAAGGATGCCTGAGAATATCCTTAATTTGTATCTGAAGAAACCCCACACCATGCCTTAAAGAGAACAGTAGCAGCAGGGATCTGCCTCCATAATCCTTGCCAAGATCACATGGTTTCCATTTCTGGTTTGCTCCATGTTCATCCCTCTCGAGACATGGCTACGATGCACGCAATATTTATCACCCCCGGGCTAGCTTTGAAGATAAAAGAATGGGGATGCAGCCAGGTCTTCGGTCTCCGGTCTCTCGAAGTGGCTCCAACAGTACTTTGCATGGACTGTGGCTCGGAGTTAAAATAAGGAACAGGCAAGGGTGGCTTCCACCAACATCTAGACAATGCTCTTATGCAATTTCAGCATCGGATATTAAAAGATCTTGAGCGAAGATTAATAAAAACATTTGGTAGGTCATGGATGGAGCCCATCTGCCGTTGAACCGAGATGAGAGAAAATTATGCATGCCATCAAATCCAGGGCACATTGGAGAACCTCATTTTGTCCCTCGGGACTGACCCACTGATTCAAGTCTTGGTCTTTCGAACTTCTTTTCAAGGAACCCCCTTGACATGGCCATGATTTCAATCAACTCAACGTTTTTTTTTAAAAAAAATTTTTTACTATCGGAATCAGACACGATTTCCAGTGAATTAAGCAGTTTGGGTAACGTGATTGAACTATGCTTAGGGAATTTTTGAATTTATATTTTAATTTTAAATTAATAGTTTTTTAAAATATTTTTTTTATCATTATTTTAATAATGGAGTGATATTAAAATTAAAAATATTATTTTAATGTATTTTCAATTAAAAAACACTATAAAAAACAACATCTACCATACTTCAAAATAAACTCTAAATTCATATATATATATATATATATATATATATTAATATATATGACATAACTGTTTTAATTCAATTTTAAAATATATATATGATTCATATTAAATTAAATGCCAAGTCAAACCATTTATTTTGATAAATTCCTCAATGATCCAGTGTTATCATATATCAATTAATTAAGAATATTTATGAGAAACTAACAAATTAAGAATATTTTTCTTAAATCTTTTGTTTCTTTCTTACTTTTAGCATAAACTACAAATCTCCATGAGTTTAGGAGATTTTGCAATTTCTTTCCCAAACTACATTATTTATAAAAGACAAACATCAAATATACTGTTAAATTATTAAGTTATTATCAATTTTGCATCTAAACTAATTTTTTTATATCAATTTTAATATCACTAAATCGTTTTAATTTCTCAATTAAGAGTTTTGCCTAAAGTATTAATTTTACAACAAACACTAAGTTTTCTACAAAATGACTGTTTTTTTTCTTAGAAAAAAAAACTAGCACAATTTGAAGGGAAATATAGACAAAATATCTTAAAATGGATGAAACTCGTTAATTGAGAATTTCTAAAAGTTTAAATATAAGAAATTACCTGGCGATGAAATTGTGACGACCTATATAATTATATAAATAAAGGGTCATTTATTTTGAAGTTTATCCTTGTTTTTATGTCACATATATAGGGTGCCCAAAGGTTCATAAAATAGCTGAAAATCTTCACAAACGTCAAG
The DNA here is from genome assembly GCA_033617975.1 of Populus alba x Populus glandulosa. Taxonomy (NCBI): domain Eukaryota; kingdom Viridiplantae; phylum Streptophyta; class Magnoliopsida; order Malpighiales; family Salicaceae; genus Populus; species Populus alba x Populus glandulosa. The sequence goes on from CM066148.1 coordinate 22,521,930, forward strand.
ATAATATTGCAAGGATACCCAAAAGCTCAAAGTGACCATTCTAAAAAACCCTTAGCAAGATTATAATATGCCATGTAGAATAATTAAAAAAAGTATTTAAATGTAATGAAAAAGAAAAAGTATATTTTTGAAAGAGTTCAGTTTACATTTTAATTAATTGAGATTATTATTTTTGAAAGGATTTTAAATATGCATCTTATATTAAAATATTATTAAGAATAATTGAATTAAGAAATCAAATGAAAAAACATTTTTTTTTATCATCATAAAAAATATTAGTTTTACTTTTTAGTGGAAATGGTTAGTTGCGAGAGCGCACGGAGTCACCGAACCGGAAGCCAGTGGATTGGGGGAGGGCAACGGAGTACGGAAATCTTGGCAGAGGGGCCTACACGTGAATAGAAACAGCTAACACCAATTATCTTGCACGGGCTCCCAATAATTAACTGCTGTTCTCTTCTCTCACCCATCTTGCGGACGTACCTCGTGGGGCCCTGATTATTTCTTCTTGCTTGTAGGGACCACTATGTGGCACGTGATCATTCACTGTAGTGGACATTAATATCCCATCTGACACGTGCGGTTTTTGGGTCCTTTATGTTTTTTTTTTTTTTTTCAAATTAGCACATTAACTAAATGGATATAGTTTTTATTTATGGTTTTTTTACAGGTTTTTTTTAGTATAAAAATTTAGATATGGTTTTTATATAGAGGGAACGTTGTCATTTTGATAAGATTATAAATACTTTAACCCTCTAAAATCATAAAATAAATAAAAGTAATTTTTTCCAGGCTTAAGACACAAAAATGACCCAAAACCTTATAATAGCCAAAATAATTTGACCGTTTTTGCTACAGTCTAACCATTTCTCAAAATGGTCTTTTTGAGAATGTCGCGATTCAGAAATGTAACATTTTATTAATATCATGATTATGAACCACAACATCAGTTGTCGTAGTTTTGAAATGCAACATGTATCAAATGTTGCGTTTTCAAACCGCAATATTATTGAAATCACATATTTCTGAATTATGTTATTTCAGCATTTAATTATATTTTGAGTGCTAATTGCCCAATTTATCCTTTGTTTTCTTTGTTTTTATGTGTCCATTTGGAGCAGCGGTGCATCTGAAGTTTCATGAAATTAATATTTTTTTGGTAATTGGTAAGTTTTTTGCTTCAAATAATTTTTTTTTGTGCTTTTAAATCATTTTGATGTGATGATGTTAAAAATAAATAAATACAAATATTATTTTGATATGTTTTTAAATAAAAAAAATACTTTAAAAAGCTACTACTACCATTATCGCTACGGCTACCGTTATCCCAAACACCCTCGTATGTTTACACTTTATATTTAATCTTTACACTATCTTTGATCACAAGCATGTATGTGTCATGCTCACGTTTAGTTTTCCCATCTCATGAGCATATTTACCAATTACCTCTTGCGATAGGGATGTCAGGCTCTATTTGTGTTGGTAACTAGATTTGTTGAAGAGTATTTTCAGAGTCTAACATATATTTTTTTTTTACACAATTGAAAAGATATTTAGAAAAATAATATAATTTAAAGAATTATTGTGAGTCGCAAATATCTTCTGTGACATCTTTTTCAAATTGTAAAATAACATGATATAATTTACTTTAAAAATAAGAGAGAGAGATTCTGAAAGTACATTGAAACTCCAATAATGACACCACTAGTATTGTTCTAAAGATATTGATGACACGAATCCAATAACATCACCAGTATTATAAAAAATATCTCAAAGACAGAAATCCAATAACACTAAAGAAGATTATCAACGTGACCAAAGTGGACCACACAAGCTTTCTAAAGGCAAATAAGTATCTACATCTATGGACGACCCGTATGATCTACTCCGTTTACCGTTAGTCACCTTTTTTGGTGTTGTTGCATTTATCACATCAAGATCTTCCCAATAATATCAGTTGTATCATATATCATTGGAGTTTCATTGTGTCTCCAATCTTTTTTTTTTATCTTTTTGCCTCTCTTTTATCTCTTTATTGTAAATTGTGTAAGTCTATTTTACCATTTAAAAAAATTCCATACAACGCTTATGATTCATGAGTTATTGATGTCATATGTGATTCTCTAAACAAAGTTATTTCTCTAAATATATTTTGACCATATTATTTTAAATTTTTAATCATGCTAAAAATAATAATAATATAAAAAAAACACTTTATTGAGTCTGGCGTTAGCACACTCCAATGTCAGGGTATTGGTTAAACCAATTTTTTAAAATATTACGGACGATTAAACCACGATTAGATCATTAGATGATGTATCTTGTTCCAAAAAGAAAGAAAAAAAGTATTCCACGTTGTGCAGAAATTACTATGAAAACAATTTATAAATATATGCTGTTTTGAAAAAAGAGATTTTTATATATAAAAAATATAATTTCCATAATAATAATCAAACTGAGGACTTTTACTCAAGATTTTAAATCAATCCCGCACTCTACCAATAGAGTTAGGAAAGAAGAAGTAGTGGTTCATTTGAGTTAATCTCAAATCAGCCGTAATAGGACCGACCCTCATGACCGATACACACACCTTTTATTCATATTAATGTATTTAATTTGGAGAATTTTTTTATATAAAAAATACAAGGTATTCTGATCAGCCAGTTTTCACACGTTATGAATAACCAAACCAATACAACAATTTGCTCCAAATTTCTTCAAACAAATCGTTCTTGAATTGTCCCCTTGCAGGGACTGATTTAACACGAAAACTTCACAAATGGAGCTGTCCAGAGAAAAATGTTGTCCCCAACATCCTCCTCGCCATCAAATCACGAGGGAACAAAGCTTGAATTGGACGTACACCCTGCCTCCTAAGCAATGTTAACACGTGGCATGGCATGGACTCACACCCGATCATTCCCAGTACTCCCTAGTCAGCTCTAGATCTCTCAAAGAGTCAAAGGCAGAGAAGAAACATTGCACTTGCTACTTGCCTACTTGGTATTTGCCACTGTGGCCCTCTCCTTGCAAGTATCATTTCACGTGCAAAAGATTACATTTCTTGCCTGGTGGTCCTGCAATATTCGCCGTAGGATGATTCTAGTATATACCAGTCAAAAGATGATCCAAGGGTGAGAATTTGAAGGGCAAAAGCTAGCTAGCTAGCTCATGAGTCATGTGTCTGGTCCAAGTCTAACTAGGCAGGTGCTGCAGGCAAGGTGTGAATTAAAGTGCTCGAAAGAGATTGTTTGAGAGTGGTGTGGTGCTGTTGGGGATCCCAATATAGGGTTTAGGGGCGGTGATCAATGATCAAGAAAGGAACAGTGCTCTTTTCCCAACAAAGCAAAAGCAAAGCGATAGGCTAGGGCAAGGCATCTTCTCTTTCCTTGTAATTTAGGGCTGTGCCTGCCTCTTGACTGTCAAGAATGAAAGGCAAGGCAAGAAGCCCTCTTTCTCTCTGTGTTTAATGTTTGTGTCTCTGCGATTCTGAGTGACTCCGTGCATGGTGCATCCACGTGCACTGTATGACTAGGTTGCTTTCTTGAGCGTCTCTCTCACTCAGTCGTCATCTCATCGTCATCTGCATTATTTGCATGCCTCATGGCCCCCCCTCCCTGCCATTGCTCTCTATCTTCACTCAACCCTCCTGCAGATATCGTGTTGATAATGATGCTCAGACTCCAGGCCCCCCTCTTAATTAACTCAGTGAATCTAACCAGTGATCAATGAATCCGCGTTAACTTATTAGGATTCTTGCAAAACTGAAAGGAACAAGAAGGAAAATATTGTTTTTCAAGGAATAATATTTGAGAAAAATATCTATTTTGCAAGTTAACGTTATACTTAGATTCTGGTTGTTTCATGCGAAATAACTTACGTTTGAAAAATATTTAATCTCTTGAGAATCTCAAGTTTTTTCTATTGTTTAATGCTTGCTTTTCCATTAACCGAGACTTTTTACCAGGGAGTTAATATAGAAAATGAGAAAGAATTTCCTGGAAATAAATATAAGTGCGCCCTTCGTATTGCAATAAATTTAAAGGAGTTTATTAGTTTCAATACTTGAATCTAAAAAATAATAAAAATATTCTTCAATTGCCAACCAATTTTTTTTAAAAAATAATGAATTTATAGTTGTTTCCATTTGCCTATGATTCATATAATTTTCTAAGAACTCAATTAGAGGCCCATTAAACCACATAGCCTAAAAGAAAGGACGGCTCTCTCCTCTCAAATAATCCGATTCATTTCTACCCGAGGCATAATTTAATTCTAAGTATCAATCGAGCCCACCTTCGACGGCCAAAAACTGCCTGAACGTGAATGCATCAGTCAAGAGTTCTGTGAGTTTATTTTTGTAGACATAAGTGGTAAATGGATGAGGTTAAACAATAGAAGAGAGGAAAACTGCTATGGGGTGATGTGAATTGAACAAAGATTTTTACGATGCCCTAGATGAGTACTGTGGTATTGGGATACCAATATCGTCACCCTTTTGTTCTGGGATAAGGTGAAGGTTGACTGTCCCTAGCTAGCTAATACATCTTGCAATTAGTATAGAAGCCCACCATTTTGTGTGTGGGGAATAAGCCATGTGAATAAACGAGATCTAGCGTATGTGATGTACCCAAGGTCGTCGTCTTCTTCAATAATACTGTCTCATGCATGCAGAGTAGGTAGTTGTGAATGGATAGCTGCTATGCATGTCACAATAAATTCGAGGAGCTTAATTCATTGATCTACTAATGGTGGAGGAGAGACAAGTGATTAGGAGCTTGAAACCTGCTTGTCAAAGGAAATATTGGCCATACAAGATGAATACGCAGGTCCATCTAATGTGGAACCTTAAAAACATTTACCCCGGATCTAAACTTGATGCATCGAGGTTTTCAGCCGCCGGACACCAGTCAAGTCCAACCGTAGCACGTTCTTCCCAGTGGAGATTAATTATATAAGGATGTAGAGTGTCAAAAATGGAGGCTGAGCCGCTGAGGTGTCTATCATTATGGCATGTTATTCTCTTCTCTCGTTCAAATTGCCGACAAAATTTTTGCACACCTACTCTCGTTAGTCGTGTCCTAGAAATTAACAACTTGTATAAGAAAATGAGGAATATCATCGAGTTTTTTTTTTTTTTTTGTGAAGAGTTGAGGCCTCCAATCGTTTCCACTCTCTTTCATAACTTTCAAGTGTTTTAGCAGTCCCAGGCCACACAAACAGCTCATAACTTCACTCAGGAATTGGGATTTCCATGTTTTGCGGGCCAAGACGTGTGAGCTGGGCTTTTCATGTTTGGATTTGAGCACTCTTGAAAAAAAAGTCCTACGTCTAATGAGGGATTGTTCGATACTTACCATCAATAATAATAGCAGAAAAAATTAATGTAAGAGGAAATTGAATCTTGCAATATAAAAGAAAGAATGTAAGACAAAGTCTTGTAACGTAAACAAATATGGGGAGTATAAATTTATGACCCAAGAAGCTTTTTTTTATTTAACCGGTGATTTAAGATATTTATAATTTATAATTATGTTTAAAAAACTATAAATATTGAAAGATGCGCGTGTTTTACATTGAAAGTGGTGTGGTGTCTGTGCTGTCACTATTGTTTAAAACAATGGTGTCTGCCTGCATAAAGACTTGCACTTGCATAATCTATCAGTATAGAAAAGTTATGTTCGAGGGCGATGCTCCTTAGGACTCAAAAAATCTGGCTCTCGACTTTTCTACCTGACACCAAATTTCTTCTTTTCTTCTTTTGCTTCTCCAGTATTTTATTTTCCTATTCTTTTCTTATTTTAAATAGGACTTTTTGCAAAATGTATTAGATGATCTCTCTGCACTAATTATTATTAATTAGTTCGTATATTTTAAAATCTAGTTATAATTTAATCCTTCAAAACGATTTGGTACTTGAATTGGTAGGGCTAGAATTTTCTTCATTAAGTAGTTAAGACGCAAGAGAAGGAATAAAGATATTATATTAATCAGTCCATGTGTTTTAGAATTTACATGTAACTTAATCCTTTTTGTCCATTTTTTCTTTTTTAAAAAAACATTATTTTGATTTTTCAATTTAAAAAATAAAAAAATCAGACAATATAAAAGATTGATAAGAGAAGAACCCGTTTTTTTTTTACGAGAAAGGAAGCAAATTTCTAGAATAAAATAATATTAAATTAAGCATGGTCATAAAAACACAAAAAACGGGTCAGAACTAATTAATTGGTTTTTGAAACCAGAGACTATTCCAAACCACATATTGTAATTATTGGAAGAAAGAACTTCCAAACCTATCAATTGATATTGGTTGGATTTAGATAAGGGGAAAAAAAGACAAATTAGGTTGGTTATTTTTTATTATTATTATTAGAAAACAGTAATAATTATATAAAAGGTTTAATGAGAAATATATTAATTATAATAACAATAATAATAATATATTTCCAATTACTTAATAAAAGGTTTAATTAGAAAACAATAAAGGGGTAAATAATAATTTATTTCCAATTATATAAAAGAACTTATTAATAATAAAGACTTTCAATTGGCTCATGTAAATATATATATATATATATATATATATATATATATATATATATATATACACTTTACAAAATCTAATAAAAAGATTTTTATGGAAATAGGATTGCCGACATTTATTTCTTTTTATTATTTCTATCCTCCTTATCAGCAACCATGGAGTATCAGCACATCACCGAGATTGTTGTCCCTCCATTATCCAAAGAACAAATCAAAAACCCTCATTGACAATACTGGTTTTTTTCCTAAAACTCTTTGCCTGCTTTGTTAATAGTCTTAAGATCGCAGTTTTTGGTCCCGGAAATCAACATTAATCTAAAATCAGAAGAAAAAGGGCAACCGGTTTCTGGAAGAAATATTTGAATAGCAGCAGGAGTAACGGCTAACAAGTTATTTATGGTCTCACAGACCCGATTTTACATGTTACAGACAAGCAAATATGAAAGGCACATTGAAATTCACACGACAACTTTATTAAACTTGATCATACTCTTATCTGTTAGGCAAGATCAAGATGCATATAGAGGCTCTGGCTCCACTTTTCTTCTAATCCTGAGAAAAATATCAAAGCACCAAATCATTAGACCACACACGCAAGCAGTTGGCAGGGTGGGGGTGCGAAAGCACTCTACTAGAAATCATTCTAAAGCAAAGTGCCACAGCTGATGAAGTGGTGTAAACTTGGGATTCTTTGAGCTCTGGAGTCAAGTATGAACACTACTGGTTTTAAACCTAGTCCACTCATAGCCTGTTTCTAAAGAAGGCAAAAGGAACTGTGGTTTAGAATGAAGGAATGGTTCGTTATACCAAAAGGGAACTGTCGCACAAAAGACCTTCACAGGCACAATAAGATTTAAAGAATAGTTGATTTCCTCAGACATTTTGAGCAAGGAAAAAAAAACTTCATTACTAAATCATCTGCTACCAATTTGCTCCTATTGGAAAACAGTCAATCAATTTAATCCTTCCAATAGTTGATACATACAGCCAAGAAATGGATGTTATGAACAGAGCTATCTTCTTCAGAAATCCAACAGCTCATGCACATGAATAAAAATTTAGCCATGCAATGACTGAATATTAATTCTCCATCCTAATTCCAGAACAAGAAAGTGAATGGGATTCGAAGGGAAGGACCAAAAAAGGGCATGTATGGATACCACCAATATACCATTGACAGCACAAAGTTTTTCTTTGTAAAAATAACTCAATCCATCCTTGTATTCTGAGTTCTTTCCAATATTGTATCTATTATGTCCTTAATTTATGGAAATCTCCAATAGGATTGATTGATTAAACACACATCTTTCCAATATTTCCTTGCACGTTAATTGTATCTATTATGTCCTTAATTCAAGGAAATCTCCAATAGGATTGATTGGTTAAACACCCTTTTTGTCATGCGTTGCAAAACACACAGAAAAGGACTAATCATGTGCATGTCTTCGTTTTAAGTTCCTAAGAGGAGGTATTTTTTATTTTAAAGAAGAAAATTAAAATTCATGGGCGGTTCACATGTATAATTTTGGTTAGTTTGGATGGCACATTGTAACAGAAAGACCTAGTTGATATTTAACTGCAAAATAAGGAAGTAATAGATGCAACTACACATGTTGGGACATATTGAAGGCAACTCCTAAAATATAAGAATAGGTTAGCGTTTTTCTTTGGTAGAGCCACAACACAAAGTTCACAATAAAGACACTGTTACTGGTCTTACAAATACTTCCATGTGAAAACTAAGTGCAGGCAAACATTCAGAAACGACTAAAAATCTATCAAGAATTATTTGTTGTTCTAGTAGTTAAGGGGCATGATGATGTCATCTTCAACAAAGAAAAGCGAGGTTAAGTTTTAGAAACCTTTTCAAATTATTAGGATGAAAAAAGATAAACAGAGCACAAAAAGTGAAATGCAGGAAACTCAAATTAGAAATTGTAGATGCTAAAAAGAAAAGAGAAACATAAACCAGATCCTTCACTCACCAATTCTCTGGCGCCCATTTACAGCCATCAGTATCCACCACATGCCAGCTGTAGGCATGCCTTGATTTCGAGGACTGATTCTCAAAACTGTTCCCCACACGTACAAAGAAAGGGAAAAGGGAGATTTCGAGGACATCAACCTTGGAGAAAATTAATATTTTTTAATCCATTGAATGGAAAATGAATCATGCAACATTTCCTTTTAAGTTACCTTTGATGGATAAGATTGCCATGAATGAGAACCAAAGAACCAGCTTTCACTTCTATAGGCACAAAATCCTTTTGGTCATAAGAAGGGGAAGGCTGATCAAAGTACACCCCATTTTCCCCTCTAAGAAACCTTCTGACCAAGCCATCTTAAAACAACCACAGAGCAGGAAAAAAATATTAGACAAGGAAAATTCTAATAGGCTTATTCTTCTTGCAAGACAGAAGCGAAATGGGAGAAGGGAGTTACTTTTGTGAGATCCAGGAATGGCCCAAAGGCATCCGTTTAGTAGAGTTGCATCTTCCAGAGCCAGCCACATCCCCGTGCAAGTAGTTGGTTCAGTATACAGAAATGAATTATCCTGGTGTGGCACTACTTCACCTCCAATACCTGGTTGCTGTGAATAAATACCTTATTACTTCATGCACTTAAAATCAGGAAATGGCGAGAGCATGCATACTTGAAGAGATGCTGCCATGATGGCCATTTTCAGACAGCGAATTCAAAAAAATAAAAAAAGAACAGTGTTACCTTTCATACAACAAAAACTCTCACATGTTGTAGTTTAAAACAATCTCGTTGTATTAGATGCAAATAATAGAAATAAAAAAGTTTAAACTTTAAATCAATCTACAGTTACAAATGTTTCCATTCTAAACATCTGAAAAGGCCAGCTCCAATCACTAAAAGAAGTCAGTTCCTTGTCAAAAACATTGAAACAAAGGAATAGTTGCAACCCAAAAAACAGTAGAATTAACATTATTTATGGACACGATCCAATGTAAATGTAGCAAATACTAGAGAATATAATAAATGAGAAGTTAAAATTGTTTAGATGTCACATCTTACAAATGCATGAACATTTTTCAAGATTATAATAATTAATGTGAGTGTATAAAGCAAAAACAAGAAACAATTGACAAAGTTACAAATACAGCAAAATCATAAACGCCAATTTTTACTATGTATGCCACAGAATTTCAAGTCTGCTACATCATGTAATACACAAAGAACTTCACAAATTAAATGCAAATCATTTATAAAGTTTTCAAAACAAATACATGTAAAAAGAAAAAGACAACAACAATGCCTTTGATTAACTTAAGGGTAAAAAGTATTCAAAACACAACACAACAGTCATAAATGGCAACACCACCAAAACAACAGAACCCAAGTTTTATAAGAAACAGAGGATGTCAATTTTAAAAAGATTTAAAATAAAAAACAATTGAAGTCTTCTAAGTTCATCATACCAGTCCAACAATGGCTACTCAAATACTAGGGTTACTGATTCATAAAATAAAATAAAATATTAGGGTTACTACAGCAGTCTCTAGTATCATATCAGCCTTAACTGCAGAAATTCAGAGCTTAAAATTCACTATATTTCAAAGTATCCCTCTATTACTCTTAGACCCTACCCTATACAATGGCATATAGCATCCAGCACAGAACCCTAACAATTATTCAGAGCTTTTTTTCCATGCTAGATTCCTTAAATTTTGCAATCAATAGCAATCCCAGCAAGTAAAGAATACCTAGTTAAGAAAAGAAAATATTTTCAAAAAAATCAAATTTTGACCAAGTTAAAACATTGCTGTGCTTGCTTCACACAAATCTGCTATGCTACCTCGTAAAAGACCCTGGTAGTGTAAAGATATAAAATCCAAGGAAACCATAATGCCAACAAGCAGTAAGGCCATTTTCCATAATCAGGCCTTAGCTAAACTAGATAAAAAGTCAAGAATTGTCAAAAAGACAAAGCAAATGAAACTGTCAGCACTAGAAATATTCATAGTGTACCTTAAAAATGTACATGGACTGAATGATCACTGGTTTCTTGTAACCTAACGATGATAACAAACCAGAACTTTTCTCAGAGCTAGAGAAGCCTTTGAACACCGGGTCAAGCTCATGGAGGGCTGCACAAAAAAGTATATCCCACATATTACAACATTAGTACCGTTTTTTTTTCTGAGCAAATGAAAATGCATATTAATATTGTTCCTACAGGTACTATAAAGAAACTCCACTTCCAGAAGCATCATGGTGTAACATTAAAAAGTAACAACAGCAGATGCAATTTTCAAACAGCATACCGTGCCCCACTTTGTTAATAGATAGTTGCTTTGGTTGCTTTAAGCTTCCATCATCCCCAAATGCTTTTTCTGCCAAATATCACAAATATCAATTGTCTACCCTCTAAATCTAAACCTAAAAAAACACTAAAATTGTGATTGTAACCACAGCAGACACGGGGGATTAATTAGAATGGCACAAAAAAGGATAGGACAGGACAGGTCCCCTTAACTAAGCAATCAAAAACCCAAAAAATTAATCTCCAAAAAGAAAACGAAAAGATAATAATAATAAAAAAAAAATTATACCTTCGAAGAAAAAAGAAATATTCTCAGCACTCTGGTAGAAGTAATCATCAGTAACCTTTCGCTGAAACAAAACAGAAACAACAACATCAGAGTTTATTTATTTGTAAAATAATATTAAAAAAAAAGAGAGAAAAGAGAGAGAAACCTGATTCTTAGTAGAGAAAACAGAGACGTTAGTGTAATCAAAATCATCAAGTAACTTATCCATCCTCTTCATCATGGATTCGATATCTTCAGGGTTAGCAAATGATTCGATCACAAGATATCCTTGCGAATTGAACGAGTCGAGCTGGTCTGAACTCAGAGTTCCGGTGATCCCCATCGCTGTAACTCAGAGAGATTGATTGATAAATGAAATGACGATGGATAAGAGAAGACGGCGAGCGAGAACACACGCCCTTCTTCTTCTATATATATATAGTAATTGGAAATATATTAATTTTATTACTATTATTGTTTTATCATAATAATAATAATAATAATGAGTAGTGTGAAAGAGGAAACCTTCTTTGGATTTTTGTGCCGGATGTCCAAATCTGCTTCCTGTACTCGCTTTTGGGATTGAATTGAGTTCACACTTGGAAGTTGTAACCCGTGATTGATAGTGTCGGATAAATTTTTAAAATATTTTATTTTTTTAGAAATATATCAAAAAATTATTTTTTTAATATTATTATATTAAAATAATCTGAAATAACTAAAAGAAAAGAATTTGAAGCAAATAAAAAAAATTTAAAAATTAAATTTTTAAAAAAATATTTTTGAAATAAAAAAATAAATAGACTCTTAGAACTCGTATAAAAAATATTTGGAAGCGTGAAAGTGGTTATTTTTTATTTAAAAATATATTAAATTTTTTAAAAATTATTTTTAATATCAACATATCAAAATAATTAAAAATATAAAAAAATAATTTTAAACGAAAATAAATTTAAGTTTTTAAAAAATATCATTTCAAATGTATTCTCATATATAGCCTTGAAGTTTGAAAGTGCACTGGTTTTTTAAAGTGTATTTATTTTGAAAATGTATTAATTTAATATATTTTTTAATAATTTTAATAGTTTGATATTAAAAATAAAAATATTTTAAAAAATTAAAAAATAATATATATCATAATATTAAATACACATTTATTTATTGAATATAAAAATTATTCAAACTCAAGCTTTGGATTTGTTATTGACTAGTGTTCATTTTACCGGGTATATTTTCTTGAAAAAAATATCAATAAGTGGATTTTGCGAGTAAATTCGTTGAATTTTGTTTTTCAAAACTTTGAATTTGAAAAGAAAATTATTATAAAATTAGCGTTATTCTTATTTTGTTTTTAGAATAAATATTTTCCCACAAGCCCAACTTGATAAGATTGAAGGGAAGTTCTATCCTTTTCTATATTTTGTCTTTTATCCAATTTTTAATTGTGCGTGCAAAATGTTTTCACACCACGCTGAGTTTGGTGATCATGCGAGAAATAAAAATATAAAATAAATATATTTTTAAGATTAGTTTTAAGTTACCATTTGTTTTATTTTTAAGTTGAATCGTGGTTTTTTAGTTAGAAAATATTGAAGTACAGTAATAATTATTTTTTAAAATATATTAAAATAATATTTTTTAATTTATTTTTAATATTAACAGATGTTCGAGTAGGTAACGGCTCTCCTGTCAAAAAGCACGCCTATACCTAAATCCAAACCTCAGAGTCGTAGGGTTGGTAATGTGAATACAGGGGTTGATGATGGTGGGTTCCACTTAGGATCTGTCTTTCAATCAATATGAAGTGATTTTAAAGTGCACTTGTACATGAAAATACAAAAATAACACTCCATGCTAGCCCAATAGTTTCTTACTTTTAAAGGCATAACTATTATTTTATTGGGCTAGAGAGTAAAAAACCTGTTTTTCTCTATCAATTTAAAAATGTCAAAATAATCCCATTATAAAGACACTTTTACCCTTAAACCTTAGCCATTAGCCAATGAAGTTTTTCATTTGAAGGACAAAATGGTAAAAATATTATTCTCATCCACAATGTAATGTGCCCTGAGAACAATATTTTTACCATTCTTTAGGCGATGTTTGGTTATTGCCTGGAAATAAAATACATAAACATAATAAGAACAAAACAGATAAGATAAAAAAGATTATGGAGATAAAATTATGTTTGGTAGTGAAGTACAAAATAAAGTAGCTATTTTTATATTCTATTTGGTTATAGTGGATAAAACATAATAAAATATGAAAAAAAGTAATTTAACTCTTAATATCTATTTTTGCTAAATTTAATATTTCAAAAATAATTAGATATTATTATTTTTTACTTTAGTTTATTTTGAGTAAATAATTAGGTTAGCTAGGTTAACCCTCCTGAATTATGACATGAACCCTGTCTCAGGTTAAACTTTCTAGTCGAGTTTTAAATCTAAAATAATAACAATTTTTATTTTTATATTGACCCTTCTAGCTTGTTATATAAGTATTGCTTCGATCAACTTTTGAATTATGATAATAATATTTTTTTTCTTGCCCCGAGTTGATTTTCAAATCAAGTTGTAAAATTATAATAATAATTATTTTTATTTTATGTTGACTCGAATTAACCCGGGTTGACTCTCCTAACATGTAACTTGGGCTTTAACCTGAGTTGACCCCCGAATCAGGTTTTAAAAATATAATAATAATCATTTTTGTTTTTGCGTTGACCCAAATCAACGATCAACCCCGCTCGTGACTCGGATCTTCCTCGAGTCAACTCCAAATCAGATTTTTAAATTATAATAATAATCATTTTTATTCTTAAATTAATCTGAATCAACCCAACTTATAACCGAGGCTTCTTTATCTCTTCAATCTTAAAAGAGTAACCAAACCCTTATAGTCACATTTCTATTTTCATTATCTTCGTCCCTTCTATATTAGAAGAGTAACCAAACAGTTTTCTTTTTTATCATGTTGTGGAGAAATGGAGACCGAAAACGTTGAATGAGGCAATAGAACTTGCTGAGACGGAATATGGAAAACACTCTATTAAATCCCTTTCCTTTCCGCTTACAAGTCACCACCCAAACCCAATGCCAGCTGCACTTTCAAGCAGAATAATAAACACAGGTGCAAAAGGAGGCAACTGTTTATTATTGAAGTAGGAAGGGATGAAGATTGGGAATGTCAACCATCGGAAGACAGGTAAGCAGCTACAGAGGATGAAGCTGAAACCGTGCATGTGGACCAAGTGGAGAATTATAGGGATGGAGTCAGTAATGCGGACAGAGGGATCTAGCATTACAGCCATATTGTTTTTTTCAAACTGCAGCAAAATTACATGGGAATGATTTGTGCAAATCTATCCTCTTTTCCTTTCCAATATCCACTTAGCAGGGATAATCAGGATAGCCATCTACCTTCTCTAATTAACAAGAGCACAAACAGGGGAATTTATTCCTTCGAAATTTGCGAGTAGCGGTGTTTTTTGGGAATTATTTTGAACTTCCAGTCATAACTTTTCTCCAATACAATTTCAAAGACGACATTGACGAGGTGAGGCCTCCAATAGTTTCCACTAAATAACTCGTTCCTGGAACTTTCATCTGTTTTAGCAGTCTTTTGATAATCGCCAAGGCTCACTTTTCAGTCTCTGTAGCTGTCTTTCAGCGATTGCTAAGAGTCACTCTTCAGTCTCTGAACATCCACCAGCTGGTAAAGATCACCTCTTCGTTGCTTCGTTAAGGGGAGGTTTGTCCTGAATGTTTTTGACACAAGACAATAATATAAAGAGAAAAACAGCAAACGAAAATTAATCGGTAACATCTGGAAACAATGGGAATCTGCAATATTGGAAGGCACATCACCTTCTCACTTCAAGTAGTGAATAGTCAATCTCTGATATAATTATGTCCTCCTCGTGCTCAGTGGTGGCCAGAACTTCTCCAAACTGTAACTCATATAGTTTTTTTTTGTGAATGGCTTAGTTGCAGAAATAGACCAATAGAATGAAGAAATGATGAAATTACTCACAGGTCCTACAAGAGTGGAATGGCCCCAGGCCACATAACCAGCTGCAACATCACGAGCAGGTGAACAAGTTGCGACATATAGCTGTCATTTAGAAGTTACCATAAAAGAAGCACCTGTGAGAAACTCCTAACAGGTTTCTACAGAAAAAACCAAACTCATGAAAACATGTAGTGTTGCATTCGAGAACTTGCAAATTCTTTCAGAAGGTTGGTTTCTGGCAATGAAGAAAATAGGTCGCAAAATGTTAGGAAATTCACATTTCAATACTAAAGCACAGTGCACATGCATTCCTTATAAATGTTTCACTTCGCATATTTTTACACACAAACCAATATTGAAGCCAACAATCGCTTGTACTAATAACATGAATCTCTTTTAAGTTTCTCACCCCTCATTTATGTTACTTTTAATCTTTCCAGGAACAACTAATACTGAAAAAGGAAAGAGCAGTTTAGGGGCCGTTTGGAATTGTGTTCCAAACAGCATTTCTAAAAATACTGAATTTGTTTTCTGCTTAAAATTATTTTTTTATGTTTTTTGATCGTTTTGATGAGCTGATGTCAAATGATTTTAAAAAAAATGAAAAAATACTATTTTAATGCATTTCCGAGCAAAAAACATTTTAAATAGCAACCACTACCATACTCCTAAACACCACCTTAAACTGAAATGAAACTTATCTTCTAGGGCAATAGAGAGCTGCCCAGAATAGCAATTACAAAATCTAATAATTACATGTACCTCAATCTCACTATAGTGAAGCCCCACATTTTACCACAAAGGCACAGACTAAGAGGTTGATGCAGTGACCAATTTAACCACTAGAAGGAGGGCATCATCCGAAGATCATGTATTTACTGGCAGGGGAACCAATGTTAGGTGATTTTGTAATTATGTTCTGGTTTTAAGAATGGTTTTTAAAAATCATCGGTTCATCATGTAAAATTGTCTTCTGTTTCGTTTCTGTTCCTCTTAGGGGATGACTAATCCTCCCTCTTGTAAATAGTAAATACATGCTCTGTTTTACTTTTTAATTCAAAATAATCTTATTTTTTATCAAAAGGAGAGGGAGGGAGAGAGAGAATTTGCATGCAAGGTATTGCTTCAACCTTTACAAGAGCACAAAAGTTCAAAATACTGATATTGAAACATTTGAAGCTCTATAATTTCCACATTAAAAAAGGTGTGTTTGATACATTACCTGATTATCCGCAGCCCTGTGAATGAAATGAGAAAGTAGTAATCAGCAAGATTCCCTAACCATAATCTAGAACTAAAAAATAGCAAACATCACACTCTTTTATGTTTCTATCATGAAGATCACTGGCTTATCAAAGAAGGGAGGACAGCTCTCAGAAGGGAAAGTTCAAAACTTCATGTTGGAAAAAAAGTCTAGAAATAAAGCATGCAGTAAACTTGTCTGGGGTACACAGGAATAATTCCAGATATACTCGACCATGTAAATAAAGCAGTACCTTGCCCTCTGCAATAACTCCCAATGTAATGGTCCAGTCGTCATGTTGAATGCCCCAGGATAGCATATCAAATGAGCACCTGGTGCCAAAAGCAGCTACTGTCAGCGTTCGGTCTATTTATAAACTCAACAATCAACATGATCAGCAGCATAAAAGTCTGACAATTGTGGGAAGGGCAAGAATTTTCAAAAAACTAGAAGCCTACACCACAACAGAGAAACGATCGATGATATTAAAGATGATAAGATGGTTGATATTGAAGATGATACGAAGGATGATATTAAAGCTGATAGCCTTACAGAATGCACCATACAAAGCTATGTAAAATCAAAATATGTCATATCTTTGACCGTCAATGGAAGTGCTGAAACAAGAGATATAATTGTAAAAGAACATGACAAATGTTACATTTAGGATAAGAAAAATTATTACACAGCAACTTAGAGTGTGCTAGACTTTTTCTCCCTGTTTGCTAAACTCAATAGATGTAAGAGATGTTGTGTAATAAAAGATGCCAAAAGGTACATTTAGAAGCAAAATCTAGTAGACCTGGAAATAATAGTATGCTAGTATTATGACTAGATCTGATCCAAGACCTCTTAAACACTTCTATATAGGACTTGATTTTAATAAAGTATTGTTACTGATTAGTGGAGGGAAGAAGGATCTTGCAACTTACCCAGTATTACTAAAACAGAGGTTTCCTACAGTTGTAAGTAAATTACTATATAGATATCATGAGTTCTATTACTAAATTATGCTACTTGCAACAAATATTCCATTATCAGCAGGCAGATCGACAAGAACAAGAAAAGTATGTTACTGGTCAACTGAAGGAAGAAACAAACCTCTTGCTGCATATATAATTGCCAGTTCCTGAAAACGAATATCATAGCAGATTCCTATACCAATACGACCAACTTCTGCAAGGCCCAATCCATGATTAACTTCCCAATCCCGAGAAAACAAAACAACAATAACAATAGGGTGTTTGTCTCAACCGAGAATGGAGGTGTGAAACAGATGAACAGGATCAACAAAAAACTTGAATATAAGAATTGCTACTGCACATTAAAAAAAGAACAGCAATTTAATGGCTGCAGCTATGTATTCTCATTTATCTTATGTTCTACAAACAAAAACATTATGTTGGAGACTTGCATTTCCAATAGGACTCCTGAGCAGCACTTGCTGTTCAAAAGGAACCACAATCCGGAATGAGATACTATGGGGTCATCAACTGAGTCATGAGCATGAACCAAATGATTTGAAGTGGTAGCCAAGCTGCGTTCAATAGTTTAATTGGAAAAGGTATTTGCATTCAACTGTTAATCTCAGGAGGCTAATCCACAAACAACATACCACAATTTTTTTTTCTTTCAATTATAAATTTACAAGACCATTTGAAACCAAAGAGATATGACTTTGCACTAAAGTTAGAGCAGAAGTCAAACCAATCAAGAATACCCAAGGGATTCCAAGAATTCTAAACTTCATGAGCACAAGGGCATCTCAATGGAAACAATTGAAAACCAGAAAAGAAGTGCTCCAGAATGCAATGTAAGAATCTTTGTCACTGAACCTCGACAAAGATCTTTATCAGAATGTATATGCTATCTCAACAGGCACTTGAGAAAGGTGTAATAAATTCTCAGACTTGAAAATTGAATTTTAAGGAACAGAAAACCTGTGTCAACAATGGTCGGAGTCTCCCCTGCTGTTAGAGTCTTTGATTCTATAAAAGTGATCTTCCCAGGAATGTCAATATCAAAAAGGTGTATCTGCAGTTACACACAAACAATGACTTAATAGATTGTCATCATGATCAAATAGCATCAGACAACTGTTCAGTAAAATCACTATTCTCTGCCTGTATACTAAAGTGAATTTTGAATTCAATATCTCATCATGCTTTTATGCGTACCTTCCGGTGCTTGGCTTTCAACTTTCCGTCACTATCAAAGACACAACATGTATTATACAGCCGGTCCCCAGAACGTTCTGGTATAGAGCCACCCACAATTGTGATCTTCAGAAGACGAGCAGCTTCAGAGAGCATGGCTGTAGAAGGAGACGCCTCACCACCTGCATCAATGTCCTCGGCATAAACTGGGAAACTATCATTCGAATACGGGCTATTCCATATTTCCTGTAATAAACACAACAAACCCACAGCATCAGTTGAAAAGTTTTCTACCAAACATGAAAGCCAGAATTTTCTGTCTTAAAAATAAAATAAAAACCTCCATCTAACCACTTTTATACATAAAAAACACTCCTTGAGTAATAAGAATCATGATTACATGATGATTACGAGGGCGTATAATTTAATTTAACAATAAAAATACAAAGCTCAATGGGAAAGCTTACAGGCAACATAACAAGCTTGGCACCCTTTGCAGCAGCCTCTTCAATTGCTTTGCGAGCGTGCGCAATATTCCTCTCTTTATCAGCCGTCACCGATAACTGACACAGCCCAATCTTAAACTGCACATCGCATCAGATCACACAGCAAGCAAAAAAAAAAATCAATTATAGAAGTAAGTAAATCACAAAATGAATCAAGAAATCGTGCCTTGGTGACAGGAGGAACGGGCAAGGGAAGAGCGGGAGGGGCTCTGGCTTGCTCGGGCATGAAAGAAGAAGCCATTACTGGAGTGTGGATTTGGGATTTCTGGTTGTGAGTGCTGTTGTTACGTAGTAGGAGAGAAGGGAAGTGGGTGTTCGATTTTGAGCGGAAAAGGGAAGAGGGCAAGCGAGAGAAAGGGGAATGATTTAGATGGAGCTTCAGGCTCAGATTTTTTGAGCTCAAGAGTGTTGTCGTTGATGATATTGCTGACTTCATTTCACTCTCTCCCCTTCTTCGATTGATAGATGGCTACTTCCACTATTTTTATTAATTTTTTTTATCCTTGTTGAAGAATTTGTAAAAACATCTTTTTATTATACACCCAGGTTACTTCTCGAGTTACGGACCAAAAATTTAAAATGATTTTTTTATTTTTAAACAATAAAAAAATAATATATTTAATCTCTTAAACTTGTGATTCTGAATACAATTGGCTATATAATAAATAAATTTAAAGATAAATTTAAAATCAAATAAACATTTAAAATGAAATTAACAAAAATTAACAAAAACCTAATATTGAAAACTTAAATTGCAAAAAAAAAAAAGAGATATACACATAACAAAATAAAATTAATTAACCATTAAATATTAGAATATCCTATACAAATAGCAATATGAATATAATAGCTATTTATAATTTAATTTTATAATTTATTGAAATTATTTAATTAGTTATTGCAGTATAAAATTCAGTCTTTCGCTCATAAATTTTATGTGGTAAATATATTGATTAAATAATTATTTTGTTATTGTTGCTTTAGAAAACCAAAAATAAATCTTGTTTGGAAATTCAAATATCTAATGAAATAAAAGTTTTAAAATTTCAAAACCAGTGATAGACACGCGACCATATATATATATATATATATATATATATATATATATATATATATATATATATATATATATATATATATATAGGAACCTAGCAATGAAATGACTCTTTTATCTTTTCCAAACAAAATTAATAATTAGCCATTAGAGCTAATACGGTTTTTTCATTAGAGGTACTTGATCATTATCATATTAATTGGCAAAAAATCGTTTTTCTCACATTTTTTTATTACAAGTAAATAACAAAATTTATCTTAAAAAATATATATTACACTAGTGTTTAAGATATTTTTTTCTTTTTATTTTTTTAAATAGTAAAATAACTAAATTATTTTTAAAAGCAAATATTACTAAATTGGTTTTTAAAGGTTTTATTGTATTTTCATCTTGATTTTTTTTTTTTGTTATAATTGAGTTGATTGAGAGGAAATTTAATAATATAATAAATATATAAATATTATTTAATAAAAAGTGGCTCTTGATTGGTTTGTGGCGACTTGATCGAACAACACTTTAGGGAGCTTTTGCCGACCAAATATTAGCTTCCAAAGATATGTTTGAATTCTCTAGGCAGCCTTTCCATTCATAGTCTCCCGCATATAGCAAACAGACCTCTGATTTAGGCTCGGTGTCCTTTTTTTTTATCTCCTCTCCTTAATTTCTATGTTTGACTTGCTTAATTTTCAAAGTAATTTTTTAATTTTTTTTTTAAATTTGATTCATGTTCTTTTAATTACAATTTATTTTATTTAAAATAATGTATAAAATTGATTTTTTTTCAATTTCATCCTCCTTTAATTTTTTATCTGTTGGATTCGGTCCCTATTATTTTAATTGCTATTTATTTTATTTAAAATAATTATTAAAGTTTTATTTTTTTATGATTTTATTCTTCTTCAATTTTTTTTTCATATTAAATTTGCCATTCATTCTATTTTTTTACTTTGGTAAATTTCTTAAATTGATATTTTTATTTTATTTTATCCCTCAACATTAAATCGGTTGGGAATTGAGCTTTGGTCTAGAATTTAACAAATTGCGAGTTTTGAAGATCAACTCAAGTTTAAAAGATTCGATAGGTTATACTTGTTTTTTTCCCTTCTTTTTTAAGCTTAATCTTTTCAGTTTTACCCTTCATATTTATTTAATTAAAGAATGAGTTTTATTTTTTCTTTCTTTCTTTATATAGAGGTTTTCACTGATTTTAAAAATGATTTGGGTTATTTCAAGTGTTGTCATACAGCTTTTTACAACGACGTTAGAATTATTTTTAATGAGCTCTTTCTGATAGTGAAGTGATGTTCATGATGAGTTTCTTACGGACTTTTCTGTCTTCTCCTCTTAGGTATAATACTAGTAACTCATTTTTTATAGTTAATTATTGCTTTTTATTTTTATTTTTGCTTTATTTATTGTCAATTTTTTCTATAATAATATTATTAAATTAATTGAGCTTAATGAACTAGACTAGATTTCAGATTTTTTTTGCTTGATTAAAAACACTAGTTTTGCTTGAATATTCTATTTTTCACTTAATGAAAATTTTATCTTGACTCATAGCGTAGCACATACAACCTATATAATAAAATATAGATCTAAAAAAAAGATAATAAATTTAATATATATATATATATATACACAAATACAAAATTGTATTAAAATTTAATAGTATGTTATAAAACTACGTGACCAGCTTTAAGCTTTAAATTTAATTATTCGATCACACGTAGAAAAATAGTAAAACCTAATTCAAGTAGTTTTTTCATATAAACCAAAAGGGACATTTTAGTTTGGCACTAGACTGTTTTTCATGGCAGTTCGGTTAAAAAAAAAATTAAAGATAAAAAAAAATATTCAAATTTTATTAATGTTTTTTTTAGTAATAAAAATTAAATTATATTAGGATTGATATGATGTGACTTAGTCCAATAATTTGGACAACTGATAAAAATATAGTTTTACTAAAAATAATAATCAAGATGACATTTTAAAAAAATAATATAAAACTATAATATATTGGATCGATTCAGATCAACTTAGGTTGACCTGTCAAATCCGCTATTCAAGTGAGACCTAAATAACTCAAAAGAAAGCATATTATTTTTTATTAAAAATTTTTTGTAATTAACCCAATCCTGAAGGATGAAATCAAAAATAAAATTTAACTAAAAAAATAAGTTAAGTCAACTTAGGTTAACCTGTTAAACATGTGTCATAAAATCGAGATAATCATATAGAAAAAAAAACAAATTATGAAGTTCAATTTCAACCCAATGTTGAATTTTGAAATAAAAATAAAATCAATTAAAAAATAACATAAAAAACCATTTGAGTCAACCAACCAAACTCGTGATCCGGATAATGAGACCGAGATAATATCACAAAACGCAAGCCAAAACAATTTATATAGCCTAATTTCCAATCAACCTAATATTTAAAGATAAAATTGGATAAACTCAATTAAAAAAGATTAAAAAGTTAACAGGTCTAACCTATGACTTGGATTATAAAACCATAATAATCTCACAAAAAATAAATTAAAAAATATATACGTTGCTCAATTTTCAATCAACACAATATTGAGGGTTAAACTAAAAATAAATAAAAATTTTGACCAAAGTCTCCTTTGTAGTCTAATTTGACCATAATAATCTGACGTTGAAGGATGGAGTTAAAAATATATTCAATTAAAAAGTTAGAAAAGATGATGAATAATTTGTTTGTTTTTGTGTTTTAAAAGTGTTTTTTTTTAAATTAAAATTGATTAATTTTTTTTTACTTTAAAATAATTGTTGTTTTGATGTATTGATATCAAAAATAATTTTTAAAAAATAAAAAAATATTTTAATATATTTTCAAATAAAAAATATTTTAAAAAATAAACGATATTACATTGTTAAACACCCTAAAGTGATCAGATGTTTATATACGAGAGAGAAAGATAATGATAACTATTTTCACATAATAAACATTTATATATTATAAAAACTATAATTATAAAGTGTTTTAAATAAATTATAATCAATTTTGAGTTGTTAAGAAATTGTTAAACTTTATTTTGTTAAATTATTTTCTTGAGAATTTTTTTTATAAAAAAAATCCACTCACCAAATGAATAGGAGTCATGGAATCAAAGAGTAAGGATTAAATTATATAACATACGTGTTATTTATTTATTTAATTTAAGAGGTTGATTTAATGGTTGAGAAGATTTATTTTTTTAGTTCAAACTTTAGAAACAATACTTGGGAGAATTCATTAAATTTAAATATAACATATGACGTGTCGTATGCATTTTGCAATCAAACCTACTGTTCAACGGAGGGATTTAAAACCCCAACCGTCATGAACCCACAACGGTCATTAACTGCCACTCGCGCCCCCCCTGAAATCTCCTTCAAATGCAAGAACTTCCTCAGGAAAATTCTTCAAATTCCATTATCTTCTTCTTCATCAAGCACCAGACTCGCCTACTGTCTGGTGCTTGATCTCTCTTAAAGAAGAAAGAAAAACCACCGATTACTTGTTTATGTAGTGTTGTATCGATTGAATGGCAGATCCTCGGTCCGTCGTCCCCTACCATGACCCGTATGACATCCCAATTGACTATGAACATCTAAATTTCATGAACGATGCAAATCCAAGCCTTGCAGGTTTATCCTCTGACAATGAACCCACTCCAGCAATTCCTGAATCATTCAGTGGCAGTGCAAATGGCAATGCAAACATTTTGGATCCTAATAACCCATATGAGGATCCAATGGCTTGGAATTTTTATTATGAAAATCTTACAGTGCAATCTCATGAGGCTGGTCCGTCGCATCAGAATCAGGGACAAAGTTCTTTAGGACCAATTCCTTATGCACCATCTCCTAACGCGTCATTTCCCAACGCGTCATTTCCTGATGGACAAACTTCAAATGCATCAGGAAGAAGTGAAGAGATTTTCCTTGATGGGAGGAATATTGCTGTTTGGCCACCTGAACCAGTCCCTTTTCAATGCAATTTCTGTCAAGTTCTAAGAGAAATAATCCACACTGATGGTGTGTTTTACATAGCGTTTCTTTCTCTTTGATAATTCTAGTTCTTTTTTTTCCTGGTTTTTTTCTTGTAAAGTTTACCTATTCTGTGGAGGCAGGAAACTACACTACAAAACTTGAGATACATGGGAGAATGGGTATCATCTGTCATGCTATTCTTGAGAACCGGGATCATGTCACGGCAATTCATCCTCAATATTATATGTTTGAGTAAGTTTTGTAAGTCCACTTTAGTTGTTTTTCGTTTCATCTGATTTAGAGAAGTGTGTGATTGATGGATGCAATGCAATCAAAACTGTGGGATAAAAGAAAACTAGCACTTGATAGTTTTGGTGTTTTGATTATGAGTCACTTTCTGAAATCATAAACGCCGTGGTTTCATACATTTTGCAGTTTCTGCAAGAAAAGCTTGGAGAATGTGAAGGAATTTCTGCAGAAGTATTGCGATGATAGAAGGCAGGCAGGCTTCATTATGGTCCAAGATCCACACTCATTCTTCTATGAAGCCCTTTGTGTTGGATACGATTGGACTGACGATTTGAATTTTGATGTATTCCACGATCCATCCCCATCAAATTCAGGTTAGTATCTCTCTGCATGAACAAGACTCCACATAATAATACGTTTATTTACTGTTGCAATTGCAAACTCCTTTGATTTTTCTTAACATTATGAGGAGAATTGAATTTTTTCTTTTTTGTACATGTCAATATCACGAGACTTGCAAGCTGGAACTTCAACAGGGGAACGACAAGCAACGAATCATGGAGAGGGAGAGATTGAGACAGAGAGAACGACTCGAAGCAATCTTGCACTGCAGGTTCTAGTTACTATCTTCACCCACAATAAACGCATCTTGCATTCGCATTGCAATTTAAAGATAGATGAAAACAATTAAGACCTTATATTGTTTATTAGTACTAATTAATTGAGTAATTTTTATGGCGTTGTGGGTCCATGCAGAGGGAAAGAGCAGGAAGATTGAAACTGGATGACTTTAGACAGTACTTCCATCTCCCTATAGAAGATGCAGCGAGGAGGTTGCACTTGTGTCCCACTGTAGTGAAGAAGATATGCCGGAAATTCGGGATGACTCGATGGCCACACAGAAAGGTCTGCCTTCGTCCTTCAGTTTTTATCCTCCTTGTTCTTCGCCATAACTTTCTCATATCATTGAATTTTCTTTCCATTTTTTTTTTCTTTTGGTTACGTATAGATCAAAAGCATCCATAGGCAATTAACAGATCTCCAAGTGCTCTTAAATTCGAGCGATGCAGAAGAAAGGGCACGTGCACAAGTAGAAACCATGAGGCTTCAAGGAGAAATAAGAAATGCCTGTTCTGGGTCCGCTGGATGATATTATTATGCGCATAACATGCGTGTTCATTTAGACAAGCAAGCTAGTTAATTAAGTGTTTTTTTATTTAATTTTTCTCCAAGGATTGTGAAATGCTGAGTAGAAGCATTTGGATTTTGTTGTGGCAGTACTGAGACACTTCTTGATCAGAGATCGAGGAGATTTTGTTGATTATGATTTTATTTTGTGGCTGTAATCTATAAATGCACTAGCAAAGTATTTATCAATATATAGCTATCGTTTTGCTTTCTTCTGATCTTTGATTTATCATGTTAGGGGTTTACAAAGAATCACTAGGCAGAAACATGTATGCGAAATATGTCTTCTCTTGTCTAACCTTATTGCCCTTTGCACCGTATCAGGTCTCACAAAGTGAATGAGACCGGAGTAAATCGACAAAATCTCTCGTTTCCAATGTCTTTATATCGCAAACACATTCATTGGCAAAGTTTCTTGCAACATTTGAGCCAGCTTTTATATGTTTTCTCTGATGAGGAAGGTGGTGTTTGGTGGATGCACCTGTAGGCTTAGTAAATCAATAGAGACGGCCTTTCATGGCATTATCATAATAGAAAATAAAAGAATATTTACACAAATGGCATGGGAAAATTGACCACATCGGAGTTTTCTTAAATATTGTACAGTAATAGCTGCAAAATGCCAAGACTTATGAGAAATTTATAATCTTCACTGTGAAGCAACAAGCTTGTTGCAGTTTTAGGAGACTTTACTTTGGAACAATGCACTGAGCTGCAAGGTAGGTTTTCTTCCATGCTTTGTCCTGACAGTACTTGTGGTTTCTGATGTCCAAAAATTAATATATCCTATGATAAGCTGATGTCCTAAATGTCTAAATATGAGATTTTAGCCTGCAATCCCTCCTGGATGTGTGTCCATCACAGCCCACAATTTCGAAATGGTGGAAAAACCGAGACCCCAACACACAAGTCTTCAAGACTGTTTGTTGATTCTTCTGCGCAAATTTTATACAAAAACAAAGAAAAAAAAAACACAACTCTTAATGGACTTTCCTTACTATAGTCCGTTTATTTATTTCTAACTTTTGTGTTTGCAGTATAAAAAATATAATTAAATATTTGATAATACATTAAATTATATTTTATATTATGAAGTTTATTAAAAAATTAAATTTGAAACATAGTTTTTATAAAGTAGTTTTACATATTTTTTTAATTGAATTTTATAAAACTTTATTTATTTTTACGTTTTAAAAATATTTTTTTAAAATTTGAATTTTATTTTATTTTTTTCCTTACTTCAATTTATTATTTTTTATATTTTCAAATCATTTTGATGCGCTAATATTAAAAATAATTTTTAAAAAATAAAAAAAATATTTTGATATATTTCCAAGTAAAAAACATTTTTAAAAAGTAACCATAACCAAATATTTTATACATATTTTTTTTTACTGTATATAAACCTTAACTATAATTTTTATCAAATACGTATTTAAAATTCAACTAACTATATTTTTTAAAATTTATTTTTTAAAATCTACCACCATAAAAACTACATAAAAAAACAAACGCAATATTAGAAAGCAAAGGAAAATCACTGTCAGTTATCATAAGATCAGTGCAATGCAGAAACTGGGACAGGCAGAAAACAAGAGATCAAACGTTTTATTCTTGGAATGGGATGGACAATGATAAAATTGTGCAGTTATTAAGAATATAAAATCCAACCAAACCAAATTAATTTTCAGTTAAAAATAAAAATCCAAATTTTTTAGTCCAAATGAAACCGACAATCACACCTACGTGACAAAAGCCATAACCAATGAAAATGGAGTGAACACTGCCAGCATGGAATGTTGTTTCTATGATGTGTCAACTCAACCAGTCAACGGTAACTGATTAACCTGATTGAAGATTGCCTCACAAAACATGTTAGAAGGTGATCATGTGGAGCACATGTGTCCACGCAGACATCCACTCTCCTAACAAATGACTTCAATAATGACGATGAAGTAAACACTGTCAAGATGGCAATAATGTCCACTCACATGGAATTCCCACCAAATTTTTTTTCTTTTACGTGTAGCTCTAGAGTTGAGGCTGTACTCAGGTGACTCGTGTTTCTCGTGCTAATTTTTATCTGATGTAATTATTGTGATTTTAAAAGAGTAAGACGGATCTGATATTTGATTGAATTTTAATTTAATAATATAATTAAAATAAATAAAATGAATACAAAAATTAGCAATAATAATTATACAAACGAGCTATTAACATCATGATTTGAAGAAGAAGAAAGAAAAGTTGTTAGGTACTCGTTCTCACTCCATCCCTGTATACTGCCCCATCACTAGAAATAACTCACTAGAAAAACTATACAACGATACCAAAAAATACCGCATAAACCTTTAGAGTAACGATCCAAAAAACAAATTAAATAAAATATCATGAAGTGAACATCTTATACTTATATTTAATTAATTAATTTAATTTAATTTTAAAATAATTAAAAAAAAACTAATATTAACAAAGAATGATAAATACTAAAACAACCTCAATTTAATTGAATAAAGACACATCCATGTTTATTCACACCAATATTTTTTTTTTATTTAAGCTATTGATATTATTGACATCATTAGTCTCCTTTACCTGGGACCAACTAATCAAAACTAATAATTAATGTCGATATCAATATGATCCATTGATATCATTAGTTATCCTAACTTGAACAATTAATTAATTATTTTTTCAAGTATCTTAAATTTATTGTTTAGAAATGCTGGTATCAAAAAAACTTTTGATATCATTGGTCTCCTTTCAGGAATAACTAATCAAGTCTTAAATGGAAATGTCAATATCAATATAACTCATCGATATTATTAACTATTCAAATATTCAGAATAACTAATCAAGTTTTGTGTCAATATCTTACTTGTGCCTTTTTTTAATGTTAATGTTAAGGGTCCATTGATATCATTGGCTTCCCTTCGAAAGTAGCTAATCAAATTTTTCACTCATTTACTCCATTTTCTTTCATAATTCATTTATTTGCTTACTTTCATAGTAATATCCGAACAAATGATTGAATTTTCACATTAAAAATATTAATATAATGTAACAAAATTATAAATGTAGAGCATTTATCTGCCGTGTTAGAAGCTCCTCCTCCAGCTCAGGTTAGTGGCATAGCAACCAAACTATTCCCTGCGAATTAATTCTCATTGATTAGCATTACCCTTAACAGACTCAAAATAAAAGTCATTATTATATTCAACTTTCCCTTATCAATGTTTTGCTTCATTCTCTAACAGAATTAGCCATATTTGCCACGTAACTTCAACATTCAAATTTCTTATTAATTATTCTTCATAAAGGTTATGAAAACATACATAACCCTTTCATCATACTTTCATCTCTATCTACCCTTATTCATTTGTATAATTATCTTTTTACTTAGGAACCATTTTCTTTCTTTTGCTTAACAATTTTTTTAATTACAGTAAATTCTCAATTTATCAAATTCATTATGTAAAATAACACCAAACACCCAAAAAACTATCATTCACACCATTTATAATACAATTATAACACTATTCACCCATCAACACATGGCCGACCACTCAAGACCCACCAATCCCCTAATTGTTTTTCATCATGATTTCATTAATTCCATAACCTATAATGATCTCAGGGAACCAATTTCAAGATAATTTACATTTCTCTCAAATTTTCACTTGGAGCCCTAATTCAATTTTGCAAGAATTCTAATGAAAATCAAGAAACCAAAAAATAGTTTTGGAACATGAGGAGATAAACATTCAAGCCGTAAAATACCAGAAAATAGCTAGATTAAGATGTTTTGACAAGATGAGATAAAGAAAAAAAGAAAATTAAGATTGAAGTTCAAATTAACTTGACCAAAACTAGAAGAATTAATTAAGTTTAAAGAATTAATTAAATTTCTAATAGGTTTAATTCACTTATTTATAATTGAATAAAAATTGATTTTAATTAAAAGTTAATTGGATAAAAATGAAAAAAAATAATTAAATTAAAAAATTAAATTAAATTAATAACTTCACTGCTTTGAAAGGTGAGGGAGTAGCTGGGGCAAAAAAAAGGCCAGAGAGAAAATAATTCACTCACAGCACTTTTCATCTCTATCAGAAGTTGTGCACTCCTTCTAAGCACCACCACCAACAACCTCTTCTCACAACGCCCATTCCTCCATTGAAGCGATGCCAACACTGTGACACCCTCTCCATCAGCACCACTTTGTGCGGCTGTGCCTCTCGTATGCCACCACTTAGCTCACGCTCACGTTTCCTCTTATTGACGAGCACCTCTATCACTACTGTTGCTAGAGTTGTGCCTTGCCACTGTGAGAAGCTTTCCCTCATCCAGCCAGCAACCCGGTAACAATGAGTTTTTCTTCTTCTCCAGCGACAGCTCCAACGTTCCAGCCATCCCTCCTCAGCAGTGCATCTGTGAGCCTCTAAGTACACTTCCAGGAGTGGTATCTTATAGAAGTAGCTTTGCACTAGCTAGCTCCTCATCAGCTTCTTCCTCTCAGCAACGTAAACAACAGCCTCACCAACTGTTAGCCAAGCACCCAAAAGAACCGTGAACTCCTTTGCATTTCAAAGCCATTAGCGTGACCAGCTTCACAGCAACTATCTTCTCAATCGTGCAACAACAGCTCAGCCTTCATCGATCTCCTCTATACCGTGAGCAGTAGTGGAAGATATTCTTCATCACTAACCACTGGTTCCACCGTGACCAGTTGTAGTCCAGCATCTTCCTTCAAGTAACAGTAGCAGATCGTGCAACAACAGGTCTTTGTCTCCTCATCACAGCTGATCCAAGGTTCCAACAGGCAACAGAGCAATAACATTAGCACGAGTTTCAGCGCCTCATTTTCTTTTTAGTCCAGCAACAGCGTCTTTTAGCTTCTCCTGGCAGAAGAGATGGAAGCTCCTCCTTCCAGCAGCGTCATCTTCTCTGCACCGTGAGCAAGCAGCAGCAGGAGGTTTGCCTTGTCAACCTTCAGCCTTTCGTCTCTTTTGCACCCGCGGGAGTTGCAGTGGAGAATCGTCTTCATCAGCACCAAACTCACCCTAACTGTGAGAAATCCAGCAGCCTTACATCCTCATTTTCTTGCTATTGAAGGTCTATTCATCCTCAAACTTCTTGAAGCATGCATGAATTCTTAGATTAATTATATGCATCATTTTTGCGTGTTAGTTTCTATGATTTACATGTGCCTGATTTGGAAATAATGTTTGAAGAAATTTGTTCATAGAAAATTAATTTAAATTAGTGTTTTCATATGATGCTTAGATATATTTTTGAAGGAAACTATGCATACATATAATAATACAAAAATGGCATGAACATTGGATGAATAGTGTAGGTGCTTTTCATTTTTGTTGAAGTTTTTGAGTCCAGATCTTTTGTCATGGGTATAGCTTGCGTTTATAATGTTTATATTGGGTTGAGAACTTAGGATGTGTTTGGGAATGAGGTAGACATCGTGTTTTTTTAAATTTGTTTTGTTTAAAGTGAAAGTTTTTAATGGTTTTACTATGCTATATCAAAAATAACTTTTAAAAAATTAAAAAAAATTATTTTGACGCATTTTTAAGTGAAGAACACTTTGAATCGTCATCGTTATCACAATCCTAAAGACACTCTTAGCATGTTGAAATCTTAGTGGGTTTATTTACTTTGATAATAAGTTGGATCTTTGAGACACTTGCACAATATTTAGCTTATGCAAATTTTACGAGGATTATTTTTTTTGTTTGTTTTTAGAGCGTGTTTGACAAAAATGTCCTAATCAAACTTTTAACAAATTTTTTTATTAATTTTTTTTATAAAAAAAATACTAAATAATTTTCAAAATCTTTGAAAAATTTCAAGTATTATTTTAAAACTATTTGTGATTCCCTCACATATTTTTCTAACTCTTTCACTTAATATCGGGTTGTAGACTTATAATGTAAGATATTAACCCAGTATTAAATATACCTATTTTTCTTTAAAATTTCAAAAAAAATACAAAAAATAATAAATTAATTAATTTTTATTTGTGTACACATATAGCCAAGTCTCTTTAAAAACAAATTATATTGCATATTTTAGCATACTAAAAATCACAAAAAATTGTTTTGTATATATATATTATATTTAATAACAAGTTTATTAAAGTCATAAGAACTCGACCGATATTTCAAAAATACCAAAAAAATTATTTGGTTTTCTTTTAATGTATAAGATTATGAACTTATATAGAAGATGTATTTTGTATATTGAATAAAAAGGCATTTTCTTGTTTTAACTTTAGAACGATTAGGTTTTAATCTAATAAGATAAACACCTCCTTACCGAAGATGACTTTTTTAAAACTTTAAACAGACCAATGATTAAAAAACACAACAATATCTTAGTTTATATAAGACAAACAAACAATATATTTTACCTTAGGTAAGATGTATTAGGGATGATACATCATCTCAATACACAACCAGTCTCCTTAACCAGATTCTGAAACCAATTAGAATTTCTAGTGACCAAAATACTAGATAGCGACTCCATTTTTTTTTACTGAAAAAAAAAAACAAGAATTCATTGTTCTTTCCCTCATCACCATAGAGAGACCCCAACCCAGGAGAACGATCACCTCGATGCCGCACGTGTACGACGTTCTCCTCACTTTTTTTTCTTGTGTCTAGCAACCAACCTTAAGGGGTAAAAGGAGAGGATGAGAGTTTTTAAAATTTAAAATTTTCCCCACAATTTCTTTAATTCATTTCTTTGGTTATTTTCTAAACTTCTTCTAACATTTAATACCCTTCTTTGCAATAACTTGGTTCAATTTTTTTTTTTATTTTATAATAATTTCATGAGGCTTATAAATAAAAAGACACAAGATAACCCAAGTTATTTTCAAAATTAGTGAAAAATCCTATAGAAATTAAATAAAAAAAATATCGGAGCTTAATATCTAATTAAATAAGCGTTGAAGGATGATGAACCTGAAAAAAACATGAATTTTTTTAAAAAATTAAGTAAACCCAAAAGAATTTTCTAAATTAGGGTTAATCTCCTTAACTTGCAATCCGTGAAATTCTAAATCCAAACTCAATTAGGAAGCTCAATTCTTAATTAATTTAATGTTGAATGATGAAATAAAAAAAATATATCAATTTTAAAAAGTTGCCAAAATAAAAAAGAAAAGGTAATAAAGATGATCACATCTGATAGAAAAAAAAACTAACAGGGGATGAAATCATACAAAAAAATCAATTTTAAAAATGATCTCAAATAAAATAAATAGTAATAAAAAGAATGAGAATCAAATCTAATAGATGAAAAAAATTTAAAAGATGATGAAATTAAAAAAAAAAAAAAAGGTAAACAAAACAATAAGGATCAATTCTAAAGAAAAAAAATTGAAATGTTGTTTTAAAAATTTAAGAGTCATATGCGAAAATCAAGAAGGAGAGAGGGAAAAAAAAATCATCGACGCCACACAAGAGGTCCATAAACCACTTATACCACTCAAGGATGGAGAGAACGTTGAGGCAATTCCATCACCATTGTGAAAGGTAGTGTTTGGCCACCAAGAAACTCCTCATAGGCTGCTTGAAGAGCATTTCTCATATGCTAGTGGCTAACACATGCCCAACCATTTTTGTTTTAAATTATATTTTATATTTATTAAAATATCAAATTGTTTTTCAATCAACCTGATTATACTTAAAAAAACTGTAATGAAAAATATAAAAAAGCTCCTAGATATCAATTAAAAAAATTTGCTTCTAAAAATAATTTAGTTATTATAATGTATTTTAATAAATAAAAATACAAACAAACTTAACTTTTACACACTAGTTAAATAAATTTTATTTTTAAAATAATTTTATTATTTTATTATTTTAAAATTAGAAAAAAACCAAGTTATTTTTTATCAATATAATAATAACTAATAATCATTGTATAAGACCACATGCATTACCCTTAATAATGAATTCAATAATTTTTTATATGAATGATAAAATAATTATTGTAATGTTTGAATTCAAAGTGTAATGTGTAACATGTCTTTTTACCGTGAAAGAAGCGGTATTAGTATTTTTATATATGAAAAAAACTTAATTTAATACTTCCCGTGCCGTGCCGTACCAACCAAAAATTAATAAAACTTAAAACTGAAAACCAAAGATCCATTTCAGTTTCATTTCAGCAGCAGCAATGGCTATGCCACCGGCAGCTGCAGCAGCAAGAACCCTAACCCGCCATCCTCGCTCTTCTGACCTAGCCTCCCTGGTCACTGCCATAACCTCTTGTCTCGAAACCCTAAACCCACAAAACCCTATTCCTAAACACATCAATCCAACCCATCTAAACCAGTTCTCCCCTCACCTGGACTCCAACTTAGTCATTGAAGTCATCAAAGAACAGCAACCCAATCCTTACCAAGCCCTCTTCTTTTTCAACTGGGCATCAAACCTGAACCCAAACCCAAACAACTACTCTCACAATCACCGATGCTATGTAGCCATCATTGACCTTCTCCTCTCTCACTCGCTTTTTCCCATTGCCAAAAACCTCCTTGAAAAACATGGCATGTTTTCTGATCTTTTAGTTAGTAAACTTATTAGAGCTTATGGGTATAGTGGGGATACTAAAAGTGCAATCTTTTGGTTTCATAAAGTGAAAGAGATTCAACAAGGGAAGTGCTTGTTTTCTTGGAATGCTATTTTGGGTGTGTTAGTGAAAGTCAATCAGATTAATGTAGCAAAGTCATTTTTTGATCAAATTGTGAATGATGCCGTTGTAAAGCCTGATGCTTCAACTTATACAACAATGATTAGAGGGTTTTGCAAAGTGGGTATGATTGAGAATGCTAGGAAAGTGTTTGATGAAATGACTTGTGAGCCTAATTTGATTACTTGCAATACCTTGATTAATGGTTATTGTAAGAAAGGTGATATGGAGAATGCAAGGATATTTTTGTGTAGGATGATGGAGAGTAAGGACTGTTTGCCAGATACGGTTACTTATAGTACTTTGATTGATGGTTATTGTAAGAAAGGGGAATTGAATGAGGCAAGGAAGTGGATGGATGTGATGTTGATTCGGGGTTGCAACCCGAATTTATGGACCTACAATGCTATTATTTATGGTTTGTGTTTGAGAGGAAATGTTGATGAGGCTAGGAGGTTGCTGACAAAGATGAGACTGAATGGGGTGAAAGAAAATGTTGCAACTCATTTGAGTATTTTGAAGGGCCTTTCCGTTGCGGGGAAGTCGGAGGAAGCTATTGGATATTTCAGCGAGATGATTAGAAAAGGAATGAAACTTGATGCAAAAGAGTATGAAGTTGTGATTATTGCGTATTGCAAGATGAGGAAACCCGATGAAGCAATTTCCCTTTTGAAGGAAATGCAGGCTAAGGGCATTAGTCGGGGTGTTGGAAGTTTCAATGCTGTGCTTAGGATTCTTGTGGAGATTGGGGAGCTTGATAAAGCAGTTCTTCTTCTTAAACAAGTGAAGAATATGGGTTGCCTTCCAAATTTGGTGTCGTATAGCACCGTGATATGTGGTCTTTGCAGGTCCCAAGGTAGGATGCAAGAAGTTGCAGATCTTGTAGATGACATGCTTCAGGATGGTTTTGAGATGGATGCAACCTTGTATAGCTGCTTAGTCGGTGGTTTCTGTGAAGCTGGCAATGAGGAAATGGCAATGCGTGCCTTTTATGACTCAATTAATAAGAATTATGTCATTAATTTGCAGAGCTTTTCATTTTTTGTCAACCTGATGTGTGGAAAGGGAAAAGTCATCGAGGCTGAACAAATATTCAAGGATATGTGTAGGAGATGCTCGTTAGTTGACGTGGACAGTTACCAGAGGGTCCTAGATGATCAATTGCATAAACACTCAGGGAGAAGATGAGAGGAAACCTCCAAAAGGCAAATATACCCTAATGAATATAGGAGGACAAGAAATTGCTCTTGACCTATTTTATAAACTGAATGCTCAGAATATGCCATGCTTTCAGCTGAATCAAGGGAGAACCATGCTGAGACATGAAGTTTTTGCAATGTCACAGACTTGGAGAGAATGTGCAAGTCTCGTACTAAAAGAATGTTGTCGCATTTTATTACTTCTGTCGTCCTTTGCCTGTTAACATGCTCTCATCACATTGGCCTCGGTTTCCATTAGCTTATTGGTTAAAGTGATTTTTATCTTTAAAAATATATTAAAATAATATTTTTATATTTAAAAGTTATTTTTGATATCAATATATTAAAATAAAAAATATAATTTAAATTTTTTAAAAAACATTATTTTAACCGCTTTCCTGTCATTCTTCCTTCAATCCTTCAGCAGCAGCTACACGCTAAAAAACCAAGAAGCCAGTCCACAAAAACCACGTGGCATTAGATTTAAGGGCTTTGACCTTGATGAAAAAGAAAAAAAAAACCCTTAAACTTGTGCGTGTGTTTTTTTCTTTTAAGGGTTTGCTTACTTTTTCTAAAAGAAAATATATATAGAAAAAAGAAAAAAAGAAAAGCAAGATGATGGGCCTGTTTGGAGAGACGCATCCATCTCCGGTACTTGACGGACTCTTCACCCTTTTATAAAATCCGATTAATTGATCCATTTCATTCCCGATTCAAATCCAACACCTTCCTTCTTCTATCTCTCTCCGTGTTTGAGAGAGAGAGTGACAGACAGAGGTCAAATATTTCTCTCTTATCTTTCCCTCCTTAAAACATAAAACTCTCTCTCTCTCTCCTTACTCTCTCTCTCTCTCTCTCTCTCTCTGTCCTCTGTTTCTTCTCTCGATCTCCATTTCTTTTTTGCTTCTTTCTTTTACTCTCTCTACAAGTTTCAACTTTCTTTTCTTTTCTTTTCTTTTCTTCTCTCTATAAAAGGACGAAGCTCGTCTTCTTGATTAAGCGGGGGTCATTTAGTGACGATGGACGGCGGAGCATCTTATAATCCTCGCACGGTGGAGGAAGTCTTTAGGGATTTTAAAGGTCGAAGAGCTGGCATGATTAAAGCTCTCACTACTGGTACTCTTTTTTTGTTTGTTTCTTCTTCTTCTTTTGAGGTTTTTTTTTTAGATATATAACTTTTTGGAGAATTATTAAATGTGGTTTCGTTTTCGTTTTTTGTTGCAGATGTTGAAGAGTTTTACCAGCAGTGTGATCCTGGTTAGTTTTTGTTATCTAAATAAAAAAATTTATGGTGAATTGTTTGGTTTGTTTTCTCGCGTTTTAACCTTTTGGTTTCTGGGAAATTTGCGGGCGAAAAGGAGAGGTAGAGTTTTGGATATGAAAAAATTTGGACCTTTTCTTTTACTGTGGGTTACGTGGTGATTTTACCTACTTGAAGTAAAATTTTTAAATTAGTTTCTTATAAATGGGCTAGATTTCTTTACTCTCAGTAGTTAAATGGACGTCATGTATTTAATTGTTATTGAATCTTGCTGCTTGTTTTTGCATTTAGATTATTTTGGCTAAAGGTTTCTGTCTTTTGAACTGCATTAGTTTAACTATCCTGTAAAATTTAGCCATATTTCTAATTCGTTTTTTTAGGTGTATTTAGAACTTGTGAATTTCATTAAAAAAAAAAAAACCTTCTTTAATATCTTGACTGAAGGAAGCAGATAAAATGTAGCTTTATTAATCATGATTGCTGCATGCATTCCTTCTGTTAATAATGACAGATGCTGTTATTCACGGATAAGCTATGTTTGCCCGTTCATTTTGACAATTTTAGTGGAATTGAAAGTTGACTTTGACAACTTTATTCGCTGATAAGCTATGCATACTTGTAGATAGCTGTAAAGGGTATACATATTTTCTATGATTGTTGATTTGTTCTTGTGTTGACAGTTGTTTGAGGTTTTACGGTGTGTATCATTAGGAAGTGTAAAAAGTTGTTTTAAAATAAGAAAGGAATTGAGGATATCAGTGATTTTTAGTAACCTCATTAATTAGTTTTGAATTTTTCAATCACTATTGTCATGTTCCATAAAGCTCATAATCTGAGTGGGGCAAAAGTATGCATGTACCACTGAGGTTTTTAAATTAGTTCAAATATTTGAGTTTCTTGATTTTAATGTGCACACTCGGTCATAGTCAAGTGTTCTTGATTTTACATATCAAAACAAGTATGAATGCAACAAATCAATGTTAATGCAGAAAAAGTGTATAAAAAATGTTTCGTAATTGCGAACCAGAGATGTGGCACTGGTTACATAGGAGCAGCTCATCTTTTGTAGTCATTTAAGCCTCTTTAATTAGAAAGTGGTTATCATTTACAGTTAGATGCAGAGTCACATTTTTCAAGCAAATGGGTGATACAAAAAGATGTTTTCAGGATAAGCTGCATCCACTTTGACTTAACAACCTCCGGTATTGATATGTAAAACAAGATAAGGCAGTCCTGCCAACTTACTGCTCCTGTCTAAGATATCCACATGCGGATTAGGATGAACTGCTAGGAAGAGAGTGTATCAAATGTAATTAATTTAGTTGATGATCTCAAATCCTAGATTAAGTGCTATAATGGTCACCTGTGCATATGTTTAATGAGTTTGAATACAGTGGTGAAGAAATAAGCACGGAATTGTCCGCCTCACGTATAATGAAGCTTCAAATATCACAATTTAATTGGATGGCATAAGTAGGATGTAATTTTATATGCATGGAACTGTTTGGTTGTGATAAAAGTTTAGGTTTTAAGAGCTCCGGGTGCTTATTATGGTATGTTGACAGAGATGAACATAATATCTGGATTGATTGTGTTCATTAATGCTTTGGTAGTCTGATGATTGCTTTAATTGGAACCTTTTGTTTTAATGTCCATGTATAGCTTCTCTCTTTATTCTGCTTTCTTCCTTAGTTAATCATGTTTAATTATTATTGGGTGGCCCTTTTTACATGCACTTTACCGTGTTCTTTTCATCTCTGTTATAAAAAAACCCACCTTCGAATGTGTTTTTCTTTTATCGGCTTTCGAGCCTATTTGTTTTTGTTTCAAAACAACTTTTTTTATTTACTTTTACAGTTTTTTCATGACATCTGAAAGTATTCTTTTAGATTTGATATGATTTATGTGATCTTCTTGCTTGCAGAGAAGGAAAATCTCTGCCTTTATGGATTTCCTAGCGAGCAGTGGGAGGTCAATTTACCTGCTGAAGAGGTGCCTCCTGAGCTTCCAGAGCCTGCTTTAGGTATCAACTTTGCCAGAGATGGGATGCAAGAAAAGGACTGGTTGTCTCTGGTTGCTGTTCACAGTGATGCATGGTTACTTTCTGTGTCCTTCTATTTTGGGTCTAGGTTTGGATTTGACAAAGCAGATAGGTATATTTCTCTTGCACATGTGGTACAACTGCAGTGTAACTTCTGTGTGAGTAGCATATGAATTTCGATTTCAGTGGTGACTGGTCTTCACGGTTCACTTCTTTATAAGAAATTGTTTTTCTGAACAACTACAACTTTTTTCTTTTCTTCTTTTTAATCATGAAGAATTACTCCTACTTTTATTTTGATCAGTGGTTTGCTTTTTTCCTACTACTTTGCAAATCGATTTTGGTGTCTTTAACTCTTAATTACATGAATTAGTTAGTAATATCTTTTTTGGCATGGAATCAGGTTTGCAGCACATTGTATGAATTTGGGTAATGAAATTTTCTAAGCAAATATGTCATGAAATTCATCATGGGTTGTTTTATCAACAAGCAGTCACATTAATGAATGATTCTGTGTGATTTGGTGAAAACTCATCCTCGTTAAATGATACTAGTCATATATTATGTGTTTCTTGCTTGTGAGTGGACTCATTTTATTTTAAAGCATATCAATGAAATTTATTGCTTGTAAGTGAACTTATTTTATTTTAAAGCATATCAATGAAATTTATGTTCTTTTTAAAAAGATTCTACACTTAAATCTTGTCAAGATTGATTTGCAGTGAAGGTGCAAGTTCTATGCTTTATTCTTGACTCCAAGAAGCATGTTTGAGTCCTGCTTCTTTGCCTAACAATGTCTCTTAACTATTATTGTTTATGATGTTTTTGTGGCCTCTCTTTGTGTAGAATTTCTTGATTTAAGCTTTATCGTGTTTTTTAATAATATTCTTTTGGTTTTATGATGCAGAAAACGCCTTTTCAACATGATAAATGATCTTCCAACAGTATTTGAGGTTGTGACTGGAACGGCCAAGAAACAAGTAAAAGAAAAGTCATCAGTTTCAAATCACAGCAGCAATAAAACTAAATCAAACTCTAAGGTATCAAGGACTCTGAGGCTGCAACTCTATTTGGTCTGTTATATCTGTACTGATAGGAAATCTTAGTTTTCCACCTTGCAAGATTTGATGCCAAATTTTAATTATCTGCTCCTATTAAAATTAAAGATGACTCAGTCTTGTTTAATTGATTTAGCAGCTATATTATTGTTGGTATGGCAATATTGAACTA
The DNA here is from genome assembly GCA_033617975.1 of Populus alba x Populus glandulosa. Lineage (NCBI taxonomy): Eukaryota > Viridiplantae > Streptophyta > Magnoliopsida > Malpighiales > Salicaceae > Populus > Populus alba x Populus glandulosa. Next base: position 22,561,895 of record CM066148.1, read on the forward strand.
TGATGCTTAGTACTCTTATAAGTTTCATAATGATAATGTTGGCAATGTATCTTGTTTGATTGAATGTGCAGCGAGGATCCGAATCCCAAGGCAAGTTTTCAAAGGTAATGCAAGCAAAAGATGAAGACGGCGAGGGCTTGGATGAAGAAGATGAAGAAGAGCATGGAGAGACACTATGTGGTGCTTGTGGAGAAAACTATGCCTCTGATGAGTTCTGGATTTGCTGTGACATCTGCGAAAAGTGGTTCCATGGAAAATGTGTGAAGATCACCCCAGCAAGGGCTGAGCATATTAAGCAGTACAAATGCCCATCTTGCAGCAACAAAAGAGCACGGCCTTGATGAAGACTAGAGCTTGCTCTCTGTGTATTATGTATGGCATGTGGGACTGCTAACTGTCTAGTAGGTCAGGTTTGTTCTTAGTCATGTGTCCTTTATTTATCTAGGAAAACTATTTGGGTGTTATGAGTAGTTTGCAAAATCTGCTGTTTATTTTAACCATAAATTAGGATATTTGTTACACTTTCAGCTTGGCAACCATTTTCCCCATGGCTGGGATATGAGTGTTTGTTGACTTCATGTTTATATGCAATCTGTCCAGTTCTACGAAGACCGTTTATTCCGTCCGACTCACCTTTCAGCTTTAGCTTTGCTCTTGCCTGAATTATGGATGTCTTAAACCAGTTTCGGATCTCGGAGGACAAAAAAATATAATTCTAGAAAGACGCTTCAAAGCTGGATTGTCACCAGGATGTTGGTTAAAAATTGGTTTTGTCCCAATTGCGAGCATAGCTGGATTCAACTTGTTCTTTATTGTGCCAGCCTCTAGTCTGAATGGTACATGGCCTTAGTCAATGGAGCGTGGACTTGTTTTATCTGACAATATGCTCCGAAGGGGCTTCCCTTCAGAAGAAGAATCATCAGCAACTCTGAGCAGCGTATCTTGTGTTCTCGCCATATCCATCAGCGTTTGGATTATCCTGTATGTAGCACACCTGGGAGAGCTAATGGTTTTCATTTCTGGGCATTATGATTGCAAGGCAGGAGTAATAGCGTAATAAATGTGCCAAAATCTCGATGGCCTGAACTCAGTGAAGAGCTTGAAGAGGAGCAGGTGGCAAAGGAGCCACAATCCTTGTGGAGCATTGTACATTAGTGAGTTAATCACCGAGTCTTGAAAATGTCAATTGTTCATTTCGTGCAATATCCACTTGGGGCTGCTACCGATTGGGTCTTGCTAGGACCAGGCATGAGCTACACGTGCAAATAGCGCAATCAGAGTATAAAGGGACAGAGACTTGACGGATGCATTAGTGCGAATCTGAGACCTAAATCAGATGCCACGGCATAAAAGTCGTCCAGTGGTTGCATGTGCTTGCAGCTCCACTTTTCATGAACAAACAATCAAAGTTTAGATTCTCCCAACTTACAATTCTTGAAAACCCAACCTCAGCCCTCGGCGACCCCTCTGATCAGAAGAAGTTTCAGGCCAGCACGAGAAAAGAACCGTGTCTGCCTTGCCTAGTACCTCGTCAAAACTCTCTCTCTCTATATATATATATATATATAAGGGATTTTTTTCTAGAAAAATGTTCTTGAAACACTTTTGACACGTGTGATGAACACCTTCCGGGAGTATTACAGTACTTCTAATATTATTATGGTAACATTATTTTTATATATTTTTAATTAAAAAAACCTTATGGATGGTGAAACCTGTGACTGCCTGTGAAGGGTGAGTGACAAATTCTATCTCATATTTCAAGCGCACTGGGGTGTGGCAGGCTAAAAAGGGTCCTCAATCTTGCTTTTGACGCAAGTGCCCTTGGCTGAGGATAATCTCAGAAAGAGGGAGAGGGAATGCACCCATTGTTTCCGCTGGCTTTATGGCTGATAGAGATTCATAATGATGGCAAAAACTGGAAGGTCCATAGGAATTCACGTTGGCTAATGGATTTCTCCATATAAGCCCACGGTTTCATGCCCACTTAACCTCGTTAAACGACAAAAGCTCATCTCAATCTGCCAGACATGTAAAATCATCATTATTTTGGATCATGTTCGGTCAATGTCGTGTAAAAATATAAAGGATACAAAAACATACAACAGTTTTAAAATGATTTTTTTCTTTTTAAGGAAAACCGTAACCAGCAAACTATATTGAGAGAACTTGCTCTTTACTTGGCAGTCTGATAAGCCCATCAGGCAGTTATTTGATCTTCTTTAACAATAACATTATCAAGTGAGGAGACATTTTCTGGGCCTTAATTTAATTTAGCAAGGGCACAAGAGGACAAAGCTAGAGCCATACTGCGTACCTTCTTTTAGCAGTAGTAATGGATGTTGTGTAACGAGGAGACTCGTGTCGGGCACATACATGACCTCATAATGGAAGCTAAGTCCTCACCTGCAACCGGCAAGCGCTCCAGGGTTCGAGCCACTAATAACCGGACGGCTTTGTCACGTCAACTGCCTCGCGGAGGTCTTGCCATATTTTGATTTTCTTTTTTGGCTGAGGTAACAGTTACGTTCATAATATATGCTAGTTAGACAAGAAAATGGAGGAGGTCATTGTCTCTCCGTGCAAATACGGACACGAATGGAAGATTAGTGTCATCATCGGCTATGTTTATAATTCACCCTACAGAGAGTGTGCATAACAATCTCTACATGGTACGTACCTTCTCTTCCATAGACGAGACATCAAGATTAAAGAGACAGATACTTTTACAGTTTGAACCTTTCATCTCAATTACAATGCATAAGAAGTTACGTTTGCTAGAACAGGCATTATTCATGCTCGAAGTAAATGTAAAGTTGGAAGCACATAGAGAAAGGCCTTGTTATTACTGCACATAAGTTTACATTGATTTTGCAATGATTTCCACTACAATTAACAGGGAAGCAGAAAGGAAAACAAAAGAATTTACATTGATAAGCCATCTTGGCAAGCACGCCAATAAAGACACGTAGGGTAGAAGTAAAAAAAATTGTAAGGAGTTCAAGTGGAAAAGGTGTCTCCTCTCCTGTTGCTCTGGAGTCATGAGGTCAAGCTCTCTCTGTTCTTGGCAGATAACCGTTTCAAAAACTCGTATGTTGTGATCATGGTTGTTGCAGACATAGCCATTGAAACCCACCTTGGTCCCAGACCTCTATAACAAGCTGCAAAACCACCTTCCTTCACCAAATTCTTAACTGTTTGCATAACTGTCAATGGCCTTGTTCTTCCATTTTCCTCTCCATCCAAAACCTGCAAGCGTGTCTTAATTGTGTCAAGTGGCATAGTAATCATAGCCGAAACTCCACTAGCCATGGCTGCACACACTCCTTGTACTGCCACCATTTCCTTTGAAATAGGCGTATAACCACAACCCCCACCACCATTCACAGCATTCTCATCTTTTTTATTGGCATAGCAACCGATACAACCCCAAACAAGCCTATGAGCCACAGAATAAGACGCCCACCAAACTGCATTAGATGGTGCATAAGTCAATATTGATATCCCAAATCCTCTATACAACCCTCTTGGACCATCTGCATTCAAGATCTTCCTAAAGCCATCGATACCATTCATGTACCTACAAGGACTTGAACAGGGAATCATATTCTTGCTACTCTTGATACTGCTAGCGTTACAATCTTGAACCATGAGTCTTTGGCTCACAACATCAATTGGGGTCCAAACTAGCTGTGCAGCCATGGCAGAACTCAACCCCGCAGCAGCATTAGCAATAGCTGTTGCAGTAGTATCAGAACACCCTAACCTAACAGTTGCAGTCCCAACACTACTCTTGGTAATCTCAAGTGCTGTCATGTAAAGTGCTCGAGCTGGGATTGTACCCATCAAAGAAGTACCGAAGCCCCTGTAGAATCCTCTCACACCTTCATGATTCATAATTGACAATGACAATTTGAGAGACGAAATTTGAGTAGGCAAAACCTGTTGCCTAGTCTTTAAAACAACAATAGGATAAAGAGCAGCTGAAACGCCTGAAAATAAAGCTGCTCCAAAAAAGAAAAACTTGGACTTGTCAAGCATATGCCAATCTATATCAGCTGGTAGATGAATCTCTGACGCCGAATTATCCTCGGCAGCACTCAAACTCATCTTAGCCACTTTTAAAACACTAAATCATCAATCAAAAGACAAGCCCTTTTTGCTCAACTAGCTAAAAAGTTATGATCTTTGGAAACCAATAAACAACTAATTTGATAAGAACCCCACTAAAATAAACTAAACCCAGATCGAAAAAGCCTCAGTCTTCACTATTTCAACTACTAATTGGCGATACGATTATGTATATTAAAAAAAAAACAAATCTGAAGTAGAAAAGGAGAAAGATCGAATCTAGACGAAAAATGAAATTGAAATATTAGGAAGATATTTAAGGGTTAGGTATGGCAAGAGTTAAGGAGTCTAGAGATTGGAAGTGGGTTCGGTTTTGTTGGGTTTTTTTCCTCCTCCTATGCCAACATATTTCAGACCAGATTTGGATCACCATAAAAGGGTCAAAAACAGATAAAACCCAAATCAATAAAGATAGTGATGATATCAAAATCTTACCAGAAACCTTATGATTGTTTATCTATTCTTCACCGCTTCGCCACTTGGAAAATAAACAACAAGAACCCAACTTGATAAAATACATGCAATAAAGAGAGTGAAAGATGATCACAAACAGAAAATCTAGAGAGAAAGGAAGAGAGAAAGAAAGAGAAAGTGGATAAATAGCAGAAAGCGAAATGAGAGAGAGAGAGTGAGTGCAGACGTTAATTTAACGGAAAGGAGAAGACAAGAGCATGGATTTTAGAGAGGGTTTTGTGGATCGAGGAAAGTGTACACGTGTCTGTTGCCATTTCGAGGAGTACAGGTCACAGATTAGATAATTTGCCTTTTTTTTGTTCGCTGCTGGTGGTTCAAGCTCAGGAAACACTTATAGGAATAGTTTATAAGAGAAGGGAGGCCCTCAATTTGTTTTCCTCCCTGTTTTTATCAGATCTTGTTTCGAAGTTCAAGTTCAACTCTGTGGGTGTTTTAGCATGTAACGCTTTTGCCTGTGGCTCCCTGAATCACTGCCGCCTCTGCTTTTTTCTCCTTGGAATAGAATGTTTGGAGGTGAGATGCTGTGTGTTTTTTTTAAATGATTTTTTTATATATAAATATATGAAAATAATATTTTTAGATTTTTTATTTTTAATATTGACATATTAAAAATATTAGAAAAATATTAATTTGATACTTTAAAATAAAACGTACTCTTAAAATTAATTAAAAAACAAAAATTACAGCAATTCCAAATACTCTTTCATCAACAACACCAAATATCCAATCCTAACTTTTGTTTTAGTTTCCTTTTTCTTTTTTAATAACCCTAAACCTTCTATATTTTTTTCATTTTACTTTTATTTTTTCAAAAATTATATTTTATATTTTAGATCAACTTAACTTTTTAATTTTGATAATATATATATTACAAACACCCCATAAGTACAATCAAAACTTATATATATATATATATATATATATATATATATTTTTTGATTTACGTGGGTGTCCGGGCCAGTTTACGCGCACCACGACTAATCCCACGGCTCACTGAACATCCTGCAAACCCAGTGAACATGTAAGGCACCGCGGGGGTGACAGACGTACACGCTGAGGCTTGAACCCAGGATGCAGAGGCAAAGGAAACCCTTTCCACCGCTGGGCTAGAAGCCTCGGTGTAAAACTTATATATTCTACGCTTGAGGGTCGTGCTCCGGCGATATGCGGAGGTATGTGGAGGCTTGTCTTTTTCTGATGTCCCAAGTTCAACTTTTTATGCATATGTCTGTCATTCTCGCTGTCATTCTCGTGGTGTCGGTGTCTTATCTGTTTATTGGACTTGCAGGGTGTTCAATGGATTGTGAGGAATAGTCATAATACGCATAAGCTGGTCCGGACACCAGACGCTAATAAAAAAAAAATTACGTTGATGAAAAACAAATTAGACTTACTGCATTTCACAAAAATGGACAAGTACACGGTGGTGATTGCAAAGACCGAAGGGAACTTGGGATATTTGCTATCTCGCTTGATTAATTGATATTTATTTTTGTAGTTTGAAAGTGTTTTTGTAAAATGAATAAATTTTTTTGTTATAAATTAAATTTTTATATATATATTTTTAGATATTTTGATGTATTAATATAAAAAATAAATTTTTTAAAAATATATTATTTTAATATATTTTCAAATAAAAATTACTAAAAAAAATAACTATTACAGAATCAAACTAAAGCTTATCAAGCATATTTATGTCTATCGTTTGTACGGTCACCCAAAAATCCACAAATATCCTCTCATCCATTTGTTCATCCTCAATTACCTCTCTCTCCTTCAAATCCCACGAAAAACCCATTTCATCACCCCCAGTTCCTGTTTATTTCACATTTGCTTTTTTCAAGGCTAAAAGTAAAGAGAGAGAAATTGATTTTTAAAGTATTTATTATTTAAAAAATTATTAAAAAATTATTTTTTATTTTAAAAAAATTATTTTTAATATCAATAATAAAAAATACTATAAAATATTATTTTTTTATAAAAACAAGTTAAACTATACAAATTGCAGTGATTCTTACTTAATTTAGCAAAGCAAAAGAACAGAGTTATTAGATGGCTTGAGTTTTTTTTTTTAATTTAATGGTAAAGTTTTAATATTTAATAAAATAACTTTTTAGTCATGAATTAAAATATAATTGTAATCTTGTAAATAATCCAAATTTTTTTGTTGATTTTTTTATTAGAATGTAAAATGTTATACAACTTTAAAAATTATTTGACTGGATGCTAATCGTAATTTCTGAAAAAATTAAGTAAAGTGAAAAAATAATTAAAAGTTATTTTTTTTTAAATGGATTAATATTTGACCACCTTGTGCTTAACATCTTTTAATAGTGTTTTTCTCTAGTGTCTTTGTCTACTTTAATATAAAAATATTAAAAACTATTACCTATATTTTGTTGGAAATCTTTGACCGTTTGATATTGTTATATTATGCTTTGATTATTGGCTTTTTATATAGTTCTTAAGCAGGCAATTTGGGACAAATATTAAATTAAAATTTTATCATTACATGTCATATAAACCTGCCCTATTGTGAATTGTGTAAAAAACTTTAAAGGAATAAAAAAAATAAACATACTAATGAAAGAGGAAAAACATCACTAAAATTATCTACAAACAGGTAACATAAAAATATAATTATCTATTAGATGGTCTAATAGTAAGAGCTCGAGATCAAAGATTTGTTTTTTCTGTGATCTTAAGTTTGAGCCATGTGATTGCTAATATGATGGTCACTATAGACTTATATAATTATTAATTTTAGAATTTTTTTAATTAGTTAAGATACACATAAGCTAATCCAAACATGCATCTTAATAAAAAAAAGTTAATAATAAAAAAAAAAACATCACTTGATATAGCGTCAACTTGTGCACTGGGAAAGGAGGGAGAAAAAGGTAGTGAAGAGATATTTTTTTTTGAAAAAAAACATTAATTAGTTTAGTAATTTATTAATAATTAAATAGGTTTAAAATCTAATGTAAATAATTGTCTTGTCTTAATCTATTGGGTTTAAGAACCCGAGTTCTTTTATTCAGGACCGTAGAATGACCCACCCTTGATTATTATTGAATTATTATTATTTTGTTTATAAAAATAAAAACATGTTTAGTTAAAAATATAAATAAATATATTTTAAAAAAAGTTCTGAAATAAATTTTTATATTTTTAAGATAATTTATTTTAATCTCATTATCATTGTGTTGTGTGTTCTATTAGCTGAGAGACATAAACACCAATTAACTAACGGAGGATCAGAATGACTTGTGTGTTAACATTAAAAAAAAAATAACTAACGGAGGATGAGTTTTTACTGTACATTTTCTTATACAGCGGATACTCCTCCTCCTTTTTTGCAATTAATGTTTTTTTTAAAATTTTATAATTTAACATTATATTTATTTTTTATTGATTTATCTTACTCTCATGATCTGGATTACAAGTTTGTCAAATTAACCTCATTAACTAATTTTTTAAAATTTATTTATTTTTTTGATTTCATCCTTTAATATTGGGTTGAATGAGAATTAAGCCTCATGATTTGTTTTGTTTGTTTTTATTATATTATTTGGCTCCAATACCCGAAATAGTGCTTAACAAGTTAATTCGAGTTGACTCGGGGTGTTTTTTGTGTCCTTAATTTATTTTCAATTTCATTACTCAACATTGAGTTGGTTAAGAATTAAGCTTCATAATCTATTTTAATTTGCTTTATATTGGGATATCTTAGTCTCATGATCAGATTTGCGGGTTTTGATATTTTAACCCCTATTAAATCGGGTTATTTTTTATTTTATTTTATTTCTAAGAGGTTATCTCAGTCTCATTACCCGGGTCACAGGTCCTTAAATACTAGATTTGTTTTTTATTGGGTTGTCCCCATCTCATGACTCGAGTTGCGGGTTTGACAAGTTAACCCAATTGACTAGGTTTTTTTTAGTTGATTTTTTTTTAATTTTATCATTTAATATTGTGTTTGATTAAGAATTAAAATTAATAATTTTTTTTGGTTTGATTTTTATTAAGTTATCATAGCCTCATGACTTTTTATTTTATTTTGCTTTCTATGAAACTATCTTGGTTTTATGACCCATGTCAAGGGTTTAGTAAGTTAACTCATGTTGTTTTTTTAGATTTTTTTTTTATTTTATCCTTCAATATTGGATTATTTGGGAATAGAGCTTCATAATTTATTTTGATTTGTTTTTAATGTGGTTATTATAGTCTCGTAACTTGAATTATAGATTTGACATGTTAACTCGGGTTAACCCAAATCAGTTTTACTAACCATATATTTTCATATACAAGATTTAATTTGCTAACCATGTATTTTCATGCCTGCTTGCAAAGCATTTGAAGTTTGATCACTTGACCTAACTCCATGAGTAAATAAAATAAAATAATAATCAAACTTTTCATTAAAGCTTGCTACCAAATAGGAAGTGAAGCTTAACATGACAAGGATAACGAATACTGGAGAGGAAAAAAAGAAAAAAAAAGAGAGGAAAATAAGAGGAAATACACAAAATAGTGAGATGCCATATCAATATTTTATTATTTTTTATTTAGTATTGTTAAATTAGTATATTGGGTATTGACGTGTCCAACTATCTCATCCTAAAAAAATATTCCCAAGAAAAAAACGGTGAAAATAGGGAAAAGAAAAAAAATAAAGTAAAAATACAAAAGGTAGAAATTCAATATCCAATCTCAAACATCTAAATCCTGAATATAAAAATCAGACTATACAACTGTCAAATTCACATCCAACGTATGCTTTGCTTTCAATCTTCAAAGTAAAGTAAAATTTATCCAGAAAACGTATTTAGATATAAAATAGTCTGACTAGGACGATTGAGTTTCCTTTTTTATGATTTCAAGTTTGAATTTTATAATTATTAATATAATAATTATTAGAAATTTCCATAATTATTAATTTTAAAACTTGTAAAATTAGTTAAAATATATACAAGTTAGCTAAATATCTATTTTAATTTAAAAAAATTACACTTTAAACCCAAGTTCCACCAAATCTTAATTATAGTTTAACATTGGTTCTATTTATAATATTTATCATCAACATTCCTTAATTACCTCCTTAAAAAAATCTTTCTATTAATGAGTTAAAATAGTGATAATAAATCCCACAACTATATGTAGTCTCAATCTTACCATTAAATAATAATTTATATCAATTTTACACTCAAACTTCCAGAAATTAAAGGTTTTCATCGCATTTTAATTTTTTTTCCATCCATATTATATTATTTCGTAGAAAACAAAATTAATTGCAGGGAACTTAAATTCATAGATAAAATGAGCAAGAAGGAATGTTGACTAGTGGGGGACAATTAATATAAAACCAGTTATGATGGATTCAAATGAGTGGAGGACAGCAGTCTATATACATGACTTCAATTAAATTGAGTTGCGTAATTATCTTTACGTGTTTCGGTGGTTACCGCTCCCCCGCAGATTACACTGATTTTTTTGAAAACTTATCGTTTAGAGATATGAGTTTTTAATTAAATTATATAAAAATTAATTTAAATTAAATTAATTAATTTTATAAATTTAAATAAACATAAACACAAGACTTAACTTTTTTAAAAAATAATTAAATGATATTTTTATATATAAAAAATTATTAAGAGAATGACACATTGATTCAATTTCAGTTCTAAAATGACCCTTGTCATGGACTGTATTAAATTTAATAATTTTTTAAAACTAATTTTTAATTATATTAGCAGTATATTTTTTAATCAATTTAATATTGAAGGATAAAATTAAAAAAAAACAATTAAAAACAATTAAAAGATTAACAAAAAAAAAATATCTTGTTAGTGGGTAAACTAATCAAACCTATAAACCATGTAATCTACGCTAGCACGTCAAACTTGTGAATCGGGTTATTGACTCAAATGAGATTATAATTTGTTTTTAAAAAATTATTTTTATTTAAGTACATGATAACAAAAAATAAATGGTTGTAAAATCGAACACCAACCTAACACTGTGATGCTAGAAACAAGAATGAAAAAAAAGAAACAAAAACTCGTCAGAACTTTTCTATGAAAATAGTTTTTTAGAATATAAAAAAAACAAACAAAAATAAAAATCAAGTTTGATTAAAAAAATAAAAAATAAAAACACTCCAACAAATGTATTTGAAAAATACAAAGGACCGATCACCTTATAGCAAAAAAACATGAACAAAATAGTACTTCACCAAAAAATTCAAATGCACTATCTATGTTACTCTAATATTGCATTTAGTCACCAATTTTGCAATTCAACCCTCAATCACAAAAAAAAAAGAGAATATAATTGAATTTTATTTTGAGCTCAATTGTGTAAAAAGAAATTTGAAGATTAAATTGAAAATGTTTTAAAATTCTACTATTATAACCCAAAATAAAATATATAAAGGTAAACATGGCGTAGCTACAGTAAAATATCACCCTATTTAGCTTTATAGATATATAACAACAACAAGAATAATAATAGATAATTGTCTGCCATCACAAGAAACCATGAAAAATCAATTTAGTACTGACTTTTTTTTCTTTATCTATCAGCATGAGTTGATTATAATTCTATTTACCATATAACATACGCATCTCATGGTGTCGATCACATCTATCATTAATATTCACGTAAATATGTAATAAATGCATGAAATTCTGTAAGATAAAAAAAAATCTAATGTCTTATGATATGACTGTGGGAAATTGTGCAGGCCAAGCGTTTCTTCACTCAGGACCAATTTTTTTAAAAAAGTAAAAAAACCTATGGACTAAAATGTAGCATAGTTAAAAACACAACACTAAGAGTGTATTTTGTATTGTAGTAGCTTTTGTGGTTGTGGTTTAAAAAAAAATATTTTATAAAAAGTGCTTTTGGTTTAGGTTGATTTGATATTTATGTATGTTTGGTTAAAACTGTGGTTGAAATTGAGGCTGAACAAAAAATTATTTAATGTGTTTGGTTAATAATACTTTTGAAATTGAGGTTATAAAATAATTTTAAAAAATATATATTAATATTGATGGTTTTTAATTTAAATATTGTAGATTTAACTATTGTTATTATATCATGAAATAAATAATATTTTATATAAAATATTTTTCATTGTTTCATTAAACTATCTACAATTCTATCACGTATGAAATACTTCCGACAAGAACTACAATTGTTTTTGGTTTCTTAAGCGTGCAACAACATCAAGTAAAATATAATTAGAAACAAAATTGGAATTGCGATCAAATTCTACAAATGTTACGTCATCACGCGATCTCTGTCTAATTTATGTAGTGTCATTGAATAATGTTAAACACTAGTTTTTTGAATAAAAAACAATTAAAAATTAAAAATAATTTTTATTTTTTATTTTACTGGGTCGGACCCGGTTCAATGCATGTAGAGCTTTGGACCGAACCCAGTCCGACCGGTCAGACCATAATAGTGTAGCATGCTATACTATTCATATTAATTGCATTGTTCAAGATTTAAACGCGTTTTTGTATTTATAGTGGGCCCCATCAAGATTTAACTGCGTTTTTGTATTTACCAAACAATTGTTTGCCCATGGTTGTTTCAAATACAGAAGCAACCACGCAAACAAACGAACTCTAATTCTATTGAACTTGTTTTTCTAAAACAAATCTATGGACTAAAATGTAACAACAATAAAACTGACTATCAAAATATAAAAACCTAAAACAATAGGGCCAATTATGAAAAAAAAACTTAAGGGATCAAATTAATTTTTCCATGCCTTTTTAACCATGCAAATAAAAAAAAAGGGGGTTCTATTGTTATGTTAATTATGGTTCTTCTTTCATATATTTTTTAATAATAATCTAAAATTTTATTTCATAAAATCAATATTTCATTTAAAATCAAAATATTCTCCAACATCTCACATACATGAGAGCATGCACACCAAAAGAAATTCAAAAATATAAAACCATGCAAACATAACTTCCGATAACAAATTACAAAATAAAATAAAATAAATAAAGTTCAATGATAAAAGTAGAAAGAAATGAAAACTTATATGATAAAAAAAAAAAAAAAAACTATATCAACATAACTTCTTCTTGAGCTCCTGGCCTTCAAACATGGGCTGTTGGGTACTTGGAATAAGGGTTTTCGAAGGATCTTGTGCAGCTCAGATTCTATGGAGGTTTTACGACTTGCTCTGGAGGATATATAATATTCAGTATTATCAGCTTGGAGATATTATCTTGGATATTAGGAGTTATTGAGTCGAGTGGGAGGTTATTCTTCAACATACCCTTTAAAAAAAAAAAAAAAGCTAATTCTTATTCAGATTATCTGTGTGTTTGGTTTTTAGATAATTTTTATAGTTGTAGGTTTTTTTTAAATTTTTTTTTTAAAAATATAGTTAGATGTTTTTATTTAGATTTAGATACGTGTTTGATAAAAATTATGACTGAGGTTTATATGCAACAAAAAAACGTATAAAATATTTGTTTATGATAGCTTTTTAAAAGTGCTTTTTACTTGGAAATGCATTAAAATAATTTTTTTTATTTTTTAAAAATTATTTTTGATTTTAGCGCATCAAAATGATTTAAAAATACAAAAACATTAAAGCAAAAAAATAAAAAAAAAATTAAATTTTAAAAAAAGGTGTTTTTAAAATAAAAAAACAAACAAAGTTTTACAAAACTCAATTAAAAATACATATAAAAACTTTTTCATAAAAACTGATTTCAAACTCAATTTTTTCATGAATCCATAATATAAAATGCAATTTAGTATATTACTGAAGAACTAGATTTTTTACATGCAAACACAAAATAAAAACTAACCAAACGGACCTAAAGATGGGTGCTGAGAGGGTAGTTAAATTTGATATTTTAGAGAATCCCCTGCTGGAAATGTCTCATCTTCTTTTAGTTGATTCGATGTGCTTTGTTTGTATATCGTAGGAGTTGCTAGTCTCTCTTTGATAGTTAAAGGACGAAGATTGTACGTTATTCTCTCCTCATTGCTAGTTGCTTGATAATTTTAGATGGATCAATATTCTCTCTTAATTTATTAAAACTAATAGAAAAAAAAATTTAGTCCTTGAGTATTTAAAATTTGATCAAACAGAATCCTCTTAAGATTGGTTTTAATGAGATAAAATCTTCTATTTACTGATAATATATTCGATAAAATCAATTAATGTTGGCACTAAAAACATGATGCAACACTTGACTCATCAAATTTAAAAAAAAAAACCATAAAATTAACAGTTTATATTTTTTTTAATGAGCCCCACAATTCATAACACTAAAGTTAAAATAAAAAATATTACAATAGTCTAAATGAATATTGTGAATATTATGTGGAAATAATACATGATAAATTCATAATACTAAATAAATTAATAAAGCACTCCCTTGGTATGGGACTAAATACCTAATTTAATATGGGTGTCATAATATATTCCTTACATTATCTTTATACAAATATTATTTACCTTACCTAACTAACATCTAAGCTCTTAATTAAAAAAAAATATATATGAAAGAAAATCTCATAGGAAATTTATTTGAGGGAAAGAATGAAATATAATTTTTTTTAAATATATAACTTTATACCTTCATTTGATTTTTAGCACAAGATTATCCAAAAACATTTTTCCTGAAGAAGATTATTTTGTGTGTGATGAAAAAATTATTTTACGTTGGTAGTTATAGAGGGATAACGAGTTGACCTAGAGATACGTAAGGATGATGATTTACCAATAAAAAACTGTTCAGTAAAAAAAAAATTCAAGAAAGAAAATAATTGGGTGCATTGGTTTTAGAAATGTAGATCAACCCCGGCATATTTGTGTTTATGACAACAACCTTTGACCTGTTATTACTTGCTTTGTGGAGAAGGCTACATTCAGGGCATTGAAAATTCAACAACCACTTAAATTCTCCATGCTGTCTTCAAATTCTTAGGAGCAGGTTCTTCGATTAGGACTCGAATATGTTGAAGATGGCACTTTCTCAGATTGGTTAGAAGACGAGAGTTTTAGTTAATAATATAGAAAGAGGGTCTTGTCTTTGAAAAAAAAAAACATTTTTTCAATGATAAAATTGACTTAGGACAATATCACTTAAAAGCCTACCATGTGTGAATGGACCGTTGATTTTCTTTGTACACACGCATACAAGTCCAATAAGAAAATTCCACCTCGTGCTCAGGACGAAAATTTGCCACTGGCGTTTAGACAATGAGATCGATATTTTGACCTGATGCGAGCTTGAAGTTATGACCTGTTCGTGTTCATGCTCTAAGGAAGGCTCAAGGTCTCTTTGATAAATCTAGGCCACTGAGACAAATGGTGCGCGTTACGATAGAATGGACAATGGAGAGAATGGAGGAGGTGCAAAGAAAGCTTCAAGAAGCGGCTGTTGAAGGAAATGTAACTTCCTTGCTTATATTGCTTCAGGAAGATAAACTTGTTCTTGATAGATGTGCTGTTACATGTCCAGCAGAGACGCCTCTGCACATAGCTGCCATGCTTGGACACTTGGAATTCACGAGAGAAATTCTTTGTCGGAAGCCTGAATTGGTCAAAGAGCTAGACTTGCATAGATCATCTCCGCTTCATTTGGCTACAGCAAATGGTCACCTTGAAGTAGTAAGAGTATTGTTATTGGTGGACGCGGATCTGTGCCTTGTTAAAGATCGAAATGGATGGAACCCTCTTCATGTTGCAGTGATCAAAGGCCGAATTGATGTCTTGAAAGAGCTGGTTCAAGCCAAACCTGATGCCATTCGAACCAGTGGTCAGCGAGGCGAAACCATCCTGCATCTCTGTGTCAAACACTACCAGTTGGAGGCATTGAAGTTCTTGGTAGGGATCACAATTGCTGACACTGAATTTGTAAATTCAGAGGATGATGATGGCTTCACTATCCTCCACCTAGCAGTAGCTGATAGAGAAATTGAGGTATGAGAAAGAATAACTTTTCGAACTGCCGTAGCCTTTAGGCTCAAATGCTTTGACCTCTTATTTTCTCAGCACCTTGAATCATGACCCATTATAGTTTCACCTACAATTAGCAATTAGTCATTTTGTTTAAGATTACTTGTCTTCCAGTCCTGTTCTGTTTGCCAAATTGGAAAGCACGGTGATCCGCAATCGGCATCATAGGCGAACAAAGGTTTTGTACCAGAAAACTGGTGGGCATTTTTTAAAAAATTAAACCAGCTCTAATAACAGGTGTTTGATTAAGAAACAAATGCAATCTTTCCCGATCCTCTTCTGGTGTGCTAAAACTTGTTTATCTGCTCCTTCTGACTTGGTAGCAAAATCAATTTTCAGGTCATAAATTATCTCATCTCCGAAAGTCCAATACAAGTAAACGCACTGAACGCAAATGGCTTCACAGCTTTGGACATCGTGTTAGCACAAGGCAGAAGAAACATCAAAGATATAGGCATTCAAAACACTCTTAGAGAAGGTGGAGCTATAAGTTCCAAGGATATGCTATCAACAATGCACGGATTGGATGCCATCAGGCCCAATAACTCCACAACTATAAATAAGAGGAATTGTTGGAGGAAGAAAAACTGGCTGGAAGAAAGGAGAAATTCATTAATGGTGGTTGCATCACTAATTGCAACCATGGCTTTCCAAGCTGGAATTAGTCCACCCAATGGTAATTGGCAAGAAGACCTACAACAACCACCATCACAATCACATGAAGCTGGTCGGTCCATAATGGCTGATAAAATGCCAGATGATTTTGCATTTTTTGTGGGGTACAACACTACAAGTTTTCTAGCATCCATTAGTGTGATCATATTATTGATTAGTGGGCTACCATTCAAATGGAGGATTTTTACGTGGATTTTGATGATTATCATGTGGATCGCAGTTATAGCAACAATCTGGACATACTACATCTCTATATCTTGTTTGTCTAGCCGTCGGGGTGAAAGCACTCCAGCCAAAGCTGCCGCCAGTGTTGTATTTTATGGAGTGATGGGCATTGTTCTTATAGGACATTCCATCCGTCTAATACGCAAAATTGTCACGCCTGCAAGAAGGTCGAGAGCAAGGAGATTTTCACGATCAACAACCATAACTCACGCCAACATTTAATTTGTATATGCAGTTTTGTTTCAGGGAATTAATCTATTATTTTTCTTGGCCAACATTGAGACTGAGTTATAGAAATATTTTCTTGATTATAGCCTAAATATTAGTATGTAATTAAGACCTAGATACTACTATGTGCTCTATAAATTACTTCCATGTATCAATGAAAAGATTCTACAAAAATGGTAGCAAAGCAGAGATACTAGATTCTACAAAAATCTCGCTGGTGACTTAAGTCTTCTGAAGTAGAGTGCACATGTAGCTCACGCGCGATTTATACAACCTGCAAAAACCTAAAGACACAACATCAATCCGTAGCCCACATTTTACCATTTCACGTGGGTGTCTCTCCCTGTTGGTGTTATGGGCAAAATCGAGAGGGTGATAGTGATTGCTGTGGTAGGCTTAGCGAGGTAGCTGGGTTTGGGTGGTTTTCGATGACGGGGATGGGAGGATCGCTTGGGCTTGTGGGGGTTTGATGGTGGCAGCGTGAAGGGGGGCCTGCCTAGTGATTTCGACGGTGGTTCCTAAGGTTTGTGAGAGGGAGGTTCACACGGTGGTTGATGGTTGTAGAATGCATATGGTAGCTCAGGGCTGTGGGATTTGGAGACTGAGAGTCACTGTGGTGTTTGAACTGGGCTTTTCGTGGGTCTGCTAGATTTTGGGTTAATTGGGTCTGGTTTTTCTGGGCAGGTCTGGCTAGGAATGTGCTGCAATGAGTTGTTGCTTGGATTAAGGGCTGGAATTTATAGTTGTTTTCTGGGTTTTTGATGTTTGAAGGCGATGGTGTTGGGAACTAATTAAGGTTTGGCTGAATTTGTGTGAGAGAGATGGTAGTAGCTGTGTTTCTACTGGTACGAATTGATTTGGGACTAAATTGAATTAAATCAGTTTAATTAGACTTAATTGGTATGAATTGACTAGATTGAAACAAATAGGACCGAAATGAAGCTATATAAATAGATTTAACTGGTCCTCGAAATATTTCTTCCTCTTCATTACAGTCCCTCGCTTCATTCAATTAGAGCTTTAAATTTTGAATTTTCTCCCTATTTAATCTCTAAATCAAATCTTTCTAATTTAATCTTTTTAATTTAGAGTTTCTTAAATTCTTATGATTTTTGACTAAATTTGTCCTGAATTTTCTTTTTCATTATAACTTTTTTTTTTAATATATAGTTTTTTATTATATCGATTTGGATCCAAACAATTTGTATCTCTCGACTGGGTCCCTCTTTAGAACTTTTTAACATGAAACATAAAATTAACTACAAAATGGAATAAAATAAAGAAGAATGCCCCACAAGATACAAATAGCATTTTTTTTATAGGAAGATTGTGTACAGATACAACATTGGTGTGACTCAAACAAACAAAATTCGACGATCCCTTGGCGCCATTAACCTTCTTCCAAACTTGACAATCTTGGGAATCAAGCGGACAGAATGCCCGACAAGAAGAACGCTCAACAATCCAAGCATCACCACACTGAGTACAACCACCGTCACAATGTAAGTCCTCCGCTGATGAAGGCTCGACAGACAGTATATGGAAATCAAGTAAGTAAATGTTGATTCGGTGATTGCAACCCACATGATCGCCGTCAGAATCCACATTGAAAACCTCCACCTAAATGGCAAGCCACTTATCAGCAACAAGATCACGCTGAGAGATGCTAGAAAAGCTATGGAGTTGTGCACCACAAATTTGTTATAAGCAGCTGGGAACTTATCAGCCATTATCGACCGGCCAGCTTCGTGTTCATTTGCCCCCTGTAAATCCTGTTGCCAAAGACCACCCGGAGGACTAATCCCAGCTTGGAAAGCCATGGTGGCGATGAGGGATGCCACTATCATTAACGCATTTCGCTTTTCTCCCAACCCATAGCTCTGTCTCCTTCGATGCTTCCTTTTCAACCGCGACTGTAAGCTTGTAAAATGATCTTCTGATCGTAAGTTCATGGCCCCAACAGCTTCCAATCTGTGCATTGTTGAAGAGAGGTCTTTTGCACTTGAAGCCCCTACTTGATGCAGGGAATCCTGGACGTCTACATCTTTCCAGTTTCTTCGACCCTGTGCTAAGGCAATGTCTAGCGCTGTGAAACCACTAGCATTTATCGCGTTTACCTCTATCTCGGTTTTCATGGTCAGAAAACTTATGATCTGAAAAATTGTCTTTTCAAGTTATTACGGGCACAAAAAAACTTTCGATTAACATTTTCAATCGTGTCAGATACTCCTCTAATTAATCTTCCTTTTTCTAGTTATATGCAAGTTCTTTGTGGAGTGTGAAACACCGAATTCTTCTTACTCCTGTGTCTGACAAGTTCTTGTTAATTTTTTAATTTAAATCTACACTCTTCATGTCACGCTAAAGTCATAAAGGGATTGTAGCGTTTAGTAGTTGGAGAAATCTATTCTCGTACCTCAATTTCTTTATCAGCTACTGCTAAGTGCAGGACAGTTGAGCCATCCTCGTCCTTAGAATTTATAAATCCGTTGTCTTTGATTGTCTCGACCAGGAGCTTCAATGCCTCCAATTGGAAGTGTTTGACACAGAGATGTAGGACGGTCTCACCTCGTGCAGTCCGATGAAGAACAGCTTCGGGTTTCTTTTGAACCAATTCTTTCAAGACATCAACTCGGCCTTTGATCACGGCAATATGAAGTGGGTTCCGGCCATCTCGATTCCGAGCAAAGCACATGTCAGGGTTGACCGACAGCAGTGCTCTCACCACTTCAAGGTGCCCATTTGCTGTTGCCAAGTGAAGTGGAGATGATCCAAGGAAATCGAGTTCTTTCGCGAATTCAGGCTTTCGACATAAGATTTTTCTGGTAAATTCCAAGTGTCCAAGCATGGCAGATATGAGCAGAGGTGTCTCTGTAAAACAATCTGGAGCACATCCATCAAGGACAAGCTTATCTTCTTCAAGCAATTTCAGCAAGGCAATGACATTCCCTTCCACCGCTGCTTCTTTAAGTCTTCTTTGCATCTCCTCCATAGTTCCCTCGAATCCTATCTTTATGAGTACCATTTGCTTCAGTTCCCTCGATTTACGAGGATGATTAGTCTTTCGACTCTACTTCAATAATAGGAGAGCAAATTATTTTTTGTAAGAACAGAAATTTCTACGAAGTCAAGATCAAAGCGTAATATTCAGCATAAAATATAAAATAAGTCTTAGACGAAATGTTTGAATATATCAATAAAAAATGTGTATCAGAATTTGAAATTCCCATCTGTTCTTGTTGACTACTCAACCAACCCAGGCAAGAGGTAGCTTGACTCCAACTTTATTAAGTGGACCTAGCTATAAAAATTCTTAAGAAGAAGTATATTGAAATAGAAAAAATTTCAGGTATGTTATTAAGTCATTTACATCGTGTTTTGTTTTTTTAGAATAATGATATTAATTATTAATTTGTTAAATTTATAATTAAAATAAAATTCTTAATAAAAAAATTAAAGTCATCAATCTTTCACTCAAGCCATAAGAGAGGAATCACTTTTAAGGTTTTTCTTCTTCTTTTTTTTCATTTTTTTCTTACTTTGATTGTTGAATTTTTTTTTTTCAATTTTACCATTCAATGTTGTGTTGATTAAAAATTAAGATTGATAATTTATCTCGATTTGTTTTTTTATCTAGTTATCGTGGTCTTGAAAAAACATTATAGTAGCAGTTTAGTGCTCGATTTCACAAAACAAAATTTAATTTTTTTATTTTTAAAAAAATTAAAAATGAGAGGACCATAGTCCTTTTGTTTTTTGATTTTAGATATTATCAGCTATGGTCCTTTTTTTTGTTTTGCTTTCGATCATTAAAAATTTTTATTGTCGAATTGTTTCTTTGATAGGTTTCATTGAGATTTAAGATTTATAATTTATTTTGATTTACTTTTGATATAATTATCTTAATATATATAAAAAAGTCTTGTAATTGGGTTGAGGCTTGGTTTCATAATAAATCCAATTTTAGTATTTGAGAAAATAAAAAATGAGGGACCAAAACTAAAATAGAAAAATAATAGAAGGCCTTTAAAAAAATTGTTACGCCTCAATGCTTTGAGATTTTGTTAAAAAAAACATTTGGTCCTTTAAGTTTGGAAATTAAATATTTTAGTCTAAAATTTTAATAACAAATGGATTATATTTAAAAGATTATTTTGCCTTGAAAAACAACTTTTTTTTATTATAAAGAAAAAAGATATTATTACACTGTAGTATTCCATGGGATGCTAAATCTAGTTCTATAGCAATACATTGATGGGTTTTAGATTTTTTTTTAAAAAAAAAAAATTAATTCTATGTTAAAAACTAGGAATGTGCAATAGAGCACACCGCCCTTGACGAATGGTATTGCGGATGGCGACCCTTTTAATTTAATCAAAATTTCTTGGTCTTCTTGGATATTATTGTCGTTTTAACCAATCCTAAATAATCCTTGCTTTTTTTCTTTTATTCTCTCTCTCTCTCTCTTTTCTTGAGGAAGGAATCCTTGCCAATGGAATGACTTGACTTTTCTTCTGTAGAGGAACAGAGAGAGAGAGAGAGACTTCAAATAGTAAGTCTTGGCAATTACTTTTTGGGCTCCTCGTAAAGACTGGGCACTATTGCTTCTTCCATGAACATTCTAGACCCAACTCGTATACCCAGCAGAAACCCCTGGAAAGTCCTTTCAGTTTCTACATCTCTCCAGAAACTCCCAATTCTCCACCCCCAAAATCCCTCTATAAATAAGCACCCTCCCCTCGACGAGTTCAAACACCAGCAAGAGAAGAAACACTGAAAAATTCAACAAGCGAAAACTCCAGCGAGAAAAGAGAGATGGATTTCAGAATCATGGGTCTTGACGCGCCACTCTTCAACACCCTCCAGCACATGATGGATGCAAGTGATCATGAGGCAGACAAGTCCTTCAATGCGCCAACACGCACTTACGTCCGTGATGCCAAGGCAATGGCATCGACACCAGCTGATGTGAAAGAGTATCCAAACTCTTACGCGTTCATCATTGACATGCCGGGACTGAAATCAGGGGACATCAAGGTTCAAGTGGAGGATGACAATGTGCTGGTTATCAGTGGAGAGAGGAAGCGCGGAGAGGAGAAAGAAGGGGCCAAGTATGTGAGAATGGAAAGGAGGATTGGTAAGTTTATGAGGAAGTTTGTGTTGCCTGAGAATGCTAACACTGACGCTATTTCTGCTGTTTGTCAAGATGGGGTTCTGACTGTTACTGTTGAGAAATCACCACCTCCTGAGCCAAAGAAGCCTAAGACTATCGAGGTCAAGATTGCTTGAAGAAGAGTGCTTGATTACACATATAATGCGGCTTGTTCTGCGTGCTAAGGTGATTATGATAAATAATGTGGGCTTTGCTGGGTGGTTTGCTTTGGGGTGTGGGCTAATTTTGAGCATGTTTGCGTTTGAACGAGTTCTTTATTAGTTTTCTCTTTAGGAAACTAGTGATTGTTTGTTCAAAACGTGGTATGAAATATATGAATGTAGTGGAGGCGTTATATGCTACCTTTTCTTTCTACTTGGTTCCAACGCAAATTGTGAAATGAAATTGTAATATTTTTTTAAAAAAATGATCTAGAAAAAAACTCGAGTAAATCTTATTTCATTATATTAACTCGTCACTGGTGAAATGAAATTGAAATAATTTTTTAAAAAATAATTTTAAAAAAATTGAAATTAAACACATAACCTTAAAAACTCTGGATAATTATATAAAAAAAATTAAAAAATTAAATTTTAAATAGTCTAAATCAACTTAGATTACTTGACTATTTAGCAACTAGGGATAAATTTATTAAACAAAAAACATAAAAAAGTGACCTCATAATCATTAATCAAAGGATATAACTGGAAAAAAAAAAACTTTAGTCAATTAGGTAACCTAAAATAATGTTAAGAGATAAAATTAAAAAAATAAATAAATAAAAATTAAAACATACCAAAATTAAATCAAGTTAATTTTTAAAATCAATGACCCTGATTATAAGACCTGAATGACTTTATAAAAAACAAAAAACAAATTACGAATAAAAATCTTAATCATAAAAAATTATAAAAAAATTATAATCAAAATAATAAGGATCAAATCTCATACAAAAACCAATGAAAAAAAATAATTAATAAAATAATAAGGATCAAATCTCATGCAAAAAACAATGAAAAAAATAATGAGGGGTTAAATTGAAAATTAAAATAAATTAAGAAAATAAAAAAAAATTAAAAGAATGAGAACTAAAATTGAATAAAAGAATTAAATGAAATAAGATATTGAGGGATAAAAGTGGAAAAACAAATCAAGAAAAGAATAGAAAAAAAATCAAAAGAATAAAGACTATTTTTTATATAAAAATAAAATAAAACCAAATGGTAAGGGATGAAATTTTTTTAAAAAAAATCAATAAAAAAAATCCAAAAAAAATGAGGACTAATTAAAAAAATGAGAATCACAATTGAAATAAAAATAAATGTTAGGAAAACTTTGAATTTTGATTGACCTAGCACAATTCTAAAGGAAATGAGAGAATTGACATTATCTAGAATTTCACTACATGTGCCACCCTATTAGCCTCGCTACTACTAGATGTTTCGAAAGACATGATGATTGGGTCTTTTTGATTGCTAGATGTCGTTACAAGCACTGTCTTAAGAGCGCGGACGTCATCCACTCATTGACGTGTGTTTTATAACTGCCAACCATTTTTTTTATTAATATTTTTATTTGTTAAAAAAATTATTTGCCCTTAATTCAAGTATATTATAACAAAATAACCATGAAGTAATTCAATTATATTAAAACAAACCCTAATTCAAGTATATTAAAACAAAATACCCATGGACTTCTTCTTTAAGTTTTTTATTTTATTTTAAAGGTAATGAAGTAATTTTGTTTTTTTTAAAAAAAGATGTAAAAGCCTTAATTTTTTGTTTGTTTTAAATTGAAGGTATGTTATTTAACTATGTAAAAAAAAGTTGATAGACAATTAAATCCCAATAAGTTTTATAATAACAAATGAATTATATTTAAAATATTATTTTGCCTTGAAAAACAAGACCTTTTTTTATTATAAAGAAAAAAGATATTACTACACGGTAGCATTCCATGGGATGCTAAATCTAGTTCTATAGCAATACATTGATGGGTTTTAGATTATTTAAAAAAAAAAAAAAATTCTATGTTAAAAACTAGTAACGTGCAATAGGGCACACCGCCCTTGACGAATGGTATTGCGGATGGCGACCCTTTTAATTTAATCAAAATTTCCTGGTCTTCTTGGATATTATTGTCGTTTTAATTTAACCAATCCTAAATAATCCTTGCTTTTCTTTTTTCTTTTCTCTCTCTCTTTTCTTGAGGAAGGAATCCTTGCCAAGGGAATGACTTGACTTTTCTTCTGTAGAGGAACAGAGAGAGAGAGAGAGAGAGGGACTTCAAATAGTAAGTCTTGGCAATTGCTTTTTGGGCTCCTCGTGAAGACTGGGCACTATTGCTTCTTCTATGAACATTCTAGACCCAACTCGTATACCCAGCAGAAACCCCTGGAAAGTCCCTTCAGTTTCTACATCTCTCCAGAAACTCCCATTTCTCCACCCCCAATGTCCCTCCTATAAATAACCACCCTCCCCTCGACGAGTTCAAACACCAGCAAGAGAAGAAACACTAAAAAATTCAAAAAGCGAAAACTCAAGCGAGAAGAGAAAGATGGATTTCAGAATCATGGGTCTCGACGCACCACTCTTCAACACCCTCCAGCACATGATGGATGCAAGTGATCATGAGGCAGACAAGTCCTTCAATGCGCCAACACGCACTTACGTACGTGATGCCAAGGCAATGGCATCGACACCAGCTGATGTGAAAGAGTATCCAAACTCTTACGCGTTCATAATTGACATGCCGGGACTGAAATCAGGGGACATCAAGGTTCAAGTGGAGGATGACAATGTGCTGGTTATCAGTGGAGAGAGGAAGCGCGGAGAGGAGAAAGAAGGGGCCAAGTATGTGAGAATGGAAAGGAGGATTGGTAAGTTTATGAGGAAGTTTGTGTTGCCTGAGAATGCTAACACTGACGCTATTTCTGCTGTTTGTCAAGATGGGGTTCTGACTGTTACTGTTGAGAAATTACCACCTCCTGAGCCAAAGAAGCCTAAGACTATCGAGGTCAAGATTGCTTGAAGAAGAGTGCTTGATTACACATATAATGTGGCTTGTTCTGCGTGCGAAGGTCATAATGATAAATAATGTGGGCTTTGCTGGGTGCTTTGCTTTGGGGTGTGGGCTAATTTTGAGTATGTTTACGTTTGAATGAGTACATTATTAGTTTTCTCTTTAGGAAACTAGTGATTGTTCGTTCAAAACGTGGTATGAAATATATGAATGTAGTGGAGGCGTTATATGCTACCTTTTCTTTCTACTTGGTTGCTTTATTCTAATTCATATGTATTTTTAGGTTTCTGCCATTTTTCTTCCCCTGAACATCTTCATCTCTGATTTTTGCGAGGTTTATTTGGAATTCTCGACGATCATTGCATGATAGAGCAAGCATTAATTAATCACCGCAGTCATACTCCATTGACATACCAATTCACGATAATCCTACTAGCTTAGAAACGGAGCAGGAATGCCTTGAGGTTCTTGAAACTCTATCCTAAAACTAACTTAAGCTAATAAACTTGAAACCCTATTTGCTCGCCATATTGATTTGCCCGATAGTAGCAGGAGCCTGAAAGTCTATCGAGCAAGGGTAAACTTATCTGCAAAAGCTCTCAAACTTCTCATCAATCATGTAATGGGTTTCGTCAGTGTTTAAACTGAAAACAAAAGGCAATTATCTAAAAGGAAAGGACGAGGAGCGAAACTATTAAAGTAAGCCAATCAAATGGAGAGTTCCTTGAACTAATTTCAGGTTTGGATAGTTCAATTAGAGGAATTGTATGTCTTTCTTGTCAGCGAGCTCTTGGTGTGCAACCATGGTTTACAAATACCTCTGTAGAAGACAGGCAGCGCAAGAATTTTTTTGTTCACATGGCAAGATCTTTTTAACCGGCCTTTACCATTTGAAAGAGATCCAGCAAGTTTCTGGCTTCCACTTCGTTCCTCTGAGTTCTCTTCAGAGCCCTTCTTGACGAAAAGGGCAATGAAGAAGCCTTCTTTGTCCTCAACTGGATCAGTTCGAAGCAGATGTTCAGCTGCAAGGGAAAAAAACAAGAAATAGTTACAAAGGTTTGAACTTCATACTGCACAATTCATTCAGTAACACGCGATTGCATTCAATTGAGTCAAATCAGGAGTTTTACACAAAGCAATACAATAATGATTCACAGAAGCACTTACAGCCTTCAAAAACTGGGAGACCGCGGCGTTGCCATTGAGGAAAGGGGGTTGCAAGCTGGAAACCATTGGATGTGGCCAAAGGTAGAACTGAATTAACAACGTCTTCATTTTCAATTTGATTGATGGAGCATGTACTGTAAACAATTCTTTTAACGGCTGGAACTGCAACAGTTTTTGTTTCACACTATGCTAGTTAGAACGTTTTGAAGTGCACAACAATAAGCAACTAATAGCAGCCAATAATTTTCATATCCCACACTTTTTCGAAACCCTTCTACGCAGCACTCTCATTTTGGCTGGTATATGGTTCTGGTGATATAAGCAATTTTAAGTTGCAGGAAGGATACCATGAAAGTAACTGTAGAATTAACGTGTTAGAATCAATTAAAAAGGAGAACATACAAGACAAAGCATGGGCCAGAGCCTTCTTTTGAAAAGCTGCAAGCTTGTTCAATCTCTCTATGTCAACAAAATCAGTGGTACGAGACGGGAGCAAATGGTCTAATCTTTGAGCAGCAGTCCCAGATCCAGAGCAAGAAGGGTCTAGAAGAATAGCAGAGACCTGTGGTAAAGTATTTGCTCGTAAGTAAGAGCACATGATATGCCAAGTAGGTGGATCCCTCATAGTAAGGCTACAATAAATAATATTCCCTACCTATTAAAGGGAACCAAAATTAAAAAAACGAGGGCATTTTTTAAGGGTTAACTGGCTAGATAATTTGGAAACAACTTGCTAATTACAAGGAAAAAGCAACTCGATGTTCATTAAAAAAGAGCAGAAATACTAGGTATCAGTCACCACAGTTGCAGAAGTGGCGGCATGTGGGGATGCTGCAGTTGCAGTTCAAGAATGAGCTTGGCGAATTCCGATAGATTATGTTTCAAGCTTAAATTATTCTTTCAATGTGATAAAAATTTGAGCACTGAAAAACCAAACAGTGTGCAAACAGTTAGGCATCAGGAATCTTAAATAACATCATCGATTTATTTACCTTGGAAAAAAGACCTTTTGGGTCAATGTTTAGAAAATCACCATGCAGAACTTCAATGTCTAGAAGCCAGTTAAGGCTAAATGGGATGTTAAGTAGGATGAAAACTAAGAAGCTAAGAATAAAAGCAATAATAAATAAAATTATTGACCACGAAAGAGAATTTAGCATGAACAAAACTGGGAGCCAAGTGAGAGAGAGATCTCATGCAAAAGTGAAAATATCAGAAAACTGCAGAAAGGATACTAGCAGCACCAGAGAGTCTGACAGTGTCTTCTAAACGTTTAGCCCTATCCTTATTCAGCTCACAAGCAATAATTTTCCCTTTTCCTTTCATAAGGGCAGCAAGGTGAACGGTTTTGTTCCCTGGAGCTGAACATGCATCAAGAACCTTTACAGAAAATGAAACATTAACCACAGAGAGCATGAGGGAAACTACAGAAGAAATGCAATGGACTGGGGCCCCACTGCCAACATGAAGCAAAAAAATATATCCATGGCAAGGTAAAGGAATTGTTGTAAGGAATTTTTTACATTATTTTGTACTTCATGCGTCATGTTTCAGAAAGAAAGAAGGCATATCAAAGTAAAAATTCTCAATTGTTATGGTTCAAGAATTAATAATTTTAATAAACATTATAAAATAGCCCAAAAAAACAGATTACACGCCATCATACATTGAAAATAACTTGTCGGCAAATAATTAGTTGCTAAAAGGGTACTATGCTGAGCACCAGAATTTATTTCTTCAAGAAATGCTAAAAGGGTAAAACACGCTACCAAACTATGTTAAATTATCAAATCAAATGGGAAAAGGGTATAACCCAGGTTCTGGAGGGGAAAAGAAAAGGCACATCTAAAACTGACTAGTAAAAGATTTTTAACAGGTTACCAATACAAGAAGCAGAGAAAGAATGTAGAAAGTAGCTAGCATTTACCAAAACTCACCTCCCATCCTGGTTTGGGATCAAGAACTGCTGCCACCATTGAACTTGCCTTTCCCTATGAGAATTGAGGATTCCATTATAAGTCATATAGAAAGACCCAAAAAGAATTTATCAGCAAACCTTAGTCAACAAGTTTTTTATCAAGAAAAAAAAAATGCTTCAATGGGAACAATATGGGCCTCAAGAATCAAAGAAGCCTACTATATTGGTAAAAGATGCAGTGTGGTCTTATCTCTATGGTGTTTTATATCTGTATTTTAGTTGCATTGATTCTCAATTTCATGTTTCCATAATTCAGTATGCTGCTAGTTTCCATACTTCAGTATGTTCTTATTTTCCTTAATTAAGTTGATTTTTTAGGAGTTAGGGGATGTATTAATAATTTCTTGTTCTTCTACAATAGGTGGGTCTTCCTTCTAGTATGTGTGTTTTGTTGGTTTTGATAAGTAATTTTCCTTTGGCTTTTCCTAGTCAAAGTCGGGATTCATGTTTGACTCTCAATTTTATGTCTCATTATGCAGCCACTTTCCTTGCAAAGTGATTCAGAATCATTAGTATTTTAAACTGTGGAAGGAAATCTAACACTGGGTATGAAGCAGATGGAAACTTCGGTGATACGCCTTCCAGAATTCGTAAATGCATATGGTAGAATGTTCCAACATCTCTTCGATTCTAAAACAATTACAAAAAATTCAGATTGGTCTCTCATTCCAAAAGAACAAGAAAGAACCACAATATAACTTCATGCATTTGATTTGCAGTAGCAGGAAAACATCAATATTGGCTCCCAAATTTTGATTTTTGATTCTTGAATTGGTTCCATATTTATTAATCACTCTGTCCATGAACATTTATTGGCCTTAAAAAATACACATAAAAGTTGCCTTTTCACTGCAAACCTTTTTGGTTAAATTAAACCCCTGCTCCTTTCCAATCTCGTGCTTATTTAAAAGAACCCTATAGAAACTGGACTTGACATGTTTTCTGAGTGTAAATTTGAATATCAAAAGCTTTAGTCACAGCATCAATGTAAAATTCAAATAACTTCTTACTTGCACAAAGATGCTTCCATTCAAGACCAGAGAGTGATTATGCAAATCAGTATGTGGTGGGAGCACCAACAAGTGAGGTATCATGTCGTCCTTCTGAACCTGTTTAACAAAAGAACAAGAAACATAAAAAAATTATTTCCAGTTCATGACATTCAACATTCCTTTCACATGAAAGGATAACTGCTACTTTGCACAAATATTTCAAACTCCCTCACTAAAGCTTCACAGAAATCTCAGAAAGTACCTTGAATTGTTTTCCTAATTCATGCAAGGCGGAATCAACATCCAATTTCAAGGTATTTACACGAACGTAACAGGGTTTTGTAATATCTGCACCACAATTAGCACCCAAATGTTCACAAAATTGTAAGAAAGCAGACAACTAACCTTTAAAAAATTCAAAGAAGGTCAAGGACAAGGAAAAACAAAATCCAAAATCTAACAATAATAGAGTCTCGAATTAGATCAATTATAGCAAAGGAATGTAGAACTTAAAACTAAACCTATCCTCAAGTAACCCTTCTCACTCTAACAGCTTTACCACGGAGCGCAACTAAAATTCAAAATTAGCAAGAACATGTACCCGGAGGCTGATAAAGAGCAATAAAGTCATCAATGTTCTTCGCTTTTTTTCTCACTACAAGCTTAGCTAAAGCTGACTGCATAGCATCTTTTCGACATGACAGGAACTTCTCCGCATCACCGCCAACCAATGAAATCTCCTACGAAAAATTAACACTCCACATCAAACCACCACCAAAAATATCAAATATCTTTTTTTCCCTCACAAATATCAAATATCACTCCACGCGTAACAGAATTATATATATATATATATATTTATTAAATTACCTTTCCAAATAAAATGTCATAAGCTATAATATAAATCAATTCCTCTTGTCTCTGCAATAACACAACAATAAACACAAATTTAATCAATAATCTTAATAAAATGAAAAAATGTAAAAATATTTTATTTTTCTTTACCTTCCACTTGCTATTAAGTATATTCGCAATCTCCAAAACATCCTTGATTATTCTTAGATCTGAAATTTTTTAAAAAAAAAAACACATTTAGCTTGAATTATAAGCATTTCACTCTCTTCGGCACTGTTCGGTTAGCATTGGAAAAATACTACTATAAATTTGATAAAGCTGACTTACGTTTGAGAGTTTGGCAAACAAGAGCGAAAGTTGCTTTTTTATTTCTAATGGAAGGGCTGTAGACAAGTGATTTAATGGAGGCAACGGCTTGGCGATTAGCGTCTCCTTGAAGAACCGTGTGTAAGACCTTGGCTGCTTCTCTTCTAGCGAAGTAAGCAGACCGTTCGGCGTTTTTCAGCCGTGGCTTGGCGGATTTATCGGTGGTTTGTTTTGGTTTCGGTTTGGGTTTGACGGAAGGCGCCTTGTTTCGAGCCATAGTGTGGTGGCTCTGAATAACTGTGAGGTAGCGAAAGTGATGTCTTAATAGCTCTAAGTTAAAAGTGCAACTAGACGACGAGGCGTTCCTTTCTTTTTTATAAACCTCAAAAATAACACCAAGTATTTAAGTTGTCCATCATTATTTTAAAATCTGAGCCGATAATTAATCCCGGTCAAAACTCACTCGAATTAATCTATTTTTTATATAAAAAAAAATTAAGAAAAAAAATAAGAATCTTTCAATAAAAATTATATTCACCCACCATCCACCCCTCCAAACAATCAAATCTTCGCCATTCACTGCAAATCCCTCTTTGTCTCATTTGACAATATACACATTTGATTTACACATTTGACATTCACCGAAGTAAATCACTGGAAATCCCTCAATCACCTCTCTTATGGAAGAAAGAAAGAAGCTAGCTCACAGGATTGGTGAAAGAAACTGGCTCGTTAACCTGCCGTCTCCCCTTGAAAACTTGTTCACTCCCTGTCTTAGACTCTAGGAGACTGGGTTGGAGAGTTCGCTTGCCCACCGGCTCAATCAATCGGAGGAAACTCTATATCTCTCATGTGGTTATCTGTAACCTAATAATCTAACCATCTGTATGTTAATTCTTATGAGAAAAGTCTGAATCTTTACAGCCCTTTTAGTTTCTTGATCTTGATTTTGCTTCTGGGTACTTGCTAGTTTTCTAAAAGACTCAATCTTAATAGTATTCTTAAATTTCTGATATAGATTCAATCTTCACAGTGTTTCTAGCTTTTTTACCTTGATTTTGCATCTAGGTATAGATTCAATCATGGATTCTTGATTTTGATTCTGGGTACTTGTTATTTTTGAGTCTGAGGTTGACCTGACGGGTCTTCACCGGGTCAATTGTGACTCTGATTTTTTGCTTTGTAAGACTCGGTTAAAGTCCTGAGTCAACTGGATTCCAGTCAACCCGCCAGCCGGGTTTAGAGTTTTAAAACCATACTTACTAATAAACCATCCTTTTTTAGAGTCAATTGAAAAGTTAATGCATATTTGGTGAACATGTTAATTTAATAACTCCGTAAATATATATTTAGGTGAAATATAATTGAAGCACTTGACTAAATAAAATTTGATAGTTTTCGCAATTTTACATAAGGAGAAAACATTTGCTCATATGAAAAAAAAAAAATTTAAATACTAATAATTATTATGTTTATCTTCAAATCTTGAATTCTTGACGAAGATATAATACATAAGAAAAAAAATTGTTGGAATGTATTTTTTTTTTTTAAATTGCAAATCATACTTCCAGACTTATGGAAGTACACATTTTTATTTAAGGACAAGAATACTTGGATTATGATTTTTATTTTGAGTTATAATCTAAAATTTATCTTTCATAAATAACCTGTAATAAAATGAGTTAAAATGATTTTAAATTAGAAATATATTTGACCGGCAAAAATGACCCAAAGTATTTTTGTAAGATAAAAAATGTTATAAAAGCTATAAATAATAAGTTAAAAGTTAAAAATTATAAGTTGTAATTAAATAAAAAAAATTAACTCAATTTTATAGCAAGATTTTTGTTTAAGTTCGAGGTTATTAATTATAACCAAATCGTCCTATAACATCTTCTTTTTTTAAATCAAAGTAGTACAAAAAACCTTAAATTATTACTATTATTATTATTATTATTAAGATTTAAATCATTCCAAACATAACCAAAATTTACTTTAAATTATAGTTTTTAAACCCTGCAGGTCAACCCGGGACCCGGAACCTGGCTGATCCGAGGCTGGAACTAGACTAGGTTGAAGAAAAAATAAAGAAAGGAAAAACATGTGACCCGGTTAACTAGGCAAGACCTGGTTAAGACTCGGTCTCAAATTTGTTAATTTTTATTATTTTATTGTTTTTTTTTACTAAAACGACGTTGTTTTGATTTTTTTATAAGAAAAGAATTTGACCCGACCAACCCGACGACCCGGTCAAAACTTGATGATCCGGTCAAAATCCGAAATCCTGGTCTTGGACCGGCCAGGTCTTAACACCATGCTTCAAACTGCTTCTTTAACACTTTTTTAACGTTGGTGAGGTCTAGCAAAGGGCTTCCTGGAAGAAAGGCGTGTTTGAAAGAATTGGCTGACCCTAAAAAAGATAGACTTACGGCGTGAAGTCTTGGACTTACTTTAGTTGGGCAGCTTGCCAATGAAACTGAGTCGACATGCTTGCTCTGGAGACACCATCGAAAGGGAAGGCTCGAGATCGGATCAGTGGGCGGCACAGAAGAAAACAACTCTAATTAAGCTGGAAGTTACTCATAAGCTTCCGAGTGAGTCAAAGAGTCTGATTTCCTCTCGATGCATTGAATTGAAGAAGATTACTTGGTTAGGTGAATGGGCTTGACTTTTTAACACCATCTTTTTTAAGTTACACTGTGGCTAATTGGCTGTAATCAGCTGGTAACCGTAGGAATGCTTTTAAGAGATTCCTCCCCACTTCTGTCTGCTTTGAAAATGTGATTTCATTTTTTTTTTTAATATTTTTGATATTAATATTATTAAAATAATATAAAAATATCAAAAACATATTAATTTAAATTAAAAATTAAAAAATTTTATTTTTTTTTAAATATTTTTAAAACATAAAAATAAAAATATCTAAGAAAATTACGGTTGTATTTCTATTTGCGGTTCTACGTGGTTATAAGAAGCTGTTAAATTTATTTATTTTGTTAAAAATAATTTTTTTTATATTTTTAGATTTTTTATGTGTTAATTTTAAAATAATTTTTAAAAAATAAAAAATATATTATTTTAATACAAAAAATACTTTAAAAAACTATACCGAAAAATACAGGCAATAAAAAATATTTTTACTGTGTTTTCTACAAGACCCCGTGCAAAAAGCTGCCGTAGCCCCTCCATGAAATGATGTGGTATGGATTCGAAAGATGATAGTTGGATGCTCTTTGACATTGTCTCCGTACAATTTATTATTTGTCTAGCCCATGAAATGTATTTTTTTTCCCGGAAATAACATAGAAAAATATTTCCAAATCCCTTTTCCCAAAAAAAGAAAAAAAAACCGGGAATATTCTTGGAATTTTGAAGATTTGACCATCCAGTCAAATAAAGGTGTCAACATCGAAAGAACATAATTCAACACCAAAAAGCCTTGTATAATTTTATTTTATTTTACATCAAGCTATAAAATAAAACCATGTCAAAAAGCTATTACACACACATATTTTTTAAAAAATTGAAAATCAAGACAGAAACCTATTTTTCTCTCTCAATTAAGCTAAATGTGAAACTTCGTTGCCTAGGCTTTATGCATTCTTCGCCGACTGTCATCCATCTATGATTTTGAAAGCTTTAACTCATCTCTCCCAGGTGGCAAATTTGAGAGAAAATAAATGGGCCCATACTACCTGTCTATTTTTATATTTTTTAAAAAAATTATAATTTATTTTTGTATTTTAAAAATATTTTAAATAAAAATTATTTTTTTATTTACTTTAAATTAATCATAATTACACTTTCAAATAAGTTCAAAATTAATAAATGAATTCAGACCTACTAATATTCTTATTGTATGAGCACATAAAATGTATATCTGAAATGAAGATCCGGTCGTCCTTTCATATTTTGTACATGCTTGTAACTGACCAAGAGGATTCCACTTTTACCTAGACCAATAAATAGTCACGTGAATATATAAGAAGTTTTAGACTGATTGGTTTTGAGTAAAAATTAAATCTAAAATATCCTTTTGGATTGGATATAGATATTGAACTACCAGAAACTAATCCGACCTAAAATAAATAAATAAATAAATAAATTTGAAGTTTAAAATAATTATATATATATAAATACTAAATAGTTGTAAATTTTAAGCATTCTGGTTTTGGTTTGAAGTTCGAGTTTAAATTATAAACATCCAATAAATTTTAAGGACATGATTGAATTAGATTCGGTTATTAAAGATTCATATCTATTCAGCCTTATAAGTTAACTTGAGATCCAATTGACTCGCTCGCAGCTCAAGATAGATATAAAAAAAAATTAATTAATAATTTATCTAATTTAACCCGATTAATCTTCTCAAAAGCAATTTTTTTTTTTTCAAAACAACATTAATCTAACCTTTTTGAAAAAACTCTAATTCAATGACAATCCAAAGTTAACTCATCTGCTCTGTAACTCAAATTTTATCAATTCAACCTCGCGTAAGATTTAATAACACTATTATCTTAATAAAAAAAGGCTTATGCTTTGAGAAATAATCTACTACACCCTTTCCTTTTCTTTTAGAACTGTCACACTCAAATGACTCCATTATCATTTTTCTATATTTATAGCAATCTTCACCGTTGTGAAGGGGTTGGTCTAACCACGAGACCTAAAACCAAATTCACAAAAATCAAGCCCAAGTCTTCCTCGAAGTCATCCTTGGCATGCCCCACCACCTATAAATGTCAAGAAGCTAAAATGCCATGGCTGACCATCAAACTTCCCGGTCTCTTGGCATTAGCAGTGAAGTTTCCTGCAACGTCACAGGAAGGTCATAACGAAGCAGCCGACATGAGGTTGCCATAAATAGAGACACCAGATGTATAATTCTATAATACTGAACATTCAGGTTGATTGCTTTGGTGTTCAAGAGAATTATGATCTGATTTTTTTTATACTAAGATGTCCAGTCCTAAGTTTAGCACACAGGAGGATACACCCGAGCAAAGTGACTACGCTCACGACCAGCTGTCCAATTTTGAGCTCTCAGAGTTCTTGACCTTCGATGAATGGATAGCGCTAGAAGATGCTCC
Organism: Populus alba x Populus glandulosa; assembly: GCA_033617975.1. NCBI lineage: Eukaryota > Viridiplantae > Streptophyta > Magnoliopsida > Malpighiales > Salicaceae > Populus > Populus alba x Populus glandulosa. The sequence continues at coordinate 22,597,197 of CM066148.1, forward strand.
GTCGTCCATAGCTTCCAGTTATGCCTGCAACGCGGTTTATAGAGCACGTGTCGTTGGCGAGTCAGGTGGAAGTAGCAGCCCTCGTGAAGAGCTAAGTGGTGGTAAGCAAATTAAGTCATGAATTAATAAGCATGTACGTGTACATACATGTTAAGAAGCCATGATAATTCTAGCAGTTCAGCCATTGCTGTAAGGATGCTGATAAGCAACCTGATATCTTCGTTTTCATAATATATTCCATATATGTTTGTCGCTTCCTCGTGTTAATTTGTGGTGGTAATTGATTGCTCGTGTCTTAACTAGGAGAGGGTGAAGAAGGGCGAGAGAAGAAGGAAGCCAAAGAAAGGGTTGCTTTCAAAACAAAATCAGAGATCGAAATACTGGATGATGGGTACAAGTGGAGGAAATATGGGAAAAAGATGGTGAAGAATAGTCCCAACCCGAGGTATATATTTATACAATGCTTTGTTACATATTTAAGCTTTGGATCATAGGCTAGATGAACGAGATTAATTTATGCTAAATATTTTACCACTGTTAAGAAATTGAGAGCCATAACTTGATCAACTGCAGCTAAGAGTAGTAATCTGCCATAACTTGATCAACTGCAGCTAAGAGTAGTAATCTGCAATGCATAATATTGTCATAATGACCTTATAGAATCATGTGTTTGGTACCAGGAATTACTACAGGTGCTCGGTTGAAGGCTGCCCTGTGAAGAAGAGAGTAGAAAGAGACAGGGATGATCCAAGATATGTAATAACAACCTACGAGGGCATTCACTCTCACCAGAGCTTTTCCTAGTTCTCAGGCGAAGTTGCACTAGTGGCTCATGGTTTCAGATCCTCGGGCATGCTTGATATTGATGAACTTGTTAAGGATAACGTACTGCATCGATCTTGGTTTCACTTTGCTGCAATCTTTAAGAGTTGGAAAGCTCATGGACGACTTGCAAGAATATCAGACAAAGTCAGCTTTGCCAACTTTTTGACTAGCTATAATATAGGACCTTGAGTGGTTTTTTGGTACTAATTAGTCGGGATCCCCTCAATATATGCAATATTAATTGTGTCTGATACAATTTCAGCTGTAATTAATTATGTTTCTTATAAAGTTTGATAATTAATTATTAAATTACTTTGTCTGGCTTCTCTTTCAATAGCTAGCTAGACTGTATATATTTATCACAGGAGTTCTTGAAATTTAACAATCAGTAAGAAATTTGCACTAAAGCCTTTACAAGGATCGTTAGAAATTGAAATAATATTTTTTAGATCATGTTGTTATAATAAAATTTTAATTTAAAATACTGAATTATAAATTAATATGATATGCTAAGAATTATCTTAGTCATGTCTCGTATATATAACTATAGCATCAATAAATATTATAAGCATCCTCGTGTATAAATTCCTTCATGAGTATAACTTTTCAAATACTATATATAACAGCCAAAGTTAAAATAAAGTTAGTTTGATAAGTTGGTAATTAATCAGAAATCGAAACTCAAATTTGATAATAAATAATATATTTCTTGAAATTTGGTTTTGATTACAAACATTTAGTAAATATTTTTATAGTTAAAAAATATCTTGTAAATGTCTGAGAGAAAATAAATAAACTTGATATAGATAATTTGATGTCAGATAATAATATTTATATTTAAATATTATGAAATTGCAGTGTATTTTTCCACTACAATGACTATTATATCACAATATTTCTAAACTCTATTATTCAAAGGATACCTTATATATATATATAGAAATTAACGATACATATATTAGTAAAAAAGATTATAAATCCTTTCTTAAATATTTTTCTCTTTTTTTTTCGTATCAGCATTGTTAATAAAAAGGGATAGGATAATGTTATTATCAAAGAAATCGAAAGTAACATCAGACAATAACTAAGAATTCCCTATAAGGAAAAAGGTGAGAAGGTATCCAAAATAATAATTTTATGGATTTAATTTGATGTAATTTTAATATGATTGTTTTTTATTAACTTATTTTAAGTATTTTTTAGAGTTTTAATTGTCAAAGCAATATTGAACCAAAGAATCTACATATTATATAAAATTTAGAAGTGATTTAAGCAAATTGTTTATGCGTTTCAAAAATATTTTTGAAAAAATTTAATTTTTTTATTTTTTTATTTACTTCAAATTAATATATTTTTAGTGTTTTCAAATCATTTTAATGTGCTGATGTCGTCAAAAATGATTTTTAAAAAATAAAAAAATATCATTAACATATATTTTGACATAAAAAGTTATTTAAAAAGCAACCACAATCACATTCATTTCCAAAAATTATAATGGAAAAACTTCAATTGGGAAAGAAATCTTGGTTTTTTAAGGTTAATCGCAAAAAGGACATCTGACCTAATTTTTAGGTCAATCCCCATGGCGACTGATGACATATAAAACAAGAAAAGATTTGTGTTTGGTTCAAATTTTGGCAATAGAAGGAACAAGGGAGAAGGGAAGAGAATGGAAGAAGGGAAAGAGAAGTAGCAATAGAATGGAAGAACGGAGGATAAGAGACGGGAAAAAAGTGTTTTGGCTAAACTTAGAAGGAGATGGTCTATATATATATATATATATATATATATATATATATATTAATGGTATTACCATGGAGGTGGAAAGAGAAAATTTTATGAAAGGATATGAAAAATGTAATTTATATATGATGATGCTTCTAAAATCCAGAATACCAGGGAAATTAATTTTTATAGTGCTTGGATGATGGATGATTATGTGTTCATGTCAATCTTTCATTCTCCGTTACTGAGGATTCCAAGGGTTAGTGACAGACTGAATTTCCTGCAAAATAATCTATTTTTTAGAATTTTAGGGACTCTCCGATAATAAAATCAGTAATTTTATTATGAGAAGTTGCAGTAAATGAGCATTAGTTCTAAGAACAAGAAAGTTTATTCTTGGTTAATATATGATAACTATTGAGAATAAGTTGTATGAGAGTGAACCTTTGGACCTAACGTGTAGTCGAGCCTAGAGGAATTAGATCTGACATCTTGTCAGACCCTTTTGCCATGGGCTTTGGTTTTCGTTGAGCTTCTATAATGAATCTTCTTTCTCTTAAACCTTTCTAGGCTTTATGAGATAAAAAAAAAGGTTTTTAGTATGAAATACATCGATCCATTTGAAGCCCCAAGTCTTGGCATATTTAATGCATAAAAATCTTGAAATGGCCATCCTCTTTAATTGAGAAATCTTCTTACCTTCCTTCTACATTTTATCTTCTCAATGTAGAACTGTTGAGATTCTTGAGGCTAGACATCACATTCTTATTAAAAGGGGTCTTTCTCGAGAATTAAAATGACAGCTCACCTTCACTGCAGCAATTTAGTAAACTTATAGGGATTGTAGTGACATGATGGGTCACTTATCCAACGATGGGGATGGTAAATCATTTTGTAATCCTAGCCGCTTATTCTTTTCTTTCCTTTATCTTTTCCCAGTCTTTTGTCAGTTTTTTCTTTGAAGTTTTTCTTTAAGTAAGTTTATCTCTTCCTCTTCGTCTTACATTCTTTATTACTCCTTTTCTTTAAAAAAAAAAAATAGATTTCTATAAGGATAAATTTGATTCTAGAGGCCTAAACATCATTTCACCAAGTGTTTCAAAAGGTTTTAATGAAAGAGAAAAGTCACCTCAAAACCCTTGTAGATAGGGCTCCTAGTACTTTGAGTGGTGGGGAGGTGGCTTTTGTCAATAGTCAATAACTTGAAGCATATATGCTTCGGTTGCCTTTTAGGAGAGAGAAAAAATCAATAAAGAGACCTTAGCTTCTACTCAGAGGTGCTTTAAAATTACAACCTCTTATGTATGGATGAATTAGAACATTTCTTCCCTCCTCGATGGTTTATTAATGATATTTTTAGATATTATAGGTTAAGCTTGGACAACTACATCCTAGGTGATATTGTCAACATTTGACAAGTTTCTTGGATTTAATCGGTTTATTACTTGTCACATTCTTATTACTTAACCGCTTCAAGGTTTATTACTAATTGGTTAAAAATACCCGTGATGGTAGCGACATTTAGTGGTTCTTTACTTTTGCTAATAGGCATAGTGAAGCCATGGGAAAAGCTATCAAAGATAAGCTCGTGCACCTGAAGAAATATAGAGGGAGGTGGCTAATTATGAGGTACAGTGGGGTAGTAAGTTATCGCATAGGTATTTATCAAATCTAGGGTTGCTCATTTCAATGGAAGGTAACTTCTCATTATGTGAACAACAAGCCTTGTTTGATTCTTGGTGAGGAGGAAACTCTTGTAGTGTTGGCTTCTACTTTAACTAAGTACATAGTCTTCAATGCTGCCTTTCATCTCGTTTTTCGTGCTTAATTTTGATTGTATATTTTCTATCAAAGCAAAGCATTAAAAACATTTGATTTTACAAAACGAATTGAAGGAATTCAGCAATGTATTCTTGTTCGACAATTCTGTAGCATCAACAAACAATATGCAACTGCAGGTTTTATATATCTCGCCATTTTCACCGGGTCCTTTAGACCGATCAAGTATATTTGTTCGCTAAATCTTATTCCGAGCATGCTATCCAGTCTTGCTATGTTCGAAAACTCAATAGACCAAGTAGCAAGGTTGAATGTGCTCAGTTCATGCTAAATACCATGTACGAGCAATACTCAAATTTTCACAGTTTCATCCAGGAAAGATGACGTTAGGGTTCCGTACGTGTGGAACAAATCCTGCCAGGTCTTTCAATCTAGTTACTGTGTCCTTAGCTTGAGAGCTTATGCTCCACAAGATATCACCTGCCTCCACCTTTCTGATTAGTTGCGGGTATGCTAATACAATGGCCTTTGACTTCGAAAACGGTTGCTTGTAGGACTTAGACATGCCACTTGCCACCAGCCAGCGTGTCCCAGATTGTTGCTGCGTTTTGGTAGCCCAATGTTGTGTCTTGCCAGGTTCAGTACTCAACCCTGAAACATGGACTTCAGTGATTTTAAACCAAAGACAATCATTCTTTTCGTACTGGATCCATTCATGATCATCTTCTTCATTTCTACTTCTTTCTAACACCGAACCATGCACTTTTGACATGGGATGGATAGAAGTCCTCTCCACTTGGATTAGAGCAAGCATCGGAGCACCAACTGGCTCAAAATTTCGAAGAGGATCCCTAAGCAGTATCTTGAGAGCTATCGTGAGGTTGTTCCCCAACAAACCATGCTTTCCACCAGATGCTGTACCCCAATTAATGTCTCCTGTAAACCTTCCATTAAAATCTATGCACTTAGCACGATGGGCTGCAAGGATCCTTATTGTGTGCTCATCAACTTCATCTTCCTCGCTGATGATTCCAGCATCAAGTCTCAACCACTCCTCCAATGTTATAGAGAGAGACAATAATCCGTCAGCACCACTGTCTTTGGTATCAAGATGGTGCAATTCTGCACCTCCCAAACTGAGAAACCCAACAAGATTGGCATCCTTCCCTTCAAAAGCCAGCATCTTTCCAGGAGACTGGGGACTGATGCTTGATGCTGCCGCTTCCTCAGACATGCCGGACTGGATTCTCAACCCTTCAATGGACATGGCTTCAATCTTTTTCATTGCCAAAGGTGCAAGATCTTCAAGACTAACATATTCCCAGTCTACCTCACTGCCGATAGGGGTGGACTTTATGTTATTAAAGAACTGATGAGAACAAACTCCTTCAACTTCCTTTCTCCGATTAAATGGATCTTTTTCAAACAATGATTCATGACACAAAGGAGCCTTCCTGTGACAGCAATGAGAAAATAAGATCCAATAAGGCAACATGTAAAATGACTTTTTCAATGATAAAAGATTAGGCAAACATGCTTCAATGCAATTCATATGCTCACCAACCTTTCAGTAATATCCTCTGCTATTTGTTGCAATATCTTCCCGGTGATATCCTCCAAAGGCATTAATTTGTTTGTCAGCAGAGATAGTTTTGTGATGCCAACTGATGCCAGATACTGTAATATCTCCATAATATCAGAACCTAATTCTGCAGGTAGCACTACAGGACAAGAAACTTGCATAACTAAGCTACCTGCATTTTTAGAATTTCTGAAAAGAGAAGGATTCATAGACCGCAGACAACCTCCATCATTGGTATGGATAAAGGGTCCAAAGCCATCTCCAAGTGGAGGTAATTCAACTTGTTTCTCAGGAAGAAGCTCAATTGGACTCCCAAACCCATCAGAGCAATAACGTGGAGAATTCTGAAAGGCCCCCTCATCTAAGCCCCATTCTCTCATTAAAGCTTCTGTCTCCAAGTCTTCAAGCACCTTCACCTTCCTTCTTCCACTTAGCAACTGACTTGCTCTCCAATGCTCCTGCTCAGCAGCCTGAATAACCAGAGATAAATCAAGATCATCAGAAAGGTCCTCGTAACTAGACCCAGCCTGAGCAATGCGACCCAATTCTTCATGCTCTCTGTTTCCATCAAAATCTATGATGAAGCTGCCAGAAGCTATGGCTTCTTTTTCAAACTCTCTTAACAAGCGCTCTCTAGGAGACTCAGGTTCACTATCTGAACTCAGACCAAATGGACTATGCTCAATTCCCAGCATATTTAAAAAATCACTCGCAACAGATGTGGTAAATTCATCCAGGCTCGGCGATTTCTTTGCCACTTTATTAGCCCTGTAATTTGATTTAGTTTCCATGTAGTTTTCATTCTCTAGAAACTTGCTCATAGCAAGCTGGGATTCCAACTTCTCAGATTCTGAAATGACCTGGTTATTAAAAGCTGATTCCAGATCTTCCATAATTGATCCTTTCCTACTTGCACTATTCTCTTCATGTTTGCAATCATCTATTAAAACCTCATCTACATGTCCATGGAAAATATTTCCCTCCGAATGGAACTTTGTCTCCTCATCAGGGGCTATATCAACATCCTTGATTATTTCATCCAAGTCAATGGTTTCAATTGCAGAACCATCAGTAGTCTGAACATCATCTTGTTCTGGTTCCATTTGTTTCATTTCAGATGTTTCTATCCCCTGCTCAACAACAGTAAACTCAATATCACACTCATTTCCACAGTCAGCTTCATCAAGCTCAAACTCCAAGTGAAACTTTGGTTTGAGTTGCTGCATATGGCCAGATAATGCGTCAAGTTTTTCTGAATTCTGCCAGTTCACCTCATCGAGTTTTTCATATAGAAAATTTATTGACTTGGAGAGTTCCAATCCCAAATTTGATGAAACATCATGGTAACTCTTCGCATCAACAGACTGAGAAGAGAGAGGAGGCCAGCGATTTAAATCACTAGGAACACTTTCAAGTTGCCGAAGCATTCCATTACTGTTAGTGTGCCCAATACCTGTTTCAGGATCCACTGCAGGCCTATCATGCACTAAATTTAGAAGGTCAGAGACACTCATATTACTTCTTGATTCAACAAAATTGTCTCTCAATACCGAGAAACCAAAACTAACATTTAGAGTAGCACCCTTACCCTTGCCCTCAAGCTTATAGCTTGTAGTCCATTTATCAGTACTTTTCTCCCCCTCCAGTTTCTCCGAATTCAATGGCAGCAACAGTGTCAGATCTACCCACTGTTTCCCCATGTCAATGCCTGGAGCCCCAATTATGGATGCATAAATCAAGAAAAGCTTCATTTCATACTTTGCTGCATGATAGGGCCCACTTCTTGAACCATATACAGAACATTTATGCATCAAAGTCTCATCAAATTCAGCAATTCCCTTCAAAACCTTTGCTGCACGTGTCTGCCAAACCACATCCTTCCTCTTCCAATGCACAGACAAATTCATACCATTAAAACTCGGGGGTAACCCTTCAATAGAATGCACGTGGAGAAAGAAACAAATATTGAACTTTTGACGACCAATGTGGGCTAAAGCTTTCAAGGGCTTCTTCCAATTCCATGCTGATGATGATTTCTTGTCCTTATATGACACAGTTTCATTAAAACTTTGTGGGTTCAGACTCGATTTTGATTCTGATAAGCGGGGTTTCTCAACTGATTTAGATCGAGCACTGGATGGGGAAATCAAAGCCTTTTGTGGGGTTTTATGCAAGTATAGGGCTTTGCTTATTGCCTCAATGTCTCTCAGCAGTTGACCACTATTCGAACTTCCATCACCATCACCATTTCTAGACTCAGCTTTCGAAAGCATCATTTTGGCATCATCAAAACAAAGAACCTCTCACATACAACCCAATTCTCAATAGAACATCTTGCCAATTCAGTTTTCACTGTTTAATGATTCACAAAAGATAAATAAGTATCCACAATTTAATCAGTCAGAGATTACTGGATGCATCAAATAACAAACAAAGAGACAACCCCTTCAGATAAGCGAAACCCAGATCACTTTAGCAAAAGGGAAATCACAAGAAACCCCAAAAATGCAAAATGAAAAAAAAAAATAACATACCAATCAATCTTGAACTTCTCATTCAATTCAAATAAATAAATAAACACTTACATCGTACAAAAAGAACCAATCTTTTTTAACTTCTAAGAAATCAAATCAAATGAGCACTAAAAATTAACAAAAGATAGAATAGTTTACTTACAGTGTTTAAAACTCAGTTCCCAATGATCAAATTTTGTTTCAATAGCTAAGCTCTGGATGGGTCCAAAACAGGGAAAAGAAAGGTCGAAGGAAATGGGGATAAAAATATGATAATTGAAGTTGGTTATACCGGTAATTTATCGGGGATCGTGTCCTTGCCTTCTGAAAAGTTTTCACGAAATTTGAGTGAGAAAATCAATGTTTTGTCTGCGGTAGTGTTAGATAACGCCGTTGACATTATTTTTTTTGAAATATTTTATTTTATTTTTATTTAAAATTATTTTTTTATATTTTTAAATTATTTTAATTGATTGATGATAAAAACGATACAAGCGAATCCACATTAATGATTTTGCATTTGATCTGCCATTGTATTTCGTTCTAAGAACTTTGAATTACAAAAGAAACTATATTATTATCCGTGCTAAATATCAGCCATGTTTATTTATGGAAAAATAATTATTTTTGAAAAGTAAATTTTTAAAAAATGAATTCTAGAAAAATAAATTATTTTTTAATATTTAATAGTAAAATAAAAAATAAATTAGAAAATATTTTCTAGTGTTTGATTATGTCATGAAAAATAAAAAGAAAAATAACTTATTAATGTTTTATTTTTTAAAAAATTATTAAAATAATAAGAAACAAATCTTATAAATTAAAAAGTTGAAAGAGAATGAAATTTTAAAAAAATATATAATTTTATAAATTATCTCAAATAAAATAAATAATAATCAAATTAATAGAGATCAAATCTAACAAATAAAAAAATTAAAAGATGAAGAAATTAAAATAATAATAATTATCATTTCATAAATTATTGTAAATAAAATAAGTAACAATTAAAAGAATGAGAACCATATTTGATAGATAAAAAATTTCAATTAAAAAGTGATAAGGGAAAAATAAATAACAATTATAAAAATAAGAATCAAAATTAATATAGAAATCAAATTTTAAGGGATAAAATTAAAAAAATATATATTCAAAACAAAATATATATATAGCAATCAAAAGTGTGGGATCAAATATGAAATAATCAGTAAATAATATGATATTTTTAAATTTTTCACAACTTTCAGAAAGTGTTTTTCACCCAAAATAAAAGGAAAACACTTTCCTAGAAACCAAGCCAAATTTTTTTTTGACTAGAAAGTGTTTTCCGTTGACCAACTTTTTTAATGACAAACAAACAAAAAAAAGTTTGGAAAGTAGTTTTCAGGGAATTACTTTCCATCAAACAAACGCATCCTCAAATCAAATTTGTTTTGGATGTAAAAAATATTGTTAAAATGTTTTTAAATTTAAAAAATTAAACAATCTAATTAATTTAAAAAGTTAAAAAACAATATGATAACCAATAAAATTGTAGTTTAACTCAAAAGAAAAACAACACAATATTTTTAAAAAAATAATAAAACAACAGTATATTAAATTGATTTAAATTAACTTGGGTAATCTTTTAAATTAGCTACCTAGATCATGAGACTAGGATAACACTATAAAAAAATATTCAAAAAAATTTATCAAACTCAATTTTTCAATTAAAAATAAAATTCAATTAAATAAAAAAATAAAGTCATCCCAAGTTTGGAATTGAAATCTCGCGGTGAGGAGTGGCTCAAAAGAATGGACCGGTAATTGGCTTCCATTAAGCCAATAAAGGATTCAACCTATGGTAAAGATCAAGCTGGTAAATGGACCGTCTACAGGAGAACATTCTTCATTGCAGTTGCAGAACTCTTTGCATAGAACAATGGAGAAGGGTGGATGGTTGCACATTTCCAATTTAAGAAAAAATGAAGGATTCCTAGCTCCTTTTCAGCAGAAAATACTACGGTGGAAGAGGTGGTGCTGTGAATCTCGCTGTCAAAGTCAATAAAGCCTTCATGATATGGTCTAAGCGAATCGGTCGATTGAATAAGGAGGATGTGTTTTAGCATTTCGAAAGTGTAACCCATCATCAGGTGAATAACAGTGTTATTAAATCACAAGTACAGTTGCAATTGGGCTCCCAGAATCAATGTCAGGAACTGCTTTATGGCCAGCTATGGTCCAAGTTTCTCAGTTCAATTAAAATTTCCTCCTTTGATTTCAGCTATGCTATCTGAGTATCTGGTGGAATAAAAGCATATGTATAGTGCAGGTGGTGGAAGGGTGAAGTCATGTTCAATCACCATTTAACTTTGAGCTTAGTATGCGCACCGTGTTGCCAAACATAGCAAGTGATAAAAAAATAAAATAGCTTTTGCAAGCATTGTAATGCATGCAGATATATTCTGTCAAATAGATTCATAATCCTCTTGCAGTGTAATAAATGGGTTTGCCATCAAGCTTGAGCGTTGGTATCAAGAACTGATCATTTAAGAGCAGTGCCCTGTACAAAAGAAGATGGGAAACAAGAAACCTGGCTGTATTTCATCATCAATGAGTACAAGCAACTGAAAAAAATCTCCAAATCAAAATCTGTTGTTGTAAATAACTAACATTTAACTTGAAATTCTCAACATTAGCATGTCAGAACAAGTTTCCTGAGCCATGCCCTCAAATTCACATCGTAAAAACAATAAAATAATTCAACAGCAGGCCTCTCTCCATCTATTCTACAGAACGAACCTCTCCTACATCAGAAATTGCAAAACAAAAGGAGGAACCTGGGATAGATAAATTTCTAGATTCAATGGATATGCATCTCCAGCAATTTAGCGCGTGGTAATAGTCTGCATCCAGATGCCATCATTATACATTTTATCAGTTTTGCTTGCTAGAAGGTTCTGCAGATTTATTACCTGAAGAAAACAACAATTATCACCAGTCAACAAAAATCAATAACTAGTATGTTCATCCTATATTTGCCTTGCTAAAAAACAGCAAAAACACAAAATGCAAGGAAGACATTTTGTCAAAGTAAAATACGCACGTTCTTGGTTTGCCAGAGATGTTGATTTAATCCATCATTTCAATAGAATCGCAAACACAAACAAATGAGCTGATATTTCACAAATAACAATACCGATTCTTCTTTTGTAATTGAAGCACGATAATCTTTTAGGCTGAACATGTACCCTAGCATGAACAGAATTTAAACCATGCGAGGAGCTACAGAATGGAGATATCACAGATACATAATTAGAGACAGATAGACAGTCTATTGCCCAAGAGCAAGGTTACGGGCTCTAGTTCATTTTCATCGAAATATTTTGCAATCAATTTCTTTATAGAATCACACCACTCAAACAACCCAGTAAACCATTTGATCGAATTAATCCAACACCACATCTTACAAAAAATATAAACAATCAAGCAGCAAACCCACAAAAGCTACAGCACTCACCTTCTAACTTGTTCTCTAGCGTGTTAAATAAAGATTAAAGTATAAAATTCACTGAGAAACACCGTCAACTGGCTTTCCTAAATCAGATGGAACTATTTCAGCTTCCAAGAAACGACTCAAATGCTTATCATCCAAATGTTCCTATAACAAAAACATAAACGAATAAAATTATAAACTTTGAACGATGGGATTCAGGATTTTTAAAGAGACAATATGAAAAGGAAAGTAAGGGAAATGGAAGATACAGAAAGGCAAGCTCTGTATTTTTGCCACTCAGAAACACACTCCTCTTTGCCCCACTGTCCTTTGACAAACTTCTCTGAATACCATCTATGCAAAAAGTATGCAGAGGATGATAGTTAGGGTTTAAGAGGGGTTTTAGTGAAGAAAACAGCCAAGAAAAATAAAAGGAAACGAGACCCGTTATTGTTAAGAGAGCGAGGAAGAAGGACCTGTTGAAACAATTGTGGTAAGCAGCTCTGAGATGAGCACAAGGAGATGTTGAAGATTGATCTCTTTTGTCCTTCTTTGTAATCCTCATCTTGCTTCCCTACTGATTTTGCCCCTTTTTCTGCAACAACAAATAAAGGCGGCGTCTTGGTCTGGATGCTCCAATTGGATAGCTATTGCTTTTTTTTTTTTTTTTTTAGAACTAGTATATTAAAATAATATAAAAATATTAAAAAATATTTTTTAAAACTAATTTTTTTTTAGATTAGAAAAAAAAATTGTTTAATTTTAAGCTTAGGGATACTCGAATAATTAGAAATGATTTTTAAAAATATTAAAAAATAATTACAATAAAAAAATAAATTTTAACCAATTTTTGCTTACATCACACTCTCAAATAAAAGGTTAGTAGGAAAAACAATTGCTTAATTTTGAGTTTGGGAATATTTGTATAATTAGAAATGATTTTTATTTATACTTGAGTAGCCTTGCTTCTATCCTTCTAGGTTTTATAAAACATTAAACATTACTATAAAATTATAAAAGAAAATAAAATATTTTTTTATTTTCGTGTTTGCAATGTTTATTAAAGATACACACGGATTATACTTAAGAAACATTATGATTGTTTATAAAAGGTGGAAAAGTTCAATTTACATTATTTAGTTTAAGAAGTTTAAAAAGTATTTACATTTTAATACTAAAATTTTATTTTTATTATGTTTTAATCCATATATTTTAAGAAAATAAAGAGAAAATTATTGAAAAGATAGAAAGATTTTAATTAGCCACATTCGAACAATAAAAAATATCAATTATGATGTCAATAGATTTATTTTAAAGATAGAATTTAATGGAGGTTGACCATGAAAATAAATAGGAGCCCATAAAACTTTTTAATTCAATTTGATTTTCAAATTTTAAAATGATTAAAGGGTAGTTAATGTTGAAATTATTAAAGTCTTTATAAAGGTGTTATTAGGTGAAAATATATTGAAATTTGGTTTGTGGATCCAAAAATTAGGACTATAATTTTTTGATCATCAGAGGTGACCAAATATGTTATAGCAATGATACATTCTATTTTAATGTAATATTTTTTTATGTTGGTTCAAAACAAACACAATTATATTTGTTAAAATGCAATATCTTTTTTTTTATCTATTGAATTTTAGCAAAGTTTTTTTTTAAATCTGGAGATCTAGATATTGACAAAACCTGCTACATTTTTAATTTACGTTTTCCATTCAAGATCCAATCATCTTGGATTTTAACCTCATTAATGGTACTCATTATTTCAATCAAATTCTCAAGGAAATATTCATATATAATCATGTATCATAAGGAAATTATAAATCAAACATATGCATAAAATTATGAAAAAATCTCAATTCAAAAAGCTTGCTTACATTCATGCATCAAAAGTAAAAGTCTAACATGGTTATTATAAAATTAAGTACATCACATGTGATTCCAAAATAATATATGTCATTTCAAATTTATGATAATAAAAATGAAATGAGATATGGATACTACTAACATGAATAAGATAGTCTTGAAAAGTACAACGTAAATATTACAATAAATAAAGCAGTTATAAACAATAATGAGTACATTTAAAACGTATAATATAACCAATCCTTTGATTATAGCTCAATATTAAAATATTAGTCTTAAAATATGATCTCCTTAATTTATAAAATACCAAGTCACTAGTATCGACTTATCATCATTTCTTAGTTTTCTCAAATACCTAGAATTATTAAGTTAGGTTTCTTTTCGTTATCCTAATTCTTAGGATTATGCCAATGCTAATAAACCTATTAACATCATTAGTCTCCCTTATCCGAGATCAACTAGTTAGAGTAAACAAACAATGTCAATATCAGTATAATTCATTAATAACATTAGTTGTCTTGGTCTAGAATAACTAATCAATTTTTTTATAGCTATCTAAGTTTGTCATCTAAAAATATCAATGTCAAGAAACCTCGTGACATTATTAGCCTCTAATTAGGAATAGCTAATCAAGTTCCACACCAATGCCAATATCAATGTAACCCGTTGACATCATTAGTTATTCTAACCCCAATTAGCTAATTAAATTCTATGTAAATATCGACATTAATGCAACTCATTGATATCATTAGCTATTCAAACTCGGAATAGCTAATAAAGTTATTTTAAATACTTTAATTCATCATTAATATTGATTTCAAAGGTCCTTAGACATCATTAGCCTTCTATTAAGAATACCTAATCAAGTTTTTTCATCCATATATTTATTTCCTTTCATTATTCATTTATTTACTTATTTTTCACAATAACATCGAGAATGAGAGAATGATATTCAACAATAATAACAATAACATAACTTGAAAATTTTATTGGCATTTGGTACCTATTGAATGTATTTGAAGTCCCTTCTCCAGCTCAAGTGAGTGGTCTGGATGTCAAGGTACCCCCGTGAATCAATTTATCCATTGATCAACATTACTCTTTGAAATTCAGAAACAACCATTTCTCTCTCTCTTTCTTTTTTTTTATTCTTACTTTCAACATGTTCCACGATAATTTTCTGTATCAATTTAAATATACCGTTTACATATTTAACCATCAAGATCTTTCATTAATAACTTTTTTTAAAAAAAAAACATCTTCACACAAGCATATGTCATATATTATTTTTTACTCTCCTCTCACACTCTTTGACTCTGTATCTCCCTCTCAAACCCAAACAAACAAACAGAAAAATGGATTAGTTCAAAGGACAGGCACGCCTCCAAAAATTCACCATCCCTAAACACTACAACACTTGCCTTAAACCGACTTAATTGCCTACATTTTTGCTTGATTTATCATGATTGATCTTTATATCATTGAAAATACTAACTTCATTGTCCTCAACGTTGCTGATCTCTTTATTAACTCTGCTTTTGTCTCTTACTCCTTCTTTAAGGTAACCAACCTTGTCGCATGTCATTTTTATAAATAATAATAATATGATTGTTAATTAATCAATTAAAAAATTTAAAGCGGGTTATGCACCAGTGAAAGTTGAGTTGGTTAAAGCAGATGAGATATTGGTGTTGGAATTTACAAAAACACTTTCAATTAGGATTGGAGTTATTGGCATTGTATTTGATGGTGTTTTTAATGAAAAAATGAAACTATTTTACATAAGGTAAACAAAGATTAATAAATCTTTAGTATTTTTTTTCCACACATTTTATTCTTGGAAGAGTAGACACAACCCAAGACAATGAGAGATAAAAGAGAAAGAAGAAGAAAAATAGTTTGTCAAAGTTCTATTATTGATTTTCTGCCAACACGCGCCCCACCATCTAGAAGAGCTTGATGCGATGCTCCCAACACCACCGTGAAAGCTATATTTAGCTGTCAGGAGATGCCAAACATGTCATCTAAAGACAACAAAGGCTCTCTGCACGCTAACATACGTGTCACACACACCAACCACTTTTATTTTTTAAAATTATATTTTATATTTATTAAAATACCAAATTATCCCTTAGTTGACTTGACTATAACTAAAAAACCAAGGTGAGAGTACGAAAAGCCCTTGGATGCTAGTTTTAAAAAAATTACTTTGAAGGGTGTTATAACCTATTTTTGGGTTTTCCCTGAAAAAAATTTACCTTTTTCTTTTAAAATAATAATAACAACAACAACAACAACAACAAGACTAGCAACTTATCGAAAGCAAGTTGGGGAAGGTTTCAAATATATAGAAGAATCAAGTCATAGTTTTAGACAAAATTGGAAGCCTAATCATACCCCATTGTACCCAAAACTAAAGAAACAATGCAAATTCAAGATTAATTAAATGATTATTGGACAAATCTGCATAAAAATTAATTAGATTTTTAATAGGCCAATTTGATTTAATCATAGGCCAAATTGAAAATTTTAATTATGTTTAAGAGTTAATTTGGGTCAAAATAAAAGATTTAATTAGGTGCATTGACTTAATTATATTTTTAATGGGTCAAATTAATTTTATTAAAGATTTAATTAGTGAATAATTAAGTATGGGGGGCCATTTTAGGCTTAATTGGAAAAATTGAAATTTTATATGACCAAACTTATTTTTTACATAGCCAATTGATTGAAACCATGGATAAAATTGCAAGAAAATAAAAATTTAAGTTCAATTAAGGGTTAAATTGGAGAAATTCAAAACCAAAAATCTTTTTTAAAAAAGATCTAAACTTTAAGGACTCTTGGTTGAAAACAAGGGTGAAATTCAAGCAAATTGAAAGTTAAATGATCAATTGAGGATCAATTTGCATAAATCCAAAATCAATAATCAAAATGAAAAGGTGTAGAACTTCAAAATTGATATTTGAGTTTGGTAATGGTAAAATCATATAAAATTAAAAGTTTGAAGTCAATTAGGGATGCAATTAAAAAAACCAAAAGAAAAGGAACTAAATTAAATTTTAGTCAAATTCCTAATTAAAACCTCAAAGATGTCAAAATAGAGTCGTTTTATTTAAATGAAACGGTGCGTTTTGACCAAAACAATTTGTTTTGGTACAAAACTATATCGTTTTGACCAAAAAAAAAAAGGTGTCAAGCAACTTGTGGTATATCTACTTTTCATCATCTTTAACTTTTTGTACCCAAAAAGTTGTTCGGGTGGCTATTTTTTAAGGGCATTTAATGCCTAATCTCCAAACTAAATAGGACAAACAAGACACCATTTTCATGGCTTGACACCATACTATACCTCAACATAATTCTTATCAATTAGTTGTCTATGTAGCCACCACGACATCACCCAAAAAAGGTCGACCCGGTCAACCTTTGCAGCCAAAATTTACAACTTGTGATGATGATTTTTGCCCAACGATTGAGATCGTTCTCGTTTGAATCAAAAGCCAAGATTTATTTTCAATAAAGATCAAATATCCATCTTTCATCCCCTATAAATAAGAGTGAATCTCGTACATCAGGGGAGGAGAAATCAGAGTGAAAAGAAAGCTAAAAAATCATCGTTTACACCATTTTTTTTTCTTCTCCCTCTCAAATCTACCTCCCAACATCTCCCTACCATTTTTTCCTTTACCAACACCAGCCTCCTATACCAGTCGTGCATATCCTTCACTAGCGACCCCCTGTGACTGCTTAAACAAGTCCAGCACCACAAGCTTCCCTTTTCCAATTTTAACCTTGACATCGTAACCTCTAGCAACGACACCAGGAGCAATTCTAGCAACGTCTCAACCACCCCAATAGACTAATAATAGTAGTAACATTTCTCTCTTATGCCAGGTAATCATCCTTATCTCCTACATCTGCTCTTTTATTGCATGCAGGACGTGAATTAATTCACGTCCTTCATCTGTAAGTTTTTACCAACAAAAGTTAAAATGGGCTTAACCTCAACACCATTTATATTGTTGGGTTGGGTTCATATCATCTTTTTTTATATAAAAAAGAGAAGAAATATTGGGTTTTCAATCGACCTAACCCAACTAAACTAGGTTTGGGTCTCGGGCCTAACCGACCCATTACTTAGGCTAAGGACATGTTTGTCTAACACACCTTAATGTTTTTCTCTTAATTTTTAATCTATCTTTGTTTTAATATTTAGCCAAACAAGTCTAATAAAAAACTAAAAAAAAAATCTAAAAGATTTCAAGAACCATTTTAAAAGCTTTTAATTTGTCTGAATTATAAGGGCATTTTAGAATGAAATTTCTATGGTTTTGGAGTGAAAATCTTGTCAAAAAGATATTTTAGAAACTTAACATATATATATATATATAAAGAAAAAATGTAACTTTATTAGAAATCTTGTCAAGATGATATATACATGATTAATAATTTTTTGAAATCACAAACACTTAAATAAATAAATAAATACATAAACATACACAAGTTTGCTCGAATAAAAAAAAATAAAGTGCAAAAACCCAATCAGAAAAATAAATATTTGATGTGCAAGTCAATGTAACATATGTAATTTAATAGGCATGTTGACATATATTTAAAGAAATCTAATAGAAGTGTTTGAATAGAAAAAATTGAAAATTCTCCCAATGAAATAATAAAAATAAAAGATTTGTGCATTGAACATATAAAAATCTTCATTTCCATAATAAAAATGGATGTTCAAGTCAGCTTGCGCGTATCTCAACTAATCTCACAGGTCTTATAGTTGATGACCATGTAAGCCTCCAGTGACCATTATATTAGCAACCACGAGACTTGAACCTGAGATCACAGAAGAAGCAAACCTCTTGGTCCCAATCTCCTACTACTTGGTTATCTACTAGATAATTACAATCGAGTCTTTTTGTTTTTATTGGAAGTGGAAAAAAGAGGTTTTGTAAAATGCACACTAAGACTATATTTGTTTTTTTATTTAAAAATACTTTTAAAAAAAATTGAATTTTTTTTTAATTTTTTTTAATTTTATTTTTTAATATTTTGATATGTTGATATAAAAAATAATTTTTTAAAAAATATATACATATATATTATTTTAATATATTTTTAAATATTTTTTTTTTAAAATAATCATTATAATAATTCCAAACATTATCTAAATCTTGAGAAAAAAACTGTCTACGACATGATTGGAACTAATTTTTTTACATCATGAAGTTTTTGGAAAGACACATCTTCATAAATCATAAGCAATGAACATGGATAGAACCATAACGAACCAAATCACTATCATCTCTAATCTCAATAACAGCCATAAAATACTAGATTTTTCAGTCCCAATTATAAATTTTTTTTCCACATAAATCTCAGGTCACTTAAAATTTATATAATCATTTATTTTAAAATTTATTAAATTAATTTATATTTAAATTGATTCGAAATTTGATGTTAATATATATATATATTCCTCTCCCGGAAGCAATAACTTATTCCAATTTCGAGGCAACACGCGTAGCCTTTGTCTTTTTAAAATTCCAATTCGATGCTGTTTTTGGGCAGTAATAATGTAGTTAGGGTACAAATATTCCACCTTTTTAAAGTGACATTTTTTCCCTTTCACTAGTGAGAATGGAATAAGGAAGGGTAAATTTCACGTGATATCCCCATTGCAGTACAAATATGATGGATATAGCATGTTTCGCAATGTGGTTAAAATATAATTTGTTTAAATTTTTTTATAAAAAAATTGTTGAAAATTAATTTGTTTTTAGTTTTTTTAAATTATTTTGATATGTTGATATAAAAATAATATTAAAAAATAAAAAATATTATTTTAATATATTTTTAAATAAAAAATACTTTAATAATCAACTTTGTGATGGTAAAAATTATTCCTCTCCCGGGAAGCAATAACTTATTCCAATGTCAAGGTAACGCACGTCGCTTTCACTTTTTAAAATTTCAGTATGATGCTGTTTTTGGCTAGCAATAATGTAGTTGTGAGTCTTGTGACTTATGGGTACAAATATTCTACCTTTTTTAAAGTGACTTCTTATCCCTCTCACTGCTGAGAATGGAACAAGTAAAAGTAAATTTCACATGGGATAGAGTAAGATTTTGTTTATTTTTGTATTTAAAAAAAATAAAAAAATTATTAATTTTTTTGTTTTTAGATAGTTTTATTATGTTAATATCAAAAATATTTTTTTTAAAATAAAAAATTATTATTTTAATATATTTTAAAGTTAAAAATACTCTAAATAATAACTATTATTAAACTGATTTTCAAATTTTAATACATCAAAGCTTGCCTGTCTAAAATTTATATTATATTTTATTAAGTAGTATACTGATATTAGCTATTATTATATATTTAATGTGTTGATTTTTAGGTTTTTTATTTGAATGTTTATATTTTATTTATATTATTTGAGTGTGTAGTTTTTATTAATTAGATGTTTATATTATATTATATTCTATTGAATATTATATTGATATTATCATTTTTTTTTTTTACCCGGGTATCCTCACACCCTTTTAAAAAATAAGATTAGTCCCTTTTAAATACATTTTCTCATAATCAAACTTGTATTTTCATTCTTACAAAGATATAATAGTGCCTTAACTGCTAGACTAACACTTTATTAATTATTTTATTATTAAATTAATATGTAATAAACTAGTATGTATGTCAAATGTTCATAAGCTTTTTATTTTATTTATAATTTTTTTTATTTAAGTATGTGCACTTTTATTTAACTGTTTTATAAATTCAAAAACTTTCTTGGTTGACTGCTTTTAATTATAGAAACTATCAAATGTATGCAACCTTATGTAGGTCATATTTGACCGAGTAAAATAAAATTAAAATTTGAAAAACAAAATTGTAAATTTATTCAAATAATAAAAGGCGACTTGCCAACAAAATGTGAACCGTAATTTACTACGTTGAAGAAAATAAGACAGCAACAAACGAAAGGAAAAAACGTAGGATTTCGACGAAGCTTGCATAATTTATATTTATTCGACTTTCATCGTATTTGATATTATCTAAAAAATTAAAGAAAATAATTTATTAAATAAAATTATAAATATAAAAAAATCAATCTATGCTATTTACTTAGTTATTTAAAAATACTAGTTCTTTAAGAATTATATTTAATTTATTTAATTTTTTAAGAGCTTACTATACTAATTTTTCAGAAACTTTAAATTTTGATAAATAGAAAAGAAATAAAATTTATCAAAATAAATCACAAAATAAAATATATCTCATAAAATATGAACAATAATAGTAAAAACAAATTGATATAAGCCAAAGGAGTTAATGCATGCTAAAATTTCAATATAAATTATATAGAGTGATTCGTGCTGATGATATATTTTAAAAAATAAAAAATAAATAAAAACATCATATTCAAAATAAAATTTAGAAATGAAATTCATACATTTTTTTATATATATTTTTCAATCTTTAAATACAAGACAAGTAGTTTATTTATAGAAAAAAAAATAAAAACATTAAAAAATATTAGCAGATCCAAGTATTATGGAAAACCAAAAGATTAGACTCAAAATTCATGAAGTCTAAAAAATTCTAATGGTTATAGATTTTATAACATATATAAATTTTTTATTTATTTATCTCAAAATAATTATTCGATTAAAACACAATACTATATATTTTCGCTTACAGTACTTTTAATGAAACCTCGATATATAAGATCTCTATAATTGGAATCCTAAATTAAATAAAAAAAAACAATTAATTAGTCATTTATATATGAATTTGGTAATTGTGATAAAAATATATTTTAAAAATAGATTTAACCAGAAAAACAAATCATCTTTATTTTGTTTTATCTCCGAGCCTACTCAACTAATCATTCTCGTCTAAGAAACAAATTTGAAATTCCTCCTAATAATAATATATAAAATAGATATTTAAGAGTCTAGTAGTTATTGTTTTTTTGAAGTATATTTTTATTTAAAATAATATTATTTATTTATTTTTTAAAAATTATTTTTGATATTAATATATCAAAACAAATAAAAAATATTAAAAAACATTAAGTAAAAAAATCCAAAATTCTGTGTGAATGTAATTTCAAATGAACTTAAAAGTGGGTTTGTTTTTTTATTTAAAAAGTGCTTAAAATTTATGAATTTATTTTATATTTAAATTATTTTTTATGATTTTGGATGGTTAATATATTGATAAGAAAAATAAATTTTTTAAAATAAAAAATATTTTAAAAAATATCAAAATTTCAAAACATCATAATCTAAAAAAACGAGGTTGTGCGTTCTAAAAAATTTCAATTTTTTTTTTTAAAATTAAATATAATTTATATTTTTAGATAATATTAAAAATAATTTTTAAAAATAAAAAAATATAATTAATATACATTACCAGACTGCCAAAAACGCTTATAAATTCCCACCCTTCCGCCGGTTAACCTCACTTACTCATCTCACACGCTAACTCTCTATCTCTCTCTCAAACCCAAACATACAAACAGAAAAATGGATCAGTTCAAAGGACAGGCACGCCTCCCAAAATTCGCCATCCCTAAACGCTACGACATCCGCCTCAAACCCGACTTAACCGCCTGCACTTTCGCTGGATCCGTCGCGATCGATCTCGATATCGTTGAAAACACCAACTTCATCGTCCTCAACGCTGCTGACCTCTCCATCAACTCTGCTTCCGTCTCCTACTCCTCCTCCTCCAAGGTAACCGACGTCATCCGATGTCGTTTTTATAAATAATAATATTAATGCGATTGTTAATTAATCAATTAAAACAATTAAAGCAGGTTTTGCAACCAGTGAAAGTTGACTTGGTTGAAGCAGATGAGATATTGGTGTTGGAATTTGCGGAAACGCTTCCGATTGGGATTGGAGTTCTTGACGTTGTATTTGATGGTGTTTTGAATGACAAAATGAAAGGTTTTTACAGAAGGTAAAAAAAAGGTTAATAAATCGTAAGTTTTTTTTAGTTATGTTATGATTTTTTGTTCTGGTTGTGTTTAGTACTTATGAGATTAATGGAGAGAAGAAGAACATGGCCGTCACGCAGTTTGAGCCTGCTGATGCTAGAAGATGTTTTCCGTGTTGGGATGAGCCTGCTTGCAAGGTCTGTCAATTTAAAACCCAAAAAATGGAGTGAGTGTGTTATTTTTTCTTTATTAATGGTTGTTTGCTGGTGTTTTGTAGGCTACATTCAAGATCACATTGGAAGTGCCAGCTGAACTTGTGGCTCTTTCTAATATGCCGATTATCGAGGAGAAAGTGAATGGAGATTTGAAGACGGTTTCATATCAAGAAACGCCTATCATGTCTACTTATTTGGTTGCAATTGTCGTTGGCCTGTTTGATTATGTGGAAGATCATACATCTGATGGTGCTGTTTTTCTCTTATTTGAATTGATTTTTATGATTGTTAATGTTTCTGTTTTGATGATGGGATGTTATAAAAATTTTCACAGGGGTGAAAGTTCGTGTATATTGTCAAGTTGGGAAAACAAAACAAGGGAACTTTGCATTGCATGTTGCTGTGAAGACGCTTGAGTTATTTAAAGGGTATGTTTTACCCTCATTAGTAACCTTTTCAATTAATTGATCATTAGCCGTGTATGGCAGTCCAGTAGAGTGATTAGATTCAAGTTACGGGGGTAAAGAAGTGACGGGGTAGTCTAAATAGGTGTGGGGCCAGCGAGGTAAGATTGCAATAGCTCACTGAAAATTCGATTCTAAACAGAATTGGATGGATAAAAAAGGAAATCACTAACGTTCATGCCTCTACTAGTTTGAAACTATGTCTTAGCCGATTTGTTTTGACCACTAGCTGTAGGTGTCTGCTGTCAACAGAGGGATACAGATCAATAGTAACGAAAAACTATACTACCTATGGCATAAAGTTCTTGCCCTATTTGTTGTTTATAGTGCTCTATTTGATTGTCAAAGCTAAACCAACTCTTCTGATTGGCACAGGTATTTTGCTGTGCCATACGCCCTTCCAAAGTTGGATATGATTGCAATCCCTGATTTTGCTGCTGGGGCAATGGAGAATTATGGTTTAGTTACATACCGTGAAACAGCCTTGCTTTATGATGATCAGCATTCTGCTGCTGCCAACAAGCAGAGGGTAAGTCCATTAACTAAAATTGGTTTTGGATGTCAGACTTTTATTGACATAATGTATGATTGCTTTGGGCGAGACGTTTAATTATTTTCAATTTGGTTGCTGTCCAGGTTGCTACTGTTGTGGCACACGAGCTAGCACACCAGTGGTTTGGCAATCTTGTAACAATGGAGTGGTGGACACATTTATGGCTAAACGAGGGTTTTGCTACATGGGTATATTTCTTGCTCTATTCTTACACCAGTTGCAGCAGATGCTAGTTAATGCATCATGTATAAATGATTTGCATGTGTTCAGGTGAGCTATCTAGCTACTGATAGCTTGTTCCCAGATTGGAAAATATGGACCCAGTTTCTTGATGAATGTACGGAGGGTCTTAAGCTGGATGGCCTTGCAGAATCCCACCCAATTGAGGTAAATGGACTTTTTTTTTTCCACACTATCACTTCATTCTAGCATTTCTTATCTCAATCAAAATTTTGTCTACAGGTGGACATAAATCATGCTTCTGAGATTGATGAAATTTTTGATGCAATAAGCTACAGAAAGGGCGCGTCTGTTATCCGGATGCTACAAAGCTATCTTGGTGCCGAGAGCTTTCAGGTTCATATTTTGATATGACATAATTCAAGATTTATCTTTACCATTGAAGCAGCCTTTTATATCTTTGTTCTTGTATCTATTTTCATCTATATAACAGAGACATAGAGAAGCATAGCATGTGTTGCTCATTTGATAAATTTTTGTCATAACATGCCTCTTGATCCTTTTTAGTCAACCTTTTTATTTTCAATTACTGTAGCTTATTGTTGTTGGAGTAATGCATATGCATGCTCGCACTTGCATATGTTATAGGTGAACATGATTTAATTAATTAATTATGCCCTGTCTATATAAATCAGAGGTCACTTGCTTCATACATAAAAAAGCATGCGTACTCAAATGCAAAGACAGAAGACTTATGGGCTGCTCTTGAGGAGGGATCTGGTGAACCTGTGAACAAGCTAATGAATTCATGGACGAGGCAGCAAGGATATCCAGTTGTATCTGTCAAACTCAAGGATCAGAAATTGGAATTTGAACAGGTTTTCTTTTCTGATTTTCAACACATTTATTTTATTGTTCTCTCTTTTAAAGCTTGAATTTACTTCAATTCAAATGTTTTGTCTTCTAGAAGACTCATTCTCTAACAAGCAAATGTAACAATTGGCAGTCACAATTCCTGTCAAGTGGTGCCCCTGGAGATGGACAATGGATTGTCCCAATAACCTTATGCTGCTGCTCATACGATGCACGCAAGAGTTTCTTATTGCAAACAAAGTCAGAAACTCAAGATGTCAAGGAACTCCTGGGTTCCTGCCAGGTGGGGAGTGGAAGTTCTTGGATTAAAGTTAATGTGGAACAGACAGGTTTCTATAGGGTTAAGTATGATGAGGAGCTCAGAGCTAGACTTGGATGTGCTATAGAGAAGAAGAACCTCACTGAAACAGACAGATTTGGTAATTTGGATTACTACTTGCTTCTCATTGACAAGTGAAGAAAAAGAGAAAAATAACTCCCAGTTATTCTTTTAACAGGCATTTTGGATGATTCATTTGCCCTTTGTATGGCTCGTCAGCAATCTTTGACCTCTTTGCTTACACTGATGGGTGCTTACAGAGAGGAACTTGAGTATATTGTGCTATCTAACTTGATTAATGTAATTTTTACCTCAACATATATCTTTCATCTCAATTATTTCAATACTTTATTAGTCCTGATCAAGATCCCTTCTCTTCACAGATAAGTTCTAAAGTTGGAAGGATTGCAGCAGATGCAACCCCTGATCTAAAGGATGACATTAACCAATTTTTTATCAATCTTCTCCAGTTTTCTGCAGAGTAAGTTTTACCGACTAGAAATTATAGCATGTACACCCTATCAACTGGAACATGTATTTGCAATAAGTGGCGCCCAAGCAAAATGTGGCTCCAAGATCATGCTCACCATACTCATTAAAACATCAAATCTGCACTTTTAAGGTTCTTGTGATGTATTGTGAATAAAAACATAACTAAAAAGATTCAAAGTCACTTCCCATAATCTGCAAGAAAATAGGTACAGAAGCTTGTATAAGACTACCAAGAGGTTTGGTTCTGGAGGGATTCTCCAACACATAGGGAACAAAATTTCAAGCCATATAAATACATATGTCAAGCAAAATATGTATGTGTGTGTATATGGGTCTAAATATCTAGCATTATCAATTCCAGAAAGCATAATTTTTCATTAATTCTTATGCTTTTAGCTCCCATTTTTTCCAATGTTCAATTTGTCTTTGCAGGAAGCTTGGTTGGGACCCTAAGCAAGGCGAAAGCCATTTGGATGCAATGTTAAGAGGAGAAGTTTTGACTGCCCTTGCTTATTTTCGACATGATCTGACACTGGATGAAGCAAGTAGGCGCTTTCATGCATTTTTAGAGGACAGAAATACGCCACTCCTCCCACCTGATATAAGAAAGGTTTTTAAGCTTTTTGCAGTTTATTATTAAATTCAAGTGTTCCTCCATTTATAGTGCCTAATGGCCAATGACTATGGTTGCAGGCAGCATATGTGGCTGTAATGCAGAGAGTCAGCACTTCAAACAGATCAGATTATGATTCTCTTCTACAGGTTTATAGAGAGACTGATCTAAGCCAGGAGAAAACACGCATTCTGGGTATTTACTGTCTTTTGCTAAAGTAATGCTTGATATATGAACCATTAAATTTCTGGTAAATTTATGTTTTAATGCTTTGCAGGTTCAATAGCATCTTGTCCAGATCCAAACATAATTCTTGAAGCTCTCAACTTTTTGTTGACATCAGAGGTTTTTTTTTTGAACAATTATTGAGGTCAGCATTTCACATCTAGAAGTAAAATCTCTTGAAGCTTAACGGGTGCATTTTTTTATTTATATAGGTTCGTAGTCAAGATGCTGTTTTTGGACTAGCTGTTAGCAAGGAAGGACGTGAAACAGCTTGGGCTTGGCTGAAGGTAATACTTACTAAGCTAGTCATTCTAGAAGCATCGGGAAGCTTTATGGTAAAGTTGTTTGGTGAGCATGAACATCTGCAACATTGGGTAGTTTTCCAAGACACCGCACACGAGTTGTTCACAGAATTACCATCTTGCAACTCTTACTTGGAAGAACAATATGAAACCTGCTTTTCATCTAATTGGTTTTGTTTCCTCTTATGCCTTTTTTATAAAATAAAATAAAATTTGTTATATTATTTGTACGCAGGATAAATGGGATCACATTACAAAAACTTGGGGCTCGGGATTTTTATTAACTCGCTTTGTCAACATGATTGTCTCTCCGGTTCGCCCCCTCTCTCTCATACTATTGATTTCTCTAGCTTTATTTTCTTTTGGTTTTTTCTAGTGTAAATATTTTATATCTGGACAATATTTTTCTGAAATATGTTCTTATGCTGTTCTCTCTTCTACAGTTTGCTTCATTTGAGAAGGCCAAGGAGGTAGAGGAGTTCTTTGCAAGCCGCACGAAGCCTGCCATTTCTAGAACCTTGAAGCAGAGCATTGAGCGGGTGCACATCAATGCAAATTGGGTTCAAAGCATCCAGAAGGAGACAAACCTTGGCGAGGTAGTGAAAGAATTGGTTTTCAGGAAATACTAGGGATGAATTCCCCATGCTTGCGTCTTGGCTTTATGTTTCGAGGAAGAAAAATAATGGACTGTGTGTCAAAATAAGTACTTGGTATTGAAAAATAAGCCTGTAAAGAGACTTCATCAACTACTCGATATATTTGATCATTAGCAATGAAGTAGTCGGCAGTGTATCATCAAACTTGCAAATCACAGGTTCACAGAAAAGAAAGTGCTGTATTTTTATTTTTTTTGTTCTGAATTTGTTTGGTGCTTGGACATCGAGAACTCATTAACTGAAACCTGACAACATGGCTGGCCGGCATGCATCCCACCTCCAAGCGACTAACATACTGTCGATTCATTTGGGTATAAGATGACTGAAAAAGAGAAGCATCAAGCTGCTGAGCTGCCCTAACCCACTGCCGATGACCTGAAACTTCTGTGTCGCCCAATTTACACGCATTCCTCGCCTTCAACCAGAGCCTTCTCTGCTATTTTTGCATTAGAACTAATTAGGATGATCATAAATTCCATAACAGCTAGGTGAAAAAACTCCAGAAAGTGAGATGACGGGCATCATCAAAACCGGCAACTACCTCCAAAGTTTTTCTAATTCCTTTTTAAGAAGAACAACATGCTTAAAATAATAGGAAGTTAATACCTCACAGAGCAATTTGTTTTCTTATCCAACTCGGAGGCATAACAAATACATTTGCCCATAATGTCGTAAGACGGAACCGTTGCGATCTCCTATCCTACAACAAGCAGCTGAGATTTACATAGCCAGAACTAGCCAGTAGATGGCAACTCTTCAGTTTAAAGAAGAGGTCTAGGATGCTGCGAGTTCTACAGATACATACAGGCATCTAATTCCATTTAGCAATAAGGCCCAAGTGAAAAACAGACGGGCAACACTACATCGTACCAGATGAGAAGTATACAAAATGAGTTGCCAAATGAAAACTGTCATGTTTTGGTTTTGAACTTCCTTTGCGCTTTCAGATCCACCACGATTACAGTGATGTTATCCTTGCTTCCTTTTTGAAGGGCACGGTTTGAGAGGAACTCAGCTGCTGCTTGAGCTGCAGGATCAATTCCCTCGCTCCTTGAGGACGAGAGCGCAACGCCATTCTTTTTGTGCCAGACAAGTATTCGTTTGCGTGCCAGATCACATGCTTCTTCATTTGACATGACATCCCACAAACCATCACTTGCCAGAATGAGACATTCATCTTCTCTTGCCCTAGGAATAAACATAACTTCGGGTTCTGGAATAATCCATGGTTTCAAATATCTATCACCTGCAATCCAAAAGCCAGAATGATTCATGTCGTTTTAGGCTATATGATCCATTTATTTTCATAAAGAGAGACTAACAAATTTATATGCCCATAATCATCGAGTCCTTGAACTGGCCAAAAAATACCTCAACATCAAAGAACTCACTATCCAAGAAAATAAGCAAAGTAGGAAAAACAGAAATTTAACATGTAAAAATTATTAGCAGGCATTGATGGATCACTTGCTTATCCTAGCATTACAAATACCAAGTATTTCTATTTACTTGTCTTTGATGACATGGACAAGGAAATTCTTTCAGACTTGGACATATTCTCCAGAGGTTCCAACACCTAAAATTAATCCAAGACTATTTATTTCTGATCACCAAGAATGTCCAAGCATCTCATTGATAGTAAGTACGAACTTGCCATGTCTCTTAAGATTATGAGCATGCATCCCCTAAATTGTTACCAGAGACAATCAACGATGAGGGAAAAGACAGCTATGGTCGAATAGTCATTGGATGCCATGGAGTCCTTTTTGAAAGTGAATGTGGTCATTTTATGCTTGCCTTCAAAATTAGCCATTTGGAGCACAATACTAACTTAGATGCAAAAGAAACCAGATAAGGATATTGCTGACAGATGCCATGGCTTAATTAGAGAAGAAACAGAAAAAAATCAGGGTAGAAAAACATACCAATAGACCTTGACATTGCTAGAACACCAAAGACACGATGCCCATTCCACTGTATGACCTTGCCTCCAGCTGCTTCTATCCTTGCATACTCATCTTCTCGGTTTGGCTAAGATTAGATTTAGCAAGAGAATCAAATGAACAAGAAACAGCTTTCCTGTCTATTACTACCATTAAAACTTAAAATATCCAAGCTTACAGTTGTAAAGGGCTCTTACTTTATGATCCACTGATAATGCCATTGGTTCTTTCCCGCGACAAAGAACTGCTCGTGAGTCTCCACAGTTTGCTACTATGATGTGGGATGAACAAATAATGGCCACAACAGCAGTAGAACCAACAGTTTCTGGGGCAACTGGTTCGGCACCAGCCTTTCCTCCGACTTCAGCATCAACCTTGAGAAAACAATTGGTGAAAGCCTTTTTCCACTGCTCCTGGCAACTATCCTTAATACTTCCATCACTCAGGCCATTCTTAACAAATTCTATCTCCTCGGACAAAGCCGAATGGATACGATCATGACAATAATTTGCCACCTAAACAAAGAAAGCCACCAGAAAGTAAACTAATCACTTCTAGAAAGGAAGCAACAACATGATTTGAAAGTAGGAAGAAATCAAAGCAGCATAGAAAAAAAGGATAAGTTACTTGCGAGCCTCCATGACCATCATAAACTCCAAAGAAATGAGCAGTCTGGTGAGGCAAATACTTGTTCATTCCATCAAGTAATCGGTCGCCAATCAGCATTTGAATAGGAAATTTTAATAAATAAGGCACAGTGGCAACTGCATCTTCCATCTCCGGTCTCCTTCCACAAACAGATGTAAATCCCCAAAGGGGTACATAGTCCACTTCAAAAACACTTCTTGAGACTGTTCCACTGGTCCCTCTTTCTAGAGTCAACTGAAGAACCACAGAAGATGTCTTTGCATCAGATCCATCCCCAGCCTCTTCCTCAACACTTCCTGCCACCGAAGGGGGATCGCTCACAACAGTGTCAACGTTTGAATCCCCCAAATCTGCTGTCTTGGCAACAATATCAACACCACCAATGCTCTTTTTAATTTCTACAGAACTCAGTGTTCCTACCTCAGAGGTGGTCTCCAAACTCAAGAGATCCTCTCCACATAAGCTACTTGTCTCACTAGCCACTGAAAGAGAACAAGAACTATCAAGAATTGGATCACCCTCCAACGACAAAGAATCCTCTTCCTCACTTTCCCGTGTTATCCCATCATCGCCAACAACCCAATTTCTTTCAGTTTCAGAGATCATATCCAACAAAGGGGCTCCTCTTCCTCCCCTGTCCTCTTTTGAAGCTGGAACCGTTGTATCTTTAACTTCATTGTCTAAATCACCACAATTACAATCCTTATCCCCAGCAGTAGGAACCTTAGTTACAGTATCAGATAATAAGCTAGCCGTGTCTGCCATTAAAATTCTTGTGATATCCATTTGGGTATCTATGGATGGACTTTCACAGGCTGAATTACCTACTCTAAATGGCACTGCAACCGCCGGATACATCTCCTCCATCAAAATCACTATCTGGGCAGTACAAAAAGTTACCCTCTAGCCCCTCCAAGATCACACAGCCTGTCATTATTCAACTAAAATTAACAACCCTTCACTTATCAAGAATGATTTTGGAATGTGAGCAAGAGGTTTTGACAGACCATTTTCCATGCCTTTTAGGAAAAGGCAAAACAAAGTTCAATACTTGAACTAAATCAGGAGGCAAATCCAGAGGATGCAAAGATATGGGTGAGTTAAAAGTTAATGAAAGTGAAATGGTTAAGTCAGATCTGGTCAACAGCAATGGATCCAAATTTCCTTTAATGGAAATTAGAGACTCTAGGTAGATGGGCTAGACCTGTTCATGGCCTCATTAACTTCTTCTCTGGAGTCTTCTCTATCTACCACCATCAACTACAATGAGAGAGAAACAACCACGAAAGTAACTTTAAATCCACACACAAAAAAAGAACAAAATCTCAAAAAAAAAAAAAAATAGAGCGAGAAACTAAATTGGAAGCCAACCCCTTGTCTTTAAACACAAGAAAGAGAAATAAAAAAAGGTCATGAGAAAGAACCCAAGAAAACTGAAAGTCCCAATAATCACAAGAAAACCCTAAAAAAGATATTACCCTTTCTCACATCCCTGGATCTAAGGCAACCCATCTCAGCCTCTTGTAAATTAGCACTCTTTCTCTCTCTAATAATTGCAAAAATTAATCTTGAAAGCAAGAAGGAAAGTGAAGGTACAAGGAAGAAAAAAACAAAGACACTACACTACGTAATTGTGTCAACTGTAAATGAGGCTTTCGCTTTTCACAACTTCTCTTCAGAACCAAGAACCATAAAAAGAGATCACGAAACAAGATATGGAGAGTACTGCTTGCTCACCTTACCATCTAAAAACTACTGTCAGCTAAAATAAAAGGACTTGGCTTGCTTGATTCCTTATCAAGCCCTTGGACATATCTCTATTTAATAATATCTGGGAGATGCTTAAGTCTCGGAAGCTGAAAGAGCAAGAAAGAGGGTGGAGACGAGATGGGAAATCAAGAAAAATAAAGTTAACAACAGAGAGAAATGGACAGGTGTCAAATCTTGAAGAGCATATTAAAGCATCTCCACCCGTCCAAAGCTCTCCTTTTCCTTTTTATCTCTCTAATCCAATCCATTTGTCAGCTTGTTTCTTCACTTTAATACATAGACATTCTTTCTTGCTGCCATTTAAATTTCTTTAATTGAACTGCAGAATCAAGTTTAAAGTTGAGATCATGATTAATGCTTTTTATCTTTTTGCGGAAAAGAGGAAATTGCCATGCTGTATTTTAAGATGATTGTGGCTTCCTTTTTACGTGAAACGCGAGTGATAATCGACCGCTTCCTTCTACATTTGCTACCCCTTTTTCTCGGAAAAAATATCAATATGGTGTTTTTTTTCAAGTTTTTCGTATTAATACGTTGATACTAAAATTAAATATAAATTAAAAAATATATTTTAAAAAATATTTCACATCCATCCTCCAAATGAACTGCTCGAGCTCATTCATGATACATGGCAATTTCAAGACCTTTATATTCTAAATCAATTCTCAAAATTCCAAAATAAGTAAATAAATAAATAAAATAATCATAAGACTACTTCTCGAGGTATCTTCTATCAGGAATTGAAATGAGGCGAGGTCAAGAAGACATTAATGAGTTTTGTCAGCTTATGTGATGATTTTTTCACATTAAATAATACAGTATTGTAGCAACTCGTGAGCCTAGAGATGCTTGGATTTATAGGAAGCTTTCTTTTCCGGTTGTTTTTGTTTATTAGCATGGTTTTTTAAAAATATTGGTAAAATAATATAATAGTACAGATTATATATGTGGAAGTTGAAAATCATGACTTTTAAATCTGTCACTTCCTGTAACACAACAATAAAAAATAAAATAAAATCGAATGCATATAAAAATAATAAGCAAAGAGGTTTCAAGAAGCTTCGAATATAATATTATTAATTTAATAAAAAAATATTAATAAGAAGATTTTAACTCTACATTATAAAACATGATCGATAATAATTCGAGTGTACTACTCTTTTTAAGATTTTTTATTGTTTTATTTACGTGAAGTGTTCGGATCAGCTTACTTATGCATCGACTAATCTCCACAAGTCCTGAAATTAATGACTACGTAAGCCTCCGATGACCATTAATATTAACAACTATAAGGTTTAAATATAAAATTATAGGAGGAGCAAACCACTTAATCTCAAACTCTTATTATCGATCCACCTACTAGATGTTTTTTTTAAGATCTTTTTATTAATACTAGTAGTATTGTGATTAAAATTTCAATATGTTTTTGATATTTTTATTATTATTTTTAACAATATCATAGTTGATTTTTGAAATTTTTACATTTCTAAATAGAAAAAAGAATTGTGTTGTTTCATTATTTTTTCTAAAAAAAGATTATGTTATTTGTTGACATTTTTAAAAAAATGCTAATTCATCTCCCGTGACCGCAAATAATTTGACAACAAACAACCTTCAAATATGACTTCTCTTGTGAATGTATTATTCCACCGCCTCAAGACAAAATATAATAATAATAATAAATAAAGCCTTCCGCGTTGCGCATTTTGCCGGGTTAATGCCATGTCTTATTCCTCTAATCTTATTTTTTAATAGATTTTTGTACAAACTTTTTGATTCCTTATTTTATTTTACTATAAGTTTTATCTAGGGTCCAATTTTGTTTTATATATATATATATATATATATATATATATATATAAATAAATAAATATAGGTGTCTGGGTTAGCTTGCGTGTATTTCAATTAATCCCACAGATTCTGAAATTAACGATCATATAAACTTTAAGTGGCCCTGAAATTTATGAGACTTAAACTTGTAATATCTAGAAAGTAAATCTAGAATTTAAATAGTTGAAGTACGTCCTTTAAAATTATTTTGTTATATTTAATATCACATATCATTAATTTTTGTGTCGAGACATTGGGAAAATTATGCATTGAAATCTAGCAAATGATTAAAAAAAAAGGACCCAATTTTGATAATGAACCAAATTAAAATTATAGGAACAAAGGGTGTATACATTACCCAATGTTTTTAATTTAAATTCTAATTTTAAAATATTCGAATCTTTTTTAATTAGAGGAAGAAACTTTATCGAGTAATGCTTGGTGTATAGAATTAAACAAGAACTTCATTTATATATTATAGTTTCATGCACCTGTAAGATGCTAGGAGAAACTTATTCCATACCCACATTTCTGTCTTACCTTTCTAATTAAAAATTTAGTTTTGTATGTCTAAATCTATTGCATTCCATCAGTTCATCGAATGCATAAGGATATAATAATAATAATAATAATAAACGTCAAAAAAAAGCAGAGAGCTACGTCCTCTAAATAATATCAGGAAAGATTCTATCATTCAACAATCTTGGGAAGAAAAAGGAAGAGAATGAAATGAAAAGAAGGAGAAGGACATGAACACAACAAATTATAATTAAAATTAAATAAAAAGTACTATAGCACTAAATAATGCAATGGTGAATTTGCTATTTCCAAATAAAATCCTTTGGTTGGTTAATATAAATTTTTTGAGTTTATTAATTATTATTAAATGATTGGGGATAATTATTTTTTTTATATAGTAAAATAATTAAATTACTCTAAAAAACAAGAAATATTTAACCATTGTCTTGGTTTTTTTTTTTACTGAACACATGATTTATTAATTATTATTAAATTGGTTGGGAACAACTAGTTTTTTCACATAATAAAATGATTAAATTACTCTAAAAAACAAGGAATATCTAATCATTGTCCTAGTTTTTTTTATTTCTACTTTTTAAAATCATAATAAGATGATTAAATTATCCTTACAAGAAAGAATTCTTTAATTGATTTCCAAGGTTTTTTTTTTTTGTATTTTCATTGTTTTTAATTATAATCAAGTTGGCGGGGGAAATTTGATATTTTAATAAATATAAAATATAACTTAAAACAAAAAAATAATTGGTGTGTACAAAGTACGAGCTAGCGCGGGCAGGAGACATCAATACTCTTCGAGTGGTGCATACAGTGTTTCCTGAAAGCCAAACACCTCTTTCCATAATGACTTTAGAATTGTCTTGGCGGCTCCTCCATCATTAGACAACATAGCCACTGATTTTCAATTTAGTGTTGATAACTTTTTTTGAGTGTGGCTGCGGGTGAGGTTCACCCACAGCCACACCAAATGATGTTTAGTTAACAAGAAAAAATTGATTTTTAATGGTGGGACCCACCAAAACCCCAGCTGAACCGCTGGTTTCGGAGAAGCAGCAAAATGCTGCTTCTCTCGTATGGGCAAAAGCAGAACAGTGGAACATGGCTCCACTGTTCACTGAATAGTGGAGCCATGCTCCACTGTTGCAACAGTGCGAGTGAATTTCACTCGCATTGTTACAATTTTTATTTTTTAAAAAAAAAAACATTGTCAAAAGTTTTTTTTTTTTGAAAAATCAGTGCAATTAATTGATTTTACTCACATTGTTCACGTGAACATGAACATTATTAATTTTTTTAAAAATTAGTTTAAGATGAATTAAATTTACTCGTACTGTAATCTCAATTTTATTCCTGATAATATTTTATCTAATTTTATTGCACGTTTAAAAAAACATTTTTTCTATAGTTCTTATCGAATGAATTTTGTACATAATAAAATTGTATTTTTTTAAAAAAAATTATGTTTTACTTGAAAAAATAGTATTTAATAACACTACATAAATTATAAAGATATCGCATGATAACGTAGTATTTGTGGAATTTGATCGCAATTCCAATTATGTTCTTGCCGGGTCCAACCCAGTTAAAAAGAAATTCAGTTTTTATTTTTATTTTTATTTTAATTGTGTTTTATTCAAAAAATTAAAAGGAGATCGCTTGATGACGTAACAAAAAATTCAGTTTTTGTTATTGCGCACTTAAGAAACCATGAAAAATATAGTCATTGTTGGATACATTTCGTATGTAATGACATTACACATAGTTTAATTGAATAATAAAAAATATTTGATATCAATATTATTTATTTTATGATATAATAACAGTGGTTAAATCTACAATATTTAAATTAAAAATCACTAGTATTAATATATATATATATATATATATATATTTTAATTATTTTATAACCTCAATTTGAAAAGCATTTTTTAACCAAACACATTAAACTACTTTTTGTTCAACCTCAATTTCAACCATAGTTTTAACCAAACATATATTTTTTCAAACCAACCTCAACTAAAAGTACTTTTTATAAAATAACTTTTTTAAAACCACAACTACAACAGCAACCGCAATACCAAACACACCATTTGTCTCTCTTTCCTCCTTAATTTTCGTGCATGATTGTATGCCCTTCAATTTTTTTATTATTATTTATTTTATTTGAAATAATTCATAAATTTAGAATTTTGCTTTTCAATTCCATCTTCATTCATCAATTCTTTCATCTGTTAAGTTTGTTTCTTATTTTTTTATTGCTATTGTTTTATTTGAATAACTTTTAAAATTAGTTTTTTTTTTTTTTACAATTTCATCATCTTTTAGTTTTTTTCTTATTAGATTTAATTATCATTATTTTGATTACCATGCTTTTACCCTGGATTTTTTTAATTGATATTTTTCTTATGATTTCATCATTCAATAATAAATTTGCTAGAAATTGAGTTGCTTGATTAAGTTTGAGTCTATGATTTCATGAGTTTTAAATTTGAAAGATTAACCTAGTTAAGCTTTTTTTTTTTTTTTTTCAGTTTCATCTTTCAGCATATATTTAATTGGATATTGGGCTCACTTATTTTTTTTATTTGGTATCTATAGGATTTCTCACTAATTTTAAAAATAACTCGAGTTATCTCAGGTCTTTTTGTTTGTCGTTCTTTATTAAATCTAGCTTTTTTTTATAATTTGTTTTTGAATTAAATTAAATTAATGGATTAAATAAAAGCATGAAATACAAACTTCATGATATATTTTTTTGTTTGCTTTTCGGGTGACAGCTTGTGCGATCTCTTTTAGTGTTGTCATCCAGCCTTTTGTAATGATATTATAATCATCTCGATGAGTATTTTCTGATGGTGTGGTGGATTTCATGGCAGAGCGACGAATAAATCTTCAACATTTTATTTTTTTTATTTCCGAGTATGATATTAACAACTTATTTTTTATAGTTAATATTTGCCATGTTTTTGCTTATTTTATCTACCATCGATGTCTTTTTATTTAATCATATTATTAAGTTAATCGGACTTATTAAACATTGTTATGTTAATTACTTGGGTTTTAAATTTTTCTTGTTTCTTTAAAAATATTAATGTTTATATTAAAAAAAAAATTAATTGACAAAAACGTAGCGTGGGACACCAACCAGTATCTATCTATTAGGTTAATTTAACATGCAATCGCTGACCTGCACTCGAAGTAAATTTTAACGGAGTTGATTTAGACTAGCTTAGATATTAATTAACCTGGATTTGGAAGACCAGCAAGGTCAGATCAATTTTTTAAAACCTTTTGAGAGTTATGATAGATGTACAACTCCATCATGAGTGCGACATAATCTTTGATTTGGTGCCTAATCCTTACCTAAATTGATTAATCTAAGTTAATCATGTAAAGCAATATGTATCAAATTTGACCTACTTTTAGTCCTATAATCTTTTTTTTTTCTTGGTGGGGTTAGGGGAACCTCGCTGTACAAAACCCATTTTTCACATAAAATTTGGTAGACGTGTGTGAAATCAAGCTCGATTTTCTTGATTTCTTTTAGTCAAGGGTCATATGATGACTCTTTTTTCTTTTTTTTTTGAACAAAACGAAGTGGACAATTGAGTTTGATTCAACAAAGAGGGCCGAAGGAGTAAACAGAACACCCACCAAGTCCATGGAGATTGACCCAGCAGAGCAGTAGTGTCTCTTTGAGTGATTTTCCATGCATCAGTTTTCCACTCTCTATTTCCATTGTTTTGTGTGCGTGTGGATGTTACGCTACAATGACAGGACTTTTGTTGCGAGGAGTGCGAAACATGTTTCTGACGAGGGAATTTGAATATGGTAAAGATATTCTGCGCTTTAGGTAGACGAGGGAAATCACCGAGAAACAGAACTAGCCTGTGCCTCCATGGCTTCGGAGACAAGTTCATGCTGACAGATGAAACGAACATTCTTTCAAGAACAGTGAAATGTCGATTTACGGGAAGGGATGACCACTTTATAGGTCACCATTGAAATGAAATTGCAGAAAAGAACAATAGTTACTTGTAGTTTCTGTATTTAATTTAAAGGGTGTTGATTTCAAAGAGAGTTTAAACTTTAAACCATAAAAAGGAAAGGCAAAACAGAAGATGATTCAAATTACTAATCTGGAACCTTCAAAACTATATCACACAAGCTGGAATAATAATGCAGAACAGCCGCCATTAATGAACACCTCAGTGGTTAATAAAAGCCTGAAAGACAGCATCTTTCGGCCACTCAGTGCTGCTTCTCAATCAGTTTCTCCACTGCTAATATTTCATTTTTTTGCATAAACGCTTACACATAACACAAACACGATAATAAGGGGCGGTTCATTAAACCAGCTATTGAGTTTCTTGGTGGTCTGTTTTCAATTAAAATTTGACCAGAAACTGCCACTAGAGAAGGCAAGTGTTACAGCAGCCTACCTGGGCAGCCAAGGCATCAGTTTCTGCTCTAAATCTATTACAGAGCCTTTTTGGCAATAATCACTTGTCCTGCCAGTTAACCCACCAGCGGGCTTTATAAGTTTCTCAATTACTGCTGTACACCTAAGCAGTGATTCTGGAAGTTGTGTGGCAGCCGAACCATGGGAGATCCAGATTTTGGAGGAAAAACTAACTTGAAGTAGGCATACTTGACATCCACATTGCAGGTTTTCCATGTTTTCTTATTATGGTAACATTAGATCACCTGATGATGCAAGCATTTCCACCTATGTTCCTTCGGCTGGCTGTTTGGTAGTATAATCTGCCCCAGAATCACCTACAGAAATTAATGATCAAGTTTAATGCATTTTAGAGTACTAAAAATCCAATAGTCATATGGACATCCACTAATAAAAAGTAGGCAAAAAGTAAGATCTAATACTGAATATAGAATTGATGGATGGCCGTTGTGGTGACATACTACCTCTGGGATCTGCAAGCATCAAAATAGTTTAAAGCAAGATTAGTTTCTTCCCATTCAAGAGAGTACACAAGCATTAGCACTGAAAAATTAACACCAAAGAGCTTGGACAGTGCATCAAATGAAATCAAAACACAACTCTAAAGCCTTTAAAGATCATACAAACCAATTTCACCGTTTTCTTTTTCATGTGCTCATTTATGATTCCACAGCTTTAATATTAGCAGTACTGTGATTCCAAACCTGGAAAATTTGAGTCTGTTTCTTATTTGGATTTGACATCCTACTTTCCTAGCAAATATTCATTTTTGTTGCATCCTGTTGGTGTCCACTTCATGCGTTTTCACCAGAATTTACCCATAAAGTCAAGTCGTTACCTAGAAAACTTCACTTCTGATCACTGCTAGATTACTTGTCATGTTATAGTTTTTTTTCCATTTTTGGACTTACATTAATGGTAAAACCTCTGGTTGAAAAGGATGAAATATTTAGCACAGAATAAAAGGACACGATCATTTGAAGACCAATTTTCTGAGAATTTTATCAAATATGCATGATATATGAGCCTGCCATTCAACTACCAATCTGCAATGAGTGGACAGTCTTACAAGGATTTCTCCATAAAAAGAGCTAGTGCCTAAAGCTGAGAGATGGATTCAAAGGTGGTCCTAAGACACTAAAATTTGTATTGTTTGCTTACAAAGTCAACCTCTCACTGAATATCTTTTAGCCAGCAGGTCCTGGGAAGGATACTTGGGGTTATATACTAATACAATGGGTGAATTCCACAATACCTTGCTTCAGTTGCGAAGGCCTCTAACTTAAAATGTCTTTCGAGAATTGTGCTAAACAGATTTTAAATGCATTTTCAAACATTCCACGATCTATAACAGATAGAAACATATCTGGTGAACAATTTACCACATCTGCAGGTACTTGACCGGATATTGGGTGATATCCAGTCAAGTATTACCAGATATGACAAAACCTCGCTGCAGAATATGAAGGTAGTGCCTTTGCTTTAAAGCAAAGATACTGTAGACAGCACACAACTATGCCTTCTCTATTTTCACCACACAAATAATATGGAATCCAGAACTGTTTGACCCATCACTACCCAATCTTCCTATCATACCTCCCACATACATAACAAGATTGTTGGATTGACTATTTCTTTCCATTCCAAACTAAAATTTTAAGATGCATTCCCATCCATTGCAAGAAAGCATAGGGACTGTAGGCCAGGGACAGACCAATTCAAATCAAAATTGACACAAATTTTGTACAGATACAAGGCCATCCACCAGCCCAAAATAAAGATGGTAGGCTGGCATTCCATCATCTACATGCTATTCAGATAAAATTTACTCATGGTTCAGAGACACTGGCAACATGATAAAAAGGATACTCCTATCCTCAATGATCCCAGATAAGTGGGCGTGCATGGATGTGTGTACAAGTTACTGTTGCATATGCCTGTCAAAAGATAAGTTCTTGCATTCAACTAGCAAAGCATAAAATTTTTCAACAATGGATGAGAGGAATAAGATAGCATGGACAAGTCAGAGTCAAATTACAAACCGAAATGATGTCGTCCTTTAACAGCATCAAAATTCTTGTATGTATAGCCAACGAAACTTAGATCTTTGGGAGTCAAAAGCATCTGCATGGAAATGGATAGATTTTGAATTCACAGTAAGTAGATGACGCATTGCAGTCTTATATTGGGATGGGCAGGTAACATTAGTTAGAAGACACATGGGAAACAAGATAGAAATTTCAGAAACAATATAATCCATAGGAAAACCATGTTCAATGGCAGTAGATATTTTTTATATCTCCAGCATATTCTGTACAAAAAGAGAACAAAGAAAGAAAGAGAGTGGGGTATACAACACACCACTAAAAGAAAAGAAAAGAAAAATCTTCTTTTCCTTGATCAATCATTCTATGGTGAAAACAATTGAACGTTTAAGTATCTCATGTGACAGAAGAGGGAAAGCAATAATTGTATCTCTTTTTGTTTTTTGCATACAAGTATCCTATAATAAAAGCTAGACGGCACCAGGCACATTTGCAGAAAGAAAAGATTGAGGGATGAAAATTCTACAGCAGGAATCACTTTAATATTTCCATTTTACTATATTTAGAAGAATCAGTGGAAATAATTGCATGCATGGTGCCATTCAAGTCAAGTCAAGTCCACAAACAACTAAATGATCTTGGGCTCATGGCACAATGTTCCCTTTATCTTCATGCTGGGACAGTAAACAATCTACTTTGCAGATGCAGATATCCACTCGTAAAGTTTCCAAGTGGAATTATCTCAGCTCAATGGTGATGATATGATAATACCAACAGTAGTGCAGGTTAATGCATTACATGGGCTAGCCAGCATGAAAAACAAACCTTCCGTGAGCCTGAGCTAGTTCTTGCTGCTGCTGGAGGATCTGACTGATAAAAATTGAAAAATCTTAGTACACAAATAATAAAATATATGGAAGGCATAATCATAAACAAAATTATAACAAGGAAATCAGGAAATCTATTATGACTAAGCAGCAGCAGGAAAGCCTAACAATATTGAACTTTAGTGGACCTTTTTTTTCTTCTCTGGTCATGCTTAAGTGGACCTTCATTTCCATTATTTTATAAAGATTTTGCTTAGTAAGAAACAACAAGGTGCCTCACCTGCATGCTCTTCCTCTACATTGTTAACTTTTCAAAGTATGTTTATTTGCAGATATGCCAAAGAGAATACGGATTGCATAAATTATTTGTTGTCTAACATTTTTTATAATGTAACCAAAATTTCATCCAAGGAA
This sequence comes from Populus alba x Populus glandulosa, assembly GCA_033617975.1. Taxonomy (NCBI): domain Eukaryota; kingdom Viridiplantae; phylum Streptophyta; class Magnoliopsida; order Malpighiales; family Salicaceae; genus Populus; species Populus alba x Populus glandulosa. Next base: position 22,639,293 of record CM066148.1, read on the forward strand.
ACGCTAAGAATCAATAGGAGGAACCCAGAATTTAAAAAAATGTCCACAGTTTTCATCATAAATATCTCATCAATGGATAAAGTTTTGATTGCATGCATTACTGCACTGCACCCTGAAATTGTTTACAAATATCACTGTGCAAAGCAGCATGACATAATAACACACATCATAAATCTACATATTTATGAATCAGAACTATTGTTGATTTATTAAAATATGCAGTCATTCTTGTTTGGAACTAAATGAGTAGAAGTGGGTCTAATGAAAATTTGATGATTTGAAGAGAGAAAACATAACAATGATGATTTGGTATATTAAGAGTTTGGTCAAGAAATATTAAAAATTGGCTAACTGTTTCATACTTCATCAAACTTCATAAAGTTCCGAGTGTCTAGTTCTCCATTGACTTCTGGTTTAAACGCTGCCTCCATCTCATAGAGTTTATCCCATGCAACATCATTGAACCAAGGATGGACCTGATACAGGGAAATTATAATAGCTGCAAGGGAAGAACGTACAGTTTAAATGAAGGAAAATATTTAAGATAATTCAAATTTCTTACTTTAATTTGATTTGCTCCCCCAGTACCTAGTCTATGCTCAACATCACACAAGAGCCTACAAATGAGATCCTTTGCTTCAAGTGACAACCTAGCATCTTCTGGAAATTTAAGGTGATTTCTCCAATGAACAATCTGAAAGCAATTAATGAACCAACCATCAGTTAGAGTAGTGAATCCATACAACACCAAGAGAATAAGGGGTGAAAGGAGGGAAGAAATCCAAAGAAAGATGCATGGATTGAAACAGCAAGAGAAAGCTAAGGAGCAGTTTTATAATGATCTATGAAGTGAAAACAGTTTGGTATGGCACAATCACCATGATGTAATTACAGTATAATATTTCTCCCAAAAATGCTAAAGAATAGCTAAACAAGAAGTGGCTTGGACACGTGCTTAAAACACAAAATAACGAAAATTCTAGCTTAGCGCATATATGGCTTAAGAGCTATGCCCTGTAAGATGAAATTTGAACTTACTGGAATGAATGTTTGCATGGAAATTTACAAGGAGTAGAGAAAAAAGAAAGCTGACAAGGATCAATTGAAGCTGAGAAAGAAACACTAAACAGAAGCATATAACAAGTTACCTTTCTGCAGGTAGTTATTGGATCATCTGAGTAAAAAGGAGGGTAGCCAACAAGCATTTCATACAGTATTGCTCCTAGTGACCACCTAAAAGGAGATGAGATAAAGAGCAAATGACTGCCATTTAGAAAACTTGATACCAAATGCATTTCTAAGAACAGTAAAAAAGATTTTCTAAATTCATGGTAAGCATCAAGAAAGGTCTACGACATTCCTTATTATAAAACATATAGGAAGTGAGAAGACTATGAGCCATGAAAAAGGAATAGAAACTAAAATCAACAACAAATTACAACTTGTAACTGTAAGAGAATTTTAAACATAAATGAACTAATAAAGTCAACTAACCAGTCACACTCCATGCCATAGCCTTTCTTGAGTAAAACTTCCGGAGCAATGTAATCTGGCGTTCCCACAGTTGAAAATGCCTTTTGGAGAAGATACATCGATTTTAGCCATAATGGTTGGGGGAAAAAGCATTGTAAAATCTCAACAGTTATGGGGATGTAAGAAAGTGCACAACTTATAATAAGGCTTGCTGATGGAAAATATATTGTGCATTCATGTTCCTTTCTAAGTTATAGAGTTTCTAAAAGTAGTGGTATCAATTAAGTTACTACTTTGCATGCACTTGTGTGTCCGTGCACCATTAGATGCCATGCGGCGCTCTTAATCCACAATCAATACCACTAACATTTTTTGAGAGCCTGGAAGCAGAGTGACTTTAATTTCTTTTAGGGGGGGAGGGGGACAAGAATGAAAAATGAAGAGTTATTAGAGATCAAAGCAAATAACAATTGCTGCATCCAAATTTGAATATCTGACAGACTAATCTGGATAAAATTCTCTAACATTTCTCAATGGCTTTAGATGTCTCTTCACAAAAACAAGGATGAAATGTTGCATCATCTAAAAATTATGCTCCAAAACTTCACTCAATACTTTCACAAAAATTTTAGGCATGCCCCTATTTATGCTTGTGGAATGATTTTTTCAGCACCTCGAGAAATATACTAATAGAAGTATGTTCCTTACCAACTTCCTTCTGTTCATCTGCCAATGCTGAAGCTGTTCATGGGGGCTTCTCCAACTACTTTTATTGTCCGCATCGGCAATACCTCCATCGATATCCATTGGTTCAGTCATATTTTCATCATCAATTGTTTTATTTTCATGGATCACGGATAAAGTTGCACAATCAAGAGGCTTACACAGGCCAAAATCTGATAGCTTCATGTGGCCATTTTTGTCCAGAAGAAGGTTATCAGGTTTAATATCTCTGGAAGAAAAGCGAAAGTAATTTAATAAGAAAGAGAAAAATACTTAAATGAAAGCTGATAGTGATAAAAATCTCCACATAAACCCGGTCAAAAGCATTAGTTTAAGGATGTAGCTGGAATAATATTTAACCTGTGAATGTAATTATGTTTGTGAATCGACTCGATGGCAAGGATACTTTGAGCAATGTAAAACTTAGCCACATTTTCAGTTAAGGTATCCTCCCTTATCAGCAGAGTCATCATATCACCACCAGGCAGATATTCCATAATCAGATATAGATACTCAGCATCCTGAAATGAGTAATACAGTTTGACAATGCAGTGGCTTGCAACTTCTGCCAGCAAGTTCCGTTCAGCTCTAACATGTTCCACCTATGTTGCAAAAAATTATTTTTTCAGAATATTAAAGAAGCAATGTACAAAGTAATATGAGATAACACCACAGAATTTCTCTGGAAAAACACAAAAAGAAAGGTGCCAAAACAAGCCATTGTAACCAGAGTAAAAAATAAAAAAGATCAGTCATCTCCACTTAAACATGCACACGGGCAAGACAGATTAAAAGGGACTGTGCAACCCTTGCTGCAATAAAAAGTGATGACTAGGCAGTACATTGTGCAAATAGTGGGACTGATGAAACAAGTCATTCCTCAGAATAGGCTTGGGGACACAGAATAGATCAGTGATGGTAGTTCTCATTTCACCTGTCCTCTCTTTAGCATTTCAGATTTCTTCAACTTTTTCATGGCATAAATATTGCCAGATTTCTTCTCCCGACACAATCGAACCTGTAGTTTGAGAAAACATGAGAAACAAATATATTCAAAGCTGCAAAAGGTGACAAAATATAATGCCTAACATGAGAATTTAATGAATGATGAATTGTTCAGTGCACTGCCCATGTATCATGCACATTTCTAACCTCACCAAAGGCTCCCCTTCCAATGATGGTCAAAAGCTCAAAATCATCAACACATATCTTGTGCCTTTTAAGTCGCATGAACTCTGTCTCTTTTCTTTCTAAGTCTTTAATCAGGTTCATCTGCTCCTCCTTGGGAACATCAGAAGAAGCTAGCTTTCTTTCTAACACCCATCGTCTGCAATGAAAGCAAATCATGACTGTAAAGTCCAGAACTATCTCTTTGAACAAAGCATGTCAATGACTGAGAAACAGCATCATCAAATTAAGGTTTCGAGCCAGTTCAGGATAAACTGATGGGAACATGTCAATTTACAGAATTAAGGTTTTAAAGAGTAGATAACTAAAATCTGTCTTAAGTTAAATCTTGTGTCATCTTCAAGAAACAACCATTCACAACTTGATGATGGAAACTCATCTTTTGCAGTATATCCATTAACAGAACAAAGCTCCAGGTAGCAGGGAAAAAATAACAAGAAACAAAAGATTTATGTCATTCATCCACAATGGAGAATCTATAGAAGCCTAGTCAGGATAGTCATACAAATCTCAAGTCCATCAGATAGGACATGATGGTCTCAAGAGGAAGAATTTGGAAAGAAATCCTAATCTTCAACAAAATTGTTGCTATCGGAATTTGAACCTGCACCTTTATAAATGCAAGCAGGAGACTTTAGCTCTTACACCAAGCAATAGATCCTAGATGAAAGTAATAAGTAAAATTACAAAATAAGTGCCTTGTATATGAGCCATATAATTTAATGCCAAGAGTAATTGACTTAACTGGAGAAAATGTTCGCTGTTAATTGCAGAATACATATGCCAAAGATTTTGAACTACTATAACAAAATCCAGATGGTAGAGATCCTAAGATTTTAAATAAATCAGGTATTTAGACATCGTAGTCAAAAACAAAATGAAGACACTTCCCTTTGTTGTCATGATCAAATGCACACCGAATTGATAGAAATAATCCATATTATGAGAAATTACCCAGAAAAGGAAAAAAACAGCAGCTGCCTCATTCACAAAACAACAAATGAACAAGTTTTAAATGGGTAGGGTATGAAAGAACTCTTCTGGAATTTCTTGAAACAACCTATTTAAACCAATCCAGAAAAGGAGTCTCATGTCAACGTTGCAGAAGGAGGCCTAGTTTATTGTACTTAAAGTATATTTTTGCTGATAATTTTTTTTTCGAGACAGAAATGCAGCTCTTTTCAGGACAGGCTCTTCATCAACTACTAAACTACAATTTTCAGCAGCCACTCAGATGTCGGAGTTGACTGTTCTAGACAATCAGCATGGGTTTTCAAAATTGTGAACTCTGAAGAAAATTTTCTTTGATCTAAGAAACTCAATTCATCCAGGGAGAAATACATTGACAATCTGCACTAGACTACCTTACACCATTTCGGTTGATAAAAGGTACATTTCAACCTACTAGGGTTGAATAATAGCGATGCATTGGTATCTTAGTCCTGCTAGATCAGCTTCACAAAACACCCTACATATTTAATAACCAAAGAAAAAAGAAAAGATCTTCTTCCCTTAATCATTTCCTACTTTTTCTCATTTCCAAAACAAAACAAACTGATATCAAGAAGACACATAAATCATGCTTAGCCATAACACAATCCAATAATGTATATTCACTATTTAATCTAATTAAAACTTAACATAAAATCCCTAAGCATCCAATTTATTAAATACAATTAGTAGAAAACAAATCACTAAATCAATTTAACTACTACATCCAATGATGCACAATGTAAGATTCAAGACTTTTCTTCATAATAAGAGCAATCAAGCACAGCATAGCACAGCTGCTCAACTAAATCACCAAGCTTATTCAGAATCTAATTAACTAATCAATGAATTTGTAGCAGTAATGTAAAGAGAGGGACCTTTCTTTTCGCTCTTGAATATTCTTCATTTGAGCTCTATAGTGATTCTCTATAAACTGCTTTGCTGCCGCCACTTTCTCCATCGTCAAGCTCGATCCCAGCACCTCCTCCACTTCTTCCTCTATATCCTCCATTTCTACTTTTTCTCTCTGAAACCCCTCCTCTCTCTCTCTCGCTCTCTTAAATCTCTCTCTGTATCTAACAAAGCATATAGCAGAACAACTCTTTTAATTAAAATTCCTCTCTCTCTCTTCGAGTGCTCGCTCTCTCTTCGAGTGCTCGCTCTCTTTCTCTCTCTAAGAATACTCGCTCTCTTTCTCTCTCTAAAGCTCAGTGAGTCGCTGAAACTCATACAGTCTCTCCTTCATTTATCTAAGACACCCAAACGTTCAGTGCCATGTGATTCCCTGAAATAATGATCACACAAACACAAACTCTACAGCCAATGAAAACTTGAAAGGTGGATTAAATGGGTTTAATCATTCTCGTACTTGAATGACGTGTAATCAGTCTCGTAGTTAGTGAAAAGTAGAGGATAAAAGCTCTGTGTCTTTAATCAAGTGAGCTTAGCAATTGTTGTCAAAAAGGGTGAATGATGGTACTCACGCGCTATAAATATTGCGTGAGATGCAATAAAGGTGTCAGTGTCAGGTAATAAATGACGTTTCAACACATCTTAGTACAGCACAAGAATACAAGGAGGGACCATGTTGCTTGGCTGTGATTGGGGCGTGTTGTGTAATCTCTGACATGGTGATGTTGATGCGTTAATTCCTTGGTCAGTGATTGGGTGTCTCCGCTTGAAGGGTTGTGAGTTGGTCTGTTATACACTCATACATTAAATGGCTGTATTAGTTTCACTGTACTTTTGAGTTGTACGAGGGGAAAAAAAAAAGACACTTGTGAGTTATTATTATTATTATTATGGAAATTCCCATTTATTTACCAGTCTTTCTAGAAATGGTAATATAGCCCGAACATCATATGTCTGATTTTAACTCGTGGATTTTTTTTTAATAGTTACTTTATTGATAAAGTAGTAAATAAAATATGTATATCGATTTAAAAATCGAATCAAATATATATATATATATATAATAATAAAATTATAAATGTTATATACATTAATATAAATGTGTCACAATATTAATAAATCCATGACTTGATATTAATATTATACATTAATATATTAATATTGAGGCACATATATATCTCTAGTATACTTATTACTCCTTTATTTTATGTTAATTCATAGATAATGCTTGAATAATGATTTTTCAAGAACATGAATATCTAAATTTTATTTATAATTAATAAGTAAAATTAAGAATATAGAAAAAAAAAATCCATATCTACTCACTATCATCACAAAGTCTTTGTTCGTAGCTATTCACCATCATCCCACAAACTCTCTTGCCATAACTATGTCCTAATCCTAAAATTGCTGTCGATAAAATTTTATTTTTTAAAAAAAACAGCGTTTTAAAACATTTTGGTTAGACTTATTTCATGATTCATTACTTGTAATTGTAATATGTTGTAATAAATTGTTATTGTGTAAAAAAAATGGTGTCGAGTTGAGTGCATGAATTTAAATTCTAAAAGGCAAATGAGATGTGAAAAAAATTAACTAGTGTGACAAAGCTTTTTTGTAAATTTAAGAGTATAGTTTTATGAATATTGAAATATTTAGAGGTTTTTAATTTTGGTTCGGTTTGATTTTTATCAAAAATAATAATTAAATAGATTTAAAAAAATAATAAGATAAAAAACTATTAAAACTAGTTTGACTCGATTTTTTCCGGTCTGTGTTCAGTTTGGTTTTATCAAAATTTTAATTAGTTTAATCAATTTTTTTTATAGTTCGGTTCTTTCTGTTTTTTTTTGTTTTCTTAGTTTAATTAATTTTTTATTTTTTTACTCATCCCTAAATATATTTATCAACAATGTTCTTTGTCATTAGCATTTTTTCCCTTTTGCTTCTTTTTATTTTTATCATCTAGGCATATAACAATTTATATTTGGACAGGCTAATTTCTTATATTTGGACAGGCTCGTCACTTACTTGGTGTGGTGCCAAGTAATTGAAGGGCACGTGGAAGCAAAGATTAAGTGTGTGGTTAATAATGTAATAGTTTTTATGATTATAATTAAGAAATAAGTTTTTAAAAAATATAAAAACTTAATTTTAAGTTTCTATCATAATTTGAGATAATTTTATGAATATTTTTTTATAACCCAACAACTTGTGTTTAAAGTAAAATCAATCAACTGTACAAATAAATTGATTAATTAATATAGTTTCTCATAATTAATCTTAAGCGACAAAGAATTAGTCTTGGTGGTTCAAGGCTCCACGAAAGCCCGATTTCCTTATAAATCTTAAATAATAAAAAAATCTAACAATGGCAATTATGTTAATTTGGCTTCTATATTTCTAGTTTTTAAGTTTTAGCACTCCTTCCTAAAAAAAAAAAGAAAAAACGAGGTGAAAAATAAGGTTGCTTGAATAGGAGTGTATAACATACGTGATAAAGTGAAATTAAAAAAAAAATGAGAGAGCCAAATTAAATTTTAAAATAGGTGCAATTAAAAAAATAGCAATAAGTAACATGCTAGTGGATCTACATGTAAAGGATAAACATACGTACACACATGCGTATTAAAAAAGGAAGTGGCAGCAAGACATTAGCTCAATCTAGCTGTGCACCGGCAACCCTGCCATCACCATGTCACCTTGTGGTGTGTGCGCTGTGCCATATCTAAGACCGTGTAAAATCCCTGACGTGGCAGATTAAGACACCATTGGGAACGGGTACAAATTATATTTTATAAAAATTATTATTTTTTGTTTTTTATTAAAATTTAATTTATTTTATGTTTTGGATCTTTTTATTAGATTGATTTAAAAATAATTTTTTAAAAATAAAAAATATATTATTTTAATATATTTTAACATAAAAAATATTTTGTTTACGTAAACATGCTATAAATGACTGTCATGGTAACACAAGGCAACTTTTATTATTGTTAACTGCTGTCCTTTTTGGACGAGAGGGAAAGGGCTTTTATAATTTAACAAAGAGCAAGTCATGGGTGTGGAAACAGAACCAGTTCTTAGATTTGGAGAGATCTGTCCTAGAGAGGACAAGCCAAAATATAAATAAATAAACGGGTGCAAGCATAAATTAACTCAGGGAAAATTTGGCAGGTGATGGTTGTGGTTTATGTCTCTCTTCGGTGTGTTTTTGTTTATGGAGACTTTCTGATTATGAGAAAAAGGGGTGTTGTTTTCACGAGAAAATATGTTTGTTTTGATGAGAAGATTTATTATTTTTATGAAAAATAATGGTAAATTTATAAATAATTGAAATTATTTTGTTGATTTTTTTATGTCATTTAAAATGTTATGAATATATAAATTTCAGAATATTTTCTGTAATTTATAAAATAATAATAACAAGGTGCAAAACAGAATAAATTATAAGATGTTCTTTGTAAACTAAAAAAAGAAAGGAGTTTTATTTTAAAAAAAAAACATGCACTATAAATAATGTATAAGTTATGAATTGTAATTTAAGGTTTGGCAGGTTATTAGAATAAAATAGTCCAAACAAATATTGGAGTCATGAGTACTAGCTTGTCATGACTCGTGAGTATTGGTTTGTCAAGTAAAAATCAGTTTCTCTTTGTCTCATTTTGTACAGAGTAGACCCCTTTTCTTATAAATATTATTTACAAATTCACATCGAAGTTTAATTTGTATAGTTGGTGATTTGAGCCGATAAGTGATTTATGTAAAACCGATCTCCAAATTGAGATACAAGATACTTTAATACTTAAGTTAGTACTTATATGTATGGATAAAATAATGGACAACAAGAAAATATATGTAAGGTGCAAGGAAACATATTTGAGCATTGTAAAATTATAGACTTGGTATGCCAGAAAAATTATCCCCATATTGGTCTATACACCCAGGCTTGTCATTCTTCACGGAGGAGGGAATCTTGTCACTGGCCAACAACGATGGCTCATTGGTTGGTGTGATTCTATGCCATGAGTTTTATGTCCGTTATGCGATTAAATGAGAAATTGGCGTGCCACATGTGTGATGGGGTATATTTTTTTTCATTGGTATTTATGTCGGTTGTTAGGTGTAATAGAAATATAGTTGTTGGTGATAAAAAAAAATGTTGTTTATCCTCCAAAAAGCTTATGTGTGCGTGATAGAAAAATTATGTGTGTTACATGTAAAATTTTTAGTATCAAGAAAAATAAATGTGAGATAAAAAAGTTGAGATGGAAAAAAAAAATTATATTAGTCATTCAGCCAGGCATAGGTGACCAAATCTAGTCATTTGGGCTTTATAGACAATTGGTAAGTATTGTCACTCAAACACCAATGCCTAGTCACCTCGGCTAATCTCAGGGCAACCTCGACTTGTCGTTTAGGCATGGCTTAGATAATCATGGTACAACCAAAATATGTTTTTGGTATATTAGTTCCCACCCCCCACAACCCATAAAGTCTTTTAGATAATGTGTTTGAAAAATTTAACAAGTAGAAATGGAGAGGGAAAACTTGTTTGGTTTGTATAGATGTTACCTCTATGTTTGTGTAAAAATATTATTATGGCAAAGTCTGCGTGAGAGATTAATGCTTGTGCCTTTTATGTTATATTGTAAGTGGCTTCAATTAATGTTTTGGAATAAAGATCTTTGATTATTTTAGAGACAAGTTGTCATAGAAATTTTAAAAAGAGCCTTGATCCTTTTAGAGACATTAAGATTTTCATGAAGACAATTTGGATATATGAAGACATGAAATGAAGATTTTCATAAAGATACATTTAGAGATACGAAGATCTCACAATGAATATTTTTTATGGAGACACATTATGAAGATTTTAATGGAGATATATAGAAATACTATTTTCTTTTGAAAAAAAAAACTCAAAAGATGGAAATACAATTCTTGAAGTTGATTTGGTTATTATTTGATCACGGATAAATCACAAGTACGTAGGCTTTATTTCATGCTCATGTTTTGTTTTTTTTTTTCACAAATTAATAAAGATAACCTTTGGTGACCAATCTTTACATCTCATTTTTTCGAGCGTGGCATTCCTCAGTTTCATTCCCATGATCACAATGAAAAAAATAATTTGTTAGGGTTCCTCGTGTTTGAGTCACTTTTTATAAAAGGTAGATATTGCATATGTTTTTCCCTTTGATGGCAAATATCACCTCAATTAGTGTGGTGGCTAAAGGTGTACTCATGAGCTTGATGAATGTTAGACGATCATAAATATTCTCCTTAATGCCATATTTCAATGCTCTTTTAAGAGATCAATAGTATTATAGAGACTCTGCTTGTGAATGAAAACAAGGGTGTTTTAATATCTGATCATGTTGGCTTTTTTTATCTTTATATAATTTTCTATTATGTGTTTGATGTTAAGAATATTTTATTCTGGAAAATGATACAACCTTTTTCATAAGTAATAGCTATTTACTTTATTAATGAAGGCTTTTATGGCAATAAGCTTAATGAGTATTTTCACATCGAATTTTTCTTTATTGAACCTTTAAAGATAAGTTTTACGACTCTCATCTTCTTTATGTATGATGGAAAAGAGCTCTATTGTATTTTTTTAGTTGGAATGCTTGTGATGAAGTGAAAAATAAAGTCAAACTTTAGATTGTGGTATAATGCTCATGCATATCCAAAAAGATTTTTTCTTGTTTAATTTTGTGTATTTTGACCAATCTAAGGGAATTTTGAATTGAGAAATTAGTCCATTAAGGTTAAAAGAGTGGTTATTAGGTTTTTTTTTATATGAAAATTGGCTAAAAATGGTTTTTTAGATCCAAAAAACCCCAGTTTAATTTTTCAACCACCTCTTTTATGGTCAAAATCCAAGCAATCAAACAATATAGTTCGAGGGTCTTATGTGACGAAGCGAACTTAAAATTTTTACTAAACTATGACCGGCCATCATATAAGCAAATAAACGTATTCCTAAGCTTAATGTGTGAAAATGACGTGTTGTTTGTCTTCAGGCCAAAAAAAAAAAACAACAAGAAAAAAATGGTTTGGCATGGGAGCTTTTTTTTGTTAGGACTGGCGTGTGAGCCCCATCTTCATGGTCTAAGTGCCTAGCCCTTTTCCATGGTTCTTTTTTAAAGAGATTTTTCTCAAAATTATTATTCAAGTTTTTTTTTATTCTTAAATAATAGTATAGGTTTTTAATGGGAATGATAACAATTATTTTTTTAATCATTATGTACCTAGTATGAGAAAAATAATAAAAAAGAGAATATTCAATGAAATTGCTTTTAAAATAATAAAAAAATTCAATGGATTTTTTATGTGATTTAAACACATTTATTAATTTTTTCCTTCAATCATATAGAAAATATTTTAATATTTTTTTAATTTTTTTTTTTGAGATCATGATAGGTTTCTATTTTAAAAAATACTTACAATAAAAGCATGCTTTCATTAAAAAATAATAAAGAGATGCAATAAAAAAATGGATTTTAAATATTGTGCATTAATAAAAAATATTACACAAGGCCAAATATATCTGAAATATTATTTAAAAAATAAATAATTTTATTTTGAAAAATAAAGTTCATTTGTGTATATAAAAAAAATTGTAGATAAATTAAAATAATACCTTGAAAAATCAAACACGAACAAAAAAATTCAAAAAAACATATATTCTAAAAAAACATGCAAAACCTATGACCTAGGTTATAAGACTGAATAAACCTATAGAAAAGATATTGAAAATAATCATAAAACTAATATTTTTAAAAAACTAATGCATAATGATAAGATCGCATGAAGTTGAATCCTCAATAAATAAACTGTCGAAAGATAAAACTAGAAAAAAAAAATCAATCATATAAAATGATCTAAAAAAACAAGGGTGAAAATAAAAAAAAATGATTAGAGGGCAAACAAAAATTATTAATTAGAGGGTTAAATTGAATTGAAAAATAGTTTTAACAAAAAGAAAAAAGAATCAAAAGAATGAGGGTCATATTGAAAAAAAAACTTTGATTGAAAGATGAAATTAAAAGAAAAAAAAACTTTAGAAAAAGGGCAAAAGAAAAAAATTACAAATTAAAAGAATAAGGACCAAAATGAAAAAAAAAAACACATGAGAAATTGTAATTAAAGGAATAAATTGAAAAAAAAAACTTTAATAAAAGTAATAAGAATGAAATAAGAAATAAAAAGAGTGAATATTGAAATTAAAAAACAAAAAACAAAGAAGACAATCATGCACTTTATTTGGCCGGAAAGAGAAAAGAAGGAAAAAAAAGAAACGATCACTAGTGATAATTTGATCACTGTACATCATCATGCATAACAACATGTGGAAAAGGATACAATGACACATCCAAAAAAAATAATGAAAGATCATTTTTGACTACTAAATGGCGCTAAACGCACCGTGTAAATAGCGCGGACGCCATTCACTCGCTAGCTTGTGCTCAATATTTATTAACAACTTTTTTATTAAAAAAAAAGTAAAAGGTCAACGTGAAAATACCAAAAGCTCCCATGACCCTCTAATCACCCAAAAAAGCTGTTTGAAAATATGAAAATACTCATGAATGCAAACTTTATTTTTTTTTAAGGCCAAATTTGTATTTTCACTATACATTAATAACCGAAAAAAAAAAATCTTGCCTAGCAAACCAATATTTTTTGATCCAGAATAAATAAGTATTTTTAATACTTAAAAATTTATGAAAAGTTATTATTTAACAACTCTAAATTTTATTGATTTTTAAGGGTAAAAACATATTTTTATTATAAAAAAAATGAATTAGATTTAATGATTAACGAGTCACTTAAAAAATCAAGCACCCTCGTAACTAAGATTACTATTTTTTCCGCTCAAGAATAAAATAGTAATTTCATTATATTAATCCATTGTAATATAAATCCATTAATACAATGAAATGTACACACCCTGTATACTTTGTCAAGTCACCATTAAAGACATCACACCTTTTTAGATGATCACTATATTAACAGCTATTCCATTTTCTAGACAAAAAAAGAAAAAGAAAAAAAAAAGAGAAAGAAACTCAATGGAATTCAATTATAAGGCAGCATTAACTTCGTGAATCCTGCGATTCCTTTGACAAGTCAAGGACGCATTTGGCTATGGGATGCAGTCAATACAAGAAATAAGAACGAACTTCTGACTTCTGTGTCTTCTGTTGGACGAGCAGGTATGAACAAGTATCTACGATTTTCAAACTTTGTCTACAAAACTACTATTGTTTTTTTTTTGATATATATATTAAAATCATTAAAAAATAATTAAAAATTAGTAATTTAATATTTTTCTAGTTAAAAATACTTTTAAAAACAGACTGAAATATATTTTTATTATGTTCAAGTTTCTAACCTTTATTTTACCTATACAAGTGACTGGATTTTTATTTATTTATTTTTATTTGAGTGATTTCTGTTACACGAAGCTCTTAAATGCTAGCGGGTGTTTACTAACACGACAAAAAATGGGTTTTTATTCTGTTTGGGTGACCTTTTATTTTACCTATTTTAATGATTAATTTATGATTTTTTTTCATTCAAGTTTCTTTGTCATTCATGAGCTTTTGAGAACGAGTTTGAAAAAATATTTTTTAAAAATTTTAAATTTTTTTATTTTAAATTTTTTAATTATTTTATTGTGCTGATATTATTAAAAATTATTAAAATCTTTGTTTTTTAATAATTTCAAGCAGAATTTATTTGTCATACGCATGGTATTGTGTTGGAATTCTATTTGCTTTCGCATAATTTAAAATATAAATACTTTATTTTTACTCTATAAAAACTGAATATTATTTTGATGACAATCAAAGAAAAAATTATTAGTAAACTTGTTTGCAGATAAATCAATCAATTTTTCTGGTTTTATCAAATTCCTATTCCATAAAAATATAAAAGCAGTATTTATTTGATTATGTAATTACATATTCAACCCGGGAGGTCCATGGATGTTTTTCAGGAGCTGGTCTAAGCTAGAGCAGAAAGGATCACCATTATAACAGAAACCTCGAATCCATTAGTAATGGCGGAACCGTACAACATATACGATGCTTTTCAAGACAGAGGTGCTTAATTTCCTTCTTTCTCCTAACTCCTAACCCTGAATTTAATTTCCTGCTATAAAATCCTAAAGTGCCCCAAACCCTAAAGTATTAATGTATTGCTTAGAATCATAAATTTGAGCAATGAGTACGGATTTTTGCAACCTTAATTGAACTAATCAGTGCTAATGTTCTTTTTAGGATACTATCAGTTTGTAAAAGCTCTTGTGTTTCTTAGTGGGTATTTATGTTTTGTTGTTAGCAATTGTTTTTCTTAACAAGACATATGCTTGTGGTTTTGGTCTGTGCCATTTCAGGGTCTGTTTCAAGGCTTTCTTTTCCAGGTTATGTATCAACTGCAGCACCACCATTGGCATCTCATAGTATTCCGGTTTCTACTGAATTTCCGGGTGCTTCTTCGGATTTTCTACAAAGAGATGTAAGAAGTTTACTTGATGGTGACTTTGTTCTGAGAAAGAAATCTTTATTACTTAATATTTATTTTCGATGCTGTAAGTTTATAGTTTTTGGCTGTACATAAATCCATTGCAGCTGGGATCATATGGTTTGAATGGTTATTCTGGTGTTGGGTTTCGTCCTGAACCTGTTATTGGTGGAGTAATGCCAGGAGCTAGTGGGAAGGGGTATTCCTCTCCTCTAGAAGATCCGAGTTTATTAGCCCAAAGAGGGGATGCTTCAATGCATGCTATTGGTGGAGCAATTCCAGGAGCTACCGGAAAGGGGTACCCATCTCCACTAGAAGATCCAGGTTTATTAAGCCAAAGAGGGGATGCCTCAGTCCGTGTTACTGCAGCGATTCCTGACGTGATAAATGACAGGCCTGGTTCATTGAGAAGTGCAGATGGTCCTCCAGTGCCAAAAGGGGAATCAAACATTCTTTTTGTTGATGGACTCCCTACTGATTGTACCAGAAGAGAAGTAGGCCGTCTCCTCATTGGATATTATCCAGGTGCATGTAGCACATTTTTCATAGGAAATATCTATAACATATGAATGTATAACATAATTTCTGGTTTACCTGTTTTCTGTCATCTTTGAGCAACGGTTTCAATTTTGCTCCAGAGGAAGGACAGCTGCTGGCTAATGTTATGCAGAAGTAGCAGGAAATGTGTCTGCAAATCTATTGGTTACACTGCTATGTTATGTGATTTCATTGTTTTGTCCTTGATTTATATTCAAAGATCTCTTTCGTCCATTTATCGGCTACAAAGAAATCAGAGTTGTTCACAAGGAGGCCAGGAAAGTAAGCTTGTTGCTGCAATACTTGCGTGTTAAAGATTTATCATTGCTGAGCTTAAAGTAGGAGCTGTCTTGTGTGGTGCCATGTTCCTTTAATCTCAGTTTCAATGTATTTAAAGTTCACAAACAGAAAGATGCTTACAAATTTCCATCAGTGTTGGAGACTGGTATAATCAAGCAATTTAGTCTATACCTTTCATGCTGGTGGTCCTGTCTACGAAGCATTTAGTCCACCGCCTTATATAATGTTATTGCCTTTGAATGGCTTATCCTTTTCTTTGGTTTATGTTTCTATATTTGGTGATCTTTTTTCTACTTTTAAGTAAATTGCAGAGTGGAGATATGGCTACTGTCTTGTGCTTTGTGGAATTCACTGATGCAAATTGTGCTGCTACTGCCATGGAAGCTCTTCAAGGTAAAGTGCACAAAGAATAAACATTACTTGGTTT
Organism: Populus alba x Populus glandulosa; assembly: GCA_033617975.1. Taxonomy (NCBI): domain Eukaryota; kingdom Viridiplantae; phylum Streptophyta; class Magnoliopsida; order Malpighiales; family Salicaceae; genus Populus; species Populus alba x Populus glandulosa. The sequence goes on from CM066148.1 coordinate 22,655,383, forward strand.
TGTCAGTTTACTTTATGATTCGGTTTTCAATTGAAAAACATTTATCACATGAAAGCAACCTTTTATACAAATTTATGTCATGTATCGTTTAACATAATACTTTATCGCAATAAACTTATTGGAAACTATGAAAAGCATGAAATGTTTAACCAATTAAAAGTTAAGCAGGGAAACTTTCATTTAATCAGGCAGTGCAATGTGGATGTTCCCGCAGGTTACAAGTTTGATGATAAGAAACCTGACTCTCCTATCTTGAAAATCCAATTTGCTCGCTTTCCTTTCCGACATCCATCTGATCGTGATGGGAAACGGATTGGGACCCACGCTAGCTGTTAGCTCATGGCTGGAATGAAGTTAAACTATTGCTTTGGATTTGTTATGGTTCAGAGAGACACGTCTCTGCATTCTGGATTTACATGGGTGAACCGCTAGCACTGCCAATTCACTTCTATAGATCAGAGGAGTCTAGGAAACGGCTTGTTTCTCACATTGGCGTTGCGGGTCGTTTACATGTTATTTATGTTTGAAGCCCCGCCCTTGTGATGATATGGAAATTTTTTTGTGTATTTTTGCGCAACGAGTTTCTTGACTGGTACAATTATTTGACGTAAAAGTCATTTCAAGTATAATACTATAATCTGATGTTCTAATTATAAAGGGCAAGCTGCCTTCTTGATCCAAGGATTTAACCATGAAAATTATAATCTTGATTACATTTTACATTATTTTGGTGATCCGTGGTCAGATGTTCTGCGAAGCAATGGTAATCAAGCAAACCTCAACCTCTTGCTGTCCAGTTGGAGCAAGTTCAAGCTAGAGCCAGTCTAACGCTAACCACTCACTGGGAATACGCTGTCTGAAAATCCTCTTCTTGGTTTTGACCTGATTTACCCTAGCCCGCGGGCCATGTTCAATGCTGGCATGAGCCCATTGCATTATTATTAACAATTAACAAAAAAAAAACTAATAGGCAGGGTGATTTTACTGGGGGAACATTGTGCGCACACACTGCAATCACTGTGGAGTGGAATACAACAGTATTCCTTTGATTCTCTTCTAGGCGTTTCTGTGTGTGTTGGTTGGGGCTGCTGGTCTGCATATTGCCATCATTGTGCATTAAATGCACAGAAGCTTGGCACGGTGTTTAGTCATTCCTGGGCATTGTGAGAGCTGCTCCTCTTTGGGTGGGATTTGACATTCCTTTTGCAAGTTGTACCTGGATCCTTCCTGGTTGGTGCTTTTCTCTCTATTTTATCGTTGCCCAGTTTCAGTGGAACTAGATTGCCTTTTGTTTCTTTTCATGTTTTGTTCTCGTGTTTTTATTCACCCGACAGCCTTTTTTTTTTTTCCACTTCTGTCATTCGGCCTCCTGATTTATTTTCATTTTAGCCAGCGTTTTCATATTTCTGGCCCAGGACTTTATTGTGCACGTTAAATTTGGCTATATAAACTATTTTTCTTATTTTGATTGCCTTAGTTGTTGGTGTAGGTTTTGATTATGTTGTTTGCGTTTTCTGGTCACCTTTTCTCTACTTTGTGCCTCTAATCATTCTCATCTTTTCTTCTATTTGCTGGACTGTGCAGGCTTTTCTGGAGTTCTTGGTTTGTTTCTGTGGTGTCTGTGAGAGAGTTCTCCAGCTGTGGTTTGCTCTCAGCTTGATTGGTTTCTTCACCAGGTTTGTTTTCTTTCTTTCTTTGGTTGCCATCTTAGTTTTTGCTTTTTTCCCTCTTTGAATCGCTTGTAATCTTGCTGAAACGCTAAATTGCTAAACTGTGTAAAATGGAGGTACAAAACAGATTACCAGAACTGCTAAACTGCAGGGAAGAAAAGCCTGCTCTCTTTGAGTTGGAATTAACAAAAGGCTCACTGGATTTGTGTGCGCTGAATCAGTGTGTTCTGGATTCTATATTCTGCGCAACAATCAAAGCTGCCAGGTCATGTGAAATATAGTGCTGTGTGCATTCAAATATAAAGCTGATTCTTTAGCAAAGTTAAGACCACCAAAGATTAAGGAACTAATCTTTTTATGTTTAGGCTTTACATTAACTATGTGATGTTGAAATTTGTGGTTTGACGGAAGATGCTTATTTTCTATGGAATATTTAATGGATCAGGTCTTTTTATAGTTGTTCTTTTTAATCTGTTTAAGTTTGGATCGAGCAATTGATGATTCGCATGCATCCATCCATGATGAAAAAACTATAGTTTATCCTTTTTCCCTTCTCCTTTTGCAGATGTTGCTTTCCTTTTATCCCTTTTTCCCATTTGGAATGAACAAAAGTGCTATTGATTAGTTACAGCAAGCAATCATAACCTATTCTTTTGATTTCCATTAAAAGAAATAAAATAAAAAAGTGGTGTAGAGGAGCATGGTGAAGCTGGTCTGCAGAAGTTTGGCAGTAACATCACAGTAGAGGATATAACGAACATGCTGTGTTTTTTTAGGCTGAGTTGGTTCAGTGGTTAATGGTTTTGCACCTGGTTTTGTGGCTTGCACGGATGCAAGTGCAGTAATTCTGGAATCCAATTTTCTTTTCCTTTTATTATAAGAACCAGTTTTTTTTCTTATTTCATTATCTCTGCTCTTGAACACCCATCAGCCCATTTCTTTGCTCACTGTGCTTCATTATCAGACATCAGCTTCGATGACGTATTAACATTTAAACAGTGGCATACACTTTTTAATTGGGTGCAGGATCAACTTCTTAGTCATTTAAATCTCTAACTAACAATTTAACAATCTACGTTTTCAGCAATTGCTGCTGTTTTTCATCTGTGCTTGGGAGCCTTCAGATCAGTGGTAAATCAATGTGGCATTGTCGTCACAAACGTTTTCCACCGGTTTTATATTTGATCTTCGTTGCTTTGTTTTCCCTTGACAATTCCTCTCCGAAAACAAATTCGGTCAACAAGTGAAAAGACTGCTCGCGGCAACTTGCCTATTAGCTGTTCTAATAATTGTGATCATTCCATCAGGGTAAACTATAGCAATATTCTAGTTTGAGCTGCAAATGAATGAAATCTTTCACTTACAAGGACCTTGTTTGAAAATTCTCAAAAAAAAAAAAAAACAGAGAGAGAACCATGAGGGGTACGTCATGAAAAGCTCCTGTGAACTAAAATACTTAAAATTTAAAAAGTTATTAGTCACAAGCTGACTTGAACTAGAGAAGGGTGAGCATTTCCAAACTAGTAATTACAATATTCATTCATTAAAAAAAAAAGGTAAACTCGGCTACCTCTGTTCATTGCTATTCTTGCAACCTAAGAGGTTGAATCCCACCTGTCACCACGTCATTAATCTTAAAAAAAGAAGGTCATCGCATGATAATATATGGTGTCTTGTAATCTCATAACATTTCTTCCCTAATCCCTGCGGCCAATCCAAGCAAGGAGGAGGATTTTGGCTCACGTTAAAGGAATGGTATAATGACAACGAATTTAGGAGGAGCGCAAAAATAAGGTTAATTAGTCCCCAAAGTCTGTCCATTTCCACTCGATTGTATTCTTCAAGTATATGTCAATCAGGTTATCAAATCAGAAAACTAGAATAATGCTGCTGTTACCAGTTTCTTAGGTGATCACCGGAATATGTACATAACGTAGCTGTTCCTGCCAGCCATAAAACCAGGGGGCAGATCTTTTTGGTGTCCCATGTGAATGATAGACAATCAGTTTTGCCGAGGAGCAGTGAAGAAAATCTCAAAAGGAATCCAATCATTATCGCAAGAAAAAGGTAGAATCCACCCACCCACTTACACATTTTTTTCAATTTTTTACATTAATACTAGCAACTAGTTAAAATACAAAACAAAGCTATTCTCTTCCTCCAAATCCAAATATATTTCATGATCTTCCTCTAATTGGAAAGATAATTATAGTCTATCGGTGCAATATGTTATTTTGGGTTGCATTTACTCGAGCAATCTCATCTATATCTGGCAATTCATTGTAATGTTGTATAGTAGATTTCAGCTACATTTGACTTGCCATCACAAGTTTCTGATCACACCTTTTTAGCTGCATGCCATATCTCAAGTTCTCCAAAAAGATGAATGTTTGAAGCAAGAATCGAATTTTTTTTCCTGACATTAAGCTAGTCATTACACACACCATATGCCAAATTCAAATCAGCCAAAGCACGACTTGGATATTATTAATACATGAACAAGGAGCTTAAATACCCAGCACCACGAGTACGGCATACCTCATGATTTGGAGCAGTGAAAATCACTATAAATCAAAATCCGTTCAATTGTACACCATCCAGCCACTTGAGTGCAGGCAGGACCTTAGCCAGAAATGCCGTAAATTTCTCATCAGCAATTGCATTCCCTGCTATGTCTATTTGAGTCAACTTCAAGCCTCTCAGAATAAAAAAGGCTTCCCAATAGCTCACCAAACTCACACCATCAGTCACAGTTTCACTGCCATCCCATTCACTCCCGACTGAGTGACACAAAGGAGAAGAGCACAGATATCTTGTTGTATCAATAGAGTGTGAGCCTATCTCATTGTATGAAAGATCTAACACTTTCATTGACTTCAAATGTCTCAGAGGCTCAAGAGAAGTAAAACTACCAAATTTATTCTTACTCAAATTCAAGTGTGAGAGAAGTTGCATGGCCTCCAAACCTGCCACAAGTTCCAAAAATCAAAGAATAAAATTATTTTCAATCAAGAAAATGAGGTAGCTTTTTAAGCACTAGAATGAATCAGGCAAACTGAGAAGAGTCAACTGAAACTTCAAACTATTTAATAAATTCACATGTAAAGTGCAAATACCGGTAACTATGTGCAATAAATTAAATGACAATATATTGGTTGTTTCTTAAGCACCACATAGATAGAAAGATAAAATTGATAAGAATGCAAGCAGCTCAGATAGGTGAATCAGTTAATGACCTCTCTCATTATGAAAGTTATATATATATATATATATATATATATATATATATATATATATATATTTTACCTTCAATTGATTGGAGCTCATTGTGGCTGAGGTCTAGCATTTGGACCCACAATAATTTCTCAAAAGACCCCAATCGTGATAATGATAATCCATTGAGCCTTAGGCAAATGGGATTGCTACTGCTTGATGATGTTAAGTTCCTATAGCGAAAGCAATAACTCAGTAAAGACTCCCTACCAGAAATCACCTGCAGAATCATGGGTAAAATAGAATGATTAATTAAAACTCAAAACTGTTTTATCATAACCAGATCCCGGTGGATTACAATTAAAAAAAAAAAATCAATAAACTTTGCTCTTTCATAAAAATTTTAAAAGACAAGCTTGTATCTCTAATAGAACACCAATGACGTTCAGCAAGTAATTTTATCTCATTCTTGTAATTAACCATTCATTCAGCTAATCTAACAGCAAGAACAAATACACAGGGTAACTTAAAAATATCACTTTCTCACACTCCAGAATTTAAAATATTTAGTGATACATTATGTACATTTCAAAACTGAAGCTATGGTTCATGTGCATTACTCCTTCAAAGAGGAAGATTCACCTTTTCTAATAAAACCAAGCTGTATTCATCCTTGTAGAATCGAGAATGCGGTGGATCCAACTTCATTAATTCACTATAAAGTCTAAGAACTTCTTCAGAATGGACTGGTTTGTCAGAAGACATCAACGCATCACGAGCAGTCAACAGTCTTGCAAGTGTCAGTTTTCCAATTTTACTACAAAAAATAGAAGTTAATAATTAGGCTTAGCAATATAAGCTTTTCCAAGCACAGTAGTTACCCATCAAAAAAAGCAGGCTTACCAGTCCAACAATTCACGAAAGTTGCTTATCTCTTCATCTAGGATTTTTGCTTGCCATGAGGAATCTGTTGGCTCACGTTCATTCTCAGTACGTAGTTGGTCAAGGGGAAGAACTGAATTTGACTCCAGAGAATCAGGTTCATAAATATGAAAATTTTCATCTCTCCATGATATTTTCTCCGAACCTAATCCTTCCACTGGTTCTGTTTTTGCAGGTTGTACATGCACCGTAAATGAAAAATGAGAAGGATGGCTATAGTGAAAACCACTAGAAGAAATGATTCCTTGAGAATGTCCAAGGGTAACCTCCATGGTATAAGCTCCTAAAGAATCAAGCTCCACCTCAGGGAACTTCAATTGTCCAACCCAAACTTGGGTAGTTTTAGAGTTATTTGATAAAATAGGTTTCCAAATTACATCCTTATTCACGTTAAACCCAGATGAAACTGTAACTGTTGATGCATTTACACCCTCAACAGCTTGATTGAAGTAAAGAATGAGTGGAAGTGATCCAGAATCAAATTGGTAGGTGTTGAATGGAGAAGAAGAACCTAGATCTAGGTACCTATCTCCAGATAGAGTGATCTCAGAACCATGAGCAGGCCATGAAGAAGCTAGCAGGGGAGACTCAGCTTTAACAGTTTGATCAAGTAGCCAACGATGATAAAACCAACCACTCTGATCATCTTCATCTGTAAAAACAGCTTCGCGAACCAATTCATACTCCCTGATCAAGACCTCATCTTTCTCTGAAAATGCTTGAACCTTTTTCTTCATCAAGTTAGACACAAGCACACTGCAAAACTCTCCCATTAAGCTAATAACACTTGCAAAATTTCCCATGTAAAAAAAGACAAATCAAATTGTAAGCACACAATCAAACCAACATGAAGTAGGATATGTAATGTTGTATATATACCTTGTAAAAAGCATCGGCATAGAGCATGATTTAAGAACAATGGCAAGAAAATTTGAACAATGACATCTCTATATGTTCCACGAACAGTAACTTCAATAAACTAGAAAACAAACTCCTCAAAATACTATTCTTTTTATTTGGAAAGGACTGAATTTCAGTGTTTATTTCATATAAGCAATACAAATAAACATGTTAAAATACCCTGCATTCATAAATAATCGGTATGCAATTCCAGTTTTAACATCTGATGCAATTTCATAATACTTGCAGCTTTTGAAAAAAAAAATACTGATTAGAATACCTTCGATTGTGCCAGGCAGAATAATTACTAAAATTCTTATCAATAAAATCCTGTGTGTGATTCAGTTCATCTTCATCAGATCTATTCAATAATGCCGCTACGAATCTGGGAAAAAAAAGAAAAAAAAACTTCAAATAGCATATAACTCAATAAAGAAAATTATAAAACCTAAAAGTCAGGTCTTCACCTGCGGTAATTCCAGGCATGAAAATTCCGAGGATCTACATTTTGAAGCTTGTCCAAAAGCCTCAACTCATTTTCTGTAGAAGAATGCCCTTTATTTAGCACCCATTTACGATGATGCCATGCACCGTATGACTTGAAATTTTGCCTCAACGCATTTTCTACCTAAAAATATGTAATTATAATCTTTATCTTTAATTGAATAGAAAATGAAAAATCAATCTGAGGTTTAAGAGAGAGAAAAATGACCACTCGAAGTTCTTGATCAAATATTGAGTTAACAGAGTCAGGATCCAAGTTGGACTCCAAATGACTGTGTTGAACAGCGAGTTTTCTATAGTTCCAAGCAGTGTAACATTCTGGATTGATCTCTAAAAGTTTAGAGCTTAGCTCTAACGCTTCCTTCGTATAACTGCGTACAGAAAAAGAAAAGGAGACAGTAAAAGGGTCACTTAATAGGGTTTTTCAACTTAAGACAAGAGTGAAGAAAGAAAAAGGAGAATACATTTTTTGGTGGTGATTCAAAAGGAATTGAGATTGGAGGATTCTTAGTTTCTCGGCTTTGGCCGCGGAGGCAGTTAAATCTTCAGGTTTTGGGGCTTTGCGAGGCCGACCGTGCATTTTCCTTGTCTACATAAGATCACACAAATAGGAATATTGAATATTGAATATGATAAGCAAGAAACATACATTGTACAATCTAGGCAAACAAACATAACAAAGAGGTATTCAAAACACAAATTAAAGCATAAGAACACAACTTGATTGTTGAAAAGCAAATAGACAAAGCTTAGCCTCAAACCAGGTCTCCAATGAAGTTGCCATGTTGCTGCAGGAGAAATTTCAATGAACTAAATGGTAGCCTCAAAACTCGATGACACAAACATCAAAGTTAAACAAATAGAATAAAAATATGACATGAACTCGTCCAAAATGTCAACATCAGCCACCACCCTCAAGGATTTATTTGACTAGGTACTATGCACACATACAATTTTAGCAAAAGACAAACAAAAATGCATGCCGACAAAGTAACAAGCGAACCCAGAAATAAACAAAAACCGAGTAGAGAATGACAAACAAGTGCGAATAAATTTGGAATAATTTTTGAATTTTCAAACCAAGACAAGCAAAGCTCAAACTTAGATTTCTGAAAAGTTTTATGCAAATGAGAAACAATAGCATGAAATCTCAAACAAACACAACGACAAACTAAATATCAAATTGTTTCATACAACAGCACACATCGCACTCAAATGGAATAGGCATATTCATCACAACATTACACCGATATTACACCTCGAATAAGCCATCATATAAATCCACAAATTTGAGGCATTGATCAACAAACTTATTTAAGCTCAAGATTAGCATCATACTCTCGGGTAGCCACTCAATGGAGTGACCCAACACTTCAATTATTACACAACACACATTTGTCAAGTATTATGCAACATAGACTTATGCAAGTAGTCGAAATTGCCAGCAGGAAGCTGCTAGGACATCGGTGGCATATGGCCTGAAAATGGGTGCATAGGGGACTTCTGAATGTCGTCCCACCTGTTTGTCAAGTATTCATCTATCAGGAGATGTATCCCTATCACAAAAAGATGAATAAGGAGAATCTACTTCGTCATTTCCAACTTTTTTCTTTTATTCGACGATAAGGGTATTCTTGAATCAGTTTGTGTGTCAGTTAAAACTACTTCTTTTTCCCGGCAATCTTAAAAGCACACTCCTCCCATCGACCTAGTGCATTTAAATGAACTCAATAAATTCTTCTAAGTGCTAGCCTCAAATTATTGATTTAGAAAAATAAAGAAATTGAGCAAACCTCCTTAACCATCAAACTATTATCAATAAATTTGAGATAATGGAACAACGTACGGAAGAGAATAAGAAACATTCAAGACAAAAGACCGTCGGACACAATTCATATCAGAAGTCAAATTACATACCTCCGAATTGAAGATTAACAAGAAAATGAAGGATATGGCCCCTGCCTAGCTAGCTAGCTGTGCCTGAGGATTTCGATTGAAGAAAGTGGGTGCTATTGCAACTCCATTGAAGAAGCTTTGATCTTCTCCAAACTGGACAAAAGATAGAAGATTTCGATCTACTGAGCCACTCTCTCTTTCTCAACAACTAAAAGAAAAAAGACTTTTAATTTTAGTGAGAAGGAGAAAGATCGTGCTTTTATTTAGGGGAGGGAAAGAAATATAATAATAAATTGCTCGTAAATATTCAATTAAAATAAAAAAAATTAATTTTACAATTTTTAAATAAACTTTCAACATGTTTTTATTATATTTATTATTTTATTAGCTTTCATCACATATAAAATAAAAACATATTACCTCCATACATATTTTTTAAAATTTAATTTGATAATCATAAATATTTTTTTTGAAACAATAATTATAGTTAAAAAATAATTTTATTAAGATAGATATATAAATAAAAAAAATTAAATATAAAATTGAAAATATATATTTTATCTGTATTTCAAATCAAATCGCTTAATTTGTTCATAAGATTTTATTAGAAAAGTGTAATCCTAGTTAAAAACAATAACTTTGTTTTTAAGAAGATTAAAAAACAATTATGATAATATTATCAATTCATTTAACAATAATTGTGTATTATCATGATATATGAAATTTTAATAATAATTTACTTATTAATATTTAATATTAAATGAGAATTATATATATATATATATATATATTCTAATTCCTTTTATTTTTTATAAAATTAAGAAGGTATGATGAAAAAATATTTTTATTTGTTTAAAAATTATATTATTAAAAGAAGAAGAAATTATGCTAGAATTTTTATCAACGGAGTTTAAATTATTTATTTTTTAACAATTATTTTTATTATTGTATAATTAAATAAAAACCAAAGAGCTTAATATCTTAATATGCATTTTCATCATTATTATGATTCAATATTTAATTTTAATAAAAAATATATTATTATTTATTAATATATATATAAAAAATTAGTAATTTATTCTATTTAACATACAAATCAATTTTTTAGTTTATAATTAATTTTTTTAATGGAACCAGCCAACTAAAAAAAATTAATCCCAATACAAATACCCACTTCTAAATTAAATTTGGGCTTTCTTCAAATTCATCATAAAGGGCTCTCAATCTCAAATAAAGAAAACGCATCAATTTGCCAGGGTCATAACACAATTTTTGGCCGCTGTCTCCATTCTTTTATTTTTCAATTATTAGGTGATGATTTTTCAATCTTCAACAATAAACTTTTGACTTCTGAAACAACATCCACCGAGACGCGAAAATGTTAAAAAATTTCATTCATATTTTTAATTTCAATACAAGTATGGAAACTAAGATACATAATGTCCCTTTGATCTAATCTTTTTTCTGTGTAGAAATTAAACCTAGAAAAGGGGTGGGTATCATCGGCTAAATTTGTGAAAGCCAGGCAGTTCCACAACCCGAGATGAATAACAAGCTGCAATGGTGTTGCTGCTGCTGTTGCTGTGGTTGTTCTACAGTACAACTACAACATAACACAGACAAAAAAATAAAATAATTACAGCAAAATGCAGCTCTCTGGCTACAGAAATCTGGTGCCCGCATGGCAATGATGCAGAAGATTATGAGCAATAGCATCCCTAGCTTTCATTGAAGTTGCCGATCTCAGAGCAACCTCAGGAACCATCTCATCGTCAACAAGTGCCACCCTCAGCTCTGGATCGATTTCCTCATTTTGCATCTCACAAATATTATGCAGCACGCAGCACGCCCCAAGCACCACCGGCAAGTCCTGCAGTTTCACCTCTGTTCTTCTCTGCAGGCAGCTCCACCTCCCTTTCAGCCTCGCAAAGGCATCCTTCGCAACCACTTGAATCTCCCCAATCTTCTCATTGAAGGCGTGCTGCGTCCATGTCAAATTCTGCTGTGCATAGGGCACCAAAACCCAATCCATTAATGGGTACCCTGAAGTCCCGACAATCCAGACATCCCTCAAGAGGCCTCCATTGGCCCTCTGAAATAAAGCAGACTTCTCCAACACCTGATCATCAGGCATCGAACCAGGCCAGCCAATGCACACATCAGTAAACACCCCTTTCGGATCAACAACACCTTGAACAGTGATTGAATAGGATGTCTTCTGATTCCTCTCTGTATGCCTCTTGTTAAAATATGCGGCAACGCTAATCTTTGGAGCTATGATAGGTATATGAGATGTGTACATAGACCCCACAACATTGGGTATCCCAGAAATGGATTCAAATTCGTTTTTTATCTTCCTCAAACCATCGTCGTCGGGCCACTGCAGATACTTGGGCATTAAAACACTCCTTATAGCTGAACATACTTCAAGAACTAATTTATGGCAAGTAGAAATACCCAAACCAAACCTCTTGGATACAAGTCTAAGTGGTTCGCCAGTAGCCAATCTCCAAATACAAACAGCAACTCTTTGCCTAACAGGGATAGCATTACGCAAAGTAGTATCTTCTTTAGCTATAACTGAATTTAACTCCTCACAGATCATATCAAAAGTAGACTTACTCATTCGAAAAGCCTTCTTGAATTCTTCCTCTGGATAATCTGGTCTATTACAATCATCCCACCATTCTTTATCTCTATCTTTCACCCATAACCGTCTTTGTTGACCACCGCCACCGTGCTTTGTATCTTTAATCGATCCTTCCCTGGCGGCCACGCCATTAGAGACGGCTGAAACAGCCAAAGCACCAGCTGCTGCCCTTGAATTCTTGCGCTTTCTTCTTTCTGTTTCTTGAACTTCCACGTGGTAGTCTTGGAATTTGTCGTAGTATTCAACCATTGTTTTAATCGTTTTATCGTGGTTAGCATCTAATAATACCTTCTCTTCGTTTGAAGCCTTGCTCTGCTCTTCTTGATCGCTCTTTTCTTGTTGTTCTAGCAATATCAATGATGTGATGATACCCTTCAAGTTTTTCTTCTTCTTCTCTCTGCCGTCTTGCTCAAAAGAATCGTTGCCATCGCTATCATTTCCTTGCCTGTCCTCCTTTCTCTGCCTTTTCTTGGAGTTGCTGATGCTATTGGGTTCATTCATTTGGCGGAGTGAGGATGGAAGAAAGGTGAACATGAGGGAGGAGTTTCGAGCGAGGTTGTTGGTTTGGTAAAGAAGGGAGTTTTCATACATATAAAAAAGGAAAAGAGTTGAAACAAAAGACAGAGAAACTTCGACTGCTGGCTTTCAAGAAATGTGTGGACAAAGTGTGAACACACTGACAATACTAGGTTTAGATCCCTTTCACTTGCATGATTACATGCCCTGACTGGGCAAGGATAGCTGTGTTTAACTGTTAATCACAGCCTCCCCCTTCAGATATTTGCAAGACACCTAATAAATGACTACTGGTTTTCATCAACTGGAAACAAGAATTCTTTATAATTTAACCCTTTTGACCACACATAAAACTATATTAGGGCTTCTCGTTCTTCCTCGTTTAATATAGTTTTTCGGGTGTTAAAACCCTAATTTTATATATATATAAAAAGATAAAAATAACCAAATGAATCTAGATCAGGTCATTTATAATACAAACCCACTTTGTCTTAGTCTTTAGACCCATATTTTTCATTTCTTTGAAGGGCTAAATGATGCTCTCACCAACAAATTATCCAACTCCATAGCAGCACCCATTCATTCCCTATTGTTTATTAACGAATTATTTGTCAAAATAATGATGGTGCTGCGTATACAAGGAATAAAGCGTGCTTGTGAGACGGTGAACCCTCGGTAAAGCCATGAATTGCGTGCCCTAGATCTTTCAAGAGATTATAATAAAAACGTGGGCTAGGTGTGGACACAGCTTTGGGAAGGCGCTTCACGTTAGACTTTTTGGCATGTTGGGACGGGGGTGGTGCGCGCCTGTGACTTCAGGTTTCACACGGTTTCTTGTGGATTCCGGCTGCTTTACTGGAATGTTGCTGATGTGGTCGGTCCTTATCAATAATTATTAAAGTATAATTTAATTGATTAAATTTTATATTTTTTTTCAGATATTATTATTTCAAGTGCTATAAATTTAATAGAGTTATTATTGGTCATTAATCTTAAAATTTTAAAAAATTAATTAAAATATGTATAAACTTATCCGGACATTTGATATTATCTAAAAGAAAAAAAAATTGCATTTCAGACAGTCGTTGGTGGTGGACCAATTAAATTTGAATTTGTGTGCAGGCAGCAGCAACTCCGAATGGATGGGGTCTTTCTTTGAACAGGGCCAGGGTAGATGAATGACAGGGACATAGGCGAATACAAAATTGTCAAGTACTTTGGTGAATTCTTGACCACGATGTCTAGATGCCCTTAAAGCCAAGGTGCTCGTGTAGCCCTAGGAGGGATTTTCTTCTCTCCTTTGCCACGGTTAAAACACCTTATTTGTGGGAAAAAAAACCAGATATCAAAAAGTTACTGCAGAAGAAAACATAAAAAGGAAAAGAGCTTGGTAGAATCTTGAGTACTTCACCCGGAAGTAAGAAAGAGACCACTAAGCAGGCTGATATCATGCTTGAGAGGAGGAGAAAAAATATCCCGTCGAAAATCTATAGTTATTCTACCGTGCAAACTGCTCAACTAATAATAAAAGCTTATCAAGTTGGTTTATAAAACATTACAAAAGGTTTTATGACGATAATAAAAAAGGTTGTATGTGATGTTACATCAACAAATCAAAAAATAAACTATATAAAATATCATGATGAATGTTTATATTTAATCACTTAACTTAATTTTATCGAAAAACAAAACGATAAATAAAAAAAATCTGAGATAACTTGAATCATCACCAAAATTAATGAAAAATTATACAGAAAGCAAATAAAAAAAAATAGAATCAAATCTTCAATTAAATAAATGTGGAAAGATAAAACTAAAAAGATATTAACTTAAAAAAAGAAAAGAAAAACAAACAAGCAAACTTAGATGAATTTTTTAAACCCGAGTTAATCTTCCAAACTCATAATCTATGAAATTCTAGACCCGGGTTTTATTAAAACGCTCAATCTCTAATAAATTTAATGTTAAAACATGAAATTTAGAAAAAAAATTCAATGTAAATAAATTACCAAGGTAAAAAATAACAATAAAAATAATAAAAAATCAAATTGGTAGGAAAAAAAAGTCAAGGAGAATGAAATTGCAAAAAAAAAAATTTTAAATCATTTCGAATAAAATAAATATTAATTAAAAAAAAAAGAGTACTAAATTTAAAAGATACAAAAAATTGAAAGGAAATGAAATTAAAAAAAAAATCAATTTTTTAAATCATCTTAAATAAAATAAATAGTACTTAGGGACTAAATGTAAATGAATAACAAATTAAAGTGCTTCTTTTACGTCAAGCCAGTACGAAAATTAAGGAGGACAAAAAGAAAAAAAAAAAGTTGCACGGCCAAATTAGAGATCCATTTGAAATACGCACTGCACTGGGACGGAGGAAAAACCCAGATGATTTAAACACTGTATAAAAAAGCCACCTTTTGATCACCTCATGACATCTAAAAGATACAAAGACAACCCACACACCATTAAGTTTTTTTTAATAATATTTATATTAAGTCAATTGCCAAAGATCCCCTCAATTATCTTGCTTATTATATATATATATAATAAAAACCAATGCAAAAAGACACCAAGGTCCTTGTATATGCGTTATAATTTTTTTTGTTTTTTAATGTGAAATGAGTTATTTTACTGTTTTTAAAAATAAAATAGATGATAAAGCCCGTAGCTCTAGATTAGAATTTTCTGCTTAGTAAATAATTTCACTGCATCAAAAAAACATATAAAAACCTTACCCCTTTCAATTCATAAATGACTTTTTAATTATTAGAAAAAGACTATTCTATCCAACGGAGGGCTTGATTATTCGCGAAAGAATGACAAAAACACTGAAACACGGATCCAATCTAGTGTTTTGTGTTTTTTTCTACCGTGAAAACTTGATATCTTACAGTTTATATTTAATTTAACAAAAGACAATAAAGAAATCCAAAAATCAAAAAGTGGAATGACTTTGGATCTCTCACCTACAAGTTATTTCTAGTGAGCTGCAAGAATCATGCTTGCTATGGACGAGACGATGAAATAAAAACAAATAGAATGAGGCTTTGCACAGTCCTATAAGCTACGCGGATTTCATAAATTATTCCAGCCTGTCCATGTGAGGGACGGGAAATAAGTCATCATCCGCAACATAATAATCAATTTAGTATTCAAGAGTCCCATATGAGTTCGATGCTAATTGCTAATTCTTAACGAAATAAAAACGGTGGCAAAGGCGGAGACCAAGTCAGGATTCTTGAGATTTGAAAATGGATATAATATTTTCGTCACCATGGAAGCACTAGATAAAACATGCTTGCCCAATTCAACATCACACGCTATTTTTGACCAGACCACTAGCAATGTGCTAACAGTTGAGGGAGGAATACAGAGCACGGTGTCCTTTTTTCTTGTAGTAAAGCTGCCATGATCGCCTTTTGCTGTTTTACCAAAATTACACGAAGTTGAATGGCTAGATGAAATTGATTTGAGAGACTTCCTAGAGACTTACCAGGTCCAACTTCCAACGAGATTCCAGTACATGGTTTACATGGTGGTCGCCAGTTTGAATCTGATGGAATGAGCAATATCGATTTTGGCCGGTCCTCTACAGATGAAAATTAAAACTCGAGGTCAGGTCTAACAAAGTGATATGTTGAACAACAACAACAACAACATGTGCATTTCGCTATTCAACAAGTCTGAACTCGAAAGACTTTGCATTCCCGTTCCCAGAGGTAAAACAGAAGATGCCTCGTCCAATATCATTCCAACGTCAAACATTTGAAAAGTTCTTGGGTTTTATTAGTGGGGTTGGTTCATATCAAAAAACATTGCATCAATTGACCAAATCACTGATTGTTCATACAAGTAACTGTTTTCAAATCCAATCTAATTATCACATATTTAACAGATGTACAACAGTTGGTGCTGTTATCTAAAAGGTGTAAGTTAAAAAAAGAGAGGCGAGAAACAGCAATGAAGAAGACTAATTACCGAAGATTATAGCATGAGGTGGCTTCTTTGAAGCATTGTTTCCAGGTAAAGAAGTTGGCTCATCCAGTGAACCTAGACTTATGAGAACAAATGCAGGTCAACAATGCACCTCCAGTAATCAGCTTCCATAATTTACTGCGACTCTGATCAGCATCAGTGAATTATCTGTTGTCGACTATAAGCAAAGACGGGAGGCAAGTTAACCAACTCGTCAATCACATCATGCCTGAGAAATCGATAAGCATGCATATTTCATAGATGAGTCTAAGCAAGGGGTTTGCCAGCCCATTCCTGTTCTCGTCTCTTTTGCTTGGCTCGCATCTGGTTAAATTTCTCTTTCCCCTTCTCCAAAAGAGGGTCATGCACAACATAGTCATTTGAATCCTCTTTGCGAGACATGCCATCCTGTTACAATCACAATAAAGGAGAACTTCCTTACGTGTTGTGAATAAATTGATAAGGTTTTCAAGAAGAAGAGCGATCCTATTTCAATAATTACTAACATGATCATGGTTTTTGCCTTCGAATATAAACCTACATGTTGCATGTGCTGAGGACTTCAAGGTTCTTGTTTACAGAGGATCCAAATATCAACTATTTAATGTTTTTAGGATGATTTGCACTGTTTTGTAACTCAACTAGTAGGTCTAAGAATACATTGACAGGAATTTTGTCGTCTTTAATTTCACTCTGGGTATTTTCATCAATTTGAAAACATAAAATAATATCAGGTCATGTGGTTTCCATAACTGTTCAAAGAAATGAATAGAATTCACACTGAAGCTTACCTTGCCACGTTCAGGTGCAAATGTTAGCCGGATAGTGCCCCAGTCAGACAAATCCTCATTATCAGCAACTCCCGATTCGCTGTTTGAGGCATCTGCCTTCGTAGAGAGGGCCTTTCTAAGCTTTTCAAGTTTAGCTTAAACCAAATAAACCAGAAGAAAAGGATTAAACTACGCAACTACACTGTACATGTAGAAGAAAAAACAGGTTAACTTGTACAAGTACACAAACAGAAGATAAATGTGAAGCAAATAATTGTAGAAAGTTTTTGCTTCATCCTTCAACTCATCCTTGTTTTGACTAATTGTTCATTATAGTTCATTTGATGGCTGGGAGAACAAGGAGATGGGAGAAAAATGGAAAACCCTTACTGTCCCAATATTTTGATTTCTTTTCATTTCCTCCATCTCTCAGTTAAAAAAATGAAGTATATTCTGGCATTTAGCAAAATCTATCTTCATTCAAAACATTTTAGTTTCCTTTCCTTTATTTATTTATTTTAAAAATGAACATTTTCATCCTTTTTCTGATGGTGTGTTGCCTAAAGGAATATGAAAAAGCAAAATGATCTTAGAGAAAATTAACAGAAATATACTAAGTTGCTAATAGTACGAAAAACATGTTCATGTAATCCTCATCAATGTCCAAGTTTCCCCAACATTTTCATCCACTACTCCCATGCATGTTCTTATATTCACCAGCGCTAACACATCACTCCTCACTCATGTGTTTTCCCACCAGATTCCCAACCTTCAAAATTCCCTAGCAACTAAAATTTTGATAGCCAAACATGATCAATCAGTACAATTTTTTTCTAGCCTCAAACAGGATATGAAGAGAGCAAACCAGATAAGAGGGTTAAGGCACAAGGATAAACCAAAATCATATAACATACATCATCCTCATGTCCTTGAAATCAGCGCTTCTTCTGTTTCTGCAATAGTCTTCCTCGTTCAGTTTCACCGAACAACTGTAAGTCTGCATCAGCGTTAGCCATGCATTCAGCCCTGGCTTATGATCCTATTCCCTTTTTCTTCAATGACAATTTTCCCACCTTAGTTTGGTCATCATCAATGCTTTCAGCATTAGATCTGGCAGGAACAAAATTGTAATTCAATTTATGATTTAACCTTGGTTTTAAAATTCTGCAAACACAAGAAACAATTTCACAAACTAACCATGTAAAAAGATTCCAACAACACAACCTATTGACCATAATGACAAATAAGCAAGGATATGACCAACACAAGGTTACACCAGGGACATGCACCGCACCAACCCGACAGGAGCAGAAGTTACGTTGAACATTGATTACTAAGCACTGAAGAATGAGCACATCACAAAAATCCTTGGAGGAAAGGCGACCCCAAAAAGAATAGTGACAATTCCAGGAAGGAAAAAAATGAAAATCATTCATGTCTAACCTTGCTGAGATTTGTGATCCTTCAAGCTAGAGCTCCCTGCACACCCAATATAAATCAAGAGATGCATGTTAACAACTGAGGCAATCATGAAGGAGAAAATCATTCATCAAATGGAAGAAAGAAGTACATATCAGACGAAGACGAGATGATCTAGATGCCAAATTGCCCAACCACTTGATAAATATCAAACATAACAGATAATCAATCTAAACAAAACACCATTTTTTAGGCACTTGATGTATTATTAGGATGTGATGAATCTAATTTGGATATGCAAAAAAATGATGGATAATAAAATTACTTTGATTAACTTACAAACAAAAAAGATGTTAGTATAGGGATCTTCTTTGGGATATCAACTAAACTGTAATTGTAGGGAAAAAAAATCTTCCTTTCATGCAATGCCTTCATCAAGTAAAGTTGAAATAACAATAAAATAAATAAAAACCATAATATGAAAAATCAAGTGTCAAAGTCATTCGTTTATTCAATGATTCCATTTTTTGTTATGTTTTCCATCAAGATGTTGCATATTAGAGTTTTTGTATCTAGCATTTAGTTTACTAATTGCTTATTTACAACTTGTAATAATTGTTTGTATGTATCAACTGAGCAAGCTTCTTGCGTGTATATTTCTGTGTGTCTCTGTGTGTGCTTGTACACTTCGTTGCATTCAAGTAGCATTTGACTAGTGTTACATGAAGAGAAATCACTTCTGAAATGGCCAATAACCTATACAGTTAGCAAGGCTTTCTCTGCCACCGTTTTCTGCTATGCCATTTCAGATGAAAATAAAGAATTCAAAATCTAGACAAAAGAAATATATTGTTTTGAAACAAAGAAAATAGACATGTTAATGTTGTGAAAATTCATCAAATGAAAATGTACTGTAAACTGTCACGGTACCATTTTGCTTTAGCTTAGGTGGAAGATCACCAAGCTCCTTTCCTTTTTTAATTATTTGCTCGCGCATTCCTGAATAAAAAAGGGCATCATCTTCATCGTCATCATCACTATTAGAAAAAACAGCTGCTGAATCTCTCCTTGGTGCTTCTTTCTTTGAGCCTGGAGCTTCTTTCATAGATAAAGTGCCTTTCTTTGAGCTTAGAGGTTCTTTCACAGATAATTGAACATCCCTCGTTGTTTCACCTTCAGAAGAGTTCTGCATTGATTCAAACACATCCCAAATGAAAAATAATAGACCACTCTCACATGTATAGTGCATAAATTTAACTGCTAACTTGTGAGGATATCATTCTAAAGTAGAACTATTAGAATCACAACAGTGTTATTACGAAGGAACTGGGGAGGGGGGGGCTCAGAACCTACAAATTTTAAAATGTCTGACTTGCAGGAGAGCTTTGCAACTGAAAACTTGGAAAATTTGACACTTGAGGACTAGACAGATCCACCTTAATCCAACAAAAACCAGAGCATAAATAATGGTTCAAAATCCAAATTATGCAGTATTGCCAACACACTGCACATTTTTGTAATAAACTTAAACATAACTATAATTTTTGCAAAAAAAATGCAGTATTTAAAGATATTTGAACACTAAATCACTGCTACAACACTAAATCACAGCTATATCTAAGTGTTCAATAGCTGAATAGCATGTGCCTTTTCCCTATGCCCTTTTGTCTAGAGTTTTAGTTGTTGTAGTATTTCTTCCCTTTAATCATGGGTCATACTGTAACTTTATTTGATCATAAACAGCATAAAAGTAAGAATGGCAAAATTACCAATTCTTTACTTGGATTTTCTTCTTTTAGGAGATGAGGATCATTTAGTACATCATGACTACTCTTGGTCTTTTGCTTAGTGGCTGCCAACTGCTTCTCCTCTTCTTCAGCTTCTCTCCAAAAGAAAGCAAGTTCAGCTTCCTGCATTAAGCAAAGCCTTAACATGGTACAGGGACAACAATAAATGTCTTTGCATTCTCAAATTATGACATTCTGTAAGGTTTGGGGAACTTACTTCTCTGCTTTTTTCTTTGAATCTTTATTTTCAGTTTCAGGTTCGAATGAGGACTTGGAAGGTACCTTTGGAATGATATCTTCAAAAGGGTTCCACGGTACCTAAATAAGGATTTCAATATATATTGTGACCACGGATTCTTGAGAGTATGGAGATTCGAAGTTGATACAAAATGCAAAAGCATATTATATTGACATGTCATGTACCAGATGCAGTAAGAGCAAGATGAATAGGCACAATATACCAGCAAAATATCATACACCTAAAAGACCATACTACACACATGTTTTTACATAATCATCTATCTCAATTGCCAAAACTATTGAACCTTTAACAGGTCCAGAAATTGCTATGCATTTATAATAAAAGATACCCATTTCACAGCACAAACAAGCCTACCTCAACTGATGTTATTCTTGGAGGTGGATCTAATGGCCGATCATCATCCTTATTAGTTTCAGCCTCGCCAAGTGACAGAAGATTAAATATTGAATCCCCAGTAATCTGAAAATGAAAAATATTAGTTCCAAACAAGACTCAATATAGCCCAAAGAATTTCAAATCAAAAAAGCAAAACCTACATTACCTTTCCGAAAATAGTATTCTTCTTATCAAGCCAATCAAACCTTTCCAACGTGATAAAAAATTGACTCCCGTTTGAATGTGGCCTACCCGCATTTGCACATGCAACTAAGAACTAACCCTCTATAGTTAAATCTCAGAAGTGAAGTACTCATCCGCAAACACAGTTCGATATATACTTTCACCACCTACAAATATCAACAAGCATCAATATTCCAATTAACAATATCACAACAATAAAATCACTTAAAGACAATGATTCCTTCTAATATTACAAAAAAAAAAAAAACTACAAAATTTAACCAAGGGAAAAAAATCCACTTAAATTGTTAAATGAAGGGACAAACTTTAAACAAAATTTTAATTTCTTATCCAAAAATTAGCCAAAAAAAGTCACCAGCATGTAAATATATCCCAATTTAACCAAATAACTGATAATTACACTTTAGTCGCATTAACAAACACATAAAATCATCAATCTATACTAAACTACAAGAAACCCTGAAAACCCTAAGACAAGCCCTATATTAATAAAAAAAATTGCAGCTATCAAATTAAACAGATCAGAGAAATTACAGAATCACCTACCTGTGCCAGCGCCAGTAGGGTCACCGCCTTGAACAAGAAAGATTTTAATAATACGATGAAAGATGGTATTATCATAGTAACCTTCGAGGCAGAGTTAAACGAAGTTTCTAACAGCTTTTGGTGCTTCTTTAGGCCAGAGCTTGATATCTAAAGGACCGTAGGTTGTGTTTAGTATTACTTTGCCTTTTTTTGTTGGCTCCGACACGTAAATTGATGGCATTATTCTGTGCTAACCAGGATCAGGGGCAGTGGGTGTGGGTGAGGTTTAGGAATTTTCAATGAGCGATAGGTGTTTGTGTTTTTGCCTCCGTGAATTGGTTCCCTTCGAGTGTGTAATAATTTTGAGCTGGCATCAAAGACGTGTTTCAAAAGAAGAGAGTAAAAAACGTTTTCGGAGAAATTTGTCGGCTTAACTATGCTCTTTGGATTAATTTAGTATCCCTACTGTTAACTTTGATGAATTAAGTCCCTCTACAATTATTCATTGTTTTTTTAAAGTATTTTTTATTTTAAAATATATTAAAATTATTTTTAACATTAATATATTAGAATATAAAAATTTAATTTAAAAAATTTAAAATTTTATTTTGTTATGATTTGGCAAATTAGACAACGAATATCATTATCCACTGTCAAGTTAATTTTTTTGTGAATTTTGACTCTTACAAAGAAAAAATAATAAGTGTCCAATTTCTATTACTTCTATTTTCAGAAAAAAAGAAAAATTGATTATAAAAAAAAAATTTTAAAATAAACTCTGCTAATATTTAATTTATTCACACTTAGAAATTTTCTTTCCTTTTTTTATTACATGGAATTTCTTTTACTTTATTTTAAAATGTCAAAAAAAATTAACAAAAAATTGTATAATCATGAGATTTTGTGTTCTATGAATATATTATGGATGGATATTCATTTATTTTTTAAATCAGTTATTAAATTAGTTAAGACTAGACAAGAAGATTTGGAAAAACAAGATCAAACATCTTATATGAACCACTACAGTACTGTTACTATATGGAACCCTAGGTTCCAATGCTATTGCAGCCGTAATGACCTATCATGTCTGCTGGGTTATATAGGTTTGGTGTTGCTGCTACAATAAGTAAATTATCGCACAGGCATCATCCGGATGGCAAGAACAAACCAATGCAGACATTTTCTCATTTATTACACCACCAATGCCAATTTAATTTCTCTCTTAAGCTTTCAGTGTATAAATCCATACCTTGATTTGCTGCTAATGCATAACGAGATAAAGAAAAACAAATGGTGGCCATGCTTGAGCTTCAGTTTTGCTCAGTCACAGATTCCTTTTGCCCACTGGTGACCACAAACATGAAGGCCATCGCCAATAAAGAGATGGTGTTACTGGGACTGGAATTCGAAAAGGTTTTGAGTGGTTTGCGGATCAAGCGGGTGTCGTCGGTATTGGATTTGGGTAAAGTTCTAGTGGACATGGCAATGGACTCGGGTCAGAATCTGGTGGGTATGGAGTCGGGCGAGCCTCGAGTCCATCTTTGTGGTTTATTCTACTTTTAACCCTATAAACTTTTGTATGTTAAATTTTTTTAAGGTGTTTTTTTTTTACTATTATTTTCGTTCATTTTACGATTTTTTATGTTTTTATATAGTTTAATATGGGAATATCAAAAATAAAATTTTAAAATATAAAAAATATTATTTTGATGTATTTTTTATCATGATATTTTCTTTCTTCATTATATTATTTTTTATTTAAAAACTAATTTAAAAAGCCACCGAGACTTTTACAATTGATATCTATATACAATTTTCTTAATTAAGTATTATCTAGCAAGCAAAAAGAAAAGGGTTGTTCGTCCCTGTAGGTTTGGTTTGACTAGTAAGTCAAATTTCCAAGATATCCAAACAAAGCATTTACTATTCAAAGGATAAAGATGTTTATCACAAGCAAAGTCTCAACATATATAGTTGTATAAACAAGTACAGAGAGAATGTCCTGGCCAAATTTGCCTAAAAGAAGCCATGGAGGGAGGGAGGGAGAGGCACAAGAGCTGGAAACGAATGAAAAGAAGTTAATCATTAGTTTCTTTCTACCTTTTTTTCTCTCTTTCTGTCTTTTTTCCCCCTTTAGCCAGACTTGTATAACCTGTGGTGGTTTTGGAGATCCTGACGCCAATTTTTGTAGCATCGAAATCTTGAATTTGATTATCCATAAATCTTTTTCTAGGGGCATCATCAGCAACATTCCTAAATGCCTTCCAATGCCACAGCTGATGACAATGGCGATTCACTCTTCAATGCCACTGCTGTAGCCATTGACAAAGACAAGAACAGCCAGCATGCTTTTCGTTGGGCTGTCGATAATTTCGCAAGAAATAACCCGGTCATTGTCCTAATTCATGTCAAGCACAAAAACCATCATTATAGTAGGTACCCTCTTCTCTTTTCTCATTCTATAAATGAGTTGAGGTTTTGTCTGATTGTTTTGTTTTGTTTTATCTGTTGAGATTCATTCAGAAGTTGCTGATGGTGATCAGGCTGACGAGGCGGAGGAGGTGCAGCAGCTTTTCACTTCCTCCCGTGGATATTGTGCCCGTAAAGGGGTAAGCAAAGCTGATGCCATGCATGTAGAATCTGGCCTTACAAGGTTATATTATTATAGCTGCATTAAAATTAATGGGATTCATAAATATACATATATATTGCCAAATTCAGGTTCGTTTAAAGCAGGTAGCACTAGATCACATTGATGTTGCCCAGGCGGTTGCGGACTACATCAACAGCAGTTTAATTGGAAATATTGTTTTGGGTGCATCAGGAAGAAATGTTCTTACAAGGTCTCCCTCTCGAAAAATAGTACTGAACTAGGAAAATCTTTGGTTTACAGAAATTACAATGTACAGTACTAAGCTATATATCTCATGTTATGGGTGCACAGGAAATTCAAAAACCAAGATGTTCCAACTAGCTTGATGAAAATTGCCCCGGATTTTTGTTCTGTTTATGTAATCACTAAAGGAAAGATCCTCTCTTCCAAAAAAGCAAAACGAATGCCTCCTTCTAGTGCACCGCAAAAGACACCATCTATGCCAGCAGTTTCATCTCGAAGTCAGCAGGATAATGCTGAACTAGATTCAGATGGAGTTAGGTAGGAGTTTTTTCTGCACATTTCACTCCTTATTAATGGAAAAGATCCACTGATAGATAAGCAGAGGCTTAACCATCAAAATCTAATACTGCACTGTGTGTGAAGATGCGTTCCTTAGTATACATGATTGGAAAGGAAGCATGCATGTTTATTTTGATAGTCTATCTAGAATGCTCTCTTAATCATATGCCTTGTTTAATGTTACTTTTCTTCTTCTTAAACTAGAGCACAGACAAGGAAGAGAGAGTGTAGAAGTACAGAACCAGGTGGATTTCCTTCGGACAAGGTCCATGATCTCATTAGAGAACCACAACATGAGGGAGGGAGGAAGATCATTTCTAATTCCTCAATGGAAAGCACTGACCCTCCCTTCTCTGCCGGAAGACTCTCAACTTTCCGTTGTTCTACATCTGATGCATCTCAAAATACAGGGACATTCGCGTTGGCAATCATGGACAGCTCGGCCCAGGGTTTAGATGTGTCTATTGCTTCAGCCTCCTCTCTGAACGATTCAAACGCAGTAAGTGCAAAGTGTTCTCAGTCAACACCAGTAGGTTTCTTTAGGTTGAACGTTTTGTAAATTGTATTCATACAGTAAGAATTACTGCATTGTAAAAAATGGATATTGATAACTGTAGCATTTTTGGATTATGCTTTGCAGGACTTCTTAGAAGCTGAGATGAGAAGACTGAGGCTTGAGCTGAAGCAGACCATGGCAATGTACGGCACAGCTTGCAAAGAAGCACTTTCAGCCAAAAAAAAGGTAGTTTTATACCATCATCGAATGCATCAAAAATTTGAAAGAACATTGCTGTCATTGAACTCAATCCTGCATTTGAACACATTGCAGTTTCCATACTCAGTTGGCTGCTGATACCCTGAAGAAACTTAATTGATAGGTTATAAAGAAAATGTTTTGAGACGCCACAGCTTAAAGCACCATTAACAAATCTTATGTTTTTTAAATTGGTTCAAAAGGTTTAAAGCTGAATGTTCTTGATCCAGGCTACTGAACTTAATCAATGGAAGGTTGACGAGGTTCGTAAGTTTGAGGAAACCAAGCTCGCAGGAGAGGCAGCTCTTGCCATGGCAGAGATGGAGAAGGCCAAGTGCAGAGTTGCCATTGAAGCAGCTGAGAAATCACAGAAACTAGCAGAGATGGAAGCTTGGAAAAGAAAGCAGGCGGAGATGAAAGCTGAGCGAGAGACTGGAGAGAAGAATCGTGCTTTGAATGCTTTGGCACACAATGATGTGCGGTACAGAAGATACACTATTGAAGAGATTGAAGAAGCCACGGATAAATTCTCACCATCAAATAAAATTGGTGAAGGAGGATATGGACCTGTATATAAAGGCAAACTTGACCATACCCCGGTTGCCATCAAGGCTTTAAGACCTGGTGCTGCTCAAGGGAAGAAGCAGTTCCAACAGGAGGTAAGGTAGCAAAATAATCTTCTCAGGATTACAAGTGTGATTGTCTGCACAATCTAATTGAGTCATTCATCTTTAAATAGTGCGCATGTTTTTCCTCTAAACCATTAAATATTGGTCAGAAGCCTAATTATTTTTGGAGTTGTTTAAATTCATGACTGATTTAGCATTCTCGGTAATGTGAGTAGGTTGAGGTTCTCAGCACCATTAGACACCCACACATGGTCCTTCTTCTTGGTGCCTGCCCTGAGTATGGAGTCTTGATATATGAATGCATGGACAACGGAAGCTTGGAAGACAGGCTGCTTCAAAAGGACAACACCCCTCCAATTCCATGGAGCACACGATTCAAAATAGCTGCTGAGATTGCTACCGCCCTTCTGTTCCTCCACCAAACAAAGCCAGAGCCCCTTGTCCACCGGGACC
Organism: Populus alba x Populus glandulosa; assembly: GCA_033617975.1. NCBI lineage: Eukaryota > Viridiplantae > Streptophyta > Magnoliopsida > Malpighiales > Salicaceae > Populus > Populus alba x Populus glandulosa. The sequence goes on from CM066148.1 coordinate 22,682,008, forward strand.
TTAAGCCAGCAAATATTCTTTTAGACCGTAACTACGTGAGCAAAATTAGTGATGTCGGCCTTGCTCGTTTAGTCCCTCCTTCTATAGCTGATAGTGTCACACAATACCACATGACCTCAGCTGCAGGTACATTTTGTTATATAGATCCCGAGTATCAACAAACAGGAATGTTAACTACAAGATCAGACATTTACTCAATGGGAATAATGTTACTCCAAATCATCACGGCCAAGCCTCCGATGGGTCTTGCTCATCAGGTGGGGAGGGCCATTGAAAGAGGAGGATTTTCAGACATGCTCGACCAAACAGTATCGGACTGGCCTGTGGAAGAGGCGTTAAGATTTGCTATACTGGCATTGAAGTGTGCTGAACTAAGGAAGAGAGACAGGCCAAGTCTTGCCACAGTTATAGTGCCAGAACTTAACCGGTTGAGAGACTTCGGAATGAACTCAGAACAGCAGCAGAGCCGTGGAGTAAGCAGCAGAGGTCGTAGTTGCAGTCCTCTTCCACATCCTACGTCAACTTCACAGGCAAGTATGTCAAATGCAACTCAGGTTGGTCACTATTGACTCATCATATAGACACCAAGATTCAACTTGTTTAAACTCGGTTGTTTGGTATTAAGGTGCTGGGATGGAAGATATATAGCTGCAAAATTTGTAGGAATCAGGAGGACAATATAAGGGACCTTTTGATGCTAAACAAAACTACAGGTCATGACACTTGAGAAGTTCAATTTGATCACCCCAAAATTACCTAATCAGCTACAAGGATTCTTTTCACTGTTCATTCTCCATATTGGGCCATAGCGTGCGTTGGTTTCTGAATGCATCTATTTTCTAATGTGCTGTTTTGATGCTAATTAACCAGGAGAAAGCACGTACGTCCTGTAGAGGGAGAACTGAACAAGGTTCTAATCAGGGAGAGGCCTACGGCCAAGAAAGTTAAGGGCCAAGCTACATGAACCAACACCAGAAAGCTACTTGCTGATAGAAAAGAACGAAGTGTTCACAAACCAAAGAGACATGGACATTCAAGGATGTTTGTAATGTGAGTTCTGATATTTTTGTAAGAAAACAAGATGAAACAAAGAGGCATATATCAGAAATGATGGGAAACAAGAACTGTGAATCTTCACTCTCTTGCGAAAGTGGCTTCTGTATTCCATTACTTTTGTTCTTCCAGCACAATAGACAGTTATTTTGTTATCTTCTAATACTAGGCGGAGGTTGAAAGTTCCTTTGAGACAGTGAATAGAGAAACAAAAAGGCTAACAGGTCAAAGGAAATTTTATCTTTCCTCTAACTTGGATAACAGTTTTATGTAATCACTGCCGATAATTTTTCTTTGTTTTTTTTTTTTTCTTTTCAAAACTACGACTGAGACATTAACTGGAAAATAGGGTTCCTTCTAGTAATATTGAACACAAGCACAAAGGAGTATGATTACCGCATCCTCATCTGAACTTTGTAAGATCAAGAAGACTGAACAAAGCCACAAAAGAACATAAAGAACCATCTCATAATTAATAGTGCAAAAGGTTGTTAATTAGCTTAGAAAATATGTCCATGATAGTGGGGATGGTCCACATAATCAATTTTGTCCCAAGGACGGAAGTATTCAAGATGGGACAGCACCAATTAATTCATAATTAACGTTGGTGCTCCATGGGAGATCGAAGTCACTAGAACCTGGAGTGGGAGAGAAGATTCAGAAGCCCTGTCCTGAAAGAAAAGAACAAATAAAGAAGAAAGGCATAAAAAGTGATAAAGTGAAGAGAGAATTAGTGCCCTCAAAACTGGATTATGATCAGAGAAAGGTATAGGAGAAAGTACGAGTGGGATTGTCAAACAAGTTTTGCTTAGGATTCCTTCTCCCACGAGAATGAAAGAATACAAAAATACAAGCTCCAAGTTCCAAAGAGATGATAAAGTAATGATCACAGTGCTTTAGCTTGATACTTAATTATCAAGCCAAAATACTGCATTATAAAATAATGCAGGAACAGTTATGCTCAGCTAAATCTTTGAATTAAGAGCTTTTAGCTAGGTGGGAAACAATGTTGCAATGTCAAATGAAAAGTCTTGATGATTTCATCATGTCTGAGCCATGTAGGCCCAACAATGCGTGTTCTGTCTATTCGCATATGCATCCATTTCAGACAAAAAGAAGAAAAATTTGTACCTTCAATGATCTTGAAACTAGCTAAAGCTCTCTCTACAGCACTCTGATATATTCTGAAGGCATCAAATTCGGGCACTTGACTTTAAGGTCCCTTCAAGTAAGGGCAAGTTTGGCTCAATTTACTCCATTCTGGTTTATTAAATTATTACCCCATTCATTGGTGAATCCAGCCATCTGCAGACCAAAGACTAATAAAGGTGTAGAAGCGAGGGCGTCTCCTTTACAGCAATACACCCCTCGACCAATAAAGAAGCATCTAAAAAAAAATGTTTTTTAAAGGAGCCATATACACGCTTGTAGAGCTAAAAAGGAGCTTATGTTGGCTGCATTTTGGTTCTTTATTAGGTCACAAGGTAGATAAGAACAACAAGTTCGCGAGTCAGGATTGACAAAGCCACTAACATCATAACCTGCAGGTTCCTTGATTCAAGGTTGTCCAATGCAACTACAAGAGATGGGCTATCTCAATGGTCCGCTAACATCTCCAAGAGGAAGATGGTTTACCTTGTTTTTCAAGACAGTGATTGTGTTGGAGATGGTCATGTTTGCTAGAGCAAACTCTGATGCTGATCCAATGGGAGAACCTGCGGCGGGTTTACTTTGCATAAGTGATTGTGTTACATGTCCAGTCATATGCTCACCACCTCCTCCACCACTCCTCTACTATCCATCACCACCATCCCGCCACTCTCCATCTCCTCAACATTCCTACCACTCCCCACCACCGCAGCCGCCGCCACCTACATCACCACCCCCATCACCACCAGCTTATCATTCACCACCGCGGTCGCCACAAACACCGTCATGGTATCCTATATGGGGCACTCCTCCACCCCCTGTTTATCATTTCAACACTCCTAACGGCCAAGCACCCCCTGCAAAGGGACTGTACCCCTATCCTTACTACTACTACTATTCCTCAAAGGCCTCTTCTTTTTCTCTCCATGCCTCCCATTTCTTTTTATTGGGAGTCATCCATGTTGTCTACTTCCTGTTCTAGTTGCAAAAGGGATGGTGAGAAGTTTGCTAGTAAATTATTTTATAAGGGGAAATTTGAGGGATCCCATGGTGGTAGAATTGTGAAAAACTAATTACTACTAATTATGCTGTTTATTAATTAAATATTTATTTTAAAGTTTGAAGTAATGCTGTTGATTTTGTCAAGAATGATGTTACTCTTTCCTTTCGTTTCTGCATTGCTCAATTTTAATGTTATGATGCAAAAGAGAGCATATATTGCAAGTTAGCATCAATGAAATTTCTTTACCATCGATGAAGCCCACTCTTTACTCTTGTTCGAGATCAATCTACAAATGGGAACGCCGCCAAGGAGTCATCTTCTCGGGTTTTCGGTCAAAGGTAAAGATACAACATGGGCCGAGTTTTGTGGATGTCTTTCGGGGGCATACTCATATTTGTGCTTTTAGTGCTGAAACAAAAATGGAAAAAAAATGTTCAAGAGTCTTAAGTAAACCCGGTCCAGTTCGATGTGTGGATTTGATAATCTGAAACCTAATTTTAACTATATTTTATCTCAAATTAATATTATTGTTGGTTCCTAAAATTTATATATATATATATAATAAAAATAATAATTTTTTCAAGGATATCATTAGATAAATCTAGAATTATTTAAGGGTTTATACAAAAATTACTTAAATATCAAATATTATTTTCAGCTTTGAATAATTATTTTTAAGATTGAGTTGTTGCAAATCATAAATCATCTAAATATCTGGTCTTTAATGATAATTTACACAAACAACTAATGAAAATTCTCCTAAACCCTTTTAAGAAAAAGGGATTGTTTTGTTTTTAAGTACTAGTTTTTTTCTTTTCAAGTGTTTTGTATAGTGCCATACACACAATGTAAAATATATAACCATTCTATTTATAAAGAGACCTAAAAATTCTATAAATAAAAAAAATATTAATTTGTCGCCTGAATGATATCACATATATTATTTTATGATAATTTTAAAAATTGATTTAATCAAGTTCTTACTTTATTAACCTTTCCATTTTAATTTCTAACAAATGCTTTATATGTGTGTGACCTATTAGATTTCTTAATAAGTTGGTCTAATATAAATTAAAAATCATAAATAAATTATGATTAAATTAATTTATTTATTATATGAATTGATTTATTTATATTTGAAGATCAAGTACAATGTTTAATAATTTATCATGATTCTCAAATATTAGAAAAGTCATAAGTGGTTTGACTGAACATTTCAGTGATTAATTTCTAAATATAATTATTATCTATTCATCAATAATATTCTGATTTAGACATTATAGCATGAAGTATGTTTATTCTATCAAATCATGTTTGTTCTTGATACTAGTCATTGATTATTTAAATAAAATTTGAAACTATTTTTATATCTCGTTTCATCCTGTGCAATGATTTACAATAAATGTTATTTGAGAACAAATAAAATATATATTTTTTTCTAATTTACTTGGGATGATGAATCCTCTCTTGATCACTTATATATTTTCATATAATTTATGTTATACTGAATATCTACTCGTTTGTTGCTCTTAGTTAGAATAATGTATATCAGAATCATAACATAATATTTTTTTACATAAGATAACTTAGTGATCTCAAATATAAGTATTACTCACATAACTATCATGTGAACCTTTCCATAGACATAAGTGATTTCTTCATATGAAATTCTCATGCATGTCAATTCAGTGTGTATGTCATTTGACAATCATCTATATATTAGTTATAGATATTCCTTATACATCAATTTACGAGAATAATTGTTTCTTTTCATTAAAGAAAAAAAAATATATATTAGTTTTAATGATTCTAATTAATATCCAGTCTTAATAAAAAATTAACCAAAAATATTTAAAAACAATGTTTTAATGCAATAATAATCTCATAATTATAATAATTTTATAATTTTTTTTATAAAATATTTTTGTCCTCAAAACTTTATCTTTATTATAGATTCATAACACAACATAAAAACAAGTCTTCACAATAAAACTCTAAACACAAAGCAAAGCACACAACACAAATCCATATTACTGCTCTTATGTTCTTGCTCTTGTTTTTCTACTATATTGTTCATATCTAAACCTGTTTTTGCAGAAAAGCCATGGAAGTTCACTCATCAACCTATAGGATCGAAAATCAAGCCTAACCACTCCACAACCTAAAATTATAATCATGAAAAGTTAATTCTAACCCTAAGTCTTCACAAAATTTAATAAATACGCATGGACCAGACGTTATGATGCTGTTATTTTATTTTATTAAACTATATCACATGAAAACAATCTAAGATGTTGCAAAACAACATGAAATTAAAATTAAAAAATCTTGTATTTTAAACTAATAAACTGAATTTTTTTAATAATCTAATTCAAGTAATTAAATTGTAAATATAAATTAATGTTATTATATAATTATATAAGGAAAGAAAACAGGGACATGTCTAAATTACTGCTTATTGTCGACCAGTTTGATTCCTCACACTATTCTATGAGATAAAACATTTTTTTTCTCAATGCAAAAAGAATGTTGGCATTGTTAATATTTGTTTAGCATTAATTTTTTTTACTGTAAATGCATTCAATAAAATAAATTAAGAATTACATTTACTCATAAAAAATATCTACTATATTGATTACAATAAAAAATTGAGTCGGAAAGTTGATATAAAGATGTTATTTTCTAGGAAAAAATTGAATATTTATTTCGGTTTGAAATAAAATCCTATGAATTTTAATTGGTATAAATAAATAAAATTAATTTTTTTTTGTCAAATTGATTCAAATTTTATTATTAACATTGCAAGAACATCATTTAAAACAAACTAAAATAAAACATCAAACTTAATTTTAAATAATTAAATTAGGAGTGAAAAAAGTCAAATGAAAAAAATACTAAAGAAAAAAAAATATGGATAACAATTACAACCTATCTTAGATTGTATCTTTCTCTTATATTGGATATCTTTTAAAAAAAAAAAAATTATTTTTTTCATCTTGCATTATCTTATATGCTCATAATTTTAAATAAAGAACACAAATAAAAAAAGGTTTAAGATATGTTAAATGAAAACAAAATGACCCCATTTTTTTTTAAAAAAAATACAATAAAAAAGGACTTGAATAATAAAAAAAGTTAAAGGTAATTCATGTTCATATCACTAATATTTTCTTACCTTAACTGTTTTTTTTTCTAATTATAATATTATAAAAAAAGTTAAATGGCATGAAGATTTCACTATAACTCTAGGTATACATTACTATGGATTGCGATAATGAAATTGCATGGATATGTTGCGTAATTAAAAGGATTATGAGGGTATTTTAATATTTTCATGTTATAATTTTTATTTTTTAATCGAAAAGCTAGTGGCTTGTGTTTCACACTTCTCAACTAGAGGATGACGTCTGCGCCATTAAAAAGGCGTGTAAGACGCTTCATAGAGACCAAATCTAGTCATTCATCGTATCACTAGATGCATAACCACATCATTTTCCACATGGTGCGGTGTGTGTAAACATATCATGATTGGATTGTCGCCGATGATCGATTATTTGTGTTTTTTTTTTTTCTCTCATAACAACTAAAATATAAAATTATCTTTTTTTTGTTGTTGTTTGCTTAGGTCTGACAATCACCAGATCCAGACACCACAAGTTTGACACCCACTAGACTCAAGTGTCATGGGCCTGGCATGGTTGTGAAATCTAAAATGTCTAGGTTTGATATAATTGTCAAACTCCATACCTAAAGTATCTTAAGTTTAATATGATTGATGAATCATAATTAAAATATTTTTTATATTTTTTTTATATTATAAAAAAAATTAATATGAACAATGTAGCTTAAGTTTGAGAAGACCAGAGAAAAAAAACTTAAATTTAGGGCCTGTTTGTTTCTGCGTTTTAAAAGCGTTTTTTAAAAAATTTGAAATTTTTTTATTTTTTTATTAACTTCAAATTAATATGTTTTTAGTGTTTTCAAATCATTTTGATGTGCTGATGTCAAAAATAATTTTTAAAAAATCAAAAAATATCATTGGCATGCATTTTGACACGAAAAGCTATTTGAAAAACCACAACCACACTGCCAAACAAGCTCTTAGCCTTCATAATCTTTTCTAACAAAAAAATTCTTTTCTTTTCCTTCTGGTTTTTAATCTTTGAATGACAAGGCGAGGATAGGTGCGTGCTGATTCCAACGGACAGAATACAATCACAACGACCCAGTGCCGAGACGTTGCCCGACAAAATTAACCAGCCCCGTCACCTGTCACCGGAACCCACAAAACAAAACCATCTCCCTTCCTTTCCTTCCTTCCAGATCCAGACAAACGAACTCAATTACACAAATTAACATTTCGATATGCTCTTCTCCGGTCAATTGTAATTCAACAGATCTACAATCTCCTCTATAACAAAGTCCAAAACCCTAAGCAATCCATCTTCATCCAAAATTATGGAGATAATAGAAAACGGACAAGACACGTCATCGGCGGTTACGAGTCTCCTCCCTCTCGCCTCCGTTTCTCAACAACCTTACGTATCTGAGCTTCTCTCATTCACTCTCGATCGCCTCCACAAAGTATGTTACATTTTTTTTTGAAATTATTATTATTATTGAGAAAGCTAACTGAATCTGTTATTGGTGGTTGAAAAAGGAGCCGGAGTTACTTCGGGTAGATGCGGAGAGAATACAGAGGCAAATGCAGGAGGTAGCGGTGGTGAATTACCGTGCCTTTATTGCAGCGGCTGATGCTTTGCTTGCTATTCGGCAACAAGTTTCTTCTATTGATAACCACCTTGAATCTCTGGTACTTCTCTCTTGATTTTAGTTCATTGATTGATGCATTGCACTTGTAAAATCCGAAGTGATCAGCGATTAATTTGTGATTTGGAAGGAATTAAACATTATAAATACATGATTTGATTAGTACTACTTCACGGATCAATAAATAATTTGCTGGTTCTAAATGCATGTGTGATGATGAGAAGAGAGAGGTGTTAAGAGTTTTCGTTGCCAGTCAATAGTGAAGCATCTTTTACTCGGCACGAGAACGCTAGCTTATTCTGAATTTATTTTGAGAAAGTTCTAAAATTTGAGGATTCATTCGGTATCAGGAAGGTTGGACAGTTTCTTTTAAACTGTGAAAAAGTTTACTGGATGTGGTACCCTGGTATTACTGGAGTTTTTAACAAATTAAGAGTAAGGTTTATGTATGATTCTAGAAAATTCTTTTTTCGTTATAGGTATTTAATATGAAGTAATTACTGAATATTGTCTTAGTAAGCTTTATATATGTGTTTTTCAAGTGCTTTTAAGAATATGGATTCTTTATAAATCGATGTTTAGCTTGTTTGTTTTTTCATGGCAGATAACTGAGATCCCAAATCTGACATCTGGTTGCACTGAGTTCATTGAATCTGCAGAAGAGATTTTGGAGAAGAGGAAGATGAACCAAACATTGCTAGCAAACCATAGTACATTGCTTGATTTGCTTGAAATCCCTCAACTTATGGACACGTATGTGTTTTTCACATTCAATAAGGTCATGCGTTATAGTTTAATCAATGTCTAACATGGTAGATATGGTGTTTCTCAAGCGTCTACTGTAGTCTAACCCTTCATGCATTTCTTGATTGGTAGTGTTGATTGGCCATCATATCCATTTTAAACTATGTGCAGTGATCCAAGTGTACAAATTAAGTTGGGAACTAAGAAACTGTTCTAACTTACCCGATTTACCATTTAATTAAACAATGTAATTGATTGATCATGGTAAGTTGAGACACTTCTTAGAAGGTGAATTTTGCTTGCCCTTTGGAAGACTGAGATAGGAAGAAGAATTTGTTACACCTAGATGGAGAGGAACTTGGAGGATATGGTCCTCATTTTTATTTTTGTTTTTGTTATTCTTTGGGTGTTTTCAATGGAATATGTTACTATTGCTTTCTAAGAATTTTGTGCAGTTGTGTGCTTGTGTGGTATGGATACTTTTCTTTGGAAGGAAAATTTAAAGAATTCTTAACAAATTGATATTTTATCCTGAAAAGTGTATTAAAGATTATTAAAAACTAGATAGGACCTGGCAGTTGATTGGGGACCTGATATGAAAATGGCTGATGATTTTCTAATTGTAGCATGGCACTGAAAACTTCAACAATTCCTGTTATTTTGCAGGTGTGTAAGGAATGGAAATTATGATGAAGCCCTTGACTTGGAAGCATTTGTTTGCAAACTCTCAACCATGCACCCCAAGTTAGTGATGTCCATGTCATTTCCTTGCCAAATGATATTATTTTTTCCATTTATTTTGTGAAAGAAAGCTTACTTGGAATCTGTTTATCTCTGAAAGATTGCCTGTTATTCAAGCACTGGCTGCAGAAGTTAGGCAGACCACCCAATCTCTTCTTTCTCAGCTTCTTCAGAAACTTCGCTCTAATATTCAGGTATTATGCAGCAGTCAAATAAAATGCAAATATTCAGGCTTATGAGATGTTGAACAAAATGCAACTTAATTGTTATATGCTAAGGATTGGATTTTAATTACACAATTTTTTGGCTGTGCCATAAAACTGCAGCTGCCTGAATGCCTCCGAATTATTGGATATTTACGTCGCATAGGGGTATTTAGTGAGTACGAAATGCGTTTGCAGGTAAACTCACAAATTTCTTTTGTGTGCAGTACTGATTTGGTATTCTAGGGTTGTGCTAAATACAATTCTTTTTAACATTTCCAGTTTAATATGCTACTGGATTAGATACCATGTAAGTTGATTGTATGCTTTCTTTAGTAGATAATATGCTTGCACCTGACAAGATTTTTTTTTCTCAGTTTCTGAGATGTCGCGAGTCATGGCTTACTGGTATTCTTGAGGATCTGGACCAACGGAATGCTTATGAGTACTTGAAAGGGATGATAAATTGCCATAGAACGCATCTTTTCGATGTTGTTAACCAATATCGAGCAATATTTGCTGATGATACCTCAGGGAGTGAAGAAAATTATGATGGTGGACTTCTTTTTAGTTGGGCTATGCATCAGATTACCTCACACCTTAAAACACTTAAAATCATGCTCCCAAAGATAACCGAGGGCGGGTCTCTGTCAAATATTCTCGACTCATGCATGGTAAGAATCTTGCATTGATATTGGATAAGTGCATTTGTTGTAGAATTCCTTCGAACCTTTGCTGCAAAAATTTATGTGCGAGTGTCTCTTTGATAATTTAAACTTTCTGGTAGACTGTCATCATTCTCCTAGCTTTTTTTGGGTCACGTATACGAGTCTCCTTTTCTATTTTTTCTTACAAAAGATTGAATGAAAACATGTGTTTCCCTATTTCCCAGCTCACAAGAGCACATTATCAGCCCTTGTTATAGAAGCAAATTTTATTTAGTTAGGGTCTTGACACTTTCTGCATACAGAATTTGATAATGTATTACATTTTTTTTGTTGACAGTATTGTGCAGTGGGACTTAATTGGGTTGGGCTGGATTTTAGGGGCTTGCTTCCACCTCTTTTTGAGGAGTAAGGATACATCTTTTGTTTTATGTCATTTATTTATTCTCTCATGTTTTCCCTTTGCAAAAGTTGATTTTGGTTATGTTGCAGGGCAGTTCTTAATTTATTCTCTAAGAATATGAATACAGCAGTTGAGAATTTTCAGGTATATGGCAAGTGTGCTGAAGTTTGGGTTTTCTTTCTTACAGTCGCTTGAGTTTTTTTCCTCATGTTTCTTCTGAACTGGTTATTAAGAACTTCATGGTCTGGTAGTTTTATTTTCCTTCAAGCTTCTCATTGCCTGGTATTCATAACTTGATGTCTTTACTCCAGCTAGTTTTGGATTCACATCGCTGGGTTCCATTACCAGCAGTTGGTTTTCCATCATATAGCATTGGTGAAGAACAACAAGAGGATGTGACCCCACCATCTTATCTTATGGAACATCCACCTCTTGCAGTGTTCATTAATGGTAAGTTTGAGATGCACTCCTAAACATACATTCTCCTCTTTTGTGAATTTCAGTTTTGTAGCTGATTACCTTTATAGTGCAATACAGTTATTTTATAAAAGCTGAATTATTCAGAATTCATATTAGATATTTGAGTTTCAAATACAATCTTGTTGATAAATGATACATGATATTCTGAAAGATAGATGGACCTGCACAATGACAACAATGATTCATACAGAGACTAAATCATTGACTTTTGTCTGTGTTAACTGAGATTGAGTGTGTTCTCAGGGAAGAGTGGACTGAATTCCTGGAATACATGTATAGTTGCTTGAAAAAAAATAGAGCTATGGTGTTTCAGAGCATTGCTTGTTCTTTGGCATTGACTGCTGTGTCTTTCTGATGGGTTAGGTGTATCTGCTGCAATGAATGAGCTACGTCCTTGTGCCCCAGTAAGTTTGAAGCATGTGCTTGCTCAAGAACTGATTAAGGGATTGCAGGCTGTTTCCGATTCTCTATTGAGATATAATGCAACTCGGATGCTCAGAGAAAATGAATCTGGACTTTTTCTCTCACTTTGCCGGTCATTCATAGAGGTGCCATTGAGTTAAACCTGGTTGATTTGATGCTCATTGAATGGAATTTACAACCTCACATTCTTACAAACCCCTTTTGCAGGTTGCTTACCCACATTGTGCCACATGCTTTGGTCGCTGTTACCCAGGAGGAGCTGCTCTTATTATGGATGCGAAGAACTTGTATGATGGAATTGGCCGTTTGCTGGCAACTTCTTCTAGAGAGCTGCAAAGACCTGCCAATAACACAGAGGGAAAGAAGATAACAGAAAATGGGGACCAGCTTGTGGTGGAAAATGGGGTTACTCCAGAGGTAGAACAATCAGGGGTTGCTATTGCCGATGAAAAGGATCAGACAAGCCCAACTGTACAAATTGATGAAAAGCAAGGTGATTCTGTAGCATCTGTGTGAGAAATCCAACCTTGTCATACTTGCAGGAAAAGAAGAACAAACAGCCGGTAAACGCCCATCACTAGCATGCTTTTCTTCATTCGTTTTATCTTCTGAATTGTATCTCGCCATTTGTTATACCATGTCAAGTGATGATTATTATGATTTTTGAAATATTAGTTGTATGATTACGAGAGGAAGGATTGTTTCATGAAGGTGGGCACAATAAAGCAAAATGTTTATAGGCCTAAATGCTGTAACATTCATAGCAAGGCACATTTTATGTCCCCTCTTTTTAGGCGAATACCAGTAAAAAGGGACAAGTTTTGATACTTTTTTTTTTTATGGAAATATTTTGATTTATGGTGTGCAGATTTTAGCTACCTTTCACAGTCAAGGTGGCGTAACCCTTAATCAGATTTGATTAAATGGCCTGAATGCTAGCAAAGTATCTGCCCAGATTATAGCATTCACAGCCTTCTTTGCCTCTCCATGGCCTGCTGTTTGCCTTTTCTCATCTGCAGGTTAGGAAGCTGTAATAAATAATGTACGTCCGTAAAACAGAACAAGTGCTGCACATGAAGATGCAAAGGAAAATTGAAACTATTGCATTGTAAAAAAGAGTATTGGAGAGTCAGATATGATGGGGTGGATGGGTGGGTGTTAGATGTGTCCGTAAATCAATATAATAAACCATCCAACTATGCAAAAATGGTTGTTCTCTAATTAACTGGAAGAAACATAATTGGGATAACTGAAAGCACAGAGTGTAGAGAAACCTCTTGAAATCTCTTTCGCGGTATTTTAATCTCCTAGCTGATTAATTAGCGGTGGCGAGATATGTTTTTTATGAAGTTTATTAATTAATCCTGCCAGTTTTACTTCATCTGCTCTCTATTTTATTTATCTCCCACAAGTCTGTTCACGTTTGATTGAACATAAAAACAGCCAATGTCCTGTTCTTTCTATGATCCATGTCGGATCTTTTTTTTTTTTTTAATATAAAAAAAATATATTCAGATATTATTATCTTGTTTTTTAATAGAAAAAAAAGATAAATCATATTTCATTGATTTGTATGACTTAATTAATTTAGTGGTGTGGCAGAAGATATCATAACAAATTGTAAAATTAGAGGGAGAAAAGGAAGAAATTGCCACCAAATTTTATGATAATTAGGAACTTTAATTAATTTTTCAAAGGTTGATTATGTAATATAAAAGTAATTAACCAGACAATATGTGTTTTCTTTGCTCTTGTTTGTGTCCATGGTATAAGAGCTTATCGATTCTTGTTGGTTTTGGTTGAAGGTTAGAGAGCACATGTAATAGAGTTCAATTGTTTTTAGTGGTTAATTGTTAGATGTTTTTAAATAATCATGGCTGAGTGAGATTATAAAACAAGATGTGCTCGTTGTAAGAGGGGTGATGAAGTTCTTTCTTGAGAAAAAGACATCTAATGTTGTGTTGAGATTGAAAATTATGGTGGTGGAATTCATGATAGGATGATTTGCGTTAAAGTGTTGTGTTAAGAATTTTTAATGGAATTATCCACATGAAAAGTATTGTATTAGGATTTATAATGAAAATGCTTCTACAAAAATGTTAAAAACCCTTAATAGAATAGTTCATACATGAAAGAATATTTGTGGCAGAGGATAATTTTTTACCAAAATTTGCACTCGAGTATGAGTTCCTTCCAGCCAAGGAGACTAATCCAGGGTTTTTTTGGGAAAATAAATATTTTCCTTAATTATTTTTATTTCTTCCCTTTTAGTTTAGAAATTTTATTTTTTTTCTATTTTATTATCATTTTGTATTATTAGGCTTTTCTAGTTTTTCTATTTAAAGATAATAGTTTTTATATATATATATATTTTTCTATTTAGTATTAATAGGATTTTTTAGTTTTTTTTTGTATAAAAAGTTATAATAACCTTTCAATAAATGAGACTTTAATGAATAAAAATTGAATATTTTGCATGTTTTTCTATAATTATGTTGTTCTTGATCTTTAAGGGTTTAGAAATTAAATATAAAAAAATATTTTAAATAATATAAATAAGTGATTATACAAAAACAAAGGAAATTTTTTTAGTAAAATCATTAGTCACAAAAATATCCCCACACTGGAGACACTCTTCCTTGTCCTTTTAAAAAGAATGGGATGTTATATGTGTCTTTAAAGAAAAAAAATAGAAAGGAATTCGGGCCATTGTTTGAGCCCAACCGTTTTCTTTAGGTTTTTTTTTTTCTCTCCTTCAGTTGTGGGCTTATTTCTTTGCTGAAGCCCCTTTTATTTTATGGGTCCAACTGGTTTAGTTTTTTAGAACACTTGAGCTAATATTAAAGATTTAGCTCTTTAACTTTATTTAGGTTTAAATATTTATTTGGGTTCATGAATGTGCTGTACAGGCTTGGGTTTAAAGCATGGGTTGATAATTTGATTTATTCCATTTATTTATTTGAGTTGAATGATGAATAAATAGTTTATTATGAGTAGATGAATAATCGTTAATTTGAGCATAAAAGGTTGTAATTAAAAAAAAAGTTTAAAGACGTAAATAAATCGTTTTTAGCCAATGTGGGTTGCTGCAATGTTTTATCTAGATATTTTAGAGTATTTTATAATGTTATTGTAATTAATGTATGAATTTTATAAAGTTAATAATTATATAAGTTTTTAATAATTAATATATTAGTAACTACGAATCTAAAATTATAAAGAAAGTAAATTTTTGATTCGAAGCTCTTTTCACGGAACAGCTATTGAATGGTTGAATTATTCTTTTTAATGGAATGGGTTTTAGTGTACAGATACGACATTAACAAATTACAAATAAATTGGTAAAGGGATGACATTGAAAAAGAAACAATAGTACAAGGATGAATATCTCGTAGTCACGTTTAACCCAGGGGGGAAAATGAAGTTTTACTCTTACTAAAACCCCTCTGCTGGGGCTCAAAAAACAAAACCCTAATTTCAGAACTCTCTCCCTCTCCATTGCCATCTCTCACTCAATTTATTCCTTGCTCCACATCTCATCTTCTCAGTAGTAAAGGTACAATTTTCTTTATTTACTCTATTTTATCTTTTCGTGCTTGATTGAATGAAATGCTGTACTTTATGCTTAACGTTTCCTTGATTTGTGATTAAAGTGTTTGAATTTTCTGTGAAGGGCTGTGCAATGGAATCCAATGTGGAACAGCAAAGCCCATCTCAGAAATTTCAAATATACTCTACTTCTAACACTGGTGTCACTCCCTTCTGGAGAGGTTTCTCTATATTTCTATTTCTCAAAATGACAAAATTTCTTACATAAAAAATTCGTGGTTATTTTAATTTAACTCTGTATGTTTTGTTTCTGGGCAGAAAAGTATGAAAGGGATGCTAAGAAGTATTGGGATGTCTTTTACAAGCGACACCAAGACAAAGTAAGCATCTTTAGTCATTTTGATATTTTCTGTTGGTATAATTCAACTTCTTAGTTTGTTTTTAAAGTATTATGCTTGAAGGGACTTGGTGTGATTTTGAGTTATTTTTATCTTACGTAAGAAAGTCTTGAACTTATTATGGTTTGTGAATCGCATTAGTGGTCTGATTTACTTTCGGTATTATGGATATTGATTATCATTGTTCTTCAGTTTTTTAAGGATCGTCATTACTTGGACAAGGAATGGGGTCAATATTTTGCAGTAAGTTGAGAAGAGATAGCTTTTTTGTTTGGCATTATGGTTGGCTGAATTTTGTAATCATGTGAAATTATTGACATTATTGATTTGGGATTTGTAGGGCGAAGAAAGAAGGGTTGTTCTTGAGGTAAACAGAAAAAAATCCTTCTCTGCACTATGACTTTTCTAATCTATACTATTTTGGTTATTGATAACTCCTGCTGATAAACAGGTTGGCTGTGGAGCTGGGAACACCATTTTTCCTCTTGTTGCTACGTACCCTAATATTTTTGTCCATGCATGTGATTTCTCACCGCGTGCTGTTAACTTAATTCAGGTCTGTCTGATCTCTTACCCTTTACTAGCTGATTTATTGCAATGATGTATGATTGAACATCAAGAATTTTACTATTTCATTTTGTTTTATTTTTCTGTAAGAAGTAACTGTATTAATCAGAACTATACATTGGATCTGGCACTTATGTTTTAAGAAGGTAAAGTTTTAGAACTGATAGTGTGGTTAAAAGTTATTACTCTAAAATTTTAAATTTCTGCATTATTGACACTGTTCTCTTGATGAATCGAGATTGGACATTATATGCTCAGGTAGCTGTAATAGTATTTATCTAAGAAATTCTTCTGCTCCTAATTCTGGCATCGAGCATCGCAATTGCAGTTGTCTTGACCCATGTCCATTAAATATGTAACCAATATTGACTCATATATCCTAATTCTTCTCGCATAAGCCCCCACCCTCTCTCTGAATATAGTGAACCACCATTTTTGTTTTCATATGTCTCCACTATGAAGAAAATATGATGGATTGCATTACAGTTGACTTTTGTATAATCTGGTATGATTGCATACATTGCAAGGGTCAAGGAAGCATTGATCTATAAAGTTCTTCAAGATCACACATTTCTTTCTTTGAGATTAATAGTTGTTGTTTTGATTTTGACAATATGTTTTATCTTTGTCAATATTCTGTGTGCTGAACTTAGAATTGTGCCTTTAGTTTATAAATTGATGAAATAGTGGCATGATCTTAGTGGGCATTATGTTCTATTTTGATCACATACGAAGCTTGGCAAATTTTACCTTGAACTCATAATTTCTGTTTCTGAATTTATTTTTTACTGTCTGCTTATAATCCGTATTTTTTTTTAGCATAAGTAGGCCTAGTGGTGAATAGATCTCTATTGCTTGTTGCAGACTCATAAAGACTACTTAGAGACACGTGTTGGTGCATTCGTATGCGATCTGACTGTTGATGACTTGAGCAAAGAGATTTCTCCATCTTCAGTTGATATCGTGACAATGGTATTTGAATGCAAATTATTATCTACAATATTTACAAAATAACAGGATGCCGCTTTGTTCTAGTTCATGATTAGTAACTGCTATCCCAAGTCTCTCATTGAGAAACTTTATCGTGTTTAAATTGTACTTCTCAAGTTTCTTTCTCCTTCATTCAACTTTCTGACTTTTTAAGTAGATATTTGTGTTATCTGCAGTGTCCCCTGAGAAGATGCCTCTAGTCCTGCAAAACATTAAAAAAGTAATGAAGGTAAATTTTTGTAGCTTTAAGTTTGAACTTATTATCTAATCAGATAAATTGATTAATTATGATGAAACTCACTTTTTTCCTTCTTCAGCCTAATGGTTATGTGCTGCTTCGTGACTATGCTGTAGGGGACCTTGCTCAGGTTGATCTGCACTCTTCTTTTTCTTTTGGACTTATATTCTATTTGATTAGCAGGTCTTTATAGTTCTTTTTTTACACCACAGCCCCATCTTGGCATTTATGGGGCTGAGTTTTCAGTGCTGTTGCCCTTCTTTATTCTCAGTTGATTTATTTAACGAGCTAGATAAAATATTTCCCTCATGGTTTTTGTCTTGGTGCATCTATACCTATTAATGTGGGTTGTAAGTGTGTAAACATGAGTCTTTCTCTATCTAGTTGCTTCAGTGGTTGTTGGCCTTATTCATAATTATCTTCTCTCATGATGGCCAACAGGAAAGATTAACTAACAAGGATCAACAGATTAGTGAAAACTTTTATGTCAGGGGTGATGGCACTGTAAGTTTCAAAATGTGTGCATCCATTATTCTTAGCATTCTACTATTCTAGTTTGGAAATTACTTATAATTTTATTCCTCTGGCTTCTTTTCAGCGTGCTTTCTATTTTTCAAATGAATTCTTGACAAGTTTGTTTAAAGATAATGGATTTGATGTTGAAGAACTTGGTTTGTGCTGCAAGCAAGTTGAGAATCGGTCACGTGAAATAGTGATGAATAGGTAAATGATGAATATCATGGAGAAGAAAACAGAACTCCTGGAAAGTCAAAGTCATTTGTTTATACACACACACACACACACACACACACACACACACACACACACATACAAGTTATGTGGAACTTTTCCTTCTAGTTTTCTTCTTTTAATACCATCTCCTGCAATTTTGCCTGATTTCAGGCGTTGGATCCAAGCTGTATTCCGATTTTCAGACAGCTCAAACTATTCTGTTAGCAAAGAATCTGCAATCAAGGAAGCCCTCTGTCAAGAAAATGTAAAGTCTAATGTCAAGGAAAGCACATCACAGTACCCTTCAAACAATTTTGAGATCGATATGTCTGAGGGTGTGGCAGCTGAAATGTTTGGAATTTCTCCTTCCAATGATAATGAGGTAAGCTCCACCTATTTCCTTTTGTATCTTGTTTTGTCCAATTGCTGATAGATTTTGGTGTAAGAATCTCTGATCTTTGCTTCACGAGATTTATTCCTTTCTCAACTAAGCACGAAGCATGTGAAGTGTAAGTGTATATGTGCCATTTAGAAAAAAGGATATAACTTCACAGACATTAATGTTTTTTTTTTTTCTCAAAAGGTGATTCACGTTAACCTTAGGGACCAGAATTTCAAGATTAATGTTCTGTCAAAAGAGTATCAGCATACTTGTAAATCAACAGGATTGATGCTCTGGGAATCAGCTCGTATGATGGCTATGGTGCTAGCAGTAAATCCAACTATTGTTGAGGGGAGAAAGGTGTTAGAGTTGGGGTGTGGCTGTGGGGGTATATGCCCAATGGTTTCAGCCAAATCAGCTGACCTTGTAGTTGCTACTGATGGGGACACAAAAGCACTTGAACTGTTGTCCCAGAATGTTGCTTCTAACCTTAGACAGCCATCCCTTGCAAAGCTAATTACGAAGAGATTGGTGTGGGGAAATACAGAACATATAGAAGCCATCAAGGATCTCAATCCTGGAGGCTTTGAAGTCATAATTGGCACAGATGTTACATACATTCCTGAAGCTATTCTGCCCTTGTTTGCCACTGCAAAGGAATTAATTTCACGTGACAGAAATGGCGGAGACCAGGAACCAGCTCTAATTCTCTGCCATATCTTTCGCCGAGTCGATGAACCATCGTTACTTTCAGCTGCATCACAATTTGGTTTTAAGTTGGTTGACAAATGGCCATTAGGAATCCCATCTAATCCATCTCAAAGCATTGTAGGCTCTTGGTTCCCAGAGAATGGTCGTGAGGAGTACATCCCAAATGCAGCATTGAACATCATGTACTTCCACTTGCAGTGAAGCCTTGCTGTGCTACCATTTTACCTCTCTTTTTTTTCCTCATTACATCGGTCTGATTTGTAGCTTGAGTTGTTAAATCCATATTTTATTGTAGCATGATCGTGCACTTTAACCTTTCATTTTTCTCAAACCGTTATGATTTGTTGTGCTTGTACAAGGTCCAAATCAATTAGCAAAGCAACTCAGAATAATTGTCACTCTGATATAAAAGGATCCTTGGTTTTTTTATATTTGTGGATTGAACGGAAAGCCATTGCCAGTTACCCCCACAGAGCAAGGCAATGGCTTGTTACCTTCAAGTGGAAAGACATTTAGATCCTGTCGCCCGGAAAAGGAGGGTTTTGTCATTTGCACTTGGCAGTGATATTTTTAAACTTAATCCTTCCTAATCCGCAAATCTTATCCTCGAGAAAAATATGAATTCAAATAACTTGTGATTGAAAACTCATCCATCCTCTGTCACTGAAGGAACTAGATTATTAAGTGGTATTTTTTTTTTCCAGAAAAGATTGGCCGGTATCTTCCTCCCTGACTGAAAGCAATCATATAGTGTTACCATTGTCGGATTACACAAGATGATCTTTTATTAATAAATCTGTTAGTTTTGATTACAGTAAGAGGAGTGCAGGAGTAGAGAGCTGTACAAATTTAATTAGAGACCAATATAATTAAATAGGATTTACATTTATGGTATTAAAAATAATTAAAAGAAGAACCAAGTTCATTTTTATACGAAAACATCTTTATTTATGCATTTTCTTATCCTTTTAGTTTTAGATCCTAAACTTTATATTTTTACATTTTAGTCCTTTAGTTTTGAAAGAAATGAGAGAAAGTCATTAAAAAAACAGGAAGAGGTCAGTTGGCTATATTTCCAAAAAAAAAAGTAAAAAAAATCTGATTTTGGTATCAACATGTGCTTTTTTCCAAGAGGCATGCAATTGAGGTGTCTTTGAATTTTATCTTCAATTTATTCTATTAAATTGTAGGTGTTTTTATTGATGAAAGGCTGTTTTGAAATAGAAAATAAATGTAATGAAATTCTTAAGATGTTTCTTGGATGTTTTAGGATAAAAAGATTAAAAAATAGATTTTTGAGTCTCCAACTTTTTAGCCGCTTTTAGTGACTAGGATTTCAACCAAGTAAATGATATATTGTATGCTTTATATATTGTATGTTTTATTTTATTTAAAAACAAATAGGAAGAGTGATGTTTTGTTTACCTATTTTAAGAAAAGAAATAAACAAGCACGTTGGCCTAGCCTTCTACGTTCATCTAGGCTTTTTTGTTTTTATAAGGCTAAATGTGAAAAACATCATTTAAATGTTTAAGGCCAAAAGTCTTCATCTATGCATCTTTGGTCCTTTTGATTTTATACTTTTATATTTAGATCCTAAACCTATATTTTTTTAATGTTTAAGGCCCTGAGTTTTGATGAGGAGAGAAAAAGTCATCAAAAAAAAAAAAGTGGTTAGTTGATCCTATTTTAACAATAAAAAAAAGTTGAAAATGGTGTCAATGAGTTTCTCTTGAAAAGAAAAAATTCATTGAAGTATTTTTGAACTTTTATCTCATCAAAAAATTTGGATTGAGGTGCAAGAATTTTTTTTTATATCCAATTTAATTTTGGTCCTTTGATTGATTTTAGGGTGGTATAAGATTGAAAATGAGTTTATTGGGATGTTTAAAGTGTTATTTTAGTATTTAATTTTAGGTAAAAATGAATTTTTCAAATCTAAAAACTCGAACTTGATTTTATTAATAGATGAAACGTTATCTACTTGTTTTTAGGTTGTAGATTGTTTCTTACCTGAAATAGCACATAAATAGCTTTCTTGTTAGCAACTAAACCTTTTAAGATCCTTAAGCTAGCTACCATGTTTCCTGCCAATGCTGCTCCTTTTCTCTCCTCAATCATCGATCCCTTCTTCTTGACATCCAAGAACCAAACCGTAATATAAATGAAGTTTGGAAAATAATAAATAAAATTAGGGATTGAAATGGACATTATTCATAACCTATTGAGATAAAATTGAATCGCATTTCATTGGTGATAACATATATTACAAGACTTCAATCTCGTGTTGTGTTAAACCAGCAATATACACTGCAATCTAGGGAAAATATTATCAACAGCAGCTGTTGCGCTGTCCCGCTGATCGCTGTTCTATTCCCTAGCTAGTTAGCTGAACAGGCCGCGTCGATAGAGGGCTAACTATCTCCTTTGTTTAAGCTGCAGCCTGGCAGCCATGAACATTGTAGATTTTTAGCTCTCTTATTACTTCTTGAAAAACTCTTCTGCAGTTCTATTTATTATAACCTGCCAATTTGACTTCTTGCAGCATGCATGTTCAGGTGAAGTGAAGAGAGCTGGTCACTGTTCCCTGGTCACCCGTATAAACTGTATATGACTGCATTGAACAGTGTCGTGAAATTGACACGCAGATTCACTGAAAAGGAAATAATGAGCTTGTGTAAATATTTTATCCCACAATGATCATATATAGTTCGTACTGTATTTTTGCTATAATTCTAATTATTTTTTCTATCATGGAAGGAACTACATATATGATTATATTTTGCTTAAAGTAATTCCTTGCTATTGTGGTGTTTGGATGATGTTCCAAGAAAGAAAAGAAGATAAGATGAAACGATGAAGAGAGAACAAAGATGAAGAGAAAAGTATATTTTATATTTGCATTTTTTATATATATATAATATGTATATTTTACTCATTTGATTGTTTTTCAACTATAATACTATTTTCCCTTTAATAATATGCAAAAAAAAATATTAATTTAATAAAAAAGTAATTTATAATTCCAAGCTACACGAGAGATCGAATCAATTTTTTGTTTTTTAACTGTAAAAAAAAATATTAAGTCATAGAAAATTATATATTTGATATTATTATTCAACTCAGCAGGTTAACCTTGAAATCTTTCAATTTAACTTTTTATTTAATCCAAGTTTAAAATTAAACTGTGTGAGAATTGATTTAATATGACCTAATTGACTTCAGTTATCCAAAGACAATCCAATTAACAATGACTTTTAGTTTTATTTGTAATATAGATTAGATAATAGTTAATCACCCTCATTTTTTACTAGTGATTAATGAAGAGGCCACTACAAAGAAAATATATATTATATGAGCAAAAATAGGAAATTGAAAAGCTGAAATTTGAAGAGCCTTGAGACCAATTAGCACAAGAAAAATAATAGAGGGATAACATGAAGAAAAGAACAAGAATGGAGGGAAAAATATATAATTAACCCAAATGAATGAACGTTAATTCTAATGAAGTTAACCTCTTTATATGTACAATCTAGGAGATCAATACATAACACAATATATTTGATAAGCTTGGATACATATTGAAGGAAGCTCAGATTTCTCCGCAGGAAATTATGAAGCCTAATTTACCATGGCAATTCTCTCTTCATTTGAGTCAAAATTGATAAGAGACCAAAGAATCGAAATGAAGGTATCGTTATTCTTGGAATTGTTTAAATGAAATTTCTTCCAAAGGGGATCCATTCACTGCATAGATTCAATTGAAGATGCGACACAGTTAAATTCTACTCAGATCTTTTTCAGAAACCTAATTGCAGACGAGTTTCTATGAGTTCTTTTGGTTTTAAGCAGCTGAATATGGAGAAGGCATTATGGTTAGAGCGATAGCTTGCTATGAAGGAGCTTAAAAAAGCTGTGTGGTACTGTGATGGCTCAAAGCCTCCAGGTCCACACAGTTTTAATTTTAGTTACAGGAAAGCTTGGGAGTATGTATGTCAGAACCTTTTTTTTACTTGGTAAATGAGTTTTTTACATCAGCAAGGATGCTTAAAGGTATTAATTTGGCATATTTCACCTTAATACCAAAAATGTTTTTACCAAAGCTCTTCTCCGACTATATGCTGATCAATATGATTCATGGGATTTATAAAATTATGTTAAAGATCCTCTCTAACAAACTCTGGTATGTTATCCAAGACTTAATTAGTGACAACCAGACATCATTAATTTTAGAATGACAGATTGTTGATGGTTTGTTGATAGCTAATGAGATGGTTCATAACTTGAAGATTGATGGTAAAACATGTTTGGTTTTTGAAGTATACTTCCATAAAGCATTTGACACAATTTTATAGGATTATTTAGATGAAATTCTGGGGTATATGGGTTCAGTAATAAATGGAGATGGGTTATTTTTAATGAATGTCTCTCTACCTCATACCTCATAATTGCCTATTTTGATTAATGGATCTTCCTTAAAGGAATTCAAAGTTAGTCATGGAATTCGACAGGGTGATCCTTTATCACTACTGTTATTCAACATAGCTGTAAAAGGACTTTCAATTCCATTTCAAAGGGGTTCAATTGCTGGACTTTTTCAATGGTATTCAGATGTGAAATAGAAAATGAAGCACTCATTTGCAAGCAGTTAAGCAGATTCTTAGATGGTTTGAATTGTGTTCTGAATTAAAGATCAACTTCCATAAAAGTTTGGTAGTTGGAATCAACCTTGATGAACCTCACATTACAGGTATGGATCATTCTGCTATTTGTAAACATGATTCAATATGGAAGGGTAAGATGCTTAGCATGACAGGAAGGATATGCATGATAAAGAGTGTACTTACTTTATTACCTCTTAATTTTATGTTTATTTCCTTAATGTCTACAACATTTTAACGGCAATCCAACGACGATCTCTTTCGGTTGGCGTTGCACAACAAATGAAGATTTGTAAGGTTCAATGCATGGAAGGCTGTGATTAAAGAAAAACAAAAGGGGGATTGAGTATTGGCTCTTTATTGAGCAAGAATAAGACACTGCTGTTTAAGTGGTTACGAGGGTTATGGAGTCCAACTCAAGACAAATGGAAAAAGATTGTTTGTAAGAAGTATAGTCTCGGTCTTAAAACCAGGAGAGGAAACTGCTACATCCATGCGAAATTGTATCAGCTTTGTAGTTCGGAATGGAAAGAATGTTTTATTGTGGAATGACAAATGGGCAGGAAATACAATCATCAAGCTTTCTTTTCCGAGACTATTCATGCTTACATCGCACACCAGCAGCAACAGTATCAGATATGGAAATCTGGATAAATGGAGATCAACATGGGATTTAAAGTGGAGAAGGCCTTTACATGTTTATGAATTTCAGCAGTGTGAAGCTCTACATCAATTACTATAATCGACTACAGCTCTACTACAAGATAGAAATGACAGAAAGATATGGAATCTATATCCAGATGGTAACTTTATAGGCAAGAGTTGTTCTTCTTTAATAGACATAATTGAATTCAATGGTGTATGTTCTTTTCAAACAAGGGTCAGGATATCTACAACTCCACTAAAAATACAAACTTTTACCTGGTTGAATCTGTACTAGAACTTTCTTAAGTCAAAGAGGTTTTCTACTCATAGAGCTTTCGGTATGTCCTTCATGTACAATTGATATGGAAACAGCTAAGCATCTTTTGATTCATTGCTCATTTCGTGGAGACTGTGGACTGAGTTTTTGTCATGGTGGGGCGTTTCTTGGGGCGTTCCTAAATCACTAGATAACTTACTATTTGAATATTGGCCTGACATGATTTTTAGGAAATTTTAGAAAAAGACACGACAACTCCTATATCTTTTGGCATTGATTGAAGTGTTTGGCTAGCTAGAAATGACTTAGTTTTTAATGAGGTTCAATCTAATGCAAAAATATGCTTCTCTATAGCTTTGTTTCGTCTTTCTTCTTGGTCACAGGCTAGTGAGAAGCATTTAACTTATACAGGTTATGATTCAGAGATAAGCTCAGCTTGTATTAGTGCATGATCTAATAATATTAAGTCAAGATAATTAAGGAAATATGGATCTCTATATGTTGTCGCGCTCTTAATTTTTTTCTTAAATTTTTATATCACTTATTGAAAATTAAAACACTTTAAAGTATTAAATATCCTCTCTTAGTCATTGATATTAAAAAATATTTTATATGTTTATAGAAAGATTACAAGCTCCAATTATCATAATAAGCTCCAATTATCATAATACAATCAATATTTTAATTAACTAGTTAAATAAAGATTCTAAACATATCCCTTTTTTGTTTTAAAAAAACCCTATTTAGATTAGGATTTCAACTAGCATCTCAACATGCTTGCTTTTACATGATCATAGCTATTCCTAATCATAGAATATCATAAACATGAAGCAAAATACAAGGAAATATATACATGAGTGGTCTTTTTTCTTTTTCTTTTTTTTAAAAAAGCACAATAGAACAGGAACAAAGAGAGAGGAGAGCCGCTCAATAAAGATCGATCTAGCTGAAAAAAAAGTTCAAATAACATGTGTGCTGAGCAAGATGCCCACGCCTAAAATCTCCAAGACCATAAAAGACCACACCCTTATTTAAGAGAAGCAGCAAACCAAGGGAAGATCCTCAAACAAGTAGCACACATGAACACCTGAACACCATTAAACAAGGATCTGTGCAGTGCCTCGAAACAAACCAGAAAACATGACCAAAACCTGCAGGCATTGAATTGATCAAAACTGCATAATTTTCCGCAGTAAACCGTTAGAAATTCAATATAAAACCATTAATAAGGCCTTACATAGATTAATTTTTTGAGTTGAACTGATTCTTTCACATAAACCAGACCACAAAATCACTACTCCTCCATTCGCCTTGCTTGGCCACAGAGTCTGCTACAGAATTCGCTTACCTAAAGACGTCAGCAAAGATCATCTAGCAAAATTTGGCAACAAGATCATTAATGTCAACAGAGTGTTTTCTAGTTTCCAAAGATGATTAAAGGGATTTCATGAGCTCAAATATCTTATCATAAAACCTAGCTAGTTATTTCCAGTGGGATTTTAAATTGCACTTTCAGCTTCTGTTTTGAGGGAACATCACGTGACTCATGTCAAACTTTCCTGTAGCACTAGATTGTCCTGGCTTTATATTTAATAAAGTCTAAGTTAAGCACAGATGATTTATTTATTTATTTACTAGGCCAATAAGAATGATTCATCACTATAAACAAAGGATATGCAAGTATCAGAAAGAGATCATATATATATATATATATATATATATATATATATGCCATTACAAGTATGATGAACAACCAGATCTAAAGTATCCTACTGGCAGAATTGTTGGCCGGATCCCAAGTGGACTGGCTAAAGGGATGAAACGCAACCCTAGCTCTCTAACGCGTGTCTTCTAGAGTATCATTTCGATTCACAATTGGCACTCATGCCAACATAAGCTGAGAAAAAAAAAAATGTCAAGTGTCAGTTGCAACCGAATACAACCAAGAACAAGGCCAGTGTTCTACTTTTATGCATCAAAGTAGAATAAATTCTGACCTTATCGCTACAAAAGGAACGATTTATGTGTTTGAACACTGACCAATGAAGCTAGCAATAATTTCAATGAAAATATAAGAACATGGATCTACAAATAGTCAATGGAAGGAAACAACCTAAATGAGAGCCTGTGTCCACACTTATGTTGCTTGATTTCCTTGATCATATTTGCAAGAAAATCAATTAACTCAGCATAATATCATATGCAGACACTAAGAATCAAGAAACACAACATACAGACAGGGAAAGGGGAAGATCAGAAAGAGAGAGAGATGGTGGTGGGGTGACAGATAGAGAGTAAGCACGCAAAGTTTCAAGCATGGATGTCATGCAAGAAAGTACCCTGTGTGCTCACTCTCTTCTGTCACCTCCCTTACCCTTAAAACCCTCGATTCTTGAGGCTGAAAGCACAACCCGTGGAGTCCCTTGCAGCAGACAACTAAACCAAAACCCTATTATACTACTATATATATATGACCCAAACTATATTGTTCCGTATAAGACTGGAACCTTGCTATGTTTGCTTTGCTGTGTGTAGAAGTGGTGGCATGTTAGGGCCTTTATATAGAACCATAAAGAGAGTTGCATCACGTATGGAATAAATGTGGTCTCCAATATGATAATACAATGGCATGACACAGGGAAAGAGAGAGAGAAAAAGATATTCCACATGAAGCATTATCTTTTGATGCCTCCCAATACAACCCTAACCACACACATTTATTCAATTACTATTACCAATGTGTCTTGTAATTCTAAATCTCTAACCCTCCAATCCAACTACCTTTTCTTTTATCTCCTTCACATCTTTATCCTATCTCATCCACTGCTCTGCTCAATCTTGTCTTCTACTGTGTAAATGGCATGCGTACAAGATTTTTGGCCTTTATCCACGGTTTGTTAGAGTGATTTTTCAAGCTTTTGTGGGTTTGGGGATTACAATTTTGGCTGGAAGTTTGCTCTCATGCATCATTGCTCTCAAATGAAAATCCAATTTTAGTTCTTTAAGAAACTTGATTCCGCAAAAACTTAAGCTTTGGAAACCTGTATCGGGCAAATAAACATTATGCAGCTGCATAAAATGGTAAAATCATCGGTACCCACACACACACACACATACATGTAAAAAAAGAAAAAGAAAAAAAAAAGATAGATAGATAGTTGATTAAGGCAGCTCAGTTATTAAAATGATCTTGCATTTTAACGTTAATTAAAGGCATTTTTTATTTGATGTGTCTGAGAAGTACTGACGTTCTCATGTTTACTGATTTGAATGTTTATGTCCATGAAATCTGTTGCTTTTCTGGATACTTGTAGATTTCTTCACCACACACACACACACAATACGCATTACATGCACACTATGTTAGAATTAATTTTAAAGTGTAAATTCAATGTGTAATTTTAATTTTTCTGTGATTATTTATGGTTTTGTATTGATTAAATATATTTTCTAGATGTGCTGTATCCAAGAAATGAAAATTAACATGATAAATCAGTAAAGTCCAATCAATAATTCGGCGAAGTTGTATGGCTTCCACAAATGATTTTGTATGGAGGGAAAAGGCTACAAGTTAGTTTAGAGAATTCCGGTATGCCGGATTTTTTTTTTCCGGGTTGCACGGATGTAGATTTTTGCTAAAAAAAATAATTCTTAAATTCAATAGAAAATTTAAAGAAGTTAATTTCAAGAAACTGATCGACTATAATGAAAACCTTATCAGGTTCTAAGGGCGTCTTACCCCTTCAGCCGTAATATCACTTTTATATACAAGTGGGAAATTAATTTATTAAAATACATAACATATCACAATCCAATTAAGCACGCTAGCCATCAGCAGCCGTTTAGGAAATGATTAAAGAACAAGTTGTGAAACGATTGTGATTGTCTATTCTGAAAGCTAATCTGGAAGAAAAGAAATATAGGAAGAATTGGGAGAAAATACATGCATACATAGAGATGTATTATCCTCCCTCTCTTGGACCTTCTAGTTCAAGATTTTTTTCTTCTCCTCCACCTCCATCTTTAATTTTGTTAGGAGTTTTTGTAATGTAATTAAGATATTTGTATGGAATTTTGATATTAATTGTTAAATTAATATTATAAAATTCTATTGTTCAATTTGTTGTTT
This sequence comes from Populus alba x Populus glandulosa, assembly GCA_033617975.1. Taxonomy (NCBI): domain Eukaryota; kingdom Viridiplantae; phylum Streptophyta; class Magnoliopsida; order Malpighiales; family Salicaceae; genus Populus; species Populus alba x Populus glandulosa. The sequence continues at coordinate 22,710,921 of CM066148.1, forward strand.
GATTTTGCTATGATTTTAAGGTTAATAAAATGCAATTGGGATTATTACAAGCAAACATGCAAAAAATAAAATAAAAATTAATGACATACTGATAGAAGCACCGACAAAAATCAATATTCTATTACTGATTTCATTGACGATATCCAAACCAATTTTGTTAAAGAATTAAAGAGCATTGTGGATTTTTTAATCTTGACAACTTGGTTGATAGATCAACGATAGAAAACATCTATTGATAATTATTATAACAATGTATTTGTTGATGAACACTGGTCAACATTTTACTTCATAAACAAAATTGTAGATGAACATCAAACCCTTAATAATAAGCTGATCGATGACATAAATCCATTGAGAATTCTATCAGGATTTAATGTGTCAATAGATATAAAACATAAACGCTAAACTAATATTTCATTGGCCTTAGCAACTTTCTGGTAGTTGTATGACATGTTTCTCTTTAAGAAAAAAAATAAAAACATGGATCTCACTATATTATATATACCAAAAATGTTCTCCTCTTTTTAGTAAGATTTTACACAATTAATTTGATAATTCTTTCATCCCTACTTTGTGTTTTTTTAAAAAAAAAAAGTTTCTAGTTAATTGTGTTAGTAGACGCTATTAACTGGAACTTCTTGGATGCTCTAGAAATTAATCTGATCAGTGGGGACATACCAAAAGGTTCAAGAAAAGCCGTCTGGTAAAACACTTTGAAGCACTAATTTGCAGATTTGTAGTTCTTAATCTGATCAAACTGTACGAAATCATTTTAATTATTGATTCTTGAAATAAGCCCCTCTCAAATTAACCTCGTACCTGTAGCAGGATATGTGAACTCTTCGATTTGATTTATGATCACTAGGGCCAGGCAAGCTTTAACTTGATTAAAAGGTTATATTTTTGCACTGTGTTACATACGAATAAATACCTGGGAGACGTCGACAATCAAGCAGTTCGTGTTTCCCTTGACAAACTTGAAGAAGACCCAGTTGCAGTGACCTAACTTGTAAAGATGCCATTCTCTTTCAGCTTGGTTAACTGGTAATTAATCACCCGAGAATCCTGCAATTTAAACCTAAAATTAATGGCTGGATGTTCCTTGCCTCTGGAAAAGATAAAGAAAAAAGATATAAAGAGGAGAAGTTTTTGAAGCGTTGATCCAATGACAGATCAACAGAGCCTCAAAGATCTAATACGTCGCGAAAGTACGTATGCTTTATATTAATTAATTAAGCAAATAATATTGTAAGAGAATCATTGACAATTGTTCTAACCAATCACTCTAAACCGTGGTTTACGGGACGTCATACCTTTTATACATTCCCTGCTGCGTTTTGTATAATAATTATCATCAGATTTGATACCTGTGTAAAGCAGGTAAATCCAAATCGAATTAGATCGTTAATTATATTCCTTTTCCAGATCATCATGCACGCGTCGAATGTAGCGTAATTATGCAACAAGATTAAGCCAATCATTCTGCCCGGAACCAAGCTCACAATGCCTGATGATTGCAACTTATTAAGCATATCACAGGGAATATAAACGTAGCCTGCTCCATTTTTTATATAATTTGGCTATGTCAATGTTTTCTAGAGAGAGCTGGGAGAAAATTCTCCATGATTAAAACACTTTATGTTTGCATCCATATCTAGGAACCTAATCTCGAACGCACCCATAACCTCATAACACATGATGAATGTTCTCTTCTCCTTGCACTGTTAAAAAAATTTCAGAGCTCTAGCATTAACCATTACAAACAAAATCATTGATGGACTAAGTTCCCCGAAAAGTTATAGAGAGTTGATAAAGAATTACATGATTTTTTCACTGACAGTTATAAACGGAATCACTTATATACTAAATCCTTCAAAAAGTTTCAAGAGTTGAAAACAATTTGCAAGAGAGATACGAAAATGATTCTTTAACCCATCCGAAATTTGATCCAGATTTATGATTGAAGGGTGGATTGTTCGGTGAACCCAATAGAAATCAGGTTTATGGTATCTCAAACAATACAACCGAGGATATACGAACATGCCATAATGTATTGATCGGTGATTCCTTATAATCAAGTTTGAACTCCTTATCTTTGATTGTTCAAGCGATTGTATGGGAATAAGTTGAAGCTTAAACGACTTGACTAAGTGCTGAGATTGCCCAACTTGAGTTAGAGGCGGCCAAACTTAGGCTATTGTATGAGGAGCTGTTGTCAAACCTCAATGGTACATGTAGTCTACCTAGTCCACCGCCTAGTCCTAACGAAGATATGCCTTCTTCTCTTTCTCCTCCTCCTTCAGCTTTTGTCATATAGATAAATTATATTTAAACTGATATTTTTTAAAATTAGTAATAATTTTTTTTGTTTTTTTAAAAAATATTAAATATAATACTGACATAGTTTGAATCATAGATAAAATGACCGGCAAAATAAATCTCTCAAAAAGTTCTAAGGAGTTCAAAAAAATTATAAGAATTGCCACTGACAATACGTAAATCACCAGCGGGTTAATTCTGTCGGTTTCAATCACTGATGGAATTACTAATGGTTATTTATGTTGGTGATATGCTATATTTACCGATGAAATTGCTAATGAGATGATGCTGATTTTTTTTTTTGATATGCTTTTTTTATTTATAAATTCATCAGTAATTAAATTATTAATGGAATGACCAACATAATAGAAATCACCAACGACAAATTTTCCAACAACAAGTTATTGTCTATGATTTCATCAGTAAATATTTTTCCAACAAAAGTAATGTTTAAATACCAACAGCATGTCCCTTCGGTATTAAGCAAAATTCCGATTGCGTTGAAAAATGAAATACGGCAAATATACAGCTAGCGTAGTCTTAATGAATACCGGGTTGAATCCTCACAAAAAGTTTGAACCTAACTAGCTAGCTATATCCCCCATAACGAGCGTCTTTCTGCACATGTGATTGAGCCTAGAACAAGCTATGGCTCACCATCTCATTTAGCTATGTAACATGGAGCTAGCTAGGGGGTCTGGTTGTACTTTTATTGATGTTAGGAAGTGGTTACAAAGGAAATATATGTGTTGGTTATAACATTTCCGATTTCGGAAGCAGACATTAAAATAGTATGGTCTAGAAACTTTCCCTTTCAGGAGTGGGGAGTGAGAGGAGAGCTTACGTCCATGGTGATTCCCTACCAACAGATGTGAAAGCAAAGCCTGTTTGTCAAAAAAGCGCATGCCACTTGCATCGCCAATTATGATAAGCATCTTCTGCCATATTGTAAACCCACTTTTCCTTTTGGAAACCCTAACGCAAGTAAAGAGGACTTTGGTCTCTCTACCATGTTCCAACCCTATCTTCTACACCACTTTCGGCATCAGGGAAGATGGATAGACAGAAGAAGTGTGGATCCTTGTTGAGGCAACAAGTGGCATTGTAGGGTTACCTACAATTGGTGGCCAAAAACCAGCCATAAGTTTGCTGTCTTGGCGACTAGCAACACCCTAGCTAGCTACAGTTAGTGCTCATTTATGTTCCTTCCCAAGTAGTTTGAAGCGTGTGAGAATCTATGTATGTGGTCCAAGACGTTGGGGTATCCAAGGGGGCTGGAGTACAGCCATTGATTTCTTCATAAATTATTAGTTTTTCCAGATGATATATACACTGCTACATCATTTTAAATTAGACAAGATTGAAAAGAAAGTAAATGAGAATATATTTATACATATAAGGAGCAATTAATAATAAGAAGAAGAATAGAAAATTCAAAAGAGAGTGGAGGACCATGGCATTCCGGCCCTGATCAAACGCATCAACGAGGCATGCAGTCGCTGCTGGCCGCTGGGTTGAAGCATGCGAACATGCAGGTGAATCAGAAGCCATGTGCAACTGTGCATGCTTTGATCACATGCTGTTCATCTTAACTCAGTAACATGCAATGCAATTGGCTGAGAGTGGAGGTGTGACAGCATCCCACCAGAATAATTAATATTGTCCCGTTAATATTTGCCAGAAAGCTGCATATATATTCTCTCTCATTTTCCCTCTTTCTTTTTTATTAGTATATTTCTGGGCAGAGGCCAGAGGAACAGGAGGGGGGAGAGGAAGGGAACACATGCAAATTAAAGATAAGACGTGGACAGTTTCTGGGGTCAAGTATGATAAAGGAAAACATCTCTCTCACCTGCCCCTGCATGAATGGAGAGATGCTTTAGATTTCATTTTCCTGTGTTTAATTTCTCGGTATGCACTAATTATTGCTTGGAGTGGGTGATCATTCATTTAATTAAGAAAGCAATTTAATTGCGTTTTATTTATTATTGTATTGGGATAGAAGAAAAATAGAGATATATTTGGTTAAAAATATAGATATATAAAGTAAATATATTTTTGTGATATTTTTAGAGTGAATTTTTATATTTTTAAAATTAAAATGAGAGGTATTATTATTTAGTTGATATTGAGAGGTAGGCGCTTGGTATAGCGACCTTATGGAATGCCAAAGCTACTTAATAGAATGCGTTTGAGAAATTTTAAAATATTCAATGAAAAACTATCAATATTTACTTAGAACAGAAAAAAGAATGAAAAAAAAAATATTTAGACCCGCTAAAAATAAGTATTGATAGTTACTCAGAATACCCTAGAATATATTTAATTTCTCTTAATATTGATAAATTTTCTGCTAATTAAATCTTGATTCTTAAATTAAAATAAATGGATATGATTTTGTTAAGTTTTCATATAATGAATGTGTGTGTGTGTGTAAGAGAGAAAGATTTCGATCATATAGGGTTTTTTTTTTTTTTTTTGCCTTTGCAAGTTAGAATAAAATAAAAGGAGGTATTTTATAAGACTTTCTTCTTCTCTTTCAAATAATTAGCTTAAAGGAAAAAACAAAAGAAAGCATGTCCTGTATATTAACTAAAAAACAAAAAGAACTGGGGTATGAGAGAGTTGATTCATATGAATAATGAATCTCCTCTCTTTTTTTAATTTCATTTTTATCATCTTATTCTTTTTAATTTCATTCTTATATTTTTTTTAGATTTAATTATTTTGTTACTTAATTTCAAGAGATAAAGTTTTAAATTGTAGTAATTTTAACTTAATCAATGGTGAAATTGAATGAATTAGAAGTTTAAAGGATCAATTGTGTACTGAATTGAAAAAACCTAAAATCAAGGATTTTTTTTATAGCACACGTGGAAATTCAAGAGTCCAATTGCAAAATTCTGAAAGTCAAATTGAAAATATTATAAAAGATAAGGATAGTTCTAGGTTTAATTAAAAGGTTTTGAAAATTCAAGGGGCAAATTAAAAGCTGATATTTACTCATTCTAATTTTTTTATTTTTTTAATAAATGACAATTTTTTTATTTTAAATTCAAGGATACAAATAACATGTTGTTTGATTAATGTTCAAAAGCCGTGTGAGAAACCACTAAAATAGCTTCGATTCAACCCGATTCAACCCCGTCTGCTCACCAAATTGCATAAAATCTGCTCCAAATCTTAGAGTAGATTGTCTATTCCACATCTCACTAGTTGGTTCAGTTTTCTTTGCCTTCACAATGATCACTTGACACAAAAAAAAAAAAAAATCCATCCTATAATCCAACAATGACAAAACTAATGGTGTTTTCTTTTCACCAAACACGGAATAAACTTGAGTTGTAGTTATTTTCTTGGTTTTTGTTCTTAAAAACCCAGGAGGATATGCATGGAGGTTCCCTATTAAGAGTCTAACAAAGTTTTTAAGAAAAGTCAACAGTTTTAGAATTGTAAAATGATGGGCTGTTGTCATGTGGTGTGGTCTGGTTAGTGTGGACTTTGAAATCATGGGCTTTGGTTCATGATTTGGTTAATCTGTTAGCTTCGGTAACATGCGTGTGCTTGGAGTTTTTCTCTTTATGGGCTCATTTGAGCTTCCTTTTAAAAAAAAAAAAAAAAAAAAAGAGAGAGAGAGAATTATCTTGAATTTTTTTTCATTGCAAAGTTCAGCCTAAAAATCATTATGGCATATCTTAGAATTGTAAAATAAAAAACCTTTGTTTTGCATATTGTGGCATTTATTTAGCATTGTCAAAAAAAAATATACAAAATAATATTTTTTTATGCATATTTAGACTTTATAACAAGGTTTATAAAGTTCATTATAATTCGATCTAAATTAAAAGATCATTAGGCCCACAAGCCTAAATTTCAAAAAATAAAACAATTATTTTTTATATTTTTATATCAGAAATATTTTTGTTTATGTTTGAGGTTAATGAATTCATATCGAGTCATTGCCTTGAATAATAAAAACAAAAATATACTTCATAAAATTTCAACAAAAAATATTTTTTATCAAAAGTTTTTATCTTAATCTGTATTTATGATACCAAAGTCATAAATATTTGTATTTATCAATGCCAACTTTAAAAATACACTTAATACTTATTAATACTCACTTAATATTTATTGGTGTCAAAATCCAAAATATTCATATGCTAAGATTGGAAATACTCTCGATATTCATTAACGTCAAAATTAAAAATATTAAATTGAAAATTATTTTAAACCACAAAATTCAATGTGGTTTAAGATAAATTGTATTTTTTAAAATTAGAAATAAATTCATTAATATTAAAGTTAGAAATATTATTTTTATTGATTGTCTAAATTTTTTTGAATTTATTAAATCAATTTATTTATGTTAAAATAATTTTTATATAATTTTATTTAAAGTTGAAGATAGATAAGAAATCCAGCGGAGATATTTGATTTTCAATAGCAATATAGTCAGAAATGCAGTTTTTTGCAGCCAAATCTCAGCTAGCACCAGGAAAAGAAAAGAAAAGGCAAGTTATTAAAATAAAACGCAAGATTTGCATCGTATTTGTGATCGAATATCGGTTGCAAATATTAAACCTCAAACGACCGAAGAATTTAATTCGCAGTATTGTCAGAAAAGCAGTGTTTTTTAAAATATTTTTACAACAGTTTTGGGGCTGCCTATGTTGGCTCTCAAATCAATGGAAAATTGTGCCTTTTCGACTTATTTGAGGGAGTTAGCGACTGCTTGTGGAGTGCAGGATTTTATTTATTTATTTTTAAAATCATCATTAATAGATTTGTGGTAAATTATAGTAAGCCTTCTGACTTATGAGATGCCTTACAAGTTACAAAGGCTCAAAAGTTTGGAGGCTTGTCACAAAAACTCTCCCCGTTTGAAAGAAAGAAAGAAAGAAAGAAAGAAAAAACTATGCAAATCATATTTATTTTCAAAAATTGATGAAGTTACTGGACAATTTTATAAATATTATCTTGATGATTTTACTTGAAGAATTTATTAAAAAAAATAAGAATTAATTAAAATATATATATAAAATGATGGGATAGAATGCCCATTAAAAAAACAGACAAGCCCTCTAAGACCTAGAAAATTCAACCCCCATACCTGGTCTAAAAGCAAAAGGCCTGGGCATGTTTTGGAAGCTAGACCAGCATGCTTGTTATTTTATTTTAATATAGTTTTATTAAATTATTTTTTATTTTTTATATGGTCGCTTGGAAAGTATCAACGTGTGCTTTTTTTTTTAAACAATGATATTATTCTATTTTAAAAAATATATTTCTAATAAAAAAGACATGTTTTCTTGAAAAAGGAAATAAGTGAATAAAAAAAATTAAAACCAAACTTAAAAGTATATTTTTTACTCAAGAATATGAATCATTGGAATTTTATAAAGAAAAATTACACTAATCTTCTCATAGTTTATTTGCTATTACATTCTGACTCTATAATTTCAGAAATTATCGCTAATATCTTGAGTAAATGTAAATTTTAAATTTTTATGAAATGAAAAATTTATCCTTGCATACATTATCATCTAAATAACCTCAATTCATTATATTTCACAAATTATCTCTCTCTCTCTCTCTCTCTCTCTCTCTCTCTCTCTCTCAATCAATCAATTCAATTCTCTTCTTTTTCATCTACCAAATCTCTTGGTGGGAAACAAAATCTGGCAACAAATTAAGATCCTATAATGGTTCGTGATTTTGTAATTTCCTCTAGCCGTGACCCCATAATTTCTAAGAATAACTAACAAGTCTTCAGATGCATATAGAAATGGTGGTGCTCTTGGAACTTACAAAATAGCATTAGTTACCATGAACAATAGCCACCAACAACACCTCCTGCTCGCCTTTCACTAGCCACCACAACCCCTCTTCCACCAGCCACGCAGCCACCAAACAACCACATAATAGCTCCAAATCAAGAAAATCGAATACCAAGACGGGCAAGAACACACACGTGATTTCTTTCCCTCTACTGCTGTACAATACTTATAGCTATAAGCACGCTAAAAAAAACACCTTTGAAACAGCCAGTTCTGCAGCATAAAACCCACTCTAAACGCCTTTCTTTTTGCTGAAAAATAGGGCGCCGATAACAGGGGTTTGAAGAGTGGAATGAACAGAATCGATCCTTGATCTGTATAAAAGGACACGTTGGTTTTTGAAAGAGAAGTGGAAAAAGGAAAGAAACAAGTCTGCGTGTGAAGACAGAATTTGTTGAATATTACTGGGTTTTGTTTTTCAAATCTATGGAAATTTTGTAATTTCAATATTGGAATTGTTTTTTGGTTATTATTTGGAATATAGTAGAAATCTTATAATTATTTTAAATTATTTTGTTGATTTTATTTTTTGGTATATTTCATTGGTGATATATAAAGATTTATATAAATATTTATAATAACAGTTAAATGATATAGGAAAATCATTGTAGATCAAGAGATTTTTTACAAAGAAGTGTAATAGTAGTTTTATTTTTAAATTTTCATCTTTTCACAAGTGGATAAATTGTCTTTTGGCTTTCCTCTTCTTCCTCGGCAAATGGATGGTGTCCACGCTATTAAGAAGACGCGTATGATGCTTTTTGGTGGTCAAATCTGATCATCTAACTAAATGTGTAGTTGTATCCCTTTTCATATGGTATGGCACGTGTAAACAGATAATAGTTGGATTGTCGTTAGTTATCGATTATTTGTGCTTTTTTTTTCTCTCTCCTAACAACTAATGTATACAATTATCCTTTTTTATTTGTTATTTATCAAATTAGACATGTTTATCATACAAAAGACACTTAGGTCTAGCAAACCTGTGCAAGTGTAGTGTGGATCAAAACATAGTCCGCAATAGACTTTTACAATAAAGTTTGCAAACTATAAAGGCTTGGGATGGAACCAATGTTGTCTTTTTTATATAAAGATAAATTATTATTTTATCATTTGATTGAAAAAAATGAAGTCCTAATGTGGGGTATTTCAATTTTTTTTATTAGCTCGTTGATTATTAAACGTGTGAGCTGGGATATGATAATCTTTTTCATATTTATTTGCGTAGTAAAAATATTATTTTACTTTAAGGTTAATAAAATTAAAATATGTTGCCCAGAGTTTTTTTTTTGACATTCAAATTGTCAAATAATTAAAATATATTTTTAGTCTTGAAAAAAACAAAAAATAAGTTTTGCATATGCAAATAATTTTGTTATTTCATACTCTTTTTTTGCATACTTTTTTATAATTATGGGGGTATTTTGATAATTTGATATTGTTTTATTGTTTTTAAAGTTGAAAAGCTGTGTAGACTTGCTTGAATCTGATAAAAAATTGAATGAAATTTTAAAATTAGATTTAATAATATTATTAAAATATATTTTTATTTTAAAAAATTAATATTAGTTCACTGCAGCGCGCGGGTAAATAAATTGAGAAGCTATAATGTGCAAACTTGCAATTTATGAAACGCTTGCAACTATGCTCTCGTCAAACAAGATCGGAATTGGGCCTTCCTCACCTGTAAGCCCATGAAGGCCCACCTAAACATGAGAAAAAAAGGGCGACATGGTAAATTAAAAAACCAAGGCACGGGAAAAAAATCCCTTGATTAGGGTCATAATTTAAGCAAGCCCGTCTCCGTATCGTTTCCTCACATCACAGTGCTGCTATCGATCTAACTATCTAATCAAACAGAGTGTTCCTTGAAACTCCTCCAAAACAAACTACAAAAAGATCCGAGGAGTTTGTGGATTCTCAATCAAATCTTCTATCTCTTTTCTCTTATCAATCATCACTTTTTTCAGGTAACCAATCCGTATACTCTTGTTTGTTTCTTGATTTAATGTTTCGATCATCTGACAATCTCATTGTTTTTCTTTTAACTTTTCTTGCTGCTTTTGTTCTTTATTGTTTGTAATCAGATCCGTAAGTTTTTGTTCTTTTAAGACCTTGTTTATTGAGTTTTGCGATAGTTAAAGATGAATCAGTGTTAAAAATCTGTACTTGATTGATGAATAATCGCTGATTATCGTTTTTTTATTATGATTTTGTGGGGGCCTAGCGATTTGGGTTTGGTGGAAAATTGGATGTGTTTTTCGGTTTGATAGGGATGTGAATTTGGTGCGAGAAAGGATTTACTTTTCCCCCCCTTGTTATGGGAAAGATGGGCATGGTTTTTGTAGTGAATTATCATATGGGCTTTATTCGGTGTGTGCTTTGTATTGTGGTGCAGGGTCTTTTTCAAAAGTGTTTTTTCTTGAAAAATGATTTCTTTCAGATTTTTTATTTTATTTTTAATATCGGTACATCAAATTCTTCGAAAACCACCTATAAAAAACATCACTTTGATGTTTTTTCAAGTAAAATGCACCTAAAAGTAAAAGCTACCACACTCTCAAACACCCACTAAAATCTCTTTGATGAGTTTGTTATTGGGTTACTGAGTTATTTGTTGGTTACTGTTTGCAGTCATGGCTAGTTCGGCACCTGAAGGATCCCAGTTTGATGCTCGTCAATTTGATTCTAAGATGAATGAGCTGTAAGTCCTTATTTTGCTCTATGATATGTTTGCCAGGTTTGTTGGTTATAATGTGTTTTGTCTCTATTTCACTGTTTGAATAGTGTCTACAATTTATTGGCTTCTGTTTATCCGTAATTGCCTGGTGCCCTATGATGTTGAATTTGCTAGCTTGATGAGTGCAGGCTCACAACTGAAGGACAGGAGTTCTTTACCTCATATGATGAGGTGCATGAAACATTTGATGCTATGAATTTGAAGGAGAACCTTCTGAGGGGTATTTATGCATATGGTGAGTGGCATTAAAACTGCAATCCTTTTCGTGTTGATTTTATCTGAGTGGTGTTGCATGATGAAGCACAATTTGGAAATTTTTCTGGTTGCCTGAGTTTACATATGCAAGCATTTGAGATTTTTTTCATTGCCTAATCGGATCAATTTAAAATAAAATTCAGATTTCAGGTGGTTGGCTGGGTTGAATTTAGTTTCTCATACTCCACCTATCAACTGCTTTTTTTGTGTTGCCATTCTTTTTATTGTATATGATGAATAACAGTTATTTTAAAGCTCCTGTTTTGTCCTTGGAATATATTTGTATGCATTAGACATTATGTCTGTGCTGTTGCAAATTTGAGATCTCATGGTGTGATCTAATTTTGTTTGAAGGTTTTGAGAAGCCATCTGCAATTCAGCAAAGAGGGATTGTCCCATTCTGCAAGGGACTTGATGTAATCCAACAAGCACAATCAGGAACTGGAAAGACAGCTACATTTTGCTCTGGGATTTTGCAGCAGCTTGATTATGATATAGTTGAATGCCAAGCATTGGTTCTTGCACCTACCCGAGAACTAGCTCAACAGATTGAAAAGGTTATGAGAGCACTAGGTGATTATCTGGGTGTGAAGGTTCATGCTTGTGTTGGTGGAACTAGTGTTCGTGAGGATCAGCGTATTCTCTCAGCTGGGGTTCATGTTGTAGTCGGTACTCCTGGTCGTGTGTTTGACATGTTGCGGAGACAATCACTTCGACCTGACTATATCAAGATGTTTGTATTGGATGAAGCAGATGAAATGCTCTCAAGAGGATTCAAGGATCAGGTTCCTACTCTTACTTCAATCTGCACATGCGTTCTTTCTTAAGGCTTTCTACTGTTTTTTGCATGGTACTGTCACTTTGAAGTTACACACGAGTGTTTCTACTGGAAGTTTTCTCTCTAATGATCAAACTTTCTTTTAACAGATATATGATATTTTCCAATTACTGCCCCCAAAGATTCAGGTTGGGGTCTTCTCTGCTACTATGCCACCTGAGGCCCTAGAAATTACGAGGAAGTTCATGAATAAACCTGTGAGGATTTTAGTGAAGCGTGATGAGCTTACCCTTGAGGGTATCAAGCAATTCTATGTTAATGTTGACAAGGAGGAATGGAAGCTTGAGACACTTTGTGATCTATATGAGACCTTGGCAATAACCCAAAGTGTTATCTTTGTGAACACCAGGCGCAAGGTGGATTGGCTCACAGACAAGATGCGCAGTCGTGATCACACAGTCTCTGCCACTCATGGAGATATGGACCAAAACACAAGGGACATTATTATGCGAGAATTCCGCTCTGGTTCCTCTCGTGTGCTGATCACTACTGATCTGTTGGCCCGTGGTATTGATGTCCAGCAAGTCTCACTTGTGATCAATTATGATCTCCCTACCCAGCCAGAGAACTACCTCCATCGTATTGGTCGTAGTGGACGTTTTGGAAGGAAGGGTGTTGCTATAAACTTTGTTACCAGGGATGATGAAAGAATGCTTTCTGACATCCAGAGATTCTATAATGTAACGGTTGAGGAGCTGCCATCAAATGTTGCTGATCTTCTTTGAAGCAATTTTGGTTCTCCAAGGTAAATGGCTGAGCTTGGAAGTTAAAACTATTATGCTGTTTGCAGTTTTGGGGCCTCTATTTAGCATGGATTGGACTAGCCCTGCAGGTTTGGTTCTGAGCATTTGAGATTGGGGTCAATCCCATTTCGGGTGCAGAAGTCCCTTGTGTTAAATTTTGTTGCAAGTTTGTTTTTGCTTTTTCCTTTTTGTGTCGGAGTAAAATTTGCAGAATTATGGTAGTGTCCATCATAATATTTTACTCTCTGCGTGGTTTTTTATTTTATGCAAGGGAATTTCATGTAGGTAAAAAACATATGATAAAGTCATTATGTTATAATATTGGGCTCTCCGTTGCTGTTCTCCTGAGCAATATTTAATTTGTGTTTCTTGATGCCTTGTCCTTTCCATTAGTAAGCCCCCCCCCCCCTTTCTGTATGTGTGTCATGTTCTTAGAAAGAACTAAACGGATCCTTACATATTCAAATCCTAAAGCCTCAATTACTTGAGTTTGTGCAACACAAGTGTTTTTGCTAAGCCGAGGGATCCTATTCAGAGTGATATTAGCAAAGCACCTTCACTTGCCTGGGCTGGCATGTATATGCATATGGAGTGCCAACAATATATATTATATGTTATTTCACCTAATTTTTTGGCTGGGATATGCCCTTATCTTTGGACCAATGATATTATGGGAGCATGCATATGTTATTTATCAGTCATTCCACGGGAATTTGTTGTTTGTCGCGTGTGCATATACTGCTCTTATTTATCAGTCTATATAGTCTTCACGTATTTAGGAAGATATAAATCCCTATTTTAATCTGCTAGTTTGGGTGGTCGGGTCGTGATGATTCTGCATATTATCATCGATCGTGAATGCACATGGGTTTCTCGGTCTGTGATGAGAGGTTGAATAGTCTTTACTGAAAAGGCGTAGCCTATTGACCCGAATGCAGCCGAAATGATGAGCACGTTGCACCTAGTCAACCAGACAACCACCATGGCCCATTTGCTTGAACATGAGCACAGGAATCCTCCATTATGCTGAACTCCACGGACCACATTTCTAATCGATCGAAGAGCAGCATTTTGCTACTCCGCTAAGAGTCGAAATTCTTGCGAACACAACTTGCCATTATTTCTAGACATTGCAGCCCTTGTTTCTCCACGGTGGACGCAACATATCATTTTCACAAGCCTTTGTAGTGTGTTTTACTCTTACGTTGCCGCATGTGGTAATGAAAAATCTTATGTTGTTTCGAAAACACTAAAATAAATTAGCCGTATCATGACCGTTGCGAAACATACAAAAATGTGCTTCAAACCACTGATGATGATGATGTTGCTGCACATAGTGAACCATTATTAGGAAAAGTATGAGTAAAACTTTTCGGTTACAGAACTGTAAGAATTCCTCCTAGTGAATCTACTCCATCAAATTCTATGAAAATTGATTTCAAACATGGTGGTGTACTGGTCTCCCCGGTCAAGGGAATTTCTCACAAGGAGTTTGTATCTCATGGAAAGATTTTGGATTTCCCTCTATACGAAACAGATAATAGTAATATATAAAAAGTATAAACATAAATTGCAGTGATGAATACGGACACAAGGACGGTATTATTCATTCTGACAGGTAAATACTGAAAACACGAACATGCAGAAGAAAAAAACGCACAAGTAAAAAACTACTGCCCTAGACAAAATGATTGCCCATTAAACACGCCATGTAGATTCACTCATCGAGAAAAATGTCCAGTAAGTCAATCCAAGCTAAAAAAAAAAGTTGAAAAAGGAACTCGAGCATCTCATCCTGTGTTGGATTGGACCCCACCATTCCATTATTCCTACTCTTTCCTCCTCTGTCAGAATCAAGAAGCTCAACCAATAAAAACAACCTCTCCTACCTTCATTCAATGTCTGTTTCTCTCTGTCTCCGCAGCATACCTATACCATATTCCTAATCCCATGGAAGACTACAACAGATCAAGATCGTATTCTTATTCTCATGGGAATGATATGATGCAGATGGAGAGTTATCATGGTCCCCAAAGGCCACCAACCTCTTCTTATGAGCTCAGGTCCTATAGCACTTCCTACGCACAGACTCAGGTGGCCAACGGCAGCTATAACACCAACAATTTCGGCAACAACAGGGACTTTAAGGTTAAGAAAGGAAAGGGCTATACTGGTTCATCTTCTTCCAAGTCTTGGAGCTTTGATGACCCTGAGTTTCAAAGGAAGAAGAGGGTTGCTAGCTATAAAATGTATAGTGTTGAAGGTAAAGTGAAAGGGACTTTCAGGAAGAGCTTCAGGTGGATTAAAGATAGGTGCACACAAGTGATGTACGGATGGTGGTGATTTGATGATGGGTATTGCTCTCTTTCTTCCTTTTCTGTGTTTGTACTTAAGGTCTGTGTGGCAATCACTGAAAGTTTATAGATTGATGTGTTGGTGTTATAAATTCCTGATGTGGGACTAGATTTAAGCTGTGTAATTGATTGTTTTTACGTTTTTTTTTGCTGCCTGAGAGGCTTAAATTAATCTTTTAATTCCCTTACAAATTCTTTTGATAATGATGTGATCTATATATATACTCTTTAAGGTTATCTGAGTTTGATTGATTAGTTCTATGGATACTTTGGTTCTGTAAATTGGATTGTTTCACAATTCGTCATCATGGGTTAGATTTATTATTGAAAAAGTCGATTTGCTTCAGTCTGGTCTTTGATGTAATACTATTCCT
This sequence comes from Populus alba x Populus glandulosa, assembly GCA_033617975.1. Taxonomy (NCBI): domain Eukaryota; kingdom Viridiplantae; phylum Streptophyta; class Magnoliopsida; order Malpighiales; family Salicaceae; genus Populus; species Populus alba x Populus glandulosa. Next base: position 22,726,384 of record CM066148.1, read on the forward strand.
TATCAGTGCTGGTATTATTATTATTATTGCTTTTAAATTATAGTTGAAGGCCATGTTTTTGGGTTAATCTTGAAGGTTTGCAGAAGAGGGCTAGATTTGAAATCCTTTTTCTTTCTGTTTATGTTACTTGATGCATTTAAGGTTATGAAACTGGAATGATTATATTGTGTTTTTCTATAGCATCCATCATACATGATCTCTACATTCCTATAGCAGAATATCATCAATCCTTTTCTGCTCGTTGTGCATAAATTGAAACAAAAACCCTTTCCGAAGCCAAATATGGTAGACAATCAACATGACTTTGTTACATATGCGCTATATAAATGTCTTCGGAATATCATTTCTTTTGTGTTCTTTATTGCGAAGGCTTCTATCCATTTCCTTGATTAGCTTACTTCGAAATTTGATCATAAGCCACAATCTTGTTTCTACTCAGAGCGATACAGGCCAGTGATGGTTTTTCATTCTTGAACTTCGTAGTTCCAAAACCTTCATGGCCGTGAATCATGATAATGTCCAAGCAGGGTTAACTTCTAAATTTAGAGTCGTGAAGAGCTAGGGGCAGAGGGGACCTTGAATTCTTCTAATTTGATGACAGACCAAAATATGAAACTTACCTATGCAATTGAGTTTCCTTCGTTCTGCATTTCTGTTTGTCATCTACTGAAGTTATCCATGTTAGCATAGTCAAAAGCTAGCATTATAAGAAACATAAACATGTTATTCGATCATGCTCTCCTCTGTCAAAACTCTGAACTTGTTATATATAATTTGGTTAATTAACCTTATGTGCTAAGGATTTGTTAAATCACCTTCAATCTTGATGTGCGGATCAAGCAAATGGTATTAGCAGTATAATGATAAAATGTCAACTCTCCCCACTCAGATGCCTTATAACGTGTCCTTTTCGAAGAACTCTGAACCTTTTGTATGTGTAGCGTTAGTTTTTGATGTGAAACTTTGTCATTTCACACTTCCTCCAGGATAAGCAGTACAAATCCATGATAGATTACTCTTGGATTATCATTCATGTCATGTAGCACTTTTCTCATAGCATGTCGCAATTATGATCTTTGTGCTGTCATCATGCACAGATGCAGGCGTTGTAGATTATGAGGATATATGATGCATATTGCTTTTGGTGAAAGATCCACATTGAAGAATCAAGATACATATGGATTGAACAGTAGATATATATAGCAATGCTCTTTCATTTATGGTGGATAACTTTTTAAAGAGCTGTTCAATTAGTGTTTGTTATACACACACACACACACACACATAAAAACCGCTGAAAAACACTTAGAAAAAGCATTAATTTGATGTTTTTTCAAGTGAAACATTTTAAAAAACAAAAACTATGGCATTCTCAAATACTATTTCTGAACCTTTAGAGGCTAAGCTGGAAAGACTGAATGCAAAGCTTTGATCAGTACTTGGTCTGGGGCTAAATATTATCGTTTCCATTACTGAACTTTGAAGGCAACGATGCTGATGAGAAACAAGTTTTTGTGTTTTAAAGCAAGGTTTACTGGGAGTTGTCATAGCTTAAATGCTGTATTCGTATTAACTGTTAACTAACTCCGTCATAGCTTAGATGTTGTATTCAAAATACAACTATATATAGTTATGCAGTTTATTTGCCTCTTTTAAGCCAAAATTTGTTTCTCACCTTCTTTTATCTATGGATTGCATGTGTTGAGATGCGAAGTATACTTAAAACTTAAAGCTTTATAATTGTACAACCAAGTAATAGTGAGGTGCTGATGTTTTTTCCAATTACTATGTGTCTTGGATTAGAACCCACTAGATAGCTTGCCCGTGCGTTTCGGTGTGAGTCGACCTGATTTTTTTAAAACATAAAACAAACAATGATTAAGTGTTATAAGTATATTTTTTAAAAAAAAATAATGGCTTTACATTATAGAAAGAGAACGGAAAATAACATATTAACCGTCAATTTTTAAAAATTCAAATAAAAAAAGATAAAATAAAAAAATAAAAATTAATAAACAAAAAAAAAGTAGAAGAAAAATACTGGTAAATCCAAGTGATGAAATTAAAAAAAAATCAAGATTATGGATTCAATGATGAAATTACAAACAAATTAAAATTTAATAAAGGTGCCAAAAAAATATTAAAACCAAAACAGTGATGGTTAAAATCTAAAATACCATCAAATATTGAATTGAAGGGTTAAATTAAAAATTTCTAAGTCTATAAATTAACAAAAAAAGTAAAAAAAAATAAAATCAAGTGAGTAAGTACAAAATTAAAAAAATAAAAATAAAATAAAAAAGCAATATTAAAATACATTATTTAATGCTCAAAATGCTGGATTTGAAAGGTTGAGTCATGACCCATTAAGCCTTCAAGTGTGACAAAAAAAATTTATTGTATATAAAAAATATAAATTTACTAAATTATCTTGATTGATAAATACAATTTTTATCCAAAAAAAAACAAATTTCTCTAGTAACCAAAACAATTGTTCAGAATATTAAAAGACAAAATGAGTAATATATTATTTAAATTCACAGTATTTTGTCCTCACTTGATATAAAAAAGAGTTGAGCCTTTAGTGTTTTTTTTTTTTGTTATTATTATTGTTATTGTTGGTGTAAATGATGCCAGGCTATGCTAATTTCAATCGAATTCTTGTTTGTCTTTGAAGGGAATAAAAAGAAAAAGAAGAAGAAGAAGAAGGTACCATTGCTAATCTTTGTCCAAAGTGAAGCATGTATTGAGGACAAAAGAGTGGTGTTGTGTTCTTTCAATTATGGACAAGGGAATATCCAATTTAATTGACAGAATCTAACAGCACGGAATCTAATTGCTCGTTGACAGGATTCTCTCCTTTAAACTACTAGCATTTAAAATCGCGATTGTAATCTTATTTTTAAAAAATTAATATTTTTATATATTTTTAAAATTTTTTTAACACATTAATTTCAAAAATGATTTTTAAAAAATATAAAATAATTTTAATAAAAATAAGATATATTATTATTATTATAGAATTAAAGTACTTCATCCTCCGGCTAACAGTCTAGATTTTACCCGTAAAATAATTTTACTATAAATGAGAAATATTCTACACGCAAAACAATTTTTCAGAATTTCAGGTTTTCTGGTAAATAAACTAGAGTGTGTTTGTTTCCGTGATTGTTTCTGCGTTTGAAGCGAACCACGGAAACAAATCGTTTGGTAAAATAAAAAACGTTATTTACTGTGCGTAGGACCCACCACAATTAACATTTGAAACGCCGGTTTGTCGAAAGCAATATTTATCTGCTTTTTCCTTAACGTAGGTGCAGAGTGAATTAATTCACCCCACCTGTTCACTTCAAGAAAAGTGATGCAGCCGCTGCATTAGTTGCCTGGACTATTAGTGATGCTTCTTCTAAAGAATATTCCCAACTTTCAGTGGTGAAAAAAAGATTTGAAACATGGAAGAACAAATATTGAAGTTAACAGTGCCAGTGAATTAATTTTTTGGTACTGTTTACGTGAAAAATGTTTTTATTGTGTATAATACCGTCCGGTTCAGTAAAAAAAAATTATTTTTTTAATATTATGTTTTACTTGAAAAAATATTGTTTAATATTATTCAATAACACTACATAAATTTAAAATAGATCGTATAATGACATAGCATTTGTAGAATTTGATTGCAATTTTAATTTTATTTTTAATAATATTTTACCTGATTTTGTTGGATGCTCAAAAAGTCATAAAAATTGTAGTTCTTATTGGATGAATTTCATACGTGATAAAATTATAGATAAGTTAATGGAACAATAAAAGATATTTGATATAAAATATTATTTATTTTATGATGTAATAAGAGTAATTAATTCTACAATATTTAAATTTAAAATCATTAATATTAATATATATATATATATATATATATATTAAATTATTTTATAACTTCAATTTCAAAAGCATTCCTAACCAAACACATTAAACTACTTTTTTTTCAACTTCAATTTCAACCATAATTTTAACCAAACACCTATTTTTTCAAACCAACCTCAACTAAAAATACTTTTTATAAAACAACTTTTTTCAAACCACAACCACAACAGCTACCGCAATACCAAACACACTCTAAAGGGTTTAAGAATTTCTATCACCTCTAATAGAAGGGTGTCGATCAAAGAAAGAAACAATAAGGGACCTTTATGAATTTCACCTAAATTCGGGGATGCTCATTGCTCACGCTAACGATCTTATTATTTTATTGCCTGAACATGGCAGTCAACCAACAAACCCCAAGTAATTGTAAATTAAGGCAAGTAACTAACGCTAAGACAACAACAACCAAACACATAAAACCCACCATAAAAAGAAACGTGAAAAAAATTGGAGACTCGCCGCCTTAATACAGCAAGAAAGGAGAGATCTTTTTGCTTCTCTGCCTTTCAGATTTTACAGAGCGAGCAAAAAGAAATGTGGGAATCCATCTGTTTAACGTTGGCAGCCACCGCCGGTAGTAACATCGGCAAAGTTCTTCAAAAGAAGGGCACGGTCATTCTGCCTCCTCTTTCTTTCAAACTCAAGGCGTGCTTCTTTTTCCCAATTTCTCTTTCTATCTCTTTTGTTCTTCCCTTTTCTTTTCATGACATATGTTTTCAATTGTGTTGTATAACAAGTTAACGACCAATAAGATAGATTATTTGCTTTAGTCTTCAAGTTTGTTGGAAGATCTTCGATTCCTGAATTTGGAATTCTGTTATGTTAGTGTTTCAATTTCAAGAATTGATCTTTATGCTGACAAGTGCATGCGTGTTGCTTGGATTATTGATTTACATTATCAATCTTTCGTTTCTTGATTCTGGGTTTATGGAATTTCTCCCTATTCTTTGCTTATTAGAATGTGTGCTAGCTAACTATGTACGTGAAGGAAATGGGTTCTTGCGTATGTTTATTGATTTATTGTGTGTGACTTTTCAGGTGATAAGGGCATATGCTGCTAATGTAGCTTGGATCATTGGTTTTCTTATGGATATTATTGGTGCATTGTTGATGTTGAAGGCATTGTCTCTGGCTCCTGTGAGTGAATTCATTTATGTTCCTGATTTTTTTAGATTGGTCTGCTTGATTGGAAATTTCTTTTTCTATTGAAAAAATGGAAAATAGTAGATTGACATTTTTGAACTATTTAACTATGCACACATTTTCAACATATACCTGCGAAGGGGAAAAATGAAAAAAACACGGTGAGATTCTGCTTCTTGAAAATGATTTGAAAAATATATTTGCCGTATTCTCCCACCAATTACCAGTAAAAAGGGAGCTCTTTTATTTGTTTGTGGACTTCATTTTGGTTAGTGCTGTTTATTGGTCTCATTTGTGCCTAATCTACATCAAATCTTGACTGTTTTCTGTTAGGTTTCTGTCATCCAACCAGTTTCTGGTTGTGGACTTGCTATTCTTTCTGTCTTTTCCCATTTTTACCTAAAGGAAGTCATGAATGTCATTGATTGGATGGGGATCACTTTGGCTGGTATTGGTACTATAGGTATGTAAACTCTTCTTGGTTGACTCCTGGATTGGTGTTGATCTCATTATTATACTCATAGTTCAGAATGTTGCCATGATAGTTATGGCTCAAAAGTAAGAGCACATCATTACCTATTTTTTATTTTTTCCATGCTCTGTGTGCCTTTTGTGGATGGATATAGATTTTATTGGGTGTCTCATTTGGAATAGGTCTTAACCTGAAATCTTGTTTTTCATTATCTAACGAGTATAAAGTGTTGTTGTATTTAGCCAAATTATTGGTAGAAACTTATTAACTGGTTATGAAAATCCAGTCCTCCAAAATTGTTCGTATATACATTGTGATTCAACGTCATATTTACGTGTCTAATTAAACCTTTTAATTGCTTTTTTTTGTATTTGCAGGAGTTGGTGCTGGAGGTGAGGAGCAAGAGGCTTCGTCCATATCTATTTTTCAGTTACCTTGGCTGGCGTTGCTTGTTGCCATCTTGTTTGTAGGTACCTTATACTGTGCACCAACTTTACTAGCACTAATATGCTTTTGTTATCAGAATTATTGCAATAGATATATGAGTATGTGAAGCTGTTTCTCTTGAAATCTAAGCTTGTCTTTAAACTGCTGAATGATAGGGATGTTGAGAAATTCAGGTCTGGCAAGGACATCAACACAACCAAAATAAGGAATGAAAAGTTTCTCACAGATACAACCAACAGATCATGTTTTTTCATAAACTCACTAGGCTATCTCTCTACATGCCACCTATATTGCACACAGCACACGCTCATATAACACATGCACGGAGCGGTCATATATGATGAAACACACAAGATCAGCCAAAGGTCCCTACTTATACTATTGTAGGTCAAGACATAATGTCACTTCTTAATGTTGATTCCTGATGCACTGCTGGATGTTAATATTTGGTACAATTTCCAGAGAAAGGGGATTTTGTTTTAATTGGTTAAATTTCAGCTCCATGGTCGCCTTTATATGCTAGCATGGCTGACTTTGAAGAGTTGGTGTTGATTCTCAACACTCCCCCTCAACAATGATTCTCTTGGTTTTTCACTAATTGTAATTGAAACTCTGCAAATTTGGTATGGCTGAGGTCTTAAGTGAATATCAGTTCCTTTTGACTCTACATAAGCATGATCTCCACCATGCTGAATGTTGGTCCCTTGCTAGCACAGTTCACAATAATTACCTAAAGCCCAATCCTTGTTTACAAACTCCAGAAGCGGTCATTGACTGCTTGTTCTAATACCACTGTTCATACTAAGACAAAATTTGCGTTCAAATTTTGAAAGTTCTGCTCCAAGTTTTTGATTATGCAATCCCATTAAGTTGCAAATTCTTTTGGTAGAAAATCATTTATTTCATGCGAGAATGAAGCATGTGGAACGGAATTATCACTTTGTAAAAGATAGGGTTAAAAGGAACATTAGCGATGCAAAAAATTGTTATGGAAGTCCAAGTGGCTGAAATTTTCACTCACTGAAGGACTCAATGCTTACAATTTGCGAAGTTTCAATTGTGACTTGGTATGACAAAAAGAGAGTCATTGTTTAGGGGGAGCGCTGATAGTCAATGACTAACTCTATAATCAAAGAAGCAAACCTGAATTTTCTCTCTAAAGCAAACCTTCAGTCAGCCATGCTGCTGAAAGTTTAGCCAACCAAATTACAGCTACCTTCATAGCTAGAACCAACCCAAGAATCGTTGTGTTTACAACTCACCTTAAGAAGAACAAACTGGTCTCTCTGGCTTCTTTTTTGTAGCACGCGCCATTTATTTATTAAGACAAATTCTACATAATGTGTGTAATAGGCAGCAAGAGTAGAGAAAGCTTAATGAGCTCGTGAGCGTTTTTTGTGTGGTTTTAGTGTAGTGCTCCAATGTAATAAAAGCGTGTTTTGTCTCAACCCTTTTCATTTCTCAGCTAGGAATGTTTCAAAACTTCATCCTTCTAATTTAAAAGTGGGGATTTAAAAGTGGGGGCTGTAACCTGATTACTAACATTTGTTGTTTTTGGTGCCCTTATTGCATATTTTTTTAGTTAGGGCTCAATTCATTAGACATTTACAGGTCTCTGCATGGTTGGAGGGAGTATATTAGATAATGTGATGATTACTCTGTATGATTTGACATAGGTAGTTCTTAATGGATGGCTTCGGATGTACAGACGTCAAAGAAGAGCACATGAGACAGTAATATTTTCTATGTTTATGTTGCTTGTTTGTAAGAAAATGTTTCTGATTTTGAGTCTTCAACCAACCACTTAGCCTCATTTTCTGCTTTCCATTGACAATTCTTTTCAATGCACAGATGGACTCTGAAGTTGTTGAAGAAATTATATACGGCTTGGAATCTGGCATTTTGTTTGGGTATGATTCCTGACAAACCATCTTTGTTCAGACATTTATTGCTTTTCAGAGTTGACTCTTTTTATACAACAGAGTTTTATGTCCAACAAATTCAAAATAATAAGGATCTTTTATGTGCCAATTTGCATAGATAACTTTTTTGGGCTTTCATTATATCATTGAATGCACAGAAATTTACATTAAAAGATGTAAACTCGTGTTATGCCTAAAGGGTTCGCCACCCAGTGTTATCATTTTAGTTTGTCATTGTCATTTAATCAGAATAGTTATAGTCACTTCAATCAATAATGTAACTTTTATAATCATGAATTAACAATTTCATTTCTTTTAAAGAAATCATTCCTTGATGATTATGCTGAAAATATTGTTTTAAGTGCAATTCAACATATTAAATGTTTTGAACTACTGCTGTTATTCGGCTAAGTTTAAGATATAAAATGCTGAATTAAGACATCTAATTCAGGATGGCTTCTGTAATATCAAAGATGGGATTTGTCTTCTTGGAGCTGGGCTTCTCCAAAATGCTAGTTCCTTTATGCCTCGCCATCAGTATATGCTGTAGTGCAACAGGATTTTATTACCAGGTATTTTCAAATCATCTTCTAGATTTTCTCTGGAGCTCCATCTGAGCTATTTTGACTTTTTATCCATATAGAACTTGCTTTTCATATTTTAGATGTCCATATTTGGAGAGATTTCTGCTTATCTCTCTTGTCCAAGAACAAGAAAAAAGCAATTTTATTTTCTGTTCTAGCTCCATCAAATGCATACATGTCTTATTGATTTTCCATTTGGCTTTATTTTGGGTGGAACCAGATCCATTTCACTTGTCCTGTTGAAGCTACCTGTGTGTGTAGAAAAGTTGACAGATCGAACTGATTTATGCTTTCCTTCTGAACAGACCCAAGGTCTAAAACATGGAAGGGCAATTGTGTTGTCTACATGTGCTGCCGTGGCATCAATAGTGACTGGTGTGCTTGCTGGAATGCTTGCTCTAGGGGAACGGTTGCCTTCAGCACCAGCTGCTCGTTTTTCTCTTCTTCTCGGATGGTAACTGTAAAGCAAAGTTTTTATTAAACAATTGCTCTTTTATATTTGAGTATCTTGATATGAACTTGATGCCCTAAGTCGTGGGTTCATAAAGCCCATGTAATTTGATGCTAAGGTGCCCTATTCTAGAGGTTGCATGTGGAAAAAAATCTATTGTTGGACAATTTTGCGGAAATCTGATTTTAAAACCTTGACTTCCATGTTATTTAAATTTCCCCATTTGGCGCAAACTGATGGGCCTATGGAAGTATTCAGTCCCATCTTAGAATGCTTGACGACTGAACACAATCTGAACCAAAAAAACAAGTTGAACTCCACGCAATGATATTAATCTACCTTTCATGGCCAATTTTGTAGAATTTATTAATTGTTTTTCTGACTAATGAAACCTAGTCCACACAAAAATGTGCTAATAGGGAATTAGGGATCCCAGTTTCCCAGCTAGGAAATATGAGATATTGTCATCTTGCTATAATATACTATTTGATTGAGCTTTTCCTTATTTCAGGCTGCTTATCGTAGTAGGTGTGATTTTACTTGTGAGTTCAACTTGGCTGTTGCGACACCTTCCACGACCATTGCGTAACTTAACAAGTAGTGCTGATCGAAATTTCAGTCTGAGTCGATCAGGATCTCTCCGACTTAAGGATCCAAACCCAACTGCTGTTATCCATGCAGCAACATTGCATCATTTGATATCATCTCCATCTAAGGAGAAGGCTTGAACAGAAACAATGCTTGCAAATTTTTTGCCAACGCCTAGACTCGAGACATTTTGGTTAACATGGTTGTGCATTCCCTGAATGCTGCATCGTGCTTGGTCTTGTTAAGGGTGGGGTGTACAGTTAATCTGATCACTGCGTTCTTTTTTGGAAGGCGTGAAATTTTTTAAGCCATTCCTTCTGTGGTATAATTCCAGTTTGGAATATGTACCTATTTCCAACTCCATTTAAAGTTGCATTCGACTGTAGATGTAAACCATTTGTCACAGTATGGTATTGTAATTAAGATTGGATTTCTGTCAACAACTCTACTGCAATCATCTCGGCATACAACAGGTTTTACGAATTATATACAGCAGCACACTAAGATCAGCTTCATCTACAAAGAGGCCTGGTTGGCCATGGAATAGATTCTGGGACTATGTTGCTAAAATAATTTGCCATGAAGCTACTAGGTTTGTTTGAGCACTGGATCATCCAGTTAGGATGAAGCCAGTTACTGTTTCTGTCAGACATCCTATGTTAATTTAAATTCGTTGGAGATGCAGCTGGGAAAGAAATCCCGAATCATTTTATTTCCATTCGAAAACAAGGTTGGCTTTGAGGATATGTAAGAGGGTGACAAAATATGTTGCAGACAACACCAGATTAACACTCTGTTTAGCTACTTTACGATGGCACCATGTGCAAAATTTCCTTTAATTTTTCCTCATGTTGTATTCTCACTTCCTCGGTGGTTAAGTGTTGGTATTTCCTACAAGGTACCAAGCAACATGCATGATGGTAACAGGTGGTAAGGACAAGCAATTTGAAAGGACAATTGTCTGAAAAAACAAGACCTAATTCTGAGTTAAAGAGGTTAAGGAGGGGAGGGGGGGGCCTTCATATAATAGTAAGAACAGTAGCATACCTCTGCAATCACTTCATGGTATGTCCTAGCAAAACAGTAAAATGGCTTTTCAGTTGTTGCAGCGACTCATTTACGAACAGAAAGAGAGAAAAAGGGACCCCATGAGAAACTGCAGCCATCTCCACCTTTACCTACCAGTTCATGACATAACAAGACCAAATGGTCCACTATGACCTGGACAGGAACCGCTACTGTTGGTAGAAGATTCATATTGAAAAACAAGAACCTATCTCAGAATTTCATAGGCATCATCAAATTCGTGAAAATACAAAACTCATGGACCACATTGTGGTGAAATGGGGCATAACCATCAATTTAAACAAAAAGGGCTAGTGTTCTTCTCTTTTTTTTTCTTGTTCTTTCGAAAATAAAAGCAAAATTACGCGTCCAATGAAGTGGCATGCTGTGGTACTTCACTGGATGGACACGGAGAAGAGAGAACACGTTCACAGGCTTAGGACCCCTCAGTAGGCAATTCCCATGTGACTTGCAGTTGGGACCATCAAAATAAAGCTAAGCCTTAACCAAAAGGCCACACATGATTTTCCCAAAAGCTGACAGATCAGTTGGGCTCCAAAGATTTTGGACAAAATGGTTTGCTCATTGCAGTGTGCTGCTCTGCTAACCTGAATAGCCGAGTTCACGATTCCAAACACCAACACTTGACCCTGGTAAAGGACTATTCCTGCTTGCTATTACATGGATAGCAGTAAGGATGTCTGTAAGGAAACACGGATTTGCAGCCACCAGAAAGACTTGTAAATTTCCAATGGCCTATATCATCTAAATAAATAGTTTTGCCTTCTCATAATCATCATAAAGGGTCACAAATGTTTCTTTAAAGGAGTGCTCCGCAAAGAAAAGGCTGTTTGTTAAGTGGTCAATTACTTCACAGGAAGTTTAGGGTAAGAATTAGGCTTTTTAAGGCCATCTTTTCACATTTTATCAGCCAAGAGCTTGCTTCCTTCAACAACCTCCGAGTTCTGATGTAACCACAGTAAGCAATAGTTGTAGTTCTATAAACATGTTCGGTTGATTTATATTTTATACTCTCGAGAAGGACTATACTAGGATATTGGTTGAATTCACAACGCTAGAATGAAATCTCAAAATTTGCTAGATTTGGCTAAAAAATTGCTTCTAGTTTAAGTTTCATTATAGCAGAATTTACCCCTAATAATGTGTGTACATATCTCCACGTGGTATAGGCCTCTCCAGAGGTATTATTCCATATAATGTGGATCATTCAATCATTAAAGCTATCATTTTCTAATCGATGTGGGATAATGACATTATCATAACCTCCTGATAAGGGGTTTTAAAGCGAAATATAACTAATGCTCCCACAAACAACACTAATGATACCATGTGTCTACATCCATATAGGGTAAACTCCTTGAAACAATATTATCCTAGTTGACATGGGTTTATCTACATAATAAATTTTGCTCTTGGAAAGATATTTATTATAGAGATCAGAGACCCCCATACTATATAAGTGATTAAAGACTCTGTCTTCTTAATCAATACATGATAGTAGCATATCATCATAATCCTCGAGATTAGGGGTTCGGATAGCATATCATGGATAGTATTTTCACAAATAAAGCGACACCGATAAAACTGGAAAAACTTCACTTTCTTTACGAACAATGATGGGTTAGATGGTGGATGTTACTTGCCAAATAACCATCTTATATATCCGTCAATTTAGGATTTTTTTATATGGGTATTATATAAGAGAAATAGACAAAGAGATAAATATTTTTCTTTTGTGTTTGAGATGGAAAAAATTCTGTTTTTTCTCTCCTCTCAACATGTAAATATATAGCTTACCTTGAAAAAAATCCGAAACTACTTCCAATGAAAAGTGGCAGTTCTGTTGTGATACTCAAGTTTCTTGTTTAGAAAGCTATGATGATGTTATTATCTTATATCGGCTAAAAGACGAAAATGATAGTTGTTTATATACATGTGGGTCTTTTTTGTTTTCAAGAGGTGGATGTATTTTCAAGAACAAACCCCATTACGTAATTAAACCCATATTAACTGAGATAATATTTCTTGAAGGAAATATCTATCATTTATGGATGTGAACTCAAATCATCCACCTCCAAAGAACCTAATTAAAATGGAAAGGTTAAGTGTTATACCTCAGTGCATTGCATGCACATCTTTCAGTCCATCGGAATGTATATATAGTAAGTCGTTTTGTACAAATAAGGACTTAGCTCTATGCAATAACCACTTTCAAATTCTTTACAGCTGAAAAACCTTCTAACTTTTCGTTTGGAGTTGACTGAATATTCAAATAAAGCAAGAAAAGAAGGTCCTCCTGCGACAAAAACAAAAAAAAGGTCCGGTAATCATCCACAAATCTTGCCGATAATTACAAGATAAGCTTTATCACGTTCTTTCTTCAAGATGCTTCAAAATGCCTATGACAGCGGGATTTACTTTTAGTGCCTAAAGCAAGGTATCTTGGTAAAACCAAAAGCAAGTGGCGGAAACATACAGTAGCTTGCATGTTGCTAGAAAAAGCTTCCACCAACAAAACTGCTTCTAATAAGAAGCTGCGGGATTGACCGAATGTTTTGCCCTTTCTCTCATGGAAAGATCAACTGCGATACTGCACAGGATGGGTCTGGCCTTACGTCACAAGCTACTGTGAGGTGGCCACACCTAAACACTCTTGTTATCAACCCACTTGTGACGCTGATCACATATAAACACTCATGTTATCAACCCGCTAGTTCTTTTTATTTCACACAAGGTGAAACTTAACTTGGACGATTTCGTGAGAGATCAATTTTTCTCAACACCGACAACATGACTATTAACCAAACAGAGACCACAGGTGCCTTGACAGAGACCTTTTTTCCATCGTGTGAAAATTGCTCCAAATTCAACTTCCATTTGACACTGAAAATAAATTTTGATGTGAAAGAACGGTCGTCAACAGAATCGACTTTCAGAGGTTGGATTGATGAGGTGCTTGAGGTCCAATAGCTTTGCTACCGACCAAACACCTTAGTTGCCTCCAACAAACGCACTTAAATAGTCCACTTTAGGGACCATTATTCACTATTCATTAGATGAAATTGTACCAAAACCGCTTGCCATTTTTTTTGCATTTCTAGGGTATCTTTGCCCTTCAGTAAGTGGTAACAACCAGATAAGACCCCAAAACAGTGGCTTGATTGACCATAAACCAATGAGAGTTCTGAAACAGCATGGATGATTCTAATAGACTTCAAACCATAAAACAACGACAAAAGTACATAGTAACCAACAATTATGTGGTCCCATTTCAGAAAGAATCTTCTACACAGCTCAGAGTTACGATGGATTACATCAGGAATTAATTTGGAATAAAGACCTACCACCGAAACCCTCACTGTGCATTCTGTTGTTTAGGATAGTCTCCGAGTTGCTCCATATTCCAGCTTTCACGAGGCGCAACCTGTTTGTGGGAAGGAGTGTATTGCTGCAAAAATTTTAGAAGTTCAAAATTCTGTCAAGTAATAAGGCTCTATTGGTTGTAACTAAATACTAATTTCAAGAAAAAGCTATTGATAGGCTCTTGGAACAACTACAAGCCAAGTGGCTGGCAATGTTCCATTTGAAGTTACAGGGGGGGAAATGCAACAAAAAGGATGGAATATGTAGTAAATGCACTCTCATCCTCTACATTCCAATAGTAACTAATGGAAGACATCATGTCGGTAAACATGAGGACGGACTTGTCCAAGTTTGAACCAGCTTTTCTTTCCATACATTATTTTCAATTTGTGACCTCATCAAACCAACAAACTGGAATCCACATCACTGGCAATTTTGCAATTTTTCATCTTAAATTTAAGAAGAAAAGTATTCTTATCATTGAACATTTTTTAAAAAAGAAAAACTAGTGAAATTGCTCCCGTCATTTTGAGGAAACAAAGCATGTGAATTACAATTGGTGCAACTACAAGCAAGTCTTATAGTTATGCATTCTCCCTTACTTAGTTATTTTTAAAACATTTTTTTCTTTATGTTTTCACAAAAAGTTAATTTTATCCAATCCCGAGTATCTAAGATTTTACCTCCATCTTTTCCATAAGTTCTTTGGCTGTTGGAGCAGAGACAACAATGTCCCGAGCACCGGGCTTGATGAAACCTTGTTCGACACCATTGTCAAATAATGCAAGCAAACAGTTATAGTATCCATCAACATTTAGCAAACCAACCTGTGCAGAGTACCACTCAGTTTCAACATGGAACATGGAAAGGTAGTTTGCCTAAATATGATCCTCAAGCATGGAGAATGGAAGGTTACCGGTTTCTTATGAATTCCAAGTTGCGACCATGTGATCATTTCTAATAGCTCTTCCATGGTTCCATATCCTCCTACAAGAATAAACAAGTATTATCACTTATTATCAGAAGCATTTTAAAAACTAAAGAAATCCTGTTAGAGAACATGAATTAAGATCTCTACTTCTGCTTCTCAGGTATGAAATTATATCTGCTAATTGTTCATCGAGAAAATTGATGAGAACAGCAAAGATCATTACCAGGAAGAGCAATAAAAGCATCTGATTCTTTAGCCATGGCAGCTTTACGCTCATGCATGTCCACAACAGTTCTTACTTCTCCAACAGTTTGACCAGATATCTGGAATGTTGCAGAAAAAATTTTACTGGTGAACAACTGATCACAATTTTACTGCTAAGAAGTATAACTTCTTTTCAGCAAAGAGAGCTAGAACTAATATTATAAAGGGTCCGGTAAATTTCTAACCAAAAAGTCCAGATGGGGATTAGAATGCTAAAGCAAAATACAAACAGATGAAAGTCCAAAGGGAAAAGCACTACTAATATTTCAAAGGAGTCAAAATGATAGAGTTAATAACTTCAAAAGCATTAAGAGAAAAAACTTGTAAAACCTAAGCACTTAAAGAGTGAAAACCAGAAGCAAATCAAATTTCAAACAAAAAAACCTTGTCAGCATACCGGCAGTCCAAATTACAATCAGAATAAGAAAGATATTCACAAAAAGCACCATAGTTGAAGACATTGACAAGAGGGCAAAATTTTATTTGAGTTAAAAGCATAGGTACCTCAAGAGGCATGAGTGCTTTTGGAATGACCCTGCATTTGAGGAGCAACTATTAGTTTAGCACTGCAATATAATAGGAAAGGATCAAACACCTTGTGTTTAATCAAAACAGATAATGAAAGAAAAAACGAAGAGTATATTCCTCAATGCAACTTTCTTGATTACCCGAGAACATGGCAGCCCCCATCATACACTTTCTGGGATATCAAACCCATCAGTCCAGCACTTCCTCCACCATAGACCAGTTCTATCTTCCGCTTCACCTACAAGCCACATTCAATATCAGCAAACCAGAAACCAAACTAATCATTGTAACAAAAGCTAAACACCATTTCCATTTTCACAGATAAGAGTCATTTAGACCATTAATCAGTACAAACCAAGATAAGTCTTGCTTGCAAACATAAACCCATTCTTGTACAAGAACTATCCAAACAAGTGCACTGAGTTACATATATCAAACACCTCACAGCACCTTTAAGGTATCCATAAATGACAAAAGGTATCAAAAAGGTCAAATATTTGAGACCAACAAACACAAGAGCAATCTTAGTCAATGAAAACAATATCTATGAAAAAGTGAGTCTATTGGACCAACCAGTTCATCTCCCAATTCAATAGCAGCATCGCTGAAGACTTGTCTGTTGCCAGAGTTGCTTCCACAAAACACACACAACCTCTTGAACTTGCTACTCCTTGTGTTGCCTTCTTCCATTCACGCAATCTCTATTACAACAACCACCTTAATGCAACCTCTATATATCTATATCCTCCTCGATTCTCAATAAGAAAAGGGGACCCTTTAAATAAAGAAAAACAGAACAAAAGGAAAGACAACAAAAGAAGACAAAAAGCAATCAAGCAAAATCTTAAGTAGATAATAACATTACTTATTGATAAGTTGCAAGAACCAAACTTTTTGTAGAAATCAATGTTAAAAACTAGAAACAAAAATCTGGGTTGATCTTGAATTTAAGAATCATTTATTAAAAAAACTGAAGAAATCAAAAGGGATGTATTGTTTCTTATACATTTGGAGAACGAGAACATAAGAAGCCCACATGCTCCATGCCCTTTCTAATCCAACGTCTCTCTTTCGGCTTTGTTGTATTTTTACGTATATTTGGAGTATTAAATTAAACAAGCATAGTAATTAAAAAAAAATACTGCTGGTCAGTAATCGATGAATGATAAAACAAAAAATTATTTAATTTTCCTTGGTCAAACGCAAAATCCAAGTAGTTTTAACTTGTACATGACAAAAAGAATAATGAAGCAAATATTCCCTAAAAATTTGCTCTTTTTTTCACCGTTTGACTTTCCTTAGCGCATTTATGGTTCTTGCACACTCCAACATCAAGTTGTAATGGTGTTTTGAATCATTTTAGAAGTTCATTTGATGGTTAAAATAAATTACATTTTATTTTTAGAGTTTAAATTTTTTAATTAGAATTTTAAAAAGTCATCTAAATGCAACAAGCCAATATAAAAGCATTATTAAGATTGTGTACGAAGGTATTCTAACTCGAAAATACCCATGGAAAAAAAATAATTCTAACTATATATCTAGTGTCATTTTGTCTATAATTCATACTAGTATTTTTGTTATTTGATTTAAACAAATTATTTACATCATAATAAATATACCTATAAAAAAATTAAGAAAAAACATGTCTAATTTAAAAGTACACACACACATAAATATATATCCCATGTCTAATTTTACACTCCAAATGGGGTTTCTTTTCTTAATATGTTCATGTTATATTCTATTTTGGTGTAATATATCAAACATATTAGTAATAATGGTTTTTGAACTTTAATGATTAATTTTATATCAGTTTCGTGAATAAAGATTAAGTACTTTTTAAATTATCATTTATATTCAAATTGTTGTATTTAAAAAACGATTAACAATATTTTTTTTTTTCGATTAAAAATAGCATTAGTAAGAACTTGTTAAGCTTTAAAATATATATTTTTAATTTTAATGTTAATGATAACCCTGTAAATGAGGAAGCACATGACCATCATGTAAATCCTCTCAAGTAATTGTTAGTTAATTTTTAGAGAATGTTTGATTAATCTAATTAAGTAATAATGGAATTTACCCCTTGATGATGATATAAAATCCAAGGAGTTTAATAATAAGGTTAATATGTTGGATAATTAATTAATTTTATGATTCAAGCAATTTGTTCTTCTTTTCCTAATTAAAGTAGCTAATAGTTAGTATGCAGGAGTGGGAAAAAAACCGATAAATAGATTAAACTGAAAAAATAAAAAAAAATAACCAAAAAATCGAATAAAAAAAATCAAATTAACTAATTAAAAAATAACAAAAAAGTTCTGGTTCGATTTGGTTTCGGTTTTCAAAGCCTGAAATCGATTGAACCTAACCGAATTGATTCAACCAAGCCAACATTTTTTTAAAAAAAAAACAAGTATAAATAGAATGTTTTCCAACCCTAAACCTAAAGTGACATTCAGCTTCCCCCTCCATTTGCTCTTTACATCTCCCCTCTCCATTTGCTCTCTACATCTCACCCTGTATGTCTCCTTTTTGATTTTTCTTTATGCTCAGTTCCATAATTGTTACTTGTTAGTTGTTAAGCTCCTACCCCATACTCCTTTAGTGGCCCTCTCTCCCTATTCTCTATCTCTCATCTCTTAAATGATTTGAGTCAAATCTATCTTATTCTCTTCCATGCTCTTTATCAATGTCTCTCATCTCTCAGATCTACATGTTCTTGGCTCAAATGTTGTGGCTTTGTGATGCTTGACAATTTTAGTAGGTTTATATGTTGGCCAAGACTTGCTTACACTTCTATTTAATTCTTTCCTTGCGATGATGTTTAGTAATTGCTTTTGAAAATGCTTCTAATTGAATTCAGTAATCATGTACTCAATCTAATCTTTGGTGACCTTAATAGGATGAGATTTGAGTGCATGCATGATGTTGAGAATGCTTTCTATTTGTTTGCAACTGGTAGGCCTTGTAACATTTCATGGGGAAAGAGTGGATTGAATCTGAAATTAGCTCGAGCATCATAATTTTGGTTTGAATCAATTTGGAAGGGGAAAAAACTAAACCAAATCTAACTGAAATTAATCAGTTTGAACCAATTTTTAGTTTAGTTCAAAAACTTAAAAAAAATATTCGGTTTGGTAGTTTATTTTAGTTCAAAACCGGACCGCACCGAAAATGCTCAGCCCTATCAATATATGATTTTTAGTAGGTAAAGGTGGTTATTAGCTGGTACTTGAAAAAAAAATTATGGAATTAAAGACTATATGATGCTTATTAAAGTATCTTTTTAGAGAAAGAAAATATATCAATATGTACTTGGATTTAGCGCGTTACTGAACTTAAAAATATTGGTTTGATAAATTGCCAGAACCATATACACTTAGGCTCATCGTATAACTAAGGTTAGAGATATTAAATCATTACCTTATCTTTGATCCTTTTTTAACATAGGTTTTAGATAAAAATAATAAGTATAAAATACGTTGATCCATCACCTTTTTAAGGAATTTGTTTACCCCATAACATAACTTTGTATTATGATATAATATATCTTATTTATATGAAGTAATTTTTTCACCAAATATTTGAATGTTTTAAAAATTGTACTAAAAACTAACTTTGGAATGAGGTACTAAGTGTTTATTTTTGCATTACATCCTGCTTTTCAAATCTTTTTTCACTTGAAAATGTATTTTGAATGTTTTAATAAATATGTCAAATTTTTTTTTTAAAAAAACATAATTTTTAATGCTTATTTAATTAAAAAAACACTTTTAAAAATTATAATACACCATAATATCAAACACACGTTAATGTAGCGTTTAGTTACTGTCTAGAAACAGAAATGACAGAAACAATGGAAACAAAGATATGTTTGCTTGAAGAGACAAATACATAAACATAAAAATAAATATGTCTTGTGATAATTACAATTTTTTTTAATTTTTTATTTCTAAAACATCCTTGTAAAAAACCCTTAATTTTAAAATTGTCTAACTAAGACATGTAATGATACAAATGATTATTATCATAGTTTTAAAACTCAACTTGATGGGTCAATCCAAGGCTAAGCCGGGGTTATTGGTCGAGGCCTGGTTTAACCCAAGTCAATGTAAAAATAAAAATGATTATTATTATATTTTTAAAACGTGATTCATGGTCAACTTGGGGTAAGGCCTAAGTCACATATTGGAAATGTCACCTCTGGTTGACCTAAGTTAACATAAAAACATATAAAAAAGTTATTATCATAGTTTTAAAGTTCAACTTGAGAATCAACCCGAGACAATGTTCAAATCACAAGTCAGGAGTGTCAACTCGACTGACTCGATATTATTTTCAACTTTGCTTTGACCAAAATTTTTTTAAAAAAAATCAATAAATTTTTAACCCGTATTTTACCTATATCAACATAAGTTTTTATCAAGATTAAATCAAGTTAATTATTTTTTTATTTTTATAAACTTGTAATAGTTCAATTCAAGCTCCGAGGCGGCATTGTTTCGGATGAACTCATCAAGTGATTCCTGAGTTTATAACCAAGAATATTATGATATTAAAAAAAACTCTTCGTATATCTCTCTCCTTTGTTTTTTAATCAGGGAACAATAAACAAATACCACCTGCTACTACCTAGACAACAAAGTCAAGACTTCCTTTTTCTTTTTTCTCTAACGTTATAGACATGGTGTTGTCTTAATTCGTAGCTCTAATGTTACGAAGCAAAAGGCATGTCTGCGGGCTAATTTTCTTTTGAATCAGCAAAGAGGGATTTTTTTATTTTTATTTTTTTTTAATTTAAAGGTAACGTAAGTAGGTGTTTGCTGTGTCTTAAAAGGATTAAAATAAGGGCAGGTTAATGGGTGGACAAAACAGAGCCGTCCCTTTGATGATATATATTATTTTTTTAATAATAATGCTTTCTTTCATGTCTGGATTGCTGTCTTCTTGTGTAATGGTCCTCTTGACAGGGATAGATTTGTGCATTAAATCCCTTTCTCTTTTCTCCACTTCATCATGATAGAAATATGGCATAAAGAAGCTCCACCAGACCCCTCCGGCCCTCCCTCCTCCCCTCCTCCGAGGCCGGGCCTCATAATTTCGACACGACAATCTGACTTTATTTTTTCCACAACAACAATAATAATAAAACTATAAATTTAATGTTTTTTTTTTTATCAAAATTAAAATGATCCGAATTCAAAATAATTCCAAATTTTTATATTGGATTAGATCAATTAGAGGTCAAGTGTTGTTTTAGATATAGTTTTTAGACCCGGCCCGGTTCAAGGCCTGGATTTCAAGTTTTGACCGGGTCATCCGGGTCATTTTTTAAAAAAAAAAAATTAAAATGACGTCGTTTTAATAAAAAAAATAAAAGTCAATAAATTACAATCGAATTTTGCTAGATCAACCGGATTGTCGGGTCAACCCACCAGGCCACTTGATTTTTTCCTCTCCTGTTTTTTTTTCAACCTAACGCAATTTCAATCCTAACCAAGTTTTAAAACTTTTGCTGCAAGTACTTTCTAACTGTCCAGAATTGAGAACTCTACTAGACAGTTATAGGCTTAAATCCTAGAAAAGATGGGATGGGATTTAGATTGTGACTAGCTTATTCAAATTTTTTTAATGGGCAAGAAATGTGCGGCCATTAGCAGCATGTTTTTTTGTTGCAGCAAGAAATTTCTTTTATTGCGAGTCTTTTTCTTATCGTCAGTCAAAATCATGGTCGAGAGCCACACAAAAAACAGCATTAAGAACATGAAATATTGTACAAATTTTTTTTTCTTATCGTCAGTCAAAATCAAATGGTATTTAATCAAACAATCGAAAAAATTCTAAAAAAATAATCATGAAATATTGTACAATTTTTTTTTTTTGCTAATATCATTAAAAAAAATTATGATTTTGAAAAAAAAAATGGAATTCCAATGATATCCAATAAAACAAAAAATCAAATTATTTTCTAGTGAATCTATTTCAATGGGCAAGACTCAAGAGTGTCAGACTTAGGGAATATATATAAAGAACGGGCCAAGTGCGTGCATGGGCCTGATAGTGGGCCACGAGACTCGAAACCTCCAAAACGTGAAGCCCAACACGGAACTGAACTGTGCTAGACCATGAATCTAATTATAATCACTGCACAAGAGGCAAACAGCAAGCATTCTTGCCCATGTTTCCTAGAGATTGGTTAGTTAAGATAATCTCTCAGTATCGATGTACCTATTTTTCCTAGGATCCTCCTAGATATTGTGGAGGTTAGTTTTGCATTGCCTTGCGTAGCTAGCTTACAGCTAAGAAGAGAGAAGAAGAGAGATGAACGATGAGGATTTTCCACAAATGCAACCAACTTAACCGTCAATGAAGGGCTTATCTGTATTGAAGCAGTACCCAGATGTCAAACATTGGCATCTTTGCCTCCTCGCCTCTATTTCCCTTCCTTCAATCCTAACTCCAAGCATTCTGTTTGGATACTCAGAAATTATAGAAAACAAGAAAAGTGGCCGTTTTTTCTCGATTTTTTCTTTATGAACATCAAAGCCAGTTCCTCCTCCTTTAGCACCATCTCAAACAATTAAAATCAACAAAGAAAAACTCCTGACCCTTTTTTCCTGTATTGTTTATGCACTGGTTTTTGTATGAAATTTCTTTGGCCAATGGTCAATGAGTTCGTAATCCAACATTTTCATTTTCTTTGTTCCTCGCAACAATGGCTGGAGCATTGGCTATGATCAAAAGTCTCTGCGGTGCCCGGTTTCGAAGATCACGATCGAAAGCATCAGAGTCACCCCAACAAAGAGGGGAATCGAATTCGGATGTGAGCACCTCACCGTCATTAGCCTCCCCATCGCCGCCGCCACAAGCAGCAGCCATGGAAACAAGAACGGCGCCTCCACATACACAAGCAGGCGGTGCAGCAGAATCTCACGATATAAAAGAGAATGATGCCCAGGAAATAAAAGAATTGCCTTTACCACCGGCTATGCAATTGACAGCGGAGACTACCTCCGCCAGCAACTGCATGAAAAAGTCTGCCTCCACCCGGAGTCTAAGCAGCATGAGCATGAAAGCCATAAGCATGAAGTTGCCAAGAAGCATGTCATTGGCGAGGAAGGACGGAGATGACAAAAAGAATCAAAAGAAGAAAGGGAAACCGAAGCATGAGGATTCAGTTTGGATGAAGACAATAATATTAGGGGAAAAGTGCAAGGTACCAGATGAAGATGAAGCTGTGATTTATGATGGCAAGGGAAAAAGAATCGCAACATATCACAAAAAGGCCTCGTGTTCTAGGCAGAATTCTCAAATCGATTTAAATGCAATTCCTTCTCAAGACAGGGAAAGGGGGGTCTCAAGAGAAGAGGGTGAAGAATTCTCTTGATGTTAGTGGATCATCTTAATTTGTGTTATCAAAGGGTAGGAAACCTTTTTCTGTTTTCTTTCTATGTTCTTCTTCTTTAAAAAATAAACGTGCATGGATTTATTATGATACTCAATGACAAAATCAGCAGCAAAAATGGTTTTCTTCCTGCTAAAATTGTGACAATTATATTATAATAGATGAATTCTATATGAGTATCAATGCATGCAGTTTCTTCGTCTAAATATTTTCAGGACGATAAAATTCAACCAGACCAGTGCCAATATTATCTTGCTCTGGGCAATCGTAAGTTGTTAATGCAATAAAATCTGTCAAAATGCTACGTGAGGTGCTGCCATTCCTCTGTTTGGTTTAAAATAATGAAAAAAAGATTCTACAATGGTATCACCACTGGACTTGTGTGAAGTTGTTCTTCCATATTTACCACCAAATTGCAAGCTGACCTCGTAAATTTCGAAAACTGGATATCTCAACAGCCAGGGCTTTTGTCTTTGGTAATTCAAACTGCAGCCAGGAATATTGACCAAGTAAACATAGGTAATTGTAGTGCTGAAAGCATTAGGACTAGATCCTGGAGTCACCTCTACGGTGGTTTAATTCCCTGATGATCGGGCGGAAATGTTTTAACCAATGCCTCGAAATCCAACCTGTATTCAAAGCAGTTTCGTTAAGAACTCATTGATGATTTGTCATTCCCTGCTATCGACCGAAGATCTCAGTTTTGTCATTCCTTGGCAATTCAAGATTTTGCAAAAGAGACCCCGTTGGATATATGGTGTGCAGTAAAATTGATTTAGTTGGGCTTGGGATAATGGATGATTTTGAGCAGTTATTCGTGTATTTATCATAATTAAATAAAAAAAAACTACTCCAAATAGTTTACATGAATAATTTAGTAAATATATTTATAGACCAATAAAATATATTGCGTTGGATCAAAGTAATAACTCAAAAAAATCATAATTTTTTATTTAAATGTTGAATCGCGTTTAAATTTTTACATGAATTTTCAAAAATTATTTTCTTTTAAGTAGCTAACTTTAACTTTTATATCTTTAGATTTTGAAAATCTTACCTTAAAATTTTAGTTTTAGCTGTTTTTATAATTTTTCTTATTATTTTATAATTTAATTTTATATTTCCTTCTTTTATAATTTCAAATTTTTATTTTTATTTTTTAATTGAGATAAAGTTTTTACCCTATTTAAAGTTTTGTGAACCTCTCCTGAAAAGACAAACATTAATTATCATTGTTATTCTTTAAAAAAAAAAAAAAAACCCTGAAAACTTGAGGTTAATTTCAACGAATCTTTTCGTTCATTAAAATTATCGTGCTATTTCTTTGTTTTTACTGCCTTCAGCTTAAAAATCTAGCACAAACAAAGTGATGCTCTCAAGTCCAGAAGGTTTATAATGCATTAATAATTGTTGAGATATTTTGAGAACAGTAGACATTGAAACAATAAATTATGTTGTTGTATTATTAAAAGCAAACCAATAATAAGAAGTCAGGATGGCCGAGTGGTCTAAGGCGCCAGACTCAAGTTCTGGTCAACGAGAGAGGGCGTGGGTTCAAATCCCACTTCTGACATCTAGTTTTTGTTCTATGACCTGTCTAAAAGTACTTAAATCAATTTGTTTGCATATTTAAATTATTATTTTTTAATAATCTCATATTCCGTCACTAAATTTGATGTATTCATGAGTCCAATAATTATTAATTTAGATTTATATAATCTAAATTTCATGGTTTTTTTTTTTTTTAAAAAAATCTTTAATGTGCTGTCTTTTATAGCGGGTACAATTTTATTCAAAACTTCACGGTAGAAAAAAATAAATTTACATACATGATGGGATTTTAAGTAAAAAAAATTACCGTATCCACTCATTGCAGTTTTGATATTCTATCACTGTGGAACAACATGAAAAATGGAAAGATGAGAGAAACATGGTGCAAAGCAAAGTTTAAATAATTAATTACTGTTTTAGTTATATGAAATTCGATTTTTATCTTGATTTTAATATTATAAAATCTTGAGATATAGATGGAACGAGTAGAATGAACGTACATGTGAAGTTCTTGGGAGAAATTCTTGCAAAATTATCATTACCAGCTGGACCGCGAACGTACATGTCATCCTCGTATCTTTCTTTTTTGGGTAAAATATGTTCTGATCTTCAGGAAAAAAAAATTCCCAAGGTAGCATCTGACCACTTCTTGTGCTTTATTATTAAGTAGTTTTGAATATTTTTTAATAATTTTATGGAATAAAATAACTTGGAAAGAGAAAAGATGAGAAAAACAATGAGCATTCCATCCATTTTCTTCTTTTTTGAACGCCAAAAAGGTAGCATTGAGGTTGACTGTTGCCATTTACCTTGCAAGACTGTGTTGGGGCTGGCTATATATTGTTTTCTTATAATTTTTTATGTTTAGTGTCAGGGAGGAGCGAGCGTCTAGGACTTCTTGAGAGTTTTGATCATCTCTCATGGCGGATTTGCAGTCTAAGATAACAGTCAACTGGAGTTGCAGATGGTTGCTGTAATTTTTGTTGGCGAGGCTGCAGATTCTGCAATTTATTATGTTTCTGAGTAACATTTTAAAGGGAAAAAAAAAACCTCTTTGCATTTAAGATTCAGTTAGATCAACTGGGAATCAGGACTCTGCATCTCATGAACCGCTGGAAAGAATAGGCTGTGATTTTAAGTTGGATTTTGATGTATTTTCTTAGAAAAAGCTGTTGTTTTCAATATTACAGATCTGCAGAATGTCTGTTGATTTTTGTTCTTACTTTGAGGAAATGTGAAATTTGGATCGAAGAAAGGATCGCCTAACTATGGTCCAGGCAATACACCAGTTTATCTCAATGTTTAAGACTTGGCACCCATGAATGGCGACACCACCTGGGCAGGCCTCGGCATCTTTCACTCTGGTGTGGAAGGCCGAGGCTCCCAAGTGTTTTTTTTATTGAAATTAAGAACCCATGTAAAAAAATATGTTTTTTATTGAAATAAATACATTAAGAAGAAAAGCAAGAATTATGCTAGAATTTTTTGAATGGAGTTTAAATTATTTATATTCTAAAAGAAATTGAATAACTCAATAATATGAAATTATATATATTTATCCTAACTTCTTGATTATCTTTTGATGAAATCAAACTAGTTATTATCTAAAACATATTTAAGGATTTGCCGTATTTGTGACGAGAAGAGCGCAATGCCAGCCATTAGCCAGACAGCTAATGTAAATAGAGTCAAAAGTCAAAGAAAACACAGCACTCCTATTATTATTAAACTACTTTTCTTTTTTGTTAAAAAAAAAAACAAACACGTCCTTTTAAATTTCCTTCCTGAAAGCGCCTATTTAGAAGCCAAAAAAAAGAGATACAGGACAGTAAAACGTTGGAGAAACCTCCCTGCCTCCTTCCTTAATCTTTCCTTCATAGGTGAACAGAACAGAACAGGGTTATCGATACTTTTATGCTGTTTTGCTAAATTCACTAGCCTGTTCTCCTGTGGCCCAAGAAAGAATCATTTACTGGTAGGTTTTCTCCAACAATTAATAAACAAAAGTATAAAAACTGCGTTAATCTTGATTGATCTCAATTGGGTTTTGTTTATTTGGTCATTTGGGTTAGCATTATAAAAGGGTTATGAGAATTCTGTACTGTTTGATTGAAAAGTTTTGATTTTGAGACAAGGGTTTGGATTTTTTGGTCTGGGATTGATTGGATTTTTGTTCTTGCTGGTTTGGCTGAGGTTATTGGATCTGGTTTTTTATTTTGGATTGGTAGTGTTTGATAGAAGTGGTTATCTTGGAATGATTGTTGGTGGGTTTGTGATAGATCCATGGGAGAATTGTCGTGATTGAAGGGATTTGATTACTTGGTCTGGTGTGACTAGTTTCTTTGTGTTTGTTGATGAATATTGTTATTTTTGAAGAGGAGGATCGGCTTGTGAACTTTCCCAATTCGCTTCTGGGTGTTCTCAGGCCCTTGGATTTACTTGTTGAACGAAAGGTCTTTTCTTTTTGTATCCCTAGAGATAGATGGGATAAGGAGTTTTTCAAGCTTCAGAGTGGATAATTACTATTATAACCATCATCCATCTAATTTTCAAAGGTTGTGATTGTATAATTTTGGTTTGGAAATTGGAATTTTTGGAAAATGAGTTCCTCGCAAGGGTCCACATTGTCTTCTAATGTCGCCGAGCTGGTTGATGGTTCATCTGCTCACAGGGACGTTTCTTTGCTTGATGATGTGCCTGTTTATGTGAAGGAGCTCATTGCTGGTGGAACTGCTGGAGCATTTGCTAAGACTGTCATCGCACCACTTGAAAGAACTAAAATACTGTTACAGGTGCAGCACCTCTCCTTTTTATATGATTTTGTGGATTTCATGTGACTGATTATTTCTGCTACATGTAGTTAGATTTTGTTTGGATTAGCCATTATTAGGCTCTGCTGAAATCGAACTCAGGAACTGTTTCTAATATGCAAGTTTCCCTGTACGTTTGCTAAAACTAGCTTTTTTAACTATTACTTAAAGAACAGAATTTTGAAATTTGAACCAGCAGGTTCCGGGAAGAACTTAAGATTCTTGATCTCGAGTTTATTAAAATGGGTTTTTGTCTAAAACTTGTGTTCCTAGTGTAAGCCTGAAAGAGGATTCTGCCATGCAAATTTGGTGCTGCATGGGGATTTTGCATTATTGTTGCTTCCTGCGCTGATCAGTTGTTTCTTTTTCCTTATTGACTTGCTTTCAAATGTTCCAATCAATTTGCATTTCTGACACTTTTTTTTCTTTTTTCTTTTTTCTTTTTTAACTTTCTTGCTTATTTTTGTAGACAAGAACTGAAGGGTTCCAATCTCTTGGAGTGTTTCAGTCATTGAAGAAACTATTAAAGCATGAGGGAATCCTTGGCTTTTATAAGTAAGTTGTAGTTTGTTTCTTCATTTACTTTTTATTTATACCAGTCATGAATTTATCATAATTTATGGTTATGCTTTATTCTTTCTTCTAGGGGGAATGGAGCCAGTGTTATTCGGATTGTTCCTTATGCGGCCTTACATTTCATGACATATGAGCAATATCGTGTTTGGATCTTGAATAATTGCCCTGCCCTTGGTACAGGGCCTGTGATAGATCTATTAGCTGGTTCAGTGGCTGGAGGAACAGCTGTTTTATGCACTTACCCTTTAGACCTGGCTCGTACTAAGCTTGCTTATCAGGTAACTAGTTCGCAAGATTTTTATTGAAGCTTTTGTTTTTGAGTTTGATGGAAGCCCATGGATTTCATATTAAAGGGAAGTGAACAATGAAAGCATGTTGTAATTTGTTTCTGAAACCTGGTTTTAATTCATTTTCATTATTTGGAAACTGTCTAAATTACGTTTCAACTCAAAGTAGTCTTATGTTGTTGAACACTTCAACTGTTCTATTCACCTGGTTTTCTAGAAGTAGATGGTTCAGGATGTAATCTTCTGTCCTTTTTCTAATGCTTCTGCAGGTTGTGGACACAAGAGGGGGTTTCAGGCGTGGCATGAAAAGTATATGTGCTCAGCCTGCTTATAACGGCATAAAAGATGTACTTACAAGTGTCTACAAGGAAGGGGGAATGCGTGCATTGTATCGAGGAATAGGTGCGTATATGCTTGTTTTATGGTGATTTGCTGTCTGATGCGGTGTGTAGGCATTGGTGTCTGAAGGTGATCAATACTTGTGTTTCTTAGTATGTTATTGAGCATAAAAATTTGAAAAATACTACCTTTACATAGGAGCATTATCATGTCCATTATCAACTATAGTCGGATGGATTTAAATCACTAATGGTGTCATTGGTAATTAAATTCAAACTGTAATTAAATTTGAACAGGTTTAACTGATCTCTCCAAATCAACCAAATCTCCATATTTGATCAATAGATTAATTTAATCTATCTTTTTTAGTTATTTTAAGCAATGATATGATTTAGCTTTTTTTATCGTTAGTATCTCAATTTGTTTTTATGGTTAAAACGAACGATACAAACAAAATGGAGATGGATAATTCTAAAAAATAAGGGAGACATAGAAAGTGCATTGCATGCAAAAGAGAAATGATATTGCAATTACCATTCTCAAAATAAGTAAATGATATGATCTTTGGTAATTGCAACTGCTAAAATCTATTCCTAAACTGGCAATTAGTTTCAAAACTCACCTCTATACAACGCTATTTTATCTCTTCTTTTTTGTTGAAGAAGCTGCTGCATCACCATTATCCTTGCTTACAAAACTCGCCATTTATGATGAATTCAAAATCGGATGATTTCATCATTGGATACAAAAATAAGATTTTTCCTAAATCCCATCAGCCACTTGCGTCTTTCCACAAAACCAAAATTGGATTATTGAATATTTCTGGTCAAAACCCAAAACTATCACTAGTTATAGGTCAATTCAGCTTTGCCAGTATGCCTCTTTCAGCTTTCCCACTAGGCCCACAAACATGAGCTCAAAAGCCTCGCAGTCAGATACCTTGAAGACAAGTCCAGAACAGTTGTAACATAGAAACATTAAAACCACTAGGAGATCACTTTTCATTGATTTTAACAGTGTGACTTGCATGCCACTGTTGATTCCACCCAGCTGCTTTTTCTTGGCTAGTTGAAATGTCCAGCATATCATGGACCATAGAATCCTATATGTTGACATGTAATTTTGACAACAATGCTTGGAATAGTTTATAAGCTTTACTATGATTTAACTTCTACTTCACACACACACACACACACACACACATGATACTTGCCCTGTTCAGCTGGCCACAATGATGAAGTTTCTTTATTTGAGCAGGTCCAACCCTTACTGGAATCCTCCCTTATGCGGGTTTGAAGTTCTATGTTTATGAGGAACTTAAGAGACATGTCCCTGAAGAGCACCAGTCCATTGTGATGCGTCTTTCATGTGGAGCTATTGCAGGGTTATTTGGGCAGACAATTACATACCCATTAGATGTTGTTAGAAGACAGATGCAGGTATATCACAAAACTTGTGCAATCCTCATTTAGCTGGCTATTCTAGACATGACTATTAATGTAGGATGTAGAAAATTATCATAGTACAGCTATACAGGGAGTGAACTTTAGTCTATAGGGCACTTGCTGTAACCTGGTTTATATGAACTCCGGTATGAGTGATTGCTGCTTCTGGAATGAATCCTAGATGATAGATTTTCTGGTTCCTGAATTTATATTAGTGAATTGACCATGTGCTTGACCACTTGATCATCATATGCCTCTTCAGTGTTCAATGTTGGTAGGAAAAGCATGTCAAACTTGGTGTAACCTGTTTCAAATTTATAAAAAAATGGCAGCTTTTTAGTTGAGATTTTTAGTGTCAGCATACACAGTTTGAAACTTAAACAAGAATTTTGCGATGTCAGGTTTTAAAGTATTACTGGAATGTATTTTACAGGTTGAGAATTTACAACCTTTAAGTCAAGGTAATGCAAGATACAGGAACACATTTGAAGGGCTTTCTACTATAGTCCGCAATCAAGGATGGAAACAGTTATTTGCTGGGCTGAGCATTAATTATATCAAGGTAATGCTTTTAATTCATGGAATATTACAACTGATAATAGACTCTTGTTATCCATGCATTTTCGCCGACAATCAAATATGTACTTCCATTGCACATGAACTTCCTTTCGCATTTAAATAAGATATTATTTAATTATCGTGTTCTGCTTGGTTGTTGAGTTTTTTTTATTAAATGAGAAGAAAATTGTTTTTAGGTGCTTTCAAGTGACAACCATTTTAATATAATTTGTAATGGAAGAGGCAATTTTGTTTGTGATCCCTTATTTGGGATGCATGTGATATTGGATAGTAGGAGTACAATAAATTGCCAAGTGTTTTTATCATGTTTTACACCTGAAGACTCTTACATAGATGCTTTGGATATTGATTTCAATTTACGTGTTGTGCCGACTGCTTTGATTTTTAATTGGCTTTCATGTATTGCCTAAAGCTCACCACTTACTCTTTAGTTATTATAGGCATGCTATTGGTAGTTTACTTATTTACATAGATGGTTTGTGAAATTTTGATCTGCCAAGGAACTACAAGAATATGATCTTCTGTCTTCTTGCAATGCATTGTGGAAGGTGAAATGCAAATCTTTGGTTAAAATCTTATTGGTTTTTCCTCTTTTCTTCATTCCTTTTTTTTTTTTTTTTAAAGGATCAATCTGATAATTCTTTTCCTTGATGTTTTCCTAAAATTTCTGGCAAATCACAAAACCTAATGCACTGCTGATATCTGGAAACTTTTTTCCCCTTTTCTGACAAAATGAAATTTGCCTGTTCAAAACCACGTTTGTTCTGGAAAGCCTGCCACACCAACCTCTTTATGGTCGCATGACTTTGTAGATCATTGTGGAAATGCTGGACCAAGTATCATCAGAAATTTGACCACCTAGTCAGTAAAAAGAAAAAAAGCAGAAAGTGCAAAAGTATTTTCATCATGCAAATGGCCTTTGCTATTACTACGTTCATGAATGCTTTATAGAGGCCTTGTACATTGCATTATTTAGCCCCACTATTGATATGCATGCATGGTGTGGGAAGTGTTTTGAAACCAATCCGAGTGGTTCCATGATTTCAAAATGTTCACTAAGATTTTGTTTTTCATTATCCTGTGAGTGCCCTTTACTCTGGAATCAGTGAGTTTGTAGTTAATAACACCGTTTCGCTGCCTATTGCCAGATCGTTCCTTCTGTGGCAATTGGCTTCGCTGCATATGACACGATGAAGGTTTGGCTTCGGATTCCACCTCGACAGAAATCTCAATCAATATCTCCTGGATAAATCTCCAGCTGACTAAGTTTCCATTACAACTATACAGTGCTCAGCTAGTAATTTTCCATTGTTGTGAGACTTTAAGATAAGTTTGGATATTTGATGAACAGGTATAAGGTTTTCTATGTGTGGTGCATTTGATTTTCAAGATGATTGTTGAGCCCAATTTGGACTCGAATCATTACTGGAATCAAAATTAGGGACACTGCTGTCTTTAAGTCTTTATAAAAAGTGCTCGTTTTATGTTGCTGGCAATATTAAAGTGAGCCACAGAGAATTATTAGAGTAGCTGGTCTTGGTCTTGTTTGGCAGGTTGTCACGTGTCCGTACAACCACTGGCTATGGTGGCCCATGAACATTGGCCATTTTCATAGAAATGGTTCTCGTTGACTGGCATTTCTTTCGTCATGGAATAAAGACTGACCGGTGGCTCGTCAGACGTTGTCGGCACAGTTAAATTTTTTATATATAAAAAAGATGTTTGGATAATGATAAGAGCAAATTTAGGGTACAATCCAAGATGTGAAATAAGAGTAATCCTTTAAAAATGAAAGCAAAAATTTCACAAAATTTAAGGTCAAATAATAATGTGAAGGATAAAAGTAAAAAGATTAAAAAATTATGTATTAAATAAAGACCTGAAAAAAAAAAACCAAAAGTAAGTCAATAAAAAGTACTTGAGCCACCACATGTTAACTTGATTAAGTTATATTAGAAATTACTTTACTTTGTATAAAAAAAAGAGAGAAAAACTTGAGACTGCATATGTTAAGTGGAGGTTGTACCAGGAATAACTCTGTTGTAGAAGGAAAAGAGAGAAAAATTACAAAGTTTAAGGATTAATAAATTAATATCAAATGATAAAAAAAATTTAAAAAAGAAATTTTATAAAAAAGTATTTAAAAAAAATAACTAAAATCAACTCAAGTTAACGTAATTAATATGTGACTCGAGATAGATAAAGATAACTCTAAAAAAAAAAGCAAAACAAATCACAAAGTTCATGGCTTAATAATTCAATGTTTAAGGATGAAATTGAAAAATAATTAATTTTAAAAAAAAACTTAAATAAAATTAATTTTAATATTAATGGCCAGGATGATGAGATCAATATTATCTCATTAAAAATAAGAAATAAAAACAAAAAAACAGAGAATGGCAAGAACATCTTCAAAATCCAAGCACAACAACATCATTTTACTATATAAAACAAAACAAAAAAAAAATCAATAATCCCCGTCAATTTGCTAATGATAATTGGGTCCTCTAGAAAGTGCGTGCCTAGCCCGTTATCTAGGCAACTGGTCTTAGCAGGGAATGGCAGGAAAGTAAATACGGTGTGCTAGTACACAGTGTAAATCACTCAACTCTTTCGGGGTTTTTTCCATAATTATAATTTAGAATTTTCCATCTCCGTTTGTTTTACGAGCCACCTTCCTTGATTGTCAGATGAAAGTTGCCTGCCCGCTTGTGTTTTTTTCCAAAGGAAAACAACAAGTCCAACGCGTGAGATTTGATCGTGTTTTGACAGCAGGATGTTGTGGAAGTGCTTCCTTTTACAGGAGGAGGAGCTGTGTAGCAGTCAATTCAAAATGGTCCTCTGTGTATTGATCAATTCAACTAACTGTACGTATGGTAGGGTTCTTATTGAATCAAAGTGAGCGTAAATGATAAGGTTTTGGATCGACGTCTTGTCCACGAACTGTTTGATGTTTCCGCCCTGTTAGATGGACCATTAATGGATGACCTTCGTCCCGTTGCTGTCACTCTTGGATAATAAACAATACAGAAGCAAGCAGCTGGTTCGTTGACTTGCCAAATACTTTGTTTTTTATTTCCATTATTAACCACTGAATTCATGCTTGAATCTTAATT
This sequence comes from Populus alba x Populus glandulosa, assembly GCA_033617975.1. Classification (NCBI taxonomy): domain Eukaryota; kingdom Viridiplantae; phylum Streptophyta; class Magnoliopsida; order Malpighiales; family Salicaceae; genus Populus; species Populus alba x Populus glandulosa. Next base: position 22,760,201 of record CM066148.1, read on the forward strand.
ACGTGTTGCGCACACAGAAACAAGATGGCTAAGACTCGTTTTGATTGGTATTATACAATTCATCCATCACATGCAGATATTATACAATTTAACTTGCTGGGATGCCCAGAATATGCAGTCCAACGTTAACCGGATATATATATATATATATATATATATATATATATATATATGTTGAAGAGAACAAGAAGCATTGTCTTCTTCCTTAACCATAGTTTAGAACAGGACTTGTTTGATTTTCCACACGGTTAATTACTCAGAGCAGTCCGATATTGTCTATGAACTAAAGGTGGAGAAAACGCCACGATAGAGTGAAGTATTTCCTCAACCTTGTTTGTATTGATGTTTGAAGATTGTTTTTAAAACAATTTAATTTTTTATTTGTTTTAAATTAATAATTTTTTGTGTTTTTAGATTATTTTGATGCTCTAATATCAAAATTAATTTTTAAAAAATAAAAAATATTATTTTAATATATTTTTAAATAAAAAATACTTTAAAAAGCAATTATAATCATAATTCCAAATAAATTAAATTAATCTGGAGCAATTTAGTATTAAATACCATTTGTGTCCTGTAAAGTAATTTCATTTGAAAAAATAAATTATTTTTATATATTAATTTAACAGATCCCTATTATACGTATTTGAGATTTTGAACAATATATATAATGAATGAAGGGAGATGATGATGATCTCGATGTATCCCTGTCAACTGTCAAATAATATATATATATATATATATCAAGGCAAGTGGGCAAAAGGTCAGTGTGTGCTGTCGTCCCCATGTATGATAAGGAAGATGTGAACATCTCCATTAATGGGATGTTTAATTACACAGTGTCCCTTCCATTTTCTTCTTGGTTCTTTGTTCTTGCAATGGAAAATTAGAAAATAAAAGTATGCAGTGCATGGACATAGTTTTCTTGAGTATATCTTACGTGCCACCACATTTTTTTATAGAAATTTTCCACAAGAAGAATGCAAAGGGAAGCAAAGTCAACAAACGACTATAACTTTGAAGAGTTGAAGTTGATTTTTTCAAATCAAAATGAGATCACCAAAGCATATAGTTACTTGTGAATTATCAACATCCATCTATCTATCAATCTATGTATAGCGTGTGAAAAGACACCCTAACCTCTATCCTTTTGCTCTTCTTTTCATGCTAAAATATTAACTTTCATGTCGTTTTCAAATTAGCTTTCCCGTGTATAAAAAGGTTTTAAAGTAATTTTTCTTTTTCCAAAAATAAAGAAAAAAAATCAAAATTATGTGTGCACACATGAAAGTTATATATCAAGTGGTCGGAGTTTATAATCATTTCTGAAGGGAAAAAAAAACTACTTGATAAAGATATTAATTGTCTCAGTTTTTGAGAATCTGCCAAAGCATTGTAGAAAATTCCTTGAAATAAAATTCAACTCCCTGGTTCAAATATATTATCTATGTTTGAATTAATTAGGTATTCATGAGAAAATATATTTTGCTGTCGGGTTTTCAATCCTCTAATAGCTTGACCAATTATATTCTAAATCTCACAACTATTCTTAAATTCAATACTATAAATTAAATAAGAGAAATAAAAAATAAATTGAGATGAGATTCAATTAATCCAATAATTTTATTTTTTTTTGTTTAACGTGGGTGTTCGGGTCAGTTTGCCCGCACCTCGACTAATCTCACAGGCCCTGAAGTTAACGACCATGTAAGCCTCCAGTGGCCATCATATGAGCAATCACAGGGCTCGAACCTGAGATCACAGAGAGAACAAATCTCTTGGTTCCAAGTTCTTACCACTGGGCCACCACCTAGATGGTTCAATTAATCCAATAATTTGATTGCATTAGTAACATGTATGTTAGATTAGTGGCTCGCGACACGTTGCAGGGCCAAGTCAAAATTTGCTAACATAAAAAAAAGTAATCGAGTGATGCCAATTTATTACAAAAAGACAAAAAAGACATGAGAGTGGATCATTTATTTGAATGAGTTTAATAAGATTGGTTAATTTAATAATATGATTAAAAATAATGATAATAAATAAAGTGAACAATAAAATTAGCAATAATTAACTATGAAAAATAATTTGTCAATATTATACCCAGGAGGAGAGGGAAAAAAAGCCAATTGAAGACTCATATTCTCTCCGCCATGAACACTTCCCCGCCATCAGAAAAAGTTCATTGAGATGGTTCTAATATTGTTGCGAAAAGTTGCACGACAATATCGAAAAAGGTCACACACACCATCAGAGCAACGATCTATAAAACAAACCAAGCAAAATTTCATGAAATATATATATATATATATATATATTATTCTTATATTTAATTATTTAATTTAATTCAATTCAAAAACAAACTTTCTTAAAAAAAGGGTTAAATTTAATAAAGTAAGAAAATTAAAAAGACCTGAGATGACCCATATCATTTTCAAAATTAGTGAAAAAAACCCTATAGAAATAAAATAAAAAAGAAATTACAAAGCTCAATTTCCAGTCAAGTAAATATTGAATGATGAAACTGAAAAAACAGGAGTCTTAAAAAAACAAGCTAACTCGAGAAAATCTTCTAAATCTAGGTTAACCTCCAAAACTTACAACTCGTGAAATCTTAAACCTGAACTCAATCAATAAGCTCAAATCTTAATCAATTTAATGTTGAAGGATGAAATAAAAAAAAATATATTAATCTTAAAAAGATTTTAAAGAAAAAAATAACAATTAAAAGAATAAGGATTAAATTTGATAGAAAAAAAAATAGAGGATGAAATCATAAAAACAAATTCAGTTTTAAAATTATCTCAAATAAAAAAAAAATAAAAAAAATAAGGATCAAACTTGATAAATGAAAAACTAAACGAGGATGAAATTATAAAAAACCCAATTTTATAAATTATTTAAAATAAAACAAATAACAATAAAAAAAATATAAACCAAATATAAAGAAAAAACAATTTGAAAGGCGGCTATGAAAACATAAAGGGCCAGTAGCGAAAATCGAAAAGAAAAAATAAAAGAAGAATAATAAAAAAAAAGGTTTTCGGTGCTAGATCAGAGTTACACTAGCCACACGTGTTGCCAGAAAATAGAAAGGCCTCGAAGATAATTCTAACGCTGCCCCTAGGTACCAGCTTAATATTTTTTTCTTTTAAAAATATATTAGTCGTCTTACTATATTAAAAACATATAAAATAACATATCATTCTTAATAACGAGACTGTTTATTTTCTAGAGTTACAACATTTACTACTACAATGTTTTATCCACCCATCATAGTTTGTTTCAAGTCTTCTTGAATTGCACAACCCATAAGAAGTTAACCACTAAATAAATGTATAGTTAAACTCAACTCAATTAGACATATAAAACATGCCTAGTTATTTTTTGGTTCTTCCCTAACCTTTCTCCACAACTTCCTTGAAAGTCCCTAGCACTAGGACGGCCCCCCAAATTCCATACGTGGGCTTGGAGGCAGCGAAAGCAGCAGCTTCACAAAAGGAAATTGCTTTACTTTTTTGAAATCCTGACTTTGACTAGAACAGTTCTTCTATGTTTTCGATACTGCTAGCTGTCCTATATATATGAGGTGGTAGTTAAGCTGCCAGATGCATATTTTACTCCAAGCTAGCTTGCGTAGCTATCCCTTCTTTGGAACCTCACAAACAAAGATCAAAGAAAGCACTGAGAGAGAGAGATAACTATTTTGCAGGAACTGTTGGTGAGCCATCTTGATTTATTATCTTCTCTTACAGTTTTATGTGCATGTTGATGGGTTCTTGCAGTGGACTTGATTGCTAAAAACTTTGATTGGTTTCATGATTAAAGATCAAACCTTTTTCTGATTCTTACTTTATTTATGTGATTATCTTGTTAATATGGTTATGATTGCTTTCATGATGAACAGGCTTGGAGATTCTGATACCACGCATCAATTTTGATAGTTCTTTAATGGGCCTTTCTTTTTCAATACTCCTATCTGCATGGTCTGCAATTCTGGGACACAAGTTTTTTGGCTCAAAGGATACTGTTGAAAATACTGTTGTAAGGTCCCTGAGCTTTGGAAGGAGAGATGGAGAAATGGGTCCAAGAACAAACAGCTTCAAGACAGATGGTTCTGAAACCACTGGAAAGTTTGATGGGTCAGAGAAAATGAGTATAGAGAGATCATTAAGCTTTAACCACTGGGACTCCAACGAAACAAAGGCTAAACCATCTGATTCATCCAAAAATTCGAATTCTCTAAAGTTCAAAGCGCCTAATGAAATAGTCCACCTAACAAAGCCTACAATATCACTTCCTGAACCACCTGTGATCTTCTTTTCTCCAAGACCTGTTAGTGAGCTTGATGCGGCTGCAACCAAAGTTCAAAAAGTCTACAAGAGTTATAGGACTAGGAGGAACCTTGCAGATTGTGCAGTTGTTGTTGAGGAACTCTGGTATGTCTTTCAATATCCTTAACTTCTTGACTCTCAAACCTATTTGTTTTGTGTTCTTTGTGATAATTTGTTGTCATATTAATTTTTTATTTCAATTGTTGTAGGTGGAAGGCCTTGGATTTTGCTACTTTGAAAAGGAGCTCCGTATCATTCTTCAGCATTGAGAAACATGAAACTGCTATGTCAAAGTGGGCTAGGGCCAAGACAAGGGTTGCCAAGGTACGGTACTTAATTGCTGGTTTCTTTCATACAAATGAATGAGTTGATTCATTAAAAGTTTCATAAAATAACATGTATTCTCTGTGTTTGCAGCTTGGGAAGGGTTTATCCAAGGATGAGAAGGCTCAAAAGTTAGCCCTACAACACTGGCTTGAAGCTGTAAGTCCACCATTTCATCTGTGGCTTTTATTGAATTCATTTGGTCTAGCTAATCGATCACCTTGCTTAATAAAATGCTCCCTTATGCTCTGCAGATCGACCCACGCCATCGTTATGGACACAATTTACACTTCTATTATGATATTTGGTCTGACAGCAAGAGCACACAACCTTTCTTCTACTGGTAAATAATTAAGACTCGTGCAAAACCAAAATCTTAATATGATATGCAGTTGTACAGGCATTGCCTACCTTCATTTAGTCCGTTTATTACCTTCCGTTTTAATGTCGTTATGGAATTGCAGGTTGGACATTGGTGATGGTAAAGAAGTAAACCTTGAGAAGTGCCCAAGGAGCAAGCTTCAACGCCAATGCATTCAATATCTTGGACCAGTAATGTCTCATGACTCTGCCAGCGTGCAATTCAATTCTAAATTCCCAGCCCCCTAAACCCCTTTTCTGCATACACATGTTTCTAGTTTTCATGCATTGATTCAAGTTCTCAAATAGTTCTTGGTCCTTGCAGAAAGAAAGGGAAGCATTTGAGGTGATTGTAGAGGGTGGCAAGCTTATGTACCGCCAAGCCGGAATTCTTATTAACACGACGGAGGATACGAAGTGGATTTTCGTGTTAAGCACATCAAGATCCTTGTATGTAGGGCAGAAGAATAAAGGCGTTTTCCAGCACTCGAGTTTCCTAGCTGGAGCAGCTACAACAGCAGCTGGAAGATTAGTAGCCCAAGATGGAGTTCTTCAGGCTATATGGCCCTATAGTGGTCATTATCTCCCTAACGAGGACAATTTCAAAGAGTTCATTAGTTTTCTCGAGGAGCATAACGTGGACTTAACAAATGTTAAGGTAATTAAAAGCTTAAAGCTCAAAAGACCTCCTAGTAATTGCCTTGGTATGACGACAACCATGTTTAAATGTTCATTTGTAGCTTATTAATAACTCTCACCATTTCTTTGCAGAAATGTTCAATAGATGATGACTATGATTCCTTCAAAGTTGTTGATGACAAGCCTAGAGAGGAGGAGATTAAGGACGTCTTCACTACAATCACATCTACCGACACAAAAGCTAATGATGTTGATGGGCCTATTGATAATACGACAGCCAACGCTCAACAAGACGGTACAGAGACTAATGCAGCCAACTTGCAAGCACCAGTATTTGACATGAGCAAGCGTTTGTCGTGCAAGTGGACTAGTGGATATGGTCCCCGAATTGGATGTGTGAGGGACTATCCAGCTGAATTACAATGTCGGGCACTTGAGCAAGTCAACTTGTCGCCTAGGATCAATCCTGGTGCAGGGAGTTGTGTTCCAATCCCTTCACCGCGGCCTAGCCCAAAGGTTCGAGTCTCGCCAAGGCTCGCATACATGGGACTTCCTAGCCCGAGGGTATCCGTTAATTAGCTTCTGCTTGCTGAAGAGTTGTGAGATTTCACCAAATGGTGAAATGCCATGGTCCACGTTCATCATGTTTTCTGAATTTTGGAGGTTTAATTTGATCGGATGAGCTCTAGGCCTTAAAATATGCTCAAGAGGGCTTGAGGCTTAGACAAGTAAGGCACTCCTCGTGACCTTACCATTAGTTTTTCTAGCGAGGGAACATTCATTGACCCATCGTTCTTTGATCTTCTATTTATTTCTTTTTTCATCAAGTTGTACAGATAATAAGATAATAAGCCAAATAAAGTTCTTTCTTTTAATCTCAAAGTGGTGGTGTTATATAATGGAGAGGAATCGAGGGCTAGGGCATGATGATGCAAGAGAAGAATATCTTCTTGCTGTCTGACATGGAGAGGGGGAAGGTGGTGGGTTGGTGGTTGTTGACAATCTGATGTATTTTTTGGTCTCCATTACTCAACATGAAGAAAAATAACAAATTCAAATGTGCTAATCGAACTGAAGAAAAAGGCAGCAGGTGACTTTCGCAGAAATTCTGATGATAATATCCCATTCCCCATGCTCTTTGTTTGAACCATGCGCCTTGACTATTGACTCTGGACCATCCCCGTCAAATGAAAATTCCAAGAGACGACCTTTCTGCTCTTTCCTTTTCCTTTTCTTCTTTTTCCAAGGGTGGGGAATGTGGACCCGAAAGTTAATTCTTGGGCCTGTGTACGCGTTATCCTGCCACTCCCAGAGACACAGGTTATTATTGTCTTTTTACAGGGACGTGACGTTGGAGTAGAAAAATTATGACACCCTCGGGAATACTGTTTCCCTCACAGTTTTTTTTTTCCCCTGATAATTGGAATTTTTTAAATTTAGTTCTTATGTAATTTGTGTTTGGAATTTAAAGTTGATAATTTGTTTTAATTTATTTTTTATATGGTTATTATGATATTAAAAAAAAATCTTTGCATCGTATATTTTTTAAAAAAATTATTTAAATAAAAAATGATTTTAAAAAAAAACTAGTCTATTAAATTTTGTGGAGTAAATCACCTAGTTTGTGAACTTGGCGAGGTGACTTTTGTTTCCTCATTCATGGGTTTAGCGAGTTTTTTTATTATTATTTTAATTGAATATGATTATGTGACTGACTATTTTTTTTTTATCATATAGTTAAAAAAATAGTTTTGAAAAAAAATATGTTATAAAAGTTTTAGAAAGTCTATTCGCCTATTGACAGATTTGGCATGTTTAGCTGAACTTGTTTTAAAATTAATTTTTTTTATTTTATCTTTTGATATCTGACCGATTAAAAATTGAGTTTTATAATTTGTTTCATTTTACTTTCTATGAGATTATTATAGTCTTAAAAAAAAGTCTCAACTTTGGTTTGATACTCAATTTTATGATCATGTATTTTTGTTATCATATAGTTAAATAAATAATAGTTTAGAGAGAGAAAAAACAAGTTATTAATTCCAATAAAATCCATTACCCAGTTTACGGGTTTGATGTGTTGACTCCGGTTACCCGATTCACAGGTTTAACAAGTGTACCCATCAAACCTGATATGTATTTTTTTAGTCTTTGGTCCTTTAATTTTTTTTTTATTTCACTCTTCTTCAATATTCGATTGGTTGAGCAATGGATTTATGGTTTATTTTTATATATATATATTTTTTATAGGGTTATCACAATTTCAATAACGTCTTTTTTAGAGCTTGTGCTTGATTTTACAAGCATCTAATTTTATCATAATATGAAATAAAAATAATTTTTTTAAAAAAATAAAGTTATTAAACCCATTGAAATCCATGACCCAAGTCGTAGAGTGACCAAGGTCAAATACAATTTGTCATCGTCTCAATATTAAAAAAAAAATTGTCATCTTAATGTTTTTTAAAAAGTTATGTCATGTTTTTACCGGTCATCTAAGTTGTTTTTTGACCTATTAAATTGAATGATTCACTTTTGATTAGCTCTCACACAATTTAATTTAAAACTCGAGCTAGACAAAGAATCGAGTTGACAGGTTTCAAGATCAAACCGCTTGATTAGATTTAATGATACTACCAAAAAAGTCTATATACTCTTAATATTTTTTTAAGTTTAAAAAAAAATAGTCTGACTCGCAGCAGAGCACAAACAAATATACTAATGTTAGATACTAAAGGCATAAAATGATATATAAATTAAGGTATTCATACATATAGTTTGATAAAGTTTGGATTCATAATTGTATTCAGCATAATTTCCAATATTTTACAAATTTAAAACCTATTCTATTCAATTTTTTTATACCCAAGCTATTTGTATATATTAGGTTGGGCTAAATTTTTTTATGGATATTACAAATCCACAAGTTGAAGTTGAAGTTGAAGTTGAAGTCCATAAAATTAACAAGATTTGACTATTTAAGTAAAGGGGTAGGGTCCATTTTCAAACCAAGATAAACTCGATGATAGAAGAGCAATCTTCAACTTTAAATTGACACTTCTAGCATCTATTAAACTATTAACATTAACAAGATTTATTATGCTTAGTTCATTAACAATTAAGTATGTGTGTGTGTGTTTGAATCTTAGAATGATCACCTTTTATTCTCATGTCACATTTTCAATATGACCAAACAACCATTTAACTAAATAACAAAATAAATCAGTTCGATGCAACATATACATTAATGATAAATCTAATGATATAGTTAATTCGATTGATCAATTCAATTCGATAATTTATTTTCAATATTACTTATCGACATAACAACTCGATATATCAATTAATTTCACCTAATAATCCATTATGATCATTCTTATTGATATAATAAATCAAATCTTTCAACTAATTCAATTTAACAATTTATTTTGATATTTTCCATCAACAAATTAACAAATTTAATCGATGCAACACAAAAATCAAATTTAACATTAGCAACATGATTAATTAATGAAGTCAATCGATTTAGACTAAAAATCAATATCAATAACAATCATCAATATAATAGGTCAACAAGATTTATTTCATTCATTCATACAATAATTCCACCACCAAAAGCATTAATTCATATAAAACATACTTATAACACATCTCAAGCAACAAATCAATCCCCTCAAACTCTTTATTTTTTCCTATTATGACCGACACTAATCTCCTCTAATAACCCATGATATTTTCTTCAATTATCTACTATAAGACATTATTTGTAACACAAGTTACCCAAATTATAATAATTTATAACATTTTCCTCAAATTTCTCTTCAAGAACCCTAATTAGAAAAATTCAATTTCATGTATAAAACTAGAGTTTATTCCATAAAACTCACATCATTGGGTTTCAAACTTCTTACCAATCATGGAAGTGAGCTTCGAATGTTAGCCTGTTAATTTCAAACTTTCCCCTTTGATTTATGATGAAACCCAACCAATTTCAAGAGAGAAAAATGAAGAAATTTTTTAAATCCTCCCCCCTCTCTCGAAGCTAGTCACCATTAAAGAGAAATGATGAAAATTTCTTTCCTTTTTATATTCTTAGTTCACCCCTCTCTTATATTCTTAACATCTTTTTATTTTTATTATTTTAAATCAGATCATGGAAAAAAATTAGTCAAGGTTTTATACCATTTATTTCTTTATCATTTTCAAGCATCCTTATATGGTAAATTCCCAAAACTTCATAATAAAAAAGAGTATAAATTAGCTTGACATTGTAGATCATATGTAATTTTACTAATGAATGACAAATTAGGAACAAGAAGTACATCATAAATTATTAACAATGATGTGAGTTTGATAGTTCTTATCCTAGCAATAATCGAGAGTGACCATTTACAATTTTGACCTTTTTATTGCATACACACAGACTGTATGATTTAGAACAATTTAGAGCAACCAATCATATAATTAGTTGCACCAAAATCACTTATCAAATTACAAGTAGAGTTAGGAATAACACCTTAAAATGCAGTAGCAAAAAAGCTACCCTTCTACACCAAGGAATAAGATGAAGTTAAAGATATTTTTTTAGGTTGAAAAAATTTATACAGGTGATCTAATTGCTCATTGGTAAAAAGGACTAGATTTGAGTTAATAAAAAGCTCATGAGTCTCTTCAGCAATGGCTTGGAAAGCATGACCGTCACATTTGGATTTTGGTTTCTAATTTTCTAGTTTACCATCGAGTTTTAAACACGTCTTCTTTGCATGCCATTTTTTTTAAAAAGCTTGCACCATAGTTTCTTATGCTCATCATTGTTAGAATCAACACCTTTTGACACAAGAGCAGAGCTCTCGGGTTCTAAGTTGAAACCAGGTTCGATGCTATACAATATGATTTTTCTCCTTAACTCCTCACATCTAACTTTAGATCAAAAAAACTTCTCGAATAGAGGGCAATGGCTTCCTGCAAAAATATAGCCTCAAACCTCATCCAAACTCCTGTAAGTTAAAAACATGTAAACCCTTTTATTTTTCTTTCTTTTCTTATGGCAATCATGGTTATTTGAATTCTCCCAAACATCATCATTACACTAATCAAGTTCTTTCCATAACGTTACCAATTTATTGTAATAAGTAGCAACATTACAATCATTATGCTTGAATCTTTAATGTCTAGTCTTCAAATCACATATTTGAGAATAATTCTCTAGGACCGAATAAAGATCTTGAATGACGTCCTAGACATATTTAGTATTAGGATGAAATAAGTAAGGTTTTCCAATGATAGGTTCCATGGAATTGTGAGTCAGGCAGTAATAAAAGGATTTTCATGTTACTATATTTTTTTTCATATTAGGATCATCAGCCGCAAGTTTTGATGTGTTTCTAGTCAAATGCCTTATTTTTCCTCTGTCGTCAATAAATAATTTTACATATTGAGCCTACTTGAGATATTTATGCCCATCAAGTTTTGTAAATGTGAATCGAAAGGCTAAATTCTAGGATGAATGGTATTTGGAAGGAATAATAAGATTGGTTAGAATGGTTTTAGAAGTGCTAGAAGAGTCGGAAGGGATAGAAGGATTTCTTTGGGTGATAGTCATTACTAACTTATATGACATCATTAGAAGAAGAAGAAAACTGAATTCTAGGAAGAATGATATTTGGGAGGAATAATGAGATTATGTGGAATGGTTTTGGAAGTGCCAGAAGAGTCGAAAGGTATAGTAGGATTTCTTTGGGTGATGGTCATTGCTAACTTGTGTGACATCATTAGAAAAAAAAAACTAAAAAGGCATTAGAATATAATACAATATAGGTTTTTTTGAAAAAAAGAATAATCCTTCTTATTATTTCAAGGGGGATGATTACACGATAAATAGTTGAGGAAAACCACCAAATCAAGAAGATCATTAGCGAATAAAAAATTATATAACACATCTTTAAACTAGAAAATAGGAAATAAAAACTACTAGAATATGAAATAGTAATTTCAGATTTTATTCGTAAATAAATAGGAATTCCTAATATATTTCTTAGAAATCCAGTAAAAATACAGCCAAATTACTTCAATTGCAAAAAATAAAATAAAATCTAAGTATTAAAAAACAAATACACATAAATACAATCATCAAATTTGTCAAAAATTACTCACTTTTTGATTGACGAGTAATATGATTTGTGGTACATAAAACCCATCCAAACTTTAGATCATTCTCATCCAGGTCAGGATTTAAAATAATATAGGTAGTAGATAGCTTTTTGATAGGAGTGAGGGATATAATATACAAGGTCCAACATGAATGAAGTGGTTAAAATAATGGATTGTTGCCTTATCTTGGTTATTGGTCAATGACAAGAGTATTTTTGGACTCTAGCATGCTAAAAAGTTGATAAAATAACACAATGTAAAAAATATTTAGAGAAATAACATAGTTTAAAAAGTTGCAAATATCATATGCGACTCTTTCAAATTATGAAATTTGGAAGACACATTATTTAACAAGGAGAGGGAGAGAGGATAAATGACACCACAAGTATTGTTGAAAAGATCTCGATGAAATGAATCCAATGACACCAAGAAAGGTTATCAATAGTAACCAAAGGGGGCCACACGAGCAGCTTAAAAACAAGTGAGCCTCGACACCTTTGGACGATTTGTGTGGCCCACTTCATTCACCATTTGTGATATTTTTTGATGTTGTTGGACTCGTTTCATTGAGATCTTTTCAACGGTATTAATGGTGTCATCATCTGAGCTTTGGTGTGCTTTCAGGGTTTTTTTAAATAAAAACTCCCCCCCCTCTCTTCTCTCTCCACAAATTACAATGAGGGGAGATGAGAGAGAAAAAACAAAAAGAAAAGAAAAGAAAATGATCCTGGAGCTATATCAAAACTCTAATGATGACACCACCGACATCGTTTGGAAGATCTCAACAAGACAAGTCCAACGACACAAGAGAAGGTCACAAACGGTGAATGAAGTTGGCCACAAAAATCATCCAATGGTGTCGAGGCTCTTGTGGCTCAATCTAGTTATTGTTTGTGATCTTTCTTAGTGTTGTTGGATTTGTTTTATCAAGATTTTTCCAACGATACTGGTAATATCATCATTGAAGTTTTGGTGTGCTTCTAGGTTTTTTTTTTCTTTCATTTCTTTTTTTTTTCTCTCTCTAGTCTCTCCTTGTTAAATTATGTATCTTTCAATTTGAAAGAGTTAAAAATGATAATTATAAATTTCATTTCCAACTCTCTAAACCGTACAACTTCCTTATATATATTTTACATTTTATTATTTTATCATAATTTTTTTTTCTCGCTACGCTGGAAACCCAAAAAAACTCCTGGTGGCAAGGAATATAAAGAAGGTCGAAGTGCTAGTATACACCATAGAGAGCCAAAATGGAAATTAAAAAAAATCTTACTGCAGCACTTGCTGCTGAAGAGTAACCTCGGTGCCAATGCCTGACAAAGGCACTAGCAGGAAACATGGTTGTAGTTAACAAGGAAAAGACTTCATTAGCTCATTTATTGCAGTGAGCTGTATTCTCTAGATGCTTGCAACTTAACCTGCAGCTTAAAGCAACTAGAGAGAAGTCAACTTTGAAACTAGTGAGGAATCATCTCACGCATGGTGAGGAGTTTACCAAGACAAACTTCCCTGCTCGGAGGTCTAGTTCCTCTCTAGCTGGTTGGATTTCAGACTAGTGAAGTTCCCATTTATTACTATTGAGAGCTGAGATGAGTCAGGCCAAGACAATTCAATTGACCAATGAGACGAGAAGGGTCATTTTGATTGATCGTTTAAGTTATTGATGGTGCTAGCGGCACCTCTACTGTTCTTAATTTATACAAAGAACGCATCAGATGCTAACTGCAATAATAAATTTTCGGTGTTTTATGGAGGGCACGTCAAAGAATGTATTGCTTAAAAGAGCATCAGGGAAACCCTAGATTATAATATTGTAACTATCTTTATACTTCACAGCACATACAGAAAAGAGATGCATTGCTATTATGAACCAACATAGGATGCTCTGTTTAAATTTTGAACACATTCCCGAGCTCAGGAGTTAAAACATGTGCCCGAATTAAAAAATTCTGCAAAAAGTTAACCAATATGCCAATTCCCACTGAACAAGATTTGAAAAACATGTATTTGGTTGGCTTTTGGGACAAATCCAAAATTAAAAATTAAAAATTCAAACTCCATCTTTGGCACTTTGCAAGCAAGCAAGCAAGGACTGCTAATCTGGACGTGCCATTGGTTTCCATTTACTGACATTGTATTACTGATCAGCTAGGCGGTCATTGGCTTTCAACTTTTTCACTCCCAACAATTAAACTAAATATTGTTTGTTTACAAAACACCAGATCTTCGTTACGCTGACTAGAGAAGATTTATTGTCGGCATGCTTTTGTAGTAACCAAAGGGATGGTGCCTTTCCATGTTTTTTTTACCAAAAGTAGGTACTTCCACCTGTAATATTATAGTACTATCTAAAGGACCAAACAATCTCCTCCTTAGAAATCGAGCGGGACGAGTCGTTGATTGTCTCTTGCTTGTTTGAATTTCAAATATCAAACGGGCACATTGGACAATGTAAGCAGAGACAAAAAGAAAGAAAGGAAGAAAACCCATCAACCCACTAACCCACCATCAGAACCCACGTCTCAAGTCTTGCCCATTTTGCATCTCCCTCTCTCTTGCTTTCTTTAGCTAGCTATTTTTCAAGCTCGGTTTCTTCAGGAAATTTCTACTTTCTTAGGCTCTTTCTAATACTACATCAAGCTACATTATTGCAACATTTTTTTTTTAAAAAAAAGTTTGCATCTTTCAAGTTTTAAAAGGTTTAAACACCATATCTGGTTACGTGCTTGCTCTACTTGAGCAAGAAGTTTTTAGTGATGGGTGCATCAGGAAAATGGGTGAAATCCATTATAGGTCTAAAAAAGTCTGATAAAGATCAAGACCAATATGTAAGCTAAAACACTATCAACCAAAAAGACCCGACCTTTATGTTTTTTACTGTAGTGATAGTAATGCTAGTGATATTTGTTGTTTCTGTAGGAGAAGGTGAGTGGAAAGAGCAAGAAATGGAAGCTATGGAGGAGTACATCAGGAGATTTGGGGTCTTCATGGAAGGGTTTCAAAGGGAACCACAGAGCAGCATCAGAGGCATCGGGTTCTTCACCACTGGCTGATCCATTTACTGCTGCAATGGCTACTGTGGTTAGAGCTCCTCCTAAAGATTTCAGGGTTGTCAGGCAAGAATGGGCTGCTATAAGGATTCAAACTGCTTTTCGTGGATTCTTGGTAAATGTTTTTTTTTTTTTTGTTCTTGGATCTTTTTTAACTGTTTGATTGCTGTGAAAATGGAATAGGAGGGAAAGAAAGTTCAATGTTCTGAAATTTTATGATTTTGATTGCTGAGAAAATAGAACAGGAGGGAAAGAAAGTTCAATGTTTTGAAATTTTATGATTTGGGTTTTGCATTTACTGTTTGTTGGTAAAATAGGAACTTTCCCCATTCTGTCAACTAGAAAAAAAATGGGAACTTCCTTCAATCTTTGTAATTGGAAAAATTGAAGACACTAAACATCTCAGATAAATTCACCCAAATGCTGTGTTGAAATATTACATGGAAAGCCCAAGATCTGTTGATGATCACTGGCTCTTTTTGCAACATCACTGAATCCTATGTTAGCAAATGAAACTCTAATCAACAAAGGAAACAGGTAGTCATATAAGAGACAACTTTCTAAATTTCAAAGCAAAAGCTTTGAATAGAATACTTGGCAAATCAATTTACATTTTTTTGTTGAACTGAACTATAACGTAACTGGTGTAGGCAAGAAGGGCTCTGAGGGCCTTGAAAGGAGTGGTGAGACTCCAAGCTCTAGTTCGAGGTCGACAAGTGAGGAAGCAGGCTGCAGTGACACTTAAGTGCATGCAAGCTCTTGTTCGTGTTCAAGCTCATGTTAGGGCTCGTCGTGTGCGAATGTCCTTGGAAGGGCAGGCAGTGCAGAATATGCTGAATGAGCGACGTAGCAAGGCTGACCTCTTGAAACATGCTGAGGTATGATGAAAACCACTAAATATACACATGTTAATGACCATTTTGGGTAGTCCTAAGCACTAGCTTTGCTGATTTAAACTCTTTTGCAATGCACTAAGGATCTTGATTTAATTTCAGGAAGGGTGGTGTGATAGAAAGGGGACATTAGAAGACGTGAAGTCAAAACTGCAAATGAGGCAAGAAGGAGCCTTCAAGAGAGAAAGAGCTATTGCTTACTCCCTTGCTCAAAAAGTATGCCACCATCATATGTTGTGCTACCTTTCTCTTTCATATAACCTAAGAATCTTCACTAACTTCTTTATGTTTTCAGCAATGGAGATCAAACCCCAGCTCAATCACTCGACCCAATAACTCGGTATATTCTTTCAAGAATGAGGAGTTTGATAAGAACAGCTGGGGATGGAGTTGGCTTGAACGTTGGATGGCAGCCAAGCCATGGGAGACTAGATTGATGGAACAATCCCATACTGATCCCTCAGTGACTCCACCACCCAAGTCCTGTGTAGATGCAAGCACACATTCGAAATCCTTTGAACAAAGTTCAGTGAAAGTGAGAAAGAACAATGTAACTACTAGAATTTCAGCGAGACCTCCAATCGGGCATGTTACTCGCTCATCTTCAAGTCCAAGTTCTGAAGTCCGCTTTGATGAGAGCTCAGCTTCCTCATCAATTTGTACTTCTACAACACCAATATCAGGAAACAGTGGCTTGGCCTCAGATAAAACAGAGGAGAGTGGTAGCAGCAGGCCAAACTACATGAACCTGACCCAGTCAACCAAGGCAAAGCAAAACACATCCAGTCATTTATTTCATAGGATTCAAAGGCAGTCCATGGATGAGTTTCAGTTTCTCAAAAAGTCAGGGGCGTTCTCAAATGGAGATTCAAAAAGCAGGGCTGGTTCTGATCCTTCAGTCAATTTATCCAAGCCACTTTGCTTGCCGACAAGATTTGATAAGAACTCGATGAAACAAATAAGAGGAACGGATCATTTGTATGCCTAGATGGATTGATTTATGTTTGTTAAGAAGTTTCAACGACTTGTTGTTCTCCATTGTTGAGATGTGTATTAATTTAGGAGCATTTCTGCAATCATCACTAAGCTGTAGCCAAGACAGCTTGATGAGTATGCTAGTGTTTTGAGGGCTATCCATTCTGTAAAATAGTTCATCATTTATGGCTGTGTATGTGATATCCACCAGTAGCTTCCTACTTTCATACCACCAAAATTGTGACAGATCAATGGATATCTGCAGGACCTGGATTGTTCTCTGGCATTTGTGCCATCACCTTCAAATACTGTGAAATCACATCGATATTGTGGTGTGTTTTTTCTCCTTTCAAAAAGTGGGTGTCTAGTGAGATTTGGCTGGGAACCAATCCTCTTCCTTACAAGTCATGACCACAGATCGTTGCTGCTTTTTTCAGTTTGCTTTGGATGAAATTTAGTTGCTGAAGCTGCTCTCTCCATGACCGTGATAGTACTGTTGTCAAAAATATTTAATTTATCTTCATTAAAGCTTGTTAGAGTTAATAAATGTTTGAAACTATAGATATACGAAAGCATAAATTCGCTTTTAATATAAATATGATTTTAAAAAAATTAGCATGCATACTAAATAGTAAATATATAATCAAAATTATATTTGATATTAATTTAAAGTTTTAAATAAAAAATATTTATGTTTAAATTAAAACAAATAAGAATATTAATCTATTAAAATACTTTAAAGAAATAAAATTTTTGTTGTTATCAAGGATGAATTATTGTTCTTAAAGTTTTATTGTTCTTCGATATTTGCAATATATCTCTCAAGATTTTAATAATGCCATTTTTGTTTGGATATATTTTTAAATAAAATTTTTCGCTAAAAAAATTTCAAATTATCTCTCAACAAAATATGAATCTAAGCTTTAGATTTTTTTAGAAAAAACCATAACATAATAGAGAATAAAAATACTAAAAATAAGATGAGAAAAAAATATAAAGATATCTAAAAAAATTCAAATTTGAAAAAATAAATTATAATAAATTTTGAAAATTAAAATGTTGAAAAAATAAAAAAAATTAATTTTTATCATTATCAATATTAAATTAATCACTATAAATCAAGAAATAAATCTAGAAAAATT
The DNA here is from genome assembly GCA_033617975.1 of Populus alba x Populus glandulosa. Lineage (NCBI taxonomy): Eukaryota > Viridiplantae > Streptophyta > Magnoliopsida > Malpighiales > Salicaceae > Populus > Populus alba x Populus glandulosa. The sequence continues at coordinate 22,778,068 of CM066148.1, forward strand.
AAGAATTATTTATCATTCACTCCAAAAATTATTTACATTATATTAATCAAACAAATTTTCAACCATAAATACGAGATAAATTCTTTGTACAGGGCACATTTATCAACACAAAGATTTATTAACTATTTATTCGAAAGGATGGCCTTTCCATGATAGTGCTGGATATGTGTTATTTCTGAGAGATTTATCTCAGAACAACAATCTTCAAGTTCGTTTTATGATTCTAAGCTTTACTCCACGCTTGAAGTTGAGAACTATGCCAAATTCAAATTCAAGAGGTTTTTCCATGTTTGGGGAATGTCGAAATAAATATTTCCGGTACAAGTGTATCAGAGAGAGCTTGATTTCTTGTATGGAAAATTTCTTGCCAATGCAAGCTCTAGGTCCGATTCCAAAGGGTATAAGAGCGCAAGGATGCCTTCGTTTTTCTTCTTCGCAATTTGGATCAAACCTCTCTGGCTTGAACCTGTCTGGCTCTGGGAAGTTCTTAGGGTCTTTTGCTAGAACTCCAGGTGCTAACCAGATCCATGTGCCCTGTTCATCAAAAAGGAAACAATAAGTACATCTAAAATGGTAGGTGTGTGAGTTCTAGGCACGTAAACAGTAATACAGAATCAGATCAATGCTCTATAACAATACCTTCGGGAGAACATAACCTCCTATCTCTACTTCTTTTGATGTTTCTCTTGCAACTAATGGAGAAACAACGTAAAACCTCATTGCCTCTTTAACTACCTGCAATTAAACCATCTATCAGAAAATGAACTTCCACAGTTTGATAACACGCTCCATGAAACATGGAGATCAGGATTTGCAATGACAGAAAAATCTTTGTGGGTCAGATAATTCAGAGAAAGTAATAACGCGGCATCAGGAGACCGATAGAAAAACTTAAAGAGACTTGCCTGGTCAAGATAGGGGAATTTGTTTTGAAGATCATGAGCTGTTGGAATCTGCTCATGAGGACCAAACCCATCAATTTCAGCAAGCAACTTCTTCTCAGTTTCTGGATGCTGAGCAACTAAATAAACAATTGAAGATAATGTGAAGGATGTTGTAATAGATCCAGCAAGAAGATGCTCATAAGTAACCGCACTAATATAATCTGGAGTAAAAACTTTCTTTGACAGAGTCTCTGACTCCCTTGCACGTAATATTAGTGACAAGAAGTCCTTTGAACCCCTATTTTTCTCTTCCATTTTCTTTCTGACAATCTCATCAAGCCGGCCGCTTATATTCCTATTAGTCCTATCAACTTTCCAGTCCATGGTGCCAGGAATTCGTTTAAGGATCTGCCTAAATGGCTCCTGCAGTATGGGGACAAGTAGACCTATTATAATTGAAAAGGAACCTGACAAGTCCATCTTAAGTTGTGTTGTTGAGTAGATATGTTGATTAATGAACTCTGACACATCACAGTTGTCTTTGCCTTGGCTATGGAAACTGTTGATTGGATCACTGGCTGATTGTGGTTTAGAGAGGCCAAAATCAACACCAAAAGCAGCTTGTCCTATCACATCTGTGGCCAATTTGAGGGAGAAGTTGGAGAAGGTGATTTCTTCGTTAGAACACTGAAAATTCTCGGTTGCAGACTCAATGAATGATTGCATGGTGGGCACTAAGCTGGCTAAGTGTGATGGCTGGTAGACTGAAAGTATTGTGTTTCTCATGGTTGACCACCTTGCATCCCTGCAAGTTCAAATTTCACCAGAAACTTTGGTCATAATCTGCAGTTATTTGCATACTAAATTTGGATGAAGCCTTGGCGAAAAGAAATGAAAGAAAAGTATTATAGAGAAGATAAACATGCTTAATCTCTGCGATCATATTACATATGTTACCTGGTGAAGAAGAGACCTTTCTGATGAAGAGGAGAAGCTGAGATGGGAGAGGGAACACTTCTATTTGGAATATCTTTGAACTTCTTTATCGCAACTTCTTTACAAAGCTCTGGGTCAGCAACTATGATCAGTGGTTGTCTCCCCATATGAAACCTGCTCCATAGTGATCCCAACAAGCCTAAAATTTATCAGTAGCCTAACCTAGTTTCAGTGTTTCACCATTTTAACCAAAGGGGCCTTGCAAATCAATAGCCCTTGTCTAGAGATAACATTTGACATGTACAAAATCAGATGCAAATCCACAAGCTGCTAATTGTATGAAACAAGAGAGCAAAACAGTAGCTACAGAATAGTAAAATTTCTCCTGGAGGGACACCTATCTCTCCACTTCCATCAACATTTCTTCCTTCTCCAATCACCTCCCTTTTCATTACTCTTTGAGGAAGTTAGACTACAAAAAAATATCTTTCCAGAGAAGGGAAAAAAGAGAGTCAAATTAGACTTCACAAAATTAATCCTCTAAGCAAGTTCAAAGTCCTGACCTAAAGCATGTAATACGTATCAATCACAGGGAAAGGAGCAAAAGAAAAACATTCAAGAACTTTCACCAGTTCTAGCATGGCAGCGAATTTAGAGATTAAAAGCTGTAACCTGACCTGAAAATGGGGCCGTAGCGTTTTGCAAGAACTGTAAACACATCAGGGCCATGCTTCGCCATCAAGGGAAGGTGACCCAGCAAGGGGATCACCGGAGGGCCTGGCACCTTCCTAACACCCCAGTAGGGTCCGTACAAGTAACCTAATAATCCCAATAGCATGGCCGACACTGTGCAAATAACAGCTGTGACCAGGGGTACATCTGTAAACAAGACCTGTAAATCCATACTTGGAGAGTGTTGCCCTCTAAGTAGATGGATGCTCTTGTTACAGAGATTGGAAGAAGAGGGGAGAGCCTCCCAGGTTTATAGCTCTACCAAAATGTGGGGAATGGGAAAAAGAAGTGGTTGTCTCTCTAAGCATCTTTTTGGGCACTATGTCTTTGTTGGTTTTTGAATCATTATATCGGCGACTCTTTGTTGCCCATGCCCATGCCCATTATTTCTCAACACCTGGTTAAAATTTCCTGTGCGACAAGTGACCCCTGCATACCATAGGTGCTTTTGTCTTGTAAATAAATCACAGTAACTGTCCTGTCATTTGAGATTTTTTTTATTACAAAATAACTTTTGTTTATGAAAAAACAAGTAGAGGGAGGGTAAGCATGATTGTCCAGATTCTTGACAGACCATACTGTATAAGATGAACAGATTCTCTGGGACAGTACGAGTTTATAATATGATAAGATGGGATGAAATATGAATAAATAATCTTCCATAACCATGTTCTTCGTGCTTCTTTAAAAAGCACTTCCATGCCCTGGCAAACACCTATTTATTGTTCTCAACTCTTCCGATTCAAAATCCCCTTACAGCTTAAAATGATGACGTAGAAAGTAAATTGTTCTTGATATTATGTTGTGGTGAATTTTATTTTCTATCTTTCCATTTTCTAATTGAAGTGATCCCAAATGATGGAATAACACAATGAAATCATATTATATTCGCTTAACCTAGTCCATTTTCGATCATTGGATGCCATCCACGACAGAATATGCATATCTTTAAGCAGAAAAGTGACCCTGTTCAGATAATATGGTCAGTCACATCCATGGAAAGCTAAGAATGCGTGCTGACAACTGATGGCTCGTGGAAGAGTCAAGAAAGCAATTACTTTCACCAGTAATAAGTCTCCGTTATCCATCTCGCAGCGACATATTCGAGCTCTTTCCCCCGCACAACCGTTAGTTTATGCGATTCGTAAAGCTCCTTCGATGCTTTTGCAGGTTCACCATCAAAGTGACTTGAAGCAGGCTTATCTGTTTATGAACTCGAACCCTTCTGGGTCGAAGGTAGTTAGTTTGTAGCAACTGTGGTGTGCAAAACCCAGGATTCCTTGGACTCGTAGCTTTGTCTCCGCTAACAGGGAGTAGTAAATATTTGAGACAGCAATGGAAACGTTTCAGAACGCATCTTGTGCGCATGCTTGTCTCATACATCACAGTGACAGGCACTAGATCATGTCGCTGCCTCATGACCATTGTTAAAATATCGCATTGAATATTTAATGGCTCTGGAAAGGGTTGATAATGACATCAATTTTTCTGTATTCTGTTCTTGTTTTCTAGTTTAAAGTAAAAGGGACCCCTTGATTCCCATTGAACTTGCTTTCCTCGGCATTATTGCTGCTGTACAGGCCAATGATACTCAATTTTCTCCTTCCGTGTAGCATTGCAGGCGGAGCTTCTTGACTCGCAGCATATATAACTTTTAGGAACACCAAGAACCACCCTCATGTTATGACCGCGTGCTACTGCATATCGTAAATTTTTCCAAAAAAAAAAACCAATTTATTTTAAAAAGAAATTTAACGTAAAATAAAAATAAAAAAGTTTATGTAAGTATATAATCAAATAAATCGATAATCATTTATGTAAATAAACATAGATAAAGTCGTTAATTATAACAAAAAAAAAACTGGAAAAACTGAGAAATATATGTAAGTCAAGATATTTAACATTGTAATAGAAGTCATTTACTCAATTGTATTTAATGAATTTATTTATGAAAATTAATTTGTAATAAAAATTGATACACATAAAATTTATTGAAAAAAATCCAAGGAAAAAAAATTATATGCAAGGTTGTATATGTTGAAAATATTGTTAAAAAATAAATGTTTTTCATTTTTAAAAGTAAGTTCAATCCATATAAAATATATAAAAACAATTATAGATGAATCACACTAATCTCATAGAAAAATCAGCAACACAAAAAAATATAATTAAAAGAATGAGGTTGAGAATCAAAATAAAAAATAAATTAGAGGCCATAAAAAAAAAACATTAGATCGGTAAATTGAAAAGAAAAAAACTTTAACAAAATAAAAAAGAAATAAAAAGAATAAGGATTAAATTGAAAAAAATAAAATAACATAAATTTTGATTGAATGATGAAATTAAAAACAACAAAAATTTAATAAAAAAGCTAGGGAAAGAAATTAGAAATCAAAATTGTAATTAAATGATGAAATTAAAAACATAAAAAACTTTTCTAAAAAAAGGACTAAAAAAACAATCAAAACCTAAGGATGTAAATCAAGAAATCAACAAAAAAGAAGACTAGTATGCACCTTTGCTAGGAGAAATAGAGAAAAGTAGTAAAAAAAATAAATAAATGACCATATGTGACAAACTGCCTATCAAGAGCCACCACGCATGGCACCATGAGAAAAAAGGTGAGGCGGCACTTTCACTGACACGACAAAACAATATATTTGGCCACGAGAATATAAATGTATCCCATACGTCGACATCTAAACTTCATGCACCATGTGCTTTTTTATTTTAAAAAAATATTTAATTAGAGTAAAATGTCTAAAATACCCCTTTTTGTCCCAACATTTAACCAAAAAACCTAATCAAAAGATGAAATCGCCCTAGGTTCTTTCCTTTTGATTATAAGGGCAGAAAAGTCATTTAATAATCTTGAAAAAAATGCAAAGATATAAGCACCCTTTGCTAAGGAGCAAATAAGTAATTATATTGTTTTTTAAAAAAGAAAAAGGACAGTAGCAACCCCATGCAATCCTTTAATAATCGATTGATATCTTAGAAATGGCTCAATTACTTTTATAACCAGGGCACCAAAAATCCTCTGCAAATGATGAGATTGACATGACACTACCACAATCTACAGTGTAATGTCTTTATAACCACAGTGAAAGCTACGGAAAAAAAACATGATGTTTTATATTTTTGTTAATGTTACAATTTTAATTTAAAATTTACCAAAAATGATAACCATTAGTAATAATTATTATAACTGTTTTAATTAATTACTATGACCGTTGTTTCATGTTTTAATGGTGTTGGTTGGTTATAATTAATTTGCTGTTTATTTAATTGTTTAAAATATGATTAAAGATATTTGTGTGTGTGTGTGTATATGTATATAGGCGGGTGCAATTCATATTATTAGAGATTTTTAAGAATAAAGAGCACTTTACTATTTTAAACTATTCTCTCATATATATTATTTTAAAAACATTCATTTTTATTTTTTTATTTGTCCTTTTAATTCAAGTGAGCATTAAGGTGATTAAAGGTTTGAGAAATTTTTGCTCCACCCAAGAATTCCAATGGATTTGAAGTGTTCTTGAGCATATGTAGCATTTATATATATATATATATATATATATATATATATATAAAGATAGCACTACTGCATATCATAATCTGATTAGTTCATCTAAACCCTCACTCTTTTTATATTTTCTTTTTAGTTAAAATTATTTTTATTATTGCTTTTAAATACTAAGTTAAATCAAGTAATAATTGCTGCATTTGTTTGCCTTATTTATTTTTCATTAATTCTCCCAACAATCTGGAGTCAGAAACACTTGCAATACGTACGTTTTGTAACATCATCATTCATCTCAAAAGGCTACAACAAAGAGCAACGAGATGAATCTATTGAAAAAAATGGTGTACAAGAACTGCATCAAAGTGTTATCCATTAGGTGCAAGCACAGCTTACCTCCTTCCTCTTTCACCCAAATGTGTGGCCATTGCAGGACGCCGGTCGCCACTGCTCAAAACCCTGTTGAATGAAACCACAAGCATGTGCTGGCCAAGCCATCATCTACTCATGACTGCAGCCAGATGTCTCAGATCAAGTCCCGGTGAGCAGCTACCACACACCCAAGATTAAGTGGGGATAGGGCCGTCACACAGCTTGCAGGTTGCCCCGCAGCACCTTCAGAGATCTCACACTCAAATTAAGGCCTTGAAGCTTTGTATGAACGACCACTGAAAACAGCACCTGGATATCAATAACTTTCGAATTACAAGCATCCATTATCAACCATGATCAAAACCCTTGGAACCCTAACAAGTGCTTTGGCATAACACGACGTTTATAAAAATCCTTATAGAATCATGGACAGTAGCTTTCCACCCTCCAACTTCTCAATCCAACTGGGATTCAGATTCACAAGCCATAATCCATGTCTACTTATTCCAACAGGAAACATAGTCTCTAATTAACACAGATAAAACAACAACAAAAAAAACAAGAAGCACAATCAACACGATTCTATTTAATAGGATCACTACACAACCTAATTTAATTGTTGAATATTTTCTCTTCAAATAGTATTATCTGTAAAAAGCTTACACCTTAAACAAACTTAAAAACTGCCCTAAACAAACTAAAAAATATATGAAAATAAAGAGAATAAATAACAAAACTAGACTAGACCCAAGCTTAATTTAAAAATATTCCGGATTTCAGCTGGTTAGAGAAGCTGTCCCTTTTATGAAGTTGAGCTTGTAGAATCTCTTGATAAAATTTAAACACTAAATAAAAAATTATAGGAATTTTTGTCCAGCTAATCACTCTGCATGATCCATAACTATTCTTGAACCTAGCTCTATCCTATCAGTTCATAAATATCCCTACAAAACCATTCACTCACATAACCCACAACTGACGTATTAAAACCACCTACATCACTAATTTACTTTCAATCAACTCAAGTAAACAAGAAACTGTAATCTGCTGGCTTAATAAATCATAAAAAGGCAGCGGTGTCTGGAACATAGTCAGACAATGCAAGGTCTGGTAGCTTTACAATCAGACCCTGTACGTTCTATTAATTGAAATTTGAAATGCGTTAAATTGCTGATAGTCATATAAAGCAAGTTTTTCTTTCAATTACGAATCAGTATAACCATGAGATCTCAAATAGGAATCTGAGCTTCAAAAATCATATAGCACTGCTGCTCTTCCAAATCCAAGCATCACCGATACATGATTGCAGCATTCACAGTATTAACTGTAAAAAAGTCTACGCAGTCACAAAAGCTGGTCACGAATAACGACCGTATTTAGAGGCTGTCCCGGTCCAGAGAAATCTCTCAATTTTAGAGGATAACACATACAAGAAATTAGTTATATCTAAAACGTACAATATGTCTCATACATTTATATACATCATATACACTATACACTCAAGTTTTTATACAATTGTATATAACAGTGGGATGTACACAAAAGGAAACTGTCAGCAACGGAAGTTGAGAAAACGAACATATAAAGCAGTGGAGTCTAGAACTCGCTAGATGATTCAAATCCAGACACCCCTCCGAAAAATTCTTTGTTGGCGTTCCGGCCTGCAAAAATTCAGCAGAGAAGAATTAATGGAATCTCAAGGGCTCAAAGTAATTTAAAAAATTATGAAATATTGAGGAATTTCATTCTAATTCAAGAAGGAAACAGAAGAGCAGTAACATCTGTTGGCCGTGTTGGAACTTCCACCACTCCCTCCTGTACGACAAACAATATAGTCCTCAGTCACAAACAAATAAGAAGGAAATCTAAATAAAATGGAACTCCCAAACCAGGATTCATAGGTATACCATTATGGAAACAGGAATGGGGTTGCAGAGACCAACTCAAAACCATACAAACTCCCAAAAATCATTTAATAACAGCTATGTCTTATATCATGGATTTGACCTGAGATAACCCATTTGATCCACAAGGTCCTGAAAATCATCACTCCAGTCCACAGGTTTCGCAACCAAATCCTCAACTTCCACATCAACTTCTGGTTCATCACTCACAACAACTTCATTAGGTTCCCCGGAAACTAAATCATCAGTAAGTAACTGCTCCCAAATTGTCTCATTAACAGCATCCAAATTGCTACCACCATTTGCTGTGTGCATAGAACTTGCTATTGGGTCCTTGATATCACTGCTTGATTCATTGTCCAAGACAGCAGAGAAAAGTGTCTCCATCTCGTTCTCAATAGTTGGTAAATCCTGATTCATGTAATCAACAAATTGGCTGCTACCTAATGCCAAAGATGCAACTTCTTGCAAATTTTCAACACTTGGGCTAGCAGTGAGTCTCCTCTTACGCCCAATTTCAACACCTCTTATTTCTCTCCTCTGTGCAGCCCTTTGTGCAAATTGCTCGATAAAGGATGGGTTGTTGAGAGCTTTGGCAAGGAATGTCATCACCCGCTGCTGTTTTCTCTCTGTGCTTTGTAACCTATCCTCCATCACAGCAATGTGCTCCCTCGACTGCTGTTGTTGCTGCCTAAGCCTTACAATCTCTGCCATTAACACGTTTCGGTCTCTTTTTAACTTTTCAAGCTCCCCTTCAAATTCAAATTGTCCTACCTCAATGCAAGCTCCTCCACCTTGTTGTTGTGTGGTCTGTGAGAGATGTCTTTTCCGTTTGATGGTCTTCAATAGATGCTTCTGCCCTCCCAAAAACCCTTCATTGGCAAATTCCCACCGGTCAGGATCAACCTTCCTGAAACCCTGCATCACAATGCAACAAGAATGAGTTCAGCACTCATTGAAAAACAGCATATCAATATTACTAGCTAGACTTCGTACTAAAATTAACATATATACTTAAAGAAATTGAAACTAGCATACAAATTGATATTAACATGGAGTGATTGACAAACAAACGGGATAAAACAAAAACAAAACTGCACAGCATTTTCCAATACATATTCAATCACAATTACTATAAGAAGCAAGAAAAGTAGATTGAATTAACAAATATAGACATTTTCAAAAACGTTTGATCTGCGATCACAAAACAAAGACCACACAAACTCAGAAACGAAAAATAAAAATCCAATCCTCAACCTAAGATAATCCACCTCGATTAAGAAATTCGAAGGTCACAAGCTTAAAAACTAACTTCCATTCAAATTAGAAGCATCATAATTAGCACTCACCATAAAAGATTAACTATCACACCTCATATGAACATTTATCAAGAAAGATGAGGGCATATGAGTTCTTACATAAGTGTTGAGCTGTCGAATGAAGCTGGAGAAGTTACTGTGTTTGAAGTGTTTCGGAAGCAAAGTAGTAGAGAATTTATGAGAGTCCCAAACTATGAAGCTATTGCGACCTCCACTCCACGAAACCACTGTATCCGTTGATGGGTCTTCCACCATTTCATATGTCTTCGTCAAGAACGGAGGTGGACCCACTTCATTTAACCCCTCCATTGGATGCGGAGAGAAACTAGAGGATGATGAAGATGAAGAAGCTCCACCTCCAGTACATGTCACTGTCTCCTCTTCTTTCACTACAACTCCCTCCATTTTCGCAGAACCTCTCAGTCTATGATGTCTCAATTAAGGTTGATTGGGTGTTTAATTACTTGGGTTCTTGAAGCTTGTAGCTTCTGGTCTTGTGTTTAGCGGTTTTTGCAGGGAAAGATTGAAACTTGGAAGTAGTCTCTGCCTCAATGTTTACGCAAGGGAGTACGGAGAGGGAGTGAGCTTTATAGGACCGAGGAGAGAAAGGCACTAGAAAGAGGATGGGAGATATCGTGCTTTTCTCAGAACTTTCTGACACTTGTCGGATTGTGTGGGGTTCCAGAATTCAGACAACCAGACCTCGAAGTTCTAGACGATTCTCAAATGTTCTCTTGCAGGAGATATTTTGCAAGGAAAGATTTCAACAACCACAACGATTTAGCCCAGCAACCACTATTGGGCCTCATTGCAGGATCTGGATTATCTTGGTTCTGTTTTTTCTGAGTCCGGTGTGCGGCCCGTAGAAGCATTCAGGAGTACCAAATCCATTTGGGCTGATTGGATCCAATGAATGAGCTTCCATTTGGGCCCTGATTCTTTTGTATCTGTGGCCTGAAGTTGCCCAGTCTAGTGATCGAGCATCTCTCATTTGTCACCTAACATAGGACTCTCAACCTAGGCTATTGGAACACCTTTTTATCTCTTCAGGGATGTTAGGGACTGCCGTTAAAACTATATTTGGATGTGTTTTAAAAGTGTGTTTGATTTGAAAAAAATATTAAATTTATTTTATTTTTGGTTTTTGATGATTTTAAATTTATTAATATTAAAAATAATATATATATATATATATATATAAAACCATCTTAATATATTTTCAAAAAAAAAAATATCTTGTACCGTAATACTAAACATACTTCAGTCTTTGGCTTTTACATGGTATCTAGGATGAAAATTGTTTAAATAATGTTTGAGTAATTATAAATAATAATAGAAATTTTAAATATATTTGATGTGTTGAATGATTAACGGACTCATTGGAGTGAATTTTTGTGGAAAAAAAAAACTATCAAAATAGTATTAATGATAAAAGAAAGATAAAAATATTATTAAAAAACTATTTTAAAAAAGAGAAAAATATCGTCATCTTATAAGTGATTGTCACCCTTCTTCATAATCTTTTCCTAAAATGAAACTCAAGAACAAAATTAATATTATGAAGGTTGCCCTCTTATCAAATACATCCCATGATGTAGAAATACCTCCCAACCCGGAAGTTGCATATATATATATATATATATATATATATATATATATATATATATAGGTGAGTGCTATTAATTTGGTAGGGAAATGGAGGCTTTACTCTCATGGTAGATAAATTCAGTCCCCACATTATTCTTCATGACTTGGTTTCAAGAAAGGTTGTGGAAACAAATATTAGGAGTGCCCATGCAGAGGTTAAATGTAGAAATAGGAAAAGCTAGATTCTTTCATTCTCAACTTGGATAAAAAAAATCAAAACACAAAATTAATTGAGGTTCTATTTATTTGTTGGAAAGTATTTTTTTTTTAAAATAAAAGTAAATTTTAGAAAAGTAAATTTCAAAAAAATAAATTATTTTTTTATGTTTGGTAATGTAATGGAAAATAAATTGAAAAATATTTTTCAGTGTCTGGTTATGTCATGAAAAATAAACTGGAAAATAACTTATTAATGTTTTATTTTTTTCAAATTTATCAAAATAATAAGAAATATAAACAATTTTAAATAAAATAAATAATAATTAAAATAATAAAGATCAAATTTAATAAAAAAAATAATTGTTTACATAAACAGTTAAACCAAATAAGCATATTATTAGCTATTTTATTAATATTTAAAGATATTATAACAATAAAAAAACAAAAAAAGTAAAACAAACAAAAACAAAGAGATCGCGAGTGCTAGTAAAGCTCCTAGATGGAATCATTGCATTTAAAATTAAAGTTTTCCTAGATGACAAAATTGAATTATAAACAATATGGGCCTCTCTCTATCTCATTCTCTCATGCATACACACAGTCGCTGCACACGGTGGCAACGGTGCTGGAGTACTCTCATCGTTGCCAGCAGAATTGGCTGTGAATTTCAGGGAAGACAAGGAGACCATGGCCATGCTTTGTTCCACCAAATAAAGTCCAAAGAGAAGGAAACTAATCGATCGAATCCCTCGAGTCTGTCCACAGATGAAGGGCCCCCTCTGCTTCCAAGCTGACATATGAATCTTCAGCCGGAAGGGATGGCCGTCAAGTCATTCTTAATTTACTTCTGCTGCTGTATATCAGCTATAATTTATTCGTACATGGATGCCTCTGTGTGTTAATATAATTAGATTTAATTACTTGTTGATAAATTCGATGCCTCTAAGAGTGTTCTATATTAATCATAAATCTTTTTTGATGAAACGTAAAGTCCAAAATCAAGAGTAATTGGAGCCCAGCAAGAGTTCTGGTCAAAAGGGATGCCCTGTGCCTTGTTTTTTACAGATACATAACCTAGCTAGGCCATGGCGACTTGACCAAATACTAGAATAATCAACGTGATTTTTGGGATCGCATTGCCTGGAGAAATGAGACTTGTGATGTCTCTCTATAAGTGTAGACAAGAATAAATTAAAGAAGAAAACTAGGGTTATGAAAACGTGAGAGGGAATTTTTATAGCATGATTACTCCTTTTCTAATGAATGAAACCCTACTTTTATATAGTACTCATAGTGGCTTCGTTGCAACTTGCTTGTGTATATATCTTATTTCTTGTTCTCTCCAAGATTTATGATATCATGCACATATTAGAATTAAATTAACCAAGATCTAGATTAATTACTACATCACTTTTCTCTTATTGATTGCTCTCAATTATTCCATGCGAGTGATTATAATTTTTTTATAACAGGAAAGTATTTTTTATTGACGGGAAAATATTTTTTGTTAACCAACTTTTTTAAAATTAAACAAATATAAAAAAGTTTAAAAAATAATTTTTCAGAAATTACTTTCCACGCACCCTAAATATCTCTATGTTTTCCATCAAAAGGTCCTCTTCTTTGAAGAAGAAGAAGAAGAAGAAACAACCTTCAAATTTTCCGGTTCTTCCAAACATGCTTTGCGTGTCTGCTTTATTATGATGAAAATAACGAAAGCTTAGCTTAGTTGTTATCTATTTTCTCTCGTCGGATTTGAATATATTAAATTCAAAAGCAATCATGAGATTTGAAACATGATAAATGTTAGAATATAATTTCATCGTGTATATTCAATATCAAATTAAATACAAATTTTATATATCATACAAGATTCCAGCCTTTTAATCAATTGAACTCTAATGTTATATTATAGAGTTATTCAACTTGAAATTAAGTTCTAATAGTTAGATACTGGAATTTCATAAATAATAACCAGAAAGTTTAGTCAAAATTGCACTTGGTTACTGAATTTTAAAAACTATATATAATATATATCCTAAATTTTAATACGCGCATAATAATTCATTGATTTTGTACTTGGCATTCAAGATGAAAAACAAAAATCATCTAATTATTTATAAGTTTGTGACGCTTATATTAGATATTAGAATCTTGTCATTAAATAAAAAAAAACCTTAGTTATTTCTTCCACCCATCTTCTTTCTCTGCCCACCAAACGTAGTCGCCACCTTCCTTTCCCTTTAATCCCTCGTCAGCCACAATCTCTGATTATAAACTCACCAAACCCACAATCCGTGATTAAAACCATAAGCACGCAGCCTCACCAAACCCACAATACATGATGAATGATGAAATCTAATTAATGGTGCCTCATGATTTCATGTCCTAAACAAAACAAATATGAAGATCCAAAAACCTAATGAAATGACAATCTTCAGACAAATCAAGCTGCAACATGTCAGGAGTTTGTCCTGTTTTGCAATCTTTTGTCAAGATTGATGCTTGACAATCTCTGTTGCCATTGTGCAGAAGATACCCCACCAGTTTTTTGCAAGACAGAGGTCGTTCTTCGTAATTTTAAAGGGCGAGCAATGCACATCTTTTATGGAGGGTGGATATATAGCTTTTGGAGTTCATCTCCTTTCACCACTAAATTACCTTTACAGGGATGATTTCTTGTTAATTAAACTGAAAATATGAAAAAATCATCTCTATACATACATGTTAGTGTCCAGCTAGCCATCCAAGATCAAATTAACAGCAAAAAAAGGCAAACCAATACAGCAACCTAGCTTTTCTAGAAACTCATGACTCAGAAGCAAACAGTCAGAAGCAAAAAAAGAAAGGTGAATCTACCATTTCAAAAGTGTACAATACGTAAGGATCTTGCATTAGTCGATTCCTAATTTGATGCATATTTGACAATTCAGCAAAGCCCGTCTTGGCCACTAAGCATGCATGATTTTTCTTTCAACAGAGGGCGACTTCCATAATTGCACAAATCGGTACTGGCTAGCAGCAGTTGTAGTCGTAGTACTAAGCTCCATAGCTTCTAAAATAATTGCAATAAAGGTGAGGAAGGACCCCAGCACTTCTCTCCATGAGCAACCCCCCACCTCACTGTCTCGCCTCAAAATCTCACCCAACACCCATTTGATTGACTCATCATGATTTAACCTCCCCCTAAAGGGACCCACTTACAATCATGACTGCCACGTGGACGGACAGCAATGAACAAGTGCTTTAGTTGTGCCTTGATATGGGCCCTGAGAGAAAAGAAGAAGATACCCTCTTTTGAAAGGATCAAGAGAGAAGGGTGAAAGTTACGAGCGCAAACAAGGCTATTCTTAATTTTTAGCATGGAATTTTTTAAAAATATATCGGTGAAATAATATATTTGAAAAAGGTTGAACATTATATTTTTTAAAAACATAATTTTTATAGTTTATTGATATTAAAATAGCGTTATCTTTTAAAAAATATTAAATTATTAAAAGAAATAAAAAATTAAAAAAAATAAACGAATGAAAAAAAAAAATCAAACCTCCAATTACAACATTATTGGAACTATAAAAAAATCTTAATAAATAAAATTAATAATAATAAAAAAAATCATTAATAATTATTTAAATGAGATAACCTTATCATCTAAAAATAGAAGGTGACCCACTTATTTTTTATGACAAGTTTGATATATTCGAGTCATCATTAATAACTTTATTTTATGTTATTTAATTTCTAAGATCTTTATAAATTTACTAATAGTATCATTATAAAAATTTTAATGTCTCCAATATTTTTTTTCTCTTTACTCTCCTCTCTTTTATCCATTTAATATTTTTTAAAATATGTTAATGTAAACCATAACAATCATATTTCTCAATTACAAAAAATACAAACTATATTATTTTACCAATACTTTTTCCTATATTATTCCATCAATATTTTTAATTCACTTTTATCATTAAAAAAAAATCCGCAAACAAGGTTAAGAGCCGACACGGATTCAGATCATTGCGTCATAGGGACCCATATATGACCGCGACTGTCATGTAAGTTACGTCACCCAGGTGTCACCCTTAATCAGTCAACGAGATAAATAAATTAAAACAATAGAGACAGCGGCGCCGACAGGTTAAAGGAGCAAATTAAGGACATGTCATAACAGTGGATGCTTACTCTAGGGAGGTCGTGCTAATGTGCGCGTTAAGGGTAGATGCGCCCTATGGGAGAATGCGGATCCGCAGTTACGGGTACGGGTGTGATGACAGAAGTTGTACACATTTTCCGTGTCTCTGGTGGATCAACACCATCTTTTGGAAGGCTACTCCGTGTTGTTGCCCACGTGGATCTCTTATGTTTTTTATTTATTTTTCTTATTTGTATCATTTATTAATCAAATCAATTCGGCTGCTTGTGAAGCGAGTTACAACTTGGGGCACCTTTTACTTTTGCGTTTGTAGCTATTTTTATATGTTAAAAGCATATATGGTTATAAAAAATTAAATTAATATTTTATAATAATTTTAACATGTTGATAGTAAGAATAAAATAAAATTTTAATTTATTTTAAAGTGATAAATACTTTTAAAAATAAACCCTACACTATCATACTAAACACAAACCTAAAAAATATCTTGATATTAAAAAGAATTTTTTTATACAAATATAAAAGTTTATTATATGATGTCAAATGACTTGGATGTGCAATACAAGATTTTATGAATGAATTAGCCTATAAGAGATTAAACGAAAGATCCATCAATGAAAAGGTTGGAATCTTTTTTTCTAGAGGAAGACGGGTTCATGATGATTAATTGAATTAGTTTATGTTCCTAGTCTTGTTCATGAAAATAACATCATCAACATTCGGTATCGTATACTCTAAAAATAAAGGAATTATACCATATGTCGTCGTCATGCTGAATCTTAAGTTTCTTTAAAAGAGGAAGAGGATATAATTTTAGACATATCTAATATTTTTTCCTAAAGATATCATCATCGATCCTTCTATGCACGGCATAAGTTAAATATATCCGAATCCTGTGTGGATCATTGATGGCTGCCCCTGTTGAATCGAGTGAGGTGCTGGCTGGTAGTGGTGTCCAAGGGATTTACACAGAATTCCTCAGATAATTAGCAAAAAGAAAAACAGAGAAAAGGGTTCAAGTGTGAAGTATGATCATTGGATTTCTAGCGACAGGTCAATTAACAGCAGAAAAATCTGAACCATCAGAGAAAAAGATGAAGCAACTAAAAGCATGAAACGTTTGAAGTTGCCCTAAGGTGTCATTGCTTATGTCATGTGGCTTGTCCTCTGTTACGTATGTGATAGTCAACTATAGTGACAAGTTGCATTACTTGGGGCAATTCCTGCTTGAAGGATCCATGAATAGTCAAGGAAGCTGTAGCATGCTGGTTTTCCATCCCCCCCCTCCACTTCTTTTCTTCTCTTTTCCTTCCGGCTGAAAAACAAGTATGTAAATTGATGGAGGCAGGTGACATAAGAACCAATTATATGCATATATTAATTAATATATTTATCAGGGTTTTTCGTTAGATCAAACTACTACATAGCAGTTCAAAGAAAGGAAAACAACTACAACAAAAAATTAGGATAAAGTGTTAGGGTTACACACACACACACACAACTTCTTCTTCTTCTTTTTTGTATTTCGTGTTGATGTGGCGAAGATCATCGTATCTAGCCAAAGAATTGTGTTTAGGTAAAGAATTTGGTTGCCTGCCATTATGCATTGGTGGTGTTTTTGGCCCTCTGTGCAATCCAAGGCGACCTTTTGCTGAGTTAGGACAAGGCAAAGCAACCAGCACAGGCAACAGCCTTTATGGTTTTCTCCACGAAAACATTAAAGAGAGACACTGTATGGCTGATGTTAAGCATGACGATCTGCAAAAAAAAAAAAAAAAAACTAAAAAGAAGAAAAAAGCTACGATCGACTTGATATTTAGATTTGACCTAGCGTGCATGGTGACCACGAGTACCACTTCCACAAAACTAATTAATAAAAGGATGCCTGGTCCATGCTTCCCATTACTTAATTTGTGAGGTCTGATATGATAAATGAACACTGCATATTCTTACACTTGAATCTTTTCATTAGATCCAGTCAAGTGGAGTATCCAACTATAATCTTTAGGTTGGAGAAAAATACAATCATCCACATAGGTCATTCTTGTCATTTAACGCCAACTCCCCTCCCCCCCTCTTGAATTCTCAGAAAGGCATATTGTTCGGTATAACTTTTGCTTTAAAAGTGTTTTTGGCTTGAAAAAATATTAATTTAATATTTTTACAGTATTTTATAATGGTTTTGATGTAAAAATCATGAGAAAAAGAATTATTTAAATATATTTTTAATTAAAAAATTATATAAAATATTGTTTGCACCAGAATTTATAAAATTAAAAAAGCCATATGGTTGTTAGGCTTGTGTCCACCAACCATGCATGATATTGACATCAAAACCTTGACCTAATTAAAGCATGTTTCAAGATTCTTCTTTGTAAATAAATCGGGAAAAAAAAAGAGAATAATTCAGTGTAAAAATCATTGTGTTTTGGATTGTAAAGTAATATAGTCTTTTTAATCCTAAAATTTAATAGTCTAGCCATCCCTCTTAACATTAAACACATGACATCTCTCGACAAAAATCCCAAATAAACGTCGTACGTAATCATTCAAGCTCGAGTTTTTTTTTAAGTTTGTGTAACATAGAAGAAGGGAAAGTGATGATAATATATTTAACACCATGTAATATATATCTTGGATACTCCCATGCACCCAATATCGTGGTCAACTATAGCATTGAAACTGCTCTTGTCATCATATAAGCTCGATGAATCAGTCTGTTTATATTTATTTATTGAAAATATTCCAATTTAAGCTACCATGGGTGCAAGAATTGAGTGTTAATTATAAAAAATAGATGAAAAAATCAGAGGAAGAGGGCATCTGAGTTTTGGAAGGTTAGTGGGTCCTCCTCCTGCGTGTTGCCATCCGCTTACTCATCAATCACGACATATGGCAGACACCATATTTACCACCATCAATGGTTCAACTTCAAGAACCCTCCCTGATTTATGATGGTAGGGACCGCAGGTCACCCCACCGCTCACCATCAAGCAGGCTGCCGAACCACGTGGACACCACTCATTGGCCGGACTCTTGCAGTTTCAAAGATGAAGATGGGCACACTTCCCTCCATTTTATTTCCCGAAGACCACAATCTCCACGCCGGAAGGAAAGTTAAAGCGCCACCACGTGTCAAAATGGGAACGTCATGATGACGGGAAAGTGTAATTACATTCCGATGATTATGTCATGAGGATGGGCTCCACCATAATGGCAGCAGCTCTTCTCCACGTCATCTGACTTTCTCTTTTCCTTTTTCTTTTTCTTTTCCTTTTAAATTAAGGGAAATGCTATGGCCACAGCCTTTCTGTTCTTGTACCCAAGTTCACTCTTTCATCTCGTTTTACCACACACTCACTGTTCCCAGCCAAGACTTCCACCATTGCCGCCGGTCAGAAGAAGAAAATAGGTGTGTTTGTCTGTATGAGCGTGATTATATTTGTTTTTTAAAGTATTTCTTATTTTTATAAATTTATTTGTAATATTGGCATTTAAAAATAATCTAAAAATAAAAAACAACTACTGTTACGTTAACCTTCACCAGAGACAAGGTTAGGAAATATTTTTATTGTAAAACAAAGAGAAGAAGATGCTTTTATTTAAGGCGGGTGGCTTTAGGTAACGTAACGGCTCATTCTTACGGCTCCACGTTAAAGTCAAAGTGACGTAAGGGTCATTTACTTGAGTATCATCACCACACCCATCCCCATGTGAGTGAGTGGCCACCTCTCCAGCAGTTATCCAGTATTTCCGAATTACCGTATTGCTTACAATCACTTCCATTTATGTGCACATTTACAGCCTTCACGCGCTGCCTGGCCTCGTGAAATCCAATCTCCCCGCAATTCAACCCCTCTTGATCTGTCTATTTATTTGTCTGCTGCTCCCTTTCCTGTCTCCTGTTTAAATGCGTATTATTTGTTTTTTAAGATAATTTTTAAATATTAAATTGAAAAGAAAAATCTCGCACGCCGTTACCTCTCTCGTTGACATAAAATCATAAAACGTGAGGAACGCTAGCTACAGTTGTGAGGGTGCAATTGATACAATCATATGTGAGATGGACGTGAATGGCTGGGATTTTTACACGGTGTTTGATGCAAGTGACTGCCTCGCTGGGTAGGATATTATAAAATAACTCTGTCATTTTGGTACGCGACAAAAATAAGTTGCCATTAAATTAATTTAAACTACGGAAGTTACTGTAACTCTAGGGGTGGAGTAATGTGCTGAATACAGGGACACAGTAACTTTCCTATAGTTTTCTTTTCGGGACATGGAATAGTGTCTTGAGTAATTTCCTTGGCTGTTTACTTTTACAGTTTTACTATTCATTAGAATAGTCTCACGATGAAGTTGTACTTTAACCATAAGAACTTCAATTGTTATTTTTAAAGTGTATGGGGTAGAATAATTTATTTACTTTTTTTCACTGTAAAATAAATTGCCTACCCCTGAGATAAAAGGAATAAATTCACAATCAAAGGCTTTATAGTCTTTTTATTTATTTTTTATATCAATATAATTATTTAACTGTAAAATAATTTATTTATTTTTTTCTTTTTTCTTCACTAATCTTTTATTTATTTTTATTTTTTTATTTGACTGGTTGGAATCCTAACTTCATCACCGTTTTCATTTTGGTGATGGTTTTTTATTTTTTGCAGGTTCCAATGATTTGTTTTTTTGTTTATATTGGTCCATTAACCAGTGTTACTTTTTTTTTATAATTTAATTAGATTATAATTTTTTTCCTTATGCAGGTCTATCCTGAGTCATATTTTTTTATTTTTTTTCTTAAAACATATTTGCATCACTCAAATATCTTTTAAAAAAATGTTCTGTCTGCGGGTACCGCAGGCCCACAAATCTAGCTGCATCTAAGAACCATGGTCGATTTAATGTTGCATTTGGTCCCTCTACTCTCAATCATATCATGGTTTGCCCCCCCCTGTTGTAATGTAGTCCTACTGCTCTTTCTTTTGTATAATGTTTTCTTTCCATCCGGTGACGCCGTTAGACAATAGATGATGATGTCACTCAGTATCAATTTTCGAAGGGCATATGGCAGTGGATGGTGGGATTTAACATTGTCATAGGCAAAAGTGCCAAATGTTCACAAAATAAAGGGCAGATGGGAGATGACATTTAGATAAATGAAAGTAAGAGGACCAAAATAATACAATACTGAGACTTTTAATGGACGACAAAATAAACCATTAAACCTTTTCGTTTCTTCCTATTCCATACAATGTGTTCATGTTCCATGCATCCAATTCATTGAGGAGGTTTGTTTTTTTTTTCGTGGTTTTAAGTTTGAGTTATGTAGTTGTTAATAGAATAGCCACTAAAAATTTATATAATTATTAATTTTAAGATTTGTGTATTTAATTAAGATACATGTAAATTAATCCAAACACTTATATTAATAATAATAATAAAAAAATTCACATGCATTATACAAATGTGAGAGAGAAGGAGTGCTGAAAATGAAGGAGTTAAAATGGATTTGAAATTAGCTGAAATCATGGCTGCAAATCAAGGGAAGATTTGTTGGTAGAAATGGGGAAGATCGTCTCCCCTTTTTTTTACTATAAATAAATGGAAAAAACATGATCAAAATGTAAGCAGCAGAGGTAGCAGATGTGTATTTGAAAATGTAGTTATAATTTTTTTAAAAAATATTTTTCATTTAGAAAAAATTGCCAATAATATTTTTTTATTTTTTAAAAATTATTTTTTAAAATCAGTACATTTAAATAATTCAAAATTAAAAAAATATTTTTAAAACACAATGTAAAACACGATTTCGATAGAGAGAAAGAAGCTGCCCTGGGTAGCAGCTGTTGCTGCAGCGTGAGAGAGATCTGAGGCAATTCACATGACAGTAGAGTAGAGTTGATTTGTGTTTCTGGACAAAGAAGCTGCCTTGGGTAGCTCCCTGAATACATGTAAGTTGTCCAACCGCGTTAAATGTTAAATATATTATGTTATGTTTCTGGACAAAGATTTAATATTTATTATGACTTCTATCAATTTTTAGGTAATTTTATCTTACCCTTTGAGGCTTATGATCGAGTTCTATCGATTTTTTATTTAAATATCTGTTCTTATTCCCTAATCTATTCTCACGTGATTTGTTGAAAGATATACATGTAAAGATTTATTTTGAAATAAAAAAAGAGTAAAAAACAAAATTCCCTTATTTTTGTTAATCTTTTGACAATTTAAACCATTAAATGCCCCCACTTAACTTAAGTTAAAAAAAATGTAATTAAAATTATTATGAGATTCATTTTTACATATAAAATAAATTATTTTAGATCTTGCAAAAATAAAATTTAAAATATAATTATATATGAGATTCGGCAATTTTTTTTTAAAAAAAATATCAAATAAAAAAAAATATATTTTTTCCACAACAAAAATAAAAGCAAGTACCAAGCCTTTATATAAAATAGAGCCTCCACGTACACCCCAGTAGCCACAGATGTGATGTAAATAGTAGTTTTTGTAGTTAGGACTTAGGACCCGAATCTTTATACGTAAAATAAATAAAAATAAATTATATTAATTTTAAAAAAACTAAAAACAAAAATATAAAATCCCAAACAATTGTTTTTGCTAATCAAGAAACAGACAGTGATGAACACACACTGTTATAATAGAACTTGTAAGGAAGCAATCGTACATGTAATAAAGCAGTATGGGCGCGTGGGCTTGGAAAAGTAAGAAAACTCCGGCAAGCATTGATCCCGAAAGAAAGCAAAATACTTTGCAGTTGCAAACACAGTAGTATGTGATGTAAGCAACCCCACCTCCTCCCCTCCTCTGTCCTTCTCTTTCATTTATAAATATGAACACTCCTCCCTCTATAAGCTCCCACTTGCTCCCCCCGTTGACATCAACTCGCACCTACTACTCTCTTCCTTCCTCCACAACACCAACACTTCATTTCTCCGTCAATTCCCGTCCTGGCGATGCAACGACTACGTCGACGTTGCTCCAACGACGTCGTTCGTCTCGAACTCACTACCCCGCCAAACTCCTCCTCTTTATCCATCGACGGTGCAGAGTCCACTGAGACAAGAATCCAACGACTTATATCAGAGCACCCTGTTATCATTTTCTCTCGATCTTCTTGCTGCATGTGTCATGTCATGAAGAAACTCCTTGCCACTATTGGTGTTCACCCCACCGTCATCGAATTAGACGACCACGAGATCTCCGCCCTCCCTCCAGCCGCTGAAGACGGTTCCTCCTCCCCCTCCTCTCTCGCCCCAGCTGTCTTCATCGGCGGCGCCTGTGTTGGTGGTCTCGAGTCTCTTGTTGCTCTTCACCTTAGTGGACATCTTGTGCCTAAGCTTGTTGAAGTTGGTGTCCTGGCTTTCTCTCCTGGGTATGATAACAATAACAATCCTATCATATCCTCGTAATAACAACAACGACGGCAACATATTATTATTATTATTATTAAAAAAGGAGTCATGAAATTATGATTTTAGATTTGGGTTTTTAATCTACTGTTATTAATGTAAGTGAACATAAATGATTACTAGCGAGAAATGATTAATTTCTCTGTTTATTTAAGGCTCTCCGCTACAATATTATAGCAGCAGTAGCAGTAGTACAAGGAGAAATCAAGAAAGTCTGCTTTCAGTTTAAGATTATGTTTTTGTCATAAATTGGACTTAGATTAAGTAAGTACTTTGTCTGATTAAATACTGTTGGGTTGTCGGTCAAGTCAGTTCTAGTGAGAACAAGTAGTGTGTAATATTTGATTAATGAAAGGAGTACTTGCAGGTTTTCAAGATTTCATTGAGCATTCTCCTTCCTTCCTTCCTTCCTTCTTTCCTTCTATCTCCATGAGTTGATTTAATACTAGCTAAAGAACAATCAATCATGCATACAATGCGTTGGACCCCTTTCCAATAATTGAAAGATCAGAGCCGTTCGATTTTCTTGGTTTTGGTTTGGTTGCTGTGATCATCTTTGGGGGGTTAAGGAGAGACGGGTTTGGGAGTACTACTTGGTGAAAATGACATGAGAGCGGAGACTAGAGGGAGTGGGTTTCTGTCAGATATTCTGACAAAATTCTTTCAATTATTATATATAGCTTCCAAAATCATGCAAGCCCCAGTTATAGTTCTTCTGATTTATAATTTGCGGTCTGGACCAACTCCATTTGAGACACGAATAACAGGTAGGAACAACTCATCTTCACTTCAAAATGTTACGAAAACCACAAATGGAAAGAAGATTCCAGGTTGTGAAAAGAGAGAGCACTAATGGTGGAAACTATTACTTCTTCTGATCTTTCCCCTTTTCCCACTCTTTCTTACCTGGAAATCGAAAGAGAATAATGGGAAAAAGTGGTGCTTAGTCATGGCTTAGCTAGGCTACCATGACCAAAAAGACTAGTAGAACTTACCTCCTAGATTCAAATACATGCCTTACAGTTCATCACATTACTCATGTTAATTTGGGCCAACAAGTTGTATTTTTATATATGGATGATCCCCATGTAGATTTATTTCCTTCATTTGCAGTAGAGAACAAAACGAGGGTATACTTTTAATCTGTTAACATCTACTAGTATATAGATTAATGAGGTTTTTTCTGGTGTTAATTTGAGATGACTTGATCATGGTGATCTGTTCTTGAAGAGCTAAAAACTTAGCTGTGACTGAACTGGACAAAAGACAAAACACGATATACATAGATCAAGCTAATTAATTTGTTTAGATGGTAGGTATATAGTATATTTTCGTGAATCTGACAAAGAAGGTTCCCCTAAAAATCAAAGATTTAAAACCAAATTAAGAGGTGATGCCAGATTTGTCACCACTCCACGAGACAGCCTGCAAGGGGCGGTGTCACCACCCATGACATCGATAAATCTTCAACCACCTGACAGCCTGATATTACTCGCCGTCGATCCTGCTCTTTCCACACGCCCATCCTCGCCCCCATCACACACCCACGGATGCTCAAGATTCTTAGCATTAATCTTCCCACTTGGAAGCTTAATTAACTAATATATGCGCAGGTGTACTTGTGAGAAATCAATTGCTGACATCACTCATCTTGGCCATGATCGCCATGGCCATCATGCGTCAAGCACCTTGTAAAGATCCTCCCGAATCCATGTGCTTGCCCTCGATCGTGTCTATAATTAAACAAGATGGGCTACAATAACGTTCTTGTCGCTGTAAGATTTCATTTTTCTTAGTGTTCGAACTGAGAGACCATAATTTACCCATGGTGACTACTTGAGAGAGATAAAGACAGGGAAATTAATGAAAGGCAACCCTAGAGATATCTCCCCTTACCTTACTTGAAGAGACTGTGCCCTTCACCTAGCTAGGGTGATTATAAATTTGTTGGCTAATTCCAGGTCGAGGTTAATTAAAAAACTTGAGAAATGGAATATATATATAAGGTACTTCATAGATCTTTTCCCATTTAGGAAAAGAAGACGGGGTGTAGAGGGTGATAAATTATGGTAAGAAAAGGCTTAACCCTAACATAAGGCGACTGGGACCCATTTCCTCTGGGCTTGGAAAAGACAGCTACAGCCTACAGAGGTAGGTGATGATGACAATAACAACATCAACAAACCACAGCCACAATTACCACCCCCCACCATTAGAGTGCTTTCTTCACTTTAATTTTGGTTTTCACCTTCTTTAATAATGAATCACACTTGGCAAACATGCAATGGTGTTGATATAGCAAGTGACGGACCCAACCCTAGAATCTTTATTCTTTACACTTCAACGTAAGAAAATCAACTTGTGATTCTGTATATTTGAAAAATACCAATAGCAATATCACTATTTTAATACTCCATAAACGGTAGGTAATTTGTAGGAGGAGAAGTGGTATTTGATCTTTTTTTATATGTATATTTTATATGTATATTTTATGGGAATTAAGCAATCCAAGTACTATCCCCACTGAAAGTTCCTTGATGGTAGGGTTTTTAGGTGGCACTTTGTCTAAATTTAATCAGTCTAAAGCTACAAAAGCATCTTCTCCTTTATTTATTTATTTTCATTTTTATTTTATTTTGAATGGTGAAGTCATGGTTGCTTAATAACTCTAGCCTTCTTTATGAGATTCCCCCTTCACTTACACAAATTTTATTCACCCATTTATTAATTATACATTCATTATAATTTGCTCCCAATTTGGTTTAAATTATTGTTATTAAAATTGGAGTTCAAATCACGAGTGGTTCAATCAACTCGTTAACAAACAAGTTAATTCATATTTATTCCAAGATTATACCTATTTAGATAAAATTAAAAATCTCACTAAAATTAGATTTGGTTGTGTTAATCGGACACGAACTGAATTATTAGATCATCAAATCTAATTATATCAATTTTTTAAATAGATGAAAACAAGTTTAGCTTGAACTAAATCTAGAACAAACCAAAACCAGGTTAGAAAACAATGGTTTATCAACTTCATCGTATTTTTTATTAGCCCTAAATAGTCCATCTCCAGCCTGGTAAACACCTTCCCCAGATATTCCTCGTATAGTTTACTTACAAATCACCAACTGCCATGTAAGTGCACAATTCAGTCATTCTTGCATCACTTCCCAGAGAGAGAAAAAAAAGAGGAAAAAAAACACTCCCATCTCTAAGCAGCTAACAAAAGAGCTTGTGATGTGATGGACATAAATGGCACTGAGACATTTCAGGACAGCATATTCTGATTATAGTTTCTCTTTTTTCCCCTGTCTAATAGAGCCCACTACTTCACACTATATTATACAGTATTATTATTTTAATAACTTAGTTGTTCGTGTTTTTCTTTTGGGGTCTTATTGTTCTTGATGCTTGATGATGCAATGGAAGAAAAAAAATTATGACATTGTTGTCTATTTTTTGTGGTCAATTAAACTGAAACCAAGCATAGAGGATTCCGAACACATAGTCGGCAGCACACAGAGTGGGAAGGAGAATTGAGTCCATAGAAGCCCAAGATTCGATTCCTATGATTGATCAAGAACCAATATATGCTTGCTAAGAGGATCTTTGAATTTGTTCCAACTGTAGATCTTAAAACACAGAATTTGACTTTTGCTGATGACTAATCATTCCAAACTAGAATGTTATGAACACTATATATATACATATATATATATATATATATGTATATATATATGTATTTGGGAATCTGCAGCCACCGATAGAGACCGAGGAAATTGAAGAAGAACCAAGCTCCATTTTGTTGACAGGGAGAGCTTAATTACTACTTGCGGCCTTCCCTTGTCACTCCAGTTTCCAACAATCTTCACCTCACATTTTAACATATGGCCATTTTCAAGTTTTACTGCTAGCTGCTGGTGATAGTCATGGCACAAGTACCCAACCTTCCTTAAAATTCATCCATGTGCTTCTTGGTTCATGGATCATCAATCATATTTATTAAATTTCGATCGGTGGAGCGATTGACCTAGAATCCAATCAACTTGGTAATTGGATATGTTTGGGTTAGTAAAAAACTAGAATAAGTAAAAACCCGGTAAAACTAGCTGGGTTGACCTGTGACTCGAGTGACCCGACAAAACCCGGTTGAGATCCATTTCTTTTTTTCAAATGTGTTTTTTCTCCTAATCAGAGACCCCTTTTTTTCATAATTTTTAGTTGGTTATTAACTATTTTCAAAGTTCATTATATAAATACTAGAAGAAATTTTTTTTTTCAATGTGAGATTTGAAGCTTTTTAGTATATATACTTCATATTCACAAGAAAAAAGTTATGTCTTTTTAATGTGGAATAAAAAATATTTTTGATTTAAATACTTAAACTTAAAAGGATTAGAAGGAGAACAAAATGTAAGAAGCAAAAAAAACTTTTAAAAAAAGTTGCGTTATTCAAGAAGGAATATCTAAAATCTTGATGAGATAATGTAGCTCAATGGGCACACATCTCGTTTAATGTCTTTGATGTTCATATTTTGTTTTTGATTCTATTGATTTCATTTTAGTTTAGGAGTAATGTTTAATATATTTTTGCATCTAGTCATGTTTTAAAACAATATGCATATTTTACAATGTATGTTAAAGATAGTTTTAAATTAATGTTTTAACGTCATTTTTTATGTTTTGAAATTTAGGTTAATCATTTGGATTTGTTCTAGTTTAATGTATTAATGTTTGGAGTTAAGTTGTAAATGTGTTTAAAATGATGAAAAAAGAGAGGCAAATGTTAAAACTAATATAGTAGTGTTCAAAGATCTTGGGAATTCATCTTTGATTTCTTTGTTAATATTGTAACTAATTTTCTTGTTTTGTTTCATTTACTTTTTGTTTTTATTTAAAAGAAGCTTAGGAAGCTAACTTAAGCATGATGAAGGTTGGGTTAATAGGTTATATCTCATTTATGGGTTTTTAAGTCCATTTCCGAGCTTAAGCAATTTTTGGGTAATTTCTAGGTTTGGCTTGAATGCTCATTGAAATGTAGATTTCATCTTTTCACAACTAGATATTTTTGCTTGCCTAATGTACCTAGATTGAAGCTTGAACTTTTATATGATAGTTCCTTGTCATTAACTTGCACATTGATTGTTTATTTTGAATTAATCAGTCCTTACAGGTTTGGATGACTAGGTTTTTATTTTTAGCGATCGGTCATGATTTCAAGTCATTCTCAGTTTGTTTTTCTTGTGTAAAGCATCATTATGCTTCTATGCGCCATGATTCATCTTTTTTAGCTTTCTATTTGATGTAATCTACTATGTAATTTAGATTTAGTTTTCGATTTCTTTCACTTGTTCTTTGTGCTCTTAAATGGATTCAAACGAGAATCTTCCTTTGATCTTTTTTTTTTCTTTTCTTTTCTATGCATGGGTTTGGTTTTGGGGCTTTTGAATTTGGGTTGGGCTAAATCCAACAAGGTTAAGGGCATGTTTGGTTGGTCAGGAGTTTTCAAAGAAAAAAACATATTTTTCTATCCTTAAGGTGTGTTTGCCAAATACGATCTTAAAATGATTTTTAAGTTTATGACTCTTAGCTAAGGGCTTGCTTGAAAAACACGTTTTCCTAGTTTTTCAGTAGTGTTTCTTTTTCTCTTTTTAATGTTTGGCAAACATAGCCCTAGTTTTTTTAATTAATTTAATTTCATGACTTCAAAGGGACCTTTTTGCAATAGTTTTATGTTTCCCATATTTTGCTTCTTATTATTTAATATTTTGGATTATGACCTACATGTGAGATGCTTTTTTGATATTAAATAAATCAGTTTTTTTTTTTAAAAAACAACAAAACACTTTCTTTCAAAAATATTTTAAATTTTCATATGGCCAAGTCTCTCAAATAAAAATCTTATTTGCATAAAAAAATAATACATGGCATAATTTAGCATTTTTATATACCAAAAATTCAAGAAGAAAATAGTTTTATTTATATCTTTGCTTGTATTTTCAGATTTAATGATAAATTTATTAAATCCATGAAAATTTTATCTATATTTCAGAACACTAATAAATCAATTTGTTTATTTTAATATCAAAGATTATAAACTTAAACGTAAGATGTATTCTAGTTATTAAAAGAAATGAGTGCAAAAATATGTTTGGACTCTAGAATAACTAAACTTAACCCATAAAATTATGGTTTATTTCACTGGGGTGGATCAATTTTAACTATTAGCTAGACCAGCGATTAGAAGAAATACAATAGGGCTTTAGTAATCAGACAAATAACAATACAACTTATCCTAGGTAGGGTGTATTGAGAGCGATATTATCTTTTCTATACACAACTAGTCCCTTTTATTCAAACTCTGAACATCAGTTAAGATTTACAGCGATCAAAATACTATGTGAAGACCTAAAGAACATGAATTTTTTATTTTTTTTCTGATCCATTAGAACGATCAGTAGAATGTTGCACATATGCGACATTGTCTTTGAATCCACTTGTCCGAGACTCTTTTTTTTTTTTGTCCTTCTGTGTTTTTCCTTTTGGAATATATATATAAAAAAATCAGAATCTAATAAAAAAATTGTTATGACATTTTGTCTTTTGAGTTTTATTTAGATAATTTATTTTGACAAGAAAATATTTTTTTTTCTTTAATTTATATCTTCCAATAGCATTCTTTTACTTTTTAAAAAAAAATTATATTCTTTATTATATATTTACAAAAAAACATAATCACGGGTTTGTTTTTCTATCTTTACATTATTTTTTTTAACCTACGTGCATGAGCTTCGTTTTTTCATCTATATTCTTTTTTTTTTCTTAGATTTTATTGTCTGTTTCCGCGACGGAGCGCAGGAGAGGGGCCTAGTGTGTTCTAATAAAGTTTTTATTTTTGTTAAAACAGAGCCCCGAGGCCCAAAACATGACACGTAGGCCCATGAGATCCCTAATCAACAGATTAACAAGAAAGCTCTGGAAAATCGCAGGACTTTTGTATTCAAGTCCACTTTCTTTGCTTCCCGCCCTTCTCCTGCAGCCAATTTACTTGACGATAAAAAAAACAGGTGATTACCAAGAATCAACTTTTAGGTATACAAAATCTGTATCAATCACATTCAACTTTTTTATTTGTTAACAAAAAATAAAGGTAAGGTGGCATCTAGTGCTTGCTATCGTTTAGCTGTATGGAACTCATTTGCATTTCACAATATTTTCCTTCTATAAACCGTATCACCTCATCTTACTCCAATCCTTTTGTTGAGATGAAAAGCTAACCAAAACTACTGGTTCCTGCTACAAGCCACCCCATTTCATGAACTTCTTGACCTCATCGTACAAAACCAAAATGGCAGCAGCACCAGTACTCCTAAACACATTTGAAACTGCCCCACGGTAGAAAGAAGCCACCCCCTCCGCCCTATAAATTTTCCTCCAGCAATCAAGTGTGCTATTATACATTGGTCGTTCCAGACCAGATTGCATCATCATCCGCCTTCGAACTGTATCCATTGGATATGACATCAACCCAGCAGATGTCGTGACTATCTGAGCCACCACCCAACGCTTCCACAATGGCAATTCAGGTTTAGCTGCTTCTCCAGACAAAATCTCCTTCATTGTATCAAACCCACCAAAATATAGACTCCTGTGAACTACCATTCCTTGCAGAGAGGCAGGAAGCCCTCTGTACACTCCTCGAATCCCATCTTTATTGTATACAGTAGTCAGGAAATGAAAAATACCTCGAAATTGACGAGCATCAGTTCTTCCAATGTCAGCAGCAAGGCGGGTGTGTGCTATATCAAGCGGGTAGATTAAAATCAGTGTTGTACAGCCAGCTGCAGCGCCTGCAGTGAAGTTGGCAGGTGTGCTAGACAGAAAAGGACCATTTGGATGGTTAATGTTATGCAAGATGTTTTTATAAAGATCCTGCAAAAGAAATTAACAACCATGAGGTCATGGCAGCATAACACGAAATGGAGATGATCCTAATTCACTTGAAACTTTGATATCAATCATCAAAGCAAAAGATCACTTCCTTTTATGCAGCCAAATAAGTTAGAATCCCTATTATTATCTTCTATTGCATTATTAAATTTTCTCATGCCATGGATAATGACATTGTATATCTCAAAGAGACCAGCTACCAAAATAATATTTCAAGGAAAAAGTCATTTTTCATATCTTAGAAGTTCTGAGCAGAACTCAGCCAGCTAAAATATACCAATCCAAAGGTGGTATGCAGTTTAGCTATCTGCATGTCCTAAGAAAAACCTTCGGCAAACTTAGTGTTACCATGAGGATGCAATAGCATGACCGAGCCTTTAAACATTTACATTTGTGGAAAAGAAAAGGTCAAAAGCCAACCTAAAAACATCGGTAAGAGGTTTTATTCAGCCTTCAATGCATTCAATACACCTGTTAATATCTAAAGTTTGTTTGTCCTTAATTAAACTCTTTTCGCTCTCCTTTTGTGCAACATAGTAGTTCTTGGATCTTCATTTCTACCGTCTTGCACAAATCAATGGACCTGTAATTAAATCCCATGCCACCTTATCTCTCTAAACAGTGTTTCTTTCATTCCTTGCAAAAGCTCACCCCAGGATCTTCTCACAATTTATAAATCCAAAGTTAATTCACCAAAATTTCAAAATCTATCCAACTATTTTTTATGACATAATGACTCTATGGAGTAAATGCATAGCCAGGAACTCTCTAGTTGGGGAAGCATTTTCCATATCTAAAAAGTTCTGAGTAGATCTCAGCCAGCAAAGATAGACCAGTCCTATTTGTCACATCTTGCAATCAACAAAAAAATAGTGTGTGGTATGCAGTTAAGCTGTCTGAATGTCCTAAGAAAAAGCTTAAGAAAACTTAACATTACCTTAAGATTGCAAGAACATGACCAAGCCTTTACAAATTTACATTTGCGGAAAAGAAAAGGTCAAAAGCCAACCTAAAAATATCAGTAAGAGGTTTTATTCAGCCTTCAATGCATTCAATACAGCAGTTAATATCTAAAGTTTATTTGTAATTAAACTCTTTTTGCTCTCCTTTTTTGCAACATAGTAGTTCTTGGATCTTCATTTCACTGTCTTGCACAAACCAGTGCACCTGTAATTAAAGCTCATGCCACCTTATCTCTCCAAACAGCGTTTCTTTGATTCCTTGCAAAAGCTCACTCCAGGATCTTCTCACAATTTATACATCCAAAGTTAATTCACCAAAATCTCAAAATCTATCCAGCTATTTTAGATAACATAATGAATCTATGAAGTCAATGTATAGCCAGGAACTCTCTAGTTGGGGAACATTTTGATTTCCAATTCCCAATTGACAACTCATGCATGAATTTCATTCTCCTTTTATTTTTAAAATCAGCAAGACCCTTCTTCTAGAAAATTGATTAAAATTTCTCCAAATTCAACTGTACCAAAATTCTGTTATCAACATTTTCCCTAAACTCTAAAATCCTCATTCCACTACTGGCAGCAATCAGTTCCAAAGATCCTTTCCCATCAAATCCTATCAGCCCAAGTTAATAATCCTCCTATTTCTTTCTAACTTCAAGATTCTACTTTATTAAAATTACAACATGACAAACACCAACTAAAATAAAGAACCATCCTTTACAATCATAAAAGACAACATTCCCATCAGCCCAAGTTAAAATAACCCTCCTATTTCTTTCTAACTTCAAGATTCTACATTGTTAAAATTACAACATGACAAACACCAACTAAAACAAAGAACCATCCTTTACAATCATAAAAGACAACATTCCACTTAATACGAAGTGAAATCAATCATTGCAATATTCATATACTCATTTATCAAACATTTCACACACACACACACACATCAAGAACCATCATCAAATACCAAAAACACCCAAAATACTATAAAAACGAACCACCCAATATTCCCACGGACACATTTCATCAAACACCTTACCCACAAACCAAAAGGAACCCAACTTTACTCACCTTAAGAGAGAAATTAAGAGCAACAGAAGGGTAATGTCTAATCACACTGCTGCCATTGCCTCTCCAAAGCGAAAGAATCCCTTCTTCTTTAACTGTACGAGCAATACAATCAACCATTCCTTTGAATTTCCTGCGTCCACTCCCTACAATTGCCAAATTGCTTTCTTGAGTTTGTAACAGCACCTTTGCCCTCTCAATTGGCGCCACTGTTGTATGCATTACCCCTCCCAGAATTGCTCCTGCCAATAGATCTTTGTGAAAGTCTGTCAACCATTTGTACGGCCCTGATGATATTGGTGGCTTTGACCGATCTCCCTTTTCTCCTGGATCATCATCGTCTCTACTCATTGTTAAAAACCAGAATCAGAATGATTTTTTCTCTATAAAGATCGGATCTTTTTGGGTTTCAAGAGAACCCCTTTCGTTGTTTATCTTTATAGTATCTCTAGAAAAGGAGAAATAGTGGGTTTTGTTCGTGTCTATTTTTTCTTGTTGGGTTGGTGCGAGAGATTCCAAAGGACGAATCTTTTTCTTTCAATCTCCCTCTCTGTAGTTTGAGGGAAATAAAGGAAAGTCAGACCAGGCAATTCCTTTCCCGATGAGTAGTTGATCAGGACTTGTTAGCTTATATACTCTCCTTTTCCTTTGTATAGTCCTTCTCCTTCTATCTAGGAAATCTCCAAGGTCGTTTTTTTTCGGGTTTTGACAAGTCAATACATTTTTTCTAACAATTTATTATCTAAAAAAATAAGTTTCATCACACAAAAATACACACCCAAAAAATTCATTATTCTAATAGTGATTTATACCTACAAAATCTTGCGCTTGCGTAATTTTAAGGTAATGAAATATCTCCGGCTAGCCTCAGTTACTGGGTGATTATATTCATCATTAAATAAAATCAATATATATATATATATATATATATATATATATATATATATATTTCCTTGATAACATTTTATAACCTCTCCCCCTTTTGTTCTCATGAAAAGCAACAACTTTATAATTGATGTATCACTGAACATTTTCAAAATTTTTGTTTTCTCAAAATAACTTAATGTTATTTATTTCTTAAAACATTTTTAAGATTGGAATGCCCTTGTGTTGACTTTGATTCCAATTCCTTCTTCTCCTCTTGCATGGCTTCCAAAGTTACCGTAGTCTTCATGTAATTTCTCTTCTAATAATATATATTTTTTCTAGAACAATTAAAATATAATAAGAAAAAAAGTAACAAAAACCATCTTGTAACATCATAATACTAACATCTAACACTGTCACAGTAAAAAGAAAAAAGAAGAAAAGGAAAGGAAAGGAAATAAAGAAGAGTAATCATATGAAACTAAAAAGCTTCTGATTCCATGTCCAGTACGGCAGAGCCAACAGTTGCATTTTACTTATTGCAAGATCCTAAGCTCCGGCAGCCTCTCTCTCATAATTCACATGCATGCCCAACAGGTTCCTCAACTGAAATATTTACAGAGAAAGGCCAGATGTAAAACTTCCTACAATCGCCACCCACCCACATTGCTCCAAAGGGTTTTCTTTTTTCTTCCATTCGTGTAAGATGTAAGAACAAGGGGTTCGCGTAACGAGCTCCACTGCAGTTGAAAGATGTCAAATTCTGTATTACTGGTAAGCAACAAAGCATTCCAATGCAGATGATGCACTGTAACTTGGACAAACCTAAATGAAATTCCACTTCATTGTCAAAGCATACAGTAATTAATAATCCAATGTAACTTGATTTCATCTCGCTGAGCCCGAACACACTCACAATTCTCAGGATATTTCCTCGACCAAGATTACAATTTATGTTAGAAACCGACAACAAAGGTTGAGCAGGAAGCATTTATTGAAAAAACATCAAGGTCACTTTATGAATTAGAAATTAAAATAAGGAAGCCATCACAATATCAGATACCTATCAGACATAAAGGAAAATAGACCATACAACCAGTCACAATCCAATTCAAGATTGAAATACCCATCATTTAACATGATTTACACGAATAAAATGTTCCGGAATTCTCATCAAAACATGTATGCATCACCATTCTAGGGAAGGAATAAAGAGAAGCAAAAACCAGCATCTCATGCATTCAAAATATATTAATAAGTCTCAATTCTTGTAATTCAATAAAGTCATCAATCTCACATTTCACTATAACAATCCAATTCTACTGAAAGATTCAACTCACAGAACAGACAACATGAACATGCGAGAGGTTTGCTGACTGTAAGCTCTGAAGAATGCTTCTGCTCCAATTCTTGAAAAGGACTGCTTGATGATCTCTCTGTTGTTCTAGGGCTGCAAACAAGGGGGGGAAATCAGATAAAATAGTGAAAATCTGTGCAACCAACAATCAGATGCATGGTTACAGTTATAGATTTATTTGACCTATGATCATGCTTCAATTGATTAAAAATCAAAGTTACCAATCACTGTCACATAATTCATGGTTGCAGTCAAATATTTGCTTCTTACCTTTACTGCAATTCTATAGTGATTAGGGACGGTAAAGACAATAAACACATGTTACTTGCTAACATTATGTACATCCGTCTTATCATTAGAAGTCCAAGTTAACGCTGCAGCACCTGTTTATTAATCAAACGCTAGAGTTGTCCAAAACATGCATAGATATAATACTTTGAGGAGGAAAAAACGAAGGATAATTCAATTTTTCTAGTTGACTAGAAAATCATATTCCAAGATATATGATAAATCAAGGAGACGATTCAGGACCCTAAGAATATTTCATGCAAATTAACACCAGAATTATTTTTCTTCTCTTACTAAATCTAAAGTTTTCTATATTTATGCTTCCAATTTGGCTTCCTCACTCCTTGCAATGATTACACAACAAACAAATCGATCAAATATAAGTACAGAATAGCTCCAGATCAAAAAATACATACAACATTTCTTTTAAAGAAAGCACATTACATGTGCATTTTGGAGACTTCTACGAATATCCTTGAAGTTGGAATATGTTGTAACTGAGTTTATCTGGTCATGGACCTTAATATGTTCTTTTTTTGGCAGGTGCGAACTTCACAAAATACAAGGAATTTGCTTATGCCATCATTTTTTTCCCTATCTATTCTCACAGCTCTGCACTCTGCAACCAATTCTAGATTGTTCTGCAGCTCCATTGACACTAGTCCCAGAAAGCAAGCAAAATCAAAGTCTTTAACCAGAAACCATTGCTGATATCAACTTTTACCCTTTGGCATACTTATCAACATAACCCTGCAGAACAAAATGTGAAAATGATATTGCTAAGGGAAAAAAAATGAACATAATTAAAGACCATATAGAATCTAATCATGCATAAAACATCTTTTTGAAGTCGCAACTCCCACAAATTTCCCTGTTTGGTGTCCCAGAACTCGTCCATTTGCAGCAAAGAAGTTTCAATCATATTTTGAAATACTATTCATGATGGTCTCAATCACTAAGAATGATATTTTGTGTCTGTACTTTATGTGTTTTTTCAATAGTATGGGACAATTTTTGTGAAAGGTTGTTGGTGTAACCCTACCTTCCCTTGATAAATTAAATACAACTGTACAATTCATTGTAGAGAGTTAAAAAAACTTCACGACAACAAATCCTAACTTCTAGGTCCCTCTGAAAACATTACTAGATAGAAATGGCTAATGGTTAAGAATTCATGTTCTGCACTTTCCCTTTCAGTGGAAAGGGGCAGGATTGCAGAGGAAGCATATTGACAGGAAAGTTGTCAAGCTGCATCAGGCACACATCGATGCCTGTTTCCCACCCATGACTTCTAAGTTCTAGAATGACAATAACCACTACAATGATCGTGCTTTTTTTGGTAGTAAGAAATTGATGTTCCAATCAGTAGAATCATAAGCTGAGCCATGAGGTTGGGAAACCTATCATTGAATGTGTACCATGTGAGAATCATAGTGCTAGATAACTTGCATCAAGTGTGATATTTCTTAAAGAAACCCTTTCTAATCATCTGCGGCTTCTGTTTTCATGCACATAAGGCCATAAATATAAGTATCAACTGTCTTTGCCACTTGAATAGAAACCATTATTAAATGAGCTTGTTTGTGTGTGTATTTGTGTCATGAGAAAACTCTTTCACATATCAGTTTCAAGGTAAAAGAAAGAAGGATTTACCATCACAAGTTTTGTTAATTTCTGTTGCGATGAGTCGATGTAATGATCTATTTTTGCCTTGGACTTGGGTATTTGATGGCTCTTCATTGCTCCTGCAACCTTATCAACTGTCTTCTTGACAATAGTCTTAAATGCTTCCTTACTCATGTTACCCTGTCGCCATGATGGCTTTAAAAACTCCTTGACAAAATCTGCAAGGGTAACCTTAAAGAGCTTCATTGATCTGGACTCCTTGCTCTTTTTGCTCTTCTTTGGAGACTTAATCTGATCAATCTCCATATCACCCATATTCACATTCACTACAACAGGAGTACTCTGGCTCTGATTCTCAACATCACCCCCTTCTGCATCTGCAATCTCACCAAACTCCTCATTATCAAGAGATGTGGAAACCGCAGTGCCTCTAACTTCTTTCTTGTTTTCTTCAACATCCAATGATTTGTTTGAGGCACTAAGCCTCGGCATAACATCAGTGTCAATGGATTCCCACTTCTGAATGTGATCAAGTCTCTTAAATGAGTTTGAAGTTGGCTCAATGCTGTCTAAAAACGGATCATACTGATCACCTCCTGAGCTAGGAATAATTTGTGCAACCCCCCAGGCAGAATTGGGCGAAGGTATTGGATGTCTTGTTCCAACACTGACACCTTGTCCATCAAGTGAAGCATGGTTCAAACATGAAGAATGATCATCCTTACAAGAACAGGATGAAACCTTTTCTTGCCTTACAACATCAGAACTGAATTCGGAGTTGAGTGGCTGCTCAAAACTAGTTGGATAAGAATTCAGGTGAGATGAATTTTTTGCTCCAAAATCTGGTGGGTGAGATGGCTGATTTGAGTCCAGAATATCTGGTGGGAGTCTAGATGAAGAACCCACCTTCCCAGATAGACCATACACGTTATCAATAGCAGAGGGATCCAAACCATAGGGTGGTTGTTGCTGCTGCAGATATTCAGAGCCAACAGTAACCAAGTCTGAGGCAGTTTTAGGAATGTCATCTTTCAAACAGGGCTCCTCATTATTTTCTGAGCAATCCTCAGAAGTATAATCTTGAACAAGTTTGAATGGGCTGCTGCCTTTAAAAACTTCACCAGAATATTTATCAGAATTGATGCATCCAGCAGCTGCCATGATCCTTAATGAACTTTTTTCATCAGCTCCTGCTGAATTAATGACTGGGCTATGAACTTCAGAAACTGACTCCCCAGATGTCAATTGGTTGTAACAATTGAAGAGTTTTGAGCCTGTAATTGGAAACAAGATTAACTCTAAACTTAAGGGCATGGAACAGGTGTACAGGTTATTCCTGTACAACTAACATGAGCAACCTACATGAGAACCACACAACGATAAACGTTCTAAAGTTTCAGGCCAGCAAATAACTCTATATAAGCACAGGCATGTGCTATTAAAGCTTTGCAATATATAATCCATAATATATATAAAAGCACGAACTACTTCAAAACTTTTGATTTGCTATTATACCCTTAATACAATGCTAATATTATAGTATACTACCAATACTAATAAGTAAATCCAATCCCATCTCTAATTCAGAAAAAGAACAATACTGGTAAAATTACAAAGGAATTATTCCATCTCTAATTCAGAAAAAGAACAATATTGGTAAAATTACAAAGGAATTATTAATTCCTAAAAAATAAGCTTTTTTATAATGAATCCTAAAATATAGGTTAATTTCCTCTCTTTTTTTCGTACTTTTTATTTATACACTAGATAAAACCCTAAATAACATAAAATAAGCTACTAATATCACTTCTAAACTATATAATAATGTATTGATACTTCATTTTGACAATCAATTAGGTGTTTCCTAAAATCCCATTGGATGAAATATATCCCTTTGTCTTTGTTTGTGTTGTTCTAATGATGATATTGATGTTGTGGTGATCCAAGCTAGTTATCTAAGGAGAAAAATTAGGAAGAGACTGTCCAAGTAGGGAAAACTAGTGTGTGGGTGAAACATTTACCTTGTTCACCATTATTCAGCCTTGAGGAGCCAGAGAGAGATAAAACCATTGTGGAAGCGTCAGATTGTGCTGAACTCTGCAGTTCATGCAACTGCTCTCTTACATCAAATGCTCCAGCTATCAAATGATTACCGTGAGTTTGACCTCCAATAGTGTAATTTACTGCCTGGTCATTGTCAGACTGTGTAATGTCATCTGAAAACAACTCACCGATGAGTGAGAAACAAATGATGAGGTGAATGAATCACTAATACCCGCAATGCAAATACAAAATATGACTCATCCATAAAAGTACATACAAATAAAATAAACAGTTACAAAAACTTCTCCAAATTGGATCATCTGTTCAGGTCATTCAACATGAAATCTTTTCATCTACAAACTAACAAGCATTTCAATGAAACATCATCCACAGCACCAATCTATTACTTCTAGACAAAATAGCATGGGGTGTAGCTGCTTGGTGTCACATTGACATACAACAACCAAACAGCAAACCATATCCACTAGATAAATTACCTTAAGTTTAAGATTGAATTTAAATAAATAAATCAATAAAACAAAACCAAGGAAAGATTTATTTAAAAAAAATTGGACAGAAACAACAAATTTCCAAGAATCATAGATATTTTGCATCTTGGTCATACATCAGTATCATGATGTAAATGAGAAACAGTCAGGCATCTCATTTTCTATTTAACATTGAAAAATTAACATAAACAGCAGATCATAGGTTTTATGAGATTTACGTGCTTCAAAGAGAGGGATAGAGACATATGAGAAACATAATGAACTTAGCAAACATTAGAAAACAAACACCTTATGAAGTAGACTGAGAAAATACCAATAAGGTACTAACCTTCCATCTCCATATCAGAGTCAGAAGACATGTGGGATCCAACTGCATCCATCAAATGACCGGGTTCAGAAAAAGTCTTTCCTTCATCCAATTTAAAACACACCCCAGCACCACTTCCACCTTCCAGATATAAGTTGTCATCATGCATGAGAACATTATGTCCACCTTGATTGAGAGGAATGACTTCACTGGCGGAACTAGTAGGGCCCAATTTATCACCAGAAGGTTTGGAGGAATTGGAAGCAAAATCAGAGTAAAATTGTGGAATGGAACCATCTAGCACGGGTGCAGATAATGGCATCATGTGGGAGTTATGCAGAGGTGGAATGGGTGGTGCAGAAGAGGTCGGTGGTGGGGGCAGTGGTGGTGGTGGGGGGGGGGGAGGAGCTGTGGAAAGCATTTGAGGATTTCCAACGTGAGGCTCAGCAGAACTCCCAGAGAGAGCAGGAGTCAGGAAACTGGAAGTTGGAGGAAGAGGTGGGGGGGGTGGGGGGGGAACATGACCCTGCACACCAGCTAGCTGTTTTGGCAACGAATGAACTGGAGATTTATAAAACCCCTGACCTTGTGAAGGTGGTGGAGGAGGCAAACCTCTATAAGGCAACGATGCCTGTAACATTTCAGGACGGTGTGAACCAAAGGGAGGGGGAGGGAGAGGCACCGATGCTAAATAGGAAGAATGCTGTGAATTTTGCTGCGCAGGTGCATAAACATGTGGCGTGGTAGCACTTCCATGAACTGTTGCAGAAGAGTGCAAATAAGGCTGACCCGGGTTAGGCGTCCTGCCAGGTGCAAGTTGCTGAACTGCAAGATGTTGGGGTATAGAAACATGCTGATATCCAGGCAAACTTGGCTGACTAGTGTGAGGAGGTGGTGGAGGTAGAGGGCCTTGTTGGAAACTGTGGGGGAGCAGAGGTGGACGGTGTAGGTATGGAGGGGCAATCGGTGTTTGAGGACCTTGGCTGCCAGACTGGGGATTAGAACTGCCTTGACCATACATATTGGAGAATTTCAACAACTTTTCCTAAGCCTCCCTCAATTTTTTTACAGAACTGCCTGTGGAAATGAAATAATTAAATAAGTGCTTAACAAATTCATCTTGAAAACACAGAAGGATGGGTTTTTTTTTATCAAAATATTGATGTGAATTAATTACGAATGTGGGATTGAATACACCAACCAATTACATCTCAGCATGCTAAAAAAAAAAAAACACAGCAAGATCATCTTCAACAAAATTGGAAAGTAAGAAAGCAATGTTCAATAATGCAGGAAAATTAAATACGGATGTTAGTTAAAATTCAACAGACAGTTTCTTTACAATATTAGAAATAAATAAATCAATGAAGAAGGAAGAGTTAGAGGGAACATAAACAGAAACAGCAGATGCAAACCCTAGTTAATGTTGAGAGAATTCAAATGTTTATTAGAGCTTTGATTGTATTGGAGAGTGAATCGGGGGGGGGTTTGTGGATTCCTTGAATTCTGTGGTAGACTTGGTTGGGTTTAACTCAGCGTGAGAATAAAGAAAACTGTGAGTTTAAAAAAGAAAGAATGTGATATTATAATTTTAATCTTTATATTTTTAAATATCCATAGGGTATTCTTTGCACGCACTCACTCTAGTGATTTTTACCATGTGCATTGTCCACATTATTGAAATTTAGTTTTATTTAAATAAAACAATGATATTAAATAAAAAAATTATTACGTTTATTTAAACAATAGCTATATATAAAAAACGAACATGATTTTATGAACAACGTAGAAAAGTATAAAGTGAAAGCTTCCTGTGATTTGAAAAACAAATCCTTTAAAAACAATAACTCTATTGCCTGTTTGAACTGATACCCAAAAAAAGAGTAAAAAAAGTGCTCCCCCACTGAAACATCTGAGATTTTCTTTTAAATTCAATAACCCTCCCCGTTATCTTCTGAAATTCCATAGAATCTAGATCTTTAATAGTTAAATTTTGAAATGGAGCTTGTTTTAATGAAATCAAAAGGCATGAACTAAAAGTTTTCCTCTCACCACTTAAAGCCACCATTTCTATTTTTATTGCGAGACATTGCGCGTGTGCTCTTCTATAAAACTCAACTCCTTTATTGTTCAGCATATCCACATTCATCTTAATCCAGTGGCTAGAAACCTATTCATGATCATGCAATGAAATTAGGCTTACCTGTCAACTGAACAAAACCATTCACCGTCAGACATAACCTTCTTGTTTTTTTTTCCCTAGGAAGCTCAAGAATCTATCTATCTCTTGAAGTGTAAACTTGAGTTAAAACGATTATTTTTCATCCATAAATACGTTACACTCAAAGTTTAGCAAGTCCTATAACTAATGCCATATGCAGCTGTCCAAACAGCCTGCAAACACCTCAAAAAGATTCACTGCCTCCCCCTCTACATGTATGTATATAAAAAAAGAGACCGGATTCGATAACATTTCCAGCCATGTAAACTTTGCAGTTTTTGAATAACATATCAGTACAATTCTTCCATTACCGAACTCCTAAATTGTTAATACTAACTTGACATGTTTGCTGATATTCCGTTCATCACAAGCTCTGCTCCAGCCATGAATCTTCATCTAAAACTCCAAAAAGTAAAAGAAGTGTTTCCTGTTCCTAAATATGTGCAAATCTTGAGTACAATACATGTCTCCCAAAATGACACAAGGACTTTACTGACCTTATTAAGAGAATTACTTCCACATATCATCCATTCCTGGACATCAGTTTCTTCTTGATTGCAGACACATATCCATAGCAATCGTAATTGATGATAGAAATCTATTTATAAACATCATGGCAATCGTTAAACTTATTCCCACGTTAAGGACCAAAGTGTCACTTTACAAATTACAACCACCAAGATTATAATTTCATAAACTTTAAGAACCAAAGTTCATCACCTTCTCCAAACTGTATGCAGTTTCATTTCGAAGAACAAACAAACCAACTATTCTCCGCATCTTTTTTCATTTCTTAACCAAGTTTAACAAACAAAACAAACCCTTTTGATCCATGACTAATCAAAAGCACAACACGTCTAAGGGTTTTAAAAATCTAAAATTTCTAACTTCAATAATGTCATTAAAAAAACAATTAACAGTAAACTGCATCCATACCTCCCTCAGATTTATTTGCTGTCTTTTGCTTCTTTTATCTTCTTCCCTTCTTCATTCTCACTTAATTTCTCCTTTTCCTCTTTCTTTTTCTCCTCTCTTTGCTCATTGGAGAATCTAACCCAGCTCCCTTTTCATCTCTCTTTCTACTTGTCTCTTTTCTTTTTACTCCCTTCTTCTAGACGTCTTGTGCCTTTGCTCTTTCCTTTTTTTTGTTCCTTTTAAAGCTTTCAGAGAAATACTAGATAATGGCTCGCGCTAAGTTGCGGCCGGGAAAAAAAATTTACATGGAAAATACTGTATTTTAAAGAATAAAAAAAAATTCAATACATAAAAGAAAACGTGATCACATTGTTCTGAACATAAAAAGAAAAAAACGTATATTAAAAAACTCAATTTTAAGAAAATTTAATATTAAAAAAAAAAAAATTACTAAAGTCGAATTTACATGCCAAACCCATATTCCGGTTTGTGAAATTATGATAATCTCGTAAAAACTAAATATATAAAATTCTCAACAATCTAAAAGTGAAAGAATATAAAAAAAAAATCAGTCAACAAAAAAAACCCAGAAAAAATAAAATACTAGTAAAGTTGAATAAATATGTCAAACCTTGTCAGCTAGGTGTGCAAATAAGATAACAAAAAAAATTATAAAGTTCTGTTCTTAAACAAATCAAATGTTAAAGAATAAAATAAAATAAAAAACTCAATATTAAAAAATAACCCAAAAAATTATTCAACTCAATTTGGGATAAACCTGCCAAATTCATAACTCAAGTCATAAAACCAAGATAAGTAGATAAATTAACGAAATCTAGTTTTCAACAAACCTAATGTTGAAAGATGAAATTTTAAAAGAAATCAATGTAAAAAAAAAAGATCTAAAAATCAATGTTAACCTCATAGAAAGGAAAACAGATAAAATAACAAAATTCAATTTTCAACAAACATAATGTTGAAGGATGAAATTTAAAAAGAAAATCAATGTAAAAAAAAGATCTAAAAAAATTGTTGTTAACCCATGTTAACCTTTCAAACTTGTGAGTCAGGTCATGAGACTGTGATCACCCAATTTAAAAAATTTATAAAGTCTAATTCTCAATAAAAACTAATATCAAATGATGAAATTTAAAAGAAAAAAACAAATTTTCAAAAAGAACCCAAAGCAAAAAAGTAACAATAAAAAAATAAGGACCTAATTTGACATAAAACCATAGTTTTGAAACCCGGCCCGACGGGTTGACCCGGGGCTAGGTTGAAGAAAAAAAAGAAAGAAAGAAAAACTCGGTGTGACCCGGCAAGATCTAGCCGCAAACCCGTTGACTTTTTTTTTTCTTACCAAAACGACGTTGTTTTGATTTTAAAAAAAATTGACCTGGACGACCTGGTCAAAAGCCGGAACCCGGGTCTTAGACCGAACTGGGTCTTAAAACTATACATAAAACCAAAATGACAAGTTTCGTTTTTTCCTAGCCCACATGAATTCCGATAAGATAAGTGAGAAAAAGAGGGAGGAGAAAAAAAAATCATGTCATCACCATATTGTCGCTCATCTACCAACACGAGCAATACATGTGTCAACCAAGTTGCTCTTCTCATCTTCCCCACCCCACCATATTTATTTTAGATTTAATTTTGCTC
The DNA here is from genome assembly GCA_033617975.1 of Populus alba x Populus glandulosa. Taxonomy (NCBI): domain Eukaryota; kingdom Viridiplantae; phylum Streptophyta; class Magnoliopsida; order Malpighiales; family Salicaceae; genus Populus; species Populus alba x Populus glandulosa. The sequence continues at coordinate 22,822,926 of CM066148.1, forward strand.
CTTTAAACTTTAATTGTTTTATATAAAATTATCTTATGTTATTCTTCTAAATTGAGGATCATCCAAACACCAAGATATTTCCTGTCATTGTAGGAATTCAAATCTAAGCAAGCAAAATAAATTATTGAGTTAAATTCTAAATAAATACAAAGTGAAATGATGAGTAACAAAAAACAAACAAACATGAACTCTTCCCCTATCCGTGCAAAACCAGTTCCTGATTTTATATATAAAAAAAATGTACTAGTCAACTGTTTAAGCTTCAAATATTGTCTCTAAAACTCTAATTCTTTTAAATCAATAAAATTTAATTTTGTTTCGTTAAGTTAAAGCATCAACCAAGTAACGAAACACTTCCCCGACAACGTTAGATCCCCATAGGATCAAATAAAATGAAAAAAATCCTAGGGACGAAAAACAAAAGGATGGCACAGTGAATCACTGGAGCCCTCTTATTTTTTATAATCATCTCTCTTTTTTTTATAATAGATATTTTTCAATTTTCTATATTTATTTTTCGTACCCTAATCCTAAATCTTGTTCGATTTGTTACCAACCCTCTCTAGTTTCCCAAGTATTATGACTTCAGAAAGTAATGATTTATATTATCGTTCATTAACTTGACTAAATACTATGTAATTATGTTAGAATTACTAATATTATAATATAATCACAACTTATAAAGTATATTGTTATCTTTATAAAAAATCATGTATCTTTCATTTAATAAATAACTTGGCAAGTAAGTAGAGTGATTATAAAATGCCAAATATTCTCAATACATTTGTGAGATTGGCAGCAAAGAGGGATCGTGTGGTGGACCAATAAAGCCACTCACTTTGCTTGGAGCTTTGATAGGTGCAATCCAGAGAGTTGATTAAACAAAGCATGAGAGACAAAGCCGAAAAGCTGAGGAAGCTGTATTCTCACGCTTATAGATTAGTTGGCTTTCCTATTCATTTGCTGACAGAAATTAAATAGAGTGGCACTGCTCTGGTTGTTCATGAGGAAGGCCTATTTTTATAACATTGAATCGTCTCTCCCAGCTGCCAAGATTCCACTAGTGTTTTGGAAACCAATCAAAACTAAGAACTTGCAGGCCTAGCCCCATAAACTAAGTTATTCACAGCTCAAGCTTAGCAGAGGGAAGACCCCACATTGTCTTCTCATCTATTTTTCTACCTGTCAACTGGGAGATAAAAGGAGATGAAGAGTGTGAGACTTCAAATTCTTAAACAATACCAAGGCATGAACAGCGTCAGGAAACATGGTAAATTTATCACTACTAACAATCAATCTGTAATGCAACCCAAAACGCAATAAATTTGGAAAGGAATGCCTATTGGTCAACCAGAGATTGAATCAGAAATTAGTAGATTTATCCAGTAGTCAGAAGCGTCCTCGCTTAATTCTAGCCCAAGCTATAGCTGCAACTGCAGCACCTCCCAAGTGAGCTGCTCCTGAGATGTTACTGTTTCCCTGCAAAAACAAAAGTGAAACCCAGCATTTTAGCTTGCTTTGGGTTGAAATCTTTCAAAAAAAAAAAGATTTGAAAAAGGAAGGGGAAAAAATCATAGGATTAATATCCATGTACCTCCATTACCCTCAACACATCTTTCCCAATTAAAAAGATACCCTAGAATGACAGTTGTCAAAAATAATATGGTAAGCATCAGAAAATGAGCTCGAATAAACTTATTTCTTGGGTTGAAAAAAAAAAGATTGTTCATTGAAAGGAGCCTACCAGTAAGATTGCTGGAACTGGTATGATAAAATCGAAGTATAGAGTAGCTCTTGGATTCAAGAATATATCGAGCAACATGATAGCATTGACGGCCCCACTAGCCCCCTAAACGACACAAGCATACTCGTTAGTCAACCTTCGATGATGAAAAACTGATCCAGGTTTTGTTACTCTTCTCCTATCTCTGGAACAAACACAGAAAAGTGGCCAGAAATGAGAGGAGAAGCTGTTCATTATTCTGAGTCAAAAAACTAATTTAAAAATATATAACAGGAAGTGAAACAATTTTGCCACCAAAAAATGCCACACTGAATTTATTGTTGGCATTTGTCAAATTTCATGATAAATTATCCTTCATTTCAATCATTTAGCCGCCGACTAGTTATTTATTAATTAGTTCACAGGGTCAAAGTATCAGAGGAACAATCCTAATGAACAGTAATGTCATGCTAATGATGAGAGTAGTCAAGGGACAAGGATTCAAGCATCGTTTGACTTGAATAATTGAAGAAAAATGTAAATAGAAAGAAGAGAAATCTGATAAAAAAGAGTTGCAAAAGCATACCAATCCTGGAGTCCTTGAAGAATCCATCGCCCACATTCCCTGTCCCTGCAGATAGCAAAAATAGAGAACAGAGTCAAAGATTTCTGGTTAGCCAAAATCATTAAATCATTGCATCCTAAAAATAGAATTCCAACAATAACAATCAAATAGCACACAAATTACATGTGTTTTTATTTAACACATGGAATGGAATTTTCAGGTCATCATCCGCACAACTGTATATTATTCTGTTAGTTAACTTCATAAAAAATCAGGTCAAATAGTTTAACTTGCAGTAAAAAATATGCCAAAATCTACATTCCTGTGAAGCGCATTTTCATAAAATAAAAACCATCAAAGTAATCATTCCCATAACTTGCTTCATAACAGAGCATAATGGAATTGTAGCTAGGACTATTGTACCTTCGATGATAAATCCATGTAGCCATGGTGCAGCAAGTAGAACACTGAGCCACCAATTGCTCCAGCTAGATACAACTTCAACAAGAATTCAGGTCCAAAAGTCCTTGCAATCTGGGCAGTAAGAAATAAAAGAACAAGAGACAGCACAGCCAAATACATTTTTTAGGACTGATAAAGAATACTTCGTCCAACAGAAAATGCGCAAAAACAAGATAGACACATGCTGCATGTGCAAAATATTTTGGAAATTTTATTGTTGCAAGTTATAAGATAATATCATCACGATTACTGGAGAAGAATCTAGAATGCAATAATTTGCTAGAATATTTTTAAATATCCCATCCTAAATTGGTTTTGGGTTGATTGAGTCTCAATATGAAAAAAACTATTTCTTCTCCTTTTGAAAATTTTATTTGCTCAATTTCAATTATGGACTTTCAGCAATATATTTAAACAATTAGCACGAACAAAAACATTTTATCATATTCAAGAAGCATTGGATTTCACTAGCCAATGCAAAATTTATAATTAAAGGTAATAGTTTATACAAAGTATCTGCTATAATGAACCATCCATCATACATATAATTGGTGAAAAATTAACAGCCTATACCAGAAAAAAAATCTGCAGGACCAATGATAAAACACAAGAATGTTGGAATCTAGAACCTATCAGTGACTTATCATTCTAGATAACATATTTAAGTGTAACTTTGAATGAAAGTCATAACAAAGGAATATAATGATACTTTGTATGGTTTGCATTCTCCAAACTCATCAGGTTTCAAATCATAAAAAAGTAACCAACTCAACAGCAGTGGTTAACGGAACAAAAGGTTGCAACAGAGAAAAAATGCCAAGGAATGTGAACATACATTTGTCCCGAAGAAGTAAAGTCCAATCATGTTAAACGCAATGTGCCCAATATCAATATGACTGAATGCTGAAGTAACAAGGGTGTGAATACGCCCACTTCTGAAATTGTCCAATGAAATCTGCTCAGAGCACATCAAATGAGTCAGTAGGCAATGGAGTTTAAAACAGACCACTGATAGTTTAAAACACTGAGTCATCTTTTAAGTGCCATTCTTCAAAGAATTCCTCTTGGATTCTCTATTCTATAGTCACATGACAATCTACAGCTAGAAAATTAGCCTGCATACTCTGTGAAAATAAACATTTTTTCCACTGAAGAATTCTTTCGCCGATAATGCAAAAAACTATGCTTATAGTGTAGCTAAATGTTGCACTTCTATTAAGAATTGTCAAGGGTTAGCCTCTGCATCCAGCACTTTAAGGAGAGGGCAGCACCTAATGAGTTTAGCAAACAAAATCTGCGTGGTATCAATTACTCCTGATACTTGGTACCATTTAATCATGAAACAAAGGACCCACCATAAAATTTTCCATCATAAACTTTTGATCTTCAATCCTCCATAACATAAAAACGGCTGCATTGGCTATGATCAATCCCAGAACCACATTATCAGCAGATAGTCGATTGAACCATGATCTCCTACGAACAGCAGAAAATAAATGATTGACAAGCATGAAGAATTATGGCTTGTCTAAGAAGAAGAAATGCCTTGTAATAAGGGATTGCTCTAATTAATCTCATCTGTTCTTTAAGCATTAATATGAAATGAAAAATCAAAACTGTGATGTTATTCCAATAGACCAAACCAAATATTCTTCTACCTTCTACAAACATAGTTTAATGCAGAAAATAAGAGGCAATTTTTTTAAGTATAATGATGGAGATTCTTATCCTCCAGTTGAAGGATTAGGATGCACGGAACCAAAAACAGTACTCTCTAAACGTAAAGTTTTCCTCTCATGCAAGGTTTAAAATGACCATTTAGTAATAAGCTCAATACAAAATCAGGAAATTCTATGTTGCGAGGAAATTCCTAGCAAGGGGGCTGCTTAAAGTGAATGCTCAATACAAAATCACACCTTATATCACCATCCTTAAAAGCTAAGTTCAAAATGCTATGTTGAGAGAGAGATATGGATTTCTGGTTAAGAGTGAGAGCTTTTGTGAACAGTGAAAACAGCTACGGCTTTGAAGGTGTCAATCCAAAAGTTGACACGTACTCTACTTCTGAGCCAGAGCTGCTGGCTAATGGCTACTGCTAATGCTTTATCTCTCTAACCTAAATCACGAATCTTTTATGATCACAACTCACAAGATAAGTAATCTAAATCAAATGACAGTAATTGTTTTTATTCATCTAATAAAATAAATCGCACCAAAACTCAAGCTTTTCCTTGACATTTTTCTCAAAAACAGCAGAAGCAACAGCAAATTGCAAATTACCAGCCACGGCGATTAGAACCAAGACTTAGGTTGGACCAAGAATACCCTCTAGCAAACCGAGCTATAAAGAAGCCAACTTTGCAATCTGTGAGATTTTTGGTTGAAACCCTGAAACGGGTGTTCGATAAAATGGACAAAAAATGTTTTGAGAGAAATCCATGGAGAGTTTTAGCTGGAAGATGGTGGTATGAATATGATTGACATGAATGGATTGACAGAGAGGAGCTTAAAATATGGTTTTGGTAATGGTGGATTGGTTTTGTGAAGGTTTTATAAGGGTGATTGAGGAGAAGGGAAGAATTGCATGTGAGTTTTTTGGGGAGGTTTGATGAGGCATTTCTAAGAGAAAGGAGTCTCTGCATTTCTCTTGATGCTCTTTTCCTCTTCTCTTCTTCTTCTTCTTCTTCTTCTTCTAGGTTTTGGTTGGGAGAGGCTTTTGTAATGAAACAAGATGGGAAATTCTTTGCTTATTGTTATAGTTAGTGGAGTAAATTATAATTTAGTCCTTATAGTTTTTAATGATATGTAAGTTAGTATTTCTGTTTCTGAAAATCATAAACAAGTGTTTTGACCAACGTTGACTGTTATGATCCTTTTGAAAAGCACTTTTAATTTTATTCATAATAAATAAGATTGGAAAAATCGATTGGAAATAAAAGGTATTTTAGATAGGAAAAAAAAAGTGATTCAATTAAACTAACGGATGAAATTGCAATAAAAAAATATAAAACTCAAAATTAGATTTTTTAAAATAAAGAAATTAAAGAATTATTTTATTAGAAAAACAATGATAATACATGTGTGTGTGTGTTACAATTAAAAAAAAAAAACCATTAATAAAAAACTATGACCCAGGATATATTACACTTGGAATAGAGCAATTACGCTTTTACTCTTCTAAAAAACTAACAAATCTTGCAATTGAGTGTGAAATTATCTTTTTTCATGGGATCTATAAAGCATTACAAAATTAATTGGAAACAAATTGATCTACATATTTTTTTGCATAGTAAATTAACTTTGTTGTCTTTAAACGCAAAAAAAAATTATATAACTTCAGTCAAATGATTTTTTTATCTTTTCAATATTATTTGCAAAATAAGATTATAGTGATGCTCTTAAAAGTAAAAAATCATTAAACTTGCACATAAGGACCTTTTCATCTTTTTATTTTTTAAAAACAATGAAGTGAAGTGATGGAAATTACCAGTTACACTTATCCTCTGCCTGCCATCCTCGGACTAGCGGGCAGCTGAAGTAACTAATAAAACCCTAAAAGGTGCATAGCTACACTGTTTTGCAGGTGATGGCCCTAGGAGTTGGTGCTCTTGGTTGCTAATGGCCAGGTGGTGGTATAATAAAACTACCATATATCACTTAAAACCACACCGTTTGAGGTTTTAGATGGATGAAATAGTCGACTCGCATCCAAGAGATAGAGCAGGAATCCAAGGAAAACTTGGAGAAAACACAAGATGGGCAAATATTACAGGTCAGTGGGTGATGCATTTTCAATAATAATAAAAAAAGGAGAATCGGATAAAAATTAAATCTAAATTCAAGAATTGTTAACACTTCAAAAGAAAAGGAAGAAATTTGTTTGTTGTTTTGCTTTTTATGTCATCTAACTCTGCTTCGTTAACAACAATAGCTCTTCAAACTAAAGGTGTGGCTTCCTTCGTTTCGTGGTAGAAACAATCTGAGCGTTCTTCATGGACCAGGCATGAAGCCTTGAGATCTTGACACTTGAAGTACCATTGTTGAATGCAAATAGGTATGCTTGCTTGTGAATTGCCAGCTCTGCATAAGCCCTAGCAGTGATGCAAGCCCTTCCTTCACCACCAAAACTCTCAACTATTGAGTGGTCAATCTACAAAAAGAATCAAAATCAACAAAACTCAACCACATAGCAATAACAAAATATGTGGTTTGTCACACAGCTAACGAGCATCTCTTCCACTCAACATACCAAGCTTCTCAGTGTAATATTCTCATGGCGAGGATCCATGTCTACGAAAGCTCCATACGTGGTTTTATCAAGCTCTTCTCTTACAGAAGACCTGTTGAGATTTAAATCTGAAGTTGAGGATCATGCCAGTTTAATTGCAAGAAAAACTGGAATGGTAGCTTCCTTGTAGACAAGTCGTATAACTAACCTGCTTTGATCACTACACATGAGCACAATATATTTGTGATTGCTTCTAAATATTCTGAAGTAGATTGCAGTTTGCTCTGTTAAGTCCTTGGTGGCAAAGGCTAATAATCCAAATGGCCCAAGCTTGCCTCTGACAGAAGCTTTCTTTTGACTGCAAAGCAGTTGGGGATCAGTCCAGCTTGGGTCCAGTATCTCGGCATCTTCCAAATTGAGCAACTCAAATGAAACATCTACATCAGCCTTCAATAGGAAAACAGGAAAAAGAAACATAATTATTTCAACTATAAATAATCTTAACGAGTCATTAGGCATAGCCAGTGATTCAGACTCAATTTCATAATTACCTGAGAAGCTCTTATACCAGGAACTTCGAGTACTGATCCAGACTTCAGCTTCTTATCATGGAAACTCACGTTATTGGAACGTAGTTTCTCGATTTCTTTAACCGGCCACTGTACTAATTGCTTTCCATTTTTACTAAGAAGAACAGTTCTAGGAATTGACTGGAAGCAAAATACACACGTCATATGGTGTTCAAAATTGTTTTGCATGCGAGACTGAAAGTTCTATGACATGATTCATTTCTACCAGGAAACAAGGATGTTGGTTAATCATTTTTTCCAGTAAATGTTCTCCTGTTTCGAAACAATTCTAGGCTGATTCTACAAGTACAGGTGATATAAGCTTGACATTACCTGAAGTCCAGACCAGCCTTTCTTGATGTCATCTGATTCGCTATCAGACTCATTTATCCATCCCCACAAAATTCTCCTGTTCATAGCTCCGTCGAAAAATGTCTTCGAAGCATAAAATTTACCATAATCATACCGCAGATCCACACCACTGTCCATGAAGTTAGTTTCGACTGAAAATTTGTCATTTTCAGGCATATAACTTCCGAATAGGTAGTAGTCATGATGATTGAAGCTTGCTTTAAGTACATGCTTGGTCGATTTATCTTGGGAAGAGGTATCAACTCCGTTTGTGCTGCTGGTACTGACAGGAAAGAAATCCGGGCACTCCCACATCGCAGTTTTTCCTGATGAGTGAAGTGGGCTGTCCATTCTAGTCCAGTTAACAAAATCTTTGCTTCGATATAGAATTGCTCTTCCATGACCATTAATCTGACTTCCAACGATAACTCGCCAAATCTTGTCAGGGCCTTGCCAAGCAGTTGTTGGGTCTCGATAAAGATCAGGATCAATGCCATCAATAGGAGTCATTAGGGGATTATAAGGTGATTTTATCCATTCCCTCAGCAGAGGGTCAGACAGGTTCTTAGGCACTGCCAGGTTTTGAACTTGATGATTCTTAGTGTCGATTCCAGTGTATAGAATGGCAGGTTTTTCCCCAGGAAGGATTGTGGTGGAGCCGGACCAGCAACCATTGATGTCAGAAGGCTGCGTTGGATAAATTGCATGATCAATATGAACCCAATCGACAAGATCATATGACACCGAATGAGCCCATATAATGTTCCCCCATACTGCTCCATCTGGATTGTACTGATAAAACAGATGGTATACTCCCTTGTAGTACATTGGTCCTGTGAGCGATAAATCTTAATTAGAACATGATGTATATTTTGTCTACAATGTTTGGCTGGAACTCATAATGTCAGTTCTCTATCACTGTGGTATGCCACACAATAAACCACAGAAGAAATAACTCGCAAGGAAAACACAAAGAAGAGGAAAAATCTGGAGAAGAAAAGGTACCAGGCATGCTCTTACTTCACAAGAGAGCTTCCTAAGGAATAATCAGGTCAAGAATGCACATTCTGACAAAAAGCATTGGCAATTTGTCTTTGATATATCTATCCTATTACATTGTTTGATAATTAAAGCATGAATCTAATTCAAAAGAGTATACTGGGGAAAAAGGATTTAACCATAAAGGAAAACAGTAGGATGAGAGAAACAAGAGAGCTTACCATTGGGATCTGCAGTGCAAAATTCCCACCACAACATGCCAAATGGTGCAAGAAAAAAGAAGCAACAGAAGAAGAGATCAGAGATTAGGAAATGCCATAAAGAATAATAAAGAGAGGAACACGCATAGAATGAAAACTGTGAAGGCGTACCATTCATCCAGTTTTTAGGAGGTTGAAAGTGATAGCCAGTTCTGTATGGCTGGTCTGTTTCCTGAAGGTTTCTGCTACTTTGATGGGAGGCTTGGACTCCATGGTCAACCAACAAAACGCAGAATCCAACCACCCAAATAACAGATATCTCCATTAAAAGTTTTCAGGTCAACAGCCTAGTGCAAGTCCAATAGAACATAGGTTTCTCTGCCGATTTTCTCCTTCTGTTTCTACCAAGTGAATTGAACTTTCAACTTGCATTTTTAAATTCAATATTTTTAAAATTGTTAAATATTTTTTAGTCTACGGGAGGGGGGGGGGGGGTGTTTAAGATTCCAGGAATTCAGTAGTCTAATCCAAATTGCTATAAAAAATTGTTAGAAATAGACTTGAGACTTTGTGACCGCCTCCCAGTAATGAAAATGGGTTTTTACAGGTGGACTGGGAAGAAAAGTTCATGGGAATATGAAAAATTTAATGTAACTGTTACCAAAATTTTAAAACGAGAGGGATTAAAAACGTTGTTTTTATAATTTTGTCCTTCTCACTGTAGATTGTGAGTGAAAATATTATTTACTAGAATAATATTTTTTATGGTTTTGCTATTAAAAAAAGATCAAAAGTCTTTTTATAAGATCATTAATCACCATAGATAGATGCAGGATTTTACATTTTTAACGCTCAGGAGCTCATTTGCCATCGTTCGAGAGTATGATTGCATCTCTTGTGACAGATCAAAGACAACATTTCAACCTTGCTACCGCACACATGCAGAATCTGTCAGTGATTCCTTAATTAGTTTCCTAAGATGGAAATTGTATCAGTTTCGTTCTCCACCTCTCAACAGGTGGCCACGGTGCCTTTGAAAAATTGTGGTATAGGAGAATTCCTGCCTAATTGGGCTTATTCTTGATGCTGCTCACAAGCCAATCATCATGGACTCTGAAATTGTGAGAGCAACACCATGAATGTATAGTAATTGTAAGTGAAACAATGCCTAGTCAATCAATTAACAAAGTGCTCTCCATGCGGTACAAGAAACTCAAAATGCTGATAAAAAAACAAGATTAGCTTGTTTCGAATTTGAATCTCTTGATATACAATGTATGAAGAATTAGAAAAACTCAAATCTAGATGTCTAGGAAGCATAAAGCTTCGAAAGGTAGCTGACAGCATTGCAGTTTTTTTGATAGGACCATTGGTAAACTTCTATTTCTCTTCTCTGTTTCAGCTTTTAAGGGTAAATGACATTAGCAAGCACAAAAGAGAATACATTGATCTTCTCCAAGTATAGAATCCCCGGAGACATAAAAATTAAAAACAAAGTAGATTGGATGGTAAATCAGCCAACTCATTGGTTGTAAAGACACCTATACCAGCCAAAAGATCTTACATCCATTGCACTCAAGACACTAAAGCAGACTGCAGAGGCCATGCGATGCTCCTTCCTTTTTAAATGAAGTTTTCTTTGTGATTGATTTGGGCTTTGTTCATGCTCCAAGCATTCAGACTAGAGATCGTCACGCTCAGGGTTCCATTGTTAAATATAAACAGGTGAGCTTCTTCATGAATAGCCAACTTAGGATAAACTCTATTGGTGATGCAAGCTCTCCCTTCCCCACCAAAACTCTCAATAATGGAGTGATCAATCTGCAAAGCATTGCACAAGCATGTTGAACCAAACTGCAATTGGACGGTAATCCCTATAAAAAACAATATCACTAATCAACTCACCAAGCTTCTTAATGAAATATTTTCACGCTGAGGGTCGATATCTATGAAAGCTCCATATGTTGTTTTATCGACCTCATCTCGAAGAGCAGATCTTTTAGCAGGTATTAGGTACAGTAAGTTCAAGTTATATGATATTCAGTGCTTGTTCTAGATTTGGATTTGTTAAAGGGACTAAGGGAGAACCTGCTTTGATCACTGCACATGAGTACTACATATCCTTTCAGGCCTTTAAATATCCGAAAGAAAATCGCAGTTTGTTCAGTTAAGTCCTTCGTTGCTAAAGTTAATAAACCAAATGGACCCAATCTGCCTTTGATTGATGCATTTGCGTCAGAACAAAGTAGCTGAGGATCAACTGCAGTAAGGTTCAAGAACTCAGCCTCTTGCAGTCCTGGCAACTCAAAAACAACCTCCACATCTGCCTTTTTTAAGAAATGAGGAAGTTGTCACGACTGAAGAGTTAAATCAATGCAAACAACTTCAATCTGAGATACTCTGACAGAAAAAAAGATACTTGGAAGAAATGCAACTTAATCATGAGACAACATTTCAATTCAACTACTACTTTTCTCTGCTAACTGGAATTCAACTATTCACCTGTGCAGCAGTAATGCCTTGAACTTCAAATATTGACTCGCTATCAATTTTCTTGTCAAGCAAACTGACTTTCTTGCCATGTAGTTTGTTGATTTCCTCAATGGGCCACTGCACTAATTGCTTTCCACTCCTATCCAACCAAATGTGCCTAGGAATAGACTGCAAGGAAGAGTAAAAATAAGTTAGGTTCAACGATGTTAAAACAAAACAGTTCATCGCATTTTTTTACATTTATAACCAAGTAAAAAACCAAATGAATTTGAACTAAGCCAGACATCCAACTTTTCACAGCCAAAAATTAAAAACAAGAACAGCATGCCTTCACTTAAATTCAACTCACCTGAAGTCCAGACCATCCTTTGTCCATGTCATCTTCTATGCTATCAGACTCATTTACCCAACCCCATAAGATTCTCCTATTCTTGACACTGTCAAAGAATGTCTTTGAAGCATAAAATTTTCCATGGTCATACCTCAAGTCCATACCGGTACCGGTGAAGTCATTATCAGGAATGTATTTTTCCATCTCTGGGACATAAGTACCAATCATGTAATAGTCATGAGAATTGAAGCTTGCCTTCATCACATGTTTAACACCCGCATTCAGGACAGAAGTATCTACTCCATAAGTGCTATTAACAGACACAGGATAAAAGTCCGGGCACTCCCACATCCCAGTTCTTTCAGTTGAATAAAGAGGATCTTGGTACTTAGTCCAGTTAAAAAAATCTTCGCTTTGATACAGAATTGCCATTCCCTGATTGTTGTTCCAGCTTCCAATGATCACGTTCCATTTCCCATCATGACTCAACCAAGCTGTTGTGGGATCTCTAAAATTGTTCCCTTCAACACCATCAGGAGGTGTAATGATAGGATTTTGAGCAAATTTTATCCATTCTTCAAGAAATGGATCAGACAGATTCTTTGGCATTGCCATATTCTGAACCTGACAATGGTTAGCATCAATTCCAGTGTATAAAATGACAGGTCCTTTCCCAGGAAGAATTGTAGCAGAACCAGACCAGCAACTGTTGATGTCATATGGTTCCGTTGGGCAAAGGGCATGATTGAGATGAATCCAGTTGATGAGATCATATGATACAGAATGCGCCCATATCATAAAATCGCCAAACAATGCTCCATATGGATTGTATTGGTAAAATAAATGATAAACTCCCTTATACCACATTGGCCCTGCACCAGATTGATCATTGTCATAACACAATTGGAGCTTGTTTCACTAGCAGTAAAGCATAGACCCTAACACTCCAGTTGACACCAAAATCCAAGACCCACTTTTGGAAATAGATTGGATAATTGATTGGTGCATTAAGAAGATCAGTAATTTGCTGCATGATCAATAGTAGATCATACAAGAACTTCAAAATGACATTCTAATCCTGTTATTAAGATACAAAAAAGGCTTTTCTTGTTCAATTTTTCTCAATAATAGAAATCAGCAGTTTCTTGTGCTATCCAAACATCCATGAAGAGATAGAGAATGAAAAGAGGGAACATGGATCACAAAGTTACTTACCATTAGGGTCTGGTGTGATCAGAGGCATCAACATGTTAAACACAGAGATTAAAACCCGTCTTCAGAATACATAGACACATAAAGAAAGAAGGAAAGGACACACTAAATGATTAAAATTGACAAGGAGAAAGAAAAAAAAGAGTAAATATTTATACCATTAAGCCAATTTCTTGGTGGTTGGAAGTGAAAGGAGGTTCTATATGACTGCTTTTCTTGCAACATAACTGTGTGAGGCTGAAAATTCTGGCATCCGTTATTCTCCGAGGCTTCAACTCCAACTCCATTGCTTTGCAAAACACAGCATAAACCAACCAAGAAAACAGCAAGAATCTCCATGTTTGCATCTATGACAAAGACTGAAAAAACAAATGGCCTTGCGCGAAGATAACTGAGGAAATTGCTTGCTACCTACAACGTTTTCTTGTCTTTTTCAGTACCAGCGTCCGTTCAGTACCAGCGTCCTTCATGTGAAAGATAGAACCCACCCCATAACACTACAAATTTGGATGAGACTGATTGGTTCACACCCTATGCCAACCTGAGGGAATCAAAGAATAAGCCAAACTTAATTTAATTTACTGATCTGTCAAAAATATGATACAGTATCAATTCTCAAGTACTTCACAAGGTGAAGCTCAGAGAAGGGACACAGTGCATCATTACCAAGTTATTTGACAGTTTAAGAACTGTTCAGATGCTGAGGACAAGGACTCCTTGTCTTGATCGAATCGAGCTTCCCTTTTCTTTTCTCTTTTACTAAGAATCTTAAAGAACTCAAAGTTTCTTTTCTTATAATATAAAGAAAAAAAATGTTTCTAACATACATGTCATCAATTAATAACTTCAATTCTAAAACATCCGTTAAAAAGAGCAAGGGGATAAAAAATAGATGAGTGCTAAAGGCTTCAAGCCAAGTTCCAAGTATGCGACCATTCATTGGTAATTTGGTATTATCCCGTTGGAGAAAATAAAAATAAAAGTCGTTTTCAATCCTCTACTTTGTTGACAACTCTGTTTCAATCCAATAATTGAGTTTAATTTAAGATTTCTTTTTAATCCAATGGGATGTCCAACGACAAATGGTATTGCTTGCCATGTTTTTAAGCGTGTTAATGTGATGGATGCTTTTTTTATAAAAATATTTTAAAATAATTTTTTTCATTAAAATATTAAAATTATAAAAAAAATAATTAAAAATATTAATTTAATATTTTTTTATATAAAAAAATACTTTCAAAAACAAGTTGGACCTAAAAACAAACACACCCTAATTTATTTATTGTAAAATTTAAACTTATTTTTTCTAAATATAAAACGTTCATTTTACCATTAATTGGGACATTTCAAAACATATAAGACAAATATATAAATGATAGAAATATATTTGATTGAAAACAAAAAAAATATAAAAAAATATATTTTTATAACAATTTAAAAATGAATTAATTTTTTTTTTCAAAATAACAACAAACATCTTTCAAGAATAACTTAAAGTAAAATTAATTGATAAAACATACCCGAAAAATATAACATTAATAGGGTCGGAATGTCAATGATAGCTTAAGAACAAAGAAGGGACAAGTTGCTCAAATTAACTTGTAAAATTAAATCTCGAACTAAGCTTGACTACTCAAGTGCATCAAAGAATAAACCCTCCTTTTTTTTTATATGAAGACAATATTTAATTTTATTTTTTTCGTATAATGATTGTTATATGACATGAAAAACCATTCAACGTATAGATAATGTTTTCTATATCTTATTTGCAATTTAAAAAAAAAAAAACTCTACTTGATTTTGAAGATCCAACGGTGCCATTTCCAAAGGTCAAAAAGATATTGTATTGACTTATGTACATAACTTAGAATGATTGATAGATAGTCGATATGACTCCTTATATGTCAAATCAATTGATATTCGTATAGATTACTTTTCCTTTTTCTTTTTCTTTGAGATAAAACATGTTTAATGGTAATTTCTTTTTTTCTTTTCATCCATATCATTTAAAACCCATAATAGAACCTTTATGTTTTTTAAATAATAGTTTTTATTTATACATAATTAAATTAGTATATTTTTTATAATGCATAAATATATTAAAAATAATATTATAAAATTTAAAACTTGTGTCGAGTTTCAAATCTAGCTAAAAAAATTGCCAACATCTATTTGAGTTTATTGTTTGATATAATTTTTTTTTAATGTAATTTTTAATATTATTATTTTTTATTATTATATTAAAAAATTAAAAAATTCTTAAATTCTTAAATAAAATATCAATTTAATATTTTTTACAAATAAAAAATACTTTAAAAAAACACCCAAAACAAAAACAAAAACACTCCCAAACACACTCATCCTAACTATGCATGAATGTTTTTTGTTTTTATATAAATGAGTGCATTAATTTGATCATAAAACAGCCACCTGATAGCGTTTCCTTTTTTTTATTTTCTTAGGAGAAAAGGAGCACATAAAAAAGAGATGGCATAGCCTCGTAAATAGCATTTCATGCATGCTGAATCTGGATATATAGACTTCATATTTCATATGAAAAACAGAACAAACCAACCAAAAATCAATTCACTCAGAAACTTCATGTTCTTTTTTTTTTAAAGCCCGAAAAGGGAAGAAAGATCGAGTTAAAAGCTTAAGAAAAAAGAAATAAATAGTAAACTCAGCGTAGAAACACACCACCATGAAATCCTCCCACAAAACCCTTGGATAAAAAACTTAATCGACGAAACTTCACGCACTAATTCTCAATAGGAACTCAACAGGAAAAGATTAATGGCTATAATTATAAGCTTAACAACCACATGCACATACTTGCACGTCAATGTCAATATCAAGATAGGGTAAAAGGGTTGGTATGAAGCAAGATTGAACAGAAGGGTCGGTTGGTATGGCTTTTTTTCCCCATATAAAACCAAAATAAGACGTATATATTGTATAGTTGTACTGGAAACTATAAATATTCCTTGAAAAGAGCTTGCGTTAAATATCAGAATTAATTCCTCCCCGCATGTAAGTATATGTACTGCTCTCAAGATCAAATAACGAGGAACAGGGATGATCAGGACAGTGCTGTGTCCAAGAACATTATGAACCTGCTTTCAAGGTGGTAAAAGCTAGCAAAAAGGGAATGTTGAGGCGAGAGCATATATGATACGATACATGGTGGAGCAAACATACATATATATTCTTAAAGAATGATGGAGTATTGCAATAAATAAACAATGCAAAAGCTGAAGATGACAAAATGAAAGCCAATCAAACTATACTTTTTGAAGATCGATCCTTTAATTTTGCAGTGTGAACTGTGAAGGAAGACAAAAGCTTTTGGGAGAACATGGCACAAACATGTCAACAGTGTATTTCTAAAACTGTATATTTCGTTTGTGGGGACGAGCTGGTCACGAGGGGCACCTATGCTCATGACACCAAGAGCAATGTTCTTGGACTCCAATGAATAAAGGACCTGACAAATACATATTATTGTTTTCTCAATTTCGTTCATTAATATTTGGAATTGAATTTCGTAATTTGATATTTTTATTAATTTATCTTTTTATTGAATTTCTTTTTAAATTTTATCATTTATTATTTGACTGTTTAAGGATTGAGTTTGGTAATTTTTTTCAATTTGATTTGTATGTGAATATACCAGCTTTATAACCTAAGTCATGTATTTGAAAAGTTAACTCATATTGGCTTAGGTCATTTCTTTTCATGGTTCTTTTTAATTTTTTTTTAATTTTATCTTTGAATATTTGGTTAATTTGGAATTGAGTTTCGTAAGTTTTTTTATTTACCTTACGAGTTTATCTTGGTTTTATAAATCATGTCATGAGTTTTGTAGATTAACCTAAATTAACTCAAGTTGTTTTTTTGCTATTTTCTTAGTTTTTTTTTTTTTTAATTTTGCCCTTCAACATAGTGTTGGTTTGGGAATTAGGCATGATAATTATTTTTTAGTTTGCTTTCCATGAGTTTATCTTGTTCTCATAACCCATATTATGAGTCTGATAGGCTTGCCCATGTTAGCTTAAGTTACTTTGGTTTTTTTCTAAAAAGTAAATTTTTTTTCTTTCTATTTTCATTATTCGATATTAGATTGATTTGGAATTTGGCTTTATAAAATTTTTTTATTTGATTTATATGGGGTTATCACCATCTTTTAACATGTGTCATTGGATTTTACAAGTTAGCTAGGGTTGGCCGAGGTCTATCCAATATGTTATTGTCTCAATATTTTTAAAATATATATATTGTCCAATATATCACCAACTCAATATCTAAAAAGGTGTCGATCAATATGCATTAGGTTTTGAGTTCATGATTATATTTTTTTACAGATTTAGGGTTTGCTTAGTGATTTATTTTGATTAGCTTGGTATGAGGTCCTCACGGTGTTGAAAAATAAACCCGATAATTAGTTGATGCTTGATTTGGCAAAGTCAAAGTCAATTTTGTTGTTTTGTTTTTAGATTGAATCATTCCAAAAAAAAATTTCTCTTTTTATATTTTTGGTCACTTGACTTTTTTTCCTTCAATTTGATCCTTTTATATTAGGTTGATACAAGGTTGGGCTTGGTGATTTGTTTTAGTTGGCTTGGTATGGAGTCTTCGCGGTATATCGAGAAACAAATATGATATCGGTTGATGCTAGATTTGGAAAAATTAAATTCAATTTTATTGATTTTTTTTACTGAATCCTTCTATGTTATTTTTTTTTCATTTGATTTCTTTGGTCAATTGAATTTTATTTTTCAATTTGATCCTTTTATATTAGATTGGTATAGGGTTGGGCATGGTGATTTATTTTGGTTAGCTTTGTATACGATCCTCGTGATGTCAGCAAACAAATTTGATGCTCGATTAATGCTTGATTTGAAACAATCAAATTCATTTTATTTGATTTTTTCTGATTGAATCCTTTTGTTGCTAATTTAATTAATGACTTATTGGTGAGATTTGTAATAGAAAAGAAAATTCAAAGAAAGATGATCAAAATGAAAAAAATAGAGAAACCATATGGCCAATTTAAAATTCACGCAAAAAGTCATTTAAGTCTAAAAATGCATTTTATTCGTTTTTCAATCCCTAAATTGAGAGAGAAGAGGAGAATCTCACCAAAAAATAGTGAATGAGAAAGAAAATTATTAGTCCCAACAACCAAAACATGTGATTTTGGTACAAACAATGTATTTTTATTCTAGTTCTCTTTGTTTTGTTTTATCAAACTAAGAAATTTTCAATAGAGTTTAATAAGAAAAGGAGGAATTATAATAGAATTGTTTCTCATTAAAGTTTAAATTATTTATTTTTTAACCAAAAATAATTTTATTATTGTATAATTAAATAAAAAAAATGCAAAGAGTTCCCTATTATATGAGATAAGATAACTTAATATATATTTTTATCTTAATTCGTTGACTCAATTTTTGATTGAAATCAACATATTTATTATTATTTATTTATTAAAATATATAATTCTTGATTTATTTTTTTAAATATATATACTAACTTTTTAGTTTTCAGTTAAATATTTTTTTAATGCTAAAGAAAATTAACAATCCCCGAATCTTTTTTTAATTTTATATAAAAAAGTTTCATCCCACAACGTTGGTGTTGTGCTGACTAGATGGTAAGTTTTAAAATAGAATTATTGCTTGCTGGTGTTCCTCACCATATCAATCCTCCTCCTCTAGGTGATTAAATGCTCTTTTGCTGGATCAAGATCTTAAATTATTGGGAAATAGCTTTCCACCATAGTACTGTTTACATTAATTTAGTTTTCTATTTTAGAGATTATAGGGCCCTTACCATTTTATTTTATTTTATTTTATTTTTTTAAAAAAGAAGAGAGTAAATGACAGGAACACTCGACAACCGCAACAGTCCATTTCTCGCAGTATTTTGAGAGGACGTGTGCACTAAGCGCAATCCTCATATGTGCATTTCAGAGCATCAAATGTTGGGCGAGGATATGACATGCAATTAATACTGTGCAAGCTTGCATAAATCTTTCATGTTGGAAAAAGAAAATCTGAGTTCTTGACATGCATTCATGACTCATGAGGGCTTTTGTAGAATTATCAGACAAGATAAAATAAGAAATCAAAATTGTCCATTATTTTGTGTATTTTCCAGACCGACATCCTCTTTTCCTCATCTGCACAAATGCTGACCCACCATGCCAAGCAAGTCCATTCTCCCTCTCTCTCTCTCTCTCTCTCTCTCTCTCTCTCTCTCTCTCAATAAAATAGTCATGGGGCAAGAGGTTGCATCAATGGGGACCGACCCCGTATTTCCTTTCTACCTTTCAATTTCAAAACCCACACAAAGAGACAGAAGCTTTATCATAATCAAATTATTGATTGTTCTTTAAGAATAATAAAAACCATATAGTAATAGAATACTAGCAGGAGAACAGCGCAGCACAGCACAGGAGTATTTTTAATTACCAGTGTAAAAACAGAGCTGATAGTATATATATATCTATTCCCCGCGAGCATGTCTGCTGGAACTCAATCACAGAGCTAATGATGCTATAGCTATTAGCTGGTGTAAGTGCACAGAGAAAGAGAGGGAAAGAGTTTTTGCTTTTTAACTCTTTTACCTACCGTATGTTAAAAGCCTGTAATTATCAAACTTCTTATGATATCTCTCTATCTCTATCAAGCAAGGATATTGGGGTGTTTGGTGATTAAACTCTTTTTAAGCCTCTCCTTTTACATGGATTGCTTTATATCTGCTGTACTTTTTATGGATGGAAAAGGTGGCATTGAGTAATCCAAGGTTTTAAAGTTTAAACTTTATAGCGTACAGGGAAATATATTATTTGCCGATACAATTATTAGAAAAAAAAGAGAGAATATATTATATATATTTTCTAGCTAAGACTTGAAAGAGAACAAAGGAAAAGACAGAGAGTGCACGTCAGAAACAAGCCTGCTGGTTTGGGTTTTGGTTTTGGTTGTGTGGAGGGCTTCAAAGGAATCCTTTCTCATCCTCATCTCTCTCTCTCCCTCTCTCTTTCTCTCTTCACACATACACACAGCCATGTTTTCATCTCATTTCTTCATGTATCTATGGTGCTTTAGATTCAATTGATTTACAGATGCTTCGTGTTGGTTTTGTGTAATCCTCTTGGTGTTAGGAAGCGAAGGCTAGTTCAAGTCTTAAAGGAGTTTGGTGCTTTTCCACCTAGGAACTAATTTTATTTCTTTCTTGTCCATTTCTTGTTCTTTAGTACTGTACTTCTTTTCTTTCTTCTTATGCCTCTTAATTCTCAAGGTTATTATGGAAAGAGAAGTGATATCATCAATAAGTAAGCTGCAGAGAGAATGAAAGGATATTTGTTACTTACATACATACTGAAATCACAGAAATTTAAGAGGTCTTATTGCTTTCCACTTTTGTTAGCCTTACTAAATTAGGGTTCCCACTCAGATCCTAGGACATTTTGTCACACATATATAAAAAAGGTTGATCTGAGGCTCATGAATGCATATCTTGTAGCTTGTGTCATCGCCTACGAAGTCATGTGATTATTTCTTTAACGTAGAGGGAAAAGATGATGAAAGGCTTGGTAATGGATGAGAATATGTCCAATTTAACTTCAGCATCCGGTGAAGTAAGTGCTTCTTCCGGCAGCAGAATTGAAACCGGTGCTAAACACCCACAACACTCCTTTGATTCGACAAATCAACCACCACCAAAGAAGAAGAAAAATCTTCCAGGAAACCCAGGTTTCAAATCAAGACCATCATATCTTGCTTGCAAATCAAATTAGCTAACAGCTGCTCCATTATTGTTTTTTGTTTGCACCTTGATATTGGTTTGATTTTTCATCAGACCCAGATGCAGAAGTGATAGCTTTGTCTCCCAACAGTCTACAAACGACAAACAGATTTCTATGTGAGATCTGCAACAAAGGATTCAAAAGAGACCAGAATCTTCAGCTTCATAGAAGAGGGCATAACCTGCCATGGAAACTAAAGCAAAGAACAAACAAGGAGGTGAGAAAGAAGGTGTATGTGTGTCCAGAGGTTACATGCGTGCACCATGACCCATCAAGGGCTCTTGGGGACCTTACAGGGATCAAGAAGCACTTTAGCAGAAAGCATGGTGAGAAGAAGTGGAAGTGTGAAAAGTGCTCAAAACGTTATGCAGTTCAATCAGACTGGAAAGCTCACTCTAAAATTTGTGGCACAAGAGAGTATAGATGTGATTGCGGTACTCTTTTTTCTAGGTAAGTACTACAATATACAATTCAGTTTCCAGTACTCCACGGATTCATTTCTTTTAGTCTTTAGTCATCTATGGTTAAGCTTAGTAGCTCTCCTTAATGCTGATATGTTCCTCCTTGTGTGAGATAGGGTAAAGAAAAACATAAAGAAAGTATCTCGAGTTCTTGACTTCATCCTTATGATTTCGAAAGGTTTTCAGCTCAGAGAGACAGATAGAGAGAGAGGGGGAGAGAGAGAGACTTTATTAAGTAGTAAAATTATTCTGCTATCTTTAAAGTGCTAAGATTGAGAAATTTTAGTGGTTAGATCTACTATGATTTTGTCCTTGTTGAAGGAACGAAAATACAAAAAGTAGCTAGAGAGAGAGAGAGAAGAAGAAGTGGTACTTCACCACTGTTTGCTTCATTTTAATGGTATATAACTTTTTTGTTTTCTTCTGCTTGTTTTTTGTGGTTCCAGGAGGGACAGTTTCATCACTCACAGAGCCTTCTGTGATACTTTAGCAGAAGAGAGTGCAAGATCCATGACGGTTCTCTCCTCTCAACAGCCTGGCTCCTCAGCTTCACACCTGATGAACTTACAAGCCTTATCAGTCAAAAGAGAGCAAGATCAAAACCAGTATCTTTTTAATCCAAGACCAGATAGCATCCCACCATGGTTAGCTTGTCCACCAATAGGAGAAGCTGGTCCAGGTCCACCACAAATCAATCTCTCCTCGCAGTTATTCCCAGCAAATTTAGACCAGTCATTTTTGCAACATGGAAACCCTAGCCCTAACCCTACTGTACTTCCTCCATTCCAGCCCTCATCAACAGCTTCCCCTCACATGTCTGCCACTGCGTTGCTGCAAAAAGCAGCACAAATGGGGGTGACTGTGAGCAAGCCTTCTCCGTCACCTGCTACTGCTGCCATGCTTAGACCCCACCAAGGTCACATGTCTGATCAAAACCCTGGTTTCGGTTCCACATTGCCAGCCACGTCCACAGCACATCCTGGTCTGTTTTTTACATCACGTGAAGAGATGGGAAGTGGGTTTGGTCATGGTCTGGCATCTCTAGAGGATAAAGCTGCCACTGTCACCTCTGGTATCATGGAGTATCTTGCTGCAAGTGATGGAGGAGGGACTTCTCTAGTCCATGATATGATGAGTTCTTTGTCTTCTGCGAGTGGATTCGATGGTTCATCTTTTGACAACGAGGATTTCAATGGAATGTTGAATCCAAAACGAGACAGTAGTAATTTTCAGGAAATTCTCTCCAAGTCAACAGAGTCCCGATTTATAAGGAGTGATACTGCATCTGGTAGTCATCACGGTGGCGGCAATGACGGCTTGACAAGAGATTTCTTGGGTCTTAAAGCCTTTCCCCGCAAAGACTTTCTAAATCTACCAGCTGGGTTTGATCACATCAACCCTTCAACATACGGCCAAAGGAACCAAAATCTGCCACCACCTTGGCAAGGTTAGCATTTTATGGATCTGTACGTCATACATACATACATACATATATATATATGTATATATATATATAAATGTATGTATGTATGTATATCACCCACTCTTTCCTTTCCTCCTCCTTAGAAAGATTAAAAAAAAAAAACAAAAATGTCCGCGGACATATATTTCTACGGCTTTCCTAATTAAACTTGTATGAACTCTGAATAGTGCTCCACAGTTTTACCTCGGGTTTTGAATATTCTTTTTTCCAGTCTTTCTCCTCTCATTAATTATAGTATAATTTATTATTTATTTTCTGTTGTAATTCATCGTCAGAATCTCTACAATAAAATAGTATTCAGCAACCACAATGCATGGAAGCCACGGGTCAGTCCTTTCAATTACTCCATGCTCCTAACTATAATATATATATATATATATATATTAGTATATTCTTATGCAAATTAGTCTTCTTTCTGTCCTTAATTAGACTAGCTACTGAGGGTCACTCTTACCGACATTTTCTAATTTAATTGTTTGTTTCTTCATGCATGCCTGACCTTTAAGTCAGCATTCTTCTTATTTTAAATGAGATGATTGGTATATAGAATAAATAAATGCCACATGTGTGTTTTCAAATTTAAAAATACACTTCCTCGTTAAGATTAATTACCACCATTCCTCTCCTTCCCCTCTATTCATTTCCTTTTAATTTATGGACCGAATGAAAGAAAATTATTTACTAAGGAAATTCAATTCTTCCTTCACGTAATTTTCTTTCTTTTCTACATGATATTATTAGGTCACAAATGCAGTAGATTCTACTCAGTACTTATGTTATTGAATATAACATTTTATTTATTTGTTAGGTGAGACTGAAATTTTTCTAGGAAATTTTAGAAACCTTAATTTTTATAGAGTTAAATTCTTTTCAGCAATGGAAGATCGAGAAGGTCTTCCAATAATGAACAAAAGTTACTTTTTGTTATATTTTTCTAATTAATTTAGGATTTTTTTTTTAGTTTAGAAATATTTTATTACTTTTCTCATGTTTTGTTTAGGATTTTTATTACTTTTTTTTTATTCTCAGGTTTTCTAGTTTGCTCAAGTTAGTTTTTAAATTTATTTAATGAGTTGTAAACTTTCAAAAGACATGCATTACATTAATAGAAAATATTCAATAATAAAATTCCCAATTAGAATTTATGTATGATTCTTTTTCAGCATGATTTTGTGTTCTTGTAATTGTTATATCTTTTTATATTGCTTCTATCTTCATCAATTACACTTGCATACATTCTGTTCATATAAACATATATCACTCATCTTTTCATTTTAATTGATTGTTCTCAAAAAGGAAGAAAAAAAAAAGATAATTGACTTGGGTTTTTTTTTTTCCTCTCTCTCTCTCAACAGGAAGCTCCATGGACTTTCAGCTATACAATAAAAAGTAGTGCTACTTTCACAGCTTTTTAAATCCCACCTCACTTGTTCCAATTCCAAGGTTTGAACGGGAGACCTTCGATTGAAAATCTCGAGTCTCAATTGTTAAGTTTTTCCATTTGGAAAACCATTGTTAAAGATACTTGTTCATTTTGAGCCAGTTAACGTCTGAATTACATATATGCTATGCCATCTTACAAATTAAAGTCTAATAATGGCGATGATCATGGATGAATTTACTCCTCCTTGCTTGTAGAAGATAAACACACACACACACTCAGCTTCGTATGATATAATTTGAGAAGAGCAGTGAGTGCTATATAATGCTTTAGCCTTTAGACGCTGGAAAGTGGAGGAAAAGATTCGTGAATAGTGGCAGGGATGTTTATGCTTGCACGGAATTGGTACGCAGCTTGCATGCAAGACAAAGGCAGATGCTTTTTATGACTTAATGGGTGTCCAAAGTGGTTTCAATCCCGAGGACTATGACGCTTTTTCTAGGGTGATCAAATTGCTTTGCTTTTACCTTTCCCTCCCTTCCTTTTGAAATATGAAAAATAATGATCAATAATATATTGTTTAAGATTTTCCAAGTCAACAATATAACATTCTCACAGTATGGTCATGTGAAACCCATTTTAGTACAAAACTAGAGTTTTTTTTTGCCATTATTGAGATGCGAAGGCTAGTTCATTTTTTTAATATAAGAATAAAAAAAACAAAAAAAAAATTAAGTTGTTTGTTTGCTGGAGAGTAGTTTTTTTAAAAAAGTAAATTCCAGAAAAATAAATTATTTTTCGATATTTGGTAGTGTAATGAAAAATAAGTTGAAAAATATTTTTTAATGTTTGATTATGTCATAGAAAATGAGCTGGAAAATAACTTATTAATGTTTTATTTTTTTCAAGTTTATTAAAATAATAAGAAACAAATCTTACAAATTAAAAAGTTGAATAAGAATGAAATTGAAAAAAAAAATATAATTTCATAAATTATCTCAAATAAAATAAATAATAATCAAAATAATAGAGATCGAATCTAACAAATAAAAAAATTGAAAGATGAAGAAATTAAAATAATAATAATTACCATTTCATAAAATATTTCAAATAAAATAAGTAACAATTAAAAAAATAAAAATCAAATTTAATAGATAAAAAATTTCAATTAAAAAATGATAAGGGAAAAGCAAATAAAAATTATAAAAATGAGGACCAAAGTTAATATAAAAATT
This sequence comes from Populus alba x Populus glandulosa, assembly GCA_033617975.1. Classification (NCBI taxonomy): domain Eukaryota; kingdom Viridiplantae; phylum Streptophyta; class Magnoliopsida; order Malpighiales; family Salicaceae; genus Populus; species Populus alba x Populus glandulosa. Next base: position 22,848,432 of record CM066148.1, read on the forward strand.
AAATTCTAAGGGATGAAATTGAAAAAAAAATATTAATATATATATATAGCAATCACAAATTTGAAGACCAAGTTTGATATAATCAGCAAATAATATGATATTTTTTAATTTTTTACAACTTTCAGAAAATGTTTTCCGTCAAAAAGTAAAAAGAAAACACTTTCCTGAAAATCAAGTCAAATTTTTCTTTGATTGAAAAGTATTTTTCGTTGACCAACTTTTTTAATGACAAATAAGCACAGGAAAGTTTTGAAAGTGGTTTCCAGGAAACCACTTTCCATCAAACAAATGCCCCTTAAAAGAAAGAGGATTATAATTGAATTTATCTCTATTTTTCTTTTTTTATCAAAATCAGGTGAATAACTCGGGGGAAATCATGTCAAAATATATTGATTATTTTTTTCTATTATTGTTTGTATCAAAATAATACCATTTTTACTTTTTACATAATAAAAAATCTAATTGACCCCGGTCATTCGACACATCCCGTGACCCGAGACATGACAGAGGTCGAATCCCGGGCCGGGTTTTAAAAGCATGATAAAAAAATAAATATCAAATATGATATGAAAACTTAATGAAATTAAACAATGAGAGATGAAATTGCAAACAAAAATAAATTAATAAAAAAAAAGAACTCAAAATAAAGGATTTGGATAAGAATGAGGATTAAATTCAACAAAAAAAATCATAATCAAATGATTAGGGATAAAAAAATAAAATCCAATCAGAAAAAAGATTAAAAGCAAAATAAATAGAAATCAAAAGAATGAGGATCAAGTTTGATAAAAAAAAACATAAAAAATCAAATGTTAAGAGATGAAACTGAAAAATAAATAAAATTCAATACAATTAAAATATTGAGGACCACTTTGTAATTTTATAAGGCCAACACACTTTTTTAAGATAAAGAAAAGAGAAAAGAGAAGGGAGGATAAAAATTGTCATTGGAGCTCAGTCGCGCAATAAAGGCCAACACGCGAGAGATTATCGTGTAGAGGATGGTGTGATGCTTCGATCCCTGCCTGGAAGGCGACCAACATCCACCGAGAGGTGTGGCATACACAAAGGGTGCGAGAGCCTCCCACTTGCTGGTGCGTACTCTGCACCCACAAAACCAGAATGCCGTTAACCCCACACAATAATTGCAAAAAAAAAAGGTAAAAAACAAAAAAAGCCCCTTGACCTTAGGCAACAAAAAAAAAAATCAGCAATTAAACTATACAAAAAATATGAAAATAAAAAGCCCCTAAGTTATAAGTTTTATCCTTTTTTCTTTCCAATAGCATAAGAGTAATTACATTGTCTAATAAAGTGTAAAAATATTATTTTAGCCATGATCGTGCGTTCAATCCCTTTGTTTTTGAATGGCAAAATAAAACACTAATGGGTTTTAGCTTTATATATAATTAGTTAATTGTCAACGTTACGCCGAGAATTTCTATCTTAGTTAATTAATAGTATTATTCAATTTTTAAAGTTTGTATTAAAAAAAAATTAATGCTTACTCATAAACTTATTTACTTAAATGAAGGTGAAATTATTATCAAAATAAATTAGGGAACAAATATGTATCTTTGACATGAAAGAGTTTTTTTTATCAAAATACTGTCAAGACAACTGAGCTGGGCAAACTTATTTTATTTCATGTAAATCTTTTCAAAAAATTCCTCAAGCTAAAACTTACTTACTTGTTTATGTGTCTCTGTGTATATGTATGTATTTTTTTTTCACAATAGCACGGTTTTTTTAACAAAAAATAATAACTTTACTCAAGCTAAAACCATGCTTTGATCATTTTTATGCTACATGTGAAAATAAAGAATAATTAATTTAATAAAGTTGTATAAAATTTTTATAATAAAAAATAGATATTCCATTCTAATTGAATATTCATGAGATTTGTTTTTAAAACAATCATGCATATTAGTTTCATATTAGTAATCATAAATAATTGTTAATGTTGCCATTAAAAATCTCTAATATTATTTAATAAAATACTGTATCATTATATAATTTTTAAAATACCATTGCAATTGCTTTATTTAAAAATAATTTTACTTTATAATATTTAAAAAAAAAAAACAAGAGGGAAGGACTGGTGAAGTCAAGGCCAAGCACCTGGGCTTTCCTAGACAGACATGCCCACATGTGTTGGTCTTGAAAAGAAGAAAGCCCAAGCGTACATGGCTTTAAGAAACAAAACCGGTACTTCACTAACCTTTCACGGTAGGATCCAGCTACTCTAGTGTTAAAACATCTAACACTTTTTAAGATAAAATTAAAAGTGAAATTCACTCTTTTAAGAGTTAAAAATTTTATTAAAAATTAATTTTCAACAAAAATTCTTTAATATAAAATACTAACATAATTATAATAATTATAAATAAAGAAAAAAATAATTTTAAAAACTTTTAATTAACATGTTTATGTGAAACTCAAAACTCCCTAATCCCACATTAAAAAAAAAAAAAACACAAGACCATCTTATAATTTCTATGGTGAAAAAATGAAGAGTCACAAATGAGTCCGTGCAAAATAGCTTTAAGCTTATGCCACAAACACTCACTCAACACGGCCACATCCCCGTATTATGAGGATTAGATTCTTGTTTGTTTTTTTGTCAATTTATTTTAAACTTGGACTTGAATTGATCATGAATAATTTTTTTGCCCATAAAAAATTAATTTTTCAACCTATGAATATAAAGAGTCTAGACATTATTTTTTTTAACCTAAGCGGTTTCTTATACAATAAAACACTGCGATTTAAAGATAAAATATTATTAGGTTAATTTTTGTTTGTATGGTCAATCGAATATATAGAAATACTAATAAAGCAGCTCATGTTTTATTAAAACACGCTACTATTATCTTTTGGAGTCAACCTCTAGTTTTATTGTATCCAGTACTTTCCAGGAAAGTTTAATGAAGCGTTTTTGAATAATAAAAAAAAGAGTGGATATTAAATATTATTATTCTTCCACGTATACAATGTTTTTAAAAATTGTTGTTATTACTCCATGAGATTTTATGAAGGGTTAATAATAGTTTGGGAATGTGATATAAATTATTTTTTTATATATATTTTATATTATTTTAATACGTTGATTTTAAAAAAAAATTTAATTTTAATATATTTTAATATAAAAAATATTTTAAAAAATAACTACAATGATGCCCCTAAAAATTCTTGAATAACTACTTTAATCCTTCAAAACAAAATAGAAATCAAACACTATAACTTTCCTTTGCTTCACCAATAAAATCCCCCGTTATAATATTTTTATATTAATGGTTTTAATATATGAAAAGTGGTTCGAAGATGCTAGTACAAAAAAAAAAAACTGATGTCGATGGGGAAAAAAGACATTTCACGAAATAAATTGCACTTGAACCACACCGCAAGTTAGAAGCTCGTGGTGAACAATTGTTTTTTAAAAGAAACTCCAATAAAAAGAAATCTAAAATAAATAAATAGAACGTTAAAAGATAATAATTTTTTTTCTCGAAATAAATTGAAACCTCTCTTTCTCACAGCACAAGAAAGACAAGACAAAACAACCAACCCCTTTCCTCTCCTCTCTTTCTCACATTTCTCTTCCTTCTCTCGCCACCCATACACATCTATAACCATCTCCACATCGTAATCACTGTATTAACCAGAAAAGAGAGAAGCGAGGCCCAAAGATCAGACCTATTGTTTGATTATTGCCAGGTCATGGCTTGGAGGCGCCTAATCACTCAGGTTACTTCGATTTTCCTCTTCTTTACTTTAATCAAAGGCTTGTTTCCATTGATTTGTATTATTGTTTCTTTTTTTTTAATTATTATTATTACTATTATTAAGTTTGAGATTGCTCTTTGATTGACAAAACCCTAGTTTTTCTTCTTCTGTTTGCTAATTGATTCGGGCCTGTTAATTATAGGGAGTTAGAGTTATTGAATCTAATTGCAATTTGATTATTAGAAACTGGTTTCCATGTGTAAAACAAACGGGAAGTTCTATGTGAAATTTTATTAGATTGCCGAGGGAAGTTGTCGAATAGGGGGGGAAAATAGGGTTTTGAATTTGTGATGATGTGCTATTCTTTATTGAACAAGGGCAGTAAAATTATTTGGGTCTGGCTCAAAAGGCTGTTTCTTAGTTTCAATTGTGAGATTAGAAGCATAGATTTTTTTTTTTGAGAAAAATATATGTTTCTTATGGTCATAATTGTAATCACTTTAAGGAAGTAAATTGAATCCTGAGTTCATAATTTTTTTAGGTGCTTGATTGTGTGTCAATTCTCGCACCATAACTAGTGATACCATCAATAGTTTTCCAGCTGCTTAATTGATTGCGTAACTGCACAGATATTTTCTGATTCACTTTTCTATAGAAACAGTGGTTTATGGTACATGCAAATGCTTGTGTAACTGCACAGATATTTGCAAACGGAGCCAAGAGCAAATTATGGCCTGCTAATTTGTTGGGATTAGTTGAATTAAGCATGGCAATCCTTTGTCTTATTCCGTCAAGTTCTTAAAGCTGGTGGCTTTCTAAAAAATAGTTGAAAAAAAATATACAAGGAATCAGTATGTAAAATGTCTAAAAGAAATTTGAAAAAAAAATACTAGGAATTAGTATGTAAAATGTCATGATGATTCTCTTCTCTTGTTTTATTGAATTCTAGATTCATTTTGTGACAGGTTTCGAGGCATCAATCAGAGTTGGGACAATTCAAAAACTTGTTTGTCAGAACTTATTTTCCCATAAACAAGTTTGGAGGCAGTGTAGGTATGTTATCTACCTTATAAAAACTTGTGGTGTTAATATGCAGAGACTAGCTTTTTGGTAAAAGGTATTAATTTGTCAGATACCTGTTGATGTGGAGGGTATCATGGGCCAAAACATGATGACAATACTGCTCCTAACCTTAAGAAAATGAGTGGCATTCTTTGTCTTTAAATATTGAAATCTTGTATTTTTACTTTTTCTGAATGTTAACCTTAAGCGATATTTAAGTGTCGATAAATCAGTATCTATGATGCCAACTTGGAATTGTCTGAGCCTGACGTTCTATCTGCATCTTTTTTCCATGTTTATACTTTGATGGTGAAATTATTCTTTATTTCTGTGCAGGGAATAGGATTTTAAATGCTGAGAGGAGGTTCCAATCAAGTTATGTTGGTAATTTAGCTCGTAGGATGCGTGATATGGATGATGGTAGTGAAGTTCTACAACTTAAAGAACTTCTACGACATGATCCTGAAGCAGTGATAAGACTTTTTGAAAGTCAACCATCTTTACATGGCAATCCTTCAGCACTTTCTGAATATGTTAAGGCATTGGTCAGAGTTGACAGGCTGGATGACAGCGAGTTGCTGAAGACCCTGCAGAGAGGTGATTGTGGGCAAAGAGCCCCCCCCCCCCCAAAAAAAAAAAAAAAATTATAATAAAAAATAAAAATTTACATTTGCTGTTATTTTACTGAACAAGGTCTCCATATCATTGCAATGGTGTTTTTGCAGGGTGTTATCCCCATCGTGTATAGAAAATAAAGATATTACATGCTGTCAAAATTGGGTTTTTAAATACTCAATTTCCTTGCCTGTAATCAGATGCGTGGATGGAAATTTCTTTCCTTGAATTAAAAGATCTTCTTACATGCTTTGATTAGAATCTGTAGAATATCATAGCCTTTCAGAATCTTTTCTTTGGCTATTTGACCATTTATTTTTGAGTTATGCCCTCCCTACACATAGTGGCTCTCGTTGATTTTGGTTTATTAAGCTAGAGCTGTCTTCAAAATTTGTAGGTATTTCCAACTCAGCAAGGGAAGAGGAAAGTATAGGAGGTCTTTCAGTTTTCAGGAATGTGGGAAAGTCTACAAAAGATGGTGCTCTTGGAACTGCTGGCACACCTATTCACATGGTGGCTACAGAAGGAGGGCATTTTAAAGAGCAGCTTTGGCGTACAATCCGCACTATCGCGCTGGCCTTTCTGTTGATTTCTGGTGTGGGCGCTCTTATTGAGGACAGAGGAATCAGTAAAGGTACAGTGGAGGCATGATATGTTTAATGCTCCATTGTTTGATTCAATCACAATTTCAATTTGATGTTCAGTTCATTCCTTCATTTGTCGTGTTTCATGCATTAGGACTTGGTCTAAATGAGGAGGTGCAGCCTAGCATGGAATCTAACACCAAATTTAATGATGTAAAGGGCGTCGACGAGGCAAAGGCAGAACTAGAAGAAATTGTCCACTATCTTCGAGATCCAAAGGCAAACACTTATTTTCCATTATGGTCATCTCTCAATGTTGTCTGACATGGAAATGCCTGTGGTTTGGTGAACACCTAACATGCATTTCCAGCATCAGATACACTATTACATATTTTTATGTTCTCTTACCATGCAAATGAATATTCTAAGCCTTCATAAATAGGCCCTGATTCTATCTGTTCATGCAAACATCCTTTTTATTTTCTTATGCGCTCGTAACTGTTATCTATTAATGGTAGTGGATGATGCCTTTCTATAGACTTAAAACTTGGAAATTTCATGTGCTGATAACATGGTTTATCCAAAATGCAATCATTAGCTAAGTGGTTAAAAGTTCAATTTGTTTTTTTTTTCCCCTTAAATGATCATTGCTATCAGGTAGTCTCAAATTATAGATGTGTTTGATGAAGCTTCATGTTCATTTTTCTTTTGGTTCATGCTTTATCATTTCCCCACATGTTTTTCAAGTTTAAAATTTCAATCTCTCTCTTAAATTATTGTTTGCCTTCCCTGTTACAGCGCTTCACTCGTCTAGGTGGCAAGCTCCCTAAAGGTGTTTTGCTTGTTGGACCACCTGGCACTGGCAAGACAATGTTAGCCAGAGCTATTGCTGGAGAAGCTGGGGTTCCTTTTTTCTCATGCAGTGGCAGCGAGTTTGAGGAGATGTTTGTTGGGGTTGGAGCTCGAAGGGTGAGGGATCTTTTTTCTGCTGCAAAGAAGCGGTCACCATGTATAATATTTATTGATGAGATAGACGCTATTGGAGGAAGCCGCAACCCGAAGGACCAACAGTACATGAAAATGACTTTGAATCAGTTGCTTGTTGAATTGGATGGATTTAAGCAAAATGAAGGTATCATTGTGATCGCAGCGACGAATTTTCCAGAATCACTGGACAAGGCACTGGTGAGACCTGGACGGTTTGACCGCCACATTGTCGTTCCTAATCCAGATGTAGAAGGCAGGCGGCAGATTATGGAATCCCACATGTCAAAGGTATTAGTTTCCCATTGCATAGAAATTCAAAGTGTATGTTTTGGAGGTCTGAGTCTGACCTTAAAGCAGCAATGCGTGGTGCTTTGACAGGATACTATATGTTCAAAATACCCGACCCAAGTACTTAACCCTTAAGCATTTGGCTCGAATATGCATCCATTATTGCCTCTAGCTATTGAATGGTTACATCGTTAGTTACCTGATAACTCGTTTGGCCATAAAAATCATATGATGTTCCTTTCATGATTTCAATGGCAAAAATTTGGTCAGGCATTTGAGTATCGGTGCATGAACTTAATGATAACTTTGGTGGTCAGAGTTAGGTTTAATGTGGTAACCCAGTCTGCCACCATTGGGTAGATGACAACCAACAGTGTCAGACTAACAGCCACCAGTGTTGGTTTCTAAATTTGTTCCATCAAGGTTTTCTCTATAACCAATCAAAGTGTAATCAATTCACAAGAAAAATATGTCTTTAGTTGATTTTTGTTAGGTGATTAGATTTGACATGTGATTATTTAAATTTTATAATTGTTTGCAGACTGCAGTGACAGAGCAAACTGCAACTTAATGGTTGAAACTCAGCCATCATTGACAAATAGCAACAAACAATGGCAGACTATCCATTCGTGATATCATCTGGCATGTGCTCCGGTGGCACTAAAAATTTGTTTCAAATAAATAATTGCTGATGTGAGCTAGAATGATAATATGGGCGGCCGAAGTTAGGGTTAATATTACAGCACAGAAATTATCATTTCGAGTGACCAGAAAATCTTGTTTTCAGTATCATTATGATGAATAAATCAGGAATATGTGACAATCCATTGTGGTTTTGCAGATCTTGAAGGGAGATGATGTTGATTTGATGATTATTGCTAGAGGGACTCCTGGTTTCTCTGGTGCTGATCTTGCAAATTTGGTCAACATTGCTGCTCTCAAGGCTGCTATGGATGGTGCTAAATCAGTGACCATGACTGATCTAGAATATGCAAAGGACAAGATCATGATGGGAAGTGAGCGCAAGTCAGCTGTAATTTCTGCCGAGTCACGGAAGTTGACGGCTTTCCATGAGGGTGGGCATGCCCTTGTGGCCATCCATACTGAAGGGGCTCTTCCTGTTCACAAGGCAACAATAGTTCCCAGAGGTATGTCTCTTGGCATGGTTGCCCAATTGCCCGACAAGGATGAGACAAGTGTATCTCTCAAGCAAATGCTTGCTCGGTTAGATGTTTGCATGGGGGGTCGGGTTGCAGAAGAGCTGATTTTTGGAGAAAACGAAGTTACCTCAGGTGCTTCTTCTGATCTCCAGCAAGCTACTAGTCTTGCTAGAGCAATGGTTACCAAGTTCGGCATGAGTAAAGAAGTTGGAGTTGTCACCCACAATTATGATGACAATGGGAAGAGCATGAGTACTGAGACTAGGCTTCTTATTGAGAAGGAAGTGAAATATTTCCTGGAAAGGGCTTACAACAATGCAAAAAAAATCCTCACCACCCACAGCAAGGAGCTTCATGCGCTTGCTAATGCTTTGCTTGAGCAAGAAACGCTCTCAGGGAGTCAGATCAAGGCTCTGCTTGCCCAAGTCAATTCTCAGCAGCAGCGGCAACAGCCGCAGCAGCAGCAGATAGTTGCATCACACAGCAGTTCACAGTCCAACCCTGTGCCCCCCTCGACCCCTAATCCAGCCGCATCTGCCGCCGCCGCAGCCGCCGCCGCAGCTGCAACTGCAGCAGCTAAAGCTAAAGGCATTGCTCCTGTTGGATCTTAGCATAAGAACTGTTGGTGAGGCTTCTTGTCAAACTGCTGTTTATTGAATTTAATGTGCATATAGTCATTGACCAACATTTATGTGTTTGGGAACTGTAGTTTGATTGCTGCCAGTGATGTTCTTTTATGTATTACTATGAGTCCGTGATTGACTTTGACCGAAAGCGGTGGAAGAACTAGATGGTAGTAACTTCACCAGGCCAGTTGTAGCTGTTACTTAGGATGGCCTTTTTTTTCCTTAAATGGCTCTTTGCTAATACGGTTCAAATAATGTTTAATTGGACTTTTGCCCTTCTTGCTAGCTAGCTGTAAAGTTGTTAAATAATCCTTTTTTTTTCTTGGTTAATTTGCAAATTTAAAGACTTACCATCAAAAGGGAAATTCCGGTGGTCCCACAAATGTTGACACCCAATTCCATTAAAAAAAAGAAAATTCCCCTTTTGCCACACCCCCAATTCCTCACCCTTGTAATAATTTCTTCTTTCCATCAGCTGTTATAAAAGGGGGAAAAAAATATCACTAATGACGGTTGACAAATGGGATCTAAGTGTGTGCTTGGTATTTGTTGTGCATAATGTTGTTTAATTAAAAATATATTTTGAGTTTTTTTTATATATCATGTTAAAATCAATTAAAAATATTTTTTCAAGTAAAATATAATTTGGTGAGTTAGGTAAACGAGCAAGGAAACTTGGCAACACACGCGGTTGCGTATGGAGTTTGGTTGTTGTGCTCTGCCTTCTTCGGTAGCGTTTGGTGCTGCGTTTGCACCTGTGTTTGGTGTAAATTTGATTTTTTTATTATTATTTTTGCTAAAATTGAGTTCGGTTTGTACTTTTTGGATCGTTTTGATGTGCTAATATCAAAAATGATTTTTAAAAAATAAAAAAACATCATTGGCATGTATTTCGGCACGAAAAGCTATTTGAAAAGCAACCGCTATCACACTACCAAACACGCTCGAAGCGGTCCTGTCACGTTAAGTTTGTGACAAACTTTTTTATTTCCTTGTTTTTTTCTTTGGGATTCATGCTACTCTACCAAAAAAACAAATTATGAAAAATTATGTTATTTATTGTTTTTAATTGTTTTTAATTTGATCTTTATTTTTTTATATTATTTTTTATTTTAGATTAATTTTTCAAAATTGTTTTTATTTTATTTTATGACTTAATTAAAAATTAAAATTTATAATTTTTTTTGTTGGAAGGATGAATGACAATAACCCAAAATCTAAACTTAAAATCCAATTACTTTTTTCTTTGTCCTGTTTAAACAAGGTTAAAGGTTACGTAGGTATTGAATGATTGAATCGCAGGGACCTGGGCTGCCGAGCTCAAATCAAGACAAAAAAAAAAAAGATTGAATAATGCGATTCCAGTCTTCGAGATGATTGAAAAAAATTAGTTCTTATAATAAAGTTATTGTATACAAAATTTAGATTATTATTCATTATAATAATGTAATTATAAAATTATTTTTAAATAAAAAAACCTTTGAACTAAATATTATAAGCAAGATTATTATTTTTTATTATAACACAATTGTTTTTTAACAATTTGTATGAGGATAAATAGGTCATTTAATCTTTTTTTACAATAAAATTATTAATTTAATCCTAAAACAAAATAATCTAATGATTGATACTCTTACATATTTTTGTATTTTCAAATTTTTTTAAAATATTTTAATTACTTTGATGTTTTTAAAGATAAAATCATCAAACTCTCATCCAAGGTCTTTTTGTCATTTTATATTAGTTTTATTGTGAATTTCAAGGGTATTTAGAGACATTATTGTATATTATATCTATTAAATATAATTAAAAAAACTTGTTAGCACGTGCGTAGCACAACCTGGCATGTCGATAGCCCCCGCATCATTTGGGCAACACGTGAGGGGTCATCCGACCACCAAACACCACTTTCAAAGACAATGTTTAAAAGCTCCCAACGTCCCTATCATAATGGAGCAATGGGTGTCCCTAACACATATTAGGTTTGGCATCACTAACCATTTGTTTTTCTTCTTCTCTCTCCCCACCCTTAAATTCCACGCTACACCCTTCAAAAAATCAGACCAACCCTTGCAATTTATTCCCTCTTCATATTTGATCTTTATCCTTTTAATTATTATTTTTAAAATTTTGAATAAGCAATGAAATTACAAATATTTTTAAATTTTATTTGCCTTTGAATTTTTAATCTTTCAAATTTGGTCTCATTCTTTTTATTATTATTATTTTTTATTTTCAATAAGCTATAAAATTACAATTATTTTTCAATTTTACCCCGTTTTATTTTTTATCTTTCAAATTTAATCTTTATTTTTTTATTGCTATTTATTTTGTTTGGAATCATTTATTAGGTTGTTTTTTAACAATTTTATCATTCATGGGTTTTTTTTCTTTCAAGTTTGATACTTATTTTTCTATTGCTATTTATTTTGTTTGGAATCATTTATTAGGTTGTTTTTTAACAATTTTATCCTTCATGGGTTTTTTTTTTCTTTCAAGTTTGATCCTCATTTTTTTTTTGCTATTTTTTTTCTTTAGCAAGTTTTTTAAATTGGTTTATTTTCATAGTTTTATCCTTTAAAATTAAATTGGTTGGGAATTAACTTTTTTAATTGAACCCTATTCAAGGATTTCAAGGGTTGTGAGTTTTAAATATTAGATCAAGTTTAGGATATTTGCCGAAGTTGGCTTTATTTGTTTTTCTTTTTAAAAGCTAATGTTTTTTTTTAAAAAAAACTTTTTTTTTAGAGATTTGCTTTATTATTTTTCATAGTTTTCCTTTGATGAGATTAGTCTTGGGTTCAATACCAAATTCATCGGGTTCAAAAGTTAACATGAGTTGATTTTTGTTTTATTGTCATTTTCTAAATTGATTTATTTGAATTTCACCCTTCATCATTTAATTTATTTCAAATTGGTCTTTTTATTTTTTTATTTTTTTTATTGAGTTATCTCAATCATGCGATCATGATCACGAGGTTTGTGACTTAACTCATGTTAACTAAGATTTTTTTTTTCATTGCTATGGAGTTAATCTTAGGTTCGTGATTAGGGTTACTGGTTTCAAAGATTAACGCGAATTGATTTTTTAAAAAAATTAAGTTATTTCAATTTCATCATTTAACATTTGATTTATTGAAAATTGATTTTCATATCTTCTTTTTTTCATTTCCTTTCTATTGGGTTATCCCGATTATTTTTTCTTTTACAATTTCATGCTTTATTTTTTTTTTCTATCAAATTTGATCTTTATTCTTTTTATTATTGTCTGTTTTCCTTTGAAAAGTTTTCTAAATTGATTTTTTTTAACGATTTAATTTTTCAAAATTAAATTAGTTTAGGATTAAGTTTTTTGATTAAACCTGATTCAAGGATTTCATAATTTTCATTGTCGCGGGGTTTGTAGGTTAACTTATATTTTAAAAATTGCTTGTTTTTTTAAATTAATTTTTTTTATCCTTTAACATTAAATTGTTCAATAATTTAGTTACATATTTTATTTATTAGAGATTGAGCTTCATCTTTTTTTTTCTTTTTTTTTGGTGGAGTTATAATGTTCTCATTTGATTTATTAGGAATTAGTATTCAATTTTTTTTTCGTATGCTTTTTTTATGAGATTATTGTAATCTTATTTCTATAGTTACAAAGTTTGTGAGTTAACCCAGTTGAACTCGGGTTTTTGTTGGGGTATATTTTATTATTTTTTTAATTTTACTCTCTATTATTAAGTTATTTAATAATCCCGGTTGTCGAGATAAAAAAAATTTAATCTTTTATTTTATTTTATTTTTTATGTGTTTATTTATTATTATTGGATTTTTTTTAATCATATTACTTAAATCGCCAATCTAGTCTTAAAATAGTATTGAAAAATTATGAAACCAAACATTCATTCATGGCTCTTGCAAGACAACAAATGTTTTTGCTGCCCCATTACCTTAGGTCTCATGCTTAATGGCATTCGTCCAACACCACGAGTCCACAACCATCAAGATCACGAGGCCTTACGTTGTTCAGGTTTCTCACAACATAAATCATCGAGTGTTGAGAGTTGAGACTCCCTCTGCTCTGCTATTTTCATCACCAACCGCGTCTTAAATTTTCTCAAAACTCTAAACACCATTTCCCATGACTCAGTCCCTTGCAAACCGAGGTAAGGTGGCCCGACCACCACTTGATTTAATTATAGACAGAACAAAATCATTTCTTTCAAAAAAAATTTATCCAGACAAGAATAAATTTTTATCTTCTGAGCTTCTTTATGATTTATCTGATATGGGTCATAAAAGTGTCGTTGAAAATTTAAAATTGATAGTGTTATATGAATTTCTAATACTGTAGGGATTGGTTTATGAGAATTGTAATGTTCAGAATCTTGGGTCAGTTTCATTTTAGCTTTCTATGTTTATGAATTGTCAATATTCTCTCATGATCATCCCTGTGTATGAATGTGTGTTTGATCTATTGGCAGCTGTCCAACAACGGAGAGTTGTTATAGAGAACAACCATGGCGAGAAGCTCTCTGGGATATTACATGAAACTGGTTCTAAACAGCTTGTTATTGTGTGCCATGGATTTCAGTCGTCAAAGGTGATTTTTTTTATATTATGTATTCTGTTTTTTCCTTTCTACAAGAACATATTTTGCTCCTTTTGTATGTCCGTTCTGTCTAAACAAAACTATTGGTTAATCTTTTTGATGTTTTTGCACCGTGTGTGTACAGGAACGGATACCAATGGTAAACCTCGCCGCTGCTCTGGAGAAAGAAGGAATCAGTGCCTTCCGTTTTGACTTTGCTGGAAATGGGTAAGCTTTCTTTGCGATTAAAGAGAATGAGAGCACATCCCATCAATTATTTTTAACAGAGTGAGATAATAGGCAGATGAATCTGTCAATGATCGTTTTGGTGTTTGTGGTTGCTACTATACCTTTTGTTTGCATACAATTGGATAGACTCCGCATTGCGAACTTCATCTTTTAGACAAAAAAAAAAGTCAGTATATTGATAACGAAATATTGTTATCTCCACCTTCCAGGGAAAGTGAAGGCTCATTTCAGTATGGTAACTACCGTAGAGAAGCTGAGGATTTACGTGCTGTGGTTCAACATTTTCGGAGGGAGAATCGTGTGATAAGTGCAGTTATTGGACACAGTAAAGGTCTGTTTGCTTCCTTGCTCAGTCTATGTAGAATGAAAGAACCAAAAAAGAAATGAAATTAGACAGCATGTCTGGAAATATGTGTGAATCTTTTTTTCCTCTGATGTAGCCTTTTGTTGGCATTTGAATAGCATCATATTCACTCCATATATGTCTACTGGTGCTCTAGAATATTGAAGTCATGTGGATGCAAGGTTTTCATGGGTCGAGTAAGGGTGTTAATATTAACACTGATAAATTTTTATTTGAAATTGAGATCCTCTTAAGTGCTGAAGAAATGTTCTCTCATCTGAAGTGGAACCACTTTGATTATGGCTAATGCATTAATGACAATTCTTTAGAAAAGTTGTGATCTTGCTACATGCACAATATGCTTCATTAAAATTTAGCTGAACCTGGAAAATCAAATGTAAAAAAATTAATATATTATTGCGATTTTTGTCTTGATTTCTTTGAAGGGCTAGTTTGATCCAAGATTATATTGCAGGTGGAAATGTGGTGCTCTTGTATGCTTCAAAGTACAATGATGTCCATACAGTGGTTAATATTTCTGGCCGGTTTAACCTCGAGAAAGGCATGGAAGGCCGCCTGGGTAAAGGCTTTCTGCTAAGACTCAAACAACATGGATATATAGATGTCTTTAATAGAAAAGGTAAGCGACTGCATGTGATTTTGTCATATGCTAATAGATCCTTGCCCCTGTATTGTTCCTTGATCGCAAAAAAGTGTTATTATGTTAGATTTTAGAATTTGATGCTTGTCTATCTTTGATATAACAAGGCATTGTGTAGTTACCTGCCTGCCAGACATCGCTGATGAGAAATTATATTTAACAAGGACAAGTCTTAAGAAGATGGTAAGCCATTGGATCATGAGCTTAATGTGGGACCCAAATGTGGGTTTTGCTAATCTAATGGCTCAGGTGTATAAATGAAACTTTTTCTTGTAAATTTTCTTAAGAAATACCATCACTCATAGCTGATATTGGGTGGTGTTTGTTTGTTAGATTAACTCAGCACCTGGTTAATTTTTACTGTCTTGTTGCAGGACAATACGAGTATCGTGTGACTGAAGAAAGTTTGAAGGATCGATTAACTACTGATAACCATGCAGTCTGCTTGTTGATTCAACAAGAGTGCAGGTCAGAAATTGCAAAGCATTCATTTTCACACATGGTTGATATGTTTTTCCATGTTTTTCCACTAATGTTTTGGTGCTTTCTTTCCCTGAATTGAACTGGAATAAGAAAATAGCAACATCCCAAGTCACTGACAATTTGAAGAGCATACCTTTGATCTGTCTCGAAACATCTTGTGGAAGCTCTGGCTTATCCTATCATTTGTTCTTTGTTGCTTCTTGCAGTGTATTACAGTATTTTCAAATTGTTGGGTGTTGTGATCTTAATGCTGTTAATTACAGGGTCTTGACAGTCCATGGATCCATGGATAAAATTGTACCAGCTGAAGATGCTTTGGAATTTGCCAAGTTCATACCAAATCATAAACTACACATCATAAAGGGAGCTAATCATGAATATACTTCACATCAAGGCGAGTTAACTTCGGTTGTACTTGATTTCTTGAGGGAAAATTTTAATGCAGAAAAAGACATGCCTAAGTTACCATTGAAGGATCATTCCTTTCGTTCTCGACTGTGATAGTTTCAGTGACGTCAGAAGAATAAATTAGCTCCCTGAGCAATAGGAGAAATTAGTTGCAAGTCATGTGGAAGAGTTCCTGGAGCTACAAGTTGAGATATCTGTGTCATCACTCACCCCCAATGACATGACGGCATGACCTGAAAGTCAGCCTGGTTAAGAATTTTCCTAGCGACTGTCCACGCATTTTGGGCATATGGTGTCATGAGCTTGGCATTCTGTTGCACGTAAATGAAGCTTTAAGTCTTGTGATTCAGCCACTCAAAATTGTATGACTGTGAGTATTTCCCTCAAAATTATACGCACTGTTGAACTTATGAAAAGGCATATGGTAAAAAAAAACGTATTTTTATTTTTGTGAATCTCTAAATACAGCAAAATCATTACTATCAAGATTTTAAGAAGAAACTTTTGGAGTAGTCATTGTTGATCTGCTAACAAGAATATCAAAATTGCACAGCAGAAAATAAGACAAGCACATCCCTTGTTGGTCAAATACTGAGACATGAGCGAACAACTCTCAATTGTTCGTCCAGAGATCGATTCGTTCGTTTCTTTCATAAAGTATTCCATTCTGACTATCTTAGTAAATACACAAGCACAAGGAAAACTAGTCTAGCATCCCGCCAACAAAATCCTAGAACCCTAGAATTTCGAAGACAGGATCTTATACTTGTAACTTGAACAAATTACAGCTGGAAATGATTACAGACTACATTCAGTAGAATGCTAAGAAAAGCCACACTACCTACCCAAAAAAAAAATGGAGCAAGGAGAGAAATAAGACCAAGATGAATGCAACTTCTCAGCTGAACAGCCTTTAACCATCCATGCTTGATTAAGCTGCAAGAGTCTTTGGCTTCACACCAATCTTTTTCCAAGAAACACTGGGCATTATTTGTTTTGTATCAACCCGATCCTTGAATTTGATGGCAAAATTGAGCAAAGAGTCAAGAAGAGAATCTGAAAGAAGGTGTGGTTCGAGCCCTAACTCAATGAGCTTTGTGTGCTTGGCATTGTAGTAATGCTCTTCTGCCTCTACTCTTGGGTTGGGCACAGATATGGCTTTCACATCAAGCCCTAACTTCTCTCCAGCTTTTGTAACAAGAGAAGCAAGTTCGTTGACAGAAAATTGCTCAGTAAATTGATTGAAGACCCGAAATTCACCAGGCTGTGCCGGGTTGGCAATGGCAAGTTCAACACACTGGACAGTGTCTCTTATGTCAAGGTAGCCCCTGGTCTGAATTGCATGAATTAGAAAGTTGGAGAGCAAAATAATTAAAGGCAATTTTATATGTACATGCAGGATAAAACAAATCCATAGATCACCAGTTGGGAAAAAAAACCACAATATATCCGTACAAATTTCTCCCAAGAACCAAATTGAAGCCAACAATACAAAGATACATCAAAGATATGACAAAAGGAAAGTCATTCTTTTGCATATGTTTGTATTGATATGGCATGTGTGATAAGCAGTGAATCAATGAAAGCTACTTTATTGTTCATGTGCCACATTAATCCCTAGTGACAAGGCATTATCCAATTTTGGAGTATAGCCTGATGTGAACATCAAACAAAAATAGCTATGCAAGTCAGGATCTAGGTTTCTCAAACTGCACAGCATAATATGAGCAACTTAGTTTATGGTGGTCTCATTTCTTTAATGAATATCACATCATAAGCAAACAGGAAAAAGTCTTCCAGATCATATTCTCCAGTATAACAGTTTCCTCAGAAGCATCTTCTGTGAAGAGTGATGCTGCAGTAAAGCATTTACATAATTTTTTTATATAAGGCTATCTTCAGGATCTGAATTTTAAAGAAACTGAAAGCGGACACTAAGAAGCATTGAGTTTCAAGCTACAAGCTAAGAACTATATTACAATTATCGAGCTCTTGTCCTCAGCACCTAACTTAAAATATTGGAGAATTGTTTTCAGTACTATAAATTATCATTTGTCCACATATTTATGAAAGAAGAAAGCGATGTGGAATAGAAATGCTATGTTATTATTGAGCCAAGGTCTCACCTGACCCCCCTTTCCATAAACAGTAAGTGGATGACCAACTGCAGCCTGGACACAAAACCGATTCAATGCAGTTCCGAACACTCCATCATAATCAAGCCTGTTACAGAGCTCTTCGTGCATCTCAGTCTCATCTGTCCTTACTCCATAAACCACTCCTTGATTCAAATCAGTTGCTCTAATTCCCCAAGCCTTGCAAGTGAAGGCTATATTATTTGAGTCATGGACCTTACTAAGATGGTAGAAAGAGCTGGCTTGCTTGGGGAAAGGCAAAGTATCTGTTCTTCCATTATGAGTAATAGTTATATAACCCTCCTCAATATCAATGTTTGGTGTTCCATACTCTCCCATTGTCCCAAGTTTCACCAGATGACACTGATCCCTGAATTCCTTTATAGCAAAGAGCACATTAAGTGTTCCGATCACATTGTTGTGCTGAGTAAAAACAGCTCTGTTCCGATCAATCATTGAATACGGGGCAGACCGTTGTTCCCCAAAATGGACTACAGCATCAGGTTCAAAAGACTTGAAGGTTTCTGACAGGAACTCAAAGTCACAAATGTCACCAATATAGAGTTCAATTGTCTTTCCAGTGACTGATCGCCAACAACGGAGACGGTTGTGGATAGAAGCAATAGGAGTCAGGGAGTCTAGACCGAGCTGTTGGTCAAAGAGACGACGAATGAGGCTGTCAACGATAGCAACCTCATAACCTTTGTTGGATAAGTGGAGGGCAGTGGCCCAACCACAGTAGCCATCTCCACCAATAACCATGACCCGCTTTGGCTTGGATGGTTCACTGGAATTCTGTCGAGAATCAGAGCTGGATTGCGTTGGTGTTTCTTGGCTTATAGGAGCCATGGTTGCACGGACAACACAGCTTGCTTGCTGTGTTCCTCCTTGCAAAACAAACCTTTTAAATGGAGATTTTGAAGTTCCCAGCGTGAAAAATGTAAGGCACTTCGTTGGGCATTGATGAAATGGCTGAGATAAAGGTCTGTGGCTTGATGACAACTTTATCGAGCAAGAAGTGGAAAGCAGATGAGCCATACTGATGTTTGGTTCAGAACAACCAAACCCACATCCACCTGGAAAATATCCAGATGGTCAAAAAATAATAAGTTAAGAGATCATTATAACTGAACTTCAGGCATAATTATATTTCAGATTATCCCAACAACAAAGACCCAGAGGTATTGAAAATATCAGAGATACAATCTAATTTTAGGTAGACTTTCATCAAAATACGATTAAGGGAAAGTGAAATCACAAGAAAGAACCAACAATCTCCATCCTAAGAACTAAACTACTATAATTTACAAACACTGGCAAACACCAATTCCATTCATTCAAATGAGCAAATGTGAAGTGCAAGGAGCAGTGCTTAACCAGGCCGCATGTTGTAGTAAAATCCATATAAGCATAATCTCAAAAAAAAAAAGATCATGAAGAAAAGAAAAGAAAGAGTTTCAAAATAATAATTCACATATATTCATGCTGAATTAAGCAACAACACAAATGGCAACCCTTCTGGAATAATTTCGATAATAAAACAGGAATCAAGAACCGATTAAACAGCATCATTAGATGTAAGCTGCTGCACAAGTTACAAAACAACAACTCCTAAACACCTTGACTAGTTCAAGGATCAATACTCTTTCTTAACCTTTAAAGGGTAGGCAATAATAAAGCAGGAAAAAGCTTGAGTGTTGTTAAGCAAAGAGTGGCGATCGATTACCTTGAGACCAAGAAAAGATGATTGTAAGAGGAGAAGCTGTTTGAGGGATTTTGGACAGACAGTGACTGGATGTTTTGAGGGAAGAATCGAACTGTGAGGGGGTGAGGTATATTCCTAGTTTTATCCATCCAGACTCCGGGAGAGATTTTCGTTTCATTTTTTATTTTTTATTTTTTTATATGTCACCCTCAAAAGTTATATACCTTTTCTTTTCATTTTTAAGAAGGGTTATTATTTAAAAAAAAAAAAAAGGGATAAGTGAATAATTGTGGATGCATAGTCATTGAAACACGAATTGAAAAAATGTGATGTAATGTTGATTTTCCCTTCTTAAAAAAAATAAAAAATTTGATTGATTATTGAGAGTAATAAGATTTTTTTACAATATTAATTAATTATTATCAAATTTACTAGAGATATCTCAATCTTTTTATATTTTTAAAGAATAATAAAATGATTAAATTATTCTTGAAAAAAAATATTTAACTAGCATCTAAGATTTTTTTCTGTTTTTGTTTTATTTTTAAAGCATAGTAAAATGATTATTTTACCCATAAAAAAATTTCTTTCACAAACATCCAAAGGATTTTTTGTATTTTTATCTTGATTTGTTTTAGTTATAATCAAGTTGATTTGGTATTTTAATAGATAGAAAATATTATCCAAAAATCAAAACCAATTAGAACGAGCATTGCACGCATCAGTGTATTCGATGCTCTATCGTGTTAAGGCGATATGTTGTTGGATTTCAGCGATCAAAGATATTTTCTTATTGCTTTCTCGGTAATTACTCTGATAGTACACATGATTTTTTTTTATGTCGTTATGCATCCTTTTACAATAGCGTTAAAACTATTTTAATGGGCTATTTTGGTGATAGAGCAATGTCCATGACGGGTCAACGGTGAGTTTTTGACAGACTTTCTTTCTTTTCATTTCAAGTATAATATTAATATTTTATTTTTTTAGTTAATTATTGTCAAAAAAAATTGTTTGATTTATTTATTGTCATTATCTATTTTTTTATTATATTATTAAATTAATCGGATGCAATCAAATTAATAATCGGAAAATAGAGTCTTTCTTGCTTTTTTAAAAAACACTATCATCACCTATGCTTTATTTTTTTTCACGTTAGAGAAAATGTGGTATGGCTCGTGGCTTTGCGTTGGCCACCAATCTAAGTACAATACCAATTGTTAATTTAAGGGAACTAAAGTCATGGCGATGACGGGTTAGGTTATGGATATTTTATAAGACACATGTCATGGAAAACCTATTACTTCATTCACTCGTGTTTTGTTACGGATCAAATTATTTTTATAAAATATAAAAAAAAATGTCAAGATTGTTGGAATTTGTTTGTTAATGTCATTAAACTCAATAAATTGGACAACTAATAATAATAATAATAATAATAATATGGTTTGGATTTTAAAAAAATCATGATAATAAAACAACATTATAAAACCCAATCAAAACTAATTAATCCAATAAAAACTAAAATGAAACATATCATGAAAACAAATTCAAAATAAACTATATGCTTAAAAAAATCTAAGCATTGCACTTTTTCTAAAAAAAAAATTCTTTTTAATTTGATCCACTCGGCAAACTGGACAATTAATGATAATTTGATTTGGATTTATAAAAAAATCAAGATGGTAAAAAACATTGTAAAAACAAATCAAAACCAATTAATCCAATAGAAACCAAAATAAAACATATCATGAAGACAAATTCAAAATAAACTAGAAGCATAAAAATATCTCAGCATTGCACTTTAAAAAAATAAAATTAAAACAACAATATATTTTATCAATCCGGGTTTTGAGGCTTGACATGTCTAGTTGGCAATTCTAGTAATGGAATCTAATGGTTTTAATTTTTTTTTCTTTTTAATTTGATCTAGTTAGCAAACTGGACAACTGATAAAAATATGATTTGAATTAAAAAAAAATCAAGATAATAAAAAAACATTATAAAAGCAAATCAAAACTACTTAATCCAATAGAAACCAAAACAAAACATATCATGAATAAAAATTCAAAATAAACTAAAAGCATAAAAAAAATCTCAACATTGTAGTTTTTTTTTTAAAAAATAAAACAAGAAAATACTTTACCGACCCAGGTTTCGAGATCTAACTTGTCAAGTCAACGATCATGGTAATGGAATCTAATGGTTTTAATATATATTTTTTCTTTGTAATTTACTTTTTACCTTATTATAGGATAAAAATATGAAAAAATTTATTTTAAAAAAGCTAAAGAATGAAACTCAAAGAAGAAGAAAATAAAGGAACAAAAAAATCTAATAAATGAATTTTTTTAAAAAATATTAACATGATAACATATTGAAGCAATTAGATTAACCTTGTTACACTTGTAATCTAGATCATGAAACCATAACAATCATGTTAAACTTAAATTTGAATAAATTAATCTCACATAAAAAAAAATACACTTAGGAAGACAAATTTAAAATAAACTAAATGCTTAAAAAAAATCAATTTGACATATTGTTTAAAAATCAATACGACTTTTTTTAATTAAATTTTCTTTTGCCTAAATATAATTTTTTTTTAAATAACTATACACATGGGCCGTGAGCCTGTTAACATAGCATATCTGGGCCTTCTTAAAATAAAAAAGCCGAAAGGTGTTTAAGTTCTTTTTCCAAATTAAGCAACGGTCTGCTCAGTCATGACAAGAATTTTTTTTAATCAACGACAGTATTCTAGCTATCATAAAAGCAAGCAACCTTTTCTCCCTAACCAAGAATCAATCTGACAAATTTAGGGGGATTCAGTGTGGATTACTTTTTCAAATAATTTTTTTATTAAAATATATATTAATAATATTTTTTTATTTTTTTAAAAATTATTTTTAATATCAACACATTAAAAACATATTAATTTAAAAATAAAAAAATTATTTTTTTTTTAAAATACTTTTAAAATACAAAAACAAACAACCAGATAAATTCAAACTCAGACTCAGTTATCTTATTAGCATGGTATCTATTATATTAGAGTATTATACAAACTACATCAAAGTACATGTATATATATTGAAGATTATGGCTCACAAGATTATTATACTATTAATAATATATCTATTATATTAAAAGCTATGCTTTTTGTATGTAACCATACAAACTAAGAGTCAACGTGATTACATAAAAATGTGGATTTCTTACTCGGCATTAACATAAAGAACTTGTTTATTTCTGCATTTCAAAAGCGCTTTAAAAAAATTTAAATTTTTTTTATTTTTTTATTAATTTCAAATTAATATATTTTTAGTGTTTTCAAATCATTTTGATATGCTGATGTCAAAAATAATTTTTAAAAAATCAAAAAATATCATTGGCATACATTTTAGCACGAAAAGCTATTTGAAAAGTAACCGCAACCACACTGCCAAACAAGCTCAAAGCTTTGAATGCGGTATCGGGAGAAGGTGTACAGCTAGCTCTAGCCGACACAAAATCACCACTTGTTATTTAATTTACCATGTATTCGGTGACAAAATTCATGGATTTATTGAAGACATAAGATACTCCAGATTCATTGATGCATGCATCCATTGCTCTTTCTCCCCTACTAAAATTGATTTTGTGAGAATTCATCCAAGCAAAAGTAATAATCTGAAGTTACATTCTGTAAATAACGCTGATTTATAAATATACCATTTCAAAATCAAAAATCAATCCGACTTTCATTTGGAATGCACGCATCAAGCAGCTGGAACCTTTTTCCCGTCCTCAATGAAGTAAATGGCGGTTTCAGGAACCTGGAAAGAAGAACAGTGAAACTTAAGCCAGTTACGCATGAAAGAGGGGGGCAAAAAGGAGGCAATCAATTGACTGGCTCTAGCTCTACTGCTACGATGAAAATTTAAAGATAAAAAACCGATATTTTTGTAAGAACAAAGAGAAGTTCCGCTCAAGGAAAAAAAAAAAAAGCATTATTCTGAAGCTCTTCAAACCGACCTAAGCAACTTTTGATTTTGTAATTTTCGAACATCAATTTCTGCTCTTACAAATAAAATTTCAAAAGAGTTATTCCAAAGAACACTAATCACATAACTGCATCATGATTTAGTGTGTACAGTCCAATAAAGAACACACTATTCATAACATAATTACTACAGCATGCTTGATAAATCAAAATGTAGTAGTGCCATTAAATGAGTATAAGAACTTCTGGCAAAGTTTGTAAACTTTGTATAGACTGGTATGGATCTTTCCCTAACAGAATTGGACACCTAAAATCTTTCTTTAGCATCATTATCAAGCTATAACTACGTTGGCAATGCAAAGCCTCTCACATGCAACTCAAAAGCAAGATAATAAACTTTCGAGTCGGCAAAGAACTTAAAAGTGAATGCTTCAACTGCTTATGTGCACAGCTCTACTTGGGATTGAGCTCTGAAAACCATGGTTTTAAGTGTCTTGAGGCTTCAAAATCATGGTTTTGTATAGTTAACTAAACACCCACAAATCAACTTTTGACTCAAAACTTGCTTTTTGGCAACTCAACCACAATGGAAAACACACACAATCTTTAGTAAGGTGAATTTGGATGTGTTTCATATCAGTAATTTAAAAACATGCTATGCCTAGATGATAACGAGAAGAAAGTCAGGGAGGATAACGAGAAGAAAGAAAAGGTTGCTAGAAGAAATTACATCAGGCCAAGTCTCTGTGATAAAGTCCACGATATCATATGCTATATCTCCTTGAACATCAATCTGTTCCTTCTCTGTTGGACCCTGAAAATGACCAAGCAATAAAAAAAGAAAAAACTTATCATTCAGTGGAATAAAAAGGAAAGAAATTGGATAGTCATAAGTGGCATTTGGTGCACCTTAACAACAGATGCTCCAGTAGCAAACTTTTTCCCAAGCTTTTTGGAAGCATCACTCAGTTTAATTCCTGAACAAAAATATTTCATAACATGAGAAAAAGTAAGTAACTTTGGCAATTAGTAATCAACCCATGAAACCACAAAATAATGATTTGAAGTCAACTCAACATCCAGCTTACCAAATAGGTCCAATCCTTTAATAATGGTGATACATTTGCGCTTGTTGCGAACAACCTTTTCGATTACAACTTCTTGCCTTGCCTGTACAGTGAAAAGAAGAGGTCATCCAATAATACCAGATCATTATATTTTACCTAAAAATTAAATCCAGTACAACACCATCTCATAAACAATAGGCCAATAATCAATACTATTTTTCATTGATGAGACAAAAGCCAGTTATCCAAAAAAGAATAAAAAATACAGAGAGACAAGAGTCTTCCAACACATAATTGGCACCATATTAACAAGAAGCAAGCCTGTAATGCACCTATGTTGAAATTTCAAGGAGGATGTGAAGAATATGACAGAAAATGTACCACATGCATGATCAGATGTATTAAGAGCTTTTGGAGCATCATCAAGTCACAGAGAAAGTCAATGTCTCATCTTCAAACTGAAGACTGTTGATAATGGTTGCTAGTTGAACTTATCAAAAATCATAAAACTCATTTTTATAATTCCAAACTTCACGTGCCTTTGGCCAAGCTCAACTGCGATGCTATGCTATCAAAGAATGAAAACCTGATAGCATTTCCAAGAAACAACAACGACACACTTACACCCCGCTATCTATCCTTTTCTCCCCCTTTTACCGTGAGACATGTTTTAACATATCTCTGAACATGAAGATCAGAAGCATCTTGTACGAACCCATTAAGTTGAATTACAAGTAACATAACTATAACAAAAAACAGAAACAAAATAAGTGCTTACTTTCTTCTTGATTTTTCCACCTGGAAGCCTTTTCACTTCTTCTTGCTTAGATGACGATGTCATTCCTGAAACAAAAAAAAAATACAACAAAAAGATTAATTTTTGGAGAACAAAAGTAATAATGCCCAGTGTATTATTTCTTGAAACAAGCACACATTAAAAACAGAAATCCTTTAGTGGAACAGTGTAAAAAACAAGAGTTACCAGATTGAACATAAGAAGCTGCCCCATCGGCACCACTTGAGGAAATTCCAGCTGATTGCAGTTGCTCAGAAACCCTCTCGGCCTCCTTCTCATTAGCCTCTGCCAACCCAAAATTTAAAACCAAAATTTAAAAAAAAAATCAATTCTTTGCGTCTTTTTACCAGTTATTGCAGCAGGAAACAAACATAGGACTTCTGGGTTTTCAAGATTGAAACAAAAGAAAAATAAAGGGTGTACCTTTGAGGAGATCAGGGTAGAGTTCAGGGGCGTTTATGACGAGCCAAGGCTTGCACTTCTCGAAATCAGGACCGAATTCACAATACTCTGCAGGGAGAGAACATATTGGACAGTATAGCACTTTCACTGGCTCAGGTTTCTCTGCCATGGAATTCTGAGCGAAACTGATTCTGGGAGTTTTGTGTTGTGGAGATCGGTATTGATTTGTGCGGAAGGACTGTGATGTTATTTTGGTGTCCAAAGCGGAAAAGAGAACCGATTCTACTGCTGCTGTTTTGGGAAAGTTGAAAGTCGCGTTTAGGAACGCTGTATAAATTCTAAATTTTTATTTTTATTTTTATTTTTAAATTATTAAAAAAATTAAATTATTTAATATGTTAATATTAAAAATAGATTTTAAAAAACATTATTTTGATATATTTTTAAATAAAAAATATTTTAAAAAATAATTAACACCAAACACTATGAGAAAGTTTATTCTTTTTATATACATGAATCCATTCCAGCATAATACATTTATAATTATCATTCGTGTTTTTATTGGATCAAATAAAAATAAAAATTTTATTTTTATTTTATACATTTTATCTTGTAAAATAGAATTTTAATTAATTATTATAGAAAAATAAAAAAAATTATTTCATTTTTCTAAATCATATTTAAAATAATATTTATACTAAATCTAGTTTTAAAATATTCAATTATGTAATTATTAAATACCAGCGATCTTTGCTAATTGATAAAATATTAGTGATTGACACTATTATATATACACGACTCTTTCAAAATTATTTTTATATTTAAAAATTATTTATATGATATTAAAATATGTTATTACTGTTCATTAGATGATTTGTATCATATACTTTAAAAGGAATACATTAATTATCTATAACTAATATTATATATTACTTGACACTGATAGAGAGAATGTATAAAGAAGTAATAAATAACAATAAAAAAAATTAAGAAAATTATGAGTCGCTTTCGTGTATGGTACCGAGGGGGCTAGCTTTTGATGTTCTTAATTAATGATTAATAATTATTATTTTTTAGTATCATATATTCAAATTTATAAATCAAACTTCTATTGCAAAGTAAATTTAAAATTTTAGATACATGATTTCCATAGATTAACGTATGATATTATTCTCATTTTAAGGTGATTTCAATTTGGGTTGTTTATTGTTTATTGGTATAATTGAGTCAGGTTTAAATTAATAATTCATGATATTTTATAAATTTAAAATATAATCTATTTAATTTTTACTTAAATTGAATTCGAGCAAGTTGAATATATTATATCAGACTAAATTTTTTATAAATATTATAAATATTCAAAAGCTAAATTTATATTATTAAAATTTTCATGGATTGTACTTAATTAAAATTAAGATCTGAGTTTAATAAATTAACAATAAAACAATGTAAAACACATACTAAATCATACTAAAACACATACTAAATCATATATTTTATCGTCGTGATCACTGGAATTTGTTAATAAGAAATTGAATGCTGGATAATTTGATTTCTCAGTAGCAATAAAAGGGTTATTTCAAAGGAAAATATAAGATGAGTGTGTCAAAAATAAAATTTACTAGAGAAAAATGCATGTTAAATGTAACAAATGTATTGATTGTTGGGATGTATTATATTTTGCATGAATTCTCTATGGAGAAATCATTTTTTTTCGCTGTAAAAAGAGTAAAAAAAGAAAGAAAAATTATGGATCCAATAGAGTAGAGGTTATGGACAAAACTGGTCACAGAAGCCTAGATCCCTAGACTTAGCTCCCTTGAATGTGTAGCCCTCCAACTTTGTAAACTTCTGTTCAGGTTGGTCTATAACCTACAATCAAACATCAAATTAATTTTTTTTTGAGAAAAATATAGCAGCATATGGATTTGAAAGAGAAGCAACAAAGGGATAGGTGTTGTGTTAAAATAAAAATGGAGAGAGAGAGAGAGATTGGTAGTGTTTGCAGGAAAGTTGTTTTTTTTTGGAAAGTGAATTCCTGAAAAGTAAATTCCGGGAAAGTATTTTCTAATATTTGGTAGTGTTATGGAAAACGAACTAGAAAATAATTTATTAATGAATTAATTTTTTTTCAAGTTTATCTAATATATATAAAATATTTAACCACTTACAATAAAAAAAAGAAATCAAAAAAGTATAATGATGAATTTTTTTTATTATATCATATATTCATATATAGCTTATTTTATAAAATATAACTATATTTGTCATATCATATTATGAGAAATAAACTTGTGAAATATTTTTATGGTTTTTTGGATAATTTTATTTTTTTTTACAGGTAAAGACAATTATCCCTTTAATATATATCAAATAAATATCAAGAAATAAATATAAATATCTAACATCAAACATAATCATACATAAATATTAAGTTTCGATGTCATACACAACCATATGATGGATTGTTTCAATATCACCCTATTAAGTTTCAATATCATCCTATTATTCTTGGCCAACCTCGTCGGCCTACATGACAACGACAAGAACCTATCCAACAACCTCTGTAAATGTCACATCTTCCCAAAAATCCTCTTCGGCTTCATTTCCCTCGACGGCGTTGCTGTCTTCTTCTCTTCCCTTCCTTCTCCGCCCCCCATCTCACTCATATCCCCATACGACCTCGTCCTCCTCGGCATCCCATACCCACTCTCCCCCCTATTATAATCCCCATTATACTAATCACTATACCCATAAGCTCTTGGCGGCGGCGACCTAAAATCACCTCTACCGAAATCTTCCCTTCCAAAACCACCCCTGCCACCATAATATTTCTCAATTTCACCACCATGAGCGCTCCCCGCACCACGACTCCCACTAACACGGCCACCATCACCTCCTTTCCATTCAAACAAGATCAATTCAAGTCTTTGATCCAAATGCATCGCGAAAGTCCTAACAAAAGCCGAATGGTCCCAAGAACTCGAAGAAAACTGGGTCTGGGAAAATAATTGACAGGCAGCTTCCCCAACCATATGATGGATTGTTTGCACAGTATATACAGATACACAGAGAAATAGTTTTTTTTTCAGAACAGACAACAAATTAAACAATATCAAGGATTTTTTGCTATAATTCTTACAGATCTAAAAAATAGGAAAAAGAAAAAAACATAAAGAGAAATAATAGAGAAATTTGTGAGGAAAAAAATACCTGAAATGTTAGTGTGATTCTCCACATATCTTCTTTGCTTTTCACTTGTTCTCGGAAAGAGACATAAAGAGGGGTCTAGATTTGTTTTACCAGTAAAGGAAAGTGTTTTCCTTTTGACAAGGAAAGGAAAACACTTTCTAGTGGGTAAAAGCAAATTTTTTGTTGACCGAAATTTACTTTTCTTTGACTAACTTTCCGGATGGTTGCCAAACAAAGAAAAATGATGAAAATGAATTCCTGGAATTCAGTTTCCTTGAAACAAACAAGGCACAAGGCACATTAACATATCAACACTTTTCATGTTCTTGTTTAATACTCATTAGTTATTATTTTTTATTATCATGGTAAAAAAAATATTTTTTTCAATTTATAAAGTAAAATTTATTTATATAATTTATAAAGTAAAAATATTGCAAGGCTCGTATTCGTATGACTAGTATGATACCTACACTATTTAGTTAACTATCCATTCATTATTTTTTAAAAATATTTATTTTTGCATTATCTTTATTTTCTTAGGAAGACTAGTCTTTCATTTTATTATCTAATTAGTGTTAATAGTTTTTTGTATTTATCATGCTGTATATTTTTTATTTATTTTATCAAGCATAAATAACATCTTTTTATTTTCCAAATAAAAAAATTATGATGCAAAAAATGCATCTATAATACAAATGTTTTTTTTTCATATTAGCTAGATGATTGGACTTTTCATAAAAAAAGATTGTGCTCTCTCATAAATTAAAAAGACTATAACGAAGAAGGAAAATGATGGAAACTCAAAAACACATGAAAAAGGAAAGATTATTAATGGCTAAGAAAAATAAAGCTTTGGCTAAAAAAAAAAATATTTATCCCTTAGAGCCATGACAGAGGCCACGTTGGGAAGACTTACTTGATTCGACCAAAGCATCATTGTTTTTGAATTTTTTGTTATAAAAAAGTGTTGTTTTCTTAAATATTTTTTTTCTTTCACCCACCGAGTCTCCTGGAATACAGCCGATCACCTCCCACAAAATTTGCTTTGAAACTCGTGAGGCTGGGTCACCGCAATAATTTAGTGCCTGTTTATTTCTATATTTTAAATTGAAAAATTTTAATTTTTTTAATTTCAAATTAATATATTTTTAATGTTTTGAAATTATTTTAATGTATTGATGTTAAAAATAATTTTTAAAAAATAAAAAAAATTTATTGACATACATTTTAGAATGAAAAATTATTTGAAAAGCAACTACAACTACACTAATAAACAAGCTCTTAATGATTAGTTTGTTTCTGTGTTGTAAAAATATTTTAAAAAACTTTAAAATTTATTTATTTATTTGCTTTAAATTAATATGTTTTAATTATTTTGACGTGTTGATATCAAAAATAATTTTAAAAAAATAAAAAAATATTATTTTAATATATTTTTAAATAAAAAATACTTTAAAAAATTTCTGCAATTATATTATAAATAAGTTAAATTGATCTTAACTAAGTTTAATAATATTATTAAAAAAAAAACAATTCCTGCAGCAGCAACGTGCTGGGAATTGACTAGCATAACTAGGCAACAAAAGGGATCCAATTTCTTCCATTATAACGCAGTAAAAACAGCTGTGGAGAAAGTGCATGGACCGCAAGAGGACTGTAACCCCACTAACATGGCAACAGTCTGTTTATAAATAGAAAGACAAGGCTACCTACGCATCATCGTTTTTCATCGGTTCTTCTTCTTCTTCTGGGAGGTGGGGTTTCTGTGTTGACAGTGGAACAAGAAACGTCAAATCCAAGGAGCAATGGGAGGTTATGATGACTTATCTTGATCTTTCTGTTTGCTATATGGCACATATCCATGTGGTATATCCCTCTGTTCATGAGCAATACTTTAATTTCTTTTTTCTTTTTGTGTGTATTTTGATGTTTTGAATCTGGTCATAGATGTGCTACTACAAATTATTAAAGATGTATAAAACATGATTATTTTACAAGTAAACAACTTTGAATATGGTAAGTAAGTAGATAATTAAAAAAAAAAAAAAAATATATATATATATATATATTGATGCGCGACTCTAGGATGTTTTGCTGTCTTCGAGCAACCTATGTGATTGATGATGGTGGTTGAAATCAAGCTTTTGTTACATCATTTAATGTGTCTCGATATCTTTTTTCTTTTTGAATGGTGTGTGTATAATAATAAGGCCTGGTTTGACGCCGATTGATTTTTTTTTTCCTATTTTTATTTAAATTGTGTGCTAGCCATGCAAAAAACTATATTAGCCATTCAATTTTTTTTCTTTTGATTAACACATTTTTCTCTTGATTGCAATTATTTTATTTATATCGATTGTTTATAACTAATTTTTATTTTTTTTCCTGGTTGTTTGATTTTGTTATTTTTTT
The DNA here is from genome assembly GCA_033617975.1 of Populus alba x Populus glandulosa. NCBI lineage: Eukaryota > Viridiplantae > Streptophyta > Magnoliopsida > Malpighiales > Salicaceae > Populus > Populus alba x Populus glandulosa. The sequence continues at coordinate 22,879,897 of CM066148.1, forward strand.
TAAATCAATTTTTTTTTATTCTTTTAATTGCTATTTTTTTGTTTTCAATCATTTTGTTGATTTATTTGTTTTTCTTCAATTCCATCATTGAGAATTTCTTTTTATTGAATTTTGTGCAAGTTATTTTAATTGCTATTTTAATCATTTTCTTAATTGATTTGCTTTTTTTTAATTCAATTCCTAAACATTTAATTTCATTTAAATTTCCCCTTAAAATTTAATTTCAGTTGATTTTTATGTTGAATTTAATTATAATTCTTTTAATTGCTTTTTTTTTTTTGTTTTGCATTGTTTTTTTATTGACTCTTTTGTCCTCATTTTCATCCTTCAATGTTTGTTTGGTTAAGAATCTTATTTCTTTACTTTTTCAAGTTTGTCTTAGTTTCATAACTGGAGTTGTATATCTAAAAAATTAATCCGAGTTCACTTTGATTTTTTTAAAGTATTTTTCAAATATTTTTTTTGCTTTACTATTAATGGGATCATTCTAATTTCATGTAACAAGTCATGTGTTTTATTTGTTCATAAAAGTTGGCTGTTAAGTTCACTCAAGGTTTTTTTTTTTTGTTTTTTTTTTTTGTTTTTTTATTATATCAAGTTATCAACAGAATAACACTTAGGATAAACTCTAATTATAAAATGAAGTGAAAGAAAGAAAACAATAATTAGTTCATGTGTGTGTGTTTGTACGTGTGTGTGTATATATAAAGAAGTACTATGTTCATTTTATTATTTTTAAAAATCTATTTTGATAGAATACTTTTCCCTTAATTTAATTTAATATGTTGGTCAAGATACCACCTTAACACATGCACCTTAAAGCAAGTAAAATTTCGAGGCATCTCTCGTCAATGCTTAAAGTAGGCACCCGAATAAATGTTTCTTCTTCTCCTTCCTTTAAAAGAGTCATGACTTTCACTAGTAAAATAAAAATAAAAATAAAAAAATCATGGCCTTGATTGATCGTATTGCTCGGAAAAAAACAGTGTAAATCATGTTTTATAAAAAAATTAAATTTTTATATATTTTAAATTGTCTATTAATTTCAAAAATAATTTTTAAAAAATAAAAAAAATATCATTTTAATATACTTTAACACAAAAAATACTTTGAAAAAAAATTACAACCACACTCCTAAACATGTTAATTTTTATAACTTTTAATTTTTCATAACCTCTTTCAAATTTAGATACGAGCAAAGATTATATCTGCTTACTTGGCACAATATCAGATAATTCAGTTTAACATCCATGAGAACATGTTTTAATCTTCAGATAGGATTAACTTGCAAAAATTAAAATAAAAAAAATATCATCCCATGATGAATCCATACCACATCAAAGGTGAGAAAAAAGGAAATTGCTCATGTCTCTCAGTGTTCCTGTGACTCACTGACAAAGTTGGATCAATAAAAACTTTTTCTCATAAAAAATAATATTAGAATTTTTTTAAAAAAATCTAAAATTTAGATCGATCCGAATTTCTCTAAGACTTGAGCCTGGTCGATTCTACATTTGGTTTTGTAACTAATTAACTAAGGTTTCTGTTCTCTATTTCTAGCTCGTGATCTCTATGCACGCCTCCTCGCAAATCTTATTCCCATTTGCAAAAGATTTTACCTTTATTACTGTAAACAAGTGTCCATGGTGCATCTTCATTCTAGCCTCGCTATTAGCTAACTGAAATCCAGCACATAAACCCAGACCCGATAATAGAGATAAAGAAAAACTCAAAAGACAATAAAAACATTAAAATTATCGAACAACAGTAACAAGCCTCTATAAAATAAGAAAATCAAGAGGCTCTCTTCCCTCTCCTCCACTACTCACTGACACCCCAGACAAAAAAGTCTCTTCCTGAGGAGAGGAAAAAAAACAGAGTGAAACACAGTCCTCGGCTCCTCTCTACAATGGCAGAGACAAAGAGGTACATTACAAAAGAAGAGCTTGAAAAGCACAATACAGCAGGAGATCTATGGATCTCTATACAAGGCAAGATCTACAATGTCACTTACTGGGCTAATGACCACCCTGGAGGCCAGCTTCCATTGTTGAGTCTTGCAGGCCAAGATGTCACTGATGCGTTTGTTGCTTACCATCCAGGGACTGCTTGGAAATACCTTGACAAATTCTTTACAGGGTTTTATCTCAAAGACTACACTGTTAGTGAGGTATCGGAAGATTTTAGAAAACTCGCTGCCGAGTTCTCAAAATCGGGTCTTTTTGAGAAAAAAGGACATGTGGTGTTTGTTACTCTTTGTTTAATTGTAATGATGTTTGGTCTCAGTGTTTATGGTGTTTTGTGCTCTGATAGTAGATCGGTTCGTTTATTTTGTGGTGGGTTAATGGGGCTTATGTGGATACAAAGTGGGTGGATTGGGCATGATTCAGGTCATTATCAGGTTATGAGTAGCCGTGGATTCAATTGCCTTGTGCAGATCTTAAGTGGGAATTGCCTTGCAGGGATTGGTATTGGATGGTGGAAGTGTAACCATAATGCACATCACATTGCTTGTAATAGTCTTGATTATGATCCAGATCTGCAGCACATGCCTTTTTTCGCGGTATCTTCTAAGTTTTTCAGTTCAATTACTTCTTGTTTTTATGATAGGAAGTTGAATTTCGATTCTGCTTCTAGGTTCTTGGTTAGTTATCAACATTGGACATTTTATCCTGTAATGTGTTTGGCGAGGATTAATTTGTTCGCGCAGTCTTTCTTGATTTTGTTATCTAAGAAAAAATTGGCGACTAACAGGGGCCTGGAGTTTTTGGGTCTAGTTGTGTTCTGGACTTGGTATCCTCTGCTTGTTTCCTGCTTGCCCAGTTGGGGGGAGAGAATCATGTTTGTTGTTGCCAGTTTTAGTGTTACTGGGATTCAGCATGTTCAGTTCTGTCTGAATCATTTCTCATCAAGTGTTTATGTTGGTCCGCCTAGTGGGAACAATTGGTTTGAGAAACAAACTGAGGGAACATTGAATATATCATGCCCGCCTTGGATGGATTGGTTTCATGGTGGATTGCAATTTCAGGTTGAGCACCATCTCTTTCCCCGCTTGCCTCGATGCCAACTTAGAAGAGTCTCACCGTTCATCAGGGAGCTTTGTAAGAAGCATAATTTGCCATACAATATGGTATCATTCTGGAAGGCCAATGCAATGACCTTGGAGACTCTCCGGACTGCAGCCTTGCAAGCTAGGGATCTTACCAATCCTGTTCCTAAGAATTTGGTGTGGGAAGCTGTTAATACTCATGGATGAGATAGGGGGCCTTGTGAAGCTTTATGGAGTCTTGGCATGGCTGTTATTTCTACCTATTTGAGATTCTGATCTGATTTGGGTATTGATAGCTTCATTCGATTGATGTCCGAGGGTGGTTATCCTTGGTTTCAGTGGAAGAATAATTTATCTGTCACTCCTCGAAGGCTTGAACTGGTTTTTATTATTTAAGCTGCATGTTTATTTACGTGGGTTTTTATTTATTAAAAGTCTTTATTGGCTTCAACTCCCGTCAAGTTTTGGCTTGTTTAGAACTTCATTATTGTCAGAACCAATAGTATAGTAAGTAATTTGTTCATTGCCAAAGTTTAACTTTGAAGATGAGCCTTTCTTTCTTGTCTACTGAAATTGCCTCTTCACTCTCCCATTCCTCATTTCCTGTTTTATTGCTGTTGATTTTTATTGCTTTAACATATTAAATGCTCTACTTTTACGGATAGAGGGCGTGGTTGTGCAAAGTCCATAATCATTTTAGACTAAAAATATCTTCTGCCAATCTGTTTTGGTAATCACATTTTAATTAATTTTTGCCTTCCTATTCTGTTTTCCAAAATCAATTTGTTGCTGAGGTCCTCCCGTTTCTTCAATCTTTCGTTTGTGGAAGCATCAATATTTGTCTTTTATAGTTGGATTTGTTTTTAGTTCTGTCGAATTTTGGATAGCTGATAGAAGCATAGTAGCTCATCTCCTCCCTGCCTTTGCTTTCATTTCTTGATAATATGGTGAAGGCAACTAATATACTGCAGTTTGGTTGTCAATGGAGAATGAACTGGAATTTGGGAAGAAGCCAAAAAATGAGTGGTGGTTCCATGGGGAGCTCGTATATGGGACCACCCAGGAGCCATGTGGATGGTATTTTGTCTTGAAAATCAAGATGCTGGCTTTGTTCTTTTTACAGCTGTGGTTGAAGGGCTTTGAGATGGATCTAGGAATCAGTCTGAAACCTCACTCAATCACAGCTGTGTATTTGCACACAGATGGAGATTAAAGCCCATGTTCCTCTAGTGCCTCTTACCACTAGAGTAAGAATTTCACCCAGCTAATGGTACTAAAGAAAAACAATTAAAATTTACCAGTCTAAAAGTGATGACGACTATGGAAACTTCACACTGCTCATACGAGCAGTCCGCTGGCCCAGCATCAGCAGCATGCATTCACTTGATCTTACCTCTTGGATTGTTATTCTATCGAGCAACATTAAACCCTATGTTATTAATTGTTCGAGAAAAACATCCTAGAATGAAAGGTATGAAAGTTCTATTTGAAAAAAACACAGAGGAAAACAAAACGGTAGTGTCAGTTTCAACTTTCAACAGCTCTTGGTTAAGGATCGGGGAGTTCATGGGTGTCAATTCTTTAATCTGGAAAGACAATCGTTGGCAATGGCTGGTGAGCTATGGCTTCATTCTGCCGTTAGGATTACATCGTTTTTTTTAACCCGCAAGAGGGTCTTTCTTCACTGTTACATCATGAGGATGTAGTTGGAGTCTGATCTTAGACTCTCTACCCTTGTTTATATCGAATTTAGTTTCCTCTTGCAGCTTTCAGGTCTTAGGCTCCTTTTTCTACCATCAAAGAAAGCAATAAACATTTTTTTAGAGTGTCCAGAATTAGAATTAAGATAACAATGTTAATGACAAGGCACATCTTTGATTTAAAAAAGCTTATAATTCAATCACTTTTCACCTCAACTTCCTATAAGATCTGGACAACTGTAGGTCGATTTATCTCTCCTCACTTTGCACAAATCCTGCCATGACACAGCATTGTGTTCACGGTGGCAGGTCCATCGTCAACAAGCTGACATTTGACAACCATGCTAACATATCTCTGCTAATGTGGCGTTTGATTGGCCAACAAGGGCCTAGTTAGAAATATTTCCTTCCCGTTTCAGCCACCAACTACACACATGCATAGTCTCTAGTCTCTACTCCCATTAACCTGAACTGTTTGTTTTTTTTTATTTGATAACCCGGGGTGTCCGGGCCAGCTTACGCGCACCACGACTATTTTCCAGACCTACTGAACATCCTGCAAGTCCAGTAGGCAAGTAAAGCACCGTGGGGTGATAGGCTGATGCACAAAGAGGATCGAACTCGGGACAATCGCAAGGCAAGCCTTGCAGTTGACCACTGAACTAGACCCTCAAGTGCACTTGAATTGTTTTTAACTAGTTATGCTAAAAAATAAAAAGAAAAATGACGAGAAAGGAATAAAAATTAAGATCATAGCGATTAAGATAGGACTTGCCAGCAGTTCAATCCCATTTTATGGATAACACTATATTTGTTTTCCACGATGGTCTAAATTTCAAATCGATGGGTTAGTTGGAGATAACCTTCGTTCAAGATTTTGAACACAAATAGATAACCCAAACACCAATTTCATTTTCCTTTTCAAAATACAAAAACTGTATTTAAGAACACCCCACGTCCCTCAATGATACAACCTTCGCAAACATAGCATTGTATACGGCAGTTAAACCCTAGCCCCCCTCCCCCTCCCCCTCTCTCGACATTCTCTTCCTTCTTTTTCTCCTTCTCACCAGGTAACCTCTCTCTCAATTCAAGCAACCGGGATACCAGCAATATTACAGATTTTAACAACGATGAAAAGGCCTGCCTGTGCTGCTTGTAAGAACCAGCGTAGGAAATGCGATGAAGATTGTTTTGTTGCTCCTTACTTTCCGGCTGAGAAAACAAGAGATTTTGAGGCTGTCCATAAACTTTTTGGGTTACATAATATTGTCAACCTCCTTCAGAATCTACCCCTTGAGAAAAGATCCGACGCCGTTATTTCCATGGTTTATGAAGCCAACGCTCGAGTTAGAGATCCTGTTACTGGCTGTACTCGTATCCTTTCAGAGTTAATGCAGAGGCTTAACGCTCTCAAGGCGGAGCTTCACCTTGTTCAAAATAAAAATGCTTTCTATCGTACGCTAAAACAGCAGCAACCTGGACAGCAAAATATGGTCCATAATGCAGGCTTTGTGGACTTCCTCCGAGAAAACAAGAATGTTAAATTGCTCCCATCTCCGAATCAAGATCTCAAATTCTTGCATGAGAATTTTGAGAACCCTCAACAACTTCAAGAATCCAGTTCCGCTCAAAATCAAATTGCGTATTATCATACCCTAAAACAGAAGCAACTTGGACAGCAAAATATGGTTCATAATGCAGGTTTTGTGGACTTCCTTCAAGAACACAGTAATGCTAATCTGCTCCCATCTCCGAATCAAGATTTCACCTTCTTACATGAGAATCTTGAGAACCCTCAACAACTTCAAGACTCCAGTTCCGCTCAAAATCAAATTGCTCACTATCGTGCCCTAAAACAACACCAACCTGGGCAGCAAAATATGGTTCATGATGCAGGTTTTGTGGACTTCCTTCAAGAAAACGATAATGTTAAATTGCTCTCATCTCCGAGTCAAGATTTCAACTACTTGCATGAGAATTTTGAGAACCCTCAACAACTTCAAGAATCCAATTTCTGTTGCAAGAAGACTGATTTCTGGAATTGATTTCAAAATAAAGAGCAGAGAGTTAAGTTCAGTGCAGCGTTTTATTACATAGGGTGAGTTTTTCAATGCATTATTTACTGTTCATCCTCTTATATTATGTCTATCCTCTGATATTTTATTGGGATGGACTATCTAAAATTTTATATTTTTTAATTCATTTCTTAAATATTTTTTAGACGATTTAGTTTTAATTAAAAAATAATTGATTTTGAATTCTTAAAAAATGGTGAAATTAAGAGAGAAGAGATTGAAATAAAAAAACATGGTAAAAATAAGTGGCGTGCTATAAGTTTTTTAAAAATATATATTTTAGTCCTTCAACTTAAACAATCATACAAATTATATAATTTTGGTCCCTTGAATTTTTTTTCAATTTTATTTTGGTATAAAAATTTATTTTTATTATTTTTTGGTCCCTGATTAAAAGAAGAGAGAATGGTGAATTTTAGCGGTAGAGAGAGAAACATGTTATTGACACTGATTTAAGGCACCAATATGGATGATATTTGTGTCAAATTATTTTATTTGATAATGGGAGTTCATATTAGGTATTTGTTTTAACTTAAAAGTTCGTGAAAAAACAAAGCTGAGCTTGTGTTTGATTTCAGGTTGAGTTTGTTTTTTGGAATTTTTTTGAAGTCATGGATAGGTTTATCATGGTTTCTAAGGTATTTTATATGGATTTTGGATTTTAAAAAAAAAACAGGTTGAAAAATGGGTTTTGGGGTTAAAAGAATCGAAACCCTGATTTTTCGACTACCAAGGTAGCTAAAATCTAGGTAAAACAGATGACGGGTCATGTGGTTATTTTTTCAAGAAAATATGATAGATGACATGTTGTTCGTTCCATGTGCAGTTAAATAGAGGCTCAAACATGCGGACCTTAATGAAATGGGTCTAGCGAGTTGGCGTGGCTGCGCCTAACCCTTGTTTTTCTTGATTTTTTAATTTTGATTAATGATTTATTTATTTAAAAAAAAACTTAATTATTTTTATATTAATACTTATTTTCTCTTTTATTTTATTTAAATAGCCTCTATTAAATGATTATGATTTTTTTGTTGTGTGTTTAATTTTCAAAGAGAGTTTTTTATTCATCTTTGATTTTTTTTTATGTTTTGTATAGATGAATTATATTTTCAGATGAAATTTCTAATATGTGTAGTCTTGCATGTTATTATTATTATTATTTTTTATTTAATCAATTTAATATGTTTATCTATTTTTTTAATCGTTTGATTAAATAAAAAAATATTTTAATAACCAAAAATTAGCAAACATGAGTGAGTAAATGTCTCTTCTTGTGAGATTAAATATTTTGATCAACATCTATCTCTCAGTTTTTCAAGTTTTATTTTTATATGTCGTTAATGATTATTTATTTAGTTATTAGCACACATGGTTCTCAATTTATTTGATTATATGTGTGCATAATTTTTTTGATTTGAATGTGTTGAAAAAACCTGCGTATATATATTTTTTATAAAAAATAAAAATATTTGACTCGCGGTGGAGCGCAAGTCACGTAATTAGTTTATAAATATGTTTTGTTATCTTTCTTTATAAGAACAAAAACATATGTTCTTATAATTGAAAGTTCATTCTATCATTTATTATAATCCCCTACTAAAAGTGACTAGCTTAATAACTTGAAGGTCCCTAAATCGCATTAAAATGAACTGTTTTGTAGATATTGAGCCTTCTGCCATCTATCATTAAAAAAATATTGACATAAATATGTAATTATTTATTATCCAAATACTTAAAAACCTCATTCATTAATATAAATAAATGTTGAAACATCATTGAAAGTGACTGACTTTATAATTTACAGGTCCCTAAACCCTACCGAAAAAAACTGTTTTGCAGGTGTTATGTCTTCTGCCATTAACTTCATGAACTTTAGAGAATGAAATATCCAAGCACTTAAAAACCTCATTTCTGAGCCTATTAGATTTTGACACATTGTTGGCATGGCTATGGATTTAACTTTGATACAGATTTATTTCTCATTTGGAAGTTGTTTCATGAAGTGAATTATAGTTAATATCTAAACATAACAAAAGTACTTGAGGTATTCATTGTAGTATAGGCTGCATTCGATGATTTTGGTTTTTCTTTCTCTGTACAGGTGAAACAAATCAAATAATGGCTTTCAATGGTTGTTGGGTTCATCAATTTCACAGCCCTTTTAAAGGTGACAGGTTCAGCTTGCTGCTTAAAAGCTGGAAGAACTGGTGGACCTTCCCTGTGAATAAAGCCACCACCTCCCACTTTTCCATTTCTACTGGGAGCCACATCAAGTCTGGAGTTTGGACCCCCGTTGCCAGCCCATCGATGCACGGAAAATTTGGCTCCTCATGAATAAGCATTCAAGCAAGTAGGTAAAACCATGTGATTTCGTGGCCTTTTCTTTTTGTATTCGTCTTGCATTCATGGTCATAAGTTCATATAGTCTCAGGTTTTCTCACGTCAGCTCCTGGTTTTGTTGCGTTGTGTTGCTGTTCACGACCACTCTACAGCTCATTCAAGCCTGTTTTTTCCTCTCAAAATTAGATACCAAACCGATTCTTTTGGGTAGTCCATACGCGTCAATAACATTACTTTTGACATTTCAAATTTGGACAAAAGTCTCAATCTTTTGAGCATTGGTTCTTCGTACCAATATATCGTCAACCAAAATCCTGTTCCCCAGGACTACCAAGCAAACAGACATGAACATCTTTGAGTGACCATGTCTTTAGATTTTTCTACTGTGAGGATATATCAGCCTTTGTTTTTTTGCCTCAGGAACAACTCACCATTCTGTGTCCCCCAACAACAATCAGTACTGTCTGTGCCAATAGTTTCAACCCTCAGGTGTTCAAATGTCAAGCAGCTTCATAGTAACCAAGAATTACAAGATCACAAAGGCCTAAATTTCTGCTGGCATTTAATTTTCTAACAGGGAATACTCTTTGGTTAGTGCTTGAAGTCATTCATTCAAAGAATCAGAACTCAAGAATTTCTCAATCTATTATGCATATATGCTACTATAGTTTCCATAAATCAAAACATGCTACCATGAAAAATAGATTCATCCATATGCTATATTGTTTTTACATAATTGCAAATGGCCCAGGCTTACGATCTCAAATCCCAGCTCCCTTGTGATGTCAAACTGCTAAAAGTGCACAGTTTCTGCTAATTATGAACTTAATTAGGCAAACATAACAGCTGCCACCTCTCTTTTATAAACTAATCAACTCCCACTGGTGAAATTGAGGGTGCTTTCTGACAGAGAAGGAGATGAATCAGAAGACAGATCATTCATAATAGAACTCCGGCCAACTAATTGTCTTCCACCCTTGGTCCTAATATCTTCAATCATCATATGCACCATGCTCATCTTTGGACGGTCTCTTGGAAATGGAGCCAAGCAAAGCAAAGCCACTTGCATAAGACCTACCATTTCCTCCTCCATTTCCTTATACCTCAACAACTCAAAATCAAACACCTCCCAAGTCCACTCTTCTCTTGCCACTCTTTGAACCCACCTCACTAAACTTGTTTCTCCCTCTCCATTTGGCATTTTTCCTGTCAATATCTCAAGCAAAATCACCCCAAAGCTATATACATCACATTTTTGTGTAAACCTTCTCTGGCTGACATTATTCTGGTTGTTAGGCATTAGTTCTGGAGCCTTGTAGCCATTGTTTGCGATAGATGCGGCATGCAGGAGTTGGTGGAGACCAATGTCAGAAACACAAGCATTTCCCAAGTGATCAACTACGATGTTTGATGATGTTAGGTTCCCATGGAAATGCTTGGCTTTGTTGTAGCCATGCAGAAATGCAAGGCCAAGTGCAGAACCTGATGCTAGTTTTAACCTTGTTGTCCAGTCCAATGGAGTCCTCCCTGGTCCTCTGTTCCCTATTATTTATTACAAAGCAATTTTAGAACAAAACATTACATAAAAGACTAATTATTAGTACAGTGAAATCAAGGAAAGAAGCACAAACCATGCAAGAGAGAGTGTAAGCTTCCATTTGGTAGAAAATCATAGACCAAAAGCAACTCCTCATTAGAATCATAATAAGCTCTTAAGCTCACAATGTTAGAATGCCTTAGCCCACCAATTATCCTCAACCAGCAATCAACCTCCTTTCTCTTTCTCCTCTCTCTCACCCTCTTAACAGCCATCATATCACCGCCATCCACCACCACCTTATAAGTGGTCCCCGCAGATCCTTTTCCTAACAACTCAGCTGATGACTTCAACAAATCATCCACATCACCAAAACCCTTGCACCCATCAAACACCACCATCACCTCGTCACGGCCACCACCAACACCACCACCGTAAAATCCACCCATTGAATTGAGGGAACCTGCTGGCCTAACTTTCCTTTTAATTCTCTCCTGGGCCCCACTGTTTCGTCTTTTTTTACAGTAACAGCAGCACGTGATGGTCACGAGCGCTGCCAAAATGGCAACCGCATCGACAGTGATGATCAGAAACCCCACCCAGTCACTCACTCCCTTCTTATTTTTATTCTTCATTCCTACATCACCTGGTTTTGCTGGCTCACTCTCCACTGTCCGATGAAAACAATCCAACGCCAGCGGTTTACCACAAAGATTCTTATTTCCGGAAAAAGAACTCACCGGGAAACGTGAAAATATCGCCGGAATCTCGCCGGACAGAAAATTATTGGAAACATTGAATTCCAGGATTGACCCAGATGGGAAAAGGCTGAAAGGTCCGATTTTCCCAGTGAATGAGTTGAAATCTAGACGAAGAGTTAGTAGCCGAGGCATCTGAGCCAACTCGGGAAATGGAATCTCTCCATAAAAGTAATTATAGGAAAGGTCGAGCCTCCGGAGACGCCGAAGGGAGTGGATTCCAGAAGGGAAGTTTCCGGAAAGGCGGTTGTGAGAGAGGTAAAGAAGCTTGAGGTTTTTCAAAGAAGAAAAGTTCAAATCGAAAGCAGAGGAGAGGTGGTTTTGTTTTAAGCTTAAGAGTCTGAGTTGAGTGAGTTGACTCAGAGCGTCGATCGAGCCAGTAAGATTCAAGTTCTCAAGTACCAGTTTCGTGACTCGGTGAGTTGTGGGATGGCATGTGACACCAAGCCAGGAATCAATGCACGGGTTAGTTGAGTTGACCCAGTTGGATAACGCGTTTGATGAGTCTAACAAGGAGGATTTGAAAGAGAGTAATGTAATAAAATCCGGGTTCGATAAAGAACTAGAGAAGATGCAAGAGAAGAAGAAGAAGATAGAAAGAAAGTTTTGTTTGGACAACATTTTTTTTCTGGTCTGGTTTTCTCGAGAAAACAAACAGGAAAATATAAGGTTGTGGTAAAATGGGATGAGTGATGATAAGTAGCCGTTGGATTTCTGAGGGAGGGAGAGAGAAAGGCCATGTTTGGACCACGGACATATTTAATCCGCGTTTACGTGTTAGATAGGGGAGCGTGGGGTACGGGTTGATTTAAAACTAAAAACACGAATCTTGTTTGATTTTTAATTTCAAAAGTATTTTTAAATAATTTTAAAAATAATTTATTTTTATTTTAAATGAATATTTTTTTATACTTTTAAATAATTTTGATATATTGATATCAGAGATAATTTTTTAAAATAAAAAAATTATTTTGATATATTTTTAAATAAAAAATATTTTGAAAAAAAACCATAACTATACTCTCAAATATCTTTTTAATAACATGTTCATAAAAATATATATATAAAAAAGTTATTAATAACTTAAAGATTTTTTGCAATGCTATAAATTTTGGTAAGAAAAATAAAATTTTAAGAGTTAACTTGATATAAATTAGTTTATTTAATAGGTTTAAAGAAAATCTAAATAATTTTTTTATATATAAAAAACTAATATTGAATGATAAAATTTTAAAAAATAATAAGACAACAAAATAAAAGAAAATGTTGAACCATATAAACTTTTCAAACCAATAATATGGGATATTAGATCAAAAATACCTTGTTTAGAAAAGCAATGAAATTCAATTCTCAACAAATTTAATATCAAATGATGAATTATCACTATTATTATTATAACAATTAATATTATTATTATTATTATCATCATCGTCATCGTCATCACAACTATAATTATTATTACTATTATCAATAAGTAATATCACTAATTATTATTAGTGTTATTATCGTGATCACTATCATTATCAATATTATTATGTTATTATTATGACTATTATTATTATTGTTTATATTATTATTATCACCATCAATGTAACAATTATTGTTTTTATTATTGTCATTATTGTTATTGCTATAACAACAACAACTATTATTATTATTATTATCATTATTATTAGTACTACTATTACTATCACAGTCACAATCACGATAACTAGTACTATGATTATTTTTATTATTAATAATATTATTATCACAATTATTACTATCATTACCGTAATTATTGATATCATAACCACTACAACCATTATAATAAATTATTATTATTATTATTATTATTATTACAACAATAACTAATTTACTATTACTACAACTACTATTACTTCCACTACTAATATCATTGTAACTACTTTTACTACCATCGCCATTATTACTACTATTACTACTATTTATCACTATCATTGTTATAAATATTATTATCATAATTTCATAATTATCATTGTTGTCTCTATCATAATAAAATAATATTATTACAACTATCATTAACATTATAATCAATACTAGCAATTAAAAACTATAAAAAAATTTGACAAAAGAGCCAAAATAAAAAATAAAAAATCAAAATTAGAATGATCGCATAAAAAACATCATATACATAAATTAAAATTAAAGGACTAAATTGCAAAGAAATAAAACTCTAACAAAAGAGAAAATAACCTAAATAAAAAATCAAAACTAAAATGATGGATTCTAAAACAACAATAAAAAATAGGGATGAATTTAGGAGGACTGAAACTATAAAAGAAATAAAAAAAACAAAAAAAACAAAGACTAAAATTAAAAACAAAATATATGAGAAATTATAATTGAAAGAAAAAATTAAAACAAAACAAAACTTCAATCAAAAGTATACGGATGAAATAAGAAACTTAAAGAATGAAGATTGGAATTGAAAAACAACAAATAAAGAGAATAATTGAAAGGTATGGACGTCACTCATTCAGTGATGCATGTAGAACACATGGCAGCAATTTTTTAATTAAAAAATTTAAAATAAAATGTGAAAATCCCAAAATATCCTCACGAACCTTTTAATTATATAAAATATCCATGTGAATATACCAAAATACCCTAAAAGAAAAGGCTTCTTTTTGTTTTTTGTAAGGTTAAAAACATTCTTTTACTGCATATGGAAAGTGGAAAAACATGAAATACCCTTGTATAACGTTTCAAGATTTTTTTGATCTTGGAAGCAAATTAAGTATTTTTAATATTAAAAAACTTATGAAAAGTTGAAAAAAAACCTTTGATCAATAGTTTTAAATTTTGTTGACTCTATGGGTAAATGAATTTTTTTACTGTGTTAAAAAAATTAAAAAAACACATACACCACCAAACTATCTTTTAAAAACCACTAAGTTAGAGGAAAATAAATCTCAGCTCGAAGACTTAAATTTTCTCCACTCAAGGATAATTTTATTATAGCAATCGACAATAATATATGTATAGAGTTATATTGAAACCCACACGCGTTTTAATTTTTCTCCTAGTAAAGGATGAAATTATATTCTAGTCATTTAAATTTTAAAATGATTCATTTTGGTCATTACACATTAAACTTTTCCAATATTGATCTTATATTTTCTGTGTTGCTTTTTCAATCTCAATTAAAAATATTTAAAAAATAATTCATGGTTATTTTTTTTATTGTCTATTAAATAAGAAATAATTATACAATGAAATTTTATCGATCAACTTGAATCTCTTTCAAGAAATTTGGATTACTTACGACTCCATGTTCTTAGGTGATGATATATTTTTTCAATTTATATGGTGATCAAATTGATCCCTAGTACTAATCACTAATAGATAATTATTCTATCAAATAAAACTCTCAAACAATAAACTATAGATATTAAATCAGAACATTGCAATAATTATAAGATAATGTTTGATTATTATATTGAAATAAAAAGGATAAAGACAATTATTATAGAAATATGTTTGGTTGTTACGACAAAAATAAAATGAGATTTTATCTCTGTCCTGTAAGTACTTTTTAGTCAAATTTATAAATACTTTTTAGTTTTTAGTCAATTTTTCATTCTCTTAAAAAGGAGGGACACGTGACGGAGAAAATCACACACACACATATTAGATATCTATTAATCTTTAAAGATATTTTTACGAATGTTTTTTTCATCTCATCAAATTCAAAATAATGTATATCAATTCATATATAAAATACGACTGGTTTAATTATTTATTTTATTATGAAATATATTTAAAGAAATGACTTGGTAATGCAGCAAATCACAATTTAATTACATTATATTTTAGTAATTAATTATTATTCTTACGATGATTTCAAATATTTTTTAACATTATTTTGATTAACGGAGGAATTGTCATTTTAAGTTAGTTAACTTTGTTAAAAATTAAAAAAGAACTAAAATAATATTGATTAATTTTAGGGTCTGTGTGATTAGTTAAGTTGTACACAAACTAACCTGAATATTTACGTTAATAAATAAAAAATAAAAACAACTAAAACTTAATTTTTCACCCAACACCTTTTCTGCAGTATAAAATTAACCATTATTTAAGAACAATGCATGTGTTACAGCTCTCTAAGACTTTCTTTATTCCTTGTAATTACCCTTGGTAAAACTTTCTCCATGTTTTTAGAAGGTAGGCTAACACAAAAAAGCAAAGCGCAATGTACCAAAAATTTATTCTGTGCTCCTTCTCCTTCTATGAGCTAGTTATGGAAATGTAGCCCAGATTTCCAGAACTAAAACTTTCTCCATGTTTCTGTGTTGCCCAGATTCACATCATATCTGAGAATGATCTGAAACAATAGAGTCGAAGCTAGCTTTTGTCTAACAAAGTCCAAATATAATGCCTTTGGACAAGACCTAAATCTCAGAATCATCAAACAAGGCATCTGGCGAAGACTTCAAACTGCAGGTTTCTTCACAACAAGACCAGAGCATTTGGCTTTGTGCACGCAGTATTAAAAAATACCATGTTAAATGTTAAGGTGAACATTTAATGTATTAAGATGATGATATACTTTGAAATTTTGAAATAAAATGTCAATGTGTTATTTAAAAACAAAAAATATGAAAATGATAAAAAAAAAACTAAGAAATACGAATAAAAATCAAATGGATGAGGTAAAAGAGGAAAGAAATATTTTGAGATATAATATGATGAAATTTGACATAATCAACTTAAATTTGGCATTGCAAATATGTTTGAATCTGAAAACTATGACTCAACGAATATAAAGGGTATCCTGTAGAACCATAACCTAAAAATTGATGAATTAGTGATGAATATGTAACCTTTTTATATATAAATTTAGAGTGAAAATATTTAGAAAAGTATTTTGATTTTTTTAAAAAACAAGTTAATATATGATTGTACATGCGAATAATTCTAACCGTCAGTTTAAGTCTCTGTATAATTATGTAGTTTTTAACTTGAAAAATAACAAAATTTAAGGAAATTTTATAGGGATGAAAGTCCCGGATAAATTAATTAAGCATATTGATTATTTAAGAAAATATAACATTGAAAAAAATAGATTTTGAAGTAAAAACTTATCTTATTAAGTTTTATGCTATTAAATATAATTTTTAATTTATCTGTTAAATTAGACTGAAATTTTATAAGAAAACTCTTGATATGTTATTTTACTTTAAATATTTTAGAATAATTAAAATTTAAAAATGTCATATAAAATTATTGGCAGACAGAAGTATACAAGAAAAATATTGTATAATTAGGGGCCTATTGTAAAAAGAGAGAGGGAGAGGTTCTTCTTCCTTCCATTTTATCCATGACATTCTTGTGTCACGTTTTGCCTTTGCATGAAGAAATAAGGTCACTGAGCTGTGCAGTGACGAAGTTGAATGGGTTCGACTAAGCACATTCCATGCAGCTAAACTGGGTATAGTCCATATATATATATATATATATAAAATTATGAGCCACCAATAAAATCAGATTAGATTGACTTGAGCCCAACATATATATGTGGGCTTGAGCTTCAAGATCAATAGGCCAAATTTATATGAATAGGCCAAGCCCAACCAAGATCTATAAACATATTTGACACACCTTGTTTTTACAGTTGCATGGAAAAAGCATAATTTTAAAAATCGACCTGGCTCGATGGACCGATCTAAGACCCGGCTGCCCAGAGGTTGCAAACCATTATACTGGTTACTGAGCACTTACTTTAACATGTATGCTCATTGCCTTGATACTGCCTTTTAATTAGTAGATAATATATCATCCCTCTATAAATTACAATAAAGATTTTTCTATTGCAGGCTTAAGTAATATTTTGTGATTGGGTCTATAATATTTTTAATGTCACGTCTTCTAGATTTGTCCAATAGCTTGAGGTCTTTATCAAAACACTCACAAATCAAGGATTTTTTTTTTATCGCTCTCTGTCCTCACCATGGAGTTATATCTGGTATGGGGCATGCAGAACATAGAAGAAGAAGAAAACCCTCTGAAGTCTGAAGTCATATTAGGTGGTGGCCCATTAACATCTTAATGACCAATTTTTAGGGCTTAAAAGCTCACAGCCAAATAAAAAGGTTTAAATTGAAGGCCCATATTCAAAACACGAGGCCCATCACAATTAAACTTAATGATAATAATAAAAAAACAATTTAAAGTTACCTGCCACCAGTCATATTTTCCGCCACCAACCGCCGCTGCTCCTCTTGCCTCATGCAGCAGAAAACCTACTACTTTCAGAGGGCGTTAAGGCGTGGAATAGAAGGGGAAAGCTCCAACCAAGGTTGATTAGGGTCTAAAATCTCCAAAGACCCCCACCCCCAAGGTATAATCTTTATGTCTGTTCTGAGTGTTTGAGGGGCTTGTAGATTATAAGACGTGGTATTTTTCCTAATTTTGTTGATGAAATACGTTGGCAATGGTCTTTATGGTTTTTTGGGTTTAAGGTTCTGTGTGTGTTCTTAATAATTCCTGGTGTTTAAATGTATGGAGTTGTTGTATTTGTTTGGAAGGTTAAGCATTGTCCCCAATTTTAGAATTTCTTGAGTATCAAAAGGGATTTTTTGCCTGGGTTTGGTGCAGTTTTTGGAAAAAGCATAAGTTTAATTTAGCTGATTTCGGTTTTCAACATGCTCTTAGTAAGTTTTGATTAATTTCCATGCTCATACTCTAGCTCTCATGACTTTCATTCTCACTTTATAAATTGAGCAAGTAAAATCTCTATCTCTCTTTCTATCATCATTGAAGGATAATCAAAACTCTTATCTACTTCTCTGTTCTTTTCTCTATACTTTTCGATCTTCATTTGTCTAATTCTTCTTATTAATACCCCTACCTTTGGGAAGGGTAAAGTTTTCCCTTTTGAATTGTTGTTCTATAAATAAAAAATATATATGCTGGTTGTGTAAGTCATTGTAAATGTAAATTATATGGATATATGCAATATGCTTCCATCAATTGGAATCCTTTTGCTGGTTTGAAGTGAACAAACCACTTGGGTATTTCTGGATTGCTTGTAGTAGCACCTCCTCTCAATGGAGATGGTATGTTCAGATGGCTTGTAACAGTCCTTTCTTTTAATGGAGTTAGATGGCCATATATATTATATTCCCTGTTGAGGAGGTCAGTTGGAAAGACAGATAATTATTCAGCCATTTTATTTAATAGTTGCAAACAAATGGAATATTGCGCCCTTGACAAAGGAATGGTGTCTTGACCTAAAAAGACTTACCAGACCCAGCTTTAATCTTCATTTGGAAATTTTGAGGAGTTAGATGGCCATATATATTATATTCCCTGTTGAGGAGGTCAGTTGGAAAGACCGATAATTATTCAGCCATTTTATTTAATAGTTGCAAACAAATGGAATATTGCGCCCTTGACAAAGGAATGGTGTCTTGACCTAAAAAGACTTACCAGACCCAGCTTTAATCTTCATTTGGAAATTTTGAGGTTTTTTGTTCCTTTCAAATTAATTATTGGAAAAGTGGGGCTGAGCTGCTCTTTTAACATGCTTTTATCAGTGCTGTATGAGATTTATGCAATTATAGTTTTTTTTAGTTTCGTGTAATTAACCAAATTGATAGTTTTATTAGTGAGAAAAGCAGCTAGCATGGCACAAGGAGATAGTGACATGAGGAAGAAACCAAACATATTGATAACCGGCACACCTGGAACTGGAAAAACAACTACCGCATCTGCTCTGGCAGAGGCCACCCAGTTCCGCCACATTAATATTGGAGATTTGGTCAAGGAGAAGAACTTGCATGATGGATGGGATGACCAGTTTGACTGCTACATAATTAATGAAGACCTGGTAAAACCCCATATATTACCGAACTTCATTCTCATTTCCTATGTTAACATGGATATTTGAAATGTTAGTCAAATTTTCAGGATGTTCATTCTTTAAAATTTATATTACCTTTTTTGGGGCGGGGGTAGGTGTGTGATGAACTCGAAGATATAATGGAAGAAGGTGGAAACATAGTGGACTATCATGGTTGTGATTTCTTTCCAGAGCGATGGTTTGATCAAGTTGTGGTTCTGCAAACTGACAATTCTGTTTTGTACGATCGTTTAAGCAAGAGGTAGTTCAGCCTATCTAACTCATCTTGAACGTCCTTAAAAGTATAGTTGTGTGTTTTGTAGCTTCTGCAGTAGCAAATGTCAGGATTAATCTTTTTTTCATCTTCATTTTTCTTTTAAACAAAACAAAAGAGGTTACTCAGAGACGAAGATATCCAACAACATGGAATGTGAAATCTTCCAAGTCCTGTTGGATGAGGCAAAAGAAAGTTATCCAGAAGGCATTGTGGTGGCGTTAAGGAGTGATTCCATCGACGACATCACCAACAACATTGCCACTCTGACTCACTGGCTCACCACTTGGCAAACTGTTCCATAGTGGGATCCTCAGCTTCCTCTCTCTGCTTTTATACTTTGATTTCTACCATTTTAGTAAGATAACTTATGGTGTGGACATGTTTTCGGTGATGTTCTTCCTTTACAGTAGTAATTACCATCTCTCGGAACCAAATGGCTGAATGTTTCCTTTGTATGAAATCCTTTTAGGTTATCAGTACACTCATAACCTTGAACCATTGCCACTCTGACTCACTGGCTCGCCACTTGGCAAACTGTTCCATAGTGGGATCCTCAGCTTCCTCTCTGTGTTTTTTGTTTTTACTTTGATTACTACCATTTTAGTAGAGAGAACATATGGTGTGGACTGTAGTAAGAACTAGCTCTCGGAACCAAATGGTAGAATGTTTCCTTTGTATGAAATCCTTTTAGGTTATCAGTACACTCATAACCTTGAACCATTGCCACTCTGACTCACTGGCTCGCCACTTGGCAAACTGTTCCATAGTGGGATCCTCAGCTTCCTCTCTGTGTTTTTTGTTTTTACTTTGATTACTACCATTTTAGTAGAGAGAACATATGGTGTGGACTGTAGTAAGAACTAGCTCTCGGAACCAAATGGTAGAATGTTTCCTTTGTATGAAATCCTTGAGGTTTACCAGTACACGCTCCTAACCTTGAACCATGAAGTCTCTGATAAGACTATCACGTACTTGGGACCCATTAATAGGCCCCTCCACCATTAGGGCACGAATTTCTTACTTCTAAAGCAAGTCTGGCAAGCTTTAGAAAACCAGATCTAGAGTGGAGGAATCTTGTGTTTCCTCCTGGACTTGAAAGTGAGACCAGCCATCAGAAGAGCCTTGCTTTTTCCCTGGGAATATATTCCAATTAATGAGATTTAGTGCAAAGCTCAATTAATTAAAAAAAAAAAAACAACGTGCGTGTTAAACTTTTGATTTTCCACTTTTCACTTGCAAGAGAAGGATCATAATCCAATTCAAGTGTCCATGAGCTCAATGTGATTGATGATTGTTCTTCTCTCTCTCAAATCCAATGTACACAAAGGCCACGTGCACCCGAATTAAACACACCGTTTTTCATCATGGGATCGAGATGAAACTTGATTTCCTAAAAGATAACATATAAAATTGTACGACAAAATTTCGTATTAGATTGAGTTGTTCCCTTGCTGGTTTGATGCTTTTACCTTTTCAATTATCCAATGCCTTTTTTTTTAATTATTATTATTTAATCTTGTTCATTCACCTGCTAACCTTATTTTTGTAGCAGCAGCGTGGTGTTTTGGATCTTCCATGGGGAAAGCATAATGTAATTGATGCAAGCGAGAGCACAAGAAGGATAAAAACATTCATTTAAAGATTGAAATAGAGTTAAATAGAAAAAAAAAATCTAAAATCTTAATTTTATTTATAAAATATTGATCTGAAATCTATCTTTCTAGGAGGGTTGCAAATCTTTATATAGGCTTGAAATTGAATTTAAAACAAAACAAAAGGATCCCTAAAAATCATAGAGATCTAGAATAATCAAGGAAAAATAACATTGCAAATCTTGGAGACATGAGTTTAATGCAGGTGGGAATTGTTCTCGGTTTGAATTCAAGAAAGAAGCAAGAGGAAGAAATTTAGGTGCTATGTCCAATCGAGAAAGCTTGCCTTCAGTCTAAACTGAAAATGAAGACCCTATTCCTCCTTAATTTCTGAGAGTGACTTTTATTTTTATTTTTATTTTTATTTTGTGGTATCCATCAAGCAATTCGTGCTCCACGATTTGACTATTTGCACATCTTTAACATGCTCTGCCCCCTCCTGCCTCGCAAATTGGAAACTGAACTCTTGGTTGAAAGCTTAGGGCAGAGAACGGGTCAACAACGATTCATCTAGCTAAGCTTTTATCGCATCAAGTAGAAGGACAGGAGTGCCATGTATCAGAAGGAAAACAAGTTGTTTTAAACCTAGGGTTGTTTGGTATTGAAATTCAACTTGTTTTTCGAAAAATTTTAATTTTTTTTTTTTACTAAAATTGAGTGCGATTTTTACTTTTTAGATCGTTTTGATGTGTTAATATCAAAAATAATTTTTAAAAAATAAAAAAATATTATTGGCATGATTTTCGGCACGAAAAGCTATTTGAAAAACAACCGTTACCACACTTCCAAACACCATCGAACACCGATCTAGTGAAGAAGACAGTGAGTTTTGCTCACAAGTTTATGTGTGCTCTCATCCTGTTTAATAAATAGCCTAAATCTCCTCGTCCTTCTTACCACCCATCTTGGATTGTCCTAACCAGCTCAGTTTCTGTAGATACAAACTTAGAAAAAGGCGATGATGCTAAATTCCAATTCATTATTTCGTGCCTTGGATCTGACACCATGCAAGGACAATTGTCTCAGCTATCGCTACTCCAAACTTTAATGTGAGTTTCTACTCTACTGTGTATGTCACATAGATCACGACATCCCATTTATGATTTTATCAAAGAAAAGCTACCCAGCAGAAAGATGTAAAATATTCATTGCTTGCAGGTTACTGGGATGCGAGATCATCGATAAACAGGGAAAGACCCCATTACAGATCTCCACAATTTGCTTGCATAAATGGTTGAAAAGTAATTTTGCCATCAATTTCAGTGCTCTTGCATTTGTTGTGACCTCCAAACATGATTCCAAATAAACCAGCTTGAAAATAAAGTCATCAGATCAAACAACTATCACACTAAGAAAGATCCAAAAATGCTCGCATCACTGACCCATCCATTCCTTTTCTTGAAGGAAAAAAAACAAAGCAAGCCACCCCATTTTGCTCTCTTCTGGAATCTGACAATTCCAGATTTGGAGCAGAGCAGTTCCAGGGCCTTCAATACACTAAAATTACTGCTTAATAATGTTTACACAACTTGTTAATCCCAGTTATGAGCAAGGATTATTACTGTAAAAGAAAGAAGACACCATTGATGCTAAAATACTAAACATACATCAGCCAAGAACACAGAAGACTAACTTGAATCACCAAAATATAATTAAAATTTAATGAATTCTTAATTTCAATACCCCTTTTTTTTTTCCCTTTCATTAACCTACTCACAATTTCAATCATTTTTTTTTTCTCAATCCATAATTTGCACTTTCATACTTCTCAAAAGTTTACAAACCACAAAAATATAAAACCAAAGAGAAAAACAAAAACAAACAAAACAGAAAGGAGAAGCTTCAAAAGGTCCACCTCCAAATCTTGATTCTTAGATCAACCTTACACTCAGACTTAGCAGTAACAGCAACAGTTGGTGTCTTACCTTTTGGTATAGACCCTTTGATCCCATCACAAGTAACTCTTATCCCAACTTTCTTTGTCTTCAATCCACCCACCTTCATTTTCACCTTTGTATCCATCTCAATCTTCAACATTACCGATCCATTTTCACTTTTCTTTTTCTTCAGATCCGATCTCAATGAATTTACTGCATCCACGTCAAGGTCATTCGACCCCGAGACCACAACGTTTCTAAAACTTGTCTGGTTCTTTTTACTCAAGCTAAAAGCAGGTAAAGTACCATTCCCAAGGAACACATCATTACCATCAGATAATGCAGAAACAGTGAAGGGTTCATAGTCTAGCGAGATATGTGAATTGGGGTTCTTGGAAATGATTGTGAGGTTAAAGAGAGTGGAAAGATGGGAACTGGAGGAGTCGGGAGATGTGGTAAGGTTTAGGCGGTGGATACGCAGGGAGGTGATGGTAAAGGAAGGGCGGTGAGGACGGTAAAGGATGTAAAGAGCAGCACCGGCTATGGCAGCGAGGAGGAGGAGCAAGAGGATGGTGAGGATTGTCCAGAAACAACAGCAGCAGCAGATGTTTCGGCCACTACGGCTACGGTGGCGGCGAGCGTGAGGTTGTGGACGGTAAGGTAGGCGGGAAGTAGGGTTGTAGAGGTGGGATTTGTTTGTGGCGGCAGGTGGTGGGTTGTTTGTAGTGGCGTTAGTGGCGGTGCCATTGGCTGCCGGTTTTGAAGAAGGAAAGACCTTGTCTGACATTTTTCTTTTTCTTTTTCGGCCAAGCAAGAGCTGTGTGCGAGTTGTGAAGGGAGAGAACGAGGAGAGGGGATGTAAAGGGAAGAGAAGATAGGGACAAAGCACCAAGAAAGGGAAGGATGCTTACAGCAGACCAAAGTTGGAATCTTGGCAAGCAAAGCTTTTGTTCTTGAGAGGGGTAGCTGCAATCTCTCTCTCTCTCTAGTCTCTCTCTAGTCTCTAGTATTTACTGACTTGACCAGAGATTACTTGCAGTGTTTTCTCACCTTCAGGACAAGTTTCCATTTTGTAATCTTTAATGGGAGGGACATCTAGCCAAGCATGGTGTTCGGGTCTGGCTCGGTGCTTGACACGTGATGGTGGGTGGGGTCTTGTGATTTTTGCCGTCGTCGTGGTCCTGTACGGCTTGTGGTTTAATTTTGCAGTTTGAACATTTTTACGGTACGCCTGTGCAAGGATGATTTGTATTGTTGCCATGTCTAATCACCCACCTTAAATTGACTTTTTGCCCTAATTTTTTTCATAAGCCTCGCTGGGAAATAGCTGTAATGATAGGATCTTTGGTTTGAATCCATGATTTTGTGGTCTTTACTGAGGAGTATTATTCACAGATCAGCAATTAAGTTAGCCCATCTAATTCTAATTATATTCACAACCTGCCTTAATTTGCAATCAAACACAACCCCTCCTCTATCTACTGTGAATCGGTAAGTACTGGTGTCTCCGCTGTGTTTGGAGGTATAATCACGGTTGTTTTTATACTACCATGTTGAATCTGGATTTGAAGAAGAAGTATGAACGTATAATTCATCCTGGAATCAAAGATTTTCTACCATCCAAATCACAAGAATTTCTCCTGCCTCACGCGTGAATGTTTTTCAATCTATCATGTTTCTTAATATGGATGATAAATCTTGGAAAAAACCTTAACCATAGCCGCGTCAAATGCAATATATTCTTTCCTTTTTTATGCCATCAAAGATATGGAGAAGACTCAGGTCAGTAGAGATTTTTTGCATTTAATATTTGGGCTTTTGCTTTGGTGTGCGTTCAGATTTCCTTGCAATTATAATAACCATTGTTTTTTAAAATATTTATGAACAGAAAACCAAGCACTCAAGAAGTCATCAAGAATCAAAAGGCAAGAACAGGAGGAGTAGCAGTGGTGAGACCAAAGTTATTGATGCAAGTTAGGCAACTGAAGATCTACCAAATCCCTGCCCACGAAGGGCACTGAGAAACCACCGACGTCTCTCGAAAACAGTAGCAAAATCCCCAGACAGTCACCGGACACCAACTTAACTTAAATCCCAAGTCAATAATTACCCCATTGACTATGCTGCTCTCGAGGTTCTATTTGCAAGGCCCTTTCGATTATTAGGTCAGAATGAGTGTCTCGTAATTGTATATTATGAAGGAAGCTTTCATGTTCTTAGCAGAAAAGAAAAGAGGAGAAAAAAGCCTAAGACGAATGACGATTTTTGTACTTAGCCAGGGCCACCGACACTAGCGTGAAGCTGTGGTGTTCAATCCTGTGCGAATAAAGAGAAACAGTAACGATAACGACGATGTGTCAATGCCTCAGACCGGAGTTTTATAAAAATTATTAATTCAAGTTTTATAAGTTTGAAATTCACTAAAAACTTATATATTTATTAATTTTAAAATTTATAAAATTAGATAAGATATATATAAACTAACCCAAACATATACGTTAATTTATAAAATAAAATTTACTATTTACTTTCAAGAAAATAAAACAAAAAAAGTGATTAATTCAATCTTTAAATTTTTTTTGAAACTTTACCATTTTATACTTAATTTTTTATGTTGTTATGATTTAAATCACATCAAATTAGTTCCTATCTAATTTTAAAATATTTTATACTAAATAAACACAGTAGTAAGCCTTCCATTTTTTTTATATTAAAAAATAATTAATCTGACTTGAGTGCAATGTGAACCAATAATGCAGTTTCGATACTTTAGGATTAATTGAAATTGTCTTCCAAATAGTATTTTTTTTAAATAATTTTTTTAATTAAAATAATTTTTTATGTTTTGATGTACTTGTATAAAAAAATAACTTGTTTTTTTTTAAATATATTATTTAAATTTATTTTTTTAAAAAAATATATACTTTTAGAAACAATATTTAAAATCTCCTAGCCTCGTGGCGACCACAAGAAAGCCTTGGGAAATGTCGAGCTTCAGATCTCATAAATATGAAGTGTTTAGCTCTTTTCACTAAATCAACTCTTGTATTAAATCTATCTAATCTATGTCCATGTATGTATATTCTATTATAATATGCATAATAGTAAAGTAGAAGCATTTCAATTAAAATATTAAGGTGGTACTTAGGAATCAATTAACTATTAATTAAAATAATTGAGTGGCATCTGAATTATTTACTAGTCCTGTCCATTCTCATCAATGTGTATAGTAAGTCCAGGTCATACGAGGAAAGATACCTTTCTTTGAATTTATGGGTAAAAAAGTATTTATAACAAATAACTAATTTTTAATTTAAAATATTTTTTTTAAAAAAATATTATTATTTTATTTTGTTACGTCGTTTTAATGTGCTGATATAAAAAATAATTTTTAATAAATAAATAAAATTTTATTATTTTGATATATTTCTAAACGAAAAGCATTTTAAACCACGAATACTATCATAATCCCAAACACATCATTGAAATGCATTGAAAATGACAAACACTAAAAGAGAATTAAAAGTATAAATGGAATATCTATTTTTAAAAGATACAAAAAAAAAAAAAAGTGTGTCACTTTCAATATTGTAAAACAGGCAGAAATATTGATTGGTGGGGCAAAAATATACATGGATAAAAAATTATTTTAATATATTTTTGAGTGAAAAACAACCGCAACTATATTCTCAAACATACATAATTAAAATAATAATTTTTATTTTATTTTAAAAATTTTATTTTTAACATCAGCGTATCAAAATGGTCTGAAAACACCAAAAAAATATTAATTTAAAGCAAAGAAAAAAGTTTGAAAATTTTAATTTTTTTAAAAACGTTTTTGAAACGTAAAAACAAACAAAAATAAAATAAATTAGATTAATACAAAAGGATAAAATAAATTAGATTAATGCATATTAATCTCTAATATGAAGCATTTAATTATTTTTGAATCCCTCTTGTATGACAAAATTTACTCATTTAATTCAATTTTCATCACGTGATAAAATGTACATATATAATATTGATATTTCTCGAAAAAATTATACTGTAGTTCTATTCATGGAGAAGATTCATTTATACTGCAATATATTTTTTGAATTTCAAGGTTGGCCCTTATTTAACTATTTTCTTCTTCTTTTCAAGTATTATTTAGATAATATTTATGCTTTTATTATCTAGTTTATTTTATAATTAATGAAGTTTCTATTGGAAAATGTTATTTTCAATTTGAATTCAACTTTCATTTATAGGGTTATTACTTACATATCACCGCCTAAGAAAAACAATAAAACTTCTATAATTAATAAAATATAAACATCTTTTTCGATGGGTTTGATCCATTGAAATTTTTAAATGACTAATACTAAATTTAGTCGAAGTTTTGTCATGCCAATAGTATTAATTTTGTGATTGTAAATATTTAATGTTTAAATATAATGTATTTATTTAATTATATTTGCACGCTGAGTTCATTTAAATATTGTTTTATATGATTTTGTATTTTTACAATTGATTAAAAAAATATGCATGTCTCTTACAGAAAAATGGAGAAAGGGTATGGAGTGAGAATATTCTCAATTCATCTTTAAAATATTTTTAAAACGAAAAAAAAAATATGATATCTTGATCTAAGAAATTTTCTATAATTTATATGAAGAAAATTGGATATGCGACGGGTCACGTGACAGTATAAGAAGGAGGAGGTAATAGAGAAGATAGACAGAAATCATCTTTACAGGCTCAGATTCATAAGAATTTCCAGCCCATGAATCTGTGGATTGTGGGCCAAGGCCCAACCAAGCTGTCATAATGTAAATTCTCATTCTTCCATTACAGTGTTTACATTATGTTTATGAAATGCATCGCAGGTGTTCAATATACATTAAAAAAAAACAAATTTGATAAAAAAAAAACATAAAAAATCATTAATAATAAGAATGTTTACTCTTTCCGGTGACAAGCATATTTTTACCTGCCGGCAAGGGTTGAGTCTAGCGGTAAGAAGCTAGTTTTTTTTGCGAGAAGAGCACTGTCCGGATTCTCACCGGTAGTAAAACCCGTTTTAAGACATCCACCGACGCCACAAAGACATTTTGACTTATGGTGGCACCAGCATGGGTTTCATGTCAGCATCTGTGTGCGCTCCAGACAGACTGGATGCATGTTTTATCTACAAAAGTAGTGCTGCAATACGCAATGATGTGAAGTGTGAGCATATAGCCATCCCTGTATGACTAGAGAAGTTGTGATTGGTGTAGCTAAACTGGTTAAATTTTAGTTTTATTTTATAAAATTTATTAATTTTAAGTTTTATAAATTTTAGAGTCACTGGAAGTTTACATGATCATTAATTTTAATACATGTATGATTAATCGAGATACATACAAATTAATCCGGATATCTATATTAATAATAATAAAAAAATTAAAACCAAATTAAATCCAACTAACACAGGTGATTTTGGTTCGTCTTCTCCAGGTTGGTAAGCAGCGATAACAAGGCCGCAACCCCTCTAAGCAAATGCACGTGAACATGCATGTTAGTATATGATACATGGCCACAGAAAAGTTTAGCCGAAAAGCAACAAAATTACATGTGAAAGCATATTTGTCTCGTAAGAACAGCCACAGTGTGTGCCATCCATGTGCCATACAATTCTTAATCTTCCAATCCCCATTATTGATCAATATGCTTGATTAGTTATAAGTTCATCATTAGATGACTAAATAGTTTCTGTAGTCTGTAATTTTTGTAGTTTCAAGTTTAAACAAGAATTTCATTTCTTTTAAATTTTATTACCCGCAAGTAAAAAAAGAAAAATGAAGAAGAAAGTCATTAAATTTAGGTTCAAGAGAGAAAATCATTTACTGGCATTGATTTCAAGCATGAAAATGATCATTGTCTATTTAATTATAGTAATTTAATGATGGTTATTTCAGACATTAATCTTGCCAACAAAAACATATCAGGGTTGAAAGAGAAAATTCTTTTCCGATTTGGTTTTAGTACCATTTTGAAGGGGTTTTAGAGGTTCTAGAAATATTTATTAAGTGTTTTTAAATCAAAATTGGTTTTTAGACAAAAAAGTCAAATCTATATTTTTGACACGATGGTGGCTAGATTTTAAAAAACTGGACGTCACGTGTCCTGTTTATTTATTTAAAAAAATATAAAAAGCCCACTCACATATGCTTTGTTTCAAAGGCCTAGGCATGTTAGATACCCAGGCTAGACTCGTGTATATGATTTTGTTTTTTTTTCTATGATTTTTTTTATATGTAGATTTCTATTGTTTTTATTTCCATAGGGTTTTTAAGTTTCTTAATTTTTTATTCTGTTTTATTTTATTGAAAATTAAATTTTATTTTAGTGATTCGAAGGACATTTTGATTGTAAAAAAAATGACATACAAGATAAATGTAGATATATGAGTACGAAAAAGTTCAAAACAATTTTTTTTTAATTTTATTTCATTAGACATTTGAATTTCTAGACAATATTTATTTTTGGTTTTCATATAAAAAAGCCATAACAAAATACACAACCTAATATATGTGTACAACTAAATTAATAATTAAATGTATATTCAAATTGTTAGAACATAATTATTTTTTTTAAAATAACGTTAAAATGTATTAATAAATATATTAACAACATAAAATGTATGAGCCAAAGTAAGGCATCATTTGATTAATTTTTATACTATAATAGCTAATTAAACAGTTTCAAGGAATTATAAAAAATAAATTATAATTAACTCTTTACATTCATAATAATAAAAAAATATACTTTGCCCCATTGCTATTAATCTCATTCTGTTTCTACACGTGCACTTGACTGAACTTGTTTTTTTGCCCGATATTAGCTTTTAATATTGGGTTTTTATTAAAAAAAAATTAAAGTTTTATCTTCAATATTTATTTGATTCTATATATATATATATATATATATTATTGAACTCATTAAATTACATGACTTCATCACAAGTGATAAATTAATCTTAATATTAAAAAAATAAAATTCCTTTCGAAAACATTATGGGTCAACAACGTAGGGCATGAAATAACTGGTTTAAGGCCTACAAAAGAATGAAGGCCACATCGACCTTTTATCTGAATCATGAGCTGTGCTTGAAATGCAGCTATGTGAGAACCTCTACTGTCCTTTTCTACTGCAACTGCCATTATGTTACCAGGCTCTCGCCAATGATAATGCTACTGGGTGGAGGAGTGCAGTTCATGTCGAAGAACAAAATCAAGTTGATGCAAGGGGGCATTGTTGGTGATATGAACTTTATTTCTACTGCATTCTGCCAGACAAATTGAAGAATAAAGGTTGGAATGGAGGGGCGATAGAAATGTGTGAGAACTCAGAATGAAGATATATCTTGCACATTGAAAATAACATCGGGGAAAAGATTTCATGTAGATCGGTTTCTACATTTTAATGTTCTTCCTACACTGGTTTGCTTAGGCACCTGTTGGCAGCAGCACCAGAAATGAAGTCTTCACTCCATTTTCTTCAAGGACGCGGGCGCTCTTTCAAATCACCTAATCTGTTATTAGCCAGGAACATGTTAGAGCCTATTTAACCTTTTATTGGCAAAAAGATCTAAAACAAAACAAAACAAATGGACTGAAAACACAACAACTCGAGGCAGTTGAGATCATATGTGAGGAGAGGACCATCTACACAGAATAAAGGGGGACAAGGCCATTGCTATGACAGAAAAAGAAGTAACAATTACACATGGCCATACAAAATGGTTTTTATAAAGCAAGACAATATTCGTGGCGCAAAAGTGCACCTCAGCCATCTTTGATAATGCAAAAGAAACGGCCTTATGTACCACTAATAAGACTCCTTTTCAAATTCCACGTGACAGCAAGTTGACTTCAGCTTATCTAATTCATTAAGTTGCAGAGTTTACATACCTTTGACATCTAATGGTTCTGTGTATGAGCATAATTGCGAACAAAACAGGAATTGCTGCCGAGCACAAGTGCTCCAAGGAGTGACCGCTGATAAGGTACCGATTTGCATTGTATATTTTCTTGTCAAGAGCATCTTCAAACTTGGCTAAAAGGCAAACACCTGTAGCCCGAGGTGTTAAGATTTAGAAATAGATGAGCATGAAATAAAATAAAATAAAAAAGCTACCAAAACCCACAACTATTCGGAGTTCGTCCAAGTGTGCATTATTTATAACAACTAAAAGTCATTCAAGGAAAAAATCGTCAACAGAAAAAACAGGGGTGCAAGAAGCAGAATACTAAACTGAAAAAAGGAATATACAATTAAATGTTTGCAGCTCTTTTACTAACAGTTTTGTTTAGAAGGGTGCATATCCAAATACTCTTGCCTATCCTATCACTTCTCATCATAAACAATAGAGAAAAATCTTCAGGTAGTACTGAATATCTCATTTATCTTCCACAAATAGCTTTTCTTATTGAACAAGCAAATTTTGCACAAGTGATGTTTTTACAAAGGTCAAAACTATGCATATGAGGGAGAGATAACTACCCATAAACCATTAAAAAGATGAAATTCAAGCATCAAGCAAATATCCAACAAATCTAATTTAAGCTTAATTCAATCAAACAGCAAACACCTAAAGCAGCTAAACTTGAGCCAAGTGAATATACCCTATACGTTATATTCATAACTCTTATTTATAACAAGGCTAATTACTACCGCAGATCAAATTGCATTGCCTTTTGGCCTTTCTTTTTCCTAAATACACTCTAGGATATGAGAATGATATTCTACATGCATTTGAAAGTAATATTAACCAAACACATAGCAATGTGAAAATAAAAGGTCAACATAAGTTAAAATGACGGTGATTGACTACCAAATTGTTTTCAACAGAAGTTCACACAGAGATGTACTAAGTAAAGCATGCTAGGGAACGTAACGAGATATTAGTTGAGAACATGGCATGGGAGGATAAGTTCATACAATTTGCTCTGCCATAACCAGAACTTTTTATCAACACTTCAAACTTGAAGATGTGGGCACAGGGAGATAATTTGAGAAGGTGAGAGCAGGTTGATTTCATTTGATATAAATCGTCCACAATCTGGGTTGCAGTATATGTTGTTGTTGTTGTTTAATGTTGGTAAAATTCTGTTTTAAATTATATTATTTGTTTATTACTGATCACATAAAAACATATCTTTCATTATATGAACATCCCTTCATCAAAAGTCAGATTTTCACAATTCTCCTACTTAACAGTTCATGAATATTCTTATAGCTTCATTGAATTGCTCAGTTACCAATCTCTCACTTCACTCAATTTACAACAAAATTATGAAATGGTTTTGTCTTTTGAATCAATACGGTGGCACATAAATGTGTTGCATAGATCCATTGAGTAGCTCAATTACCAATATTTCACTTCACTCTATTTGTACAAAAATCATGAAATAGAGGCATTTTGTAATGAAATACACAGACGCACCTTCAATGCGTTGCATTCTTTAATAACTAAGAATAACAATTAAAAGAGAATCAGATAGAGCATCAGATACCTGCTGCCCAAAGCCAATATCTTGAATGCGTGTATTTGGGTGGGTATAAAAAAGTCATGGCCGGTATAGCTACGCATGGAATCAACTGGAACATCATGCACAATCGAAGATCATTAAATGTTCTGCAACCAACTAGCAAGTAGCAACTCATATTCAGCAGAAAGCTATAGATATTCCTTGACATAAGAGATACAATCAACTAAACAACTGATTCAGCATTGAAACCAGGAAGTAGAAACCAACCTTGCATAAGCTGTGCTAAACAAAACAGCAAATAGTAATCCAAACAAGCAACTCAATCCAGCCCTTTGCCCCACTCTCTCTGCCATGAAACTAGAGAAAAGTGAAGAATATGCTATCATCATCTGCATTTAGCAATGCACATTAAGAAATTGATTAACAAAAACATGACGTGCAAGCAAAAAGATAGTGGTGATAAAAGAAAGAGCTGATAAAAACGCCAAGGCCCGACTAATCCTGGGGTGCACAGGCCCTCGGCAAGGAGTTTCCGGCAAGTGCGCCACGGGGCTGCTTTACCCAAGTCTGGTGGCGGTTAAAGAAAAGTGATATACGCTAATTCACTTTCCTTTCATACATTTTTTACCACAAAAACAGAGAGAAAAAATGGCAAGAAAACAAAGAGAATTGTGAAGCAAAATAGCAATGCTAACCGGTAAGGTGTCCCACATTACTCTACTGTCATCAGGCTTGAGATGATAGTAAGCAGAACCAAAAGCCAAACCCACTATTCCACCATAAAATAGTGCCCAGCCCCAAACCTCTCCTTTCAAACTGTAGCGACAAACCACAACAATCTCATAAAAAAAAAAAAAAAAACAAACTCAAAGAAATCCACCTCTCACACACACCAACAATAGTTAATACTAAATTACCTTATGTTAAAAAAGCATCCTTGAAGAGAAAGCACAAATCCCACAACACCAACAAGCAAAAAAGGGAAATTGGTGATCACGTTCAAAGTATTAGGCACTCCTGCACCCACAAAAACACAATCAAACCCAGATAGTAAAATCAAGTAAATGACCAAAAGAGATTAAAAAGATACGAACTTTACAAAGAAAAATCAAACATACCAAGGAAATTTCTCATGTCAGCAAACTGGATAGGTTTGTGAGATAAAGTGATTTTAGGAGTGACTACCATGAAACAAAGCCAGCATAATAATGCCCCTAGCCATAAGTGACATCTCTTCCCTTTCCCTATTTGTACCTGCTTATTTACCATCCACACCATCTTTTTCTCT
Source organism: Populus alba x Populus glandulosa (assembly GCA_033617975.1). NCBI lineage: Eukaryota > Viridiplantae > Streptophyta > Magnoliopsida > Malpighiales > Salicaceae > Populus > Populus alba x Populus glandulosa. Next base: position 22,913,838 of record CM066148.1, read on the forward strand.
AAAGTTCTCTCCTTTTTTTTTATTTCTTTCTCTTTCAAAAGATACGTATCTGTTTCATAACAGTGTCTTTAGATTTCTTTCACTAACAACATTCGGGGGAATTTAGATAAGAGCATCTGCAGCAGCAGCAGACAAAATGATATTGTTTTTTACGGTTTTGCCTTAGAATTTTAGACGGCTTGTAGTTTTTGACATCTACAGCTATTTGTTCGGCAGTTGTTCGTACTTTATCTACGGGATAGCGACTCGTCGCTTGAAGTTAATCAATGATTTTTTATTTTTTTGTATTTGTATCAGTCCCATTTTGAAGCTGGATAGGCTTCTTTAAGAAAATAGACCCAGTAATCAGCCCACGAACAAGTCCATAAAGAAATATGGTCCTTCACAAAAAGAATGTGATTTTTTTTTTCTCATTTTAATGGTAAGGGTGTTGGATTATTTTTATAATTAAGGTTAATAGCTAGATTTATTCTTGAATAAATTGTAGAATTAATTATTACATAACGTTAGATTGATTTAATAATGCTTATAATTGAAACTATCATTACTATATTAATGAAGAAAAGTTTTAGTTTATTTTACACCCATGTCAATTATATCTATTAATATGTTGGTTAACTTGATCTAAACAATGCCTAATTGAGTCATGAGTTAAATAAAATCAATGTGAAGTAAGCTAAAATTGATGTAATTGTATATAATATGTTATATATAAAATCTAGTGGCTTTAAAATTTCTAAGACTCGAACTAATGACCTGAAAAAACAAACTTAGACCTGATCAGTTAAGCTATACCCTTTAGCAGGGGCGGAGCTGGAATGATATAAAAGGGTGGGCCGAAACTTAAAAGATAATTTATTATTAGAAATTTTATTTATTCAAATTAAAAATATATTATATTATACTATATTTAAACACTAAAAATACAAAAAACTAAAATATTTTGCAGGGGCCCGGGCCCCTACCCGCCTCCCCCTGCTTCCGCCCCTGCCCTTTAGGGTTATAAATATTCATCATTAATACTAAGGTTTTGGCACCTCCATGTATAATAGTGATAAATGGTTGGTAAAACCTACATCTTTATATACTATGATCCTCGCACTTGATGATTTGATACATTAGAATAGTTATATTTACAATATGGTTTATTTTAATTTTATATCATGCATGATCTTCTAGCACAGTAAAAGCACAGTATGAGAGCTTTATAAGTGGTGTCATTTTATAAAGTTATGGCAAATATAGCCTAAGTTATTGTATCTCTAAGATGGCTCATAGCATAATATTGATTTGCTGCATTAAACAATATGATGTAGACGATGCATGTCGTCTCCAAAAGACGAGCTGATTGTGTCTTGGTTTAATCATCAGCAACTTATTTTAATACAACAATATTATGAATGATTTAATAATCTTTGTACTATAATACTTTGATAACATACTTGTAATCGTACCGGTGACTAAATTAAAAAGTTTTGGTTTGTCTTTCATCTTAATTTATTCGATAATTATATGATTTTTATACATTATTTAATTTTGAACCAGGTACTTCAAATATCTTAATATCTGTTATAGATTTACTAAAATTATGTATTATAGAGTTATGAGGTTAACCTAAATCAATTATTTTTATTAAAATAATATTATTTTTTCCATGTCAATGATCTAATTAGATTTGAGCTAATTAATTCCAATTAAATAACTAAAAACTCATTTTAAATTATATTTTAAGTCTTGAGTTTCTCGGATCGCAGGTCAATCGGCTTTTTATAGCAAGAGTGTCGTCTGGCTTGAATGTTGTGGCAGCTTTCTAACAAGATCCAATGACTGTAATGAAAGGGTACGTAGTTTGTGGAGACAAGTCAGGCATCTCCCCCACCATTTCAGACCGCCAGCCACACGCTCCATGCCTGGTCTTGCTTCCGCCACAACTAGAGCATATCCCTTTACAGATCATCAACGGTGAAATCAACACGGCATTCTAGCACATTCACACCCAGTTCTTGACGACGGCGCCTCTAAATTCACCGGCTGAGCTTTCGATATTTGCCCACCAAGAACAAAGCAAACATTTCAGCCCCACGGCCATCATCATCAAGGCTGGGTCTAAGAAGATATGGCAAGGCAACGCGGCATCCCTTGCCTTGATATTTATGGCATGCCGATGCTCAAATATGGTGAAGCACCATAAATATTGATGATATTGATCTCACCTTCACCTCCTAAGATCCTACTCAATATTGATGGTGGTAGTCCCATTCAATCTCCAAGATTCTCCGTCTTTGTCGTTTATTTTTGCATTTGAAATTGATTGTTAAAAAATATATTTCAGTTTAAAAAATATTTTTTAATAGCTTTAATGAACCATATTAAAAAATTTTAAAAATATATTTCAACGTATTTTTTTAAAAAAATTATATTTAAAAAAAATCATGATATCAAACGAGCATATTTAAGAATTTAAAAATGTGATTAAGGTTGCTTTTCAAAATAATTTTTAAAAATATATTAAAATGATATTTTTTTATTTTTCTAAATTTATTTTTAGCATTAATAAAAAATATTCAAAAACACAAAAATTAATAATTTAAAATAAAAAAACAAAATTTATTAAAATTCCTATGCAAATAAGCCTAAGCATGCTTACAACTACTTTACTATTGATGTAAGTGTCCTTTGATTATAAGTTACATGCACAGTAAATATAGTTGTGGATACCATAGTATCGTACAGGGTTGTTCACGGTTTGGTTTGGACTTAACTATAAAAATTAATCAAATCGAGTAATTTAAATTTTAAAAAAGCTAAACTTAACTGAATCTAAAATTGATTCAAATCGAACTAGTTCGGTGAAATTTAGTTTTTTTCTATAAAATCAGGAAATCTGATCCTATCATATGTAAGTTTTTTTCGATTTAACTAGAATCTTATTGTTCAAATCTTGCAAATATAGCAAAGCCCCAAAAATTTTAGCATCCCAATTGATAAGAATATTTCTTGATAAAAAAATTTACAAAATAAAAAAAAATAACAAAACTAGATTGCGAAGGCTAGCCTTCTTTCATGGGTACTGGTTGTAATCACACTTTTCACCGGACTACTAATCTAAAGTTGCATATTTAAAATTATTATTGGTGTTTTTGCTATGGAAGTTACCCATTTAACAAGAAGACAAACTAGATCTTGCCAAGGAGATGGAGATGTGAGCTTTTGTTTGGCTTGCACAAAAAAAATGGAGATATTGTGTAGAAGCCAAGAAGATGAAAATGTGGGTTTTTGTTTGGTTTAAGTAGAAGAGATGGAAATGTTGCGCAGGAAAAAAAAAAGCCTTGGAGATGTGGGTTTTTATTCAGAACTATGGTGGGATGAGATGGAAAGCGGAAGGCGACGACTTTTCTTGTCATCAGTTATGTTATTGTTAAGTTAATTGTAGTATTTAAATCCCTCTTGGTTTTTTTTTTTTTTTGCTTAGCTCAATTTATCTATTTTTATTTTAAAATAGAAATCGAACCAGCAAAATTTTATGATTTTAAAAATCAATTTTTTACCTCTATTTAAAATTTTTAATTAATTTTTCTTTAGCTTTATCAATTTTCTCAATCTTTTTAAACACCCCTAGTACTACCATAATAAAAATCTCCCATGTGAATTCACGACCAGACAGCAGTCAAGCACCTTACCTTCATGCAAGGATAAGCAAAATGTGGGGACACAAAACTGCTTGGACCAGACTGCCCACAGCTTTACTGTTGATATCAACGAAATATCTTCGGGCAAATTGGTCAAAATACAATAAAAGGCACAAGCTCCCTGCTACAGTTCCACCGCAACTGGGGCTCCGAACTTTCTAATCGGCGTTTTAAAAAAATTAAATTTTTATATTTTAAAAAACAAAAAAATATATATTGTTTTAATATATTCTTAAATAAAAAAACAAATATTAATATAGTCCTAAAAAGTAAAAACCCACCTTAAAAGACACAACCTCCCTGCCACAGTGCCACCGCAACCGGGGCTCCGATCTTCCGCAAATGGGCTCCAATCATTGATCATTTTGAAATTGCATAATGCAAATTTGCAAACGGTGTTTTAAAAAAATTAATTATTTTTATTTAAAATAATTAAAAAAAAAATCAGCGTAGCCACTCCTTTTACCTTTCCCAGCCTGGCAACCTTCTTTCCCTGACTGGAAACAAAACCTTGAAAAGCAAAATTTAAAACATGGCCAGTACCCAGGAATCAATCAAGATGGTAAGTACCAAATTGCCCACCATCTTAATCATTCTTCTTTGTTTGTTCTATGCTTTTATATATATATATATATTAGATGAAAAATCAATGGGATTTCAGCAGCAACACCATTCACATTACCATGTAGTACTTGAATGCATGAAATTAAGAAATATTGGACCATATTGTGGATAGATAGGTCAACAAACAGAAATACTAACTAATTAAGCAAGTAAATTTCAAGTGGAGGAGATCTACCACCCATGAAGTTCTTAATTTTCAACAAAGCTCCCAGAAAAGAAAAAATTAAAAACAGCCCCGGGAAAAAAACCAAATTTACTTTCAACTCCCTCCGGTAATCGTGTCTTTGTACCTTATAATAGAATCCATCCTCTGCAACTTCAGCTGCTGCTTAAATTTGTTTATAAAATCATCAGCTTTAGCATCCACTTCAGTGTCGCCAACCTCAGTGGTGGTCTTCCCTTCTCTCACGGTAGCTGGCCTGCGAGATTCAACGATGTCATCCTCTTCAAAATGAGAAAAGGCAGATTTTGCGCTTGCAGATTTCCTCATTTTCTTTGGTAGCTTTTTGGGTGCTTCACCGGAAGTTGGTTTTGTATCTGAAATGGATTTGCTCAGTTTACTTCCCTGTACCTTGCTGTATACCTCATCATAAGTCTGTTCTTGGCCTTGGATTTGCTCGTTTTCTTCGTCTTGAAAGCTATCCTCCTCTTCTAGTTCTCGGAGCCGTTCATCATGTTCTTGTATTTGGCTATAAATTTGTTGAGAAGTGAAATGGGTTGGCGTGCTTTCTTGGTTTTCGTGGGTTTTGGTACTGGTGGGATTAAATGATTCTTGAGATAAGTAACTATAAATGTTGATGGACTTGATTTTTTGCAAAATCGAAGGAGAACTAGAAATAGTTGGCTGGTTTTGATTTTCGTGGTATTGATAATCTTGTTGAGAGGTTTGTTGATGAAAAGTGAAACGTTCGTCAGAGTCTTGAGTTTTTTCGAAATTTACGGTTGTAGGTTCTTGCGATCTATAGCTATATAAGCTGATAGATTTGAGTCTTTGTAGTACAGAAGGAGATCTAGTAAGCTGGTAACCATGACCATACTGTGCTTGAACATGTTTTTCTTGTTCTTGACTTTGGTCACCAGGTTTCTGGGTGGCTAGTCTTGAAGATACAAAAATGGTGCCAATCATTAGATTGAGAAGAACAAAGAAAACAGCTGGGGTTAACCAACTATTCATAGAAGCCCAGATTGATATGGATTCTGCAAGCATGATTTTTGGCTGGGATTGTTGAAGATGAAGATGGTGTTTGTTGATTGTAGAAGAGAAACAAATAATGGGAGGGCGAGTAAAGTTTGAGCACAAATATAATGAATACACTAGAACTTTGTCTGCTTATATTTTGGAGGCTTGAGAAAAAGAAATGATTTTTTTAATTTTATAGAATCTCGAGGGACACGCTTCAGGATGTGGATGTGAGGCTGTAGTTGTTTGAAGGGCAAGTGAGGGAGACAGGCAAGAATCAAAGACCAAGGAGCGAAAACCTGCAGCTGGATTTATATGCCGACGCTGCATTTGTTTTATATATATATATATATATAAAGAATGTATTATTTTGATATTTTTAAAATAATTTAAAATATGAAGTTATATTTTATGCCAGTTTGGTATGCGATTTTAATTGTAATTTTAAATGTATTAAGTTAATTAATATATATTATAATTTTATATGTATCTTAATAAAATAATAAAAATTTAATTAAAAAAATCTGCTATTCATAACTTTTTTAAATTTTATTTTTTAAAACTGTAATCATAATAACAAATATATACTTCATGATCTACTTAATTTCAAGAAAAATTAGTAAATTACAAGAGAAACTCTTATAAAATTTAGAGAAAAGTCCTTGCTTGCTGTTAGAAGAAAACGATGCAATCCTGGTGATGTGTCATTGGAAAAAACATAATTATCTAAGTAGAAAAAAGTGAAGTCACCCTGACCTCAATTCGTGCCAGCAAGCTGTCGTTAGGTAAACATTTTTAATTTAATTCAATTATTTATTTTTTAGGTTCATTTTGAAAAATATATATAGATATAAAAACATAAATTCTAGATATAAGTATTTTTATTATTTTTTAAGGGTTATAAAATTTATTTTTTTCTCTTTCTTTAAAATGAACTAAAATAATAACTAAGTATTGGGTCAATAGATACTTCAAATACACTATAATTTTTTTCTTAAAAGGCACGCATCTATGTTAGTGCCATCAACTTTAGTCCAGGTAAGAAGAACTAGGGTATAATTTGGTTAACAGAAAAGGTGAACATTACAAGGACAAAGAAGACATGACGAAACAAAAGATGAAGATAAAAATTGTATTTATTAGTGGTGTGTAATATAAAATAATTGTTTTTATATTTTGTTTGATTGGTGATATATAAAACAAGATAAAATATAAAAAAACTATATTTAACATTTAACATGTAATACCTTCAAACTTATATATTTTAAAAAACAATTAAATGTAATTTTTTTAACTTTAATTTACAATAAGTATTGAAATTAATAACAATTTAATAACCCTGCATATAAAACATGAATCGGCCTGGCAGGTTGCCCCGAGACCTAAACAACTCCATGCTTTAACCAGTCCAGATTTTTTTTAAAAAAAAAACTATAAAGATGATTGAATTAGTTTGCCTCGATGAAAAACATTGGTTGTTCCCACGATCCGGTCAACCAGGGATACAACTCAAGTAGAAGAGGTGTTTGATTTGTTTTTTTTTTTAAATGGTCAAAACAATAATGTTTTTATCTCTTTTTCAACAAAAAAAAATAAGGTTGACCCTTCGACCCATGACCTAACCCGACCCTCGAGTCAATTTTAAAAACATGATAATGATAACTTTTATCATTACATGTCTTGATTTGGCAAGTTTAAAATTAAATATTTTTTTACAGTTATAATTTATATGTAAAAAATAATAATTGTTGTTTATAGAGGTATGTCATATCTATACCTTCTATTTTATAAGTAATGAAAACACTTCAAAATTATTATAGGAATACATTTATTATGTATTTATTCCTATCTTTTCATTCAAATACATTTTTTATCTTTGTTGTCTTGGTATCTACTAACAAGATTGAAAAACAAAAAAACTAAAAATGAGGGGAAAGTTAATGCAATTCAAGACTCAAATTATTATTTATTTGAATAGTGATTTGACGGGATCATTGCTCGCTAAAAAGGCCTTTCAACTAGGCATTGGGGGCAATATGATCTTTTCACCGTGACATAACAGTCCTTTACATACTATACGAGGATAGATTGGTCATTTGGTTTTTTGCCCTGTAAAAATAAAAAAATTAATCCCATAAAAAAATACAATGCATGTTGCTTAGGGACGTTATATATTTTTTTAATTTAAAATAGTGTAATTATGTCTATGCTCTTAAAGATTAAATCAATTTAACTCCATTACAAGGGATTTTTTTTGTTATTCTACATTAATTTTATTGTAGATTTGAATGTTGCCCACAAGTTGTTTTTTTTTTGTAATTGAGATATATTAAATATATTTTAAAAAAACTTGTTGACGCGTGTGTGTGAGATTGTTTGGTAACTAAAACCTCCTCATCGGGTGGCGTATAAAAGATCTCAATGCCCCGATCCAATGAGGCAACGTGTTTTCCACTAATTTCCATGGCTTGGCACAACGACCATGCTTGAACAAGTTTTTAAAATTGATATTTTAAAATTGGTTTATAATCAACTTCTTTTTCTATTTTATCCCCTTTATATTTTTTTCTCATGAATTATTTCTCATTTTTTATTGTTTTTTTGGTTTTACTAGGATTTTTCATTGATTTTTAAAATAACTCGGGTTTTCTTGAATTTTTTTAATTGTTGCTATTTGTTGGGTTTACTTTGGATAATTAATACTAAACTAGCTAAGAATTGAGCTTCTTGATTCAATTATAATTTATGGTTTAATGAATTACAAGTTTGAGACTTTCGCTTAGATTTAGAAGGTTCACCTGTTTTTTCTTCTCGTTTTCTTCTCGTTTTTTTTTACAGTTTTATCATTTAACATTTCACATCATTAATGATTGGGCTATGTTTTTTTTATTCTTCTTATTTTTTAGTTTATTTGTGTTCTATATGAACTTTTTAACAGTGTATTTTGGTGTTTTTCCTCTTTTTTTCTATATTGAATTTTTTTCTCGGTTGTGTCTATGCCCCGAGTCACATAAAAAAAAAATTAAAACATGTTTGCATCATAAAATTACAAAATATTTTTCAATTTCATCATTTTTTATTTTTTTCTATATTTTACATTCAGTCTCAGTTTTTTAATTGCTATTTGTCTTGATTGGGATCACTTTTTAGATTTTTTTTTATATAATTTCATCATCCACAGTTTTTTTTTTCTATCATATTTTTTTTCTAATTTTTTTTATTGCTATCTTTTTTTTGCAAGTTTATAAAATTAATATGTTTTTTCATGATTTTATTATTTAAGATTAAATTAGTTAAGAATCAAGTTTCTTTATTTAACCCGGATCCAATATTTTATGGGTTGTAAATTCTAAAATTTTAATCAAGTTAAGGAGATTTGCTTAGTTTTCCCCCCCTTTTTTTAATCAATTTTTTAGAGTTTTGTTTTGTATTTTTTTTTTCATTCTGACCTTTATAGTGCTAGTCTCGGATTTATGATCCACCACTTTCAAATGTCAATACAAGTTAATTTTTTGTTATCATTATTAAATTTATTTACTTTAATTTCATTATTCATCAATTGATTTATTGAAGTTTGATCTTTGTGTTTTTTTCCCTTTCCTCTAATGTGTTTTTTTTTTTGTTTTTCTTTCTACAATATTATTCCAATTTTATATCAATTGCTATGAAGTTTGTGAGTTAACCTATATTAATCGAGTTTTTTATATATATAATTTTATTATTTAACATTATATTTTTTATACCTGGGATAGACTTGTGCTGATTTATTTTTATTTTTTGATGTTATATTTTTTTTATTACAATTACCAACTGCTTGGGTGGCTCTGGTTTGGATTTAATTTTTTTAATATTTTTTCCATGTTGAAAAGAAAGGCTACCGTCCCATGATAAAACGCGGGCAATACTGCCTATAAGGGCACGGCTGTCAAAGACCCTCTCTCCGTTCTTGTTTTCAAAAAATCTGGCTTGGTCCACTAATTACGCTTCTATGCTATCATCAACAACTGAGTGAATAGTTAAATCTAATCCAATTAACACTAAAAGTCAATTATTTACTTCCTTGATGGATAATGACTTATCTTCTTCGTTCGCTAAACGAAGAGTCTGCGAACCACACCATCTGCCAGTTATTCCGTAATCTTCATCATTAGCCTGATGAAAAAATATTTTTTAAAAAATTATTATTTTTTATCTAAATTAATATCTTTAATATTAATACAGAATTTTAATATAATATATTTTAATATGAAAACAAATTTTAAAAAATATATTTCTAATATATTTTCACACGGTACTAATATCACCATTATCGAACCTAAATTACATTTAACTTTTTCCAGACCAATGAAATGATGTGTTAACTTTACTCTCTTGCACGATCATTACATGAGAGTAAATTAATAATTACACTAGTAGTACACTAACTTTATAATTTTCCTCAATCGAGTACATGGATTTCAATGTTTCTTTGTTCGAGTACACCAACTCTCTCAAAGCTTACAATCAAGTTCATCCATCTACCTTTTGTTGATTGCTCCATCATCTAATGACGTGTCCTTTAACCTTAATCCATTAGAGACACGCTAGTTTTCGTTTTATCTCAATGTAGTGCATAGAAAGCCTTTTTTTATTTTGGTACACAAGCTTTTTTTTTTATTGTGTCACTAAAGTATTTTGTCAATTTTTTATTTTCTAATATGGGTTTTTCTTAGTAGAAGTTAGGGGTGATTATTTTCAATTCAGTTCGTTTTTTATTAAACAAAAAAACCAAACCAAAATTATTTAAAAACAAAAAACTGAAACCAATTCACACCGATCAGTTTCGGTTCAGTTTGATTTTTCTAAAACAAAAACCGATTCAAACCAGTTTAACTTAGTTTTTCTGGTTTTTCGGTTTGCCTTGGTTATGGCTCGATTTTTTTGCCGGTTTCAGGTTTATAAAATCAAACCGATTAGTTTTTTCAAAATTCTAACTAGTTTTTTTTTTCACAGTTTCATCTTTTTTTATTGATTTTTTAATTTTTTTACTTACTCCTAATATTACTCCTAATAGAAGTAATCTCCAAAAATAACATGTCTCGCTTTTTGTTAGTGAAAAATACATTTAAAAATGGCAATGCTATATGAAACAAACTTTTTTTAATGAATAGTTAATGAATATCATGATGTCAATACTACTAACTCAATTCAAATTTTTAATCACTTTTTTCTATTTTGATAACGATACCTTTTTTTTTTCATTTTATAAAACATTAAAGTCCAGAGAAAAAAAAAAGAACAAAAGAAATTTAGTGATTTTAAATTATTTTTTACGTGATAATGTTATAATAATAATTTTATAAAATAAAAAATATTATTTTAATATATTTTTAAATTAAAAAACTTTAAAAAATAACCCGAGCACTATTTCAAACTTCCCTTGATTGGGCAGCATTTAACGGCTGAGGATATACCTCCATGAGTGTGTCCCACCAGCAAATAAACAAGGCACAATAATTAACAGGGCCAATAAAGGGCATAGTGTTACGAAGATGCGATTGTCTGTCTTTTTTCAAAGTAGCACAGTAAAAAACAAGATTAACACCGTTATAATTGAGAAATAGCATTGCTTAGCGAGTAGTATATGGTATCTACGAGCCGTGTGTGTTACAAACGACTTTTTAAACGAGTTATTGCAAGGAGAAGAAAAAAGGAAACAAAAAAAGATTTTAAAATCATAAAAAAATTCATAATGATATATTGATACTATTAAAAATATTTTAATAAAATAAATCTAAAAATATATATATAAAAATCATCAATAATAACTATAATAACGTTGATACTATTAAAAATATCTTAACAAAATAAATCTAAACATAATAATATATAATTTTAAATCATATCAAAATTCATAATAATATATCAATACTACTTTACAGAATAAATCTAAAAATAAAAAAATAATCAATGATAACCATAAAAAAAACCACAAGAGTTTTCAAATCTTTGAATGATAGGTGTGACTTAGCATTGTTGATGATTTTTTTTATTGCTTGATTTATTTTGTCAATATCTTTTTAATAGTGTTAATAGTGTTTTAATTGAAATTTTAGTATGTGGAATTTCTTTATATATATTTTTTCTCTTCGTTATAATTTATATCAGCTCATTTAATAATTTAAGAGAGTGCATGTGTCCCATGCGACTTGTAAATTGTAAATGCCACTTATAATTCGTTAAACTATATTATTTTCTAAATTAAGTTTTGAAACGTGTTATTTCTTTCTTTTTTTGCTACTTTAAAAGGAAAGAAAAAACTAAACATGCCATCCGGATACTTTTTTTTTTGTCATGTATTAATCGTTTTGAATTCTACAAATTTTAAGGTCATTGAAAATTTATATAATTATTAATTTTAAAATTATATAGATAAATTGATTTGGATATTCATATTAATAATAATAATAAAAAAGTCACGACTCCTCTCTCCTCCGATCAAGACTAATGAGAGCTTATCCAAGTTGTTGTAATGTGCAGTTCCTTTCCAGACTCGTTAACTGGATCTTGTTTCTCTATCTACTTGGAAGGACCTCGAACTTGCCTGTTTACATTAGGTAATGACTCTGGTTTGTGCCTAAGTCATCCACTCAGGTTAGACAATTGGAATCTGACTTGTTAGTTCTGACAAAGAGAGTTTATCATTATTCACGTCACATAATCATATCTATACAGACCCCACTCATGAAATTCTTACACGCAATTGAGCTTTGTAAGTAAAATTCTTTGCTTTGCCTGCGCTACATCGTGGGTCTAAAATACACCACAAATCTATATTATTAATTTTTATAAAAATTGATATTTAGATGTCGTGAACGTGTTTCAAGTAAATATAAAAATACTAATGCTTCAAGTTATACTCATGTCGATTAAATAAATTAATTTTATTTTAATCGGATAATAAAAATACATGAGAGATAATAAACCAATAGTTATTTTTTAAAAATAGACCACAATAACCGGAAAAAAGCATCTGGAAGTTAAAATATAAATAAAAAATCCGCCCCGAGTCAAGTAACAAGGAGCGAGCCAACCATGATTAACCCATAAAATTCGTGGTTCATGCCTTGAGATTGAGATGACCCGATATAAAAGATTATAAAAAAAACACAAAACCATTAAAAAAAATAATGTCGAACAAAGAAATCATAAAAGAAAAATAAGCCATGAAAAAATATTATGATCTACGTTAATTTTCTAAACTCACGATTCAAATTATTAAATTATAAGCACCATGCATTAAAAAACTACGAAACACAGACCCCGACATATCAAATTTTGAAGGATGAAATTAATATATATATATATAAAAAGAATCCAAGAAAAGTAGCAATTATAAGAATGAAGATAAAAAATAAATTAGAGGGTAGCAAAAAAATTTTGATTGAAACATGAAATCGAAAATAGAATTTTTTAACAAAAAGACAAATAATTCTAAAACAATCAAGATTAAATTGAGAAAATAATACACCATAAAAATTGATTGAATGATGAAAATGAAAAAAACTAAAAGTTGCTTGAAAGGGATAAAAAGAAAAAATCAAAAGAATAAAAACCAGAGTAAAAAAAACAACAAGTAAAAAAAATGAGATCCAATGACAAAATAAAAAAAAAATCAAAACTTTACAAAAAGTTCAAGGACATGAATCCAAAATAAAAAAAAAATTGAGAAGCAACTTGGAAATTTAGAGGGTTTATGGTACCACATTGGAGGTTCATTTTAAGACATGCTTTAGTCAAACACGAAAGGGCCTCTAAAAGTTGCTTGAAAGGGATAAGAAGAAAAAATGTAAAGAATAAAGATCAAAGTAAAAAAAAAAAAAAACAACAAATAAAAAAAAAGAGATTTAATGATGAAATTAAAAAAAAATCAAAACTTTACAAAAAATTCAAGGACATAAATCAAAAAGCAAAACAAATTGAGAAGCAACTTGAAAATTTGGAGGGCTTATGATACCATATTGAAGGTTCATTTCAGGACATGCGCTAGTCAAACATGAAGGAGCCTTTAAGAGGATTTGAATGTTGTCTTGAAAGTTACTGCTCCGCTGTTTGGCAACGCCATTTGAAACCATGTTAATTCTTTACATGCTGACACGTGCAACACACATTTTTTTTTTAATATTTATTATATATTAAAGTACAAATATGTCCCTGACCCCATCCATCCGACAATAACAAACAATCCAAGATTAAAATATTTCCCAGTTCATATCTTGGGCCATTTGGTATTTGATCTAATATTTTTATTTGATCATGTATTTAGTCTTGGGTTATATTTATTTGGGCTTAGGCTCGTTAAAATATCAGTTGATATCAAACTATAAATGACTGGTGATGGATTCGTTGCAGTTGATGTGATAGCTACATTGCATGACGTGTGGCTCAACTTGTAAAGCCCTTTTGGATCAAACCTGGCAGGGGTGAGCAGTGGTGGATTCCACATGATCTCGATTAAAAAATCCAATTGAATCCATTTTTCATTTTTTTTAACCGAACAGATAAAAAATCAATCCAATTGAATTTTGCATATTAAAAAACCAATTACATTTATATATGTATTTGAGAATACAGTTGAAATCCTATTCTTTTAAATTTTAATTGTTTTTTTGTTAAATTTTGTTTTATATATTTTTATTATTTTGATGAGTTAATTTTAAAAATAATAAAAAAAATTATTTTAATATATTTTTAAATAAAAAATACTTTAAATTATAATTATTATCACAATCTCAAATACACATTTTATTTTAATGAAAAGGTTTACTTGAAAGGTTAGAAACTGATTGTTTATTAATGAAAATACATTAAGATTGCAAGAAAAAAAATGAGAGAGAGATAAAAGACCCAGCCTGGCTCATTGGAAGGTATGCCTTTTTTTTTAATATTTTTTATTGATTAATTTTTTATTAATAAATAAACATATAAAACTTTTAAAAATAATTTTTAAAAAATCACTTTTCGGTCAAACAAACCTATATACTAAGTATAACAAGTTTAGCCCGGGCCTTATATTCTTGTTTGGTTTTCTTTTTTGGTGTCCTAGCACGGAGTTAAAGAAACTAGCTACCCGCCTGGTGGCGGGCTGACCACACCGCGCAGGCAAGGGGGTGGTCAAACAGTCTTGCCGGGCTGCGTTTAGTAAGCTTACTTGCCTAACTTTCAGCTATAAAGTTTGTTTAGTATTGTGGTAACTGTAAAAATATTTTATAAAAAATATTTTTAATTAATATTAATTTAAAAAAATAAATATTTGGTTGAAAAAATTGCTAATCCGCTGCTACAACTGGACCAGAGATTTTGCCATCGTTCCAATTGCGTTAACATTTTGCTATTTTGTAGAGAGTTTCGTGGATTCAAATTCAATGAAGAAGTAACGGCGCTGTCAATAGAGTTGAATATAAACAAGGACCTCTTACCTTAACGTAGCTCAGGTTTCAAGATTAGATTAGGTTACAGGATGGGTACTCCTACCTGGGCCCTAAACCAATCTTTGGTTGACGAAGGTTAAGAATTGAATTTTAAAAATAATTTAATATTTAAAAATGTTATAAGAATAAATTAGAAGTTAATTTTTCTTATTTATAATTTTGTTTTAAAAAAATTAATGTTAAAATCAGTTTTTCTAGCCATTTACTTGTTTTCTTAGAATTGTTTTAAAAAACAAGATGAAAGTAACGAGAATAATATAAAAAATAAAATGAATTGTAAATTTAACTTATGAATTAAATTCAAATCAAATACTATAATTAAATTTAATTACATTCAATCCAATACGAAGAAGTGTGCATGCACGAAACAGAGTTGATTAATTGAACTGGGGACATAGAGGGCGTGCTCCTTGTGAATTTCTAACCCAAACCCCAAACTTTTTATCCAGGAATGTGATCAAGCAACAGATCACCTAATTCCATCGTTTTTTTTAATCTCAATCTCACAAAAAGGATTAAAATTTATATCCATTCCTCAAGTTAATTAGAAGAAAAAGTCACGGCCAAGTTATTATGAACAACTAATCAATTAATTTTGATTAATTTTTTGTTTTCATCCACCTAGTTAGAGCAAGATCAAACCTCTTCTCTCTTCCGCTCAGGACGGGCAACCTGTGAACTAGATAAACAAAAAATGGTCCATCTTCTTTCTGTGTACCATGAAGAGGTGTGGTTACAACTAGCAGTTTTGTCAAAATTTAATTTTTTTTTTGTTTAAATTGAGTTCGGTTTGTACTTTCTGGATCGTTTTGATGTGTTGATGTTAAAAATAATTTTTAAAAAATAAAAAAATATCATTGTCATGTATTTCGGCACGAAAAGCTATTTGAAAAGCAACCGCTACCACACTGCCAAACACAAAGTATGTGTTTGAGAGTGTGGTAGTGGTTGCTTTTCAAATAGCTTTTCGTGCCGAAAAGCATGTTAATAATATTTTTTTATTTTTTAAAAATTATTTTTGATATTAACACATCAAAACGATCTAAAAAGTACAAACCGTACTCAATTTTAATAAAAAAAAATTGAAATTTTTTAAAAAACAGGTTGAAACTAATGCCAAACGAGCACCTTAATCTACAAGTTTAGCCCGGGCCTCGTATTCGTGTTCGCTTTTCCTTTTCGGGGTCCTAGCACGGAGTTGAAGAAACTAGCCACCTGCCTGGTGGTGGGCTGACCACACCGCGCAGGCAAAGGGGTGGTCAAACAGTCTTGCGGGGCTGCGTTTTGTAAGCTTACTTGCAAAACTTCCAGCTGTAATCGCTAATCCGCTGCTACAACTGGACCAGAGATTTTGCCATCGTTCCAATTGCGTTGACATTTTGCTATTTTGTAGAGAGTTTTGTGGATTCAAATTCAATGAAGAAGTAACGGCGCTGTAAAAAGAGTTGAATATAAACAAGGACCACTCACCTTAACGTAGCTAAGGGTTTCAAGATTAGATAAGGAGGGGTCTCACTGCGCACAGGATGGGTACTCCTAAGTCCTACCTCTGAAAATGCCCCCTAAACCAATCTTTCATGTATGGGTTGACCAATTTTTTTTAAACGTTAAGAATTGATTTTTAAAAATAATTTAATATTTAAAAATATTACAAGAATAAATTAGAGGTTAATTTCTCTTATTTATAGTTTTAAAAAAGAAAAACTTAATATTAAAATTATTTTTTTCATAATAGCCATTTACTTGTTTTTCTTATATTTTTTTAAAGAAACAAGACAAAGATAACGAGAATATTATAAAAAATAAAATAAATTAAATCTTATTTCATCCAAATATGTAAATCCAACTTGTTAATATGAACAACTGGTCAATTTTGATTAATTTTTTGTTTTCATTAACGTAGTTAGAACGATTCAAACCTCCTCTTTCTTCCGCTCAGGACAAGATAAACAAAAACTGGTTCATCTTCTTTCTGTGTATCATAAACAGGTTTGGTTTGGTTAAGTAGTTTGTTATCTATATATTATTTTTCAAGGAACAAAGGTTTGAGTTGCAATTGATTTCAGTTTGATCTCCTGGAGAATAAAAAGGGGGTGTTCAAGGTATTTAAATTAACAAATAAATCCGGACCCAAAATGCTGGAAAATGGATCTATCGGTCAGATCATGGGTAAACCCGACCCGACCCGACCCATGTGTATTTGGCAACCATCTGGATATTAATTACGGCTAGGGTAAAACGTTAAAATCCCGAGTCTTGAACATATGCAACCCTGCTATAAATACATAACGATCTTCCTCGCCATTCTCTTCCACTTCACAGCCGCTCATTACCACCATAGAACCCTCTTCCTTCCTTCTGGAATCAATCGTCTTTCACAACCCAAAACATTTCCAAATCCTCTTTTAATGGGATTAGTTGGCCTTTGGGCGGCGATGCCTCTAGCCTCCTTGAGTGTTTTCTCTCTCGAAAGCAGCTACGTCCTTCTTAGATGCTGCTTGTAAACTGTAAAGGCCATGCCTTTTACGAAAATGAAAGTTTAATCGTTCAAAGAACTGGAAGAACGATCCGTCAACATGGTCCCTTCATTAAGAAGAAGGTACCCTCTTTGTTTTTTAGCCATGGTGTTCTAATATTAGGGCAATGCCGTGAGAAGGAAGGTGGTTTTTGATTTTGCGTACAAACTGTATTTTTGAATTGTTTTTATTTTTTTTAAAATTGTTTTTAATGTGATAATGTTAAAATTAAAATTTTAAAAATATAAAAATTATTAATTTAATATATTTCTAAATAAAAAACAGCACAAACACTACCAAACTCTCTTTTATTTTTTATTGTTTTTACTTTTACCAAACCACTGTGCAGTAAAAAAAGCATGTAAATCAGGCAATAGCACAGCGCTGCTGCTTATAAGTAGTAACAGTATTTATAACATCCTTAAAACCCTACTTCACTTCAGTTTCACTTTCACTCCTCCAGTTAAACCCAACACGGTGGCTCTCTCCACCAAATCAAATGCCCCTCTTTTCTCACCGCCACCCCTCCTCCTCCGCCATCCCAACCACCATCAATCCCAAAACTTCAAAACCATCAAAACCCAATTTTATACCTCCTTCAACCCGCTACTCTCTACCTCTTCTAGTCTTTTCACTCATCTCCCTTCTCATTGGACTTTCTGGCACAATCTTCGCTGTCACAGCGATCCGCAGACCCAAACCTGTTCCTGTTTTTCGCTGTGGCAGATCCGAGGACACTTTTCGAGCATTTTATTCGGGTTCGGGTAGAACCCGAGGTGATGATAACGGAGCATTGATTGACAGGCCTAAGCTTCTTGGGTTTGTTGGGATTCAAACCGGGTTTGAATCGGGTGATCGCCGGGCTGCACTTAGAAGTACTTGGTTTCCTTCTGACCCAGATGGACTTTTGAGGTAAAATCATGATCTTTGTGTACAAAGTCGAGAAATTGAGAGATGTTTTATGTTTCTTTCGGGGGAGCCAAATGGGGGCATGAGTTAATGGAAGGAGGGATGAATATCATGTCCTCTCTGTTGCAATACATTCTAGTAAGATTGTGCCTCCATATAATGTTATGTCTTGGGGACCTTGGTGGCAGTGATGTCATTGATAATCCCAGCTCTATGAGATCTTCAATTTGAAGATCCAGGAATAGATGCTATCAGTTTCTGTCTGAGCCTAGAACACTGTTCTAGTATTTCTATCCGAGCCTAGAACATTCTTCGAGTAAGATATTTCATTATAGTTTAGTAATTTTGAGTCTTGAGGAACTTGGTGGCAGTGATGTCATTCATAATCCCAGCTCTATGAGACCTTCAATTTGCAGGTCCAGGAATAGAGATTATCCGTTTCTGCCAGAGCCTATAACACTGTTATAGTTCATTTTGCTTTAATAATCTCAAGTCTTCAGAAACTTGTTGGCAGTGATGTCATTGATAATCCCAGCTCTATGAGACCTTCAATTTGAAGCTCCAGGAATAGATGTTATCAGTTTCTGTCTGAGCCTATAACACTGTTCCAGTTCATTTTGCTTTTATAATCTCATGTCTTCATGGACTTGGTGGCAGTGATGTCATTGATAATCCCAGCTCTATGAGACCTTCAGTTTGAAGGTCCAGGAATAGATGTTATCCGTTTCTGCCAGAGCCTATAGCAATGTTCTAGTTCATTTTGCTTTTATAATCTCAAGTCTTCAGTGACTTGGTGGCAGTGATGTCTTTGATAATCCCAGCTCTATGAGACCTTCAATTTGAAGGTCGAGGAATAGATGTTATCATTTTCTGTCTGAGCCTATTACACTGTTCTCGTTCATTTTGCATTTATAATCTCAAGTCTTCAGGAACATGGTGGCAGTGATGTCATTGATAATCCCAGCTCTATGAGACCTTCAATTTGAAGGTCCAGGAATAGATGTTATCAGTTTCTGTCTGAGCCTATAACACTGTTCCAGTTCATTTTGCTTTTATAATCTCAAGTCTTGAGGAACTTGCTGGCTATGATGATCATTGATAATCCCAGCTCTATGAGATCTTCAACTGGAAGATCTAGGAGTACTATATGTTTTCAATTTCTGCCTGAGCCTAATAATATTCTTCGAGTAAGATGTTTTATTATACTTTGATATTTTACAGTCGTGAGGAACTTGGTGGCAGTGATGTTATTGATAATCCCAGCTCTATGAGATCTTCAATTTGAAGGTCTAGGAATAGATGTTATCAATTTATGTCCGAGCCTATACAATGTTTCAGTTCATCTTGCATTTATAATCTCAAGTCTTGAGGAACTTGCTGGCTATGATGATCATTGATAATCCCAGCTCTATGAGATCTTCAATTGGAAGATCTAGGAGTACTATATGTTTTCAATTTCTGCCTGAGCCTAATAATATTTTTCGAGTAAGATATTTTATTATACTTTGATATTTTACAGTCCTGAGG
Organism: Populus alba x Populus glandulosa; assembly: GCA_033617975.1. Lineage (NCBI taxonomy): Eukaryota > Viridiplantae > Streptophyta > Magnoliopsida > Malpighiales > Salicaceae > Populus > Populus alba x Populus glandulosa. The sequence goes on from CM066148.1 coordinate 22,933,753, forward strand.
AACTTGGTGGCAGTGATGTTATTGATAATCCCAGCTCTATGAGATCTTCAATTTGAAGGTCCAGGAATAGATGTTATCAATTTCTTTCCGAGCCTATACAGTGTTCCAGTTCATTTGCATTTATAATCTCATGTCTTGAGGAACTTGGTGGCCATGATGATCATTGATAATCCCAGCTCTATGAGATCTTCAATTGGAAGATCTAGGAGTACTATATGTTTTCAATTTCTGCCTTAGCCTAAAAATATTTTTCGAGTAAGATATTTTATTATACTTTGATATTTTACAGTCCTGAGGAACTTGGTGGCAGTGATGTCATTGATAATCCCAGCTCTATGAGATCTTCAATTTGAAGGTCCAGGAATAGATGTTATCAATTTATGTCCGAGCCTATACACTGTTTCAGTTCATTTTGCATTTATAATCTCAAGTCTTGAGGAACTTGGTGGCTATGATGATCATTGATAATCCCAGCTCTATGAGATCTTCAATTGGAAGATCGAGGAGTACTATATGTTTTCAATTTCTGCCTGAGCCTAATAATATTTTTCGAGTAAGATATTTTATTATACTTCGATATTTTACAGTTCTGAGGAACTTGGTGGCAGTGATGTCATTGATAATCCCAGCTCTATGAGATCTTCAATTTGAAGGTCTAGGAATAGATGTTATCAATTTCTGTCTGAGCCTATAATGTTGTTCAAGGAAGATATGCAATATTTTGTTTTTTGTTCACACATAATTTAGTAATATTTTCTCTATCCTAGTTAGATTCTTTTTTCTGCTGTGAAGTTTTACTTTGAAATCAGGTTATTTATGGATCCAGCATGCTTTGATCTTATTGAAAAGGTCAAGTTCACTGCTGCTTTATTGTAGGTTGGAGCAAGCTACTGGTTTAGCATTTAGGTACGTAATAGGGCGCTCAAAGGATGCAAAGAAAATGGCCCAGCTTGAGAAAGAGGTGGATAAGTACAGAGATTTCATGCTTATAGATGTCGAGGAAGAATATCTAAAGCTTCCATACAAAACGTAATAGTTCCTTTTCTGCATTAAGGTTTCCTAATGTGTATTGAAGTGATATCTTGTGGAGTAATAATACCTTTCTCCTGTTATTAGGTTGGCCTTTTTCAAGGCAGCCTTTAAGCTTTTTGAAGCAGATTATTATATCAAAGCTGACGATGATATCTATTTGCGCCCAGGTATGCAATAGCAAGTTTAATGATTTATCAGTGAGGTATACTGCAATTAATGTTGATATTTTTTCTTTGTTAGATCGCCTTGCAACTCTTCTCGCTAAGGAAAGAACCCACTCACTGACTTATATTGGATGCATGAAGAAAGGACCAGTGATCACTGATCCTAAAATGAAATGGTATCCAATCATCACATATTTTCTACTGTTGGATTTGTCATTACTTTTTACAGTTGTTGGTGTGAGTTCTTGCTAGTTGCATGATTTAGGTAATTTTTCAACAATTCAGGTATGAGAAATCGGGACATCTGATTGGAAATGAGTACTTCCTGCATGCTTATGGACCTATATATGTTCTTTCTGCAGAGGTTGTGGCTTCATTAGCATCTGCTAGAAATAACAGGTCTGTCATTTATGTTGGACTCTTTTGCACTGATTTCATATGTTTGTCATCCTATGGTTATGGTTTTGATGGAGGTTTCAGTAGCCTTCAGCATACTTTTTATTTATTGGTAAATTGATGGCTTTCCATGTTAATTGTTATCTGCTAATTGAAAATCAGATTTATGACAAGTTTGAAGTTGGATCACAAGAAATGGATTTTGGAAAGAGTTACAATTTAGAACTATAAACACCAGCAAATCAGTTTTGATTTAGAGCCTTGAAGTTCTTTAATCTTGCCATTTTAAATTTTACTCAGTGACTATGCTTGCCAACGGCTTTTATGTCTTCAATGCCTCACTTCAACATACTGTCCAACTTTAAATGCCTGTCTTTGAGAACTTGTTTATGATAGGATGATTGACTCCCTTCTCCTTGGTGTTCTTTCTCATCATCCCGATTCCTCAATTTTCCCCAAGGCCATTATCTAAATATCTTCTTTATCAGGAGTAGTTAGATTTGTAGATATTCTGCCAATACAGGAGAAGCTCTTTTAAAAGAGGAAAGAGTATGGCTGCTGTCACAAGCCCTGACATTTGTTAGATTTATGGCAATTCTGCCAATACATAGGAAAAAAGTAGGTTGAATGAAAAGATGATGTCCACTAAGTCTTCTGGTCGGTGTTGTCTGAACTGCATACTGATCTAAACTTCATTTGGATTCAGGGGCAATATTTTTCTTTCTCTAGTGCTACTGAATTTGCTTATTGGAGCGAGTTTTCATACAGAAGCCTTTTTATTCTCTTCCTTTCTTTTGGAGTCATTCTCATGCTGTAGTCTTGTTTTCCTTTGGATGTGCTCTCGCTAAGTAGATTCATCTTTTAGCTTTCAGTTTGAGAATGTTCAGCAATGAGGATGTCACCATTGGGTCGTGGATGCTTGCAATGAATGTTTATCATGAAGATAACCGAGCCATATGCGATCCCCGATGCACTCCAACATCTATAGCAGTTTGGGATATTCCTAAATGTTCTGGTACTATTCTATTCCTTGAATTCCTAAAGAGATTTCCCTTTTCATGCAAGCAATTGGGCAAATGCATTTTCTCTTGAGGTCCCTTCTTAGCCCATCGAATTCTTGCTGTGGAAACACAAGAACAATGAATATGGTTTCTTGAACTAGTATTTGGGAAAAAACTTGAAGCTCGCATGTTACAACAAAACAATATCATTTCTGTAGTTGTATGCCATTAAGGTTTCTTTCAGTAGCCATCAAAGCCATACCTTTTGACTGTAGTTATGTTATGGAATACAAACTCATAAATAAATAGACAACGGCAGGAAATTTTCTTAATTAAATGTAGTACCAAAATATGGTGAACTCTTGTATTATTTTCTGTTTGCTAAAACCTTCATTAATGGATAAATGAACAATATCAGGTTTATGCAATCCGGCTAGTCGGATGAAGGAGCTTCACAAGATTGATATGTGCTCCAAAAGTCCAACACTGCCCCCTGATGATAGATAGTGTCTAATCAGCCAGAACTTGCGCTTCCATAACATTGACGTAGCAATATAGCTGTTTTTGAGCAGAGTACCGGGTTTCTGCAGGACAAGTATCTTTCCCCAAAGAGCACTAGCGGCTCTTGTATTCTGCCATTCTATTCTCCATGTAAAGACTGTATAGCCATGCAATGCATTATCTTCAAGCTGCTAGATAAGTTAATAGCACCATTAAAGGAATGCTTGATTCTTAAAACACCGAACATCATGAGAATCAAGTGTTCGTTAGACATGTAGAATACCAGCACCATGAGATTATGGTCACTTGGGTTAGGAGACTGATTTTGAGTTTGTTCAAGGATTCAAGCGAGGATATCTGCCTGTACTAGTGATCTGATCACTGTTTCTGGGTTTGCCCATAGGAGTATGGTGTATAATTTGTATGTACTTGTAAGTGTTATATCTCCATGGAAATGAAATCATACTGCTCTCTTTATTCTGTGCTCTCTCTGTTCATTTAACGCTTGTCACGTCCCTGGCTGCCTGTGATGAACTTATGTAAGAATCACATGGAATAAGTTTCATGTTTGCTTGGCCATCATTTCCCGGGAGCTTAACCAGTTTGTGTTTTGCTGAGGAAGGCAAAGGAGGGCTTTGCTAGTTAGGGTTTCATCTACTGCATCACTGGATTCTTCACGAGTTAAATTCAACGTGTGCTTCTCTTTTAAGGATCCTTGCGGTCTTAACATCTAAAACAAAGTAGGCGTTTTAGCTATAATAACAATAACTGGAATGGCTGACCAATTTGAATATCCACAACTCTTTTTTTTCTCTCTCGATAAAACTTGAGTGGACAAAAATAGAAAATATAATAATCACAGCCAAATAGGTTTTGCCTATAAAAATATTCATAAGCCATAAAAAAAATCTATTTATATTACTAACAATCAAATAAATGATTTCAACATAAAATAAGTTTCAATACCATGATAAAAAAATATAAAATAAATATATTCAAGGCATGAAATGAGATACTATTATAGTAAATGAAATAATTGTAAAATCTCAATACTTAATATAAAAACATAAAAAATACATAAGATTCTTTGATTCAGCTATCATAAAAACCATAACCTAAATTGAAACTCATTAACCAAAATCAAATCACAATAACTTTTTAACCAAAATAATAATGAACAAAATTGATATAAATACAAATTGACAAGACATGTATTTTGTGGAAGGACATAAAAAAAAAAAAAAGGGACAAGAAAAAAAAATCTACTAGAACCCAAACACCATGCCACTTTATACACGAGCTAATCCAATAATTTTGTCTGAAAATACTAAAATTATCATTATACTATTTAAATCTACAGTGTTTTGTATTTGCTCCCACAGTGAAACATTTAGCTAGTTTAGGTTTCTGTTAATATATGTGAAAAAGGAGAAATACCTTAAGAAGTTTGCGGCCAAGCATATCATTGTCCACTCCGGAGAAGAAATTGAAATTGAAACGTGAGAGTGATTGTTCTGACCAAAGCAGCAGTGCATCGCGCTGACAGACGCTTCGAATTTTGTGCTATAATTGTGTACTTGGTGCAAGTACATATTTCCCTTGATTGTTTTTTTTATTTTATAAAATAAATAAATCAGAGATTGTGATGGGCCACATACATATAAAAAAGCTGCTCGTTTTTCAGGAGGTGACGGGTCGTTAATGGGCCTCGGCGCCTTATCCGCCAGCTCGACGCTTACATTTTTCGTCAATGATCATGGCCCATTAACCTTCTAGCACATCATTTATATACCTTTGTCTACACAGTAAATTTATAGCATGTTATTCGCATGTGAACGAACGAGATGTATAAATATATTATGTTATTAACTAAATACATAATTATAAGTTTATACGGGTCATAATACATCACCTCATATTTTAAAGTTACAATATAGTTCTACAACTCTTTGTGGTGCTCTAATGCGTCCCTAGCACTAATACTATAAAGAGTAACGAGAAATTTTATGGTAATTAGTAGTATTTTATTAAGATTCATTTTAAAGACAAAATAAATAAAAATAAGAGAGGAATCATAATAAGAAATATTATTATCATTTAGTTTCATTTTTTTTTATGTCTTTCTCTTTCTTCAAGATAAATCATAAAATAAAGTTACCAACCACCAAATATATATAGCTAACATTCCAATTTCCACCGGTTAAAAATAAAAACAACAGGAGCGAGATTTGATTTGGACGCAGGGTGGTCGAAAGGGCATGAGGATATTGCCATGCCCAAATGGCATATCAGCCTAGTAAAAAGAATATAAGAGAAAGTTATTTTGAGAGGATAGTTTAACTAATCAGATTTTAAATTAATATTTTAAAAATTATCAATTTGATTATAAAAAATTTCAGAATTATTATAAACTTACATGGTTATTAATTTTAAAATTCATGGCATTAATTAAAATATATATAAATTGAAACAAATATTTATATTATTAATAATAAAAAAATTCAATAGGAGGTAACGTTTGGTCTGGAAGCCGATTTATCGGAGAAAAAAGAATATAATGTGGGTTTAATTCTACATTGAAACTGACCTGACATGTTTCAATCATCTCCAACAAGTAGCATAAGATTTCAATGCAAGATGATTATTACACTGTTCCACGCTTTTTTCTCTTCAAAAACACATTTAATTTTATTTTTTAAATCAATTCTTTTTATAAAATCAATGACCCTGTCTTCATTTAATGCAATATTCTGAACAATTTATTACGTTTCATCTAATAACTTGTTGAAGACGGCATTGTGCACAGTGGCCTCTCACTCTACTGAATTGTCCTAGTGCATTTGGTCGGAAGGTAGGCCTCGAATGTTGCAAAAAAGAAGGGTGTCTATATGCTTGCTACAGTGCAATAATGGAGTTCCTTTGTAATAAGTGAATCGCATGTGAAATGGGTCGTACATTCACAGACGATGTTATAACATTAACGAACAACATTTTTGTCCCTTTTTCGCTTTTGGGGACCCTCAGGCATCGATCAAGGTCGCCCCTCTTTTCTTGGCGTGTTTTTGACATCTTACTAGTTCTTGCATTTACAATTTAAAAAGATAAATTAAAAAAATATATAAAATATAGTTTTTAATAATATTAAGATTTTTAAGTGAGGGTTTTTAATGAAGTACATGTAAAACTAATGTATTACTCAACTAAACACTCTTAAAACTATAATTAAGATAAAAAAACAGCTTCAACTATACTGCATCATCCTACAAAAAAATAACCTTAGTTCTCTCCGAGGCATGTACGAGGAGGGATGAAAGATTTACCCCTATTCGTTGGATACCGACCTGACTTGACCTGTATAGATATGAATTTCTTTGCCTGATCAGGTTGGGGTAATATTCAAAGTAAAAAGGTTAGATTTGAGTAGGATATGAATAATGTCATTCCCGACCCAATACCATGCCCGAACTAAATCATAAAGCCTAAAGACTAAAAAAACTAAAATTATACCAAACTTAATTAGGGTTGCCATTTCCCAGTTGCCCATTTTCCCTCTCGGCTGATTTCTATTCTCTTCTTGATCCTTCCCTAACTATAGATCCCTTTCAAGCCTCTCTATCTCTTATTTATTTTCTTTCTTTTAAGATATATTTTCAGTCTTTTTTTTCTTACAACAACTCCAAAGCCTTTTCTTTGTTTTTTCTTGAAGGAAGGAATTTATAAAATGATGAAGGTGGTGTTTTAAAGGAAGATAAAGTATGAGTTCTTATGCATTAGAGTCGGTCATGAAACTATGAATGTTTTTTTATTCTTTTTCTAGTAGTAAGTGTTTGGTGACTTTTTTTCAAGCTCTTTTTTTTTTCCTTGTTATTTTTTGTGGTTTTGTTGTTTATATTGTGTGGGGATTTTACATGTGTTTCATTACGTGGTTGAAGATTTTGATTTTTTCCTATGATCACTTAGGATCACAAATATCCCATTGCAAGAAAAAAGGATAACAAGAATTTTATTTTTTAAAGTGAGTTAGTGATCTATGAAGCAGTAATATATATCGAATATATAAAGACACAAAAAGATATGTGGCATGTATGAGTACGATACATAATGTAGCATTTGGTTACTATCCCATGATAAAAGAGAGAAGACAATTGAAACAAGAGACTAAGATATAATTGTGATTAGTAGTGATGTATAAGACAAAATGACTTTATATATCCTGTTTGGTTATGATAGACAAGACAAAATAAAATAAAAAAAAATCAATTTTACCCTTAAAATATATTATTTTCAAACTTATATATTTTATTAAAAATAATTCGATATTTTATCTTATTTTAGTTTATATTGAATGTTAAAATTAATAATATTATAATAATCCTAGTTACAAGTCTAAAATTGACTTCATGGTTGACTCGAGATTTAGACTGGCTTAAGTTTAAGAAAACATAGTAAAAGGATTGACTTGACAAGACTTGATCCGGTTAAAAACCCAGGTCAACTCGGGATAAAACATGAGCAAAAAACCCATTGAATTTTTTGAAAAAAAAACTTATTTTTTTGGGTAAGTTAAGTTGACCTTTTCGACTCGTGATAACCTTGCCTTAGGTTGACTCTCAAGACGAATTTTAAAACTATAATAATAACTATTTTTATCTATATATTTACTGGGATCAACCCGTGTTGACCCTCCCGACCTGTGACCTAGGTCTTGCCCCAGTTGACCCTTGAATCGGGTTTTAAAACTATGATAATAACAACTTTTATTCTTACATTGACCCGGGTAAACCCGGGTAAACCTGAGTTAACCCTCTTCATCCGTGACTTGAGCTTTGCCTAGGGTTAACTCCTAAATGAGGTTTTAAAAATTATAATAACAACCATTTTTATTTATACTGACCTGAGTTAACTCGAGTTAACCCTCCTGACACGTGACCCAGGTCTTATCTTGGGTTGACCCTCGAGTTGATTTTTAAAACTATAATAATAACTATCTTTATCATTATATTGACTTAGATAAATGATCAACGCCACTTGTGATTTTAGGCTTTGCCTTGGATCAATTCTTAAATTGAGTTTTAAAATTAAAGAAAAACCACTTTTATTCTTATATTGGCTCGAGTTAACCTGGGTCAACTTGATATGTGACTCGGGCCTTGACCAGTAACCCGAGATTTGCCCTGGATCGACTCTTAATAACAATTTTAGAATTAAGAATTTTTTACAAGGATATTTTAAAAATAAAAAATAAAACATATTATTTCTAGAAACATGTTCCCTTTATACCTCCTGCTTTGAAAGTACAGAAATTCACTTCAAAATAATCCAAGAGATATATTTATTTTTATGTTTATATCTTTGTCTTTTCAACCAAACACATTTTTGTTTTTATTGTCTCCGTCCTTTATTTCTCAGGGCAGTAACCAAACACTACATAAAGTATAGGACTATGATAATTTTTAAAATCAAATTTTTAATTAAAAAAACTTGGTTCAAATATTATTTTAAGTTTATTTTGAGCTAAAAACTTAGATATCTAACTAAACAAAACTTTAGTTCAATATTTTTTTTATTAATTATCTTTTCCAATAATGTTAATTAATCAATAATGATAAATCATCATTTTTTTATTCTATAAATATTTTAAATAAAAATAAAAATATTATTAATTTTTTTGTAAGTTTTATTAAAAATATGATATTACTAATTACTAAATATACTAAAATGCCTAGAAAGTTCACTGTAGGACTTGACAATTATATATTTTTTTATATTTTCTGCCTTTATTTTTTTTAATTGCAGCTTTCAATTGCCAAATTAATGATAAATTTGTCAAAATTTATTAAGGGTAGACAAAATTAAAAAACAAGGGACTAAAGTGTAGTTTTGATTTTATATTTGGTTGATTTTGATATTTTACGTGATGTTTGATTGTTTTAGAGTTATTTGGTGACTTATAGAGGATTTTATGATATTTTTAAATGAAAATAACTTAAAAATGATTTTTTTAGCAAAAAAAACCCATCCCTCAATTTTTCAACCATCATCTGTAGTTTCTGGATTCTGGGTTTTCACAGGTGACTTGTCAAAAAGTAAAATGATTTTGTTTAAAAAGATAATGGGCTTTCATTTTTGTGATTTTTTCTCATGCAGGTTCGAATCCTGTTGTCAACATTTGCCCAATTTTCTTTTTTCAAGGTTCATTCCTCTTTTTCCATGCGGTCCACCTTTTAAGTACGTTTTTTTCTTCTTGTTTTAGTTTTTAGGAGTGTTTGAAAATATTAAGTTATCATATAATTCTGTTATAAAAAATAATTATAATTATTCAAAAAAAGGTCATGATGCATTTTTTTTTGTTATATATCTAATTTTTTTTAAAAATATTATTAAGCTCGGTGGTTTGACAGATTGATAGAGTCAATTAAATATATTGTTGTTTCAATATTAAAAAAAAAAATTTAAATTTTTTATTCTAGTTCAGGAACTAACTGACCTAGTTATTATTTTTAAATTTAAATTTATTTATTTTTATCATAAATAAAAAAATCATAAAGTATTTATATATATGTTATACTAAATAGTTGATGCCTAAATTGTGATTATACTAGTTGATATTTTCTTTTTCGTACTCATTGTTTTTTGTATCGAAAAATCTATATGTTTGGTTTTTTTTTTTTTCAAAGTGCCTTTAAAATCCATTTGGAAATTGTCGAGATCCGTCTAGTGGACAAAGTGGCACAAAACAATGAGCTCATCATGTTGTGAATCTCATGAGAGTTAATTACAAACTTGGTTCTCGTAATGGATGATTACAAAATTAATATATGTTCTAAAATCCATTTGAAAATTGTCGAGATCCGTCTAGGGTTTATTTTGTTAAAATACAATGGATTAAGTCCCATCTTATCATTTATGATAAAACATTGATTTTTAAATACATTAGTTTTTTTTTATTAGGTACATCATGTTTATTTTATTTTTAGTAAAATTCATAAAAACAAAATAAAATAAAATAAAATAAAGTATATATGTCAAGGAAACCTAATAAAATAAACCAGGATTACTATAATCAAGGTAATATTTTTTTAATATTATTTACATACTTTCGGATACTTTTTATGAATGAGCAGTTATTTTAAAAAATAATATATTATTTTATTACTATTCTAATTTAAAATTTACTAACGATCACACATTTATATATGGATTGGGGTGCATAATAATTCTTAAAAAATTATTTATTTTAATATTATTCTCTTCCAAACACATTTAACTTTAAATTTTTTATATGATTCGATGCATCAGGCTAGATACACAAATGCTATACACAAATGCTAATGAAGGTGATATCTATTTTTACCTTTATTGAAAAATCAAACTAAATTAACCATGTTGTTCACCGCTATTATTCAACCCGTAAATAGCTAAAATAACAACAACATTTATGATTCAAAGAAGAACTATATTCATTTAAAAAAGAAAAGTTGAGCTTCATTACGCCTTAATAGATTTTTCAATATTCTAATTTTATCTTTATAATTTAAATTTTTTCAATATTATCGTTTTAATATCTAAAAATACTCCAATATTATACATAACCATTAGATCCTTTTTAAATTAAGTTTTTGAGTTTAAAGTTTATTGGTTTTTAAAGTTTTTCTGTAAGCTGCTACACCATGATGGAAAGGTAATTAAAGGAAAGTGATAAATGTAACAGTAGCCAAAAATAAATAAAAATAAGAGAAAAAATGTTTTTTTTAAGGGTTTGTACTCATCCGTAACTCTAATAATTCAAGGATAAAACACAGTGGAAAACAGAAAATTATAAATTATAAAATTATTTACTTAGTTTATTTTATAAAATCCAATATTTACTGTCTGTATTTATATATGTGCTTTTATTAAATATTTTTATTAATATTTTAACTTTAAAAATTTTAATCGCAACAAATCTAATTATTATCATTTGATTATGTTATTAAAGGAAAACGTACATAACCAAACTAAAGGGTAGTCTCGTGAATTGTTGACATCGCGTTTCCCAATGCAAATCTTGTCCCATTCTCGCGAGCTTACCACCACACTCTCAAGCTTTCCCACTACGTTACTCCTAGCCGCCGGATTACCAATAGATCAAGATCAAGAAAATCCAGTGGTCCAAAACAACCGAATGGATACACCTTAGACCAACGCATAAACATGATTACATTTTACCCAAGACTAATACAGACAAACTTCTGGCTGGTTACTGTTCAGTTGCTGCAGAAAATTGCCACGTCACCAACCTATACCGACTACCTCCGTGGCACTGCCTCTTGCCAGCGTGGCACTCTCTTTGCAAAATCTCAGAGAGAGCCATGCTTTATATACCTTGCTCCCTACAAACACACACCTCACTAGTGTAGTGATCCTCTCTCTTGCTCTCTCTCTCAACACATGGAAGAAGAATCTTTGATCTCTCCGGGAAATGACGTCACTGATGAGTACTTGACGGATTTTGACTTGGACGGTGACCACTCGCCGGAGTTTCCCATCAAAGAAGAGATGATAGAGGAGGTAATGCAAGATTTGTACAAGGAGATCACGTGTACAAAGTCAGCCCCGTTGGTTAATGTTCCGTCTCCGGTCTTTGTTGACAATGGGAAGAGCGAGAGCTGTGGGGCGTCGGTGTCGGACTCTTCGTCCACGGTGATGGCCGGAGTGGAGTTCGTCGGGCTCGCCGGGAAGCTCGCCGGAGGGTATTTGGGGTTGCCGGGAAATAGGCTTCGGGAGGAGAGGAGAGGGTTTGCTCTTGGAGAAGTGTTTCTCGCGGACAGGATGATGATGGACGGCTGTGATGGGGTGGAGTTAGGTGATGATCAGTGGCTCGATAGAGTATTGATGGGATGGGGCCCAGTAGAGGTTGAAGGGTGGACTTGAATTGATGTTTGTGATCTTGTGGGTCGTAGTTAGGGCTAGTTGAAGTGGAGTGTCCGTACAGTTGATAGTCAGTCATAGCAGCTCAGTAGAAGAAATGTCAGTGCTCAGTCAATGGTTTGTGATTGTGCAGTGGGTTTCTTGTGTTTTTATTTTTTGTTCTCCTCCTGTGTCCGACTAGCTTTGGTAGATTGTTCTTCGTGGATGATCTACAGCTTAGCCCAGATGAAGCCAGAAGCAATCAACGGTTCACTTTCCTTTCTCTTCTAGTCATTTCCTCCTTTATTTTCAACCTTCAAATACATTTTACGTCCATGAACGCAAACTCACACACCAACAAAGGTCCCTTTTGGATCTGCAGGTTTTGGTTTTCTTTGCAGAAAAACATAAATCGAATTTCCAATTGTTTTCAGAGAAATTAATGATAGAAATAAATGGTTATGAAGCTTGAACACGGATGATTTTAGGTGTGTTTAGGCGGTCACCGGCAGTGTAGAGGTTCGGGAGGGGGGGTAGCTTGTTAGGTTGAGTTCAAATAAAGACTGCAGAATGCAGGATTGATGCCTGTGACATAAAGGAGGAGTAGGTCTGTGATCTGCAAAGCTGCTAGTGCTTGACATGGCAAACTTGCAGAGTGCAATTCCAAGCAAAGATTAAGACAAGGCATGACTTAAGATGGAAATGCATTAATTTGTCCTCTGTTTGGGAACCGTACTTGTGTTCCTCGCTACCCATAATAGATAATGCTCGAACAACCATTAGGTGGTAATGGCCAATTTGGTCGTAACTTCTTAATTAATCTTTTAAACCTTTTCTCTTCAGTTTCGGAGCATAGTTTATTAGAAAAAAAAGAGTTTTGGAGTACGCACTTCATCCTTTTTGTATTTTTAAGTCCCTGCTTTAATTTTATTGCAAATAGTATAAAAATCTCAAGAAGTTCACATTTAAGGAAATATAAAAACAACAATGACGGACATCACATAAAAAAATCAAACCGGAATTTTTTTTAAAATTAATAAAAAAATATTGAAATATGAAACTTAAAAAATATGAGTTTATTTTTTTTAAAAAAAAATTAAATAAATTTTTGGCCTAAATTTTTTCTTGACCTTAAAATAATATAAAAAAAATGGTGACATATTGGACAGTATATTTTTTAAAATAAATATTGAGCAATTCTTTTAACTTAATTCAAAAACATTTCTTTAAAAAGAAGCTAAATTTAACAAAAAATGACAAACAAAAAATCATTAGAAAATTTGGGGCATTTTTAAAATTAGTAAAAGTTCTAATAATAATAAAAAGAACAAAACCTGATCTCCAATTAAATCAAATACTAAAGGATAGAACTGAAAAACATGAGTTAAAAAAAACAAATGAACTAAACCTGAGCTAATATCTTAAATTTACAACCTATTAAATCTTAGACTCGTGCTTGTTCAATAAAATCAATTTAATGTTGAAGGATAAAATCATTAAAAAAATAATATTAATTTTAAAAAACTTGCCAAAGTAAAAAAAAAAGAGAGGATAAAATCTGATATGTAAATATTGTTGTTCTAGAATTAAGACAACACAAACACCTAAGAGAAGGTGAATTAGGCATGCAAGGTAAAACTATAAATTTAAAACTTTTTACCTAACAAGATGCAATTCTAAACACTAAATCAAATATAGAAGCAATAAAAAAAATATAATTGCGATAATTAAAGAGAAAGAGAGTTTAAAGATATTTCACAAAGATTTAAAAGGTTCGGCAAACCGTCTCCCTCTTTTTTTGAACTTATATTCAAGAGTTTCGCTATCACACACCGGTTTTCTTAGCGGGAAATACCAAACCATTACATGATCTTTTGCTAGCTTATGATCAAACCGTTATCCTTAATATTTTTATGGGATAAAGATCAGAAAACCTTTCATCAATATTATCAAACCGTTATCCTTAATCATTTTGATGAATCCTAAGAATTTCTAGAAATTTTCTAGAAATGGAATAACTTTTTAAAAAACAGCTAGAATGGTTTGAGTTGTTTTTTAAAATGATGTGATCGTTTCTCAAAATAATTAGACTTTTTTACTACTGACTTGCCATTTCCAAAACGGAGCAACTGTTTTGGCTACTATCCAAATTTTGTTCATTTTTTGTGTTTTGATCTTTTCTTGATTTTATTTGGTTCTTTTGAGTTTATTTAGGTTGTGTGAGTATTATAAGATGTTATAAACAAGTTTATTTGACAAAATCTTATTATAAATCCTTGATTATCGAAGTTGATATCGTAATTTTTACAAGTTTTTTGTTCTTGACATTCGGGATTCCTTTCCTTGCTTATTTGATGATTTCTTGAATATTGTAAACTTGTCTAAACACACACGCACACTAACATATCCTTTTTTATGATATTAGTAATGTAATATGCATTATGAACACTTTATCAAATCAATGTTTTATTAGGTTCAATGTTTATGTTATCATCAAAACATATAATTAAATTATTATCGTAGCAATAAGGCTAACAAATATAATAGATAATGAAATCATAAAAAAATCAATTTTAAAAACTATCACAAATATAATAAATAACAATAAAAAAAATAAAGACCAAATCTGACATATAAAAAATTTAAGGGAGGATGAGATTGAAAAAAAATCCAATTCGATAAACTAATTCAAATAAAAAAATAACAATTAAAAAAATAAAAACAAAATCTTAAGGAAAAACAAATTATTCAAGGACTGCTATGAAATTTTACAAAGCTAGACACATAATTTGAGGAGAGAAAAAAGTAAAAAAAGAAAAGAAAAGCTAACCATGGCCAAACTAGAGAGAATCCTGCCACACGAGCTGCCCAGGAAGGTAGGTCCTATTGTGACGATTCAAAGAACATCGAGAAATAACATTTTTAACCATCGTATGCTGCCACATACACCATTTAAACATGACGTGGTGACCCACAAGTTGACGGTTGCAATGCACATGTGAACAAATTTTATTTATTTATTATTATTGGTGTTAATTAAAAGATCAAATAGCCCTTAATATCAAACGAGTATTACAAAAAAAAAAAACCATTATGAATTTACAAATAAACCCCTAAAGTCAAGGTTTCATTTTTTTATATCAAGGGAAATCAAGTCATTATACCGTTTATGGAAAAGTAGAATTCCTAAAAAGCTCTCATACCCAAGGTAATTTTTCTTAATTTTAAGGGCATTATTGTAATTTAATTGTTCTAAAAATTACAAAAAATAGTGTTATCCTCAAACAATTCAAGAATGACAAATGAATCTCGTGAAAAGACTCATCCACTTTTTAAGGCCAATTCATTAATTTGATATTTGTAAAAAATAAAAATAAAAATTTATTGTTTCAATTCACAATAAATTAATATATATACAATCTGTTTTTCACATGTATTAGGTATTTGTTAACAAGAAATAATTAAAAGAATTCTTTTTTCTCTCTCTATAAATTAATTACCTCACAACATAGAAGAGATCATTCTGTAATCCTCTCTTTCAATGACCGTAAAAGTACAATGAATAAAAAAGAAAGTCTTTCCCAAAATCATAATTAACAAACTGAAGCTTTTATACAATTATTGTTAGTTTTCTACTTAATCTATTTTGGTTAGGCTTTTGTTAAGCTAATTCTATAATCACATGAATATTTATATTTTTACTTCAAGAAAACTCAACAAATTTCATATAGTATCTTAGAAAATTATGTGCTAAAATAATTATAATTAGCCTATACATGCATTCCCTTGTAGACATAATAATAAAGTCATGTTAAGATGATACATGAATCATTCAAGCTCACCTTTATATTTAATTAGCATGTGTATAGGGTTGTAAAGGATGTATGTTGTGTACTTGGAAAATAAAATAAAATCAAATCAAATGCGTGGATTTAGATCATGTACCGCCTTTCGTTTTTGCAACATAAACAAAACATTAAAGCCTGTACGTAGTGTGTAAGTATGCCAAAGCACCAGCTAGATAAAGAGAGATGAGAGAAACACCATATTATACTTGTTGATTTGTCACTACTGAAGGATCTCCTTGCTATCCTACAAGACAATCCATTAAAGTCCCTTCTTTTAAAGAAAAGCTTGCGAGGAAACTGTTGAAGCATGTCAAAGAACCATCTCAATCTAATAGCTTCAACTATTAGGTGAAATCTCAGGATATTATTTATATTATTCTCTAACACACCCTCTCAAGTGAAAGCTGTTTGAGCTTGAAACTTGCATATACAAACATTACCTTGTGCTTAATTTTTATTAAATAAATGAAGATGATGAGATTCGAACTCGTGATTGCTTGGTTATCAAGACTTTGATACCATGTCAAAGAATCATCTCAACCCAATAGTTTAAGTTGTTAGATAAAGTCATAAAATATAATTTATATTATTCTTTAATAAAACAGATGCAAAGCCTATGGCGAGATTTGGTGGATCAGCTAGCCATTAAACCCACCATCATCATGCACTACATGAATAAAATCTCAACAAGTCTGTAGTTCACGTTTGATCTCAAACCAGAGATTGATGGACTTCGTCTTGGAATGGACATTTTCCTTTTTAAGTATGACTATGAAGACTCAGATATTATGTTTAGTAATGGGACATAGATGATTCAGGTTCATTACTTAAGTGTTAGATGTTGTATTTTTTAGTTTAAACCTTAATCATACCACGTACTTTAGCTATGTCATCAAAACTCAAAACATCATCCTTGTACTCAACTAGCTTCCAGTAGTTTATAAATAGTACATTCTATATATTTTTCTAGCCATAGAAGAATGTCTTTTGTAAAAATATATTGAGTATATGTCATTAACTACTAGATTTAGAGGCAATTATTTAAAATTAATTAATTGGCTTTTTGAAAGAAAAAAAAAACAAAACTTTTAAGTTTTTATATAAAATAATATTATTTTTTATAAAAACAAATATATTACAACTTGAATGAAAATATAGATGAAAAGCCTTAAAATGGATGAAAGTTTTTAATTGAGATTTTTTGAGAGTTTAAGGATAAATTGATGGATACAAAAATTGTTTGGCAGTAACATTGAAACTAACTATATAATTGGATAGTGTTTTTGAGGTTTGTTAAAAAAGGGTTTAGAGCACATCATATGTAAATTATCATTATTTTTTTTCTTTTCAAAACCATGAAGAATTATGTTTTTTATATTTGTAATCGATATTTCATTTGAATTAATTCAATATTAGTAATATATATGAATGTTATTTTTAAAATACTTATTATGAAAGGTTTTTATGAGAGGAAAAAAAGGGGAAAAACACATGAATGTTATTTTAAAAAAATATTTGAAAATTAGTGTAATACGGGTATAGCATGTTAATAAATATAAACTTTCCTGGAAGACATAAATCAAAGAAGTGAATTTCTTGGTGTGTGTGTGTGTGTATAGAGAGAGAGAGAGAACTTATTGGTCAATTTTTTCAAGCGTTAAATTAGCACTACTTGTGGCCAACCTAAAATTTAGTTTCCATTGTCCTTTTAATTTGCCAATTTAAAATTTTAACTTGTTAGTATCTTTTAAAATTTTAATTTTATATATTTATTTTATTAATATAGGTATTTGGATCAATTTATGCGTACTTCGATTAATTTCATGGATCTTGAAGTTAATGACCATATAAGTCTACAATAATCCTGAAATTTATAAAACTCGAACTAGTAACCTCTAGAAAATAAACCTAAAGTCTAACTTGTCGAGCTACACTCCTCATGATTAATTTTATATTCATTATCATTATCATTATTATTATTATAATAATAATGAGTATGAAATTAACCCTCCGTTTGAAACCATCTCTTTATCTATATTTTTATTTTTTTCCGAACGATGGCCATCTGGGAATGGAGGAAAGGCCCTCCGTTGCCCAAGTGCCCCCCTTTGATTAATTAGGAAATTAAATTATTAGAGAAGCTCCAGCACTCGGACACAATTTCCATGTTGTTTAGTGAACAAGTCCCTATCATTGAATCACGGCTTATCTATCTGAGCTCGACATATAAATTAACAGGAGTGACTCGCATGACTCATACGTAGCATGTTTTATGATCTTAAAAATTTGCAGACCAATCCAAAGAGATTGAAGATTTATGCATATTTATCTGGTCAACCAGCGTTATCGGGTTGTGATGAAATTAATAGCACAAAACAGTTTCCTTTGGGTGGTGCCAAACTCCGGAGCTATGTGCATCACTTATTCTTCAGGTATCTTGTATGTTTAGTACTTTTTGTCTCTTTTTTCTACATGATTTGGGCAATTTTAATGCGATTTGAGAGGCTGGCGTGATCAGGAATATCAATCTACCAAGATCAATGAGCTTTCAAAAACAATTTTGATGTGTACAAGTTCTAATAAACTCTTTAGACTTGATAATTGGAACTTAATTGTGATTGTTTTATTCCCAAAAAAAAAAAAAACCTTCTCATTTCCACAGAAAATAAGCCTCAACTGACTATTTAGGATTTTTAAACTCTGAGATTATTTAAATTTTATTAGGATGAGTGAGAACTTGAGATCCATGGTTTGAGGTTCAAATGCTTCTGTATCATGTAGATTTCAACCTTTTAAAAGAACTTGAGATCCATGGTTTTGTGGTTCAAATGCTTTTGTGTCATGTAGATTTCCATCTCTCTCAAGGCACCACCCTATGATTTATAAATTAGTTACATATCCCGAGTGTTTGTCCAGAATAAGAATGTTTATATTTTCTAAAATTATGTTCTAAGTTTTAATTTCATTAAGTTTTCTTTGAACCCTAATTGACAACCAAATATATAATGCAAATCAATAAATCCGAGAGTATATGTTTAGAAGAATATATTACCTATTACTTTGACATTTGACCATCTTTATATTGATGCTTTAGTATCTGGATTTCATTTACACATTTATAGAGTCATAACTAGATAATTCCCCGCTCTAGCTGAACCAAAAAAAAATTTACATGTACAAAAAAATCTAGGCCAAAAAATTTTCCTTAATTCAACTCAATTGATCAAATTTAAAATCTCCAGACCAGATTTTTTTGTATAACTTAAAGTTATCATGATATGATCTAATTAAATTGATAATTTAAAAAAAAATCGGATGATTAATAAAAATATAGTTTGATTTTAAAAACATTTTCAAAATGATATTTTTTTTAAAAAAATTGAGATAGCTAGCGATGCATTTAATTAACCTAAGTTAGCTCACCAAACCTACGACCAACTCCATTGAGTTTAATAAATTTATTTTTCTAATTATTTTTATTTAATTATATGATAAAAAAATAAGTGTTCGCAAAACCGAGCATCAACTCAATACTGGAGTTCTTTTTAAACCACGATAAACTCAACTCATAAAAAGTAAATCAAAATAAATTATGCTTTTTTAATTATTTTTTTAATATTATAAATAAATAAAAAGATGCTTAAAAACTTAGTATCAACTCAATACTAGTATATTTTTTTAAAATCACAATAACCACATAAAAAATAAATTAAAATAAATTATGAAATTTAATTCATAAAAAAATTAGAACTATTTTTTATTTAATAATATAATAAAAAAAATAATAATAATACAACTGAGCATCAACGGATGTTTTTTCAATATCATTAAAATGACCTTGTATTAAGAAAATAAAAATAAATAACAAAGTGAAATCTTTAAGATAAAGGTTTTGACAAAATAAGTACGGTATTGATTACTACTTTGTTTGTAGAGAACGAAAAGAAAGTGATAACAGTTGTTGGGTGTTGTACTGTGATTGTTCTGTGTTATTTGTACTATGTATGTTCTCTTTATAAAATTAAGTATATTAAATTATTTCATAATAATGTATTATGCTCCGAGTAAAAACACCGAACTATTTAATAATTTATTACTATGTTGTTCGAGCTAAAATTATTTTTAACAACATAACTTCAAGACTTTTATTAAAAAAACTAAAATGAAATACTTAAAAACATGAAAAATACTTTTATCATTAAAATCAAAAGCCATGAGCAATACAATTAAAAAAAACAATTATTTATAACTTCAGGGCCCGTGGGATTAGTCGAGGTGCGTGCAAACTGGCCCGGTTACCCACGTTAAACTAAAAAAAAAAAAACTATTTAGTAAGTGGTTCAATGATAAAAACTTGAGACTAAGAGATTTGCTCTTTTTATAATCACAAGTTCGAGTCCTGATGTTATTAATATTGATAGTCACTAGAAACTTACCTGGTTATTAACTTTAGGGTTCGTGGGGATTAGTTGAGATGTGCGCAAGTTTGCTCAAATACCCCACGTGAATAAAAAAAAAAACGAATCAAATCATCATATAATATTTTTTTAAACAACAATATATATTGATATTTTTGTGATTTAAAATTTTTCAATGTTATTTTTATTTTTAAAATAAAATAAATAGTCCGTCATCTCAAAAAACATCACTTTTTATGTTTTTTTTGAAGTAAAAGCTAATATATTCTGAAACTTGTTTTTGTTCAAAATCACCTCCCGGCTCCTGCTCTAGAAGAAATCAAGCAATTAATTTATAAAATCCTTCTATCCTTATCTTACTCTATCCAATTAAAGTATGGTCATTTTTTAGATAATTGATTATTAGCTTTTTTTTTTTAATCTATTTTTATTATTTTTGTTAATTATCATCTCTACAAGTGGAATTAGCTGTATAAAGAAACTCATTTATACTTATCTTAATTACTAGCAGTGTATCCTTATTTTAGTTTATCCAACTAAAAAAGCCACATGTCATCCGAAAATAGAGATCTTCATTTTCATTGTGTGTGGGAGGGGGGCGGGGGTTTGCATAATGATTTATCGTAATATTGAAGGATGTTGGCCATTAGATCATAGTTTTTAAATCTGATTTTATTTTTGACTGGATTATCAAGCTTTCTAAGTCAATATTTTTTTATAAAAAAATCAAAATAACATCGTTTTAATAAAAATAAAATATTAACGAGTTGCAGCTGGATTTTTAATTAAATCATACCAGGTTTTATCTTTTTTATTTTTTCTTAAACCCAACCCAGTTCTAACCCCGGATCGGCCAGGTCCCAGGTCAATCCAGGTTTCAAAACTATGCATTAGACTACCAAAAATCAAAATAGGATTTGTGATGATGAACATAAAAAATAACATGTCATATTTTGATTGATTGATTTATTTATTATAAATGAGTTTCAATTATATTTTAATATATCATTTAATCATGATAACCTTACAATCACCACCATTCAGTTTCTTCTTTAATTTATTTCTTTTTAGTTTGAAAATTACATATAGATAAAGAATCGAATATCTATCAATATAACTTCATTATAAAGAAAACATATAAGTGAATTTTGTTGTCATATTGTAATAAAAAATCCTCTTTTTTTTTAGCTTTTCCCCCTTCTTTTTTTACATTTATTGGTATTTATAATTTTATTTCCAACTTACAATTTGAATGTTTGTTGTTTTTAGGGTTTAACAACAAAAGAATCATAATAGTTTATGGGAATACAAAGTCCGCAAAGCAAGCGAAAAAGAGTTTTATAAAAATAGATTAATGCTCTAATTTTATTTTTAAAAAATAGAGGGGAAAAAAAGAAAAAATAAATTTTTTTATTCAAATGAAATATTTATCTCTAAAACAAATTGAAATTTTCATTTTTTTTTAGTTTTTCAATTTTTTTCTAAATTTGAAAAACATAATTTTTAAAATGTTTTTCATAGTTTTCCTTTATAATTTCATTATTTTTAAATGAAAAAAAATAAAACAATGAATAATACATTCATCTAATTGGGTAAACAATGGAGTATTGCTTCATTGACAACGTTCTATATTGAAGATCTACCTTAACTCCATTCCTAAAATGCTTATCTAAAAAAAAAAAGTACTTTTGTTTTAAGAGGGATACACCAAGGGATATGTGGTCTACATACAAGCTCTAGAGTTCTTGCTGCTCATACTACAAGAGCAAGTTCTTACTGGCCAACTACATTCCACGATGCTACAAATTTGGTGAAGAAATATGATCAATGTCAAAGATTTGTCTCGGTCTCTCGTCAGCCACCTTCAGAAATGATCACCATAACTTTCATAAGGCCTTTTGATCAATAGGGGATGAACATCCTAGGTCCATTCCCTAAGGTCATGGACATAAGACATTTGGTCATAAGAAAGTTGGAAGCTACAAGCAATAGATAAAGTAGAGGCATACTAGCCTTGAAATGGGATGGTCCTTTAAAATTCCTAACAATAGTTTAAGGCAAACACTTATCATCTACAAGATATTAGAGGAAAAAATCTTCCTTGTGCCTGGTATTCTGATCATTTAAAATTATATCATAGTAAATAAGAAAGTAAATTTCTAATTTATAAATGTCTTATTCAAAATGACTATGTTTTCATATTCTCCTGATAATTCCTAAAGGCAATAGCCTTGCAGTCTTTAGAAGATGGGTATGTGATTTTCTTAGGACAATAGCCTCACGATCTTTAATGAATGGGTATGTGATCTCCATAGTAAAATAACCCTATAATATTTAAGGGATAGGTATGTGATCTTCATAATGCAATAGTACCATTCTCCAATACAGTCATAACTTGACACATTCATTGTCTATATATATATATATATATATATATATATCAAAATTTAAGGCTTTAGGTCCAATATCCAAGGCTTAAAGCCATAATATTCATTGTAAGATTAAAAATTCCTATATTACCAAGGCAAATAACTTTTACATAAAAAAGCTTTTACAGATTCATGTTTGGCTCTTGGACAACATACATTTTATCCTTGGTCGTAGTTGCCCGTGCATGGAATCCTCGAAGTCAGGAACCTGAACATTAGGAAAGGGCTCATTAAAGTCCATATGTAATCCTGTAGAGAGGTTGAAGAAGTACAAGTTGGACATGGATAAAAATAGTATGTTCCATATGGTCTCTATTAAGGAGACAAACTCCCTATACTTAGCATAGAATTCTTGGAAGGGATTCCTTAATGTTTCCATCCTTATACGAAAACTATAGGCCTTTTATTTTGTTTCCCTCAACTCCTTCTTCAATACCTCTTTATACTCCATAAGCTTATATACCTCTTTCTCCAATGAGTCTATTTGATTAAACACCTCCCCAAGCTTCTTCGCAGTAAAGCGTAGGATGTAAGCATGTCTTTTTAACTCCCCTTACAGTTAAGCATGGGCAACCTTAACAGATTTCAACTCAGCATATTTAGTAGCCTTCTTCTCCTTCAGTTTACGCACATTTATCATATTAGTGTGATGCTGCTTAATGGCCTTATTTATAGCCATTCTCTCTTCAACACATTGACTTCTCGAATGAGCACGCATCATAAAGGTCTAAACAATAACAAATAACAAAATGAGTTCAAATTCTTATTAACTAAGACTCATTAGTGCATTAAAAGATTAAAGTTATATAAGAAAACTCTTCATACATGAAAGGTCATCTTCCCAATTATACCTAAGGGGCGCAGATAAGTAGGGCCTGTCTAAAATGTTCATCACTTTTAGTTTTTTTAGGCCCATAGGTGGACCTCCTTTATAGGATAAACTTCATGATGTTTGTTTCCTCTAAGAGAAAAAAAATTTTCACCACCATGGTGTAAGGCACCTGGCTAAAAGACCCAATGAGTGCAGGAATTGGGTTGAGTGAAGCTAGTGTTGGTTAGAGAAAGGATTGCTTCTACATCAGATTCAGAAACAATCAAGACCATTCTTCTCTTCCGGCGAGAGGAAACGTCAAGAATGATCGATTTGTGAGTAAGCACCTCGGGATTGGCACTAGGTGTTCCTCAATATCCACAAGAGCTTCTTATGTACCTATCCTTCTAGTTGTCAAAGCTTTTTATGAGAAGGAGAGTGAGAGGTCTTAAGATGAAGAGGCATAACTGGGTGTTAGGATGGTCATGTGGCTAGGCATGAATGATGTAGACTCAATGAACCATGACTTAAATACTCTTGGAAAAGATATTGCACAAGAAAAAAGGCAGATCATGAATAACACATTAAACTAAAATAAATAATTGAGAAAATGGCATGCTGGTATTAGTAGCGCCATAAAGTTTTTAAGTTATGCAATTGATTTCATACCCAGTTTAAAGCTCATATAATTTATTGCATAACCTTTCTTAATTCTCATTCTAGAAAGGCTTAACATTCACACTAGTAGGGGATGCTCTCCAAAAGTAGGAACAACCCTACATAGCATTATACCCCTCCTGAGGTCTAGCCATGCCATCAAATTTCACCATCACCTATTTTCCTCTCCACTTCTTTGAATAGGTAGATTTCCTTTAAAAGTTAACTTTCATGAGCCCTTTTAGCGTAGTGAAAGGTGAAGAACTAAGGAATGGAAGGCCTCCTTTCAACACCACTTTTTAGTAAATAGTAGTGTCTGAACACCCTAATTGTGGGTTCCTTATTGAGGATCCTCAATAACTTATAAAAAGCAAATAAAGTAGTCCACCTGTTAGGTTGGTATTGAGTTGGACTCACATTAAAAGAACAAAAAAAAATCCTTTGCAAACCTATACATACACATCGGGTAGTAATAATAAGATTACCCCCAACATGTTTGTTAGTAACCTAGGTAACCTGATCATCAGCCTCGGACAAGAGAACCATAAAGTCTCCTGATTGTCTATAATTAGCTAAGGTCACTTGTTCATACGACACCATGCTTTTGTCTCTTAAGGTTTGATATAAATGATTTTTATCCCTCATTAATGTCATTAGGACCAAATGACTCTCAAGTCTCTTCATTCCATCAAAACAAGTTTTGAGGATTATAAATACCCCTTGAACCATCGAGGCCTGCGAGGTAAAAGGTTCACAACTTTTTCTCTCCAAGCATTCATGCCTCAACTCTTATAAATGACTCTTGAATATCTAGTTAAAGGATTATATATATATGAATTTCTCCTGTAAGGCTAAGGACACAATTCCATTGTTGCAGCTGCTGCAAGGTTTTTCATGAAAGGCTGTAAAAGTATTTTCTATCTTGTACTGATATATATGTGTGTGTGAGCTCTCTTTCTCTCTCTCGATCACTCAGCAATATGCATGGATACATCTCCCATATTAAAGGTTTATCTGATCTAAGAAACCAGGCACTTCCTAAAACTGCTTCTAATCAAAAGTGAATTAATTAACTAATTAATGTCCAGACAAGAATGTCTTTTTCATCTTGTCAGATTGACAGATTGAAACAAACTATCTTTATTCGGCAGATAACATAATCATTGTTCCTTCATGTGAGCTCGTTAGCTGCCTATCTTTGGATATTGGAGAAGAAACCCCAGGGTCTAAGAACCTAAAGATTCGTAAGGGTTTCCACGTTCTATCTTTTAGCTAATTTTGGTAGCTCCTTCACATACCCGGGACTATATTAGTCCTCATACCTGTGGCTTTAGACAGACCTTTCCATCTTGATATCTGAGCTGTATTTGATGAATCAAAGATCTAGAAACCAAAATGACAGATCAGATGAAAAAGGAAAAAAGCTGGGCAATTTTTCCCTTAACAGACGTGGTAAAACAAAATTGAAAAGAGTAGAACGGAACAAGTTGATCGAAATTGGTGTGAGGACTAAGGAGGCTGTCATTGTCCATAGCTATAGGCCTGCTCACAGGCATTTAAAGCCTTTTGGCAAGGCTAAGAAGGGATGCTAGCTCCCGTTCAAATCAATGCCCACCCATTTCTTCATGTCTGCACAAAACTCTAAAATACCTGTCTCCGTGCTTCTATGTATCTCCAATAATTTGCGGAAATTTTCTGTACATTGTTAGAGTGAAAATTTCGATGATATATATATATATATATATATATATATATATGAAAGATCAACCTTTGGTATATTTAAATGCAGTTAGACCTATTTTATTATGGTGATCTAAGAAAAATTGATTTGTCATCCTAAAGAGAATTAAACATGTCAGTAACCAAGACATTTGATGATTTGTTCTTCTTCTACTCGTGCCCTAGGGTGCCCTAGCAAATCCGAAGTCTCACCATCACTAATAAACAAATAAGCAAAGCAGATTTTTTCCCTACACACACACACACACAAATATATATATATATACAGTAGCTCCCACATTAACGAGTAACACTACATGTATATATTCAGCAAGCTTTTGCTTAGTCTCATTGCGTGCTTAACTCTATAGATCTTATGGAATGGAATAGTGCAACTTGATGTCAAAAAGTTGGAAATGCGTTTATGGGTTTTGATGAGTATTGACCTAAGGACAAATAAAGGCATGTGATATGTAGGGTATATCAACCTTGCATGCAGTAAAAAAAATGGGAAGTTATGTATATATAGTTGATATTTCCTCATGGAGTTAATTTTGAGCTGGTACTGAGGCGAACACAGCAGATAGGGTTTTGTCATACTGGGTCGAGTAGTAGCATTCCACACCTCCTTTTAATTTGTCTTCATATAATTTGTTTCTTTGGGTGACATGAAGTCACGTGAATGGCTTTCAGGCCTCTTCTTGCCCTTTACCTCTCCCTTTATAAGTCTCCTGCTACTATTAATTAGGCCCTTTTAGCCTTGTTTGTTATTCTTTATCCTATCCCATATTGTCCATCTTTACTGGACAGCGGGTGCAGCAGCAAAACTCTCTCTCCCCCACCCCCACCACCGTCTCCCTCCATGACTCCGGCCTATCTGAATCCAGCATCCTCTTCTTTCCCTTTTGTGGATCTAAGAGAAGAGCAAAACCTGCAGCTCTTTCTGTCACCACATCAAGCTGCCACTTCTCTCTCAGGTCCTACTCATTTCTTTAACACAAGTGCTCATGATCATCAAAGAGAAACCAGACCTGGAGAGTCGCGCCAGCACGATAATCAGGAGGCAAGGACAACATCTTTTAATTGCATCATGATTTCAAATTTTCATGTTTTTGTCCGGCTGTTTTGTTTCCATGTGATCTCAACCTCTGATAGATGTAGAGAAGTCTGTGGTGCCCGTACATCATTCTCTTATTAATGCAATATTTACATGATCGTTCATAACATGAGTGTTTGTGTCATGTAATAACTGTTTGCATTTAATAATTTCACAAAATCTTTGATCATTTATTCATTTTATTTTCTTTAATTCCATCCCCTCCACTCAATATTTGATCTCAACAAAAATCAAGTTCCATGAGAATTTGTATCAGTCATAATTGTCTAATATGAAGTCCAGTAGTTTTCATGATCGTAAATATATGATTATTTTCTTTTGTCATTTGATAGATCATGTATGGCCTGCTTGAGTAACCTTTCTGTTCTCTGGTCTTGATCTGATCAGGTTGACATGTACAGCATATCACATGGCGGATCAAGTTCTTCTTTTCAACCTGAGGTGAATGATCACCACAATAATTGCAATTTCCATAACTTATCCTCATCTAAAATGGAGGATGGAGCTGAAGAAAGTGGTGAGAGTTCAGTCAAATGGATGCCCTCAAAGATGAGGCTGATGCAAAAAATGACCAGCTCGAATTGCTCAGAAACTGATCATAAGCCAATGAAATTTATGCTCAAGTTTCACAATCAGCAATATCAGAATAACGAGATCAACTCCTCCAGCAACAGCAATATTAGAGTCTGCTCGGATTGTAACACCACCTCAACCCCGCTGTGGAGGAGTGGTCCGCGCGGCCCTAAGGTTTTATTTATTTATTTATTTACACACGAATTGTGTAATGCTGTAATATGTACATAAAAACTGTTTACTAAAAAAGGAAAATATTTTTTGATGCAGTCACTTTGCAATGCCTGCGGGATTCGGCAAAGGAAGGCCAGACGGGCTATGGCAGCAGCCGCGGCGGCTGCAAGTGGCACAGTTATTGCCATCGAGGCATCGTCATCTACGAGGAGCACTAAGGTAAACAACAAGGTAAAGAAATCGAGGACGAGCCATGTTTCGCAAAACAAGAAACTGAGCAAGCCTCCTGAGTCATCTCTTCAGAATCAAAAGAAGCTTTGTTTCAAAAATCTCGCATTGAGTTTGAGCAAAAATCCAGCCTTACAACAAGTGCTTCCGCAAGATGTGGAAGAAGCTGCAATCCTTCTAATGGAACTATCTTGTGGCTTTATTCACAGCTGAGTCATTTTTATGCGCTTTCGATCTTTGATTTAATTCTAGGAATTTGTCAGTTTGTTTAATTTCTGTCAGCGAGAGGGTTTTTTTTATCTTTCTTTCCCTGCATGCTGCAAACCAAAGTACGGGCTTGCTTGCTTGCTTCCTATCAGTTTGTCTTGGAATAATTGTAATCAGTAATAATATCTAAGGTCTTCCAGGCACGTAATTCAATTGCTGCTGTTCTTGTGTTTGAACAATGATAGATTAATTAGCATAAACCATATGATATTGTACGCTATTTTTCAACCAAATCACATGCTGCCTAAATCTTCTTAAGCATATGGATTTTTCTACATTTTTTTAAGCGTTGTAATGACAATAAATGCAATATATATCACACCAAAATCAAAGGAGAAGGGGTCAGTGTATGAACACAAATGTACATGCACCACAAAAATGGCTGAAGATTCTTCTTGGTAATTTTGTGTGATGCGAAGTGTCTCCAGAAAAGCTAAGCAGGTGATCGATGTCGAGAACTCGCCCTTCTATCAACATTGACAGCACACAGATGGTGAAATGATTGGTCTCATTCTCCACCTGGAAAAATCCCTGTCATCCCAGTTTTTATACACACACGCACACATGCTTGGTCTTCCTTTATATAAAGAAGAAAATTTGCAGCTAATTAAGAGAAAATACATTTGAACGATACAATGTTTGGATAGTGCATGTTTGGGAATGTAGTTGTGATTGTTTTTTAAAGTGTTTTTTTACCGAAATATATTAAAATATTATTTTTTATTTTAAAAAAAATTATTTTTGAAATCAATACATCAAAACAATCCGAAACACACAAAAAAATTAATTTTTAATAAAAAAATTGATTTTTTTGTGAAACACGGTTTACACCGCGTTCCCAAACATTCTTGGATCAACTTTTGTACAAAACTTCAAATTATATTTATGTGGGTCAAATTAAAAAAAATATTTAGGCCTAAAGATCTATTTGATATTATTATTAAATTTAATTTAACAAATTAATCTTGTAACTTGTCATTTTAACTATTTTTTTAACATGAATTTAAAATTAAATTATATAATGGTTATCTAATATAGCTCAATTATTTATCTTCTGTATGGAATCTTGTTATAGTTCATAGATAACACATTTTAAAAAAATAAATTAAAAAAAAACTGATAAGAAAAAAATATCTTGATTTAATTTTTTATTTAGCTTGAATTTAAATTAAATTATATAAAATGAGAATAAATTTTCATGGTAATTTAAGTAGAAGTGAATGTTAAGCATGTCACTCTCTTGGACCAAGGGTCATGTTGAATTAAGAGGTTGATGTTTCATGGGCCGCTGCGGCCTAAAGAAAGGGGGGAAATATTGTCGTCGTTCTGTGTTGCAAGGGCGACGACAAGTAGTTAGTTCGGCATTTTCAAGGATTTAAACCTTGACCATGAAACGATAGATCACTCTCAAAAGAAAACTAAACTGAAACTTCTTGTTCATAATAATAAATTATTCCTCAAATTTTCTCAAAAAAAAAAAAAAAAACCAAGCTCATCTTATAGTTGTGATTAGGTGGGTCAAGCAAAGTCAAATTAAAAAAACGCGATCACTACATTAAATAATCAAGGAATTTTAGAGCTTGTTTGGTGGGGAAAGGGAAGGAAATGGAGACGAAAGGAGGAGTGCTTGGTCCATAGATATGATATTAATATTATGGGGTGAGATTGGGAAAGAAAGTTAATTAATTAATGAGAGCTAGCTAGCAAGCATTCTCATTTTTAGAGAAATTTTATAATGGTAAGAGAATAATTAATGGTATTTTATTAGTTATTTTTTTAATTTATTTTAAAAAGAAATAGATAAAATAAGGAGAGAGAAATTATAGGTGGGAAAAGTAACTAGTAGGATATCATTAATTACTTCTTCAACACCATAAAATTTTGTATTGCGCTAACCATCATTTATTTTTGTATTTGTAATTGTGTTTAGGTATGTTTTAAAAGTATATTTAATTTGAAAAACCTTTCAATATAACTCATTGTCTAGTCCGGATTTAAAAATAAATTGTGTGGAAATTGGTTTGACATGACCTTGTCAATTTAACTAGTTTAAAAGCAACTCAATCAACTAGTTAAAAAATCTTCATGATGAAATTAAGAAAATAATGACATTGTCAAGGGAAAAACTTCATGTCCCAACTTTTTTTCTAACTCAAATTTAAAATTAAATCATGTAGGAATTAATCTAACATGACTGAATCGACCTATTCAGTCTAAAGGTAACTCATCCAACCATTAAAAAGAAAGCTTAAAGATAAAATTAAAAAAGAGAAAAAAATAATAGAAAAAAACCTCTCAACCTTATTTCTTATCTAGCATGACTTTAAAATTGAAAGAAAGTTAATCAATTAATGTGAGCCGGCTATTAAGCATTCTCAAGACATATGCATGATTGCACTAGGTATTTGGAAGTGTACTAGCAGTTATTTTTAAAAGTATTTTTTGTTCAGAAATGCATCAAAATAATTTTTTATTTATTTTTTACATTAGCATATCAAAATGATCAAAAAATACTAAAAATATAATTTAAAATCAAATTTTAATAAAAAAAAAATAATTAAAACTCAATTTCAAACACCCCATAACAGCTGAAGTAGACAACAACAGCTCTCTTATTTTTATTCCTTAACAGTGGGCATTGACGTGGCTGTGAGAGTTGTTTGTAGTAGGTGAGATCTAATGTTGGTTGAAGTAAACGATCTAAATGTTGGTTGTCCCTTGCCATTGGTTCTTGTTTCTTTATCTCTAATATGTTTTGGTAGGACCTGACTTCCTACTGGTGACATCTCCCGTGCCTTAATTTGCATTCATTCGTCTGATTAAAACTTGACATATCCATGGAACATGCGTACCCTATAAAATCTCATCGGACCAGGTCACAGTTTGAAGTCATCTGGCTTTACCCTGGTCGGACTACTGAAGCCGGACATATCTTAAACGGTTGGGCTGGATAGGCGGTAGGGCATACTCTCAACGGTCGGGTTATCAACATAAACTAGAGGGTTTGGGTAAAGTCCTGACAAGGTTTTCTGTAAAGAGTAATTGAATCTTTTCACGGGTTTATAGATTATTATTGATATAATTTGGTGATTGTTTGGTCTTTTTTTATAATATAATGACACAGTAGAACTATTTAAATGTTCTTAAAGACAAAAGATTTTTATAATTTAATTATTATAGAGCCCTTAGAACTTGAAATATTTAGCCTTCTCTTTGTGGGCTTATTAATACTTTTTTCTTGGTTTTTTTTTTGTGGTTGTCATGTTGTATTATGAGCACATTGGTATTTTTATTGAACTACAAAATACTAATAAAAAAGGTGGTTGGTGCTAGTTTCGACACTCGCAAATGTGTAAATCGCTTTGCCATATTCAAGCGGCTCATACGGTGATTCATAGTGCTCGAATGGTCCTTTAATATGTTTTTCAATTTGTTTTGATAGTGGCTATCTATATAGGCAGCACATGTATTTTCATTCTAGTTGATTAATTGAATACTTTTTCTTTTCTTTTCTTTTTCCTCTTTTTCCACCTCGATTGGCGGCTGCCACGCCCAAAAATCACAACCACTCTTTAATTTATTTTTTTTGTTGAGTTAGTCCTTTTATTTTAATTGTACTTCTTTTATTTCAATTAATTACTTTGGAAAAAAAAATCAAATTCATATTCCTTTAATTTGTTTTATTTCTTAAAGTTAGTCCTCATTTTTTTTAGATGGTTTTCTAAATTGATTTTTTTATTACAATTTTATCCTCCATAATTTTTTTTCTATCAAATTTGATTATTATTTTTTTGATTTTTGAGTTTTGCTTTGGCAATATTTATGAATATATATTTTATTTTATAATTTTATTATTCAGTATTAAATTTATTATAAATTTAGTTTTTTTATTGAACCCGTTACATGATTTCACACGTTGCAAATTTAAAAAATTAACACAGGTATAAAAGGTATGTTCAGGTTCGCTTGATTTTTCATATTATTAAATTAGAGTTGTATTTTTCTTCATGCTATTAAAATAATTGAATTTAATAAACTTGTTGACTCAATGATCCAAGTCTAAGATTTTTTTTTTTATTTCATCTTTCAACTTTATATTTGTTGGGAGTTGGGATTTTCTATTAAACCGAAGTTTAAGATTTAAAGAGCTTTAAATTTGAGGGATTAACCCATGTCTAAAAGATTTATCTGGATTTATTTGGTTTTTCATATTATTAAATCAGAGCTGCAATTTTTTTCATATTATTATATTGAACAAGCTTATGGAACCTAGATGACTCAATGACTTGAGTCTTTAATTTTTATTTACTTATCTAAAAACACTTACATTGCCTTAACTTTTTTTAATGTACATTTTTAATTTCTTCAGCTCGTGGTGTGGTGCCGACCATCAATTTAGATTTACTCAAGTCGTTTTTTTTCTTGTTTTTAGATTTAGTTTTTTTTTTATATCTTTAACCTTCAATATTTAGTTCATCACGATTAACCTTCTTTGTTTGTTTTGGTATAGATTTCATGAGGTTATCATGTTTTCATGCCCCGTATCGCGAGTTTCACAATTTAACGATAATTTACCGGAGTTAATCCAATGCATTGTTGTCTTAATATTTTTTTTAAAAAAAAAACAATATGTTGTTTAATATATCAATCTTTTAGTATTTAAAAAGTTTTTTTTGTCTGGTATACATTAAATTTTTTATTTTATAACATTTTTATATTTTTTTAAAATTTAGAAAAAAAATTATCCGACTCCCAGCACAATATTAGTAAAAACAAACTAGTACTTGTACTGTATAATAGATGATGTTTTCGTGTATCGGGTTCGCCCGGTCATATTTTGAGTGGATGGACACTGCACATATAAGAGGCATGTCTTTCCAGCTAAGATTGGCCATACCTTGATAGATAAGCCTCCTAGAATCAACCGGTTCTCCCTGTCATCGGTAACGGTAACAAGTAATCAGATTATGAAATTATAGGCGATAAAGGAATTTATGTCGCTGCCCTGCTTTCTATACAAGTTGACAGGGTTTATTGGTGTATAAACAACTAGTTTTTATAAATTACACATCTCTTTTTTAAAAATGATTTTTGAAAGAATAAAATAAAGGGTAATATAAAAAATAAAATAAAATTTACATCCTTTACATATATAAATTCAATTTAATTAAACATCGTAATTGAACTTAACTATATAAAATTACTCGCCGTTGTTAAGGATTAGAGCCGATATTCTTGACTCCCGACATCCTACTTAGTTTTTGTCCTGTCTCTGTCAATTAATGTAGAGTTTTGTACCAAACAAAAATTAATGTAAAGTTTAGTTTCTTTTATATAATTGCTCAACAAATTAGTAAAGCTCGTTCCAGGTATCATGATATTTGAGGATAAAAATACAAAGAATACATAGCCAGTCGGACAAAAAAAAAAAACCAATATCCTCTAGTCTATTATCTTAGATCATGGATAAGTAATTAGTGAAATTATTACAAATTATTATTTTTTTCCAAATCATCTATTTAATAAATCACATTTAGAATGAAATGGAATAATTAACGGTGTATCAATAACAAAATAATACAGATAAGCATACAATTGTTTTTGTTTGGTTTGGACATAAAAGGTCTGCATAGTAATGCTTTTCAATTTTTAGTGGTAATAATTATTTTTAAAATATATTTTATTTATAAATATATTAAAATAATATATATGTGTGTTTATCTATATTATTTTTACAAAATTATTTTTATAGCATAGCATTAAAAAATCCAAAACATGAAAAAAATAAATTATTTTTTTATAAAACATTGTTTGAAATATAATTCAGAATGATGCCTGAAGATTAACAACCGGAAAAAGGTATAAGTAAATGCATGTTGATATTATAATTATAAGTGTTTTTTTAAAATATTTTTTATTTTAATATGTATTAAAATATATGTTTATTTTTTTAATATTAACACATTAAATTTATCATAAATATATTAAAAATAAAGTACTTAGGCATGTATTTAAGTGCTTGTTTAGAGTGAGGTTGAATCTATTTTTTTATAAAAAATAAAAAATAATTATTTTTAAATTATTTTGATGTGTTAATATTAAAATCAAATTTATAATATATATATATATATTAATTTAATATATTTTAATATATATATTATTTTAATATATTTTTAATAAAAAATACTTTTAAAACATAATAATTGCGTACTGCCATGAATATCTTAAATTCCAGATCTGGGATCTTAGATTCCTCCTCTGACGAATAGACAGATTCTCTGTTGATAAATTTAGCATCTCCAAACTTTGACTCGTAAACTTTCAAGGTTGATTCCGCCAACCATACCCCCACCGAACTTTGGGGTCCCACCCCAAACTAGACGCCCTGCGATAATGGAAAATATATGTGTGTAGGATATTTCATATTTTAAAGGATTTAGAGAATATTATTATAGTTATCTTTTAAAATATTTTTTATTTTAAAAAAATTATTTGAGATTAACATATCAAAACAATCTAAAACATATAAAAAATTAATTTTTAATAAAAAATAAATAAATTTTTAAAAAATACAAATTGGTTTGTGTTTCTAAATATAACCTAATATGGGATGGTGATGGTTTCTAAAATCAAAGCCTGAAAACAAACCATTCAATTTTTTATGGATACTAATGCCATACAAATTTATTTTTTTATATTTAATAAAAATCTCATATAAATTAGCATGAGAAAATTTCTTAAATTAACCTGCTCCACTTATTAAATATGTGTATATGAAATGTAGGTGTGGTTTGTTTATATACCTAGATTTTTTTTTGTTTCATCGTAATTATATCTTTTTATTCAATAATAAAAGATATTTTTTAAAATATATTTATTTATCAGTTAAATATTTTCATCAAAAAATTTTAAAAACATAAACAATGGACTTTAAAAACTCGTGATATGTTCCATGAAGGTTTCATGCTCTGTATAAAAAAGAAATCCCATTCCAAACAAAATAATAAATATGTCATATTAACAAAAATTAAAAAATTGAGAGGCAGCCGGTTCATATGAAAAATGAATCTTCTACCTGCTTTTTAAAGATTTTATTTGTTCATTTATATTATTTTACACTATTATTTTTTAGGGTTTTTTTAAGGTTTTTACACATTGTGCCATTCAGGCCTGCATGCTTGGCATGACTTGTTTTTTTCCCTTCAATATTGTGTTTTTGATGATTTTTATTGTTTTTTTTAATTTTATCATTTTATATACGGGTTGATTTTGAATTGATTTTTATTTTTTCATCATATAATTAAAACAAAAAAATATCATTAAACCCGTTGGAATCCACAGCCCAGATCATTGGTTTGACGAGTTAAACCGGGTTAACTAGAATCAATTTAATATGCCATCATCTCGGTATTTTTTGTTTAAATATCAGCTTTAATTTTTTTTAATTCAAATTGTATTTTTATCGGTCATATAGATTCTCTTTGAGCCTGAACGTTTGGTTTTTGTTTTTTTTTTGTTTTTTTTTATCCTTTGATTTTTCTATCTTTAAATTTACAAAGTCGATTAGATCATTTCAAAATAAGTTTTTTATGATTTAATTTAAACTTGGATTTCGTAAGGAGTTGAGTTAAGAGTTTTAAAATTAACTTATTGGATCGAATTTAATGATAACATCGTGTAAATTTATCTGTAGATTGGATATTCTTTGTTTTACAATAAAATGTTTTTAGTTCAACCCACATCATGAGAAGTGAACTAATATACTACTATGAGATTATGCTTTCAAATGATGGGAAAAAAAATACAGAAGGAACAAACATGTATTTGTTCAAGGAAATAAGGATAAAAATATAAGATAAATGTTTCATAAATTTAGAGTGAATGTTGAACATTTCAAAATAAAAAAAAAACATTATCTTCATCTCTTGTCTTTGTTTGCTCCAAATCCTAGCCTTATACCATGCACAAGAGGCGAGACATAAAAGATAAGCAGGGTGTGAAAGTGCTTGTGCCACCAAAGAATTATGGAAATTATGCATTTGTAATAAATATAAAAAAATACAAATTCTCTATTTTTGTCTGAATGGAAATTGGAATGCATTTTGATCCAATGATACTCAATCCCCTTTGGTTCAATAACTTCCATTCATTTTTTAGAGATCGGTAAATTTTCTGCAGATTGGCGATATCCACAAAACCGTCCTTTTCCTCTAGTTGCCTGGTCACTCACCAACCACCACCACCAGATCTTGAAGATTTTGAGTTTTTTCTTTTTTGAGACTTAAATTTCTTAAATATTAAACAGACACAACTTTTACTGTAAAATATTCGTATTAAATTTTATATGGAGACAAAATTCACTATATTATCACCAACCCCCCATTGCCATACATGTTCCATGGAGCAAAAATAATCATCACTTCCCTAGAAACTTTATTTCCCTTCTCTCTCAACAACCCCATTTCCTTTATCGCCTCCCTCTCAGTTCCAATCACAGTTTTAACAAAAAAAAACTCAGTTTATTACCAAAAATACATAAAGACTCCCCTCTCCCTCTGTTTGTGTGCTGCACTCATGGAACGTGCAAGGAGGCTAGCTAACCGTGCAATCTTGAAAAGGCTGGTTAATGAATCAAAGCAAAGTCACAAGCAGGCGAGAAATGATTCATCTTTGTTAAACTCTTCATCTCCTGTATCATACACACCTTCAAGGTATGTTTCCTCAT
The DNA here is from genome assembly GCA_033617975.1 of Populus alba x Populus glandulosa. Lineage (NCBI taxonomy): Eukaryota > Viridiplantae > Streptophyta > Magnoliopsida > Malpighiales > Salicaceae > Populus > Populus alba x Populus glandulosa. The sequence goes on from CM066148.1 coordinate 22,970,702, forward strand.
TGTCATCATTTGGTTCTAGGAGTCCTAGATCAGGTCTATTGTCAGGAACCAAAAATATTGTATCCCGTAATGTTCCTGCTGGTTATTATGGCATTGGGTCACAGATAAGATCCATTTCTGTTGAATCTTTGAAACCAAGTGACACTTTCCCTCGCCGCCATAACTCAGCCACCCCAGAAGAACAAACCAAAATGGCTGAGTTATGTGGCTTTGATACTCTTGATTCATTGATAGATGCAACTGTGCCTAAATCTATCAGACTTGATTCTATGAAGTTCTCAAAGTTTGATGGAGGGTTAACAGAGAGCCAAATGATTGAACATATGAAATATCTGGCATCAAAGAATAAGGTTTTTAAGTCCTATATTGGGATGGGATATTATAACACTTATGTTCCACCTGTGATTTTGAGGAATATAATGGAGAATCCGGCTTGGTATACCCAGTACACACCGTACCAAGCTGAGATATCTCAGGGTAGATTGGAGTCTTTGCTCAATTACCAAACCATGATCACGGATCTTACTGGATTGCCTATGTCAAATGCTTCATTGCTTGATGAAGGGACTGCTGCTGCAGAGGCAATGGCCATGTGTAATAACATCCAAAAGGGAAAGAAAAAGACTTTTATTATTGCTAATAATTGTCACCCTCAAACTATTGATATTTGTGATACTAGAGCCGGAGGTTTTGATCTTAAGGTAGTTACCGCAGATCTTAAGGACATTGATTATAAATCTGGGGATGTTTGTGGGGTCTTAGTTCAGTATCCCGGGACTGAAGGTGAAGTTTTGGATTATGGAGAGTTTGTAAAGAATGCTCATGCTCATGGAGTTAAGGTTGTTATGGCATCGGATTTGTTGGCACTGACGATGTTGAAGCCTCCTGGTGAACTGGGTGCGGATATTGTTGTTGGTTCAGCCCAGAGGTTTGGTGTTCCAATGGGGTATGGCGGTCCTCATGCTGCGTTTTTGGCAACCTCACAAGAGTACAAGAGGATGATGCCTGGTAGAATTATTGGTCTTAGTGTTGATTCTTCAGGAAAGCCTGCTCTGCGCATGGCGATGCAAACTAGGGAGCAGCATATTCGCAGAGACAAGGCTACCAGCAACATCTGTACTGCTCAAGTAAGAGATTACTGTTTATATTGTTCTTTTCTTATTTATATTCTGAGAACTGCTTGTATAGAGTAATGAAACTCATTAAGTTGCCCTGTTTTCTGACAAAGTTACGATACACAGTATGCCTAGCTCAAAATTATTGGCAGGAACATAATTAATAGTATTTTTACTAAACCACCAAAGCGGGCATATTGCATATGTGTTGGTTGTGCTTCAATTGAAAGGAGTCTCTTGCTCTGTTTAGGCATTGCTTGCAAACATGGCTGCTATGTATGCTGTCTATCATGGACCTGAAGGCCTTAAAACCATCGCCCAAAGGGTCCATGGTCTTGCTGGAGCATTCGCAGTTGGACTGAAGAAACTTGGGACAGTTGAAGTCCAGGGCCTTCCCTTCTTTGACACTGTGAAGGTTAAGTGTGCTGATGCACATGCAATTGCTGATGCTGCTTACAAAAGCGAGATAAATTTGAGAGTTGTAGATGCAAAAACCGTAAGTGTAATCCCATCTGTTTTGTAATTTGACTAAACTATATGTCATGAGATTCTCAGAATATGCTTTGTTTTCCAGATTACTGTTTCTTTTGATGAAACAACTACCTTAGAGGATGTCGATAAACTTTTCAAAGTTTTTTCTGGTGGAAAGCCTGTAAGTACCATTCTACTACTGCAATTGCTAATAAGATTGTTACCATAAATCATAATTTTGACAATAACTAAGAATTACATTCTTTCAAATGTCAGGTCCCTTTCACAGCTGCATCTCTGGCACCAGAGGTTCAGAATGTGATCCCATCTGGTCTCACAAGGGAGAGCCCATATCTGACCCATCCAATCTTTAACACGTATCGACTAGTTCTCAAAATCTGTAACTACTTGGGGATATTATTTGGAAGCCACTCTGACTTCTGTTTGACTTTATCAGGTACCATACCGAGCATGAGCTGCTCAGATACATGCATAGGCTGCAATCAAAAGATCTTTCTTTGTGTCACAGTATGATTCCACTGGGGTCTTGTACAATGAAATTGAATGCTACAAGTGAAATGATGCCAGTGACATTTCCTAATTTCACTGATATCCACCCTTTTGCTCCTACTGAACAGTCTCAAGGTTACCAGGTAGATAGATGCACGTGTTTCTTAAACAGAAACTTGACATGTGCTATGTTTTTTGTTGTGTGAGAACAGATATTGTGTATGAAGAAATTGACCTTTGCTCAATTCTGGTACTGTCATAGGAAATGTTCGATGATTTGGGTGATCTATTGTGTACAATTACTGGGTTTGACTCTTTCTCATTGCAACCAAATGCTGGTGCTGCTGGAGAGTATGCTGGGCTTATGGTTATTCGTGCATATCATATGGTACGGCGACGTCAACTATTCAATGAAAAGATTGCTTTTTCCTGCATTTGTTGCTTTAAGAGCAAGAAATGCTTGATGCCTTTTGGCTTGAAACTTTCTTTTTTTGAGAGTAGCAAAGTCAATCGCATTGAGTTATACTCATCGAGACTATCTAAAAGCATGCCTCAAAGTAAAACCGTGTTGATTTGCCTTGACTCTCCATTAAAAGAATTCCCGCATCAGAGAGCATAGGTGCTATAACGTGTTGTTGCTATTGTCATTAGAATCTTGAAAATATCTAGCCTCGAATTGTAACTGACAAAGGGATAACTTGGCTGTAGCTTCTCTACATTAAAGATATTGATATCTTTACTTTACTTTACTCATGTGCCCAGGTCTCGAACCTTGCTGTATATCATCAAATCTCATATGGTTTCTTTGTGTTGCATATGGCTGTTTCTTATGCCTGTCTCTCATTTGAATGAATACAATAGGCAAGAGGAGATCATCATCGAAATGTGTGCATCATACCTGTTTCAGCACATGGGACAAATCCTGCGAGTGCTGCCATGTGTGGAATGAAGATTGTTGCTGTTGGAACTGATGCCAAGGGAAACATCAATGTTGAAGAGCTAAGGAAGGCTGCTGAAGACAATAGGGACAAACTATCAGCACTTATGGTGTGACTATTTTGTTTCCTTGATGGATTGAAGTGTGTATTGGACAAAAATTCAGTGGAAGAGACATTGGAAACCTCTCATGTGGCCCTGTTTTTATATTAAATTTCAGGTTACATACCCCTCAACTCACGGGGTCTATGAAGAAGGAATCGATGAGATATGTAAGATAATTCATGACAATGGTGGTCAAGTATACATGGATGGGGCTAACATGAATGCTCAGGTCTGTGTTCTCAAACTATCTCCATTTGGTTTTAGTGTTGGATACGTTGGTCCTTACCACTTTTCTTACCATAAGCTTTCCTGTGTGATATGGTGATGTTACTTCATAGAATATTTTCTGCAAAATACAGACAGCTTCAACATCCTTTAATTCATAAATTCACCTTTTATTGCCACGATGGCTGGTGGGTCTCTGAGTAGAGAAGGTATCCTGCATCCTAATGTTGCTATTCAATCTAGTAATCTGGGAAGAGCTGCACTTGGAGGGTTTATGAGTCAGACTGCAAGCCTGACCATTATGTCTTTTTAGTAATTCAAATTAGGAACTGCTTTGCATCGTTTTGCTTTATAGACTGCATTTAAAGTTTATGAGCAAATAGTAAACCAACAATGTGGAGCTGAACCCTAGAGATTCATGGTCTTCCATACAGAGTCTGCGGGGTTTAAACTGGATAGCTCATGTCATCTGAACGACATTTTATGGACATCTCTGCATTATAACTTTGTAAATGAGAGATTTGTTATTGAAAATATTATCATATTGATTTTATGTTTTTTTTTGTCCGTACAGGTTGGTCTCACAAGCCCAGGTTTTATTGGAGCTGATGTTTGCCATCTCAATCTCCACAAAACATTTTGCATTCCGCATGGAGGTGGTGGTCCTGGCATGGGTCCTATTGGCGTGAAGAAGCACTTGGCACCATATCTTCCTTCACATCCTGTGGTATCTACTTTTTTACCATGAACAACTTCATCCAGATCTACACAGACTTGTTTAGCTTCTATTTAAGGATGATGTGACCCTGATGGGAGAAATGCTTCCTTAATTTCTGTTGGACTTAAGATATGCATGAAAAAACATTTTCATTCTTTATTGTATTTGACATCATCCTGTTGGTAATAGGAATACGTACTGCTTGAAATTGGAGCAAATAATTTCTTCCTTTGTAAAGTCATATTGTTTGTGATGATTTTAGCAGTCATCACTTTTGTCTTTTTATGTTTATGGAATTACAGCAATTACCACTACTAAATGTCATCGTCTTCATGTCTTGATCATTCAGTTTTTTTAATTTCTTTGTTATTGTACTGAAGGTGTCTACAGGTGGTATTCCAGCCCCTGACCAGTCTCAACCTCTTGGCACCATTTCAGCTGCGCCTTGGGGCTCTGCACTTATCTTGCCAATATCATACACATACATAGCGATGATGGGTTCGAAGGGGTTAACTGATGCTTCAAAGATAGCTATACTGAATGCAAACTACATGGCAAAGCGATTGGAGGTACTTAATTTTTCCTTGACTTGCTTTCATGCTGTAATCAATAATCAATAAGTTCTGTAAACTGGTAAAGCTTCATTTATAAATCAGTTTATACACTTGCTTTTCGTTTCTACTGCTACTTTATGATGTGTTTACCATGCTTGGTAGCTTTATTCTTTGTAATAAGACTTTGGGGTTATGAACTTACTCTTGAAATCAATTTGTGAATATCTTGTATGTTCTCTGATTTGTCTTTGTTATTGGTTTGTTTCTCAGAATTACTATCCCATTCTTTTCCGTGGTGTCAACGGAACAGTTGCCCATGAATTCATTGTGGACTTGAGAGGCGTTAAGGTAGTTGTTATTGCATGTCTGCTTCATAGTTATTAATCAGAAGCGAGTAATCTAAAGCAATCTTATTGCAGAACACCGCTGGAATTGAGCCTGAAGATGTTGCCAAGCGTCTTATGGACTATGGATTTCATGCACCTACAATGTCATGGCCAGTTCCTGGAACACTTATGATTGAACCCACTGAGAGTGAAAGCAAGGTAAGATTTGTTCTAGATTCCTCTCCTTTTTTCATTTTCCCATGCTGTTCCTCCTCTCCCTTTGTGACATACTGAGTTCCGGTTGCATTTGACATCCTTTGCAGGCAGAGTTAGACAGGTTCTGTGATACGCTTATCTCCATTAGGGAAGAAATTGCAGAGATTGAGAAAGGCAAAGCTGATATCCACAACAATGTCCTCAAGGTGAAATTGCTTTTTATATTTTTTAATTCTGTACCTAGAAAGCACAAAAGGCATTTTTAGTTTGATTTTTTCTACTTGCATTCTTTCGATTCATTTTGGAATCTGTTCTTATTCATGAGCTTTGGAATGGTTATGGAAATTCTAAATGCAGGGAGCTCCTCATCCACCATCTTTGCTTATGGGAGATGCATGGACAAAACCATATTCTCGGGAATATGCAGCCTTCCCTGCTTCTTGGCTTCGTGTTGCCAAGTTCTGGCCTACTACAGGTATGCATGTCCACCTTATTGTTTACTTGCTTCATACTTCCCATTTCATCATCTTGACTTTCAGTTTCCTTGTTTAATCTTATACTCGATTGCCTTCGCTTTCTTTTGCATGGATAGGTTAACTTTCTTTCAGATAAACTGTCACACATGAGCTATGCATAAAGCTAAATCTGGTTTCATAATTGTTACTAATCTCTCTTAAAAGTTCTTTGTTTTATAATTGTCTTTTGTCAATTAAATTCAAGAATATAACAATCTGAATCCAGCATACATTCCAGAGTTGATATATTCAAGTCCATCTTCCTTGATACCTTTCCAACTAATTGATTGACTCTTCTACGGTGCTGTTTTATCAGGTCGTGTCGACAATGTCTATGGTGACCGCAACCTCACCTGCACCCTTCTCTCAGTATCACAGACTGTTGAAGAACAGGCTGCAGCTACTGCTTAATCCTCATCTCTATGTTCCTCGATGCAAGATTGCTTCATGGATATGAAAAGTCTACACTATCAGCTTTTTCTATGTAAATCAGTTATTCATGTGCTCATTATTACAGCTGGTGAAATTCGTTTCTCGAATATACTGTTGATCAGCTGCTCTAATATGAACGGTTGCTAATTGCAACTCTTAAAACTTTGTAATTACCATTGCTCTCTCCCTCTCTCGTACTGTGCCGAGACCTTCTTAATTGATGTCTGTCTAATGAGAAACAAGCATTTACCCCTCTTGTCTGATAAAAAAGACACCACCTTGCCAATGCGAAGGTTGAGTTTATCATCCAATAGGAAACTACCTTTCGTATGCACCAAAGTCTGGTAACGTTTCGCCATGGGAGCCCTTCTCTTAGCCTGGAAATGTGGTTGAAATGGGGCTCCAAGACCAGAATGCTTGTGCAATGCGAAAGGTGAAACAGGATGGAAATCCGAGTTTGATGCTCTGCAGAAGACAAATTTGTCTTCACTGTTGTAGCTTTGCATCACAGCATGCAAGAGCATAGCATATAGCATGTCGGAACTGAAAGCATGGTCTAGAAAAGGAGCTCCATATAGCATGATGGAGAGTCTGGTAGAGTTATTTTTCAAAAAAATAAAATTATATCTTGATGTCAAAACAATAAGGCAAAAGTAAGTTATTTTATACATATAATATGGTCAGATTGGACTGATTTCTTGTTCAATGCAATGATTGAATGGAGCTGTTTTATGCTTCGTAGCTCTTAATTGTTCTTGTTGTAGAGAGATTTGAGCCTAACACTTCTCAAGAACATGTTATAAGTTTAGTGGCTGTTGTTCATAGTTGAGTTGTCAATTAATTAATGGAAGTTAGGACGTCAGTTCAATTACTTAAACTCAGGGCCAAACATGAACAAATTCCTGGAAAAAGTCTATAATGTTTCCCGTGTTTGATGTCTGATCAATCAATATCTATTTATCTATCTTTTATATATAAAAAGATAGCAAGATTTATTAGAGTGATGCGAGCCCCTAGGACCGTATCATGGAGTTTATTATCCGACAAGTGGAGCAATATGATTAGTTCATGTGTCTTGTATGAAAATTCTCCATCTATATTATGCAAATTAGGGCTAGAGAAATTACTCATAGTTTGTTTTCAACAAAATAAACTTTAAATGAATTTTTTTACAATATATTTATTAATAGATACTTTTATTTTTAACAAATGATAGATTACATTAGAAGTTTTTATTTAAGATGTATATTGTATTTTTTATTAAATATAAAATAAAATAAAAAAGATTCTAATATCCAACCGATCCATTTTAAGTTCTAAATTATTTAAAAATATATTTGAATATAAAAATTAAATTATATTTTATTTATACATTTATTAGATTTCAATCAAGTCCTCTTTAAATAAAAATATAAAATCATGTGATATAATAGGTTGGAGACTTGACCTTAAATATAAGGATAAAATGAACTCATTCCTCTTAATGTATACATTATTGCAATTAAATCAATAGTGATGAGGACATTTTTTTCTAAAAAAGTCATTAGATTGAAAAAAAAAAGTAGGAGAAGTTTGTTTTCCAACAAGTCTATATAAAATGAAGAAAACTTTGGAGAGAGGTCTTGATAAGTTAACCAACATCATGCTTTATATAAGAAAAATGGAAAATATGTTTTTTCTTTCTTTCTCTATCTTTTTTTAAAATCATTTGAATATAAAGTTTATTTTCCATGTTTTTTTTTAAAATAAAACAATACTCTAATTCTTAAATCTTTACTTATATCATTATTGTTGTCGCAACCACATCAACAATAATAATAATGGTAGTGGTCGTAATAGTAGTAGTAAAAAACTTTAATCTAGTCCCAAACTTATATATCTATTATCAATTGAGTTATAAATCTATAAATTAAGTCAATTAGGTCTCTAACATCTCCTGCATTTTTTAAATGTGTATTTTTGTCAAATTATTTTTAAATAGTTTAAGTTTAATTTTCTTATTTTATACACTAAAATGGTGCCTATTAGAAGAAAATTAAAGTTGATGAACATTAACATTTTTTTATCTATTGTGCATATTTATGCACTAAAATGGCATCAATTTGATGAAATCTAATGAAAATGTGGGTGAACATTCATAAAAATACTTGATTGGGATTTTAAAAAAAAACTTTTGAGACATAAAAATATTCATTGAGAATGAATATATAGATTTGGGATTAAATTAAGATTTTCACTAATAATACTAAAAATAGAATTATTCTATTTTTATTTGTTGTTGATAGATTCAATGCATTGAGTGTAAAATAAAAAAATATCTTTAGGACTAAACAATATAAACAAACAAACTATGATGAATTACAACCAAGCCCTAAAAGTCAAGGCTAAGAAATTTAAATTGTAAGGGTAATATAATAATTCAACTGTTTTATAAAAATTGAAAATACAAAAACGTCTTGTGCAAAAAATATTAGATTATTTTATTATAGGATTATATTAGTACTTTCATTGTGCATTTAAAAATTCAATTATCAAAATAACCCCGTTCAATTCTCAAAAGATATTTATGTTACGATGAAAAAATCATCATATCCCCAAAGCTAAGGCAAAAGATATAATAACCAAGGAACAAAAAAATCATGACATTGTCTAATGAATAATGTTTCGTGTCTTGGGAAAATGTAAAATTCCTAGGAGAATTAGTGTTTTGGATAATATTTTTTTTAAGGTACTTTGTTTTACTAGAAACTAGCATGACAAGTTAGATTAATGATGAATTTTCCTTTTTAAAAGAAAATTATTGAATTGACTATTAGGAGTAGTACGATCTTTTCACATATCCATTAGTTATTATCATATTAATCGAGAACAGCTTAGTCTTTCTATATTGTTAAAGCACAATAAAATAACTAAATTACGTTTGAAAGCAAAAATTATTTAACTGACATTTAAGACCTTTTTCATATTTTCACTTTTTAAAAACATGATAAAATGACTAAATTACCCTTAAAAGTAAAAATTATTTAACTCGTGTCTAGGGGCTTTTTAATATTTTCACTTTGGTTTTTTTTACTCATAATTAATTTGACATAAAGACAATTTGGTATTTTAATAAATATAAAATATAATTTAAAAATAAAACTAACTGGCCGGTGTAAAATGCGTGTTAGTAAATGGGCAACGCTCGTGCTCTTTTTTTACATTGGCATTGAAATTGTTTCAGTTGCGCTTCCCTCCATTCACATGTAGTGTGTGTGGCTTATGAATGACGAATGGTGTCAAAAGGAAAAAAAGTTAGGGCTATTAGGGTTTTTCTCGTGTGAGAGGGTGTTTTGGTGTGTATGAGGTTTTTTTTTTTTTTGCTAATGCTCCAAATAATTTTTCTCCCCTTGAATTTCTCCTCCTTTCTTTCTTTGGGGTACAAACATCTATTTATAGGCAAAATAAAATTTATCCTTTTCTTTTAATTGCTTGGTCCCCAAGCAAACTTGGTGAAGGGCAATTTAAAATCAATTTGGTCCCTCATTTTCCTTTCTTTACAGTTTGGTCCCCTTGTCCAAATATTTTCTGTTTTTTTATTTATCTTATTTTTTTATTGTAATATATATTTTTTTTAAAAAGCAATGTCAGTGTCGACTGAATAAGAAAAATTAATCAGTGATTTTGAAATGAGTGCGTTAAAAACCGAACATGTTGAAAGTAAATTTTTTATTTTTTAGTTCTCTTGAAAAGACGTTTAAAATGCTAAAAATAAGGCAAATACATCAAAAATATATTATTTGAATTTTTTTTGCTTTTTTTTTGGATTTTGCAAAAAAAAAAAAGAAAACAGTGGTTAAAAAATCAGGCTATGACAATTACCATTTTTTCTTATTTTCTTTATTTGATATCAAAGCTTTTTTAATCATATTATGAAATTAACAAAACTTATTAAACTCGGTTAAGTCAATAACTCAAATCTAATATGTTTTTTTTTTATTTCTTTAAAAACATTAGCGTTCTTTGAATATATATTTTTTAATGTTAGATAAGATTTAACCCGATTTGCGATGCAGTGTGAACCTATCTAGTTTATTCTGATTGATATTTGTTAATATTTGTTTTTGTAAAATATACCAATTCTTTGATAATACAAATCAAATAAATGCATCACCATTTTTATGACACGGTAATATTAAAAATTAATAAGGAAGCTACAACTTGTTACATTGAAAAATTAAACGAAACCATCTATAACATCTTTTATAGGAATGATGATCGATGGCCTTCTAGTTAGCAATTCATTATAAATCAATAGAAGAATCAGGTGTATATTAACCTTTTTCATACTAAAAGACTCGAGGGTGGTTTTTTCTTCTTTTGCATTTTCCCTTTTTCTTCTTTAAATTTATTTTCTTATTTTATCTTTTTTTTATTTGATTAATTTTAACTCTGTGCTCTTGAATTGTTTTAGTTTGTTATTTATGAGGTTATTACAATCTCAAAAAAATATTATGATATTTAATTTGTAAAAATATTACGGTATTTAATTTGTGTTTGATTTTATGAATATTTATTTTTATTATTATATAATTAAATAAAAAAATATTTTAAAAAATATTTTCAAACCCAATGGAATCTATATTTCATATTATAGATTTGATGGTTTAAGCCGTGAAGTTTAGATTGATTTAATATGTTATTGTCTCAATACTAAAAAAAAATATTATCTTAGATTATTTTTAAAAAATCAAACTATATTTTTTTCTTTGTTATTTTTGGCTTTCCAAATTAATTTGCCACATTAAAATAATTTTTATATAATTTAATTAAAATGCTTTAAGGTTGATATATTAAACTGAATTTAATAACAATGTTCGTACTTCAATTTTTTGTTTATGTTTATTTTTTATTTAAGTCACAATACAGCGCAACCCTGTAGATTAGTAATAATGCTAATCTTTTTAAGGATATCAAAAACACAAAGAAAAAATCTCATTTATAATAACTAAAATACACAAATAAATATTAATAAGAAACAGCAGTTATATATATATATATATATATAACGAAAACGGCAAAATGCAGGCCATTGGCTGGTTAATATTTAAAAGAAAGGACAGATAACATGTATTGATGAGGTGCAGCATACGTGATAATCATACCTTGATTTAGGAAATAAAACTCTTAAAAATATCCTATTTTGATAATTTAATAATGTTGAAAGAAAAAAAACTCTCGTTTGTATATTTTCACAAATCTTATCCACTACGGAATTTATCGAAGAGAGAAAACTGTCGGCTATGCCATTCTGGCACATGAGTCTAACTGACCCTTCACTTTCATGGACTTTTATTTTTTCTTGAATTTGAGGATTTATTTTTAAATAACATAGATCGTTAAAAATCCTAATAAAATAAAAATAGGTTAAAAAAATATTTGAAAACTAGTACAATTTAAACACAATTGTTTTTTTTAAATATCTTAAATTCTAGTCGAACTTTTACAGAACTTGTTTGTTTTTACAGCAAAAATGCTGTTTTTAATTTTTTTGTTTAAAATTAATTTTTTTAAATATTTTTGGATTATTATGATATTAAAAATAATATTTAAAATTTTTTTTTTAAATATAATTTAAAAAATAACCACTACGCAATTCTAAATACAATAAAAATCTTTGCCAGCTCCGACTTCTAATTTGAAGGCAACCTTCTATGAATTCCTTAGTCAATCTCATGACTAGTTTACTGCCAGCCAAGTTTATCCACTCCTATAACCTTACAATTTAAGCTTTCGTCTTGCTAACGTGCGCACATATATAGCCAAAAAAGAAAGATAACTGCCATTCAATATTTCCTGCCCGTGGTCCTCTTGTAAATTCTACTGCCTTGCAAGTGGATTGTATTCCACGGGAGTATGCCGTAGGCGCGTGAGAGAGACTATTCTGCCGACTATTTCAAGTGAAAAATATAGATACGATAAATTATTTTGATTTTTGTTATATACACTGGATCAATAATGTTCTAGATTTTATCATTAATTTTGATTCAATATTTTGAATTAAATGAGAAACAAACAATAAAAAATAAATTATTACTATTTTTTATTTTATACACTAGATTATTATATAAATATATTTTGAATTACGGACATGACATTAATAAAGGATTTAAAATTATTCATATTCAAGTCTTTACCTAATTTATTTTAAAAATAAATCTTCATGTAATGTTAAAATTCTTTTTTGTCTTCTTTAATTTCTTAATGAATATTATTAGATATAAATATGATAAAGATTTCATTTATAGGGAAAAGATCTAGAGATTGCTGAAAAAACCTTAGATAAAAAAAAATTAAATTTAGAAATTCGCAAGAAGATATTTTCAATAATTTATATAAAAATACCTGCTAAAAATAAATTTAATTTTTTCACGTGAAAATATTTTCACCTGTTTATATAATAATATCTATTAAAAATATAGGTTGAATAAAAAATTAAATAAAGAACAATTAAATTTACAAGGATAGAACAAAACTAAACCTAAGAATATAATAAGATAATTTTTCAAAATAAAACTATTGAGATTAAGATTTGGATAGCACTTAGCTGATGTACAAATACGAAAACTTCGAGAGAAGAAATACTAAAGGAAAGGTCAATTCAAAACAACTCACAAGCCTCTCGTTTCCATGTATGGCCAGATATGTATCTTCTTAGCTAGATACGTATCTACAGAGTATGTACAGCAAGTCTCACGTTCACTCGAAAATGATTCCATGCGGTGCAGGTCTATCTACAAGCATTGCACCCTAAGGCAAACCTACCATGTTATAAAACATAATTGTTTTACCTTTTAAAAATATTTATTTATTTATTTTAAATTAATATGTTTTTAGTATTTCATATTTTTTTAATGTATTAATATAAACAAAATAAATTTTAAAAAATAAAAAAATATTATTTCAATATATTTTTAAAACAAAAAACATCCTATACCATAATACCGAATGAGCTCCTAGTTGTTTTCTTCCCAAGTTTCTTATTTTTATTCTTCAAAGTGAATGATCTTATTTTTCTTTTTCTTTTTTAAAATGCATGAAATATGCTTTAAAACTCCTTGATTAGTTGTTTATGTTTCGTAGATGAATGTTGAATATAAATATAAAAAAATCAATCTTCTCCTTTTAATGGTTATTAATCATGAACTTTATTTATATTGAAATGTTTGTTAAACGTGTAAAAAAATGCTCGTTAGCGTTAAGAAAATATAAGAGTATAAATTATATTAATCTCCATATGTATATAACTATTTTGATTTCAATTAAATCCTGATGTAATAAAATTAAAAGACAATCTCATATAATTTTGATACTTGTGTTACTAGAGCACATGAAAAATAGGTTTATTAATGTAAGATTCAAACTATCATTAAATACATTTTATTTAATCATCAAGAAGATTTCAAAAATTTCTTATATTTTTAATAACATGTATACTGCATAATTAAAACATATCAATTAAACTTTAATTTATTTAAATTTTACCATCTTAGAGTAATAAGAATCACTCAAATTATAAATTAATATTTAATTAAATAAAACTAATACAAAAAACGTTTTATGAACTCAATATATCTTAGTTTCTATGCTATAAATATGCCTAAAAGATATATTTATGATATAAAATGGAAATCATTTTCAAATATATTTATTTAACTATATAGAAGCTCTCAATTTCTTTCTAGATTCATATAATAAAATAAGATAGTTTTTAATAATTAAATAAGAGCTTAAAACCTTGTTTCCATTCTCTAAAAAGGAAAAAAAGAAGAAAGAAAACCTCCTGTGCTCCAACAAATCCAACGACCACCTAAAATCTACCATTTGAACGGTCAAGATGAAACAAAGGGCACCGCAACAGCACATAGAGTAACATACACTAGAAACATGGTGGGGTCAAGTCTAGAGTTTAGCCTTAAAAAAAAACAAAAACATTTTCTTCTTCTGTTGTTGTCGGCTGATACAGAGAATACAATTGGAGGGAATGGATTTTGAGCGGTCAAGTCTCTCTCCTTCTCCCTCTCTCTCAACAATTTGTTGATGGATGTATAAACACATGCTGTTGCTCCTGCTCCTGCTCGTATTTAGCTTCAAGAACAGGAGTGCGCTTGTTAAGTGAATCTTCCTCTTTCTTCTCTGTGTGCGTAGCTTAACCCACCACTCAAAACACAGACAGAAATAAATAAAAAAACAAAAAAAAAACTGATATATGTAGTTATTTATTTTTGTTAATGATCCATGTCAAAGATGAAGCATCTACTCAGAAAGCTCCACATCGGTGACCATCCCAACCGATTAGGTGGTGAGACCCGACCCGTTTCGAGTTCAAGTACCAGTGCCAGTACGACTCCGAGTCCGTCAGATGGAAGAATCGAGGCCGTTGAGTCCGCGGAAGTGGATCGGACGGACGTGGAAGCGATTAGTGGTACTGATAGTACTGGAATTGATTTTAACTTACTAGAGGAGGAATTCCAAATGCAATTGGCCTTGGCGATTAGTGCTTCGGATCCGGATTCGATTCAGGATGCGGAATCTGCTCAGATCGATGCTGCTAAGCGGATTAGTCTCCGGAGCAGTCCCGTGGTCCCGGTTAATGATGCTGATTCTCTTGCCGAATCTCTCTCACTCAGATATTGGGTACGTTGTTGACTATTTGGTTAGTTTTTTGACTTCTGGATCTTATTTTTGGTTATTTCGCTGGATTTTGTCTTTGCATTTCCTGTTTTTTATCAGTTCCGTCGATTTTAATTTTCTTGGTTTAGGGTTTTGATTGATGCATAGCGTTGCGGTTTTGATTGCTGGTTTAGGGTTCTGCATTTTCATGCACGAATCAGTTTAGTAATTATAGAATTTGTTTGTTTTTTGTTTGAGGTACTTATTTTATGGACTGATTTTAATGTGCTAAATGTAGAGCTGTTTTATTGTTATTATATTTTTTTGTGGATGATTAATCTCATTTCTACAGATAACTTGCGTTGAATAACAAGTTTGATTTGTTAATTGCTGCCTGTTTTCCTTAATTGGTGAGAAAGGGAATTTTCCAAAGAAAAATGTTTAACAAGAACTTCGTGTTTGCTAAAGAGGGCAAGGAATGGAAAGAAATTAAATTCAAGTGAGTCATGGAAATTAATTGAATTCCTAGTTTCATGCTACCTGTTGTTGGGTTCTTGTGGATTGTGATTAAAGTGACTGGTCTTGATTTAGTTGATTCGTTGTTTATTTAACTCTGAGGGCTCTGTTTATACAAAGCAGAATAATTTTGGCTTGTGGTGCTTATGGAAGGAAAATAGTAATGAAGCATTAGAGTGAATAAAACCTGAATTTCCCAAATGTTTGTGTTGTTTGCTCGGGGCTCTGAGATTTGCATTGTGAATTTTATGGAATGGAAGTGCTTGATAATAATTTGGCAGAACGAAAATGAACCTGTTAGATGTCTGTAGGCAAGTTTATGCAATCTCCTTAGACCTTTCTTGCAATGGCTACTAAACAATTGCAAGCTATCTGCTTTAGTTTTTTCCCTAGCTAAGAGTGCCAAGCAAAGGCTCATTTATTTTTAAAATCAATGTAAACATAGTGAGATGATCTTCCAATACAAGTCCGGGTACCTTTTTCTAGTCATTTTCTGCACTTCTTTATTATAGTTGTTTGTGAACCAAGCTTTTCTAGGTTGGCTTTATGCATACATGCATATAAGTTCTATGCATCATAGAAAAAAAATTATCCATCCTGGAAAAAATAAAGGTGAAGGCCAGTTGATTGAATTTTTATTTCCTACGAACTACGGTGTTGAATAATCTGTTGCTTGAATTTCATTGTCATCCCTTGCTTACCATTTCCTAGTGCAAGTAGGAAAAAAGAAGCATAAAGCACATTTTTTTCCTTACCTATGTATGTCACATGCAACATTGATGTTATATATCTAAAACATTCTACTGATTTTTCCCGTATCTTTCATGCAGAGCTATAGTGTTGTAAATTATAATGAAAAAGTGATGGATGGCTTTTATGATGTTTGCGGCGTTACCTCAAACTCGGTCATTCAAGGGAATATGCCATTTTTAGTGGATCTTCAAGCAATATCAGTTTCTGACGATGTTGATTATGAAGTGATCATGGTAAACCGCTTTGTTGATGCTGAACTGCAAGAGCTTGAGAAAAGAGCTTATATCATGTCCCTGGAAAGCAGATTCTCTGATGGCTTGGTTTCAAGTGGCTTGATCCAGAAAATTGCTGATGTTGTTGTTGATAGAATGGGTGGTCCTGTAAGTGATGCTGATGAGATGTCAAGCAGGTGGAAGAGGCGCAGTAAAGAGCTACGGAATGCTCTGAACTCTATCATCCTACCCCTTGGTTGTCTTGATGTTGGACTTTCTCGCCACAGGGCCCTGCTCTTTAAGGTTTTGAGATGTTTTAACTTCTGTTAAAAAGTTGATAAATGAACATACTGATTTTTTTTACTTAACAATTGGGCATCCTGTATGTTTAAAGTTTTAATATTTGTGATTTTGCTATTCAGAGAATATCTGCATCATCATTTGATCTGTTGATAGTGTTTTGGGTCCTTTAGAACAAATTGGACTCAAATTAACTATTTCATTCCTGGTGATAGGTGATAGCTGATAGGATTAATCTCCCGTGTATGCTGGTTAAAGGAAGCTACTATACTGGCACTGATGATGGAGCTGTAAATTTGATTAAGATTGATGATGGAAGGTGATTTTTTTTTCTTGGCTTTTGTTTTTCTGCCCATTTAATTTGGTGTCATGCTTTTTCAAGTGGTGCTGCAAAATGATTTCTATTGGTAATTATTACACGTGCTGGTGATGCTTGTTAATATTTTATTTTAGCATCTGGATTCTGGTTAATAACTCTCCAAGCTTTCTGTGCTGCCAGATAAACATGTATAAAGTAAAATGTCAAAAAATGCTGGATATTACTTTTGCAAGAAATGTTGAATACGAATAATCATCCTTGTTGCTGATGTCATTTTCTACATTGCATATACTTTCTTTTAAAAGGCCCACTTTCCTTCAATTATAAATTTTTTGATTACCTATTTTGCATGAGAATGCTTATTAAAAAAGGCAGAGGTTCAATGTATGTTGTTTTGGTCCTTCCTCTCAACTGTTTTATATGTTTTAGCTGTCTAATCAAATTAACACTTATAGGTTTAAATGTTAAATGGGAATTTTTTGTAATTTTTTTTTTATGAACTGGTGCAGTGAATACATTATTGATCTGATGGGTGCTCCTGGCACACTAATTCCTCCTGAGGTGCCCAGCAGCCATCTCCCAACTGCTGGATTTGACATAAGTGGTTTCGCCAGTCTTACAGAAACCCCTGAAAATTCAACTCCATTGATGGATCAAGGATATGGGATTCTTGCATTTTCACCTAATCTGGATGTGATTCCCCAAGCTGGCACCTCAACATCAGGGCAAGGATTATTTGTCAGCATCAAAACAAATGAGGATGGTGTGAACTTGGTTGAGAAAAATCAAATTGAAAGATTTGAACATGATTTTGGGAAGCTTAGCTTATCAGGCACTGAAAAACCTTCATCTGCACAAAAAAATAGAGTTAAAAATGTTTCCAAGTATGTCATCAGTGCAGCAAAGAATCCTGATTTTGCACAAAAATTACATGCTGTGTTGTTAGAGAGTGGGGCATCACCTCCTCCTAATTTGTTTTCAGACATGAACCTGGGTGAACCAAAGCTGCTTGAAAAGGTTCATCCAGAAAACAGGGTCAATCTTGACGACCGGCTTCGCCGTTGTTTAGATGACATGTTGACAGGGCGTGAACAGTCGCTTGCATCTTTAACTAGGGATGATACTTTAAAAAATGTTAGGTGTGATTATGAACAAGAACAATTTGCTGAGGGCTCAGTGGATGAACTAAGAAGATTGATGAATGTCTTTAATTCTGATCCATCTCTCCCTTCTGATGTTATAAGTGAAGGATTTGTGCTTGTCGATAATAGAACAAACGAAAAATTGCAAATAGATACCACTGTTGTGGACATGGTGTCTATTAGTGCACCTGGAATGGCTGGAAGTTCTATGCATGAGAATCCACTTCATGCATTTTCCTTGCTCTCTGCATTGGAGCCTTGCCAATTACAACCTGAACATGCCTTGGTCAGTAGTGACAACCAGTGCTTTCAGGAGAACATGGGAAGGATTTTAAGCATGGATGCAGGCAAAGAATCTGCTTTGAAATTGATTGAAACAGCAAACAGTGGCCTGCATATTTCTTGCTGTGGTCACAGTGAGAGAATTAACCCTATGCTGGGGGAGGTAGCAGAATGGGAAATTCCATGGGAGGATCTTGAGATTGGTGAGCGTATAGGCATCGGTAAGAATTCCTTCTTTAATTTGATTTTATATAAGGAAGAAGAACCTGTTGGCAATTTTAGACTAGAGAATCATGTCTGAATTAAGGGGATCAGCCCCCCCCCCTCCTGGTATGTCTCTATTAAAGTTTCCCATTAATGTATGCTAGTCATACTACTGTGATATACACAAAGGATGTATTTGCACATGTAGTCCTATAGTTTAGTTGGTCAGTAATGATGGGCATGAGAATTGGCAGGTTATTAATATGTAAAACTTTTATGATTTTGTATGTCAAAAAAGGATCATTTGGACAAGGTATTCTTACAATCAAAAAATGATCATTTGGATAAGGTAATCGTACAAGAGTTGGAATCAATTGAAATATTACAAAGACATAACACCCTGTGATCCAGTGATATACAGTTGCTTACCAACAACAAAAAACCCTCAATCCCAAACTAGTTGGGGTTGGCTATATGGATCCTTTTGCACCATTCTGCATGACCATTGGATCCAGAATTGCTCTCCTGCATAAACAGCTTGTGAGGTTCAATCATGCACATCTGTTATTTGGTTACGTCTTAGAAATGGATTAAAAGAAAAGAAAAGAAATACGCATCGATGAGATATAGAAATGGTTATTGAACTAGTCTCATAGGCATGGATGGCACTTCATTCCACTTATCTTTATCTCTCAAATTCTAAGTTTATGAGTGAAAGTTGAATCTCTTACCATTGAACATATGGAAGCATTATCTAAATACCATGTATTTGTAAAAATAAGGAAGCTGATCGATGACGCCGCTTTCACTTTTATTAAAATTATCAATCTAATTGAGTTTCACCTTTGGAGGAATTGTGCTGCTGCCACTGCTGCTTTGCAATTGCAATTATATATGATAGGAGGCTGGCTACCAGCCCAAACAAACCTGGAAAAAGGTCAAGTGACGCTGGTAAAGATAGCCAGCCTGCTTCTCTGGACTTGGTTTCGAATATGAGACCAAATTTCTATCAAACATCCTACCTTGCCCTATTAAGCTTTGTAGTTTGCTGCCTTTGAATTGTCTTGAATTCGGGTTGAGAAGACTTTGAAATCTACTGGTCAACATAGTAATACTTTTGAGGGTTTGATCCATTGATTTTATTAAGTAGGATATGATCTCAGTTATAGATGTGCTTAGTTGTAGAATTGATGCATCTCTGAAGTATGAAATGTTAAAGTTATGATTGTTTAATAGTAATCTCACGATGCCCTGTTGTGCAGGTTCATACGGCGAGGTCTACCATGGGGATTGGAATGGCACTGTAAGTTAACCTTTGACATAATATGGGTATTTTGATGTTAACTTGCCATGAGATACTTCATAGGCTGACACATTGAATTGGATCCTTTCAACAAAATACTGACATTTGGTTATAGTTTACAATTCAATACTTATGCTACTACCTTTTGGCTACAACAATGATGATATCTGTGGAAATTGTCGAAATATGGTTTCACTATTCATGTGGGAAGATTGGTTGGTTTCAAAATTGTCACCTCCAGTGGTTTGTGTCACTCACATGATGGTGGTCTGTGTTTGTTGAAACTGCATCTGTGGCTTACAGAATCACCAATCTATTCATTTGACTCCAGCATAGGACTTACTTCCAGAAACTTAGTATTGTGACCTTACTGGTTCATATGTTTTTTTTAAAGGCTTTGCTCATATTGACCCCCTTGATATCATTTTATTGATTACAGGAAGTTGCTGTGAAGAAATTTTTGGACCAGGATTTATCTGGTGATGCATTGGTTCAGTTCAAATGCGAAGTAAGCACTGGTTCTAGCTTTACATCATATATTAACTTTCATGCCCCAGCTATTCTAATAAAATTGGTTTCTTTATGACATTCAAATAAGTTCTGCTCGCTGTTTAATGCAGGCTGAAATCATGCTAAGATTAAGACATCCTAACGTTGTTCTGTTCATGGGAGCAGTTACTCGCCCCCCACACTTATCAATACTGACGGAGTTCTTGCCCAGGTTAAAATTGCTTCCCCTAGAACAAAAAAAACCTGCTACTTTTTCTTGTTTCCAAGATTATTAAATTAAACCCCATACATCGAATGCCTTAGTACTTCACTCTGGTATAATATTGAACTGAATAACCTATATGATAAAAATTTCAACCTGTTTACTTTTATATCTCAAATTTTTTTTAGAAGCATGATTCTCAAGCTTGTGGTCCCTCACCAGTTGTAGTTAAAATTGTGAATTTCACCTCAGTTTTGCTTGGGATGCATGCATCTTTGGACATCTCACTGATATTTTATTTAATCTGTGATAACAATCAAATCACTAGCCTTGCCCAACCATTGCAATGCGTTTACCCCCATGCAAGCCATATCAAAAGCATACATGCTCCATGGTTTATGCAAAATAGAGCATACTTTCAGCTTTTCTTTAAAGCAATGTTATATTAAAGGGTTCTGTCAAGGAGCTTTTGGAGTTCATTATTATCCTAGTCACTGCCACCAACATTTTTAAATAAAATAGTTAATACTGAGTCGATTGTAAATTTATTTTCTCATACTCTTGTTCCTCCTTATTGGTGTACAGGGGGAGTTTGTATAGGTTACTGCATCGTCCCCATTCTCAAGTTGATGAAAAGAGGCGTATGCGAATGGCTATTGATGTGGTATGAGTCAAATAATCTATTCATCTTGTTGGTCCGATTATTTTCCAAAGTAAAGCTGGTTTCTTCTTTTTATAGGCCAAGGGAATGAATTACTTGCATACAAGCCATCCTACCATCGTGCATCGAGATTTAAAGTCTCCTAATCTCCTCGTTGATAAAAACTGGAATGTTAAGGTCTGGCTCTCAATTTCTTCTTTGGTTATGCACATGTTTATTTGGAAATTCAATGGACTGCTTTATCTTTTGCAGCTTTTTCGAAAGAAACCATGCATGTATTTCCAACATCTTATTAAATTTCTATCCACAGGTCTGTGATTTTGGATTGTCTCGAATCAAGCACCACACTTTTCTGTCTTCAAAGTCTACTGCTGGAACGGTTCGACTTCTTTGAAACATATAGCATGATAAATTCTTGTGATTCCATTTTGCTGAATGTTTCCAACCAAATAATAAGCAAGAAGTTTGCCTTTTCAATGCAGCCTGAATGGATGGCACCTGAAGTTCTGAGAAATGAGCCAGCAAATGAGAAGTAAGGATACCAACCTGTATAAACATGCCAGCATGCTCCATTGCCAGAAGTTGCATAACAGGAAAATTCTCTAGCGCTAAAACTGTTGGCTTGCTTGCTTGCAGATGTGATATATACAGCTTTGGTGTGATACTATGGGAGTTGGCTACATGTCAAATCCCTTGGAAAGGCTTAAACCCAATGCAGGTTGTGGGAGCTGTTGGATTCCAAAATCGACATCTTGAAATTCCAGAGGACATTGATCCAGCCATCGCCCAGATAATACGTGATTGTTGGCAATTGTGAGTTACAGACTAGGCCAATATTTTCATTTGAAATAACGTGTGTACTGTGATGATGAATCCTTTATTGTTTTTGCAGGGAGCCAAATTTACGACCATCTTTCGCAGAGCTTATATCCCGTCTTCTTCACCATGTTCAACATCTACTTGTTGAAACAACAAATTATAGAAACCAAACAGCAGACTGACTGGAACAATGCTTCCTCAATGATAGTTTGAGCTGTGTTTTGGCTCGAAGAGCTGGAGTAGCAGCAAGTTTTTTCATTTGATTTAAAGTAGATAATACCGGACTGGGAAGTGTTGGTTCATTCAAAGCGGGGACTCAGCACAGGCCCTTTCATTGATCACACGGTGGAGATCCTCCCAAGTTAAAAAAAAAACTGCAATATAAGTGCAGTGGAGGATTCCATGGAAAGTTTAAATAGGCAATGTTGTTAGTCTTGTAAGAAATGAAAAAAAGAACAAAAAAAATTAACCATTCAACTACTGTGGTCCCGTGGAGGTCTTGTTTGGATAAGCAATCCCAACTCTGGAATTGCAAACATGTGATCCCAACATATCATTGTGGACCTGAGGAATTGTAAAGGAAAAGAGAAAAAAGAAAAAAGAAAAAAAAGAGTTATGGGCATGTCTAAGCAACATTCGGTTCACTATAGATATCTCGAGAACTTATCTTCTTTACTAGGATAGCACTCTTCCGTATATTTTTCAGAAGTTATATTCTGGGCTCGACTCATCAAGTTGCTTAGATTTAAGTTACTAATATTTCATCAAATATTGCAGTGATCATCTGCAGGTTTTAATGTGGAGCTATAACCTTTTAGACGGTAACAGGTATTTATGGCTTGCTGATCAATCTTTGCCTAGGATGAAATTGGTTCTGCATGTTTCCCGGTTCCACTTGCAATATTGAAGCTCTTTCCTTTTCTTTTCGGACAAAATAGAATATACGGCTGCTGGGACTGCGATTGAGCAGTATTTCTTGAAATGTTTTGATTTTGTTTAAAATTAATTTTTTAAATGTTTTTTATATTATTTTGATGTGTTGATATTAAAATAATTTTTAAAAATTAAAAGAAAATATAATTTTAATTTATTTCTGAACAAATAATATTTTAACAAATAAAACTATGAGAGTACATTCCACCCATAATATCTCTGTTCTTTTAGTTATTTTGTAGCAAATTATTAATGCCTAGTCATTTCTTTTATTATTATAATACATGAGTTAGTAATAATTTCTTATGAGAAAAATCAGCAAGATTCTGGATAAATTGAGTAATTAGCACAGTAAATTAAAAAAAATTAATGAATTGACATTGATTTAAAAATAATAATAAAAATCTCAAAACTGTTAAAATTAAGAGGTCTCAAGCAAGATTTTTGGTATCTAAATATGATATAGCAACACACCTTTTATTTTGGTACGGCACAATCAGACTTTCTCTTGAGTCTAGATTTATCATACTAGTCTGTGGATGTATTTGTTAGGCTATCTATATAATCTATTCGGAACAAATTTTTATTTAGTTATGATATATTTACACATGATTTCTTATAATCACCCATTATTTTGTAAACAATAACTTTTTAAGATTTTAACTCTAAAATTTATTTTTAAATCAATTGGATAAATATGTAAGTTTTGACTTATAAAATATATTTGGAAGAAAAAATTTTATAAAATTATTATTTTTGTATTAAACTGAAGTTAAAATTTAACTATGTTGCGTTTTCAAAGTATAGCATTTACTAAATATTACTATTCTAAAATGCTTTCTTGTCATGTTTATAAATGTAAATATAAGCATTAGTAACTGGGGAGGCTCAAATTTTTTAATAAAAAAATAGAAGCATCGGCAACGTGTCAATTTATACCATAATTATTTTTAATGGCGAATCAGAAAACGCTACTCGTGTTGAACAATTTAGATAGAAAATTATAAGCATGCTAATCAAAGCCTTGAGCCCCTAAATTTAAACAAAATATCCAACCACGGCATGCAAGCAATTCTATAATTTTTTTTATTTAATTGTACAATAATATAATTGTTTTCTAAAAAAATAGAAAAAAAGGTAGAACTTCATCCAAAAAAAATATTAAACAGACTTGTATCTAATAAAATAATATCTCAAACATAATTTCATTCATTCAATTATAATTAAACTTTATAAAAAAAAAGTAATCATGAAGGGGTTGTGGAAAAAACGTATGATAATATTTAAAAAAATTCATAACCTTATTTTAAAATAAATTAAAAGTTAAATGATATTTAATAGAATAAAACTTAAAAAAATAATTTTAGTTATTTTATTTAAATAAAATTTAATATTGTTTAAAATAAAAACCTTTTAAAATAGCTTAATATGATGCACCTGCTCTTGTCTAGCAGGAAGGGCAAGCCCACGTGTCTTTTGTTTTTTTGGCAAAGTCAGACACCTAACTTTTAAAAAAAATTAATTAAACAATGTGTTGTCTTTAATTATAGTGTTGGCAGTTGTTGAAAAGTAAGGCCTCTAATTTCTTAGATAAAAAAAACTTATTTTAATTATTTTTTTATTTGAAAACACCTAAAAATATTATATAAATCTAAATAAATCTATTTATACCATTAATTAGCTAAAAAATAATTAAAAAAAATCAATTTGAATTTAAAAATTTTCTTGAATTCATATTTACTTTCTTAGATAAGTAAGATGAATGCCAAAGAACATCAAGATCGATCGTTTTCATAACTAGAATTGAGCCAATTAATTATTTTATTTTATATTTTTTTATAATCTGATTATTTTTTTATTCTCTTTTAAATCTAAAATCTAAAATAAAAAAATAAAATTTTAGATAACAAATAAATACTAAAAGGACAGTAAAGAAATTAAAAAAAAATAGATGGATCAAATAAAACTTTTCATGCCACATTCTAAATGGGCACTTGCTTTCTCCATATTTTTCACTTCAATACTTTATTTTTGAATATCACTTCTCCTTAACAATTTAGAACTAATTTGTTATTATTTTTATTATAAAAAAAATTAAATTAAAAAAAAATTGTTTTAGAATTGGATTGAAAAAAAGAGAGAGAGAAATATCGGCTCTCATGTAATAAAATGCGAGAGAGTAAATAGTGAAAATAACACATTTTATTTTTTTATGTAATTTCTCAAATCTCAAGTTTTTATTATTTTATTAAAATTTTTATTTCTTGTAATAAGGTTTTAATATCCTTGTACTTGATTGTGGTAAGAGAAAATAATTTTTTTTTATAACCGTAAGCAGTTGATATCTTGGTTAAAAAAATTAATGATACTAAATTCGATTATGTATTTGATATAAAAAAGAAATTTCATTGAATTTTCCATAAATTAAAAAAAAAAAAAGAGAGAGAGTCTAGTTGCTATGTTAAGGACTATTATTATTCATGCAATTTTCTTATTAGTTTTTGATAAACACAGAGTTATGTATTTGTATCATTTATATCATAAATGAAATTAATATCTTATATAATAAATAAATTTAAAGGAAAAAAAAGAAGAAGGGAAACTGCTGCCATCAATGGCAAATAGTACAACTAGCAAAGGATAAACACGTAAAAATAAACAAATTACAATTATTTAAAAGAAAAGGCGAAAGAAAATAAAATAAAATGAAAGTCTCCCACCAATTAATTTTGGATGGAGGATCAAGAGAGCAAAACAACAGAAATCCTCCATGGCAATTCCACTCCTCCACCTATCATCACCGTTCCTCCTCTCTTCTCCAACACAGAAAAGATTTATCTACCATCACCACCACAATTACAAAAACACACTTCCAAAAATACCCTCGTCTTCCTTCAGAAATGGAAGCAGCAACACTCCTCGAGAAACGGAGTGCCCTGTTCCATACGATCAACAACCCATAAATGAATACCAAAATCTCTCCACTTCCTTCCCCTTCTCTTGGGCTTCAGGTGACATTGTTGAGTACTGCTCTCGTTTGTTCGTTACTGGCGCTTCTTTTGCTCTCCTTATCGCCCTACCTGTTGCTTGGTTTGGCACCGTGGGCCCCAAAACTGAGCCATTGAAGCCAGTTCTTGCAGCTTTATCAAGTGGGATTGTTGTTGTTAGTCTTGCTGTTGTCAGAATGTATCTGGGTTGGGCTTATGTTGGGAATCGACTGCTCAGTGCCACTGTTGAATGTAATTCCTCTCTTTCCTCTGTCTTCTCTTGTTTTACTCGGTTGCTTATAAACCTTAAAAAAAAATTCAGGGATAGTCATAATTTTGAATTTTGAGTTAATGTTTTTGTTTTTCTGTTTGGAGAGAGAAGGTTTGATGTCAAGTGAGTTGAGGTTGCTATTTTAGGCATAGCATGTTGTTGGTTTTGGTATATTTGATTGATGGGGTGGTTTTTAATCTCTATTTTTTGCAGATGAAGAGACAGGGTGGTATGATGGTCAGGTACATGATTTTTCTTTTTTTGTTATAAATCATTATCAGATAGACTTTATGGCGTAGTATCATTATGGAGGGAATTTGAGAAATCTATTGAGATAAAGAAAAAGGATACATAATAACTAATTAGCTAATAGCAGAGAAACAGTTATCTAATTAACTCTACAGTAATATTTTTCTTAGAAGAACAGTTGTGTAGGATTTGAGCCATCTTGTGCAACTTAAGAAATGTCAGAATAGGTTCACATTGGAGAGAAACAACTGTGGCAGCGCCATTATTAACCAAAACCTTTGCTGAGAGATGAGCTTTTGTCATCAGATCAGAACATCACAAAGTTATCTCACCATAAAGTCGTGGTGATGCGGAGGTCTATGCCATGGTAGAAGGATGGGGCAATGAAGATTGAAGATTGTGATTATGTGTGGAATTGTGTGAGGGCTGGGTTGAGGCCATGGCAGTGTTTATGCTGCAAGGGTCGCAAGGTCTCATGTGATGAGCACTGGGTTAAGAAAGGCGAAGAACAAGAAAAGGATAGAGAAGAAATAAAAGGGAAACTGAAAAAAATAAAATAATATGCATATGCATGTAGAGAAAGCACAAGTGTGTGAGTGTGAGAGAGAGAGAGAGAGGAAAAGGACTTGGTGATTGCAAAAGAGAATGTAGCACACCCTGCATTGATTCTTTCTTTTGGGTTTGTAGTAATGGTTTTTGTGCTGAATTGATCTCATTTGCTCTTTTTCTAGTTTTTCACTTGAGTTTTGTATTTGTTGGATGAGATCTCATCTAGATAGTTCTTGCCTAATTCTTCTATCTCAGGCTTTTGGTTGGCTTTTAATTTGAATTTCCTGTATTTTTGGTGGTGCATTTTTTGAAGAATAGAGAAGGGAGTTGAAAAAAATAGAAATGAAAAGGGAGCTGTCCTTTTTCAATGTTTAACTAATGGTGAGTTTACAGGCGGATAATGTGAGAGAATATCTCTGAAAGTAAACTGTAAGATTTTATTTTATTATTTATTATTATTTTTGTGGGGGGGGGGGGGAGAAAATTATGTTGCAATTGTAACTAGATGCAAACTATAGGAAGTGAAATCTCTTTTTCAAGTTCTGATTTAGTTGCAATATATACATTTGCAGCATTATTAGTAGAGATAAACATGCAAGTTTGAAGCCTAACTAATTTGAATTTCCTCCACAGATATGGGTGAAGACAGCTGAAGTTTTGGCTCGAGATCGGCTTCTTGGTTCATTTTCAGTAAGTAAATTATTCCAAAGAGACTGTATTTTTTCGTTGTTCTTGATTGTGGAGAGCAGGACCAATGTCTGTTATGTATTGAGAAGCATAATGTTTTTAAATGGTTTTATGTGCCTTCTATTGAACTATTCATCTTGGTCACTCCCCAAAACAATGCAGCGAGGATGTTTTTTTTAGGTTTAACTTGATGCTTGTCTGCACCGCAGGAGCATCCTGACTGTTTCAATCTAACAGGATGTGCTGTTTTGAATATGAATTTGTCATGTCTAAAACCAAGGATAACATCTTTTAAGACCATCAATTAAGAGTACATGTTGAGCTGGTATTAAATATGTCGATGCATGATGTAAGTAGGTTAGCACCTATGCTATGCTGTATCTTTTATCATAACTATAATGCTACAAGGCAGTGCCATGATATTGGTGATCGACTGTTATTCTTTTTAAAAAAGTTGCTAACTTTGTGACTCTGAAACTCTCTCCATTGATACAATGTTTGATCTGTCTGGAAATAGATGGTGGATCCTACTTGTATCAAACTCAGGGAATTGTTGCATGACTAATCGGAATGTTTTATATATACATATCTTTTCCTCCAATAGGTCAAGCCTGTGCTAAGCAGATTGAAGTACACTCTGGTCACTCTAGCAGCATCATTATTTGTGTGCGTTGTTCTCTTCATCAATATTGAGGGAGGCCAAAAGGGTTCTTACACACCATTTGAAGAAGCTGGGGGTAGAGCTATTCCTGGAGTTTACAATGATGATTCAGCCAGATCTTTCGAGCCAGATGCATTCTGTGGTGAACCTGCTCCTCCTGAATCATGAGGCATTTTCTTTTTGATAATGGAATTATGAAGCATCAATTCAGCTGTCAACACATGAAGCATATTCTACATCCCACTTTTGTACAGTTTTTTTACATGTTTCTCCATGTCTGCTATAATCACAGTAAAAGGTCATATATTTTTTCCAGTGAACCAAATGTTACTACGAGCAATTTATATAGGTGCAGTGATACTAAATTTTATTATCCCTTTAGCTGGAATATGCATGCTATCAGGATTTATAGAGATACCAGGCTGTCTTGAAGTGGAGCAGAGCAGGCCCTGTACTGGTCAAGGTCAAGATCACTCCTCTTTCTGCACATGCAACACCAAAAAAAGCCATTCATATATATATACAGTGCCAGGCTCTCAGAAATGCCATTCCCATAGATGTAAACGTAGAAAACAAGCATTTACGCAAGCAAACAAGTACCAAACTGGTGGTCGAATTTTTGGAGGAAATTTCTAGATTGGAAATGGATTGCTTGGGGTCATGTCGTGCTTAGCATTTCCAAAGGCACATCTCTTACTGGTAAGTGCAAGGCTGCTGCTAGCAAAAGAATCTCTGCTCTGGGGTGCCATCACGTAGCTCTTTCAGTTTAAGCTTAATAAATTCTCAGTTCTTGGGGGAGATCTACCTCCGATGAGTGTGCGGGTCATTTTGTGTGCTTTGTAGGCGATAGCTTACATATGCTTGAATAGATATGATCATCTCTAGATGTTTGGATCATGAGTTTATTTTTTTATATAAATTACTCGTGTCATTCTTAGATATTCTTCTTGTTCCCCCCCATTCTATCCACTCGTACGTAGCAAATTATTGGCTCTGCTACTACTTGTTAGAAAAATCTACATCCAAGGAGTGTGAATTTCTTTGTAGATATATGCACGCAAGGATTTTGATATTTAAATGGACATCATCTTCAATGTAAAAATTTAAAATCTTGAGTTATGAATCGACTCTTTGTATACAAATTACTCCCCCTGTCGCATTTTTCAATAAAAAGAAAAATCTTCAATTCATGAAATTTTTAAATGAAAATTTTTGACGCAAACTACGAGTAGGTTTTTAAAAATATATTTTTAATTAAATCTATTATGAAATGAATTTTAAGTAGGTATTTAGGAGTAAAAAAACATATTATTTTAAATTTTATAAAATTAAAATTTGAAACGTAATTATATATAAAATAAATTTAATGGGAGAAACAAAATTTATTTAACTAAATAGATAGTTTTTTATATAATTGGAGAAAAAACAAAACTACTGCAATTCTATACTAAATTATCATAAAACCCTTTACAACAGCTCTCTAGATTGATTTTCTCCTCCACCACCGAGTCCAATCCAATTACAGGGTAGTGATGTTCACAATATCATATCAATTTGATATTGATTTTAATCCATTAAGCAATGAATTAAAAAAGTAAACAGAATTATTAAAACTATCAAGAAAAACATCTAAATAACTATTTCTTAAAAAAAAAACACAAAATCATTAAAAAATATTTTAAAAATAACTCATCCATAGAAAAAACGTTGAAGTCGAGACAACGAGAGGGATGGTCACGTTACGGTGAAAGGAAAGATAATTAGGAGAAGCCATTCTAGAAACCTCCATGCCTAGACATCTCCATTATTTTTTTAAAGAAAAAGGGGGTAGCAGCCCGACCAACGACGGTGACAGCATCATGATTGCTGGAAGCCAGGACACCGCCTAAGCCACTCTTTACTCGATTATCATGTGAAACATTGACTATTGTCTGCACAGCTCGACGGCGGAAGTGACAAACAGGGCCAGATGGGAAAGGACGCCAGCCGAGGAGGAGGAGGAGGAGGAGGAGGACGCATACGAGTCTATCACGTACCTACCTAGCTAGCTACCTTGTGACTAAATCTTGATTCTTGCTCTGTCTGATCAGTTTGGTAAGCTTTCTTTTTGTGACAGTACATGGGATTTGGTGTCTTACGGTCACCATCATCTTGTTTCTTGTTATAATTTTCTTTTCCTTGTTCTAGTATCTTAGTAGATTTATGTCCGCGCTTTGCTTTGCTGCGGATTATTTCTTTTGTTTTTTATATAAAAAAATATTAAAAAAATAATAATTTATGAACTGAATCATTAAAGCAAAGAATAATTTAAATAATATTAATAAAAAATATAACAACAATAAATTAATTTTGAAACTTCTTGTGTCAAGCATATTGATGAGAATTTCGCGATACAACAGATTGCTAAGGTTCTTGGAACTTCTTGTATCTATGCATGAACAGAGTCTCCCAATAAAAGAGGAAATTTATGGTCCATTAATTATTTTTTTAAAAAAAAATTCTCAATGTACAGTTATTGGACGTAAAAATCTTCTTTTGTAAACTTTCGATTTACAAGAATATTTTTTTAAAAAAAAACAAATGTTGACAGTGCTTGAAAAATAATATTTGACATGACTAACATACTTCTAATTTTTTTAATTATTTTTTTTCATATTGTTTTAATGATATGTGAACATTCTTGACGTAAAAAAAAATATATAAATATCAGATAATAAAATTAAAAAAAAATATTAATTTTAAAAAAATAAATAAAAACCTAAGAGAACTTGTGTGAACCTTCTAGACCTGGCAATGATCTCAAA
The DNA here is from genome assembly GCA_033617975.1 of Populus alba x Populus glandulosa. NCBI lineage: Eukaryota > Viridiplantae > Streptophyta > Magnoliopsida > Malpighiales > Salicaceae > Populus > Populus alba x Populus glandulosa. The sequence continues at coordinate 23,001,841 of CM066148.1, forward strand.
TTTGAAATCTATTAAATCCTGAATCTGAGCTAAGTTAAAAAGCTTAATTTCTAACCAATTTAATATTGAATAGCTAGAATAATCTAATAAAAAGCAACAATTAAAAAGAACAAAAGAAAGCTCGAGTCTTTTTTAAAAGAAGTAGAAAATCCTAGAGAAAACAAATAAGTAAAAATAATTTTAAAAATTTATCTCAAATAAAAAAAATAGCAACCAGAAGAATGAGAATTAAATTTGAAAAAAATAAAAAAGGGTGATGAAATAAATAATAATAAAAAAGAATTCTAACATTTTAAACTGCTAGAAAAAATAATTCAAATTGAATGAAAGTATCAGAAAAATAAATAAATTTAAAGAATTATTGAAAAAAAAAACACAACAAAAAATGATAAACAAGAAGCCCCGTGAAAAATAGATTATTTTTAAGACCAACAAAAAATTCCACATAAAACAAGCTTAAGAAAAAAGGAATCAAGTATTCAATTGAATAAATATTAAAGGATAAATGAGTAAAATATTAACTTGGAAAAAAGAGAAAAAAACCTGGAAAAATATCCTAAACTTTATCAAATTTTAAAACCTTGTAATCCATGAAACTATGGATCCGAGTTTAATTGAGAAATTTATTATTAATCAATTTAAAAAACTTTTCAAAGCAAAAAACCAGCAATAAAAAAAATAAGGGTTAAATTTGATATGAAAAAAAGAAGGTTGGAATTGTAAAACAAAATTAATTTAAAAAATGATTTCAAACAAAAAATAGCAATCAAAAGAATGAGCATCAAATTTAAAAAATTAAAAAAAAATTAAGAGAAATGAAATTGAAAAAACAAACTAATTTTATAAATTATTCAAGATAGAAAAATATAACAAAAAGAAAACAGACCAAATCTAAAGAATCAACAAATTAAAGAGCTAATATTTAATTTTTAAGGGGTTAACATGAAAATCTAGGTGTAGAGAAAGAACGAGAAAAAACAAATCATCGCCGGTGCCAAATCGCTATGAATATTAAAATATGCACCACCTTATCATGATGGAGGCGTCAAAAAATTTCAAACACTCATGAAAGACGATATTTGGTGGTCGGACGACCCTTACGTGTTGCCCGAACGACATAAGAGTTGTCCACACATTAATAAGTTTTTTTCTAAATTATATTTAATAAATATAATTTATAACAATGCCCTAGAATACTATTGGAATTTACAATAAAAATAATATAAATCAACAAAAAAGATATTGGGTTGGAGTTTTGTTGGTTTTTTCTCTACGAGCATAAAAATAATTATAAAAACTGAAAATACAAAAATATCATTGAATTGTAAACATTAAATTATTTTATTTTAGGATTAAATATATAATTTTACTGTAAAGAAAACTATCAATATAACCCATATAATTAAAAAAAAAATCATATCATAGTTAAAAGAATAACTTATCTCTGATATCTAGTTTGAAGGGTTTTTTTTAGCTTAGATGCAATTCTGTGAAATCACTACATTAAAAAATAGTAATATGAGTCCCGAGTCACTTTTTTCCCCTTCTGTGTTTTTTTTTCTTTTTTTTCCTGATCAAGTCATTGCATGTTCCAATTCTTCCTCTCCATGCAATTGTCATTAGGTGATTTACTGCCTGATTCGGTTAGGTTTAAGTAAATAAATAAAAAATTGCATGCTAAATTCATAACCACTCATCTTATTTTATTGATTTAGATTCAATTAACATAGATAACCCGTGAAAAAAAAATGATTTCAAAATAATATTGAATTTCATTCTCGATTTTTCATGTTCTTCTCAAAAATGGAGTTTACATCCCTTTTTTTCCCTGGATAAATGCTCAATCAGCACAATCATGTCACTTGGAGAAAACAATATCTAATTTCGCTTCATTTATTTTACTCCATGCTACTTTTAAAAATCTTCTAAATATGGATGGTAGGTGAAAATAGAAAAGAAGAAGGACGAAGGAAAGAAGAGGATAGAGTAAAAAGTAATTAGGGTGGGGGGTCCCACAATAAAGAAATGAAAATCAGGGAGGGTGCATGAACCTTGAACTCTCCCTCCTCCGGTCCTCCCCCTCTCTCCATCATCTTCTTCCCTATCACAAGACATGCAAATCTCTATAACATTAATTTATTAATTTATTAAAAATATCTCTCTATGTTGATTTTTTTTTTATTACAGCACCTTGTTTTTTTTGAAAGAAAAAAGAAGCAGCCTCTTTAGTATATTTGTACTTCTCCTTCACAATGAACACAGCCATCATCAACGAGAAGAAAAACAAAAGCAACTTTTTCTCTCCTTGCTTTACTTCTCCACCGCCGCCACCCGCCACCCCCACCAACAACCACCTTGTGATCTTTGCTTCAGTTTCACTTCCTTTTTATACAACACTCCCTCCTCCTGTCTTTGCATCACAAATCTTACAGGTCAGTCATTGATCCAATTTACTCTATAATCTCTCATTTGTTTCTTGTTTTTTTTTTGTTCCATTGAATGTGGGTTTATCTTACTATATAATCGAAGAACTCTTCTGGGTTGTTTTTGGGTTGATGCATAATGATTAAGTAACGTAGAGGAACGTGAATTTGAAGGCTTTTTATTTGCGGGTTTATTGAAAAAGTTCGTGTCTTTGAATTATTGCTTTGCCTCCGGTTTCGAGCAGCTATGTAAAGCACCGTCAGTTGTTACTTGATTGGCCCTTTTTTTTCCTGGTTCGCCAGGTTCATGTATATTTTTGACTGGATATATTGAGCAACAAGTCATATATGATTAAGAGCTTTTGATGATCATATAAAATATTGCATTTAATGTTTCCTCTTTTGGGGCATTTGACAAATTTGTGGTTGAGCAGAGTTCTTTGTTTGAATAAGTTATATATTTATTTCCCTTGTGGAAAAAAATATTTTTGCATATTGATTTTTTGCAAATAAGCCTAGCATAGAATAAGCCAAATCAAGTCAAATATGATAATTGTTTTTGCAAATTATTCTGCATCAAAATGAAGATAGCCTAGTATAGAATGTGAAGCTTGGTGTTCATTTTGGTGAATGGTAAAATGACTGCTGGACTATGAGTAGAGATTATTAATGTATCCTTGTAGCTTAGAGAGGATGTGCATTGCCTTATTCCACTTTTGTCTAGATTGTTATTAATGTGGTTAGAGATGAATGCAGGTGGTTTTAGCCATATTAGTGTGTAGACTGTTGAAGATTTTGTTCCTTTTGTGTCCTTTCTCAAATGGAAAAACAAGGAATCTGACTATGAGAAAAGAATGGTTCTCCCCTCACGTTATTGCTGCTAATAGCACTATCTATTTTCAATTTATTTTTCTTTCAACCGAAAAGGATTGCGCATATATATATATATATATATATATATATATATATATATATCAAAATGTAATGCCAACAACACTGTTTGTGGACTCGTGATAATCACTTGCAAACAAAGCAATCTCAATAATTTTTACAAAAAAGATTAAGAAGACAAGAAAGAAAGGAAATCTCAGAATTTTATTGCAAATGTAGAATTACATGGATAAATAACACGTAGCCTCACACTACTTAGGGAATCACATCAATTAAAGGTTTAATTTTATCACAACATACCCTACTAGAATTACAAATCTCTAATAAATAGTTTAATAATTAATAGTTGATGACTGAAAATTCTAACGGCTCGTAACTAACACGATAAAGACAAACAACAATTAATATTAACCCCTGCTGTCACTTGGATGATAACAAGGTTAACATCGCTTATTGGAAATCAACTGCTCCTTCATGCCACCATGTATTACTGGAACTTTAGCTTGCACGGAATACTTAAACCCATTGGAACTTGCATCAACATAATCCTTATCTTTATCACCCCTCTTCCCTTTGCTAGACTCAATCTGTCTCTTTCCCTTGACTCTGCTCCTGATGTTCTTGTCTTGATCATTAGAACTTGCATCAAAATGTGCTTTGGTTATTAATGAAATATGATTGATATCAAGATAAGTGAGCTGTCTAAGACATGGGGAATGGTCCGTTCCAAGTTCATACTACGGCGGGAGCCATAGAAAATTGATGGTTATTGGTCTCAAGGCAATCAAAGATGACTAACCAATAATATAGCTGAAATTAGACGTTTGGATATCTTGTAGCTGGCTCAAGTATCTAGGATGAGGTTTACTCTTTAACTACGGCCACAATTTTTTTTGTCTGTTTCAAATAAAAATAGGTATTGGCTAAAGATTGTATAGATTTGTCCTGCTCAGTCAACAAGTAGACATATGGCTCCATAATATATCAGTGTTTAAAAGATTTTCTGATTGCGATGGACACAAATAATATTGGCTGAGCTAGGAGGAGTTGACTCAGTCAAATATGAAATACTGGTTGGTGTGGTAGTGGATATACAGTGTATTTTATGATTACTACTAATAGTTGGACTTGCATATCATCCGTGGTAAGACACTGGTCATTTCCTTGTAACTTTTGAAGAAAAAGAATTGGCTGGTTACCAACTTAACTTCCTCAAACTTTATGATATTAGGAATTGTCAACTATATATGACAAGAACACAACTGGTTGGGCTAGAACTATTTATCGGGTGGTTACCTAGTTGTAGACTCTTAGACAGCAATCATAAGATGAAGCAAACAGTAACATATCAGACTTCACTTATATGATTATATGCCCTTTTAATGTAATAGATCTCGCCGTGTATAGATAATTTTAGATTTCATAATAATTGTCTTGCAAATAATGTTTAATTAAAGGTTTGTGAGATTAATGGTTCCCCTTTTTATGTGATTTGGGGGATGAGGCCTGAACTCAAGACTCCCCAGGAACTTTAAATCTTCCGAGTGAGGTGGGCTGTTTCCCAATGACTAAAGACCTTCTGTTCATTTAAATAAATCAAGTGGCTACTACAATACTGCACTCTGCTGTTTCTTTAGAATCCTGCAAAATCTATGACTGGGGGTAGGGGGTGATATCCTGTTTGTACAGCTGTAGGAACTTAGGAGCTTTGCCATAAGTGGCAAAGATTCAAATTTATATAACAGTCACTGTATTTACTTGTGACCGCTTCCTAGCAGAAGGGAATGAATTACCGTAAAGTTTATAAAATGATTCAGTTGAACTTTCAATGTTAGAAACTCTTTCACTTGTTATCTTTCTTTCTTTTTTTTTATAGGAATTTACAGTTTTTGTTTTTAGAGAGATCATTAATAGCATTCATTTTGTGTTTGCTGTAAAATTCTTGAAAGGGCTATGACATGTTTTTCTGAAGAGATTGTCATCTTGGTGGCATACAATAATGTATCTGCTTGCCTGTTTTGGAACAGGCTCAATATGTCTAAGGGTGTAGTTTGACACATCAATGTTTCATCACAGAAAGTGCACAAAGCTATATGTCACGTGGACGATTTTCTCCAATGGATTTAAAAGGAGCTTTTGATGTTGAGCATATGAGTTCCACATCAAGAATTCAGCATGACCTGTGGCCTCTTGATGGAATTGATCCAAAGAAAGCTAAGTTTCCATGTTGTCTCATCTGGACTCCACTCCCAGTTGTCTCGTGGTTGGCACCTTTTATCGGACATGTTGGCATCTGCAGAGAGGATGGAACTATTTTAGATTTTTCAGGATCCAATTCTGTCAATGTTGATGATTTTACATTTGGTGCAGCTGCTAGGTATCTTCAACTTGATAGACAACAGGTATTAATTCTTGAATCCTCTTCTATTATCTCCATCTCCTCCAACACGCATGCATATGCATGCACGCAGACACTGTTGCTGTTATTACTGTCATTGCTTGCTGAGAAAGTAGATTAATGGCAACAGAGGATTTAGGATCCGTGCTCATAGATTGCATAATGACCTCAAAAGGTGGCGGGTTGACTGAATAAAGTGGTTTCTTTGGTTAGCCACATCTTGATGTTGAGATCTGCCTTGCTTTCCAAAATAAGATGGCAAATTGGTTGCAATAATGAATTTATCAAGTATTTTTGCTGTTGTCATTTGTTATTTCTTTTCTATCCCTCATTACTTTATAAAAGGTATTCTACAAGTTGATCAACTAACTCTTTTGCTCTGTGATATGTTTTGTAAAATTAGTGTTGCTTTCCGCCAAACCTAGCTGGGCACACATGCAAGCACAGCTACAAGCACTCAGAGTATGGGACTGCGATCACGTGGGATGATGCTCTACAGTCAAGCACGCGTAGCTTTGAGCACAAAACATACAACCTTTTCACATGCAACTCTCATTCATTTGTTGCCCACTGCCTGAATCGATTCTGTTATGGTGGATCGATGGATTGGAACTTGATAGATGTGGCAGTTCTAATACTCTTCAAGGGGCATTGGCTAGACTGGAAGTCAATAATCAAATCTTTCCTTCCTTTCACAGTTGTGCTTTGCTTAGGTATCGTTTTGGTTGGCTGGCCTTTCTTAGTTGGGCTGTTCTCATTCGCTCTCCTCCTGATGGGGTGGTTTCTGTTGGGCACTTACTGTTTCAAAAGCCTATTAGAATGCTAGCACTCATGGAGTCGATGCTGATTGCGATGTTTAGAGGAAGGAGTTGAACCAGTATTGTTCTGTTCGTTTTGGAAGTGTTCATAATACCAAGTACAGTCGCAACACCATGGAACTCGTGTTGATGCTAGGGGATAATCTATGCAGCATCATTAACTGAACTCATTGTAGAACTGGATGTTCTTTACTGATAATTGAAAATTTACCTATGGGAGCATTCCTTTCTCAGTGTGTGATCCGTTGGTCATGTTTATACAGTTGGTCTCCTGCCTGGGGACTTGGAAATGAGAGGAAAAGCCGAAACATCTTTGCCAGAGATTAAGTTTATTGTATGATTAGATTCATCCAAACGTTGCATTGCAAATATACTAGAGAAATGTTGATTTTGCCTTACTGGGTCGGGTGCCTGGTTCTTTAAAGTTTAAACATGATTTCACCTGCATTTGCCTCCTTTCGGGAAGATGTTAACTGCTAAAACATTAGAGCCGAGGGCTGAATCATGTGCTCCAGTTGGTTCCCGAAACATGTTTGAACCTTTCGAATGTTTTAGCAGTTAAAATTTCGTTACAAACAAATGGTGCACATCTTTGTTTTGCTTTTTTGTTGGGTCATCAATATCAACAAACCTATCTGCTTTCATCTTCTTATTTGCACATGCACACCGAAAACAAGTATTTATACCTCCACCGCTACAGAGTAAACACAAATGGACAAACACGGCAACAGTGGTTGTAGCCATTCAAACAAAGAAAACCCTTTTATTTATAAAGATGAGCATCACATTACAAAATCGATCGAGATAATAACTCCAACAAGGTCACTGGCATTGGTTTGCAGCTTGATAAGGGACATAAAATTCATTCAAGACTCGGGTTAACTTTCCTGCTTATGTCAAAAAAGTTACTGGTCGAGTATTGTCTCATATAGCCCGACTTCAAGAAAACCTATTTTATGCTCCATACTTGGGGGCCTTCCAAAGCTTAAATGCTACCTCATGCAGGAATCTATCAGCTGGTATTACACGATTTCCACCATGCTGAAAAGAAAAGGAAAATGCTTAATGGAAATGCATAAAAGCATTTAGATATACTGAACATTTGAACTATAAGGTCAATTGACATACATCTGACATGAGAAATTGACCTATCTATCCTGGAGGATCCAGAGATTAAGAGGAAGAATATCACGTATTTGATGCAAATAAATCAAGAAGCAAATATATGCAGATAATTTTAAGCCTACACACACACAGTTTACCAAGAAATTGTTGCAGTTTCAAAGTTAAATGCCACTTTCAGGATCACGTCTGATGTTAGTGACATACTAACTCCCCTACCATTCCATTATCTGAAAATAGTAGTCAAAACTAATAGGTTGATGATGGATGGTAAAATGAAAGGTCATATATCCAAAAATGAAATCTGTCCAATAAATTTATGAGATGTAAATCTGCAAAAATAAAACCCAGTAATCTTAAAACTTACCTCTTTAAAATCTTTAAAAGAAAATGTTTCTGCCATATCCACACGGGTTACAGCATACTGCCATTGAGAAATTAACATTGGGCAATGGTACCTGTTGAGCACAAGTTAGCAGGAGCCAAAGGAATTTGAAATTATTACAAGAAGCTTACCACCCTTCTTTTTTTTCCTTACCTGACATTGTTTCGTGGTTTTTCTCCTTTCATAGTGTAACTTTGAAGAGGGAAGAGCTTTGAAAGAGCAGGATCCATCTCATCTTTAGAAGTCAAAATTGATAAATCTCTACCATCACCTTCTGTAACATAACCATAGCTCATTACAAGGGACAAGTGCAGACGAGAACCAATTTCAGAGCCAGGTTGTGCTATGCGCATGATGCCATCAACTAAAGCATCAATATATTCCACATCATTGGCAATAGTCTTGTGTCCCTCAGCATTCACTCTTTCACCAGCTCCAACATGCACAAATACCAAATCAAATTGACTTGTCTCTAGTGTCTTCCCCTCTTGAAATCCAAGTAACTTGAGTAACTCAAATGTCACAAAATCAGTAGATGATCCAGAAAGGGAAAATTCATTCCCCTTTAAATCGTTGAATGGAAACACAGTCAAACCGAGTTTTCCACCAAAAGATTTCAAGCCAGGATTGTTAGTTATTATAGCAGCCTTCATTCCCATGAACCTGAAGTAAGATCACAGAACATGTTGATTGTTGGTTTCATGCAAATATAAATCAACATCTAGTCTGCCACTGATATTAAAACACTAAACATAAACTGAAAAAAAAAAAAAAAACTACCAATACCTCTCTGATATGGTTGGAATTGAGGTACTCTGAGAACTCTAACAAAAATCAAAGAACAATAACTGTCAATAGCTTACAACAAGAAACCACTCTTTTATGTCCAAAAATATGGTTAAGGATATCTTACCACATTCTGATAAGCTTCACATGCATCTAACAGATTCGCAAACTCTCTAACTATCCTCTCATCCTCACTTTCTGCAATCTAAATCCAAGTAAGTCCAGGTAATCATATACACAACAACTTCAAAAACTCAAATTAAACACACCTAGACTTTATAATCTTATACGACTCAAAAATTTAATACCAGAAACATAGTTTTCAGTTCAGAATATAACAAATTGATCACATCCACACTCGCATATGTGTGTTGTCAAATCCTGTAACAATATTGGATATGAAAATTAAATCAAAATCACAACGCAACAGATCAAACATTTCTGCTGCGCATATCATAGAAAAGATTAAAAAAAAATTCTAAGAACCCATAAAGCAAATATTTTTTAAAGATGAATAGCAGCCTAAAAACCTTATTGTAAAAATCAACCACGGATATCAGCCATGATAGTAGAATTCAAGATCATCAAAATAAATAAACAATAAATCACCAATAATCCTATTAAACTGTTCTGTGCTATAACTCTAAGCATGCATAAATCGCAACCCTTTATACTAATACCCACAGCTAAGCTAATTCCATAACAAAACCAGAACAAGATTGTGAGATTCTAAGTGATAAAAAATAGGCAATATGAATTAAAAGAGAGTTAAAGTAAGAGAAACAGGAGAGTGAGTGAAACCTGAGGGAGGAGCATTGGGGAGGGTTAAGAAACCGCAGAAAGCTTTGGAAGCGAGAGAGTGGAGATGAGCATGGGAAGGATTGATGAAAGAAGCCAGTCCATCTCCGTATATCACTAAGCCTCTGCTTGCCTTGTCTGCCATTGCTCTACCTATCTAAGACTGGGTTTCACGCAAAACAGAGAAGAGTGTAAACAGAATATTTGTTTGTGTGTTCTAATCTCACATCGAAGTGATCAACTCCTAAAGCAGAAGATGCTGTATTATCACCGGCCCCGGCCCCGGCCCAACCCAACCAAGGAAAAAAAAATAGTGCTCATTGTTTTTTTAAATATATTTGGAAAATTAAAGATATTATTTGATTTTTTTTCTTTTAAAAATGACTAATGATCAATAGAGGGCAGGATCTTACTTTTTGTTGTTTGATTCAAACGTAAGAGATATTTTCAAAACAGTTTGAACATCAACTAAAACTAAATTCCTTGTTCATTTTAAAGACACCCTAACTTGATGTATTAAAAGAGTGTAGTATACGAATATGATATGAGAGAGTTCTTGAGAACAAGTTAAAGACAAGGCTGCTCATAATAAAATTAGCTAAATTACGAGTTTATATATTTGTATTTTTTTTTTGTTTTTGTATTTTAAAAAATATTTATTTTTTTTATTTTTTATCTGCTTCAAATTATTTTTTTTATGTTTTTAGATTGTTTTGATATACTAATATCAAAAATAATTTTTTTAAAAAATATTATTTTAATGTATTTTTGAATAAAAAATATTTTGAAAAATAATTATTACTATACTTTCAAATACCACCATAGTCAGCTCCACAAGCAATTTTGGCAACAAAAATATTTGTGCAATCTTATATAAGGAGATAAATAAAGTAATTTTTTTTAAAAAAATGACCTCATATAAATGGCTTGAAAAATAATGAAGGACTTGCCATGAGTTCCTTGATTTATAAAAATAAATAAAAGACATGTTATAGCAGTAATAGTCATAAACTCTCAAACTAATTAATAAGTGAAAAATATAAAAGAATAAGCACAATCATATAAGAGCACATATAAAAATTACATGGTTTAACAACTTAAATCCACTCTACGGACAAGAAAATAAAAGAAATCTATTATAAAAAAATTAGAGAATACAAAGTGACACAAAATTATTCTCTCATCTAAAATTCTAAAGAAACTCAAATGTTCTTTTTCTCTGTTTTTTCTAGCCACAAAAGTGTAGAGAATGGAAGCCGTTATAAAAAAAAATTATCCTAAAATATGATAACTTTAGGCTTTTATATGAATTAAATATAGTGATAATTATTTTTTTACCCGAACCTACAATTTAAAACAAACCCAATAAATCTCCACCTTGGCTTACATCTAGTCAACTTATGAAACTTGATCTCCTTTGATTGTTTTTACCATGTACCTCTCAAGTGCTATATAGACTAATAAAGTACATGCAATACTTGAACTTGACTGCAAAGATAGGTTTCATTAACATATTTACAAGATTCTTAGTTGTGGTAATCTTCTTTACTAATGCAATACCCTATGACATGATATCTAAAATGAAGTAATACATGTCATTAATATGTTTGGCCCTTTTATGGTATGTCTAGTTCTTGACTAGATAAATAGCACTCTGGTTATTACAATGTATAACAGTCAACACATATGATCAACTAAGATTATCAACCAAACCTTTTAACCATGAAGCTTCTTTCATTGCCTCTGTCAATCTCATATATTCACCCTATATTATAGATAAGGAAATAAATGGATTGCAAAATTTCTTTTTAACTAATGGCACACCTCGATAAAATAAAAACATAACTTGTCAATGACTTTCTCCTATCTAAATCCTGATAAAGTTCATTGGCAAGCCGTGAAATGAATACTTTTTTTTATCTTAAAGATCCTATAAATATTAGTATGGTATATGATAGGGTTGTACCATTAGAGATACTAGTGTTGATCGCCTCAACAAAGTACCTTTTAAATACTACATAAATCAATCAAGTCCAAGCAATTCTTGAACTTGACTATAAAGATAAGCTTCATTAACATATTTGTAAGGTTTTTAGTTGTAATAACTTTCTTTACTAATGCAATATCTTATGAAATGATATCTAAAATAAAATGATACTTGACATCAATATGTTTTGTTTTTTTTCATCTGGTTCCAAACTAGATGAATAACACTCTTGTTATCATAATGCATAACAATCAACTCATTTAATAAACCAAGATTGTTAGTCAAACGTCTCAATTATAAAAACTTCTTTCATTGCCTTTATCAATGTCATATATTCAACCTCTATTATAGACAAGACAATAATGGATTGTAAAATTGCTTTCCAACTAATGACACACGTTAAAGGAGTGAAACATAACCTAAGAATGACTTTCTCATATCTAAATTACCAATAAAATTTGAATATACAAAACCCTCAACATCACCTCTAACAATACTACCTTATCATATTCTAAACTAACATATGTTATACTTTTAAGATAACGGAGTATCCATTTCATAGCACGTCGATGAGCTTTACAAAAAACTTTCATAAACCTTGTATTCTCAACCTATGAGATTCCTTTTCTTTTCTTTTTTATGAATCTATTTGCACCCAACAACCATTTAGCTTTGTGGTGATTTAACAAGCTCTCATGTAAAGAGACTTTAATTTTTTTTCATTCATAGCAAGCAAATCCATTAAGAAGATTCTTTGCAAGAAATTGCTTTTTTAAAAAAAAAAATCTAATGATCATCAAGATTCTCTATAAAATTCAATGCACAATTAACTAAATCAACACAATAATACTTAACTAGTGCTTATATCTATCTTCATTTCCTTTCTATAATAATATTATAAGGTTGTTTTTTATATTAATTTTTTTCATTAATATCCTGCACCATTTTTTTAATAGGCTTAGCTGAAGCATCTTTCTGTATAGTCTCTAAAGCTCTAACCTCAAGCTCTATATGTTTGCTAGTACCTTTGATCATCTCAACATCAATATAGTCAACTTCTTTTCCTTGTGAAACATGCAGACACATCAAAGGTCCCATCCTAACTAATAATAAACTATATGACTTGGGATCAACACATTCATAATTGATATCCCTTTATCCTAAATGCATATCCTAGGAATATGTATTTTTCGTTCTCAATATAAGTTTATCTTCATTAATATAAGCATAAACAAGTATCCAAATACTTTTAATTTAGATCATAGTTTTAAAACTCAACTCAACTTAATGGGTCTAACTTGGGGTCAAAACCGGGCCAAGTTTAAGAAAAAATAGGGGAAGGAAGAAATTCGGGTTGACATGGTGACCTAGTTAACCCAGCAAGACCCGATCAAAAACTCAATTGCATCCCGTTAACTATTTATTTATTTATTTAACAAAAACAATATCATTTTGCTTTATATAAAAAATTTAGGGTCTTTCCAGGATGACTCGGTGACCCCGTTAAAACTTATCACCTGCTCTTTGGGCCAGGCTTAAAAACTATGATTTAGAGTAATTAGCAGAAGAACCAAACCATACTTTATATAAAGTCTTTAACTTTAAATATATTGATGAAGATCTATTCACCAGATAACAAGCCTGATCCTTTTTTTAAAGGGGAGTTTGGGAGTATGATTGTGGTTGCTTTTCACTTGAAAAGCATCAAAATAATGTTTTTTTATTCTTAAAAAATTATTTTTGACATAAGCACATCAAAATGATATGAAAACACCAAAAAAATATTGATTTGATTCAAAGACAAAAATAAATAAATAAATTTAATTTAAAAAAAAAACGTTTTTGAAACGCAAAAACAAACAAGGCCTAAAAATGTCTTGTTCATACATTCTGCAACCACGTTTTGTTGTTGAATATTTCTAACAATACGATGTCTAACAATTCTTTTATTTTTGCAAAACTCATCAAACTCACCAAAGCAAAATTTCAAATCATTAAGCGCTTGATCTTTTTACAAGTCTACTTCTTAATCAAAGTTTTTCACCACTTGAAGGCAAGAAACACATCACTCTTTCTCTTCAAAAAATACACTTAGACTTTTTGATAGTTGTTATCAATAAATATCAATAGATATTGTGCTCCACCTTTTAATAAAACATGAAAATAGCCTCAAATATCAAAATAAACATAATCTATAGTACTTTTCATAAGATGAATAGTTGTACCAAATTACACCATGTACTATTTACCATAAACACAATACTCATATACATTTAATTTACATATTTTCTGATCACATAGTGAATCTCGTTCGCTTAACTCTATCATCACTCACTCACTTATATGTCTCGGTCGCAAATGTCATAACTAAGTAGAAAAACTATCCATTTGAAGTACCTGCCAAACTTTTCACATTTTATTAGAATACAAAATAATTAACCTCTTACATGAATAATTTATTTATTAATTTATTTCATAACATAATTTAACGCTTTTGCCTATTCTCAGTAATACATATCATTCATACCTATACCATACAACAAGTTTAAATTTCCCAATAGTCATACAATCGGTAACTAAGATATAGTTGTAATAGGCTTGTCGTGAGTGTTCCAGCACATACTAAATGCATCACAAGCTTAGTTTAAGCTTCATTGTCCAACACATTATACATAGTTGCTTGTCACTTGTTTAGTAGGTCTGGATGATGATGATGAAGAGTAATTTTAATCTCGAAAACAACCTTCACCAGCTTTGTGTCACAGCTAAGATGTGAGCTTTTAAATTGGCTTTCCAAATTAGCAAGGCTTGTGTTCATCGCACAGCTAGATGAAAAGTTATAATTTGTTAATTAATCATGCATGTTTGTCATTCCATACCATCCTCTTTGCCTTATAAGCCCAAAAAAAATATCATAAAGTGTATCATGAAAACTTCATTCATTATAAAATATCAATGTACACATAAAGAAAACCCTGCCTTTCAACAAAAATGTTTGCTTAATAAATACCTGACATAAGAGAGCGAACTGATAACCAAAAGAAAATCCTTACCTCAAGATCTCTTATGTAGCATTTAGTTATTGTTCTGAGACAAAAACAAAAAAAAAAACTCTCAGACAATAATGATAGAAAAGATAAAATAAAATATAAGACAATAACATAATTGTATTTGATTATGCTGTAGAAGATAAAGTAATTGTTTTTATATGTGTTTGATTAATGGTGAACAAGGCATAAAAAAATATATAAAAAAATCTATTTTACCCTTCGAATATATTATTGTCAAAAATTCAAGTCAACTCGCAACCTAGAATAAAACCCGATAAAAAATGAGGTTAAAAACTTAACTTTTTTATTTGATTTTTTTTTTTTGTTAAACAACATCATTATAATCATTTGACAAAATTAAGTTAACCTTCACAACTCGTAACTTGAGCCTTGCCCGAAGTTAACCTCCAAATTAAGTTTTAAGACTATGATAATAATTATTTTTATCTTTATATATTTTAATTGAATAATATTAAAATTATGAGTTTTTTACTGAGATATTTTAGAGATAAAAATAAATAAATAAATATTGTTTGTGAAATATGTTAACTTTTTACCTCATGTTTTGAAAGTACATAAATTAACTTTAAAATTGTTTTAATGACTTTTATTTTCATACCCTTATCTCTTTAACTAAACATATTTTTATTTTTATTGTTTCAATTTTTTTATCTCAGAATAATAACCAAACGTTCCCTCGCAAAACATCTTGGCTTGTCTTCCACAACAAGCGAGGAAATTAGTGGTAATTTTTTTAAAAAAAAGGACTTATCGGACTAGTATAATGTTGATTAGAGGAGTTCATGGATAGGTCAGATTTTGATTTATAATTATATCTAACTCAATTTCTGATATTTTACAAAATATAAACTCAACTCATTCAATTTGTTTTTGACTCAAGCTAGTTGAATATACTGGACTGAGCTAAATTTGTTTTGGATATTATAAATATCCACGAGTTAGAGATATTAATTCTTTTATTTTTTGAAGATCCTAAAAAAAACATTAGGTTGAAACTAGATAAGACCCCTAAAATGTATATATTAGAGATAACACAAAAACTATCATAATTTCTACAAAAACAAAAATTACAGTTAAGAATTTTATCAAATAGTTAGGGTGTAATATAATACAAAAATAGACTTACAAGATGAGACTATGAAGTGCCTTTGAGTTTGTGATTTGATGAAAAAAATAAAAATTCAAAATGAATTCTTTAAATTTTTATTTGTTTTCTCTGAGTTACAAGATAGAAAAGATTAAAATTATAATCTCAACTCATACCTGACTCGTGCTATTCATTTATAAAATTATTTTACTTGCTATTATCTATAAGATCTACATTATCTGACTTTGACATATTAGAGCATGTAAGATAATGCAAATATTACATATAAATCAGTTTTTTTTAACACTTCTAATGCTGCTGGGCACGCAGACAAGCAACAACCCTAAAAAAAAATTGTAACGGCCAATCACATGACAAGCTTGCCAGAACTTGTCATGACAGGTGCATTACTCGCTAGTAGTGAGTGTGCTTAGCATGTTGCTTGCCATGGCAGACGCCCGGCCACCTATCAGTCCTTGCCATAGCAAGTGCCCCGCCTTGTCGAGTTAAGTTCGCGCGCGCGCAGTATCGCGCGCGCACCAATCAGCAACCTTTGATTACCAAAAGAATGTACACAAGACAACCAAATGCAAAATTTAAAAGCAATAATACCAATTTCCATTACAAAAAGTTTCCCTTCTCACTGTACAGCAAAGAGGTTAGATTGGAACGTAGGCTAGCCAGGATGAACCATGCGATCCTCCCATGAAGCGACCACTTAGGTTTTGAATTTGCTTAATGAAGGTAGAGACAGTTCCTTCCCCAGGTCAATATATGACTTTTCGATCCAGATGAAAGCCTCTTTAATATAAAATTTGTGTTTTGTAATGCAGGAAAGTGCTTTTGCAAAAATGCATTTGTACTCAAAACATTACTTGATGCGTTGTCAGGTTCTTTTTTATGTTTTTAGCACCAAAAGCATCCATAAACACTTTAAAAGGCATCAAAATCATCCATAAGCACTTTAAAAGGCATCAAATTAATGTTACGCACTTTGAAAAGAACTTTCAAACGCAGTGTAAATGCATTACCAAACACTGTCCAAGCGAAGCGGTTTTGTGAGAAGCTGAACCCTTTAAGACATCTAGCTTAGAGAATGCTCAATCCTCAACCTCGGTGTTGAAAATAAAACTTGGAAAGACAGTGCTTATGTCCCTGGAAGATAATGATGATAATAGCAAAGTCCAATCAGTAGTTTTCATGAATTTTCAGTCAAGGTCAAAGAGAGGAGAAATTGGCAAAACGAAAAAAGCAAAATGGACGAATTTTACAAACAGGGAAAGTGCACAAGGTACAAGGCAAGCCACTTACTTCAGATAAGGAAGAGTCATGTTGTTCAATAGATTTGGATGTCGAACCACAAAAGCCTTCCATTCTTCTTTGTTGATTTTACCATCCTTGTCGGCATCGGCATCAGCAAATGTCTGAAGGGAGATTGAAGGTACTATGTGAGCATCAAAATGTAATTGTCGGAAGTAGGAACAAGAAAATAAATATTTAGACTACAGCTTGCCTTGTCTATGATAGCCTCCAAAAGATCATCTGGCAATTTCACATCAGATTCCAATAAAATGGCAATCACCATTTGCATAACCTGAAATCATTAAAAGGCCGCATATATAGAAGTTTAGTTGATACTACGAGTATATTGTTTTCAGTATTTAAACTAGCTTGCCGTTAACTATGGCAACAATCACTTAAGAACAAAAGCCAGTACAGGATACTCACTTCCTCTCGTTCAATGAACCCAGTTTGTCTCAGGTCGTACAGCCTAAATGCAACTGCCAAAAAACAGAGTTTGTGGGGATGAAACATGACCACAATTCCAAAAATTTTTCGTGAATCAAAAGAAAAGTATTGAGCCTTGAGTCCTCACAGTCAATTTTTTCTTCCATGGGTGCGTAGGGATGGAACACATTGAGTGCACGGACAAATTCCTCAAATTCGATTACACCATTTCTCTTTTCATCAAAAAGATCAAAAAGCTAGGGAAGAAAAAAAGACCAGCACACTATGTTAAAACAGTCGGTTACAAAAATAAGTGGATGTAAGAACAGCAATTAAATGTAATGGAACTCCTCTCATTAATATCCATATTGTCTTCAGCACAAGATTTGGCCAATTGCACACACTAACCATTCTCCAAATGCATATTTCATATTTGGTGTCAAATTCTTTTTTCTTTTTGGAAACGTAAATCTGTTATTTGGCTCCTACAAATATCAACTCTTGACTTCTATGCCAAGAAAAACATCAAATGTAAAATGATTCATATTATGCACGTATATATTATCCATGATCAATAGCGTTGTTTTCACTGTGGGAGTCGAGTCGATTATGAAAGATCTATAAATGCCAGTTCAATATTTCTATTGCTTGTGTCAAAATCTTTTTTGCACTTATTAGACCAACTGAAGCAATAGAAATGAGGACGTAATAGTTGTTCAAGGTTCATTACCCGATCTAGAAAAAGATTCTCGCCAAGAGGAGTTTGGAATAGTGCTAATTGAAGTTCTTCCTGCAAGATAACAAGCACAAACAATTAAAGCATGCAACCACAGGTCAAGTCTAGAATACTGTCAAATATGCAACAAAAATTAATGTTCGCCTGCATGATCAATCAGTTACACCATTTGAGAACCAAAATGCTATGAAATTTAACATCACCAGAGAGCAAGTGCATTGATTCTGTTTTTTTCATTTTGCAATTTTTAGATCATCAGCTATACCTATTTTTTCATTTATAAGTCCCATACACAAATTTCTAACTGTCAGCCTGATAAATACATAACCATTTGGTCACTTAACCGCTTTTCAGGCATGTGAAGAAAAGCTTAACATTATAAATCATGAGTTGTAGGGACAAATTCTGATTCTAACATCCATCAATAAAATTGATCATACGTGAGATTATCCAATAAAAAAAAAACAGAAGTACACACCATAACCATAAGGGAGACTTCAGTTATGTCATGTATAATGGCATAACAAACTACCTGGACTCTTTAAAATCGAAATGAACAGGCACACAAAGGCCATTCAATTTCATAGAAAGCTTGAGTTACCCATGAATATTTCAACCTCAACCATCATAGACTTCTCTACAAGTTATTTTGAATTAAAAAATAATAATCAAAGTCCATCCAGGCACCATGCCTTGCCAGACAAACACTGTAAAAACGAAAACAAATTAGCAATAGTCAAATAATTAAAATCACCTTGTGAATCAAGCCATCTTTGATTATCGAGTTACTCAACTTCTTATACAGCTCGTACAAGGCCTCCACTTCATTAACAGTAACTGCAATATCATCTCCATTAAAAACTCAACCACACTATTCTCTTTTGATTATTAAAACAGATAAAAATCTAAATACAAGCATTTTCACCCAAAAACAAACACAAAACCCATGTTTTTTCCCCTAAACTTCACTCAAATTAAGCTAATGCAAGAGGCTAAATTAAAATTAAATTATTTTCTTTGCTTTTCTCAGAAACCAATCAGCCCTTTGATCATTATTCAATGACCACCAGGAAACAAAACATAAAAAAAAAAAAACTGAGAGAGAGGGGCAGTACATCGAGATCCATCGGCAAGGCGAGCTATATCTAGGAAACCACATCGATTTCTGTTAACACTTGGCCGCCACTCAAAGCAATTACCAATAGCCAGAATGAAAATCTCAATGATCGCCGCAAATGGTATACACGCGGCACAGATCCGCTCCCCAATCGTCAAAGAACTCAATCTCTGCTAAAAAAATATTACAAAAAAAAAATGATTCTCTTCCAGAATTGGCGCCAAAATATAACAAACACAAAATGCTATAATAATGAAGGTTTAAGAGGATGTAGTGATATAGTAATACAGGTGCTCTGCTGCTGCTGCTGTTGTTGAAATCCATGGAGGCAGTAAGCAGAGAGAGTTCATGAGATTATGAGCAGCACTTGAAGGGAGTCCTAATATGGAAGATGGCATTGCATTTGATTGATTTGACCGAGGAAACAGATGAAGACACAGAGAATAGGATGTCGAAATGTCTGCTTATTGCGGAAGACAGGCACGAAGGCCTGTAATTTATACGGTGTTTATCCTTAAACAGAAATTGACACCGCGGATTGGGGCTAACGTGTGTATATATTTTAACTTCCTTGGTTAAATATATTTATAATTTTATATAGCTTTTGCTAGCGTTTCGGCCGTGGGCCGAGTTTTTTTTTTTTTTTTTATGCTAAAAAACATTTAAGTCGTCTTTAGTCATTGATTCAAATTATAATTTAAATAATATAATAATAATAAATAAATTGGCAACAAAAGAAACAATGAACAAATAAAAAAAACCTTATTTGAATTATCAAACAACTTGATATTAATTTAATTAAATAAAAATAAAATAAAATAACATAAAACATCCTTTAAAAATGGAGAAAAAAACTAAAAAGACTTAGGAACTCGTTCTAATCTAAAAAACTTGCAATTCATTAAATTTTTTATTCGAGTTCAATCAAAAAATTTAAATATGATCTAATTTAATTTTTTAAAAAAATAAAATCATTAAGAAAACATTAATAAAAATATGTGCAGAAAAAAAAACAAAATAATAAGTATAAAGTTTGAGAGAAAAGCATTTAAGGATAATGAAATTTAAAAGAAAAAAAGATCTTAAACAAACTAAATAGTAATTAAAAATATAAGTACTAATTTTGAAATATTAAAAAATTATAGAAGATGAAACTGCAAAACATTTATAATTTAATAAATTATTTATATATTAAAAAAATAGTAGGGATAAAATTTTTTAAAAAAAAATCATAAAGTGCTAATTCAATAAAATCAAACCCAAAAAATCCAAAAAAAAAACCTAAAAATATGAAAGTTTTACTTTGAAAAACCAAACCTAAAAATTATATTTCAAAAACATCGGGAAAAATGTTTTTTAGATGAGTTGCTACTTAAATTTTGAAAAAAAAAAATACAGCCTTCAAATCTGTTCAAGTTATAACTTAAGAAATTGTAAATGGTGCATGTTTACCCTTGTTTCACATTCCAGACCTTATATCCATAAATACAAGTACTATAATTTTATTAGAGCCATCTTGTATTTTTTAATTATAAACATATACATAATTATGAATATTAACAATGAACATTTTATCTTGTTATAAAATATTCATGGTATAAAATACAGAGATAAATATGTTTGATAGAACTTTTAAACAGAAACAAATACAGGTAATAGAATATTAAATTAATGTGCTGTATGATACTATGATCGCATGGCAATAAATTTACTCACATCGTGACATAATAATTTATTATCAAATAATTTTTGTATTTTTATTTTATAACACATCAAGACACTGCATAATAAACAAAACATATCACGGCACAATAGTCAAGGCAAAATCTAGCACGGCAGAGGCCAAATAGGCTCTTGAAAATTGCCATTTGACACCACCATCTCTTTAAAACTAATATATCGTCAAATAAATATTTTCTATACAGCCATAATGAATTCTTTAGCAAAATTATTTTGCTGATTGGACTTCCGACCATATAAGAAATACTGAATGAGAAAGAGAGCATTTTAATCCGTGTACGCATTTAACACCTGTGTTATTAAAAAAAATTATTGTTTTTCTAAATATTTTTTTATTTATATATATATTAAAATAATATTTTTTATATAAATATATCAAAATAACATGAAAAAATAATTTAAAATAAAAAAATATTTTTAAAACGTCATCATAAGAATATTTTTAAAACGTCATCATAAGATTCTCACTGCCCCCCATTACAGTATAGCTTGTCTGTGGTCCATTATGACCGATTGCGTGTGACACCACTAGACTTTTCATATAAATAATGATGCTGAGGTGGTTGAGGATTCATTAATTAAATCAAAGCCACAATAATTAACGCAGACAATGTCGTTATGGTTGCTTGTAAGAATTGAGAATATTATTAAATCATATACGTGTTAAAGTTTGATTTATGATAGCTAAGTTTAGACCATAATTTGGGACGAGACAATTAGCGTACCCCGTCATTATTTTGACGGCATTTTTAGTGGTCTAGGTGTGAGAACGAATAGCAAGCCAGCCCCATCTAATTTCATCACCTTTCAAAATCTTTCGGGAGTAGTAAATTAATTAACAATGTCTGCTTTGGTTGATGTTCTGAATTAACAACCTAAATTATATTTATAAAACCTCGTATAGGGGGGGGGGGGGGAACCTATCGATCCATTGATACATGATTTATCTTAGGCAAAGTCAACGAAAAAAAATCATCAAAAATATATTATTTAATTTTTTTTAAAAAATAAAAGTTTAAATTGACTTTGATTAATAGTATATTTTTAATTAGTGTCACGCTACATGTTGGATCATGAACATTATAATGTAAGAAAAACATTCTTAGTCATATAACCCAGATCGACCCGGTGTGTTGCTCCATGACATAAATAACTCAGGGCCTCGGGCCCTCGAGTAATCTATATTTAAGAAAACATAAATGAAAGATTGATTAGGCTTGATCCAATTGGAAACATGGGCCGACCAATGACCCGCTCAAAATCATAGTAAAAAACTCGAAGATTATTTTTTAAAAAAACATTATTGTCAACACGACGTGTTAACCCGGACTAACACTCTCAGCCTATGGCCCATGACTTATTTCGAGCAACTTTTAGGTTGAGTTTTATAACTTAAAATAATAAATATTTTTATCATTACATAATTTGATTGGGACAAGTTTGAAATTAAAAAAAAAATACATGGATATTTTAGGGATAAAAATAATAAAATATTATCTTTTAAAACATGTTTACTATGTACCTCATATGTTTGAAAGTGTAAACACTCACTTTAAAATTGTCTCATGGACATACTTATTCTTGTATTTTCTTTTGTTTTTATTTTTTAAACTCTAATATTTTTGTTTTTTCTGTTTTAGGATAGTAACTAAAAACTACTTAAGATCTCATAGAGATAATGTAATATTATGGTTCATATTTTATAATCATATAGTTTGGTTTAATAATCAAGTGACTTTTTTTAATTGAAATATGAAAACCAGTTCCTAAAAGAATTGTTTCATGTGAATGTATTATACCAAGAAAAAAATTAATCATAATTAATTTGGTTGCGCTGTGAATTTCTGGGAGTAGCTCTGCCACGTGTAATATCCTCGACTTTTGTTTTTTATATAGTTGTTTTACTTTGTAAATTTTTTGCCACACGTCTCATCTTGAAGGGGGAAAAAACCCTCTCATCAATAACTCAAAATTACAAATCGTTGAATTGACTACGATTGTATCGATTCTTGATTCTAGACGGAGCTTAGAAGTCCATCATTGATACTCCAAAGTTGGTCATCCGATCATTTATGCTGATCTATATTAAGGGTTATTCGTGTGAAGATGTTATTTTTAAAAATATTTTTTTGTTTAAAAATATATTGAATATTATATTTTTATTTTAAAAAATTATTTTTAATATTAATATATTAAAATAATTAAAAAAATTTTAATTTTTGAAGCGATGAACTTATAGTTTTGAATCCCAATCCAGTATGACGAGTCGAACCAGGGCTGGAACCGGGTCAGGTTGAAAAAAAAAATAGGGGAAGAAAAAACTAGTGTGACTCAGCAAGATCCGATTAAAAACTTGGTTGTAACCCGTTGGTTTTTGTTTTTTATTTTTACTAAAACTACGCCGTTTTGATTTAAAAAAAAATAATACGGGCAACTCGATGACCGGGTCAAAACTTGAAATCTTGATTTTGAACCAAGCCAGCATCAGGCCGGGTCTGAAAACATGGATAAACTACATTGCTTCAAATACAAGGCAGTGAAGAGAAGTTTTTCATGCGAAAATTCCTTCTTTGCTTTCTTTTTAAAATAAAGACACATCGGCAACTGGCGTATCCCGAAGAAACTTTGAAAGCGTCCTGGTGCATGCGCTTCTTAAATTGTTTGGAAGTGGAAAAATGACAATCAATTGAAGAAGGTGGGGAAATAGAGATTGAAAGTATAACCTGTCACGTGTTTTAATGTGATTGGAGCAAGTTTCTATCTCGGAACAGCGGAAGAAAGCCCATCGTTATCTCATCTTTGAGGATCAAAACCAAGAGATTCAAATAACTAGCGAAAGCCTTGAGGGATATTAGGAAGGGGAGGAAACGTGCGTGTACATCCACAAACTCACCGCAGATTAGTACAGTTGAAATCTTAAGTAAGGGGCATTAAAATAATTAGTAGCAGTAGAAGTTAAAGAAGCACTTATGCTTGTCTTTGTTGTTTCGTGAATGCCAATAGTTTATTATCTCCTAGTTTTTTGGTTTCTTAACGAGTAAAACAAATTGGTACAGGTAATTGAAAAAATATCCCTCTCACCATCCGTAAGATCTCTCTCTCCACCGTCAAAAACCACCCCCAACAGCCCTGAAACACTCCTCTTTCTTTCTCTCTAAAACATTATGAATTAAAAACATTATATAATTAGATAAATAGTATTGATTTAGGTTAAATTATGAATTATATCGAATTGTATAAAATAATAACACTAGCTATGAAATACATGAATTTATTTGATAATTTTGTTTTGGTACCAGAATTTGATAAATATTGGTGTTCGTCGATTAATTTATGTTTTGTTAATAATTAATGCACTTTGATTAATCTTGGGATATTAATAAAATATAATTGTATTTGGTTATGTTGTTTGACATGATGTCTGATAATTTAGGAATATTATGTTTTCATGGTGGTATCATTATCAATACCGGCAATGGTATTATTTGTAATGGAGAAAGCCATCAATTCCTAGCTGCTACATCATACATGTCCCTTGACAAATTATTGAGAATATTATATGATCAACTTGGTTGGAATATGTTTGAAATAGAAGTTGAAATTACTTGAAAAATATTACAAACTAGGGTTAGTCAAGCTCGTTATGTCGGTATAATAATTTATGGTGACATAAGTGTGAATTCTATATTTGAGTTTGCTAGGATTAATGTGATTAATATGCCGATGCTTTATTTGAATATTAAACCTATACGAGAAAACTCTTATGGCATGGAGTTGACTTGGTTTTCAAGTAGCTCCTAGAGAACTGCATAGACATCATGGGCAAATGGTCCATCTAGGTTAAATGGTAATAATATTATAGCTCCAGTCATAGGAGGATATTCATATCGAGCTTTTAGAGAGCTTAGGTAAAAACATGATTAATATTGTCACTCAAAGGCTACTTTCTATTGGTTTCAAATAATAATAAAATAAAAATAATTATAGTCAACTTGTTATTTATATAAATTGAATGTAAAAACATATACTTCCAACTTTATGGCTTGTCTTGTCAAATGATGTGAGGCTAGACATTTCATAGCAAATACCACTCATGTCTACGAGTTTTATCTAAATGAGTTAGATGCATAACAATCGCATCATGTATATATTACAAATGTATTTGATTTTTTTGTTTTTTTAAAGCTAATTATTTAGTTTCAATTGATTATTTGAGATAATTGCTTTATATTTTCTGATAGGTTATATGGATGTCATACATAGAGGACTTTATATTTCCAGCTTCATCTATATATCGCGAGAGATCTGACATTTGATTAGCACAAGTCCTTCCGCACTACTTCGACATTGTTAAGATGTGTTGTCCAGATTGGGCAATGCAATAATTTGGACGATCTCAACATATGCGGGGTTATGTTGATACCAGAAAGAAGCTACACAATATTAGTCATCAGAGTAAGCGCGATGAGAACTAGTTAGTAATTTATGCACCTTACTTTGATCTTTGGGATGTTAGGAGAGATCGTTTTTTTGAGGAGCGACAACCTACGAATGATATAGATATCTACATGACATGATATATGTCCATTACACATCATTTTCATTATATCCACCTGGTCGTGTTTCCCGAGATATCCACGCAATCCGATGCACCATACCTCTCAGTATCCAAGATAGAATCGACTGGTATGTAGTATTATTTTATATTTATTAATTATCATAATAATTTTATTGTGATTGATGACTACTAATTGGTTTTTAATGCATGCATATAGATTAACTGCTTGGTACGAGAAGCTTGGAAAGCAACAATGGCTACCCGTAAAGGTGTCAATGAGATATAACATATTGCGATCAACACCACACTCAATTTATAGTGGCGGACTTCAAGAGACTGGGGAGGTCGAGTGTCTTGAAACACATTAGCAAAAGATGATATTACTTATTGTGGGAGTGTTGGGGATATTGGCCCGTTTACAAGCATCTCAAACTCATTCACGAGCGACCTATGTCCATCCATGAGTTAGGATAATATTGTTTCTTCTCAAATCTACATGGATATTACAGGCTCCACCTCGAGTTGGATGGGACAAGGAGATTATTAGATATAATTACATATTATTATATGTTATGATAATTGTGGATAGATGTATAATTAGTTTAATTTTTAATAAAATGTTATGTTGTTTTAAATGTTAGTATATATTTGTTATTTGTGATTTAATATATTATATGCTGCTTATGTAAATCGTGTTTTAATGGTGGAGAACTGATTATTTATAATTATGCGAATTATTGTTTTTTTTTGTTTGTAGAAAATTGATAGTATAATAAAATGTCTTTATACATCTCTTTTAAAAAAATCGCAGATGACATTTGCGACTCTCTCAACTATACTAGATTCCTAATTATTTTTTAACATTTTTCACTTTACATATTTTTTAAACTCTATTATCTCTAACCATTAAATTTTAATGAACATTTTAGCCTATACATTATGGCTTCCTTGTTTAACCACCAAGATTATGAATTATCTTCCAAGAAGTAAAAGTTTCAAAATTATGTAGTAGTTTTTATTTATATTAACATTTAACTGGTATTTTTCAATGTTTTAAACTCTATCAAATTCAAATTTACTTCAAAGCATGGGTAATTAAATTAAAACATCATCATTCAATTTTTCTTAAAAAAATTAAATTAAATTTTGACCGGATGAGAAGTTGATGCCAGATTACTTAAGTTTGTCTAGTTTAACTCACGTGGTCTTTTTTTTTTAAGCCTATCGGCCTATCCCAGTCCACGTTCCGGATCTACCCGATATGCCGGATGAGTTTAATAATTAAGCTATTTTAATTAAAACATATACCCAGGCCAGGGCCATGTACATACAACTGGGTCCATTAGTACGGCAGCCCACCACTAGAACTCATCACAAACACAACATTACCATATTTAGCACGCGTAAAACAGTCAAAAGTTTCCATCGCCTGATCGGTAAACCCAACCGCGAACTCTCTTAGCGCGTGAAATACCGTTCCTCTTTCACTTCTCCTTTCTTCTACAGTTACTACGCTAACACCGATTTTTTTTTTTTTTTCATTTGAAAAATCTTGATGACGTTACGTGTCACACCAGTAATCACTGAGTCAACTCGGAATCTCGGCAAATCAACGCTATATTTCTTCCTCACAATCGCCGCTATCAAAGCATCACATTCTCTCTACCGCTGCATTCGCTCTCTAACAATGTCATCTTCTTCATCTTCAACGAGTAACAATACTGCTGATGCCACTACTCTCCGCCGAAATCGTATTCTCTCTAGCAAGCTCTATTTTGACGTGCCTCTCTCTAAGGTTTGTTTTCTAAGAAATAAATTAATTAGCAATTTAATTTCATTATTGAGAGTTTTTATGTTTGATCAAGCAGGTACCGCTAATTTACTCGACGGCTTATGATATTTCGTTTCTTGGCATGGAAAAGCTGTAAGATAATTTATTTGAAGTTTATTGTTGTATTTGTTTGTGTAGCTGTAATTAATTTGCTGCTTTCTTGGTTGATGGTACCTTTGTCATGGTATTGATTTTTTACTTTCCTTTCCTTTTTTTGAGATTTAACAGTATGATTAATTGTTAATTTCTGTGGTTTAGATTAAATATAGAGTAATTTATTATGTGCTAATAGCATCTGATCATATTTTAGAATTGTTTTTGAAATTTGATTATAATTTGTGCTTCCTTATAATAATAACCATTTGATGCCTTTCACTGAAAAACTTTATAGAGTATTGAACTTCTGCGGAAGAACGTATTGAATACATAGCAGTTATGTAACCTAGTAATGCCTTTTCTTTGGCATAGTAATCGGATCTGTTTTCTAACTTGATGAAATGGTACTTGCTTTCCTGGCACTGCAATGTGCTAAACCTTTAAAGGATTTTAACTTTTAATTACCATGCTTAGTATCTATATGCTGCCCTGGAAAGTTCAAAGCATAGTTTTTGCTCTTCACTGGTGTCTTTTTTAATAAATCATGATTATAAGTTAAACTATAGATTAAAAATCGTGCAATGTTTGCGGAGTGCATTTGGGTCAATGATCATGGTTACTAATATGTTACCTAATGCCTAAAGGCAACAAGCTTTATGATGTTTGGAATGGTTGGGAAATCGATAAATTGGTGGACACTGTAATTCTAACAATTTCATGGTCTTTCACTGCGACATTTCTGGTACTTTATTTTTGTGTTGTTATTGGACGTTTGAGATAAAATTACAGATCTAGAAAAAGCTTAAAGAGATGAAAAAATTATATTTGTTGCTTCTGCTTTTGAATTTATTTGCTGTTATGGGAAGCCACATGGCTTAGTTCTGACTTGCTATAATCATCTATAAGTCATACATATAATTTGGAATTACAAAAATGAAACTTTTGCATATTTTTGTTGGCTTTGACTTTTTGGTCTTTGAGTTCAGACTTAATGCTCACTAGCCCATTTCTCAAATTGTAACTGATGTAGGCACCCCTTTGATTCTTCTAAATGGGGTCGCATATGTCGATTCCTCATCGTGGATGGTGTTCTAGACAAAAATAGTATCATTGAACCTCTAGAAGCGTCAAAAGATGATCTCCTTGTGGTACTTTCTATATCTTTTTGAAAACTTTCACCCTCTTTTTATTCTTGTTTGTATTGAATGCTTTTAAGGGAACATATGATGCCTGGGAGAAAAATCATCTAAGAGACTAAGAACCTTCTGTTCAATCTATGCAACTCAGTGTTGATTTGCATTTACCTTGCTCCAGACTTTTAATTGGAGAATTGTTAATTTCTGATTTTTACCTTAGAAATTGCGTGAGAGTTTGGTGAACAATTTAAATTGCCTTGCAAGGATGAGAGTTTTGGATAAATAATTTTACAACCTTATGGTTGGCTTATTGATGTGAGATGAGTGCTTATGGACCGGATTTATATATTGTACTAATTGGTTTTCTTTAACAGGTTCACACGGAGTCATATTTGAGCAGTCTAAAGAGCAGTGCAAATGTTGCCATGATAATCGAGGTGATGTATATTTTCTCCTTTTACTGCCAATTTCTTTTTGATTGCTTTCTTGGAATTGTAGTAAATTTTATATTGGATGCTAACTGCTTTGCAAAAAAAACCTAGGCAATATTTTCAACTTTGTTGATAATAGATCACTTTGAATTAGTGATGATCTCAAGATGATAGTATTTGATCTATAACACAGGTCCCCTGTCACACTATTTCCCAGTTAATAAACTTTAGACTCAATGTTTCTTTAGGGAGATTTAGATAATCTTCTCAGTTCTTCTTCTTGTGATAAACATGGACTAAATTTGCCAATCCAGCTAATTTGCAAACTGCTTGCAAACAAAACCTATCTAAGCTATTTTTTTAAACTTCATTGATAACAGATCACTTTGAATTAGTGATGATCTCAAAACGACAGTATTTGATCTAAAATACAGGTTCCCCCAGTCGCACTACTTCCCAATTGTCTTGTGCAGCAAAAAGTTCTTTACCCATTTCGCAAGCAGGTATGTACAGTTTATATTTGACCTCTATTTTTACTTTGCAAGGATAAACTTTAGACTCCATGTTTCTTTAAGGCGATTTTAGATAATCTTTTCAGTTCTTGTTATTGTGATAAACATGGAATAAATTTGTCCAATCCAGCTTATTTGCTCAACCTTGTAAAACTTAGCTAAATATGATATAAACCCCAAAGGATTTTATAGGTGCTCTCTAAATTTGAAATCTGAGCCAATGAATTAACATTGATAAAAAATGCACAATTAATGAATATTTTATGTCACAGTATAATTTTCTTTGGTAGGATCATCCCATACATGTAAAATATTGTCAGCATATCCAAACAAAATGAAGATATGATATTATCTCAACAATATAATGTCATTACTGCAACGTGTTGCCGGCAGATATCCTTTTTCTTTTTATGGCTACAAGAAGGGAGTTTTCCCAACTTTTGGGATTTCTTTGTAAATGCTATGAGAAATGAGAAAAGTATGCATAAGATCACTTAGGCTCAAAGTGTTTTATGCAAGGTGGATTAATCTATCTAGAACAGCTGTCATCTATTTCAACTAAATTTGCATGGCTGGTGTATCATTTCTATCTTCGTATAAGACGAAGGTTTCCATGTTGCTGTCGCTAATTGAGAATAGACCAGGGGACCAATCCTATTGTTCCAAACATAGATGGTCGTTTTGGTGCATATGCAAAGTCTGCAATTCAATGACTTGCAAAATAAATAAAAATTCACTAATCTTAGTTCAGCACCATGCAAATAAACAGCGTTTAACTTACTATTTTTACCATGTTTGACTAACTTAATCGAACTGCATTTCCAAGTTAGCCGGGCCAGCTATATAGTCAGGAATTCTACATTCAGTTCTGTACTGGACAAAAATCTCTTTTTGTGGTTGTATAGCTAGATTATTCTTGATCTTTTCTTCAATTTCTTTGTAGAATTTGCTCGAGTTAGTGGAGATGATATTATAACTGCAACTCAATTTGGCCACACTTCTCCATTTCTTGCTTTGATTCTGTGGTTAAACCATATTTCACCAAATTGAATCACAATGTTTCTGTCTGACCAAATTTTGATTAAGTTGATGAAGTTCAACTATCTTCACAGATTTGTCCATTGCAATAGGTTTAGCAAAGAAAAAGACCTTAAATTTAGCAAATTTTTAATCACTTTTAGCAAATTAGATTCATTAAATAGATTTGGTTGAAGTCCATGTCATCCCAACAAGAAGAATTGCAAGGTTTCAAATTTCTGTACATAGCGTGGTGTCTACACTGATCATATCCTACCATAGGTAGGGGGAACTGTTCTGGCAGCGAAACTTGCAAAAGAGCGAGGATGGGCCATCAATGTTGGAGGAGGTTTCCATCACTGCTGTAGTGAAAGAGGAGCTGGATTTTGTGCTTATGCAGACATTTCTCTTTGCATTCACTATGCCTTCAACCGGCTTGATATATCAAAGTAATGGCTGCTGCTCAGATGAAGTAGATGCTACTTTTTTTTGTTCATGCTGCTATAGTGTCAGTTGACAACCATCCTTAATGAACATGCTTCTATCCTCACTGTTTGCAAAATTTTGCAGGGTGATGATAATTGACCTCGATGCACACCAAGGAAATGGCCATGAAAGGGATTTTTCCAATGACAGTATGTTTATCTGTTCTTCTCCCCTCGCGATGTTTTAGTCCATTCATATTGTATTTGACTAAATAGTTTTGAAATTTTGTTTCTTTCTGACAGGACGAGTTTATATTCTGGATATGTACAACCCTGAAATATATCCTTTTGTAAGTTGCATAAATTCAAAGTTGTCCATTTTCTCTCTCTATATTTTATACATATATCACTCTCTGTAGTTAATTTGTGGATTTCATCTGTTTTAACAATCAAGTTGCTATCAGGTAAAAAGATAATTTGTTTATTGTGGTTATTTTAGTTTTAATTCTTAGTTTGTGGGTATTTCTCTGATAGGATCATGAAGCTAGGAGATACATTGATCAGAAAGTTGAAGTAGTGGTACGTAATTTTTGGTGAAGTTGGATTTTGGTTGTTGAACTATGCACCAGAATACAATTTATTCCTTTTCCCCTGTGGACAGAGTGGTACCACAACAGATGAGTACTTGGTGAAACTTGATGAAGCACTCGCGGTAAACATTCATGCCTCCTTTAAAATTGTTTTCACTGCCTCTCTATTTTTGGTCAATTGTATCAACTCAATAGAGCATAAGCTTTCAGTCTGAGTCCATGATAGTCTTCTTTATATGCTATGTGCTGGCTTCTTTATTCCGAAACTTCATCCATCTTATAGCATTCACTGGGTTCCTTGATTTTATCTTTTGCCATTTTCAGTTTCATCCTTTTTTTGCTATGTGCCTGCCTGTAATTTGTTGAACAATTTTCCATAGCCTTGATACTTGTGAACTACCTATAACTCTTCCTTTTCAGCTTAGTCGAGTTTGGTGCATCGGCACAATATGTCAATATAGATATTGGTAATGCCTTTATAGTTCTTTGTAACCTAAAGCTGCTGGTGTTGACTTTATGCCATTCTTTCAGTTAGTGCATCGGCACAGTATGTCAATATAGATTTTGGTAATGCCTTTATAGTTCTTGGTAACCTAAAGCTGCTGGTGTTGACTTTATGCCACTCTTTCAGTTATCACTTCACTTGACAGGTTTTTCTAGATCTTTGTTACTTTATGAGTTGAAATTCCTGGATCTGATGCATTTGTTATGTCAAATCTATTCTTATAGATTATGTTTATGCGACACTAATTATTACAAGGTGTGAATGTTAGGTTGCTGGTAAAATGTTTGATCCTGAGTTGGTGGTCTTCAATGCTGGCACCGATATCCTAGATGGAGACCCATTAGGGGGGCTAAAGGTATCACAATCCTTGGATCTATTTGTGCAGAAAAATATTGCAGGTGTTTAATCTGTAATAGCACCTAAATTTGCAGAACTTATGATGAGAATCTAGCATTGTCATTGGGCTTTTTTGGCTGTTATGCCAGAGGAATTGTATAATAAGCTGAGCTTTAATCATCCCACCAACATGATAATCTCCAGTTTATTATATAACTTTCATCATGCCAGTCTGATGTCATTGAATGAATTGGATTTGAAATTGTCGAGGATGCATCCATAGAATCTAAGAAAAAAATAATAGAATTTAGGTGGCCTATTTTCTCTTGAGCTGTTATTGATTAACTAAAGAAGATAATGTATGCGCTACTTAAGATGGATGTGCTGTTGTAACCATATAAGAAGTTAATTAATCATCGCAAGTCTGGTAGGAACCCATGTAATATACTATGCTTGGTGCAGATTAGCCCTGATGGAATAACTAGCAGAGATGAGAAAGTTTTCAGGTTTGCTCGTGAAAAGAATGCCTCTCTTGTCATGTTGACATCAGGTTCAGTTTTCAAATTTATGCTTAGTTTGTAACGGTCAAACTTGCCTATGCATGAGTTTGTGCTTGCATACCTGTGTGTGCTTTAAATTTCCATGGCCTGGTTGGTTGAGAGAGACTGGTCCCTAGCAAAGAAAAATCTGTTGATTATCATATGCTTCATTCTTCTATGATTTCCGTTTTGGTGGATGGAATATGAGGCCCTTCAGTTACCTCTCCGCGTATACCAAGACACATCACAGAATTTTAAGATCCCATTACTAAATTGTATCTAATCCAGCTTCTTGGTAATCATGGTCATCGACCAAACTGCAAACTGCATTAGGTTGCTAGAAACTGTTTAAGAAATTACAACTTGCGCTGGTTCCATTTTCGGATGGACGAAGCCTGAAATTATGCAGAGGTGTGAACACGATGCTTGGGTTTCTCCAAATTGTCAAGCATTCTGTCCATGCGTATAGTATCTGAACCAGCAATTCCTTAGGGTTTTTCCATGCTTACCTTGATTCATTTCATCTCGAGGCTTAAAAGTAGTTTGCTTTTGCTTCTCTGAAGAGAAATAGCATGTTGTCTTCCCTTTGTATTGCTTCTCTCAGAAACAGACACAGAAAAGATTGAAATACATCGCATGTAATGGCGCAAAAAGATCCATATAGCTGACCCCAACTGGTCTGGGTTGATGTGTGGTTGTGGTTGCAACCTTTATTTTTCATCCTCGAGTGTCTTGGACGATCCAGGCCAGGTTGTGCATGCATGATAATTAGACAATCTGAGCTTTACCATATAGGATATGAATTGTTTGATTGGTTACATCGTGAGAATTCATCTTGAATAAATCTGTCTAGCTACATACTTTTTTTTAATAATGTAACTTGTTCTTGTTTCAGGTGGTTACATGAAGTCCAGTGCCAGAGTCATAGCAGATTCGATAGCGAACCTCTCAAAACAGACATTAATAAATTTCTAGACTAGTAGACCGGTCCTCAGTGAGGGTAATTAATACCAGTCTGTGGCATGCCCTTCAGGTTTTTGGTCCTTGTTTGAGATGAAACCGTGACAGCTTACCTCTTTATGCAGAAGGTTGTAAATATATGAAATGAAGAAAAAGAAAATATGTAGGACATTCACTGGGAGCAATATAGTGCTTATTTACGGGCTGTAAAGCTAAAAATGCTGCCCATGCCATTTAATGTGAACGTAGTAAATTTTCAGCTACCGTATTAAATTTTGACTGCCTTTATCAAAGCTCTCTGTGCAGGGAAACCTGGACTGATCTGCCAGAATCCTACTGTGCGCCTGGAAGCTCTCTTGATTGTGGCTATTTTGTTTTTGCCGTCGTAAATTGTTTTTGCAGAAACTTAGATTTTTTTTTAGCTGAAAATGATGGAGATCAAAGGGTAACTTCTTTTATTCCACCCAATTTAATTTCAATGAAGAATCATTAATCTACTGTATATCTTGGCAGTACCGCAACAAGAGCTCCAGCAACATGCTGGAGATGCATCGGGTGTGAGGATCTCGAGAAGCTAGTTTTGGTTTCTTTATAAAAAAAACTCACTCAGCTTTGATTGACAATCACTACTCAGCCGATTATTGGTTACTTTTAGTTGGATCTTACCTTTTCTATATAGAAATAAGAAGAGCATTTTATAAATGTAATGAAAACTTTGTGTGTGTGTGTGTGTGTGTGTGTGTGTCTATATATATATTGGGTTTCCATACCCACACATTTTGGACCCACATGCCTAACAAAGTAGACCACCCTGAAAGCACTGTTATAGTCGATCATGGGTTTTGAACTCTAGTCAAAGGACACAGCTACAAACGCACCCAACTTGCATTTCTCTCAACTCCCATGTCTCCCTAATTTGTGGGTTCTATAAGAAAATAAAATAAAACCACTGTCACTATTCTAGTCAATTTTCAGACAAAATATACTTTTGCCTGTGGCCCAGTTACACACACAAATTATTCAGATTTAAATCAAAACCTTCATTAAGAAAATATTTTTGAGTATATCACCTGGTGTGCCTGTTGCAGAGCCCAATAGATTTTATTTTCAAATTTAAAGGATAATATTGGATTAATTTACGTGATAATTAAGATTAAATTATTTTTTTGAAAAGTGTTAAGAAAACAGATCTAATACCTTTTAAAGAATAAATCAATCTTTTAAGATTTGATCGATAAAATTAAGCAAATAAACCTTTTAAATCATCGCCTTTCTTTTGAAACTAAAACTAAACCACCCTTATTTTTATATTTTAAAAATGTTTT
Source organism: Populus alba x Populus glandulosa (assembly GCA_033617975.1). NCBI lineage: Eukaryota > Viridiplantae > Streptophyta > Magnoliopsida > Malpighiales > Salicaceae > Populus > Populus alba x Populus glandulosa. Next base: position 23,037,189 of record CM066148.1, read on the forward strand.
TTATAATTTTATTTATCTATATTTTCAAATCTTTGTAATGTATATGTAAATATTAAAAATAAATTTTTAAAAATAAAATATTGTAAAAATTAATATTATCAAATTCCCAGAAACCTACCAGTCCAGTTTCCAATTAAAAAGAAGAAAAACAACAAAAAACAGAGAAATAAATAAAAAGCAAGTTGGAGAATTAGATCTTTGCTTCTGGTTTGCTTCATATTCGATTCATGACTTCTACTTGACTACGCTCTCCTGCATTCTCTCCCCCCCTCTCTCAGCGCCCAAAGCAAAAGAGACCCCCCCCCCCCCTCTCCCACAAAAAATAAAATAAAAATTATCTATCAACGTTGACGTTTCTCCTCAAAGCAATGTTGAGAAGAGAACCATTTCTTTGCAAACTCATTTTTTTCCTCTTCTGTTTCGCTTCCCTCTCACTCGCTGACGAACTCACGGACTCAGATCGGCTCGAGTTCACCGTCAACGCTTCAATCTCTAACACTTCTCTACCTAAACCTAAAGAAGGCGGTAGTTTTGCTGATATGATCGATAAAGCTCTCGAGAAAGAGTTCACTGAGAATGACCAAAACGAAGGTTCGTTTTCTTAATTTTAGGGTTTACTTCTTGATATTGCGTTCAAGAAGTATTTCATCATGCTTAATTTAGTTAATTATATATATATATATATATATATTTTGTTATTAACGCTTGCCATTTGTTGAGTGTCATTTTGGTGAATTTTACTCTATTGACGGGGAATGTACCATTGATATATAGAGGATTAGATCTTGTCTTCTTAGATTCGTTCTCAGAACTGACGAACTCGATCTCAGGATCGAAAACTTGATGGGTTTATCAGTCTTATTGAGGATTTTTGGTCTTTAAATCTCATTCAATTTTAATTGTCAGGCTTGATTTGATGATATAGTGACCTGCGTGCATTTTAGATTGTTAAGGTAGATGACAGTACAATAGAGTCCAGAAATTCAATTTGCGCTGAGACTCTACTATGTTGTTATTGTTTGTGCAAGATGTGAATCACCGGATCATTGCATGCATATTTTCATCACCTAGCTAATCATGGTTCCTTCCTCACTTATTTTGTCTTATCGGCAGCAACTGATGCCGGAAGCTTCAACAACAGCGTAGCTGAACAGCAGGTTGGTTGTTTTTTTTTTCTCTTCTCAAATTTTGAATGACAGCAGATTTGACTCCGTTGGAGCGTTTAGTTTTGGATGCAAGATGAATTTATTTACCATTATAATCAGTGATTGAGGCACAATGCACTCAAGAAGGCAGATGATGCCATTCGCTTTGATTCACTGTTATGGTTTATTAGAATTTTTTAACTAATTCATGCTTTTATAATTCTCTCCATATATACTGAGATTCTAATCAAGTAGTGTTTTAATCGAAATTTATATTGTGATGAGACAAACTGGCAATGGCGGTGTTTTTCACTTGTACTCTACTTGTGGTTATGATCTTTTTTTCTTGTTCATCATAAATTTGATCTAGTTGCTTTGAGAAAAGTCTGCTTGGTTTAGAGCTTTTATCTTTCCTCTTGTTTGGATTCATTTAGAACAAGTTTTGCTGAACATATCTTCTTGATACCTTTTCGTTGCTCAGGCAGTTTTGGAAACTGTTGCCAGAGTTAAATCGAAGAAAAATGACACGAAAGAGGAAAAGTATAAGCTCCTGTCTTGTAAATTAGTGGCTTTCCTTATTATTTTTTAAACCTTAAGTTGGCTTTTGCTTTTATTTGGTATATGAATCCTGCTACATCTTCTGAAACATTTCTCTTCTGAATCTCATTTTAGGTCGTTTAAATTTCATGATGTTTTTAATTTGGACAATGAGAATGGACCAGAAGATACCCCAACACTGATAGATCGAAAGGTGTGATTGCTTTTCTAAACCTATCTTGAGTTGGTGACATTGCTAGTGTTCACCTGCTAAATAATTGTTTGTTTCAGGATAATGTCTTCATTATTTCAAACTTTAAATCAAAATATCCGGTGCTGCAGCTAGACTTGCGGTAAGTGTACTGATATTTTATATTTCATTCAATTTATTTCTCTTTCTCAGCTGGTAATTTAATCTGAGTTTATTGCCTTGTAGATTGATATCAGATTTGGTTGTCGTCATTGTATCTGCAACTTGTGGTGGCATTGCGTTTGCTTGTGCTGGACAACCGGTCTGGTTATATTTGATCTCTGCTTAGTTCATGACTCACTGCAATGCTATATCAATGTCGGAGCATTTCATTTAGTTAAATTATACCATCTCATCATGCTACTCTTATATCATTGTTCTAATGGTAAATTCTTGCAGGTCATCACTGGATACTTGCTAGCAGGATCCATTATTGGTCCTGGAGGGTTTAACTTTGTCAGTGAAATGGTTCAAGTATGTAGCATAGATATGCATTCCTTTACCAGCTCCCCTAAAACCTTTCTAGATGATTCTTTCTCTGCCTTAGTGTTGTACTTGGATATATTACAGGCTCTGAATGCATAATCTAGTAGGGACGACTAATTGGATCATTTTAGCTTTGAATCTTAGAATTCTGATGATTCACCTGTACCATTTCACAATCATAAAAGTGATTGTTCTTTACATCAGAACGTTCTCTAATATTTGAGGGTATTAAATATAGTTTTCGCCATCAATAGTTAAATGGTTCACCTCTGTTGTAATTGCAACTATAAACAAGATTCCATATTATCTTCTTATGATGTTTTGTGAACACCAATGACAATCTTCTGAGTTATTGTTTGCAATTTTATAATCTTAATGCCCTAGCTTACCTTGTTATTGATGCTAATTTTCTTCTACCAACTTTACAATTCACTTGTTTTTCATCTGTCAGGTTGAGACGGTGGCTCAGTTTGGTGTTATTTTTCTTCTTTTTGCCTTGGGCTTGGAGTTTTCAACAACAAAGGTTAGTTCTCGACCTTCTTCTTCAATTTTTGTTTTTTCATTAATATTATATTCAAAGTTCATCTTCTTCAATTTCAGCTTCGAGTTGTCCGGGCAGTTGCTGTTGTAGGAGGTCTGCTTGAAATTGTTTTATTCATGTTCTTATGTGGCATTACAGCCATGGTATGATTATCTACTTATTGTTTCAGAAATTATATGCAATTATATTGCTGAGTTTCGTTAATATGTGAAGACCACTTTTACCAAAGTATACACTAATTGATTGTTTAACCAATCACAAGGAACCAAACATCGCATTCTAGAAAACATCTATAAGAAGAAATAAGAAATGATTCAACATATGCAATTTTTGGCTGAGAAACTGACAATTTGAAATGAACGACAGTTATAGAAATGATCCCATATTCAACACAGCATCATCTTTGTTTTTCCCATTCAATAATTTTTGGCTCTTAGATTCTGGCATCAGGCTTTGACCATGATGAGTTTTTGCTAAAGACAATCCTGCCATACAAGTTTCATACCTTGTGTGGTAAAGGGATTAGAGTTCAAATCTGCCTCATGGTTCCCAATTCAGTGTTTAAGGTAGTTGCTGCATGGTTTCATTGTAAAATTGAACCAATATGCATCTTTTCTATCACACAAAAGTTTTGAAGTTGAGTTCTTTATTTTAACCCACTGGTGATAAAACCTCTAGTTTGTACCTGTCATTGTGGTGCGCACACAGCAGAGGTACTATGCGATTGGTTTTTCTGCAGAGCATGTTGCATTCATATTTTTTCTTGGCAATTAGAGTATATTGCATACAGTTATTCATTCTTGATGCTGCAGTTCTGATTTGATGCTGTTTGCAGTTATGCGGTGGTAAGTCTTCAGAGGGTGTGTTTGTTGGTGCATTCCTTTCAATGTCTTCAACAGCAGTGGTAAAAACCTTATCCTAATGTATCATGAGTCACTTGAACCTTCACTCTCATTATAGAATTCACAATGTAATGCAATGATCTCAAAGGTGCATGGTTTGATGCAGGTATTGAAGTTCTTGATGGAAAAGAATTCTATTAATTCCCTTCATGGGCAAGTCACCATTGGAACTCTAATTTTGCAGGTTGGGTTCTTTACACTCATCCTTAAAATCGCACTTCTGTTTGTTGAGTGTCATTATCACTTTCTGGCACTAAGTTCTCTATGTGAACTTTCCTTCCTTCCACCACTTACAACTTTGGAATTTTTTTACCTCTCAGGACTGTGCAGTTGGTTTGCTGTTTGCACTGCTTCCTGTTCTATGTGGAACTTCCGGTGTTCTTCAAGGACTAATGTCCATGACTAAAGTGTATGTAAATATCAATTATCATGAGTTGCCAACTTTTTTCTTTGGAGTTAGCATGTACATGTGCATGTGTGTTCAGGCACGGTAAAGCTATTTATCTGTTGTAATATGCTTACTCTTGTTTCCAGGTTGGTGTTGTTGATTGCATTTTTGGCTGTTCTGTCAATATTATCTCGTACTTGGGTTCCATGGTTTCTTAAATTGATGATGAGCCTATCATCACAGGTACACATTTATTTGGTAAATAAGTTGTTTTAAATAAGTTCTGCTGTGGGCTTATAAAAAAAATGTGTATGTGTGTTTTAGCTACATCAGTCTTTTTTCTAAGACATTAATGAATTTTTGCAGACCAATGAACTCTATCAATTAGCAACAGTCGCGTTCTGCTTGCTTGTAGCCTGGGTATGCATCATCTGCTTGTTTTCAATCTATCTGCAACTCTTGATTTCGCTTCGTTACACCTTTATGATTACTACTATTATTGCTTGCTATGTTTTATTTGGGTTTCTATTTATGTACAGAAATCAAACAGTAGCTCTTAAAGAGCTGTACTTAGAGCATTTGAACCAGTGAATTGCGATGCTGCATGTGGCTTTAAATGTCTGAGGTGTTTCATTGTGGTGGTGAAGTCTTGTATTAGAGTTAAGCTCATGAATAGAGGTTGTTTATCAGGAAATGCTTCATGATATTTGAAATTATTGATATGCCATGTATTGAATCCATAATTAATTTGTATGGGACATAGTAGATCCAACAATAGCTTTCCATTTTAAAAGTTTTTTAACATTGTTTTTTTTCTAACTAAAAATAAGATATTGGATCTGTTTTCATTTTCGCATCTGGTTTAGATGATTCCTCCTGAGAATGTTAAAGATAGAGGAACCAACATAAGAGTGGTGTATTTGGCATGTCACATACTGCTATAATTAACTGGGCTGTTATTGTTATAATTTCGGTTGCATCTACTAAAGCTTTGATGTGTTGCATTTTATTATCAATGAAGTCCTTGCATTCTCTGTTTTGCTTTTCATCTTAAAGGGTTTCTTGAGATAATTTAAGCTGGCTACCTCTATAAATTTCTTTTCATTACAGGTTAAATGACACTATGATCTGCTTTTTTATTTTATAACATTTCAGAGTAGTGATAAGCTTGGCCTAAGTCTAGAACTGGGTTCATTTGCTGCTGGGGTGATGATATCAACAACTGATCTTGCTCAGCATACACTAGAACAAGTAAGTTATAGTTAGTATGCTATTTTGTCAATGAAAGTTGTATGCATTTGTATACTGTAATCTATGTGGCATCTAAGGCGATGTTGGAACCATGAAAAACAGAAATGATTCCTTCTCATTTATTTTGTGAATTAAACATATTTTACCATCAGGAGATTCTTGAAAGTTGTTATGCTTTCCATGGTGGCACTAGAATTCAGCAATGATTTGCTACCGTAATCTGACTGGCTGCCTTAACTGAATTTGGGCTTCTTGTTATTGTTGTTTTTTTAACTAATCAATGGAGGCAATATTTTTCTCTTAGGTTTAGCAAGTTTTGTTTGTTTCTGCTAAATGAATATGAGAGACTGTGAATGTTAGATGCTCTTCAGGGCTGTCACGTTGAACAAAGTGAAGGCTATGGTGAATGTGTAAAACCACGATGCTATTATGCATTGTAGTCGCAGTTCATCTTTGCAATGATAGTTTATTGGTTCTTTTATCAGGCTTTTGACATTTGATATTTGTTACTGGTACCAGAGTACTCTCTAGTTATCCCACACATGAAGCTTGTTCCTTGTGCAGATTGAACCCATTCGGAATTTCTTTGCTGCTCTTTTCCTTGCCAGCATTGGGATGCTGATCCATGTCCATTTTCTCTGGAGCCATGTTGATATATTACTGGCATCCGTTATATTGGTTATCATAATAAAGACAGCCATAATCACAACAGTTGTGAAGGGATTTGGTTACAACAACAAGACCGCACTTCTTGTAAGATTTTATGATGGCCTACTGGCTCTATTACTTTCAAGAATATTGGTTGTTAATCGAGGGAACCTAAATGTATTTATGTAAATGTGTAGGTTGGAATGTCTCTGGCACAAATAGGGGAGTTTGCTTTTGTTCTTCTTAGCCGTGCTTCTAATCTTCATCTAGTTGAGGTAAGTGGTACTATTACAGTTTACTGGGAAAAGTTTTCAAATAGAGAACTCCTGGAAAAGAGAATTTTGTATCTACTACGTTGACTTCTACATTTTTTGCTAATGGTGGTCTGTGGTAATATTTACTGGAATTGCCCTTAAGTCATGCTGAGAGACTCTGGAGATTATGATGAAGAGCTAACTAGCTAATACTTTGATCATTCTCAGGGAAAACTTTACCTGCTGCTTCTTGGGACAACAGCTCTTAGCTTGGTATGGTGATTTATTTTACTAAAGTTTGTCGAATTTATAGATTGTATGTTTGCAATGTTTTTTAGGTTCGATCTGACTTGCCCTGATCCATTAATTGCTTGTTGGTATCAGAAAACTACATGCAATTCTAGTTTAAGTTGTCTCTGCAATTTAATTGCATATTTAGATTATCATGTTCATTCGAATAGGATGGTGAATTTTGCATCCACACTCCAGTTTCAAATCCCTACTTACTGCTCAACATGAAGTGAAAGGTGCTTTTCAAAAAACTTTTCCGTTTGATGCTTAGCTTTACTCTGGACATGGACATGGACATGGGACACTAATTTGATAAAATGTAGACAGGCTCTGCATAGTCATAGCATTCTATCAAGTTATTGACCTTTGCTAGTAACAATTTTTTGCTTATGGAAATGAGAATGAACATGGGAAAAGCAGTTACCGGTACTAATGCCATGCATCTTGAAATAAATGTGATGGTAAAAGAAGAAGTTTAAATGACGGACAAACTTTGTGCATCCAAGTCATGCCTGTCATTTGGAAGCTAGATCTGTGACGAGAGTGGGCGATGCTTTTTTATGTATTTTTCATTGCTTAAGAAGGAAATTTCTAGTGGTGTTGAATTGCAAAAAAAGCGAACAATAGAGAGGGAATCAATTTACTGTTGCCTGCACACATTTTGACAGATGTTGACTTACGCAACATCCCTGCAGGTGACAACGACTCTGCTTTTCAAGCTAATCCCTGCTGTAATGCATCTTGGAGTGCTGTTACGGTGGTTCCCTCCTGACAGCGCAGTCGAGGTAAGCATTGATGAATTGATTGCCTAGACATGGACTTCCAGCTGTTGGTCGGATCGGCCATTGACTTGTATTTAGCGCTCCTCCTCCTCTTGATCTCTTTCTAAACTTAACTGTGCGCTTTTGACGTCCAGGTTGGATCTAAAGGAGATAACTTCCGATCAGACAGTGGTAAACAACGGATTAGTGTGTTAGTCGAAGAACCTCATGATTCATGAGCTCCGTACATATGCCATTAAGTGGTATGTCAAGTTTATATGACTAACACTATGCTGCGGCTTTTTTTCATCCCTCTGTGCAGATGAAGTTGACTGTGTTCCTCTAGGACTGGCACGAAGTTTTGCGTTCGATTTAGATAGGAAATTTTCTTTGCCATGATTTTTTCATTGTATCATATGCTCGATCCAGCTCGGAATTACAGTGATAATTCATAGTAACCCACACTTGATGTCTTATGAATCTGTAAAATGAACATGTGCATAGTGCATTTCTCGTTTGTTCAATTTTATGATTTTTCTACAATCACGTTGAGAGAACTCATCTCAATGTTATGGCTTTTTTACTGCTACTGTTGGGCAGATGTAAATATTATGTTTAGAATCTCTTGGACATAATCTCGTGAAATGTTAACCAGACTGTATGGAGCAAATTTTTTTAGAAAAACTATAATTTTCCGAAGCACATAAAACACATTATTTTTTTTTTAAAAAAAAAAAACACTTCAAAAAATCTTGGCCGGATATCTGAACTTGAATCCCATGGTGAACCAAGTGCCACAGCAAAGACAAGAGTCACGAGGCAAGATTTTGTGGCATAAATTCCTACTGCCATGAGCCAAAGTTGTTGAGCTGGCTAGCAGATCTCTCGCCAGCACCTTAAAGATTCAACATTTGTGTAAAATCATTGCGTCATTCATTTCAAATGATAAGATGTCGTGATTTAAAACGCGATATCTTAGGTTATTATATTTCTTAACCGTGATATTTGTAAATATCATGTTTTTATTAAAGAAAATATATATCAAATTATGTACTTCATCCAAATGTTTTTTATCTATATTATTTGGCTAAATTGTGTTAATAACCGAAAACACCTCGAATACAAACCCAACCAAGTTTCGGGAGACGCGAGTACTGATTACCTTGGATTCAGCTACAAGAGCCTAGCTTGGCAAGAAAATCAACATACTTAAGTGTTTTGCCACGATCTATGTCACTAATAAGAAGGTGTTTTTAAGTGTTCGCTTTTATTTTTTAAGTGTTGTTTAAAATATATATTAAAATATTTTTAATATTAGCATAACAAAAAAAACTGAAAATATCAAAAAATTTAATTTTAAATAAAAAAAATAATTTTAAATAAAAAAAACTTCTAAAAAGCAAAAATAAACAGACTCTAGGAAGAATAACTTAGTCATTTTTTATCTTGCATTATCATTGTATTTTAAAAAATATTTGAATAATTGTTGTTTCAAATTTATTTTTTAATATTTTTAGATTGTTTTGATGTAAAAAAAATATTATTATAATATATTTTCAAATAAAAAACACTTTAAAAAAATAAATATTAAAATACAAAGAAGCCTTGAGTTTATAGAATTTTGATTTCAAGAGTATTTGATAAAAAGGATGAAAACTTATAAATTCATGATAAATCTAAAAATTACTAATAAATAAAAAGATTCAATTGCCCTCCATAACAAATTCAATAATTTTTTCATGGGAATATCAAAGCCATCATCAATGTTCCACTAAACGATACCTCTGGGTCAGAACAATATTTTTCCAAACCTATTAGATTTAATTAATTAAAAAAAGGTGACCCTCCACCAACTTAGATTTTGTTCCATTATTATGGTTGGCACTATCATTACTCTTAACAAAAAAAAAATAGTTTTTTTTCTCTAAATATTGTAAATTTCTCAGGGAACTTTCTCCAATTTCTCATATTAACTGTTCCTTCAACTCTTCATTTTATCGTGTAAAAGCCGCTTTCTCATCATGAGTGTGTTTGGTATTACGGTAGATGTTGTGGTTGTGGTTTAAAAAAAGTTTTTTTATAAAAAGTACTTTTAGTTGAGGTCGGTTTGAAAAAATAGGTGTTTGGTTAAAACTGTGGTTAAAATTGAGGTTGAAAAAAAAGTAATTTAATGTGTTTGGTTAAGAATGCTTTTGAAATTGAGATTATAAAATAATTTTAAAAAATATATATTAATATTGATGGTTTTAAATTTAAATATTGAAAAATTAATTACTCCTATTACATCATGAAAAAAATAATACTTTATATAAAATATTTTTTATTATTCTATTAAATTATTTATAATTCCATTACGTACAAAATTCATTCGATAAAAACTATAAAATTGATATTACTGTGCGAGTGAATTTAATTCACTTTATGCTAGTTTTTCAAGAAAAAAAATATTGTTTTATCAATGAATTTAACTCTCTAAACTATTTTTAATTTAAATAAAAATTAATACAATTAAAACTTTAAAAAAAAAAAAAAAACCGTGAACAGTACAATTCACTGGTAAACAGTGCAGTGAATTGCACTGTTCCTTATTTTTTATAACGTTCAGAGGATGAACAGGGCAGTGAAAAGCATGTTTTCGTTGCTTTTCCTTTTCGGCGTTTTAAACGCAAAAATTGTGTAGGTCCCATAAACAGTGAATTGCTTTTTTGTATTGCCAAACGGCTGCGTGCTGCGTTTTAAATAAAACGCAGCCGCGTAGACAAACGGAGTCAATGTTGTTAATTAATATCTATACGACACGTTTCTCTCAAAGTATTAAGTTGGATGCTGACACCCATTTCTTCATGGATCCACAATAACTCTTCCGTCTTTAGCTTTTCACAATGTTTAAGGTTAAAATTAATTAATTAATTAAAATAAATTAGTTTACATGTGTTTATCTTTTATTTTCTTGTTTTTTGGAATAAAGAGTTACTCTGATAAAAACGTGTTGTATAGAAGCATGGGCTGGTGACGTTATGATGAAGTGATCATTACAAAACAATCTTCAAAAGACTCGAAGAAAATCAAGAAAGTAAGATAAACAAATCTGGGTAAAACCCAAGAACTCAAAGCAGGTTTCGAGATGAAAACTAGTTTTAAAATGAGAGGCAAGTGCTCTCACGTCGTGATTGGCGCTTGTCTTTTTTAGTGCTTGCATCAGTACTGTCCATTAACTTTTTAAATTTAATAAGAACAATAATAATAAAAATAATAACGTGTGATGTAAAATGAAAAGCATGTGCAGGGAACAGTAAAGTGAAGGCGACCCTTCATGACTAACCGGAGAAATTTTCCCGTCCAAAGCTGTCTTGTATGGATAATTTAAGGAAATAATTATGATTCTGACTAAATTATTATATCTTGTAGACAATATAAATTAATTATTAAGTAAGAATCTGTCTCTCTCTCCTTGTTTCCGTCCATGTTTTCCACCTGTGATTACCTTTGAGGATGTAATCAAACTGGCCGGCGAAATCAAGAGCCTTTCTACATCATAGGAATGGCACAGTGCCTTTCCAAAATGCAAAAGTGATATAGTCACAGAATCGCCCACCCTATGTAATTATTCTCGAGCTCTAATGCATGATTTGGCCATATCTTTACGCGGCTGCTTCCGGTGGTTTTCGACGTCACTTGACGACGGAAATCGGCTCAATCCCGCTGCAATCTCAGGCATAGCCATGGAATTTTGTTTTACAGGACATGCAGGTCATGATTCCAGGGATGCGTAAGCTAACAAATCCCAGTGGCCGATCTGTGCATGCAACGTCACGTTTCACACATCAACTTGGTCGTCCATTGCCTAATTTTACGAGTGTTCTATTCTTAAAGTTGCGTCACACCAATCAATTACAGGGACCTTGCTTTATGGTAAAGCTAGTTAAATAATTAGAGAGAATCTTCAATCACTGCTACTTTCTCTCGTCTTTTCTTCTTCTTATTATTATTTTTTTTAATAATTAAATCGAGCTACTATTTCAACCACAATTGAAATCAACGAATCAGGGAAGCTCTTGGTGAGTGAATTGCCTTCGTCATTGTTTACCTAATCCCTTAACCAGAAGCGTTAATCATGAGCTAGGTTCCATGATAAGCTAATTAGCTCTTTAATCAGCTAACAAATGACTTAGAGTTTAGGTTATAAGAGGGCTTTCGAGTATATATTGTGGCTAAATTAGGGGCTTCCAATCTAATTAATAGATCAAGTTAATTAATCTAAATCTTTTCTTTTTTCTTTTTTCTTTTTTTAAATAAACAATAAGACAAAACTGACTCCTCTTACAATAACATAGTTTCCTTTAAAAATTAATAAAAATAAAATATTGCTGAAGAGAAAATATCTTCTTTACATTGGAGATAATTTTTTTTTTAATGTTTAAAAATGAAATTCCATGTTTTATATTCATACCAACATTATGTAATATTATTCTTAGAACTTCAAGTTTCTTTGTCTGCTTAATACTTATAGGTAATAATTAAAAAATCAAGATTTAAGTTTTGTATCATGAAAATTCATTTCTCAACTTGTTTTTACTTGAAAAAATATCCTAAAAGCATTCCAATTATAGTTATAATTAAAATAGTAATAATTATTGTTGTTATTATCATCAATAATCGAGTATTAATTAATTATTCGCTTCGTGTACTAAATTTATGGGTTCAAGGAATGGTCTGCTCAAGTCTAATTTTTCAACAAAAATGGCGTTGGTTAATCAACATCACACCTTTCCTTCGTCTCTACTCTCTGGAGCCATTCCCAACAATGGTGGATCCCCCGATCCCTCTCAACAACCATGTCCTCGGGTACATTACTTCTTCTGTACGTCCCATACATCAAACGTGCCAAATCTTAAACGCATTAATATCGATGCAAATGCATGTATTTACACCATGTTAAAGGACTCTTCTAGATTCTTTAGTTTATCGATAAATGCTAAACAAAAATTATTTGAGGAAATACTAAATTTTATATACGTTTAAAACTATGAGAATATAGTTTATTCCAAGCATCTTATCAACATAAGAAAAAAATATCAAACTTATAATTGATAAAAAAAATTATAGTATACATATTAATCATACAATGTACCTAAATTTAAAATTAAAATAATAAAACTTTTATTGCTATTAATAATGAAACTTTTATATTTAAAATTTTATTATATCATTTACTGTCATATCAACTCCACTAAATAACCTGGGCAATGGGGGTAGAAAGGTATTTGTATTGTTTTTTCACACAATAAAATGACTAATATAATCTTAAAAAAAAATTAAACTAGCATATAAGGGCTTTTGACTTTTCCTTTTGAAAAACACAATAAAATGATTATATTACTCTTGAATTCAAACTATCTTTAACTTGGATCTAGGGTTTTTTGATATTTTCATCATTATTTTTTTGTTATTAATGAGTTGGATCAAAGACAATTTGATATTTTAAAATATATAAAAAATTATTTGATGTTAAAAAAGTGGGTGGCACATGCTATTCATGCGAGCGCGTATGATAACGTCCATGCTTTTTGAACGGCGTAAATGGTGTTTTACGATGGCCGGACGCCAACTTTCACAACAACATTTGAATCTTCACGACAATCCCTCGACCCCCAACCAGCATATGTGACTAAAGAACTTCCGGTTTGGCATTAATAATCTTTTAGTTTTTTTTTTCTTTCCTCTCTTCTTAATTTTTGCGTTGACCTTGTTGATTTTTAAATCAGTCCTTCAACTCGTTTGTTTTTTATATTTTGTCATTGTTACTATTTGTTTTATTTTAAATAATTCATAGAATTGAGATTTTCTTTTATTTACATTATCCTTTGATTTTTTTATCTCTAAAGTTTGGTCCTACTTTTTTATTTTGTTAATTTTTTGTTTTTAATCATTTTTGTAATTGAATTTGTTTTTCAACCGCATCCATCATCATTTTATTTCTTATAATTATTTCTCTTGTTAAATTTATTTTTTACTCTTTTATTTGCTTTTTTTTTTCTTTAGATTCTTTTTTATTCAAAATTTCCTTCTCATTTATTACCTTGGTATTTTATTGATTGAGATTTTATTAATCGAGAATTTGGCTTCATTATTTTTTTTATTTGCCTTCTATAGGATAGTTCAAGTCTCATAACCCAAGTCACGAGTTTAAAAGATTAGCATTATTTGATTTAAATTTTTTTTTAAGATCATTTTTTACAATTAATTTTTTTTCAATTTTATAGTTCAATGAGGTTATCTCAATCTCATGTTTCAGGTTGCGGGTTTCGCAATTTAACCCAAGTTAACTTGGCCCAATTTTATTTTGTTTGATTAATCTGTTGTTACTACCTATTAATTTTTATCATATTATTAAATTAATCTAGTTTATTGAATCCAATAAAATAAATGACCCAATTCTCTAACTTCTTTTACTTCTTCTAAAATATTATTATCACTTAATTAATGGATGAATGACGACTTACATGATGATGTTTGAATCTTCACAACGATCCCTCGAACCTTGATTGATATGTGTGACTAATGAACATCCGGTTTGTCATTGATGACCTTTTAGTTTTTTTTTCCTCTCTCCTCAATTTTTGTGTTGATCCTGTAGATTTTTAAACTAGCCCTTTAATTTGTTTGTATTTTATATTTTGTGCTTGTTACTGTTTGTTTTATTTTAAATAATTCATAGAATTGAGATTTTCTTTCAATTTTATGCTCCTTTGATTTTTTTATCTGTGAAGTTTAGTCCTCATTTTTTTTATTGTTAATTTTTTGTTTTTAATCATTTTTTTTATTGTTCAATCACATCCACCACCATTTTATTTCTTTTATTTATTTATTTGGTTAAATATCATTCTTACTCTTTTATTTTCTATTTTTTGTTGTTTCATATTATTTTTTATTCAAACTTTCTTTTTCAATCTTTTCCCTTGTTGATTGGGGATTTGTTATTAGAAAATTTGGATTCATAATTTTGTTTTTTAGATTTGCCTTCTATAGGATAATTCAAGTTTCATGATCCGGGTCACAAGTTTAAAGTATTAGCTCGAGTTGATTTAAATCTTTTTTTAAGATCATTTTTTACAATTGATTTTTTTTTTCAATTTCATCTTCAATGATGTTATCTCGATCTCACGTTTCAAATCGCAAATTTCACAAGTTAACCCAAACTGACTTTAGCCAGTTTTATTTTATTGAATTGATTTGTTGTTACTTTCTATTTTTTATTATATGATTAAATTAATTGAATTTATTCAATCCAATAAAATAAATGACTTGATTCTCTAACTTCCTTTATTTTTTTTTTAAATTATCATCCCTTAAATATTTTTTTTTCCATTAAAATAAACTCAATTAACCTCCCACAAACCAATATAGTGTTCCTGGTCCATGGGTTGGTGACGTGACAAGGAAACGTCAGCATGTAGGGTATAAATCGCAGGACGCTTGTGAGGGAGAGAGCGCGCAATAGCTTGGGTGGAAAATATAAAGAAAAGAAATCTCGTCATTTGAATCACTAACCATAGATCAGCAAGCAGTCACAAGTACCAGTCTCTATCCATCCCTGAGTGTCTGTCTTGTGTGGATTTGGAAGTTTTCTGGTTTGATCATCATGGGCAGGAAATGCTCGCATTGTGGGAACGTCGGCCATAACTCAAGGACTTGCACAGCCACTCAAAAAGAAAGTTTAAGGCTCTTCGGCGTGCAGCTGGACGTACCAGCTCCGTCGTCTTCTCCTGCTATGAAGAAGAGTTTTAGTGTGGGTAGCTTGCCTTGTTCATCAACTACGCCTTCTTCTTCCACGTCATACAATTCACCGCAGGTTAACGCCGGCGACGAGTTTTACCTCCTCTCCAATGGATATCTCTCCGATGGCCAAGTGGGACGACGCACTCCAGAAAGGAAGAAGAGTGAGTTCAACTAGTTTTTGTGCTGCTTAATTTGCCACTCACCCTCACACATGTAGCTAGTTTCATCATCTTTTCTGCACACAAATTGAATTAATCATCCATGGAGGTATGATGGTCATTACAAACCGACCATTAGCAGCTGTGTTTCACAGATTTCTTGGTTCAATTTATGTGACTTGGCTTGATGGGGGGTTGGCTTTTCATGCATGGTCAGGTGTGCCGTGGACGGAAGAGGAGCACCGGATCTTTCTACTAGGCCTCGAGAAGCTCGGCAAGGGTGACTGGAGGGGTATCTCAAGAAACTTTGTGACCACAAGAACTCCGACCCAAGTAGCCAGTCACGCACAGAAATATTTTCTTAGGCAAAACAGTCTCACTAAAAGAAAACGACGCCCCAGTCTCTTCGACGTAATTATCACCATTATTTCTATATGATTAATTTAGGCTGTGTTTGTTTTGCAGTTTGATTTAAGTCATTTTTTGGTTTTTACTTGAATAAAAAAATCATTACAAATTTAAGAAAAGATTTTACGTCCATTAAAAGTTGAAATTCCTAGCTTTAACCTGTAAATCTTACCAAACATAATTCAAAAACTATATCTTGACAGGTTGGGAATGGTTCTAGCTCAAGCCAGCAGGTCACTGCTAGCATTCCTGAGGTCATAATTGAAGGCAACGATATCTTTGGAGGGTTACCATTGATGAGCACAGTAGCTTCTCCAATTTGCACTAGTTTTTCTGAGTTGGGTTTAGGTCATCGTTCTGTATTGCTTCCATGTTCAAGTCCTGAACAAGTCGGCTCCAAAACTTCTAGCTCTCCTGCTCCCAGCAAAGCCTAGCTAACACTCACTGCCAGCCGCAACTCCATTGTAGTCTCCCCTTCTCTCTTTAATTAGCGATGTCCTCTTTTATACCCAAATTTATTTATTTATTTGCCAAATCGCCATGAAAATAGTCTTTACGTTTGCTTTTCTATTTTCTTTAATTTTAAATCTTGGCTGGCTAACTTTAGAATATCGTGGGGGCTCCCTGATGAGAGGAGAAACTCAAGCCCTTTAAGCTAGAACTTTTCAAGCTAGAACTAGCCCTTTAAGCTAGACATTTTGGGTCAAGGTTGATGATGACATATCATGGCATTGCTCTTGGTAGGTCCATGAAAAAGTGACACTAATTATTAAAAAAATTCTTTGACACGGATATGGAAGGAACATGATAAGAATTGATAAAAGTTTTAATGGGGCTTTCAGTGAACCATCAGAAATTAAAAATATTATAAGAATGCATCATGCATGGTTGTAAAAAATAAAAACAAATATTTATTTTCTTATACCATTTAAAACCTCTTTTGATCATACGGTCTTAAATAATCTAAAACCACTTATAAAATTAATTCATTTGATCCATTTTAATTAAATGTTATTTATAAATCTCGTTACTTGATATTTATTAGAACTTGATTCAATGGACAATAATATATTTTTCTTCACTCCATTATATATTTATGTATATATATTCTAAAACATGTGTTAATTTAATAGTATTGTATATGATAAAAATTTATTTAATTATGTAATTGATTGTTATATATAACCTGATATAATGGATATAACAAAAATAAATATTTTTGTTTCGATTTATTGCATGATTGCATCTCTCCTTGGTCGCCTTTAGAGGGGTAACCATTTTTTATTTTGATTTTAATCACAAACCATATTTATTTATATTTTAAAATTTAAATTGGTACAGTTCAAATGGATCAATTTTAATTCAGTTCGATCTGGTTTATATTATTAAAAAACTAAAAATAAAAAACTAAAATATATCTGTTTGAAATTGTGGTTGTGGTTACGGTTCAAAATGTTTTTCATTTAGAAATATATCAAGATGATATTTTTATTTTTTAAAAATTATTTTTAATATCAATGCATCAAAATAATTTAAATATACTAAAAAATATATTATTTCAAAAAAAATTCAAATTTTTTTATACCGCATTTCCAAAAGTCAATTGAAAGATCCCAGCTGCACAAGTGGTGGGTACTCGGTTCCAAGGGCAATGGCCTTCTATTTTATTTTATTTTAATTTAATTTATTATAAAATAAAATAAAATAAAAATTATAAAAAATATTATTTTAATATATTTTTAATTAAAATATATTATGCATTACCAAATACATAATAAAAACATTAACCTGAAGAGCAACGGAGTTCCTGCTCATGTTGATGATCTATACAGATCCCATCATAAATAAAATAAAATCTCCACCGCCGGAATTACTTTTGGCGGCTTTTCTTAGAGCATAAAACGACTACCGGCTCTATCTAGCTTAATAAATAATCATTAAAAAATACTAACGGGTAAGGGATTGAGCTAATGGGCCGGGCACCCAGCCCATCTCCGTTCCCACTTAAATGTACAGTTCCATTATTTGTAGAAGTTGCACTCTTTAGCCTGGCCCGAAAATCGGGCCCGTTACCTAGTTTTGTAGACTCTTAGGCTCCGTTTGTTTGCAGGAAAGTGAATTCCTTTTGGAAAGTGAATTCCGGGGAAAGTGAATTCCTGTAAAGTGAATTCCGGGAAAGTATTTTCCGATGTTTGGTAGTGTTATGGAAAATGAACTGAAAAACACTTTCCAGTGTTTGGTTATGTTATGGAAAATGAGTTGAAAAATAACTTATTAATATTTTATTTTTCTCAAGTTTATTAAAATAATAAGGAACAAATCTTACAAATTAAAAAGTTGAATGAGAATGAAATTGAAAAAAAATATATAATTTCATAAATTATCTCAAATAAAACAAATAATAATCAAAATAATAGGGATCAAATCTAAAAAATTAAAAAAAATGAAAATTGAAGAAATTAAAATAATAATAATCAACATTTCATAAATTATTTCAAATAAAATAAGTAACAATCAAAAGAATGAGAATCAAATTTGATAAATAAAAAATTTCAATAAAAAAAATGATAAGAAAAAAGCAAATAGCAATTATAAAAATAAGGACCAAAGTTAATATAAAAATAAAATTTTAAGAGATGAAATTGAAAAATAAATATTCAAAATAAAATATATATAGCAATCAAAAGTTTGAGGATCAAATTTGATATAATCAGCAAATAATAACATTTCTAAATTTTTCACAACTTCCGGAAAGTGTTTTCCCCTCAAATTTTTCAGGAAAACACTTTCCTGAAAACCAAGCCAAATTTTCCTTTTACTGGAAAGTGTTTTCCATTTACCAACTTTCCTACTGGCAAACAAACACAAGAAAGTTTGGAAAGTGCTTTCCCGGAAACTACTTTCCGGAAAACAAACACAGCTAAAAGGAAAACACTTTCCTGAAAACAAAGTCAATTTTTTTTTTTTTACTAAAATTGACTGGAAAATGTTTTCCGTTGACCGGAAAGTGTTTTCCGCTGACTAGAAAGTGTTTTCCGCTGACCAGAAATTGTTTTCCGTTGACCAACTTTCCTAATGACAAACAAACACAGGAAAGTTTGGAAAATGGTTTCCCGGAAACTACTTTCCGGGAAACAAACAAGGCCTTAGAGGACTATCAGCCTTAGAGTCTTTTTTATATAGGCCCACCATTCATAAGAGAGACACCCATTCAGCAGTTAATTACCAGCAACACCAAACACAAATAATAATTATTTTTTTAACATCAAAACCCATTAGTATTCATTATATACTTCTCATGTATGTTTGAGAGCAGGCTACAAACCGTATTCTTTTGAATTTTTTAATTTTTTTTTGTTAAAAAATATTATTTTGTATATTTTTAGATCCTTCTGATATACTAATATTAAAAATAAATTTTAAAAAATAAAAATATATATATATTATTTTAATATATTTATAAGTAGAAAATATTTTAAATCATTACTACTAATTATAAGCTCGCCAGATAGAGGCCATGCTCGAACCATGCACCTCTTTCATCTTTCCCCAACTTTTTTTTTTCTTTTGTTCTTGTGATTAAACCATTGACTATAGCACACGACCATGTATCAAGTGATTCCTAGGTACTCGACAAAAGAGCTAAAGAAGAGGGGAAATATTTCATCCAGCTAGGTGAGTGTCTTGTTTCTCCTTTGCCAGCCCTAAAGACAACACACCTATCCATGTGAGAGTAGAAAGAAGACAAGACAAGGACTAAAGGGAGTAGCATAACTCCAAGACTTGTGTCTCCTTTTTTCTAAAGTAGCTGTGCAAAAGGTCAAGGGTTCCTCCAATTGGTGTACCGGAGGAGATAAGAGAGGACAAAGGAATCCCGTCCGATTAGGGGCTCCTCGCCGATCTCCATTTTTTTGGTTATCTTCCTCCTCTCCACGTTTGATCAGATGAGAGACATGAAGAGATTAAATGAGTGGATATTTCATTTTGAATTTAAGATTCAATTAGGTATGATTAATGTTTTTTTATTGCCCTGCAACTATCATAAAATCAACTTGCTCTTTTTCATGAATTAAGTATTTCAACTTGGGGCCATTTTTAATTTCAATGATTTGGTTGCAATTAATTAATAGAATATTTTTCATATAAATCAGACTGACCCCATAAGGAAGTGGCTGGATCGCCTCACATTTATGGTTGACTTGTGTATAAACTATGGAGCCCTGGGTCAGTATCTTTGCTCTGAAGTACAGTCTCTAAACAATGCACCTAATTCATGACCTCATTCACCAACTAAAAAAGAAAAGAAAAGGGGAAATGCACCTGACTTGAATTCAAAGTCCTCTCTGCAAAATGCAGCATACAGCCATGCATGCAGAGCTGTGCTTACCTGTTTCCAGTCTTGCTCCTCATAAACATGACGATGTCTCTCCCTTTAGTCACACAACTTTTCCAAGAAAACCAAAGAAAAGGAAGCCAATGAAGGGCAAGTTCACTTTGTTCTTAATTTATGGTGCTGCTACATGACAAAAATCATGCGTGTTGTTATTCACTTCATCTTCTTGTCCAGGGGAAATAAAGACCAGAGATTACACGCATGCATATATAAGTGGATCGATTCCAGTCAGGTAGCTTTGATGTAAAGTTGTCTGGTAAACCTCAAAATTGAAGGACGTCTAAGTGCTTTGCTATGCAGCTTAAGAGCCAATGGACTTCTCAGTTAACCTAAGAATATATAATTCCATCTGCAAATGCACGTAGAAAATTATTATAATTATGGTAAAATAGGGATATATATATATATATTATAATCAACTTATATATATATATATCATTTTTTTCTTCAACCGATATTAAAATATGTTTTTTTTTTAAATCTGTTTGATATTAAAGATAATTTCTATGTACACAATTAATGTGGGGAAATACATGGCAGTACAGAATTTGGGAAATAAATCTGTGAAGTGGTAATAATACAAGAAATTGATAATAATAATAATAATAATAATAATGCAAAGTAGAGTTATGGATCACGCGGGAGTTTGTTAGGCTTCCCACATGATCCTCGAATCTCCAGCTTGCCTTTTCAACGATGGCGACAACCCTTCATTTACCCCTCCTTGTCTCTTTTCTCCCTCTTTTACTCTTCTCTCCTTCTCCTTTTCTTCCATTTTCATTAATTTGTCTTCATTCTTCGGATCCCAAACATCCCACCCAGCAATTACGTCGCCATTGCTAATAATGTATTAACAACCAAAAAACACTTGGGTTCTCGATCGGCTTGAGGGTTGATATATATATGATTAATTAAGCAGAATCTGAGTGATTATAGGTTTCTAGTAGAGGAAGGGTTGGTCAAAGTTTGATTCTCTCGACGTATCAAACAAAGGAATAAAGAACACTAAAATGGATGAAAGAGGGTTAGGCCGCAGAATCATGCAATTAGTTCCAAATAGCATACGTCATTCTAGTGATTAATTAGTAATTATAATAAAACATCGACACAAACACCTTTGCAAAGCACCATCTTGCTTCTTAATTATTTAATTAGCACCTTGTTAAATGTTAAACATATCTACCTTTATGCTCGAGCATTCCCTAAAGAGAAGCACAATCGAGCAGGTAAATCGATACAATCAACAATTGTATTATGCTAAACACAGACACTTTCCTCTTATAGTTATGTTCGGGCCACCCCTCAATTCTCTCATCCCGGAAGTAATCACATTTTTAATGTTTGGACAAAAGCATGGCCCTGACAAGTTTGTTGAGCCAAGGACACTTCTGTCAGAAAAACAGGAGAAATTAAGCCCAGCTCTTTAATATATATATATATATATATATATATATATATATATATATATATATATCCCCAGCCGTCCATGTATCGATCAGTTCACATTATTTGCTCTGTCTTTGCCTCTCCTCCTCCTCCTCCTCCTCCTCCTCCTCCTCCGTCTATCTTCATTTCTTCTTCTTGCATGCTCAATTTCTTGTTCAAACAGAAGGCCTAACTAACTAGCCGCTCTTTCCAGCATGGATGCTAACCACGCCACACCAGTGCCACAAGGATTGACCCAAGAAGAATACGTGGAGCTGAAGCCCTTGATTGACACGTACCACAAATTTGAGGCAGCAGTACCCAACACGTGCACGTCCCTCATAACCCAACGTATTGATGCGCCAGCTCATGTTGTGTGGCCCTTTGTTCGTAGGTTTGATAACCCACAAAAATACAAGCACTTCATCAAGAGCTGCAACATGAGTGCTGGCGACGGTGGTGTGGGCAGCATCAGAGAGGTCACGGTTGTTTCCGGGATTCCAGCTTCTACAAGCACTGAAAGGCTAGAGATTTTGGATGATGAGAATCATGTTTTAAGCTTTAGGGTTGTTGGGGGCGAGCATCGGCTAAACAATTATAAGTCTGTTACATCAGTTAATGAGTTTAACAAGGAAGACAAGGTCTACACCATTGTTTTGGAGTCGTATATTGTGGACATACCAGACGGCAATACAGTTGAAGATACAAAGATGTTTGTGGACACTGTCGTGAAGTTGAATCTTCAAAAGCTGGCGGTGGTTGCCAATACATCTCTGCATGGCCACGAGTGATTCTAAAATCATTTCCTTTGATGATGATTATCGATCGTGGTAAGACTCCCCTATTTGAAATCTTAGTGGTCAGTTAAGGATTTTGCAAGTTGGGTTTTCTTTCCCTTTCCCCCCTTTTCTGCTCTCTTCTCTTATTGGTATTAATTGGTTTGTATAATTTAGTTTTATTAGGCAAGTTCAGCTATATTGTTATGGACTTTTGTTTTAAAAAAACGTCATCATTTTCTATTCAATAAGTTAACCAAAGCTCACAACAAATGATGAACGTACTCCTCTCTTTTTTCTTCTCTTACAAACTTTCCTTTTGTCAACTAACTAAAGCAATCTAGCTAGTGTTGAATAATCAATCGCAGAAAGTAGAGTGCAAATCAAATAGAATTTTAGTTATATATGCACTCTTTTTTCATGAAGTGCCAACGCAAATACTACTCCCAATTAGCTAGAAACATAATTTTCCCTCGATGTTTTCCGAGGACTATCATATCAATTTGGTACTTATACACAACCAAAATATTGAAATAATCTAATAGAATATTTCATCCTTATTTAAATATTAATTTTGTTTGAAAAAAATCTATCAACATAATTACAAACGATAAATGATTGTAAAAAAAAATCTTGTCGGTGATTTTTATTCTATTGATAATATAATCATTAATTGATTTACAAACAGCAAAAGCACACCAAATCAAAAAAAATATCAGGCATCATTATGTTGATAATTTTATTGGTGAATATGGTATATTATAGACAGAGTAAGTCGTTGGTAAATCCATCGGTGATTGAATACTAATCCATCATACACAACTTTTCAGGTGAAATTTAATACTTTCACGAACGATCATTAATTACTTATATGAAACTTATATAGAATATTGATGACAATATGTATTAATTAATAATATGAACTAAGTAAATTATCATTACTTAACTAATTAGCTATTATTAGTTTATCTCAAACTTATTCTATATATTTTAATAGTACTCTTAAATTATTATTAATTTTTTCTAAAAACACAAATTTCTCCAAATTCACCGAAATTTTCAGCTTAACAATAAAATTGATAAAATACAAAACGTGCCCATTAAATAAGTCATTATTTATTCATTGTAAAACATAAAAGTTACAAAATCAAACTCAATTTCATCAAATGAAAAATAAATATAAATTTTTAAAATCTCAACTAGACTCTAACATGTATAAATGTATAATTTTTTTAGAAAAAAGCTATAAATCAAGTAAACACACAAACAAACTACATATACTACATAAGAATGCCAAAAAATTAACATTTTAAAAATGAGTTACAACAAAAAAAGGATAGTTTTGCTTACTTGATGTAGCGAATCTTAAAAAAAAAAAAAATTTGAACTAGAACATTGATTAGTACCGACGAACATTTATGTTAGTGAATATATACCGAGAAAAATAGTGAAGTAATATTCCGTTGCTAAATAATATTGTAATTTATCGAAAATATTGTTTATGTCAATATATTTATATTTTTATTTGGTAATTTTCCAGTTATACAGATATAATATTGATATGTACAAAGTGACATCTCTCATCTCCAACAATAAATGCTAATTATAATAAATTTCTTGCTAATTAGTTTTCGTGTACACTAATACAAAAGCAAGGTTGAACTTGTTTACAGGAGAAACGGCAGCCATATTTGTGCCTTTGTCAATGATGTACGAGACTGAAGTTTACTTGCAAATAAGTGGGGGCAAAAAATATTAATACTACATGGGTTTGTTTCACATGAGACTCCATGATCATATCATATGATTGAAAGCCTTTGGGAAAGGGGGAGAGAGCGTATTAATTTCTGTTAATTAGTAGGTTTATAGGTAAGAAGATTGGGTGAACATATATATATATATATATATATATAGCTTTTCGTGTGGCTTCAATGTCAACCCTGGATCCAACGGCAAGGACAAAATAAAGATAAAAAGTTTTAATATAGACACTTGTGATCATGAGTAAGATTGGAGGACATGTGACCTCCTAACTAGTAGCCCCATCTATATTTATCTTTAATCAGTGCATCAATCCATCTTTTCCACTTTTTTCGTGGGAAAGTAGCGAGCAAAATCTGATTTTGTTTGCCTTCAACTGCATGCTTTAAGCTTTGCTCTACTACTTTCTTCCGCATTGCTTTTTTTGTTTCTTCACAAAATAAAGAAGACTTGAATGCACTGTTTGTGATCTTAATTAATTGTCTTGTGGAGAAATAATGAATTTCAACTTTTTACCGTGAATAATATACTAATAAATTAATTAATGGCTCTCCTTCAATATAATTTTCATCTAATGGAACTTATAAAACGTAATTAAATATCATTATATCAATATAAAAGTACTAGTTAACTCTTGGTGCCGATTTTTTTATACTGATGACAAAATTCTTGGAGAGTTGCAAGATTAAAGCAAATCTCCTTTGAGATCAAAGAGCAAATGAACATGCCACCGAGAGGAAGGGGAATTCCAAGAGTAGAGTCTCCCTTTTGGAGAATCTGATGAAAGGGTAAAACGAAGCATCCATTGACAAGTTGGAGTACGTCTTAGGAGATGTTTCGAAATGTATTTAACATGAAAAATCTTTAAAACATTGTTTTTTAAGTGTTTTTTTTTTATGATTTTGATATACTAATATAAAAAAAAATTAAAACTATTTATTTTAATATATTTTTAAATAAAAATTATTTTACAAAGCATATTATACCATAATCTCAAGCATACATTTATCGCCTTTCCCATTTATTTTTAAGAATGGCATTAGAAAAATAAATATAGATTCAGGGGAAAAAATCAAAGAAAAAATAAAAAAATATTATTAAAATAAATAGTATTTTGTGAGGTGGGGCACCGGAAAAACACCACATCTTTTAATTAATACTACGAGACTGGTGTTCTCGTTACACTGTAAGTCTGTATTCCTATTACTTGAGTAACTTTTAAATGTTGCAAGTGCATTTTAACAAACAAAGAGAAACCAATAACTCGAAGTTATCACTCTAACTAGCCAAATAAATTGGCTTTATTTGAACCACATGGGAAAGAAAAGAGGCAATGATAACAAACATGAAATATATATATATATATATATATATATATATATATATATATATATATATATTCATGATAACATGGAAAAAAAACTTTAGTCCAAGAGCAAAGAGATGATGTCGTTAATTTTTATCCAACTAAACATGGAAGGGTAAAATAAGGTAAAAAAAGATTTAAAAAACAAATGGTGCGTGCCAATCCGATCCAACATGGTAAACATATAATCTGAATATTAAAGGGAGAGTTAGTCTAGATTAACCTAACAAACATGTCTTCTATATTATGAGATCGGGATAATTTGATAGAAAAAAATTAAAGAAAACCATAGAGCCATATTTTTATATTAAAAAAAAACAAAGTCAAATGACGATAGCAAAAAAGAAATAAGACAAAAAAAAAGTCAACCCTGTTACTTTTCAAACTCATGGTTCGGGTTATTAAACCGAAGCATTATACACGAAAAGATCAAAAGGCATACTCCCTAGGAAATTAAACATTAAAGGATGAAATTAAAACAAAAATATTGTACAAGAAAATCCAAAATAAAAAACTATCAGTTAAAAGAAGGAGAGTTAAAATAAAAATAAAAAATAAATTAAAGGGCAGCATCAAATTTTCACTTTGAGATTTAAATTGAAAAGAACAAAAACATTAATAGAAGGAGAAAAAAAATCAAAAGAATAATAACAAAAATGAAAAAAAAAACCAATACACAATTAACTTGGATTGAGGAATAAAATTAAAAATAATAAGACTTTTATAAAAGAGTTAAAGAAAAAAATAAAAAATTATAAGAATAAAAATCAAATTGAAAACACCAATACATGATAAGAAATCGAATATGTAGAGTTTTTCAACATATTTTTTTACATGAAAAAAATCATATATGTAAATAAAAAAAAACTTATGCACAAAGCTAATTAAATAAATCACAAATCATTGTGTAAATAAATAAAAAAACAAAATCATTAAAAATAAATAAAAATATAATTGGAAAAAATAAGATACAAATATCAATCACGATATTTAATATCACAACACAGATTATTACCTGGTTGTGTTTAATAAATTTGCTTATTAAAATTAGTTTGTGATAAAAATAGATACACATATAAAACTTATTGAATTAAATAAAATGAAAAACATACTATGCAAGGGTTAACATATTAAAAATATTATCAAATAAATAAATATTTAATATAAAAAAAATACCGATGAATTATATTAACCTCTTAAAAAATTACAAACACTTAATATAATTAAGAAATAATTGATTTTTTAACAAGTCTAAATAAGCCAAACAAATCATAGAGAAGATGTATTAATTAAAACTTAAATTTAAAAATTGTTTTAAAAAAATACATATAGAAAAGGTACTGATAAAAAAAATTAATTTTTTTTTAAAAAAGCCAAGCGTCTGGCTATATGGAAAAACAATAGACAATATATCGTCTAGAAATCCTCAAAATCCGACCATTGTGATGGTTGTTACTAAAATCATTTTAAACAATTTGTTATTGGAAAATTTAGATAATTTATAAACATTCTAGTATTAGGTTGTTACTCGATTTTATGAATAATTATTTTTATTATCATATAATTAAATAATAAATAGTTAAAAAATAATTAAAAATTTAGTGGAGTCCGTGATATAAATTAAATATCTAATTAGTAAATCTGAATTAGTTAAATATATTATTATCTTGATATTTAAAAAAAACACCGAGTGAATTTTAATTTTTTTTTATATAAAACATTCTTACTACTAAAAAACACCTTAACAACTTTTTTTTTTCAATTTATGTCTAGCGATTTCCTTGATAATAGCTCTCTTATGCATTAGTACAGTCTCCCTACACAGTAAATAGTAAATTACTATGGCGGGATTTGAGAACCACCAATAAATTATTTAATAATAAATAAGAAAAAAAACCCATCAACTCGCCAATACATGTGTGTGTGTATGAATAAATAATCAGTTGGACATAAAAATAAGAGGACAGAAATAACTATAATAGTAACAACATCACAGGAAAAAAGACTAGGGATCTCACATATGACCAAATTTTTTTTTTCCAGGTGCCAGCATTAATTATAGTCAAGTTGTCACAGTAATAAATATTAGGATTATATCATTACATTGATAAAAATCTAAAAGTTGTGTTCAAAACAATACACACATGTGTACTGTTAATCCTCTTATATTTTACTGTGAATTGTTCAAATTTTTTTTTTTAATTTAATCCTCAAATTTGTTTATGACCGATTACATTTGTTTTAGCCAAATTCAAAAATAAATAAATCAAATTTTCCAATTTAAAATAAAATTAAAAAAACATGAGATCAAAGTAGAAAAGCTGCCATGAATGAGTGATTGTTTTAAAGTTCACATAAAAATTTAATTTAGTCCTTAAACTTTTTACTAAACTTACATATCCAGTCCCTCGATATTTTTTCAAATCAATTTTGGAATAATAATTTATTTTTGTTATTTTTTGTTTGTAGTTCAAGAGAGAGGAGAGAGATTTTGCTAGATTACAGCAATAGAAAGAGAAATATATCATTGACACCAATTCATACCATTAAAATAATCGATCTTTGTGTCGAATAATTCTATTTAATGAAAGAAGTTCAACTTAGATTTTTTTTTTTACCTTGAAAGTGCATAAAAAACAGATATGAGCTTGTGTAGATTTTTGTTTCTAGTTGATTTTAGGTTATGGGATGGTGTTTTAAGGCCACATATGAATTTATCAAGGTTCTTGGGGTGTTTTCTAGAATAACGTTTGGTTACTGTCTAGGATAGAAGAGACAAAGACAGTAAAGACAAAAACATGTTTAGTTGAAGAGATAAAGATAGAAACATAAGAATAAATATGTCATTAAGACAATTTTAAAGTGAATTTCTATATTTCCAAAATAGGAGGTACAGAGAAGATATGTCTTTAGAGATAATATTTATAATTTTTTATTCCTAAAATATCCTTGTAAAAAACTCTTCATGCTAAAATTATCCAACTAAGACATATAAGAATAAAAATGATTATTATCATAGTTTTAAAATCCAATTTAAGAGTCAATCTGGAGCAAAGTCTGGGTCAATGGGTGAGGCCTAGGTTATGGGTCGGGTTGACTCTAGTCAGCGTAAGAGTGAAAAATGTTATTATGATAGTTTTAAAACTTGATCCGAGGTCGATCCCGGACAGGCCCGATTCATGAGTGGGATTGACCATTGACCTGGGTTGAGATAAGAATAAAAGTAGTTATTATCATAGTTTTAAAATATGACTACATGGTCGACCTAGGGTAAGGTTCAAGTCACGTGTTAGGAGGATCAACCCAAGTTGACCAGGGTCAATATAAAATAAAAGTGGTCATTATCATAGTCTGAAAACTTGATTTAGGGGTCAACTCGTGGCAAGGCCCTGATCACGGATTTAGTGGGTCAACTTGGGTTGACTCGGGTCAATGTAAGGGTTAAAATTACTATTATCATAGTTTTAAAATTTGACTTGGGAGTCAACCAGGGTAAGCTCCAAGTCACAGTTTGGGAGAGTCAACATGGGTTGACCCAAGTCAACATATAGATAAAAATAGTCATTATTATAGTTTTAAAATCCGACTTAAGAGTCGACCCAAGGCAAGATTAGGTCATGGATCGGAAGAATTAACTCTACTAATCTAAAATTTTTATTTTTTTTAAATGATCAACGATTTTTTTACCTATGTTTTATCCTTAGTTGACCTGGAGTTTTGACTAAGCTAGGTCATGTCAATCTTTCCTCTATTTTTTTAAACTTGGACAAGTTCAGGCCCGAATCAACCCGTCAAGTTAGTTCTAATTTTATAACTAAGGTTATTATAATATTAATAATTCAACACTCGATATAAATTAAAGTACAAAAAATAAAATGTTGAATTATTTTTTAAAATATGTAAGTTTGATAATAATACATATCAAGGGTAAAATAGATTTTTTTATATATTTTATTTTATCTTATCCACCATAACCAAACAAGATACAAAAATAGTCATTTTATTTGTACATCACCATCAAACACAATTATGTCTTAGTCTTATTTGTCTTCAATGTCTCTATCTCTTTTGTTTAAGGACAGTAATAAAGCATTACCTAGGTAGTATGAGTTAAAAATGGATTTTTGTGTTAAAAAACATTCAACCTTGATCTCCTAGCCATCATAGTAATTGAAATCTTAGATAAATAACGTGATGTGTTGGTTGATTTTTTTTTTTTTGGAAAAACTATAGGCCAAACCTAGTTACATTAAAAAAAATGTGTCCGTGTGCGAGCCCTTCTAAATGGGCCAAGTCCAGTGGCATATGGTCTCTTTCTTTAATTCTTTTTAGTTTTTTTTTTTATAATTTTGGCTTTTTAAAAAATAATTCATGTTTTTTTACATGTGTTTCTTAAATGATTTTTTAATTCATATTTAAATTAATATACATTCTCTCTAAATTTTTAATTTAGTATTTTTTAAATAGTGGTTGTTTTTTAAATATTTTGTATGTATTTAATTCTTGAATATATTTTTATAATTCATCTATATTTTCTTATGTTTTATATAATTGAAATTTATTTTTAAAATAAAAAAATATTTATTGTTGAATAATATTTATAATAGGTGTAATTTTACGAGATATGTTTTTTACTTTGATTTTATTTAATAAATTTTATGTATATGTTTATTTTAACTATCATTTGATTAAATAAAAATAATAATTTTAATAAATATAGCCATTAAATATGATTAATTAAATGGATCGTGTTACAATATAAAATATTTTAATATATATTTATCTTTTAATTTTTTTTAATTAATTATCATTAATAAATTTTTTATTTATTAATACAAATAATTTTCAATTTATTTAATTCACTACCGGTATAACTCTCTTGATTTGCTACTGATTTTTTTTTTTAATAAAAAACTTGTCAAAAATGTCTATGTATTTATTTATTTTTTATTGAAAAAAAATAGGGGCAGGTAGATACAAAAGGTCAATCCCATGATTCCCATCACTCTACCGCATGGATTTGATGAATCTTGAGTTACTTGGAGCCCAACTTGATGATGATCCAACGAGCATGCAAGATTGAATAAGATAATCACCTGATACCAGTGTTACATCATCATCACCGCACAGGTCTCCTCCCATGACCCATCATAGCTAGATAGAGATGGAGATGTGATCATAATGGTCTGCTAAGTGTAATTATCACTGGAACAGCAGGGTAAGGCCCACGTGGAAATCCAAAAGACGTGAACAGGTAGATAGGGCTTGTAATTGCTTCAATAACTATGTCAAAGATCTCCTCTCTAGATTTTCTCATCATTTTTGGTTTTGCTTGCATCACCATTTCTTGTAAAGTACGCTGCTAAAAAACCTGGAACAGTGTATTTCGCTGTTCTTTTCATAGCATTACAGTATTACAGCACAACACGCTTGCCTTGAACTTGAACCTCTAGTTTTTTAGATTCTGAAGAGAGAGTATAAAACTCCCTTGCTTCGTTACCTTTGTTGTTTTAAAATAGCTAAAAGAGCAAAGGACTTCCCCTGAAAATTGGTGCCCAGAACCTGCCATGAACAGGAGTTGTAACAGAGAGAATCCACATATTTTGATTGTGATGATTGCAGAGAAGCAGATAATGAAAGGTAGTGGGGATGGCAAAGAGAGGGAGATAAGGGGCCCTCAAAAGCCTGCAAGAGAAATGAGTGACACTGCACCAAAGATAAATTTGCTTCCCTTTCTCTCTCTCTCTCCATGTCCTTGTTTTTGTTCTTGTGTGGCTCCTCTCTCCCCAGCTTGAGTCTTATAGGTACATTTCATGGCCCCTCAGAAGCTTTTTTTGGCTTTTTGGTACCCTCTTCCTTGTTTTTTAGTGGGTTTTCTGATTTTTTTGTCCTTTATTTTCAACACTCATTCGTGTTTATGAGCTTTTAAAATCTTACCGAGGAGAGAAAAATCATGATATCTTGTTAGAGTCAGTCTTAAAATCTAAATCTCAGTTTCTTGGTTTTGGGTTCTTAAAGAAAAAAACTTTACTTTTCTGATCTCTTAATGCTTGGAGAAGGGTGGGGTTAATGCAGGAGCACCTGTTGCCTTTTTTTTATTACCTAACAAAAGTCACCTCTAAAGTCTCTCTTTTGATCATGAATCATGCTCTTCATGGAGAAAGAGAAACCAATGATTTCATAGGATGGTTGTGGCTTCTGATTGTAGCTTGTCTTGGGTTCTTTGAGGGAACCTGCATATAGTGTCAACCAGTGTAATAACATTCCACTTTGCCTTGTGAGCATAATAAAATTCTTATGTCTGATTCGGGAAATCCCATGAAAATTCTTAACTCTCATTAT
Source organism: Populus alba x Populus glandulosa (assembly GCA_033617975.1). NCBI lineage: Eukaryota > Viridiplantae > Streptophyta > Magnoliopsida > Malpighiales > Salicaceae > Populus > Populus alba x Populus glandulosa. The sequence continues at coordinate 23,069,051 of CM066148.1, forward strand.
TTTTTTTGTCTGCTAGGTATACTGGACAGCATTGTATCCACAGGGACTGTCTCTTGTTGGGTGATCGCTATTCAGCAAATGACAAGAAGGTTGGTCATTTTCACATGCCTTTTTAGAATTCCAGCACCCCTGCTATATCCATGCATTAGTTCAAGACAAACTTGAACGTTAATTTTGCTCTTCTTTGCTCCTGATCTCAACTGTTTTAGCATGCTTGTGCAGAGTTCTTTAGGTCTTTTTTCCCCTTGCTTTCCTCGGATGCTATTTTGGTGTTCTAAATACAGAAGGGTTGGGCTTCAGTTACATGGTCTTTGCATCCATCTCCCATCTGTGCTTTTACTCGAATAATAGTGCACAAGAGCTTTGGAAGCTTAAAGTACGCACATCTGAAATTTCTCCTATAGCTTACAATTTACAACATCGGGAGAGGTGTCATTTACACAACATTCTTAGATTACACCCATCATCTCCCTTATGCTGTTGATTTTGTCCATATAGGTCCCTCCTTTAACTCTTAAAAGGTTGATCCATGCTTTCCTCATGTATAGTTTCAAAGTCATGAGAGCATTTTCACCTGTATACAACTAGGCTAGGCTCATTTTGGGCTGTGGTGACTGCTACTAAACTGCAAACTCAACAGCCCTTAAGTCAGATATCTGAACGAAATTACATATGCAGGTCTTCTTTCACGTGTTTTAATGGCTGGTTGTTGCTTCAGTCAAATTGTGACTCGATATTGACAAGAGAACAAAGAGTGTTTTTTTTTTTGCCAGGGAGAATAAACTAGCTGACACCAATGATAATTTACTCGACTTTAAACAGTTTCTTCACCTTGTCTCTATATATGTGAATCAGTGCATGGTAGATTGAGAGTGGTCATTGATTTACTTTTATGCATGTGTGAGATGAAAGATCTAATTTAATTTCATCAAAATTAAAACATGAACCTATGCTGGAATCTTTATGCACTTTCCAATGAACCTAGGACTACACAACGAGGGATAGCCTCCTACATTACATTGTTATAACACGAGAAATTGCTGTCACTGGGACTTGGACCTTGCTTCACTTAAGGAAGCTATCGGCAGGCTAAGTCTGATATTCTGGTATGGTTTCCAATGAGATAAAGAATGCAAAGAAATCTGCAATTTCACACCCGGATATTGCTTGTGTTTCATCATCCATTTTTTTTCTGTATACATACGAACATTGTTTTAATTTCCTCCTTTAATTGTGGTTCTATGGTTTGCATTAAGTGTACTCTGACCTTTTCAAATCATTGCAATTTTCCAGTTGAATATTACCTGACACCAGAAATTAAGAACTCCAAAGAGATTGCCTGCAAAAACAACATAGAATCAGCTACAGAAAGCATGTTAGTGTTCTGTTGTTCATGATCCTTAGTGAGAAGAGTTCCCCATAAGTGCAAAGAACGCTGTTTTGCAAGTGAAAGTGGCCTAACATACAAGTGAAGCATTCAGCTGATTTTAAAGTTATTTGTGCCTCTTGCCATGTGATTTGATCGATTCACAATATCATGGAGAATGGTTTGTTTGGAGTTCCAATAGATATGGCAGGAAGGAATTCTGTTGCTACAGATCGATCATCACAGAGAACCCCGAACTCACTAGTCCAGTTTGATTCATTCAACCTTAACAACCATAGTCAGACAGTGGTTGGATTTACCATGTTTCCAACATTGCAAGGAGAACCTATCAATGATCTCCATGCAAACATTCACTTGGCCAATCGATCTTCAGTTATGAACTCAGAGGCATTAATTACATCTCTTGGAAGGAATGTAGTGGGAGATACTTTACCTGGCTGTTCACGTTCTATTAGTAACACTCCGTTTGATGAGCAATTTGGGGGTGGAACAACAATTTCTAGTTCTTCACTTGCTACTCTTTTAGCCACAAGAAGTGGTCTTCAAGAAAATCCGAACAACTTGGCAATTTCAGGACCATCAAGCTACCCTTTGGACGAGTTCAGGTCTTTTGTTTCAAATGACTGCACCAATGCTTTGAGCTCTTCATTTGCGTCATCTTTGAATTATGGATGTGGTGAAGTATTCGGTAACATGAATAGTAAGGAGGATTTTGACAGGTTTCCTGCTCCTGTAGAGCTTGGTGGACGAGCATCTGTAAGAGCAGGATTTCAACCATACTCGTCCATTGGAAGCCTGCAGCTGAATAGCTGGGTAGAGCCACATGGTGTGAATGTGAGTGCAGGTGACCCTTTTGCATCTGGTAAACCTACTAACGAGCTCTCTTTAAGTCTTTCCACATCCCAGCCTTCTGTCATGGATAGAAGTATCCCAGATCAATGCTTGGAAATAAGTTGTAATCATTCAACACACCATTGCTTGAAAGAAACGAGGTCATGCTCTGAACAAACTTCTTCTTGTAGTAAGGAGCTTTCTTTGAGTTGCAATTCTTATAAAGCTGGTCAATTCTCACAAGTATTAGTAGGATCCAGATATCTTCATGTAATACAGGAAATACTTGCTAAAATTGCAAGCTATTCACTAGAGAATGTGGACCAGATAAGCTCTTCTACTGTTTGGTTCAAGACTGGAGCAAGTACACCATTCTCTTCAAGTTACCCTACTGAAGGAGGTATGGTGTCGATGGGTTCTGATGAATCTCCTGGTGTGAATGGTAGATTTGAAGTTCAGATGGATCCAGCACTTCAGAAACGGGCACTAGAAGCAAAGAGAACACAATTGCTAACCCTACTACAAGTGGTATGTCGATTTAATTATTGGTACTGACTAATTATGAAGCTGTAAAATCCAGTCTAGTTATGAATCATGCTTCTGATTGAAATGATGAGAGTAACTCTTCACTTTTTCATTATAATCTTTGGAGTAGACATGTCATGCAAACAAGTTGCAATTGAAAATTTGCTGAATTCAAGCCTCGTTTTCCGTTGGCCATATTTACTTCAAAAATTGCTTGGATTGACTCGTGATTATTCTATTACCACTTACTTGTATGGTTGAAGCTAGTTAGCTTTTCTCTTGTTACCATGTCTAGGTTTGTTGAACATGACATATTTGCATGAATAACGCACCCTATTTATTGTTTGCCCAGGTTGATGAACGATATAGCCAATGCTTGGATGAAATACACACAGTTATATCAGCATTCCATGCTGCAACTGAGCTGGACCCACAGATTCACACTCGTTTTGCTCTCCAAACAATCTCTTTCTTGTGCAAACGCCTTAGGGATAGGATTAGCAACCAAATCCTAGCAATGGGAGCTCAGTTAGATAGTGGAGACACCATAGAGATAGAAGGATCTTTTGAAAGTTCGTACTTACAGAAGCAATGGACTCTACAGCAGCTGAAGAAAAAAGATCATCCGCTGTGGAGACCCCAGAGAGGATTGCCAGAACGATCTGTCTCAGTTCTGCGTGCATGGATGTTTCAGAACTTTCTTCACCCGTGAGCTCCTTTCTCCTAGCTAACCTTGTCAAGAGCCTTTTAGTATCGGTTAAATGCATTAGCCAGGTTTGACAACCATGCGTCAAAAGTGAGTTTTGTTATACGTTTCATTTCTTTCAGGTACCCCAAAGATGCAGAAAAGCATTTGCTAGCAGTAAAAAGTGGACTAACAAGAAGCCAGGTACATAAAAGATTATACAGTCGACTTAAATATTTCAAGAATCTTAAGGACATGCTGAATCCTTGTGTATTAATCACTTGATATTATTAAATAGACTTTTTTGCCAAGTTCTCATGTTTTCCTTTACTAAATTCCGGAAATGAACAGGTATCCAATTGGTTTATAAATGCTCGTGTTCGTCTATGGAAACCGCTGATAGAGGAAATGTATGCTGAGATGAACAGAAGAAAGGTGCACCAAATCGAGGAGGGAACCTACAGCAATCACAGAGGCCAGATTAGCATCAGCAATCCAAGATTTAATGTGAATTAGAGAGTGGGAAGTAAAAATTAGATATGGTAATGGCATAAAGAACCACTTGTTAATTACTATTATTTAATAGATGAAAAAAAAGAAAGACATCCACAGCTGGATATAATAGTATATAAATGTTCCACAAAGTTTTGGGGTTCACAATTTAATCATGTATTGTTAGTATTGGTCCTCCATTAGCCTGGATAATGAAGTGGAATTATTTTGTATGCGTTGGACATGCCATGCCCAACCTTTCTTTTATTGCAGACCAGATTATATGGAGTCTTCATTTGACTTGTGCCACATAAATAACTAAGAGTGTGTGTAGCGTGTAGCGAGTGTAGAATCATGTTTGTGTCTTCTCAACTAATTCCTTGCGTTTATTTTCACGAGGTTGTCATGTTGTGTTTCACAATTATGCCACTATCGTTATTTTATACTACACATGATCAAGAACCTGCAATCTGTCTACCATGTCTGTACAGCACAATTGTGTATAATTTGTAATATAATTGTAAGCCGATTTTGTTGACCTTGTGATTGGACGTTCTGCGTTTACCATTATATCAGCTGTCTTGAATTCTTACTGGGATAGGAGCGTATCCGAGCCAGCATCTGCTGGATGTTGTTTTACTTGGACACTTCCATGGAACACCCTGTAAAGTTTGTCTCCTTCGCAAAAAGGAATTAAGACTCAATTCTGTCCCTAAAGAGAACAGATTCTAGTCTTGTATAGCCCTCGTATCTGTGTTCCTTCAACAATTGAAGCACGTACCAACAAGGGAAGTGATAAAAGCTTTTCTCGTTCTCAAAGTGTGCGGTGCAGTGTATTGAATGAACCAAATTGCATGTGTTGGTGAAGCAAATGGGACTGATGAAAAGAGGGATGATATTGCATCATTGCATGGATGATCGATGACTCTTTTATAACTAGGTAGAACTTTATGGATTTTAAATTTTATTTGCTCTCGGAAAAAAAAGGAAGTAATTGCTAAAAGGTTTGATTATTTACTACCTATATTTTAAAGGTTTCAAACCCCAGGGCTGGCAAGGAAGAAGATGCATGGGGTTTGATCTCTATTGTGTAGGTCAGTTTTTGAAGGGGGATGTCGATTCAAAAACCAATGGACTATCCTTATAGCCTAAAAAGAAGAGGTAGAACATGCATGTTTGGCCTTTAAACCGTATTAATTATCACTAATCTTTACCCAGAAAAACTATGACCAAACTCAGATAGTGAACTCGTGGACGTCCATTAGGAGTTCAACTTTTAACAAAAACACAAGCACTCCACTGCATTCGCGCCATGTCTTTGTAGTGCATGCAAAGCTGTCAGCAATTTCTGGACACGCCGGCCCTATAAGAACCCGCCTTGCCACACCACTCTCTGTCAATACTCAATAGATCAGAAACTGGGACTTGGAGGAGTGGCAATGGCAAAAGTGGTGGTGGTTTTCGACCTTGACAAGACCATTATTGACTGTGATGGTGATAATTGGGTCGTAGAAGAGTTAGGTTTCCATGACTTGTTCGCTCAGCTCCTTCCTTCTTTGCCTTGGAACCATCTCATGGTTAGTTCTTAAATGTGTCACTGATTTACATTAGTTTATCACACATTATTAATGTCAATGTTGCATGTAATTGGCAATTACCTTTTTACAAACGGGGTTCATAACACCCTTGATTCTTTGATATATATAGTATTAGGAGAATGATTTCCTGTTTGTTTTACCAAGGAAAAAACAAATAAATGTTGCTGCTTTTTGTCTTGCTCTATATAATTTATTATTATTATTATTGGTTCTGGAACATTAGAGGGATTGATTATTTAGTTCTAAAATTCTTTGTAAATATCAGAGACTGACAAGCAGGTAGTATTTTTCAGGATACGATGATGATGGAGCTTCACTCCTGAGGGAAGACAATACAGGATATTGCTGAGTGTTTGAAAAAAGTCCCAGTATTATCTCTGCAATTAAATCAGCTTCTGGGCACTGTAACACAACTGTTTCTTCTTCTTCTTCTTCTTTGGTCCAGAGGGAGGCTCAAGTCAGTGGGATCTAGGCTAGTCCTTCCTCGGTCCCTAAACTCCCATCCCACCCCTTACAGGGTTTTGGTTTGAACCTGAGACTTCCTAGTGGAATGATATTCTTCACAGTTAGGTGTCGCCTTTGAGACATGCCTCAACTGTTATTTTCAGTGATACACATAACCATGTTAGGATAAATTGCACAATTGGTCTTTCAGGTTAAGAGTTGATACCAAGGCTGTCCCATGTTCTGATTTTGCCAGTTTAAGTCCTAGGGGTTCGAGTATATGATGTATCAGCTCACAAATTCTTAGTGCTGTACAGAAAAGAAAAAAAAAACATTGCATGCATGGATTGCTCAGGTGTGATTTAGCGATTCTGTCAATACCCAGAAAAAAATACCAGTCTTGTTTTCTACCGCTACCCACATAAAAGTACCTGAAAAGAATTCAACCAAGCAAAGAGGATACTATAAAGAGAATTTGAGGCTATAATATCATGTCAAACACAAGATTTTGGTGTGAATACTCTCTCTTTATGAGAATTGCTTTCTTTACATAGAAGAGACTGGAGCACGTTACAAGGCTAAAAATCAGCCATCATATCGGACTATACAAGATAAGAATAAAGTCTATCAATTATATACCCATATAATATATATTTCTATATATAGCTAGACTAAATAAGATAACACATGTTAAGCCATCAATTTCGCTACTGATTTTCTTAGAAATGACTTTGCTAATGACAGGTTTATCATCATTGAGAATCAGAAAATGACATAAGAGCACTTGAAGCCTTGAACCACACATAGCACCCTCAACCACCCCGTTGTCATGAGTGACAGTAGACCCCACCATTCTGGACATTTCATGGCCGGTTCTGATCTCATTTTTTATGCCAAAATGCAACAACCAATCAAGATCCATGTTGTTCATGAAACTTCTCCAGCTTGGCCAGACAAGAATAATACCTAATGCTAGAAGAATATCCTGCTATTATATCTAACAATACTGACGCTCCATTTGGCTACAGTTAACCACTCATTATACTTTTTAAGTGCCAGCTCGGCTCATAAAAAGAAGATAGTTTAGAAGAAATCCAAACCAAACTCAACACCACTGGTGCTTAGGTCTTGTCGCAGTTATGAGGCTGAAGGAGATATAAAAATTCCAAAAAGTTCCCATCATTCCATTCCCATCTGTAATAGGAAAGGGACCTTCCACTAGTCACAGCATCAGCAAGCTTAAATTACAAAAAAAAGATTAAAAACCTGAATTGACATGGAACCCAACAAAGAAGAAATATGTATAATTTAAAACCTGTGAAAATGCAAGTTCAACGCCCAACCTTTATTGTCACTATCATTATTTGCTTATCAGTGTAAAAAAAAATTATTTCAAGGATTTACAACTGAACCCCCTCCCTCTCAACCTCAACTAACGTTTATGATACAAATAAAAGAATGGCAACATCTGCTTCTTTCTAAATATTTTTCCCTTGTATCTTTCCTCTTGACTTCTATCTACAATCTTCTAGCAATCCTCCAACATTTATAATCCCAACCAATCAAAGAAATTAAAAACTCCTCCAATAAATAGATTACAAAAAGCATTCTCCACGTCCCCGGCCATTCATATCCTTTTAAACTTCTAGAGATATGCGTGTTTTTATTGGTTTTAACTTCAAACCCATGCTTTCCGGTGATAGAAGCTCTGGCGAGATGCAAATTGGACTCAGAGGACTTCTTGGACTAACACTCAACTTAGGTGGCCTGTACATACCGTATCCCATGAGAAAGTATTCCAGTGGTATTAACATGGCATGGGGCTGCTCCTCTGTCACCATTGACCCACATGCCTGAACCTGTAGGGAATAGTTTCAATAAATAAACGTGATTCCAGAGTCCCGGGTACACACACAAAACCAAATTTTAAAAGTAATGGAAATAGACCTGTAATGCATACCTCAACTAAGGCACTACATCTTCTGTCAAGTTTTGAGGTCATGTCAAGAGCCTCAAAGTGAAACGGGGAGCTCTCACCAACATATATTAGTGAGCGGCAACGTAGTTTTCTCAATCCATCACTAATGTCTTGTCTCCTGCAAGAAACCAATGAGTAGCGAACTTAAGTTACATTGTATAGCATGTGTTTGGCATAGTTGCTGCATAACATGTGCCACCTATCTATGGGCATGATGAACACAAAGCAATGCCCCATGGCATAAAAAACAATACTCTATAAACACAAAGGGCTTCTATCATTACCCATTCATTGCTTCAAGAAATCGCCAAACATTTAAACCCTGCCTCTCATCCAGCAACTGACAAAAAAGAGATGCCATCAAGTATGAGTATTGGTTCTCGACTGCCAATAATCAGTTGATCTCAAGTTCTGGTTTTATAAATGGAATCAGAAAATGAATAAACAAATGGATAGGTAAGGCTGATGACTAACTCTTCTGCAGGCCTGGACTACATCTGATTCTGGTACTTGAGCACTACCACGAGCTTCCTGCTACATCGTTTAGAATCAAATCATCAGAACAAACCAATTGCAGATAGACTTGATTTATGAACTAGAAGCACAAGAGTACCTTGCTGAAATACCGCTTAAGCAATAATTCCTTCACCACTCCACACATGCCGTAATAGTATAGTAAATTAGACAAGACCTGCGAGTAATTTAAGAACACATGTAAGAATAAGAATGAGAATAGGATAACTTGACCGACAGCAGATCACCAAAAGAACTGTTACAAGAATAAGAAACCTTGTTATACAGCCATTCTGTCCAAGAGGGTGCATTGCATAGAGGGGAAATAAGTATCAAGCCAAGAACACGTTGTCTATATTTCATCTGTGGCCAAAGCAAAATAAAAACACCAGTAAATCCCAGGTCAAAACAGAACTTAGAATCGTTAAGTAGAAAATCATGTGAGCCACGCCAAGGAGGAAAGCATACAGCAAACAAGGTAAGAATGTAAGCTCCAGCAGTAACCCCCATACACATCACTGCATCAAGTCTGAAAAAGAAAAGAAATGTGACAGAACGAAAAAAACACATCAGATTATTCCCCACCATAAACTAAATAAAGAAACAACAATGCCCATGATATACAAAAGGAGACAATCGAGGCCTTCTGAGCATGCAGTGCTATGCCTGGATAGGCCATCTAAAGAAAATATTAAGCATGTCTAACAACATGTGCTTACCCAAAATAGTTGAGAACATCAGCAATTTGGTCTGCCAAGTCATCAACAGAAAGCAAGGGGTCATCAGGACTAATTGTGGCAGCTCCCAACTGCAATAACTCTTGAAGAAAGTGCCACATAAGAAACACAGGGAAAGCATAGCATTCCACAGAACCAGAAATTAGAGCAGTGTGGGCATGCAAAACGTTCAGAACCAGGATATGCAATCAGTGGTCAAGCTACAAACCTCATGCCCAGGAGGACTGATGTGATATATGCAAAAGTTGTGAAGGAGCAACGAGCATGCTTCCGGACAAAAGAACAATCCTTGAAAACAAGAAATATCTGCTTGCAGGGTGCATGGAAAGAAGTTTAAGTTAGAGCATGGTTGACACTTGGCAGCGTGTCTCCAAAAAAAAGGAAAGCTCAGTAAAGTCTATGGTATTTTCAGATCATGCACTGATAGAACTAGTAAAAATAATAAACCACTTCCATCTTCAGTTCCTAATCCACAATGTGTGAATTTCCATTTAAGTTGCATCTGCGAGCTTAGAAGCAAATATTCTAATGAGACGTGGACATAAATCTCTATAAGTTCCCACATTATTGGACAACTTGATCTATTTCTCCACATGTATTTTTCAAAACAAAAGCCACTACGACATATGCCAAATGCCAGTTAATGAAAACTTGAGAAGTTGAATGCGGAAAAAAGCAATGCAAAGTCGGGAAAACCAAATATCTATAATCAGCATGACAGGCGGGAAAAATGAAATGAAATATAGAATCGCAGTTTACTTACGATTTAGAGCTAAATCAGGATAAGTAACAAGAGCGGGCTTGTCTTGGTCTCCATATACAGAAACCGACACATAACCACAGCAAGTTTCAACAACATACTCCTGCAAAATTGAAATTCAGTCAACAAAACACTCAAAAACAAATCAATTCAAACAAAAGCAAAAAACAAACAAACAAACCACTACCCTCATAATTACAGGGTCATCGAATTTGGTAACAAGATCAACGCATAAACCAACCAAAACCCTTTTCTAAACAGATACAAAGCATTCAAAAGGTAAACCTTTGATGAAAAAAGGACTACTTCCTTTTACCTCTCACTTGCTCCACAAAAATAAAAAAGTTAAGTTTTAGTCATGCCCAAGTTAAGTATATTCTACAAGCAGATAGAAACTTCCATGTGCATCACTTCTTTTTCAAAAACAAACCTTAGCTAATTTGCCCATTTGGCATACAATCATTACTCAATTAACGAAATGCAGGTCTTCACATAATAGACCATACCATTTATTAATACAAGAATCAAACAACAAAAACATTTCTTTACTGTTTAATGTTTACCAGACCAAGAACCCAAAAACAGAAACGGAAATGGAAATCTTCAAGAATTAATTAATTTCCACGTCATTCAAAAGAAACCAGAAAAAGAAGACTGAAAAAAAACCTTGCCAGGATTCCTTTCCTTATCCCACATTTTCTCAGAAACCAAACAAGTTTCAAGAAATCAAAATATCAATATATATAAGAAACCAGAAAAGGAAGACTGAAAGAAAACCTTGCCAGGATTCCTTTCCTTATCCCACATTTTCTCAGAAACCAAACAAGTTTCAAGAAATCAAACTATCAACATATATAGATATATATAGATATATATATATATAGATATAGATATATATAAAATGTGAATGTACCTTTCCACTAAGAGAAGGCGTCTCCATATCAATGGAGACTGAGTCACTTGAATCTCCCATTTCTTGATATTTCCCTCGTTTACTTCTCTCCCTCTGTGTTTTTTTTTTTTTTTTTTTCCCTTCTCCTTCTCTTAATTTGAGGGTGCGGTGGGCTTGTCTTCCCTGCTTTTTATATCAATTATTTTTCCTTCTGTCAATCATTTACTCATTTTCTCTTTCTTTGAAAATAAATAAATAAATGAAAGAGTTAACTCGAGAGCGAGTCACCGACGCTCGCAGAGAACTCACGAGAGGCCCGTATCCAACTTAAGCTCTGGTTAATTTAACCTGGGTTGGAGACCGACAGTTTCTTAAAATTACTGTTTTGTCCCTTCTTTCAATGGACATGGACTGCTACTTCTAAGGACTTTTTAATTTATTTTATTTATGTTTTGGGATTCTTTTATATACGGTTGATTATTGACTTTTGACTAACCAATTACGAGTGTTGGGGTAATTGTGGGGCATAGAACCGTTTGATCAATAATTCCAGCCCTTGATTTAGTTTCTTCGAGTATGGTGTTGTGTTAAAGATTTCTACTTTCTACTATGATTAATGCGTGGATAGTAATATGGAGCAGGTTAATTTTTAAAAATATTTTTTTAGATTTTCTTATTTTTTATTTTAGTGCGTTAAAATTATTAAAAATTATTTAAAAATTTACACAAAATAAAATTCAGATGTTTCATAAATGATTATATAAAAAAATATTATAATAGTAAAAAGTAATTTTATGATGATTGGGAAATAACAAGTGATCCTACTTATTATTCTATGAAATCCACTTTAAATAAATAAATAAATACAGGTAAAAGAGATATATTAAATGTAAATAGTAATAAATATTACTATTTATTTAATAAGCATCATAATTTTTTCTAGCAGTAATGATGATACAAATAAGGGTAATAATAGTAATTACAACATTAAAAACAAAGAGAAAAAGAAGAAGGTGATGGTGATGGTGATGGTGATGGTGATGGTAGTTGAAATAATTTCAATATATTATTGTTTGTGAAATATTTTGTAGATTTAATAAGTTGATTTTTTAAAAAAAAAAGAAATTATGCAAAACAAATTGAGAAAAATACTTTCTTTGTTAAATATTATGCAAACAAATGTCCCTTAAGTTTTATGTTTTTTTTCCTTTAATATTTGGAGAAAATGAAAATGTATTCAGTGACTATCTTGCATCCCATAATTAATTTCTTAGATTTCCTAGATTTCCTTTGCTATAGCTTGATATAAATACTTTCTTTTTTCTCGCTATAGCTTGATTTTTTCAAGCTACGTTCACCATCTCAGTTTTATATGGACGGCAGCCTCTTGTTCCTACTGTTACTTACTGTTCCATTTATTGCATAGAATGTGACCTGGCGAGCTAGAAAAAAAAATCTTTGGCACTAAAAAAAAATTAAGAGACCACAAACACTTTTTTTTAAAAGAAAAAATTAGAATTCAGGTCATAACCGCTGCTAAATAGAATAAATGTATCTTATCGCACAACATCATATACATTAAACAAAGAAACAAAAAAGGAGTGATTGTAGAAAAAAAAATGTTAATTAAAAAGAAAAGAACAACAAAGACACGTTTCAATATAGCCAAAACAACACAGAGAAAATAAAAAATATCTAAGGGAAAGAGATGACTTAAGCAAACTTAAGCGTGCTTATCGGCATGCAACTCGTGCATAAAATAATGATAATTTTTAAAAAAAACATAAAAAAAGTAATAGAATACATGGCGTCAAAGGATAAAAAAAACTAATATCACTCAAGTCAACTTTTTAAACCTGTCAACTCGATCATGAGCTCGGCACAACCTAATAACGATAACCACGACTCTCGGTTCATTGGAGGATAAAACTATATATAAAAAAAGTTAGTTTGACAAAAATCCCATAAGAAAATAGTAATATAAAATAATAAGAGCCAAATGCTAGAAAAAAAAAGGTGGTAAAAATTTTATTGATTTAGGTGTGAAATTAGGAAAAAAAAACATTTTACAAGAGAAATCAATTTACAATTCTAAAATCAAAATAAAAAAGATCAAATTTGAAATCAAAACAAAATAAAAGAAAAAAATAACATTTCAATGTTAGAAGATGAAAATGAAAAAAAAAAAACTAGTCTGATAAAAGCACCCAAAAAAGTGATATAAAAAAATGAGGACTAAATGTTAAACTAAGAACTAAAGGGGTAAATAATATGTATTGATTAAAGGGTGAAATTAAATATAAAAAACCAAACATTTAATAAAAGAACCAAAAACAAAAATTCAAAATCAAAAGAAAGATAATCAAATCTGAAATCAAAACAAAATAAGACGAAACTTAACATTTCAATGCTAGAGGATGAAATTAAAAAAACAAAGTTTGATAAAAGGCCTCAAAATAAATAAAAAAGGTAATATAAAAGAATGAGAACAAAATGATAAATAAGCAAAATAAGGGGAAAAAATTAATTGATTAAAGGGTAAAATTGAAAAAAAAAATAAAACATTTGATAAAAAAAAATCAAAACAAAAACTCAAAATCAAAAGAAAGATGATTAAACACGAAACCAAGACAAAATAAAAGGAAAAATAACATTTTAATCAATGATGGATTAAAAACATTAGAGTTTATAAAAAAACAAGAGGACTGTATCAAATACCAAGACAAAATAAGAGGACAACATGGATTTCCTAATTGAACAACATGTATTTCAAGGTAAAGAGAGAGACAAAAGAGAATAAAGAAAGAAAATATCACCGGAGCCAAACTATCAATCAAACCACGACACATGTCATCTCATTTGAAAGATGATGTCGTGATCTTTCTAATGTTATCATGGATGGAAAATTTCCACTACCTAAATCCTTTATACATGTTGTTTGAAGCATACAAAGTGGTTTAACACGCTGGCACATAAATAGAATGCGCTAACAAATTTTCTTTTTTAAATATCAAATTGCCTTTATCTTGACCCATAACTACAAACAAACCAAAAAGATAAGATGAGCAAGCCCTCATACGCTAGTTAAAATATATTTGTTTAAAGAGGCAACAAAGTAAATTTAATGGGTTTGAAAGCAAAAAGACAAATTTGCCCCTGCTTCAAAGCAATTTCTTTTGTATTTCAAGGGCATTCAAGCCATTACATTGTACAATTAAAAAAGAAAAAGACATCCTGAACCGTAATCAAAATAATAATGACGATCGGTCCACGTACAATTACAAGTCATTGCATTGCACAATTGTACCTAGAGGCCACGTGAAATGAGTTTTTTTTTTTTTTCAAGAAATGCAGAATAGTAATTACACTGTTCCATCAAAATTGCCCCTGCATCTAAGCAAATTCTTTTGTACTTCAAGGGTATTCAAGTCATTACATTGCACAATTAAAAAGGAAAAAGACATCCTAAACCATAATCACTAAATAATAATGACGATTGGTCCACGTACATTTACAACTGTACCTAGAGGCCACGTGAAATGAGTTTTTTTTAAGAAATATAGAATAGTAATTACACTATTTCCATCCATAATGCACTGAATATGCGTGCACAGTAATTTCTCAATCTTTTTTATTTATTTATTTATTTTTAATGATAGTGTAATAAAACAGGGAGATGCAAAGTCGCTCTTTCAACCACAGGATTATGTAGTTGAGACATCATGTGGTTAGATTGAAGTGGGAGCCAAAAAAATTGCATGCAAAATTATATGAGCAAGAATGTCACTCTCCATTTGAGTTGGTATCTGTCACTGGCATTCACCAGACAGTAACCCCCAAGTCCCTCTAGATGCTGCTGCTTCCATGTCCTTGTAAGGGACTATTCTTTTTTAATATAAAAGAAAAAATTATTCGGCTTGCTAAACTGTTTCAGGTTTTTGAATTGGATATATATATAATTGTGTTTTAAATATTGGTTTTATAAATATAAAATAATATCCTTTTCATTTATGAAAATATATTTTCATTTATTATATATTTAAAAATTTATCTTATAACAATTTTAATCAAATATATATATATTTTTTAATTGTAGTTAAAAAAAAAAATCTTAGATTTTTTTTTTTTTGGTTTTCAAACTACAAAAGCAGAAGTTATAATAACGCTAGACACCCACCAAAAACGTTCTCTAGATAAAATAAAATTTGGTTTCAGCAAAAATTCAGGTTTTTTTATTGGAAATATATATAACTGTGTTTTAAATATAAAATAATATTCTTTTTATCCATGAAAATATATTTTCATTTATTTTATATATAAAAACTCATCTCATGACAGTTTTAATAAAGTATGTATTTTTTTAATTGTAATTAAATATTTTTTTCTTGAATCTTTTTTTTTTCAAACTACAAAAGCTAAAGTTATAATAACGCTAGACACCCACCCAAAACGTTCTCTGGATAAAAATAAAAAATAAAAAATTAGGGTTTCAGAAAAAAATTGCCGTTTTAACACACAATGAAAGGAATTTATTTGGATTCAAAGAAGCCTGTTTTCATTTGTAGATCCGGGGTCGCCATCGTTTTCACTGTCATTTGTAAATTACTTGATTTTGACTCTCGAAACTTTTCACACGGTCATGGATATTTTCCCTTTTTCTTTTCTGGGTTCTTAATTCTGGAATCTTCTTTTGCTGAAGTTCATATGGCATCGCCTCACGAAGTATATGTACTTTTCTTTTCTTCTTTGTTTGCTTTGTTTTCTAACCAATGAATGATTAAATAATTGGTATTATCTTATTAGTTAACATATTATTTAACCAATGAAATCATAATAATATTGAATGAGAAAAAAAAACTAGCATTCTAAATAGAAAAATAAAGGTAATCAAGAAAAATATTTATTTATTTTTAAAAAAAACTTGTTCTTTAAAAACTGATTATTGAAATTGATAATATACAATACCAACATAAGCTAATTAATCAAGAAAAAACCATTAACATTGATCCCCTAATTACCATATCATAAGCTCAATTACATTGTAGAAACTACAAGAACTTGTTTTTTTATTAATAAAAATTTATTTTCTATTTACTTTACATGTAAAATCCATCTCACAATATCTTTAATTAGACAGATATCTTTTAAAACTATAATTAAATTTTTGTCAAGAAAATTATTTTTTTAACCTGAAATAAAATCCATAGTAATTACAAACACACTTGGAATTATAGGCAACTCTTTGCTTGATGGTTTGCATAATCCCACTAAAAAAAAAAAAAAAGTACAGTTGTTTGGCAGCATTCGTAACTTATGGTGCACTCTTACCCCGATTTTTTTTTTAATTTTTTAATTTATTTATCTTTGACCAGATCCAGGAATGTGCTCTCTAAATCACATCATTAACACACCAACAACAAATATATATATATATATATATATATATATATATATTTGTAATCATAAAGCAATAGATTGCTCCTTTTCTTTTTCTTTTATACATGTGCAGATCCACAAGTACCCCGTGAAATTCCCTAATAAATTATAA
This sequence comes from Populus alba x Populus glandulosa, assembly GCA_033617975.1. NCBI lineage: Eukaryota > Viridiplantae > Streptophyta > Magnoliopsida > Malpighiales > Salicaceae > Populus > Populus alba x Populus glandulosa. The sequence goes on from CM066148.1 coordinate 23,085,441, forward strand.
GGCAATAGAGTGCATGTTTTACATTTCTTTTCGATTTTTCATCCTAATAAGTTTAAATGTTTGTTTTTATTGCAATTATATTGATTAAGTTCTGTCCATCGAAACCCTTTTATGCTTCGACCATTTATATAAAGATCAGAGAATTTATTTAAAGATGTTACTTATTATAACTTAACTTGAGACTTAATTACACCCCCATTTTTGTAGAATTTAAAATATATTAAAATTAACTGGCAACCCAAAATGTCAATGTATGGGCAACATTTTGATATTTTTATTCCCGATCTTTCGTCTAGTTTTGTGTGCGTGGTAATACGTACACTTGTCTTTGGCCACCAAATTCAGGTGGGGGTTGTAGGACGTACTTATAATTCACAGCACCGACAATTCCTCGCCTCTAGTACAATATTACAAGTTGTTTTAATAATTTTTTTTTAAAAAAAATCTATTTGTAATATCACTGTATTAAAATGATGTAAATATATATATATATATATAAAATAATAATTTTAAACAAAAAAGAATTAATATTTTTCAAACCGTGTTCGCAAGCACTATCTATAAATGATTGAGTCCGATTTTTATAGAATTTATGGCTCTAAATTTTAGAGGGCCCATCGGTGGTCTGGTCATCCTTTCCTTTGAAAGCATTGTACACTAAACAAATTGCTAAAGAGATTTATAAAGTAAGATTGCTGAAGCGGAAAGTTTCTCTCTTTCTCTCTAATTCTTTGATTGCTGTTCTCAATCATTATTGTTTCACTAACCCTTTAATCTAAAAGCCAAAACACACCTGTCGGCAAGAACAGTGCAGAAACTTCCACAGAAGACTAAGCTAGCTTACGTGGCATGTCCGAGTAGGCAAAAAGGCTTGATTTGGCGAGGCTTTTCATGATTGTTTAGGGCTCTCGTGTGTCTCACGTTTGAATTTATTACCATCACAGGGTCGATGTTGCTTTGGGAGCCATGCCAGGCCTGCCTAGCTCTACAAATAGCGTATAAAAATGTGATTTTTAGTAATAGTTTATATAGTGTATAGTAGGACTTGCTTGCCACGATGCTTCTTTATTAGAGATTGTTTAGCTTATAAACGAAAATACATGGAGATCATGATATCGTCATCATTCGAGGTTGAAAATCACGGTGGACCCACCCGTGTCATTGACTCGTGGGAGCTTACAGCATATATTACACGTGACAGAGTTAGTATTCACACTCGAGAAAAGTGCCTTCGAAAAGAAAATTCGGCTGGTATGGCTCCTCCTCATTTTTTCCTTTTATTTATTCAAAATAAAAGGACCCAGTACTTAATTGCATATGGCTGGATCCTGGATGTGGCTAGAACAGAAAGTCAGAGAATCGAACCTGGGCAATATTGTCGGCAGAGTATCTGGTCCCTCCTCACAGCTGGATCAGAGGAACGTCAAGTGCTGCTAACATTGTACTAGTTATGACGCAAGCGGCCCAAACCAAGATGGATGGCAGCTCGGAGCCCATGTGGTTTTCTGTGCCTTGATGTTGATATGGGCCTCACAAACTTGTTTATGGGCTAGGATCTTTCCTAAAATGAATGGGCTTTTCTGGATTCTGTAACTTCGAACAATGAAAATTTAAGGGCAGTGTCATGGGAAACCAAAGAAAAAGGGAATTTAAAGGGAGAAAAATATCTAGAAATACAAGATAAACATGAATGACTACCGTCATGTGAGCATACACCATTACCAGGCTTATATATTGCTTAGCAGACTTCAATTCCAGTTTCAATGTTTGCAAGAAGATAGTATCCTAGCATATATACTTTTATGAGCATCTATTGATACATGGAGGCATAAATCTAAAACCCGCAGATCAATTTAATGCAGAAATTTTGGCCCCTGAGCGTCCATCAGCTGGAGGAAAGGATAGCACAATCCAAGAGCTGCAAGTCATACAGCAAAGACAAGTTCTCATTCCATCATCTACTCGCAAAGAACTGCCCCCAAAATGCAATTACCAGCTGTGGTTAGCCTGTCCACTGTTCTCAGTTGCTGCCTCAGTCAAGCTTATTGCTCCATAGACACTGCATTTTCAACAGGTAAAGGATTGTATACCTCACTCCCATTGCAAAAACCACCACCATCACACAATGGCCAAACCTTCTCCTTTGTTAACTCGTCACCAAGCTGACATTTGAAAAACTTAACTCGTTTATCCCCTTCATCATTTCTTCCTTCTTTGCGTTTCCTTGTACCATCAGTTTCTGTCACTCTCATCAATCCAGGAGCACCAAGGAGCGTAGTATCCGCAGAATCAACCATCTCTAGATCACCATCTACTTTATCTTCAGCTTTGAGTTCCTTACCAGGGTAAAAAAAGTGATTTTCATTCAAATTCTTGCCACCTGACTTATCAACCAAAAGCTCACACTCTGTTCTTGATTTACAAATAATGGCCTTTGCATATATCTTGGAGATGCCACTATCGAACACCCTTGAATCTTCATCCTCAACAATAAGTAGCCACTCTGGAAATTAGTAAACTCAATAAATTAGAGGATTTAATAAAAAAGTCGTAAAGCATCTTGAAATAGAAAAGAACTGCAAAGTCGACAGCCCCTTTCTAAGTAGCTCCTACCAAAATTTTCCAGTTAGCAATGACAGTAGGACACGTTTCAGAACAGAAGGCGCTCACAGTGCACCAAGAAGGACAGCTGATCAAGAAATCTAATGCTCCAGTTAAACAATCATACAGCAGAAGCCTCTCCGTGTCATAACATGCTTGCTGAGAATCATAACTAGACAAGAAAAAGTGCAAAAGGTCCTAAAACCCTGACATATGAGGAAAAAACAAGGAGACAGAGGTAACAAAGGAACTCACTGATGACAGCAACAGGAGTGAAAATATCCGGTGCATTTGTTTTACTCTGCACACCAGGCTGGCTCATAACCCACTTGATCAAATGGGAGAGTAAGAAAGATTCAGAGAAGGCTTGCAAATAAGAAACGACTTTTGTCCGGTCCCCATTTTCCCTACAGCAAATAAGATTATGAGGTGGATCAAAGAAGAGGTGCTAATAAACTATTGCCTCGCAAATACTATTTATTGTCTCATACCTGACAAATCGTATGGCATTGTCAGCAACAAACAACCATGTCAGAGCAAGATTTTTCAATTGTACACCAGGTGGCTCAATCCCTTTTTGAGAGATAGAGAAGGAATATGACATCGTTATCACAACATCATACAAGACTTCTCGTAAAATGACCTCATCTTTGGGATTCTGAGATAACACAAAAAAAAGGAACATACAGTGAATTAAAACCAGATGCATGTTTCATTCACTGGGGGGAGTTGATGGCAAATGGACTCTTTCAATTCAACACGGCTAGCCTAATGATATGTGACGAAAACTAACTATCAAATCACAAAACTAAAGGGTCCCATACCTCCCATATTACATGCCTATATCGAGTCCTTAGTATCATCATTACATGGAAACATAGAAAATGCACTAGGAATGAGTTCTGGAGGTACATTGTAGTCATGAAATGCAACATGTCAGCTGAGGTTTGATCAATATAAGTATGAGCCAGGATTATGCACGATCTTTTAGGCTTAAACCACCCTTGAATTGAATAAAGCTGAACAAGTCAACTTATGGCTTAAGCTAGCTATGGCTCACATATTTTCTGAGGTATACAGTTGGCTTTGGCACATGGATTACTTGTACGCAGCATGTTATATTATACTTACTATGAGTTGTTATATCTTACATGAGTACCAGGCGAGGGAATGCAAGTCCCATGCATTTCTAATCCCATACTCATGTTTTGCTGCATTCTGTACCAGTTAGAGAGAGAAAAATGGCCCTATATTCCATTCTAAAAGATTTTCTATAGTATACAGCATGTAGTTTAGATATTGCAAATTGCCTACAGGAAGAACAAAAGGTTCTTCACAGGCTATTCCTATAATAGAAGCTACAAAAATGGTGAGGGCAACCCCTTTGATGTCAAGTCCAGGAGCACCCCATATTAGTTACATATCACAACGCATACGGGTCCAAGGAGAGACAAAGGCAACCCTCCACCATAAAAAAAATGGTTAAGACAGCTTTACCATGGTTAACAACAGCAAGGGTAAAAACACTTACCAGCATTGCATTGACAGGTAAAACTGGCTCCAGCAGCATCCTGAGGAGGATATCTGCTCACAAAAACAATCCTTAAGGAACTCAAGGATCAGTCAAAAAAATGAAAAAATAAAAATAATATATGTATATAGAACGACAAAAAAACGTGCAATCACTTCAATGGCTTTAAGTTTCACTACGTCATTTTTTTTTTCTTTGTTTAAATACTTTTGTTATTTTCACTGCTTCATTTTTTTTCCTTTGTTTAAATACTTTTGCATCTCATAAAATAGAAACATAACTTCACAAAACAAAATAGCTTAGAAATTACCACAGTTTAAGGCACGGTAAAGGGTTAGACAGGTTAATCAATGTAAATCAATTTTTTCAACAAGGTCAAAAGGATTTAGTTTTGAAATTTTTTTTAATAAAAAACTCAATCGAGTTTTTTACTAGGTAAGCTAAGTCACGGGTTGACCCACCATGTTGGACAGGTCAAACCAAGTCAACTCCAGGTTGACTTTTTCTGACACCCAGCCCAAGCCAGGGCGCGGCCAAGTCCCGGCTAGGTTTAACAACAATGGATTTCACATTAGCTTGCAGAATATCCCCTGGGAGGGCAGGTCCAAAATCTAAATGTGAAAGAACTCCTTGTGACATCATTTCACCATTGCTAATGCTGAGAATTTAGATAAATATACAACATGCCACGATCTATATATTTCATAAATGTAAGCATAACAATACTGCCAAAGAACAAATTCAACGATGAACAAAAACTGATAGAATCTAAATAACAGAAATCCATTCTCACCAACAAAATAATAACTCCGAAACGCACTTATCATCTGAGCCGCGCAGTTAAGCAATTCTTTCTCCAGCTCTACTCTTGAAATCCCACACCCAAACTTCAAGCACAACCTCAACAAAAAAGCCTCACACCTGACTACCCCAGCCAAGTACCCAACTCCAAAACCCTCACTTACCATTCCTTCTCGTACTCCATCGCTAACAACCGGACAAAACAACCTCAAATCCTCCCCAAATTTACAGTCACCCCCAATTTTCCCAACCATCCACACGCGCACTAGCTCCCTATAACACGAAACTAAATCCCCAAACCCTTCATGTTCATCAGAATTATCAGCACAGTTAATGCTAACATAACAGATGATCCCTTCAGTTAAACTCTCAATCTCTTCTCTCAAATCCTTTTTACCACTCACTGCAGTAAACAGCTCGTGAATAACCGGAGCGAGTACGGCAATTTTTTTTACCGCATTGCATGAGGAAGAGCAGGAAACAAGTAACTGAAATAGGTCCTTAACTAATAAGACTTGCTTTGAAGTGTCAGTAAATTTTGTGGAGTGAAAAGTTAAAGCGGAGTAAAACCAAACGATTTCTAGGGGTGGATCGGGTAAATTGTGGAGAAAGCGAGAGAAGATTGAGGTGAAATTTGAAAAATCAGTTGCACCGTTTTGGTGTTCAATTAAGAACCTGTGGATTGATTCTTTCAGGAGCGGTTGGAGAGAGTTGGAATTTGAATTTGGGGAGTGTTGGTTCATGATGAGTGGGGTTTTTTCCAGTTGAAAGGGATGCGTTTAGGTGAAATGGGAGAGGAACCCTAGGTATGCGGAGTGGTGTGGGAAGCGGAAAAGAAGAGGGAAGTTAATGGGGGGCGTTTTGGAGACTCGGACACATTTTGATTTTGAATCTGTCGGTTTTAACAGTGAAATTAACAAAAAAACTAGACTTAAGCTGAAATCAGTGTTCACGCTCTCACGAATCCGTTGGATGTTTTTTAAAATTCTCAATTTGATTGTTCAACTTTTATTTTATATAAATGAGTTCTTTTTTTTTTTAATGTAAAGAAAGATAATTAAAGTGAAGAGGGTTGAGATGGCTGGAGTATTTAAATTTGTTTGTGAAATATATTTTAGTGTTTTATTTTAATATATTTTATTTTTGTTATGAGGTGACCTGTTTCTGTAATTAAAAAAAATATTTTGATGTTAAATTTTTTTTATTATTATTTTTTAATTATTATTTCATGAAATTGTAAGAGAAGAGTTGACTTGTTCCAAAAAAAAAAAAAAATCTTTGTTAGTAATAATTCAACCATCTAACAAGTTAAGATTAATGTTAACGTGTTCTTTTAGATGATAAAAGTTTTATAGTAATTGTTTTAAATTTTTATATAGCCTAAACAAATAGATATATGTCAATGATATCATGTATTTTCTATTTTGATTTAGTGATTTGAATCATTTTTTTGGGTTTATTAAAATGATAAGTTGGTTTGAGGGTTTCTATAGAGTGTTTTGCGGTTGAAAATGGATTTTCTTGTAAAAATAAAGTGTAAACCTGTTTTTTCAAAATTAATTCTATACAAAATAAAAGCAATCAGATTGATGTTATTAGTTTTGATTTTAAACATATCTTAATAGAGATATCATACTAAAATTGAGAATATATAGACTAATTCTCATGTGACTTTGAGTTATCGCAGAGTTTAGTAAACTTCAAATTAGAATTATGTTTGGTACTTTGTTGTAATATATATATATATATATATCAGTTAAAATTCTCTTAAAAAAAATAGAATGTTACGTTTTTTTCCTCATGGATAGGGTCATGCAGTCCATGATATCAACACACAAAGGAGGCGGTCACCACTGCAAAAACAAAATGCTATCATAAATTTAAATGTTATCATTTATTAAGGATGAGCGTACGGTAGAAATTATTTATTTTTTATTATAAATATATTAAAATATTATATTTTTATTTTTTAAAAATTTATTTTTAACATCAATATATTAAAATAATATAAAAAATAAAAAATAAAATTTAAAAATATTTAAAAACATAGCTAGATCACAACGATAAACATGACCATAGCATCACGCAGTGACCAATTATTCTCTATCTCATAAATTATTTTTTCCTCTTATTGAGCATTGTCATTAACATGCGGGACAATTATTGTTTATCCTCATCCATTGTATTATGGACTATAATAATAATATATAGTGTATTTTTTATTTTTTATTATCATTTTAAAAAATATATTTTTATCTATTTTATTTTTTAATATTGGATTAACTAAAAATTAAATTTTTTATTTTTTTATTTTATATTTTTATAGAGTTAAAGTGGTTTACGGTTTTGTTGAGACAATCCAAGTTGTCTTAATTTACAAGTTTAATGAATTGTTTTTTTTTTAATTTAACTTGATTTTATTATTATTATTACTATTTTATTTTATTTTACAGTTTTGTTAATTTATAAAAAATACTTTCGAAAAATAACATTTATTATATCTTTAAACACCAAAAATCCAATGAAAAAAAGAGGAAAGAGAGCTTTCGACTTAAGTAGAAGGTTCAAGGGCCTCAGGGCTTGTGTCATGGAGTCCAAATGACTTTATTTTGGGGCGAGTTTGTGGCCCGTTCTGACTAATAGAACTTCAACATGATTTTTGTTCAGGTCAATTCAATTAAAAGTTTGAATGTAATTCCAAACGAATGATGTTTGTTGGATTCTTTTCCTTTTCAATTTTCTTCCCTGAGCTTTTTTTATTTTATTTTTTTGTGTATATTTTCCCGAGGGATGGTTTGAAATTATATATATATATAAAAAGAGATTAAGAATCAAAATGTAAAAGACAAATAAAAAATGTGGTGAATCTCCATTTTTTTTTTTTAAAAGAAGAAAACCTTATGGTCCATTTTTTTTCCTTATTTGTCCATTTCAACCCCTTTAATCTTTTGCATTTTTATTACAACCCACAAGCTTATTTTTCTTGTTTTTAATGTTTGGGTTTGAGACTATAAAACAGTGAATAAGATAAAGTAGTTGGTTGACTATATTGCAATGATAAAAAAAACTCAATTTTAGTATTAGTGAGTTTTATTTGATAGTAAAAGCTATACTAGAGTGTTTTTAAATCTTATCTTGTTTGAAAAAAAAAATCAGGTTAAAAAGATATTTTTTCCCAGATTAATTTTGTATTCTTTGATCAAGATGTTTTAAGTAGATATTAGTTTATTGATATTATAATGATATTTATTAGGTAATTATAAGAAAATAGATTGAAAAGTGATTTTTCAGATTAAAAAACCCACCTTAATTTTATAATCACCTCTCTGATGGTTGAACAATGGGGATGTGAATGACGTGCCCTCTACTTTTTTATATATATATAAAAACGATGAATGACATGATATGCCATTTTTTAAAATGAGCCAGATATCTCAAACCAGCCTTTTTTATTATGCCATTTATGTTTTATTTTTTAATTAAATTTTATTAAAATAAATAACTTTAAAATATATCCAGAACAATATGTTATGTTACTTGTCTATAAGATTAATACGCATTTTTTTCTGTCGACACTTTGTGACTTGTCTTTTTAAAAAAAAATATTTTTAGTTTTTTTATTATCACAAAATTACATAGAAAATATATCAAAATAATTATAGTGTATAATTTCTGTATTTTTTTAATAAACCCACTGCATAAAAATAAAACCATCCGTTGTTTTTATTTTGATTTTTTATTTTATAATTCTAATAAATTTCTTCTTTTAAAAAATAAATATTTTGATAAACAAATTCTCAAAAAAATAAATCATATTGATGGGAAAAGGACATTTTTTTTTTTTAAAAAATACAGTTTTATCATTATTTCCGATCCTTTAAGTCTATTGGATATTTATTCTATATTAAATAAAATACATTGTTAAGAAAACTATATTTTTTTGTTGTGAGAAATAGATTAATAGGAAAAATCAAGATTATACTAACGAATTATTTTATTTTAATGAAATTTAAATTATTATATTTTTTATGTATAGGAAAAACTACCGACACATAATGAAAATAATATGTGAATAGCTCCCAGCAACCTGTGATGGAATATTTTGACTTGTTTTTATATCTAAGTTTCCTGATTTAGTATTTGATTTATGTCAATTTAAAAAAAAAAATATTTGTGTATGTAATTATTGATTTATTTCACACAAAAAAAGGTGTTAGTTTTTTTTTCATGATAAAAAGTTAAAGCTAAAAAAGGTATAAACAATGCTCGCACTTTATTTATTTTTTTATTAAAAAATAACTTTCATACACTTTTATAAAAAAAATAAATTTTAATTCAAAGTTAGTTGATTGACATGTACTAAAAGGTCTTGGCATTTCACTAGAGCAATGAATTATTTTGGCCTTTTTCACTTTGATCCTTGAAATTTAAACGTGGTTTTTTTTTCCAATTTCATTCTTCAATATTGGGTTTACTTGGTATTGAACTTTATGATTTATTTTGATTTGTTTTATATAAAGTTATCCTGACTCATGATCTAGGTCATAAGTTTTGCAAATTAGTCATGCTGACTCGAGTTATTGTTTTAGTTATTTTTTAATTAATTTACCTCTCAACTCAATCATTCAAAGTTGCTTCAATTCAAAATTAAGCTTCATGATTGTGTTTTTTTTTTTTTTGCTTTATATAAGGCTATCACAGTCCTATGACCCCCGTCATGAGTTTTATGAGTTAAATAGGTTGACTCATTTTTTTTTATGATTTTAATTGAACATGTTTGTCTTCAATTTCACCCCTCAATGTTAGACTGGTCAAGAATTGAACTCTATAATTGTTTTTCATTTTGCTTTCTATATAGTCATCTCAATTTCATGACTCGGGTTTAGCAGGTTAACTCGAGTTGACTCAAGTTATTTTTTGTTGTGTTTTTATTTGATTTGTTTTTTCAATTCGGTCCTTGAATATTGAGTTGATTGAGAATTAGGCTTCGTGATTTTTTTTATTTGTTTTTTATGGGATTATCATGGTCTCATGATTTGGTAACGGGCTAGACTAGTTGATTTAGGGTTTTTATTATTATCCTTTTTAGTTGGTTTTTTCAATTATAAGTAGGTTGATTGAGAATTATACTTCATAATTTGTTTTGGTTTATGTTTTATAAGATTATTATGATCTCATAACCCGAGTCACGAACTTGATCGCTTGACTCATGTGTTTTTTTGTGCCTTTTTTCAATTGATTTTTTTTTCAAACTGCATCTTTTAACACTAGGTTGATTGAGAATCAAGCTTTATAATTTGTTTATATTTGTTTTTTAGGGGGGTATCATGGTCTCGTAACCAAGTATTAACAAGTTAATCCGGATTAACCCAACTTGCTTTTTTAGTTGAATTTTATTTTTAATTTCACCATTTAACACTGAGTTAATTGAGTATTGGATTTAATATTATTTTTGTATTTTCTTTGTATAGGGTTATCAAGGTCCCATGATTTAAATGGTAGATTTGGCATGTTAACTTGAGTTGATTTTAGTCGATTACTGTAGTGAAAATGCCAAGGCCTTCTTTCATTTTTGTTGTTGAAATTTCAAAGGACTTTTATCATGTAATTTTGAACTTTGTTTTTTTTTTTTTTTCCTTTCAATTTCACCATCTAACATTGCTTTTACTAGGTATTGGACTTCATAATTTGTTTTGATATGCTTTTTATGGAGTCATTCCATATTTATAACTAAAATCACGAGTTTTGTGGGCTAGTCGTGTTGTCTTTGGTTATTTCTTGTCATTTTTTTTTTCAACTTCATCCTTCAATATTGAGTTGATTGAGAATTGAGTTTCATAGTTGATTTTTTATTTGCTTTCTATTAGGTCATCATTGTCTCGTAAACCGAGTCACTAATTTTGCTGGTTAGTCAGGTTGATTTAAATATTTTTTATATTTTTTTCAGTTTCATGATTTAACATTGAGTTGATTGAGAATTATATTATATATATATATATATATATATATATATATATTTCGCTTTAATGGAGTTATCTTATTCTCCCGACCTAGTTTTGGTAGGTTAACATAAATTGATGCTGATTATTTTCTTATCATTTTTTCTTATTTTTTTTAATTTAATCACTCAACATCAGATTAATTAGGAATTGGACTTCATGGTTTTTTTTTTAATTTTTTTTACAGGGCTATCACAATCTCATGACTCGGGTCGTAGGTTAAGCCAATTGATTCAAGGTTTTTTTTTGTCATTTATTTTATTTCTTTTCAATTCCATCCCTTAATAATGTGCCGAGCGAGAGTTAGAGTTCATAATATGTTTTGATTTGCATTTTATAAGGCTATTTTAATCTTATGACTCAGGTCAGGAGTTTGATTGATTGACTATGTGGTTTTTGTGTTATTTTTTTTAATTTTACCATTCACTATTAGATTAATTGAGAACCGAGTTTTATAATTTGTTTTGAATTTTTTTAGGATAATATCCCGATCTCATGACTCATGTGTGGCAAGTTGATGAATGTTTACTCAACTCATTTTTCTAGTTAAATTTTGCTTTTAGTCTCATTCTTCAATTAATTGAGATTAATATAAAATAATTTTTTTATTTGTTTTTTACAGTGCTATCAGAGCATAGCTTTCAAACCCGACCTGTTCCAAGGCCCGAGTTTCAGGTTTTGACTGGATCACCGAGTCAATTTTTTTAAAAAATCAAAACGACGTCGTTTTAGTAAAAAAACAAAAGTCACAAAGTTGTAACTGAGTTTTTGACTGGGTTTTGCCTGGTCACACCGGGTTTTTCCATATCCTATTTTTCTTCAACTCGGCCTGGTTCTAGCCCCGGGTCGGCGAGCCAGACCGGGTTTCAAAACTATGTATCGGAGTCTCATTATCTGGATAACAGACTTAACACGTTAGCCAAAGTCTATTCGAGTTGAACTAATATGTTGTTATTTTAATATTTTTTTAAAAATATCATCTTGATTTTTTTTAATTAAATTGTATTTTTACCAATTATCTAAATCATATTTAAACCTACCAAGTTGATAAAATTATATTAAATCAATCTTTATATAATTTATTTTTTTATACTAAAAAAACAACTACGTGAGCAATTATTTAGTCTCAACTATTTCTTCTGGTCGGCGGTTGGCGCTCCATTTTATAAAAGAAGGAAACAAAAAGCAACTGTAGCTAGCACCCTATAATTTAAATTATTGACATCATGGGAATTCACATGTCATGGTCATAACTTTTTTTTTTTTGGAGTTTTACGGTTGATCGTAAAGTATTACTTTACAGAAACTGCGATAATACAATCAAAATAACATATGTATTTGATTATAAAAATTATATTGTTTTCTAGAATAAAAAATAACTAATCTAAATGTTTCAAACTTTGATACCAACATTAAAAGAAATTTATTTAAATTATTTTGAATATATTAATTTAACCCCAGAGTATTTTTTAAAATATATTGAAATAATCCTTACCGTCAAATAAATATATATTTTAAATATTTTAGTTCTAAAGTGTTGCGAATTTGGATTTAAATATTTTTTATGGTTTGCTTTCGTCCTTTTTATTTTATTTTTATTTTTGGTCATAATCCATAGTTTTCTATCGATTTGGTCATGGTAACTTTTATCAAAATGGACAAAAATCGCCGTAGATCGATGAAGCACCCATGTGGAGGCAAGGGCTCCTCTTTTTAACCACTCTCAAATATTCCACTTGCCTTCTCTCTCCATCCTCGTTAGCAACCTTTAAATATTTATTCTTTAAAAAAGTTGCACAAGACCATTGTTAACTTCAACAAGCATCATTTCAAACCCTATTAATAAATAATCCTTTTATAAGTTAATAACGTTGAAAACAAATAAAAGTAGTAATAATACATGTCATTTTCAACAAATTAACATCACACCCCGCACTTCTAACGCAAGGATGTGGAGGAAAGAAACTCCGAAAAGAAATGCTACAATGTTCCTACATCATTGTCGTTTTGTCTCCAATAATATAATCCTATGCTTTATTTTCAACACAAATACTCATAGATTATTATCTTCTCTACTTCATCACTCATCTTTTTTTCCAGCCATGCTGTACTTATATAACTCAATCAGTTTATTTTTTATAGCTTTTTTTAAAAAACAACGAGGTTTGCTGCAAATATATTTATTGTAAGTTTTAGAGTGTGGTTATAGTTATTTTTTTAAAGTGTTTATCATTTCGAAATGCATCAATTTTTTCTTAAAAAATTATTTTTGAGATCAACACATCAAAACGGTCAAAAACATAAAAAATATTAAATTTTTTGGAAATGCTCTTTACTATAATGGTGCGTTTGTTATGGAGTTCCATCCTTTGAAAGTATTTTTTTTATTTTAAAAAATATTAAATTAATATTTATTTAGGTATTTTTTAGAGGTTTTAATGTAATAATAAAAAATAAAAAATATTATTTCTATTATATCAATTATACAATATTATTAAACTCGATATAATTTTGGCTGAATTTCAAGAAAAAATCAAATTGAAATTAACATGTTTTGTTTGGGTTGACCTAATAGGTCAATATACAACCCTATAACAATTATAACTTTTTTGGTTTTTTAAAGATTAAATGAAATTGTTTTGATCAATTTTTTTTTAAATCAATTGGTTTTAACCAAGTTTTACTTGATTTAACCAATTAATTTAGATTTCTAATTAGCTTATATTGAATCAATTCAATCATTTTTTTTTTAATTCTAATTACTCTAGAGTTTAGATTTTAGACTCCTGGTTGGCACTGCACAAGACAACTCGCGTGAGCACTATGGATTTTAAAATTATAATCAAAACTGTTTTGATTTTTTAATTTTTTTAAACAATATTTTTAAAATTTTATTTATTTAAAAATCTTGAAATGATATTAGATGGATATATTTAACCCGCTTAATTTTTAATATGGGTTTAATAAGTTTGATTATAAACATAATAATTCATAGCTTGAAAGAATTTAATAAATTTAAGAGGAGAGACTGGAGAGAGAGAGAGAAAATAGCTAGTGATCAGCCTAAAAAGTTACGTCGCATCTCCCCCTCCGTCATTATCTTCCATCTATTTTTTTCCTTTTTTTTCTTTTTGTCATAGTGAAAGGAAAAAAAAGAAAAGAAAATTAACAGAGAGAAATGAGAGTGTTTGTTTGTGTGTGTGAAATCAAATCATTCTTTTAACATATCAAGATTCAAGAGAGAGAGAGGGTGTCCGTGCGTGAGATTTAGACAGAGAAAATTTTTTTTAGAAAAAATAAAAGAAAAGGCATCGACAAGAGAGAGAGCGAGAGAGAGAGAGAGTGTGCATTTCTCTATGTGAAATCTGTGGATTTTTATACAGTTCTAATGGTTGGTTAATCAAGAAGTAGCAATCTAAATGGAGATGGTTTCTAGCCGTTGATGCTGTTATTTCAAATCTAAGTATCAGATCGATTCTTATTTCTTATTATTTTTTTAATTCACGGATAACGAAGATTTAGCTTGAAATGAACGGAGGCGGCAGCGAAGAAGCTGCGGAGGCTGTGGCGGCAGCGGCAGCACCGGTGGGAGCGCCGTTGCAGCTTGAATGGAAATTCGCGCAGGTTTTTGGAGAGCGAACAGCCGGTGAAGAAGTACAGGAAGGTACGATACGATCTGTGGTTAGGGTTTGTGATTTTGTGCTGTTGGATTATTAATTATTGATTCTTGTTTAATTGTGGATTTAAATGTTCATTTTCATGTGAAATTAGTTTTCAGTTATTGTTTTTTTTTTTTTCATATGAGATTAATATGGTCTCATTTTGATGATTGAAACGTGTTCGTGCTATTGAATGGTATTAAAGTTGGTGTCTTTGTATCAGTAGAAGTGTGGCTCTGAAGCAATGCAGTGTAACTTAAGTTTCGGGGTTATTATGCGCATAATGATTAGTCATTAGGAAGGGATTTGCAGCTAAAATTAGAATATTGTTGCATGGGGGTGTTACTGGTGTCATGCGACGGTGGTTACCTGTTTTGATGTTGTGGATGATAGTCTGGATGGTTAGCTGAACCGTTTATTGATGGTAACAAGGCTCATGGACTGTGTGTTATGTCTTGCAAACCTGCTACAGAGTAACAAAGGGCTTGTTGAATCATGCATCAATCTAATAAACTTAGTTTCATGTATGCAGTCTCTGCATGGGTTCTCGCAAGCCAGGAAATTTGGGGATTTAAGTTATCTTTTGCAATGTTTGTGAGAAAAAAAAAGTTATTTTTTTTGAGAAAAAGTCATCTTTTAAATATTAGTTGGTTTGATGTGTAGCCTGGTTATCAGGCCCAAAATTTGTGGACTGTCACACATCTCATGAATACATGGAAAACACTTCCTATGATAGCCAGTATTGTGATAACACGATGGAAAAGCACCGGTAGGGAGGCGAGGGATTTTGGGCTCTGCTTTACTGTAAATTTGGTACGTTTGGAGCTGAGTCTGTGCCCACTGGTTGGTGTAGAAAAGGTAGAAAAATGAAACAGTCATAGCAGAGTGACTGAATGTTGTGGGCTTGTAATGTTTCAAGCCAAGATTTGCTGTACTGGACAGTCAGATTACTGGCCCACTGTTTTGTCGGGTAGGTGGTATTCAGACGAGGATTCTAAGCTTCTCTATGAACGCTATGCTTATTGGGGTTTCTTGTGGCTGGTAATCAAGAAATAAGAATTATTCCCCACAACCCAATAACCTTCACCAGCGGGATGAAACATAGAAACCAAGTAAAAGTCAATTTGGAAGACATTTTTATCCATAAATCTCTTTTACCTAGATTTTCCTTGGAATTCCTCACCTTCTTACTTCTTTTAGTCATGGGCTTTTGCAGTCGATATCATATCTGCCATTGAATTTGATAGAACTGGCGATCATCTTGCTACTGGTGATCGTGGAGGTCGAGTGGTTTTATTTGAAAGAACTGACACAAGAGATGTAAGCAAATATAGGCATATCTTTAAAGCATTTTTTCCCCTTCCTGTCTTGGTGATATAGCTCTATGACATGAACTTACATTGTTTAGCATGGTGGAAATCGGAGAGATCTAGAGAGGATGGATTTTCCAATTAACAGGCACCCTGAGTTCCGTTACAAAACAGAGTTTCAGAGCCACGAACCGGAGGTATTAGATTTTTCCCATTTCAGGTGTTTTTTCCCCTGTTAATCACTGAGATTCACATCTGTTCAGGTATACAGGTATATTTGTTTAATCTTTCCGGATTCAGGATTTGATAAGTATTCATTTTTGTCCATCTATCTTAGTTTGATTATCTAAAGAGCTTGGAAATTGAGGAGAAGATCAACAAGATTAAATGGTGCCAGTCAGCCAATGGTGCATTGTTTCTTCTGTCGACTAATGACAAAACCATCAAATTTTGGAAGGTAGGGTGGAACATTTTTTATATTTTTGATTTTTTTTACTATGAATTTCTAGCTACAGTGTAGTAGGTGATTTGTATTCCTCTAGCTTTCTTGGTGGTTTCATTCCAAGTTTCTAACCAATAGAAATGCTTTTAGTATAATCTCATAAGGATCAGTCTATGCTGTATTTTTTTAATGTTTTGCATCTTTATTAACTAATAGAACAACTTGACGAGTTGTAGAAAGCTGAAGAAAAATAGATTTTTTTTATCAGTGGTGTTTATCTAATGCGCTTGCTCTTGTGGTGGACAGGTTCAAGAAAAGAAGGTCAAGAAAATATGTGACATGAATGTTGACCCTGCAAAAGCTGCTGGAAATGGTCCTCTTGTAGGTCCAAGTATACCAACAAGCTCCAAACCATATACTGCCAACGGAGGATGTTTGGATAAACCCTTGGGTTTGAGCAATGACTTTTCTTTCCCACCTGGGGGTGTCTCGTCTCTACATTTACCTGTGGTAGTTGTATTCGCTCTAATATACTGTCTGTCCATGGAAATCATGATTTTGACATCTGGAAATGCTTATTATAATATTTTCTACTTTAGTGATCTCTGGTTCCAACACCTATTATATTTTTGTTATCCAGTTGACCAGTATTGAAACGAGCCTTGTGCCTAGGTGTCGGAGAATATATGCTCATGCCCATGACTATCACATTAACTCCATTTCTAACAACAGGTGCACCCCCTTATTTCAAGAATGTGTAACTCCAGTTTCTACATACCTTGTCTTTAACATCCCTTATTAAGTTTAATATATATGTTTTTTGTGCCTTTTCACTTAATGTCCATTTTGATTATGCTATCATTTCCTTTTAATTGAGTATTTGATCTTGTAATGACATTTGACTTCGAAGAGCAATGTAATCTTATGGTACTTCTTTGAAGAAACAAGTCTGCTATATTTTGATTTTTTTGGATAGTTTTATATTGTTGTCCATAATGTATGTTTTGAAAATTTCCAGAACATTGTCAAATCTGAAAGCATGCTTGTTTACAATAGTCATGACATTATGCATTATCAGCTATTCCTTTGTTTTTTCTTTTGCAGTGATGGTGAAACTTTTATATCTGCTGATGATCTGCGAATAAATCTTTGGAATTTGGAAATAAGCAATCAGAGTTTCAATATTGTTGATGTAAAGCCTGCAAACATGGAGGATCTGACTGGTGAGAAACCCTGTATTTTGCATGAAATTAAACATCCAAGTATTTTATGATGTTTTTGGTTTTAAATGTTGTCTAAGGGGTACTCTTTTTTTTGATAGATTCTAGAAAGATTCTGTTTAGAGTCTTATTGAGCTTGATATATGATCTTTCCTGTTGTGTATGTGCTGTTGTTTAGTTCTCTTATCCCTTTTCCTGCAAGCATGGGTTGTTTGGCGAGAGACCAACTTTTCTGCCCTTGCTGTGCTTCTTATTCATATAATTTTTTTTGATGATTGAAGCATGTATTGATCTAGTAGATTTCAATATTGAAAATCACTTGAGTGTTCTGTTGGCTATATGGAATTGTCTTTGTATATTCACACATTTGAATTCATGTACGCAGAGGTGATAACTTCAGCAGAATTTCATCCTACTCATTGTAATATGTTGGCATATAGTAGTTCAAGGGGCTCAATTCGTTTAGTTGACATGCGACAGTCAGCTCTATGTGATTCTCATAGCAAATTGTAAGTAAAGGTTTTTTTTTGTCAACATGGTTTTCCCTTTTGTTTAGTTTTCATGTATTATATAACAGCTTGAAGCTATGAACGTAGCATGGGATTTTTTTTGTATATTGTACGGAGTTACTTTTATTTATCTTTTCTCATGAATATATACATTATGCTCTGTACTGGCCCAGGTTTGAGGAACAAGAGGTGCCTGGTTCAAGATCTTTCTTCACGGAGATAATTGCCTCAATCTCAGATATTAAATTTGCCAAGGATGGGAGATATATTCTTAGTCGTGATTACATGACTCTCAAGGTTGATTTTTTTTTTTATATATGTTTAGTATTTATTTCTCAATTTAAGCACACTATTTCAATACGGACTTCGCTGTTGTTTCATAGTATATATTACCTTGTGCTGGATGATTTTCTAAACTATGTGGCTTGTGGAAGCTGATCACTTAATCTAAGCTGCACACTACAAAACCTAACCGTGTGTTTTTATTTTTAATGCTAATGGTGCATTTGTCATGAGGTTAAAAGATGGAGGTGAATTGTCAGAGGTGTAATTTTTATTATTAATCATTTAAATTGTAAAGGTTGGTTGTTAGTAGAAAGAAAGAGAAAAAGGATTAAAATACTGTTAGTTGTAAGAGTGATGATCAAAAAATTATTTGAGTTTTATTAACTTGTTTGAAAAGCAAGAGGGGAAAAAAATATAATAGTTCTGTGTGCATGAGGGGGGCTTGGGCACCCTCATTTTGGGATTACTACCCACCCAGAAGCCTCCCAACCAACCAGATCTAAGAGTGAAAAAGTATTGACAGAATATTAAAAATTGATAATCTTGTACTTTCCTTCTGCTTTTGTTCTGTTCCACTGTGGCGCCTGTTTTCACAAAGTCTGGATTTCTTGGTTGTCAGTTGTGGGACATAAATATGGACTCTGGACCAGTTTCCACCTTCCAGGTTCATGAATACCTTAGACCTAAGGTGATATATTCTTCTTGAGAATCCTCTTTGCAATTTTAGATGGCATTTAGTAGAGATCATGCTGTGTACTAATCCAATGTGTTATGGTTTTGTTTTTTGCTATTGATCAGCTTTGTGATCTGTATGAAAACGATTCCATCTTTGACAAATTCGAGTGTTGTCTGAGTGGAGATGGACTTCGAGTGGCAACTGGTTCCTACAGGTGTGCTTCATATACTTGAATGATCCATCAGCCCTTACCATTGTCCTGGTTAAAGGATGCCTTACACATCACATGATACTCTTTCTTTGTCATTTCAGCAACCTATTTCGAGTGTTTGGTTGTACTGATGGAAGCACTGAAGCAACAACATTGGAAGCCAGCAAGAATCCAATGAGGTACATTTGAGTGTGAGTTAAGGAGATTTCATGTGAATGATAATATAAGAAGGGTGTTTTTGCACACTCCAAATATACAAAATTGTGTCAAAACACTCTTGATGATCACTTCCTCTGTTATGTGAACTGAAATTGAACATGACCATGTTGGTTTTCATACGACTCATGCTGGCCAAATTCTTGTTTCATGTGGTTAATTTATATTATGAACTGAACAGGAGACAGGTTCAAACCCCATCAAGGCCTTCTAGATCTCTGGGCACCCTTTCCCGTGGTTTTAGGCGAGGTCTGTATATGCTGGTGGAAGTTTACTGCTCCTTTTCGCTAAGTTCCCTTAATAATTCCATGTGGCCTCACTTAATTGTCCATCATCTGAGCTAACCCTAGAGATGTATTTTTTTCCTGAGTTTAACATCCTTTTTCCTTCATGACTTCCAAAGGAGCTGACAACTCTGGAGCTGATACAAACGGAAATGCGTTTGATTTCACAACCAAGTTGTTGCATCTAGCATGGCATCCAACCGAGAACTCACTCGCCTGTGCTGCTTCAAACAGCCTTTACATGTATTATGCATGAAACTGGTCCTGGAAGAACATGTACTTTGGCTAGGAAAAGCTATAGGTGCTACCTCTCTGCAAAGGCCTTGCTGCCTTCTCTCCCAGCACACATGTGGAAGCTTCACCATTTAACGGAGATTGATGGTGCTGTTGTTCAAATATCAAGGAAGTACTATGACTTTTGCTCCCAGGGAGGCATGCCTCACTAATTATATTCTTTCACAAGGAAAGTGCAGTTCTATCCTCATATTTTTTTTGTTGGTTTAGGTCGAAGGAAATCCAATCTTAAACAATTGTTTCTACATAGTGCTGCAGTGCTGCAACGTTTTGGGCCTATAAGGTCTTAAATCCAATCTGGGCAAAGGAGCTGTTAGGTCGAATCAATCCTCATTGATACTTTGGGCGTCAACCATGTGTACCATTAGAACTTAGAACTCGAGGCTTGTGAAAACTTTATCATGATTATTGTTATTCCATGTTCTAACCATTCTTTCTCCCCTTCCTTCCACAGAGTTTGCTGGTTTTTTAGGTCTTTGCAAAATAATGGTCCTTCTGGGAAGAACCAAAAGTCTAATGCGAATGGTTCTTCACTTGGTAGTTCATTTATGATTGTCAAATTATGTAAGACTGAGTATTAATGATTTTGAGGGCACCCAGCGTTCCACGAATTGAAGAGTCACCGTTTTCTTTTGTTGGGTTTCTGAACTGCTCTTCCCTTGCTTGCCTGCAAGAGATGCCTCTTAGATTAATTCAGGAAATGCCTCCTCAAGCCAGGATGAAATAATACTGTTGTCGTCATTATAATTCATTTATGAATTTATGCCTAGTGACCCGCAAGTGCATTGGACAGCGCAATTCCTGGCACAAAATCATAAAAAATTAGTTCTTGTATTTCCCACTGCTTGCTGTACGAATCTAAGAAACATAATATTTATATTTAGGAGATGTTTGAAATTGTTATTTGATTGTTTTTTGAAGTGTTTTTTACATGAAAATTTATTAAATTAATATATATTTTTTATATTTTTAAAATATTTTAATTTAATAAATTTTTAAGTAAAAGTATAAAAGTGCTAAACACTGCCCGAGAAAATTTAGATCAAAATCTTGATTTTTTTTTTTTTGGTTTAATCTTGTTTGAAAATGCTTTTCTATTACTTAGAAAATGTCCATTGATGTTAGTTATATATTAGTTCTTTTTATGGTTTAAAATTGAAAATGGTCGAAAAAGGAGGTTTTTTCCAATAGTGATAAATGAAAGGACCATTTTTAATGTCTTTTCTATCATTTTTTCGTGTTGTTTTTCTTCCAAAGCTCTATTTATGTAATAATACTCTTAAGAAATTCATAAAAAATAAAAAAGAGAAATAAATCAAAAGGTGGGATTGACATTAGCTTATGTAGCTATTTAACTGTTTGAGCCATAAGAAAATGTTATGAAAATAAAGGATTAAAATAGAAAATTTACTTTAATGACCAAAATGTAACACCTCTAAATATTAAGGGACTATAATAGATTTCACCCATTACTTGAACTGGAAGTAAGCCAACACGCAGACGCAGACGCAAACATACGTGCTCTCATCAATAACTGTTATTCTTCTGAAATGACTGTAATATCCTTAAGTTTTTGACAAAACGATGTCTTTTAAAGCTGTTTGAATAAAACAATTGACTTTATTAGCCCCATTTCAGTAATTGAGCAAGTTCAGAATCCAAATCCCACGAGGAGAAGATGATCACCGCCTCTTGCCATTGCCAATCCGAGTTAGTAACGGTCTTGTTGCCGCAATAAATACCCCCCCTCTCTCTCATTTCTCATCAAATCTTTAAAGAGAGCTTTTCTTCCTTTACATAAGAATCTCGGTTCGGTTCTGTCAATTCTTGTTGACAAAGAGAAGAAAATGATAGAGGAGGATGAGGAACAAGATCAATTGTCAATGTCAGTAGATCATCAAGAGTATATCGTGGAGGATGCTAGTTCCGAAACCGACGAGTCGTCTGATCCACGACCTGAAGCTGCCGCTGATCAATTCAAGAATTTTACTCGAAATGGAATGATCAAGATTGGAGAAGAATCCAGCCAATATGAACCAGTGAAGAGGAGGTTTCTTGCGGGCATGAAACAATATGCCAGGGACACAGATGTTGTTGCCTTACACAAGATTTCGGGTTCTACTCTGGCGGTGCAGGCTCGGTTCGCTGCGTTTAGGGTTTATGAAGGGGCCGTTTTAAAGAAGAGTGAAGGGAAATGGCACGGAGAAGGAGAAGGAGAAGGGGTTGCAAATATAATGTATGGTTGGTACGGTGGTTCAAAGGAGGAAATTACTCAAATAATTTCTCATGGGTTTAGTAGGTGTAATGGTCAATCACATGGTGTTGGTGTTTATTTGTCTCCTACCAATTTTCTCCTTGATGGGTATGTTTCTTTTCTTTTTAAATTAGTATGAAGTTACAACCACTTATTTTTCACTATAGGAGAATTAATGCTAATTTAGGACAGAACCCATACATGTTTTAGTGTTTTTGATATTGGGTAGTGTTAGTTTAGTGATAATGCATCGCGCGCGCGTGTTTCACGTTGGAAATCATTTATTAAATTCATGTAGAAAGTAATTGATGATCTTGTCCTAAAGGGAGAAAAAATTGAAAAGGAATTGAACTCCGAGCTTGGAAGTTGGCATTCGGAGCTAAACAGTTTAGTGTATACAGTAAAATTTGATGCTGATGAAATTTTGGTGGTAGTGTTTGGAGCGAATATGGATTGTTCCGTGTAGTGAATGCAGCATCCTTCTTCTCCTCGCATTTCTATGAGTAGTTTTTATTTGCTAATCTCTAAAAGTTGCTCAATTATGTATTACTGCAGGCTGGCATCTTCAAGTGCTGATGAAAACGGGGTAAGGCATATGTTGTTATGTAACGTTTTAATGGGGAAGATGGAAGTGATTCCTGCGGGTTCCAAGCAAATGTATCCAAGTTCGGAGGAGTTTGACACCGGTGTTGACAACCTTGAAGCACCAAGAAGATTGGTTGTGTGGATTGCTTTCATGAATTCTCACATTTTCCCTATTCACATAGTGAGTTTTAAGGTCCCTTCTTTCCATGTTTTGCTAAGAAATCAGATCAGTGAACTGAAAAAACACGGTCCTATTAGTGTTGCTGCTCTATTTCCTGTACTGGTAAAGTTCTTGGGTCCTACCAAGAAGGCTTTGATGGCAAAAATCTTTGATGACTTGCGCAAATGTAAGATTACCCGACTGCAGCTGGTCAAGAGTCTGAGGCGGGTTGTTGGGGACGACCAGCTGTTGATTGCGATCATTGAGTCATACCGAGACAAGCTTGCGGTAAGAAAGCATCAAGCAGTACAGGTGGGGCACAGGCAGCAGCTTATATAAGAGGGAAAATGTTCAGATAAGCAAGATGGTGCTCGGTGTACATTCAGATTTCATGAAACCATGATTTTACTGGTGGCATATTATTGTCAGTTTTTTGCACAAACTAGGAGTTTGCTTGTTATCTCTTCTGCATTGTTTTGTTTTGTATAGCTGGTTTGTATTCATTTGTTTTTGTGCTGTTGGGTATTTTTCCATACTTTGTAGCAGGATATTCCTGCTGTAGTTGATTTTTGACTAATGAAATCATTCATCAGGAAAGAAAGATGGAAAATGGCATAGCTGACTGATGGTGTTTTCTAGAATATGACATTAGGATTTATCATCAGGAAAGAAACAATTTAGAACTAATTTTTCATTACTTTTATTATAAAAAGATTAAATTAAAAAAAAATTGAGAAGTGGATTGAAAAAAAGAGAAGAGAAATATCACCTCTCCTGTAATAAAATGTGAGAGAGTAAATAATGAAAATGACACGCATTTTAATTTTTTATGTAATTTCTCAAATCTCAAGTTTTTATTATTTTATTAGAATTTTTATTTCTTGTAATAAGGTTTTAATATCCTTGTACTTGATTGCGGTAAAAGAAAATAATAATGTTTTTATAGTTGTGACCAGTTGACATCTTCTTTAAAAAAATTGATGATACTAAATTCGATTATGTATTTGATGTCGAAAAGAAATTTCATTGAATTTTCCATAAATTAAAAAAAGAGAGTAATTGCTATGTTAAGGACTATTATTATTCATGCAATTTTCTTATTAGTTTTTGATAAACACAGGTTTTGTATTTGTATGATTTATATCGTAAATGAAATTAATATCTTATATAATAAATAAATTTAAAGAAAAAAAAGGGAAATTGTTGCCATCAATGGCAAATAGTACAACTAGCAAAGGATAAACATTTTATCTTTTTTGTTCTGAAACATTAATTAAACAAAATTATATTAAAATATATTTTTTAAAAAATTAAAGTGGATAAGAATTTCATTTTTAGGAATCCAAGTATAAAAACACTAAACTCTTTTTGTCAATCGAGGAAACTTTCCACCCTTTAGAGATTGAATTAATTCAGAGGGAAAAACAATTTGAGCCAAAATAAAAAGTAAAAGTATTTTTTGACAAAAAAATGAAAAACTAAATGTATTACATTCCAATCCCGCCATCCTTACCTACTTTTTAAAAATTTAGTTAAACATTACCAGAAGGTAGTACTCTGCAAAAACTCGACAAATGATTTTGCCTCGAAACCTTATATCCTTATCCCAAACAAAGCAAGCCCATGCTCGCATCATTGTCTCCAGTCTCGCAGGCAAAGCATCCCTTATGGGTCATCTCCTTTCTTTCCTTGCTATATTCCCTTCCAGCCCTTTTGATTACTCCCTCTCAATTTACCGTACAATCAAAAACCCAAACGTTTTTGCCGCCAATAACATGATTCGGTGCTTTGCCAAGAGCGACTCGCCTCTACAATCACTTGTTCTTTACTCTAGTGTCTTAAGAAACTGTGTAAGACCCAATAACTATAGTTTTACTTTTCTCTTGCAAGCTTGTAGTAAGGGTTTGGGTTTGGATGAAGGGGTTCAAGTTCATGGGCACGTGCTTAAATTTGGTTTTGGTGAGGATGTTTATGTGAGAAATGCATTGATCCATTTATATTCTTCTTGTTGTAGAACTGAGAGTTCAAAACAAGTGTTTGACGAAAGTCCACATCATTGTGACGTTGTTACTTGGAATGCAATGCTGGCTGGTTTTGCAAGAGATGGGCAGGTTAGTGTTGTAGAGAAATTGTTTGATGAAATGCCCGGAAGAGATGTCATTTCATGGAATACGATGCTTATGGCTTATGTTCATAATGGGAACCTTGGAGAAGCCTTAGAGTGTTTTAAGAGGATGAGAGAGAGTGGGTTAGTACCAGATGAGGCCACGTTGGTGACAATGCTCTCAGCATCAGCACAATTAAGTTTGCTTGAACATGGTCGGTCAATTCATTCGATTATAGATTCTCTGAATCTCCCAATGACTATTAGCATTGGGACTGCGCTTCTGGACATGTATGCAAAATGTGGATGCATTGAACAGTCTAGGCTTTTGTTTGAAAACATGCCTCGAAGAGAGGTTTCTACATGGAATGTTATGATTTGTGGATTGGCCTCGCATGGACTTGGAAAGGATGCTCTCACACTCTTTGAGAGGTTCTTAAATGAAGGACTTCATCCCATGAATGTAACTTTTGTGGGGGTTCTGAATGCTTGTAGTCGAGCAGGTTTGGTTAAGGAGGGCAGACATTATTTTCAGATGATGACAGATAGCTATGGCATTGAGCCGGAGATGGAGCATTATGGCTGCATGGTTGATCTCTTAGGACGAGCTGGTTTAGTATTTGAGGCTATCAAAGTGATTGAGAACATGGCTATCTCACCAGACCCAGTGTTGTGGGCGATGGTTCTTTGTGCTTGTAGGATTCATGGATTACCAGAATTGGGTGAAAAAATTGGGAATAGATTAATAGAACTGGACCCAACCTATGATGGACATTATGTGCAATTAGCTAGTATTTATGCCAATTCCAGGAAATGGGAAGATGTAGTTAGAGTTCGAAGATTGATGGCGGAGAGAAACACTAGTAAAGTTGCAGGTTGGAGCTTGATAGAAGCCCAAGGAAAAGTACATCGATTTGTTGCAGGGCATGGAGAGCATGAGCAGTCTCTAGAGATACAAAAGATGCTTGAAATAATTGAAACTCGGTTAGCAGCAGCTGGCTATGTTCCCAACGTTTCACCTGTCTTACATGATATTGGAGAGGAAGAAAAGGAGAATGCAATTAAGGTGCACAGTGAGAGGTTAGCTATTGCATTTGGTCTTTTGGTTACAGGGCCTGGAAGTTGCATTCGGATTGTGAAGAACCTGAGGGTTTGTTGGGATTGTCATGAGGTGACCAAGATGATAACAAGAGTGTTTGGAAGGGAGATAATTGTAAGGGATGGGAGCAGATTTCATCATTTTAAGGAAGGGAAATGCTCATGTCTAGATTATTGGTAGAGTAAAAGTATTCGTTGTTAGTTTGTTTTCTTTCATTAAGTCTTTGCTGGCAGTTTCCAGCATTATTCTCTGCGTGGCAGGTAATACGGATGAACGAACCTCTGTTCTGTGCTTTTTTGTTGTAACATCCATTTTGCTACGCAAGTCACTGCTAGCTGTATCCATAACTCTGCCTCTGTTTGATTTGACCATTGCCAGGTGCAGCGTAGCTGGACCCAATTCTGGGAAAATTGCGAAGCAGCAAATACATTAACTTCCAGCGTAAAAGTCGCTACCCTATTTATAGCATGGAATGAAAGGAGTTGTCTTGTTAGCAATGTAAAGGTTAGGGTTTTCAGGTTGGTGTACCATCCAGACGCTATCATGATTTATCTTGGCTGTCTTGTTGACAGGCCATCTGATTCATACCTTCAAAAAGAAATTTCATTTGGATTGTTAGCAGCATCATTTTTTGGTATGTTTCTTCTGATGCGTAATATTCGTTACTTAATGATGGGGCAGCAAATTTTCCAATTTTACCAATTGGTGCCATATGCCACAAACTAACTTTCTGCATAATGCAGTAGTAAGCTTTATTAACCCTGGAACAGGCGATTTCGTAATGATTTTGTGAAATCTTATTTCTGAAGTAGCATATATTATAAATAGAATAACTGTATTTTATCTTAATGTCAAAAGAGAGGAAACCTATGAAGAGAGTTTTGTCATTCTCTTTCAAGATAGTGATGACTTTTGTATTATTTTTGGTGCTAGAGTGATCAGCAATAGATCATGTAGCAAAGTATCTTTAGAAGATTCTTTTACATAGTTGCAATCATCTCTTAGGTTGTATTTTAAACAGGGCTATAATTATTGCTCATTAGAATTTAATAGATTAGCCCATAGCTGTTTGTATGCAAAAATATGTTTACTGGCTTGAATTTGATTTAAGTGTATTGGCAAGTTGTTTGATCAGACATTTCCATAAGGTAACGATTGTAGATAATCTGTGCTATTTTAGATTCCTTAGCTATTTTTGTTACTTGTGTTCTGAGTTGAAAACAAAGTACTAACAATTTTCCAACGGAGAGTACCAGTGGCACAACTTCATCAAATTCTTTTGTGAATTAAATGACTAAATACTCTCTCTCTTTTTCAGCTGATTTGTTAATTGCATTGATTCTGGCCAGATATTATTCACCATCCATTTCTGTTCAAGTTCCAGTTAGATATCAGAGTTAATAATCGATCACAATTCATTTGTTAAATTAAAATAATTTAAATCTATGTTCAACTCATAGAAAATTAAAATAAATAAACAAATGAACCCCTTATCTGATTGAAAAATAAACTCTCGTTTTTATTGCTTTCTGTAGTGGCTTTTTATCTTGGACCAAGAGAGAAACTATTTAGAAGATGGAGACATCACCATTAAATCCTCTAGGAATGAGTGGTGTGGTTTCCCTTCTGGTTATCATTCCTAGTTGGCTCATCTGCAATGGCCATTTTGGGCCACAGACCTGTTGACTATCCTTTTATTTTCCGAAGTTTTCTAATTCAAGTTGGTAGCATTTGTTGGATGACTGGAATTTATCTTCTTCTGATATATTCATTTAACCATTTCTTTTTTCTCTTTTGCAATTTAAGTTCATAGGATTCTTTGGATGACTGGAACTCATCATCTTCTGATATTTATCATTTAACCATTTTTGCTTTGTGCTTGCATTCGATTATGAATGAAAAATTTGTTCAGCAATGTGCTAATTCGGTTAACAAATTCTGGACAGCTCCAGAGGTTATTCAGAATTCAGAAGGATACAATGAGAAGGTACTGTTCAAGACTTGGAGACTTTTTTTCATTTAAATTATAAACAGTGTTGAGAGTGGTTTGTTTGTTCAGTGATTGTAACAGCATTTGTTATTTATGTTCAAAACAGTCATCCATGTTGAAAAGATGATTCAATTTGTTGGCTGTAATACGTAAATCCTCTCTTTTAAATAAGATTTCAGTGAAGATTTATAATTACAATGAACAAGTGCTTCTTCGGTATCACGTGGATGTGTATGTGTAAAAAATCCAAGTAAATCGAGTTGCTTTTGATGTCCAGTTCGCATAAACAACCAAGCTCATTCATTTGTGAAAGCATTTAGTTCTCGTTGTTCTAATTACTGAACCTGAAAAGAGAGTTTTAATGATATGGTATGCTATGACCTTGTTAAAAAAGGCAAAAAAATCTAATAAGATTTGCTACAGATTGCTTTCTTTTATGGAGCTACTTAATTCTGCAGTCAAAACGGTGGTCCTAACCAGTCAGTCTATAATCTCTAGCATCAAGAGATCACTTGGTAGGGAATGGATGATTCGAATGAGGCATATTCACAGACTGGCTGACGAATCGATAATCATTGAAAAAAAGATAAAGCAAAAGTACACAGAAATCATAACTATGAGGACAGAAAGAACAACAATGAGCAATAAAAATAAGACAATAATCCTCTTCTCTTGCTTTTGATGCCCTTCAAGTCTTCAAACATGGACAGAGAGACCATCTACAAATAGCTTCTGCTAAAAGTTTGTAGAGCAATATGGAAACAGGTGTTACGTTAATAACTCTCAGAATTTACATGAGCATCTTCTGTTTAATGCTATCTTACCAATTAAACTTCTACTGGCAGTTACGTTACTATGAAGAGAATCAGAAATTAGCAGCTACTAGCATGAATTAATAAATTGAGAAATCTTCACTAAAGAAATAGAAAAAAGAAGACTGGAAATCTCCAAGCGCGGCTTCCTTGGACGTCACCAGCCAGCCCTCCTCTTGAGGGAAAGAAATGAGAAAAAAATGCTATCAGCGGTAACGCTTCATGTGGAAAGGATTTGAAATCATCTGAATCTCATTTTCTTGAATCGGGCTTGTAGCTGCTTGTAGCTGCATTTGCAAAAATGACCCTGAGCAATTGGCAAGGCTGGAATCAAAAACTCCACGTTCAAGATAGTAATCAATAGCATCAGCAGTGAAGGATGGATCAATAGTTGGTATCGCCTGAACCCAATAAGCGCTAGTCTCTGCTGTTTCCTGAGTTGCTGGAACGCCATCTTCCTCGTCACAGTAACCACTCAAATCTAGCAGCCCAAAAATTTCTGGAGGGAAATCATCATCCTCTGTTGCAGCAGCATCCCCATCATTGTCACTTGGCTGCAAGTTCTCTGCAGGATCTAACGTGAATACAGTTGGTGGTGCAGCATTGCTAGTGGATGTAAAACCTGAATCAGCATCCATCAGATAATTTTCAAGCACTGCTGATGGTTCACGATAAAAAGACTCGAAATTGTCGGATTGCACGCCATGATCAAAGACTGGTTCAAGCTCCAAGTGCAGCTGCTGGTTTTCCACTTGAGATACGATTTTTGCTGCCCCGTTGAAACCCATGATTTGTTGCTTCTGGGCGTCTTCTTCAACCCTGGGCTTTTGAAACATGGTGTTTGTTGCATCATCAAGACCGTCAGCATACCTCTTCCTCCTTTTTGTGGCCGTGGTTGTTGTTTGTACTTTCTCGGAGGCGTGGACTTCTTTCCTTTTCAATTGACACAAGACAGTTTGTTCGGAAAGGGATGGCAGGCTGTACTCAAACATGAACCAGGAGCCGTTTTGGTCAGATTTGGGATTATGGTAAGTGAATTGCTTTTTGATGGCTGTGACTTGGCAAGTGTGGTCGATAGAGACATTGAAAGGAGGGTGTTTGCTCTCCTGGTGCCATGTTCCAGGACCACGGCAGATTTTGCGGACAAAGTTCTTGCCTTTCTTAGTGAGGTGTGTGAAGAAGAAGAGATCCTCGCCATGGCGTTTGGGGAAGGAGTCCCAGATTTGCCAAGGTTCTCTGGCTTGGTCGCCAAAGAGGGGGCAATCTCTAACCGGAACATTGATGGCGGTGAAGAGATAAGGGTCAGTGATTTTTTTGTAAAGATAGAATCGAACCAGTTCTTGATCATCGGGGTGGAATCGATAACCATGAGGCATTTGTGGGGTTAGCTTTTCTGGGTTTTGTAATATCGACATGGCCATTCTGCCGAACCTAAGATCGTGTATTTGCATTAGATGAAGAAAAGGAATTGATGAGGATCGGATTCAAACGAAAGAGAGAAACTTTATCGATGAATAGATGGATGGATGAACAGGGAAAACCAGCGTTCTTGAAGATTTGAAAGACAGAGGCAAGGCTACTTACTTCCCTTCTTGATGATCAAGAAAGAAAGAAAGCATAATTGGTCGCAACAGGGAGGGAGAGAAGAGATTATAAAACCCTAAACATTTTCAGAAAGAAAAACGGAAACTCGTAATTGAAAAGCAAAGCCCATGAATTGAAACCCATACAAGAAAAAACGGTTTGTTTGTTGAGGAGGAGGCGGTAGCGGTTCAACGGTAACTAAATTTTGAAATTGTTTTTTATTAATCTGTTGTTGCTGACGTGGCAAAGGTGTTATGGAGGGAAACGTAGTACGGTAACGTACTAAAGTACACATACCAAGTTACTAGAACAGAAGCTTGATAAAGGGGGTTGGATTGGATGATGATCATGGTTGGCTGGGGACCTCGGGTCTTTCACATTTGTGGGCTCCATTAAAAAACTTTGTTGTGGGTCCCAACAAGTGGAATTCCCTTTTGTCCTGGGTTTGATGGTATCAGGATTTAATGACTCTCTTGCTGTGCCGTGATTGATTGCTAGGGTAGGGTTTGTTGTTCTTGCAATCAATTGGTAGAGTCACTGGTAAGAACCTTGTGAACTTAATGGGTCTCGCTGTCTCCTTTACTCGCTTGTAGTTCCTACTATTGTTTGTTTGCTTAGGCATACGTTGCGTGGAGTAAGTAAGAATTTGTGTTAGAAATTAAGTGTGGAATTGAATTGGTTTTGATGTAGAAGAATTAGGTCTCGAGTCGGATTCGATGCCGTGAAGGGTTAATTATGAACCAGAGAGGTTTAAAGGGAGTGCTCTGTAATTTTGGACACAGGTTGGGTTAAATTGTGCTGCTTTTGCTTATTTATACTGAAACTGTTTGATGAAATGCCATTGAGTGCGGGAGAGAGTGGATTTTGGTTTCCCTTAAATTCCAACTACACGGGTTACTCCTTTTCTTTCTTTCGTTTTTTTTTTCTTTTTAAATTTTTTCTGAATGAATTGCAAGAAAGTGTTTCTAATGTGCTACTCATCTTCAGGTTTATTGGTGGCTTATGTGTGTTGTTCTGTTTATTACCTCTAGACAGGCAGCAGTGGTGATTATTTTGATTGTTTCATTGTTTGGCAGCAGGTAATTGTCCTATCAGGCTATTGAATTGGGTGCATTAGTTGGAATGCAAACCAGGGAACAGAATAGCATTGCCAAAGTTTGCTCCTATTCAAGAAACCAATGTGTATATTCAGAATTTTAGATGCTGATGGAAAAGAATGGCGCTTTCATAAGATGGAATTGGTTGGTGACTGATGCATATTTGGAGTGGAAGTTCTTGCTATCAGAAGCTCTCATCAAGGGGAGCGTCTTTTTTTGGCCAAAGAACCACAATATGTTCAGAAGATTGAAAAGTTTTCAGCTCTGGAGGATCTGTTTTTGCATAAGATTTAATGGTACGTATGCATTCAAATTTAGATGGATTAGATGCATATTATCACTTGAATAAGATTTAATGGCACCCTCCCCTCTCTTTCTAATTAACATATCAGAGTGCCATTATATTACTATCTGAGATCTGATAACATGATGATCCCAAGAATTTTGCTCGAGGCTGCTGTTTTTTTTTTTGAAGCATCATCTTGTACTGAATCCAGGAGGCTCATACCTTGTCGCAAGGGACGCTCAAGGACAACAGGAACACACCTGGCTCTTCTTCTCGCATTAGGGATGATCCCGAAGCTGTTCAAGCCAGGAAGAAAGTGTACGTGAAATGTGCACAGAGAGTAAGTGACCAGAAAAACAGAAATCACCACGAAAGTATATGCGATTCATGTAATGGGATTTCTGTCACTTGGAGAAAGCAGCTATAGCTGACAAACTTGGAGAAAATAAATAATGACAGATCATTCAGTGATTGACAACATTGAAGTTTTGTTTGATGCTTGGCCCTTGGACTGTTCCTTGAAAACCAGGTATGGTATGGTAGAGGGTGTGGTCACCTTGTGAGTGCGGAAATGGCATGGAATATGGTGAGGTTTTCATAATTTTAACCTCCTCGCCTTCGAAGAGAAGGCAAGAGGATCTAAAATAAATGAATTGCTGACATGTTTTTGTGTGATATCGCTCGTGAATCTAATGGTTTGTTGCAAAAACTCAATAGATGCATGGTGAGCTTGAGGTCCAAAAGCAGCCATCTTCTTCAAGTTCATTTCTCCCAACTGTTTACTCGGCTCTTGAATTGAAATTATTATCTCAATTCAAAAACAAAACAAAAAAAAGCTCCATCTGAAAGTATATAGTCACACAGTTCATCCCCGACTGTCCTCCATTTCCATCAAATAATTCAAAAATTTTAACCTAGAATCCTATACAACTATATATGAGATTATACATGTTTGGCAAACATGGCTGGTTTATTTTTGACTGGGCCTTTAATCTAGTAGGGTTTTTTTTTAAAAAAAAGAAAAATCATTTTGATTTTTTAAAAAAATTAAGTTAATTTGTTTGATCGTAACCTATATCTTATTCCAAATCTATTATCGAGTTGAGTTTAATAATCGTCACCTAAATTTCAGTTTCAAATCACAGAAAGCATATCATCAGGTGATAGTTTAGGCATTATTTAATCAAGATAATGTCAAGGACCATGAAAGAAAAATAATCCAAAGCTCACCTGCAGTAGCGTCCATGGCTCGATCCACCTCCACTTAGACAAGTTAAACTCAAATTTATAATCACCTGAATTTCAGAAGCAAATACAAAACGTAAGAACATGAACCCTGAGAGGAAGGCCATCTAGTCTATCATGCCTAAATGCATGTCCTACGCATCCTTACCAGCCTCCATGTCTGAGATGGAGCCGATCATCTCCAAGAAAATACCCTAACCAGGCATCTCATGCTCCTCAAAGGCTCAAACAGCCTGTCGTGGTGAGAGCTCAATGCATATATAATATATTAATTCCTTAATTAGAAAAAGGATATATATAGAAATCTAAAAGTACAAGAGATGAAGAATGATTTACTCTCTCTTGATTATGATTTTGCAGTTCTTTCCTTTTTATCGCCCTCTCTTCTTGTTTTTTCTCCTCTCTTTATTTTTCTCCAATCCTAATTTGATGTTATTGCACGGTGAGATCTATGCTCAAATTCGAAATCGAAAGACTAACTATATTAAGATATTAATGCATACATGCTAATGCTAATTGTAGTGATATAAAAACATTGCTTGAGTTATTGAAATTGCTTGAATGATTGTTTTGAATTTAAGTCTCAAGATTTTAAAGTGATCATCGAGTTGTATAGAACACGTGTAGGATGCTTGAACAGAAATATTTTTAGTTAAAAATAAATTAAAATAATATTTTTTGTTTTTTTTATATATATCAAACATATCGAAATTATATAAAAAAATATCCTTTTCAAATAAAATATATTTTAAAAAATATATCATACCAGAAAAACAAACACTTATTCTTGTAAGGAAAATGAATTTAAAGTTTAAAAGGAATTTTTTATGATATTATAATTAAAGCAGGATAATCAATGAAATATCTTAATTAAGGAAGAGAACACGTAGCGAATCAAAAAGGATGGCTTTTTACCACCGTTGGATATGGAAGAAATCAGTGATTAAAAAATTGTGTGTTTTCCTACGAATGGAGGATTTTTTTTATCCATACTGGCGAGTATGTGCATATCAACTCGGGGGTAAGATGATGTGTAAATCAACTTCTTCTTTTTTATGGACGAACTCGTCTCAGTAAAAATAAATAAATAAATAAATAAATATATATATATATATATATATATATATATTAAACTTGGTTCCACTCGGCTCAATTAAGTTCATAAAATCCTCATGATTATGAACTTAACTCAGAATTTTAATTTTAAATGGTTTTATATTGATTTCGCCAGGTAAAAAATCTGAAAAATTAATAATAATAAAATATCATTTTAAAAATAAATAATAATTTTATATTAACATGATTACTAAGAGATTCATCTAATAGTATTTAAATAATAAATTTAGATTAACATCGACCAAGAGAATGATCTAATAGTATATTTGATATTAGGGTATGGTGTGATTTTTAAAAGAGTTTTTTAATTAAAAATATATTAAAATAATTTTTATTTTATTTTTGATATAAAAATATTACAATCATAAAAAAATATATAAAAAATTAATCTGATGTTTTTTAAAAATAAATATATTTTAAAAATATATCTAAAAACAAAAATTACTGTTCCAAACAAATTCTAAAAATTCAATCAGTCAGACACTCTTATTTATTTATTTTCCGATTAGATCCCGAATCGGTCAGACTGTTATTTTGACCTTATTTAATAGACAACAAGGTCATTTGGGTAATTTAATCACTAGGAAAAGGCATGGCTGCCTCTTGGCTCATGCAGTTCCGACTCCTATTTGGGATAGAAACCGTGGCAAAAAACGGTCCACCTGCCGTTATAAATACCCCTCACTCCATCTCTACTCACAAAGAAAAACCCTTCTCTCCCTTCCCAAAACCATAAAAGAATTACGATGGAAGAGCAAGATGATCCAGTGTCAATGACAGTAGAAGATTTCGAGGGAGGAGAAGCTATTTTGGAGGACTCAGCTGGTTCTGAAACCGACGATCAACTCGCGCATTTCGCTGGACTGTTGAAGATTGGAGAAGAAACAAGGGAGTATGATGGAGTGAAGAATACTTTTCTAACGGGAATGAAAGGGCATGCTAAAGACACACAGGTTGTTGCCATTTACAAGAACTCTGCTTCTACTTCGCCGATGAAGGCTAGGTTTGCTGCGTTTAAAGCTTTTGAACAGGTCGTTTCGCAAAAGAATGGAGGCCAAGGAAATGCAAATGTTAAGTATGGGTGGTATAGTGGGTCGAAGGAGGATATTTCTCAGATCATTTCTCATGGTTTTGCTTTGTGTAATGGTCAATCTCATGGCCTTGGTGTTTATTTGTCTCCTACTAGTTTTCTCCTTGATGGGTATGTTTTTCCCCTCTTTTTTAAGTGCTAATGATTCTTTACTAAATGGTAATCAATACAGAGACTATATTTTCTTTGCTGTTCTTGTTAATCACTAGTTCTAATTGTTTTTTCAAGAATAGAGATTGAAAATTTGTGGATTTCTGGGTCAATTTGATGTTCTGGATATATGCCTGTTCACTCTTGTTTTGGATAGAAAATATTGAAATATAG
This sequence comes from Populus alba x Populus glandulosa, assembly GCA_033617975.1. Taxonomy (NCBI): domain Eukaryota; kingdom Viridiplantae; phylum Streptophyta; class Magnoliopsida; order Malpighiales; family Salicaceae; genus Populus; species Populus alba x Populus glandulosa. The sequence goes on from CM066148.1 coordinate 23,121,225, forward strand.
TGAAAATATAAGGTGATCAAAATGGAAAAGTGATATTTCTTGAATTTATTTCATTTAAATCTTCAAAGGCTGTTGGTGGAAGTGAAATTGGAGTGGATTTGGATCATTATTCCTTGGTAGTGTATGCAGCATGCTTCTTCCTTTACATATCCTTATGTATTTCTGATCCGTGAGTCTTTTACCTTAGCAAATCTGTTTAGGATAAATCCTTTCGGCTTAAGAGTTACAGAATTAGTTTTTTTCACTGCAGGTTGGAATATTCAAGGGCTGATGAAAATGACATGAGGCATATTTTGTTATGTAAAGTGATCATGGGGAAGATGGAAGTGATTCGTGCTGGTTCCAAGCAAAGATATCCAAGTTCAGGGGAGTTTGACTCCGGTGTTGACAATCTTGAAGCACCAAGAAGATTGGTTGTCTGGACCCCTTTCATAAATTCTCACATTCTTCCTGATTACATCATAAGTTTCAAGGCACCTTCTTCCACTACTTTGCTACTAAATCGGATCAATGAAATAAGAAACTTGGGTTTTGTGAGTGTCTCTGCTCTACATCTCACAGTGGTAAAGTTTCTGGGTCCTGCCAGGGGAGCCTTGATTTCCAGAATCTATGACGACTTTGCCAAACGAAAGGTCAATGTAGTGCAACTGTTCCATGCTGTGAGGCGGATCACTGGGGACGACCAGCTGTTGATTGAGATCTTTAAATCAAGCACAAACAAGCCTGTGAGACGAGCATTAAGGAGAACCTGTGCAACTCAGGCAGCAGCTGAGCTGAGAAGGAGATAAGCAAGCTAGCATGTGTTTGATTCGATTGCACTCTATCAGGATTTTATGGATGTATCCAAGATTTTCAGCTTTATGCAGGAACTACAAGTTTGCTTGTTAGCTCTTATGTTCGTATTATATAGATATATAGATGTTATTGTGTTCGGTTGTTTTTGTCTTGTTGCTTGGAGTTTTTCCATGCTTTATAGCAGGATGTTCCCGTTGAGGTTGAATTTTGAGTGACAAAGTAACTTCATATATAAACAAAAAAAGAAACAAAGGGAAGCGCTTTGCTGACATATAGCGTTGTTCTAGTTATTGAAGTTGTTACAAGGGTGCAACAGGCTTTATCGTCTCTGCAATCTGAATCCAGAAAGCAAAACATGAAAAGTGCAAGAGGATCTGTTTCCTGAGATTTTTGTTCAAGCGTCTGTGTCAAGAATATCACTCCTTATTGATGACCAGTTCAACAATAAGCTAAAGAGATGCAAACCTAATGGATTTCTAGCTCTAGTGGTTGATTTATCTAAGAACTGGTTCTTAATGGAGATTCTCTCACATTGCTGACTACGTTTTTGTAAATCTGAGAAGCAGATTGATTCTTGAAGCATTGAGTCGTGTTACTCTTTTTTTCTCATGAAAAAGGACTAGCTTGAAAAGAAAGGTGGCAGCAGTGAGGAGGTAGTATTGGCAGCTGGACTCTAAGTTCCGAATGCGGACAGATATCTAGCCTGGTTATCTGGCTGAAAATAAGTGTCATGCAGCACAAGGATCCAAGAGCATACTGGTTGTCAATTTCAATTTTATTTTGTTTTATTTGAAGTAACTGAAATATTTTATATTAATTTAAAATATATAATAAAATAAAATAATTTTTATTTTATCTGTTTTGAATTTTTCGGTTAAATTTCATTTAAAATATTCTAGTTTCATTTCACGTGTTCTGTTCCGGTCTTGAAAAACCATTAAATCTAATTTAATTTAATTAATTAGACCCAAATATAAAAAGTTTTTTTTCATTATTATTTTCAATAACAATGATATTAATAATAATATTGAAAAGTATTATTACTATTTTTATTAATAATGATATTAATTTTTTAAAATTAGATTTATCACTAATATATATAGTTTATATTCATGTTGTTCTTTTCAAATTTATATTTGTAGGAATATGAGCAAAATAAAAGATGTTTTAGATCTCATTAGCCTTAATAACATTGACCTAGCTTTATATTTAAAATATTTATATTAAAATATTTTAACTTTATAATATTTTGATATTTTATTTAAATTGAATTACTTTAAATTAAAGATTTATTTAATATTGACTATTTAAAAATATTTTAAAATTTAAAATTATATTTATTTGACATTGTGTTTGTATTGCATAATTTATATTTAATTTATTTTGAATTTAAATTATGTTTATTGACTATATATATATATATATATATATATATATATATATATATATGAATAGTACAATCTCAAACAGCACACTAAAATACTTCAACATTAAAATATTTTATTTCAATTAAAAAAATAAAATATCTATTGACAACCTTGATAGTACCACAGGCGTGTGGTTGTTGCAGAATGGCAAGTCGCTGGCAGAGAGGAGGGATTTTGGGTTAAAATCCTACTGTTAATAAATAAGATGGAAGGCTAGACCAGATGATAATATTGCGAGTTAGTAAGGGCTCTGGGTCCATGTCCACGCTCTTTTGCATGGAGTGGTTGAAAACTGCAATGGTCGTAATAGAATGGCTACGAATGTTGTGGGCTTTCCATGGCCCAAACTAAGACTAGCAGTGGTGAGTAATTGTGACCTGAACCGAACCCTGAGCTGAGGACTGAGTAAGTTAGCTCATGAAATGTGGCTGCCCACAAGGATGAAACCAACACTTTCTATACCATTGAACGCATCATGGACTGGATACTGCAGTTCTAGCTCTGGACGATTAGTTTTGTCTCGACTGCCTTGTACCTGTTCCGGGAAATAAATTCTATCTCTCAGAAAGCCAATTCTAATTTCCTTGCTACTTCATGTTCCTGGCTTCAAAAATGAAGTGATGAAATAAATTCTATCTTTCAGGGATTGTTATAGTCAAATCACCATTTTATAGCAACATCGGTTCTTCTTTTCCGCCTGTCTGGAACTAAATGGATTTTTTGGAAGATGATACAGGGTTTGACGTTCGCTTCCTTTTTTGAAGAAAAGATGCTACCTACTTCATGATTCTGGCATTAGAATGAGGTGACGAAGAAGCCTTGTTACACCACAAACAACTGTAGTTACATGTTATAGAAGAGTGCCATCCATAGTTTTAAGACTCGGCCCGGTCCAAGGCCCGAGTTCCGGGTTTTGACCAGGTCGTCGGGTCGGTCGGGTCAAAAAAAAAATTAAGTTTTTTTAAAAAAAATCAAAACGACATCGTTTTAGCAAAAATAATAAAAAAAATAAAAGTCAACGGGTTTGCAGCCGGGTCTTGCCGGGTCAACCGGATCCCGTGTCGATCGGGTCTGGCCGGACCAATTCCCAAACGGGTTTTGACCTCCACCTGAACCGGTTCCATGCCCGGAACGGCCGGGTCCCGGATTGACCCACCAGACTAGTCCGAGTTTTAAAACTATGGTGCCATCAGTAAGCTATGACATCCCCTTCTGCTATCGTTTGTTGACTCTGCCGCCATCCTTGCTGCTGGATGCTCTCGCTGCAGCCTGTTTCAGAATAGGGTGGTCAATATTTGTTTCGATATTCGCAGGTCATGTTAGCTCTATACAACAATGCAAACACAAAACTGAACTTCAAATGTATTGCCATACTTCCCGTGATAAAGTAAAATTTTTACAGGACAGTAACAAGTAAACGTACACGATAGTTCAAAACCTGAAGAAACTTTGTTTATTTATTTTTTTGTTTAAAGATAAAAGGTATTTTTAAGTCAATTTATTCGACATTAAGTTTTCTCATCAAGGGATCTTAAAATTGCAACCTCTATATTAGTATGGTGTATTTAATAGCTTACAGTAAAGGACAGTAGAGAGAAATTTAGTATAATTTTGCGTTGAAATTATTCTACAAGTTGGGACTTATGTTTACACTTTAGACGGAAACATTTCAATGATCACGTGCAAATTGGATGAAATTTAAAAATTATAAATATCAATGGATGAGGGGGTGAAATCGTTCGATATTGATTTTGGACTCAATTATTAAAATATTTATTTCAGGGGCTAAAATGATTTATTGAGGATTTTGTATTGTTTTTAATTGTTTTAAAAAAGAAGGATAAAAAGCTGTAGAAGAGTGCTTGAGTAAAAATTTATTAAAATATTTTTTAATTAAAATTTAAAAAATATTAGTTTAACATTTTTTAAAACCAAAAATATTTTAAAAAAAGTACTGGAAACATAAACAAGAACCGGGTCTTTGCATAAATTCCACTCCAGGAGAAAACGACTGGCATCTATCCTCATTCCCCCTTTAACCGCGGTAAAAAAATACTAAATAATAATATATACAGTGAATGTAAAAGCGAAACCTCATTTAACAAACCCAACCGCATAAACGGAGGGAGAGAAGGCTAGGTGTCGTATAATCAAACAGAACTCTGTGTGTCCGTGTCCTCCACAAACCATGGCAATGATCACCAGAAACACCGCCACACGCCTCCCACACCTCCTCTCCATCCATCGCCCCGCCACCGCAACTCTCCACACCACCCTCCCGTCTCTCTCCCCTGAACCAACACCAGCTCCCTACACTCGCGCACCGCCACCTTCCTCATCCTCACTAACAGGTCTTTCTAAGCCGGCGGAGTTTGTGATTTCCAAGGTTGATAGTTTGATGAACTGGGCTCGCACTGGATCTATTTGGCCTATGACTTTTGGGCTTGCCTGTTGTGCTGTTGAGATGATGCATACCGGTGCTGCCAGATATGATTTGGATCGGTTCGGGATTATTTTTAGACCGAGTCCTAGGCAGTCTGACTGTATGATTGTTGCTGGTACTCTTACTAACAAAATGGCCCCTGCTCTTCGCAAGTAAGTCTTTGATTTTCGACAAAAAATTTTAGGGTTTGGGTTTTTGTGATTGATTTTGTTTGATTTGGATCTGTGGTGGAATTTTTATGGATTTTTTTTTGGTTTGCGTTAATTTCTATATCGTTATATGCTTTCAAGAGTGATTAATTGATTGCAGATGTTAAATTAGCGTGTGGCTGTTGTTGTGTTTGAAATAAATAAAGAGGTGAAAAGGATAATTGGAGCGTGGTTTTGGATAAAGTGAATGTTTCCTAGGCATTGATCGGCTTATAAAAATTTTTAAAGTAAAACTTGCGTTGGTGATGTTCGAACATGACTGGGAAACCTGGCTTCAAGGTTTTTTTTTTTGTTTGTGTTGCTAGTCTCGTACTGTTGGGGTTGGGGCTTAAATACCAAGATAACGAGACAGGATTGATTCATGTGGGATTTTGTATATGTGGAATAGTTATTTATGGAGGACAAGGAGGCCAATAAATGGGTTAGAAGACTGTTTAGATATCTACTGGAGAAATGGTTCAGAAGGATTACCTAGAGTGCAGAAGCAGTTCTTTCTCGATAATACAATATGTCGACCTAATACTCCGAAGTATTCTGTGGATATTTTTGACATTTTTTATCTTATGGCTATAGCTTACTATGCATAAATGGTGAAAGCATTAATGATGCTGTTTTAGAAAGGTTTGTGTTGGATGAGCTTAGCTGTGTTAATTTGATTTCTTTTATCCAGTCTGAAATTCCACTACTATGAGAGGTAATTGATTATAAACCTTGTTCATGCTCTCAATAGTGGATAACACTTCCAGGAAGGGGGTGAGACAAACAGTTCGCTTTCACTCCTGATTATTGGCAAGTGCAGTATAGTACTGGTCTAGCTCGAATGATGCATCAAAAAGTGGTTTATTTGGTAGAATTCTTGAATCTAGATCTGTTTAATGAAACCATGCTTAAGAGAGGAGTTGATTGTCTTCTAACTTTGCTTAACCAGAGCTTTAGTTTATCTAATCTCTTGCAAGGATTTTCTGGCTTAATTTGTTAGTGCTCAATCTGAGCTTCAGATCACCCAAATTAGACAATAACATATTTTCTGAGTTCAATGTTAAAATACTTCAGTTGCTTTGAAGTTGTATGGTTGTTGATTTTACTAGCTATCAATCAACATCCGTAGGATTATGTGGCCTTTATAGCCATCTAGAGTGAATCTTAAAGTTTTTCTGGGTTCTTGAACCTGATGTATCTGAATCATCCTTGACCACTTCACAAGCTGTATCAATCTGAGCTTGGGGTTGATCATTCTCAGATAGCTTCCAGACCTGGGTTGAGTAAAACTCATTTGATTGCTGTATGTCTCTTAAAAAGATGTGATGAATGAGCAAATTTCTCCACCGCAGTAAATGGGAAAACTCTTATCTGTTTTTTAAGTTTTTGCCTGAGCTTTATAATTTAGATCCTTGAATTGTGAAAACAAGCACAATTATCTGTAATGTGTTAAATCCGCCTCTGCCGCTCAAGATGGCAACTCAATGATAAAAGCTCCAACTTTCTGGAACATTAGGTTTTATTTCAAGTTTGTAAGACTTAATTTACCAATTTTCTCTTCTAATGCCAAATGCCTTGTATTTGAAAAATTGGGACATGCTTCAAAATACATTTAGCACAGGCAAGGTGTTCAGATCATATTCCTTTCTGTCAGGACATGCATATCTGTCTAGTGAAAGGGGAGTGAGTTTCTGACTGCTTTTGAAAATTGTTTGCAGGGTTTATGATCAAATGCCTGAGCCTAGGTGGGTCATCTCGATGGGCAGCTGTGCAAATGGTGGTGGATATTACCATTATTCGTACTCTGTTGTTCGTGGTTGTGACAGGATTGTCCCTGTTGACATTTATGTTCCAGGATGCCCACCCACTGCCGAGGCCCTACTTTATGGATTACTCCAGCTGCAGAAAAAGATCCACAGGCGTAAGGACTTCCTCCATTGGTGGACCAGATAAGTGGAAGTCTTGGCTGCATTTTTATGATCTAATAAAAGAAATGGTATCTGTTTCCTGTTCTAAGTGCTGTGTGAAGGGAGAGGCTGTTATTAATACACTCCTTAGTCATGGATCCATCTCCTATATTCTCTGGAGCTCTTATTGTTTTTACAGATTCTCTAAAACCTTTTTTTGTAACTTTGATGTGCTGAACTGCCCTTTTGTTGTTTTGCTTGTATGTGTACTTTTCAGAAAGCTGTATTGTTTCGATAACCTGTGGACTAAATAAAGGGCTTGTGTAAAGCTACTCTTTTTATGTGTGCTCCTGGACTTTTGAGTCTCGGCAGTGGCTTCTTTGGTCTTGTTGCTTCTAAGTATATAGTTTACCATGAACTGTTGCTGGAAAAATTGTTTACTCAGGATGTTGCCCAGTTGGTAGATATTTGGTGGTCAGCTCTTGACCGCGCTTTCCCAAAGTGAAGTCCTGAACTAATACGCACTTTGATATGTATGAGGGTGCCTTTCTTCAACATCTGATGAGCAGAGTTACATGTAAACTAACTAATTCTACGTGGCAATTAAGAAAGATCTCCGAGTGAGAATACAGGCTCCCCTTTATATGACATCTGGTACCGGGAAGTGAAAGGTATACCTATTTTGAGCATCTCTGTTAAAAAAATGAGGTTTTGCAGTGTAGGTTACATGTAAACTAACTAATTCTACGTGGCAATTAAGAAAGATCTCCGAGTGAGAATACAGGCTCCCCTTTATATGACATCTGGTACCGGGAAGTGAAAGGTATACCTATTTTGAGCATCTCTGTTAAAAAAATGAGGTTTTGCAGTGTAGGTTACATGTAAACTAACTAATTCTACGTGGCAATTAAGAAAGATCTCCGAGTGAGAATACAGGCTCCCCTTTATATGACATCTGGTACCGGGAAGTGAAAGGTATACCTATTTTGAGCATCTCTGTTAAAAAAATGAGGTTTTGCAGTGTAGATTTCGCCAGGATAATCATGAAAAGTTCAATGGTTTTGTTTAGACTGGTTCAGCTCTCGAGGAGGATAAATGACAAAGCAAAACACAGGTAGGGGAGTAACCATGTAATGTCTTGGGAGGACATGATCTCGCCTGACAGGTAAGGCAATAGATCTGCACAGGTGTGAAGAGGCTTCTAGGCTCTAGCGTTTACTGGATTATTGAAGAGGCTTAAACAAACCTCATTGGATCCAAGCCTTTGCTGAAAGTTAAGGAAGTGCAACACTGGAAGCTCACAGACACGGATAATCAGTCCTTTGTGGAGATTTAGGGACCCATGAAATACACAGCTCGCATGGAGAATATGATATATCTGGGAAATGACCTAGTTTATGACCAATTATTTAGAAATGATAATATCAGGTGGCCTTACTTTAACACCATTTTCTAAGCCCAGCTATAATGGGAGAGTCATGTTAACATTTAATGTTATTAGCTGTATAGAGCTATATAGAGCAAGTATATAAAATTGGGAACATGAGAAGTGTAGCTGTTATTAGTCAAGTTACTAATTAATTAGATTTTAGGTTTGTTTTATAGAAATTACTAGTTTGAGTTTTATAAAACTATAATTGGAGTTTTACAAACCTCAGATTATTAAATTGAAAATGAGTGTTTTGTGCCCTGGTGTGATAGCTTTGTATCCAAGCTTACCGACCCAGCATTAACCCGAGTCTAAAGAAAGGTTGTAATGGGTTACGTGAACCAATCAGTTTCCTTGTAAGTGGTGCCAATCAGGTGAACAAGGTCACCTTAATGTTTGTGTTGGCTGGGTCAGTTAAGTTACAGCGAAGACTGTTTTTTACACAACAATGTTTAGAGCCTATTTATTTTTTTGAAAAAATATTTTTAAAAAAATTAATATTTTTAGTTCATTTTAATGTTATTGTGTTAATAATAAATTTTAAAAATTAAAAAGTTATTTTAGTATATTTTTAAATAAAAAAATATTTTCAAAAATAACAAATTTTACAGTATCAAATTAAATCTTATCCTAACATGATGTATGGCCCTCGGATCCCTAGCGATCTTGATGAGCTTGCCTTGTGTCTCGTTCCAAGACTTGGTGATGGAGGAGGCAGATCCCCCACCCAGGCACAATCATGATTATGTTGGTACGTTCGGTTTGGTTTTTCAAAGAGAGGTACCAGTGAATATTTGAGAATTATATTATATTTTTAAAAATATTATATTTTTATAAATATATTATTTTTTTAAAAAAATTATTTTTAATACTAACATGTTAAAATAATTTATAATAAATAAAATAAAAATAAATTGAATTTTAATACCAAACATCCCCACAAACCCACAACTCCAAGCCCATAAGTTATTCTTGTACCATATGCGATCATGGAAAATGATACTAAATTGTATTCCATGCCACTAATGATAGCATATGCTAATTTGTTCGATGGTGATGGTTGAGAATGAAAGCTTATACTAGGTTTACCGTCCTTTTTAATCTAAAAAAAGTTTTAAAATTCCTTTTTCTCCACGGCATTTTTTCTTGGCTAATCTATATTTTTGTCTTTTAACTTCTACCTCCACATGTTAGAATTTTCCAATGTTACTTGTATAATTCTTTTAAAATTTTATTTATTTTTTACAACTAAATAACTTAAATATAAGTTGGTTTTTCATATTTTATTTCAATTTTTCTTAATCTCTTTCATATTTCCTCTCAGATCCCAAACTATTATAATTTATCATATGAACACTTAAGAATTAAAAAAGAAAAAAGAACTCAAAAATCCAATTCAAAAGGTAGGCTATTTAATGACTAGGGGCAAAATTGGAGCTTTCTTAGAAACTAGAAGGGGTAACACTAGAACATCAAAACTGAAGGGATAGAAGTGAAATATTTGGGAAAAAATAAAGTCCACCCTTTTTCCTTTGCTAATTGCTCAAAGTATTGCTTCAGTGGATTGGTTTTGAAGCCTTTTTTCTTATGCCTGTTTATTTATTTTTTCTTTGAAATGTGTTTTTTAAAAAATTATTTTTTTCAAATTAATATTTTTTTTGATATTTTTATACCATTTTAACATGTTTATATTAAAAATAATTTTTTAAAAATAAAAATATTATTTTAATATATTTTTAAATAAAAAACAATTATAACCGCACTCAAAAACTAATTCAATACATTAACCTGCAAGCAGGCTCAAATCTAGGCCGCCTTATTCGGCCTCCTCGATTCTGATAATACTAAAAAAAAAAACAAATACAGAATTAAAAGCTCGCCCAAAATTCCAATCAAGGATCCGCTAGCCGAGAGGACCAACCACAAGACGTAGAGCACACCCAACCACAAAACAATCTGTCCACACACTATAATAATATCCACAAGATCACGTGCACCACCTCCCCGTATAAAAGCTCGATTCCTCCCTCCTACATCACCCGATCAATCTCTCATCTCTCATCTCTCTCTCTCAATCCCCTAGGGCTTCTTTCAATAATGGCAGACGAATCTCAATACTCAACGGCCACTGACACCACACCACCATCATCCAACAAACGCAAATATGATGACCAATCAGCACCGCCTCCGTCGACACGTAGGCAAACTGGATTCTCATCTCCGATTTCTGACCCCGCTCCACCTCCATCTTACAACAGCGTGGCGCCGCCTGCTGACGAGATCCAGATGGCTAAACAGAAAGCTCAGGAGATCGCCGCTCGTATAATGAGTGGTGCTGGTGCTGATATTAAGCGACCCAGGGCTGAAAACGGTGCGAGCGGGTTTGATTCCAGTGAGAATAACAAGGGATTCAGCTCTGCTCCTCTAGGTTCCATCTCTCTTGATTTATCTTTTTTGAATGTTCTCTCTCGAGCTGCTCTCTATGTATGTGTATGTGTATGTATTTGTGGATCTGTGCGCTTTCATCTTATTTAATTATTTGAATTTTACACTCTTGAGTTTTTAATTTTTTCTATTGTATTTCTTATATGAACCTCTGTTTTTAATGTTTTTAGTACTTTGATTTTTTTTGTAATACTGTTTCTGTTGGCTGTTTATGCAAGTATCGTTGTTAGGGTTTTGTTGTTCTGGAGTTTTGGTGTTTTTTATACTCTATGCCTTTGGATTTCATCCATTGTGTGGCGTTGATTCTCTTTGATTATGTAAAATCTAAAAAACATAGCTAATGGGTGTTTCTATTCAGCTAAGAGGCTGTAGGTATCTGTAATGGTTGCTTATGTAAGTATATTTTAGCCAGGGTCTCTTTTGTTTTTACGGTTTCTGATACTCTATTTCTTAGAAATATCGTGTTTTTGTTGATATTTACTGTTTGTAGTAGAGATCTCTTATTTATGGTCGCCAACTTGATTTTCATTCTTTTTTCTCAGGTTCATTCTTTTTTTTAGCTGTATAGTAAGCAACTCAAGATGAAATTTAGGTTTGATTTGAAACTTCAACTTTCTTTGATTGACAACAGATATGAAGTCTACCATGTCAAACTCAGCCCCTTCATCAATTCCAGTTTCATATGGCTCATACCTGGGTGGTTCTGGTTCGAGTAAAAAAATTGATATTCCTCAAGGCAGGGTTGGTGTTATCATTGGTAAAGGTGGAGAGACTATCAAATACCTTCAGCTTCAGTCTGGAGCAAAAATTCAGGTCACTCGAGATATGGATGCAGATCCCAACTCCCCAACCAGAATGGTTGAGCTTATGGGCACTCCTGAACAAATTGCCAAGGCAGAGCAGTTGATCAATGATGTCCTTGCAGAGGTAGGCAACTGACTTTGTATTCAAACTTGTATGTGCTGCCGTGGCTGGTATAATCATTAATGTTTTTCAGCCACATGGGATAGTTCAGTGATTTTAGGTTTTAGTGATAATCAATTGATACCATGCATTTTTAGATGTGTGTATTTTAGGATTTTGTCATTGATGATTTATCATGGTGCACATTAGTGGCTGACTTATGCTTTATACGTTATTTTTCCAGTGAGGTTTTTCTTCCTACAACTATATTTTTTTTAATTTGATTTTAAATTTTTTTAGGGTACTTATAGTGGTGAATGTTTTGCTGTCCAGGCTGAGGCAGGGGGTTCTGGTACAGTTTCCCAAAGGTTTACAGGTCATGGTGGTTCTGAACATTTTGCAATGAAGATTCCCAACAACAAGGTGTGTGAACGTTTTGCAATGAACATTTTTGTTTCTATTCTGGGTGGTTTGGTTCTGGATAGTTTGTGATTCACAATGAATTCAGGTTGGTCTGGTTATTGGCAAAGGTGGTGAGACAATTAAGAATATGCAAGCTAGGTCTGGAGCCCGCATTCAGGTTTGTTTTCTGAATCACATCTTCACCCTTTTTTCTTTTATAGAAACCATCTTCACATCTTTTGATTTCATCATTGTTCTTCGTTAGAGGTGTCTCTATTGAAGTATGCTACTTTAGTGAATGGTGAATTGGTTATTTTTTATGCTGTCTATTATTCTTGTTGAGTAAAATTCTCAGTTGTCATTTACTCAGCTCATTATTTTTGAACTTATGCAGGTTATACCTTTGCATCTGCCCCCAGGTGATACATCTGCAGAAAGAACAGTTCACATAGAGGGCACCAGTGAGCAGGTCGAGACTGCAAAACAGTTGGTTAATGAAGTCACCAGTGAGGTATGTTTGGTTGTTGATGTTAGTTTGCAGAGTTGGCCCCGAGGAACTCCCAAGTTTTGTTGTTTTGGAACATTAAACTTTCAGGAAACAGTTCCATATGCATGCCTATGACTTTATTTTTGGTAGCTGCTTCTTTTGGATTTTTTTGTAGGGTTAGTGATTTGGTTGTGAACATGTGGTTATATATATAATTCTGATAGCTATGCCATTCTTTTTGACAATATAGTTTCTTAATCATGATATAAAAAAATATTACGTACATTTCTGTTCATACAGTGAGAAACTGTAGAAGTCAATGTTGCTCTCTTTTATTGTGCTGCTTTAGGGTTGGGTATATTTTTCAGATTGGTCTGTGTATATTGTATGTTCCAGTGCAGGTTACAAGGGGATTCTTACTGTTTGTCCGGTAAAATATCTCGTATAAATCATTTTTGGCTTTTTTTAATGATATTATACATTGTTCTAGAAATATTTCTAAACATCTTTTTGATATCTTCAAGTTCATAATACAGTCTGGGTTTTGCAATTCTCTTTGTTTCTTCACAAGTCAAATAAATTTTTCTTTGTTATACACTTTCTAATTGTTTTTCTATTTATTTCTTATGCATTTCATCGGAGAATCTGCTTTAGTCTTGTTGTATTTAGCTAGGCTGTTTTCTGAGCTCTTCAATTAGTATTTCATTATGACCTTGGAGCATATATCGAACATTTATCCTTGTGTTGTCCAAGGAACTTTGGCCGCTTTTATAATGAATTTTGTCTTTCCTTTTCCTTTACAAATTTCATAGGACGAAGCTGATTTAACTTTTCTATTTATGCTTCAAAGTCAAATCAAATTTCATAGATATGTTTGTTTATCTTATCCTATTGTTATGCTGAATACCTATGAGCCCTGGTTATTGGACATAATCATATAAATTGTTATTATTCACCTATTGGATTATCAAGATTCAGATTTGCAGGCTGCTTTTGCTTGCACCTCTTGGCATGTATATGCTTAGCTGATGTTTTTTTTCTTTTGCCTTTGGCAATCTGAGCTCGCGAAGAAGAGTGTTGACTGTGCAATGCTAACTATTGTGGTGGATACTATTGGCTTGTTTATTAATATTTTGCTGGTTTATAGTTCGCTTAGGAATTGGATGGACTTTAAATTGTACCCCTCAATATACATCTGGATTTCTCATAGATCAACTTGATAGAAAAACTTAAACCGTCACTGTTTTCTGGTTGCAACTGCATCAGTTTCTTATATAAATGCAGTTAGTGTCTCCTTACTAAATCTCTTGAGGTGAATGGTGGATATATGGTTTAAGGCTATGGCAGAGGTTTATTTTGAAAGCTTAAAAGTGCCAAGTTGTTATTGAGAGTGATTACAACTGTCATGAAGTTGGTAGGACTGTGTTGATCTATTGAATCTTCGGTGATACAAGTTCTCATACCTCTCCTGCTTAGGTTGGTAAGCACTGTAAAAGCTTCTTTAGCCAATGATTATTTGAGCAAAATATTTGGTCATTTTTGGTTGTGTTCCCGAGTGAATGGTTCTTGGATATAGCTTGTTCTGCCGCCATATGTGCTTATTGATTGTGTCATATGACTGATATTATTATTGGGAACTATTGTAGGGTTAGTGTTGTTGGAATTTTGGTGACACCAACATAAATTCCCTTGTGTTGGTGTTTCCCTCGGCATTGCCCTGGTATGGTTCTGAATCCTGTTTTATAATATTTAGTAAATGATATTTATGGAGAGGAGCTGAAAGTTTGCTTGTGATGGAGATGTTCCTTTAGCTTGGATAACTTGGTGTTGGATCATGAGCCTTTGGGGTAATTTCATTTGTTAAAGATTTTCCTCTGGTATCCGGTTGAGTGTTTGACTTCAAGGTTATTATGGAAATAACTGTTATGTCACCTTTGGTAGTTTGGACTTCTTTTTTGAAAAACTGAAGCTTGAAGATATTAAATGTTTAATTTGTCAATCTTTTCATCTGAGTTTAAAACTGTTTTAGTGGTATCTTTGGCAGTTCTTATGAATTTGTCTCTGTTATCAATAATGTTATTGGTAAAAGTCCCTAACAGTTAACAATCGAGTTCTTTATCAAGTTGCATACCATTATATTTTTTTTATTCTTGCTTTTCCATTGTGGATTCCAATCTCTGTTGGTGCCCCCCTTATTCAAGGGTATTAGGTTGTTGAAGAATTATAAAGGTTGATATCACATTTATGCATTCTATTGCTCTTTGCTATTTCGTGCAGAAGTGTTGTCTCCATCCGTCTCCATCCTGCTTTCCTTTCTTTTATTCTTCTGGAGTGATTCACATGCATTCAGTTTGCAATATGTTTGTCTTGTTGTCAAGGGCCTTGTGGTGAAGCTAATTAGACAGCTTTCTAATAAGCATTTTCCTTTAGGTTGATAGCCATATGCAGTTACTGAGCTATAGAATCACCATGGTATCCTTGCATTTTCTATTCAATGGTTCCCTGAAAGATGGTACTGTTATATTACTGAAATCTTGTAAGTTTCATTTAAATCAATTGATGCATCATTAATGAGACCGTGTCCAGTTTCCATAGATAGGGTCTTTCAAGGATGCATATCAATAAGTATGCATCTCGCTTTCTTTTTGTGGTATAGCTTGTATGGTATTTGTGGATTTTGTTGTACCCATTCACTTCAAGTAGGGTGAGGTTGAGCTTCTGCTGGAGTAACTCAGTAATTCCTCCATCCAAGTACGGTATGTAGGCATTCATACCTCTTCCTGGTAAAATATGAGATCCATTAATCCCTGAATTGGACCTATTTGTTTAGTTATGTTTATGCAGATTTTTATATTTTTCTCATTTTAGTTGTTTCATGTTTTATCTGTACATGCGTTTATCTGTACATGCACAACAAATTTTCTCATTTTAGTTGTTGTTTTCATGTTCATATAAAAGATGTTTATATTTGTACCCATCCTGTATCTTGCAATATGTGGTTTGAAATGTGTTTTTTTTTTCAAGTTCCCTTCGGTTATATGAAACATCTATTTTCTGCAGAATCGTATGAGGAATCCAAACATGGGTGGAGGTTATCCCCAGCAAGGATATCAAGCTCGGCCACCTACAAACTGGGGTCCATCTTCTGCTCCACCAATGCAGCCAGCTGGCTATGGCTACATGCAGACTGGAGCATACCCTGGCGCATCAGCACAGTATAATATGTCTCAGCCGGCTTATCAAGGCTATCCTCCACAACAGCCATCTGGCGGATACCCCTCTAACTGGGACCAGTCAGCTGTCTCAGCAAATCAGCAAAATCAAGTTTATGATTACTATAGTCAGCCACCTTCATCTCAGCAACAAACCCCTGGTGCTTCTGCAGCTCCGGCAGACAGCACTGGTTATAATTACAGTCAGGCACCAGCTTCTGGTTATAACCAACAAGGGCAGGGTTATAGTCAAGATGGCTATGGTGGGTATCAACAGCCTGGGTATGGTCAGCCGCCGCCGTATGATCAACAGCAAGGTTATACTTCTGCTCCTAACTATAGCAATGTAGCTAACCCAACTCAGGAAGGACATACTCCTTCATATGGAGCTCAAGCAGATTCAGCTCAAGCTTCATCTCAACCATCTGCAACGGGACAGCAAGGTTATTCTACTGGCCAGCAGCCTAGCCCAAACCCAGCAAGTTATCCATCTCAGGGAGCTGCTCAGCCTGGTTATGGATTGCCCCCGTCTTCCCAAGCTGGCTACGGGAGTCAACCACCTGCACAGTATGCAAGCTATGGAGCACCTCAATCACAGAAACCTCCAGCCAATCCACCTGTTTATGGGCAGAGCCAACAGTCACCCAGCACCCCTGGAGGCTATGGCCAGCCTGCTGGACAGCCAGGATATCCACCCTCCCAGCCACCACCATCTGGCTATGTGCAGCAACCAGATTCAGGTTCCCAGCGTGCGGCACCATCCAGTTACGGTGCCGCAGGTGCTCAGCCAGGGTATGCTGCTCCTACTTATGGTGCACCACCAGTAGGCCAACCAGGTTATGGACAGGGGGCTCAACCATACAATGCTTCTTATGGTAGTGGTTATCCACAGCCTGCTGCATATTCGGCTGATGCCAATGCAGCTAACAATGCTCGCGGGACATATGAATTAGCACCAGCATCACAGACTGCTTCTCAACAGAGTGGAGTGGCTAAAGCATCACCACAAAGTTGATTTCTGTTGGACGATTCCATTTTCTTTCTGGTGAATGATATGTTTATGTACAAGTACTTTGGGTGTAGACAGGTTTTGTAGTGCTTTAAGATGCTCTTATTCTGTTTTTTTTTCATTTTTTTTTAATTGTACTTTTTAAATTTGTTTCTTCGGATGGTTATATTGCTGTGTTGCAAATACTGTCTACTGTTATTTTCTGGCTGTTTACTTCGAATGTTTCATGGATTGCTGACTCGGGTCATGCGAGCAAAGCTGACTGAAACCTTTTAGGACCTATTCCCATGAAGTTTTTCCTTACTGCTATGAGATTCCAGGTTATCATTTTTGTTGCGTTGTATTGCGTTCTGCGTAGTCATGACGTCAAAAGCTCGAGAAAGTTGGGATTCGTACTTGATATAAAAAAAAGCGTGCCAAGCGATTGCTCTGGAGTGTAGTTTTTCGTGAGCGATCTGATTCCTCTAACGTGACCATTGTCTTCCACGCTCTTTTTTTCGACAATTTCTGTGATGATAAAAGTGGTATTTGATTGTTATTTTGGGACAGGACAGTTGAGACATGTCATTATGTTCTGTTTTTATAAGGATATAGATTTACTCTTGTTTTGATGCTATTATTTTTATCTTTGCAGCCATGCATGTTTATACTGCGTTTATTATTGAAAACTAACCAAGAGCAATGTGTGTTTCAAGAATAACCATGGGAAAGACGATAAGTCTGGCGAGTAGGAGAAGAAGTCTGTCCTAATTTGCCAGCGAGGAGAGTCTCTTAAAGTCGTGGGCATGGAGAGTTACAGAACACACTATGTGAATTCCCGTGCGATGCTGCGGGTTGTGACATGAATAATATAAGAAACGTAAGTGAAAGATTACTCAAATTAATTCAAGAAGATGAATAGGCAAAGAATATAACGAGCCGAAAACACCAGGTTAAAATATGCAGCCATATGAAGAAGGCTATCATTACGATTTCAATTCAAAAAGGCTGAGCCTCAAATATTTTAAATGCAAATATATGGCTGCAATGCTAGTTAAGAATTCGAGTATGTTTGGTATTGCGGTAGCTTTTATAGTTGTTGTTTGAAAAATATTGTTTTATAAAAAATACTTTTAGTTGAGGTTGGTTTGAAAAAATAGGTGTTTGGTTAAAACTGTTGTTGAAATTCAGGTTGAAGAAAAAGTAGTTTAATGTGTTTTGTTAAAAAAATGCGTTTCAAATTGAGATTATAAAATAATTAAAAAATATATATATTAATATTAATGATTTTTAATTTAAATATTGTAAATTTAACTACTGTTATTACATCATGAAATAAATAATATTGATATCAAATACTTTTTATTATTCCATTAAACTATGTGCAATATCATCACATACGAAATTTATCCACCAAGGACTATATTTTTCATGGTTTCTTAAGTGCGCAACAACAAAAACTGAATCTTTTGTTACGTCATCAAGCGATCTCCTTCTAATTTTTTGAATAGAACACAATTAAAATAAAAATAAAAACTGAATTTTTTTTAACTGGGCCGAACCCGGCAATAACATAATTGGAATTGCGATCAAATTTCACAAATGCTACGTCATCATGCGATATCCTTCTAATTTCTGTAGTGTTATTAAATAATATTAAGTATTAGTTTTTCGAGTAAAACATAATTTTTTTAAAAAAAAATCAATAATTTCATTATGTACAAAATTCATTCGACAATAACTACAGTTATCATGATTTATCCTGCGTGCAATAAAATTAAGTAAAATATTATCAGGAATAAAATTGAGATTACAGTACGAACAAATTTAATTTACCTTAAACTAATTTTTTAAAAAATAAAAAAAATATATTGTTCACGTTCACGTGAACAATACGAGTGCAATTAATTAACAGTTTGCAGTGGAGCATGGCTCCACTGTTCAGGTTGGTTTGTCAGCATATCTCAAAACCTACGGTCCAGTCTTAAATATTAGTGGGCTCTACTAGCAAAACACACTCTTTTTTCTTTAATCAAACACTGGGTAGTGTGGCTGCGGGTAAACCTCATCTGCAACCATATTACCAAACGACCACTAAGAAGTGTTTAAAACTGATGTAACAAAACAACCCATGAGGAATAGAAGTGGAACATTTTAAATGCAAATTATGTTTGCATGCAATCTTATAAAATTGCTGTGGTGAATATAAAATTGCATTCCAGTATTTCTCCAATGCCTTATAGTTTGTTTTTTTTTTTTTTAAGTTTTAATTATGGAACAAGAAGCGGATAAGGAAGTTTTGCCGAAGGAGGCAACATTATAATCTGATACCGTGGGCTTGGAGAACAGCTTCGATAGGTCACCGGATCTTTTTCGAGTAATTAAGTTTTTGAGCCTTTTGAGGCTTTGATGGATGAATTTTTGTTGGAGCAAGCGATACACGTGGAAGCAATTCGAGGCCGAAAAAGTCCTTCAGAGCTTACAATAATAGTTCGCTGGGCTTTGATTCGATGCAAGCAGCCATGCAGCATAGAAAATCTGTCCAGGGCCCAAAATGAAAATTATATAAAATAGAAAAGTAAGGGAAATAACATATGGCAAGAGTATAGTGGTCAATGCAAGACACTGTATCACCTTCACTGCACAGTATTTCCAGCAGATCAACAAATAATAGTCCTGGCCAGTACAAAACCCTACCCTCTCTTTCTCTATCTCGCTCGCTCTCTCTCACTCTCCCATCACGAACAGTAGAAAATTTGAGGTATTGGAATTAATCTTAAGAAATTAATGTATTGTCCTATTAAATATTGCGTTTGATTTGACACAAAGATCTGATTGTATGACATTTAGGAAAGGAATGGCATCGAAGCTAGTGCAATTGCAATCCAAGGCCGCTCAAGCCTCGCAGTTGGTGGCAAAGCATGGTGGTTCTTATTACAGGCAGTTGCTAGAGCAGAACAAGCAATACATCCAGGACCCACCCACTGCTGAGAAATGTAATCTTTTGTCAAAGCAATTGCTTTACACTCGTCTCGCCAGGTTGGTTTTCTTTGTTGAATTGTTTAATTCAATTGAATAGTGCTTGACTGCTAATTCTTTGGCTGTGTTTTATAGATTTCGCAATGGCAACAACAATAACATGGACAATTTTTATTTTTATTTTTATTTCGTATCAGGCAGTATAATGGTTAGATTTTGGTTCAAATAACCGGGCTCAATTGGCTGCTTAAGATTTTATTTGGGTTGTTTATGTTGCATTCGAGTTCTGAATTTAGGCTGCCTGGGAGGGATTAATGTCACAATATAAATAGTTGATTGCCATAGAATTTTTAGTCTATATAAGTTTTGGATATCACGTCGGGTCGGGTCATTTGTGTGCCCTTTTTAATGCTTGAACTGCCTCATAAGGCCAACTAATTGTAATTGCAACCGAGAAAGAATTCCATTGTTTAGTGGGTCAAGTCTGTTGCCAGTGTTCTTGTTTTTTGTTCACCTTTTCATTCTATACCAGTCTAGCAAGTCTGTAATTGGGATATTTCATCCTTTCTAGTTGGAATTTGACCTGGTTTCTCATTATTAGCTTCCCTGATTCTATATGGATTCATTTTGAAGGGACTAGTTAACTAACTAAGAACTTTACAGTGTACACCTGTATAGACTTTGTCTTTGA
The DNA here is from genome assembly GCA_033617975.1 of Populus alba x Populus glandulosa. Taxonomy (NCBI): domain Eukaryota; kingdom Viridiplantae; phylum Streptophyta; class Magnoliopsida; order Malpighiales; family Salicaceae; genus Populus; species Populus alba x Populus glandulosa. The sequence continues at coordinate 23,141,521 of CM066148.1, forward strand.
CAATTCACATTGTTTAGATTTGAAACGATGGAGTTGAGTGGTCCATTGTCAAGTAGATGGTGGCAGATTGTTTAAGGTTAGAAGCATTAGTGATATCTCTATCTCCTGCTAATTCTTGAAATGTGGAGATTTATTAGTCGTGCCATTTAGTCAAGAACTGCTGTTAAACTAGCAAATGGTGTTGCATTGGAGATGAATCTTGAAAGAGTTGATGGAAGGTTGAACCTGCTGGTGATTTGTACGATCAAAATAGAACAGTTTGATATCGTGAAATCAACCATTGAATGGAGAAGCGGACATTTTTCAAACCTTCAACTCTTTCGGCAAGGGGTTGCACACATTTTCAATTTTTCTTGCAGGATGGTCGTGTAATTGTGTCTCTTCTATTGCCAATTAGGTTATATCTGTTGTCTGGCTGGTACTCATGCACTGTTGTGTTTGATTTGTGCTTTTATTATTTCTAGATTTAATTGATACATGACTGAATTCCGAGTTTTAGTGCAATATGGAATGTAAAACAATGCTTATTCGTTTTACTCCTCTCATATTAATGTGTTATTTAATATCTGTACTGATGTTCCTAGTGCAGAAAGTGAGATCGGGAATCGCTAAGATAATATTATTCTGTATCTTTCATACTTCCTTGTCTTTCATTTATGCTCTAAACACTGAACAAAATACCATGAGAATTGTGACATATAATTTGAGTTTTTAGACAAGTAAATAGTGACTGACAGTTGATTCCATAAATAGTTCTTTGCAAACAATATATATGACCCTGAAAAAAAAATGTTTGGTAGTTTTTAACAGAAAATGTTCCATGAAAAGTAATCAAAATTGCTGCTGTATTTTAACAAGCAAAAACTACGTGTTCCTCTTCAAAAACATCTGTGTTTGCTTAGCTTCTTGCCAATTCTCAGACTATTTCTTGGACATTAATTTCAATATTTTTCATATTAATCCATTCATTTCGGTATGTGAAACAGTATTCCTGGGCGTTATGAAGCCTTCTGGAAGGAGCTTGATTCTGCCAAGCAGCTGTGGAAAAACAGGAAGGAATTGAAGGTTGAGGATGCTGGCATTGCTGCTCTGTTTGGGCTGGAGTGCTTTGCATGGTTTTGTGCGGGTGAGATTGTTGGTCGAGGGTTTACATTTACTGGCTACTATGTCTAAGTGCTGCAAGAAGAAGAATGTGCCATTGGAGTTGAAGTGATAAATCTTGAAAATTCTTGTTCCTCCATCTTGTTGTCAATTGGCCAAGTATGCATACTAAATTTGCCATCCTGCAAAAAAACTGAGATAGGAAACTCATTTCAGCTATGATTTTCCTTTTTCTTGCATTTTCCCATGGATCGAGATCTGTCACTTGATCATCTTAGCTTGTGGTGCAATATCTTTTGAGCATTTTTTTTTTCTTCAAAAAAATAAAGATTAAAGGAGAGTGGGGAGGGGATAACCCCAACTCCTCCAACATATACTTGGAAATTACACAACCATGGATTCAGTATTAGTGCCATTTACTGGAAAAAAGCAGTTTTGGTCAGAACTTAGCTATGTGGTTGGCTTTCTCTGCCAACCGATTCATAACAATCGTCACCAGTACCTGAAGCTTATCGAATATACGAGCTTCCAAACTGTCATTATCCACCTTAATTTTTTCACCTTTAATTGTTGAACCTTCTTCACCACTAATACTTCTGGATAATGCATTTGCTACAAAATTCTTTTTATCTTTCCTGTATAAAATTTGATGCGTGAATCCTCTTAGTTTAGCGAACTGTTTTTTATGTATTGGAGTATGAATCTTTTGTTATAAAATATGTTTTAAACTCCCATGATTAATTTTAATCATGAATTGATCATCCTCCAATTCTCATCAATATGGTTATATGCTCCTTTTTATAAATTGATAATCCTAAATATCTTGTACTTAATGCCTTGCTAAATAAGGTTGATGGCCTCCCTTCAAATTATTGCGAATCAATGGGATAAAAAATTTGTTCTTAAGCTAAGTCTATAGTCAACACATAATCTTCAATTTTTCTTTTTAACCAACAATAATGGAGAAACAAATGTGTTGCAACTATCTTGAATAATTCCATTTTATAACATCTATTTTACACACTTCTCTATCTTTCTTTTTTTGTACATAAAAAAGTTTTTGTATGGCTTGATATTAATTGTTTCATCTCCCGATAACAAGGGTGCCTTGTGATTTATGTTTTGGTTTTGCACTTAAATGCATACTTTTCAAACAATGCCTTTACTTCTGAATTTTACAATCCCTTTCTTGGTGCTTCAGAAGCTTCAATGGGGAAGAAAAAATTGTCCTCTAAAACCATACAATACTTATTTTAAACTCTATCTTGGCTGTTGTGATCTTTTACAACCTTGTTTTTTCCACAAGCATTTTCAACTTAATTATTCTATCATTTTTCTTGAATGACAATTTTATTTTAATAAAATCAAATATAATTAGGAAATAAATTCTCAATCAATATATTCCAAGCACCACAATACACTTATCAAGATCAAATTATGCTATTTTGTCAAAAAAAAAAAACACATTTCTTATATATTAATTCACTGTTTATTTTAATTTTATGTGTTAATTGTCAAATTTGCCCAATGTTCAAAACCTGATCTCGTCAGGTTCGGATATAACCCAAACACAGAACTTAGAACCCTACTAGACTCTATTTCCTGCTTGCTCTCTGTCTCATCACCAACAGAAGAGATAGAGAGAGAGAGAGGTATGACACTTAGCGCTCTATAATCTGCAATGATTTTCTTTAATCCTTTCATTTCATTTTGATTTTGTATTCCTCTCTCAAATCAAATCCAATCAAATCTTGCTCTTAGATATTCCTACTTGGTTTTGACTCGTTTGGTTTTCTCATCTAATTACGGGCTGGTTTCTGATTCGAAACCCTAAGCTTAATGTAATCATTCAAAATTAATTGTTCTTTTGATTTTGTCGAGGCAAGATCTGAATTTGATGGTGTTCTACGTTTTATTTTGGTCTAGGTTAGGTAATTCATAATGGCTTCAAAGCTAGTTCAGTTGCAATCGAAGGCTTGTCAGGCCTCAAAGTTTGTGTCTAAGCATGGTGGTGCATATTACAAGCAGTTGTTAGAACAGAACAAGCAATATATCCAGGATCCACCCACTGTTGAGAAATGCAATCTTTTGTCCAAGCAATTGCTTTACACTCGCCTCGCCAGGTTCGTCTTTCTTTCTCCATTTCATTTTACTTATACGAAGCTTCATTTAAAATAAAAATAAAAATTATGGTATTTGTAGCTTTTAGTATTTGTTTCTCTTATTTTGAGTAATATGGACTCTCTTTTTAAAGACCTATCTTGTAAATGTCGTCAATTGCAATGTTACCCACGTGTTGCAGATGCGGATGAAATTCAGAATTATGAGGAATCTTGTATTGTGTGTCTATTTAAGCTTAATTGTGAAATTTGGGATCAGATGATCTGTCTGATCTTAACCAGCTAGCCCGGATCTGTTTTGGCTTGTTTGATTTGCATTTTAGTCCTAAATTAAACCGATGTATGGAATCAAGTAATATAACAACACGATGTAGATTTTTTAGCCTACAAAACTGGCTTGTTTGATTTGCATTTTAGTCCTAAATTAAACCGATGTATGGAATCAAGTAATATGATGTAGATTTTTTAGCCTACAAAACAGTATTGAACTAGCTCGATTTGTAAACATGTTAGATGGATCATATGTTATGTCTTTTGTGCACCACATTTGTGTGTGTCCATGTGAACTGGGTAGATTATACTAGTTAGCCAACTAATGATTGTAGGCACCGAAAAAGGATTAGACAGAAGTGTAGTGACGTTGGATGAAAAGGACGAAAGATAGCTACAATTAGCTAACACAGCCAAAGGCTGTCTGGGTTGAACAACCAGAAAACAGAACAAACCTCTTATAAAATTATCAAAATATCAAAGTTGTTTCTTAGTACAATAGTAGTAGCCCTTAAATACTAGCAAAATCCTAAATAAAAGAAACCCTAGCCCTTAAAAATAACTAAATCTTAGCCGTCCAAACTGCCAAAATAAAAAATATGTAAATAAACTATACTGTTTTAGCTCCTGCATCATGTAGTGTCATTTCTCATTCAGGGAGGGCTTTCCTGCTGCTAAAAGAATGCATTTTTTAGGGGAGTGAACTGGCTAAGAACTTTATGGGTTACTTTGAAAAGAATATGCTTTTAAGACCTCACTTATTTGGACTTAAATGTTCAAATTGAGTTGTCCATTTTAAATAATTGGCTAGCAGCTTGTTGAAGTTAAAAAGGCATTATTGATAATACTATGAGCTGTTGATCCTTGAAATGTGAAACTTTACATGCATGGTCAAGAATTGCTGTTGAATTAGTAAACGATGATGCATTGAAATTAATCTTTCAAGTGCTGATGGAATCGAAGTTTTAGAAAGGAAAATTGTTGATAATACTATGTGCCGCTGATCCTTGAAATGTGAGAATTTATGTGCACCAGTCAAGAAATGCTGTTGAACTACTAAACAATGATGCATTGGAAATTAATCTTTCAAGAGTTCATTGAATCAAAGTTTACATAAGGAAATTGACTATAAATGGAGAATTGAACACGCTTTTCAAAACTACTATTTCCAGCTAGAAAATTGCATGTGTCCCTTGTTTTCTTCTAGGAAGGTTATGTAATTTTGTGCTGTATATATTGTCAATTAGTGTTTTTCAAAACAGGATTATGCATAATTGTTGTTGATGGCTCATATTAGTGATCTTGTTGATGGAACCAGAATAGCAGTGCATACATGTTGTTTTCTTTCTCCTCTCATATTCATGTCTTCTATAACTTCGATTCTCCCTCATCTGGAAGGCTTAGGTGACATCATTAATGTTTTGGATACCGAACAGGTTAAATCTCACGGGTATTTTTGGCATGTGATTTGATTTTTAGGAACAAGAAATACTGTAGAGATGCTGGGGATAGATTCCATAAAGGTGCCTGCAAGCTGTATACGTGAAACAGGATAAAAATAACCTGAACCTGTGGTGATTTTGAACAGCACATGTTCCTTAAGTATTCAAATCAGTGTTGCATTGTGAACCAAGAAAAAAAAACATATTTCCTTAAAAATTATTTGAGCGTGCATTTACTGAAGTTGCATTTTTCTAGTGAATGTATAGACAATTTCTTGTATGCAAAAATGAGGGAGGCACTATTACTTTAACAGTTAATGCACTTTGTGTTTAGACTTTTATTTCACATATTAATCCATTCATTTGGGTATGTGAAACAGCATTCCTGTGCGTTATGAAGCATTTTGGAAGGAGCTTGATTATGCTAAGCACCTTTGGAAACACAGGCAGGAGTTGAAGGTTGAGGATGCTGGCATTGCTGCTCTGTTTGGGCTGGAGTGTTTTGCATGGTACTGTGCTGGTGAGATTGTTGGTCGAGGGTTTACATTCACTGGCTACTATGTCTAAGTGCTGCAACAAGACGACACACCTCCGGAGTTGAACCAACCGATAAAGCTTGAGATTTCTGTTTTTCCCGTTCATCTTGTTTGCAGTTGACCATTGCATATATACTAGATTTGCTATCCTTCATAAAAATTGAAAAACTAGGCCAGGAAAACTCGTTTCCGTGTCACATTTTTCCTTGCATTTTCGCTTATGCCATGCGGCTGTCCTTCAGGCTGTATTCCTTTTGCTCAGAATAACATGTCTCTGAAAAAAAAACTACAAGGAAAACATTTTTCTTGAAGGTGAGTTATTTTCTAGCATTTGAATGTGCTAATGCAAATATCATGTTTTCTTATGATACCATATCCCAGTATTTGTTTGAGTACGGGGGATGACACTGACTTAAGACTGCATGACTTCCATGTTGAATCTGAAAATTTACCGTGGCGGCTCAGGATTTGTACCACCTACTGTACAAAGCTGTGATTTACCGGTCAAAACTTTAGCACCCAGAAAGATTGATATATGTTCAGGGATGACTGGTACTCTTTTTCACTTGAATTATCCGTGGCCGACCCATCCTGTATAACTTGTTTAACATCATTCGTTTCTGGCTAAAGCAATTGAAGCGATTGAATTGTTTTTGTGGCATTTTGTGCTGTTCTGTGTGAACGCTTTTGCAGGTAGTAGTAATTTTTTTATTTTTAAAAATTTATTTTTAATATAAATACATTTATCTAGAGTAAAAAAAAAATAATTAAAAAGAAAAAAACATTTTCACACTGCAAAGTGCAAACACAATCATAATATGTTGGTTCGCTGTAGAGGAAGCTCAGCAGTCGCAGTGATGCAACTCCAAGCACTAAAGCAAGCATGCCTTTTCAAGTTCAAACATAAATGACCATTATTGCCTTCCTCTCATATTCAAGATCTGTAATTTCTCTGAGATTTATATAATTATTAATTTTAAAACTTGTAAAAATAAATTGATCCAGACATTCATATTACATAACTGCTATAGAAAAATAAGAGACGGGTGGCTACCCCGAAAAGAAAAAAGGGAGGAATGATAGGAGATGAATTACATTGAAGATTTTCATATGTAACAAAGAATGCAAATCGAAGTAGTACATAGTTTTTACACATGGTTCATCAAACAAAATAGTTTTTCCACTGATCGCCAATTATATAACCCTAATTGCAAAATTACATCTCAAAATCCTTATGGCTGCCTTGTATAGCATCAAAAACAGGACGGGGTGAGTAAGGGAATTGTGTGTAAGTTTATACTGCAGCTATTATTTTCAATTAAGCAGCCTGTATTATAATTTTTTTTATTAGGCAGCCTGTATCAGATATCCCTGAACTCTCCACGTTTAAACGAGAAAGTTCCTGAATGCCGTAATCACTTTTGGGGACAAAAGCAAGACAAATGCTAAGACTGAACCAAAAATCATTTTAATAGCATAGCTCAAAAAGTCACGGTCAGATTCTTCAGAGGTGCTCCTTGTGGTTGAAATGGATTTAGCTGAAGGTAGGGCTTCTATCACTGCATCTGCCAAATCTGTGATGAAGGATGAAGTGCAACCCAGAGCAGGTACACGACCCCAATTCTCAATGCCAGATTCCAGAGCCAACTCCTTATATTCCATATCAATCTCTTCAAGTGTCTCTATGTGCTCACTGACAAAGCTGAGATTTTAAATCGGAGTTAACAAGAGATATCAATGTTAAATTTCTGATTTAGATTAAAATTGAGCAGGATCAGTTGTCTGTCTGGTTAAAACATATTTCAACCTACCACACCACTAATAAAGGGAGAATGTTGTGTTCTAGGACAACTTTATTGAGAACAGTCTTCCAGGACTCGAAAAACAATAGAACTTAAAACACACACCAAGGCCTCTGGCCTCGACACAATATGTGAGCATCAATATTAGCTTGCGCAGTCAAATCCAAAATATCATCCATACAGCAGGTCCAGAGGTCCCTACTTTAAAATAATTTCATATAATAATTCATGTCCATAGATGCATGAAACATCCAAAAATATCAGCATGCTGCATGTTTTAAGACCTATAGTACCATCATGCATTTTGGTATCATAAATTCTTCAAAGTAGCGGATTGATGGAAACTCATACTTGCATAACTGGACTCCAAAACATTCATGGATTAGTCAATTATCTTTCTTTTCAAATACAAACAAAATGACTCTTATATTCAGAGTGAAGCCTTCATAATGATTGTACTGCAGTATATTAACAAGTAAAACATCGTGAAAGAAGTTACTGGATCAATATATTCATTGTTCATGGCACTGACCAAACAAACTGCTAAAGTTGGCGAAGTAAATATTACTTGGATCAATATATGGAATGCACAAACCTACTGAAAGAAGCTTGATTAACACCAATTAACTGCACAAAAAAGGAAAATGCAAGTTGCATACCTTACTGGTACAGCTAGAAGACTTTTGACACCTTTCTGACCAAGCTCAACAAGAACTTCATCAGTGTAGGGCTTCAGCCATTGCACAGGCCCAACTCGGCTCTGGTCAGGGAAAAAAAATCAAAGGAATGATAGGTCATATTGCAAGATCTCAGCAATAACAAAACATAAAAGTTGGCAAAACCTAATGATGGGAAATAAGAAAATGAATGCTTCAGTAAAATAGACAGCAGCCAGGGTAGCAAGCCCAATACTGTAAGGTAAACCTCATTAAATTAGATTATAACCAACCTGGTAAGCAAGAGTATGATCATTGTAAGATCCTCTAGCTTTCAACTCTTGCATTATTAAGTAGATGCACTCTTCCATTTGATCTTTGTATGGGTCTCCTGCATCCTCCACATAAGTCAATGGCACTCCATGGGCACTGAAGAATATCATGACCTAAGATCCCATATAAAATTAGAATAATCAGGGGACAACAATCTAAAAAAATATCAGTTTTGTGCCTCCCAAAATTATGCATAATATTCAATAATTGAACTCACCTCTTCAGGTTTAGCAAATTTTTGCAGCTCTTCACCAATCAAGTCAGCCATAGACTTGATATATCCTTCTCGTTGATACCAGGACTGTATAATGGCAATTGGAAGCCTTGATAGATATGCATCTTCACTGAAAGTTCACTCACATCCAGAGAGGTTAAAGTTAAGCAATATTTTCAATGTTCTGCAAAAAGAAGGAAAGAAAATCGACACAGATATAACACCTAAATATATTCTGGAGAACACGGAGGCTTGACCCAGTTGTGGAGATCGAAAACTGTGGATAAAGTGGCAGCACTACAAGCTTCGTTATCTTGTCCTTCTTGATCTGCCAAATAAAACAAGTATGATTGATCAAGTAAATGTTATTAGGAGATTCACAACGAACTTCAAAGGATACATAAATTGAATACAAAAGTTGGAGTCTCACCTGATGAATTGCTTCCTCAGTGAATGGGTACCAATACCTCATTCCAACGTAGACATTTGCAGTCAAACCCTTTGCTTTCAAAGCCATTTTGATTCCATCAGCCTGCAACAATTTTCTCAAAAGTCTAAATGTATTTGCCTTCAGGAAGAAGCAGTGGTACACATAAAACTGATAAAAGGAAAAAAAGCAGAACGTAAAAACTGAAACATGGTTTTCTCAAGGAAAAACTCTAAAGCAACAAGCAAAGATAACCCAAAGAAGAAGCCAGGAATCTTAATTCTTAAAAGGGCATGCATTCTACCTGCTCATCCGTTATTTTACGCAAAGGCGAGCCCCCTCCAATAGAAGCATACCCTTCTTTACTTTTAGGAGCTCGAAGCACAGAAATTAATTTTGCCAAAGGTTTCTGAAGAAATTGAAACAGCCTGGGAAGTCTTATAATATCCTGCATTATAATAAAAGTACTACTGTCAGATCAACAACAAACCCTAAACTACGAATGTTGTCTAAAATAAAGAATCGACGAACAAGCGACATACTGGATCAGCAAACAAATTGAACAAAAACGGCTGGACATCATTAAGCGTTTCGGGCCCTCCAAGATTCAAAAGAAGCACGCCAACCTTCTCTTCTGTCACATGCAAATGAGAATCAACAAAACCTTCACAATATGCGCCTACTCCAACTACAGAGGCAGCGCAGAATGCTTGCCCAACCGGATTTCTCTTCATAACCGGACCAGACAAGTATGATCTCCCGCAATCTGTCATTCCCTTATTAGCCGAACTAGAACTCGAAACCACTAATGATTCTCGAGAATAAAGTTTATCCGGCTGCTGAAATTCCTCGGACGAGTGCCTAGCCACTGAAACCACAGATCTAGCACGCGGGCACGACCTGCAAATTAACCAACAATATCGATAATAATTAAGATCAATTGAATAAATCAGCCGACATGATCCAGACCATCATGAATTATCAATCAAGTAAAAATAAAATCTATCAAGAAAAAATGCAAATAAAAACCCGAATTACCTTGAGAAATTACGATTGGAAGCAGAGAGCTTCGTCTGGGGAAGCGCACCACAGAACGACGTGGCGTCCATGGCTTCGATTTGAAGAATAGCGATAAGGAAAAGAGTAGCTAAGACGAAGAAGACAAGGAGAAGAGAATTGAGGCTGGGAGGTGCGAATGGAGTTTTGGGTGTCTTTATAAAATAAAATAAGGGAAAAAGTCAAAGAGGAAAGCAAATGGCTTTGGTATTTAGGTGGGTTTCCAGGATGCTGGGGTTTGACTGTTATCTCTCCCTTTCACCCCTCTTTCTTTTTCTCTTTGGTTTTCATTTAAGTTTATAACTTTTTAGAGTGATGTAAATTTTTATTTTAGATGAATGTTTTGTTTTAAAAAGTATTAAATTATTATTTTTTAATCATTTTTCTACAATATATCAAAAAATAAAAAAATATTTTAATATATTTTAAAAAATATTCCGCATCAGATACCAAATATAGTATTTAAAAATTTATTTAATTTATTTATAATATTAATATGAAAAATATATTATTAAAAGAATCTAATTTTAACTGAGAGTAAATTAACTTGGGACTGTAGGTCATTGATGATTATTGATGCTATTTGTTTTTTATCAGGATGCATGAAATTAAATTCTTTTTTTTCTAGATAATTTTAAAGATTTATTTTCAACATCTATTTACGTAAAAAATTTAAAAGAAAAACATATTATTATTGCATGGATGTCATTTTGACACGACTGGAAAATCAGAGTACCAACCAGAATTTGTCGTCTTCTTAACTCGGTGGCAGTCAGAGAGGGTAGGTTTGATTTTCAAGTAGCTGAGAAAAGAAGGTGCACGAATCCGCGTCGTTTTGGTGGAATAAGTTTTGAATCTTTCTTTCTTTGGTGTTCCTTAATTACCCTTCGTTTAAAAGCTAATCTGGATGAAAACCCTGTCTAAGATGGTACTTTCATAACCTGCTTTAGTTTAGGGTTTTTGTGAACCACTATATAAGCTTAACTCCATAACTACATCCTCCGTAGTTTTTCGGCAACAACAACACAACTCTGTTTCTCTTCTATAGGATGCCGCTTGTTCCATGGCAACAAGATCTTTCTTGCTGTTTCTCGATTGGTTAAAGCTGTGATTTTATTTCTAGTAAAACAATGTTTTTATATCCAAGAATGAATTTGATTGCGTTAAGGTGTGGATCGGCTCTATAACAGAGTCAGCAGCAGGCGCCGATCCATGGCGACCTGACTGCCGCTTAGAGCCAAAATTCAGCTATGGCCGGATGAAGATACCTTGAAACTCATCGTTGTTTCTTGACACAATAATCCGGTTACATCTATATTCACCACTGTCTTTCTCTTCCTTTTTTTTCGCAAAAATGGCGGCGCCCAGTCAGACACGGGTGATTGTTGGTTTTATTTACTGCCAAATCACCTTTTGCATGGTGCCCAAATTGAGCTGCTTTCACGATTGGAGGGAGTCATTACTTGATCATGGCTTCCTTCAAATTCTAAGCAGCTAAATTCCTTTAACTGAGCTTCTTTTTAACCATTTCAAATAACTAAGCCCTTAAAAACATTTTTTTTTTTAATCTGGAAAATAATCCATCGGGTAAACCCACCAATCGAAGTGTGCTCTTTCTGTTGAACATGGGAGAATGTCAGTGGAAATATAAATGTTTGTCATCAGTGTATCAATTCAGAAACCAAGCGTTTCTCATCAAATGGAGCATGCAAACATGGAAAGACTAAATATCCAATCCAGATCTGGAAGGTAGGGATGAAGGAATGGATAAAAGGAAAGCCAGATCACCCGAGACTGTTGAGAGAAGATGAGGCAGGAAGTGTTTAAAATTTATGTTGATACTTCGGGTGTTTTTGGAGTTCCAACATGGTTACCAAGATTTCTAAATAATACCTTTTAAGTTAATTCACAAATGCACGACAGAAGCTAATGGTTAACAATCAGAGGGGTATCTAAGATCCAACAAATCCACACTGGTAAGAGCCTTAAGGCGAATTAAAGGAAATTGGCTTGGTAACATCAAATTCAAAATTCAGGTGTACATGAAAAGCATTATCCGCTGTAACTAAAACTTAGAGCTCAAGAGGAGAGCTACAGACCTTTTGAAAAAATTGAAATCATAATAGCTCACCCTCGTAAGAAAGCAGCTGCATTCGTAAGTGAGAATCCATCAAAATAAAAGGGACAAGATAATATATCCTCTTTATTCTAATTGTTTTGGTCTATTTTGTTCCAATGCTGTATACAAACGACTACCAATCCAGTTCTTTGCTAATTATCAATTTTCAGCATACAAAGTCAATAAAATCACAATTTAATGAGTGGCTGTTTTTGCATCACAACCTCCTTTTTAATACACGTTTTTCGCTGTGTAAAAGTTAACATAATTATCTCAGACCAAATTCAGTTCAATACTGAGACTGGTGTGGTAATTCAGAAATCAAGGATAAGCTTTTGGCACGATGATATTGCTGATCTAATTATTTTTTAGACATCAAAACGATATTTGAACTTTCATTTCTACCAAACCAGAAATTTCATCTCTTTTAAGTAATGCATTAGTTTGCTAATGTATGCATCAATTGAAGTGTGCTTGAACTGTTGAACATGGGATGGCTTTTCAGCTGAGAAACCAACGGTTGTTCATGGGAGTAAAGTATGCCAACTTGCTGTGACTAAACAACACTCCAATTCTAGGAAGGAACAAGAGAAGGAATGGATGAAAGGAAAGTAGAGCACACAACATAGGCAAGAGAAGATAAGTTGGAAGCGTCAACAAGGAGAAAACACAAAAGTCATATAGGCACAACATTTGGACATTTTTGAAGTGCAACAGTTACCAAGATTTGTATTTAGTTTTCTTATTGTCTTCCCGTTTCAATCTGCAACTGCAGGTGAAAAGTTCAGAACCCAGTTGCCAATTACCAGACTGGAAATTCACAACGAACAAAAAGTCAAGCATAGTCTATTTAGAAAATGGAAGTATAAGAATATTTGCATTTGATACGAAATTATGCACAAGTATTATGCTCATCTAGTGAATCTGATTCTACCGGGGACATTTTATACTCACACAGTGCCTTTAAGTTGATTCACAGAAGCAGGCATTATACTCGAACCAATCCCAAGTGTTGATATACAGAACCATCCCTCAGTCACAATTGCAAGTATGCATACCCTTAAGTTCACTCATAATACTAAGCCCTATAATCAGAACAAGCCTAAATGATGCTGATAAATGGAACTCTCACCAAGTCACAATTGCAAATAGGCATGCACTAGTTGTTTCCATAAAATGACCTAGATCAGATTTGCAAGTAGCATGAATAATGGCTATCAGATACCATGCATGGTGCCCCACTGAGTTCTCAATAGTCAATTCATCATAAAACAACATGTACAGGAATTGCTAGTGGATCAAAATCAGACGCATATCTAAGATATAACAAATCCACCCAGGCAAAAGAGTTCTAAGAAAGCTGGCAAAATTGATTAAAATACCAAGTTTCATGCAACCAAAATTCCAGTGCACGGGAAAATTTTTCACAGAATTTTCGGCAAACTAAAAATTCAGAATCACAAAACTACACTGATATCTCAATAAGTCCACTCTATCAAGGAAGCAGCTAAACCCATCAGCAAGGATCATCAAAAGCAGCAATCACAATCAAATGGGCAAAGAGGGGTATCTCCACCACTGCTCTTGCTAAAACCCAATTCCTGTTCCGTGTATATGTTCAACCCATCTTCTGTTTTCTTCCGAGACCTACAAGGCGGGTCTGTAAACCTTCCCTCTTCATCTTCTTTACTCTTCTTCTTCTTCTTCTTTGTCGTCAATTTTGGTTTCTCTTCCCCATTTACATTTGCCTTGTCAACTTTCTTTTGTTCAGGTTTCTTCCTCTTCTTTCCAGAGAAAATTTCATCTATCTCGTTACCTTCTTTCATTGGCGTTGAAGAGGGTTTTCCCTGCTCTACGTCTGCATTTTCTTGTTCTTGTATAGGTTTCTTTGAATAAATCTTTTTGGGCACATTCAATGGAGAAGGTTTTCCCTGCTCTATATCAGCATTTAGTTGTTTCTTTGAAGAACTCTTTTTGGGCATACTGAATCAAACTGAAAGTTTCATACCAATTGTTTAACTAGAATCCAAGAAAAACAAGATCACCAAGCATCAAACGCCCAATTCAATTGCCAACAAAATGTACACTAATAATTCACAGATTATTATGGTTTTAAAAGACCTACTGATATAAGTCAGCCAGCTGGAGAATAGCAGAGGAACAAACAAATAACAGCTAAATACAATGGAACATCTAGCTCAAAATCAGTAAGCTGAATTCGCACATTTTCAGCCACAAAATGCAACAAATAGTTCAAAATTGAGAATTTCTTCGAATGCCATTTTCTTCATTATGCAACAAATAGTTTGATTTTTCATTGTTTAGCACCCCAAAAAAAGGTGTAAATTTATTTTTACAAATGTTTAATTATTTAAAAATAAATTGTCAAATTAATCAAATTCGTTCTCAATAGCAAGAGAGATTAATTTGTCTGAGCTGAATTCATCATTTGCATGAAAATAAATTCGGTTTTGCTACGTTTCCAGGGAAGCAAACACAAACAAGTTGGGAATTTTTATTTTTATTTTTATTTTAGGTTTTTTAGCATGAAAATCAAATAGAAAGTAGTAATTAAGAAAGAAATAGGAGAGTTAAAAAAGATGAGAGATGAAGAGCTAACCTCTGGTAGCAATCTGTAGAAGGAGAATAGATTGGAGACGGACAGTCAGGGAGGCAAAGAGGCAAAGAGGCGAGCGGGCCAGCAAGGATTGTGTGGTTTTATAAGAAACGCTATTCAAGTCGCTTCCCCAGGATAATACCATGCGGTTTTTAAGGAGTTAAATATGGACGGTTCGATTTTGATCAGGAAGTTAAGGATGCTAAAAATCAAACGAGATTAATAATATCATGTGAGCCTGACAGCCACGTAAGTCTTGACGAATTTCTCACAGCTTTCTACAATAATTGTCATATACTATATACATGATATAATTGCAACCTAAAACAACCATGTCATTTTTTTTTTCCTGTTTAGAGTTAAAAAGAAGGTCACTTAGGGAATTGGGAAATTATTGTTTTTTTTAACACTCCAATACTGCATAAATATAGGAGTAATTTGAAATTTGTAAGAGATTTATTTATTTATCTTTTAAAAAAAAAAAAATTAATTCTGAAGTAAGCATGGACTAGTAGCAGCAGTAAAGCAACTACAAGTCTATTTATTCCATGTAGATATTTTTTAGATTTTTTTGTGTTTATTTTAAAAAAATTAAAAAATACTTTTAGCTGTTAAAATTTAATAAAATATTTTATTTTATAAATAGTAATCAAATTATAATATTATCTAACTATTTCAATCACTATTATCACTATTACCACGATTATTTCACTATTATTTCAACATTATCTTATTATCACCATCACTTTCTCTTGCATCACCATCACGATTATTTAACTATTATTTCAACATTATTTTATTGTCACCATCACTTTTTATTTTAACATCGTCGTATCACCACTATTATTTTATAATTTTTATATAACTATTATTATCTTACCACCACTTTCTCATTCATTATAACCGCATTTTTACTATCATCACCTCTTTTTTTTTATTGTCACAATTATTTAATCATTATTTTCACCACCACTATCATTTTTTTCATTAATACTAGAAAATATTTTACATCTAAAACATCTTAGATAAAAATATTTTACATGTAATTCTTTTTTTTTATATAAAACATTTTACGCAAAACAAACGGAATATAAGAAGTGTTGGACACTCTTGTATTTAAGATGTTTCCATGTTGCATCTGTTAAGTTACTCCAGTGCCCCTTTTTAAAAATTTAAAAATATCTATAAAATTGTAAGGGTAAAATAATTGTCTTTCAACCTATTCTTTTGAATATAAGATGAACATACTCACGTATATATATGGTTAAATTAAAGTAAATATAATCAAATATGCTATAGGACTAGTGTTTATCAAACCCCACGGACCAAACTTGACAGATCAATCTAATAATCTATTAACTATCAACCTGAAACCTGACCTAGGACAAATTAATGAAAACTTGATTTTGTTTGACCAAAACAATATAGATAAATGATTTAAAATAAAAAAAAAATAAAAAAATAAAGATAAATACAAACCAACCCATCCACCTGACTTGGAACCTAGAGCTTGAGCACATGAATGGCAAACATGAAAAGGGTATTTTTACAATAATGTCACAGCTTTCTACAATAATTGTTATGTACTATATACATAATATAATTGCAACCTAAAACAACCATGTTATTTATTTATTTTTTCCTGCTTAGAGTTAAAAAGAATGTCACTTAGGGAATTGGGAAATTATTGTTCTTTTCTAACACTCCAATACTGCATAAATACAGGAGTAATTTCAAATTTGTAAGAGATTTATTTATTTATCTATTTTCTTTTTTAAAATTGATTCTAAAACAAAAATGCACTGGTAAGCAGCAGCAAAGCAACCACAGTATATTTATTCCATGTAAAATATTTTAATTTATGAATAACAATCAAATTATAATATTATCCAACTATTTCAATCAACACAATCATTACCACCATTACCTTCTCTTACACCACCATAACGATTATTTTATTATCATTTCAATATCGTCTCATTACCACCATCACCTTTTATTTCAACATCATCATATCACCACCATTATTTTATAATTGTCATATCACCATTACTATCTCAACACTACCTTTTCATTCATCATCACCGCAATTTCACCACAATCAACTTTTTTTTTTTTTTTTAATTATCACAATCATCTAACCATTATCTTTGCTACTACTATCACGATCGTTTTTTTAACTAGTATTACTATTTCACCACTAAAAATTATTTTACATCTAAAACATTTTGGATAAAATTATTTTGCATGTAATTTTTTTTATTTATAAAATATTTTTTGTAAAACAAACGGAATATAAGAAGTGTTGTACACTCTTGTATTTAAGATGTTTCCATGTAGCTTCTGTTAAGTTACTCCAATGTCCCTTTCTAAAAATTAAAAAAAAAATCTATAAAATTGCAAGGGTAAAATAATTGTCTTTCAACCTATTCTTTTGAAAACGAGATGAACATAATCACGTATATATATGGTTAAATTAAAGTAAATATAATCAAATATGCTATAGGACTCGTGGGGTTTGACCAAACTTGACAGATCAATCTAATCTATTTACTATCAACCTGAAACCTGACCTATTATAAATTAATGAAAAACTTGATTTTGTTTGACCAAAACAATATAGTTACATGATTTAAAATAAAAAAATAAAAAAAAATAAAGATAAATCCAAACCAACCCATCCACCTGACTTGGAACCTAGAGCTTGAGCACATGAGTGGCAAACATGAAAAGGTATTTAAAATTATAGTACAATTAAAATAATTTTTTGTTTAAAATATTTAAAAACATTTTTTCGTTTAAAAATATTTTAAAATATATATTTTTTCTACTTCCTATCAACCTGGAACGGACAAATTAATGAAAAACTTGATTTTATTTTATCAAAACAATATAGTTCCATGATTTCAAAAAACACAATACACACTCAAATCAACCCACTATAGTACAATTCTTTTCACCAGCACATGAAAATTATTTAAAAAAAAAAAAAACCCAGATACCATGACAAACACTCCCGAAACATGCACGGGGAAAAGCAGAATCAAATCAAAGCACATCACTCTTGCCAACAATGGCGGTCACAGTTTGAGCATGAAGATTTTAGTCTGCTAACATTCGGAATGCAACACCGAACTGCATCATCATCTTCTTGGAAGTTGAATCGTTTAGGGAGCATTTCCCAAAAGCAACAATGCTATTGATTCCAAAATTTCTTATTTTAGTATCATCCATTCAAATAACTGTTCTTGCACCATTCATGGAGACAAGGCTTTTTACTCTCACTCTGTTCTCATAACTAACAAAATTATAGGTCTCGTCTAGCCATACAACACGCACTTCAAGTATCAACTTAGCGCAGTCATACAGCTCATAATCCTGGAATTGGGAACTGAGTTGTAAGTGCTTCAACTCTTCTTCGAAGATCTGATACTTTATCTGTTAGAGGGAAATCAGGGGATTTAACAAACTTTAAGAAATCCTGGAGCTTGGATCCGGATACTGATTTTTTAGCTTCAAGACTTATTTGTACTCCTTCATGAATCAAGTCGGCGGTAGCTACAAATTCTCTCTCTGTAAATCCTCTGGTAGTCATCGCAGGGGATCCAATGCGAATGCCACCAGGAACTAGGGCGCTCTTATCACCTATTTAAATTAGCAGAGCAGCCCTAAGCAAGGAGTGGCAATAAAGGAAAAGAGGTTGGGATTGAGAGAGACAAGGAAAGAGAATATAGAACAAGGCTAACCAGGCACAGAATTCTTGTTGAGGGTGATAGAAGCAATGTCAAGGATTTTCTCCACCCGAGCCCCATCAAGTCCCTGTTGACAGAACATATATTGATAAATATGCGAGAAGTAAATGGGGACAGACGCCACCGCTGAGAAATGATGCATAAAACAGTTTGTCATAGTAAGATGCTATGTGGTCAAAATAGCGACCATGCCCTTTCAGGTTAAGACTCTGCAATAAAAATCAAAGCCTACAAAATCAGGCCGAACCAATTCATAAGCATTACAATGATCATGTACAGACAGAAGTGCTCTCAACAATACAGGTACGAACACAAACTACATTGCTGCATTCATTGACAAGTGACATCATATGGTTAGGATGCTTCTGAGAATTGGTTCATAGCATCTTATACAGCGTTTATGAACAATATATGGTTAAGATTCTTCTGAAAATTGATCATAACATCTCATGCACTTTTTGCAGCAATGTTACAAAAATTGATTTTACACTTGAGATTATGATATCCAAGTAATGGCAAAGGGCATTCATATGCTGGGAAAAACCTTGATGGCGACAGATAACCAGCAAAAATTTGCAAAACATTTCAGAAAATAACGGACAATGAAGCAACAAGACACTTACCAATGGCCTCAGATCTACAAGAATGAGATGATTGTCGCTCCCACCAGAAACCAGTTTATATCCTAATTCAACCATTCGGTTTGCAAGTGCTCTAGAGTTACAGATGACCTACAGGGAAAAGCAACAAGAATAAGTTTGGATGAATTAAAACATATCCTGGACTATGTTTAACCAAGAGAGTACAGTACCTGCTTCTGGTAAGCTTTAAATTCAGGGGATTGTGCATGCTTCAAGCAAACTGCCAGTCCACCAATTGTGTGATTATGAGGACCGCCCTGCACAACATTTCACAAACTCTGTTAGTTTTAGAATGATGTGAAATGAAACTCCATAGAGCAGAAAATCTAAATCAACTTCTAACATCCATTAGCAACCCACTTGTAAGCCTGGAAAAACAGCATTGTTGATGGCAGATTCCATGTCAACTCCTAGAACAGGATCCTTTTTGAAAAAGATCATTCCACCTCTTGGACCTCGTAGGGACTGGAGAAATGAGAGAATTTTCAGGTCGTCTATTTGCAGATCAACACAGCGAGAGTTGCTATTCGCATGTCAATTGACAACAAAATTATGCAGGGCACATTCACATCAAATTAAGATCCATACAAAATGTGCAATGCTATATCCCATGCTAGGCCAGGAAGCATGGAGCGGCATTGGGCCCAAACTGTTAGTAAATACCAGAAAAATCTTCTTGAATAGTCATCTGGACTTACCTTGTGTGTTGTAGTTGTCACAACATCACAGTACTCAAAGGGGTCGGCGACAACAGAAGCAGCAACAAGACCACTTATATGAGCCATATCCATCATGAGAAAAGCACCGACAGCATCTGCAATCTTTCAATGCATATAGAATGTAGTTAGTTAGCTGTTAAAGCAGGGGGGAATAGGGGCAAAAATCACCTTGTGCCCCTATATTTTTAATTTAGAGTCATATCACACCCTCTACTCCATTTTCCATCATGACAACCCTTCTGCTTAAACTTTTGGAACTTTTTAATCCTTCCATCCACCTCTGTCATGGAAGTCTGTTGGTTTATTAATGCTATCAGTTGATCAACCAAATATAATCAAGTGTTCATTCTAAAAGTCATCAGATACCCCTGTACTACACAATTTTGGCCAAATTAACCCTTTTGCTATGAATTAGACTTGACTAATAAATAAAGCATAAAGTGATTGATTTGATTAATTTATGGATTATCAAGTTACATCAGCAAAAATAAAATTTAAGCCTAAAAAAATGTAAATAAATATTTAAGTCATTAATTTTATGCTTTATTTAAAATAAAGCCTAAAAAATAAAAATTATTGAAAAATTATAAGGTTAGGTTTAATAATTTTTCATGCTTTATTTTATTACCTAAACTAATTTAAATACCTAATAATAATTAAATCCTTCATTTTTTTGCTTTATTTTATTAGTTAAGCCTAATTTATTGCAAAAGGGCTAATTTGATCAAATTTATATGGCAGAGGGGGTATTTGATGACCTTTAGAATAGACATGTGTTCACATCTAATTGGTTAAGGACCAGTCAAATGAGAGCATTAGTCGAACTAGAAGACTTTCGTGACAGAGTTGGATGAACGGGTTAAAGGGAGTCAAAAGTTGAAGTAGAAGGGTTGGCATGGCTCAAACTAGAGTAGAGAGTTTGATATGACTAAAACTTGAAAATACAAGGGCACAAGGTGGTTTTTGCCCGGAAAAACAAGGAAACGAAAAATATGCAAAACAAGATTAACAGCATGTAACATCTACCTTCCTCATGCGAGGATAATCAAAATCTCGAGGATAAGCACTAGCACCAGCAATAATGAGTTTTGGTCGAAAGAGGATAGCTGTTTTCTCAAGCATATCATAATCAACCAGGCCTATAATAAGTGTTGGGGAAAAGGATTAATAAACATCACCAAACCAATATAGTCAACCATTTTCTCCTAATCTGATAACAATGAAATATCACCTGTAGATTCATCAAGTCGATATGGCATAGACTCAAAGTAAATTGATGTCCCAGATACCCGCCTTTTAGGAGTCATGAACCCATGAGACAAGTGTCCTCCATGAGGCAAGTCCAAACCCTAATTTAATCACATTAAATATAAATATAAAGATTTTGCATTGTGAAACTGCAAAAGCATTAATCAGAGAGAGACAGAAACAATTTACCATGATTCGGTCATGTGGTTTAAGAAGTGCAGTATAAACCTCAAAATTAGCAGGGGATCCAGACAATGGTTGAACATTAACACCCCACTTATTTCCATCCAAGTTAAATGATGCCAGAGCCCTTTTTTGACAAAGGGTTTCAAGCTCATCAATGTACTCATTTCCACCATAGTATCTGCAATATATAGACAATCATCAGGCTATAAAAGACATTCAAATTTTCAACACAAAAAAGAAAGGCATCTACATGAAAGAAATTTACCTTTTACCAGGAAGTCCTTCAGAATACTTATTTGTTAAGCACGAACCAACTGCCTCCATCACTGCTCGAGATGTGAAATTCTCTGATGCAATCAGTTCAAGGCTTTTGAACTGCCTATCCTTTTCCTTTTTTATAATTCCAAGCACTTCAGGATCAGCTTCACTAAGTCCATAATCTTTGAAGCTACTTATGTCAGCTAGGCAATAATGACAAAAAAATCCATTCACAAAGAGTCAGTCTCACCACTCATCACCAACAGATTCTACCTAGAATCATATTATATATCATTCTATTTGTCATTCTCGTTGCATAAAGCCAACCAAACAGTTAAATAAATAACTGACGTATTCTAGTTGAAAATTGATAGCCCTTAAAACCTAGACACTCTGTGATAACATTTGAAATACAGCTAA
This sequence comes from Populus alba x Populus glandulosa, assembly GCA_033617975.1. NCBI lineage: Eukaryota > Viridiplantae > Streptophyta > Magnoliopsida > Malpighiales > Salicaceae > Populus > Populus alba x Populus glandulosa. The sequence goes on from CM066148.1 coordinate 23,163,438, forward strand.
AATATATCAACAAAGCACAACTTTTTTCTTAAGAAACCAACCCTTTCAATAGAATCACAACAATTACATACGGTCTATGTTCACTTGTTCGGACTTCAAGAGACGAGCAGGAGAACAGTAAAAAAGAACAAAAGATATTATGGTTACCTCCAGTTTCAGGGATAGGCACAGAAACAGAAGAGGGGGGTCTGCCAGTGACCAAGCTTCCTTCAAGGGAAGAAGCCCTGCATGGCTTCACTGAATTAAGCTTAACTTGATATGGAAACCCAATGATAACACTCCTTTTCATTGGAAAGGCTGGCCCTTTTGACAAAACAGGTTGTTGCAAGGAACCCATCACTGCGGCTCCACTGGTGGCTTGCATCTCTAGATTTTTACAAACACCTCACCAAAAAAGTACCTACAAATTCCAATCAAATAATATAAGAATTCAGTCAGAAAGTTTAAATTTCTGTTTAACGGAACTATCAGGCATGGTAACATCAATTTCACAAGGAACAAAAATGGAAAAAGGAGAAAAAATATGAAGGGAATTAGCTTGCCTTCAAAATCTTGTTTGCCTTTATCTCCCTGGGTCTCGAGCCGTGTGTGTAGTCGATTATAAAGCAAGTTTGGAGAGAATTGTGCTAAAAACCCTAGTCTTTGCTTGAAAAGTGTGAGCCGCGCTTTTTGAGAAGATAATAATAATCTATCTATATATATTATTTTAAGGACATATCTTAAAAATAATCAAACTATCTTTAATGATTAAAGTCAATTTTTTTAAAAAAATACATTATTAATATTTATATATTTTTTTACGTTTAATTTTATTATTATTATAACCCATGACGAGCTAACAAGTTAGTAAAATTCTAAAATTAAACACAATTTATAATTAAACAAAGTATTTTATTAGACAGCAAAATCCTTGAAGTTTTAATATCCGTTACATGTATTAAGGGACTTTATTGAAAAAGTAAACATATTGTCTTACTTAGAAAATATTCTACATGCCAAAATAAAAAACTTTATTCCATATATGCCAAAAATTATAAGTGTCTTGCTTCTTCATTTCATCTCCAACTCCTCTTCAATTGAGAATGAGGAAATTATGTTTTGTTTTAAAAAAAATATTTAAAATTATTTTGTATATTTTTAGATCCTTGTTTTATATTGATAGCAAAAATATTATTTTAATATATTTTAAATAAAAAATATTTAAAAAATAATTGATATAACATCCTTAAATAATTTTTTAATATATATTTTTTAATCTCCATTTGCAATTGCGATAAAGTAGGAAGAGCATCTCCTCCACGTCCAAGATGAGTTCAAGTTGGTCTATAGAATTTAGGATTGTTTCAACCAAGATTCATTCATTGTATTGTACCCGGTCTCTTTTTCTTTTTCAAACACACAAGTGTTCTGGCAAACGCATCTTCAACTTAATTCAGTGCATATATACATGAACTTAATTCAGTGCTTATATGCAGAGAGTATAGTTTTAATTGTTTTTTAAAGCGTTTTTTATTTAAAAATATATTAAAATAATATTTTTTATTTTTAAAAAATATTTTTTAAATTAACGCATTAAAATTATCTAAAAGCATAAAAAATATTAATTTGAAGTAAAAAAAATTAAATTTATTTAAAAATATTTTTGAAACGCAAATACAAATAAGGTCTAAAAAAATACTTAAACAAATCTTATATATAAATTCAGACTTAAAAAACTAAAAAATTTCATAATGGAATAAAAAAAACTTATGTAATGAGTAATTGCTCCTTTTGGAAAGTAGAATAGCAAGATCAAAAAATTCAACTTTGAATATTGGAATAATTAAAAAGAGAGCCTTTATCATAAATTTATCAAGTAAAATACTTAAACAAAATTTATTTATTTATTTTTTATGGAATTATTTTAGCTTTATTATTTAGGTTATTATTTTTTTAATTAGTTTTTTTATCCTTCAACAATGAAATAATTGAAAATTAAATTTTTTTATTTTTTTATTTGTTTTCTATGAGGTTATCATGATCTCATGATTCAAGTTGCGGGTTTAACAAATTAATCCGAGTTGACGCGTATAATTTTTTTGTCTTTTTTTATTTAATATTTTTATTTTTAATTTTATAATTTAATATTAAGTTAATTAAGAATTGATATTCGTAATTTATTTTGATTTTTTTTACACATGATCTTATAACCTGGATCGTAAATTTATCAAGTTAACCCCGGCCGATTCAATATATCACAGCCTTAATATTTTTTAAAAAATATCATTTAATATATTATGATATCAAAATTTAAAACAAATATCGTTCCCCATATACATTATATTTTAAATTTACAATTATTGTTTTTAGAAAATACGTTGATCATCATTTCTGGTCAAAACGAAGGCATAAACCATAAGAAGAAGGCTTAGCTACAACGAAACACCATAAAAGCTCCTTTATAATCATGAAAAAGTAATTAAATACAAGCATATTCACTTCCAAAGAGAATGCCGTTGCTGCGCATAAAACGATTGGTAAACTATGTTAAAAATGACCCAAAACGGTGCGTGTTCATCCAAATAAACAAAGAAGCTAGAATTATTCTTATACAATTTTAAAAGCCAAGTGTTAAGAACATAAAAAATATAAAAAAAGATGAAGTTTCAAGCGATCCTCGCAGAAGCATTAAATTCACCCCGGTGTCCATAAACTGGAAATTTTTACTAGCACTTTATTAATTTTGGCTCCAGGATCAGGAGCTCAGACATGGAGGCGCGCTGTGTTGAATATATTTGATTTTACAACGAAACCCCACAATATTGGTGCTATATATTTTAAGCCAACTTGATATTCAATATTTTCTCGTTTAGCTACAACCACCAGATGCAAAACCAAGCATTCCGTTAGCACCATCATAGATAACCTCGTAGGTCTTTTGTTGATGGTTTCCGAAAATCCCAAATTCACTGTCATCCATGTTTGCTGCAAATGCCAGGCAGACCATCTTGACACCGTCCACCGGGTACAGGATCCCCGATGCATCAATATCCACTTCAACCTCACCTTTGAAGGACACACTGACATCAGGAATTGAAACTGTTGTATAATTACTAAAATCATAGCATGTGTCAAGCAGTTCATCCCCGTTTGTCTTGGGATAATTCGACATTTTCCCGTCGAATGCTTCCTTGAGTGCCTTGTATGCTGTCGGAGGCAGCCTCGTGATGACCGTACCGGAGTCGATGATGGCTCCGCTCGTAGTAAAAATTGATGGATCTATTGGTAGCTGGGAACCTCCAACACTTATTCCAACGATGTCAATGCCATAAAAAAATGAGAAATCTGGGGATAGTGGAGTGAATCCCGCAGTCTGAGAGACTTTTCCACCAAAGTTTAGGTAGCCGGTAGAGCTAGGTGATGAAGGTAAACAATAAGAGAATTGCCTTTGGTATTTCTCGGCAGTTTGTGATGGTAAGGATTCCGAAGAGGGGCTTAGTCCTAGCAAACCGGCTGACTGGCCGAACAAGCCATCGTTGTTTTGGCCGCACCCAAACAGGAAGTTTGTGACAACGTCCGATGATGAAATGGTTAGTGTTTCGCTGGCGAAAAATCCTTGGGAGTAGGATTGGTCACCATACATAACTCGGTAGAGGCATGTCGAGCTTGAGGCAGAGCAATCCCTTTCACCTGCATATGAACATGACAAAGAAGTAAGCTTCAAATATTTTTTTTTATTCCAGAGCATTGTTTTCAATTATGAAATTAATGAAATTTACACGTCAAGAATTTGGCAAAAAAAAAAAAATTACTGGAAGGGAGCAAGTTGCATGATGCTGAGGAACACGAAACATTATTGTACGAGGTTGACTTGGCTGGATCGAACATTTGTTCCTTCTGCGGATAGCAGGACCCCGAGCATGGCTGACATTGAGTCCAAGTGATGCCACTGCCGGTGTCAAATTCAAGGGTAAAACTCTCTTTTGGTGTGCCAAGGCCGACAGTAACCACGTAGTTGCCGGTGCCGAGGGCTATACCAGACTGGGCTGGTAGTTTTGTCGCCATCTCCTCAAAAATGCCATGGCCTGATGAGTTCTTGGAGAGTCTAGCTTGAATCGAGTCCACTCGAAGTTGGTCTTGGCGGAGGAAGTCTACATGTGACCGATCATCCAGTACTTGCATGCACGGACCATACTTGTGCAGAACTTGCAGAGATGAAGCCTTGTCGATCACTGAAACACATAACCTATAGTTAGTGCATTAGGTAGAAAATTAATTTCATTTCAACATCATATATAAAATATACATATGTATTTGTCACACGATCACGAACCCTTACTAGATTGGTCGCAGGAATCTGATGCCAAAAGAGAATTGACTTCCAGGGTAAGAACATGTTTTTTTATATGCTCATTTGCTTCAACTGCATAACCCTTCTTCAGAGAACACAAGGGGCATAGAGAAAGAAGAAAAACATAGATGAAACTGGTAAATTTGATGGAAGAAATGAGTCTGGCCATGAAAAACAATCAAGTTGTGTTGCTGCTAATTATGTTCTCATACAGCTCATAAGTGCTCTACTTTCTTCCGTATCCTATATATAACACAAGCAAGGCATGGCTCGCCATGAAAGACTTGAAGGAAGGCTGACTTCATCAAATGTACTGAAGTCAGCGTGGATTGTCTCCACTCTAATACTACAAATCGGTCATCACCTGCGCACCTTTTCAACCAATTAAAAGAATGTGTCTCAAATTAATTCAATGATTAGGTGATTAATTTAACTTTTAAAAATTAATAGTTTAAGTGTAATAAAAAAAACATATTTAAGAAACGGAAATTGTATATATAAATATGAATTATATTATAAATCTTGGCTCTCTTTCGCTTTTGTTTTGATTTTCTAATCCTTTACGCGAAGTTGCGTGGAAGTTTCTCTCTCAAGTTGCTGGGTCCCATTGTCAAATAGTTCAAATCAAACTGGACCAGCTTCTCATAAGGAATTGATAGGATCCTTAAAATTGAAAACGGTAGAATATGTGCCTCTTTCCGTCTCTCATTCAACCTGTTTATTTTTTAAAACTTTAAATTAATTATTTTTAGTGTTTTTGAATTATATTGATATAAAAAATAAATTTTTAAAAATATAAAAATATTATTTTAATATATTTGAAAAACATATTTTAAAAAGATAAATAATCACTATTGCAGAAGAAAACAACCATCAAACAGTAGATGTGACTCTTTTGAAGACGTTTATGGCTGACAATAATTTGTTTGCAATTTCTAACATGACAGGTCATGCCCTGAAACTACAAACTGTGGCTGCATGGATTTCTCCACCATGTGGAATTCTTAATCATTCTCAATCACAGCTCATGCAGGAATTGATGGTTTGTTTTTGTGTAATGTTTTGTTTTTTAATAGTTTTTTAATGATTTTGATGTGTTAGTATTAAAAATAAAAATAATATAATATAATTATTATTTTTATATATTTTTCTTTGAGAAATATTTTTAAAAACCATACTATATTATAATATTAAATACACATTTAGAGCATGATTATTTTTATATTTTAAAAATGTTTTAAAAAATATAAAGTTTTTTATTTTAAGCTATTTTTTTTTATTTTTAGATCATTTTGATATGTTAATATAAAAAATTAATTTAAAAAATAAAAATATTATTATTTTAATATATTTTTAAATAAAAAATAATCACTATCTCAAAAAAAAATGATCTTAAATAATTAGAATCTTTCTCCAGCCAATCAACGGATAAAACAAGCAAATACATGGAAACTTTATTTCCAAAATTTAATTTACGTGGAAAAAAAAAACAGATGGAGACGAGGAGCACTTTACTCCTTTCATTTTATAACACACGGCATTTCTCAACTGTTGTTGATCATACAATCTCCATCGCTGCTATAATTTAGATTTTCCATGAGGGATATGAAGTATTGTAGCTAGATTGATGTGTCTAGAATTTATAAAGTTATATAACAGGATATATAAATTATAAAATAAAATAAATTATATAAAATATATTTATTATCTCCTTCTATTAGATTATTGAAACAATTTTTTGATTGCTCGGAATTATTGAATTAATCTCTCTTTTTTATTAATTAAAAAATAATTAATAATATTTATATGGGTTATTTTCTTAACAGTGTAAAGTCTGGATATTAGCTACTATAATTTGGATTTTCCAGGAGAGACATGGATTATTGTAACTGGAGTGATCTATATAGACCAAATCTTTGTATCATCAATATACGGTGCAAGAGAGATTTAGAATAGAAGATGATGTTGTTATTCAAAACACACACACACATATATATTCAATCCATATAGAGTTTATAAAATCACACAACAAGACATATAAAAAAATAAAAATAAATAAATTATAAAAAATATACTTCATCGTCTTCTTTAATTGAAATAATTTATTAATTGCTCAAAATTATTGCATTCCTTAATATCTTATATTCGAACTTTGTTTGTTTTTGTATTATAATTTGTTTTTTAAAGTTGTTTTTAACTTGAAAAAATATTTAATTGATTTTTAAAAAATTTTAAAATAATTTTGATATATTAATATTAAAAATAATTTTTTAAAAAAATATTATTTTAATAATTTTTTAATTAAAAAAACACTTTTAAAAAATAATTGTACAGTTTTGAAAGAAAGCAGGATTGCATGTCTAGAAAGTGACTTTAAATAATTAGAATTGTTCTCCAGCCAATCAACTGCAAGCAAATATATGAAAACTCTTTTTTTCCACAAAATTAATTTATGTGGAAAAAAACAGATGGAGACGAGGTTTATTTTGCTCCTTACGTTTTAGATGATCAATTCAAATTCCCCAGGCCTGCAGGGAAGACTTAAAACTATCGAAAGTCAGTACACGTCATTTCTCAACTGTTGTTGATCATACAAACTCCATCGCCCTTGCCTCGAGGGCTGCTCTGATTTGGATTTCCATGAGGGATATGGACTGTTATAACTAGATTTATCTATCGAGAGTTTACAATGTCATGAAACAAGATATATGAAAAAATAAAAAATAAAAAAATATATTTATTATCTCTCTGGTTAGATTATTGAATTCCTTATTTATTTTTATTGATTAGTAAATAATTATTAATATTTATATTGGTTATTTTCTTGACAGGTAAAGCCTAGGTATTCAAGCTTATGGAAAAAACATTTATGAATTGGGAGCATAGAAAAATAATTGCTTAAAGCAATGTTTTTTTTTTTTTAAAAAAAAGACTTTGAGAAAAGAAAACATTTCTGAAAAAAAAAAAGAGATAGTATGAGTTAGAGTCTGTTAATTAAAGTTAATTTTTAATTAAATCAAAGCTTTGACTTAATTTTGTAAAAAGAAATTATCTGAGTTAAAGGTTATCAATCTCTAATAAAATACATTTATAACTTTGATATAAATAAAATAAAATAAATCAATTTACAAAAATCAATCTCTAAGCCGAACGCAATATGACAGCTACGAGTTTCTTAGTGATTTGGACATGCTCGACGTTCTAAGCCTGTGAGTCTGAATTGGGTCTACTCTTCCAGTTGCTGAACTGTCTCAGAGGATCTTTACAAAACCGAGATAATAGGCCCGACTAAATTTGCCGGTTGTTATTGGACTGGGTTTCTCTTTAGATACTAAACACCCTTTTAGTCCAGAAGATAATCAGAATAGGTTAATGGACAAATAGCCACCCGGGAATGGGCTGGGGAGGTGGAGGTGGAGGAGGCACTGCCACCCTGAGCCCAAAAGACAATCGGAGTGGTTACAGAGGTTAATATGTAAATGGCCCACACGTCACATGCCTATTTTATTTGCTTAAAATGATATTTTGTACGAGATTAGAAATTTAGCAGAGTAATTATTAAATTAATGGTATAAAAGTTAGTTTTCAAGGATGTTTGTTGGATTAATAAGTCGAAGGGTAAATTAGCAGTGGAGAGAGAGAAATAATTGAAATACCATTAATGATTAGATAGAGAGAAATTAATATTATTTAAATGTCTTTTAATGTAAAAAGTAAGTGAGAGAGAAAAACGAAATAATAAAACTTGGAAGTTAAAATTCAACCCCCAGTATGGTGTTTGGTAGAGGATAAAAAAATAAAATTAAATTGCTACATGAGTAATTGCTATAATAACATTTTTTAAGGTTGTAAATTATTTTTTAAAATACTTGATTTATTAAGAATCCAGAGGATAACATGCTAAGAGGGAATTAGTTAAGATATTATTAATAATCGGAGAAAAAAATAAATAAAAAAATATTTCAAGAGAGAGAATATAAATTAAAGAATTGAGGGTTAAAGTTTACCCTAACTTGAACCCCACTTTTACGGTTTTACCCATTTTAAGGATAAATTTTACCCTCGTTTATAAAGTCTCCCTGCCTTTTTTTCACTAAACATTCTTAAGTTCTATAAGAGTCCCCGTAAAATTTAACCTATGACCAAAAAGGAATCAAACAAGCTTGTTTGGTAGAAGGATGGTTTTTTAACCCTTATTATCCCTATATGTATTTTCAAGGTTAATAATGTAAAAAAAAAATATTCAATCCTAAAAATTAAAATTGTAAATAAAATTTAATATATAATTTATATTATTTTTTAATATCTCTCCTCAAATAAAAGTTATTTAAATTTAAAATTTGTATATATTCATATTATTTTATATTTAATTTTTATTAAATAAATAAAGATAATGAAACTTCGTGATGATTTAGTTATAAAACTCAAAACTAGTTCAATTCAACAATTATATATATATATATATATATATATATATATATATATATATATATATATATATATCGATTCTTATTAACGTTTGAGAATAAAAGGAGGAGGCACCATGTTCCTCGATGGAAAATAAAGAGTTGAAGCATTGTGGATGGAGTTGAAATTCTTGACAAGATGGCATTGTTACATACGATTAGAAAGCAGAAGGCATTCGGTGGACGCACCGAAAGTGCGCTGTAAAATGTTCGGCACCGAAAGCATATTGCATGTTAGGGACGAGCTTATGTTCATGTTTAGAATGTAATTATAATTATTATTTTTTTAAAAAAATTAAATAATATTTTTTATTTTTAAAAAATATTTTTAAAATTAATATATCAAAATAATATATAAACACTAAAAATATTAATTTAAAATAAAAAATAAAAATATAAAAAATTATTTTTAAAATATAAAAAACAAACATATCTCGTCATCATGGTCGCTTGAGTGGATTGGATGGCGTTAGGGTCTTCTCTTTAGAGATTACAAGAGGCGACCTTTCTTGTAGCACAGAAGAATCACAAAATTATATGATTTGGTGATTTCATACCTTAATCTGCATGTTTGTACTTCTGATATTTTATAGCTCGACCATTGATTACTTGCGAAGAAAAGGGGTTCCGTGCTTTCGTTAAACTTCCATTAATAAAGTTTTTTTCTCTCTCTCTCACTCGCACACGCACACCTCCAACTAAAAAAACCTATGAATTAACTATGTTCCAGTGGTAAAAACTTAGGACTAACAGGTTTGCTTTTTCTGTAGTTTCAGGTTCGAGCCCTTGGTTGCTCATATGATGGCCACTAGAGGCTTACATGATCGTTAACTTCAGTGCTCATGGGATTAGTCGTGGTGCGCGCAAACTGGCCCGGACACCCACGTTAAACCAAAAAAAAAAACCTATGAATCATCATAGAATTTCACAGTTTATTTTTTTATATACATATCTTGCCCATTTCCTTTCTTTTTTATTTAGTATTATTTCCAATAATTTCTTCCATAAACTTTTTTTACAATTATCTGGATTGATCATGAATCGATCAACTCAATTAGATCATATCAAAACAATTCTTATATGGTTTTATTTTAGATTGTTAGGTAATGAGATTTTTTTCTTTTTAATTTTATCGTTTTTTTCCTCTCAATTTCATCCCTACATCTTTTGTACCGGTTGACTAGTTTACCTTTGTATCAGCTAAATCGATTGAGTTATGTCAGAGCAACTCCCACACGAGCCTAGGCTAGTCAATAAGTTGGGTCGGAAGATTTTTTATGTCAATCTTATTTTTAGATTATTTTTACCAATCAGACGAAATGTTTTCGGACTGAGCAAGTCAATTAAATTATATTGCGATAATTTTTATATAATTTAATTTTAAATTTATATTAAATAAAAAATCAAAATTTTTTTTTTTTAGCTACCCAGCCATATAAATAAACACTCAGCATAACATGGGATTCAAGATTGTTTGGTAATGTTGTTATTATTATTTTTAAATAATTTTTTATATTAAAATATATGTCAGTAATTTTTTATTTTATTTTTATGGTCGAGCTTGAGCATGATGTCAAAGTAAAAGTGAAGGTGCTATTCAATCACAGCACCACCACGTGAACTGGAAAGCTTTTGATAAATTTCAACTAATCACTTGTCATTTCCTTAGGGGCTAAGGTTTTTCTCATTGTAAAAGGAACGATAGCCTAAAATGTCGTTAGCATTTGTATCTCTAGCGTTGTTTACCCTTCTTTATAAGTTCCTGCTTCCAGCTAAAAAGGATTTTATACTCAAGAACTTCCCTCCACCCACTCCTCCTCTCATCAATGGCTCCAAGAGCACATGCTATTTTCCCAGCTCCCAATCACGCAGAGTTAAAATATTGAAGAAGTGCTACCATATTCCTGCCTCAAATCACAAGTCAACTTCGATTGTTTGATCCTCGATGGATGATCTTGAAGAAAGTCCCCACTCTCTACGGCCATGATTGTTTGATTAGTCCCTGCTCTGTTTCTCCGTGCTTGCTTCAAGGCATTAAAAAGCATAATTCCACTATAAAACCAGGATTCATCATAGCTCTAGCTTGATAGGGTGACCAGCTGTTTGAATCTCTCGATGAACCTGTCTAAACTGTCAGATGACTTGTAACCAACTCCATGGATCCAACTTCCAAGCTTTTAAATTAGGAAAACAAGTTGGTCAGGGGTCAACTCCTATCTCTCTTTTCAACTCTTGCTCTGGCGAGGGACCGAACATTCATTTATTTCCTGTTTGGAGGTGAGTTTCAACCTGTTTTTTTTATAAATTTTGAATTTTTTTTTATTTTACTAAAATTAAATGTGATTTGTACTTTTTGATGTGCTGATATCAAAATAATTTTTAAAAAATAAAAAAATATTATTGACATGTTTTTTTACACAAAAAATTATTTGAAAAGCAACAACTATACCACCCCTAAATATTCTATCCTGACACGAGGAGGGCACTGTATAGATCTCCACCAGTTGAGAGCATGGATGGGTCCCAGCCTTCTTGTCATGATGTTCGAATTTTTCTTAATTTTCTGATAGATCCACGACGTCCCGGACAAATCTGATTGCTCGGACAGTGGAAAAGGATGGAAAAGCTTTGGCAATGGCTTGTTAATTTAGTCGGTAGAATTATTTGATGTTATCCCAACTTTCTGAAATGATTTGGCACGACATCTCTGCAGCTCCATCCAATTGTATTGCCCAATTTCAATTAATTATCGTCTCAATTAAAAAATAATTCAATATGGTAGATAAGGTTATAAAATATAATTTCTAATATTCTATAATATTTTTCTGTTTTAGGCTTGAAATTATTGGTATTATTTTCTATTATTAATTAAAAAATAAAAGGAAAGTAATGAGATTGGAATTTCTGATGTAGATTTTAATACAATATCGAATAATTATTTCAATTCAAAAATTTAAGTTATTATATAAAATTTTAAAATATAATTTATATTTTTTTTAACGAGTAACACAAATAATTTTTTTATATAAAAAATTAAACATCTAACTCACTAAAATATAATTTCAAGTTTTATTAGGGATATATAACATTATTTAGAGGTTGTTTGGGACTTCAATAAATATTTCTTTTTAGAGTATTTTTGCTTAAATTTTATTTTTATGTTAATATACTAAATCAATCTAAAAAATAAAAAATTTTAATTTGAAGAAAAAAAATCATCTTCTTACATAATCACTTTTCAACTGAAAAAAAAAAAACGGTGCCTTTAATCTTTTCTTTCAGATTCAGCATATGAGTAAAGATTAAAGAATAGTCTCATACAGGAAATAGAGTGTACTAAAATATTAATCTTAAAAGACGAGCGGGAGGTCCCAGCCCAGCGACTGGGGAGACAGAAGTCTCCTCAGTTGCCTGGGTTGGACTCCCAAGCTCACCCATACTTGGAGGTTCTGCTAGTGGGGGAGGCGTTTGTTCCCTCTCTATACCGCACGGGTTAAAACCCCTTTGTATACCTTCCTGCCATCCCCGCGGTGACTTACCTGCCTTCTGGGCTTGCAGGGTGCTCAGTTAGGCCATGAGGATTAGTCGTGGTGCGCGCAAGCTGACCCGAACACCCCAGGTTAATAAAAAAAAAAAAGTGAGTCTTGTGGTCTAAAATAAGACCCAACATGAAAAAACAGCGAATTATTGAGGTAGCTTGTGCTCTCAGCTCGCTGGGAGCCACTCTAAGCTTTATAGATAATTAGTGTTGAGCTGACATGCGCATTCTTGGGTTCCTTAAATTCATGATTTCGGAGGCTATTCTACTATATTCACAAGTCACTGGACTTGTAATAAGTTGGCAAGAGAAACTAGAAAAAACTTGAGCAAGTTGAGAGATGGGAATCTGCATATCCTCTGCATCTTCTGAGATACACCAGGCAGATGATGGCCTTGAAAATGTCATGCATGTCCAAGAAGATATTGGTTCTCATGGAGTTGAGAAGCTTGGTTCTCTTTACTCTAAAGAAGGAAGCAAGGGAGTAAACCAAGATGCTGCTGTTGTTCACCAGGTTGGTTGATGCTACTTATTCTTCACTAGATTTCACCCTTTGTTGTTTGAAGTCTTGTTGCTGATTGGAACTTGTTCTTCTTACGAAGGGCTATGGGATGGAACATGGAGCTTTCTGTGGAGTTTTTGATGGGCATGGAAAGAATGGTCACATAGTGAGCAGGACTGTGAGAAATAGGTTGCCATCACTCTTGCTAAATCAGAAGAACGCTCTGGAAAAGATAAAGACCGTTAGAGATCACAACAATGAGAAAGCAGATGGTGGTTTAGCACCGTTACCGAGTGAAAGTTTTCATAAATGGAAAGAGGCATGTATTTGTGCCTTCAAGGTGATGGACAAGGAGATCAAGCTTCAAGAAGGTCTAGACTGCTCTTGCAGTGGAACCACTGCAGTAGTTGTCGTGAGACAGGTGAGAAAGCAAGCTATTTTGAGCATACAAATCCTCTTGAATCAATCTTTTCCTTTTCATATGTAAAGGAAAGGATGTTTATTTATCTGTTTCTCATTGTTTTGTTTGTTATTTGGAAAATGAAAACAGGGTGAAGATCTTATTATAGCTAATCTTGGAGACTCGAGGGCTGTGATGGGCAGAACCAATGATCAGAAAGGAACCCTGCCTGTTCAATTAACTACAGATTTGAAGCCTGGAGTACCAAGTAGGGCATCCTTCCTTCTCAATTAAAAGGCAGAGTTGCAACAGCTCTTAATGGTAATATGGAAATTTATCCCCGCACTCAATTTTTAAAACCGGGTCATCTTATAATTCAGGTGAAGCAAGAAGAATAAGGCAATATAATGGCAGAGTACTTGCACTAAAGGAAGAGCCACACGTCCATCGAGTATGGCTACCTCATGAAGATTCTCCAGGCTTAGCCATGTCTCGAGCTTTCGGAGACTTTCTGCTCAAAAACCATGGAATAATTGCATTACCAGACATCTCTTATCACCGAGTAACTTCCAAGGATCAGTTCATTGTCCTCGCATCAGACGGGGTAAGCAACTGCCTCAACACAAAGATGGGTAGAATCCAATTTTTATTACAAAGGTGAAGTAATAGTTACTTGTCTCGTGTTACTTAGGTGTGGGATGTGCTTAGCAACAAGGAAGTGGTCTCCATCGTTTCGGCAGCAGATAGTGAACAAGCAGCAGCAAAGGCTGTGGTGGAGGCTGCTACAGCTGCGTGGAAAAGGAAGTTTACTTCTTCGAAAGTAGATGATTGCACGGTGGTTTGCTTCTTCCTACAAACGAGAAAATAGCAGTCTGACTTCATCTTTTACCCAGTCTTGTAATAGTTGAGCACAGCCTCTTTTCTTTTTGCTGCAGCTTATGTTCATAATGTTGTGATACTGTCAGCTATTTTCAGATTTCTCGTGAGACACATACAAGTCCCCAATGATAGAGAGTCCCATTTAGTGTACACGTGAGCACGGGAATTGTTGAAAATGCCTAGAGATTTTATAATAATCAACAAAACAACAGTTTAGCACTATTGAGAACCGAAAGTGTTAAAAGTATCAAACGATTGCAGGCTAGAATTAAGCCCCAAAGAATCGAAAATCACATGCCTTTATTTATCAATCTCATCCCGGTGCTTTTTTATGTGGACCAGAATGTCTCCGTCCATACAGTCATAAGAGGTCTTGCGTAAAAATGGGTTCAACGCCCGTACGTTCTGCTTTTCCGAGTCACAAGAGTGTTAATGTAAATCAGCAGTACCAACTTCATCCGAGGAATCCTCATTTATATTTTAGAGTTTAGAGGGCACCTTTAATATGAACAATGAAAGAAAAAGGCAATGCATCCATCGCAGTAAGATTAAACTTTTTTTTTTTTTAATGTAGGAAGAAGTGAGGACAATCTAAGTTCAAGAAGTACACAGTTGCACGTTAAAAATGGACTGCCTGCTGAAACTCTCCTTTCAAAAACTGGAAAAGGATCCTGTCAAGTCTTAAGGGTATTTCTGTAATCCCCACATAGCCGAGTGCAAAACTGCCGAAAAGCCCAACATTCATGTGCTTCAGAAATCATGCTTCATCATTTTTCAAATCATCTCCAAGCAAGTCGTCATATGAAACGGGTACTCTTATCCTCTCATGCACAGATTTGCGCTTCTCATCAGCACTGGACTGTTCATGCTGATATTGAGGTGCTAGCTCTTTTTGACAACTATCTGGTACGCTGACTGGTGTCTCCTCAATGAATCCAGAGGCAGTTATTTGAGAGGAACACTCATTGTTTTGCTCCGGTGCTCGCCGAATAGTTTGTTGCCTAAATTGCTTCTGCAAAGGGGGGGTCCAGATAATACAGATTGTTAGTATTCAAAACAAAGACATAATGCAACACAAGTAGAGGTATAGTGTGATACAAAGATGGCAACAGATACAGTGATTAATGATTAAACTTATACATGGTTGTGTTAAAACAAAGACATAACACGACACAAGTAGAGGTACGGTGTAATACAAAGATCAGCAACATGCATCGAAGCAACCACAGATACAGTGATGAAAGATTAAACTTATACATGGTTGTGTTTTCACCGACAAACAGGCATAAACCCAAAAGTTGCCTCCTTGTTGGGACAAAACAATAGTTCATTAATCAAATGCATTTACGGGAATAAAATGGTTACCCACCTCAAATTCCTTTGCTTTTTTCATAATCTCTTTGTAGGCCATTGGTTCTCTTGTTTTCATGATATTCCATAATATCCCACCACCTGTTCGAAAGCGTCTGCCATCAACCGTCATCTGCCCTCCACAGGACTGAATTGCATACACCTGAAACTTCCATTTTAGAATGCATGTCCAGAAAGAAAATCTAAACGGAACACACAGAAACATAGCAAACACTTGTAAAAAGGAGTGGGACGAGAGAGGAAAAGGCAGTAGTTAATATAAAACCATGCTTTCAAGAGGCAGTATAAAAGATGGCACAATGCATTAAGAATGCAAAGCAAGAAATTAGCAGCAAAGAAAATTAACCATGAAAATAAGAAAATTATTCAAGGAATTAATATTAGCCAACAACCAAAAAGCTGGACAGCAGCATAGAAAATACCTTAAACAACAATCATTTACTAATGAGAGCAATGACGCCATCAGTTATAGCCACAAAGTTGTAAAAAACTACTCAAAGAACAACGATTTAAGAACTTACTATGCATGTCTATATGATACACTTCACATAAAAAGCACATGTAACTCAGTTTAAAGAGCAAGAAAAAGGCACTGTCAAGAGTGGGGGAAACATCGTTCTAATTTTTCACATAACATTGGGGAGGTTTAAATATTGTTGACAATCTCAAAACGCAGACCAAGTCAATAAAAAAAAAAAAAAATTATATCAACCTACATAAAGAGAAAATGATCATGAAGTGGTTCAGCCGAGTTATATCTCATCTCAGAGCACACAATTTGAAACAGCAAATGGCTTTGACAACGAAAATCTGCAAGGGTAGGGAAACAATATTCAATGTCCGATTTTACGGAAGGCTTTAAATAGAATGGATGAGCATTGATGGCTCAGGGCTAATCCAGAATCATGTAAACTTAAATTCTCACCTTTCCTGTCAAGCAGCAAGTACAACTTGCTTGCCCATTACCAAAATGAATGGTGGTTTGTTTCAAGATAATAACCCTATTTGAAAAAAATAAAATAAAATGGAAGCAGATCTAAGCAGTAGGTTGCATCATCATCAGAAAGCACAATTGTGATGTCTAGACTCATCATGAGAAATAGCCAGTCCACATACAGAGAGACTTCCTAATCAACTGCGGGGCAGGTAAAAAAAAATTGATTCACCAAGCAAAGGGAGAGCAGCTCAACGGTAAAATATGAAATGCAACATCAGTCATCATGATACATAAACTTCAAAGACATTTGGCTATTGGGTATCTCAAAACATAACAGAAACACAGAGCAGCACACAAGGGAATGGCATCTACTCCACGATTCTGAGAAGAAAGCATCATCAGGAAAGTACAAATTGCACAGCTTAATTTCATTCGCACAGGACATCATTCTTACTGATCAAACAATAAACAAATAATCTTTTTAGGTGACTAAAGGAGCATCACCTCTTTCACGAGATCACTTAATGCAGAAACCCCCAAACAACCTACAGCAGTATATACCATGTAGGATTTCTTCTCTTTCAAACGTCTACATGTATCCAACACAAACCTACAAAAGAAAACAACATTAGACCCAAAATCACATAATATATATCCAATTAGTAACACATTATAATTAATTCACCATTATTTTTTAAGAAAACAGAACCAAACTAAAATTCCTTCATCTAACATCAGACCAAAACAGTTTATAAAATCAATGTGATGAAAGAATTTACTTGTTCACGTCAGTAAAACTAGACCCAGGACCACCTCCTCCCCTCTTCTTGTTCTTCCTCTTCTTTTTATTACCGCCGCGCCGCCGCCTCTGGTTATTCCTTTGAGAATCTGCATTTCCAACATTCTCACTAGCACCATCGTGACTGCCATTGTTCAGTCCTAAATCACTATGTGAATTGTCGTCCACCACAAACTCTCCTTCTTCCACATCAACCATATCAACATCTTCTAAGTTGTCATCGTCATCGTCATCATCAAGAATTGCCTCCAATATATTCTCTCCTTCCTCCATCTAAGAAATTTTAAAAGAAAAAAAAATCAGAATTTCTAAGAGTTTGGAATTAAATTAAATACTTAAACCCTAAACAAAAACTAGAATAATTATCAGATAAATAAATGGAGATTAGAAAGGCAAGGAGATATTAAAAAAAGAAAAAAAAGCCAACCTTTCGTATCATTTTATGCAGGTAACGGAGATGTCGTATCGCGGTTTGAGCTTAGGAATGCCGCTGCGTTTTGTGGGGTTCCAGGGTTTTTAGAGTGAAGAACTGTCACGTTACAAGTCGGCTTGTCTGGCTGGAAGGGGATTTATAAGCTATGGCTATTTCAGACTTTTCGAGATTTTGTGGGTTGGGTTTTATTTGGACCAGAAATAGACCGGCCCATTATACAACATTATATGGGCTGAGAACTTCTGTAATGGGCCTTCCGTCGTTACCTTGCTTAGATGCTTAGAGCCTGGATCAGCGAGTGGCAAAGGCATCAATTTCCACATGCATTCCTCAGTAACTAAAACGACGAGATTTCGGGAGAAAAAAAAAAAAAAAAAGACACGGGCTCTATGATGTTGCTTTGCTTGCACGGGAGGCGAAAGCTCGTACAACCGCCCGACATGGCAAACTTGTGATCAAATGAAAATCATGGCAGCTACTTTTTTTTTTTTTTTTTGTAGTGAAAGACAGAGAGATCAATCAAGTAGGCTCTCTTAGGCTGATTTTTTAATGGGTTTTATCTTTTGACGAGGAGGCACGCCGGTAAATTGTGGGGGTGTGAAAAAGCTGTTCGCTGCACACTGGATGAATACAAATTTTAGGGCTGCTTAGTGTCCGAATCCTTGACGGGCATCTCCTTCAAATGTCCGTATTTCAGGTTGCTTCCTTCCCACTGGGCTAGAGGAGTTTTTTTCCCAAGTTGTTTGGCAGGAAGGTTGAAATTGAATGCATGTACAAACTTATCACCGTACTGTGTTTTGAGGGGTGGGGACAAAAGAAAGAAAAATATGATGTTGGTCGAAGAGCATTTTTTTTTTTTTAAAAATATGTATTTGTTTTCTTCAGATATTTTTATTTATTTTTAAATTATTTTAACATATTAATATAAAAAATAAAATTTTAAACAATAAGTTTCTGACTGTTCAAGCTTCTTAATATGTGTTTTTTTATATGTTAAAAAAAGTAGTAGGTTGAGAAACTTAGACAAACTAGGCCTTAAATCTCCTTTCAGGAGGTATTGTTTTAGCATTGAACTCACGCAATCATAGTTGATTTTATAATGGAAAATCATTTATTAAAAAAGAAGAAGTTGATGTCTAAGATTTATAAATTGTCCAATTTCAATTGCTAATCAATTTGAAATATTAATTTTTTATACTGGTATCATAAAAAAAGGAAGAAAAAAAGGAAATGATATCCCATCCTCGATGAATCGGAATCTTGATATCCATTCACTTGTCTCTCCTCTTAAAAGTTGAGATTCTTGGGGACTCAAGAAGCAACTGGATGTCTGGATCCATTCATTTTCAGCAGACGCTGGTCCACCGCCCGCAACTTGGATCCCGACTACAATGATTTACGAGACATCAGCCGTGACGAAAGAAGCAAGAAAAAGTTCGGGACACTCCCTCTCCTTGTTTTACGTAAATAAACAAATGATATCTTGGAACACGCAACTTTGAAAATCACAATTATATCATCTACTCCGAGAGATGACACGACATCTGCTACCTGGCACCGAAAGCAATATCAAACTCGGAGCTTAAAAAAAAATAGTAAGTTCCTGCTGAAATGAGGAAAAATGATACCGAAAATAACTGAATTAAAATAATCATACTGCTTCTCTGTGGCACTTCCTTCAAGTAATCCACACCTCCACCGAAGGATTTGGCCAGGAGAGAAGAGGAGGCTCAAGAGATATGCAGAAGCATTAGCTTCGGGCATGAACCCTAAACAGAAGGCCTAAAATAACGTTAATCAGCTTCCTTGACAGAAAGCATCGCTGTCCGAGAGGATGAGCATTAAAAAGCCATGGAAGCAGACGACAGGAGCAGTGAGGATGGAAAAGGAGATTGGATAGTGTGAGGAAGGCGTTCCTTCTTGCATCAAAATCACTTGCATCTGTAATATTCAGTTTTGTCTGCTTGCTAGTTAATGATACTAATAGATTCCATGCCAGCCTCCATCACTGCCAAGGAGCAGACAGTTGGGGTCCCCAAGCGCGCAGACCATGTCGTCAATCAACTAATTCGGTTGAGAGATATTTCCATCTACAGTTGCTTGAAAGGTAGCTTGAAATTAGCCCTTTAAACTCTCTAATTGGTTCATTGATTAACACCCTTCCTGACTCTCTGTGCCAACTATTTTTTATTAAAATATTATCATTTTATTTTTAAAAATAAAAATTATTGGTGCCCCATCACTAAAAAGTAAAAACTCAACTTGATCAAGTAAATTTTACTGTGTTAATATTCTATCTAATCCAGCTAGAACCCAACACGGAGAGTTGAGTTCAATGACCAATCATTAACAAACATAGCAACGATTTCGCTTAATTTTCCCAGAGAGCCTGTTTAAGTCAAGAATCACTTGCGTAATGATTCAAAATTCTATTTAATTTTTTTTAAGAATAAGTAGAGTATATTTTTCAATTATATTTTATAAAATAAAAATTACTTCGCTTAATAAAAGATTGAAAATTGTATAAAAACTTACTTGACAACCATACATTAAAAAAAAAATATATATATATATTTCTTTAATGTTTTTAAAAAATATATAATAGTTTTTTTCGGGCCATTTAATTTAAGCGGGCGGAGGTTTATTTTCCAGTAAAGCTTTCTACGGGGATAAGAAGGATTTATGGACTCTGATGACAAACAGCCTCGAGGAGAATCAGAACTAGATCCATTTGGATAGCACCATATTTTCAGAAAATAAATATATATATAAATAAAAAATTAGCAATCTCATCTTATCATCTATATTATTGATCTACATAAATAAACTGAAAAAGGAAAAACAATATAAATTAGCAATCATCCAGTAATTCAACAGACAAGACCTAACAACCAGTCAAAATACAAATCTCCTTCTCCTTCTCGGAAACCGCCACGACAAGCGCCGCCGGCATCGTGATTTCTTCCCATTGCTCTCTTAGGTGTTGCTGTCGGAAACGTTCTGCGGATGCCATCGGAGGTTTCTAGGTTTTTCCGTCCTGGGGAAGCCAGTGATGATTGTAGAGATGATGATTCTACTGGGACTGGATGAGCCGTCCTGGTTGCTGGATCCAATGGAAACAGGAATTACAGGCACCAGGTGATAATTGATCTATAATTTTATTTTTTATTTCACATCATCTACAAATTTTTAGTATCTGTTTGTTTTTTGTTTTTTTTGGTAAAATTAAACAAATGAATCGGAAAGGAATATCTAGTCTCCAGTAGGACCAGTACATTTATGCTTCTGATTTTGAATAATAACTACCATTTACTTGTTTTAATCAAGGTTGTCAATTCCGTTCCGTTCCGCCCGGAATGGCCGAAACGTTCCATACCAATTCAAAAAACGGAACAAAACGGAACAAATTTCATCTCATTTTAAATCTCGGCCCGTTCCGGAAATTCCGGCCAAATTCCGGCCGAAACGTTCCGGTTTCATTCCGGTTGTTCCGTTTCGGCCAAAAAATATTATTTTTAAAAAATTAATATATGGTTTATATTATTTTAAGTTAAAGATCTATTTAATCTTTACTATTTAAAAATATTTAAAATTTTAAAATTATATTTGTTTGGCATTATGTTTGTATTGCATAATTTATAATTAATTTATCTTGAATTTGAATTATGTTTGTGGAATATATATATGAACAGTACAACCCCGAAACGGCACGCCGAAACACTCCGAAACCGAAACATTTCGTTCCAATTGAAAAAACGAAACACCTACCGAAACGGAATTGACAACCTTGGTTTTAATAATAAAAAATACTTTACTTATTTGATAATTAAGGCACTCGAATCTTCTATAAAAGAACGCCCACAACATTTTTAGCAGCATGCGATGAGAAATGTGCTGTAATTACGATCATTTTGGGGGGGAAATTATTACACACACAGTTACCTTTTTTAAAATGTAATTCTAAATAAAAGTGCATAACTCGCACGCACTATTAAAAAAAAAAAGAAAAAAGGTGCAACAGCATTTCCTATTTCATGGCGGAATAATCTTAAATAGCAAGCAAGGGTATCTTCTTTTAAGTAGTTTTCTCCTTTTATGCACAGCGGTCAAACCTGGATGACGTTCTGTGAAATCTAGGATTCCGTGTTTTTAATTTAAATTAGACAAGATATTTATATAATAAAACTTGATTAATCCTGCTAAATTGGATTAATTTGGCCTAATTTAGTGGAATCAACACTAAGAAAAGTGATGTAGTTTTAACAATAATAGAAAAATTAATTCAATGATTCAAGCCCTTATTTGAGTTGGTTCAACAACTATGATTTTTGTTGTATTTGTTTAATATTTCTCCTTGAAAAATGTAATATGTTAAAAAATTATTAAATTTTATTAAGTTTGAAAAAAAAAATTAATTTTCTTAAATTAAAATTCAATTATGTTAGCATTGAATTGAAGTGGTCAAGAACTCATTATTTACTTTTCAAAATATTTTTTATTTTAAAATATCTTTAAATAATAATTTTTTATATTTTAATATTAACAAGTCAAAATAATTTTTAAATATATAAAATAATTTTTAAAAATAAAAATAATAATTTTTTTAAAAAAAATTCAAAAACATTTTTAAAAAACAAATAGTCATTAAGGCCCTATTTGTTTTTGCTTTTAAAAAATTGAAATTTTTATTTAATTTTAATTTTTAAATATTTTAATGCGCTATATCAAAAATAATTTTTAAAAAATAAAAAAATATATTATTTTAATATATTTTTAAATAAAAATTAATTTAAAAAATAATCATAACCGCAATCGTAAATCACCATTACAAAGTCTTACCTCGCAGAATTACACTACATTGCTCTAAAGTCTAAACATGTCACCGGATTCTAGCGCTCCCAGGGAGGGTATGAATTAAGGAAATACTTTCAGTAGCTAAGTTACTAGGTCGAGTCATGCCATGGGTTTTTCAATAAATGACATATTTAGATATTAAAGTATTGGTTAGATAGTCAAGAAGTCATGTTTTATTTCTTAATTTCATGGATTCAAAACTCAATATTAGAATTAAAAATAAATTACTGAGTTTTTTTGTATGAATATCTTTAAAATTATTATAAAAAAATTAATCTCGATTAGCATAAAAATCAATTCAAAAATATTCTTGTGGCTAAATAAAAACCAACAAAATCAAATCATTAGATAGTAGTTATTCATCAATGAATATGTTTTAGCCTAATAAAACCTTATTTGATAATGCACGATCCAATTATGTTTTTAATTTTTTTGAATTTTTTTAGTTTTAAATAATTTTTTTTAGTATTTTTATATTGTTTTAATGTGTTAATGTGAATTTTTTTTAAAAAAATATTATTTAAATATATTTTCAAGTAAAAAATAACATCTATTAATATCCTGCTATTAAATATATCTAAGTACATGCATCAAACGATTAGAAACAAACTATTATAAACTAGCACCTCCTCTCCACAGCCATAAAATTCCCAACAACACAAATAATATGAAAGTGTTTTTAATACTGTGATAATTTTTACTATTAATGTTAAAAGCAGTGATTAATTTTTTTTTTATAAATTATAGTTTTTAATTAAAATTCAAGAAATCTTCTTAAAATGATTCATGTAAATATATAACGTGTGTTAATTAATCAAATATGATCATACTCTTGAAGGCAAAACGCACCCAACCTCTTCCCTCCACTTCTATTTTGGAGCAAAGTTACAACATTAACTTTTTTATTGATGTAAAGGCTAAAGCGAGAGGCGCATAGCACCTTCCAATGAGAGGACTTTGCTTTACCGACAATGGCCCCACAAGTTTTCCACTCACCCAAGCAACTAACTCCTTTCTAAATACCATCACCTACCATTCATATCTTACTTTCATCACCTACCATTCATCACAGGACCTTCCATCACAAGCATGGATTTTGCCAGCCGCGGTCTGTTTATGTGTTTGAAAATACATTTGGATATATTTTAATAATATATTCAGCTTAAAAAATATTAAATGATTTTTCTAGCAGTGGTTTTAGTGCCTTCAAAATTTTTTACATTCAAAAACATATAAAAAAGTATTCTTATATATTTTAAAACAACATGTTACATCACGATATTAAATATATAATAAATATAAACTGATAGAAAAATAATTAATTAAAATAAAAAATACATGAAATAATTTTAATTTTAAAATAGTTAGTTTTTGTCAATAGTTATATTATATCTTTGTCTCCAATAATTTCATATCTGGTATCTCAAAACAGTGACAAAATCAAACTAACTGTCAGTCTCTGCAGCCTCTGATCAAAACCTCACAATAAGATTAGCTACACGCTATAATTCCCTAAGCAGGATACATCTATAATTCTGTCGACCGCCCTGTCCTCTACTATATCCCTACAATGAGATTCCTCGTTTATAGGAACAAATTAAATCCTGGCCGTTAGATTCACAAGGACCACCCCAGTATGAAGAATCTAATCCACTTGAATTACCAATTTACCCACTATCTAATAATATAAATTCATGACCTTGCCCATGATGCTTCAACACCAACCTATCAAACCCCTCCCTTTTTTTATAACCGGAAAACCGATTATGGCGCGACTCATTGCCGGCGTTATTTTTCTTCTCATTGCTTTCTGTGGTATTGCCGTCGGTGTCCGAGACATCGTTGGTGACGTTCTCCGGTTGCCGTCGGAGGCTTCTAGGTTTTTCCGTCCCGGTAAATTTAATGCCGATAATAGTGATGATGATTCTTCCGGAACTAGATGGGCCATCTTGCTTGCCGGATCTAACGGTTACTGGAATTACCGGCATCAGGTCTTAATCACTATAATTTTTTACTGAACAGCTACATGTAATTAAGCGGTTTGATCAATTAGATTTTTTTTCCTATTATTTTTACAGGCAGATGTTTGTCATGCATATCAACTGCTGAGAAAAGGTGGATTGAAGGAAGAAAATATAATAGTTTTCATGTACGATGACATCGCTAATAACCCAGAGAACCCAAGGCCTGGAGTCATCATCAACAATCCCCAAGGAGAGGATGTTTATGAAGGAGTTCCAAAGGTAAGTTTTTTTTTTTTCCCATGTAGATGTAAATTTTGTGGTTTCAGGCTTTCAGCACTCATGGGTTGATTTTGATTTTGTTGTGTCAGGACTATACTGGTCAAGATGTCACCGTTGGAAACTTTTTTGCGGCTATCCTTGGAAACAAGACAGCTCTTACCGGGGGCAGTGGAAAAGTTGTTGATAGTGGGCCTAATGACCATATTTTCATTTATTATACTGATCATGGAGGTCCCGGGGTGCTAGGTTAGTTTCATTTTCTATATACTGATGATCACGGTCTATTTCTTATGTGTCTGAGAATGCTGTTGTAAAGTGATTTTAAATTTTTTTGAATTTTCTTTTTAAATTGGTATTAAAAATAATTTTAAAAAAATAAAAAAATATATTATTTTAATATATATTGAAATAAAAAGGATTTTGATTGCCACATTTCTAAACACCTTCTTATTTTGATCGGGAATTTTTAGGATTTTCTTAATTGGTTTTTATCTAATTATTGCGTGCTTATGCACGTGACAGGCTCCGATATAATAACAAAATTTTCTCTGCCTTATTTTATGTTCAAGAAACTGAAACTCTTAGTTCCAGTCCCAGATTCTAAAATGAAAGTATTTCGATGAACTACTATTTTGGAAACTGTTCCAAAAATGTTATTGTCACTGTATTTTATCATCGCTAGTTTGTATTTATTGAAATACATGTCGTTTATAGGAATTCTTTAGGTCTTATATTAAATAAACTGCTTGACGTTCATGTGTGGATGGATTTTTATCAGGGATGCCTACCAATCCTTACCTTTATGCCGATGATTTGATTGATGTCTTAAAAAAGAAGCATGCATCCGGAACCTATAAAAGCTTGGTAATTACGAGATGAACTTCCACTTGCAGCACTATGAATTAGTTTAGTCAACTTCAAAAAAAAAAAAGGAATTTTGATGGGCTATATCTGTAAAACTGTAGGTGTTTTATCTTGAAGCCTGTGAATCCGGAAGCATCTTTGAGGGTCTTCTTCCTCAAGGTTTAAATATCTATGCAACCACAGCATCAAATGCAGAAGAGAGCAGTTGGGGAACCTACTGTCCTGGAGAGTATCCTAGCCCTCCCCCAGAATACGATACTTGTTTGGGCGACTTGTACAGTGTTGCTTGGATGGAGGATAGGTATGAACGGTGTTAATTTTGAATTTTATTTCTGTTTAGATGTGATGAAGTATTGAATTGTCATAAGCATCATTCAGTTTTTCCCACTCATCTAGTATAAAAGAATAGTTATACCTAGTAAATAAGGGAATCTATCAGGCTTGGAAGGATTTACTTCTTGTCAAGGCAGAAATGTGGCGTAGGCTCCTGGATAGATTCTCTTCACCTAGTTATCATTGTTCATATTTTCTGCTGGGCTGAAAAAATGTTTTCGAAAGTTCATGGAAACATTCAAATGTTGTTTCATTGTCCCAAGACAGATATTTTACATGCAAAAAAATAATAATCTGATCTTGTGAACAGTGACATACACAATTTACGGACAGAAACTCTGCACCAGCAATATGAACTGGTAAATGTTTGCAGGCCATTCTTTTTATTTTGTACTTTTGAATATATACTAAGAAAGGAACAAACATGGCATCTTATCTGCCTGCATAATCATATGATTTCGTTATGGTGCTTGTGCAGGTAAAAAGGAGGACTTCCGATGAAAATTCTGCCTACGGTTCCCATGTCATGCAATATGGTGATGTTGGACTTAGCAAGGAAGACCTCTTCCAGTATATGGGTACAAACCCTGCAAATGATAACTTCACTTTCTTGGAGGATAACTCCTTGAGGCCACATTCTAAAGCTGTTAATCAGCGTGATGCTGATCTCGTCCACTTCTGGGCTAAGGTTTGTCTTATCCCTTTTGTTCCATTTCGAATTAAAAGACTGCCTTTTGGGCATAATGTTTTAGCACAACTAGCTTTTTTTTTTTTTTTTAATGTTTTCATGTGTTTGCAAGTCATGCTCTCTATGGATTGGGCTGCTGTAATAAGAATGAGAGCTGTGATAATTTTGTTAAAAGATTAGGAGGGTTAGCCCAACAAGTAAAGGAAGTTGTATGGTAATAGTATGTTGTGCATAAGTTGTGACAGTGAGCAGCTGTGTGTCATAACTGCTTTTTATATATATGATTAACTGGATGCCAAAGTGAGGAGATGTGCTTAACAACTACTTTTATATACCAGGTTTTTCGCCAGTTTTTATTTTTTTAAAAACTGCTTTAGTTCCATCTCACTCTATTTGTCGTCTGTTCTTTATGCAGTACCGCAAGGCCCCAGAAGGCTCTTCTAGGAAGGTTGAAGCTCAAAAGCAGTTTGTTGAAGCAATGTCACATAGAATGCATATTGACCACAGCGTAAAACTTATTGGGAAGCTCCTCTTTGGAATTGAAAAGGCCTCGGAGGTATTGAACACCGTACGTCCTGCTGGGCAACCTCTTGTTGATGACTGGGTCTGCCTTAAGACACTGGTAAAATTTTACAGTTCTCAGCCTCTGCTTTATCACCTCCTAACCTGTTTGTTCTCAAAGCTCTGCTGGTGACATATTGAAAGACTCATCTTCATATTTGAGAATATTTTCTCTCTTGTTCTTCTATGCAGGTGAGGACCTTTGAAACACACTGTGGATCCATATCGCAGTATGGGATGAAACACATGCGGTCTCTTGCAAACCTTTGCAATGCTGGAATTGTAAAGGAACAGATGGCCGAGGCATCAGCACAAGCTTGTGTAAGCATTCCTTCTGGTTCATGGAGCTCTCTTCACAAGGGGTTCAGCGCCTAATTGAAGCAGAATGTCCTATTTAAAACAAAAGAAAATACTAGGATTGTGTTCTATTTTCCAAATGTGATCCACCTGTATACAAGTTGTTTCAGGGATGTATTTTAAATGTTCACTCGCATGATTGCTTCTTGTAAATATAAATTAGATGCACTACTCTGCCAGAATATGATTTGTAATGAAGGCACCTATTCCTAATGTAAGATTTCCTGTAAAATCAGGCCTTTTCTTCTTAAGCAGTGTTTACACGAAGATGTATTGTAAAGCTTTCTGCTAAAGCAAAAGCAAGTTAAAGGGGGGGAGCAGGTTCTCCCGCTTGGGTATTGCTAGATTCGAGCTTTTCCAATCTTTCCATTCAATACCATTATCATTGAGTTGCCACTCGCCATAAATATTTTGTTGCGTTGCCATTAAGTCTCTAAACGCTTTTGGCAACTTTCGGCGGCATGTTTGGTATGACAGTAAATTACAAAGTACTAGTTCATGGTAGCAAGAGATCTATATCGCCATGTTATTGGACTCCCTTGTCAACAGAATCTAAACTTTACCTGGCAAGGTAGCCTCAGAATCTAAGTGTTTGGAAATGCGTTTAAATGCTATATTGTAATTTAACAAGTACATAAGAATAAATAAATAAATGAATAAATAAATAAATGAATAAATAAATAAATAAATAAATAAAGGTTTTTTAAGATCACAGGTTATTAATAAATTTAGGAAGTTGTATTTCCTTGACAGCAGAGGTTAGAATTCTTAGTTATAGATTTTTAAAATGTCAAAAATAATCTTCTATTAAGATTTAAAAAAACCCAAGAGATTTATTAGCTATCATTTTGTTTAAAAGGAAAAAGAAAGTGTATTAATTTTTTTTCTACTTGACTAAAGAATCAACAGATAAAAGGAAAAATAAATAAATCTGATAGACAAATTTGGCTTGTCATAATTATATAGACATGTGAGATTAAAATAGAAAATTGTGTTCAATAAAACAAAATCAATTATCACATTTCCTGAATCATGCAATAGATGGGATTACTCTTTTTATTGGCCCGATTCTCTACTAATTATGATCCAAAAAAAATTAATACTAGGCTTTAATTTTTTATTTTACAAGTTGGTAAATGACTTGTTAGTGCACTCAACTTAAGAACATGGATAATTTTTATAGAAGTAAATATTGGTGTGTAGTATACAAGTGTCAAATTTTAATTAAACAATATTATTAGTAACAAAAATATTTAGATGAGGATTTGTGGTAAAATATATATTATTTTTTTGAGAGAGATTGGTTACATGCATGAAATTCAACTTTGCAGAGATATGGCTACTTACTTTTCGACAACTGCAAGATAGATTTTCCAGACATTTGTACCACATCGCATTTTAAGAACCAAAATAATAATAATAATAATAATAATAATTTGATGATGTAACAAAATCTTATAGGGCACAGCATTCACACATGATAGAGGCATTGCCTGTATATCGGCAAGCATGCATCCCAATAGCAAAGCTACAAGCATACAATCACTAGCAGTCAAATAACCCAATCCTTACCAACGGAAATAACAAGTCGTAACAAACACTTAGGGAGGATCTTCTTCATTGAATCAACAAAATACTACTCTTCAAGCATTGAGCAATCTCAAGGAGCAGACTTCTTTCCACTTTCTAGCACCCTGGCTCCAGTATCGATTTTATCCGGCTAAGATTCTCCATGGCTTAACCTGAAACGAGCCTTCAAGATGAGTATGGCAAAAAGGAACTCCGTGGACAATCAAGCAAACTGTGACCGACAGAGTAGTGTAATAGAAACTCTAGCAGGTGTTTTCTAAGCAAATGAAGCTAGCAATAAACATTAAAATACATCAGCAGTGGGGTCCATCCCGGCGACATATTACTGTTTGTATAATTGTACTGCATAAGGCAATTAGAAAAACTAAACAACATAAACTCGCTCATACGAAATATGAATAGCTGGATTCTCACTGGTCGAGCTTAGCCCAATGATTCTGGTACCATAAGAAGAGAGTGGGCAAGCACATTAATAATCAAGCATGTTGCCGTAAACAAATTCAAAATGCTAGCATGTAACAATCCTGGGATATCAAATGACATATTGATAACATTTTATTGGGGACAATGCCGAGTTCCAAGTCAACCCTAATGTGCTTTTCTATTTACTGGGACTTCATATACTGTTTCCTGCGATGAAGTTTAAATCTCCACATCACAAATTTTCCATGCTTATTTGAAAGGGACGATCGCTGATAGCTTTTGAGATTTTTTGGTTACAGAGAACCACTGCCTTTCAGGTCTTGCAAATCTAAACCTAAATCTCACAAGTTGCAAGAACATATTAACACTATGAGCGGTGGCATGTTTTGCATAAAATACATTTTTATTCTTCTCTCCATATCCAACATGCATTGCATAACATAAATTTTTTCACGGTCTTCAGAACATTTAAGCAAAAATTCAGTTCAGTTTGAACGCACAACCAAAGCTTTAACTCTGTAAGAGAAACTGACCAGTCATGCGCTGCCAAAAGATGACTAGTTTTTAATCTCTATATCTGACTCGATCGTCATCACGCCTGTCATTTTCATACCGTTTCCTCTCACTAAAACGAGAATCATCATATCTAGACCTCTTGGAGTGATCTATCTGCTTGTCCCTCTCATGACCTCTACTTCCTTGCTCTTCCTTCTCCCCTCTTCCGTGCCTTCTACTTCCATATCGCTGATCTACCTCATTCTTTCCATGCCTTCTGTAGTCATCATCCTCCTCTTCATCTCTCTGGTATCTTCTCCCTCTATGATCCTCCTCGTCCCTGGCATGTCTTTTCTCCCCTCCACGCTCTTTGTATTCTTGATCATTCCTACTTCCGCGTCGTGGTTCATCTTCTTTACGTGTATCTCCAACATGTTCATCATCACGCCCTCTGGATCTAACCAATTTAGAAGAATTACCCCTCTGATCATCCTTACTTTGATATACTCTACGGTCAATGTCATGCCCTTCCTCTTTTCCAACTGTTCGATTTCTTGACTTTGATTCATGCTCCTCATCCTTAGTTGAATCATCAAGTTTCCTTTTGTTCCTCCCCGTTGCTTGAATATCAAGGTTGGTTTTGTCCACAGCTTCTCTACGAGATTGGTACAGTTCTCTGGGTCTATCACCACGGCCAAGATCAGCAGATCTAGAACCCTTCTCTTCTAGAAAGGATTCACGACCATTTCGACCACCTTTGTTATAACCACCATCCCCCCCTCCACTTCTGTTTTTATCAGCAGGAGTCTTTTTCACAGGTTTTCCATGTCTGTAATCACTACCACTGCTGCCAGAATCACTGCTTCTCCTGCTATCCTCACTGACATCATCCAGAGAATCTAGCTTCTTGTCAATTACCTGCCTGTGATCTCCACCACGTCCACTTTTGTCTAGGAGATTTTTCTTCATGGTTTTCCCATGCCCATCCTCACTAGCAATGCTGTCAGAATCAGTGCTCTTGCTATCATCACTATCATCTTTCGGAGAACCTCGCATCTCCTCAACAATTTTCTTCCCTTTCCTACCATAAACTGTATCAGAATCTTCTCCATCGCTATCATGCCTTCTCCTACTTCTAATTTTCTCTAATTTCTCATCACCACTAGCATCAGAATCACTATCATTCCTTTTGTGACTCCTACTTGTCAATTCCCTTCTATGCTTTCCTACTTTGTTGAGATCGGATTCACTATCACCTTCACTGATTCTGCGACCATTCCCATGTCTACTGCCATCACCATTCCAACGATCATTAAAACCAGAATTATCATCAGAGTCATGCCTTGCAAGAGATTTCTTGTGTTTCTCAACTTCCTGATGCAGATTAACCAGGCCAACATCATCCGCATCATCAGTAGCAGAATCATCACTATCACCAGATCTTCTGCTTTTCTTGAGTTTCTCAGAAATTCTGCTCTTCTTCTTGCCATGGTCAGAATCAGTCTCGTCATCAGTAGCAGAATCATCACTTCCACTGTCATGTCTTCTGCTTTTCTTGTGCTTCGTTGATGTTCTCTTCTTCTTGCCATGGTCAGAATCACTTTCAGTTTCATGATCCCTTCCTCGTCTACCTTTACTATGCTTCTTGCGACTTCCTTTAGCATGCTTCCCACTGCTATCCGTGTCAGAAGAATCAACCCGGTGCCTTCTCTTCCTGCTTTCTTCCTTCCGGTGGTGCCTTGACTCATCAAACTCATCTTCTTTCTTCTTATTTTTCAAGGCTTTAACACCCTTTTTATTTTCATCCTTCTCAACTTCAAGATCTTCAGCCACATGTTTCTTGCGGGTGAACTCTCTATCCAAAAAGGCATGTTCACGTTTCTCACTCCACTTGCTTCCTTCACCTGGGTCATTCTTCCGACTATTTCTTAGTTCATCGTCAGTCCCATCAATGCCTTGTTCATCTGGTTCAGACATTCGTATACCAAGAGCAGCCCTTAATGTTTCCATTTGTTTTTCCTTCCTAGCAGCAATTTGATGGGATTGCGTATCTGAAACCCTGATTAACACATTAAAGTCATTATCACATCACTAGGACACAAAGCAGATGTGTGTGTGTGTGTGTGGATTTGCCAACACACCCAAAGAGTGGGCAGGTTACCATTGTGTCCAATTTGTTAGGTTATGACAGCAATATTCCTCTATGTTTCTTTATGTAAATGATTTAAACATGGATAATTTTGTAACTTCAAAATTGTTTCCTTCAACATCTATCATCTATAGTCACTTTCAATTATATATGTATCTACAAGTTCAGTAAAATTTAGCCAAATGCTAGAGGCCCAACAACATTTTTTGGCTTGTTGCTGCTGAATTCAAATGCTTTTTTGTCAATTTTAATTGATAAGAGCCAAAAGCTCAAAAACCATTTTCTATATCCTTCATGTACATGCTGCTAAATTAAAAGCCAAGATACAAAATCTAAACTAAGAAACTATATTTTCTGTGTTAAGCCCCATTATAAGGATATCCTCTTTGAATTTTCAAAACAAACATTGTAAATATTATGTATTCACATAGTTGCAGAGTTGGTGCAAGATATATTTGCAGCAAACCAAACTTAATGTGAACCTTGGTTATAAACAACAAAACAAATATGGGCTTTTCTTAATCAAACCAAATAGAAACCCAAATAAATCCAGTTCGTTCATATTCATGGGGTTGAACTTGACGGATATGAACGATAAAAGAAAGGTGAGATGGGACAGTAGGAGATTCTATAGCGTAAGTTATGAAGCTATCCTCACTTCATTATTTAAATAAAATGAGATATGGGGATATTTTTGTCCCAAAAAAACTGGACACAACACTAAACTGCCCAAAGAATGGGCAGGTCATCAAATCCAATGAATATGAATGTGTGAGGGCGTGTGTGCATTTCATCAGAATTTGAAAAATTTTAACTACCAAGAATGGCCTTAAGCTGTCACTAAAATCAGTTCCAATAACCATAAACAGGCTGTAGATGGGGTTAATGTGCCTATTCCCTTCATAAATTTGTTTTTGCCATTAACAGCATATGGTACCGGCACACTTTCATTTAATTCCTCACGGCAAGATACAAATACCTTAAATTTTATAACATCAATAACATATAGAAAGCATATACAACACCAAAACAGTACCATAAACAACATAATTTACTCAAACACGTCCAAACTACATATTAGCATCTAACCATACACAACACTTGTACAAGTAGAACAACTATACCACACAAATTCCCAGTCAAAACAAGACAGTGCCAAATGCAACATTAAAACTGAAACATAACTCAAACCTGTGACCATCAAGAAAAACACAATTCCTTAGTTTGTCTCCAAAACAATCCAAGCACCTAGACCCTAAAATGAACTTGCTTTTATGCATGTTTATCAAGTCACCAGCACATCCACCCCACATAAAACCATCAAACTTACACACAGAGTCAATCTTATAATAGAAATTATGCATAAAACAAATTGACAAAAGAATGGATGGCATCATAAGCATCAAAATTATTGGAAATCGAATATAAAACAAAACTAAGAAGTCCATAGATTCATTACTTTGTGTCAGAGGCAGTAAGTCCCCCACTCTCTTCGGATGCAGCTTCCAAAGTCTTCCTAGCTTCCTGAAGCTTCTCTTCAATCTCAGCATCAGTATATCCTTGTTCAATCAGCTTGTCTTCAAGCACAACAAGCTTGAGCTGAATTTGCCGCTTGCGATCATGCTCAAGAATTTCCTTATTAGGTTTCTTGGTAATCCCACCAGTCCCCTGATCTCCCTCGAAACCCTTAGTATCATGTGCTACCTTGCCGGTTTTCGGCCTCACGAAAAACTTGTTTGTTTGGATATAACCGTTTGTACCCGACCCCCTCGGGGTTTGTAACCCGATTCCGTTATACATCTGTCCAAATTCAGTAATTATATTAAAAATCAATATCATTTGTGCGTAATCAGAAAACTAATTAACCACCCACGAAAAAAACTGACGAATCTAATCAATTTTTCAGTAAATTGAACAAAACTAAACCAAACCCTAAGTAGAGAGAGAGAGAGATTTGGATGTTTCATTGCACAAAAAAAAGAAATTTAAAATTAGGGATTTAAAAGGAAGTCTTGCCTGGAGCAGTAATGAGATGGTCGCAGATGGGGTCTCTCCGTTTTCTGTGTTCCGGAGAAGATTGAGATAAGCGGGTTATAGCGAGAGAAGAATTTGACGAAATACAATAAGGAACTGAAGAAATTTTCAGCACTTATAAGATGTAATCTTAAAGCTCGTGCACTGAACCAGTGCACCTCTTGTCTCTTCGGCTATCTGATCTCAGCCAGATGATGTCAGAGGGAGAGTCGAAGTAGGAGGAAGAAGGGTCTCTTATTAATGTAAGGATACGGCTGCCCTTGTTACAACGTGGTAATGGGCCTTTTTCTCAAAAAAAAAAAAGTGGTAATGGGCCCAGTAGTATGGATAATTGACCTAGTCCAATAGCTACAAACCCATTTATTTTTCTATAACGATTGCTTGGAGTAAAATAGTATATTTTAAAGTATTTTTTATTTTAAAATATATTATAATAATATTTTTTATTTTTTAAAAATTATTTTTGATATTAATGTATCAAAATGATCTAAAAATATTAATTTCAAATAATAAAAAAATAAAATAATTTTAAATTTTTTAAAATATAAAAACAAACAGATTATTATCGATAATAACTTACCTCGTAACTATTGCATGGAGCATCCACATCCCTACCAGCCCAATCTAATCCTTAGATATAATAGTTACTAGTAGCAAGGTTGTAAATTTTGTTCAATTCCGTTTAAAATGACTAGTATTTATTATCTCGATTTAAAAAATAGAATAATTCAAAATAAATGTTATCTCTTCTAGAATCATGACTTGCTCCAGAAATTCCATTCAATTCTCCCTATTGTAGGGAGTGCAGGGGAGACCATGGAGTTTCAGATCCAATAACCCACGCTCCATTAGTAGCAGCCGCATGTGAATCCACTCGCCAACAGCGATGGTGGTGCAGGTACATGTGCTAACAGTGATTCCAATAGTTCATAGAAATGCTAAACACCCTGAAAAATCGATTTAATGAACCAAATGCTTGTTTTTTGTATAATATAACTGTTTGGATTGTTAATTTGCGTTTGAATTTTAAAATAATTTAATTATTTATGTTGAATTATGAATTTATTTGTTAGGTTTATGATTATTTTATAAACGTATATTGATGCATAAGTTATGTTCGGGTTAGTTTAATTTATTAGGATTAACATGGAATTTGAATAAAATAGGTGATATTAATAAAATTTGTATGGATGTTTAGTATTTATTTGGTTTTAAATTAATAATCAATAATTTGTTTTGTATTCCTATACTAGTTAAAATAGTTTGGAAAAAAAAGAAAGATTATTGGCTCCATCCTCTGCTTTTGAGCCTGTTCTGGTTTGATTGGTTGTCTTTCTCTGTCCTCTATTCATTTTCTTCACTGAAGTGTGCATACGGGTTCGGTGGAATCTCTCTAATTCCCTTGCAGAACATGAAAATAAGAACTGCATATGCAATTTCCGGCATGTGCTCTGCTCTCACCGCTCACTTCATTAATTACTGGATTCTTGATTTTTAATTGATTTAAAAATTAATAAAAAATACTCAATTATTTTAGAAATAATTTTTTCCTACTGAGCTTGGCTAAAATGATTTTTTTAGCTAAAAAATAAGTATCATGAATACGAATATGAATGCTGTTATGCATGCCTTCCAAGTGTTTTTAATTCATTTCGTAATTGTTCTTGCATATAAAAAATAAAAACAATTATTTTTAATTTTATCTCGTGAAAGATTTTTACTTTTTTTTTTCATTTTAAAAAGAGGCAATCCCACAAATAGTCCTCCACACACACACACACACACACACACAGATGACAATTGGCATGTCTTCCCAATAATAATGAAAATTTAAGGATTGAATGATAAAAAAATATGATAAGAATATTAATTTGAATTTTCAATTATATTAAAAATCATAATGAGTTACTTTCTTATGATTATTACAAATCTTTTTTTAATAGAATTTTAATAAGTGAAAAGATTATCAATTTAAGCTTGTTAAAAAAACTAATGCTAATTATAAACTAAGATAAAAAATAATAATATTTATTTATTCAACCATTTTAAATTTAATAATAATATACATCAATGATAAGATATATTTTTTATATCTTGTATTGTAATATTCCTCGTCAACAGAACATGATATGTGAATTTTTATTTTATATTGTATAACACTGTCAAGTATAACTCCGATTTCTGTTTTATTTCGTATCAATCCTTCTACTCAAGTATCAACTTACTTTATTTCTTCAATCCCGAAATAATAACCCGACATTATCGACAGAGCTCATTTTCTTCACTAAATTTAACCATGGTTAGCTGACAGGTGTTAAATAAAATAACACCGTAATCATCTTATATTATAATAATTTGACAAAAAAGAAAACACATAACGCGCTTCAAGATTCCGTTGGACTAGTGAGAGAACCGTGAGCCCAAACGCAACACAGAAAGGGTTGTAACGTGGTAAGGAATGGACGGCCTTTGACGGTTAATACGGACCGTCGATTATGAATCAAGGGCTATTTATACTCGGAATTGAAGGGTTGGATATAACGGAGAGCTGGGAAGGGTATAGAAGGCTGGGTTCGAAGGGGAGAGAAAGAGAGCATTCGTTTCGTTTTATTGAAGAAGACGAAGCTCTCTGTAGTATTGGTCGGCTCTTCTTCACAGTTTCCAGTGCCAAATTTCTCGCACTTACTCTCTCTTTCTATCTAACCAAACATGGGATTTTGAATGGGATTGAAGAGAACTGGATAAATGTCGAGGATCTGTAACTTTTACGGAGGCAGAAGAGTTTTAGGTGTGTAATTAAGAAAACGTAATCTGATTTTGTACAAGTGTTACGTGGTTGAACCTTAAAACGTAGTTAATAACTTGTTGGATTCTCTCTTCTACAGGTACATTTGCAGTGATTTGCAGGTGCTTTTCACTGGGAGCGAGCTCCACGCTGGATTCTGATTTACGAAACTAATTTTGAGTTTTGAAGATTGGGCTTCGTTTCATTGAGATTTACAGGGAGAAGGTATCAGAATATTACACCTTCTGAGTTCAAAACATAACTCGATTTCTGTGGATGTTTTTCTGGCTAATTCCCTCAAGTAATCACGACTTTGTCTCGTTCTTTTTTGTTTTGCAGATACATTGTGAAAGATTTAAGCCGTTTCAGAGAGAATTTGGAGGACATCGTCACACGGTGTACTGTTAGAGGATACAATTTTCAATCAGATTTCTGGATACACAAAGATCGGAATCTGACATGAAAGTCCTTTGAAATGTCTACATTCAGTTGAAAATCCGATAAAAGATTTGAATACTGCACAGACAGAGAACTAGAAAAAGCAAAGTGTTGTGAATCGGTGAATAATCATAAGAGACAATTCCTCAAAATCTGAATGATATTGAAAGGTACGAGAATCCAAGTCTTGATTATGCAGTTCAACTCTAGATTGCCAGTTTCGTAGCTGCAATTTACTAGGCCTCCCTGTTTTTTTCCGTTCAGCATCAATGGATTTCTCTGTTTTTGCTTGTGCAGTCTACAGTGTCCCAAGAACAACCAGTAGTTTCTCCGGTAATCAGCAGATTTCTTCAAGAAGTTTGAAGTTTTTAGGTAATGTGTCTTTCTCTTCACAGGCTCTCGATTGCTCTCCCTCCCTTCATGGTTTTCGTATTGAGGCCAACCTTTTTCTCTCGGAAGAATTCTTACTTTAACCTCACTTTCTGGTCGGTTTTTTATTTTTCAATTGTTCTTGATGCTTTCTTCCTTTCTTCTCTCTGATTTTGCGTGCAATCAAGAGAACTAGCTTTGCTTTCAATTTTGTTCTCGCTATCATTTTCTCAGACAACGATCTCCGTTTGTGTTACCAAGAAAACTTCGGCTGAAACAAACTGCTACTCAATAACACCACCTTCGCTTTTTGTCTTTTCTACTTTGAAGAGTTTCGACACTCAAAGGGGAGCTAATTGAATTTTCTTCCTCTGAACTTTTGAGAAATTTCTTGTGTGCTCTGTTTCTCCACGCGGATAAAGTTTTTAAAACTTCACAGATGCGTTTATAGATTGACTCCATCTCTTACATTTCCACTCATATCCACCTTAAGAGATGCCAATCTCACGGCCACTGTTCAATTGTGAACAATCTAAGCCGTAGTGTTCACATCCTACGCCAATCTTTATCCCTTTTTTTGGCTTCAATTTCTTCTTTTCCCTTATTTTCTCGCAAGCCAGGGCCGGCTTCTTTTATTTGAGTTTTGTGCAAGCTGCAGGAAGCCACGTTAATAGCTTGATCTCCCTCTGTTTTTTTTTTTTTTTCTGTGGGATGGGACAGGTGTACAAAAGTAAATGGAAAAGGATTCATTGAGGAGCAACAATAATGGTAGCACGAGCAACACCACCACCCATAGCAGTGCCCAGAGAACCAGCTTAGATCCCAATGGACAAACGACGTCGTCTGATTTTGTATTGCAGTGGGGGAACCGGAAGCGGCTCAGGTGTATGAAAGTCCAAGTCAAGGACGTCTCGACCGCTCTGGTTCATAAGACAACTGTTCGGGTGGACCGTCGGGTTGTTAGAGCTGATAACATAGACACCTCTGATCATCAGCCAAGAAGTACAAACAACAGCAACAACAACAACGATAATCCCACCAATCACAGTAACGGATATTTTAATCTCCGCCAGCGTCCGCCTACTCCTCCACCGCCGCCACCTCAGCGGAGTTTAAGGTACAGATCCATTCCTTTTACCATACAGCACGTGAATTTTAAATGAACTTTTTACTTGATGTGATGGCGGAAATTTTGAGCTTATGTGGTGTGGGGGTGTTGATTCCCTTGAGGTTGTCGGGATGTGGTGGTGGAATATGGATCGGGTTGTGGGCTGGGCCCACGATTCTTACTGGGTCGTGTTTGTCGTTTATTTTATTCAAGCGGCAAATTTACAGTTTTCGTTCCTGAATCATATCTTAGCATTTTTCACCTTCCCTTCAAGGCTCTACATGGTTTAGAAACTTTTTAGTTAGCATATGGATCATAGAGTGACAGTCTTAGGAGATTTTATGTTTTTCAATAATTGATTAAGGAGGAGGGTTTTGGGTCCCACCGTTTGTGTGCACACGATTTTGTCCATTCCCTCTCAAAAATATCCTTCAACTATTGTCTCAATTTTACACTTAACACCAAATTTTTATATTAATTTTACTATCATACTTTTAAAAATTCTCAATTAATAACTTCAATCTATTTTAAAGATTCCTTATCTATATCTTCATCCAAATTATTTTTTAATGTAAAAGATATTTCATTTCTTAGGGAACTTATTATTTTTATTAATTGATAAATCAATATAATTTAATGATAAAATTGATAAAATAAATAGTCTGGGTGTGAAATCGATACCACCTTAATAGTTTAACGGTATATTTGGGATCTTTCTATATTTTTATATTGAGTGCCTCAGGATTTAACTTCAACGAAAATCAGCCCATAAATTAGAGCACTACAGAATAATTTCAATAAATGTTTTTTTTCTCCCTTGTCATGAATGATTGATGGTGTGGTTTTCACTGGAAGACTACTTTTCCTTGGGAAATTCGGGGCTTTCGTAGTTTTTGGAGGCATTATGGTGTGGACTGGAGTGGTTGAATGGAGTAGAGTATTCACAGACGTACATGCGCTGGCTGAGTGGTTGCAGCTGCGGCATTTTCTTAAATGCACCATTGTCGTGGTCGGGCCTTAAGAGAACTCGACACCTTACCTTATTCTCTACATTGCTTTTGATGATCGATCATGTGTATAGGACCCTTCTGTTCTGTGACTTGCGAGCAGAAATAATCAGATGCGTTCACTGTAGGGATAAGGGTATGAGTCTGACATACATGGCTGTCCTAGAAATGGATAGGAAGGCCACGCGTCGGGGGTGCCCTTGACTTTTGTACCTCCACCTGGCCTGACTGGTTCTGTGATGGCAAATACATGGGCCTCATAAAATATTTCATCTTCAACATGCAACTTGCTTACTTTAATGTAACAGGTGCTTAGAGGTTGGATCAAATTCTTGAAAAGATCAAACAATTTTGCTTGCTTGATTGAAATATTATATGAGGCTTATATTTGTCCACTTTCCGATTGGTCAGGTGGGCGCATGTGTATGGCTCAGGAGTAGAGCTCATGGTAAGTGCATGAAAGCGCCTTCCCTCTAGCCTTTCTTCCGAGTCAAAATTGGGTTCTCGAGTAAAATAGGCTGCTGCTCTTTGCTATTTTAATGATCTAGGACGGAGCCCTCAAGAGGGAAACTCCAAGAACTTGATTGATGGTTTTTAAACAGAAAGGTAAGAATGTATGAATTGGTCATCACCTACTCTCTGATTTGGGTGATACAACTTCGTAGCATCGCCCCCCATCTAGGGTTGATCCTTCTGGTTGCCAAAACCTTAGTGATAGCTATGGTGATTGTTGAAGAACTAGTTGCAATTTCTCTTAACAGAATTCAGGTGCATGAAAACATTAGAAATATGGGATGAACTTTTATGCTTTTAGCAAGGAATTCTTTGGTCCAAATGACTGTCGGAATTAACATATTATAGTACAAAGACTGAATTAGGTTCGGCTTTTCCTATGGTAGTTTGGTCTGTGGCAGGCCTATCAAACTTGATCATAGCCTCTCAAATTCCAATCCACAACGGCATGGGGCGAGTCGATAACATTGAAAAGACAAGCCCCGCCCGAGTTCCCATAATTGAAAGGAAAAAAAAAAAAACACCATCCACCTCTCGATTACACATAGGATTAGGAATCTGGTCCACTTTATCTTACAATTGAATACGTAATCTTAACCCCTAAAAAGGAGCAAAAACAAAATCCAACGGCCACAAAAAACCAGCTGCTCACGTTGGTTGGAAACACGAATAGAAATAGAATCTCCATTCTTCTTTCTCTCTCAAACATCAACAAAGGCATATAAGAAAAATAAACAACACCTCCCACTAGCACACCCCTCCATTAAAGGCCTATATGGTCCACGAAAGAAGCAAAAAATCCCACAAACCCCATTTTCTACGCAAAACCCGTCGAGATTCTAGCCAGTCACACCCACCGATCTATGATCAATCGGAACTCCCCAAAGGGTATTCTTGTAATTTCATAATTACCCACTTCAAATCTTTTTTTTTTTACTACTTTACATAAAAACACTTCAGATGTTTTACTTTTATTGTATTTCCTAGTCAGTCGTGTCGCATATGGTCTAATTTTGTTTGTTTGATGTTGTTTGTTCAATACTTGTGTTAATTTCAATAGGAACTCAGAGAATTCAAGTGTCATGAGAGGAGGCCAGGGTAACGGTGGTGGTTTGAGAAGGATTGCTTCACCGGACAAGGGTACGCACGATGAGAGAAGCAACAATAACCACCACCACCACCACAGCAGCAACAACCATGAGAACCATAACCACAATAACAAATCAGCGGCTTCTTCGGATAGCAAGAAAGGAGGAAGGTCATCTTCTGGGGGAAGTGGAGAACCACCACCACCGCCACCGCCACCAGTTTGGCCACCAAAGTTTGTTATTGCTTTAACAAATAAAGAGAAAGAGGAAGATTTCTTTGCCTTTAAAGGGTCTAAGTTGCCTCAAAGGCCCAAAAAGAGAGCCAAGTTCATTCAACGCAACCTCAATGTAAGACCCTTCTGCTTCCCTGTTTTTCTATTTCAAGTATTTATTCTAGCAGTCTATGTTTGATTATTTTCTTAATTGTTATTTTACAATCTTTTTTGAAGATTAGAAAAAGAAAACCCATAACTACTAGATGATCGGTGTATTGTCTCATTATCTATTTCACTTTCACCCATCTTGTAGAACTTTCAAAAAGGATAGAATTGTAAAACACAA
This sequence comes from Populus alba x Populus glandulosa, assembly GCA_033617975.1. NCBI lineage: Eukaryota > Viridiplantae > Streptophyta > Magnoliopsida > Malpighiales > Salicaceae > Populus > Populus alba x Populus glandulosa. Next base: position 23,205,553 of record CM066148.1, read on the forward strand.
AAAAAGATTATATGCAGAGTAAGGTACAAGCATTTATATTACAAGGTACAAGTGTGCTGGGTGGCGGTGGAAAAAAAATAGAACACAAATTTTAAGGATACCGTCGGGAATTGCAAGTTTAGAGAGTGTACGGATTGTGGAGTAGAGTCTTTTTAAAATAGTTTTTTTAAATTTTAACATTAAATCATTAAAAAATACGATTTTAATATTTTTTCAAATAAAAAATCTTTTTAAAAAACTCGAAAAAAAACAGAATTAAAAGTTGTGTCAAAAGACCTTGTTTGTGGCAACACAACTGCACTATTGTTTTTTTAATCTCTTACTTTAAATAAAATTTTTTAATATTTTTGTTTTATTTTTATATTCATTTAATATACTGAAATAAAAAATAAAATTTTAAAAATAAAAATATTTTAATATATTTTTAAATAAAAAAATACTTTTAAAAACAATTATATCTCTTTGACAAACACAGCAAGATATGTTGATCTGCTTTTTGGTGTTTTTCCTTGCCTGTAAAAGCTAGGAAAGCGTGTAAAGTGACAGATGCACTCATTGTACGTGTCAATCAAGCCGTGGATGTCTACCTATTAACCAATAATAACCTTAGTTTGTTAGCGCTCACCTTTTTCTTCTTTCTGTGTGTTTCTTATTTACGTAAACTAATAGAAATAAGGGTTACGCACTGGTAATTACGAATTTTAAGTTTATGGTTAGATTTTAAGAATCATTTTCACAGGCCATTATTTTAGCAATTAATAGGTAGGTTCCCATTCCTTTTTAATCCCGAATATGCCGGGCACTAGAAAGCCATTTGATCAGCTCACAATCTGAGTGGGGTTTGGCTGGCTGAATCATCTGGCACGTGCTAGGTGATCGAATTTTCAACTGAAGATAGATTTATTGATATATTTTTTTTGACTATTTACATGACGATGACGGGGAGAATATTAAATTGATTTGAGTATCATAATAATAATAATAAATAATACGACTGATCACCCATTATTGCTATCAGCACGATTGTAACTGTGGACCGCCCCCACCTGGACAGTTATGTTTTACCATAATTGTTCTTGTGATACTATAATTTATGCTTCGGTGGTAAGCAACAACCCATGAAACTTTCCTTTGAAAAATAAAAAACCTAGGGAACTCCATGGGGGCATACAGCTAACAAGGGTGCGCATCTGGTGTTGAAGTTTGTTAAGGCCCCATTTTTTTTAATATATTATTGTTTTGAAATGATAATATTAAGAATTAAAAATATATATATATTCAAGTACAAATTGCTTTTAAAAAACATAACACTATGCTTATAATGAAAATTTAGGTTTGTGAAGAATTTAGTAAAGCATTAGATTAAATTAGAGTAAATTTGTCGGGTGAGGATTTTAATGTACAACGCAATGCTTATCTCTGGAGTAGCCGACAAAAGTGACATGAACCTAACGGCTCCTTGTCAATGACTCAACTTTTGTTTGGCCCATATTTTAATCTATTTTCCATTGTTGATTATCTATGTTTTTCAGAGTTTGTTTTGTGCGATATTTTGGGAATATTCTTTACTTTATAGGCAAATGGTCATTCCTTCATAGCTAAAACTTTTTTTTTTTGTTTAAGTGGTGGCTCTTGGTTAAATCGAAGGGGGAGGGAATAGTCAACAAATAAAAATGGTGCTATTTTTTATTTAATTTTGTCTATGAACTGTGTTGGGTTGTGTTTGAAATTTCAATTTTCTAGAGGGACCTCTGATTCTGGTTGTGCTGCGCAGCTTGTGAGTCCTGGAGCATGGCTATGTGATTTGACACTAGAACGGTATGAAGTGAGAGAGAAGAAGATCACCAAGAAGGTACTCTAAACGATGAACCATTAGTATTTATTTTCGCATCAGCATGATTGTTGCTGTAATGCCGGGTCTATTATGAGCTTGACGAGTAGCATCTTTGTATTTTCCATGTAGAGACCGAGAGGGTTGAAGGCCATGGGAAACATGGATTCTGACTCTGACTAGGAAAAAAACTCTGGACAAATCACAAATGTGCCTGGGAGGAAGATGGATGTTGATGACAAAACATCGTTGGAATTTGTTGGGTTTTTTTTTCTCGGAGGAGGTAAGAAAAATGCTGGCTCCCCCGTGCTGTATAAATCATGACCTTTCACCTCCTGCAAGAAAGAAAAGGATAAAATTTCAGTCGTATATGTTTTTTTCTTAAAAACAATTCCTTTCTATTCCCTGAGCCTCTAACCTTCGATTTTTTTCAATTGACTCGGCTTATATCGTGAATCTGGTGGGTTATTTTAGGTCAATTGATGCATTTTTTAAATTAAAAAAAAAAAAAAAAAACTAGGTTTTTACACGAATTCAGGTGGAGTCCGAATCGGTCATCGAGTTGATCTATACCTTGGATCTTAAGCAAATGGGTGATGCTGGTCAACGTGGATTTTGCAGTTCATCAAGAAATATGTGTTCCTAGGGATATGTGTATCTTGTGAAAGCATCACGACTGTTTGTTCTTCCAGGATAATTGAAGATTAAATTTAAAATATAATAAATCAGGCATCCAGAATTAATCATCGATTAAAATGAGGATAAAATACACTGGTAATTAAGAGGATGTTAGGATAGTGTTAACTATTAAAAGTATTTTTTTTTTCTAGAAATATATTATGATAATATTTTTTATTTTTAAAAATTTATTTTTAATATTCATATATTAAAATGATTTTAAAAAATCAAAAATCAATTAATTTGAAAAAAAATAAAATTTTAAAAAACTCTTCCCTCCACTCCTTGCCCTCTTTTTGATCAAATGATGATTTTCTCTGGAAATACTTAAATTCTAAAACCTTTTTTTTAAAGAAATACAAAAAAGACAGACAAGATCAGAACTAGATATTTTAACAAAACGCCTCAGAGTTAGAATGGATTGATTAGCTAAAATAAATACTCCATTTCCGTAAGTATATGTATAGTGGATGGGAAATGGTGTGAAATTGGGAGTGTGTGCCAAGCAAGGATACGATACGATCAGAAACAAGGCAGTGAAATGCTTGCAACTAGTCACATACTTTTAAATAAATTGTGTTTTTTTATTGTTATTATATTTTTAAAAATTTTATTATTTAATACTGGATTGATTTTGAACTGATCTTTATTTTTTTATATCATATAGTTAAATAAAAAATATATATTATTGAATCCATTATAGTCCACAACCTATGATTAACCATGATTGATTAAAATCGATTCTATATATCATTGTTTTAATGTATATAAAAAAGATATAAGCCTTAATTTTTTGATACAAGTCAAACTGCTTCTTACTAGTTATTCAAGATGATTTACAATCCATTGATTTGATTTTTGATTCTCTTGTTATTTTTTTATTTTTTTGAGTTTTTTAATTTTATACTTATCAAATCAACTGGATTACATCAAAATAACTCCAATATAATTTAATTTAAAGCTTTTAACTTAACAAGAAATTAAGTGGGGAGTTTCTAGACTTGACTTGCTGGGTTATATTTAATAACAATGTCATAAAAAATTTTATTTACATTTTAAAAAAATTAGCTTAACCCACAATATTGAATGGGAGGTAAACTAGCATCACTTTAAAGAGTAATTACTATCTCCGTAAGAAAGAGATAAACACAGAATGAAGGCATTTTTATATATGTATATATATAAAAAAGTTAGTTGTAAGTTTTAAAAAATTATTCTTATTAATTTTAATAAAATCAAATAAGATTTCTTCTTCTTCTTTTTTATTGTATCTCTGTCAAACGAATCTATAAAAGTAATAAAAATTACTTTTGAAGTAATATAAAATTCTCTCCTACTCCGATACAGTGCCTTCAGTGAATTTACAGGGAGCCAAAAAGCTTTAATAAGGTCATGTTGTCATAGAAAGCAACGTGGATCTTAATATATATTAATTAAGAAAACACTAAAGCCCGTCGGTCTTTTATTGAAGTGCAAGACACATTGCATTGTGTATTGCTAAAGTACAATGATGTTCTTACCTTTCATTACAACAAACAAATGGCCTTTCAATGAAGGTAATATAGTATTTTTCAGGGTGTTAATTCGATATTATGAAATTAATTGGAGGTACAATGGTCAATTAACTATTCTTTACTCAATTAAATTACATAAATATCCTTAAGAAGTTAAAAAAAAACAAAGAAAAAGAGGGCCTTTTCCATAATTTCCTATTTTTTTAAAAGACAACTACTTCATTGCTCTTCATGTAAAAAAAACTAAAGAATGGGTCAAGGGGTATTTTAATATTTTTATTATGTTTTTTTATGTTACAATCTATTTTAATTGGGGCAAGTCAGTTTTTTAGGAGAGAAAAATAGTAATAAAAAAGAAAAAATAGCTTGCGCATGCTATGCACGAGCCAACCAAGTGAAAACCGCCTGCAACCTTCGAGCAGTGCATGTGGTGTCTTCTAACAACCAAAAAGATCCAATTGTTATGTTGTCCCCATCATTTGGCAGCGAAGCTAATGATGCAATGCATGTAGTCCAATTCATGGTGGTTTAACACATGTAGGGTTGTTTTTTTTTCCTCTCTTATCTCTTTTTTCTCCTTAAAATCCGTAAAGTCAACTAAATTTCAAAGTTATTTTTCTATTTATTTATTTATTTCAATTATGATTTTTTTTTAATTAGTTTTTATTTGTCTTAGATTGTTTTATAGAATTTCTTTCTTTCAATTTTATTTTTTTTATATTGTTTTATTTAGTTTAATATCAAATATGATACCCATTCTTTTTATTGTTTTTTTTTTGTGATTTGTTTAATTTTTTAATTTTGTCCCTCAACATTTTATTTCATTTATTTTCTTATCAAATCTTGGTCCCAATTATTTTAATTTCTCTTCTCCTATCCTTTTTTTTAGATTTTTTTTCTTCAATTTTGTCCCTCCACATTTGACTTCACTTAGTTTTTTGTTCAATTCGAGTTCTCATTCTTTTTATTTCTTTTTTTACCTGTTTTTTGTTTTTCCCCCCCCAATTTTTCCCTCGATATTTTATCTCATTTATTTTCTTATATAATTTTGATTTTTATTCTTTTAATTTTTTTTTCTTTTGTTATTTTTTTATTTTATGAGATGATTATGGGTTGCGAATTAGTGAAGTTAACTCGAGTTATTTCAGATTTTTTTTAATATTTGTTTTTCAATTTATTTGTCAGTTTTAAGAGTCTCAAACTTTCTTATTTTTTTATGTGTTTTTTTTTTATAGAGTTAGCCAAGTTAATCTAAAATGAGTCATTTTTTTTTATTGGTTTTTTTTTATTTAAATTTGATCTTTTTTCTTGATTATTTTCTTGAAAAATAAAATTTTTAGTCCTAATCTCATGTTATGGTTTGGAGGTAGGTTAACTCAAATTTTTTTCTTTAACATTTAGTTTTAGTTTTTTCATTTGAGATTAGATATTAAACTTTAAGTTTGATGATTTTTTTATTTTTAATTCTATAAAATATCTTGATCTCATATCTCACATTCTAGTCAAACAAATTAACATCTATTAACTCAAGTTATCATCACCTTTACATCATTTTCTACGTTTAAAAAAATATTATGTTAGACCCGTTGTAGAATAGCAAGGACAAAAAAAAATCTAATACTAGCGGGAAAGCAGCAGTCTTGAGGAAGACATGCATTGTAAAATATACTAAAACGAATCAGTGTTTTACTGTGGACTGCACAGTGCACTCCACAGTAGAACACTGATTTCTTTTATATCCCTGTTAAGCAACGTTGTTTTTTTTTTTTTTTTTTACTGTTTTTTTATGCCTTTTGAGAAAAAAATAATTTTGCTTCTTTTTTTTTTTAACAAAATTTTTTTGTTTAATTTAGTTTATTAATGTTAAATTTTTTTATTTAGTTATCAGACTTTCATGATATGTTTTTCGGATTTAACGGGTTAACCTATTTTTTTTTTCTTTTTAATTTTTTTTTTTAGTTTAATTTGTTAATGTTAAATTTCTTTCTATTTAGTTATTAGACTTTCATGACACACGTTTTTCAGATTTAACGGGTTAACCTGATTTGACAAGTTAACCTATAATTTTTTTTTTGCTTTTTATTCTTTTTAATTAATTTTTTTGTTTAGTTTAATTTATTAATGTTAAATTTCTTTTTATTTAGTTATTAGACTTTCAAGACACATATCCCGAGTTTCACGGGTTAACCTGGTTTCACGGGTGAACCCAGTTAATTCTGGGTTGACCCGTCAATTTTTTTTATTTATTTTTATTTTCATAAATTTTTTTGTTTAATTTAGTTTTGTTAATGTTAAATTGTTTTTATTTAATTATTAGACTTTCATGACACAAATCTTGGGTTTAACGTGTTAACATGATTTGACGAGTTAACCCAGATTTTTTTTTAATTAATTTCTTTCATTTAGTTCATTTGTTAATGTTCACTTTTTTTTTATTTAGTTACCAGACATTCATGACACGGATCCAGGGTTTAACGGGTTAACTTGGTTTGACGAGTTAACCTGTAATTTTTTTTTTTTGCTTTTTTTTTCCTTTTAAATTAATTTTTTTCGTTTAATTTAAATTGTTGATGTTAATTTTTTTATATTTAGTTATCAAACTTTCATGACATGGATTCCGAGTTTTTTTTTTTTAAGTTATCTTTTTTTTTACTGTTTTTTTATGCCTTTTGAGAAACTTTTTTTTGCTTCTTTCTTTGTTTTTTTTCTTTTAACAAATTTTTTTTGTTTAATTTAGTTTATTAATGTTAAATTTTTTTATTTAGTTATCAAACTTTCATGATATGTTTCATGATACATTTTCTGGACGTTTTCTGGATTTAACGGTTAACCTAAATTTTTTTTTGCTTTTTATTATTTTTAATTAACTTTTTTCGTTTAGTTTAGCTTGTAGATACCAAAACGAAACGGTTTCAATAGATTCTATAAAATGGGACTCTCTTCTCCACAGTAATCTTTCCTTTCGACTGTCTCATTTATTTCTAATTAAATATTACAGGTATGGATGCGATCAGTTCAATCCTGCATTGGAAGATTAACTTCCCTCATAACTTTTGCAGCATCCTCGGGGAAAACAGGATTTATGTAACAACCAGTTCCAATTTCGAACCCCCCAACCCCACTTAATTGAGGGACTATCTGTAAGAACCAGTGAGTATAACATGATTCTGATTCTTTAACCTGAACGGGAGAAGTCTGGATCATGAAGTTAAATGGTGGGTTGTTCAACTGTAGAGAAATCTTCCTAAGCATGAGCTTCAGCAATCCGCCGAGATCAACCATCTGCAGAATTGCATATAAATCAGGATAAAATGATAATCACAGAGAAGGACCCTGCTATGAGCAATGAAAATTACAGCAAAAAAACTATTATCTATGGCTCAAAAGCATCAGATAGTTTACAGGTTACATAAAGTACATGAATAAAATGTCCATATCTTATACTTCACAGAGAAAAACAAGTTGAAAGAATTTTACATGCAGAATCATAGTCTATTGCTTTATCATAAACTCTAGCAAGTTAAGTTATCCTTAAATAAACATCCACATTAAATCTGCATCTATCTCATTAATCTACTTTTAGGTAGTCCATCTGATGAGATCTTAGTTTTTCCCAAATAAATATAAAGCTTATTAGCTTTATAATTGTCTATGTACTAACAAAAGTTCTTTTTATTTCTGAAGACAAAAGAAAAAAGAAAAAATATTTCTTTTCTTTGGAAAAATTATAACAATAATTATCAAAACGAAAAGGATCCAAAGACACCTTTCAAACATATCCTGTACATATTTTAAGGTTTGAGGTCTAAACTGGCACAGGGCAATAGTTGCTCCAAGCTCCTGCGACAAACATTTAGAATCAAAATTCTGGGTTCAACAAAATCAAGAAATACCACCCTTGTTTCTCATTGTGGTTTAAATTTGAACTAACAAAATATTCTAAAGTATCACACATGTATATAATGATTTTTGATGGATGTCTTCACACCCGTTTTCCTCTTTAGAAGTTGTAACTACCAATAATTGTAGCATAGAACTCATCAAAAATGATAATTATATCTCTATGATCCTCAAAAATTGAAAATTTGTGCAAAATAAAAGATACGATTTGTAGAAAGTAGAACCAATAACTGAGAATTTACCTTCTCAAAATCAAGTTCATGGAAATGAGAAGAGTGAACCCTGGGAATAATCCATATCTCAAAAGGGAATGTGGCAGCAAAAGGAGCAATGGATATAAAATGGGATGATTCATCAATCAAGAGTTCTTTTGCTCGAACTTCACAGAGACTGCATTTTCCAGTCTTTTCAAAGTACTCCTTCGTGCCCTCAAGTCGAGCAGAAATTGATGAAGGAATAACGGGAAGAGCCAGTATCTGGCTATGAGAATGACTCATCGATGCTCCAGCAGATACGCCGTGGTTCTTGAACACCTTAAGGTGGAAAGCAAAGACTGTTGTTATAGACAAACGCGAAAAAGACAAACCATAGCTCAACTTGTTTTGCTACAAATTTAAGATTCAAGAAAAAAACCATCACCAAAAGCACTGAAAAATCCACTCATACTTTGAACATGACCAAAAACAGACACAAATTCACTAAAAAGAAGAGGAAGGAAATAAACCTGCACGTATTTAATGGCTTGAACACTCAAAATCTGCTGAATCCTCTTCTTATAAGCCAAAAAAACTTCACCAATCTCTCTCGGCTCCATATCACTTAGCTGGACCGAATGAACTGGATTCTCTATCACCACATCGTGAAACCCAAAACCTCCAATGACCCGACCTGGAAACTCCATGCCCTGCTTTTCCTCACATGGGCACTCAAGATTTCTGCTCAGGGCAGGGTAGAGATTCTCAATGACCCGGAGTTTCCAATTCGGGTCATTCAGGTCGGGTGGTACTCGGAAGATCTCGGGCGCACACTCATGCTCGTTGCCGATGCAGAAAGGGCATGAGGAATTGTTGTTGGGGTTGGGGTTTTGAGGGTTTTTTGATTTAAAATCAGTGGGTCTTTTTGCACGGGCAGGTGAGAAAATGACCCATCGGTTTGTTACTGGATCGTGCCTAAGTTCGGGGCTCCGACCACCGTTTTGATGTTGTGATGCCATTTCTTTCTAGATCACTTCTATATTCTACTTGTTGAGGTTCTTTTTCCCCACCGACTCGGTTTGCTCGGCTTGAGTGTTATCTTAAATAGGTTTGTTTGTAATGAAACGATACTGTTTTAATTGTTTTATATATATATTAAAAAAAAATCTAAAACATCGTAGAAATTGACTAGTTAAATTTTCGGAGGAGGCCTTCTGCTGTGTTTGGGCCTTGGCCTCTGAAGGTACCGGAGAAAAGACAACCTTATCCTTCACCCATCTAATTCACCGGCAAAGTTAAGATTCAATAACCATGGGATGAAATTTTTCAAACAAGTTTTCAGCATTTTAAGAAGATTCTACGATTCATCTAAATCTAAAATATTAGTGTTTGTTTTTTTGCATTTTAATGTCTATTTTTGGAGTATTTTTTAAATTATTTTTAACTAAAAAATACTACTATATTGATATTTTTTATATAATTTTAATTTGCTAATATAAAAAATAAAACAAGATATTTTAATATATTTTTAATTAAAAAATAATTTATATCACAATATCTAATACATAATAAACACATAAGAAAAAAAAAACTCTCCTTTTTAGCCTTTTATCATTTTTTTTATAAAAAAACTTGTGCCTAAAACACATTACATACACATCAAATCTAATAAAAAAATTATTGGCAAACATTAAAATTACTGAATATTTAGATGATGAATAATTTTAAAGTTCATTAAATTAATAAAAATATATATAAACTGGCAAAACAACCGCATTAAAACAAAATCAGCGAAGTTTCCAGATCATGACTGTTGAGGAAAGAGAATCTATTGTCCCTTGGTTACAGCTGTCCAGTTTAATGACACGGCGAATGTGAGAGCGTAATCTAACAATTCCCTGTTGCAACCAAATACCATTCATTAAGCTGACAATAATATTCTTCTTCTAATAACATATTAATTCTTCCCATTTCACATGGTCTAAGAATACGTGGACTCTGCTGATTGGTTCGTTTAGCATGAAGCAAGTGGAAGAGGGAACATAGTTTTTTAGTGGGAGCGGGTACAGGTGCCATGCCACATCAGATTTTGCGTCCTGCTGGAATAATAATAAATCCATAATTAATTTAGCATAAACTACGGGGAAGAGAGCAGCATACTCATGGACTCCTGAATTCAACGATGGATTCTTTTGTGTTCTAGACAGGTGACAGCAAATATTAAATCAAGCACTAGGATATTTTTGTCCCAGTCATTACAAACCGTTTTTAAATTGCTTCTGTTACGTTTTCAAAATATATTTTATTTGAAATTATATCAAATTAATTTTTTATTTTTATTTTTTTAAATTTTAATACTATAATATTATAAATATATATATATATATTTAATATTTTAATATATTTTCTTCAAAAACTCCCATTAATCCACAACAATAAACATATGAATTATTCCTAAATTCTTCGTAAATCATACTTTTTAAATGGTTTTTGTTATAGTGGTTGATACTATTTTTTAATGTTTTTTTTAAATATATTAAAATAATATATATTTTTTATTTATTAATATTTATTTTAACATAAATACACTGAAACAATAAAAATTTATATAAAAATTTAATTAAAAATAAAATAAAATAAAATTTGATTAAAGTAGTCCAAACGATGCCTTAATTAACCCAAGCTTTAACATTGGGGAAGCTTTTTATTGCAATTATTAAATCTGGCTTGGTGGGTTGACTCGGTGACTAGACCTGTTTGAATTTGTTAAAAAACCAGTTGTGTAATAACTTGGTAAAACCCGATCGATCCGGGTAAACCCCGACAAGATATGATTTTTTTTTTTTTTTTTGAGTACCATGACATTTATCACCCGTCGAAATCTCCTCATTTTCACCTCTTCCTCTATACAATGGAACACAAGCATCCACAGACTTCGCTAAGCAGTTTAGGAGTCCAGCAATAAACCCACGTTCCACAAAAAGTTGACACTCGTTTGTTCTTTTTATCATATTTGTCAACCTCCTTAACTGCAGTGCTGATAAACCTTGCACGGGTCCCTTTGGTAAGAGGTTTGCAGCTAGTATGAATAACATTAGCTTTGTAACTCCTCCATCTTTGAATATCCTTCAAGCTTATTATTTTGGGATTGCTGGTGTTTTTTAAAGGAATTTTCCTCGTAAGCCTCCTAATGAGTTTAATTACACTGCTGAGAATCTCCCAGCCAACCTTTTGACACCAAGTTTTGGTACTTAGGTGAGGGGTTTGGAGTACAATGCAAGTGTTGAGATCATTCTTCAAGGGGCAAATGTATTAGCCGCTGATAACCATCCCATCCATTTACATGGCTATAGCTTTTATGTGGTTGGATGGGGTCTGAGAATTTTGACCCCAATAAGGATCCTTCAAGATATAATTTCGTTGATCCACACGAGGAGACTATGGTTGGAGTTCCTTATAATGGATGGGCAGCACCCGAGATCCCGTTTCTTGACCAGATCAACCCCGGACCAGGTCTAATAACTATACTATAGGTGTGTTTATTAGCAATAATCACATCCACGTTACAATGGCCAGCACAAACTAATTGTGATTAAATAAACAAGAGGGTTATCTATCATTAATTAAAGAGCATTTAGGACTTGTGACTTGCAAGTTTTCTCTGGTAAATAGGAGATCTAAATTTCTAGTCATCCCAAACCCAAGAGCCCTACACGGCTCGAACAAAGGACACGGCTCTATGAGCTATCCGGGGAACAATCACCAAGCCACACAGCTTGCGGTGGTTTGTGACTTACAAGTTAAGCATTTCTATAATCACATTAAAGTAACATGAAAACGTGGAAGGCATAATCGGGATTCCTTTCCCTGGAAAGGAAAGGCATTATAGTACTGTTTCAAGTGGAGCCAGCATTGGTCAATAGACCACTAAGCTTAGTGGTTAAGGATTCATTTTAATCTGCATTACCCATTAATCACAGAGGAATTAAAATTACACGTTATAACCCAAATTACATATTATTTAAAAATAGAATATTTACATTTCGTTACTCTCGTGACTGTTTGGCTTCCAGATTGTTCCTTGTCTCTTTTTATGCCCAATTTAAAAAAATAATTTTAATATAAAATGACAGAAGTTACAATCGCAGAAAAAATAAAGCAATAAATCCATAAATAAACGAAAACATAAATTAAAAAGACCATAAAGACTATAATAAACCAATGAATTTATTCATAATAATAATGAAATCCACAATAACCAACTGTTCACCACCAGCCATATGATAGAAACCTCAAACACTAAATCTCTAGAATACTCATATATACCACTCTCACTAAGCAGCCCTATATTCTCCACCCGTAAAAACCCTCGTCGCTAAATAAATCTCAAACCCACACCTAGTCTCCAAGCTCCATGTAGCTCCTTCAGATCTTGAGTCCGTATCCAAGGAAGAGAGCCACGATGGCGGTGACAAAGACCGAGCCCAAGGAAGGATAGATCCCGGCGGCAGCGGCGGTTGGTGCAGGAGCTGGAGCTGACACAGGAGCAGCGGCGTGAACGGAGAGTACAGTGAAGGCTAAAGCCAAAACGGCAATGAGAGTTGCTTTTGAGAATGCCATTTGTTTGCTTACTGTGGTTATTGAAATTTTAAGAGAGAGAGTGCACAAGAAAGTTTTGGTGGTTTTTGAAAAGAAGTGATTGGTAGAGGCACGTAAGGTGCGTTTATATAGGGGAGAGAGGGGTGTGGGAGGGTTTGGGCAGTGTTGCGGGTAGCGTGGGATGCCCGAATCTACAGGCTGGCATTTATTGGTTTACTGACAGCTTGCAAATGATGGTTTTTCGTTCTGTAATTTGAAGTGAGTGTTTTGTTTACACGGCGCCGTTTATAGCATGAAGTGGTGGCGTATAGCCGTATAGTGTTCTTCTAAAAAAAATGCCTCTATATATATATATACTTTCGGCATGCTAAAATTAGGTAAGCTCACACTGACGCAGAGTTTAGAGCGTGTAAAACACTTCCGGATATTTTCTAGCCGTTTTTGGTGGGTCTTGATTATTTCATTTGTATCGTAAACGTTTTATGGGTTTTTTAGTATTGGGATTTTTAAATTTCTAAATTTTCCTACACCATTACTTCTACATTAATCATCGGTATTTTTTTCAATAACGGAAAATAAATTCAAATCCGAAAGTTCTAGAAAGAAGAGGACAAAAATATCAACGGTTAGGTCTTTGATTTTATAATTTAATGGATATAGATAACTATATAATTAAATGTTGGTGTATGTTTCAAAGAGGCGTGTTAAAAAAATTTAAAAAAATATCTAAATAAAACTGAATCCAACTCGATCTTTTAAACTCGTAACACAAACTATCAAATCAAATTATAATATAAACAGTACAGTAACAAATAAAAGACGGCAACCAATATAATAACTTAAAAAAAAAAAAAGGGATCAAGCGTGCTAGACAGCTAGAAAGCATCGAATATCGATATTAATGGCAGTCTACTCGTCGTGATTGACGGAGTCTTGTATAAAATGCTGCTTAAACTCGTGCAAGGTATAGAGACAAGGCAACTCTATGGAGAAGCAACAGCAAAGGAGTCAATTTTACTTTTATATTTGATCTTGAGAGGATTTCATGGTCGAATGATCAAACCATTTAAATCTCTATTTTATTCTTATTCAATTTAATTGCTTGTTTAGTTATTTTCATATTTACGTATCTTTCCCTTTGATTTTGTATAATGTACACTAGATAAGTGGTTAATGGATTATGTTAAAATTGATAGTGTTTTTTAGATAATAAAAAAAATTTATAACCCAGATTATTGATTTAAATAAATTTAATGGTTTTGAATAATTTAATAATATAACTATAAAATAAAAGATAATGACTAATAATAATAAAAATAAATATTTGTTAATGTTATTAAAAACACGTTGTAAATATTTTTAAAATATCTCAACGATGTTATTTGATAATAGGGTAAAAATTAAATAAGAACGGAGAATAATAAAATAAAATCCAATACTTAATACCAACAAATTAAACATTAAATGATAAATTTAAAAAAATATCAATTTTAAAAATTAATAAAAAAACTTGACTTTAATTAGCATGATAAATTCACAGCCAGCTTATGAAGATGGGATAACCTCGTACAAAAAAACTTAAAAAACAATTAGAATTAACTTCTGAGCAGACAAAATAATTAAAGGTAAAATTAAAAAAAAAATTAAGTCAATCCAAATTAACTTGATTAATCCATGACTTAGGATATGAGATTGAAATAACTTCATAAAAAAATTATGCAATTGAAGGTCCAATAATATGATAATAAATAATAAAACTTAAAAAAAATATTAAAGTCAAATTGTGCTACTATTCAAAATCGATGTCTTGATCATGAGAGCATGTTATTAAAACAAACCCAGAAAAAATAATAAGTAAAATTCTTAATTATCTAGAAGAAAAAAAAGATTTTAAGAAAGAATAAAAACCTAAAAACGTGTTCAAAAACATTTGCCAAAAAAAATGTACAACGCAATTACCATTGGCGAGGATGGATTTCTAGCCTACCACGTGAGAAAGATCGAAGATGTTGAACAAGAAGGGAGCTGTCAAAGATGATTAAAATGTGGTACCTTACAGTGCTTATTAATTTGGACCGCAATGAAAACACACTGGCACAAAACGCGGGGTTTTGATTTGTTCGTGTGAAACAGCAGCTGAGGGTGTCGAGTATGATTTCTGTGCGCGTGGGATATTATTCGGGAAGGAATGTTCAGCGCAATTAATAACGAACGGGATTCCGTGATCGCTGGCTCACACGGGGACCACGTTGCCTGCAATTAGAGGACACGTTGATGACTGTTTTGGTTTTCTATTTTGATTTTTTTATCTTGTAGCGAGCAACCGCGTTGTTTGTTTTTGATTCCAGCAATTCCAGAATCTTCTCTTCTCGTGGCCTCCTCGTTGAACCTGCATTTTAAAGCTGTGGTTCTCGAAAACAGTATGGGGAAGCATGGATGGATTAGATGCCAAGACTCTTCTCAGAAAATGTATCTGAACTGACTACAAACTCTGACCACTAATTATTTTTTGAAATATTAAAAGATAAAAACTAAAACTCTGACACAGATATCGTGGTAGTAAAATTACAATTTTATAATTCTCAACTAAAAATTTTAGCTTTGACATTAGAGGAAGGAAGATATTATAACGACTAACCCACTTTGATTGCTGGAAAATAATTTATTTTTTAATAGTGAATTTAAAAAAAATAAATTATTTTTTAATATTTACTAATGTGATAAAAAATAAATTGAAAAATACTTTTCAATGTTTAGTTACGATATAAAAAATAAACTAGAAAATAACTTATTAATATTTTTTTTTCAAGTTTATTAAAATAACAAGGAACAAATCTTACAAATTAAAAGGTTGAATAAAAATGAAATTAAAAATATATATATAATTTCATAAATTATCTCAAATAAAAATAAATAATAGAGATCAAATCTAACAAATAAAAAAATTGAAAAATGAAGAAATTATTATAATAATAATAGTTACCATTTTATAAATTATTTCAAATAAAATAAGTAACAATAAAAAAATAAGGATCAAATTTGATAAATAAAAAATTTCAATTAAAAAATGACAAGGGAAAAAATAAATAAAAATTATAAAAATAAAGACTAACGTTAATATAAAAATTAAATTCTAAGGGATGAAATTGAAAAAAAATATATTTAAAGCAAAATATATATAGCAATCAAAAGTTTGATAACCAAATTTGATATTATAAACAAATAATATGATATTTTTAATTTTTTTTTTAATTTTTAAAAAGTATTTTCATCCAAAATAAAAAAAAATACTTTTTTGAAAACCAAGTCAAATTTTACTTTGATTGGAAAGTGTTTTTCATTGACTAACTTTTCTAATGACAAATCAACATGGAAAAATTTAGAAAATGATTTCAAAACAAATTGAATTGGAGTGCAAAAATTATTTCTATTTCTCTCTTTTAATTGCATAATAAAATAATTTAACTATCCTTGATTTTAAAATTTCTTGAACTTATACACAGGAGTAATGATTTTAAAATTTCTTAAACTTATACATGGGAGTTCTTTGATCTTTTCAACATTTTTTTGTTTTTTGTAATTTTCAGTTGGACTGCCAAAATTATTGTAAATTTCAAACTTTTAGAATAGCTCAGGATGCCATGTCATTGTTAAATTTTAAACAAATGATAAATTTACGAGTAATGTTATAAAAAATTACAGGTAAAAGAAGTGCTTCATCATGGGTTATAAATTTTTTATTAAAAAATATTAGATATACAAGCTATTTTGATGTGTTTTTTTTTATATATATATAAATTAAAATAAAAATAAAAAAACCTATAAAAACATCTAATTAAATAAATTGATAATTATTTATATAAATAAATAAATAACAAATAGTTAACAATAACTAAAATATAAATTAAAAAAATTGATCAAATGAACGTAGATCAAGACATTTAATCATATAAAATATATTTATCAGGTTATGATTAATTAACTTATTTATTTAAATTAATTAAAAATAATAAAAATATAAATATAAATATAAATAAAACTAATAGAATAAACCAACACTTTTAAAAAAATACAATGTAAGGCTAATTATATAAATATTATTAAAAAATAAAATTCATATATGTCGAGTAATGATAAGCTGTTTTAGCCTTTTAGGCTTTTGACACCCCGGATAATTTGAACCTTTGTATCTTTTCTGGTGTCATTTTTGACGATACCATGACAGTAAAAAGAAAGGAAAGCGTCCTCAAATTTGTCTCTGGAGATTATGGTAATTTCCGTTTTCGAAGAAAGATATATTATGATGTATCTGTCCATTTATGTGATTGATTACCTTAAATTTAACTGGAATTGGAAGGTAAGATACCGTGCCCCGAAGCCATTAACGAGTGAAGTTGGTGGTGAGTTGGGATCATGATCATACACCAACTCCACAAGGCAAGTGACATCACGCTCCTGTTAGCGAGTCTGATCCAATCCAAATAGAGATTGCCAAAAAAAAAAAATGATTTAAAATTAATTTTTTAAATATTTTTAATGTTCTGTGTAAAAAAAATCTTAAAAATAAAAAATATTATTTTAATATATTTATAAAAAATATATATTTTTAAAAACAATTTCTACTGAACTCACAAAAAGCCTACTTATATTTTAGGGGTGAGATGAGAGGAAGACTGTTCTAGTATAGATTCTATAGAATTCAAGCAACCATATTCTTACTGCCCGTGCCCTAAGGCGTTTTTTCTACAACTATATAGAATTCTTACTGCCCGTGCCCGGCCTTGACCCCGTGTGCGAACCGTGTAATTGTTCCTTTATGGACTCGGGCCTAAAAAAAGAAAACAACTGATCATGAGAGGATATATAATCTTATTGAGCCATATCAGGAAAGAAAATATTTAGATGCTATTTGTTTTACATAAAGTAGTTTTTTTAAAAAAAAAATTATTTTTTTTATATTTGTTTATTATTAAAAAAACTGGTTAATAAAAAACTCTTTATAGTCAAAGAAAAATTTACCTTGATTTACAGAAAAATATTTTTTTTTATTTCAGGCAGAAAATATTTTTAAGAAATTATGAAAAATTTTAAAATATTATATTATTTATTGATTATATCAAATTTGATTCTCAAACTTTTAATTGCTAAATATTTTGTTTTAACTTTTTTTAATTTTATCCTTTAAAATTTAATTTTTATATTAACTCTGATTCTTATTTTTATGGTTGTTATTTACTTTTTTCTTATTATTTTTTTAATTGAAATTTTTTATTTATCAAATTTAATCCTTATTCTTTTAATTATTATTTATTTTATTTGAAATAAGTTATGAAATTATAATTATTTTAATATTAAACACTCGTTATAACTTTACAAAAAAAAAAAAACCACTCTTGAGACCTTGATTAAAAAAGAATTACAATTTTGTATTTTTTTTTAAATTAACAGAGCAACATAGTTATTGTTTGCTAATTTTAGAATTAATGATGTGACCAAATAAGATGATAAAGTATTGTCTCAAGTCGTGAACTGGTCACGAAATGAGGCACATAGAAACTATTAAAATCAAGCATGTGGCATTAGCTATACGTACTCTGTAGTCTGTACATCTAAGTTTGCTTTGGACATGAGCATTCCTACAAGGGAACAAGCTTGAAAGCACACCACATCATCCAAGATAGTGCCTTGAAAAGGAACTAACATAAAATTCAAAGAATGAAAGTAGCATGTTCCTCTCAACCATTCACAACTGCTAGAACTTGGCTGGCGATTCCATTTATCAAAATCCCAATACGTTTTGTGATACATGTAACAGAGGTTCCAAAGCACTCGGTGCAAACTTCCTCGCGAAAAGAAAGCAAACCGGGGCGGATTGATTATTGTAAACGCAATGCGTATCTTCATGAATCTTTTTGAAGAACTCCTCGGTTATGTCCGCTCTTCCGAAGGTGGCCGGGTGAGCCCCGCCCCTTGACCAGTCCACCCAAGTAAGGGTTCTGTTAGCCAAGAGAGGTGCTGCTTCAATGGTTAACATGGTGGGGAAATAATGTTCATCAACATAACAACTCGGCTTACAGAATTCTTCAAATTTTGGGTAATATCTAGCATCTTCCACTACTTTGACTGCAAGCTTTCGGTTGAGCTCAAACCATTGAGATCCTTTGCGCCACTGGGTAATATTCACCTCAGGTGCCATGTTCTCATTATACCGTCCTCTCCCATATGGCCCATGATCATCAAATGCACCAATGAAGCTATACTTGGATCTCATTATGTAGTCATAGATGACACTGAAATTATAGAGAGGAATGCAAGACTCAGATACGAGAACAAACCGCTCATTGGAGATATCGAGCAATGCATTTGCAAGGAGTCTTCTTTCCGCATCACACATACTCATCCTACCCCATTCAGCAACCTGTGTTGGGAAATATCGGGATAAAATGTAAGCTTCCTTATATCACAAGATCAAAATTCAAATGGTCAATAAAACTTCAAGTCTTGATGATAAAACAGAAAACGTTAACTGAAAACCAAATGTATAGCCTTGTGGCATTCTTCAATTATATATCTTGCTTGTGTAACAGTGATTTAATTTCCTGGACATGTTGGCATTCGCATTTTCATTGAAGGAAAAAATTTGAACGTTAATAGGTTAAGAAATTATTCCAAAGGCATAATAACTAAGAAGGTATGAAGTGGCTACCTTCAACAAGCAAGGAACAGAAGCTAATAGACAATTTGAAACAGGCTCAAGTGATTTCATGCACATACTTTGTCTAACAACACAACAACATCAACAAGGTTGTGAATGAGCATGCCTCTATCTTTTAGCACTGCTACATATTCTGTCTTAAATTCTAAACTGATCCATCACAAGCTCCAGACTGTACCCCAGAAATTCAAGTTAATAAATTTAACATTCTTCTTCCTCCAGCCCTGCAGACTCTAGCTTCTTTAACTCGAGAAAGGAGGGTATTTTTCAATTTGTGTATCAGAGCCAAAAGAGACTGGAGGGTATTTTTCAATTTGTGTATCAGAGCCACATGGGCATCATGGAAGGAATGGGTATGGAGCGGAAAAGAATGAACTTGAAGCATAAAGGTGTGAGATAGCAGTGTGATGCATGGACTTGAAGCAAAAAGGTTGCGAGTTATCATGAGTCATCTTACTAAAATACTATTTCATGTATAATATAACCTAAAGAAGATCTCTAATCTTTAATCAACTACCTAAACTCTTACAGCCTTCTATCTTTACTACAAAATTCCAGGAAATACATCTCCTTTTTTACCAGCTTTTAGCACTCCTTCAATCCAACTTTAAACAATGAAATGCCATCAAAATACTTCCACAAAGATTTCAAGTAATGATACCAGCTCTGTTGTTGAACAATTGTATATGTTAATTCTAAACCTTAGCATTTTCAAGCCAATTTTTAACCCAAACACTGGCATCTAATAGTAGCGCATAAAAAACTGCCCAGAGCCTTGTCACTTAAGATATTCTATGTATTTTAACACCACAGAACCCCTTTTCCTTACTATACGTCATGCTTTAATCCATTTCAAACATTCTCCACACACCCCTTATTGTCAAGTCAATCTCACCTTCAACTGACTATCATACACCAGTAATGTCTTGTTCCAGAGTCTTATATCTAGTTTTGCTGGATATAAGTTGTGCAATCACATAATATAGAAGTACACGAATTCATTTACTTGTGTATTTTCAACCTTGCTATTTGGTAAAAAAGAGCAATTATTTAGGCAATTCTTTCATGGTGTTACCAACACAGGCTTTCGCACTAGTTATTGGAAATTCCATACACTCAGTTAAAAGAGAAAAATCTTGCGGTGCAATTTTTCTTCGTGTGCTGTCCCTACCTACTGAAAAAAAAATTCCCATCATAAATGAATAAGACCTCTAACAAAACTTCTAAGAACGTTCTCTAAAGTGTGCCTTCATAGATTATAGTCATCAAAATTCCCTTTTACCTGAAGGAACACAAAATTTCCTTAAAAAGGGAAGACTAATGACAAGAATTGAAGTATAAACATAAATTGAAAGTTGGGATGAAAATGAACCTTCTGAGGACCTAAAATTATTTTCTACTTCAAAACAGCAAGGACATTTGATGCGCTCAAATAAATGTTAGAGGAAACATGGACATAACACAAATTCAGTGGCATGAAAAACTGCATCTGTATCTAAGTATCTCTAACATGCAGTTATTCTCAGGGACAACTGCTTCCAGCAGAGGAAAATTTTCCACATTCAAGGATCTATATATAAGATGCATGCAAGTCCATATAAACATCACAATTGTCAAACCACACAAAAAAACTCTCAACAAACTAAGGTAGCTATTTGCAGACAATGGAAACCCAAAAATAAAATACAAAAATAGAGCACTAGAGCAATGGCATTTACAAGTAGCTCAATCATCAAACAAATGTCGACCAAAAATCTGAAATTAATGAACAACGAATGAAAAAAAATCAGGATGTTAAATATAAGCATTCACACACCTGGCTTGGGATTTGTCTCCGATGGAAAACTGAAGAAGATGGAAATTTGGCTTCAAATGTTGGCAATGGATGAATGTAAACAGAATATAACCCTTCATGCCCCTTCAAAAACCTTTCCCAAAGAGGTGCCAGAGGCAATGGCCCCTTTGTCAAAAACATAAATGCAATCTTTGGAATTCTCTTGAAGGGATACTTCTTTATTCCAGGAACAAATGAAGCCCTCCAAAAGAGCTCTTTATCACTCATTTTATGGAGCAGATCAGATGGAGGCCTAATCCAACGATCCAAAGTATCAGGTTCATCAAAGCAAGGCTTAAAGGCGGGCTTAACAGTTGTCCTTGAAGACTGAACTCCAAAACGCTTGATTGTATACATACTGATGATCGAAAAGGCCATACATAGAGCTAAAAACAGCAAAAATAATTGAAGTAACCTTATTGGAAAGGGCTTGGATTGGCTTGCTTTGATTGAAACTGCAGGGTCCTTCCCTTCCTCCAATGGAACAACTCTTGACTGCATCTTTATATTCAGAATTCACCTTCTGGGTCTGATCTAAACACGCCCTTTTAGCATTGAAATTGCTTTAAAACCTCGAAAAGAAATTAACTTTTATCTCCAACTAAGAGCCCCAAAACTCCAAGATTGTATCCTTCAAGAGAAATAGTTAGCTCAATTTATGGTACCAAGCTCTATCACACAAAAACCAACACAGATCTAAAACCTGATGCTAAGGAACCTAACAAGATGATGCTATGTTGAAATCCGAGTTTGCAGCACATGGGGTTCTAGACATTCAAAGAAGGCTGTGAACATACCATGTTGCTATTCAGGGGTGCAAAATGAAGCAGAGTCCAGGGGATTGTTTATTACTTCGTTCAGTGCTTCAATTACGCCAATATTGAGTTTTGATAGAGAGAGATCGAGATAACGGAGTTGGACAAAAGGAAATAGAAAGTCTGGTGACAAGAGAGAGAAGGGGGGTCTCTCTGACTCCGGGAGAGTGAGTAGAGAGGGAGGGAGTTATGTGTGCATGGGATTGAGTGAAATTGAAGGAAGGAAGGAGAGATTGATGATCTGTGAAATCTGGGAGTTTTAAGAATGTTTTGTCACGCAAATGGCTATAGAAGTGAGAGTGTTGGCTTTAGCTTCGGCTTCGCGGCTATCCTGCGCTGTTTTTTTTTTTTTTTTGAAAGTATTTGTTTTTTAAAAATATATTAAAACATTTTTTTATTAGTATATAAAAAACTTTAAAACATTAATTTAAATTTTTTTAAAAAAAAATCAAAATCTTTAAATAATATATTCCAATCACGCTCACAAGTAACAATGAATTCGCTCTATTTGTTTTTTTATTTTAAATGTGTTTTTTAAAAGAATTATTTTTTTTTTTATTTTTTTTATATTAAATTTTTTATATTTTTAGTTTATTTTGATGCACTGATATTAAAAATAATTTTTAGAAAATAAAAAAATATTTTTTTATACATTTTTAAATTAAAATACATTTTAAATGATAATTATAATCACACTTCCAAACATCCTATAATTTTATTTTTTTTATTTTAAGAGAATTCTTTGTATTTGAGATGGCCAGTGACAATTAATTTCGGTTTTACGACTGACAATTGGAGACATTAATGTCAAATTTGATAACAACTAATCTCTAAATTACAGCAGAAATGTACCCGAGATTTTATTACAATTCGTTGTCGTTTTTTTTTAATTATATCTTTCTGCGCTCAATTTAGCATCTAATTTGTCAACAATTATTAAGAGATAAAAATTAAATGATCGGTAACCGAAATATAAAACAAGGAGATACTCGTCGTCAATGTAAAATTAGGGGAAAAGATCTTTTTCATCCTCACACTTTTCTTTTTCCATCTTTATAGTCCCTATAATTTTTATCATTTCAAATTTGATAAAATAGTTTATTTTTATACATTTCAATCCCTATAAATGTTAAAGGAAAGAGAAAATAGATGAATTACAATGAAAGTCATCAATTAATCACATATGATAAAAAAAATCAATCTTAATATCAAAATATTTCATTCAATGAGGGTTTCATGGATGTTGTTTTGAACCTTAATCTTACTTTAAAAATTTGATTATGGCGAGAGAGAAAATCTCTAATCGATTTGATTTTATATTTTTAAACTATTACCTAGGTTGATAAATTGGTTTGGTGGTGATATATGAATGTTTATTAAATATTGTAAATAAAAATAAATTGAAAAATAAATTTTTAGATGAAAAAACACTACCTTGTTTTTTTCAGGCATCACGATGGTATTTAAAATCTAATCACATATGATGTGTCATATGCTATTTATTTATTTTTTTTTAAAAAAAAACAAAGGTGGGGAGAGGTTATCCATCATTAAAAAAAAGCAATAAGGCTCGGACACAATGACATGAGCTCGAAGGCCCATGACTACTTTTTTTAAGGCCAAGTCTAAGTACCTTATCTTTTTTTTAAATTTTTTTTTTTCAATATCATCTTTTAAGTTTTTTAAATAATTTTATTTTTATAATATAATTAAGTAATAAATAGTTTTTTTTTAAGTCCATGAGCTGAGTTGAGATTTACGAGCTAAGTTGTGAAATACAGGGTGATCCAAATATTGTCATCTCAATGTTTGATTAAAAAATATGTCATTTTAATTTTTTTTAAGGCATTTAATTTATTTTGAATCGGTTTTTGTTATATATTTTGGTTTGATTTATATATGATTAATTTATTTTAATTTATTTTTTATAAAGTTATTATGATTTTATAATCTAAATTACGTAAATAAACTACTGTTAATTTAATATATTATCATTTTAATACGTTTAAAAATTCAAATAATATATTATCGTTCATACATATTATTTTTTAATTTACATACTAACCTGGTATATCTCTGAGAATGCTAACAGCTTCTACAAACAAAAGAAACAAAATTTCCTCGTTTTAGAGAGAAAATTAATCATTTTCTTGACAAATAGTGGTGATGTAAAACGAGAATCTCAATAGTTTACCAAACCACACATGTCGACATCATCAGAACCAGTTCAAAAACAAATATTATACGGGTCATATATATATATATATATATCTAAGTAAAAATTAATATGATCCAACTTGAATAATCCAGCAGGATATTTCACTCTGTAGTCAAAATTAAATCTAAGCTATTTAAAAAAAAAATTATGTTATCTTAACTTTTTTATTTTTTTTTAAATATCAATTTAATTGAGATAGATAACGTAAGGAAGTTATCCCATCCAACAGTATTCCAACTAGCCAGCCGGGTTGACCACACTTTAACTGCTCACCAGTCATCAATACGAGTGGCTGGATGCATTAGAGGTACAGGCTCGTGTCACGTGGCCATCCTAGCGTTTTAGGCACGGAAGGTGAGCTAGGTGGTGCAATGCCTATGTCTACCACTCGAACTTGACTTTCTTCAGCCGCCTCAGAAAAGCAGAAAGAGACGCCTAACCTATTGTGCTAGAGTTGATAGTAACATAGTTTGCTGTGACCATAATCCTTGTACGAAGAATTGTCTATCCTCTTGACATTTATGCATGAATTCTTCAAAGCACCTCACGAGAATATTGCTGGAACAAGTCGACTATTCGTATAAAACCATGCCACTCGAAGCTAGTATAATTGCATACATTATACAAAATGCTAAAAAGAATTTACTGGAGTGCAAGTGTTTTTAAATTTTTTAAATATTTTTAGCTTAAAATATATTTTTAATATTTTTTTGATCACATTCTTATATAAAAATTAAAAATATATTATTTAATTTTTTTTTTGAAATGCAACATTTAACACACTATCAAAAAAATCCTAATTCGATACATGAGCACATAGTTTACTGTATTTTTCACAATAAATTTACCATTTTACCCATATCCTACAAAAACAATTTGCTTTACTAGGAGATTTTCATAAGAGTTCAAATGTCATTATCAAATTTATAAGAGGCATTATAGTCACCTCATATTTTTATAACAAGGTAAAATTACTAAATGACATGTTTTCATTTAATTACTTTAAGGGGCGTTGTTGGTTTTTTACATTATTTTTAAATTGGACCGACTAAATTCCCCCTAAAATCAAAAATTTTAAGCTTTGTTGTGTCCAGGGGTGTTTTTGTTATTTCATATATGTTTTTATGTTGTTATTAAATTGGGTTATGGGGGTTTAGTCCTATATATTTTTATATTATTATTAAGTTGAGTTATAGGGGATTTAGTCTTTCTCCATCTTTTTAAATTATTAAAAAAAAATTGCTAGCACGCACCCCTGTGTGAAGCGGCTTCATGTTTTTTAAGCAGCACATGAGCCACCATTCGATGGAATAACGCCAACTTTTGCTACGACCTTTTAAGCTACACGACACCCTTTTTCATATGGGAAGACGCATGTGATGATTGGAGTTACGGTTTGTCATCGATCGCCTCTTTCTTTTCTTTCCCTCCTCTCTCTCTCTTCTATTAAAAAATTAACTTTGTACTTGTATTTTATGACATTTTATATTTGACCTTCAATGTTTTGATTTCTAAGTTTGATTTTAACCTTTTCATAAAAAAATGTTTTTCAATCTCATTATTGGATCCATAATCTTGATTTTTAATCTCTTCAAGTTTGATCCTTATTTTTTTAATTTTTAATTTTTATTTGGGTTCTTTTATGGATTTGATTTTTCTTTTCAGTTTTACTCTTCAATTTAAAGTTCGATGATATTTAAGGTTAGGTCCTCAATGTGTTTGATTTTAAGTTTTAATTTTTAGTCCTTTTATTAATTTTTAACTTGTTTTAAATTTCATTATTGAATCCATAATCTTGGTTTTTTTTTTTAAAATTTGATTATCATTCTTTTGATTTTTATTTTTTATTCAAGGTTCCTTTGTTAATTTGATTTTTCTTTTCAAAATTTTCATTTAATTCAAAACTTTATGTTGTTTTATTTTTCCAGAGTCGGTTCAAGAGTCGATATGACAAGTATCACGTCACATGTTAGATAGGTTGACCTGAGTTAGCTTAAGTCAAACAATTTTTTCTTATTTCATAAAAAAGTAAAAAATAACTTCATTTTAAAAATAAAATAAAAAAAACACAATAAATGAGTCTTGATATGATTTTAACTAAATTTACCATAAGTTAACCAAGTCACATGCCAACCTGTGTTTTTAACATTTTATACCGGATCAATTTGCTTCAAATTATTTTTAAAACCCAAACCGCTCTAAACCTCCGGTCACAAGTCAACCCATCAATATACCTTCTATTGTTTTATCTC
The DNA here is from genome assembly GCA_033617975.1 of Populus alba x Populus glandulosa. Lineage (NCBI taxonomy): Eukaryota > Viridiplantae > Streptophyta > Magnoliopsida > Malpighiales > Salicaceae > Populus > Populus alba x Populus glandulosa. The sequence goes on from CM066148.1 coordinate 23,232,103, forward strand.
TTTTGCATGTTCCACTCTTAAGTTTTACCAACCTAACCAATTTACTCGTTTTTTTTTTATTTTTGATTTGTTTTTATTTATCGTTTTTTTTTTCATCCTTTTGAATTCCTGAGAATTGGCTATTGTAATTTTTTTTAATAATGTCAAATTATGAATTTTTTTCAATACACTCGAACATTTTCTTTCTACAATACAGAAAATCCAGCCCGACAAACAGCGAATCTTTACATTACAGAAACTTCAGCCCGCCCGACAAGCAGCGAATCGTGGATTCCCCATCTAGTGATGAACGTAAGATAATGATAATAAAAATATAATCAAGCATGGGATAAAATTTGTCACTCTCGACAATTCAGCAGAGTTTCCATGACGAGTTACGACCCAATAAATTTTGATGGTCCGCATACCAAGATCAATAGGCATCAAAGCAAATCATCAACATTATTGGAAAAATATAACCAAAAAACGCATTTCACAAAAGTCAACCATGGTGTGATTCATTGATAATTTGGCAGATAATCAGCCATCATTCAGAAACTTGAAATAGAGCATCAATCCACTGCCAGACATCGGTCTCATGGCCTCCTATATTTACCGTAGTAAATGATTTTTCTACCTCATCAGCAAGAGATCAATTACTCTTATTTACCGAGACTGTGCATGTGGAAAAACAACCATTTTACTTCACCACTTCAAATTTGGAACGGAGGTTGGATATCATGACTGGGCACTCTCCCTTCTCGTCATACTCGTTGAAGTCCTCTCCAGACAAGTCAATGTCTTCGTATTTTGTCCCTGCAATCTGCAAAAATGACTCGCTTTAAGTTGGAAATATTTATCAAGAAAAGGAAAAGACACCGAACACTTCCAGACATGTTGTCATTCAAGATATTGCATAAAGATTAGTTCACAAAAAGAAGCATGGATAATTTGCAACTGAAGCCATGCACAATATAGCAATAGCAAAGTTCATCTATTAATAAATGAATAAGAATCATAACAGCTACACCAATTATTTAACAAAGAAATTAAACAAATGTTTGTGGTTCCATCTGCTGGTTTCATTTAAATCTTACAAGTTTTTGTTCTGTAGCCTGTAGGGTGTATAATGATTCCAAATTTCAACTACCAAAGACTTACAAAAAGTAATTTTCCATTCTTTAACTTCTTGAACCTGTTGTTTATCACTCTGTTCTGTTGTTTTCCCACCCCACCTCAACACACATACACAGGTGCATCTCATGCAATTCATTGTAAACAGAGAGGGAAGAGGGTCCACCTTTAGTTTTGACAAGAAGTATATTTAAAATCATTGGTGTTCACCAAGCATGTAAACCTATTTTGAACGACAAAAGATATGTCAAATTTAAGATATTTATAAAATGGTGAATACACTAATGTGTTATGCCTACCAGTTCCATTCCCTTACATATCTAGCTTGAACACATGGCTTTTGCATTCTATAACAATGCATGATAAATTTCTCCATCTTATCAGCTGCAAGTTTGCAACTCAGTAAGGGGCACCGAGATTGATCAGATTTTTTTTCAAATCCACCCTGGATATAACGCTTTCTTCCATATAAATGTTTCCCAGTTTGAGAATGTTTAAATGCAAACGGGTCTTGGATGTTCATATGCAGCACAAAGTTCAAAGACAACCACGAAAGGAAAAAAATACAAAATAGCATTGCAAATAAGAAGTCTGATAGTAAAATGGTAAGTGCATGCTCCTTTGGCCCAGCAATGATGGAGAAATAAGCTTGAGCACAGTATTCCTCTAATGGATTTGGATCAAGGAACACAATAGATCATGTTCATGAAATCCAAGCCATTGATTTGAAATCAATGGTAAGGATTTCTTCACAAAATAAAGTAAATATCATTTTTAAAAAAAATTATAATCACGCACTAATTTGTACGAATGAAATCATAACTGTTGATATTCAACCAATGGCTTGGATTAGATCCCAATCCTCCTTTAATGATCCATTATTATTCCAAGGGATTAAACAAAAGAAATGCACCTGAGTCACATTGTCCTTTACTTCACAAATCCACAAACTATCCATACTTTTGAATGATTAATGTTCAATAAGAGAGTTTCAGGAAAAGAAACTTACAGATTCAGCTGTCCATGCACCACTGAATACAAAACCCTCTGGCTCATAACCTCTGAAGTCAAATAACATCAATGGGGCATATTTTCCTCCCTCACTCAGTTCCTGGGTCAGTGGTTTGCCTTTGCCAGGGATCATTGTCACAGTTCCATCCCTCCCACAAAACTTGCACTGTTCATGAAAAAAAAGGCTCATAGAATCATCATTCAGCATTTGAAGATGATATTTCATTCGAAATACTGCCATTACATGATGCCCAAGGACAGAAGCAAGCTGATGTAGCCAAATAAGTCAAACTACTCTATCTATTCCCCAAACCTACCAACATATAAATAGTCACAAACTATCATTATGAAACAGCAAGTACAATTTACACAATTCATTTGCTTTTCACACAACAAGTATCATTCAATGCACATCTCTAATTATAGTTTGCTTTATTTAGCTCAAATACATACTACCCTGTTTCCTGATCAAAATTTTAAATACTTTCAAAGCTTAATACCACAGCCACTAATTATAAAACACCAGGAAAAACCTAAGTAATAACATCTTGTTGCTTAAGAATTCTCACATGACTTGATCCTACAGATCGTGACTAAACATAACTAAAGAACCTAAATAATAACATCTTGTTGCTTAAAAATTCTCACAAGATTTGATCCTACAGATAATGACTAAACATAAGTCAAGAAATTTAAACAGGTTCTTTTGTTGCTGCAAAGGTGAAATGGTCACGACATGAAATCAATAACAAAAGTCCTAGCTGTTTGAATCACATTACACCTGAAAAAAAACCAAGAAAACATAGAATCAAGATCAACAGAGCCATACTATGAAACACCATGGTAAATGCTGTGCTTTCAATATCACAACTTTCCCTTTTTCGTTTGCAGCAACCAACCAGAGCATCATTTCTTGAACTAAACAAACTCTCCATCTCAATAAATCAATTCCACTACTAGCTAATCGCATGAGATTGTGTGATTGATTATACAAAAATAAAAGGAGCAATGAAACAAAAGATTACCTTCTGAATGAGATGAGCAATTCCCTTTCCCTGAAGTGGAACAGTGTCATTCAAAGTCACACATGTTTCTTTCTGGCTCACCTCTCCACACCTTCCACATTTAATCTACATCTCCAACAAGCAAAACATATAAATAAATATATAAATCAACAAACAACCTAGCAGATCTTACTAGTGACTATATTCAATAACAAAAGGAACATAAAATAGAAACAAAAAACCATAAAAATTCTAAACATTATACAATATATATGTATGACCCAAATAGATTGATGCAAAAGCAAAGGAGATTCAAATTCCCTTCCAAACTTCTAGTTTTTGCAAGGAAGATGACCTGATGCCACCTAAACAACAAAGCAAAGGAAGGGGCATAATGCCCTCGCAATAAAGAAAAAAACAGATTAAAAGTCAAAACATGGGCTCAAATGATTTCTGATGAAGATGAAATTTCCTCACTGGAAGTTAACAATTTAACAAGTTCCTCAGCCTCTTGTTCGACCATACCAAATAAATACCCAAACACTTGTTGACATAGGTGCAATAAAGGTTCTTCTGTTAAAAGCCCAATTGTTACTCCAATAATTAGTGTCTTCTTTTGCTAAAACAGAAGAAGATTCCTCATGGCATGAGAAACAAATTTCTATCAAGACAAGTAATCTTGAACTTGATGAATAAAAATCCAAAAGGATGTGATGGTTTTAAATTCCAGATAGTCAAATACCCCTCTTCAAACTGTTTTCAGGTGGTGACTTCAAAAACCCCTCAAAATAATTTTCAGAAACAAAACAATTTTCAACAATATTTTTCAACTCAAAATTTTCAAAAGGTTTTGCTAAAAGAACATGGGTTTTACCGTAACAATCCAAGGATTTTTTGCCAAAAATATGTTCCCTCCAAACTGGCATTTTGAAGCTTGAGATATAAGCAAGTCTTGAAATTATTATGAAAATATATTGAAATTGGCCCAGTCAAAATCAAACACAATACACAAAAAGGCCATTCCAATTTTATAACCCATTCATTCCTTGGAGCGAACAAAAGCATACCAAAACTTTTTAACCAAAATAACACGAAGCTAAAAAGCCACCCAACATTCAATTATTGGGACTATGAACAAGCCTAGTTTAATACCTTTATAATTCAAAATCAACATTTCAAGCACTCTTGAATGTTTTAATGAAAATCAAGAACAAAAATCCAATTCCCAATTTGGTTCATTTAATGGTGGTCCTGATTTGGAACCAACCTAGAAATTCTTCCAGAAGGATATCAAACTTTTGGCAATAAATTTCAACCAATTCCAAAGAAAGTATCTTTTCCAAGACTTCTCCAATTTTGTTATAATTTTAGTATTTTGTGGACCTGTGCATAGATTTTGAAAAATCCCCAATTATCTAAAACCATCTAAGTATCAACCAATCATTCTCTCCAACAAAAATCTTCAATTAATGCACCGCTAGAAGCCGCAAAATTCAAAGAAAAATATTTTTAGATTATGCAAGATATTCTAGCAGATTTTGTCTCCAATTCTTCACATGAATCTAATGACCCATTTACAAATTGTGAACTAGATGCAGAAGTTTTGGTACCATTAAATCATCATTTTCAGTAAAAAAGAAAATAATTTTTCTGGGCACTAGAAGACAAATTTTTTGATGTTCAAGTACTTCAACAATAACAAACAGCCCTAAACAGTAATGTTACAATATTTTTTTCTATGTAGAATTCTTGTACCAAGATTGATTTCAATTGCATAACTACATCCAGTTGCATCCCCTATTTTCTTTAATTATTTAATTACATACATTCTCATCTAATGGATGGCCTTGCTGCCTAATTTTTATTGGTTTGCTTTAATTTTCATCAATTTATTTTCTTTGTTACTTTATCATCCACCTAGTAAGGTCTATTAGGCATGTGGGAGGGCCCACCAGGTCTTACAACTTAGCCTATCTATTAGTGATTCACGTCTTACAACTTAATGCTGCACATTCCTCCCAAGCAAGACTTGAACCCTAGTGGCTCTTATACCAATTGGACGACGTCACCATGTTGCTAAAAGCTATAGCTGGTAGTGAAGGCACTTCTTAATCCTTTTAGCCCAGAACCAACCAGGTAACGTCTCTCACTTTGGATGTCCTATATGGGGGCCCACTAGGTCTTATGACTTAGGCTACCCATTGGTGGATTCAGGTCTTACAACTTAATGATGCCCATTCCAACCCAGCTTTGATATCAGATAATAAAGCAAACAAAGAAAATAAATTGATGAAAGTTAACACAACCGAATAAAATCTGGGTGGCAGAGCCAGCCACTACATGCAAATCTATGCGATTGAAGAAAATAAAAAAGAATTGGGCAACAGAGCAGGCCACTGGAAGCAAATATATGCAATTGAAATTAAGTTGAAATAAAAAACAAACATATTGATTTTGTACACAGGATTGAACACTAACAAATATAGTACCAAATTTGACACTATTTATTTTCAGGGGATTTTGGTAGAAGAAAATGAGGTTCCGAGTTTTGAGAGATTAGAAGAGAATGGAATTTTCTCCTAATGTGCTCTTGAGATTTGGGAAGTGAATGCTTCCTTATATAGAAAAATTGGTTGGTATGGTACTAGTATCAAATATCAGCATGCCAGACTAACAAAAGAGGTAAGAATCCACTCCGAATTTTGTAATTGCGAGTCGTGATTTGTAGGGTCAACACATCTAAAATTTTTTGGTCCACTGTAAAAGACTGGACTCTATGGTAACTAACAAAGAATCATTGAATTCTAGGAACCTACTAAGAGCCATAAGATTTGCAATATCAAGTCCTTAACACCAACTTGAAATAAATCCTACATAGATGAAGTTATATTTCTTACTATGCTGGTTTATAGAACTTTGAGACAAAATTCTAATGGTTTCATAATCATTGAACAGAGTAATATAATGTTCCTCAGTTTTGATAGTGCGATCTATTTTGTCAAAGAAATTGAAACTGCTATGGCCGTAGATTTCTTTTTGAGCAATTTTTAGAATTTCTCAATTGTCAATGGCTTTGCTAAAATTCTCAGAATTTATTTCTTCTTGGTTGATCACTCTATTGCTGGTGATATTATAGGCGGGGGATGAAGAAGCTCTAAAGTACAAGTACATCTTGTTGTTTCGTTTGGGCTACCCTGACATGATCTCCTACAAGATAAGAGCCAAACCAACGGGTTCACTGCATTCTCGGACTTGCTACCGGGACCACTCCTATGAGCTTAGATCCACCCGTTTCAAAAACCAAAACAAATTGAACTAGACTCACATTCCATCCCTAACCCATGGCTAACAAGGCTCTGATACCAGGTGGATATCAAAAAACAAGTAAAAAAGTATAAGAAAGTAACAAAAAACAAACATCAATTTAAGTAAAATGAAAAACAATACAGATTTAAATAACAACCAGGCATAATAATAACCACTAAAATACACAAAAATGCACCAAAAACACAAAAATTAAGAACAGTAAAGAGTATAGGATTTGAAGTAAAGAATCGAAAACCGAAAATAACCGCTGATTATGCTAAATATTCACATTAGAAAAGGCGGAAGCAGATAAAACCACACACAAAAAGACAAACTAAACAAGAATCTGAAGAAGCAGATACAGTAAGAAACCCTAGCATATGTTAATTTAAGTGTTAAGAAAATTGATAGGAGAAAGAGAGTGGACCTTGAAGAAGTAAGAGAAATCAGGATCGTCGCAACCGCCTTGAGGCTGGAGGCTAGCGATGTTCTCGAAATCAGCTGTTATCTTTAGCATGTGATTCACCATGTTTTTCTCCCTTTCAGCGTCAAAACCAAGCTCTCCTTCCTCTCTCTCTCACTTTCTGTTGTGATTATCTTTGTACTGTGAGTGAGTGCGTGAATCAGACGAGAAATGCGTTTGGGGTTTTGTATCCACGTTTGAGCAAATATCAAATATACTACCGCATTACAATAATTATGAAAAGTCACGTAATAAAGAATTAAATTACCAAAGTTAACCTGATGGATAAGTTTGCTGAGTTTACCGGTTTGAATTTTATAAAAATTTTTAAAAAATTATATAATTATTTATTTTAAAATTTATAGAATTATTTAAGATATATATAAATTGAACAGGATATTTATATTAATAAAAAAATAACAAAGTTAACGTATCTTCATCCATGAATTACAGTCATAAAATGAAAATCGCTAGAAGAATTAGTCGGAATTTTTCTCCTTTTAAATAATTGTTTATAGATAGATGGGGGAGATTGACACCGGTAAATCATTTTGGATCTTTCTTCAATAGGGCCTAGCAGTGTGTCTCATTTTTTCATTGATTTGTGATAACTCAGACTCATCTTTATGCACAAGATGCAATCAATTTGTAGCCTGATTTTGAAAATTTGTGAGGGCTTTCTTTTTTGTCGGGTTTGGAAATGTGGCTGTGGTTTGTGCTTTTTATTTTAAAATATATTAAAATAATATATTTTAATTTTTTTAAAATTATTTTTAATATCAGCGTATTAAAATGATATAAAAATACTAAAAAATATTAATTTAGAGAAAAAAATATATTTTTTTAATTTTTTTAAAAGCACTTTTAAAACATAAAATATAAAACAAGACTCATAATGATTTATTTATATATTTTTTAGTATTAATTAATTCTGATGTGTATGCTATGTAGTAGACATTGATCTGATGTACTAGTAACATTGTTATGAGTAATTTAATTTTTATTTTAAATAACATGTGTAAACTCATGATATATCAAGTTGGCTTCATCAAAACCTAATTTAACTAAAAAAAATATTATAATACAACGATGTAACTTTGATTTTTTTTTTAATATAAAAAAATAAGCAGGTTGTGGAGAACTTTATAGCAGTGTTGTTCAATCTAGTCCAATTAGTTAAATCTCCCAACTCGATTCCTTAACTAACCCGAGTTTCATTTAAATTGTACATGAGTTGTTACAATATGACAAAGTTGATTATTCATATCCAAAAACAATTTGGATGACTAGTAAAAATATGGATTGACTTATAAAAAAAAAAACTAGTATAGAATCTTTATTTTTAATATTGAAAAATCGATATATTGAATCACTTCTAGTTAGTCAGGGTTAACTGTCAAATTCAAAACCTAGGTTAACCCAATTGACTGGCTGTCTCTCTTTTTTTCCTTCCTTTATTGTCACCTTAGTTTGGTTTTCATTGGGCCCGAGTATAATGAATTTAAAACTAAATTGAAGAGTTATGAGAGAGTCAAAGACTAAATTAAAAAAGAGAGCATTGGACATAAATAAGATGCAATTCGATACTTAATTGAAGAGTTATTATAAAATAGAGATCAAATTAAGCGAAGAAAGCAAAAATTATTTGGCACACGTGAGAGCAGCTGCTGTACTGGGGGTGGTGTGTGGCTTTCTCTTAGCTCTAAAGATGACCTTTCTTGGTGCGCTAAAATCATCTTGATGGGGCTTCCTTTCATGGTGACATGTGTCGGCTATGGAGCTACGATGTGGCTTCAACAACCAACTCTTCCTCTTTTTGTAGTCCATTTAGTTTTAATCTTTTATAAAATAAAAAATCTAAACAATCTATCACAAAATAAAGTGTCAATCCAATGACAAAATGCCTTTTCAATCCCGTGAAAAACCCATATCAAGCTTATCGAAATAAATAATCAAGGCCAATCTCAAGTAAAATCAACATGAAAGGATTAAATTAGAAAAAAAATTTTCCATTGATAAAAAAAAAGTTGCACTTTGCAAATTCAAAATACAATTAGTTGAGGCATATAAAAATTAAGATAGTAAATTGCTTAGCTTTTTTAGTATTTTGTTAACAAAAATCTTATTTTCTTTTCTTAAGAATATAAAACTAAAATAAAATTTATTAAACAAAAACATGTAACATTAAAATAAATTAAAACCCATTGAAAATAATACTATAACTCCAGACTTAGGGTTACTATTCATTAGAATAGTATGATGATTTTTCCCCTTCTCTAAAAAAACTTAACCCTGGTTGAATTTTTTTATATAGTTGAATTTTTAATCCTTTTATATAGTTGAATTTGTTTTTACTCATTCAATATTTGATTGATGGGGAATTAAACTTCATGATTTGTTCATATTGAATGCTTCGGATTTAATGACTGGGTCACGTATTTAAAAAGTTAATGCAAGTTTTTTTTTTTTTGAAAGTTTTTATTTTCTTTATTTTTTTCCGAGATATTTCAATTTTATTATCTCGGTTTGGATTTGGCAAGATATTTTGGGTTTACTCGATTCTAATTATCATGATTACAAGTTTGTGATGATAATTTTTTTTTAATGTTTTTTTACCCTATTTTAGTATCTGAATATCACTTCTTATAAAAAAAAAAAAAAAAAAACCAGGGCAGTCATGTGGCAAAACACAGAGACACCGAAGCTACTAAAATTATAAACACTATGAAAGGAAGATCGAGTTTCTTTGACATGGAGGGACAAAGAATTTAGCTCTTACGGATTTTAAGAATTAATTAATGAGTTATAGATTCATGGGTATATCACCAAAAATAAAAATAAAATGATAAAGGTACGAGATTGATGAATTTCTCTACTACCCTTAAACAAAAGATTATATATTCTCAACGTATCCAAAACCATCCATAAAAATACAGACTCTATGTGGAAATATTTAATTTCACAACAATATTTAATTATATGGTAAAAAGGAATTTATGGTAAATACAAAACATATTGTCTTATCTTAAAAAAATCCTACATACCAAACTTAAGAAATACTTTTATTCTATATAAAGAAAATATTTAATTTTTTTTTGTGTATGGTAATTCGAAATATATACCAATATTCAATTTTATATCTAATTAGGAAAAAGACCATAACATAGGGTTAATCTTGTTTTTCAACATATGGTATTTATATATCAAATAAAACTATATAAACAATATAAAATAAGTTTCTAAAGTCACAACTAGCATATGTAGAATCTTATTGACACTTTATTTCTAAAGGCTTAAAATAGGTTTAAAAGCTAATAATTAAATCCTAATATATATATATATATATATATATATATATATATATATATATATATATATATATCATTTGTTACCTCTGACTCAATTAGATGAAAGAAAAAGAACATTTTTTTCAAGCTTTGTTTTGTTATAGATGTTACTAAAATATAAAATATCAATACAAAAAATTAAAAAAAAGGTTACAAGTTATTGTATTTTAACTTTTTATAATCATTCCTATCATTAAAAAGACTCCTTTAAATATAATGATTCATAAAGCCTTCACTCATGCCTATATTCTTTACTTTTATTCACCTTATATATAATTAAAATTAAAATAAATAAAATTTAGTAAATTATTAAATTATATAGACCTTAGTTTTTTTTAGAGGATCCTTAGTTACTGTCTTGTGTTATCTTTTTTACTCTTTTTAGATTAAAAGTTTTATTCCTTTTGACCAATTCTACTAATATTAAAAAAGAATTCATTTGTCAAAAGGTAACATAAAATTTCTATTCAAGCCTATATCTTTATTATTTTACTCACAAATAATAAGGATGAACTCTTTAAAATAAATGAATTCATAAAAACTACAATGCTAACATTATCAAGTTAAAAATTAAAGAATTCTGAATATTTTTTTTATTCACACCATACACCTTATATATATATATATATATATATATATATATATATATATATATATATATAGATTTTATTTGAAGATGACTTCTTTAATAAAACATAATTCACAAATATTTTAATATAATAGTAATTTTAGTAGGAAAAAACATTTTAATCTTATAATATTGAAATATAAATATAAATATTTGAGGTCCAATATCATGTCAAGTTTTATTTTTTATCGAGTTTTTTTCAAGAGTTTTTAATTATAGAATATAAGCAATTAGAATAAAAATGGTTTAGATTAATATTTATCATATTTTTAGTTTTATATTTGATCATAATTAGTTTTATCAGTTAACCAAACTAACTTTAGTTTTAATAATACTAGAATTATTATTTTTAGTTGAAACGATTATTATGTACATTGCAAGAAAAAATGATGCTCTTTCTTTCTTTCTTTCTTCGGTTGAAAAAATGACATTTCTTACAATAGCATGATATAAAGAATACTATTTTAATCTTAACTATACTTTCAAGGAAATTATACAAAAAAATTAAAACTTATTTTCAGGAGTTATTATAATAAATATACATAGACTTTGTATTTTTCAACTATTAAATATTGAATTAATTCATAAAAAACTAGTAACAAATGGTACATGTGTGAAAAAAAATAGTATAAGATAAAAATAGGATCCAATCCGATACCAATGATTTATAGAATATTTGGAAATGTAGTATAAATTGTGTTTTTAAAAAATTATTTTTTTTTTGTAAAAAATTAATTTGTTTTTATATATTTTGGATTATTTTGATACGTTAATTTTAAAAATAAAAAAATATTATTTTAATATATTTTAGTACGAAAAATATTTTAAAAAACAACGTAACCTTGACTCTAGTTGAAAATTCTGATCAATGTGCTATAGAGAATTCCATTATATTTTTTTTTTACGAAAAAGTTATCCAGATACAAAAAGAATTTCGAAACTACTAACAAAGAACAAGACTTCAGCTAAATATTTTCGTGTGCTGTTGAAATCACTGCAGCCAATTTCCAAAGTTTTTCAATCCCGTTGCCAGGTTGTTGAAGTTTTACACCAAAGGCGTTGGACCCGTGATTTGGTTTGAAGATTTCAAGTGTTCTTGATGGGATTACGCTTAAATGTTTTCTGGATTAGGTTTTAGCATAAATTGATGGGATTACAATATGAAAAATAGCAAGAAAAGATATAATTAACATAAATGGATCTAATTTGATTTCTACACTTCACCTTACAATTACGTGTTTTGATGATGGGAATCATGATGGTGTTGATTACCAAGTGGCAAAGATTGTATCGTCAAATTCTCCGGACTGTATGTGCTGGGAAATGTTCTTTCTACTTTGTCAAGATATGGGGATCCAAAGAGTTGCAACATAATATCAAAAGGAGTTAGGTTTAGCTATTGACAGCTTAATTGCTCATCTCAAAAGTTGGTCACTACAGCCTCCAGGTTTGGTCCCAGAATGTTCCAAAATTATATTCTTCAAGAACCTCCTGTATATGCATGTTTCACATTTTGCATATCATATGACATGATGGAAACGTAAAATGGATGATTAGAAGGTGTACCATACTAACTCTGTGTGCTTTTGAATTTGAAAGTACTTGGAATGTCCGCATGATTTGATCATCATCAAGTGATGATGACATCACATTCAAGTTCATTTATCATTAAGGGGGCAGGGGATGATGTGAAGCATTGTTTTTCCCAAGATTTACTATTGATTAAAGTAACTTTTTCCTGTAAGAAATGGCTGGAAGCTTCTGTTCTCGCGGTTTGCCACTTGAAGGAATGGTGATTCTGTTGGGAATAATTATTTTTGGTTTTGGGATCGGGGAGTGTAACTTGATGCCGGGAAAGAAGATTTTGGAAGTCAGAGAGAAGATAAAACACCTCAAAAGCAACACAGTAAGCAGACTTCAGGTACAAGTTTCCTGCTAAATTTGGGGACTTCTCTTCTGTTAGTAGTGGAACGCGTATATTATTCAATCACTGACAATATTTGTGCTTGTAGAGAGGAGATGGTGATATTATAGATTGCATCGACATCTACAAGCAGCCTGCTTTTGATCATCCTGCTTTAAGGAATCACACCATCCAGGTCATATTTTTACTATTTCCTTTAGCAGAAGTCCTTTTCTCCGATTGTTTTTCTAGCTTAAATTGTTTCAAGTTATTTTTTTTTTCAGATGGCACCCAGTTACGATCCAAATATAGAGGAAACAGCAACAAAAGCAAATAGATTGCAGAATCAAGACTCTTCAATGAGTTTAGCATCACGACTATGGCAGAAAAGTGGAAGCTGTCCTAAGGGAACAATTCCTGTCCGAAGATTACCGCAAGAGGTACCGCTTAAAACAAATTCACTTGAAGACTATGGAAGGAAGAAGCCTAGTTCTTCTCCTCCTCTTACTCGTATCAATAAAGACATCAGCTCAAACCTTCAGCAGAGTAATCGCTCGGTATAGAACATCGTTTCTAATTAAGCATGCAACTATGACATTTATTGTGTCCTACTTGAATGGTATCTAATTTTGCGCTATGCTAATCAGGTGGCTATACTGCTCACAGAAGGGTATAGCTATTCAGGGGTTAAGGGAGACATAAAAGTTTGGAATCCTCATGTTGAATCTGATGATGAATACAGTACTTCTCAAGTTAGTCTGAAAAGTGGTCCTTACTATGATTTTGAGAGTGTCGAAGCTGGATGGGCGGTTAGCAAAACACTGTTAATTCGTACTGTGTTTGATTTACATAACTCAAAGCTACACAACTGCATATTGTCTGTTGTCTCCGTGCACTGTTCAGTTTTTCTTGCATAAAATCTGATTTTCCAGAACACTTCTCAACTTTGCAGGTAAATCCAAGTGTTTATGGAGACAGAAAAACTCGATTATTTGTGTATTGGACTGTAAGTTCAAGCCAGGCCTATCTTGTTGCACGCAAGCTCTAAATCAAGAGAAATGTGCTTGTCGAAGCATTACTTAACTTCATGAATAAGTGACAGTGTTAAAATCTCATCCATTTTGAAAAAGCCAGCACAAGTCTTGATTCACTATTTTCTCTTTTCTGTCTGGAATCAGGCTGATGCATCAAAGAAAACAGGTTGCTTTGATCTTACATGTCCTGGTTTCGTTCAAACTAGCAGTGAAATTGCTCTTGGTGCAGCGATATATCCTCTTTCAGTCCCTTCTGGTCTCCCATATCAAATAACCCTTTTCATATTTAAGGTCAGAAAAGTTAATTGTTGGTTGCTGGTGGCCTTTCCCCCACCGCAGTCACCCCCGTCATCTGAAACATATCTCTCTTTTATCTTATTTTGTCTTAGGACCCGAACACAGGCAACTGGTGGGCGCAGTATGGAGAGAAAATTAATCTGGGTTACTGGCCACCTGACTTGTTTGCTTGGTTGCGTGGTAATGCAGAAGCAGCTGAGTGGGGAGGGGAAGTGTACAGCTCAAAACTAGGGCATCCTCCCCATACTAAGACCGCTATGGGTAATGGACAATTTCCTGATTATGTATCAGGCAATTCCGGTTGTATCAAGAGAATGCGAATTCGTGAAAATTCTCTAGTCTTGAAGTTCCCGGAGTGGGTCTCAACTTTCTTAGACGATTACAGGTGCTATGATGCTGAGTATATTGGTGATTACATAGAAGATCCTGAGTTCTATTACGGAGGGCCTGGTCAGAATCCCCTGTGCCCTTGATCATAACTTTTAATGTCTGCTAGGATACAGGTCATTTGAAGAGAAATTTTACTGTACTCAAGCTATATTTAATGGCATCCTATAAATTATAGCTTGTCACGTTATCTTCTAGTTTTAATATGGATGAATGATGATCATAAAAAACCACGCTGTAACTTGAGCACCATGCAATTTCTTTATCTGGACCTGCCTAGTTGCTTCAATTAAGATTTTAATGTAAAAGGTGGCAACAGCAAATATCTTATCAATTCCCAAGTGCGCTGAATTGATGAAGCTTGACGTATTTCAGATTCTTTGCTTCCATATCTGATAGGTTCTGTCTTGCCAAATGTAAATGCATACACGCTTCCCTTGATAAAAAGATTCTTGCATTTAAAAATAGAAAACATAATCACATGAAGAAATCAAATTCTTAGAACAGTTGGCAGAAGAACTTTAAGAATCAGAGAATGCAGTCGTTCCTGTCTTGTTTCTATGTGCAACAGAAAAACTGAATTTGACCATGTCTCCAATAAATGCCGTTTTGCATTTGGGATTTCATGATAATAATATTTGGTTATTATCCCGGACAGGAAAAATAAAACAGTGATCATAAAAATATGTTTGGTTAAAGAAATAAAGAGAGAGACATAAAACAAATGATTTTGGAATAATTTTTTGTATTTTCAAAACATGAAATAACCAAATGTTGTATATGTCCATTTTCTTCTTGTCTTTGCCTTTGCATTTTCCTTCATTAGTTGTTAATTTTATCTTCCTAGATTCCACCATGAAATCCGACTCAAAAAAGTTATATTACGCTGACTTAGAGGACTAATTATAGGATAAGGAAATCACATGCTGTCCAAAGGACGTAAATCTTGATCTCTATCGTAAATCCTACAGCGGGAGAATTTGGTAATCTTTTCATGGAAAGAAAAAAGCGATCATAGTGAAATACAATCCAAGGTTTTCGAAATAGCTTGGAATGTAATTAATGTTTTCCAGGACTGAAAAATCTTTTCTGTTTTCAAATTTCAACTTCCTTTCTGGGGAGTTCATATGCCTCTATATATGTTTCTGGGGATGTCTTTCCTCCTGCTCTGAGAAAAGAGAGTCTATTCGTGTTCTTCATCTTAGAGTGCAAGAGAGAGAGGAACAGATAGCTAGAGAACAGAATTTTCATACAGATGGAGAAAAGAATTTCCATGCTTGTGTTGCTGATACTACTTTGCATATTGAGCAATGGAGTAAATGGCAAAACTAAAGCTAGAAAACAACGATCTGAAATCAATAGGAGGTTAAAGCTTCTTAATAAACCTGCAGTCAAGACCATTAAGGTATATGATGCCATGATTTTCATGAATCAGTGCTGACATGATTTTCTTTCTTCTTATCAGCTATTTTTCATATACTAACACCCCCAGATGTGTAATTGTTTTCATATCAATTTGTTTTCAAATGATGTCACTCCATCGAGTCTCAATGTATGATGGATCTCATCTAGAGATGAGGTTTTTGCTACAAGATTTAGGAATTATACAAGAGCTTCTGGATTTTACACTAAAATATTGCTTGTACTCACTGCTTATGCTTTGGGCTAAATATTGTATTGTACTTCATAAATTTCCCTCAGATCTCACCTGTTGGAGAAGAAATTGTTTCTTTTAGTCCATGTTTTTTTAGCTTGTTGATGCAACAAGATTTTTAGGGAGAAATTGTTTTCTTCGTCATTATTATTTCATTGTTAAGAGTTTTTTGATCTCTGCTTGATAAGCTTAAATAAACTTAGCTTTAGTTTAGAAAAATATTTTTTTTTCTATTTAGTTTAAGAAATTAAATTGATAGTTTTTTATTTTTTATTTTCTCTAGCTGATTAGGTTGTTTTTGAGCTTATTTAAAACCAACTATATCAGAGATATTTATATAGTTATAAAAATACCAATTATGGATATATTTATAGTTTGTTGTTTTTGTGTGTCATGTTGCTATTATTAGAAATTAAGTGGTACAATCCACATAAATATATTATGCTAGGAAGCAATAGTAGGATGACCCACATACAAAGAATGTTCATGGAAAACGGTGGTTGATTGAGGTATGAACTTGAGAATGATTTTTTTTCTAATCCAAGAATCTGATGCATGGATTTTTTTAAGAAAATAAATATTTTTATTTTTATTTTTATTTTATTATTCATTATTATTAGACTTTTTTATTTTTTCTATATACAAAATTGTAATAGTTTTTGACAAGTGAAGACATATATAAATAAAATTACATATTTTGAAATTTTTTATAATTATGGTGTTTTTGATTTTTGAGAGTTTTGATATGTAAAAAACTCCATTAGACTACGCTACATCCTAAGAAGATTGATACAAAATGAATTTTAGAAAGTTATTATTTTTCTTAGTCATTATTATTTTTTATTTAGTTTAGGAAAATATTTTTTATATTTTTTTTCTTTCCTATTCAATTTAGAAATCAGATTGGTAATTTTATTTTTTACTAATTTGTTTATAACTTTTATTTTTTTTTTCAGGTTTTCTATTTAAATTGATTTTTAAATTTATATAAATCTCTTATAAAGATAGATAATATAAAGTTATTTATGCAGTGATAAAAATACCAATTAAGATTATATATTACAAAGATTATATGTGACAACCTCGATCGACTTCAATTATGTCTAATTAGTCATCTTCTATCGTGTAGTTGTCATCTACATCACTTGTTTTTCCCATCAATCCATGGAAGCGTTGATTCCAATTTTGCATGTTAAAATCTTGACAATATAGAATTAACCCCTTGTTTTTCTTACTTATTGAGGCATGGATAGCAAGCCTGATATATTCCCACTTGGTTTTGTTCTGAGTGAAGATGGAGATATTATTGCTTGTGTTGATATCTACAAGCAACCTGCTTTTGATCATCCTGCTCTGAAAAACCATACTATTCAGGTGAATCTCCAAGCTCCATTTCATAAACCTTTCCCTTTCATTTTCGTACTTAAATTTGCAACAGTGATTAGTGAATCCGCTAAAAAAAAGGCATGAATCCTTCCATGAAAATCCATATTCTTTGCGTATGGTATTGATTTTACTATTATTCATTTCTTCTTCCCAAAATCCACCAGACAGTGTCAACTGTTATCTCTAAGCTTCACAAAATATGCAGATGCAACCCAGTTTTATTCCTTCAACAGAGACTCCAAATGGAGAACGCGAGAATTCTCGGCCAGTTGTGTCTCAACTTTGGAAAAAAAGAGGTAGTTGTCCAAAGGGAACTATTCCTATCCGCAGAATCCGAAGGCGGGAGTTATTGAGAACTAATGGGAGAAAGAGCCCTGAACATCTCAAAGGAACAGACAAAACAGCCACCCAGGATCGCTTCATGCACCTCAACAACACCAAAGGCCCAAATCTTTATCCTACTCCAGAAAATCGTTCTGTAAGCGTCCTTTTAAAACCCATGAACTTGATGGTTTCATGTACACTAATCTTATGCTAATGAAAAATATGCATGTTCTATATATACTTTTCAAATTTATATATACTCTTCTTTTTCGGTCTTCGATTAGTATCAGGTACATGCTTTTGTTTATGATGACAGTGGCACACCTGTACTGAAAACTTTCCTGCTCCATACACAGCGATTAAAACCACTTCTTTGTTGTGATTCTGATGCTATATACTATATTAAACATCTCCGTATCAGCCCATATGATAATACTGATGTCTAACACTAAAAACTGATTTTCTTCCTGAACCAGACCGCAATCCTTTTGACATATGGATACAATTATGTTGGAGCCAGTGGAGAAATAAATGTGTGGAACCCACGTGTTGAAAGGTTACCTGAATTCACTACTGCTCAAATCTGGCTTAAGAGTGGTGCAGTAAACAATTTTGAAAGCGTGGAAGCAGGATGGACGGTTAGTTCATCCACAAATAGGATAATTGAAACAACCAGCTGTTCTTATAGAGCTAGTGATCTTTATTCTGAAATAGATTGATGTCCTTATTCTGCTCTCCATGTTACTAATTTCTTTCCAGGTACACCCTGCAGAATATAGTGATGCACGGACTAGATTTTTTGTGTACTGGACTGTAAGTTCTTCTGAAAAATACATATTTGCAGAAGAATGTTCAAACAACAATATTTCTACATCAGTTATTGAAAATTTTCATGCCCTTTCATTTTCATTTTCTGTTAGGCTGATGGATACAAGAAAACAGGTTGCTTCGACCTTACTTGTTATGGATTCGTGCAAACTAGCACCGAAATTGCTCTTGGTGGAGCTGTTGAGCCCGGTTCTAGTTCATTTCAACAACAGTATGTTCTCCCAATCAACATCTTCATGGTAATGAAGTAATCTTTTCTTTTCTATCTTCGTTGAAACATTTACTAATGATGTTGCAATTGACATGAGTTTCATCCGTTAAATCACATAGGATCCAACCACAACCAATTGGTGGCTGGTATTTCATGACATTGCTGTTGGATACTGGCCTGGAAGTCTCTTCTCTTCGCTAAAACACAGTGCCACATCTGTTGAATGGGGAGGACAAGTTTATAGTGTTAATGTCAGGAAAACTCCCCACACAAAGACAGCCATGGGAAGTGGATATGAGGCGGAGGAATTGTATGGTTTTGCATGTTTCATTGGACAGCCAAGGATTCTGGATTATTCTAAGTCATACAAGTACCCTACCTTTGTTGCCGTTTGGAAAGACGAATATAATTGCTACTCTGCAGTTAATTACAAAGCAGGGAATGCAAATGATGAAGCTACATTTTTCTTCGGAGGGCCAGGTCAAAGCTATCGTTGTCCATGAGACATTTGAAAACCTAAAAAACAAATGTCTTGAAACGTTTTTTGAATATAAACCTAAAAAATAAGTGTCTTGAAACGTTTTTCTTTGAAATATGGTTTGGAAAAGATGTTTAGGAGATTCATCCAGCAGTCCTTTGATCCGTCATCAACTTTATTTTGAATATAAACCTCAACAATATGATTGTTGGTTTCCTCTTTCTGATTACGCTCAAACTTGAAGATTACTTGTGGGATGAATTGAACATCACCAGATTTGCATGTGAAATTTTGGCATTGCAGTGTCCTCCAGAGAGAAAATGCAAGTCTTGGCTCTGGCAGCTACTTGAAATCGCAAGTGATGCAAAATCATGTTACAAATCCTGGTTTCTGAAACAGGATAGGACTTCCACTGCACTGGATAATTGACCACTTAAGACAACTTCAAAGAAGGAAATTTTAAAAATGCAATATATTTTTTTAAAAGTGAGAGAGAATCGGAAGTCGTCAGTGCAGAATGTATCCTCCCTTTTTAAGATCCATGGTAACACTGTAAAATTATTTCAGCACAGTACACGCAAGTATACAACGTCATGAAGACCACCAAATTCATGTTACATCGCTGTTTTCTTACAGACTATCTACATACAAATAGCCTACAATCAGGTCTGAAAAGAGGAGTACATTACACATTATACCAATAAAAAAACTGAGGAGCAAATAACCAAGAACCACTAGGAACTCAGATGTGTCTCATGTTGTTTACCAACAGTTGTCAGACAAAAAAAAAAGGCTAAAGAGAGTCATATTGTTTTCTCCCTTCCTGTATGGATTGGAAAATTCGAGCTGCTGATTCAGTAGCAGATATACCATTGTGAGGCACAACCTTGATCACTTTCGACAGCTGGTCTGTCTCTTGATGCTGAGGGGCTCCCTCAGGGCAAGGAGTTGTCGCTGGGAAAGGTGGGAGCGCAGCTCTTCCATCAGCAGCTTGAACAGTCCCAACCCCTTGCACTCTGCCACTGGGACTACTACCTGTACTTCCTTGTACGGAAGTGTTTTTAGATGCCTGAAGCTTCATACCTTGTAAAAGAGCTTCACTCTTTTGAGTCCGTTCATTACATGAGCTTTGATGTGGCATGTTCGAGCTCAAAATGCCTCCTGGAAACTGAGCAGTTTGACCACAGGAACCAGACCATGCAGAACCTGAGATGGCTGGGTTCATTCCTGGCATGCCATATGGGGGGAAGCAAGCATTACCAACTGGAGGAGCACCTGGCGAGACCTCAATTCCTTGATGATAATGAGATGATGGAACCGCATAAGCTGAAGTCATAAAGTTGCCTGTCAAGGGAATTGGCCCAAAGGGTCCACATCCTCCACAACCCGGTCCCATGAATCCAGGGGCAGTGTAAGGCTTATATACTAGTCCTTCTGAGGGGGACATTACAGGAACTAACCATTGAGGTCCAGGAGAAGGATGGAAACACCAAGGAGCCATTTTGGTGTCAGCAGCCATAGGACCTGCTGTCGGTCCTGCATGGGGCCTGAAATTTGGAGGCTGACCATTGTTCACAGAGGCGAAGGGTGTCTTCTCAACTGCATTCTCTGCAGAACATTCCATCTTATGGTCTGGGTTCTCTGAATTATCTTTGTGCTTGGCAACGTGAACTGGAGGTGTTACAACACATTCTGATGGAATGTTCTTACAAGGAGAGCCCTTCAGAGGAGGTTTGGCCAGATGAACCTCTTCCTCAAGTAAGAGATGTGGGGATCCTGCGATCAGTTGCTGAACCTGTATGAAAGAGAATTTTTAAAGGCACTGTCTTTCCAAGCAAGCATAAATTCAACGAAACCCATTCCAGGGCCAGAAGAAGCTACTTAACAAGGACCAATTTACCTTTATCAGTCTATGCAACTCGAACACTTGTACAGAAAACACTCTTTGTTGACTGTAGAAAGTAACAGGAGTTGGATCAGGGACAAAAAAGCCACAAGAGTACGTAACATGTTCTAGTAAGCACATAGAAGGAACAGCAGAATCATCTTGCCTCAACATTTGTTCACAACCAGGCACAACGTAGCATTATTCTTTAAAGACCTCAATGCAGACCAGAAATTGAAACCAGGCAAGCACTTGGTTCAAATAAAATTTTAAAAAGTTCAACTAGGCCATTTTCTGCAGGAAATGAAAAATCTAATGTTCGATTTATTAGTTGAGTTAGTTTTTGTCTAAAAAACCATGATGCCTATTTCCCTGAGGCCACCAAAACTTTGAAGCCTTCTACAGCTATAGTTACAAACACTTGGCAGAAATCATATCATTATGCACTACTATACAAATAGAACCACAATGGCATATTATTCTACTGAACACAAGAAGATAATGTCATGGGAAAAGAAATACACACAAAAGGGGAGGGGAAGGGTGAGGAAGAGAAAGAAACAACACAGAATTCAAAACTAGAATACAGTCACTGAGCCATTCAAATGTAAATGTTAAAGCTTCACGCACTGAACTAACATTTTGGTTCAGAATAATACATGTTTTCAGCTCTTCATTTTCCTGGTAAATAAATTCTTAAGCATAGTTGCATACTCAAAACATATTCAGTCCAAAAAATAGACGAGCTCAAGCCAGCTTTGCAGTTACATCATGTACATAATTTACAACTCTGTTTTAAATTTAAAGATATAGAACCAGTTTAGTTTTTAAAAAATGAGTACATGTGCAAATTGTACATCAGGAAAATCACGAAAAAGATTGGCACAAACAAAAGGAATCCCAGCCCCATAAATCTTCCGACTTAAAACACCAAACACAAAACAATTATATTCACCACCCAGTCCACCAACAATCCCACACTAGCAGTTATTCTCCAGTTTCTCTCTTCCATGACTCGCCCAGCAATATCATCCAGGATCATCTACCACCCCTCGTTGCCTTCTTGCGCCAAGCCCTCAAGTACCACAAATGAAAAAAAAAAGTTGCAGGGAAAATTGAGCAACACCAAACCAAGACAGGAATGTATCCCAAAAGCAGAAGCAAAGGGGCATTTTTGAGATGATCCAGTCTCGGGGGCACATTGACAAAGTACCTCAAATTAGTATTGTCCATCTCACTGCTGTCAGATGATCCGCCATTAAAATGCTATCGAGGTCCTTTGCACACATAAACATGCCAGATTGGAAGAGATCCTGGGATTCCACACTAGTGAGTTCTCCCTTGCCCATAGCCACGTTTACAAGTCTTCAGTTCAAAGTCAAAGAATCATTCCATGTTCCTAAAGTTAGTATTTCAACAATAGATCTACATTTTTTAAATAAGAAGAAAACTAATCCCAAGACCAAGAAAATGTAGAAGCTTCCTGGATTCCACTTATCATTCTCTTCCCCCATAGAAAAATAACATCACCTTATGTTTTCCAATCCTATCAGGAAAACCCCAAAATTCTACAATAAACTTAAATCAACAACTATAATTACAGGCTGCCCTAATCCAAGAACAGAGGCGATTTTTACAGATATATAGGCACCAATAACATTGGAACTATAGCAAAATTACTTTAGTGTTCTGAGAGAAAGCCATTTTTAGAACAACAAAAAATATGAAAATAAATTCTGAAAGAATATACATACTCTCATGTTTCAAATTAAGAGAACACAATAAAAATGTAAGAGCATCAAGATCAAAGCATCAAAATCAAACCCACTAAAATCTATAGTAGAGCCAAAGATATCTGCTATGCCTGTAGAGTATATTTTTATGTTTCCCTTTGACATGAGACATACTCAAAAGGGGAAAGCAAGGCCACAGACAACGAGATGAGCTTTTTCCATGTTCTCATTTTTAAAAAATATGATTTATGAAAGAATGTACATGCTCTCATGTTTCAAATTAAGAGAACACACAAAAATGCAGGAGCATCAAAATCAAACTCGCTAAAATCTATAGCAGAGACAAAGAAATCTGCTATGTCTGTAGAGTATATTTTCATGCTTTCCCTTTGACATGAGAGATACTCAAAAGGGAATGAGAAGCCACAGACAACAAGATGAGATTTTTCCATGTAAAAAATTTTACGAAGTCAAAACCTGTAATAATTTCATCCATTATATAAGAATATGCTATCAATCACCACATTTAGAAAAACCTTTCTGTGCAAACCTAAAATATGAATTTTCCATGGCAAAAACATCATGAGTAGCAGTAAATGAGCAAGAAGACTTACTTGGCAATTGCTCTTCTTGCTTTCCAGAAATGTTTCTGACCAATAATTCCTACAACATCATCTGGAGAAATATCCAACACTGATATAGAATCCACCATGGAGGTCTCAGAGGCATCATTGTTTTTGTCTCCATTTCTGAATTGCATTGACCCACAAGTCTTGTCTCCAAAACATTCACTGTCAATTTCAGGTTCATTGGGACTACTACAATCCTTCCTCAAATGAGAGTCATTTCCAGGCCGAAAAATGTTTATTTTCTCCTTTTGCCTCCTCGACTCAGGAACATGGTCACCATGTTCACTGTGATTTGATTGCAACCTAGCCGAAGTCTCTTGTTGCAAACAAGTATCATTTTCATGTAATCTGGTAAAATTAGACACAAGGTTATTTCGATATTGCTGATTTTGAGATGCATTGCCTTCTTCAGGCATGTCATTCTTTTCTCTGGTTCGCAAATTTGTGGAATGTCTTGCTATATGATCACTACTTGAGACACACACTTCTAGGTTATCTTCACTCTGGTTACTCGTGTCTGGTCTCAGATTGAGACCTGTGGAGCCAAAATGACCATTATCACCAGCATTTTGGATTCTCGATGAATGACCCGAATAAGTAGGGCAGAGGGAAGCGGTTTTTTCCTGAGCTGCACTAGTCTGCATTTTAGTCTGACCTTGACCCTTCCCGGAATGAACAAAAACAGGAACTGTAAAATCATCTTCTTCACCTACCTTCTTTCGCTGCATCAGCGGTGCCACTGGAGTGTTCAAATTTCTTCCATCAGGCTGGCAAGAATGGTATTTCTCAGCCACATCATTGGGTGTTGGAGGAGGGACATGATGAGGGTAAGGAAAATGTCTTTCAAGGCCACTGCCCTGCTTATAAATTACTCATGACGATCAGAAAAGGTAAAACCACTATCCCTATTAAAAGAGAACAAAAGCAAGAAGCAGTCACATGCACGCATCCAAAGAATAAAAGTTTATACCAGACCACCATAACCCCTTCCAGTGCTTGAAACTTGTAGGGAACCATTATGTAATACAAATAGTTTCTCTCAGGTGAAAGTTACTCTTAAACATCTCAATAAAGACCCAGTATCAACCACCATCATTATCTCTCCGAGGAGCTAATGGCATAAGAATGCCTCATAGTTAAGACATCATAAATACCAACTAGCAGCATCACCATATGGAACACATTCATTACCTTCTATGGCAATAATGTTCAACCTAGTCATATTACTCATTAAACAGAAAATAACTTGTTGGCTCCTTCACCATAGTCAACAACCATAGCATCAAGCTTAAGGAAAAATAATGCTAAACCACTTGGGCATGCTTTCCACATAGAAACCATGCTTTTATTCTTCTAATAAGCAGTAATGAGAAGAAATTCTGAAAGACAATACACAAATAAACCACCTTAAACATGACACGGAAGAGGACCAATTCAAGTGAAGGGTTCCTCAAACTATAAAATTTACAACCGAAAACAACTCAACAACCATATAACAGCCATGGTATGAAATTAAAACAAGTCAAAAGACCAACTCTAACTAACCAGAAGCATTCTAGATCATTACTAAATCTAATTCCAAACCAGAACTTCTCTTGCTCAGAACCAACTCTAATAAACATCACTTGCAAGAAAAGTCGCATAGAGAGGATAAATCCATATCGAATGATAAATAACAATAGATATAAATACATATAAATACATCAGAAAGTACCTGGCTTGAGGATCCTGTAGGAGCTAAGTCGCTAGTATTACTCGAATTACGAGGCAAAACATCTGGATTAAACCTTTGAGATGGAATACTAAGTTGCTCATAAAGAGCCATCTTGTTCCTTGGGGGAGCTCTAGGCCCTCCTTTATCTGAATCATTCACATGAAGCCTAGGAAACATAGGCCCCATTATTTTATCATAATCTTTCCCTCTCTTCATCTCCAAATCTCTCAATTTGTCTCTCTCTATCTCAAACTCCACACAAACTCCTAATAAAAAGTTTTAATTTCACCATTAACCCGCCACATAAACCATGAACCCACCACTCCAAGATAAAAAAATAATAATCAGATTTTGACCAAAACCCGCTTCAAAAACTGAATTTTATGCAGATCCAGATTCTGAAATCAGTTCCTCTTCTCAAAAACCAATCAGTTAACCGAGACCACCAAAATCAAAACCCACTAGGCCAAAATATCCCAAATTTATCAAAACCGACTCAATATTTTAACAATAAAACAGAGCCTCAAGTACCCAGATAGACCATGTCTCCAAAAGAGCTAAAATCAAAGCGACCCAGATGCCAAAAGGGGTTGTTTTGGCCAAATAAGTGAGTAAAAACGTGCTTTGAAGCAGGAATTGGAGGAGAAGGAAGGACAGGGCAGAAAGAGTGTGGCATTTAGGGTTAAAAGAGACCGGAAATAAAAAGGAGATTCGAGAAACGATAGGATTGGTCGAAATAGTCTTCGAAAAGGGTAAAGGGCAAAAAAGTGCTAGATGGTGGACCCCTTTTGGATAGAACGAGAACAACTTTATTGAGCGGTTCATTCACCTTGCCTCTTGCCAATTTGTAAATTTTTTTTTTTTTTTGGGTCCATTTTGTATTAATATCTGTTGCGGACATGAATCCAATAAATATCGGACATCCCTTTCAGTGTTTAATCCATTGTTGGAGTGGATAAGCACGGGGATACAAAAATCTATAGTGCAAGTTGTTCAAACTTTGATGATCGTATCGTATAAACCAATAGCTGGAAATCCATTGGAAATGGATTCTGAAAATCAAGACATCAGCATCATGGGTATAATTTTTGTCTAAACAGTTCGTGAAAGCAAATATATACTCTTCTATAGATGTGAGCAGCCACGTAGAAGAAAGAGTGGACTAGTGCCAAATTTCATAATATATTATAAAATGCAATTCGATTGCAAAATTGACATGTGAAAAGCCTCGGTATTGATTTGAGTTGATATGAACGAATAAAAAAATTAAAAAATTAAAATGATATTAATTTATAAAAAATAAAAATAAAAGTTACTGGGTTAATGTAAATAATAGAAGGCTATTAGAGTATATCTTATTTTCTTCCACTCTTACTCTCTTTGATAAATAAAAATAGGATTTATGTTTTATATCTTGAGCTACGATGTTCTTTTTTACCTCTTAAATTTTTTCTAATGTATGAGATGCAATAAAAAATACAAAATTATTATAAGTCATTGTAGCTAACATCATATGCTAAAAATTGCTCTTATATTTACCTAGTTGTAAAACTCAGTCTGGCTCATGACCTAGTCCAATACTTGGGTCATTGATTAGTCAGGTTATTGTGGAAAAATCTTTAAAATACCAAATCAATTAGTAAGTAAAGAAATATAAAACAATCAATTACATAAGAGCATATAAAGAATTTACATGGTTCGAAAACTTAGGCTTACTCCACGAGCATACAATTAAGAAATTCACTAAGAGAAAATAAAAGATTATAAAATGTCACACAAAATTACTCTCTCACTCAAGATCCCAAAATAACCCAAAACTCGAAGTTTATTTCCTCTTTAACCACCTAATTATAAAGAATGGAGACACTTACAAATAAATTTTAATCCTAAAATATGAAAATTTCAGGCTTTTATACGTTGACTAAGTATATAAGGTTTTTTTTTTTTTACATGGACCTATAATTTAAGACAAACCTAATAAATCTTCATATTGAGTTAAATTGAGTCAACTTATAAATCTTGAACTTCTTTTTAATCATCTCTACCAAGCATTTTTCAAGTATTATATAAACCAATCAAGTTCAAATAATGTTTAAACTTGATTGCAGAAATAAGCTTTGTCAGCATATCTGCAGGGTTATCAATTATAACAACCTTCTTCACTAATATAACACCTTATGACATGATATCTAGAATGAAGTGATATCTTACATTAATATATTTGATCTTTTCGTGGTATATTTAGTTCTTGATTGGATGAATAGTACTTTAGCTGCCACACTGTATAACAATTAACTCATGTGACAAATCAAAATTATCAACCAAATCTCTTAACAATAAAGCTTTATTTAATTGCTTATATCAATGCCATTTACTAATTCTTTGTTATAGACATGGTAACAATGAATTGTAAAAATATTTTCCAACTAGTGACACATCCTAGTAAAGTAAAAACATAACTCATCAGTGATCTTCTCCTATATACAAATCACTAATGTAATATGAATTTAAAAAGCCTTCAACACTACTTCTAATACTACTACCCATATCATATACCAAGTCAACATTTATAGTATCTTTAAGATAATAGAGTATCTATTTCATGGCCTACTAGTGAACTTTACTAAGATTTTCCATAAATCTCCTTACTACTTTAACAACATGTGAAATGTCTGGATAGGTGCAGATCATAACATATATAATGCTTTCAACTAAACTAGAATATGAAGAACCTGACATGTGTTTATTCTCCTTATACTTTTTTGGTGACAAACTCAAAGATAATTTGAAATGGGCTGCAAGTAGAGAGTACTCATTGGCTTACGGTCTTGCATGCCAAAATGCTCAAGTACCTTCTCAAGATATTTTATATATGATAAGTATAACTTGTCAACACTTTGATCTCTACATATCTCCATCCCAGAACCTTCTTAGCTACACCTAAATCTTTAATCTCAAACTCACCATTAAACTTATCTTTTAAATTGTTAATTATAGATATGTTTTTAAAGGCAATCGATATTTTATCAACATACAACAACAAGAACATAAATGAACCATTTAAAAGCTTTATAAAATATACAGAACTATTATATTCAATCTTAAATTAACCATATTCAAGAATAAAAGTATCAAAACTTTTATATCATTATCTTAATGACTACTTCAATCTATATAATAACTTTTTCAATAAGCACGTATGGTCTTCTTTACTTTAAGCAATAAAACACTTTGGTTGATGCATATAGATCATTTCATCCAACTCACCATGTAGAAAAGTTATATTGACATCTAGTTACTTAAGCTCTAAGTCAAACAAAGCTACCATAACAAGCAATAATCATATGGAATTATGCTTTACAACTGGAGATAACACTTCATTGAAGTCAATACCTTCTCTTTGTACAAAACCCTTTAGAAACTAGATATGTTTTAAACCTTGTACCCGCAACCCCTGAGATTCCATCTTTCATCTTGGAAACCCTTTTGCAACCAGTAATCTTATGGCCATATGGTGGTTTAACAAACTTTTATATTTGATTATTATAAAGAGACTCAATTTATTCATTTATAACAAGAATCCACTTAAAAGATTATTTGCAAGAAATTCATAGTTATTAAAAAAAGGCTCATGATTATCAAGATTCTTTGCAGCATTCAAGACAAATTCAATTAGATCAGTATAATCATATTTGACTAGTGCTTTTATTTATCTTTTTTGTTTTTTTATAGCAATATTATAAGGTTGTTCTTCATATGCATTTTTAACAATAATATCCAACACCACTTCTTTAACAGGATCTATTAAAGCATATTTTTGCACTGTCTTTGAAGCTTCAACCTCAAGCTCCACTTGTGTTGCTAGTGCACTGATCAATCTCAACATCAATACCAATTGATTCATTTTTCCTATGAAACATTGCACACTCATCAAAGGTCATATCCATGTTAGTAATAAACTTAGGTGACTTGAGATCAATATACCACAATTGATATTCTTCCACCCCAAATATATAGCTTAGGAATATGCATTTCCTTACTTTCGGTCCAAGTTTATCTTTCTTATCATGAGTATAAACAAGACAATTGAATATTCTTAGTTTAGAATAATCAATAAGAGAACCAAATCATATCTCATATGAAGTTTTCAACTCTAAAACTATCAATAAAGATAAATTTACCGTATAGCAAGCCATATTAAATCTAAAATGATATTGTTTTAAATTTTTTTTGAAAAGAGATCAAACTAGACCTCACTTAAATTTTAACCGTGTCAACCAAGTTAGACTATATCAACCATAGTTTTAAAACCCGGACCGGCCCGGCGGGTCGACCCGGGACCCGGCCAACCCGGGCATGGGACCGGTCCGGGTGAAGGCCAAAACCCGCTTGGGAATTGGCCCGGCCAGACCCGGCGGGTCGACCCGGTTGACCTGGCAAGACCCGGCCCCAAACCCGTTGACTTTTGTTTTTTTTTTGTTTTTTTTGTAAAACGACGTCGTTTTGATTTTTTTTAAAAAAATTAAAAAATAAATTTTGACCCGGCCGACCCAGCGACCCGGTCAAAACCCGGGCCTTGGACCGGGCCGGGTTTTAAAACTATGATATCAACTCCCACTTAGTTTAATGTAACTTAACTCGAACTAAGTCTAATATTAAAAGGTCATTAGTTAATCTGCTGAGCCAAATAAAATTTAATAATATCAATTTTATGATAGCTAATAATATATATTTTAAATGTCCCTTTATTTTTTTTTCAAGATATTCACTTTTGTTTTCGGTGTAAAGTTGTTCCTTTTCTTCTATTCATAAAAAAAAAACTTTCAAAAATTGTAGATTATAAACAATATAATATAAAGAAAATGACACCAATAATAGTTAAGCTGTAGCAAATATTTTTTGAAATAGGTCATTTGATTTACTTGAATATGTCATGTATGATATCTCAATCTTTTAACGATATGACTAATAAAATTAAAACTCATTTGGTTGGTTGATAAAAACAAAAGTTTCCAATGATTTCCAATTTTCTACCATTGAGTTGCCAACATTCAATAAAAATCAGGAGACCTGATCGATAAATAATAGAATCTCATCAAAACAGTTATATTTTAACTTTTAAAAAAATTAAAATTAAATAATATTATTTTAATTTATATATATCAACCCATCCAATCTACAAGTTAGGTTTTGTGTCGGGTCATGATCGGTTATGCTTTAATAACTTTTCCTTGGTTGACCCATGAAAAGAAAGGAATCTGGGAGAGGGCCCTTAATGATTTTTCTAATCTGGACTCTCGATTCGCTTTCACACCAGAATTAATAGCTTTCCTTTTTTCCATTTCCAACAAAAAAAAATTAAAAAGAAAAATTAAAAGCGAGACAAGGCAAGGCCCCAAGGAAAGGCAGGGCAGGTTCAAAAGTATTATTATTAAGAAAGGAAGGGGAAAAGGGAAATTGAACTTGATGGTTCAATCGCATGGCTTCCTCTTCTTCTTCCTCTCCTCATCAGACTCGCGTTCCTTTCCCTTCCGACCCAGGTAATTCCTTCTCTCTCTCTTTTTTACCATTTTTTTAAACCATAATCAATCCATAAATTAACCTTTGTGATTGTGACTGTATAAATTATACGTGATCAAAATTAAATTATGCTTTATGTGATTTTATATTAGGTATCCATCTTACATTTTAACTAATAATTATTGATTAATTACAGGTTTAATTAAATCTTAATGCAAATTATTCTAAGTTAGCTAGCCTCCTTTTGAAGTTACTGGTTTTGAAATTTCTATGCTCAAATAAAATTCATGCGTTTTGTTTTATGGAAAGCAGGTGGTAAACCCCTAGATCATGATGTTCCGATCCATGTTGTCACCGAACCTTCTCAACTTCCGGTCGAGTTCCTTAACCCTTCTGCCGCAAAGGAATTGATCATTGGTTTTGACTGTGAGGGTGTTAATCTTTGTCGTCATGGAGCTCTCTGTATTATGCAGGTCAGCTATAGTTTAGTGTTCTGTGTGCGTAATAGAAAGTATAAGTTTATAATTTTGATACTGCATTGTTTTTTTGTCATTGGTTTTGGCAGCTTGCATTCCCGGATGCTATCTACTTGGTTGATGCCATTGAGGGTGGAGAGTCGCTTATCAAAGCGTGTAAGCCTGCACTCGAGTCGAGTTACATCACAAAAGTTATTCACGATTGCAAACGGGATAGTGAGGTTTCTAGTTGAACTTGCTTGATTCTAGATGGTATTAGCTTTTTATGATGTGCACTAGTACCAGACTTTTATCAATGTAGTTAAAAATCAATTTTATTTTGTAGGCATTATATTTTCAATTTGGCATCAAGTTGCACAATGTTGTTGATACCCAGGTGAGTAACTTATAGGTGGAACTGGTATTCTATTTGGGGATTTTTTTAATGATCTTTATGCACCATAGTACATGCTCTTCAAGCATCAACAGTAAGCACTGAGTATAAGGTTTTTCTGTTTAATTGATATTGTTAATGTATCAAATTATCTTCAGACTAGTGGCAGACTGTTAATGAGTCTTACTGAATTGACCTGGCACTGAGCATATTCTGTGCTCTTTATCTCTTTTGTAATGCACATTTAAACTGCTCTTTTTGGGAGCTGGGGGGGTTGCCATTTGCCAAGTTGGATGCAGACTAAGTTAACTTTGGGGTTAATCTAGAACCTTTTTGGTGAAGGCTGTATGAATATGGTGTTCATGAGGGCTTGAGAGTTACACTTAAAAAATGAACAAAGTTGAGTATTGCGAGGACATTATTCTGAACCTTAAGTCCATAACCATTTATATTTGATTTACACTTTCACGTATGATCAGCTTTAGGTGTGCTTCAAAATCTCTATTAGTTTCTTTTAGCAAAGATCAATTATAATTGATACTGCTATGCCTCTCTTTTAGTTTTTGAGATCAGATTTGAGCATTCTCTATCGTTGTGGTAATTGCTTATACTGGCATAGAGAATTATCAATCTGGAGCTGTCATTTTAATTTTAATACATATTTATCATTTTTCTTGTAGATTGCTTATTCTTTGATAGAGGAGCAAGAAGGACGGACTAGATTGCCAGGGGACTATATATCATTTGTTGGCCTCCTTGCAGATCCACGCTATTGTGGTACTTTATATTCTGTGGTATCCATTTGTATTATCTGTTTCAGGTGATATAGCTTGATTGTTGTGGGAATATATTCCATACTTGCTAAAAGTTTTTGATATAACAAATGGATGATAACTCCGATGTCTTGACATCATTTCCTGCCTTTCTCCTGTTAAAGGACTAGTGTTGCATTAATGCCTATAGTTTAATTATGCTCGTGGGTGCGTCTGAAAGCTACTCTCTGTTGTCCCTCTTTAATAACAAAAAAAGAGGTTGGGAAACAGATCTTATGAAATTTTTAGCACTCAACTGGAATCACATTGCAATGAACTGATGGGGTTAAAGTTGTTTTGGATTGAGAGGTAGCGTCTAGACATGATTCTTACTACAAGGAGGCTTCTGACTTCTGTAGGGACAATTTTTTTCTTTCCTATATTTTCCTTCTCTTCTCTTTTAAGGCCTGCATCATAAGAGCATTTAGCTTCCTGGTCTATGTATTGTTTGTTCGGTAGGAAATGCAGTAGCTTTGACCGACCTTATTTTTACTTGTGATTAGCACTTTGTAGGAAAATTGATAAACCCTGCAACCTTTTTCAACTACTCCAGCATTTCCTACCAGCTTGCGCCACTGGTATCTCTTCTTTAATTGAAAGTAGATTCGTATGAGAGTAGCATTTGAATGTTCTGATTGGACTTCTTAAGCTAAACTGATGTGGGACAACTCTGGATTTGTGTCCTACAAAGGATTCATGGCGAGAACGAGATTTGGGGAATGAAATTAGAAAAAAGGAAAAAAAAAGGTTTTTGACCGAGGTTACTTTAGTGAGAAAGCAGTACAAGAAAGGAAGAAAAACGAGAAGAAAATAGCACTTGAATAGAGAGGAAGAAAAGTGACACTTTATGTCCTGCCCTTCAAACTAAAAAGCAAAACACTCATGATTCCATTATTTGAGTCCTTCCCATCACATAGAATAAGTGCTCAGGCACGAAAAGCCCTAATAGTACTAAACTAAATGGAAATAGAAATTTGGATTGGAAAACAAAATACATAACAAATAGAAAACTCCTCATGGTATTCTAGTTCCCAAATAAGCCATAATTACTACATGATAAACTCCTGAACAGAAACTTCTTTGTTCTTGGTTACATCATAAACCTTCAACCTTCCTGAACAAATTAAGCTTACAGAAATTAAGGTATTCAGAAACTTCCTTGTTCTTGGTTAAATCATAAACCTTCAACCTAGAGTAAAGATTTTCTTGGTTATTGTCTGCAATAACTACGAATATTGTTGTTTTTTTTAAAAAAAACAAGAATACTTATCTGTTCTTATTCTCACTGGCTTGCCTTTTGCTTTTGACTGGACATACTTTGTGGTATCTAGTTGGCAAGAAAATTGACTTCCTGCATCATTCATTGTATTTCTGAGTTTTATATTTTTTGGATTTGAATGCAGGCATATCTTATTTGGAGAAGGAAGAGGTTCGTGTTCTCCTTCGACAGGTTAGTTTAAGCATCTGACTCTCTCTCTCTT
This sequence comes from Populus alba x Populus glandulosa, assembly GCA_033617975.1. NCBI lineage: Eukaryota > Viridiplantae > Streptophyta > Magnoliopsida > Malpighiales > Salicaceae > Populus > Populus alba x Populus glandulosa. The sequence continues at coordinate 23,266,100 of CM066148.1, forward strand.
CGAGTAAAGTAGAGAGAGCTATATTGAAAAAGCTATTCTCTAATGCCTTGGTTTTGATTCCAAAAAAAAAAAACATTTTGGCTCTTTGGGAAGATAAAGTAGTGGCACTAGCCAGGAACATTTGCTTTCACTCTTTCTTTGAATCTGAACACATTTGCCTCTCAAGTTTGCACTCCTAAGATGCTATCCTTCTGTTGCTAGATTGGTGCAGAATGCTTCTGTTGTGCAATTTTGAGTTTCGTGATGTGCTGGCATGTGGCATTCAGCATTTAGACAAGGACTTCTTTAACTTCTGAAACTTACAAGAGAGTTAGTCCCTTGCCAAGTTAAAATTTACTGGCAAGTGTAATGTCTCTTTTCTAATGGTTGGTTGAAGATATAGTAGAGGCAATGCCACAAGCTATGAGATCAAACCAGCGACCTTAAGGAGTGCATTCTAGAGTCTCCATGCTTATTTTTTATCCCTTGAATATTAAAAAGGAAATATACCTCAGCATACTTACAACAAAATAACCAATGGTGTTTGTACTTCAAAAATTTTATTCGAGTTCTTGTACTCTAATATTATCTATTTAAATTTTTGTGTACATTTAAACAATGTTCAATCAAGTGCATTTGTCTTGGAAAGACCCTTTTGATCACTGATGTGCAATGCTCTTTGGAATGGTATTTTCTGAACAATTGCACTTCAGTGATCATTTTTTAAAAGTTAAAAGACATTCTGATATGATAGAGGTAATCAATTAGTGATTTGGATAAACTACAAGAACCAAGGTTGTGAGTATCACTTTTTATGACTTTGACTGTGTTTATTTGCCCTTGCATCTTCTCTAAGAGCTCAAGAGAAATTTGTTCAGCTACTGCACACCCCCTTTGCTGCAACACCCTGTGCATTTCTTACAGCTGGTACTTCCTGACATCATTGTATCTTTCTATTACTTTCAGGATCCTATGTTCTGGACATACAGGCCATTATCCGAAATGATGATCCGTGCAGCTGCAGATGATGTTCGTTTTCTTCTCTGCATCTATTATAAGATGATGGAAAAGCTGAACGAAAGATCATTATGGTATCTTGCAGTTCGTGGAGCATTGTATTCTCGATGTTTCTGCATTAATGAGAATAATTATGCTGATTGGCCCGATATCCCTCCTATTCCAGGTTTTATGTTTTATCAACCTATCATTCTACACTACTTCGTGTTTCCCAATTGTCCTGGAATCGTGTTGCCAACTCTGTGGACTTGGTTTGTATGCCATGTTTTTAATATACATCCAATATGCCCTGTATAGAATTTTACCTATACAAGATAAAAGAGGTGCCAAACTCTCCAAATTGGATAGTTTTGCACTACATTGTATTCGCTTTAACTATTGGGTTTCATTGTTGGAAACTATGGGAAAGGATTTCCAATTGAGAAAGTTTGTTATTTTCCACAAGATAATGTCACTAACAATCTCAAGATTTGAAATAAGATAAAGTTCAAGTGCAGTGCATGCATGTGGGTCTAGATTTTGGATAAGAATGGGCTGTGTATAAGCAAGCTTTCAGCACTCCAACTGTGAATGCATGCACACCCTAAGATAAGAATGTATAAAGAAATATAGCTTACTAGCAAGTAAGAAGCAATCAAACTGAATACCTGGATCTTGTTTGACTTGTTGTTTAGCATGACCTATTTTGGATGGACTTGAGAAGGAAGGAAACAAAAATGCTTGACTAAATTGAATACTGATCAAGTTGTGCCTTTTCTTTATAGATAACCTCACCATTGAGGACAATGCCCCCGAGGAGGAAATCCTTTATGTTCTTGATGTTCCCCCGGGAAAGATGGGACGTGTTATTGGAAGACGAGGAGCTTCCATTTTGTCAATAAAGCAATCTTGCAAGTATGTCTCTCTTCTCCCTCCCCTCACATATTCTTTTGTAATCCATATCATCAATTTGGTTCTCTTGTTCTTTAATCTGAGCATGTGCTGCCTTTTGCAGTGCGGAAATTTTCTTTGGAGGTGCGAAGGGTCCACCTGACAAGGTAAGTCTATCTAATTAATGATGATAACTAGCTGCCAGGTGATAAACCTTAGCTTTGGTCAAAATCTAGCCATCTTAGAATTCAAGTCGATGCAAAATGAAATCTGCTTTGAGATTTCCGTATTCAACCACCATAGAAAGCGTGGGAACCTTCTTGTATTTTGATCATCTCAAGAAAAATAACATTATTACACTCACAAGAAAAATCCATGGAAGATAATCCAGAGTCTTTGTTCAGGATTTACTTGTATTTATTTGTTGTCATCCTCGCGTGTAAATGTCAATTATTTTCTTGTAGGCATTCATAATAGGACCGGTGAAACAGGTGAGGAAAGCAGAAGCCATGCTGAAGGGGAAAATGGTGGATATTTACTAGGGAGCTTGATGTTTCATACCTGTTCAACTTAATGTAATAATAGCAAGTTTGAGAGAGAGAATTTGCCTGCCTAAACTTCTGGTGTCTTGCCTTCCTAATACTAACTTGTTCAGTGTCTACTGGTTTCGTACAATTATCGGCATCTATGTTTGCATCTTGGAGGCAATCTCAAATGCGAACAATTCCAAAACTATAACTTTCGGTTGGCAATTTAAGGATGACAATCTCACCGGCCGCTTTCTCGCCAATCTGCACCCGAAAGTGTTTGTTTAATTGTGAATGCAAAAGGTTAGCCATAGGATGTTAAATCCAGTTATTTCTCTGCGTTGAATCTAATGCAGAGAATTTTTTTTTTTTTGGAAGGCTAAACTAGGACCCCTTGACCATGGGTCCTTTTACATTGTGAATGGCAGAGCTCCTAACATTCTCATGCTCCAGTTCTTCATAAAAACAGTTTCTATGGGTGCCTGTTTGCTAGACGCGGGCTATTACGAAAACATTCTCTACGGTTTTGTAGAATGAAGGGTGATCAAAAGGCTACCTTTCAAGTTTCAGATCTAGCTCCCTCTGTATATTTTCCGTTCCTTTTTTCTTGTTCTTGATGCATTGCATCCATTATTGGCCTTGATGCAAATTCAGAAAAATAGCATACAGTAAACTCCAGGTTTGAATATAGAAACAGCTTGCTCTCACACAGGCAGCGAAAAGAGATTAAAAAAAACTGCATCTCTTAACTACAAACAACAGTGCCACCACAATGCAGGAGGACTTAATAAAGACAATTTGCAATCTTTTTGAAACAAGTAATCTAGTAAAAACCTTGTCAAGATCGGTGCAGAATCAGATCACCGTGTTGTTCTCTTGGAATTGTGAACAAGAGTGAGCACACCAATATGGCAGCACTTGAAATGTCTTTACCAAACGGGCAAAAGAAGAATATGCGGGCATAATGGGCGATAAAGGCCACTAGACAGAATTTACTTAAAATTACCAAAGTGGTATTGTTGGCCACCAAGGCTTGAGAGGAAATCATCTCCGCCGGTTGCTTGTGGCTGTGAAGACGTTAACCCGGATTTACCAAGGCCAGATCCCATGCCCATCGCTCTTCCCATATAGAATGAAGTTGGAGGTCCCTTTTCCCTTTCATCTAATCCATCAGTAAGATCACCCACGACACCAACATCTACAAGAGACACCTTCTTGGCTGCAAGGAGTTCAATGTTAAAGAAAAATTGCAGACACTAGCACAGAGAAACCCCAGACAAGAATATGGAATCAAAGTTCATCTCCAGAACCCTAGACAAAAATGGTAGTATGCACACAAAGAGCGTACTTTTAAGACGATACTTTTTTCCAGAAAGTTTAAAGAGAAGACCACTCCATAGCATGGTTGTTCCTCCACCAACAAAATCATGCTATTGTAACAGTTTACTTTGAAGCATTATTAAAGTAACGACATTACTCTCTACCCACAACCCTTGCTAGAATTTCATTAGAGAAGAAAATTGTAGTGTATGCATATTAAAAACACATGAAAAGCCCTGCATATTAGGTATATATGCGCATAATGAAGCAAAACAAACCAATTCCATATTTGTGGGGAAAAGCCTTGCAAGAATTTCATTAGAGAAGAAAATTGGAGCAGAGTATGCATATTTTAACACATGAAAAGCCCTGCGTATTTGGTATACATGCAGATAATGAAGCAAAACAAACCGATTCCACATTAGTGGGAAAAAGCATCCAGCATAAACCACATAGATAAGCACCAATAAGGAAGCGCGTGATCCAGTTCTCTGCCACCTGCATGTGAGCCTCAAAAAATTGCCTAGTTCTTGCAGTCACTAGAAGCCAACGATAACAAAGATTTTCATATGACCATAACAATCCAAAATCACACACTCCAAACTAAACCATTCTGTCCATGATTCTACGTTTAAATGGTATGCGCACAAAATGTTAAGACATCACACATGAGAATGATGAGCTCAAGTTCTGTTAGATGTATAAAGTAGCAATTAAAATCCATCAAAAGGGATTTTGCATATTGTCCCACGCCAAGAGCATTTGTGTTCCTTTTGCATGATATCATGGTTTATATATTTTTAAAGTTCAAACATGAAGTAGGGAAATAAAAGGAACTCGGTATTCAAGCCTCTTTTCACAATTGAGCATCCTGTTCTGTCCATGTTGTTTGGTTAAGGGTGGGAAAAAGGGAGATAGTTTGGATAAAATTGAAAAAGTTATCATGACTCGCATCAACATCTGTGAAGTTAAAATAAAATTTTCAATGTAAGATTTCAAGGAGAAATTACAGCACGTCCATATATTCTGCAACCATCCAAATCTCTTACAACCAGTTTTGGTCATGTCTATCTGTGTGATCAAACAAGACTCTTGGTAAGCCTCTCTTGAGAACCTATTCTTAGTCGTGTTATAAATTTTTAAAAAAATCTAACTTGCTACATGAATTCATGCATAAAATAAAAACAATTTAATTGAGGTAGATCACATATATAGCATGCATATGGAGAACACTTCTGAAAGGAAATAGTAAGTGAGAAAGATATGCTTACGAGCAGATATATTAAGATCAATCAGTCCACGGCTAAGCGAATCTGCCCATATTCCAGACTTCACCTGGAAACCCTCCTTCTGTGGAGGATTGGAGCTTGCCAAAGACTTCCCATCCAAATTGTTAAGGCTGCCATCTTTAATAGGACTTTGAGTTGGTTCTGAGGAAGCTGGATTAGAACTAGAAGTGAATACACCAAAAAGATCAGATCCATCAAAATTGTTCATTGGAACTGCAGCAAATGGGTCAAAGACATTGGTATTTGGAGGATCAGATTTTGGAGTCTTCATCCCGGGTTGTGCGACAGGTTCATCACTAGAAAATAAGTCAAATGTAGAAGGAACTGCAGAAGGGTTGGCAGGTTGGGAAGTGAACAGATCGACCTTTGTCTGCAAAACAAGTCACGACAAAAGTTATCACCACAGAATATCCAAGCATCCATCAACAAAGCATTGAATTCTGAGCATATATAATCATGCCCTCCAGAAATTGCAAATAACAAAACATTCTCCAACTTCTCGATAATAAAATTGGGAAGCAAATGTTATCCAAGAAACTCTAGCAACAATTCCTTGAAAATGGGGGGGATAGCAACTTCTGTCCATCAGGACACAAAGCTCTACACTAAAGGTTAACTATCTCTGTGAAGCTAACGCACATACTTCAAAGACAAAAGGAACAAACTAAATCAAAATCCTTCTTGGTTGACACAGAGTCAAATAAATAACAGCTTTCTCCAATTTGAAATGGCATGCAAGAGCCAAAAACTAAAACACGGCATTTCATTTCCAGAAATTAAGATAGCAAGGTATCTGACCTGAGTCTGTGAACTTGCTTCCTTTCCAGCTTGGGGAGGTGCTGATACAAAAGCCGCATCAGCAAACAGATCAACCTCTGCAGAATTCCCATTCATGACTAAAGCTTCTGTAGGAACAGATGTAGGTGCATCCATGAGATCACCAATCAAACTTTCTCCAAACAAATCAACTTGGTTTGAGGTTTGAGAAGCAGACTCTGTCAATGAAGATAAAATATCAAATATATGAAAATCTAATGTCAAATATATTAGAAAACAGGAAGGAATCAACAACTTGGAATCTTCAGTAGTAATTTCATTGAAAGTTTTGTGTTAGATAATATAGGAGCATGATTCATATCTAAATTATTATTGAGATGCACTCGTTTCAATTGAAATGCATACCACTGAACAGTATTAAAAAAGACATGAGCATTAAAAGGCACAAAAAGGAAACAACACGCCACAGAGGACATTGCTGCCTGTAAATTTCTTGCACATTCACAAAAACATAGCTGTCTAGGACTTGGAACACAGGGGCATGGCTTCTTGGCCATAGGACAACTACAATGCATAGAGCCCTCTGACACTATGCAGTCAAACCACTGCTTCATCCAAGTATTGCCACATGCTCATCGCAATTTCTTCACTCAATTTTTTCTTTCACAAATACAAGAAAAACCACAATATTCTCACTTCATAAGAAAGCATCAATGGTTTTCCAAGGTTCATTTTGCTTTATGGATGGAGTTTGGTAATTTATAGTTTCTTAAAGTTACTGATTCAAGAGTTTGTGAGCACAGAATTTATTGGTTTCAAAAACAATGCATCTATTTAATGTTTTTTGTTCTGCATGTCCAGAAACAGATCTGAGCAAGTATCCAGGAAGCACAACATCCTTCTTTGAAAAAAAATTACAAAAACATTTTACACTTAAACAGCCCTGCAGTGTTGCTGAGTAGACAGAACACGGGATAAACAAAGCAAAACTTGAAAAATATATGCATCCCGAGCATATCTTTGACTACGATGAAACAAACGACCACACCACGCATAAAATATTCAGAATACTTACTAGTGCTGGAGGTTCCTCGGGGATCAAAATCATCGTCATCATAATTACTTGAAACTGAGTTTTTCTTATCAGAGGCACTTAGGTTAGCAGATGACTTTGATGCACGAGAAGACATATTATCTTGATCCTTGCTGCAAAACAAATATTCTGAAATAAACAAAATAACAAAACATAAAAAATACAGAGGCAAGTCATATTGTGTGCCTGTGTTTGTGCATATGGCAGAGATTGTAGTGGAGTAGCTTGCTGTTCATGGAAAATGATACTAAGAAGAAAAGAAAATGGCCAACAAACTGAAGTTGTGCTTGGTATTACTGTCTTGGATTGCAAATCCAGATTGGACGGCATCGAAGTATGGTCAGCCAAAGCATCAACGATGAATGTTTTGGTCAATTACAACACACAGGATCACGAAAAAATTTGGACCGAAATGCCAAGCACACTCGAAATAATCATATCAGCAGTAACATGGGCATTGTTCTCTTTAAATGATAAATTTACTAAGACAATCAAGAAGTATAAAAGTAATGACCACGAAATTGTAGCTATGCCCACACATGCATAAGGAAAATAAACTGAGATTTTCCAGCAGACTAATGATAAAAAATGAAACCTTCCAAAGCCTGCAGAACCCTTTTTCAAGGTGCTGTCTTGATCATCACTTGTACCCCTTCGATGTGACTTCGTGTAGGAATCCTTTCGACTCTTTTCTTGTTTAAAACTATCATAGCTATCTTCATCTCCTGTACCACTTAAGCCACCTCCATACCGATCTCTACTTTGGAAGCTGCTGCTGCTGCTACCAAATGAGGCTGTGCTTGACTTATAAGATATTCCACTAGATGAAAGACCAACATACCTAAAATAAGGCAAACATTTTAGTACCAATAAGAAAAAGGAAAGAAGCTCAAGTCTAATACAAAATATCAGTTCATGAGCATGAACTTACTTATCACGGTTAGCAGCAGCCTTATTTCTGACTTCATATATTTTATCCTTATTGTTCAAAAGGGATACAATAGTTTCGGCCTTCTTCCTCACATTAAGTCCTGAGTCCTTTCCATTTGGCTCAACATATTCGAAACTTGTGAGGGACTTAAGCCAAAAAGAAAATAGGGGAGCTGAAATGTTAGTGAATATTCAAGCTTACTTTGAACATTGTAGAGACAACAGGCAATTTTACTTGAATATGAAAATAGTCCTTACTGATATCTGGAATGTGTGTTCTATTATGTCATCAACAGCACGATCAGATCCATGTGCCACCAAATATTCTATGACAGTCAATGCCTGATATCAAAATGATTTAACGAATTATAGGCTTTAAAAGGGCAATGTAACAGAACAAGGTCAGGGAGTATATATGAAACTTATGCTTTTATAATCAAAATAAAAACTCAAAAGCAGAAAATTTAAAAAGTCTACCTTGTAAACAAGACGCCAATCCTTGCCCGTCTCACCTAGCCTCGTCCACAGGACATTCATGATCATTTGACATTCGGTGCTACACCATATTGCAGGAAAACAAATAAATATACGAAATCAACCCATCTCCCCTTAACACAAAATACACCTAAGCAAACTACTTTAGTAAAGGAACATAAAAACAAGCCATAACTCACAATTTTTTAGTAGCTTGCGCGATCTCAGCCATTGCAGAGCCATGTGGACCCCAAGGTGCATCATCAGTGGCATCCAACACCTGTATTAATAATAATTCACAAAAAAAAAAAGTCATTTAACAAGAAAAACCACGTACAGGATCACTATGATAGAGTCCAGCAGGCGGCAGATCCACTAATAATTCGAATAGTTAATACTTTGAGGCCTACACTGTTAAATCGAAACAGAAAATATATTCTATTTAAAAGCCTGTGCTATTATTGTGGATGCTAAAAAATTTCTTCGAGTCAGAAACTCAATCAGCACAAATCAAGTTAATGCTGTCAGATTAGCACAAAGGCAGCATAGATCAATAATGTTTACCAAAAAAGGAAAAATCAATCCTATAAAAATTTATAAAATTAGCATTGCACAAAATACAAAACTAATACGCACCAAATTGCTATCGAATTTTATCAATTTAATTTGAAAAAAATATATAATCAATTCATTTACGAAATATTTATTACCTTTTGTTCGATTTCAGGAACCTTCAAGACCTTGAGATTGACCTCTCTCTTTCTGCAACCAAAAACAGAAAAAAAAAATGCATTAGAATTGAATCATAATCGATCGAGTTGCAAGAAAAATGGAAATGAGAGAATTGGAAGCTGACATTTCGCGGACTGTTTGATCAAAGACTTTGATGAAATCCATGATGGATCTGCAAATCGGTGGCGTCTGATTAAGATCTGAACGAATTACAGGATGGAGAAATGCAGAGATTTGGTAAGTGAGAATTGTTAAGTGATGAGATCTTGGATTTGGTCGAAGAGAGGAGATGCGTAATCAGGCAGGAATGTTTCTGTGGTTTTAATAATTTTATTATTTTGAGGAGGCAAGAGAACGAGGCTGGTACTTATGTTTTGAGTACCAATATCGCTTCCTTTTCTCGATACTAAATTATTAGTATTGTCTAGTTTTCTTTTTTTTCTTTTTCTTTTTAAAAATAGTTTTTTCTTGCATGGTTTGAAATTACCATGACTTTCGGAAAAATTAACTCTTATCCGAGGAACGTAATAAATTTGTTTTTATTTTTTGGTTTAGCATGCGTAATAAAAGTGTTTTACTTTCTTTTATATATATTTTTACGATAAAGGTATTTTTTAGTCTGCAAATCTATAAAAACTAGGTCTTTTTATGAAGATCTTAGAGATGCACGTTCTAGATCTATTTTGTACAAAAAAAAAAATTCTTTTAAATATTGATTTCAATATTTGAATTTAGAAAATTAAAATAAAATAAACTTTCTCATGGTTCACACTGCATCACGGGCTTATCCAAAAATTTCAACGTAAAAAAATGCTAAGGTGATGATAGCATTGCTAAAAAAAGAAAAATTATTTTGAGATTCAATTTATTAACTTGATTGGATTTAATAAAATCATTTAATTTAATAATATAAATAAAATAATATAATGATAATAAATAAATTTGAAGAAAAATTAACAATGAAAAAAGATCTAAAAAAACTTGATTGGGTTAGCACGCGAAATATATGGCTTGGTTCTGACACCAGGGTAACTCCGTCAAAAGCAAATTGAATATAACCATGAAGCTCAATTATCAAACAACCTAATATTAAAGGGCTACGCTAAAAGAAGAAAAAAGTTAGCTTTTTTTAAAAAAAAAAAGTCAAAGTAAGTTAATTCACCAACCTCGTGATTATGGTCATAGGATTGATATAGCCATGTAGAAAGAAATGAAAAAAAAACACAAAGATCAATTTTCAATCATTCAAAAATTATTTAAGAAAAAAAAGCAAATGTTGAAAGATCTTATATGATAACGAACCAGGAACTAAATAAGAACATGATAACCTCATAGCAAGTAAAATTGAAAAAAAAAATCAATCAAAAAAAAGTCGAAGAAGAGCTCATCTTGGTCAGCATACAAAATCTACGACCTAGTGGTGATACTAAAGTAACTTCGTTGAAAGCAAATTAAATAAAATAATGAAACTTAATTATCAACCAACCCGATGTTAAAGGGTGAGATAATCCAAATCTTTTTTAAAATCAATGGAAAATCCAACAAAAAACAAATAAAAAATAATAATGGAGCTCAATCTTCATTTAAATAAATGATAAAACTAAAAAACCATAACCGTTAAAAAAAAAAACAAGCAAACCTGAGAGAATATCCTAAGCCTAGGTTAATCTCTTAAGTTACAACCCGTGAAATCCTAGACCTGAACTTAATCAATAATCTAAATTACAAATCAATTTAATGTTGAAGGATTAAACTGAAAAAAATATCAATTTTAAAAAATCACCAAAGTAAAAAAAATAATAAAAAAAATAAGGATCAAATTTAATAGGAAAACAAACTCAAAGAATGATAAAATGGAAAAAATATACATATCTTAATCAAAAGAATAGGGACCAAATCTGACATATGAAAAACAAATAAAGGATGATGAATTTTTTTTTAAAAAAAAAACTCAATTATAAAAATTATTTTATATAAAAAGAAAAGTAATTAAAAGAATCTGAACTAAATATAAATGAAAAAAATTGAAGGGCTGCTTTGAAAATTTAAAAGGTCAACTGTGAAAATTAAAAAGGATAGAGAAAATAAGAGGGGGGAAAGGTCGTTGGCACTTGGCACTCCATTAGAGGTCTGTTGAGCACACGCGTTGCATAAGAATTAAATGAGTGCTAAATGGTTGGACTAAAAAAAAATGAGTTTAAAGAAAAAAATAAAATAAAAAAGCAAACTCGAGCAAATCTTCTATATATGGATTATTCTTTCACACTCACAACCTATAAAATCATAGATTTAAATTCAATTAAGAAGCTCAATTCTCAACCAATTTAACATTGAAAGTTGAAATAAAAAAGAAATATTAATTTTAAAAATTTAATAAAGTAAAAAAAAACAACAATCAAAATAATGGGGATTAAATCTGATAGAAAAAAATAAAAGAGGATAAAATCGTAAAAAAACACTCAATTTTAAAAACTATCTTGAGTAAAACAAAAAAAATTAAAAAAATATTGACTAAATATGACATATGAAAAAATCAAAGGAAAATGAAATTGAAAAGGCTATAACTTTACAAAATAAATAGTAATCAAGAGAGCATGAGTCAAATAAAAATAAAAAATAAATTGAATTACTATTTTAAAACTTTCAAGGGTTATGCGAGAAGATTGAGGAGGAGAAACAAAAAAAAAAAATTCATTGACACCAAATAAAAAGTCTATTGCCACATGCAGCATCCAAAAATAGAGGGGCTACCATTTTTTTTAGACTAACATTTGGACTTCAAATAACATCTCACGCATCACCCATAAAGCACAATCATTACCTATATGCCAACCATCTTTTTTTGATAATATTTATATTTGTTAAATTACTAGTAAAGAAACCCCATTATAACAAAAGAAAAATTAATGAAAAGATAAAAAGCGCTTGTGCACAGGTTAAAGAAATTTTTATTTCATAGGTCATTCAATCATTTCACCATGCTTAGGAAATTGAAAAAACAAAAAAGCCCCTTAACCCAAGTTTAATATTTTATGCCTTTAAGGATAATACATGATAATTGAACAAAAAATTATTAAAATAAAAATAAAAATCTATAATAGTATTTAAAAACCATGTAAAAAACAAAGAATAAGTGAATCCGATAATTTTTTTTAAAGAGTAAAAAACAATAAGTAAAAAACACATGTGTAGCAAGTCAAGCCTGTGTGTCTGACTCTATTTTTATTTATTTATTAAAGGAATGGAAAACATACCATTCACCCCTTGGTTTTTAAAAGAAAAAAAAAGTGATAAACAAGAAGTCATTTATCATAATTTAGAAAATAAACGCGCCTCCCAGCTCTTAAACCTGTAATTTCTTGTTTGTTACGCGCCTAACCACGATGAGATCGAAAAATAAAATAAGTATAAAATAACGATGTCAACTCGTGTTAACTTATAAAATTCGTGACCTAGCGTGTTTGATCAGAGACACCAAATTTACAAGAATTACAAGGCTTAATTTTCAGCCAATCAAATATTAAATGATGAAATTAAAAAATAAAATTTAGTTATATAAAAAATTCAAAAGAAAAACTAGAAACTAAAATAACGAGGATCAGATTTGAAACAATATAAATGTGAGGATGTATAATTTTGGATTGAAGGGCTAAATTGAAAAGAAAAATAAATTTCACAAAAGAATTAAAAAAAATAAACCACCAAAAAAATGAGGAATAAAATAAAAAAATTACAAATAAAAAAATTCATTCAATGATAAAATTGGAAAAAATACAAAAGGGAAAAGAGAAAAAAAAATAGAATCAAGATCAATTTTTTTTTAAAAAATAAATTTAGATTGAATGATAAAATTAAAAAATAAAAAACTTATAAAAGGATCCATAACAAAAATTACAAATCATAAAAGTAAGAATTGGCACTAAAATATGCGAAACTAAGAGAATTACCATGAAAATTTAAATAGCCAACATGGATTTTGAGGGAGGAGAATGAAAAGAGGAAGGGAAAAAAAATATTGTCGGCTATAATATATCGAGAACCAAGTAGTGCGCACTACCTCTAAAAAAAACCTTTTTACTTTTTATTATCTTCTATCAGTGTAAAATATCAAATCACCATGTATCAACCTAATTATAATGCCAAAAAAAATGAAAACCCAAAAAACCCCCTAAAAAAAACTTAAATAAATGTTGATTTAAATGGTAGTTTAGTAAATTTACTATGCAAAAAAAGTGAAAACCCATAAAATCCCTTATAAACCAATTATTTTAATTTTGTTTTCAAGGATAATATAGATATTTTAATGTTCACAAAAGAGGGAAAAGACCGTGGTGCTCCTGAGAAAATTAAAAATAACAAATGCACTATGAGAAAAAAAGTCACTTTGCCCTTGAAGGCTTCTTGGTTAATTTGTTTTTGGGAAAAATCATCTATTCAGAGTGTTTTATCTTTAGTGCTACAATTCTTTCTCAACATTATCTGGCTTCTGTTAATTGATAACGTTCATGTTAATGTTTTTGTGCCGCCATTTCATGACGGGTTACTGACAAATCTATTTGCAACTAGATTTTTTATTTTTTTGTCAGCGTCATGCGTCATGCATCATGCGAGGTAGATTATTATTTTTTTATATAAAAAATATTCAAAGTAATAATTTAATTGAATCTAAGTTAACCTTTCGCAATCCAGAATAAACAAGAAATTTTTTTTTAAAAAAACCCCCACAAAGATCTAGTCCTACAAAGCTAATTTTAAAAGGTAAAATTAATTTTTTAAAAAAATACAAGAGGTATATATTTAAGTTAATTCGAGTTCACTCTATAAATATAAATATATGGTGAACTCTTTTGAATGGTTTTTTTTTTTTTTTAAATAATTTTTTGGGTTATAAAAGGAACAGGCTTGAAAGAAAGCTTGGATTAATCTCAATCATACCAGCCCAGATAGTTTTAGATCCATAAATCCACTTCAAGCCCAACCCCTGAAACCTCAAGAAGGTCTCTGCTTATTTCGGCCCCAAGCTGACGACTGGCCTGCAACAACTTTACAATATTTCATTTCAAGGAGATTAATCTCACTCTCTTTAATTAATTAATTTACGAATGCAGTAGACTTGCCATGCCAAGAATAAATTTCTCTAATTTGCACGCAAAAAGAATCTTGTATTTGGAAAATTAATTCTGTAAGGCAGAAAAACTTTGTTTTTTTTTAATTAGTGAGCCTCTAGCTTCTTAATTAGGAAATCTGTGTTCTCTTTGCCATACTGTGGCCGGTCTGTTGAGACAATTTCCTACATAGAAACAAAATTCCTCTTTCGTTCAAGCCCACGATATATATTATATAGCATAAATATAACCAACTCAAGCACTTCAATTTTCGCCAACTTTTGTTTCAGAATTGATGTAGCAGTAGAATACGGTAATTTGCTAGCTCCACTTTGCTGCTGGGACTTGAAAGATCGTCGTTTTCAATCTTAAACGACATAAAACAGTCATGTTTCCAGGAATTTGCTGTGGGAAAGGTGAAAAAGCCGAACGTAAAACTTCAGCGGCGATACAGAAGTCAAACAATATAGCATAAACTATCATTTGGCAACGCTTGTATTTTTAAAAAGTTTAATTTTTTTATTAAAAATTAACTTTTTTTTTATTTGTTTTGGATAGTTAATGCCTGATTTTAAAAATAATTTTTAAAAATAAAAAAGTATTATTTTAATACATTTCAGTATAAAAATATATTAAAAAATAACCGCAACTATACTTCCAAACATACTCGAACAAAAAGTTTTTCCAAGAATAATTGTTTTTTTAGAATATTATAGTTATAAATCTATCAGAGATTTTATCCAAGCATGTTTTATTTTGAACTAAATTTCTTTATCAAAGGATATGGTTTTATTTATAAAAAAAAACATAAACAACCTTGTCGGCTAGCGAAACCTTGACACGATCACACGTTTATTTATTTTAGTTATTCTTAGAAAAACTTGTTCAATGCTTTTTATCGGGACAAGTAATTTTTTTTTTTTTTTAGTTATGGGATTTAAATTTCAAGACAATAGTGAAAATTTTAAATTATTTAATCATGGCATGAAAAACACTTAGCTATAATATTGTTGGGTATTTAGAGTATAAGACATAAATCTAATAAAAGGTTTAGATACTAAATTTTTATAATCTATCATCTTAGATGCATTGGAGACTTCTCGATTTTGATATATGTAAGATGATTTTACTTCTAAGTTTTTACACATAACAATTCGGATAAAAATGACTTGTGAATAAAAAAAGAAATGAATTTATTTGGCCATTACTTGAAGATGTTGCATTTTACAATGTGCAGCAAATCAAGAAGCTGAAGGAAAGAGAGAAAACCTTCACTGAAAAGGCAGAAGCAGAAGCTGAAAAGGTCGAGCAAAATCTTAGGGCGAATGACAGAAAGGTAATATTAGTCTATTACTCAAGAAAATGATTTATCCCGTTTTGCATCATTTAGAATGGCTCTGAAATGAGTCTTTTTTACCTTCTTTTTCATCTAAAGGTTGTTTAATAGTAAACATCGAGTGTAACTCAACTCCACAAGTTTTGATCATTATGAGTTCGAATCATTTTAAAGTTATTAAAAACTTATATGATTGTTAATTTTAAAATTCATAAAATTAATCGAGATATAGACAAGTTGACTCAAACACTCACATTAATTAAAAAAATAGTATCGTGGTGGTTATTTTTTTAAAGTATTTTTTGTTCAAAAATATATTAAAATAATATATTTTTTATTTTTTAAAAATTATTTTTGACATCAACACATCAAAATAATAATAAAAATAATTTTAAATAAATTTTTTTTTTTTAAAAAAACACGATTTTAAATATTTTCCAAGCACTATTTTAATATTTGAAACATGATGTTTTTTTCTTTCCCGGTATATTTGCTGATATGCAGGTGCCCTGTAATGGCTCTAGAGGCAAAGAAGCTTTTGCATCAGCAAATTGAAAATAATAGAAATAGCCAACCATGCCTTCAAAAATCAGCTACGAAGGCTTACAGAAGATTTCATTTCATGATGACCCCTCAAGTTCAATTCTGTGAACCTCTAATCTTTTATGAAATTTCAGATAAAAATTTTATTTTTATTTTAAAAAAATAATCAAACTAAATTTTTTTGTAAAAAAACTAAAACAAGTTCAAACTGACCGGTTTCGGCTCGGTTTTTTAGGACAAAAACTAGTTAAACTGGTTTGGCTCGGTTTTGACCCGGTTTTTTCTGGTTTTTCTCGGTTTGGTTTGGTTTTTTCATTTCAGGCTTATAAAATTGAAACCAACAGGTCAATTTTTTTAAAATTTTAATCAATTTAATTATTTTTTTCATGATTCAGTTTTTTAATTATTTTTTTCTGTTTTTTTTTTTATTTTATCAGTTTTCTAATTTTTTTTAGATAAAAATGCTCAAAGGTTAAAGCTCCAGCTTAAAGAGTTGATGCCCAAAGCACTGGGCTCTTAGGAGGGAGCTTGGGCTCTCCTGGGCTACAAAGAGCTAGGCCTTAGATCCAGCTCACTATCCTCACACCCTTCTATTTTTTGAAAAATGGACAAGTATATAGTTTGTTCGAGGCACGAGGACATGCCTAACAATTGAATCTTGTTCTTCGCTTCCAAGGATTTCTTTTATTTGGATGATAGAAAATTTCCTTTTTTTATGCAATTAAGTCACAGTTAAAAAATGAATTTAACTGGTCAATACACACACACATATTGAAAACAGTGTTTGGAAAGTGTCTTTAAGTTTTTGGGTCATGTCATTAATTTGAAATCAAGAGAATCAAATTGAGGGGGATTTAAAAATAGTTATTTTAATTATTAAAAAAATATTGTTGACTTTTAAAAAGAATACTATTTGAATTTAATTACTTTGGGAAAAAAAGTAGCAAATTGATGTGAAAGAAGTTGTAAAGGCAGTCCCCCCACCCTCCCCCCATCTCCCCCACCTGGTTGATCCTATGGACTGTAATTTAGCCATTTAAGACTGTGTATCACCGCCAAATAAAATTGTTATGTAGTTAAATCTCTATAAACTAATATTCTTGGAATTATAAAACATTATTAATTAATCGTGATATTATTTATTTAATTAAAATGTTATTTAAATTTAAATTTAAATTGAGATTAAAAAATATTATTTAATCAAGTTTATTAATTTATCGAGTATCAATCTCTCTTAATTAATTTTTTCTTCTTTAAAAAATATTATTTTCATTGGCTCACAACAAAAAATAAATATTATTTAGTTGAAATTGCAAAACTATTCTAAATTTAAATATCAATTTTTGTTCAGAATAAAAAATAATTGAATCTAAATTATTTTGGCTTTTCAAATTTGATTTTCACAAATTTTAATTCAGTTTGAACCAAAAATAAAATAATTATTACTATTATTGTTGTTACAATCATCATCATAAAAAAAAAATCCTAGACTTAAAAAAACTCCATCAATTGCCAAGAACAATTTCTATAATTATGGCAATAGGGATTTCAGGATTGAGATTGTGATTTTTATAAATTGTGTTTGATGCTTTATTTGGGTAAGTCTATTTTAATTGCTAAATTGAGATTATGAATTAATATCCATGCACATAACAAGTCAGTCTCCAATTCCAAGTTCTTTGAAGCCACGGTCTATTGCAAGTAATTATAACACTGATCACGTCTGGCTTATCTTTGATCTTGATTTTGAAGCATAAATTTTATTTTGAAAAAAAAAATTGTTTATATTTTTGGCAAAACCTAAACGGAAAATTTTCAAAACCCAAACTTAAATACATCTCAGGTTTGGTTGATCGAAAACCAAACTAAAATATTTGAAATCAAGATCAGATATTCACCCCTCGTAACATGATATGCGTTTAGCTCTTGACATTCACACTATAGCTGATGTAGCGTTTAAGTACTGTTTTGAGATAAGAAAATAGAAAAAATATTCTTTTTATATCTCATGTTTTGAAAATATATATAAAAATTAATTTTAATATTATTCAATAATATATTTATTTTTATATGTATATCTTCGTTTCTATTTCTCCAATCAAGCACATTTTATTTTTACTATTTTTATTTTTTTTTATTCGAGAACAATAACTAAATCCTATCTAAAATCCAATAACTAAATCCTATCTAAAATCCAATAACATTCATAAACTCAAGAAGCTTAATTTTAGAGTTTCCGGGTTTTTTTTTATTTAAATATATCCTTGATATGTGTAGTGTGTGTATAATAATGCAAATGCATGTGTTTGCTTTGATTTTTCTTCTCCAACAATTTTCAATCATATGCAAACATTTCCAACTCTTTCTAAATGGTTATTTTCCTCCATTTGTTTCGTAATTCCTCCTTTTTTTTCCACACCATCACCATGTCTAGCCCTTGAGCTAAAAAAATTCTCTTTCTCTCTCTTTTATTATCATTTCTTTATTAAGCAGTGAGGTCTTTGTGAGTTTTTTCCTTCTTTGTAACCCCTACAATCAATCCTTCACTTCATGAAACATATATTTATTGGTATTTTTTTTTTATAATCGAGGAAATATTTTGAACTTCAAACAATTTTTATAGGATACTGCAATCTATCCTAAACTTCAAGGTTATAGTCTCCACCCTCCAAACATCTAGAAGCAGGCATTCAATTCTGTGGTAGCTAGCTTGCCACACGAAAGGTGCTGGGAAGTGTTGAATATTCTCATTATTATCGAACAACCTTCTCTTGTTGGTGTTTGAAAAGAACCTTTCACTATTGCACAGCTAAATATTGGCCTCAAAGTGTAAGCGCGTTAGGCGCGGGGGAGAGGAGAAAGAATTTTATGGCTAGCTAGAGATCAATTCAAGATGACTCACCGGATTCTTGACGTCTAATAATGTTTGAAGCTCCGGCGTGATATACATTCATATCATGCATGACTAGCAAACTAGGGAAAGTGACGTTACAAATAGAAGTCAGTGACCTAGAAAACAAATGCGTGCTATATATATATATATATATATATATATATATATATATATATATATATATAAAGTTGGCACTAATAGAAAGGTCAGTGTCCAATACAAAAATAGATGTTGCATGAACCATATGATGCCTCCATGAACGGAAAATAAAAAAGGAAAGAAAGAAATCAAAGTGGGGGACCATGGCTAGATGCAATAATGCTAATACAAAAATATCAATGTTGTTATTTTACTACTTGCTTCAAGATTTTGAAAAATATATCCAAGTTCAATGATGGCTTTATATACAGTAATTTAAGTTTTGAGGTTGTCTTTTTCAAAAGACAATCCTTCCATTGACCTGAACTAGCTCTATAATGGAGGCAAAACTGAAAGGGACTTTCTCATTTTAATAGTAAATAACCTTGACATTGATTAATTAGTTGAATAATTAATAAAGTTGTCCAATTCCAATATATATAATGCAAGGTATGTTATGGATTTTGATCATATGCACATCATAATATATAAATATTAATTTGTCTGCTAAAATAGATATTATTATTTTGTTTCAATCGATACGGTTTATTATATTTTTTCCAAGTAACCATATATAGCATTGTTTTTTATGAATAATACAATAATTGACATGAAAACGTCCATATAAAATTAGAGCAATATTACAGATATAATAAATTAGTTACCAGCTCGATCTTTCAGAATCCTAGCTAGGTTAATGAAGTAGGCCGGTCTGCTCTTTCTATGGAGTAAAAAGTATATTATTGTTTGGAATTCAATCACTATGATCAGAAAATTAAAAAAAATAAAAGCTACGAAAACCTCAACATAAAATACTCTGTTGTGTTCGCTGATGAGAACTACTTCGATGAAAAACTTTAACTAGTAAATTCTGATGGAAACAGTGAAAAAAAATTTCCATTCTCTTTTGTTGATGGAATAAACTTGATATATATAATTTTTTTAACAGTATTCTCCTTTAAGTGAAAGCGTTTTGGGCTTGATACTTATACATGTTCATATTATTTTATACTTTATTTTTATCAAATAAAATAGAGGTTGTGAGATTCGAACTCGTGACCGCTTGATCAATAATTAAAATTTTAATAGCATATTAAAAAATCATCTCAATCCAATAGCTTAAATTATTGGGCTGATGTGAATTTTTTTACAATTTAGAGCTTATACAAGTAATTTGTTGCTCTTGATTGACAACAAAGACCTTTTCAAGCATTCGGTGTTCAAGACTTCGAATTATAGTAGAATCCTGGTTCAATTGTTGCTTTGAAAAAAATCTTTCTCTCCTTCAATACATGACTGCATTTGTTGGATCATTTTTGCATAACATTGGCCAAGATGTCATTTCCCTTCCTGCTTATATACTTTTTTTTCCCCTATAATGCAAGTCAATTAGGTGAATGTTACTTGATTTCTTTGGCACCAAAGCCTTAATTGTTGGCATAATAAGAGCAATCAGGCCTCGATCAACGTAATTTCTCTCATTTTATTTCTTTTCTTATCTGAGCAATGTACTGATGCATGGTATACATGAATTACATGGAATGACAAGATACAATTTTTACATTTCCTCTGACAGTAAGGTCCTAAATTGTTCCCTTTTCTTTCTGTTTTTTTTTTTTTTTTTTTGCAAATAATTTCTTCTTTGGTTGCTAATAAGAGTGGTAACAATGACAATGTGATGAAAAATCAATTTCTTAATTTTGTTCAATGCCGTGTAGGCACTGAAAGAAATATTGATTCTTTCTACAGAGATGTAGTCGACTGCTTACTTTGGAACTAGCTATATTATGGAGGCAAAAACTGAAAGGGACCCTCTCATTTTAAATTAATTAATTGAATAATTAATAAAGTCGTCCAATTCCAATATATATATATATATATATATATATATATATATATATATATATAGATAGATAAATAGATAGGTATCTATGGAACTTGACCATATGCACATTATAATAAATGTTTGTCTGCTAAAATATCTATTTCATTGCTTTGTTGTTTATTATGTTTTGGCCACACAATTTTTTTTTTTTTAAATAAAAATAATAAGCATGAAAATACCCATATAAAATTAGAGCAATACTGTAGATATTAGCACTTGAGGTCTTGGCCCAGTGGTGAAAGGGGCTTGTTTCCTTTCTCTGCATCAGGGTTCAAACCTCACTGTGCACGCCCGTCATCCCGCGGTGCCTTACATGCTAACTGGGTTTGCAGGATGTTCAGTGGGCCGTGAAATTAGTCGTGATGCGTGCAAGCTGGTCCGGACACCCACATAAATAAAAAAAATATTACAGATATTAATAAATTAGTTACCGGCCCGGTCTCTCAGAATCCTAACCGGTAAACGCAGGAGGCTGACCTGCTCTTTCTATGGAGTAATAAAAAGTATAGTAGTACTTGGAATTCAAAGCCACCTAATTAAAGTCTAAAAGGAAGAAGAAGGGTAATTGCCCTTCACATCTTTCAGAACATACATTTTCTCGATTGCTAAAGGCAATTTGTATCTTTGGGTCGATCCAAAGACAGAAATATTGGATTTCTTTCTTATGATAATAACATTGATACTAAACATCGCTTGATTGGTAATTTGGTAGACTTTTTCAAAATCGTTTTCATAATATTCTGTCTTGATTTATCGAGAGAATCAATGGATTTTGAACTACGAAATAAAAACAATCATCTCCCATGATATTATTATAATTGAGAAAAATCATGATTCCTGGAACTACACTTTAGAAGGACTTCCATGAGAACATTGGATTGGAGCTCAGGAAGAAGAAAGGTTAAAGGGCCCTACTAGGCCATTACATTGTGTCAAACAAACTAGAAATGTGCAAATGATCTGCCTTAATTTTCCTTTTCATTTTATGAAACACAAATTTAATGGAATTATGTGTTAAAATTAGCAAGTGCATGATTTCTATGTTTCTCTGCAATGTCAACGGGCTCGTAAATGTAAGGATCAACAATGTTTGCATGTGTTTGTTCTCTAAGAAAAATTAACAATCTGTTGGATCCGTACTCTCGATATTGAGGAGTAATATCTCTAAATGTTTACATGCTGCCGGCCTCAAGTTGAGTGTTAAGAAGAAGATCGGGAACGTCTGATCCCAATCATCCCTCCAAGTGCTTCAACAAGAACTATATACTAGTCAATATTACATCACACAAAGTTATATTATTAAGTGGTTTGTGAAAAGTTTCTGTAAGAATTTAATAGAGCATTAAAAGTAACAATAAATAAATTGAACTTTCCATTTCAAGGCTGGCCACATATATGGCTTGTGTTTTTTTATTTTTTATTTTAAAAAATTAAATTAATAATTTTTATATGTATTAATATCAAAAATAAAAAAAATTATAATTTTTTTTAATATATTTTTAAATAAAAAACACTTTCAAAAATAACACTTTCAAAAATAACCTTTCTAAACACGTTTTATATCAATAAAATCGGATGCACCTAGACTGTGTTTTATATTATATAGAACTCTAAAACGCGTGGGGAAAGCACTGTAGCTTCCCCACGCCTTTAATTATACTTATATATAATAATAATAATATATATTATTATATTATAATATTATAATATATATTATTTTTTGTTTTTTTTTGTATTTATTTTGGTTTTTTATGCCTGTATTTTTTTGTTTCTTTCTTAGTTTTTTTTCCTTTTAATTTTTTTTGTTTAATTTAGTTTGTTAATTGATCCCGAGTTTAACTGGTTAACCTGATTTGACGAATTAACTAGATATTTTATTTTTTTCTTTTTAATTAATTTTTTTTCATTTAGTTTAGTTTGTTAATGTTAAATTTCTTTCTATTTGATTATCAGACTTTCATGACACGTATTCCAGGCTTAACAGATTAACCCAGTTAATTATGGGTTAACCTGTCATTTTTTTTTATTTAGTTATTAAACTTTCATGACGTTAATTTAATGTTTGACGGGTTATCCTGATTTGAAAGGTTAATAAGAACTCTAAAACGCGTAACTTTTTCACTGTAGCTAAAGCTGTTTTTTTTTTCCAGTTTTTTTTTGTTTTTTCTTTTGTGCCATTTTTTTTTTGTTTTTGGTTTTTTTTTCTGTAGCAGTTTTTCCTTTTTTTTTCTTTTTGTTTTTTTTACATGTTTTTTTTTAACGCGTGGGTTTTTCACTGTAGTAAATTTGTTTTTTTTTCCTCGCTTTTTTTTCTGTTTTTTACATATAATGTATCACTGTGCACACAGTGAAACACTTGACTTTTTTTTCATTTTTGTTTTCCTTTTTTTTCCCGTT
Source organism: Populus alba x Populus glandulosa (assembly GCA_033617975.1). Lineage (NCBI taxonomy): Eukaryota > Viridiplantae > Streptophyta > Magnoliopsida > Malpighiales > Salicaceae > Populus > Populus alba x Populus glandulosa. The sequence goes on from CM066148.1 coordinate 23,289,405, forward strand.
TTGCCCATAGGTTTTTTTTTTGCTTTTTTCTTTGTGTTTTTTTTTCTTTTAATGAATTTTTTTTGTTTAATTTAGTTTGTTAATATGAAAAAAAAAATAATTTTGTTATCATACTTTCATTACACGGATCTTGGTTTTTTTTTATATATATTAAGCTGGTTGAAAACTTAACTTTGTAGCTTTTTTTTTAAAAAAAAATACTATGGATTACTACAGTGTTTCTTTTACATGATTTTTGTTTGGCTGCAGTGTTTCCCCCACATGTTTATTTTTTAAATTATCTTTGTTAAATTTATTTTTTTAATATTGAGTTGGTTGAGAATTTAACTTTAGCTTTAGCTTTCCCCGCGTTTTTTCATTATAATTATTATTATATTGTATTATATTATATGACTGTTTTTTCTTTTTAAATTTTTTAATTAACTTTTTTAGTTTGATTTAGTTTGTTAATGTTAATTTTTTTTTTATTTAGTTATCATATTTTCACGATACGAATATCGGGTTTGATGGGTTAACCTGATTTGACGAGGTATTTTTTTCATTTAGTTTAGTTTGTTAAAGTTAATTTTCTTTCTATTTAATTATCAAGCTTTCATGACATGTGTACTGAGCTTGATGGGTTAACTTGGTTTGATGGGTTAACCCGGTTAATTCTGGGTAAACCTGTCATTTTTTTTTCTATTTAGTTAGCAAACTTTATGATGCAAATCTCAGGTTTTACGGGATAACCTGGTTTAAAGAGTTAACCCAATTAATTCAATTTCTTTTTCTTTTTCTTCATTAGTTTTTTCTTTTCTGTTGATTTTTTTTCTTTGTTTTTTTAATTAATCTATTTAATTATCACATTTTTATGACACGACTTTATAGCCAGATCTACATCCAATATTTTTGGGTCCGGTATTACAGTCAGGCTCACTTAAACTTGGGTCATGCAAGTTTAATTTTATTATAAATATTACTCTTAGGTCAGGTGTTGCAGTCAAACCCAAGATTCTTGGGTATAACTTTGCAAAAAAATCCAAGATTTTTAAATTTTTACTTTTTAAAATATTTTTTATACAAAAAAAATGACCCGCGGCATCGCGCGGGTATAAAAGCTAGTATATATATATAATTGAGCAGGAGAAGGAATATTCAGCTACCTACGCAAAAAGCCACCAAGAACTCGATAAAGGAAATAATGATTCAATGTCTAAAAGTCGAAGGTGCAAACATCAGAGGGAACAAAATGTCTGCCAGTTTTGAGGGACCCCTCAAAATAAGAAACCTTAAAACTTCTGTCCATGCTTTGAATTCTTGTGAATTTCTTATCAAGGCGGTGTGGAATAAGATTAGTCAAGAGAGCTATTGTAGGCTATATTTGGCCGCCCCATGACCAAGAGCATGCCTACGGCCCCCCACCACTAATGGCAGACGTTGAAATCTGCTTGGAATCACTTGCTTTAGCTCTTGCGTTTAAGCACAGTAAAGATTGAAAATTCAGAGTAGCGGGTAATTACTAAATTAACTCTTTCGTATAACCATAGTAAAACGTGTTCTTGGCTAGAAGAAAATTAAGCAGCTGGCATTTAATCTGGCAAGGAAAAAAATGCTCCTATACCTGGCAACTTGTCTTGATGGGAAAATTATTCATGAGAGGAAAACGCAGATCCAGTTTGTATGTTTAGTTCTCGATCTTGGCTGAAATGTCAAAGACACATAATCCAACTTAAAACCCAAATTAAATTTGACCATTTTTCCTGCTTGTTCTTGTATTGAAAGGGTTAACTGTTAAGCATGCATTGGATGGCTTCTCTGATTTGTTTTTGAATTATTTTTTAGGGTAGAAGGATAAAAATACTCATCCCCGAGACTTGTTCAAATTCTCTTGCTTTGTAAAACCAAGTGACGTTATTAAACAGTACTGATTCACTTAATCACTAATCGTGCTTGAAAGAGTCTCATCTTTGAGAGGGGCAAATTGTGCTGGACACCCCATGGAAGACGATGATGCAGTACTGTGATGACAATCAAGAGGAAATTTACAGAGAGAATCTTTTATTGTTAGCGTTCGAAGGAGACGTTTTCAATGCACCGAGCTTTGAATAGGCCAGAGACCCATGCAACTTTCGTGAACACTGACTGGCCAGCCAGAAACAGGCATACATGCTGATGCCATCGCTCGCACATTCATGTGCACCCTCCCCTTTGAGATGGTAAAACCAAATTTTGAAAACCCCTAAAGCTGACAATTCAGGGTACGTTGATTGGTAGAGAAAGAGAGTTAAAAATACAATAAAAACTAGATCACTTACACTGTTGTGGCATTACATTGATGTTCCTAGCTATCGTGCTACAGAAACAATTATAAAGCCCAATTCAGAGAACAAATGCTTTTCCATGCCTAAAACGTAATATCTAGGCCTCATCGGTTACTTGGAAGTGATGAAAATAATCTGAGAGACCTGGGTTCAAATTACAAGTGAAAGAGAAACCCACTAGCTATACTTGTCTCTTTCCGTTTCTGGGACTTTGTCAATATTGGTTAGTGACGCCTCGATTCAGTCCTTACGGCTTAATATCAACATAGCCAAAATCAGCAAAATATTGGTAGCAATTAGTGGCCACTTCACTAGCTTTGTCTTGACGCAAAAGGCCATTGAAAAAATCACTAGGAAAACCAGGTTCGGAATCCATCAATATCCCAACATCCTCAAGACCACCGTTAGTACTAGGCACTGAGAGACCCCTGTTATCCATAGCAAGTGAAGAGGAATCTGAAATGGTCGAACCTTCTTGAGATGGAGAAACAATGTGACTGTTCATTGAAAATTCAGACATGTCAGTGACCCCAGGGAAACTAGAAAATTGGAATTGGTTTGGACTCAAGTTCTGGGCAGTGCTATTGATAACAGGTTCATAGCCAATACCAGATAAGGCAGGCAATGTTCCTGAAATTTGAGTTAATGAATAATGATCAGAGAAGGTGACAGAACTTTCGGTTTCAGCTTTAGGGACATAAAGAATAGGAGATGTTGAGCAAGGAATGGGAGGAGTATTAGCAACGTTAGGGGGGGCATTGATAGGGTTGTTCTTGATTGTGAGGCTTATTTTTCCCGCAAGAATCTTCTTTTTCAATTTGGTGTTCCAGTAATTTTTCACATCGTTGTCAGTTCTTCCAGGCAGCTGAGCAGCTATGAGAGACCATCTAAACGAAACAACAAGTTGGAGTAATTAATTATGAATCAAATGGTTGCATGACAGATATAAACAAATTCCATACAGTAAAAAAGGACCAAACGAAGCTTTGTATATATAGACAAGACACATACAATAATTATGTAGAATCGAATAAGGCTTCAACCAAAAAAAAAAAAACAAATTAAGTAGACCCGGAAACTTACCTGCTTCCCATTTGACTATAGAGAGTGCATATGATGTTGTCTTCTTCTTCAGTAAAGCCTCCATGTTTGATGTCTGGTCTGAGATAATTAAGCCATCGTAACCGGCAGCTCTTGCCGCATCGCTTAAGGCCTGTAACCGATAAGATCATAAATCAAGGTTTAGCTCTTGAATAGGTAGGAAATTGAAGGGGTTCGACTACTTACTTGGCTACACAAAAAGCAAGAAAGCATGGACAATTGGCGCATTACCTTGCGTGCAAATCAAACATATGCAAAGAAAAGCAATTCAATATTGTAAAATTATTTCAATTATATGTAATACAAAAGAAATTATACATGGGCTGAAGAACAATTAGCTACTAAAGAAATTGAGCAAATGGCCCTAATAATTGGGCTGATCAAACCTAGGAAAAGCTGCTCTATACAAACTTGAAATGATGTAGGAAAATATGAGTAATACCCTGGAACCAGGAACCAAGATCAGTACTACAACAAGGAGTCAAACCACAGTCTGCTTTTTCTTACACAGCTACAGTACACAAGTCCAAGAAAAGAAATCAGTAGCACCGGAAAGGCTTCTTTTTGTAATGAAAATGTTTGAGCAAACAGGAAAAAAACACAGCACTAATTGCTGATGGTCAAAATGTCTGCAATTAGCACTGGAGAACAAGAATGTTAATTTGATAAGATGGAAGAGAGAAGTGGGGGAAGCAAGCAAGACTTCCTGTATTATCTTTTGATGCATTTGCAATATTGTAGATGAATATATATATATATGGAAATTAAATGAACATAATCCCTCTAGGCCTCTCAACATCTGACTCGACTGATATTCAGTAATTAAGCTAAAATCCTAAATGAAAAGAAAATGAAGAAAATTCCCCTCAAGGAAATTGTTGTCAGGCAAAACCAACATGTGTGTGTGTGTGTGTGTTCGAGAGAGAGAGAGAGATTACCAGCTTTTTTAGGCAAAGCAATCCAGTTACCACCAGTGCCATGAGTCTCAAGGTAGCTTTTGAGAGTGGCATCTTCCTCAGGAGACCATGGTCCTCTCTTCACGTTTGCTTTGTCACAACAAGGAGCTCTCCCCATTTCTTTTTGCTTCCAATTCACTCTTTAAGTCTTCTCCAACTACAAGCTACTTACCTACAAGCCAAGAATAGAGAAAGAGAGATAGAGAGGGAGGAGAGGGGAGGAGGAGGAGGAGAGTTGAGACACGCAAATGCCTAGGGAAAAACAGTGGGCTAGCTTCTATGTGAAGGATATAAAGTTGGTCCAGCAGCTGATGGTACCCAGAACCTTTTAATTAGAGAAGAACCTCTTGACATTTTATGACTTCTTCTTTTTTAATTTTATTTATTGAACTTTTTTTTCTATAATATTTTAGTTCCACCATCAGCAGGAAGCAGTCAACAACCACACCATTTGAAATGTTAACTAAACAAGACTAGGCACGTTCAAAAATATCACCACCCGCTTCCATATAAGCTTGTACATGATTTTAATTATCGAGGTAATATTGGTAATTTAATTTAATTTAATGCTACTTTAATTGGTCACAGAAAGAGTGCCTGGTTCACTTATATGCTTCACTTAATTCAGTTACATTCATATAAAAAGAATTTATGTATGTGTTTGAGATTGTGATGTGATAATTTTTAAAATAATTTTTTACTTAAAAATATATTAAAATAATTTTTTTTAGATTTTTTTTATTTTTTACATTAACATATCAAAATCTTCAAAAAACACTAAAAAACATTTCAATTTAATATTTTTTTTCAAGTCAAAAGCACCTAAAACCAAAAACAGAAATTATATCACACACCCCCTTAGCATTAGCATGTGAATGTTTGAGGCCAAGCCCAACAAAATTACACTTATAGTTAGTGTTTTATTAAAAAGATTTAAACTACATAGGAAAAAATTAAAAAGAAAAGAAAAAAAAAAGGTTGTAAAGTATAAAAGAAACAAATTAGATTGTAGAATCTAAAAGAGAAGAGAAAAAGACAAAAAAAAAAGGAAGAAAAAATTTTCACCAACACCACATTGTAGAAAAATATATTTCAAACACCACTTAAAGAGGATAAGGACACCGAAGCAGTTCCAAATACACCAAACAAGATTGTCTTTAGAGGAAGTAGGACACCGCATGTCGCTAGTTGGTAGTGCTTTTTACATGTTAGCACATGCTTTTTTTTTCACTTTAGTCGTTAATTCAATAATAACTCTTCAATTAAGCATTGAATCTCATTTAACCCTTTCAATTTAATTCTTAATCTGATAATAACTTTTCAATTATGTTTCGACTTTCATTCAATTAATCTCTAATTCAATGATACCTCTTCAATTACGATATGAATCTCATCCTACCAGAGCCAAGCCCTTTTCTTTTAATTTAGTCCCTTTATTAAACCTTTAATGTAATATTGATTTTTATCCGATCCAAGATCAAATAAGGTCCAAATGGCCATAGAAAAGGGAGAGGAAAGAGTAGATACCTGGACGATTTAACGCATTATAATTAGGTCTATGATCGGGGTCGTATATTTGATGTTTGCCCTGGCTGGCCGTGTGAGATCTAATATATCATCATCTCAATACTAAAACAATAGAAAAATATTGGCTTTGGACTTGTCAAATGAATTGTGTCACATCAATGCAACTTTCACCATTTTAATTTGAATCTCGACCTAGGCAAGTAATTGAGTAAAGAATTTTCAAAATTAGGTTATTAATCCAAGTTTACTAACAGTGTCAATGAGTACCTCATTACTTGCCCATTTTCTTTTTGTATTTTCTCATAATAAATTAAGTTTTATCATTATCGATTTATGGTTTTTTTAATAGTAGTGATTTTTTATTTGGTCAATCTTACATATTGTGTTTGTGCCATTTGTTTAAAAAAAAAAAACATTTGAATCCATTTGTTATATCTTGAATCTATACTCGTAATGAAACGAGAGCAACAGAACTAGTTGAGTTTTTATTTTAGAAAATTATTCCCACATGTTCTATTTTTCTTTATTTGATGGTCAATGATAACTTATAAATGAAATACTAATGTAATTTATTTGATCCACATTATATTTATGTGTATTTTTGGTGAGGCATTTGAATATAAGCATTTCAACTACTAGAGTTTCAGCTCTAAATATTATTTTGAAAGGTCTTTAATGGATCCAAATTTAATAGACCGAAGAACCCTTGAAGGCCAAAAGATTTCCCTTAAAAGAACATGGGCGTTGGCATGCCCAACGCTCATGCTAGGCACCAAGTCAACACCTCACATGGGCTTGGGCACGCGCCCAAGCCCATCTATCACGGGCCCAAGTAGTGTATTTGGGCTTGTTTTTCACACCTAATCAGGTAACTCGTTTAAGTCTAACACTCACTTGAGATATTTTTTACTAAATCAATACCTTTTTTATCAGCCTCTCTTTACACTCTTAGGTGTATAAAAATCTCTCATGGTCTGTTATATTTTCATCTCATTAATGTTTATGCAAGGGATATTTATTTCTTATTAATGCATGTGTAAGGAATATTTATCATTCATTAATGTTATTAAGATAAAATTACACTTTAACCCCTCTTTTCTAAAAAATAAAAAGATATAAATACACATGAAATCTTCAAGTTCAAGGTTCACAATTTTTATTCTTTACTGCATACATATTTTTAGAGTTATTTTTTTAGAATATCATTGCACTTTACCTCTACAAATATACCTACTTAAACATTTGAAAGTCCCCACATATATCAAAAGAGACTTTTTACAGGTACCAACTTTCAATCACCTCTACTTCCTAGGCATTAATCACCTTGACTTACCAGTCACCAGTTATTTGCTACCAGCCATCTTAGATTGCCAAACGCCATTTTCCAGCTACCTAAGCTAGGAAGAATATATCATATTGCAAGAACTAAGAAATTAACCAATTATCCAACATATAAACTTTATTTCTAAACTGCTTAGATTTTTTAGGACATCATTGGTCTATAATTTTGTACTACTCACAATATATCAACTAGCTCGAATCTCATCTCTAATTAGTACCGTTAATTTTTTCTATTCTAAATGAGTTTACACTAGTTATATGACTCGCGCTCCATCACAGGTCATATATTTTTATTTTCAATACATTCATGTAATTTAAAAAATTTAAGTTCAAATAAAAAAATTTATGCATGGATGCAATCAAATAAACTATGAACTGTATTAGCGAAGAAATAAATAAAAAGTCAATAACGATACATAAAAAAACTTGAAAAATTAAGAAACATATATAGATCAAGATATTTAATTTAAAAGATGAAACATTTACCTTTTTGTGTTTGTTAAATTTGTTAAGTAAAATAATTTTTTTATTCAAGCAAACAATAATAGAAATAGAAACACAAATTAAATTGATCGAATAAAATAAAAGAAAAACAAAACCTTGTAAGGTTGCCCATATTGGAAATATTTTTTAAAAAATATTTTTTTTGTTCTAAAAAATAAAGTTCATTTATACAAAAGATAAAAAAGTAATATTATAGATGAAATATAAAAACTCTTCAAATTTAAATGCATAACTAAAAAAATAATTATCATTTAAAAGAGGTTCTCCAAATAAAATGAAAAAGAGAAGAGGAACTAATTTAAATATAAATAAAAAAAATTTAGAGAAAAAACCAATTGTCAAGGCTCGTGCAACCAAGCCTTTAATTTGTTTTTGTTTGTAACTAGTGTCGTCCGCCCTAAGCTTTTTTTATCCAAAAAACCTATAAAACATTGTAAGAACCATGATAAACCTATCTATGACCTTAAAAAACCAAAATTAACCGAAACAAAAAATTAGCCCGAGTTCAGATATGTATTTTCACAAACTTCAAATGTAAAAAACACATAATATAAACTTCCTTAATCAAATGGAACCATTTGACACAAATATCATATGTTTTGGCGGCCTAAAATGATGTAAACGACACTTTTATTTCTCTATCACTGGAATCTAGCAACCTCTCTCTCTTCTCTCTCAAACATGAACTACAAAATAAAAAACATGAAATTTTATACCAAAATTGAATTGGAAAAATATTGAGCTATCGAAATTGTATAATTTGCGTGATTTGTAAAGTTCAAATACCAAAATGCATCTTTTATAAAACTTATGGCACACCACCCATATTTGGCTCTTTTCTCATTTTGATCGCTTTTATTTTTTAATCTCACTTTTTCATAGAAAATCAAAATCAATTGGTCTTCAATTAAAACTAAACCGCTAAAAAAAAAGTTTTAGGACCAAGTTGAAAAAACTTACACACCCTTCTACATTAATATGTGAGAGAATGAACAATAGAGTCTTGTACAGTGAAAAAGCCAAACCTTTTAGAGTTATAGTTAATTATCATATCACAGTTTCTTATAGTATTAAGAAGGCACGGTTGCACTGAGGGCCTTGGCTTGGCGGTGGGAGGAGCTTGTCTCTTTCCGCTGCTCCTGAGTTCGAGTCCTCATGTGCATATATGTCACCCCCGCGGTACCTTACATGCCCATTGGATTTGCAGGGTGTTCAGTGGGCCGTGGGATTAGTCATGGTGCATGCAAACTGGTCCGAACACCCACGTAAATCAAAAAAAAAAAAAAGGCCAAGTAATAATAAACAATTAGTCCCTTCATGCCACAATTTTAAAAAGTGATATGCATCATACTAACCTCAATTCGTGGTGTTTTTGAATCATTTAACCTTCGAAAAATAAATAAATCTTTTGGAAATGTCTAGTAGAAAGAAAGGGATGTTCAGGAAATATGGTTTTAAGAGACAACAAAATCAACGTTGTCTTTTTCTCTAAAACAAAAGGGAGAAAATTTTCTATAGCTCTAGACAGAGACAGCAAAAGTTTTAATGAATTATTCCACCCTTTATCCTCATAAACACTACAAACCAGATTCCACTGACTAATTGGAGAAATTAACACCATGAACACAGGGAGGATGAAGTGTCGTTCAATCTCCTTTCCGGTCTACTTGGACCTGCCCAGTGGTCCAAGTGTGCCTGGGCTAGCTTGGTCCAAGCATGGGTTACATTTTTTTTTTCTTACGATTTGTTTTTTTTATATTTCTTTTTAATTTCTTATCTCATTTTTTGTATTGTATATGTTTTAAAAAATATTATTTCTCAATTATTTAAGGTGAGTTATACTATTGAATAAATCGATTCTCTTATTAGGTTACTTTATGCGTTTTTTTAATTATTCAAGATGGAGAGATTTATTAGAATGGGTATACGATTTTAAACTTTAAATTAAAATTCTATCTAAAGTTATGAAATTTAAACAATCTAAAAATATAGGAAAATAAAAAAAATTGTAAAATATATTTCAAGCATAACCTTATCCATGGATAAAATATTTATTTTAATTATTTTATTCTTCTCTCTTATCCATTTTAATAAGACAAAGAGAGAGAAATTTTTATCTTATTCAACAAATCAAATACATAATAGTCCAGTTTTCTACATTTCATCCCCGTAGTTTCATTTTTTGTGTTTTGTCTTTTAATTAAACACTATTTTTAAGAGTTGGAACGAAGAAAAATCAAGAAGTTTTTTATATACTATCATATACATTATTTATATTTCTTCTTTCTTTTTAAGTAACTTCTCTGTCATGATCGCAAGTCAAATCAATTTTAAAAAGTTTCTTCACATGAAGTACATCGTTTGAAAATGAAGTAATAATTATATTTTAAAGTATTTTTTATCTAAAATTATATTAAAATAATATATTTTTAAAAAATTATTTTTTATATTAAAATAATTTAAAAATATTAAAAAAAAAAAACTTTTTCAAAATTTAGCACAACCCTTTTAGAGCTCGTTTGACAATATAATTATGGTTACTTTTTAAATAATTTTTCATGCTAAAATGCATGATAATAATTTTTTTATTTTTTAAAAAATTATTTTTGATGTCAATATATTAAAATGATTTAAAAACACTAAAAATATATTAGTTTAAAGTGAATAAAAAAATTTAATTTTTTTTAAAATATAAAAATAAAAGCTTTAGAACAAAAAAACACAGGCATCCACAATTTTTTCCTGGTTTTGAAACTTCTCCAGTCTCTAACAAAAACCCGCTCTATGTTTTTCCCCTTCTTTCACTTTCAACCATAAAATCATGGTTGAAACAAGCTGTCTTATATGACTCTACAGGCCACCATACAGATGAGGGTGTTGGAAAATCTTAGCATCCTCCATTGAAATTAACACCCCTCATTAATTAAGTTGAGACCATTACTCCATTCTTGTCATGGAATTCACGCTATGTGCCTTGATCGCCGAGTGCTTTATGTGATATATCGGTTTATTTGTAAGGATTAATCAATAATATCTGCGGGAGATTTTAGGTGGGAGAAAGAGATTTAGGAGATGTCAACTTTACAAGTTTTAGGGCCAAACTACAGATTGTTCGACAGATGCAGGAAACAAAATTTTCTTACAGGGACCGGCGCCTATCTCCGGCTCTGAGGATAATAAAAAGGAAAAACATAAAAACTGACCAGGATGTTTTTCTGATGTCATTTACACACATATGCGTGGTCAATAATTTTAAATGATTATTTGTTTCTAGAACCAGAATGTGTAAATATGCATGGGATAAAATCTGAAGGGTACCATAATTTTTTGAGTTATTAAAAATTTATATATTCATTAATTTTAAAATATATAAAATTAATTGAAATATGTATAAGTTAGCCCGATCATCTTTGATAATAAAAGAAAAAAAAAACTGTATAATATGATGCTAACTTTTGATAGCACAAGAGGCCGGGTCCGAGGAGATGACGAACCGAAATGAACTGATTTTGGATTCCATGTGGCTGCATTGATGGCTTAGTCTACCCATTCAAGTCACCTGTATGAACTTTTCAAAGCGGGATTTAAACAACTTTCTACCACTCAAAGTGACAAGCCTGAATTGGTCTCTGGTGAAAGGGCCGTAGCTCCTTGTATTCGAGAAGTGATTTGATAGGTTGGCAAAGAGGAGAAATTTCTCAACAAACGCAATTACATGGCGTCTGATGATAGTGATTACGCCAGAGAATCCATACGAAAGCATAACAATATAACATGCGAACTTGGTAAGAGGATCTTTATTCTTTAGCCTCTTATTGAATATTTGTGCCTTCGTGATATTTGTTTGATGAATTCGTGATTTAGAAATTCACATTAATACGTGTTCTAGAGTTGTTTTATGTCTGTCTCCACTTTAATCACACAGAAATTCCCAGGTGCTCAGTCTTGTGTTGATCTTGTCTCCCGAGTACCCTTCCTCTTCCACTCTTCTCTCACAATTTGTATATCTTAGACCTTCCAAAGAAAATGTTAAATCTCAAGAATGTGTGGTTTGGCACAAAAATGTAGTTAAAATGTGCTCATCATAAGTTTAAGAATAAATATAGGATCGAATACATTTAAGAATAAATATAATTATAACAAAATAAAATGATATATGTCATAGAATCATATTAACAATTAAGGTGAATTGTTCAATTGGGAGAGTATAGTTTATATAGAATTTGTGCCTGTTGTTTACATCATAAGTTTTATGTTAATTTTAAAACAGATTATCCCCATATTAGGTTTTTTCTCATCAAAACCAAATAATTGTTTTTTTATCAAGCATTAGATAACTTTTAGTATTGTAGTAGTAGTTGTTTTTAAAAGTATTTTTTATTTGAAAATATATTAAAATAATATTTAAAAAAAAAAACTAAATTTTTATTTTTAAAACACGCGTTCAAATACTATCTTAGTCTCTGCCTCATAAACATTCAAGTTACGAGAAGAGAAATTTATTTCCAGTGACTGTTTTTTTGGATTCGAACGTGAAACAGTGATGTGAGGAAAAGGCCACTTACCACCCTAGTGTCAAGCATCCATAAACAACTGTGTGTGTGGAAACTCAGCTGCTAGAAACTAACCATCCAAGATAAAGCATCATAATAGGAAAGGCTCTTGTGTTTTAAGCAATGGCGGATTCTTTTAAACAACAGGGACGGACATGATGAAATCATCCTGCAAATTAGTTTTTTCGAACCATTTCTGCTGTCCCCGGTTTTAGAAATTCAGATTTTCCCATCAAAATCCATCATGAAACTGATTATCTTTTAAAGATTTCAATATCCATACAAGTTACAGATTGGGCTCCTCTATAAATGTTTCTTCGTTGGGATGGAATCCACTACTACCAAAGTTCACGTAGATAGACTCTACATCCATCAGAATTTGGGCCGTCAAGACGGGGCCCAAAATTCGCATCTGGACTGAAGCCCCCTTCTCCTCGTCATCCCACCACCACTCCTGATCCTCTCTCTCACTTTCCGAGCACCAATTTTCTTGTTTTTCCATATTTAGCTCGTTCTTTTTAAATTCTTAAACCCCCTTACACCAAAGCTTCTGAAGCTACTACAATACGCCAAGTCATCCATCTCATTATCCTTATTTTTTCCCTCTACTGTGAAATTTAGCTGCCAGTTTTTCACATAAAACAACGTTACACAATTGGACCTGCTCCTAGGTGTCAAAGGGAGCAGCGGCAATGCTTGTGTTGCTATGAACTGATCGACTGACAGACATTGTTATGAAGTAAATTTGACTCAGATATCTCCTGCTTTTTTTCTCTCTCACTAACCCTGCACATAAATTACTATGGATATCTAATGCGTGTTTCCCCTCAACCTAAAAAAACAATTTTCGGAGCTAATAGTCCCCATACCTGACGGAAGTAAACAAAATGTCAGTAGGTGTTCAACGCAGACCAGTACAGGTTGTTTAAACGATGGCGCCTTTGAATGGTGGCGACAGTGACCATGGAAACAAAGAAGAAGATCTATAATAAGTATCTGCCACAGGTTATTATGATATTTTGAAAATAAAAGAAGAAAAATAAAAATCAGACAAAAACTTATTTAGAAGCGAACATCTCAAAATGTGAGCACGGGCAGAAATATAGAAAAATTGCAGGGAGCTTGATCAACAGTGACGTTCAGGCAATTATCTAACCCGAGACCACTGGGTGAAACGAAGATCCTTCTCATGGTCATTCTGACCAAGCAAGAAATTTCAAACAGCCAGAAATGGAATTTCGAGGGTGTTTGGAAGTGTGGTAGTGGTTGCTTTTCAAATAGTTTTTTGTGCCGAAAAACATGCCAATAATATTTTTTAATTTTTTAAAAATTATTTTTAATATCAGCATATCAAAACGATTTAAAAAGTATAAACCACATTTAATTTTAATAAAAAAAAATTAAAATTTTTTAAAAAACAACTTCAACCTCACGTGAGAAAAGCCAAATGTATCTATTGTAAGGACTGCCTGACGAACAAGGACAAATTCATCAAATCTCTGAAATATACAAGTATTATTTTTTTACATTCATAAATCAAATAATAAATTTATTAATATTATATTATATAAATATTTAAAATAAATTACATATTTATTAATAATATATATTTATATAAATATAATAAAACCACGTATACTACCAAATTAGCTATATAAAATTAACATACACAACACCAGAGTAGATCACAAGCATCTCACCAATGAGCAGTGGCGAAAAACAGACACACGGCTAAGAGATTCCACTGTGTAACAGCAAGAGGATTGAAAATAAAAATAGCATCATAGTCACTGTCTTCCATACTTTCCAACCTCACTATGCAATAACCTGTAAATGGGGGCATTACGAAGGGTCTTTACAATATTCAGGTGAACAGTGTTTTTAGTGTGTAACTTCAAGAGGTTTTATCTTCTTTTAATAAGGTTAATGATGTACTTATAGTATGAAATTTCTAGTGATGTATTTTTTGTTCTTAAACGTTCTTGAAAAAATTACTTTGGTCACTGTTACTTTATTTCTGTTCAAAAATAAGTCTTTGAATGAAAGTTTTTTGGCCATCATATTTTATTAGAAATACAATTAGTCCTTAAATAATTTTTTTAATGGTAAATTTTTTTTATAGGTTATAGAAAGAAATGAAAGCGGAGAATTTAAATGGGTTTATTATATATTTTACTTAAAAAAAAAAATTAATTAACCACATTTTTTTAAACTAGTCAGATATATTTGAACAACTTTTATATTGTTTAGTCCTAAACCCAAATTTAATAAGAAGTTGGATTAAAAGGTTTTTTATCAATTTTATTATTTTTTTCTCATATTTCATTAAAAAACTTTTTCATCATTCATCGATTTGCATTTGGATTGATCAAATTAATTAATAAATTATATCAGTATAACTTTTTAACGATATAGTTTTAAATCTAGGTTAAGAAAGAAGTCACGGAGTAAGTTTTCAAGGTTCATTCATTTAGTTAAATTTAATAATAATATTGGGCTGGCAGCACTTCAGGCATACATGAGGCGAAGTCTGGGTATATTTGGCTTCTTACAAGGGAAAAGGAATTTAGGGAGGATAACAGTTGGAGGTTTTTGTGGAAGGAGCTTCGAGTTCCAGAGAAAGTTAAATTCTTGCTCTGGTTAATATTTCATGATGCTTCACCTACCAATTTGTTACGTTGTGATCGTACTTTGTCTCAATCTATGAGTTGCCCCCGGTGTTCCATCTCCACAGAGACTGTGTTACCTTGTCTGCGGGACTGCGGCATGGTTAGGAACGTTTGGTTTCTATATATTAGGTTTTGGACATGGATCCTCTCTTTCGGAATGGTACTGTTTCTAATTGGATAAAGACATTTGCTTTTGCTGATCATGCTCCTCTCTTTCTAGCTGGTGTACGGTGGTTGTGGAAGATGTTAATATTCGAGAATTTCCAGCCTCGTGAAGATTGGGTGACCCGAAGAATTGTGCTGTGCAGCATGGAGCATGTCCAGTTCTTGGGAATTAATTCTCAAAGGACGCAGCCAGTATGGAGAATTTGGACTCTATTGACGCCATCAAGCTCATTAAAGATGACCTTAATCAATTTCACAAATATAGCTCCATCGTTCTGGAGATTAAAGAGATGACGACGAGGATGTGGCAGGTTGATCCTCAGCATGCGTTTGGAGAGAGTAACAGCTCTGCAGATTATCTTCCGAAAAATGCAGCAAGTATCAGAGTGGGTAACCAAGTCTTGGAGGTCCCTCCGAGTGGTGTTGCCAGCCTTCTTTTAGCATATTCCATAGGTATCTTCTACCCTAGGTTGTAGTTTCTTTCTTGTTTTTCAGTTGTACCGGAAAAAAAAATATAGTAAATAATCTAGATCATTTTGACCGTCACTGTCGACAAAGTGAAAATAAGTTAAATAACTTGTCAGGACCAGCAAAGGCAACTTTTTTTCTACAGATTTTATCAAGCCCGGTGTGTTTTGGTTGTATGCGATGATGTGTTGCCCACTCGGAGCCAACTTCCACGATACCCTTCAATGTATGGAGCAACACCTGTCGTGGCAACTGTTATGGATCATGCTTAGTGATTGCACAAAATCGCGAGTCGGCAAAACAATTAGAAGATGACGAGTTCTGTATCCTGGAAAAATCGAAATCTCCACCTCACATGAATTGACAGGCCATGGGACCGTGTGCTTCGGCTAATTTTCCAAAGTCCAGTAGAGAGCTTGGCATCGCAAGGAACCATTTGTTTCCCCGAGGTCTTTGGAAACTGTTTATTTCTAGTTTTAAAAAATATCGCAAGGAACCATGTTTTTATTTACCTTGGAGGTTAATTTTAGTTGTTATGTACCTATGATTTTAGTTGTTATGCATCATACAAATATAACTTATTTAACTAAAATTTAATGGGAAAACAAAATTAAAAGTAAATTACAATAATCTTTGTGGGTTATTATAAAATTATAAAAAGTATCTTAAAGATTAATTATTACATAAAAAATCGAACTAAACAATTTAAAAAATAAGAGAAATGGTATTGATTAAAAATCAAACTCAAAAAAATCAATTTTAAAAAAATTTAAAAAAATAGCTAGGCCGGTGTACTTAGTTTTATTTAATTGTTGTAAAAGAACACACAAAATGTCAGCTGCTAGAACTTATATATATATATATATATATATATATATATATATATATATATATATTAAATTTTTGATTTGGTTACATCGAATTAATTATTTCTTTGATTTTTCTAAAACTTCAACTGATCTAATTCTAAAATGATCAAATCCCTCTAATATCTGCCAACCATGAAATAAAATAAATTATCATATACAGTTCAAACACACCAATAAAGAGATAAGATAACTATTCCTCCAAAATCCAATGATGTGAAGTCCAATCCATTCGATATTATCCTGTATAGCAGACAGTGGCTACGGTTGTAGATAGTAGATTAGCAGCCTCTTTGGATTCTTACTTTCCATGGAAAAAGTGGACAGAGCATGTTATTAGGCATCTAGAGGTTAAAATTAAAAAGAAAACATACACATTTGCAATAGTAATGGACAGTCAACAACACTGTTTTTTTTCATATATATATAAGGGGGGAAAAAGGGCATTAGATCTTCCACCGCCATGGACAGTTATCATGGAGAGACAAAACGCAAGAGAATTATCCAGATGAGATATAATTTCCAAAAGCTACATAAACTATCCCGTCTTGGAGCCAAATTATGGAATAAATAGCAGCGAGCATGCCATGTGACAGCAGCGATGTTTAATCCAGTGAAAGGGACTTTAGGCTCCCCACAAGGGATGCTTGTTTCTTGGGCGGCAACTTCATCCAATGCCACCCCACATTCCTACGAAAGCCCACCTTTACATAGCGTGGGCCTCAGTTCATGAGCCTTTTCAGTCGCACATGTGGAGGGATTGCACTCGCTCCTAATTCAGCTGAACGACAGGTCATTTCTATTCAAAACACACAAAAATGAAGTGTCACTCTAAAATTAAATCGCACTCGAGCCCAGAAAAAAAAATTAAAAAAAAAAAAAAAAAAAGAGAAGAGGATGATGATTACTACTACATGTAACCCAGGAATCACATAAAAAAATTCAAAATCAAAATCACAAGATAGATAAACAACATGCCTTAGAAGAGCAGGCAAATGTAAAGAAATGGGACGAACAAGAGAGAAAGAAGCCAGGTCTGCCGACATCAAATGGTGTTCAGAAGGAGATAGTAACAATTAATTTTTAAAATATTTTTTATTTAAAAATAAAAATTATTTTTAACTTTTTTATATATATTTATTATTTATTTAAAAAATAACTAATAAACATGTCAATAATTACTCGTATGTAAAGTAAATCTTTTGAACTCCATGTATAGAAAGTCTTTCATGTTTTTTAACATGCTAGTTGAAAACCAAGTTGGAATCAAACTATTCCCAAGGCTGGATCGCACTCGTCAATTGATAACATATTATTACTTGCGAGATGAGGAAAAAATCGCATTTCCGAAAGTCAAGCCAATCCAGTGTCGTTGATGGTTATCATGAAACGATCACAGACGATTTTAGTCCACCGAGTCATTAACTACACAAACCTTTTATAATTAAAGCTATTAAATATTACCGTCAAGTAAATTAATTATTGAAACCATACAATGCCACGTCTCTTTCTTTCTTTAGTTTTTCCTTTTTCATTGCAAGATTTTCCTGCTTTCGTATCATAACAATCTATTTTATTATCTAGATAATTAATCACACGTACACGTAGCAGTGTTGCTGCTTTCCTTGTGTCAGCCTGGAGAGCTCCGATCTCTTGAATAACAAGAAATCCTTATTCTTTCAGGTTAGTATTGCCGGACAAGTTTTGTCTCGGTAAAGCCTCCCGAGTGGCTACTTGCCCACGTCATCTAATCTAAGACTAGGGAAATAATGTTGTATTTACTCAGGCCTGGTAGACGGCGATACCGAAGAGGCAAGAAAGGGACCTCCGAGCCCGCTCATAATGGAGAAAACATGTTGATATCGTCATGTGCTGGTTGTTAAATCGAACCCATCTCTGGCTCCACTCCATGCTCTAACTGTGCTATCGAATTTCGAGCGTAGGTTCAACGTGACATCTTGGCTCGTCTGTTAGGATAAAATTCTCGACACTTATTCCTGGGATTAGTTTTGAAAAAAAAAAAATTTATTTACGGTTTTTTTTTTCACCAGATACCTATCTTTTTTTATAAAATAGAATTATTTTTTTAAGTATGGTAGAATTTCTCACACGCACTCGTACTTTTTTTACCCTCTCCCCTCACCATAAGCCAGGAATGCTTAAAAAACTTTTACTTCTTCTGTACTCTGTTTCGCCTCTTGCTTCTCCAAGGGTTTATTTAATATTCTAATGGAGAGTAATTTTTAAAATATTTGTTTTTTAAAAATATATTAAAATATATTTTTTTATTTTTACATATAAAACACTTTACAAAATATCAATTTAGTTTTTTTTAAATCAAACATACTTTTATAAAGCATTCAAATACAATAACCTATAATCTAAAACCGTGTAGAAAAAACATCATGTAAGTCTAGTTTTTTTCTTATTTTTCCATATATATATAACTATGGATGCACTAATTTTTATTTTATTTTATTTTTTGCTATAAATCTAAAGGAAAATGTGTGAGATGAACCTTGTGCAAGTGCACTTTTATTGTTTATGTTTTTTAGGTTTGCTATAAATTCAAGGGGAAAAAATATTAAACCTTGTTAAGTTCATGATTCGAGTTTACCATAAAATAAATTAAAACATGTGAGGTGAATACTATGCATATGCCCCACCTTTTACTGTGGATGACACTAATCATTTTTTTAAAAAAAAGTTTTCCTGTAAATTTAAGGAGAAATATATGAGGTCAATATTGTACACAACTGCATTGTTCACCTCTTCATGTTTTACTGTAAACAATATTGTTAATTTTTTTAGGTTTGTTAAAATTTAAGGGAAAAAAATATTAAATCTTGTTGAGTTTACAATACGAGTTCACCTCGCAAGTTTTAATGTATACAGCATTGTTCACTTTTTTGTTGTTTAAAAAAAAAAATTATTTTTTGTTGTTTTTATTTTTAAAAAAATTAATCTTAATCTTATTTTTATTTATATTTAGAATAACATATTTTGTCTCTTTTGAGTTATCTAGAAAGTCTATTTGAAATTATAATTATTTAAATAATATTTTTAATATGTGCAATCTTGTAAATTATTTTTTTCAATCAATTTAATGCACGTGTTTATTTTTATTATCGTTGGATTGAATAAAAATAATATTTTAATTAATAAATTTAGCAAAAAAACCGCCTAAATATCACATACTACAAAATTAAATATTTTATATATACTTGTCTTTTAATTTTTTCCAGACTTTAGTTTTAGTTATCGCTTATTAACATATATAGTTTATAATTTATTTGATTATATATATATATATATATATTAATTTTCACTTAAATTTTTAAAAATATAAAAACATATTAATAAAATCTGCAAATAATTGTTTTACTGGAAAAAAATATCTAAATCACCATAAAATACAGTTCAAATATCTAGCACTCCTCTGTGTACCGATGTAGCAAGACAAACTTTTCATTAAAAAATGATATTTTCAAAATCACACACATCAAATCCTTCAAATCATAGCTTTGTTATGTCATCTGACATCAAAAGAAAAATATGTTCATTTGTCATGATCATGGTATAGATTTGCAATATGCTACGTTTGGTTTTTGGGATTTATATTTCACATTTCATTTTATGTCCTGATATTTACGACGAGAGTTGTAATGCAAGTGTGGAGATTTGATTTCCATGTAAACATTTGGTGTATAGTATAATGTTATTCTTCGGTTGATTGATGTTGAATGATTGGGAAACGTTGGTGACTTGATAGTATTTTGAAGGTGATTTAATTTATTACGCGAGACATGACCATGTTTTCATTTGATTTTAATTCGAAAAGTAACAATTAATTATAATTATTCCAATAAAAAATTGTAAAAAAATAATAATCAATAACTATACAGCCTTTGTTCACTTCAAGACGGAGGCATAATTATTAAATCTAGCTAGAGCTTAACTTGGCTAAGAGACAAGTTCCAGGTCACACAGGGTGACCAAGATCCATTTATAAAAATAAATAAAATGATATTTAAAATTTTAATATAAAATTTTGAAAAGATATTATATTATTATTTTAAATTAAAGTATTTAAATTAAAAAGATTTTTTTATTTTCTCATTAAAAAAATACAATTTTTTTCTTGTAATATATATACTTATAGACTTTCAAACTTATATTAAAAAAATAATATATTTTTTTAGTGTTTATAAAATAAAATAAACTTTAATATGAATTACTTTTTAAAAAAAACTATAAACTCAAGCATATAAAATTTACATGAAATACTTCCATTGAAGAAAAATAAAGGCTACTACATGGTAAAATGTGAACATGAAAAGAAAAAAGAAAAAAAAATTTGACCCGACTAGTCAGGTAGTTTTCTTCAAGTTAATTGCAGGCTCGGGTCTTTCCAAATTTTAAACCCAGCCAGAGTTACCGATTAGAGTCCCGGGTTACCCAGTTCCTGAATCAATTTGATGGGCTGAACCGGGTAGGTTTTAAGATCTTATAGCTGCAGGATCAGAGAATTCTAGACGCGTGCAAGTATAGAAAAAATTGCCCAAGAGAATTCGGGAAAGACATCAAAGATTCAAAACAAAAACTAAAGGAAAAGGAAAGTTACTGAATACTAACACTGACAGATTTGAAGGGCACGCCAGCCTGGAGAATCGTTCTATTTCTGCCCTCCTCCCCAAGTAACACTTACAGGCCTCCTCTTACTACGTGGTCGAAGGAAGACAAAAAATTGAGAACCAAATCTTGAAACTACCGTCCACTTTGTCGGCCTTTTTCATTCTTTTAATTAACTGGAGCGTGAACCCACCCTCTCTATATCTTCTCTCGGTCTAAAGTAGAAAAAACCAGATACAACACCCCTTTATTTTATTATTACATGGTCCCTCCTTGGACCATAGTTAGTGGTGCCTGCCTTGACCGTCACTTGTCTCTCCATAAACCTTCACATCAGTTTAATTGATTCTTACATAGACCGGGCAGGAAATTATAAAAGTTTTGGCAACTTGGTCAATTACAAGTGGCTTTGAGGAGATAACTTTAAAGATTTTCAGCAGATAAGGACGGCTTCCTATCTGTTCATTAACATCCACGTCAACCATCTTAATCTTACTGGACATGACCCTTTGTAGAAGATAATGCGAGGGGACTAATTAATTCATTAATTAATTAATTAATCAAATCAACTGATGTTGCTTTTAATTTATCGATAGCAACGTTGGAAACCCATCATAAACCTGGACACTGTGGATTATAGCTAAAAGGGTGAAGAGATCACTGACGTGAAAGATCAGAAACAGGAGATGATCAGACCAGGTCACAATGACACTAATCCTTGATCAGCGGGAACGATCACTCGAGAGAGCATCGAGTTTGAATCCTCCTCTCGTATCGCCCTCTCAATTCCACACAGGGATATTCAAGATCTTCAAAACAAGGATCCAAGCATGAAGACAAATCATCGCTTTTATAGAAAAACAAGTGAATTTTAGTTACACAGATAAGCCCCCCTGGTTTTGTTTCAAGCATAACACAGAATGAACTTCTCCCCGGAAAAAGGAAAATAACTGACCGTCACTCCCAGTTTCACTTTCCCGCACCACCACATGGTTGAGAAAATTTGGCAGTGTAATCTTGATGTGGACACTGGAAATTTTAACACAGGAAGGCAAGGAAAAAAAGATCACTCGAAATTCAACTTGAAATATAACATTACATTGATTAGAATAATAAACATAAGGTAATTTACAAAGATGTAATTATATCCGATAAAATTAGACACAATGATCATTCAAAATACAAATCTTTAAGAAGTTTGACGAACAAACCACCACCCGTTCCCGGCAGAACCCTAAGAAATACTTCATTTATTGCTTTACAAGATAAGGCTTGCTTCTTCTTTTTTTCTCCTCCCAAAATGCCACAAAAACGGAGAGACTATTGGTTTCTCTCTCAGCCCCTCTACAGCATCATATTTACAAACCAAATCACCATCATCTTCATATTCACAAAAGTCAGAGAATAATCAAAAAAATCGGAAACTTCATCGTCCTTCATTTCACTTCACCAACTCAGAAACCCACCCAACATCTGGACCCGAAACACCCGAGTCAACTCGATCGCGGTCCACCAAGTTCTCTTTACTTAGCTTGGCATATATCTTGGCCCTTAAATCTCTCCCAGACTCCACCCTCTCCATTGCAGGCTCTTCCTCACAAGTGACCCCATCTCCCCAGATATCCAACTGACCAAGTCCAGACCGACTTGCCATTGTTCTAGTAGGAGTTGAAGGCAGGCTACAGAAACCTGGTCGCAGTGATGACCCACGCGGAGACCCGAATCTAAAACCGGATTGGACTCCCCAAGAACCAACAGGAGATCCCATTTTCGCCTTCCCAACCTGCAGTCCCCGCATCGAAGCAAGAAGCGCACTCATGGAATTTAAGGATCCGGGTCCAGAGCCGCCAATCACCTGTGGACTACCTGGAGACATTGGTGGCGAGTCAGATGGTGGAGAAGATGGCGGTGAAGTCAAAATCGAAGTCGGAGAAGAAACAAAAATCCCAGCTTTAGTCATGTAGGAGTCAAAAGGATGTATAACCGGGGACCCAAAATCATATTCCCCCGACCCGAGTCCAGACCCGGATCCATTTCCCTTAGGACTCTGCTGAGGAAGGAGTCTTAGCTGTTCCGGAGTATGAGCAAAAAAACAAACCCTGCGGCGACAAGCAGGTCCATCCTTGCACGGTTGAGTGCGGTAACGGGCCGGATGGAGCCAGCACTCAAAGACACCGTGAGCAAACTCACAAGCATCGCCTTTCTTGCATCCACCTTTCCGAAACTCCGGGCAGGCCGTTCCAGAGTAATGATACCTTCTTGGGTCCCTGCGCCGCGCTTTCTCGCCAGGATGTGCATAAGGACACTCAGTCCAGTCATGTGACCGGCCACGGGCACACCTTTTCACTTTGAACTCGTACATACGGAAGTGATCGCATGAGAACGCGTCCACTGGTAAATCTAGTTCGTCTTCAAAAGAAGGGTCTGGCTCGTTTGACGGGAGGTAACGGTGGAGCGACGTTAGGGAATCGAGGGCGTTGAAGTTGGTGAATGGAGAAGTCGGGATTGGGGACAGCGTGGGAGATGTCGTTGTTTGGTCTTCGTATGGGTCCCATTGAGGGATTTGAACGGTGGGATTCGAACGGTGATGAGAGAGTTCTCCGATCATCATCATTGTTTGGAGTCTTTGAACATTACTTGCGGCAATGGAAATAAGTGTGGGAATGAGGAGTTGATGGCATGGTTATCGAGGATTATAAACTGCTTGATTTGACCATGGTTAGGTTAACTTGACTGTGGTTAGGTATTGATAAATGAAAATATCTACCGTCCTGCTATTTTTTAACGGTGGTTACAGTAAAGGGATTGTATCTGAAGACTTTGAAAGTGTTTGATGTGAGTGTTACAGCGATTTTTGCACCGTTGATCTTAGTTATAATCGATGGGTTCCTTTAGTAGTGATCTGCTGGATAGTGAGTGTTGTGGAGAGAGATGTTACAGCCTTGTGATTCTATCATTGCTCGTTGTTTGTCGAAACAGGTTGCTCGCTACTTTCGGACCATTGGATATTTTGAGGTAGTTATCACGTATCTGAGGTTAATCGGTGTGCATCTCGTGACTGTGGGATCACCTAGTTTTTAAATCCACAAATGTTAATTGTCACTCTGCATGCTTGTAGAAATGGAACATATAATAATTGTGGATTTTTTTTTTTCCAAGGTTTGAAGCACTCGGAACAAATCTGATCGAGAATGGAAATTGGAGATCTTTTCAACCTTTTTAGATATCATTTTCATTGGAATTGAAAACTTCATTTTCAATGAATGACCCCACGCATTGCTTGTTTTTTATAATTCACCCTATTAAAAATAGGATAATTACTTTTTCCTCTTGGTATTCTGGATAATTTGCATATATTATTCCAGCCTAGTATATTTTTTAAAGAAATAATAAGCTTTTATATATATGCTGCCTTAAATGTATAAATCCATGGAATTAGGGAAGAAAACGTATCATTTTTAACCCGGATAATCCGTTTACTCTTTTATACGGAGTTCATTTTTTCAAGTGTCGTTTTAAGAAATTTTCACCCTGGCTTGCCTTTATATTTTCATATCTTCTCCCATGTTTTCTTTTAAAAACAAATTTATACAAAAATACCCAACAATCACGAAGATAGAATTTAATTTTAAAAATGTTAACTTTTAGAAGAAAAAAAGAAAGAAAAATCCTAGAAAAATTTAAAAAAAAAACCTTTAAAAAACAATGAAAAATCAATAACTCGTAAAAATATAAAGAAAACAAATCATGCCATGAAACCTCATAGATAGAATATTTTTTATAGCAATAAAATAAATTTGCAAGACGTCGTTTTTAAAAATTTACATCGGTTATCAGTGTTTTTTATATGTAATTTTTTGATGACTTGTTTTATTTTGTTTGGATGTTAATTTCAACATTTTACATGTTTTTTTTTAAACAAATTCCAGTTTTTTAATCTCTTATATTTTATGGATTTTTAAGATTTTGACAAGTTTGTGAGATTAATTTGTTTTCTGTGTTTTAAAAATTTATTTTCAGGGGTGTTATAATGAGTATTTTTATTTAAAAAAATAGAAAATATTGATATATGATAACATATAAGAATTGAAAAATCTTTTAAAGTATATACATAGAGATAGATGGGGGTGGATACATTAACCTTATTTTTCAATCCTGACTATTTTTCATCCGTAAAAGAATAAGTATAAAAGATTTAGAGATTGTTTGGAAATATAATTGTATCTGTATTTTTAAAAAAAATAAATTTTTTTGTGAAAATTAATTTTTTATATATTTTTTATTGTTTTAATGCTCTAATCTTAAAAATATTATTTTAATATATTTTAATATAAAATATATTTTTAAAAATAACCAAAACTATACAGATTATTAAATCGTATTATAAAAAGCATTAAGAAATTTGAATGTTAAGAATTATCTTTGTTTTTACATATAAGGTGTTATAATTACGGCACACGTGGTGCCTCTGCTCAATAAATTAAAAGCACAACTAGAAAACTAATTCTTTATTTTCAGTTACAATTGTTTATCCTATAAATGAGCGGATAAAATTATTATTTTTACAGTTAAACTATTATTTTACAATGAATTAAAGACAACCTTTATTGAGCATATGTCCGGTCCGTTGTTTTGGATTGTGACTTCTTTAAATAATCAAATATCTTGTTGTAAACCTGTTGTGCCATGATTAATTAAAAATAATATAGCATTTTTTTAATATAAAGTCGACACAAAAATAGAACGAAGGGAATATTTTTTATATTTTTTGAGCTGCCATGCTCTTAAAAGAAATTATGCTGTCTCATCTTGATCATAATGGTATTTCAAATATTTAACAATATCTTCATGTCAACACAGGATTAAGAAGGTACCTTTTTTTGTTTTTTTTTTCCAGGACAATTATGCTTCCTGAAAAGCTTGTGCACAAAAAAAAAAACAAAAAAATCAAGGAGACGCCTTTTATGTTGTTTTTGCGAACCAATGTGCTCCTTGAAAAAGTCGTATTGTTTTTTATTGATTGTTTCTTATAACAATCACTTATGTTTAATTAAAATATCATTGTTAGAACAAAATTAATATCGAGATGAATTATGGGACTGTAAAACCATCAAATAAATAGCTTGATGATAAAAATTTTAGATTATAAGGTTTGTCGTATATATGATCTTGGATTCGAGCCCTATAATTGCTAATATAATAATTACTGGAAGTTTACATGATTATTAATTTAAGACCCATAAAATTAGTTAAAATATATATAAATTAATATGAATACCCACATTAATAAATAAATAAAATTATAAGTTTGTCATAAAAGCTGCGTCGTTTCATCTTGCTTGATTTATTATCCACAGGTATCATTTGATTGGATAATTAAAAGATATTTGCACTCGGTATGTTGTTTAAAACGTATGATTGGATTGATGAGTAAAATTAATCAACATCAACATAGAGATCTTTAATCAAAGAATTCTTTATCAAGATATCAAGAAAATATAAAATTTTTAAGAAACAAGATAAAAAAAATACTCCATTTTTTTTATACATTCAAAACGCAGGTAAATCCAATGACACACAACTAGTTTTGATAATCACTAAAGCTGCTAATATTAAAAGCTAATAAACATTTATGTAGTCGTTAATTTCAAAATTAATAAAAATTAATTGAGATGCATGTAAACTGACTCGAACATCAAATATAAATAAAAAAAAAAATTCAGGTGGTTTCATTATTTTTAAATTATATGATAATTATTTTTTTGTATTTTTTATAAATATTTTCGAGTTTATGTAAGTAAAATAAAGTGTTAATAATATACTATATTGATTAATGGTGATTTATGGATTTTATTTAATGTTAATCAAGGTTTTATAAGGTTAGTAATTGGAAAAACTAAGGAAAACAAGATTGAAATACCTTTTAGGTTTTAGTATTTTTTTTAGGAATTTCTCCAGTATTTTTTTTTCTTGACTAGAGGTAAGGTAAAATTTTATACATACTTATTTAAAATATATTATGATATTCAAGTATTATTATTACAATAATAAATCAAAAGTTTTAAAAAAATTCATGTTTTTATATATATCTTTTAAAACTATACGGAGATGAAAAAGTAATCGACAAGGCGAAAAAATCACGGAATATCGCGATAAGTCTAGATCATTCTTCATGGTATGATAAATTTGAGAACTATCGAGCATGTTCCAGGGTTTTGGAGACCTTACACTAAAGGAGTGAGGGAACACGTGGACGGCAAGCAGGAAGTGGCAGCCATGCGGAAATGGGAGCATTGAGTTGGGTGGGTGCACTGCTGCCACCTGTCACGACATCTCTGCTGTTTTTATGAACGCATGAACTACTTGGCAGTTACGGGCCCGCCAAAGATGGCGGCATAGTAAAGCGAGGCACCCTCGTGCATTGTAGCCATTCCCTCCTTACCTTCTTTAACTTGCGCTTCTGCTCCAGATATTTATTTACGATGTTACGACGTCGTAATAGCAGATCAAGAAAAGAAAAGGGAGAATTAAAACCATGTTATTGAGAAATCGCCAGGCTTAATTCGACCACCAGTACAAACTAACAGATGGTTCATCTTTCTGTTTTTTTTATCAGGATCTGGAATAAAATCATCAACTGTTTCGTCGTGTGATTAAAATTCAACGAACTAGGAGTTTTGCTTTATTTTATTTTATTTAGAAAAATACCATTTGAAGATATCATTCTTGGGATTGATGTGAATCTTCCTTTTAAAAGTAAGAGTTCTGCCTTATTTTATTCTTGAGCATGCTTGTATATCTTGCGCTAACAGCAAATTTG
This sequence comes from Populus alba x Populus glandulosa, assembly GCA_033617975.1. Taxonomy (NCBI): domain Eukaryota; kingdom Viridiplantae; phylum Streptophyta; class Magnoliopsida; order Malpighiales; family Salicaceae; genus Populus; species Populus alba x Populus glandulosa. The sequence continues at coordinate 23,317,307 of CM066148.1, forward strand.
ATTCTATCATTGTCTCTCACCCATATTCTTTTTTGTTTCAAAAAGGAGAAGAAAAACAGCAAATTAAACCTTTTATGCAAAGATTACGGGGCAAGGGTAAGTTTCTCGATCGTCTTCCGGAGGTTTAATTTATGCAGAGTGATCATCCTAATTCATATACATATACAGTAGCCACAAAACTAGAAGATGGGAAATGGAAAGAAGAAAAACATGAAAGTGGGCTGGGGAAAGGGAAAATGTAGAGATAAAATTTCTTCATAGTCCCCACGTAATGACACGAACCATGTATTTCTCTCCAATTCGGATAGAAAATGGAAGAAAAATAATATTTTAATATTTTCTAAATTTTATAATACCTTTAAAACATAATTTTATTTTTCTCTACAGCTAGTCTCTCGGCGATAATTTATTTTCCTTTTTTTTTTTTTTTTCATTCTCATCCAAACAAGAGGATGAAAATCCCTTCACCAAACTTTCGCTCCTCACCTCTACTTTCTTCCAAACATAGATTTACCTTGTCAAGGGAAAGGCTGATTGCAAGGAATAAAATCCCTTCCTTTGCAACTCCATGATCCGTGGAAATGAATGGCAGGGCACCGCAGCCAGCTGTTAGATAACGTGGGAAGTTGTGAGACAGCCAGACAAAATGAGCCCTCCGTACAAGAATATGGAAACCTTGCACGGACACGAACTAGAAATAAAAAACAAATCCAAGAGAAAAATTGTGAACGATCACGTGACACCGACCTCGTTTACGGTCAAAGGGATGTACACGTGGTTGGTATCACAGTTAAAATTGCTGTTTCCTCACTGACACTCCACGAATCTAGACGTCGACAACAACAAAATCTTCATGATGCCGACATTGCTTTATCTCTTGCCTTTACTGTTTGGAAAGGAAAAAAAAAAGAGAAAACTTGAGATTATCCATATGAATAGTACAGTTTTTGATAAAGTGGGCATTTAGATCACAAATTTTTTTAAAAACATTTCAGTCAAATATCGTAGTTTAATCATTTTACAAATGTAATATGGTTAAAATATGTTGTTTTTTCTTAACTAGTTGATTGATTATGAGATATTTGATATTTAAAAATTTAATGAATGATATAGTGATTATTTAGTAAAAACAACATTTGAAAACTTTTATAAAATTTAAATGCGTTTTAAATACTATATAAAAAATTATAATAATTTTGAACTGTTATTTTGTCATAGCACAACCACGTCAGTATTTAAAAAATTATAATAATTTTGAACTGTTATTTTGGTATAGGGCTTATACGTATCTCACAATTCCATAAATATACATGTTAGGTTTTTTACATAATCTAGATATTATTATTTAGTTGTGAAAGACTCATACTTAACTGCTCATAATAATTTTTTGAAAATTTAATTGGAATTTATTTTTTAATTTAAGGTTTAGATAAAGATAATGTTGACTCATGCAACATATTTAAAATAAAAACTTTATAAAATTTTAGTTTGTATGTGAATTGTCGATCAACTAATACAATTTGATCAAATTAATTGACGAAGAAAGATAAAAAGTTATAGTTTAGCTATGTCACGCTTCATAAGCAAAATATTTACTAAGTTGCTATAATAATCATGCTTTAAAATCATGATACAATCAAACCATGTTATTTTACTAAAAAATATTTTAAAACAATGTTGTTCTATTAAATTTTTTATGTTTGCTACGATAATTTTACAATAAAAATCCTATGATTTTATAACTTGACGTGGGTGTTGATTCAGACTAAGATTTAAGATACAAGTAAGGAGAGTGGATTCAGCTTTATCCTGATCGAACTTTAAAAAAAAAAAAATTAATATTATTTTAAATATATTTTTTTTAAATGAGTTGATCATCAAGTTTTTAGTGGATGAAGCTGGAGTTGACTGGGTTATCATGTCACCAAATCAACTGAGATTTTTGTTTTTTTGTATTTTTTTCAACCAGGCAGGTCAAGGTCTAGAATCGTTTGCATCCGGGTCAAATCATCGGGCTGATCTAGGCTTTGAAATGCAAGTTAATAAAACACTTAAGATATTAAGGCGGTATGGAGTGATTTTTTAAAGTGTTTTTTAAAAAATTTAAATATTTATTTTTTATTTTGAATTAATATATTTTTGATATTTTAAAATTATTTTTATATGCTGACTTCAAAAATAATTTTAAAAAAATAAAAAAAATATTATTAACATGCTTTTTTAAATATAAAATATTTTAAAAAATAACAGCAACCATCCTCCTTATTCTGAGCTAATTTAGTTAAACTAGATAAGAAAATAATACGATAAAAAAATAATTAACTTAACTAAACTTTTTAATAAATTAATTAGCTTGAAAAAATCTATCAAGTCGGTGTAAAAAACAAAGGGACTCTGTTTTTATTTATGATAAACAACAGGCGAAAAAGACTAAAACTAAATAGCTAGTACGATGATCAAATAATTTAAACTCTTTTTTAAATCATTACCAAATGGAATTTGACCCGTTTATTTATTGAAAAGTTTTTTTTAAAAGTAATTTTTGGAAAAATTAATTATTTTTTTATATTTAATAGTATAATGAAAAATAAATTGAAAAATACTTTTATGTGTTCAGTTATGTTATAAAAAATAAGTTAGAAAATAACTTGTTAATATATTTTTTTTCAAGTTTATTAAAATAATAAGGAACAAATCTTACAAGTTAAAAAATTGAATGAGAATGAAATTGAAATTAAAAAAAAATATAATTTCATAAATTATTTTAAATAAAATAAATAATAATCAAAATAATAAAGATCAAATTTTAAAAATTAAAAGATGAAAAAATTAAAATAATAATAAATAACATTTCATAAATTATTTCAGGATCAAATTTGATGATAAAAAAATTAAATTAAAAAATAAAAGCAAAAAAATAAATAAAAATGATAAAAAAACGATGATCAAAGTTAATGTAAAAATTAAATTCTAAGGGATGAAATTGAAAAAAAATATTGGAAAAAAAATATATATAGCAATCAAAGTTTGAGGACTAAATTTGATATAATCAGTAAATAATATGATATTTTTAAATTTTTTATAATTTTTAGAAAGTGTTTTTGGTTTAAAATAAAAGCAAAATATTTTTTTGAAAATCAAGGGAGAAATTTTTTTATTGATTAAAAAGTGTTTTTAATTAATTAATGTTTTTAATAATAGATAAATACAGGTTTGGAAAGTGACAAACACATCCTTGATAACAAAAATATATTTTGTCACCCACATGGGGTCATGTAGAATGTGGTGCTGCTTCCATGGAGGAAGGTTACGCTAAGCAAAAGTGCCTCGAAATGCTACAGTTCTTTTAAAATTTTATGTGGTAGCGGTACGTGCTCTCGGATACTTTCGCACACCGAAATTAAGTTATTTTCCAATCACATGCTAAGAGTGTCACATAAAATATGGGCCTATGCACCCGGTTTCTTTCTTCTTTCAACCTCCTCGAAATTCGAATCTTGGATCATAACATGCTTTCGACCAAAATTACTGCATATAATGAGGCCGTCTTATCGCCAATGCAAGATCATGTAACCATTCTGTAGGTGGTTAATAGTAAAAATATAAGATTAAAGTGTTTGTTTTTCTGTTATTTTAGATTTGAGTTTTATGATTGTTAATATAATAATTACTAGAGAATTATATGGTAATTAATTTTAAAAATTATAAAATTAATTAAGGTATATGCAAGCTGATCCAGATATTCATATTAATAATAAAAAAACCAATAAATCTAATAACAAGAAAATATATAATTATCAGAGTGATAGGCATGGAGCTAAGGAAATAGAGAAATAAAAATTTCAAAGGAAACCCTAAAAACTCACTGAGTCAAGTGAAAATAAAGAATAATAATTGATTGATTATTACATTTTGAAATAACATAACTGTTGGATGATCAACAATTTAACTTCTGTTATTTATTAAGATCATAAATAATTATATTTAAAAGTGCCAGCAGCTAGTATTGAAATTAATACTATCGATATAAACGACTCGTAAAGAGGCCTGCAGTGAAATCTATAAGATAAAATCCGTCAACCATGACACTTACATGTGAATTATAAAAATGTTAAGACATTTTGAAAAAAAAATCAAGGAAGAACCACAAGAGTACACGTCGAGACACGGATTACGAGCTTAAAGTGTGATTCAACAGTCAATTAACCCAATAAATGTGTAATTTTTAAGTTAATGAACGGTTTACGTGTTTTTTTTTAATGTTAAATGTTGTTATTTTTTTTAATATAAATATTCAGATTAATTTATAGTATCTTAACTAATTTTACGAGTTTTAAAATTAATAATGATATAAATTTTGATTATTATATTAGCAATCAAATAACTCAAACTTAAAATTATAAAAAAAATAAATTTTTTAATTTCAAACTTTTAATAATAGATCATCTACTAAATATTATTATTTTTTAATATTTAGCAATGCTTTATAAGCCATTACACGTTACTAAATGCTTATCCTTATGGGATAATTTATCTTTTCCGTATATATTATAAACTATTTTAACAATAACATATGAAAATATGTTACGGAACTACAACTTTTTATTAAATCTCGGACCCCCTACTGATCAGTTATTTTGATTTCTCTTTGGCATTTATTTTTTCATGCATACTGGACACGATAATTGTTTTTAAAGAGTGTTCATTAGCGCATCAAGAATCAAAGATATATATATATATATATATATATATATATATATATATATATATATATATATATATATATATATATATATATCACCAGGGGACAAGAAAGGAAGTTACTTTTTTTTCGCTAAGAAAGTCAGAATACTTTGTTAATGTGTTTGGAATTGAGAGCTCCACTTGTCAGCTGTACTCATAATTTTTGGATAAGAGATAGTTTGTTGTTTTAAAAAAATATGTTTTTTTTATTTAGATGTGTGGTTGTGGTTAAAGAATATTGTATTTTTGTTTAAAAAATTATCATGTAACCAAGCCAAACACAGTCTTAAAACTAAACAATAAGCTTGGCAACGTTTTCCTATAAGAAGTTAATAACTGTGAAAAAACAATAAAAGTCTCGTTTATGTGATATAGGATATGATAAAATTATAAAATTTATTTTGAAATAAATTAGAAAGTTTAATTATAGCAAATATAATATTAAAAACTAAAATTTTAAAAAAATTATTAAAACTTGAATAGATATATATCGGTGGTCGGTACAACACCATGTAGTAAAGCAAAATTTTATGGACATAAAAAGAAAAAACATAAGGCTGCAGTGAGATTTTTTAAAAAATAAAAAATAAATCTGATTAATTTAATAGTTTTTAACAATTTCATAACAAACATCTTATTTTTATTTTTCTCACATTGAGAAGCCTGTACAAGGTAATTTAACTTTCTTTGTTATTTATATTTTCTATATATATTCAAGCCTTTTACAAAATAGTACATAGTGATCCTCAAGTAAAGTTAAAAAAAAAATCTTCACCTGGAATCCATGATGTTGTCTTCCATCACATAATGGAACATTTACCCCGCAATTCCTGGCATTTCTTTTATTTATCCAGGGAGGAGAGGGTACTGAAGCACATTCCACCCACGTAAGCATCATCGACTTGTATGCTGTTGCTGGTCATTGCCTTTGAAAGCGTGAGAGCTTTTATTTTTATATATTTTTTAAAAGCATAGTTATCTAAAAATATATATTAAATTAATAATTTTTTTAGTATGTTATAATAGTTTTAATATACTAATATTAAAATTATTTTAATACATTTTAAAGCAAAAATACTATTGAAAATACAAATTAAATGAGTAAATTCAAGACCGTTGATTTTTTTAAATTAATTAAAACTATGTAATTTTAATTTTTTCTTAAAAAATAAAATTAGATTCTTACTAATCAAACCACGTATTAAACCACCATATCAATCAAATTAACTGAGGCCATGTGTTATTGAATTGACCTGCTGGTACTGGCCAGGCTTAATAAACCTTGGTTATTGCAAAAGGCACACGAAGCGTTGTCAAGTCTAACGAGGTATAAAGTAAATAATAAATTTTAGATTATTATTCTAGTGTAAGGCTTACGGAATTAATCAAGACTAATTAATTGAAACCAGTAATTGCAAGTGGAGTGGTATTTTTTATCCGAGCTGGTGTGTTAGGTTGTCCTCGTCACAAGAACAGTTAGAAGGATAATGCTTTTTGTTCAATTATAAAATCCATCAGCCCATGTTTTCCGATCTTTGTGCTTAGCGAATGTCTCCTCGGAGAGCTACATCAAGCCAGTTTTTTATTGCCATCCGAGTAAAATAGAGGACAACTTGGTGTTTTCCATGGAATAATTTTGCCGTGTTGAACGGTCACGGGTTGTCCTGCGTGGCCTATTCTAGTTAACATTACTGTCTACGAGGAATAATTTAATACTTTTTTTTTACCAGCGACACGTAGGGAGGTCAGATTTTATTTTTCAACTTTTAAATAAATGTAAGGATATTAGGAATAATTTTTAAAAAAATAAATGTAAGGATTTATTTAAATATTGATATATTAGATGAAATATTTTTATATAAAATAATAAAATAATAATATATTAAATTAATTTAGGTTAATCATGATTAATTTATAAAACTCGTGTTTTAAAATTTGAAATATCACATATAATTATAAAAATTTATATCGAAACAAATTAGAAATATTAGTTGTAATAAAATCAATTTTAAATAATAAAAGTAAGGAAATGTTTTTTTTAAAAAAAATTCATAAAAAATAATTTAAATAAACTAATATTAATGATTGGCGCAACAGTATGGGCCGGGAAACACAAGAAAAAAAGAGTAAAGGCAACGCTGATTTTTAAATAAGCAACAAGTAATTGTTGGTTGGTTTAGTAATATAAAAAGGGCAACCTTAATTTATTTATATGAAAAAAAAGCAGGTAAATTTTTAAGATATGAGTTAATATTCAAAAATTATAACGCGTGAAATCTCTAACCTGAACTTAATTAAGAGGTTAAATTCTTAACTAATTTAACATTAAAAGCAAAAATTGAATAAAAACAAAATCAATTTAAAAAACTTGTCAAAACATGAAAATTGTATTAAAAATAATAATGATTAAATTGATGGTAAAAATATAAAAAAATAAAATTGTAAAAACAATAATAAAAAAATATAAGCAACTAGATGATTGAAAGAGGATTAAATTGAAAAAAAATCTCAATTTTAAAAAAAAATTTTAAATAAAAAATTGTATTCAAGAAAAAAAATATGAAGGGAAAAAACTAAAGGGTTGGTGTGATTTTTTTTAAAGAACAATATGCAAATTGAGATAGAGAAAAAAGAGTAAATCAAAGTAGTATCAACCCGGATGAAATCACAATGCACGCCATACCAGGAGAAAAAGGATACCAAGATAATTTATATATAGTTTCTAAGCAACGAAACGAGGGTTCCACCAGCAAGGGTAGTCACCACTCAATGACAGAGAATCAACTAACACTTACAATGCATGCGTCATCATCGTTTTTTATATTTCTCTTGATTTTATTTATCAAAAAATGGCATTTCCTATAGGACCAGCTAATTACTATGAAAAAATCATTATGAAATTACTAATAAACACTTGAAGTTATGCTTTTAAAATTTTGAATATAAAGGCAATAGAGTCACTATACCGTGGGTAATAAAATAATTTAATTGTAAAAAAATTGCTAAAATACCTAGTTGTCCTTTAATAACTATAAAATGACCACTAGACTTTATGAAAAAAGATCATTTTAATTTTTACAAATAGGTATCCAATGTTTTCTACACACGGTCTATAGCTTATAGTTTCTGTTAATATAAAAAATTATATTATTTTTTATATATAAAAATGAGATTCTTTAGGATGAGTTTTACATTTACATATGAATACATACATATTCGGTAGCATGATATTTTTACAAAATATATTAATATAACATATTTTTTAATATTTTTAATTTTAACGTATTAAAACAACAAAGAAATCATATGAAAAACAATTTAAAACAAAACAAAACAAACATTCCTTTTGCATCTCTTGAGAAAGGACAAGGCAACCTGGAACCTGACAGGTCTGAGCTCTAAATTGCTATGTATTGAAGAGAAAATACAAGGAGGAAAAAATATGGGCTGATTTGTTAACCCATATGTCTCATCTGTCAAAACTTCATCATCAACTTCTCCTGAAAAATCATTTTTTTCATTTAAAACTACATCAATTTAATTATTTTCTATTTTTTCTAAATTTTTCTGGGATCGATGCTCCCAACCCGTAATCTGGACTTTATCCCAGGTGAACCTAATATCATGTTCTACAACTATAAATAAAAAAAGCTTTGCACTCCAAGCCAAGAAAAAGTAAAATCAGAGACAATCTCTCAAAACTCACGGGGAAGAAAACAACGACACTATATATAAAATATAAATTATTTTAATATATTATGGATTGATTGATTTTTTTTCTTCTGAAAACCTCACATCACCATAATTCTACACACTCAAGAGTCTTTTTTTTTTTTTGGTAAGCTGAAACACACTCAAGAGTCACCATAAGAGAAGCAATTTACCACTTGCCTAGACACATCATTATCAACGTCTTATTGGAGCCACTTGAATATCTCCATGCAGTCACTATCAACAATAACATTAATTTTTTTTTAATTATCGTTAGTTATCCGAACCCATTATGTATACATTACTCACCACACATAAGGCTCCATGACCATCATATTAAATAATATTAATTATTATTATTGTCCGAATGCCAAGAAAATCCATCTCTTCTCCGATTAACTCACTGCACCCAAAAAACACGCAGAAATCAAACTCCAGTTTTCATTATTTCTACAAAAGAGAAAACTCATGCCCTGATCACAGCACAGCTCGTGAACATCCTTCAAGATGGAGGTGTCCATTTTATTTTATTTTCAGCACTAAAAACTAAATAGAGTGAAAGAAAAAGGCTACAGCCTAAGAATAGAGAAGAACCCCACCAACATCTGATCCTGGGGGAGGTGTCCATCAGGAGTTCTAATGTTTCATTTCTGAATTGTGATAGCATGCTATATTGCTACATATCCATGATCATTCCATTACTATTACTTTGCCATCGATCTTCTGCTCAAATCATGCCCTAATGTTTCAAGATTTCCACTGTCCAGGTTTCTGGGCAAAAAAAAAAAAAACCATCTCTGCGAATGCTCTAACTTATCTAGACCTATTTTTAAAATAATATTTTTATCAGATTAACAATTAAAAAAAAACACTAAAAACTAAAACAACATGGGTATTCACAGTTCATCTAGACCGATTTTTACTGCTCAAATAGCTTTGTAAAAATGGCAGCATGCTATATATTTTACTTGGGCTTCTTTCACGTTAGTTCAAGAAAACATACTTCTTTTTTGAAAACAACTAAAATTTAAAACTCTAAAGTCAAAAACTATTTTTTACAAGTCATGTCAAACGTACTCTAAAGTCTAAATCGTGTTTTTTACGGTAAATTTTCTTTCTGTCTATACTTCAAAATTTGGAAAATACATGCTAGAAATACCTTTTCTCCCATCACGGCGTTGAGAAAAGCTCCTTTAAGCGCGGCTTTGGGTGGTAACACTCGTAAATTACTTTTTGACAACACCGGGCCGAACATGTGACTGTGAAGTCGTGAAGAGCTGTGGGTTCGGTCCTGGGCTTTTTTCAAAATCCATGTATAAGAGTTTTTGCTGACAGAGCTTGTCACTGCCCACATAAATCGAACCCAAATCCAAACTACATATATTTTTAGGTGGGCTGACAGAATAGTCAATAACTGCAATGTCTAACAGATTTTTAGATACCTTTTCCACTTCGTGACACAATTTTGGAGGATCAAGAACCGGTGGTGGAGAAATGACAACATGACTTGTGTCCAATTCTGTACACGAATTCTCTTCTCTCCGTCCTGCTACCATCCTTAAGTTCTGATAAGTCCACAAGGACTTGATGGACTCTGATATTTCTCTACCAAAATGGGTGTGGGTTTTAGGCTAACTCCTAAGTGGGGTTCTCCTATGCAGTCTCACTCTGTCACCAATTCTACATCCATGTTCTCATCCTTTTCTGGTGAGTTCGTTAGCTTCAGTGTCCTCTTTCACTGTGTCTTAAAGCCAATTCAGTATAGAATTCAATTGCATGTAATCATGTAGCTAGCTAAATAGCCCTGGTAATGATGTGGATTTTCATGTGAGATTGGCTTTTAGTACCATGCTAGTATCTCTTATTGAAAATGTTGTTGCGATGTTATCATTTGAACTTGAACAGTTTTTCGTCTACTTGGTTGCTGAGGCTTCACTAGTTCATGTCCTGAGTAATGATAGTTTTATGCAAATGTAGAAAATGATTTTGGGCTGCTGAGATTACAATTTTATGTTAGGCTTCCAATTTAGTGAAATTTTTTTGATTTATTTTGCAGCTAGAGGCATGGAGGCTTCTGTCAACCAGGCAAGGTTGTCTTTTTTGTCTGTTGTTTCCGAAGAGGGTGATATTCTCAACAAACATTCTTTCAAGTCTTTTGCTTGTTCATCTGCAGCACAAAACGTGGAAATTGATTGCTTGCAAATGGAAACACTGAAGGTTTGTTTTTAGACATTCATCAAGTTGAGGATTACTTAATATTTCAGATTTGTTTTCGTATTATTTTCGTAGCGTTCTTAGCTATTTGATTTCTGACGAGCAAGATCTTCAATCTCACAGATGAATGTGGACAAGACGTCTCATGTTAGCATAAATAACATGATGGGTAATGATAAAGTGTCTGTTGAAGAGGAAATTTCTACCTCACATACACGCTTGAGAGAGCGAATGACATCGCGTTTTAGCTTTTTGTTGGACAATCTTGATACTTTAGAGAAGCTGGTTGCTGACTTGGATGCACTGAAGTTGGAAAGGGACATTTTGCTGCAATTAGGAAGACTTGGAGCTCTAGAATTTTTCGATGCCTGTCTGTCAAGGACCCTTCAAACTTCCAATGTGTTGGACCTGTCTGCTGTTCCTACTGAGAATACAGGAGAGAGTAAAACAGATGGCAAGTTAGATGATCACACAGGTAAAACTGTTGTTCGCACTGGGAAAAAGGAAGAAAGAAAATTTAGAAGAGAAAGAGCTGCCTCAGACAACGGAAAAAAAACTACTTCTTTGTCTCTGCCTTCAAAGACTGTCCAAAATAATCTTCAAAAGCCTACCTTTGTGAAAAGAACATCAAGCTCTAGTAGTAGACGATCCTTGATAGCAAGAAATGAGGCAAAAATGACAAGGGGAGTCAAGGTTGTACGAACTTCCATAACATATGCTCAGTTTTCTTTTGCCTTTTTAAAGATTAGCATTTCCATTTCATGCTATAGTGTTTCAGGTGGCTTCAGACTTGGAGAGAATCAGAACAACTTTAGAGAAAGAAACCGGACAAGTAGTCAGTTTAAGTTGCTGGGCTGAAGCAACTGGACTTGACAAAAAGGTGCTGCAGCAGCAATTGCAATTTGGTTGGTACTGTCGAGATGAGCTCATAAAGAACACTCACTCCTTAGTTTTATACATTGCAAGAAAGTACAGGGGAATGGGAATAGCCATGGAAGATTTAATTCTGGTTTGTCAACTTTATCTCCATCTTTCTTCACGAATCGAGTAGCATTGTGCATTAAAAAGAATAGCAGCTTATATATTCTGGGTTCTGAACTAAAACATCTTCTAGATAATTTGAGTAAAAAAAATTCAATTCTTTTTTCCTGATAACTCTTTAGTTTTTTTTAGATCATGAAATATAAGAGATACAATGGCTTTATATGCGAGTAAAACTGAAGACTTCGATTTTTGACAAGGAAATCAGCTCCTCCTCGTGCAGAATGACTGAACCTTTGAATATGTAATAGTTTCAAGATCTAGCCAAAGAGATGACATTTTAGTTTAAAGCTATGGCTAGGTTCTTCGCTTGTTTCCATTGAAAAAGTAAACTATGGTGATAACACTATTTTGATACCTACTATCTTTATCTTCTATCTGCCCTTTCCAGAAGTTCTAATTAGGAAAACCACTCTTGAACCTCATATGTTAGTTTGGGTTGCCAAAATGTGTGGTCGCTTATATTTTTGATTATTTTCATTTCATTGTCGGTTCATTTGCCAAGTAGGTTACTTTATGTAGAACAACCTTAATTCCAAATTTCCAACCATCACTTCTAGAGCAAAAATCTCAAGGTGCAGCCAGTTATCACACTGCAGTAGATGCTTCACTGGAGTTTCTTCGAAATACAAATAATAATAAAGGATTTTGCCATTCGTGATGCTACTGGAAGGTCAACCAGACAGTTTTTTTTCCCGATCTTGATAGTAAAACACTTGATGGGGATCCTTCTTAGAATCTTGAAAGCTATTAGCTTAAGGCCTGGGATCTCGTGTGGTTTGTCATTGCCTGGTGATCCTGATCGTATAATGTGGAAGGTTCAAGAGACTATTCTACGGAGAAAGTTGGAACAGAGGCTCAGGAAGGCTTAATTCGTTTTTCTTTGTTTGAAAACCTAGAAGCTACTTTCCTTATTTAGAGTGTAAGAGGTTTAAGGAATTCTTGAAAAAACAGGGAGGTTTCTTCTTGGATTTATGATTTGTAGTCTCAGGTTTTTTCTTGCGCGAAACCAAATCTGACTGTGTTGATGATTCTACATCAAAAGCTTGTGTTATGGAATTGATCTTCCGTTGCTAGAAAATATGTATTCATTTGGTAATTTTGGTGGTTTAATCCTCATGTGGCACGGTTCTGCTTTCCATGTCAGTGTGCGAAATCAGATTTTTCTAGGAAGGATGATTTTGTTGTTAGTTTTATCCCTCAAATCCCGAGCATCCCATGCTGCTGTCCCTGTAAGACTCTTGCTGAATTCAGACGATCACACGTGTCTGCAACATGGTTTGCTGCTATCTTGAGTAGCTGTTGTTGGTACTTTCAGTCTGACATATCTTTGGTTCCGCAAGATGTGGTTACTACTATTTTCTAGGTTTTTTGCTTGTAGTGTGCGCTGAGGTAGGAAGGGGTGCTATGACATTGCTGCAGATTTCTGGTGGTCCGTGTTGATTGTGCTGCTGCTCTAATATTTCTGGTGGTCTCTCTCCAAGCTGCTGTTGATTTTTGGGTTGCTTCACTATGCTTATTTCATTTCGCCTTGCATTTTGCTTTGATGGCTACAGTTTGCTGATTCAACATCCAATCAAGTTAATAGTTTGACTGGTTTGAGCCCTTTGGATAGTCAACTAGCCTCGGTGCTAATGTTTTTTTTTTTGAAAAGGTTTATTTTATACAAGGCTTGTTGTTGGCATCTCTTACTCGAGTTCTGAGATTGGAATGCTGCTGCTTGGATCTACGATTTTCTTCTGAATTTCTGAGATTGGAATGCTGCTGCTTGGATCTATGATTTTCTGCTGATTAATTCTAGATCTCTTAGGCTTGTTTTTGGCTGACCATATTTGACTTGGTTGCCTTCCTTTCTGTTCATTATATTTGTGCGGCCTTTTGGCTTATTTGTTACCTGGCTTCCATAACAGCAATTGGCTTATTTTTCTATTAATATATTGCATCTCATTTTATCAAATAAAATAAAAATAAACATGGTCAAGTATTTAGCAGGAAGAAGACAAAAAAATAAATACTTGAAGATGTGTCTGTAATCATTCTCTTGCCTTTAGTTTGCTCTGCTAAATAATTTCAAGTTCCAATTTTCAGGCTGGAAATTTGGGTGTCTTACAAGGTGCAGAAAGGTTTGATCCCTCAAGGGGGTACAGATTCTCAACCTATGTCCAGTATTGGATAAGGAAATCTATGTTAAAGATTGTTGAGCGGCATGCTAGAGGGATCCAAATTCCTGTATGTTATTTCTTTTATGTCTCTGAGAAATGGAATCGTACCAGTAAAATCTGGAGTTTCATCTGATAACTGGTTTTCTTGCTCATTGTTTTTCTAGTATGCATTAAGCCGGTCGATAAACAAGATACAAAAAGCTCGAAAAGCCCTCGGCAACAGCCATGGCAGATACCCGGATGACTGGGAGGTTGCTAAATTCACAGGTCTATCTCTGGCTAAAATTGAATCAGCTAAGAACTGTCTCAGAGTCGTGGCTTCACTTGATCAGAAAATAGGAGAAGGTCACTATGCTAAATATTCGGTAAGGCTATCTTGCTTGCGTGGTTGTGTGTATCCTGTTCATATTGATATCTTGCATCGTGGGATGCTGTAATGATAGTGTTAGAGAATAATATAAATCATATTCTGAAGCCTCACCTAAAAGTTTAAGTTATTGGGTTGAGATGGTTCTTCGATATGATATCAGAGCCTTGATGACCTAATGATCACGAGTTTGAATTTCACTATCCATATTTATTTGATAAAAAAATAAAGCATAATGTAATATGAACATGCATAAGTTTCAAGTTCAAAGGACTTTCACTTAAAGGTGCGTGTTATAAAATAATATAAATCATATCCTGATACCTTACCTAAAAATTTAAGTTATTGGGTTGAGATAGTTCTTTAACATATAGGAGTTCTTGATAACAGTTTAGGTCGGTGCAGAAGGGGTATTCCAATTCATCTGTGTAAAAGCTTGATATGAAAACCATTTGAGGCACCCCTGCATATTAATCGTCAATACTTATTTCAATTTATTGAGACTTCCTCTTTGACTCCAAGATGATGTTTGTTTCATGACGCAGGAATTTATCCCTGATATGTCAATTCAGAATCCTGAAGAGGCTGTCACGAGGCAGCACATGAGAGAAGAAATCTATGATCTCTTGCGAGGTTTGGATTCAAGAGAGAGGCAAGTGATGGTTCTGAGATACGGGTTCAAGGACAATCAACCCAAATCACTTGCAGAGATCGGGAGGCTATTCCATGTGAGCAAAGAGCGTGTGAGGAAGATTGAGAAAAAAATCATGATAAAACTAAGGGATGAAGGAATCCGCAGAAATCTAAGTCGTTATGTGATTTTGTAGTCTCGTCTTTACTGCTCCATGCAAAAGAGGCCAGTTGACCTGCCCTCGACGCACTGATGGCATTGCTATCTCGAAGAGATTCGAAGATACATGGAAAGCTGTCTGACTGAGTTCGAGTCTCCCGAGACTCCACATTATTCCGTTCCAAGTCTTCTAATTAACTCACCAGCCACACCGACTCCACCTTGCAGTAAATCTTTTACTTGTACCAGAAAGGAAGAACTACATTATACATGTTCCATATTTCATTCTTTTACGCTCAGTTTCTCGGGAGGGGGATGGTGACTGATACATGTATATTTATAGTCCTTCTCGAAGCCACAAACAATTTATACAGTTCCTCTCGGAGCTATACCTGAGCTCCGAATTTTCGTTAGTACCATGTGCTGTGAAATGTTGGTGGGATGGTTGCCTGGCTGGGGCAGTGTAGGAGAGCTATCAATTTATCTTCTATCAAGTACACGACAAATTCAACATCACTTGGACGGCCATTATATCCAGAAATTCAACACCACCTTCACGTCACTTGTTTTCAAACATAGTTCGAAATGACTTTATAATTATTGCTGATTTGGTTTTGCTCGTTTTTTAGCAGGGTTTTCAGGTTATTTTTTAATTTACTGTTGAGTTATTCCTATTTATTTTCGAGTGGAGTTTTGAATTGATTTTATAGTCGTTGCTGATTCAATTCCACTCGTTTTCAAGTAAAGTTTCTAAATGATTTTTCAATCCATTGTTGGCGATCGCTTGCTTTCATCAGCACTCTTTCTTTCTCTGTGGGACGATGCCGGGGAGGGCATAGCTTTGAGTTGTTTTCATGGTTCGTTACTGCCTGGTGATGCTGGCAGAAGCGTAATAAAAACACCAACAAGCATAAAAATGTATAAAATTGGCTGAAATAGGGTTAAAATACAAAGAACCCTAATTTTTTTTTTTTTTGTTGGGTTGTCTGCTTTAAATGTAATTATGGAAATCATAGAAGCTAATTAAAGGCTAGTTTCATGAAACATGTGGTGGGAATAAGGAGAATTTCATGATGTATTCAAGATGTGTGACTTATGAATATTATTGCAGTAACAATTATCATATGGAAGGAGAAAGTAAAATGAGGTCTCAATTACTGTTATCATAAGTTTAGGTACATTCTGGTCAAGTCCATATGCTAAAACCCCGACCCATTTTCCCCCCTTAAATTACTGTCCTAGGGTTCGTTTGTTTTGCATGAATATTTTATAGATGGATTTTACATTAAAAATACTTTTTTAAATGTTTAGTTTGAAAAATATTTCTCCATAAAACATTTTTTATACAAAATATTTTTTTAATAATTATAATGATGGTGAATAGTTATGATAGTAATTTTTATTATCACATAATAATGATGGTAAAGAAAGAAGTTGTGGTGAGATAATGATAATAATAATAGTCAGTCGGTGACAATAATAATGAGATGATCGTAATTATTATGGTTATAATGTGGTAGTCGTGATAATAATAATAATAAAAATAATGGTAATAAGATAATTTTAATGGTAATAAACAAAAAGATGGTGATGATATAATTAAATAATATTATAAATTGAAATTTTATGAGTTGAAAATATTTTATAATAAATAAAATAAATTTAAATATTAACTGTAAATTATTTTATATAAATTAATTTTTTTTCAAAATATTTTATAAGAAACAATAGTAGTAAAATAAAAATATTTTATATTTTAAAAAAACAAACAACACCTTAATGAGTAATATTAAATTAACATTTTTTATTTTCGATTTTTTCCCTTAATTTTTAATATTGCCTTAACGAATTCAACTCATTTTACTGCTTTTGGGCACTACATTCTACGCTCCTTTGTTTCATAACCGCGTGTGAAAACAAATATCAAATCCCAAAGCAACTTATTTGATCGCAAAGGGCCTTAAACCCTTACACGCACGCCTTTTTCTCTACCAGATCAATATTTCAAGCACTTCAGACGCTCTTTCATACTCGTGGAATCCACTAAACCAAAAAATTCGCACACACTCAATCTCATCAAAATAGTCTACATAGCATGTCCCATTGGTCAAATCACTAATCAGCCACCACCGACGAAATACCATCACAATTTCAATCAATAAAAACTCGACACAATTCCACCATGAGGTTCATTTTATCGTACATCTAACCACACCCAATAAAGCGCCCCTCTTCTCTATCTTTCTCTCTCTTCGCATCCTGTCCGTTGTGTACTGTCATTTCCTCTCTCTCTCTCCCTCCCTCCAAAAACCTTTCCACTTGCAGAGAATCCATTTCTAGGGTTTTCAATCGTCTATAAAAAGGGGAAGAAATTGCATCACTTTCTTTGTCATGATGAAATTGAATTCCACAATCCAATGTTTCCATTTACATGCAACTCCTAATTTCTAATTCTAATGTCTTTCACGACCAGTGAATGGCTCGGTTTCAGTTCATTTTCACCTTTATACCCATTTTAATTACAATAATAACCCTAACCACAAACCTTAGAGTTCTCTGTTCGGATTCGGATTCGGATTCGGATTCGGAATCGGGTTCCTTTTCGGTAATTGATTTCGATTCCAATCTGCTCTTCCACCAAGACTACTCGCCACCAGCACCACCTCCACCGCCGCCGCATCCACCGTCGGCATCTTGCACTGACGATCTCGGAGGCATCGGTTCGATTGATACTGTATGTCAAATAGTTGCTGATGTGAACCTCACTCGTGACGTGTACATAGAAGGGAAAGGAGATTTTTATATCCATCCTGGTGTGAGGTTTCATTGCCCTAATTTTGGATGTTCAATAACGATAAATGTCTCAGGGAATTTCAATTTATCAGTCAATTCGTCTATTGTGACCGGGACTTTTGAGCTTGTGGCGAATAACGCTAGTTTTTTTAATAGTTCGGTTGTGAATACGACGGGATTAGCTGGAGATCCTCCCCCGCAAACGAGTGGAACACCACAGGGCTTAGAAGGGGCGGGCGGAGGGCATGGAGGGAGAGGGGCATGTTGTTTGGTGGATAAAGAGAAGTTGCCGGAGGATATTTGGGGAGGAGATGCGTATTCTTGGTCAAGTTTGCAGGATCCGTGGAGTTATGGGAGTAAAGGAGGGAGTACGAGTAAGGAAGTGGATTATGGAGGGGCAGGAGGTGGGAGAGTGAAAATGAAAGTGAAGGAGTATTTGGCTGTGGATGGAGCTATATTGGCTGATGGTGGCTATGGGGGTGTCAAGGGAGGTGGTGGTTCGGGTGGGAGCATACTTTTGAAGGCTTATAAAATGTAATTTACTTGCTTACCAACTCCCTTCATTAATTTATTTTGTTAGTTTTATTGTTAGGATTCTGCTTTATTTTGCGATGATATAGGGTTTTTAATTGGTTAATTGGGAAATTTTGGTGGCTGGAGGAGTTGGAGTTTTATGGATTTAAATCTTGGAAAATAATAAATGAAAAGATTGATTAATGAAAAGGTCGTTAGAAAAGCCTTGTGGAATAATGTAGAGTTCTTAATTTGAAATTATATAGTTTTGGTTGCCGAGGAGATTAGGATTTAATGGCTTAAGAATTTGGAAAGAATTAATGGAGATTGGTTAATGGACAGCTGATGGACGGCTGGTGAAAGAGTTTTGTGGAAAGTAAGTTGTAATGAAGATAATGGAGTTTAACATTAGCCTTTTTATGGAAAAAGCAAGAGTGTTTAAAGGTTTTAGTTATCCTACTCATTTATGCAATTAAGATGTAGCATCAGCTCCGAAGGGTAAATGTGAATCAATGGCCATTTTTACCATAAAATAGACCTAACATATTGCTTTAATTAAACATTTTGTGTTAAATGAAGGGAAGATCTGCTGATTTCCATTCATAGATGTCCTTTCTTTATCGATTACTTGAAAGAATTCAGTGACCGCCTCTCCATTTTGTTATGTTTGTTTACTGTATTATCCAGGCCGGATATAAGTGAATGTTTATCATATAGTGGCCTTGCTTGGTCTACCGACTTTCAGTTTTTAGCTATTCTGTGGCCCTGCTTACTTGATTCTGAAGTGATTTTTAGGAAACTAGTGGATGCTGTTTTGTGCTATCTCAATCAATTGCCAGTATATTTGTGGCTTATGCATTGGATGGCATGGATAGTTGGATAGTTTACTTATCCATACCTGCCTTTAGTTATGATGTTTCTATGGAGAACAAGACTCTAAATTCCTGCATGTCAAACGCAGTTACAATTTATGTGCTGGTGGAGAGGGAGTTAACCATACAAGAGTTTGATAACCAAGGCCATCAAATGTACATATATGCTTTGCATCTTTATGTGTCTGTTTATTCATGAATGTCTTGTAACTTAAAAGAATATCTGCATGTGTGTGAGCATCCATGCATGCATGGGGAGTAAGTTTGAGAGGTTGACTTATTTAATATCATATTATCCATGTATTTCTGGTAGACTCAGCTGCAGTTACAATGTTGACCATGTCTTTCTCAACTTGCATTTTCTGCAGTCATGGTATCACCATTGGGTTTTAATGTCTCTATGATTTATCTCTATTTGAAGAGCAGGACTGGAGGTGGCAGGATTAGTGCATGTGGAGGTAATGGTTTTGCTGGTGGCGGTGGTGGAAGAGTTTCAGTTGACATTTTCAGTAGGCATGACGACCCTCAAATTTTTGTGCATGGTGAGACCCATCATACTTCCTTGTCACGGGTAGATTTTTATGGTGAAATCTTGTGAACAAAATTGTCTGAATAGTAATTCCTGGTTTTAGTTGCCATCACTTGTTGATGCCTTGAGTGGGTGCTTTCCTATTAGAGACTGAAATCTGTAAGTTTAACTAAAAGGTAGTTTGAACATTCATTCATGCTCATAGCATTTGCATTTTTCCTTTTCTATTATGGGAATTATGTCAAAAGTTCCTTTAAGGTGGTCTTGGAGGTAGGAATCCTCATTTGGGTTTTTTTTTCCTTTTCATTTATATATATTATCGATCAAGGAAAGTGATGCCTCGAAACAGCAATGGACTTGAGTATTCTGGCATAATTAGAGAAGGAAAAATAGTACATCCTGGGCAAAACATTCCTCATAAATGTCTTAATATACCACACAGTATCTCATTCACTGTTGTAGATGCTGGACAATTATGTTGATTGTTCTGTGTTGCACATGTTAATCTGAAGTACAGAACATGTTGCTCTCTTTGTCATTGTATGTCTATGTTACCTTTGACGATGTTGTTCATTGTTCCTCATCTTGGTCACCTCTTATCATCTGCTTTTCAATGTGTATATTCTAAACAACACTTGTATTTTTCCGTTCATGGCCCGATTGCTTTCTTGAAGTCTTTGTCTCGTCCAGTTATAAGCCTTTTGGTTTGAGAATTCATTCGCTAGATCCATTGTATCTCTCTCTCTCTCTCTCTCTCTCTCTCTCTCTCTCTGTTTGTCTTTCTCATATTCATGTCAGCCAAATGTAGTCACCACATGAATGTGAGAGGATGGAACATGGTACTGGGTTTTTAATATTGTTTCTCTCCTGGCCTTATACTTTTGTTGTTCCAAAAGTTTTGCAAAACGCTTTTCCTATAATTCAAAATTTCTATTTTGAACTCATTTTTGTTTGGATATAATTATTGGGGTGATTACTAGCTGTGTATCAGATGACTTTAAAAAGTGTGAATGTGAATTGTTTGGAGAGCTTGTCTTATTATGGTTCAATTCAATTGTACTTCTCAATTGGCAAATACTGAAACTTTATGCTTTGTTGTTATGTTTGTAGGAGGGAATAGTCTCGGTTGTCCAGAAAATGCAGGTGGTGCTGGAACTTTATATGATGCTGTTGCTCGGAGCCTTACTGTGAGCAATCACAATATGTCAACAGATACAGATACACTTCTTTTGGAGTTTCCTTATCAGCCTCTCTGGACAAATGTTTATGTTCGAAATCATGCCAGGGCTACTGTTCCATTGCTCTGGAGTCGTGTTCAGGTTGTTTAAATTTGAGTTACGTTTTAGCTTCTATATGTGTGAAAATTTGTTAGCCTTGGGAAAAGATTAGGACCATTTTTTTTTTTGAAGGGGTTGTTGGTGTCATTTAATGGAAATGAATAGAGTGCAGAAATGGGAACAATATTAAGTGCAGAAACATCAATGATCTGAAATTGCAAAGATTAAGAAATTTTATTTTTGAGGGTGGTTGGTGATCACATTTAAAGGAAAAGAATAGAGGGCAGAAATAGGAAGTATCTGAAGTGCTGGTTTTAGAATGTGCAATACTTTGTGTCCCATGCATATGATGATAGGAAGAAAAGATGAATTCTTACTAAAAACTATATGTGCAGGTCCAGACATATAACCAATTCCTGCATAACATGCAAACATGCATATATCATATATTTCAGCAAACTTTGTTTGGCCCATTTGTCCCATTGTTTGTCAGTTTTCAGCTTTGTAACATCATTCAGGCACAACTATTCTGAAAATTCTTAAAATTGTACTTGATGAGAATGATGAAAAGCATAGAACAATGGTGTTACTGGAAAGTTACAGGAATTCCCACATTGAGAGGCTCGTTTCCATGGTTTATATGTCTATTGTATTCTTGTATATCTATCTATATAAGATAGCTTGCACTCGCTGTAGGATTTGTTAGAGCTCTAGGTGAAGCTTTTTTATATTTCATTCTTCGAGTCTATATAAGATAGTTTGCACTCTCTCTTGGATCTGTTGGAGCTCTAGGTGAGGCTTTTTATATTTTCTCTTTGGCCCACCTTCGAATTTTGTGAGAGTGGGTTTAAGGCATCAATTTTCAAAGGAGAGGATATATCTCTTGTTGCACTCTTCTGTTATCTTAGTTATCCTTATCTTTTTTTGCCACAATCTTTTGCATTGGGATTTTTGATAATATGCTAAGTATTTTTTTGTTGATATAATTGCATTTGAAGCTAATCCTGGTGAATATGTAGGTCCAAGGACAAATAAGTCTATTATGCAGTGGAGTCCTAAGCTTTGGGCTAGCTCATTATGCTTCGTCAGCGTTTGAATTATTTGCGGAAGAGCTATTAATGAGTGACTCTGTAATCAAGGCAAGCCACAACTATACATTGATTGTGTATATGCATTGATGACTTCATGAATGCAGCAAAATCCACACTTACTACTGTAATTGTTCAGCCAGCATTGAGGAAAACCCACAACTATACATTGATTGTGTATGTGCATTTCTTTGGTTTCTCTTATAGGAAACAAGGAATAGAAAGGAGAGAATATAGGGTAACATAGAAAGAATAAGTAAAAAATGAACTATCATCAATTCTCAATTATCTGTCAACAAAACCCCTCTATTCCACACGACAAAATATGGTTCCTCATGTAGATGCTCCCCCAAAATCTCTATTAGACCATAACAATTAGGGAGTGAAGTCCCGGCAATGGAACTCGTAATTAATACTAAATACACAATGATTTACGATAACTAGATGTCCTGGGGAAAAAGAAATAACATAGAATAAGAACTTGAGAAAAGTAAATTCTACAGCTTTCATTAAAAGGTAATTTGTTTGAGATCTTCAATTGCCCTTGCATCATTCTCTCTTTGTTGGGAAACAAGTTTTGACATGTTCAAGCAGTACAAAAGCTTCCATTCTTCTGCCAATAGCTTGAAGTTACATCCTTGATCCCAACTCCTTTTATCCTTCTCATCTTCAATTGCATCATTAAATGTGTACAGAACATGCTGTGGTGTCTACTGGACCGTCAGGAACCCTAGTATACCAAAAACTAAATTGGTAATAAAATAATTTGTAAATCATAAAGCTCCCAAGCAACCCTAAATTCATCATAACCTGAAGTAACTAGTTTTTCTAAATAAGAAACATATTGTAGTAAATCCTCAAGAAGAATAGCTTTCAAATTTCTGTCAAATTTGTTTGAGAGCTGAAATTGCTTTTACAACTCTGGACCAATCTTGGAGATTTCATCACTTCTCAGCTTGTCCATGCCTCAAAAAGAATAGCTTTCAGATTTCTGTTGAATTTTTTTGAGAGCTGAAATTGCTTCTACAGCACCGCATCGGTGTTGGAGATTTCATCCCTTCTCAACTTGTCCATGTTATAGTAATTGACCTGTCATTCTATTCCCCTTTTGCAGGCTCTTGCCTTGCATAATTATGCCTTTGTATGCTCTTTTATGCACATATTACTCTGTCTATGCATGGAAACATCTACATTTTGGTACCGTTTTAGGCTTTGAACTCATTTGTTAATCTTTTATAAAAACTAAAACTTGAAAATCATCTCTAGTATTATTCTAACCTTTTTTAATATGCTTTTTTTCTTAATTTCTAGTGAAATTATGGTTTCATAATTATTGCTTTTAAAATCATCACTTCAAGTCTGACGGTATTTTTTTTTTCATATATGTGTCAATGAGAATTATAAGTTTCTGCTTTTTCCACACTCTACCCATGCTTTGTTTAGATTTTCGTTCTGTTATATCTATGTATACCATTTTTTATTTGTGCTTGCATGTAATATGATTTTGACGTGCATGATCATTGGTTTTTCACACATCAGGTTTATGGGGCTCTACGCATGAGTGTGAAAATGTTCTTAATGTGGAATTCCAAAATGATCATAGATGGCGGTGAAGATGTAACTGTTGCGACTTCTTTGCTTGAGGCTAGCAATCTAGTTGTTCTTAAGGTACTTTCTCATTGTGACTGGCATATTTTACTTGTGCTGTGTTTTGCAAATGATATGCTAATCCTTTTTTTGTAAAACAGGAATCATCTGTCATACATTCTAATGCCAACCTGGGGGTTCATGGTCAAGGTCTATTGAATTTGTCTGGATCAGGCAATTGGATTGAAGCTCAACGTTTGGTTCTATCACTTTTTTATAGTATTCATGTAAGCTGTGTTTTATAATAACAGTAACAATTAGTTGTATTGATGGCTTACAAGTTCACTTTGCTTGTTGGTTACTTAGTGGTTCAGTATCTTTGTTTTTTTTTGGGAAGAAAACTGCGATTCTAGCACGTTGAGGTTGTTCTCTTTTCTCAGTTTTATAGTAATTTTTTGCCTGCTGAACTGGTTTGATTTGCAGTACTTGAAAAGTGTTTCCACTGTTTCATCTGTCTTTAGCAGTCATGGCTGCTGGGATGAGATGTATTTTTATTAGGTGCAGTTAATTTCATTAATTCTTACTCAATAGCACATGCCTTTTTTGGATGTTCAATATTTTTGTCAATTTTTAAAAGTCAACAACAATTGTTTTAGTTTTCCAATAATATCCCATAGCCTTTATTGTATGCTAAAATGAACTTTCAATTTGAATATTCAAATGGACTAGGGTTAACTTTGGAAAGTTTGTGTCAATGTATTAATTGCAATCTTCCTAAAACATTCTGCTCTCGCCAAGTGTATTTCTGAGGGACTGTGGGATGGAGTATTTCTTTTGTGAGAGCTATTGTGGCAATAAGTCTGTTTCTTTCTTTCTTTGTTCTACTGATATTAATGTTGTTGTAGCCCAGTTCTAATCCCGGAAACCTTTGTTGTGCAATGTTTGTGTGCACATGACCAGTTTGTGTTCTAATTATTAATGACTAATTATGCATTTTTAATTTTTCACAAGGTTGCACCTGGATCTATGTTGCGTGGTCCTGTGGAGAATGCAACAAGTGATGCAATGTAAGTCCATATTTTATTGGATTTTTTTGTTCTCTCTGGTTTATGTTTGAACTTACAGAGTTTTGTGGTTTTACTTCTGTAGTACACCAAGGCTCCATTGCCAACTTGAGGAGTGCCCTGCGGAACTTTTTCATCCTCCTGAAGATTGCAATGTGAACTCATCTCTTTCTTTTACCCTTCAGGTGATCCTTGAATAGAAGTTGCATGTTATAAGGTTTGTAATTTACTTATTCCAGCTTATCTAACTTTTTTCCCCATATATTTCAGATATGCCGAGTGGAGGATATTACAGTTGAGGGACTTATAGAAGGATCTGTTGTCCATTTTAATCAGGCAAGAGCAATATCTGTTCCATCTTCTGGAACAATAAGTGCATCTGGCATGGGTAATACTCTCTTTTTTTTCTTTGTACAATATTTTTTAATGGACATTTGTCTACCCATTTCAGTTTACACAGAATCTCCTCCTCCCCACCCTTCCTTGTTCCAGCTTTCCCTGCACACACAATAGATTCATTGAATACCCTCGCGCAGACATGTATGCCCACATTTTTTTAAGCTGCATTTTGGATAGTGTGAGAAGACTCGAGTTCATTTGTTGTGTTTGAATAAAGATAAGATAAGTTTGTGTTCACATTGAAGAATCATATTTAGACAGAATTGCTGATAGCATTGTACTCATGTAGGCTGCACTGGTGGTGTGGGTAGAGGTAGTGGTTTAAGCAATGGGATTGGCAGTGGTGGCGGCCATGGTGGCAAAGGTGGGTCTGCATGTTACGATGGTAGTTGTGTTGATGGTGGTGTTTCATATGGTGATGCAGAGCTACCTTGTGAACTTGGTAGTGGAAGTGGAGAGGAAAACTCTTCTGTTTCTACTGCAGGTGGTGGCATTATAGGTAAGCTTGTGCTTTGGATCAATTTATCAGCTAATAACTTTCAGCTTTGTTTTGACATACATATGATGTGTTATCTTTTATCTGTGTCATTCGAAAATGGTCACCTTCTGCATGAAATATGGTAAGGGATCTCTCTCAACAGAGTGATATTTGGATCACCTCTTTCCTGGATATATTAAAAATAATAATATTTGTACATTTAAGTCGGCAACTTTTAACATAGTTAAGTTGCCCATTTGCATTTTAGGGAAGTTGGTTGTGTTTGTGTTCCTTTGCTATTTTACCTTCAAACCAGTTCACTCATATTCATTTGGTCTACCTGTCTGGTCAGTAATGGGTTCATTGGAGCATCCTTTGTCAAGTTTGTCTGTTGAAGGTTCAGTCAGAGCTGATGGTGAAAGTTTTAAAGGAATCACTAGAGACCAACTGGTTGTCATGAAAGGTACTGCTGGAGGTCCCGGCGGTGGTTCTGGAGGAACTATTCTTCTGTTCTTGCATACTCTAGATCTTGGTGAGCATGCTGTACTTTCAAGTGTTGGGGGATATGGTAGTCCAAAGGGGGGCGGTGGAGGTGGTGGTGGAAGAGTTCACTTCCATTGGTCAGACATTCCAACTGGGGACATGTACCAGCCCATTGCTCGTGTGAATGGAAGCATCCACACTTGGTTTGTATTCTATATGATCTATTTAAACACTGCATTTTCTGGTGGTGCCAGATAATTCTGATCCACAAGGTTTTCTTTTTCCAAGAAATATTGGAAAACACAATGAGAATTTATCAGATAATATTGATTATTTAATTCATTCTATATTTTGATCATTAGATTTGCCTGATGTTCAAAATTAATTTGTTCTTAATATTAAGTTTTCAAGAGGCTGTTGGAAAAAAATAACTTGAGAATTATGGTTTAGTTTAGTCTCAAAAGCTATTTATTATGAATTGTAATGAAGTTTAGAAGCCATTTTGAAGGAAAGACAAATGTTAAAGAGAAGGATTCAGTGTCTGAAACCACAGGAATTTAAAGACTAACAAGGATGCTGAATAGTTTGGTTATTGAATGGTCAAATAAACAATAATTATGAATTTAAGATATTTAATATGCCTACTTGATACGAGATGTTGAGTGACTGGCTGTGTAATTAAGTGGATGCTGTCCACCTGCTGTCTCAACATAGCTAAAGACACCAGCCAAGATGGTAAGGGACTATATTGCTCATTGATTTTATGAATATATAGTGGGGAATCTGCATACTCACTTAAACTTATAGGAAGATATAGTGGGGCTTCTGCATGCACTGGCATAAACTAAAAAGGATGACAAATAGAGCTTCCATGTCATATGCTGAACTCATTACCGAGAAAGCTTGTATGATCCTCCTAAAACATTGCTCGTTAATGTTTCTGTTAATATTATATTTCAGGCATTGACTGAATGGAAGCTATAAATTGCTGTTTGAGCAAGTATTAGGTTATCTTTGCCATATGCTTTTTCTTGACTCTTCCCAAAGATCACAAATAGCATACTTATTCACCTTTCCTTCAGCCCATCACAAACAGATTTTTATCATTTGTTTTGAGTTCTTGGAGGGACTGAATCCTTTACTAAATGCAGTCTGCCCTCTGCACCTTGAGCATTGTGAATGTATAATCTATGTTGAACTACTGATGTTAATTTTAACTGTTGTCTCTGAGATGTGCATTCTTGATCTGATTGGGTTTCACTCTTCATTGCAGGGGAGGATTGGGAAGAGATGATGGTCATGCTGGGGAAAATGGAACAGTGACGGGGAAAACTTGCCCAAAGGGGCTGTATGGAATATTTTGTGAGGTAGTGTCATGATTTCTTGACTTTGTGATTTCATCTGCGCATGTCTCTTCTTGAGTTAATTATTGCAGGTGGCATGTCTTATGTTGGGAGTATATGCGTGGGTGTTAGGAATTATAATCTTGTTATCATTGAATATGATTGTATTTGAGAAAATAATGTGATGTTCAATGTCTGTTGCATTTGTAGCAAGGTAAAAAAAATTGAAGGTGAATTGTTAGCAGCATAATTTTTACAACAGTAATTGTTTAGGGGCAAAACTAATGTCAGAAGGATGTTCCAAGTGTTAGCAAGTTAAACAGTACATCTTGACTAGGAATAGGGAGAAAAAGAGTAAGATTGAGAGCGTTCCACCCCACCCCCCACCCCCTTCTCCCTTCAATCTATGCATGCTAAAGCCATATGAGGGACAAGTGTGTAAATGGTTGAATTTTCTTTCTTTTCATTCAGTTTGTGCTAAACTAAAACTATTTTGTAACTTTTTGAATTGTGAATCCTTTACAGTATGCTTCAGTTTTCTTTTTACCATTTAAATTTTTAGACCATATAAATGCACCATTCAATCATCTAATCAGAAATAAGGTATCAGTTTCATGACAAATGGTATTAGTTTTTTAGGGAGTTCTGATATGATAATCCTTCTGGTGATAGTTTCAGACATCTCGTTTAAAACAATTATTAACTACTTTAAAGCTGTATTCTACAGTCTTCATTTTCTCCTTCATTTTTTTCTGTACTTCTTCAGGAATGTCCAGTTGGCACATATAAGAATGTATCTGGATCTAGTAGAGTGCTTTGTCATTCGTGCCCTGCTGAGGATCTTCCTCGTCGTGCTGCTTATATTGCTGTTCGAGGTATTTTAAAGTTGGGAGTTCTTAAGTATTTTGCCTGATCTAAAACGACATACCGGGGCGGCTGGCTGCCTGAAACTTGTATAATTTCATAGTAAAATTTAATCTCTGAAATTTTACCATCTCCTAAATTCATCTTTATATGCAAAGGAGATACTAGACTGCTCAAACTTTTTTATTCTATGTCAAAGCAACAAATGTCTGCTAAAGTTGAATTTTCTTGAGATGGACAAATAATTTGGAGGGAGGGGTTGCAAAGGGTCGGGCATGCATGCTTTCACACACAATGCTGGAAGACACCATGCATTTGCAGGCACATGCATTATACTTGTGTTCATAATCCTAAACAGTGCAAATCCTCACTTTGTCCACTTTACCAGGTGGTATTGCTGAAACTCCATGTCCTTACAAATGTGTTTCGGAGAGATTTCACATGCCACATTGTTATACAGCCCTAGAAGAGTTGATTTACACGTTTGGTGGGCCATGGCTGTTTTGTCTTCTTCTTTTGGGTCTCCTCGTCCTCTTAGCGCTGGTGCTCAGTGTTGCTCGGATGAAATTTGTTGGGGTGGATGAATTACCTGGTCCAGCTCCCACTCAACATGGCTCTCAGATAGATCATTCTTTTCCCTTCCTAGAGTCATTAAATGAGGTTTCTCCATGTCTCAGCATGTTAATTTCTGTTCATTTAAAAGTTGTAATTAGAACCCAGCTTAGGCCTTGGATATCTCCCTTCTCTTGATCTTTATATATATAGAAGAATTTGAAGGGAGGGCTTCACTAGTTTATGTATAGATTGACAAGTTGCGTATCACTTTTCAGGTTTTGGAAACAAATAGAGCTGAGGAGTCTCAGAGTCATGTGCACAGAATGTATTTTATGGGCCGTAATACTTTCAGTGAGCCTTGGCATCTTCCCCATACCCCTCCTGAGCAAATAAAAGAGATTGTGTAAGTTAATTCTCATACTGTTTTTTACAGGAATGGCTTAGTTGGCTCAGTTCTTCTGCCAAACTTTGGGTTTTTGATATCAATTATCATTGCAAAGCTATGTTTTCACCTTATTTATGATGGTCTATCAGATATGAGGGTGCATTCAATACATTTGTGGATGAGATTAATGGTATAGCTGCTTATCAATGGTGGGAAGGTGCAATTTACAGTATAGTATCTGTTCTTGCGTACCCCCTTGCATGGTCATGGCAGCAATGGAGACGGAGAATTAAACTGCAAAGACTGCGAGAGTTTGTTCGATCGGAGTATGACCATGCTTGCTTGCGCTCTTGCCGTTCACGGGCTCTCTATGAAGGGCTTAAGGTTTGTTTGTGTGGTGATTTTCTTTTGCCCATTCACACCACCCATTTTTTCTATTCCTTTTCCCTTCAAAACGTGCATGTCATGTGGCTTACTTTTGGTTCTATTAGTTTGAAATTTTGTTGCACATACATTAAAAGTTTAGCCATTTATTGTTATTGTACATTTTTGTTTGAATATTATTTTAAGTGAATGGAGAGGGTGATATGTTTTATTGTTGTGCATCGATTTGAAACTTTTTTTTTTAAGGATTTAAAACATGTTTTATGTTCCTTCAAAAGCCTAAGACCTTGTGTAAAAGAATCATAAATATTTGGCTCAAATATGGTCTTTGTTCTCTAGGTAGCTGCAACCTCTGATTTAATGCTTGGATACTTGGATTTCTACCTTGGTGGAGATGAGAAGAGAACTGATATTCCTGCTCGCCTACATCAAAGATTTCCAATGTCTATACTTTTTGGAGGTGATGGAAGTTACATGGCTCCTTTCTCAATTCAAAGTGACAATATTCTTACCAGCCTCATGGGCCAGGTTTGGCATCTGCTTCCAAGAACTCAATGCTAACAAGTTTGTCATTTTCACTTTTAAGGTTAGGGAGCTTAATCAACACGTTGCAGTTTGTAGCTCAAAATTGATTTACCTTTTACCTTATGGCTTGCAGATGGTTGCTCCTACCACTTGGTATCGAATAGCTGCTGGTTTGAATGCACAACTGCGCTTGGTTTGTCGTGGGCGGCTAATAGCAACTTTTCGACCTGTCCTTAGATGGCTTGAAACACATGCTAATCCAGCTTTGAGAAGCCATGGAGTACATGTTGATCTTGCGTGGTTTCAAGCTACTACTTCTGGTCATTGCCAGTATGGACTTTTGGTTCATGCTGTTGAAGAAGAAAGTGAACATACATCTGTTGAAGGCATTGATGGTGCAAAAGAAATTGAAGAAGACTCACGGTAATGGTTTATTATGTTTTATTGGGGTATAATTTCCATTTACATGATTAGCCTCCTGATTTTTTATCCCGATAACCTGTCAATATTAGGAGCCAACTAGTCTGTGTTCACTATGGAAATTCGTGCCAATCAAGTTGTATAATATTGTGGCGGGCTGTCCTTATTCTGCATCATTGCAAGTGTGGAAGTGGTGAAATGGTGACTATATGACAATTTTTCAAGTTTGTCATAAAAAAGCTATAAACCAATTTGTGTGTTATGACAAGCCGATTAGAGTATATGGTAGTAGAAAATTTAGACATGCATTCATTGCAGGGGCAGTAAAGAACATGCATGGAATATGAGGTTGTATGACATATACCTTTGTGGTTTTCTATACTAGTACATGTCAATTAAATAACACTTTGACCTTTATGGTGAACTTTCAGCAGATTCTAGAGAAAATAGATGTAAGGTGCACATATTTATAGTTATTTTTGTACGGTTATATCCATGCGTTTAATTTTGAATGTCATTTGACTTGGTTTTTCCAGCCTCATGAAGAACACTAACCAAGAAAATCCATCTGGTCATTGGAGAGAAGAGGTGTTTGTATCCCAAGCCCACAGAAACAGGGACAGCTACATGCGGCGGAAAAGGATTTATGGGGGGATTATAGATACTAACAGCTTAAGAATGCTGGAAGAGAAGAGGGATTTATTTTACCTCATCTCTTTCATAGTTCATAACACTAAACCTGTTGGCCATCAGGTAGCTTTTGTATCAATGAGTTCTGTATGTATTCATTATCTTGTAATTTTACCAGCAATTCAACTTCATCTATGCTCGTTCTTGTCTTCTTGCAGGATCTTGTTGGTTTGGTCATCTCTACGCTTCTTTTAGGAGATTTTAGCTTAGTGTTGCTTACTTTACTCCAGCTGTATTCATTTTCATTGGCGGGTGTCTTTATGGTTTTGTTTATTTTACCTCTTGGCATTCTTATGCCCTTTCCTGCGGGAATCAATGCTTTATTCAGTCACGGACCTAGGCGCTCTGCAGGCCTTGCACGTATCTATGCTTTGTGGATTGTTACATCCTTGATTAATGTTGTAAGTTGCCATATATATCCTCTTGGTCAGACTTTCATTCTTTCATCATATGAGCAACCCAACATAATGTTTGCTGCTAGTTATTCAGTTGCTGAACATGTGCTTTGTTTTTCATCTTCTGTAAAAGGAATAAATCCCTTAACCTTTCCTTTGATTTTCTGCCAGGTGGTTGCTTTTATTTGTGGATATATTCACTATAACAGTCAATCATCTTCGAGTAAGAAGTTCCCCTTTCAGACATGGAGTATTAGCATGTAAGTTGATTCTATAGCTTCCAGAAAGTTTAGTTAATTGGCAAGTTGGAGTGAGAGAGGACTGGTATCACGGTGCCGCACTGATCTCTCTGTGGCGGTTGTGTGCAGGGATGAAAGTGAATGGTGGATTTTTCCAGCTGGACTGGTTGTGTGTAAAATCTTACAGTCCCAACTTATTAATTGGCACGTTGCAAATCTGGAGATTCAAGACCGCTCACTGTATAGTAACGATTTTGAGCTATTCTGGCAGTCATGATAATATGTCAAAAGACATATTCCACATTGACAATGAAGGTTCCTTTTCTTCTCCTTTTGTATGCTTTTTGAGAGCACTAGGCAAATGGCTGACACAGATGTAGGAATAGAAAATAGAAAGAAAAAAAAAATATAAATAGCGTGAACACTCGTAATTTATTTTGGAATTGTAGCTGCATTTTCTCGTCATTTTGCCCTGTAGAGTTCAATGTAAATATGAAGGGGTAATACCCTTTCGTTATTGTATTCAGTTTGTATATGTGCTGATCTCTAATACCATAAAGCTCTATCGGATTTCTCACCAGCTTAGCTTTAATGTGATGGAAAAGCTATGCTCGTTTTGTCTTCCGGATAGAAAATAACCAGAACTCGAAATGGTTAAAGGAGAAGGCCAAAAATTAACCAGACGGATGAAATTCCGTTTTTGTTCGTCTTCAAGGTAGCCAATAGGCAAAATTTCTCGCCTTCATAGGAGGTGCAGAAGGTACGCGATCCGGATCGTTTTATATGAATTTATTTCTCCCAGTATTCTGCTTTAAAAATCTCAGTACTTTCCATTTCTAACTCATCATCGGATCCTGTTTGCTTATTCTTTTGACGTGCTTTTAAAAAAACATTATTATTTTTTTGTTTTCTATTATTTATTTTATGATTTTGATGGACTAATGTTTTTTAAAAATATTATTTTAATATATTTTTAAATAAAAATCATTCTAAAAAGAACTATTATTATAATTTTAAATACTATGCACAACAATATTTTGTACCTTGGTAGGAGAGTAAAGAGATGTCTAGAATCTTTTCATATGAATATTTATTATTTCAGTGTTGTGCCTTGACAATTTTTGCAACTTTCATTTCTATCCCGTCATAAGATCTGAACGATTAATATAAGTGAATTTTTTCCTTTAAATTTAAAAACTAAAAAATATAATAGAAAACAATTAAAATAGAAAGATATATTAAGAAGAGAGAGAACGGAGTAGGGAGAAAGTTTCGATCAACAATACCAGCAAATGAAATCTCCTATAATAAGAAATTAATATATATATATATATATATATATATATATTATAAAGTTCCATCAATGGGTTTGGGAGATGTAGTGTAGATTTGTTGTTTAAAAATGTGTTTTAAAATTAATTTTGTGTTGAGATGGTTGAGGAGAGTATTTTTCATCATGACCTTGCGAAAGAGTGAATTGCCCAGCTTGTCTAATAAAAACTCTTAACGATGTGAATGACACATCGTCCAATCATTTCTTATTGGGTTGTAGTCCAGCCTAGAAGTGTGTGTTCTTCATTTCAAGCCTAAATCTTATATTATCTCTCTTTTTTCCAAATATTTATTTAATATTCTTTTATTTTTTAAATGTACTTCTATAAAATAATTTTATAAGTGTAAATATATCACATATTTTTCTTTTTCATTCCATCATATAAAATGATAGAAAAGAATTAAACAAATAATAAATGTCATTGAAAGGAGAAAAACTCGATATATTAAAAAAAAAACAATGCACGAGAAAAGCGTGTTAGGTTAGATATTATATGTAAGCTAGCACATAAAGATGAAGAAATACTTAGTTCGTAACAGATTTTATAAAATAAATAAAAATATATAGTATTATATATATATATATATTTTGTAATTTACATTAAAAAAATAAAAGAAACACCTAAATCAAATTCACGATTTATTCTTTGGCAGTGTAAAAGAGAAACTATTTCTAAATGTGAAATTATTGAAAGTAAAACAGGCATGGTATAGTGAAATTAGCCCTTCAAGCATAAGTTACACCATTTTCTTCTTATAAATTGGGAATATAATGTTTTTTATTTTTATTTTTGATCTTGTCTCTAGCCAATAAAAAAGAAAACAAAATAATTTAAAAAGATTTCTTGATCCGCCACTGCTTTCAAGTTCATTTTAGTAGAGTTGAATTCTGCTGTGTCTTTGATTGGGCATCTTCGGGAAAAAACCACTTCTAATCTCCCTGCAAGATCCCAACACACTCCATTCATATCCTAAAACATATGCCTTACCAGCTCATAACCCTAACACTGTTCTTGCTATAAATAAAAAATAAATATCTATAGATCAGATCCAACTTGAAAATTATAGACATGTCAGATTCCACTATAAAACTTTTTATAACAACCAGTGGCTAAGTTTATTTTTTATATATATAAATTATAGTTTTTTTTAATAAATTTAGTGAATTTATGCAAAAGCTAATTATTGTTAAATTTTTAGTCAAGAGAAAGTGTATATTGCATCAATGAAATAAATAAAGTCTAAATAGGTTAAATATCTCGTCACCTCGAGCCATTTGAGAATGGACACCTCAGTTAAAAAAATGAAATTGACCTTCCACAATTAAATTTGTAAGTTTCCATCCATTAATTAACAAAATTGGCACTCTAGCTCTTACCTAGACATGACGTCTCAAATGTATATAAATGGAGGGTCCTTGTAGAGATAATAGATGGCAAAGGGACTCAATACATCAAATAAACGATATAGGGACTCAATCAATCCAATCACCATAGTACAAGGACGATACTGTAATTAGCCCAGATAAATTATGCCTGATTATTGCCATGTAAGCAAATAGGCCTCTGTAGTGGAGACGTGCACTAGCCAATCAAAAGCACCAAAACACCCAACTCACCCTGTTTCTTCTTCTTCTTTCAAAAAAACGAAAAACAAAATGCTTCCTTAATTTCGGACCAAAAACCGCAAACACACAGAGAAATCAGTTCAATTCAACAGAATAGAAGAGAGAAGAGGAAGAAGGAAATATAGCAATAGCACTACTACTACTACTTGTGTCAAAATAATAAGATTCTTCTTGTATAAACGACATCGAAACAATGCATTCGTTCGTATACAGAGCGAACGTGTTGCTAACGTTCGCCCTCACTATACTAGCGTTAATGTGTGTCATCGCCTCTTTCTCCGACAACTTCAATTTTCCTTCTCCTTCTGCCGAAATCCAGGTTTCTTTCTTATTCTGTTGATTTATTGTTGTTTGGTGGATCTAATTCCAACTTTGAAATCATGTTTTTTTGCCTTTCTATTTGGGGTTTTGTAGATAGTGAAATTCAATGGGTTTCAAAAGAAGCCACCCGGAAACGATGAGGTAATTGATTCTTTCTGTACCTTTTTCTTTTGTTTTTTTTAAGAGTTTGAACTGTATAAATTGATGGGATTAACAATAATTTGTGCTTATTATTATTTAAATTTTTAAGTGGAATCTTTTATTAAAAAGGAGTTACTGTTGCTAAATATAAAAAGCTACGTGGATTTTTAAAAGGTGGATAAATTTGTTTATGAGCAGGTTTCAAATTCTGGGTTGAATGGAATTTTTTTTTATAATTAAAGTTTAAAATTTGTTTTTATTTATTTGTTGAATTGGGTTTTTAGTATTTCTATGATATGTAGCTCAAGTTTACTTATTTATTTTTTGGTTAATATTATAAGTATTGTTCTTAGAGGTTTGCGTTCTCCTTATTGGTTTGATCTTCTGTTTGTTAGTGTGCTCAGGTTTCAGTATGTCTTACTGATTCCAATAACTAAAGATACTGTCTTGGTTTTCACTTTCTGAAAACCCTAATGTCAAAAGATTCACTTAGGTAGAGATTTCAAAAATTGAGTAGAACAATTTGGTCTCTCCCACATGCTGGTTTAGACTTGATTTTGCCTCTCACAATTGTTGACATTCATGAACATTGTAATTGCTAAATCTAAAAAAATAAAATTGTTTTCAGCTTATAAGATGACCTGGCCATGAATCTTTGTTGTTGAGGAACTTAGTCCAAAAGGCTTTTGATGTTAACTTCACGGGTGTCCCAAACACCCCACAGACATTTTTTTTTGGTTATCCTTTGTGTTTCCTTTATGGACATCCTGCTTTCAACCTGCATTTTTTCTCCTGTGTGTGTGTGTGTGTGACAGAGAGAGAGAGAGAGAGAGATTCAATATTTGGGGTAAATTCTCCTTCTTGACTATAAAATCCCATGGAGGAGATTGCCAAATCAGTCTCATCATTGGTCAAAAGTCATATCTCGGAAATATTTCATGCATGTACTATCTAGTTTGCTGAAATTGATCATAATATGCTAAATTTTGCAGAAAATTCTGATAGTATTAAAAATCATTCAATACAAAATTGAAGTAGTTTACAACTTGATACATGAACGTTTAGGTTAAAATGATATTAGAACAGAACTTCTGTAATCAGTGTTACATCTTTTAACTTTTCAGCTTATATATTGGATTTGGCCTTTTACAATTCCGTCTTTTTTTTGCTTCAAGAAATTCATATCAAAAGTTGATCACAACTTTCATCGTGCTAGAATTTTAGTTACTGGTTGAATAAGTGCCAAAAACATACATTAGGGGAAGTGATGATCTTGTACCTATTAACCACTGAGTTAATATGTGATCAGCTTCTTGGCTTTTCTGTGGCCATGCATGTTTTTAAGATAGAAGGAATGTTGATTGAAATAACCTCTTATAGGGTGATGCTTGTAAGTTTGCAAGATGGTGGAATTTCTTCTTCCAGAAGACAGGCCTGCTTGATAATGTTGATATTTCTTTCTTCCCCGTTCATCTTAACTATTTTAAGATAATGTATGATGTCAAACCATCTTCCATTTTTTATGCATTAGTGTAGATGCTGGCACTTTATTCTGGACCACTTGATAAGCTAGCAATAATTCAACACTGATTGAACTGCCCATCATTTAATGCAGGTCAGCCTGACCATGAATATAACAGCTGATTTACAGTCACTGTTTACGTGGAACACAAAGCAGGTATGAAATTTGAAATAGGTGTATTTTTGTTTTTCCTCAGTGATGTGTTATAGTCTTTTCATTTCAGAGCTGTAAATATTTAACCCTCATGCCAATGCAAGCCATCTGGTTGTTTCATGAGTGTAATCCGAGTAGCGAGTACATTTCATTTACTGAACCAATCGCTCTCTATTATAGTTTCCATGTTCTGACAAATTGAGTTTTGGATGCTCTATGACAATTTGGAAATCCAATGTAAAACTTCTTATGTTACATAGTTGGGACATTGCTGGGATGAATGACTTGAATTTTAAACTGACTTCTTTATAATTAAAAAACTAATCTTTTTTATGCCTTGGTCATGTGCACGAGGGATATTGAATTGATGGGGCACCTAAATGTATTGGTATTGTTCAATGCTTATTCAAGTATATAATGATCACATAATAGCCGATTAAAACATGTAATAATAATGAACTCGTCATTTATTGCAGCTTTTCATATTTGTAGCGGCTGAGTATGAAACTCCCCAGAATTCATTGAACCAGGTACTCTAGGTGCTTGAAATTATAAGTATGTTCTTTTCCATTTTGGTTCTCATCTTTCACACGTTGAACTTCAATTTTTAAAAATTTACGAGGCGAGCTTGGAGCTGAATCAGTTTGCCTTTCTATTTTCCCTGTTACACGTACAGGCACTAGACAAGCCTCTTGAGGCATCTGTATTTCATGTCCTCAAATGTCAGGGTCTACTGCATAAGACTATGTTCACTACTTAAATCTTTTTGAATGTCTTGTGATAGGTGTCTCTTTGGGACGCTATTATACCTGCCAAAGAGCATGCAAAGTTTTGGATCCAGGCCAAGAACAAGTACCGTTTTGTTGATCAGGTACCATCTGCATGGAGTGATTTCTTTTCATTTCATCGGGCATTCACACCCACGAGCCACCTCATGTGCTGCTACTGCTATGTTTCAGAACTAAGCATTATTTATCCTTGTGCAGGGAAGCAATCTACGCGGTAAAGAATTCAATCTAACGTTGCACTGGCATGTCATGCCTAAGACTGGCAAGATGTTTGCTGACAAACTAGTCTTGTCTGGATTCCGTTTACCTGAGGAGCATAGGCGAGGATAGGGCATCTTTGGTGTATGTTTTTGCTTTAACTTTAGCCATTATATGGGATGATAAAGGTCAGCTAAATTAAGAAAACAACAGACGGGGAAAAAGTTTCATGACTGAGGTGGGAATGGGGACGACAGAGAAATTTGAGCACTTGGGTTTATATTTTGGTCGCGTCGGATTCTGTCTTTGGTTTTGGGTGTTTCCTTCTCCCCTTGTCTATTAAGTGCGCCATAAAACCCGTAATCTCTGTGAGCTGTAGAGAGATCGCCAATCAATAATTTTGTTTAAAGAATGTGGAGACCTGTGAACGCATTGCTGAAATGGAATCCATGCTAACATTTCTAATTGATCAAACGAGTTGAACAACCAGAAATCAAAATCCAACACGGGGAAGGCTTGAAGCCCAATTACCACCTGCTAGCTGAGTATTCCACCGCTAAATCAATTTCTTTCACTTTGTGCTCCCCTTTATTTTGCCTGCTAAATATAATTTGACATTTGAGGTCTGTTTTTTCTCTTCTTGAAAACACGTCTGTTTGTTCTCGTTTCACCTTTTCATCAGTTCAATAAATTCTCTTGACCATGGCCAATTATTTTAGAATGTGGGGACATTTTACAAAAGTGTTGGTCTTTTGGGCTTTACCAATCTTCCATCAGATGATATTTAGCCCCAATTCTTCATTTCGTATATATCTAATTTTATTTCTCAAATCAATTTTGATTTCGAATCTTTCTATAATAATAAGCATGAGTGTTGAAATTGAGACAGGAGATGGAGATCTATTTTGAAGTCGTAAATATTGGTTTTTAGTGTTTTTTTTTTGTTAAAAAGTATATTAAAATAATATTTAAAAAAAAATTAGATATTAACATGTTAAAATGATAAAAAAATATATTAATTTAAACTTTTAAAAAAATTCAAAAATTTTAGAAAATACAATTTAACCGTAGTCACAATCAACCAATGAATTCAACGCATATGTCCAAATTGTTTTCTTCAAAGGGCTTATAATCCAATTCCATTGTAAAAAGCTGGAGTCCTCCACCTTTGCAAGTTACAAATATCAACCAATTACCAATTAGTACAATAAACAAAACTAATTCTCATATTTTTTTACTTGGCTTCAAACAAAAATTACAACACATGACTTTCCTTGCTGATTTACATAGCTCGATAGGGCCTCAAAATTGAGTTACATGTGGAGTTAGCTCATACATTTCCCTGTCATTTCTTCTATTTTCCTTTCTATAAAAGGAGTGCTACGAAGCAATACTGACACGCATGGAATATTCACAATGAATAGACTCAAATAAATATAACGTAACAAGGAATGAAATCAGAAATTTATACGAGCCTTGGGATTAATTTCTATGGTTGATTATGCCTGGAAAAGACTATTGTGTAGGCACGAGATACCATAAACAAGCACTACAGTTACGTGCAGACCCCTTGACAATAATTAAACAAGTCTGATAATGATGCACAGATGCATATACAGATGAAGTTGACAGAGAGGATACTCACAGATGAAGCCTTTGCACTTGGCAGTATATACTGAAAAACATCAGCACAATATTGTTCCTTGATCTGATAATCTCCACGACTAGTATTTCGTGCTTGATATGGCTTGAAGAGTTCTCATGCTTGATATGGCTGCTTGTTTTACATTAGTTCTTCACTCACACTTGTTTTGGAAGTTGGTTTTGCGTTCTGCAAAAGATTGGAGGTTGCGACTGCCTTTTTAAAAAAAAAAAAAAAAAAACAATTATGATTGTATATTTGGTTTATTATCAGTATAAATGTGTTCTGGCTTGAATATAGTTTCCGCTCGATTGGTAAGTATTTGCTCAGTGCTGATTTTATGTTTTTGTTAGGTTTTGCAATATCCTTATTTTTGTGCTTAATGTTGTGTCAAAGTTTTGGAGGTCGGGTAGGGATGTCCAATGGATATCCAAAACCTAATCGGGTCGGTTTGATTTATACCCAATAGGGCGAAATGATATTACTATTATGGTCTTACTAATAAGACCACTAAAACAATTGTGGTTTATTCTTCATTATACACCGTTTAGCTCCTTTCCACTCTATTGCAGACCCAATTGATGGATTCAACTCTCCATCTTCTATAGATTGCTGGCTTCAATTCCTTACTGCCATGCTTTCACATCTGCTGCTTGTGCTCTGCATTGTTGGGTTTAGTCGCAGCATCAACAGCAGCCCAGGTTTCGGAAATGGAGGAGGAGACGACAGGAAGGTTTTGATTGTAGGGGAGGAACTGTGGAAGCAAACTATTCCTTTGCAACTGGGTTCTCGAGTTTACGAGCTGCAAGGGCTTAAATCACATACTTGGTATGAAGTGAAGATATCGTATCCAGCTTCTGTATGTATATTTTCCTTTTCTTTTTGGTTGGTTTTTTTCATGATTCTGATTCTGATTGTGAGTCGTTGATTTCCAATTTGTTGAATAATAGATACCTGCTAGCTTTACTATACAATTGAAGAAAGATGATTCTGACCCCGGAATGAACCGGGTTGCAAGAAGATTGTTAAATACTGAGAAACTGATTTTCAAGACTGATGTTATTCTTGATAGCAATCAGGTTGGTTGGTTTTTCTAATACACTTTTTCACTCTTACATCATGATCTGATTAGGAGGGTGGTTTTTCTTCTTCTTTTTTCCTTTTTTTCATGCAGAGTAAATTGTGTGTTTTGGTGAGGGTGGAGCCAGAGGGGGTAGTGGCAATTCCAAATGTAGAGGAGAGGAAAGACATCACATTCAATATAGGTAAGGCAAATTAGATTCATGTAATCTGGATAATGATAAAATTCTCTATTTTGAGTGTTTGTTTTTGCTCTTTGAAATTTAAATATGAGTGGCACTGCATGCTCACTGCATTTTAATAGAAGTCTGCTTCATATAACAACTCCTGGAATTATTGTCTATTGTCTCTTCGGAATTTTGTTAGGCTAACCGGTTTCTCATTTGTTAGTTTCTTCATTTATAATTGATGACTGTGACCCTTTTTTAAGTTCACATGGATTCTTGTGTTTTTTTTCCACCTTTCTTGTCAATCTATCTATCTTGCCAATCTTGGGGTTTCATCTGTGACATTTTTTAGGCAACCATTATATTTGCAGTGGTGGTAGTGTTACTTTATGTGTCATTTCATTCTGCTAACTTTTTTTGTGATATCGCTTTAAGGAAGCAAGTTCACATTGCATTTTGCTAATACCACCAGCATAACAATATTGATTTCTGATGAAGTCGTAAAAAACTTCAGATATAAATTGGGCTTTTCATGGCTGTGTTTTGGGCTGGTGACTGGTTTTGAATATAGGTTATTACCTCTGATTTGGGTTGTACCTGAAAAACAATCCTCTTTGGATATAGGACACTTCGATGCTTAAGTATAAGTTGTAGTTGTCCTTGATGCTTAAGTTAGCAGGTGTAGGAGAAGAAGTAATGTAGGAGAGAAATGAGAGAATGTATGTGCTCTTAACTTGTTCAAGAATGAATTGTCCAATTTTTTTTCTATTCACCTAGTGACCTAGGGTATTTAGAGACCTTGGTTACCTTACCTCATAAGGTGAGCATGGAGACTGGTGTTATCGTTATGGAGTTGCAGTACAATTGATTGGTTGTAGACAGAATGTAGTGTCTGACTTTTTCATTGATGGAAAGATTGGTGATTGTCGGTGCCATATGAGCAGGAAATAACCATTGGTGAGAGAGGAGGTACATGCTCTGCATGGAAAATTTTGTGTGCACGCCGCTGCATTCTGACTTCTCAAAACTCGAAAATACGTTGAGGTGTATGCCTGAGTTTGGTATTGGATAGCCTGTGTGGTGAGAAAGGGTGAGGGGGAGAGAAGGTATCTGAGAAGAGAGGGAAAGAGAGAATGTGGGTGAGAGAAAATGTGTGGGAGAGAGAAGAGAGAGAGAGAGAGGAGAGAGTAGTCGTTCAGGCCAGGAAATCCTAGCACAACCAGGAGTTTAATAATATTTTTTTAAGAAATTCCTGCACCATCAACTTCTTAGGGCCTTCTGAACCTACCTAAGTTGATTTGTGATTCATAACAGTTTTCAATTTGTTCCAAGACGAGCAATTGAGTGATATTTGGAGTTGGTTCGAAATTGCTAGATTTCTTCTAAGACAACCTGTTATCCTTGGGTTTCATTGGCTTTCTTTACTTCGTTGTTGTATCTTTTCACAAGATGTCAACAAGCTTCGCTTTTTACAATAGCAGCTTCCTTGTTTCATTTTCTATGTCCGTTGCTATCCAGATGTGTTAGTTAACTGAGATTTTGCTTTTTTCATCGCAAGAATTGTTGGGTGTTATGTTTCTTGATTCCTAATGTTGCCATACAGCCAAGGTATCCTTCACAGATACTGCATGAAATTTGTTATGTTTCATCGCTCTATATTGTGAAGCTTATGTTTCAGCCATAATGCTTATGATCTCACAATTTCACGTATAAAGACATGTTACATATTACACTGACCAATAACTCTTTTTTCTATCCTTTCCATATTCTTAATATTTCTTTTGTATGACAGTTTGTGATGAACTATTATTGGGAATCCCACACAAGGCTTGGTGGGTAGTAGTCTTGGTAGTGCTCTGTTTGGGAGTGGCTTTCATCATTCCTCATTTTCTTCCATCGTGTCTACTGCTGAGGGATAGAAGGCGAGAAACATTGAATCAGAGTGTTTCCAAAGAATCTTGATTTCAGAATCATTACCTGTGTTACGTTTTGCAATAGGTAACGGATGTCCTCTAGTGGCGTGTTCACTGCTTTTGATGTAAAAGTCCCCGTAAATCCTATTTGTTGTTGGGAGTTTAGCATGACCTCTGGTACTGTCCTATTGAATATTTCAATTCGTTTCATTGGAGTTCTGATGCATCTGTGAGGTTCCTTGGGGAAATTTTGATGAATTTCATGAACTTTCCACAATGTATATGCCTCCTCTCAACCATGACAGCATATAATGCTCACAAGACGCTCCTCCAGCAAGGTGGTCAGTAATTTCTCCTACTTTTGCAATTGCAATGGACAGAGCACTTTGTTCTTACTTCCGCTAGTCTC
Organism: Populus alba x Populus glandulosa; assembly: GCA_033617975.1. Taxonomy (NCBI): domain Eukaryota; kingdom Viridiplantae; phylum Streptophyta; class Magnoliopsida; order Malpighiales; family Salicaceae; genus Populus; species Populus alba x Populus glandulosa. Next base: position 23,360,511 of record CM066148.1, read on the forward strand.
CTTTTCTTTCAGGAAACATTAGGCCACCATTAGATAACTTTTCTCTTATGACTTCTCATGTTTCTGAAACTTGTGAAGCATTTGAACATTGTCATCCGTTTGTCAGGTTGGAGATGGGGATAAAAAGAATTTAGTTAAAACTGCAAAATGCCTACAACTTGCAGTTTTAAATCATGGTGTTCTTTATAAGCCAATGACTATTCTCGAGACTAGTTGGTGCCAAAGTTGTTAATACCGTTCTGTTTTGACCGGAATGCTCGAAACATCTCGTACCAGTTCAAAAAACGAAACAAAACGGAACAAGTTTCACCTCGCTTAAAATCTCGGGTTGATCTGGAAATGCCGGTCAAATTTCAGCCGGAACGTTCCGGTCGAATTCCATGTGTTCCGTTTTGGGTTAAAGCCATCAAGTCAAAGACTCGAAATTAAACCCGGTTCATTTTCATTAACTGCACAGTATACCCACACTATTTTTCTCTGATGTCTAAAGTAAACTAAACCAAAAATACCAAATCCCTAATTTCTCTTCCCCCTCGCAGACTCAAGTTCCCAACCAAAACAATTACAATCGGCATCTTGTCTTTCAGTTTCACAAACTCCCCCTCCAATCTTTCCTCTTCTTTGTTGTTGTCTTGATCTTACATGCTGCAATAACTGCACTGCTGCTCCTACATGCAAGGCTGCAACCTGACTTTTCAATCGAAGCGGCTCAATCAATATAAAAGAGAAGGAGCCCCCTGCAACCTGGCAAAGAACCAGAAGACTCATTAAATCTCGCTTTGTGGCCATCCGTTCCCTTCTCAAATAATTGTGTCTGCAGTCTGTAGAGCTAAAATAAAAAAAGCATGAACTTAGTTTTGTTAACTTACACTACTGGAATGTTAATAGTCTTAGGCTTGCCATAAATTCAAAGGACAAAACACTTTAGAAAGTTGTTTTTTATGATAAATGGCTTTGATTTCTACGTTAAAAGTATATATATATTTTTGATAAATCAAATTAAGAGATAGCTTACTACAATGAATCCACTGTTTAGGACTTAGGTGATGTGGAATATGATGTTAGATAAAATAATTTTTTTTTTAATCTTGACTATTTAGGAATATTTTAAATTTTAAAATTATATTACTTGACATTGTGTTTGTATTTTGTAATGCATAATTTATCTTGAATTTGAATTATATTTGTTGAATATATATATATATATATATAGATGAACAGTACAACTCCGAAACGGCATGTCGAAACACTTCGAAATCGAAACATTCTGTTCTAATTAAAAAAACAAAATACCTACCGAAACGGAATTGACAATCTTGTTAGTGCAGTCTTCCTTTGGGTATAGCACAGCCCAAAATGTTCATAGTGAGACGTTCTGGGGTTTGATGCAGACGCCACCTTGATCTCTCGTTATTTTAGGTCCAAGAGGCTGCCACCCATTTGTACACAAGATTGAGGGGGGGAATTAGAGAAAAAAGAGAGCAAGATCTACACGATGCAGCTTGTTTTTTAGATAAAACTTGATTATTTCCTGTTATTACAAACAGAAGGGAGAGCATTACAACTACGTAATAAGAAACTGACAACCAAATCACATTAACCCAGGCAAACCCACCACCTCTTTCAATTAATTAAGAAGATTGAGTCTGACTAGATTCTTGAACCTTCTGTCGCACATTCTGACCACACTCTTTAGCTCTATCCTTCATATCCTTGGCCGTTTCTGCTATCCTCCCTCTAGCATAATCCAGCTTATCAGCACCAGGTGGATGGTTACCGGTCACATAGTTATATATCCACAGCGACACCATTACAGCAGCCAAGCCACACCCACTTGAGAAAAAGAACCCAGAAGTGACCAGGAAAACAACAATCGCTGCCGGGACTAAAATTGGACTGGACAGCACCAGAACTGGTGTGGCCACGACCAAGGCTATAACTGTCCCGGTCAGAGTTAACCCGGACAGCACCAACAGAGCTGCACCTATTGTCCCTGCAGTCATAACCTTCACCGCCTTGCGTGAAGTTGGTTGCCCTGAAGATGGCTCGTACCTCGACACGGGCCTTGATCGATCAGGCATGACTTCCTTTCGTGAGCGACACACACAGCAATGACTGGGAAAATAAGAGCAAACGTTTTCCCCCCACTTCTTATGATGATGTTGTGTTGGGTCTTGGGTGTCGGGTGTCGGGTATTATAGGGAGGCAGAGATAAGGAACGTGGCAGGGTGTGAAGGTGTATCACCTCGTGGAGTGTACTAAAGGGTAAGGTGGCGCCTTGGAGATGGTGCGGGGGTGGTCGGTGGTCCGTGGTGGTGTGGAGTGGATGGTCTCGTGGCGTTTGTTCGGGGAAGGGGCAGCTTTGCATGTAATGTGAAATTCAAGAATGCCTGACACGTCTCAGAGGGAGTGGCCAAGTATTGAAGTTTTTTAGGAGTCCGGTCTGGCCCGTTCATAGACAATTTAACGAGCCCATGGACTTTCAGCTGTCCGGTATTTTATTTGGAGTCCCATTGATTTATCCAATAGCCTGGCAGCTAAACGCCGCACATTACGAATGTGTTTGGTATTGCGGTAGTTATTATGGTTGTGATTTAAAAAAAATTGTTTTATTAAAAGTATTTTTAATTGAGTTTGGTTTGAAAAAATAGGTGTTTGGTTAAAACTGTGGTTGAAATTGAAGTTAAAGAAAAAGTAGTTTAATGTGTTTGGTTAAAACTTCAAAATGATTTTAAAATTGAGATTATAAAATAATTTTAAAAATATATATTAGTACTTATGATTTTTAATTTAAATATTATAGATTTAACTATTGTTATTTTATTATGAAATAAATCATACTTTATATAAAATATTTTTTATTATTTCATGAAACCATTTATAATTTCATTACGTACGAAATACATCAAACAAAAACTACAATTTTTATAATATTTTTAGCATGTAATAAAATTAGATAAAATATTATCAGGTATAAATTTCACTATAAACTAATTTATTTTTTTTTAAATGTTAAAAAGAAAAAAAAAAGGCACGCAGGCAAGTGAACAGTGCAAGAGAATTGCACTGTTCACTTGTTTTTAAGTGAACAGTGTAGTTCTCCTGCACTGTTCCCATGAACAGTAAAATAAAATGATGAAATAGTTGCTTTCCATTTCCTGCGTTCGAAACGCAGAATTTAATTGGAGTCCAGTGAACAGTAAAATACGTTTTTTTTTAACCAAACGGCTGCGCGCTGCGTTTTCAATAAAATGCAGCCGCAGCCGCAGAGCCGAACGGTAATTTAAATTCATTATAAACATAAGAGAAATAAACGTGAGAGATTATAGTTTATAAGCATCTGGTTTTATCATGTTTCTCCTCCTCCTCCTCCTATTATTATTATTATACACAAATTCAAGTTTTTATTTATTTTATTACGAAGGTTATTATATTGATTTAATTAAGTCACGAAACAATCATGTGATGTATTTGCTTCATCTATTTATAATAAAATTTCTTCACCATAAAAAAATCATGTGAATCATAACACACACGTACGAGTATACATATATTTGTATAAAATTATGAGTTTCATTTCAATTAATATTAATTAAAATAATTAGGGTGTTTTTAAGTCAACATCATTGTGATGCTTATAAACAGTGAAGTCGCTTTTTTTTATTTTGTTTGTTGAATTTTTTTTTATTTAATCCTTTTGTGGTCAATTTCATGAGTCAAAATTTTAGATTATATTACAAAATTAAAAGACAGAGACAAAATATAAAACATGAAGAAAATACACGGTCAATCTTGAAGCTTTTAGAATTTTCATTTTAGTCTAAAATTTTATTATTTTGTTTATTTTCAGTTCATGAGTTTGAAAAAATAAAAAAGAAACTTATCAATTAAATATGAAAAGGAGAGAAAATTGTTGATTAGTCTCGTCATCATCACCAAAAATAAAAATATTTGTGTCATTGAGTTTTTATTCTCAAGATAAGTTCAATAGACATAACCTTTTTTTCTAAACATGGAAAAAAAAGTAAATTGACTTGCATTTGATTTATTTTAATTCGGTTGATTTTTATTTTTTAAAAGTGATTTTAGAGTATTTTAGGGTTGTTAAGTGTTTATACATATATATTAGAGGTGTTTTCATATAATAATAACTTGTTGAAAATAGAATTTTGAAGGTTCAAGAACAAAAACTCTAATTTTTCGGTCATTGAGGTGACTAGAGAAAGATTAGTCAATGATATGTTGCCGGCATCCAAAATCATTTTTATTTACATATTACTTCAAAAACAATAGTTTGAATTGTATTGATTTTTTTCCACTTGTATTTTATATGAATTAATTGTATTAGTATGGAGTTTTTATAAAAATAGAGATTAATTTTTATTAGCAATAACATTTATTTGCTAAGGTCCAATAAATGAAAATGATTAAAATAAAAAAGACATATGATATAAAATACTTAAATGTGCATCTATAATTATCAGCTTTCTACTGTAATATTTGATTAATGTTAACAACTACTTTTTTATTTATAAGTTCATATTTTTTTTAGTTTATTTTATAAAGTACAAATAATATCCTTTTTTTATCAATTAAAAAAATCATGATAATTTTTTAATTTTCATGTAAAAAATTGATTTAAAATCATGTTCAAAACATTATGTTTGCTAAGTCATGATATTATAAGAAAATATAAATGGTGTGAAGGATTCATTATGCAAAACATGCTGTGTATCCCATCACAAAACACCATGGACCCACTGTTCGCTATATTTCTTGTTCTTCTTTTTTATCTAGCCCTTATAGATTCAAATTATATGTGAATTTAAGCTAATTTATCAGGAGAGTGTGAATTAAATACACAGGGACCAAAGTGAATAAAACAAATGAAATTGTGGCTTTTTAAAATTCAGGGTGAAATACACCCTAAAAAAACCAAAAAAACATGTTTTCAAGGGCAATTCAGTAAATTCACAACTATCCATTTTTCATTGTCAACATTGAAGGGGGAAATTATGTTTTTTACTTCTATAGTGCATAATAAAATGACCATTATATTATTAGATTCCAAATTTTTTAAAGATTATGTTCGGGGTGTTTTCTTCTTTTTTATTTTTAAAGAATAGTAAAATGGCTTGCATGTTCTTGAAAGTGGATTTTCCATAGCTTTGGATTCAAGGATATTTTTGTATTTGTACTTAGGCTTTTTGTTATTATCATGTTGGTTTAAGAGAGTCTTTGTAACTTAATATATTTAAATATTATTAAAAAAAGTTGATGATGCATGCAAGATTGTTCGGTGATCGAGTACAGCCTCTTGCAACAGCATTTAACTATAAAAATAAAGTGTGTGTGTTTGGAAATACAGTTGAAACCGCGTTCCCTGAAATTTCAAAAACAAAATTACTAAAAATTATTTTTTTATATTTTTAGATTGTTTTGGTGTGCTGATCTTAAAAATAATTTTTTAAAATAAAAAAATATATATTATTTTAATATATTTTTAAATAAAAAATACTTTGAACTTCAACAACTATAACAATTCCAAAAAAAATCCCGGATTTATAAAAGCCATGCCACACCTCCCTGAAAAAAAGAAGCCAGTGGTGATGAAAAACATGACGACACCAGCTGAGACGAGTACCGGGATGGCCATGATGAGAAAGAACTAAACATGCCCCGGTAGAGCATAACCCGGCAAAAAACAAGAGAGTTACACCCACTGCCGATATTTGTCATGAGCCTCAACACAGGCTGGCCGGACGCTGGCTTTGATTGATCAAACATTATCAACAGTTAATTTATGTGTTTGGTTGTAGGCTTAATTGATACTGTGAATTTGGGAGATCAAGTGATTTGAAGCACAGGGAGGGAGGAGTTAAGCTGCTGGAGAGATTTTAAATTAATTTTTAACATAAAAGGAGATTGATGTGAGAATATGATAGACGTATTTTAAATTAATTTGTAGGGTGCATTTAATAAAACAAAATTAAAATTATGTAAATTAACAAATTGTTAAAATAATTGTTAATGGTAGTTAAAAATTAAAGTGAAAAGCTAAAAGATATAGATTTTTTATCTTTCTTTAAAAAACTTTATATTTAATTAATGTAGACAAAAATAAAGTTTCGGCATAAATACAATGATTTAAATATTGCAGAAAAAATATAGTTTATTATCTAAGTAATTTAGAAATAAAGCTTATATATTAAATAAGTTGTTCATATTTTAATTCTAGTAATTTGATTTATTTTTCTTGATCAAGGTGGCCAGTACCCAGTGTTTGATAGACTAGAGTGGCTAGTAGTCAGTACCTGTAAAAGTTTTTTTTTTTTTTTTAGATTTTGGGATTCTTTTATGTTTAAGTGGATATTTAAAAAAATAATAATAATATTTTAAATAGACAAACAATTAAAATATGTACGTTAAAACTATTGAGAGTAAATGGATTATGAACTTGTGTTTTTTAAAGGACTCACATGATTTTTATAATTCTTGAATCTTGTTTTTTGTAAAGAAAATGTGTGGGAGTGTCATCTTATTCTAATCCTGTCATCTACACATTATTCATGAGAAAAAATTACAGGTTCTTCTTGAATTTTTTATACAATTAGGGGTGTAAAAAGATTAGTTTGTTTGACTTTAACATTTTATATTAAGAGTTTCAAAATATAAAATAAAATTTTTTAAACCTTTATAACCCAGTTTATAGGGGGGGGGGGGGAACTTACTCATAAGTTACTCACTCAAAGACAAATTTATAGACCAAAATTTGGCAGACCAGAATTCAGCCAATCAAAAGTTCTCTCTTCACAAATTTTTAGTTTATAAGTTTTTAGTTTTTAAGAACTCAACTTGTTTATAAAAAACACTTCAAAAATAAAATCTTAATAAACTAAATTCTAATTTTAAAACACTCCAAAATCATTTTAAAAATTAAAAAAAAACTAATAAAAAAAAACCTAAATGGGCGGATTTATGGAAAACACCATTTCCTTTAATGAATACGAATCATTGACACAAAAGCATTAACTTTTAATTAAACCAACGTAATTTTCAAACGAAAATTAATTAAGTTACACTAATTGAAGAGCACAATTACCCTGTTAGAAACTTTCAACACTCTTGTTCTTATATTTGGCTTCTGAAAAAAGATGCCCCCAAAACACAGGTTTTTTTTTTGCCTTCATAGTGGAACCCATAAAATATTATGCCGTCGGTCCGTCCAAAGAATTTTTAGTGCTAACTCACGTCTTATTCTCCACTTAACCTTTTGAAAAAGCCCAATCACACGTACAGTTCACATGTCAGTAACCATGAATGTCACTGCTCTGTCACATTAGACTTCCCGCTTTCCAAGACCCCATCCAAGCCAACGCTCCTCTACGTAAAAAAAAGTCAAAATAATTTGAAAAAGGAAATAAGAGGGATTGGTCCCACGTACCAATTCGACCGTTGCAAAAAAAGTTATTCTTAGGAACCCCCCATTTTCTTCTCCGTCTCTCATCGATCTCGCAAAATCTCACTCTCTCTTGAAAAAAACTCTTCTCTCTCTTCCTCTCTCTAAAAATATTTCTCTAATGGCGATTGCTTCAGAGACCCAACCCCAAGAGAAGGTAATTTCTTGTAAAAGGTCGTGATTAGTTTAACTTGATTTCAACATCTAGGGTTTTTGTTCTCTCATCTTGTAAAGGAACCGGTTCTCTTCTTTAATTTCTCTTTTATAGATCGAAATTGAATCTTTTCGTTAGTTTATATTTAGGGTTTTGAATTGTGGGTTTTTTTTTTTTTAACTTTGGTACAGGCCGGTACGGAGGTATCAGGAGAAGAGAAGAAGAGATGGACGCTAAATGATTTTGATATAGGAAAGCCACTTGGACGTGGAAAGTTCGGTCATGTTTACTTAGCCAGAGAAAAAAGGGTGAGTTTTTCAGTTTCATTGATGATAAAAACCCTTTATTTTTATCTAATTAAATTTGAAATCTGTGCTTATTATTGTTCATAAATTGGAGCTTATATGTGAATTTAGTTGGGTTCTCTTGTGTTAAAATGAATTTTTAATTTTTAGGTTTTTTTATTTTCGGGTTACCTTAGAAAATTTAAGGAAACTAGCAGGATTTTGTTTTAACTGATCATTGTACAATCAATTGATCTTTTAATGTTTGTTGCTGGTTCAGAGCAATCATATTGTGGCTTTGAAGGTTCTGTTTAAGAGTCAGTTGCAGCAATCACAGGTTGAACATCAGCTCCGTCGCGAAGTTGAAATTCAAAGTCATCTTAGGCATCCCAATATATTGCGCCTTTATGGTTACTTTTACGATCAGGTGTGTTTCTTACGATCCTCGTTTGAATTTTTGAAAGTTTTTGGTAAATTTGACTGATTTGTGTTTTTTCTACCTGAAATTGTGGCAGAAACGAGTTTATTTGATATTAGAATATGCAGCCAAAGGTGAACTCTACAAAGAATTGCAAAAATGTAAATACTTCAGCGAAAGACGTGCTGCTACTGTGAGTTATTTTTAAGCCGTCTCTTTCAATTATCTTCATTTTACTTGTCCTACTGTTACTACCCTTGTGCCAGCACGTTTCACCTTCAGTTAATTTGCTTCAAACCATGATTTTGCCTTCAACTTCCTATTTGAGACACGAAAATTACATTTTGCACTGTCATGTCTGATCTTGCGAATACTGATTAGTTATGTTGGGTGTGGATTTGGTAAATGTGGCAGTATGTTGCGTCATTAGCCCGGGCACTGATTTATTGTCACGGCAAGCATGTAATACACAGAGACATCAAGCCAGAAAACCTGTTAATAGGTGCACAGGTGATATTTCTTGAAAAAATTTCCGATATCTATTAGATGATTGGTTGAATTATATGTGCTCAGTAACAAAGTTAACATTGATGTCTGTTATCAGGGTGAGCTCAAGATTGCAGATTTTGGTTGGTCAGTGCACACTTTTAACCGCAGGCAGACAATGTGTGGTACATTGGACTACCTCCCACCAGAGATGGGTATGTATGTAAGCCATTGGATTTAAAGGCCAATGAAGCTTCCTGTTTTTATTCTTGGAATTTGTATTGTGGTCACTTTTATGGTTTGATTTGAGTGAAGCCATTCATATACCATTTGATTATGTGAAGGAAATGGTTTTTGAATAATCTTGAAACAGCTCTTCCAAAGCAATAACTTTATCTGATTCCATTGAAAAATAATTGTTACGGTATTCTGTTTTTTTTTATTTGATATTGCAGTGGAAAGTGTAGAGCATGATGCGAGTGTTGATATATGGAGCCTGGGTGTTTTGTGCTATGAATTTTTATATGGTGTTCCACCATTTGAGGCCAAGGAACACTCAGACACTTACAGAAGGTAAGCATGAACGGAGAAATGAAAGAAAATGAAGAAAACTGCAAAATATTCCTTCGTTCAGAATACATAAATACTTGTCCACTTTAATGGCAATGAAGGGTCCTAAATGCTTCTCATTTTTTATACTGCTCACTTGCTAATTACATTTCTCATATTGTTCTCCCATTAAGAGTCTCTTGCTTCTGTGCTATAAACAAGAAACAATAATAAAGTGATTTGTTGAAACCTTTGCTATTGAATTTATTTCTATTTGACTCTATTTTTGTGGCATTATTTAGAGCAAACTTATAATCCTCGTTTTACTGTGTTGCTGATACCTGTTACCTTATCAATAGGATTGTGCAAGTGGATCTAAAGTTCCCTCCAAAACCAATTGTCTCTTCTGCAGCGAAGGACCTTATTAGTCAGGTGAAAAATCATTTCTTGCTTTTTAACCCACAGTGTGGCTGCTGCATCTTCCATGGTGGAACTTAATATGAATTTCAACAATATAAATTAATTACCCAAATACGTTGGAGATGGGATTAAAAGCTGTGATAATATAACTTACATGGAATTAAAAACTGTGTTTAGGACCTTGCTAGCAGAATTAATTAACAATGCAGGAAATAATATTATGTTATCACTTATGGAAGGATCTGTACTCATTCTCTTTTGTATTTTTTTTCCCTCCGAAAATAGATGCTTGTAAAGGATTCTGCAGAGCGCCTACCGTTACATAAGCTACTTGATCATCCCTGGGTTGTTCAAAATGCTGATCCCTCTGGCATCTTTAGGGGTTGATTTGTCTTTCTCTAGATGCCTTACTGTTTCAAGGACCAATGGTGCAAGTTTATAGAGAAGAACGCAAAGAACCTCCAGGCGAGAGGTCTGTGTGAATTTGTGAAGAACCGGATCATTGTAACTTTTTCTTGTAAGAGTTCATTGCTCATGTTGTCTCCAAGCTCTATAGAACATAAAAACTAATGGTTTATTGAATCTATTTCAATTCAATTTTATGTTAATATAGGGGCACATTCTCTTCTTTCAAGGCTGCGTTTGTTTCTCGGAAAATGATGTGATTTCTAGAAAATCACTTTCCAAACTTTCATGTATTTGTTTGTCATTAAAAAAGTTGTTTTCAAGCTCTATAGAACATAAAAACTAATGGTTTATTGAATCTATTTCAATTCAATTTTATGTAATATAGAGGCACATTCTCTCTTTCTAGGCTGCGTTTGTTTCTTGGAAAGTGATATGATTTTTGAGAAATTACTTTCTAAACTTTCTTGTATTTGTTTGCTATTAAAAAAGTTGGTCAACGAAAAACATTTTTCAGTCAAAGAAAACTTTTACTTAGTTTCCAGTAAAGTGTTTTTCTTTTTATTTTGAGCGGAAAACACTTTCTGGAAGTTATAAAAAAATTAGAAATGTCATATTATTTGTTGATTATATTAAATTTGGTCCTTAAACTTTCAATTGTATATTTTGTTTTGAATATTCTTTTTCAATTTCATCCCTTAGAATTTATTTTTATATTAATTTTAATCCTTATTTTTATAATTGTTATTTATTTTTTTCCTATCATTTTTTAATTGAAAACTTTTATCTATTAAATGTAATCCTCATTCTTTTTATTGTTATTTATTTTATTTGAAATAATTTATAATATATTAATTATTATTATTTTAATTTCTTCATCTTTTATTTTTTTATTTGATCTCATTATTATTATTTTGATTATTATCTATTTTATTTGAGATAATTTATGAAATTATATTTTTTTTTTAATTTTATTCTCATTTAACTTTTTAATTTGTAAGATTTGTTGCTTATTATTTTAATAAACTTTTTACTTTGAATATTAATAAGTTATTTTCCAACTCATTTTTCATAATATAACCAAACGGAAAAATATTTTCCAATTTATTTTTTATTATAATACAAAATATTAAAAAATAATTTACTTTTCTAAAATTTATTTTTTCTGAAATTCACTTTCAAAAAACAAAAAACACTTTAAGCATTCAAACGGGGCACTAGATCTTCCATTCTTTCCATTTCCAGTTGTTACATGTACAGCACAATTATTTTAGAACAGTATTCAGCAGTGCGACTTCGCGGGGAAGAGAACGCAAAAAGGTAAAACAAAAACAAAAAATGGGTGCCAAACACGTTATTGTTGATCATTTTAACCATGCCTGTTTCTATTTCAACAGCATGGAACAGTACTGCAACTTCATAGGCAATTGCTCTTTTTGCGAACTGTAAACACAGCTTTTTCTATTCACAGCATGTGCCAATAGCAACGAGATTTATTTATTTTTTCTTCTGTTGGGGGATGACTCGGACCTGATATGCCAAATTAACTTACCAAGCCGCATATATAATCATGTAAATAAATCATCTTAGATAAAAAATTTGTAAAAAATTATAAATCAATCAAAACAAAGGCTGCATCTGAGAAACAGAGCAGAGAGCGAAACTCCCCCCTTGAGCAAAATAATTTTCTCGCCATTTTACGCTGTCAAAAAGTTTCTGCACGGGCCTGTGGCCACTGCTGAATATAAACATCGCAAAAAGATATACAGAAAGGATAACTTGACTTAAAAATCTTAAGATTTGATCAGATATATAACCAGAGAAACTCCCACCAAGAACATGTTTAAGAAAAGATCCGCCCACACGACAAATTAATATTACGATGCAAATCCAAAGATAACATCTCCTGTGACCTGAGGTTTAGCTTGTATGATGTTGGTTGGAAGTGGCTGATGGTGAGATATCATGCTAGGAATCTCTCAATATTAGTGATTGTTCTCACATCTGTCACCATCCAATAACTGGGTTGGAGGTTTGTACTGTTTTTTCTTGCTTTCGGCAACAACTCTGGGGCTTATGAAGCTTGGTTGGTTAGTTGAAGAAAGAAGTCTTGCCCACATCCTGTCAGTAATCACAACCTGGTTCTGCCTCTCATTAATGCGCTGAAAACAAAAATGAATAAATAACTCCAACAGTAAGCATTGGTGTCAAAAATCAACATCTTTTCCAAAAGATATCCCATCACAGATAGAAGTTGATCAAAGTAAATGATACAGAACAAAGGAAGAGAGAGCTGAGACTTGCAGCTGTGATTGCAAGGCTTTGAATTTATGGTAGTAGTCAAGAGGCAGAGGCAAACAATGTAAAATTTCCAGTCAGTGTCAAGTTAGTGGGCTTCCGACAGGAAAAAAACAAAAATCTATAACAGCTGATGATTTTTTACCAGTTATTTCAACAATATTAAGTATAATTGCTATTTTGGTACATAAAGGAATTTACCTCAAAAGGAATGTAAGAATGTCGACCATTGACAGGTCCGACTGTAAAGCCTGTATATCCAGCCATTGCTCCATGAACTGCACTTTGAGCAAGGAGTGAGCAGTAGACATTATCGGATGCATTACCTGGAACAGCACGAATCATGTATGTAGGATCTGCAAGATCGTTGGGTCAAAGTTACGCCTTTGCACCTGAATTGAGTTAAAGCATAAAAACAATAAACAAAGAACGTTAACACAAGTCACATACCTATATATTTGAGAGTGATGGCCATCTTCTGTACTCTTGCAAAATGATCCTGCACAGAAGTTTAAAAGAGGACAATAAATTAGCCAGTGGAGAAATTCCTAAAAATCATAAAATTTGCAAAGAATGTTCATCATCAGAACTTCTCATCTGAGAGTACAAAAATGTATATGGTATTTGAAAATCAACACATTATGATGGCTCTTTATCAAAGACATGAAGAGGCATTGAAATTCTAAGAGCTTGAGGTCATCATACCATGGTATATATAGATTTAAAATTCAATAAAAGAAGAGCTCTTACACACAAAAAAAAATAAGTGTAATGTTTATGAAGCCATTCAGGAATAGAAGCAAATCATAAAGTAGACAACAACTATTAATTAACAAATTTCTATCTTTTGTATGTATAATATTTTAATCAAATGATCATCATGCTAAGCATTACTTAGAATGATTTTCTTGTAAAAGTAACATATCATTTAAAAGACCTTTGCTAGGATTAAAAAGAAAAGATAAAAAAGGATTGCTTCATCAGCTGCATAAGAAAACGGGAAAAGTAAATTACTGATTACTTAACAAGGCTAAGCTATTGTGATTTCATAAGATAGCCATGAAATTGAAAGTCACCAAGAAATCACAAAAACAGGGAACAAAAGTGATAATAATATGAGATTATCTCTAAATTTTCTGTCGAGTATTACATTAATTTTATGAGATATCCATAACCCAACATCTTGAAGCAGATTGTTTCCTGAAGCATCTTGCTGGTTCATAGATTGCAAGTACTTTGCAAGAAGATCCTGTCCTGCTCCTTCAGCGACAACGATAACCATGTGTCCATTTTCTTTAAGTCGACGTTTAATGAATTCAAATAATCCACCTTTTCCTTCAAGATAGAAGGGTGATTCTGGAATCAAACAGCAATCCACATCCCGGCTAGCAAGAGTTGCATACATTGCAATGAAACCTGCATCCATAATTCCCAATAGATTGGACAGATGGTAAAACAACACATGGAGAGGTCTAATGTGTGACATGGTTGTCAGAGATTGTATCTGTCTATGCCTCAACTTACCACTGTGGCGACCCATCAGCTTCACAATGCCAATGCCATTCTCGAAACTTCCAGCCTCAACATGGGCTGCATTAATTGCACGTTGAGCCTCCTCGACTGCAGTATCAAAACCGAAGGACCTGTCGATGACCTGAATCATAATAAGGACACTCAATGCAACATATTTCTCCAATACTTAATGTGGGTTGTGCAGAAACATGACAGGAAAGAATTCAATGATATCACAACTAAAGATGTGTCAATGAAAGTACAGGAATGTCATTATCAATGGTTTTGGGAATTCCAGCAACTGCAACGTTGAGGCCGCGTCTTCTAATTTCCTGAACATCAAGAAGCACTTTGTTCAAAATTTAGCAAACACATTAAGGTAATGATGTGTACAGTCAGATAATCAAAGGCATTGAGAGATGGAAATCACATCGTGAAATGAAAAGCAATATCACAGATGTACAAATGGTATGCCAGAATGTTAAAAAGATCTGTCAACACAGCCTAAGAACATTTCAGTAGGTATGGAGTAGCAGAGCTATATGTATACTGAATTCAGAACCTCCTTTTATCCTGAAGCAGCAGTTTTTTGGGTCGAACATGGAAAGAAATACATGATTGGGTGTCAAAATTGGAACCCGCCAACATTCTCAAAAAAAAAAAAAAAAAGCAACCCGCTAAGGATGGTAGCATTGAATTAATTGGTAAGATGATAAAGTAATTCCATCCAAGCAAAATCATCAAAAAACAATTTTATGCTGACAGTAGCTCAAAATCGCTGAAGAATATGTTGACTAGGTGAGAAGAAAAAATTCAATGGAAAAGTGTGGCTCAACACACATTCAAGAATTCCTTAATATTCAAGCAGCCATAATAATTCAAACTATGTGCCCCATGTGTCTAATATATCATTTTCAGCTAGTGGTATGTTATGCTCGGTAGATCAAAGAAGCCATTGAACAAATCAACTGTTACACATAAAGCTTACCTCATATATCACTGCTGCTCCTTTTTGAGTTCCATCACCTCCAATTATATAAACCTGGACCACAAAGAGGAGATGATCAGTGCCTTCACATGGAAAGTGTAGGCCTACACTACAGTGAAAAATGAAATTTAAATTAACAATGCACTCAAAAATTCATTTTTTTTGTTTGGCAACTTCAATCTACAAAGAAAGTCCCACCCAATACCAACCTGATTAATCCCCCGATCCTGAATACTGTCAACTATCTTTGATGTGTCATGACCACCTCTTGATGTCCCCAGGATTGTACCGCCGCGTTTATGGATGTCATCAACTACCTTAGGAGTTAAATCAATGGTGTTCTTGGCATAGAAACCCCTGTAGCCTCCCTACAATGCGACACAATAGATTCATGCCATTGAGCGGGTGACATTACCAAATTTTGAAGTACAACATCTCACACTTCGATACATTTCATTTTTTGAATTCACTACAATTACATTCAAATTCTTACTTTGTAAACAAAAGAATTCTAACAACTATAGGAAAAACACCTGAATGCATGCTGTGCAGGAGAAAAATGCAAAAATTGGATTACAAAACTGTGTTTGTGTCAAAACCATGTTTAGGCATCAAATATAATAGAAATCAATCACTCACGTCAATCCCAAGGACCTTGGTGACACCATACATGTGGTAAAGGCCACACACAATTTCCCTGATCACTGTGTTGAGGCCAGGACATAAACCCCCACATGTTACTATACACGCGCGCACCTCATCCGACTTAAAATACACCTGAACAGAACAACAAGCTCCTGTCAGTGAGGACATAAACACCATAAACACAAGATTAATATCAGAGTTTCAACATATTCAGACAGCAATCTGTAAAGGGTAACCATACCTTTTGACGAGGTCCGGCACGTCTAAAATGTGTCCCTCTTGGACTGCTGTTATGAACAACAATCTAAAAAACATTCATTACAACAAAAACATTAACAGCCAATATCTTTATCAAAAGTTATAAACATCTAACAAAATGAAATCGACAATGACAGAGCAACTAACCTTTTGAGCAACAGTATCATCCACATTAACAAAGTACTGCCTGTGATCAAATCATTCCATTTTATTTATTGAAAAAAAAAAACCAGCAACTAGTACAATAACCTTAAGACAGCAACCGAATCATGATTCATGCCAACTATTAAGTCAAATATATGCATATCAAAATTTTTACTTACTTGACTCCTGCATAGGCTGGATTGTCTTGTAACTGATTTGGATACGTCTGCCACAAATATAAAATGAAAAAAGAATGAAATTTATAAATTATGCAAAAGAAAAAATCTCAACCATCAAAAACCTAAATAGTAAATCTCAAATTCATTTTACTGATTAATCAAGCAAACACGATTGTTAAACAAAAGGAAAAGGAAGTGCAAGGTTTAGTGCTTTGGAGTACAGCGAGCAGAAGCAAACAATCAAAAGCACAGATTCGCACATTGATAAAAATACGTATAATCATGCGTCTGTGATATAGACGTAAGAGAAATGAAAAGAGAAGGATGACATTACAGGAAGATGCGGAATATAGTCGGTTAAATGAGGCACATCTTCAAGCACATAACCAGCAGCACCATTCACTATTTTCATCTGTGAAACTCCAGCCATCTCTGATCTCTTTTATGGGTGCTTGAAGAAGAAGAGGTGGCAGAAAGAAAGAAGAGCATAGTAAGAACTAAGAGTGGCTTTTCATAGCCTGCGTTTGTTAAGGGGGTGTGTGTCTATAAGCGACGTCGTGTGTGTCGGGGGATTTTTGTGGGCGGGGGTATGACGAAACAGGTTGCGTGGGTTTTGAGGAGTCATTTGATAAGACAGGACGCCAACTGGTTGTGGAAATGGTTGTCAAGGATGGTTTTGGTGTCTTGTCGTTTTAAGAACCTTGAAACCAAATGGGAATTCACTCAATTCTTTAACTGATGTTCGGGGATTTTATCATTTTTCATCGTGAATTTTTTTTTATTATCAAGTTGAATGATGGTATTTTTATAATTAAATAAATATAAATATTATTAAAAAATATAATTAACATGTTGATTGCACGCCTTAGCACGTAAAATTAAGTTACACCATTTTTTAGAGTTGTGTTCAAATTATCTTGGTAAACTCATTGATATTTTTTAAAATTTTATTAATTAATATTAAATTAGTTAAAAGATGAGCTTCTTAATTAAACTTATATCTAAAATTTTATGAGGTGTGAATTTAGAAATTTAATGAAGGTTTAGAAAATTTATTCAGAGTTGCTTTGCCTCTTTTTTTTAAATCATATTTTTTTAGTTTTATATTTTAACATTTGTATAATTGAAGAATAAGCTCCATATTTTTTCTTTGTTTTCATAGGATTTTTTATTCAATTTGAAAATAATATAGATTATCTCAACTCTTTTTTTAATATCTAAGAAAAAAACTCACGATGAATCAATTGATAAATGTAAAGCTACAATAATGGCTAGAGGATTTATAGAAGGGCATATCATGGACATTTAGTGGATAAAATTACTTGTATAAGAATTATAATATATATTGTTGTTTCATTAGGTTTAAAAATATGGTTTTATAGCTTATAAATTTCATTGTTGTATTTGTCATCCGAACAATGGAGGTAGGTTAAATTTTTTATTAGTGATAATATCTTATTGTTGATAGAGATATTGTATATATTAAAAAAATAATTTTTTTTTATTAATTTCATCCCTTGTTATTTATTTGATTAGAAATTAAACTTTATAATTTATTTTAATTTTTTATATATAGAATTATCATAATACCATGAATCATGTTATGAGTTTATCAATCCAGGTCAATTCATTAAATTATCACCTCAATATCTTGAAAGGATATTTGTTTTATATATTTTCGTTTTAATTATTTTTAAAAGATATTGTTTAGTATGTATTATATTTTGAATTCATGATTAATCTAGAAAAAAATATATTTTAATAATGTTTGAATATTATTTTTATATTTGGAAAAAAAAATGACCAGTAAAAACTATATACAGTGGTAGCATGATAGCATCTAATAAATTTTAAATCGAAATTTAAATTAAAAACAATAGAAGATAATATAGAATATGTATTTGACCGATGGTTATACGTGGGCAAAATAAATGAAAGTAAATGGTGAGCTTGTAAAAAAACAAAAGTCCTTGATTTTTATTTTTATTTAATATTTAACCCATTGGCCATTACGTTTCAGGCTTTCAGCCCATGGAAACATTTAACAAATTTTTAATATAAAATAGCCGCCGCCCCCTGATAAATCTGCAGGTATTAACTGTTTTGGAAATCATATCCAAATGAACAATAGCCCATCATGTTCGCACTATGGGCATTGTAAAAATCCAGTTAATAAAATATTAAATTGAAAATAGAGTGTTAAATTAAATCAAAGATATATAGTTAAAATAATAAAGGATAAAATTAAAAGAAAATAAAAAAAAATATATATATATATATATACCAGATGTTGCTAGAAAAAAAAGTTGTAAAAAAAGATAAATAAAACTATAAATAATTAATTAACTCTACAAAAATAAATTCCAAAAAGATAAAGCTTGGAGCTTGAAAAGAGAGATAAGTTGAAAACCAAGAGGCTTGAGAGAAAATTATTATTGAAACTGTACGGGGCTTACCAAAAACTACAATGAACATAACTATTTTTATTGTTTCTAAAATTTGATTTCTACATATAATTTTCATAGTAACGAGGTCTTAAAATATTTTAAGTAATTTAGAAATAAGATTTATATGTTAAATAATCGATCAAGCTTTTAATTCTAACAATTAATACATTCTCTCCAACCAAGGTAGCCGATAGTTTATACCTAATACCTAGCAGGTCAAGGTGGTTAGCACCTGTAAAAAGTCATCTTTTATAGATTCAAAGACTCTTAAATGTTTAAGTAATTTTTTTAAGAGAGAAAGTGTAATAATGTTTTTAAAAAATAGACTTTGAAAAATATATATGATAATTACACAACCAGTCCTTTACCCAGATTCCTGCAGACCATAGGTTCCTAGTAACTATAATACTAGATGGCGACTTCTAAAAATTAATCATAATTTTATGATTAAATCTAAAAATCTTTCCACCACACACCACAGCTCACATCAGGAGGCACAATAAAGAGCCTCCACCGTCGCTAGACGATATCGCGAACCCCGCGACATTGACTAAATTTTTTTTTTTAAAAATTCCTTAATCACGAGGACAACCGTAAATTCCCCATTATAAAATTAACTCCTGAATAGGAGCTAAAGAAAAATTTTAAATTAACAAGCTAATTATTTAAAATTTCGTTATTTAAAATAAAAACAAAATTGGAATTTTTTTTGTTATTAAAATATCACATGGTAACATTTTCAACCAGTGACTTCCTCAAAAGATGAAGATTACAGGGTATTATCATAATCAAATGCAGGACCACTTATGATCACCATCAAATTATAAAGTTAGTCAATACTCTCGAAGATTAGAAGGATATAACTTGAATTTAAATGCTAGTCAAGAGATTGTCACACTCAATATATATGGACTCTCGTTGGGATTGAATAATTGCTTTCTCGTTCTTAAAAAGTATATTAATAAAATGAATAATTTAATTCTCGACGTTACTATTTATACTGGGAGATAGATGTGAGCGACAAAGCTTTTCATGAAATTATTAATTCAATATTATCATGGTAGAAACTAAAATAGGAAGTGTTTTTATTGTTCATCACCTTATAAAATATTATTTGTTTTAATTGTTTTTTTAACTTATATTTATTTTTTTAATTTTATACTTCAATATTTAGTTTACTGGAGAATAAATTTCATAATTTAATGTGGCTTGTTTTATATTTGGTTAGCTCGATCTCATAACTAGTGTTATGAGTTTGTTGGATTGACTCGAGTTTTCTTTTTTTTATATAATTTTTTATTTTTCAGTTTTACCCTTCAAAATTAGATTGATTGAGAATTATACTTCATGATTTATCTTGATTTATTTTTTACGAGGTTATCTTGGTGTTATTATTCAAGTCGCGGATTTAATGGGTTAATCCAATTGACTCGAGTTTTTTTTTATCTTTTTTAATTGATATTTTTTTTATTTCACCTTTCAATGTTGGGTTAATTATGAATTAAGTTTCATGATTTTTTTTTTTTTTGGTTTTTATAAAATTATCCTGGTTTTATGACTCGGGTCACGTATTTTGTGGGTTAACTCTAGTAGACTCATGTTGTTTTATTGTGTCCTGTTTTTATATTGATTGTTTTCCCCAACATTTAACAATGAGTCTATTGAAAACTAGGCCTCATAATTTGTTTTGATTTACTTTTTATAAGGTTATTACAGTTTTCATGATCTTGATCGTGGGATTGGCAGATTAATTCGGGTTGACCCGAGTCATTTTTTTTGCTTACTTTCTACAAGGCTACCTCGATCTCTTACCCCGAGTCATGTGTTTGGCAGGTTAACCCGAGTTATTTTTTTATTATTTTTTTTCAATCTCATTTTTCAATATTAGGTTGATTGGTAATTGAGTTTTATAATTTGTTTTGATTTACTTTATATAATATCATGGTCTTATGATCTGGGTCATAAATTTATTGAATTAACTTAAGTTGACTCGGATAGATCCAATATCTTATCGTTTCAATATTATAATTTTTTTAAAATGTTGTGTTGATTTTTTGTGAATCAAACTATTTGTTTTATCATTTTTTTAAGATGTTTTTGAATTCATCAAATTAATTATGTTACATCAAGTAAACCTTACACATGATTTAAAATATTTTATTAGAAAATTTCTAGAAATGCCTAGATGTTTCTTTCTTATGTTAAAAATAGTTTTTTTGGATCACGTGTTTTGCGGATTAACCCGGATAGATTCAAGTTGTTTTATTGTGTCCTTTTTTTAGATTTTTTTTTCATTTTCAACCTTTAATAATAAGTTTATAGAAAATTAAGTTTCATAATTTATTTTTTATAGAGTTATCATAATCTTTGACATTGGTCATGGATTTTGTAGATTAATCTAGGTTGACCCGAGTTATTTTTTTTTTTTACTTTCTATAAGGTTATCTCGATCTCATGACTTGAGTCATAAATTGACAGGTTAACCCGAGTTATTTGTTTTTATTATTTTTATTTTTTTAATATTAGGTTGATTGATAATTAAGCTTCATAATTTATTTTAATTTGCTTTATATAGAGTTATCAATCTAATATCTTGTCGTTTCAATATTATTTTTTTAAAAAAATATTATCTTTAATTTTTGTGAATCAAATTATGATTTTACTTATTTTTCTAAGTTATGTATAGATCCATTAAGTTATCATGTCACATTAGGTTAATTTATACACAATTTAAAACCTGTTTATTAGAAAAATGTTAGAAATAATTAAATGTTTCTTTTACATGTTAAAAATCATTTGATCCGACCGTGGGTGAACAGTCTAGCATTAACTAATTTTAAAATATATTCATCTCTCTATTTTATTTATTTAAAATTAAATATAGGGATGAAATTAAACTCAATTAATTAAGAAGCTAATAATTAGAGAAGGGGGACGCCGCATAATAAAATAATCCACGGTGGGCAATCGCGTTGGCTGTCGTCAGCGTAGTCATAACGCAACCTTCCTTTTTTTAGCCCACTTTCATTCATCTCTCTGCCCTATATCTCTCTCTCCCCTTCTCTTCCTCTTCACGCGTCCTATCCCTCAACCCATAACTACGAGAAACTTGTCATATCAATCAAAACAGCGGCACCACCACCGCAAAAGCCAGAAACAAAATGTCGTGGCAGCAGTACGTTGATGAGCACTTGATGTGCGATATTGACGGTAATACCCTCACTTCCGCTGCTATCATCGGCCATGACGGTAGCGTCTGGGCTCAAAGCGCTTCCTTCCCTCAGGTTTCATTTCATCCAATTCTTAATTTCTCCGATCTGGTTCAGATCGGATTGTTTTTTGCTCGACATGTCGTTTGCTTCATCTTGCATCCCTGATTTGGTAGTGCTATTCAATGATTAAATAAAATTTTGCAGTTTACCGCAGAAGAAGTGGCTGCGATTATGAAAGATTTTGATGAACCTGGATCTCTTGCTCCAACGGGATTGTTCCTTGGTGGCACTAAGTACATGGTGATCCAGGGCGAAGCTGGAGCTGTTATTCGAGGAAAGAAGGTGACGACTCCCTTTTTTTATTCAGTAATTTTATTGCTAATTTTGAAATCTTGAATCTTTTTTTTTACCAATCTTAACTAATAATAATAATTATTATCTTCATGCATTGACAATTACCACATTGTAAGGGTCTGATTAACGGGTGTTGTTAGGGCATTTGCAAGGGATTAGTTGCTGTTA
Source organism: Populus alba x Populus glandulosa (assembly GCA_033617975.1). Taxonomy (NCBI): domain Eukaryota; kingdom Viridiplantae; phylum Streptophyta; class Magnoliopsida; order Malpighiales; family Salicaceae; genus Populus; species Populus alba x Populus glandulosa. Next base: position 23,382,891 of record CM066148.1, read on the forward strand.
GTTAAATGTTGTGATGACTGGATAATTTGAATCCCAAACTTTTTTTTTCACAACTTTTTGGATCAAATATCCAACGGCATTTAATGCATAGGTTAGTAACGGTGATGATATGAAAATTTTGAAATTTTAAATTGTTTAATTATTACAATGTTTAACTGACGACAGCTAACAACAAGTAATCTCTTAATGATCACCCTAATCTGATAGCTCTTCCTATTGTCAATTTGCATCTGCAGTCGTTGCAATGCTAATAAACAAGCACATGGACTAAAATTTTCGTAAAGATCGAACTTTCTCCAAATTTGACTGATTATTTAATGCTTTTGAGACTCGGATATTACCACTTATTGCTTGGCATATCAAATTGTAAGGAGTTTTGTGTTTTTTATGGTTTAAAAGCTGCTTTCTTATTGATTTAGATTTGCTATGTACAAGTTGGCAATGGTTTAATTAACAGTTAGTATTAAGCTGGCTTTTGAAATGTAATGATCGGTTGGTTATCTAAAGTCGCTGTCATTCTTGTTTTTGGGGATGGAACAAAGGAAGGATGGAGTGATTCCTGGATGTGGATTTGAAATGCAAATTTGGCTTTTGTTGTTGTGCATTTCCTAGTTTGCAGCTAAGATGTTTGAATGAAAAGATGGCTTTAAATTTATGAAAGCTAGGGGCTTGCCAAATATATATTGTAGAGACTCATTACTGAACTTGAATCTTAATTTTTAATTTGTGGAATGCGCATTAGCCGGCTGTTTTGTACATAAACTTTAAAGAAAAGGAAAGACTAACATTACAGTTCTTCTTGCATGGTACACTGCGTTCAGCCTTTATTTACCGTGATCTTTCTTTATTTGTCTCACCTTTACATGTTTCCATTGAATTGATGTTACTTTTATCAGGGTTCCGGCGGTGTCACGATCAAGAAGACCAATCAGGCACTTGTCATTGGTGTGTATGACGAGCCTCTAGCTCCCGGTCAATGCAACATGATTGTGGAGAGGCTTGGTGATTATCTATATGACCAGGGTCTTTAGTCATCTAGGTATGTGGTTTGATTCTTTTATCTCTGTTATCCCATTTCTTTCTCTGGGAAGTTGATTTTAGGTTTGGAGGCTTGCATGAACCCACACGAAGTTGGAATTTCTTGCAGTTGCCCTCGTGTTTAAAGTTGAAGATTTGTCGGGGTGCAAGTGTGAGGTTGAAGTCGTTTTGCACTCTCTGAAGTGACAGTCATGGCTTCTCTTGTATGAAATATTTGTATTCTTAATATCAAACTTCTGAATGGAAGTGTGTTGATTTATATAGTGGACCTACAAGGGATTTAATGGATTTGAGATTGAAGTTTTTTGTTAGACTTGTATTTCTTGATTTTTAATATTAGCATCTCTTTACTCCTCTCATTTCCTTCCGAATAAATAAATAAGATTATTTGTTGCTGTGAAATAATGGAAATGGAGGATCCAATCAGTTCACGGCCAATGGATGCAAAAAATCGAGTATCATCTGTCCATTTCTGAATTGTCAAAACAGATGCAAGTTGAAGAAGGCACATGAATCTCATTCAGAAAAGAATAACGAGTCAAGGTTGAGGCTCCGGGAGGGGGCATGCCCAAATTAAAACCTCCTCGCCCCAAAAACGTTTCAAAAAAAAAGAAAAAAAAAAGAGATAGTGACATTGATTCTGAATACAAAGCCACCTAAGAAAATCCATGGAGCTCAAATAATGGCAATTGATCAATGGGAGACAAAATGGGCGACCTTATTTGTATTGCCCTCTCGGGGACTTGCTTCAGAGGTCCTTCTATTAGCCAATAAGGAGAGAAGGAGACGAGTTTCTATTTTATTTTACGAGGCCCCGTCTTTCATCCACAGAAAGAATAATAAATATTGTCAAAATTGACAGATTGCATCCAGCGCCATGTATATCGTGCCATGTTACCTTCGTTCTAATTTTTCATGCTTGACATTATACCTTAGAATGCGCACCGGTAGATAGCAGTAGTCGTATCATTGCTGGCACCAGTTACATCAGCTACGTCTTTAGTCTTCTCTGGTCCATTGCCAAGTGCAATGCCTAGAGAAGCCAACTCAAGCATCACGATGTCATTTTCACCATCACCAATAGCCATTATTTGAAATATAAAGTTTTGCCATCCATCATCTCCTCCCAATTCCAAGCATGTAAAGATATACTTGAAAACGTAATTGTAATTATATTTTTAAAAATTTAAAATTTTTTTAATTAAAATTTTTTTTTTATATGTTTTGTATTCTTTTGATATACTGATTTAAAAAAACTAAATAAAAAAATATTATTTTTTTATATTTTGATACAAAAATTATTTTAAAAAATAACCATAATCATACTCTCCAACAACAATTAGAACATTGCCCTGTCATTAAACTTTGATTGATATATTCATTTAAATTTAATTTTGATAGTAAACTATTCAACTGGCTGATTTTCTTTTTTTGAAAAAAAAATAATAAAAAAACACCCGGATAATATTTGAAATCAATTCATATATAATATTCAAAATCAATTTAAGTAATATTCTGAGTTTTTTCTATATGAAAACAATATCTCAGTTAGATTTTAACAATTAAGATATTTAGTCAAATTTAAAATTTAGATTTTAACAATTAAAGAATCTAGTCAAGTTTAAAATAATCATTCCCAACAAATTAAGAAATTTACTACGATCAATATATTATAGTGTCACGCTTGACACTCTTAGCATACTATCAATCTTTTTACAGCTATAATCACTAAACTTGGATTAATATGTTCAACTGAATTTTAATTTGATGAATTAACAGCCCATTCAGTTCAATTTTACATCTAGATCAGTTCATCATGTAAGCTGATTAGCTTAGTTAAATAAATATGGTGGATTTTATCAAATCCAACTAACTAATCTGCTTTGTTAAAAAAAAACACTCAAATAATATCCCAAGTCAATCCATATATTATAATACTCGAAATCAATTCTATGTATAAAAAACTCGTTTTAATTAGATTTTAACAATAAATTTAATATTAAATCCTGAAATAGTCATTCCCAATAAGTTGAAAAATTTACTTCAACCAATCAATATATTATAATGTTAACACTCAACCCACTAATTTTTCCGCAACTATAATCATTGGATTATTATTTTCAATTGGATTTAAACTTGATGAATTAATAGCTCATTCAATTTTATAGATTTTAAAATATTATTTTAAATCTGTGAAACTGGTTGAAAGTGAAATCAAATTCAATTAACTAATATCTTCTTTTTTTATAAAAAAAATTAGATAATATTCAAAGTCAAAGACCAATACAATAATCTCATTAAACCAAAAAAAATGTGTTTTCATTAGGATATTTGAATGTATAATTATGATTATTTTTCAAAGTATTTTTAACTTGGAAATATATAAAAATAATATATATTTTTTATTTTTTTAAAATTATTTTTGATATTATTATATTAAAATGATTTAAAAACATAAAAATATTAATTTAAAATAAAAAAAAAATAAAAAAATATTATTTTTTAAATACTCTTAAAAAATAAAAACAAACAAGGTTTTAATATGATAATTATTTAATAGATTTAAATTATAAATAAAAAATATTTTTTTAAAAAATTAATATTATCATAAATACTCCATGAGTCACATGGTATTTGGTTCGTATTTCAGTTTGAATTTTTTAAAATCTTGATTTTTTTAAGTTAAATTTTTATAATTTTATATTATTTTGATAGGATAATATTAAAAGTATTTTTTAAAAATTAAAAAAATATTACCTTAATATATTTATAAATAAAAAATAATTTTAAAAATAACCTTCAAATACTATTTGATTATTTGATAAGAGAAAGGGAAAGCGCGTGCTATGCAGCGCTCTTTTCTGTTACTAATTATAATAATAAAAATAATCTCGAGTACCCACTAATATCATTAGATTCTCCAAAGTCCAAACACTCCCTTAGCCCACCGCTCCCTCTCGATCCCCACCCTCCCTCTCTCAATTTTTGACTTGACCTTTTCTCCGGATCTCAAAAATTCCCAATTTTATTAACTTCAATTCAGGGTTTTTAATATAAAAAAGGAAAAAAATCAACAGATTAGGGTTTTTTTTTCCCGATCTGCTAATCTTTTTATTATTTCAATTTTGTGTTTTATTTTATTTGTTCGTGGGAATCGGAATGGCGGGTTCTCAGAGTCCAAACGGAACTGCGGCGAAGAGGTACGGAATAATGAAACCAATCTCCGTCGCGGGTCCTACTGAACCTGATCTCCATCGAAATGCGGAATTAGAGAAGGTGACCAGTGGATAATCACAAAAATTTGCTCTTCATTCTTTTAATTAATTTTACTTACTATTAATCCAATGATGTTTTTGGTAGTTTTTGGTTAATTCGGGTTTATACGAGAGCAAAGAAGAGGCTATGAAGAGAGAAGAGGTTCTGGGCCGTATCGATCAGGTAATAATATTCGAAATCAGTTTTCTTATTATTGTATTTTATGTGTACTGATTTGTTTTTTAATTAGATGGGATTTTTTTGTAGAAATTATTATGGTTTTGTGAAGAAGTTAATTTGTTGTTGCCGTAGATTGTGAAAGACTGGGTTAAGCGATTGACGCGTCAAAGGGGTTATACTGATCAGATGGTAGAGGAAGCCAATGCTGTTATTTTTACTTTCGGGTCTTATCGTCTTGGGGTATATGTTTTCTTGTGCTTTATGATGACTTTATCTGTTTCCTCCTCTTTTTGTAGTTATTTCTGCACAGTTGTATGAATGCTTGAATATATTTGTTGCTTTTGGATTGCCAATATGTAGTTTTTAGCTCAATAGGAAATTGCAATAAGATTAGCAGATCGGAAAAAGAAATGGTGATCTTTTATGTTTGTTAATATATGGAAGCGGTAATGAACCTAGGAAAATTGTTTTCTTGCTAATTCAATGATTCAATATGATGTTATACTGGCCTATTATTCCAAGCACGAACCTGATGTGGAACAATGATAAAAAAGAATTAAAGCAGGAAAGAGAGAAGCTTTAGAGAAAGAAGCTAAGAATTAAAAGCAAATAAAGAGAATAAAAGGCCAGAAAAGAGAAGAATGGGAGTTGGAAAAGTATGCAACTCTGCAATTTTTATTCAATTCATCAAAAACTCCCTAACATTTAGAAAAGTATGTTATAAATACTAAAACCCAAACTAGAACAAGCAATTGGGCTTATAGCCGATTAAATAAAATACTCAACAATAATTAAATCAAGCCCAACAAATAAAGTCTAATTAATAATCTCAACTAAAAGTTAAAATAAATTAAACCAAAACACAAGCTAAAGCCCAATCTTTCAATGGTGTGGGCTAACTTCCATTGTTTATGATCATACGAGTGTGTAAACAATGTCTCGGGTCTGGTGTCCCCACTAGAACCTATCATAGTCTTGCTTGAGCCACCCGGCTGCATGTGTGTCCTTAGCAAATACCTAAACCAGTGGCTGTGTGCCCGACTGTTTTGTCCTGCTTCACTTAAATCCTTGGGGTTTTAGTTGCAACCAACACTCATTCTGTACTGTTATAGTTTAGTTCTAGCTAATAGTGTGGTGAAAGGATACTGCTGGCTTGTCTGCCCAGATGAAACAAAGTGGGCTTTTTAAAAATCTTTCAAAAGTACACTAGAATTGTTAGGCTGTTGTTTCTGAATATGATGTAATCTTATTTTGTTACTTTAGTGATCTAATTACATTTTCTGTTGCATTTATGGCAATGATTACTGTTTTAACAGGTGCATGGTCCTGGGACTGACATTGACACCTTGTGTGTTGGACCATCATATGTGAATCGAGAGGTGACTTATAAACGTGGCTTATTTTCTTTTAGTTCTATGGTATTTTGACTGACATGCTAAGTTGTGTTTTAGGGAGACTTCTTTATTGTCTTGCATGATAAGCTGGCTGAGATGGAAGAAGTTACTGAACTTCAGCCAATTCCAGATGCTCATGTCCCGGTTATGAAGTTTAAATTCCAGGGAATATCAATTGACCTTCTTTATGCAAGTATATCCCTTTTGGTTGTTCCAGAAGTAAGCTCCCTAGTCTTTGAAATATCCATGTTATGCATTATTTTCTTATGCTCTTTAATTTTATTGTGGCACATGCAGAAAAGTTTTAACATTTATCACTTGGTATGGTCCCCCCCCCCTCTTTCCTTGTTTTCATCATTCGTTGTTTCTCTCATTGATAAAGAACTTCAGTAGCAAACCTGGAGTCCAGTGTTTCTTCTTTTTTTGATTTGAGATGCACTTTAATACTGAGAATGCTAATCTTTAACTCTTAAAAATCTCCTCTCCGTGTTTTGGTAAATTTTTCTAAGACCTGCTCCTCCCATCCTGTTTTACCACTCTAGCCCAATAGTAGCTACTTTTGACAGTCTTGTAGGTTTTTGTAAAATATGCTTGGTGATTATTATATGTATTTTGTAAGAATCTTGTTTTGCATGGATTGCGGGGATGGGTTTGCCTTGCATAGCCACTATCATCAGCTTTTGGAGTGTATTGTTGGTTTGTCGAAAGCTTCTTAGCTGACTGGGTCTTGTCAGCTTCAAGTTCTAGCATTTTTTTCCTGTCATGAGTTTGGGGTAGCAAAGCCTATGGTTTGATGCGTTTTAACATTTGAAGCACTGATTATTGTTGCTTGCTCAATTTGATCTGGAACTAACTTGTCAACAGGACCTGGACATCTCCAATGGGTCTGTGCTCTACGAAGTGGATGAGCAAACTGTTCGAAGTCTAAATGGGTGCAGGGTTGCTGATCAAATTCTTAAACTTGTTCCAAATGTTGAGGTGACTTATTGTATTCTTACTTATTTTACTATAGTGCTTCAGTGATTTGACAGTCATTTTTAACCATTGAAAAAATTGTAGCACTTTCGGGCAACACTCAGATGTCTGAAGTTTTGGGCTAAAAGGCGCGGTGTTTATTCAAATGTAAGATTGGGCATCTTGATGAGTTATTCCAATTGCCATTTCACACTAAATTATGGTTTTCATCTTCTTCTTAAATGTTTAGGTTACTGGTTTCCTCGGTGGAGTGAACTGGGCTCTTCTAGTTGCCCGAGTGTGCCAGCTTTATCCTAATGCTATTCCTAGTATGCTAGTCTCTCGGTTCTTCAGAGTTTATACACAATGGCGTTGGCCGAATCCTGTGATGCTATGCTCAATAGAAGAAGATGCACTTGGGTTTCCTGTGTGGGATCCTCGCAAAAATCCTCGAGACCGGTTTCATCATATGCCAATAATAACTCCTGCATATCCTTGCATGAATTCTAGCTATAATGTGTCTACAAGTACTCTTCGTGTTATGACAGAGCAATTCGAAAGTGGTAACAGGATATGTGGGGTGAGAGCACAAGTAGCAATCTATTTTCCTCTACTTTCCTACATTATACTATTGATACTTTGTTGCTTTGTCACTTTGTTCTTTATGCAGGAGATTGAGCTGAACAAGGCACAGTGGAGTGCTCTTTTTGAGCCTTATCTTTTCTTTGAGGCATACAAAAATTATCTGCAAGTTGACATAGTTGCAGTAGATGCTGTTGATTTGCTAGCTTGGAAAGGCTGGGTAGAGTCTCGGCTTAGGCAGCTTACCTTGAAGGTAAGAATCTTACCTTGTAATCTTGTTGCAAGCTGATATACTCCTTTCAGTTTTTAGCCATGTTTTCTAACGTAGTAGTGAGTGTTTGTCTTATTTGAAGACAAGATGATCCAACAAAGTATGACAGCTGTCTTGCTTTACTTGCTGTCCTTTCCATGTGACATTTCTCAGATAGAGCGGGACACCGATGGGATGCTGCAGTGCCATCCTTATCCAAATGAGTATATAGATCCGTCCAAGCAATGCGCACATTGTGCTTTCTTCATGGGTTTGCAGAGGAAAGAGGGAGTGACTGGCCAGGAGGGCCAGCAATTTGATATACGGGGAACAGTTGATGAGTTTAGGCAAGATATAAACATGTACTTGCCTTGGAAACCAGGGATGGATATATATGTCTCTCATGTTCGTAGAAGACAGCTCCCGGGCTTTATTTTCCCTGATGGGTACAAGCGTTCTCGACCATCACGACATATGAACCAACAGACTAACAGGACTAGTGAAGATGTTGCAAGATCCCAATCTGGGTCTGCTGAGAGACATGTTAAGCGGAAAAATGATTGTGAAATGGCAGATTTGAAGCCAGTTAAACGAGAGAAACGGGCGTCTACAAGCCCACAAAGACTGCAGTCTGTTTCTCCTTCTAGTAGTGCTGGTAGGTCTGGTGTGACATCTCTGGCTAGTTCCTGTGAAGGGGTTATATTAGGGTGTTCAACCATTAGGGACATTGTTAGCAACTGCGAGGATGTTGCTAGCAACTCCGAGGTTAGGTCAACTAGTGGGAAGTTAGAGAGTGAAAAAGGTGATTTGGGGGATGCTAGGCAGCTGGGTGTGACTGTCTATCAGGAGTCACCCTTAAATCGGCAGACCTCAATGGATGTACATGATTCACCAATAGTTAGGAATGAGCTAGAACCAGCTGATCATATGAATGGCTCAGAGCCAATGGGATTGATGTTCGATCCAATTACAAAGCAGGAGTTGGTCAGTTCACATGAAGTGCCAAATTTTGAAACTGGGGAAAAACATAAGGAGGTTGGCGTGAATGAAAAAATTGAGGATTTGGGGTCAAATTTCTTGGAGAATGGATCTTCAAGGAAACTGATGAATTGGGTTGGGGGTGCTAGTCGAGGCATGGAGGTTGACCGAGAACTTGTCAAACCATGTAGTCAGACAGCTGTTGTAGAATTTGCTGAAAGTGTTGTAAGTTCACATTCTGGCTCTCAGAACCTCAACTACGAGGTGAGTTATTCTGTTTGAAGTTTTTGGGTTAAAGATTGTTGTGGATAGTTGTGGCAATACTAGAAGTTCTGGCAATAGTGAGAGTGGGGATCTTTGCAGGGTAATGTGTGTGCTGTGGATGCGGATTCACTTCTGGAAAGTGGATGTTTGAATGTGAGTGGAGCTGAGTATTATTGCAGAACGGCTTGCCAGAAGAATTAGAGGTTTAAACTCTGAATTGCTGCTGTACTTTACTATTACTATATAATAAAGAATTTTCTACATTTACTCACTGTGTTGCCTGAAATTTTTCTTTCTTTCCTCCTCTTGCATTGGAACTGGGTCAATGCGACAATGGCTCTGTTTTTATGAAAATTTTATGTGGAGAATCATGCATTTGGATTCCAGAAATTTGTTAGAGACCTCCAGCCTTGTAATCCTTGCAGTAGGAAATCAGGACCTAATGTTGAATGGTTCCACGCAACGAGATCTTTACTGTTGGCAGATCCAAAATTAGCAGATGAATTTGAAACGTCTGAATTGTTCTTTTATATTCTAGGTTTCATCTTTGCACAACTACTGTAAGGTTCTGTAATTAATACCTGTTCAATAGTCTTACCATGCTAATTGTTTTGCACAGCACAGAGTATCTCCCAACTGGTGCATGTGTGGTGACAGGTCCTGCACCACTATAAGTGCTATGTTTCCAGTAATTGTGCTTAAGAACCTGACAATGTTTTATGTCTAAGGCTCAGATACATTAACCCTTCCTTCAATTTTTTTTCTCCAATATTTGTCAGGAAGTTAACTCACCTCCTTGCCTTTCTTTTGTATCGTGTAGCCGAAGACTGCAATTGGGAAAGTTATAAATTCTCAAGATGGTGCTAGGTCAGAATCCTTGCAGAAGCCAATGATAAGGCATGCATTTTAAAACCCTGATTTTCATCATGTTAATCATGGTATCTTTATGCTGTCCTGTTTGGTTGGTTGCATGGCTCTCTCTTTGCAGGTTGAGTCTGAAGTCAACCGCGTAGCATTGGGCAAGGGGGAACACTGTAATGTAATCACTGTTTATAAAGGAAAGGACCAGCAACTTGGTAAGTTAAACATTAATTGCTGGCTTTCCTTGCGGGTTTCTTGGCATGGTGTTTGGCACTACCCTGTGGACTGGGACAGGTCAGCCATGAATTAAACTGTGAATAGCTCAGTGGTTTGGCCAAGTTTTGGGTGTGCATTCCTTTGCTGCGTTTGGCAGAAGCTGTAAACTTCCTGGTGCCAAGAAACTGTTGAGCATGCTGGTGCTTTGAAGACTTTGTGCGTTGTTATAGAGTTGTATTTGTTGTTTCCTTGTGGGCGTGGGGAATTCACCTAGGCAGTCCCCCCCCCAGGTGGGTGAGGATAGTTTCCTGCCAATGAAATGTCTATTTGGAATCAACTATACTGCAAACAAGATCAACTTGGTTGTGTGATTTGTAAAGGTTTTTTTGTCTTTGTATACTCGACTTCTTGTATGTAAGCTTATTTAGTAATCCCTCTCCATCTCCCATTGGACTAGACATGCTTTTTTAGTAATCTCTCTCTATCTCCCATTAAAGTGGACAAATGGTGGAATTTTTACCATGCGAAACCTTAGCATTATATGATACAGTTTGGTGGGCATCTTTCTGCAGTAATCTGCATGTCGTGCAGAACAGCTTAGGCACGGCCATCCTGTCTCTAGAGTTGTGGATGGCTTGCCGTCTGAGATAGTGTAGGATTGTTGTGGGAAGCGTTTCACTAACCAGTACCCAACAATTTAATTTCTCCATGATCAAGCTCCTCTTTTAAGGTTCGCTGCACTAAATTGAATCCGGTTCTGCAGTCGTTTGACACTAAATTAAGGGTCTGAAACAAATTTAATACGATCATCAGAAACGAGTGGCTGCTTCGGACTGGGAAGAGACCGGGTATTATTTCATGACTACGCTGCGTTATATTACCAAAAAAGAAAAAAGAAAAAAAAAGAGAGGCAGAGCTACGATACATTATAGGCTGTAAACTAAGCTGCTATTATCATATGGCAGTCTCGTGCTGCGTTGTGGCAGAAAGAGAAGTAGCTGTTCCAAGAAGAGGAACAACATCAAGCAAGGCACCTGTCTTTTTCTCTCCATTACTGTCTGCTGAACCTCGACGCAGAATCTCCAAAACATCCTTCATAGAAGGTCTGGTGGATGGCAAGGAGTGCGTGCAAATGAGTCCTAGGTTGAATACAGTGGTCATTTCTTGAAAGAAACATGGTTCCTTAATCTCCTGGTCAAGGCAATCAACAACAGGCTTTCCCTGTCCAAACTGCTGCCATGCCCACTCTGCAAGGCTGGTATGCTCATCTCCACTATTAGGTTCTCTTCCAGTCGCCAATTCCAGGAGTACGACTCCAAAGCTATAGACATCTATCTTTTCATTCACCCTATTCGTATAGGCATACTCTGCCATAAAAATGAGGAAAAAATAGATTTAAATGGTGTGGTGTGATCTCAAAATTCTGAGTTGGAATTAAATGAAGAGTGAATATACTTGATAAAGCACATTGAAGTTGTTGAATGATCTTACCAGGGGCCATATAACCGAAAGAACCTGCTACAACAGACATGGTATGAACCTCTCCTTGCTTAGCCAATATTCTGGCCAGTCCAAAATCTGCTATTCTTGCCTTCAATTCAGAATCCAACAAGATATTACTAGACTTCACGTCTCGATGAATGATAGGAGTGGAGCAGTCATGATGCATGTAGCTTAGGCCTCGTGCAGCTCCAATGGCAATCTGGAACCTTGTGGGCCAATCCAAGACAGAATTATGGACTGAACTTGTTCCCATCGATGAACTTCTCTTCCTTCCATGAAGCCACCTATCAAGGCTTTGGTTCTCCATGAACTCATAAACAAGAAGCTTTGAGCTCTCACTTGAAATACAGCACAATAATTTAACTATGTTTGCATGCCTAATTGTTCCCAGTATCTGAACCTCTGCCAAAAATTCCTTTTCAAGATTGTGATCCATTTTTTCATTATTCAAAATCCTCTTGACAGCAACGCAGTCACCTGCACGGTTTATGGGCACCCGGTATACCTTCCCCGATCCTCCACTTCCAATCAGATTATTTTCTGTCAAACTTGCCAAAATGTTTGCTTCTGTGAAGTCCAATCTCTGGAATGAGGTCAGCTTCCATCCTGCCAGATCACGTTTTGCCTTCTTTCTTTGGTAGTCCCTAACCATAAACAAGGTGACTATCATAGTGACTAGAAAAATGGTCACAGTAAGAACCAGAATCAAGGCAAGAGTTTTAGAGGGCATTTTTTTAGAGTCGCGAAGTTTAGCATAGCAATTTGGAAAGTTTAGAATTGGATTAACAGCACAGAGATTAGAATTGTTCAGGAAGCTGTTATCATAGGCAAGGTTATCAAACTGATCAGGGATTTTCCCAGATAGATGATTGGAGGACAAGTTGAGAAAAGTAAGTTTCAACTGGTCAAATTCAAGAGGGATTTCACCAGAAAAATGGTTTTGAGACAAATCTAAATAAAGCAGGTCAGGTAAAGACCCAATCTCCTTTGGGATCTGGCCAGAAAGTGCATTTCTTGAGAGATTTAAACTAGTCAATGACTTCCAGGATATTATCTTGGATGGGAGTTGACCTGAAAATTGATTTCCATCAAGCAGAAGATTTGAAAGGCGAGGCAGACTCGTTATTTCCACAGGAATTTCACCAGAAAGAAGATTGTTGCTCGCCTTGAAATCAACCACGTTCACCCAGCTAGAGATTCCAGGAGGAATCGGACCAGAAAATCTGTTGTTGCTGAGTTCCAACCTTGACAAATTCCATGACAGCTTGCTCGGAAGTCCCCCCGAAAAGGAATTGTCACTTAACATCAAGTAAGTCATATTGGAGGCTGTCCAAACACCTGCAGGTATCTCACCTGAAAAGCTGTTGCTGTAAAGTTGAATCGTGTGCAAACTGTTGCAGTTTCCAAGAGATTGAGGAACCCGCCCAGAGAGATTGTTTTCAAAGGCAACTGCACCCAGCAAGACACCTCCAGCACATAAATTCGCAGGCAGTTGGCCACTGAATTGATTGCTTGAAACATCAAACTCTACAAGTTTTGAATAAAGGCCCATTTTAGGTGGCAAGGCTCCACTCAAGTTGTTGCTAAAAACCTTAATTGTTGTCAGTGCAGGAAGAAGGCCTATAGTTGGTGGTACCTCACCGGACAAGTGATTGTCATACAGACTCAGAAGTTGCAATTTCTTCAAGTTGCCAAAATCTTCTGGAATCGAACCATTTAATTGGTTCATTGCAAGATCAATCTCCACCAAATTCAACGTTTCGACTCTCTGAGGTATCTCACCAGACAACTTATTCTGGAAGAGATACAAATTAGTCAAATTCTTCAACGAAAACAACCCATCAGGAATCTTACCTTCCAAATCGTTTATAGCTAAATCCAAGTGCTCAAGACTTGAAAGACTGGTCAAGCTCTCCGGTATTTCACCAATCAAATTCGCGAATCTCATCCACAGAAACCTCAACTTCTTTAGCTGACCGAACTCCACAGGAATTGAAGAGGGCACAAACTCATTATACGCCAATCCCAGCTCTTCAAGATTGGAAAGCTTACTAATCTCCTTAGGAAACGTGCCGTTGAACTGATTCTGAAACAGAAACAATGTCTGCAACCCTGTCAGGTTCGCTATCTGTCGTGGAATATTGCCTGTGAAGTTATTACCTCCGAGGTTTATGTACCTGAGACCTGATAATTGATCAATATCATCAGGTATTGGACCGACAAAAAAATTCTGTGACAGGTCCAAGTACTGAAGCTTTTTACAATTGTACAGAACTTTTGGAAATCTTCCTGGAATGTAGTTGAAATTCATGTCCAGAAATGTCAGGTTTTTCAGGTCACAAACTGTTGCTGGGATTGTTTCTGTGATGTTTTTATCACCTAGGTGAAGTCCAGACACCGAGCCATCGTCTCCACAGGTTACCCCTGTCCAATTACACGGTGAGGATGATGAGTTCCAGGACTGAATGGACGATGGATTGCCAAGTTGCTGTTGCAGGTTTAGAAGGATAGTTTTTTCAGTGTTCGCATCTTGGGAAATTACTTTGAAGGGCAGGGAAAGTAGGACTAGAACGCAGAGGAGGGGTGAAGTTCTGAGAAATAGGATGGTTAGTTGGGACATCCTGAAGGGTTTCAGGTGGTTTTTCCGGTTGGGTTTATTTTGCCCGGAAGAGAAGGGCGAGGCTTAACGGCAGGATTTGAAATGTGGTTGGCATTTGGCGAAGGAAGATGAGGGGAGATGTTGGGTATAAATCCGGTGAGCCAAATGACATTCACAGCGACAATAATTACATATGCACCACTGAAAGTGATTTGATGAGTCAACGACTACTAAAAGTTTGTGGTTCTTTCACTGATCAATTACTTTAAATTAAGTAAACCGTTTGTCATTTGATGCTCTGTGCTTTTAAAATAGTTTTTAAATTATATTTAGTCTGAAAACATTAAATAAATTTTTTGAGATATATTCTTGATAATTTTAATAATTTAATATTACAAATAAGAGAGATTTTGATAAAGAAAAACTATATTTTAATATTTTTCTAATTAAAAAATAATTTAAATGCATTATATCATTAGTCACTATATGTTCATACACTATGCGGTATTATATTAATTATTATTTTTTAAAATATTTTTTATTTAAAAATATATTAATTTTTAATTTTTTTTTAATATCAGTGCTTCAGAACAATCTCATGGCATAACAAATAAATTTTTAATTTTTTTTTAAAATATTTTAAAATACAAAAATAAAAGTGAATGATTTGCCATGGTAACTAGCTTGACATTGAAGGGTATCACTGTAGTAGAGATGTCAGGATATCTATCCCTTTGGTTTTGAGTCCACAAGGTATGAGCAAATGGTAAACTTCAAAGTATGACGATAAACATGCCATTGTTTCTAGATACAGCCCACCACAATTTAAATATAAGGTGTGTTTATATATATAACTTGTCTTTGAGTGGACTTGAAAAGTGAATGATACTATGAGATCATAAAAGTTTTTTAAAAATCTACATGATAATTTCCTAGAATTTTCTCTAATAAAAAAACTTCCTTTTATTTAGATTTAAAAACCCTTTCAACACAACATGTATAATAATTTTTATAAAATATTTATCAAATTTTTTTTAGTAAGAATGGATAATAAAAATTTATATTTAAGAAAAAAAAATGCTAATAACGTTGTAGCTCTGATTTTTTTGCTCAATCATTAAAACCAACTATTTATTTAGTTAAATAAATTTTGTTTTTTGTACTTACTTTGTATATAATCACGTTTATAAATCTTAATTTTATAAAAGTTAAAATAACATGTTTGAATTGTTTTAATATATATTTTTATTTATTTTATATTTAAAAATTTATTTCACAACAGTTTTAACTAATTTTTTTTTTTAAAAATCACAATTAAAAATATTTTTTAAAAATTACAACAATACAGAACACAAAACACGCAATAAACAAAAGTGGATCACACGGATAATGGAGGAAAAGCCCATGGTTTCCTTTCACTATCATGGATTAGGTTGTAAAAGACAACAACTTTTGTAAGGAGAGAAAAGTTGACTGAGGTTGATAGCTACTTAACCAAGCTGCTATGACTAACTAGTAATAACTTCAACGGTATACTTATGTTCTCAAGGGATAATTCTGTAGTTCTTGAGGTGTTCAGGGGCAGTTTTGTAATGAGCTGGTACACAAATGGGTTCCTTGGTCAACAGTCAACACATGGATTAGTCTGGTGACGTAAAAGAGGCACGAGGCAGCGACTGGGAAGGAAGGTTCATGGCTTTGGGTTTCCTTTACTCAATGGCTTTGATTCGCTGCACAATGTTGACTATTCTTATTTAAGTCTTCGGTCAAACTTCTGAAATTGAAAACCATTATATTGCTTTTGGATGTATCTATCTATTTTCTACTTGAGGTGGGCTGGAAGGACGCAAAGATCCACTCTCTTTAATGGTGGTGGTGGCCACGTCTTGGACCGTATGTTATTTTCTTAATGAATGAAGGAAAGAATATTGAGGCATTCTACGGGAATAATATTTTATCACTCTAAGCTAGAAAATCTATTTTAATCATTCTAGATTGAACTCTCACTAAATTAGTGAAAGCATAGACCCACCAATTAAAAATTGAAATTAATAATAATAAAATTTAATTCGATCTAACGAATTTAAAGGTTAAGCCGGAGCTATCATATCGGAGCCCAAATAACTTGATAAAAATTTAGCTCATATATTGTAGCCCGAGCCGTAAAATATTTGTTTTTTAGACCTTGCTTTCTGAGTCCATTAAATTTAGGTTTATGGGTAATTAGCTGTGTTCTATCACTGACTTTGTTGAGTGCAGGAGTCTGTGCTAGCCTCCAGATGCAATGGCTGGGGACACGTCATGAAATGAGATTCGCAAATGCCTGACAGTAGCCTTGCCTGGCCCACAGAAACATCTCAAGTCAAAGAAATCCCCCAGACTATTGAATTAATGCTAGAGCTGTTTAAGTAGAAGTTGGCACATGCAAGCTGGTTTTTGTACTTGAATCCAAGAGTTTCAATTACGTGTTTGGTAATGTATTTTAAAAATACTTTTAAAAAATTATATATATATATATTTTAAATTAATATATTTTTAATATTTTTAAATTATTTTAATATACTGATTTTAAAACTAATTTTTTAACAATAAAAAATATTATTAACATGTTTTTCTAAGTAAAACTTTATAAAATAACAATAACTACATTTTCAAATACAAACCCATGCGTTTAATTACACGCACAGCAGTTCATGTTTCTTGTCTACATATATATATATATATATATATATATATATATATGTCACAGTTTTTTTTTTTAATATTGTTTGTGGATTTTTGCTGGATCACTGTGTCAGTCTAATAATAATAATAATAATAATAATAGTCGTTAGTGACCTTAATAAAACAAAACAAAATGGAACGGTCATCATTCAGCATGTTAAACCAAAGTGGAGGTCCCCAATAATTAGTAGAAATTTGAAATCCTACATTGCCTTCTAGATGTCTGCGTGTGGTTTAAGGCACTTCATTTTCACCATAAAAAGCTTAAATCGTTGAATGTAGATCCATAAAGTCAGCTTCACATGCTGTGTGTGTGTTTTTCCAACGATTTTTTTTTAAAGGGTTGGTTTGTGGTTAAATATGTTTTAATTTTTTCATTTAAATCTTGAATTAATATCCATCAGAATTTATTATTTTTTTCAGAATATAAGAGGATGCACTTTAAACTCACGACAAGACCTATAAAATCTTGATAGCAAGGAGATAATTTACCATTAAACTGTGTTACAGTATTGATGTTGTTTGTACAAGCTATATTAACTTATAAACCTTGTTTGGATTGCCATTTGTCTTCCAAAATATTATTGACAAACCTCAAATTATTCCTCGTAAACTGATTTTCCAAATGGACCCAAACTATTGAACTTTTCAATCGGATCCCTAATGTATCATGCATATTTTAATAGGGTTCCGTTTATAAATTCTTTTTTATTTTTTTACAGAAAACATTCAGTTTTCCTCCAAAAAGCCTATTTATTGTGATTTACATGGAAACCATTAACAATATACACGGGGCTCAATTGTGGAATGCCTAATATTTTAGTGACCCAACTGAGAAGATTGATAGTTTAGAAACTAACATGAGGTTTGGCGAAACATTTTCATGTTTTTTATTTTATTTTATTTTAATAAACAACATTTTAGAGTATTTTTGAACCAATATCGATCATATGTATTATAAGAAGAATACTATCAATAAAATAATATGGTAAAATTAGCTAGCTAGAAGGTTAATTGGATTGTAGGTGTTGCCCTAACCTATAGGTAAACGAAGGCTTTATTAAGGGTTATGCTGGTGGATGAGTAAAGGTCCAAACTTTTTTAACTTGTGGATGGTAGGTAAGCTGATTATTTGATCAATTTTAGTCATATTCTGCGTCACCAGAGAAAGAAAATATATTTTGATTGCTTTAGAAAACAGAATGTGAACATAGAAAATGAAAAAAGAAAAAAAGAAAAAGACTTGCAACTCTCCACTCCCATCTAATTTTTTTCCTTTCTTTCGAGAAGATAGTGATTTTTAGCTTGCCCAATTTTCTATGCCTTTTAGAAAAGGACAGGGAAAATTGCAGTTCAAATTTTCAAAAGCTAAGCTAAACACGTTTTTCCTTTGTTGCCGGCCGGCTGGGTAGTCTCCGATGCATCATCAACCACACCATACACGAACTCCATAGTCAATATATATCAGAATTGCTTCCATCATGACTTTTCCCCTTACAAACAAAGCAAAGGGTGAAACACGTTCGGATGATGTCATAATTGTTTATATCTTCCTTTTTAATAAATATTTAAAAGTGTGATAATTGTTATTTTAAAAAAATTTTTTATTTGAAAATATATTAAAATAATATATTTTTTTAAAAATTATTTTAAATATCAATATATCAAAATAATCTGAAAAATTCAAAAATAATTTTAAATAAATAAATAATTAATAACTTCTTAAAAAATATTTTTAAAATAGAAAAATAAGGGGAATACTGATGCTCGGAGACTCTGGCATCCTTGAATGGCCGCACTGCCTGCAGTATGGACACCGGGAAGCCAACCAATTTAAAAAAACTGGAGGCCCAATCACTTGATGCTTAGCCGTTTTATCTTTTCCACAGCAATGTACATCTTCCTAGGGAAGTAGACTGTTGTAGGTTGTCGGAAAAAAAAGAAAGAAAATTGAAGTAAGACGAAAGAGGATAAATATGTTCTCGAGAACTTATATTACTATTCTAAGTATAATTATATCAAATAATAATAAATTATGTTGTTTTACATTGTTTAAGTGAACCTTGTTTGTAAACATAATTTTTTGAGAATTGATAAAGGATTTTTTTACGAGTTATTTCTACCTTTTATTTTATTTATTATTTTTTCCTGTATTGTTGTATGACATCATCAACAGAAAAGTTACTAACTTTTGACCCAAATGTAAGAGTTACTAATATTGAGTTATTTGAATTTGAGTCGGTAATGTAAATGATTAAAGCTTTTAATTGTCAATTTAGAGGCAAACTTTGAGCTCGAATTTGCATCTTTTTAGTACATGCAAAAATAATCTTATTATATATGAGTTTTAAGTTTAGAATGTAATCTTTTTATATTATCCAATCATGCATACCTATATTTTTCTATCAATATCATTTATTTGGATCTCAATTATATTATTTTGATGCCTTTTTTATATTTAGAAGGTTGTTTTATGCGTATAATGATGATTTATGCCACAATTTTAGCATGTGAATAGTGGAGAGATCCACTGTTTAATGGGCTGGCAGCACCGACCCAACCCAAAATGGCTAGGTTGGGTCTGGCCCAATTTAAAAAAATTCAAAAAGTTTATTTTTGAAAAAAATTGTTATTTTTCCATGTGTTTTTCTACTAAATTTTGCTTAATATTGGTTTATATTTTTATACTGTAAAAATACAAATCCAGTATTAAAATAATCGATTTTCTTCAAAATATATAAAAAATTATTTTTGTTTCATGCATACAATCAAGTATCTCAAAGCTAAAAATCATATTGTATTTTCATACAACAAAGAAAACTTCAAAAAATATGTTTTAGCATGTATTTTGACTTTAATAACCAATTTATTAAAGTCACGGGAATTTAGTCAACATTTCAAAAATTCCAAAAAAATATTTTGTTTTGTTTTAGTATAAGGGATTACGAATTTATATGTAAAACGTATTCCCGTTATTAAAAAGATTTTTTGTTGTTGTTGTTGATGTTAGAATGATTAGGTTTTACACCATAAGATAAGGATCTTCTTACCGAGAAGAAATTTTCTTAAATAGTAAACAGACCAACTTACTAAAACAATGAACTGGTGTAAATCATGTCATATGTCCAAATTCGTAATTCGTAAGAAAAGTAATAAAACAATAGCATATACGATAAACTCATAGCATATATTAGACAAATAACAAAATGCAATTTATCTTAGGTAGGGCATAGTTGAGATGCTAATACCTTTTCTTTACGCAACCAATCTCCAAAACCGATTTTTGAGACCAGTTAGGGTTTCTAGTGACCAAAATACTAGGTGGCGACTCCCATTCCATTTTTTCACTAAAAAAGACAGGAATTCATTGACACGATATATCTTGAGGGTGGATCATTCGCTGCAACGCTACACACGTGCGACAACTTTTTGTCTAAAATTGCTAAGAATTTGTTCTTTTTTTTTTGTTCTTCCTATCATGTTCTCGACTCTAGTGCTAGTGAACATTTCCTATGAATATTTTAAACTCTGGCGTTGGTAACTATTGCACAAACCCAAAAAAATACGATATTTCCAATTCTAGTATCAGTGAATAATTTCACAAAAATTTGAATTTGAAGAACAATTTTTCTATGTCATTTTCTTTTTGCTTACCCTTTATTTTTTTTTTTATATATATAGTTGCCCTTTTTAGATTGAAATAAAAAAAACGTTTAGATTTTGCATTTAATCCATTTAACACTAATGGTTCATAGATTGAGCACATAACACAAAAAAAAAACACAAAGAAAAAAATTAAAACAAAGCTCAAGGGACCTATAAATAAATCAACGAAAATCCCTAAATATTTTTAAAATAACAATCATCATAAATTAGTCTTTGTATACTCGACTTCTTGTATGTAAGTTTGTTTAGTCCATCTCCCATTGGACTAGACATGCTTTTTTAGTAATCTCTCTCTATCTCCCATTAAAGTGGACAAATGGTGGAATTTTTTACATGCGAAACCTTAGCATTATATGATACAGTTTCTGCAGTAATCTGCATGTCGTGCAGAACAGCTTAGGCACGGCCATCCTGTCTCTAGAATTGTGGATGGCTTGCCGTCTGGAATAGCGCAGGATTGTTGCGGGAAGTGTTTCACTAACCAGTACCCAACAATCTAACATCTCCATGATCAAGCTCCTCTTTTAAGGTTCGCTGCACTAAATTGAATCCGGTTCTGCAGTCGTTTGACACTAAATTAAGGGTCTGAAACAAATTTAATACGATCATCAGAAACGAGTGGCTGCTTCGGACTGGGAAGAGACCGGGTATTATTTCATGACTACGCTGCGTTATATTACCAAAAAAGAAAAGAAAAAAAAGAGAGAGGCAGAGCTACAATACATCATAGGCTGTAAACTAAGCTGTTATTATCATATGGCAGTCTCGTGCTGTGTTGTGGCAGAAAGAGAAGTAGCTGTTCCAAGAAGAGGAACAACATCAAGCTCGGCACCTGTCGTTTTCTCTCCATTACTGTCTGCTTAACCTCGACGCAGAATCTCCAAAACATCCTTCATAGAAGGTCTGGTGGATGGCATGGAGTGCGTGCAAATGAGTCCTAGGTTGAATACAGTGGTCATTTCTTGCAAGAAACATGGTTCCGTAATCTCCTGGTCAAGGCAATCAACAACAGGCTTTCCCTGTCCAAACTGCTGCCATGCCCACTCTGCAAGGCTGGTATGCTCATCTCCACTATTAGGTTCTCTTCCAGTCGCCAATTCCAGGAGTACAACTCCAAAGCTATAGACATCTATCTTTTCATTCACCCTTGTCGTATAGGCATACTCTGCCATAAAAATGAGGAAAAAATAGATTTAAATGGTGTGGTGTGATCTCAAAATTCTGAGTTGGAATTAAATGAAGAGTGAATATACTTGATAAAGCACATTGAAGTTGAATGATCTTACCAGGGGCCATATAACCGAAAGAACCTGCTACAACAGACATGGTATGAACCTCTCCTTGCTTAGCCAATATTCTGGCCAGTCCAAAATCTGCTATTCTTGCCTTCAATTCAGAATCCAACAAGATATTACTAGACTTCACGTCTCGATGAATGATAGGAGTGGAGCAGTCATGATGCATGTAGCTTAGGCCTCGTGCAGCTCCAATGGCAATCTGGAACCTTGTGGGCCAATCCAAGACAGAATTATGGACTGAACTTGTTCCCATCGATGAACTTCTCTTCCTCCCATGAAGCCACCTATCAAGGCTTTGGTTCTCCATGAACTCATAAACAAGAAGCTTTGAGCTCTCACTTGAAATACAGCACAATAATTTAACTATGTTTGCATGCCTAATTGTTCCCAGTATCTGAACCTCTGCCAAAAATTCCTTTTCAAGATTGTGATCCATTTTTTCATTATTCAAAATCCTCTTGACAGCAACGCAGTCACCTGCACGGTTTATGGGCACCCGGTATACCTTCCCCGATCCTCCACTTCCAATCAGATTATTTTCTGTCAAACTTGCCAAAATGTTTGCTTCTGTGAAGTCCAATCTCTGGAATGAGGTCAGCTTCCATCCTGCCAGATCACGTTTTGCCTTCTTTCTTCGGTAGTCCCTAACCATAAACAAGGTGACTATCATAGTGACTAGAAAAATGGTCACAGTAAGAACCAGAATCAAGGCAAGAGTTTTAGAGGGCATTTTTTTAGAGTCGCGAAGTTTAGCATAGCAATTTGGAAAGTTTAGAACTGGATTAACAGCACAGAGATTAGAATTGTTCAGGAAGCTGTTATCATAGGCAAGGTTATCAAACTGATCAGGGATTTTCCCAGATAGATGATTGGAGGACAAGTTGAGAACAATAAGTTTCAACTGGTCAAATTCAAGAGGGATTTCACCAGAAAAATGGTTTTGAGACAAATCTAAATAAAGCAGGTCAGGTAAAGACCCAATCTCCTTTGGGATCTGGCCAGAAAGTGCATTTCTTGAGAGATTTAAACTAGTCAAAGACTTCCAGGATATTATCTTGGATGGGAGTTGACCTGAAAATTGATTTCCATCAAGCAGCAGATTTGAAAGGTGAGGCAGACTCGTTATTTCCACAGGAATTTCACCAGAAAGAAGATTGTTGCTCGCCTTGAAATCAACCACGTTCACCCAGCTAGAGATTCCAGGAGGAATCGGACCAGAAAATCTGTTGTTGCTGAGTTCCAACCTTGACAAATTCCATGACAGCTTGCTCGGAAGTCCCCCCGAAAAGGAATTGTCACTTAACATCAAGTAAATCATATTGGAGGATGTCCAAACACCTGCAGGTACCTCACCTGAAAAGCTGTTGCTGTAAAGTTGAATCGTGAGCAAACTGTTGCAGTTTCCAAGAGATTGAGGAACCCGCCCAGAGAGATTGTTTTCAAAGGCAACTGCACCCTGCAAGACACCTCCAGCACATAAATTCTCAGGCAGTTGGCCACTGAATTGATTGGTTGAAACATCAAATTCTTCAAGTTTTGAATAAAGGCCCATTTTAGGTGGCAAGGCTCCACTCAAGCTGTTGCTAAAAACCTTAATTGTTGTCAGTGCAGGAAGAAGGCCTATAGTTGGTGGTACCTCACCGGACAAGTGATTGTCAAACAGACTCAGATATTGCAATTTCTTCAACTCGCCAAAATTTTCTGGAATCGAACCATTTAATTGGTTCATTGCAAGATCAATCTCCACCAAATTCAACGTTTCGACTCTCTGAGGGATCTCACCAGACAACTTATTCGTGTAGAGATACAAATAAGTCAAATTCTTCAACGAAAACAACCCATCAGGAATCTTACCTTCCAAATCGTTTCCAACTAAATCCAAGTGCTCAAGACTTGAAAGATTGGTCAAGCTCTCCGGTATTTCACCAATCAAATTCGCTTGTTTCATCCACAAATACCTCAACTTCTTTAGCTGACCGAACTCCACAGGAATTGAAGAGGGCACAAACTCATTATACGCCAATCCCAGCTCTTCAAGATTGGAAAGCTTACCAATCTCCTTAGGAAACGTGCCGTTGAACTGATTCCCAAACAGACGCAATGTCTGCAACCCTGTCAGGTTCGCTATCTGTGGTGGAATACTGCCTGTGAAGTTATTATCTCCGAGGTGTATATACCTGAGACCTGATAATTTATCAATATCATCAGGTATTGGACCGACAAAAAAATTCTGTGACAGGTCCAAGTACTGAAGCTTTGTGCAATTGTACAGAACTTTTGGAAATCCTCCTGGAATGTGGTTCAACTTCATGTCGAGAAATGTCAGGTTTTTCAGGTCACAAACTGTTGCTGGGATTGTTTGTGTGATGTTTTTATCTGCTAGGTGAAGTCCAGACACCGAGCCATCGTCTCCACAGGTTACCCCTGTCCAATTACACGGTGAGGATGATGAGTTCCAGGACTGAATGGACGATGGATTGCCAAGTTGTTTTTGCAGGTTTAGAAGGATAGTTTTTTCAGTGTTGGCATCTTGGGAAATTACTTTGAAGGGCAGGGAAAGTAGGACTAGAACGCAGAGGAGGGTTGAAGTTCTGAGATATAGGATGGTTAATTCGGACATCCTGAAGGGTTTCAGGTGGTTTTTCCGGTTGGGTTTATTTTGCCGCGAAGAGAAGGGCGAGGCTTAACGGCAGGATTTGAAATGTGGTTGGCATTTGGCAAAGGAAGATGAGGGGAGATGTTGGGTATAAATCCGGTGAGCGAAATGACATTCACAGCGACAATAATTACATATGCACCACTGAAAGTGATTTGATGAGTCAACGACTAGTAAGAGTTTGTGGTTCTTTCACTGATCAATTACTTTAAATTAAGTGACCGTTTGTCATTTGATACTCTGTGCTTTTAAAATAGTTTTTAAATTATATTTAGTCTGAAAACATTAAATAAATTTTTTGAGATATTTTCTTGATAATTTTAATAATTTAATATTAAAAATAAAAAAGATTTTGATTAAAAAAAATACTATATTTTAATATTTTTCTAATTAAAAAGTAATTTAAATATATTATATCATGAGTTATTTTACATGTTGATACTCGTGTTTAGTATTATAATAATAATTATTTTTTAAAATATTTTTTTTACTTAAAAATATTATGTTTTTAAATTTATTTTTAATATTAGTGTTTCAGAACAATCTCATGGCATAAAAAATAATTTTTTTTAATTTTTTAAAATACAAGAATAAAAGTGAATGATTTGCCATGGTAACTAGCTTGGCATTGAAGGGTATCACTGTAGTAGAGATGTCAGGATATCTATCCCTTCGGTTTTGAGTCCACTAGGTATGAGCAAATGGTAAACTTCAAAGTATGATGATAAACATGCCATTGTTTCTAGATACAGCCCACCACAATTTAAATATAAGGTGTGTTTATGTATATAACTTGTCACTCTTGAAAAGTGAATGATACTATGAGATCATAAAAGTTTTTTAAAAATCTACATGATAATTTCCTAGAATTTTCTCTAGAAAAAAAAATTCCTTTTATTTAAATTTAAAAACCCTTTGAGACACAACATGTATAATAATTTTTTTAAAATATCAAATTTGTTTTAGTAAGAATGGATAATAAAAATTTATATTAAAAAAAAAAACAAATGCTAATAACGTTGTAGCTCTTATTTTTTTGCTCAATCATTAAAAAAAACTATTTATTTAGTTAAATAATTTCTATTTTTTGTACTCACTCTATATATAATTACATTTCAAATTTTAATTTTATAAAAACTAAAATAATATTTTTTATGTGCTGCCCCGATTCTGTAACATCTAGAGGCTGAGGAATGGCCAACATTACATGAAAACTTAAGAAAGGTCTCATTCAGCATTCCGAGAGACAGAGAAGAGCACAAGGGCCTGTCGGCACTCAGCACAAGGTTTATGGCTAGCTGGCAAGTGTCAGTTATAAATTAATGCAAAAGTGAGAGCATGTTACGGCCAATAATAGCGGGCTGTGGTGGTGTTTTGGACCTCATTTGTTTTAACCTCGACCTTTTCACATGAATTTGTTTTTTTAGTATCATGTTTTTATAGAAGAACAAATCAGGAAGCAGTGAAGTTCCTTTTTATACAATCTTATAGATTCTTTTTGTAAAGCAAAAGTTCGAACTTCGAATACAAATACAGCTTAATATATTAGAAACCACATCAGCAGGGTGCGATGCGTCCACCAATACAACAAATAAACAGCATAACCATCTAGATAGTGGTCTAGTAATAAATACTTAGGACCTAGAGGTTTGTTTATTCTGTGGTCTCAGGTTTGAATCCTAGGTTGCTCATATGATAGTCATTGAAAGCTTACATGGTTGTTAGTCGAGATACGCGCAAGCTAGCCCGGACACCCACGTTAATCTAAAAAAAATTAAACAGCATGACCAACATCACACAAGTAGAGTAACAGTAACAACGTGACATGCAACATGGATTATAGCAACAAACAAACATACTGCCTTTGCCAGCACCATACCAGCAGCACAAATGTGCTGCAACCAAATGAGTTCTGTTTTGATTAATTAGTTAAGGGTCTCTTTATCATAAGAGACAAAATAGTTTATTAAGTTAATTGTATATAAGTAATACTATATATGACTATTATGAGTGAGCTAAATGAAAATAAGCTTCTCAAATCCTTCGTGTAAAAGCTCTTTTCATCATTTATCTTCTCCTTCAGTTTGTAACAGTATACAGCTATACCAGAAGCAGCTGCAACATTATGCTTTATATATAGTTATGAAAAATTACCACCATATTATTCTCCTGAATGACTGGAAGAGTTACAAAAACCAAATTTTTATATATGAACTGATATGAAGGAGCTTTTAAGCCAGTGAAGTAAATAAATAATTACCAAAGTGAAAAAAGAAAAAAAACCAATTGGTAAATCCTCATCTGGGTTCTTGTAATAATTTCCTTCACATGATTATTGCCCAATAATGAATGATAACAAGATTGAAAATCTGTTTGTTGGTGAAGAAGAAGGTGGTAATGGGATACTGCCAAACACGGCCGGGTAAGAGGGTGCAGTGTCAGGCGATAGTCTGGTGACGTAAAAGAGGCACGAGGCAGCGACTGGGAAGGAAGGAAGGAAGGTTCATGCCCTTGGGTTTCCTTTACTCAATGGCTTTGATTCGCTGTACAATGCTGACTATTCTTATTTAAGTCTTCGGTCAAACTTCTGAAATTGAAAACCATTGTATTGCTTTTGGATGTATTTATCTATTCTCTACTTGAGGGGGGCTGGACGGACGCAAATATCCACTATAGAGTGATGGCTGTTGAATATTAAACTCAACATCTATAAAGTAAAGGAAGTCAATTACCTATCAGTCACCAGCTGTCTTTACACCGCCGGCTGCCTTCACACTTGAAACAGTTGATTTTTTGTATTTTGATTTCGTATATAAATAAAGTGCCCAGCTTGTATTTATTTGTATGGAGATAATTGAGAGGAACACTAGAAAGAGAATAGAGAGAGAGGTGTGTAATTATTAAGCTTTTATTGTAATTGTAAGCTTCGGATCTTGTAATAAAACAATATGTTTTATTCTTTCTAAATGTTTCAAAGCCACTACCAGTGGTTTCTCCCACCAATAATGGCCGCGTCTTGGACCGTATGTTATTTTCTTAATGAATGAAGGAAAGAATATGGAGGCATTCTACGGGAATAATATTTTATCACTCTAAGCTAGACAATCTATTTTAATCATTCTTAGATTGAACTCTCACTAAATTAGTGAAAGCATAGACCCACCAATTAAGAACTGAAATTAATAACAATAATATTATAATTTCATCTCATGAGTTTAAAGGTTAAGCCGAGATATGAGCTATCATGTCCGAGTCCAAATAACTTAATAAAAATTTAGCTCATATATAATAGCCCGAGCCCGTAAAATATTTGATTTTTAGACCTTGCTTTCTAAGTCCATTAAATTTAGATTTATGGGTAATTAGCTGTGTTCTATCACTGACTTTGTTGAGTGCAGGAGTCTGCTAGCCTCCAGATACAATGGCTGGGGACAAGTCATGAAATGAGAGTCGCAAATGTGTTACAGTATTGATGTTGTTTGTACAAGCTATATTAACTTATAAACCTTGTTTGGATTGCCATTTGTCTTCCAAAATATTATTGACAAACCTCAAATTATTCCTTCGTAAACTTATTTTCAAAATGGACCCAAACTATTGAACTTTTCAATCGGATCCCTAATGTATCATGCATATTTTAATAGGGTTCCGTTTATAAATTCTTTTTTATTTTTTTACAGAAAACATTCAGTTTTCCTCCAAAAATCCTATTTAGTGTGATTTACATGGAAACCATTAACAATATAGACGGGGCTCAATTGTGGAATGCCTTATATTTTGGTGACCCAACTGAGAAGATTGATAGTTTAAAGACTAATACGAGATTTGGCCAAACATTTTCATGTCTGTTTTTTTTTTTTACTATAAATGTTGTTTGGCCAAATCTATCAATAAAATAATATGGTAAAATTAGCTAGCTAGAAGGTTAATTGGATTGTGGGTGTTGCCCTAACCTATAGGTAAACAAAGGCTTTATTAAGGGTTTATGCTCGTGGATGAGTAAAGGTTCAAACATTTTAACTTGTGGATGGTAGGTAAGCTGATTATTTGATCAATTTTAGTCATATTCTGCGTCACCAGAGAGAAAATATATTTTGATTGCTTTAGAAAACAGAATGTGAAAATAGAAAATGAAAAAAAAAAGAAAAAAAAGAAAAGAAAAAGAAAAAGACTTGACTTGAAACTCTCCACTCCCATAATCTTCTTTCTTTCTTTCGAGAAGATAGTGATTTTTAGCTTGCCCAATTTCTATGCTTTCCAGAAAAGGACAGGGAAAATTGCAGTTCAAATTTTCAAAAGCAACACGTTATTCCTTTGTTGCCGGCTGGGTAGTCTCCGATGCATCATGACTTCAACCACACCATAAACGAAGTCAATATTCAATATAGATAAGAACTAGAACTCCATCATCATGGAATTGAAATGGCAATCAAGACTTTTACTTTCACTAAAACTATTGAGAGAGAGAGAATTTGGGTATGTTGGGAACGAACAAAGAAGCTTCTTTTTTGAGACCATTTTGAGCAATGATGGGACCATTGCCATCTTATGTTTGTTTGGACATCCTTTCTTATGGCTATATCTTTTACTCGTTACATGATCCGTGCGATATCGCGGATTAATTTATTTTTATTTAAAAAATATAAAAAAAAATCTAAGATTTAAAGTGTTATGTTTTTTTGTAAAGTAATACCCAAGAGTCTTGGGTTTGGCTGCAACACCTGAACTAAGAGTAATATTTATAATATTAATAATAACATTAAACTTGCATGACCCAAGTTTAAGTCGGCCTGACTGCAATACCGAACCCAATAGCCTTGGATATGGGTCTGGCTGCAAGGTCGTGTCATAAAAATATAATAATCAAATAGATTAATTAAAAAGAAAAAAATAAAGAAAAAAAACCAACAGGAAGAAAAAAACTAACGAAGAAAAATATTTTTGATAACTAAATAGGAAAAAAAAATTGATGGGTTACCCATAATTACTTGGGTTAACCTGTGAAACCAGGTTAATCCATCAAACCCAGGATCCGTGTCATGAAAGTTTGATAACTAAATATAAAAAAATTTAACATTAACAAACTGAATTAAACGAAAAAAATTAACTAAAAAGAAAAAAAAAATAAAAACAAACAAAACGCATCAATTTTTTCATTGTGGACTGGATTGTGCAGTCTACAGTCAAAGGCATAAAAACAAAAAAAAACAAAAAAAAAACTAAAGGCATCAAACGATAACTAAATAGAAAAAATTTTAATATTAATGAACTAAATTAAATAAAAAAATATTAATTAAAAAGAAAAAATAAAGAAAAAAACATATAAGAAGAAAAAAACTAATGAAGAAAGAGAAAAAAAAATCTTAATTAACTATGAATTAATTGGGTTAACCCATCAAATCTAGGATCCGTGTCATAAAAGTCTGATAATTAAATAAAAAAAAATTAATATTAAAAAAGTCTGATAATTAAATAAAAAATAATAAAAAAAGCAAAGAAAAAAGAAAAAAGAAAAAAAACTAAAGGCATCAGCTTTTTAACTATAGATTGCACTGTGCAGTCCACACTAAAAGACTTAAAAAGGAAAAGAAAAGGAAAAAAAAAAACAAAGGCACAAGCCATTGGTAAATTTATTTTTTCTTGCATAAAAAATATTAAAAAAAGGCTAAGATCTAAGAGTGTTAGGTTTTTCTGCAAAGATATACCCAAAAGCCTTGGGTTTAGCTGCAACGCTTGACCTAAAAGTAATATTTATAATATTAATAATAATATTAAACTTACATGACTCAAGTTTAAATGAGTATGACTGCAACACAAGACTAATAGCCTTAGATGTGGGTCTGGCTGCAAGATTGTGTCATAAAAGTGTGATAATTAAATAGATTAACTAAAAAGAAAAAAAACCAACAGGAAGAAAAAAACTAATGAAGAAAAAGAAAAAAAATCTGAATTAACTGGGTTAACTCTCAAACCAAGTTAACCCGTCAAACCTGTGATTCGCGTCATGAAAGTTTGATAACTGCATAGAAAAAAAATTAACGGGTTAACCCATAATTAATTTGGTTAACCTCTAAAACCAGGTTAACTCATAATTAATTTATCAAAATAAATTAAACAAAAAAATTAATTAAAAAGAAAAACCAAAAAAAAAAATATGGGTTAACCTGTTAAACCTGGAATGCGTGTTATAAAAGTTTGAGATATAAAATAATTTAACATTAACAAAAATAATTTAAAAATATCCATTAAAAAAACAAAGAAAAAAACAACTTAAAAAAAAGCAAAAGGGAAAAAATAAAAAATAATATTAATAATAATATTAAACTTACATGACTCAAGTTTAAGTGAGTATGACTGCAACACCAGACTAATAGCCTTGGACGTGGGTCTGGCTGCAAGGTTGTGTCATAAAAGTATGATAATTAAATAGATTAACTAAAAATAAAAAAAACCAATAGGAAGAAAAAAACTAATGAAGAAAAAGAAAAAAAAATCTGAATTAACTGGGTTAACCCTCAAACCAAGTTAACCCGTCAAACCTGGGATTCACGTCATGAAAGTTTGATAACTGCATAAAAAAAAAAATTGACGGCTTAACCCATAATTAATTTGGGTAACCCATAATTAATTTAACAAAATAAATTAAATGAAAAAATTAATTAAAAAGAAAAACCAGAAAAAAATATGGGTTAACCCGTTAAACCCGGAATACGTGTTATAAAAGTTTGAGATAGAAAATAATTTAACATTAACAAATTGTTTTTAAAAAAATATCCATTAAAAAAAACAAAGAAAAAAACAACTTCAAAAAAAAAAGAAAAAAGTAAAAAAAAAAAAATACAACTCAATTTTTACTGTGAATTACACTGTACAGTCCACAGTGAAAAAAAACCTGATCCCTTTTGTTATAGTTTAATTAATTGCTCCCATCATGACTTTTCCCCTTCCAAACAAAGCAAAGGCAGTGCAAGGGTGAAACACGTTCGGATGATGTCATTATTTTTCCATCTTACTTTTTAATAAATATTTAAAAGTGTGATAATAGGTTTTTTTAAAGTATTTTTTATTTAAAAATGTATTAAAATAATATATTTTTAAAAGAATTATTTTAAATATTAATCTATCAAAATAATCTGAAAATACCCAAAAATAATTCAAATACATAAAAAAAATAATTTTTAAATAAATATTTTTAAAATAAAAAAATAATCCTAAGACTGATGCTCGGAGACCCTGACACTCCTTGAATGGCCGCACTGCCTGCAGTATGGACACCATTATGGATGACCCAAATCCATTTTATTTTTTTTCAAAGGCCAATATTAGCTCCACCGCCAGCAGAGGCCGAGGAGTGCAAGCATGACATTGAAGATAGGAAATAACAGTTGCTAACACCACAAAAATTGTTCTCCATATCAGCCTTGAAAAGTTGATGTTACGATCCAACTTCCTATTGCCAAGAGTTAGAGCCTTAGAGGGTATTCTTTTGTTACAAATTTTGATGATAGCACACAATTTAATTATACTAAATAAAACTGATAAGATGACATAAGAGTTTATTCTAATGATCCTACTAATATTAAGTTATTTGAGTTTGAGTTGGTAATATAAATAAATAAAGTTTTTCATGGTGTTTACTGTCATTCTATGGGCTAACTTTGAGCTCGAATTTGCATCTCTTCACTATATAGAAAAATAATCTTATTATATGTGAGTTTTAAGTTTAGAATGTAATCTTTTTATGTTGTCCAATCATGTATATCTATATTTTTCTATCAATGTCATTTATTTGGGTTTCAATTATATCATTTTGATGCCTCCCTATACTTGGCGGGTTGTTCCAAGTATATAATGGATTTATACCATGTATTGAGATCTTTTGGCAAAGAAGTTTGAATTGAGAGTCTTTGACTTAGTTCTTTGGTAATTTATCAATGTCATTTATTTGGGTCTCAATTATATCATTTTGATGCCTCCCTACAGAGGAGAAACCGAACCGAAACATAGAAAAAAAGAGCAGGGGAATTGTAATTTTTCCGTGTATTTTTCTACTAAATTTTGCTTAATATTGATTTGTATTTTTATACCGTAAAAATACAAATCCGGTGTTAAAATACTCAATTTTTGTCAAAACATAAAAAAAAAATATTTTTTTTTCATGCATATGGCCAAGTCTCTCAAAGCTAAAAATCATATTGTATTTTCATACAACAAAAAAAACTTCAACAAATATATTTTAGAATGTATTTTGGCTTTAATAACCAGTTTATTAAAGTCACGAGAATTTGACAAATATTTCAAAAATTCCAATTTTATTTTTATTTTTTATGATATTATCTCAATCTTATGATCTGAATAACGAGTTTAACTCAAAATTTCCCCCCTTTCCTTATTATTTTTTCTCAAATTTGTCCATCAATATTTAGTTGATTGAGAATTAGACTTCGTGATTTATTTCGGTTTGTTTTCTATGAGGTTATTCTAATCTCATGATCCAGGTCACAAGTTTAGCGGGTTAACCCGGGTTGACTTGAGTTGTTTTTTATATTATTTTTTTAATCAAATATTTTTTCAATTTCATCTTTCAACATTGGGTTGCATAATAATTGAGCTTTATAATTTGTTTCAATTTACTTTCTATTAAGTTATCCTGATCTGATGACCTAATTTGTTGGTTTGACATGTTAACCCAAGTTGACTCAGATTATTTTTTTGTATTTTTTTAATTGATTTTTTTAATAAAATTTCATCCTTCAACATTGAGTTTATTGAAAATTGAGCTTTATAATATGTTTTGATTTGCTTTTTATAGGATTATTATGGTCTCATAACTCGATATGCAAAGGTTAACCCGGTTTGATCCAAATCGATCCAATATATTTTCATTTCAATATTTATAAAAAAAATTTCATCTTGAATATTTATTTTGAATCAAATTATATTTTTATTGGTAATTCAGATTATCTTTTAATCCATTAAGTCAACTATATCACATCAAATTAGTTCTCAAACAATTTATTTATTTTTGCTAGAAAAAACATTAACATCACCTAAATATATATTTTTTAATGTTAAAAAAAACGCACTATTATTCAAGTAATTTTCGTAAATATTACTAAATAATATTTTGTGCTTTATTGGGTATTAGATATATGTAATTTAATAATTTTATAGCATTTGTTTTTGTTATAGCATGGTAAATTGTGCGCTATTTTCTCTATTATTAAGTTTAAAGTTCAGAAACATATTTGATATCATAAAGATTATTTAGATTTTAAGTTGTGTATGGATTTATGTGTAGTATTTAATTAAACATTCTAATATATGCTTGAATTTCTATACAAAAGTTATTTAATTGTTGTAAATTATGGATTAACCTCTGCAATGTGAGGCATAGTGTAAACACGAAGGAAATGTGGTGGAGTATGCATGCAATTGAATTCAAAAGTTTGGAGCACTGAGAGCATGTACCACTTCTTCTTCGTCTGCCATCATCATCTACATCTTCAATAGCTGAAATGGCTCGAAGATTCAAACCAGATTCTTGAAAATCTACTGAACTCGATCCCCAGTGTTTTGAATTATAAAAATAAAATCTACGTTAAATTGGTAAATTAAAACAAATAGCCCTGCTACTTCTCATGCTTAATATGTAGATACACCTCACAGTTATATAAAGAGCCTCAAAGAATGCCCACAAAAAAAAAAAAAAAAAAAAAAAATCCATTCTTGCACTTTTGATGTTGATGTACAAAGAGCACGCAGCATATGTATCTAGGTTTCTTTTTTGTAGGCATAACATTAGGAAAATTTAAGAGTATGATATGAACCATATTGTTATACACTAAAATGAACCAAAAATTTACGAAATCTAAACTAGAAAAATGACATATCACCTCAAACATATAATAATAAACTAAAGAAATGGGTTTGAGTAGTTTTGAGTAAATGACAGTAATATAAGTGGTGAAAAAAGGTATAAAAAGTCTATATGCATATGGTACAAGATTTTTAAAACAAGAAATTAAATAGGATGAAGTATAGTTACTTGAAGTTAACTTAAATTAAATATGGTGAATGAGTAATTATTGAAAATTATATTGAATTTTTTTATTTTAAAAAAGATGCAAGATAGAGGAAAACAACAAAAACAACAATAATTACTATGCAATTGAATCAAGTTCACAAGGTTTTCAAAGCTTGTTTATCTTGTAGGTTGATAGATTTAGTAGGCTTGTAAAAATAGACTTAAAATAGTAGACATGTAATAACAAACTTAAAAACAAATAGAATTGCAGTTTTCATTGTAATTCGGTAAGTTTGTAGTTTTTATTATAAAAAAAACTTAGAAATATAAAAAATATGGTTTTTTTTTTTTATCAAGAATCTCACTTGAATCAAGAATAACTTTATAGTTAATTTAAAAGGTTTTTTTTAGTTGAGGCAAAAAAAAAAAACAAAAAACCCGAAACATATATAATTCAATTACTTGCCACTTTCACATTTAGAACTCACGGGTTAATTTTACATAGAAGATTTAAGGGGTATTTATTGGTGACAGATTTGATTCAGACCTAGCTGATGACCCATGACTACAATCCATTGAACAACGGCTGCACCGCAAAGGGATCACACTTTATACTGGAAGGGCTTGGAGGCACGAAGACCGTGACCCATACCCTGGATGGCACCGCTCGCCGCAGCTATGGACACAAGGAAGCAGACGAGGTTCAAAAGCTGAAGGGCCAACCCCCTAATGCTTAGCCTTTTAATCTTATTCTGGGCAATGTGCATCTCCACAGGGAAATAGACTGTCATGGGGCCATACGAAATTGCCCCGAGAAGTGCAAGTATTTCATTGAAGAAAGGCAACGCCATTGCAAGCAAAGTTGCTACCACAACGAAGGTTGTTCTCCCAGTTAGCCTTAAGAAGTTGACGCTAAAATTCAACTTCTTGCTGCCAATTCTTAGTGGATATTCGGTGTTTACAAATTCGGAATCCGGCCACCTCATGCTAGCCCACGACTCAAATGTGCTGAAAAGGGGCTGGGCAAGTACCTGTCAATGGAGAGAAACTCTTTAGCAAAACATGCCATTGAATTGATTTGCAGGGATGGGATCTTAGGAGGTATGGAGGCACCTGGTATGCACCCACGAGGTGCACCACAATGCAGACATTGGCTAGGTCTATCAGCCAGAAAGGCTCGTAAAATCCAAAGCCAGTTAGCATGTTCCCTGGTGCTTTGTTCCCAAATGCGGCGTAGCCAAAGCAACCACACATCAAGTAGAAGGTTGTTGAGGTTAATATAGCTATCATGTTGGCCTTCTTCATTGCTTTATTTTCTGGTGGTGATGACCTTAGTGTGTCCTGACAATTCACAGTAAATGCAGTGTCAAAAGGGTTCGGTGCTCCGTAGAGCTTAATTGGAAGAAACGCAGACTCCTTTTATGATTTGTTCATACAAAACACAGCACAGAAACAAGGTAATTTAGCCTTGCTATTTAACATTCAGCCACGCATCAGGATTATGGAAAAGCAAATTGGTCAAAGACCCTTGAGTTTTAGTCAAACCCGACTCAGCCCCTAACCTTTTGTTTTTCTGATTTTAGTCCCTAAAACTGACCACCTCCATTAAAAATAGATGGCTATATTTTGATAGGTTAAAAACATAACTGATATGGCTGTAAATTAATATTGTCATTGTTGACTATGCTCTTAACTTTTGTTTCAGGCACTCAGAAATGTTGCTCAATATTCTCGAAATCTTACTTGAATTTCAATCAAAATGACAGAATACGCGCAAGCGAATGCCATATCACCGATTGCTCTAAATATTGTCCATATTTTTTCTGCTGCTGTTACATCTACTCCAACTTCTACTCCTGTAAGTGTTGTTCTTTGCCCATGCCCTGTTTCAGAAGGAAAAAAGACATAATTTTAACACTACCTGAGAAAAAAAAAGAAGGTGAACTGACTTGAAGGAATAGAGGAAAACTACCTGAGATGACCTTGGCAAACGCCAGTCCTAGTCCAATTGATGAATAAGCAAAAGACATGATGGCAGCGACGATTGAGAGCCATGAAAGCTTGTGGAAATTTGGGATTTGAGACACCAAGATTTCAGTAATCCCAAGTCCAATCATGTACTTGTTGTTGGAAAACTTGCAGGGAGCTCCACGGCCTCTCTTGTGGAAGCAATTTGATTTTCTTATAGCCCTAGAACAATATCCACCATCTTTATACAAATAAGCACACTTAACTTTATAGATTATAGCCAGCAACACTAACATGTTCATCAATCATCCTATAATAAATCTTGTTTTATATTTTTTTTAAAATCAAGGGCCATGTATGCTCACAGATTGTGATTTCTGTCCACTATATTACATGTAAATCATTGCTCACATCATCATATATGAAAAAAAAAAAAATGTTTACTTACACCATGCTAACAGAAGCAGTAATCGTGTAGCCAATTGTTGCTCCACCAAGAATGAGAAATTGGAACAGCCCACAAACCTTGCGCATGTTTTCTCCTGTTTGTTGAAATAAACAGTCATCTGAGACTTTAATGACTTCTACATAAAGTTTAAGCTGTGCCTTTACTTATACTCTACAAAAAACCTACCTAGATAGGCATTGACAGCGGCCATGTAAGTGTAGTTTCTCTTGCCAGAGACAGACTTTGGATATCTATAACAATCTGCTAAGAGACTAGAGGTGTAATATGTAATGACTGAAAAGGTTAAGAGAATGCCTATGCCAGCGATCCATCCGAGCTGGGCCATGCCCCAGGCTAGTGAGAGAACCCCGGAGCCTATAATTGCTGTTATTATATGTGCACTTGCTGTCCACACCATCCCTGCATTTTCACACACAATTAGAGTTATTGAAATCATGTTTTAACTATAATATTTTGACCATAGCTCTAAAACTCGAGCTAATGCACATATTACAGCCAAGATCGTGGGTTCGAGTTGTAGGGATGACAGAAATAATTTATTGGATCTGGTCTCCAGGCCCGTGCATCTAGTTTTTTTTATATATATATATATATTTTTTTTTTCTCTTTTTTTATTTGAGAATAACTTTGAGATTTATCCCACAGATTAAATGAACTTATTAGGCATCGGATAAGCATGGAAATTAAGAGCAACATATCTGAAAATGCTATTCTGTATATATCCACTTTTTTAATTAAAAAGTAGTTGTGCTAGTTGTCAAAACATACTTTTCCCTATTTTTTCCATTTTTAGAAACTGCTTATGTTGCTAATAAAATAATATTTTTGTTATAAAGTGACTTATTGGGTTGGTAATACTGTATTATATTATTGTTATATTTTGATTAAAGTATGTTTGTTTTCATGGTTAAAAAATATTTTGGAAAATTTTTAATTTTTTTATATATTTAAATAATTTTGATGTGCTGATGTTGAAAATAAATTTAAAAATAAAATTATTTCAAGAAATTTCCAAATAAAGATTAATTTATAAAGTACTACCCCAATTTATTTTTATATTTTCCTTGTAGAGAAATCTATTTTCTTTCTAAGACAAAACTGTTTCATCAATAATTAACTAGTTGAAGAACAAAAAATCCCAGTCTCCAGTTATTTTATCTCTTAAATAGAAATGAGTTGCGTGTATTGAATAAAAACGGAGAAAATTTAAAGGTAGCTGTTATCAAACTAATAAATATGCATGGCTTGTCCATTGCATAGTTAATGACATTTGAGAACTACAAGAAGTGGAGTAGGCTACTCATGTAATTAATTACAGAAACGGCCATGCATGACCACAGGACCACATGAAGATTGTGAGATTCAAGAATTGTAGTTGATTAAGGAGAGAAACATAGAGAGATGGAGTACCT
The DNA here is from genome assembly GCA_033617975.1 of Populus alba x Populus glandulosa. Lineage (NCBI taxonomy): Eukaryota > Viridiplantae > Streptophyta > Magnoliopsida > Malpighiales > Salicaceae > Populus > Populus alba x Populus glandulosa. The sequence continues at coordinate 23,421,185 of CM066148.1, forward strand.
GTTCTTCTTGGTTTGCCATCATCATCCACCTCCCCGTCTGAAATGGTGCGATGATCGGAACCAGATTCACACACTGCATGTTGGATCATCAACTCTTGACGGCCTATCGCCGTCGCCATGCCGTTCTCCTCTGTTTCTCAGGTGAACCTTGAAGAGCAAAAACAGATTGAATCGGCTGTATGAGATTGACAAAGCAAAAATATCTCTGTCTTTCTGCTCACTATCTCCAGATTCTAGACAGCGAAGAAGCCTGTAATTACTACTTCTCAGTCAACTTCTTTTGTGTGTGTGTGTGTGTGTGTGTATACATGTATATATATATAGCTGGTACTGGTAGCGTATCTCTTAACTTTAGTTTCTCAATGTGGAGCGGCCACGTTGATACAGCACCAGGCGCCGCGAGGTGTCAACCGCACTTAGAAAAATATGTCAATCCCAGAGAATATATACATAATACATAATTTAATTACTAATTTTGAAGAAGAATATCTTGCATTGTGGATTTGAGTTGTACATGATACAGTGCTATTAAATTAATAGGAGAGATGCTGGCTATATATCTATTCATACCTTTTATTTTATAGTATTTTTAGGATTATGATAATGATTACTTTTAAAGTATTTTTTATTTGAAAATATATTAAAATTATATATTTTTTTTATTTTTTAAAATTTATTTTTGATATTATCACATCAAAATAATATATAAACACAAAAAAATATTAATTTGAAGTAAAGAATGTTTTTTAAATTTTTTTTAAAAATGTTTTTAAAACACAAAAATAAATAAGCTTTTAGTCTAATATACAAGTCACATAATATTTTTAAAATTTTTCTACTCTGGTGATATTTTTTACGAGGTTAAAAAAATAATTTATTTTTTAAAGTAACTATTATAAGAGAGATTTTAGGGATATAAAACTTGTTTTTGAATAATATTTTGTGTATTCATAAATTAAAGGGTTAAATGTTAGTGAAAATAGGGGGAAATAATTAAATTATTAGTAATAATAGGTGAGAGACGGTTAAAAAATAACTTGGTATATATATTTTAAATAAAAAAGAAGAGGGAAAATTTAAAAATTGTTTGGAGGGTAATAGTAATCCATTCCAAATTTTTAAAAATTTAAAAATTGTTTGAAGGGTAATCCATTCCCGATTAGTAATCCTCTTAACAATTAAGTACCCCTCTAAAATAATACCAAATAAGCTTAGGATTTATAAATGCAAAATCAAACCCATTATCAAACACTCCCTTATAATGTAAAATAGTCTTATTAAGTTTTGTACTCAATATTGAGTACTCAGAACAAAATGTTTTCTCAATTCGAACCCAATCTATAAAACATTATCCGATTAACCCCATTTTAAATCCAATATTATATACTAACTCGTGTTAGAAAATGTTAAGAGCATAAATATTGTTTAGAGTAAATTATATAAAATCTTAAAGATTATTATCTTAGGATACACACACACATATAACCATTGGGTATTAAATATTCCTAATTTTTATACTTAAGTTCAAATTTATTATTCCTGTAAAAAAATGAAATATATAATTATTGGTCATACATTATCAAAGTTTATATAAAAATATTATTTAGATTTTAATTTTTCAAGTGTCTAAATTGTATTCATTATTTTATTTTCATTTATAGAAAATCTAAAACAATAAAAATATTAAATATATAGATGGATAGCACACGTTTCACGTGGCTAGAAAACTAAGTGATAAGAAAAGTGTATTTAATTTATATTCTTAGAACTTTCACAATAAATTATTTATTTGTCCAATTGGTGAAAAAGTCAAATAAATCTAATGTGCTGAACTGGAACTCATGACAAAAACGTCGTGGTTTCATGATCTTAACGTGGATTCAGATTGGAGACGTCATGGGGAAAGGTTAGTTTGCTAGGGGCTCAATCAAGAGATAAATGATAGTTGTGGGGGGTAAATAAAAAATGCTGTGAGTGGAATACGATGCCGTGTTGAAACATGTGTGCCCAAACATTTCTACAAAGTTTGTCTTTTGTCCTTATAACATACTAGGTTTAATCAGAGTTATGCATTAACACTCATGCCCAAATCCTGGCTATGTTCAAAGCGAAGCAGCATTTCTTTTCTGCAATCTTGATCCATGTTAGCTAACCATTCCCATACCGGAAAGGCCAGACAACTTTCTGGCCTCTATGAGAGGTGGGTGTTCAATTCTTCCCCTTTTTTAAAGTCTCTCTCTCTCTCTCTCTCTCTCTCTCTCTATATATATATATATATATATATATATATATATATATATATAAAAGTAGCCTGGGAGTGGATTCATGTGGAAAGTGAGTCAGCGGAACATCTGTAAAATGTGTTTCTCCTTGAAGTAGAATAGGTATGGTGGCTGCATTATAAAAGCAAATCATCAAGAACTATTATACGGATTTGATGCAAAAATGTGTGTTTGAAATGGTGTAGGTTTGTTTTTAAAAATGTTTTTTGCTTGAGAATATGTTAAGATTATTATTTTTGATATATCAACACATCAAAACCAATCAAAAATATTTAAAATATTGAAAAGCACTCCCACTGGAGATTGTTCTCATCTTCTATTATCTATGTCCAGGTTAAGTGTATGCTAAGTTGCTAACAACTTGGAATTATATGATCGTAATTATAAAGATTTGAAAGCGAATATATACTTTAAATGGTTGGTATTTGAACAGAGATTTAATAGTTACAAATACAACTAGTCAAGCACGCTTGCAAAGGCACGTTTATTTTATAGAATAATTTTCTCATTAATGGAAAACGTTTAAATTGAAGACTTCAAGTGGGATAGTCTCTAAGAACCCTAACAAAAACAAAAGTAAAATAGGAACCAGTCTATTTTCTAGAATCATGAAGCTTGGAAACTAACTTTTAATCTGAAAACTCTGTTCAAATCCAGTATTATTTTCAGCCATGAAATGATCTTGTGATAGTTCTGGTGAGTCTCAAATGAACAGAAAACAGTTTAAAATAAACTTCAAATAAAAGACATAATAATTTGTTTATGGCTTTAATTCCCGCCGTATGTAACACTACATACAACATATATATGCCAGCTCCTGCACCATATAAATATATAGGTTATGTTGTTCAAAAGAAGGGCTTAGAGTTTTGAAGAGCATGATTCAATCCTTCAATGGCACCACATGCCGCAGCTATGGCAACCAGTAAGCACACCAAGTTCAGAAGCTGGAGAACAAACCACTTGACTGATCCCCGTTGGATCTTCTTTTGAGCAATGTACATCTCCACAGGAACATATACTGTCATTGGCCAATACCCGACGGCTCCAAGGAGTGCAAGGACGTCGTTGAAGAAGGGGAATGCCATGGCAAGCACAGTTACCACCACCACATATACTGTTCTCCATGTCAGTCTTAGCAGGTTCCCCCTAAAATTTATGTATTTCCCTATCCTTATTGAGTGCTCGATGGTTACAAACTTTGAATCAGGCCACACCAGGCTAGCTCAGGTCTCTAAGGCACCGAAAACTGGTTGGGATAATACCTGTCCGTACATAAGCACCCGATTAGATTAAACTAAATTAAATTAAAGGGTTAATAACTCAATCTGTTGTTGTATAATATAATAATCCTTCAATTTTTCCTTGGGAATCAATTTTATTTCGAGTATATATTAAATTCTTCATATATCATTCTAAGAGATTTTCAAACCAAATTATTGAGATTTGTCATGTAATTTATACATGATTATTTTTTAATATTCTCAAATTGCAAATAAATGGAAGGTTTTCATATGCAATTCACGTGATTAATTTCTGTGATTTATCCTGAAAATATTGCATAAAATATAGATTACAAACTTAATTTATATTCAATGATAAAATTGGCTCAGTTAGAGATATAATAAGAGATCGGAGAATTATCCTATTATATAAAGATGAATTAAGTCATTAATAAATCCCAAATTAAATTAAGGAAAACAAAATATTTTAAAAATTGTCTCAATAGATGATTGACTAACTTAAAGATATTCTTCATTCCAAAGCATAAAAAGTGCTCGGACAAGTTCAAGTCCTACTCCGAAGGATAGAAAAAGAGGGTATAAAGTATAGATAATTAAGTTCGGTGACTTCATCTTAAACCCTTTCGGTATGTCAAGCTAGATTGAAATAGGAACATTTTCCTGATCAAAGCAGTACTGTTAAATCACTCCCTTTACAGATCAAGCCCTCCATCTCTAATAAAAATTCTAGTTCCAAGAGTACAGCCTGACCTAATAGATTAAGAGTAAATCCACAAAATCTATAACTTGAAATTTATCCGAGTTAGATTTCAAGTTTCAAATTAAACTAGAATTGATATTAACTCAGTGAAACCTGTTATCCTAGATAATCAGAACATAAAAATAATATATTTAAATTGACTCGGTAACCCATGGATTGGCTTGATAATCCAATAACTCAAGCCTTTTCTAGATCAGTTTCCAGATGAAATCTTACAGCTATGATCCTATCATCTTTAGTAAACTATAAAGCAACAACAACAATCAAAATACAAGGGAAGAAACACTTTAATTAATGTCAAAAACATTAATTGTTGTCTACAGTTCCCAATGTGAATTTCATAAAAGCAATATGCAGGTGCATAACACGTCTCAATCTCACATTGCATGCATGATATCTACTCTTCTTTTCCTTGACCACACACTGACCCTATTCATGCACCTATCAAGTCTAAAATCTTTTGTAAGCATCAACGTGTTATTTCCAAAAAATACCTCTTTTAATAAAAAATGAAGAAATATCAAGCATGATTTCTCCAGTTTATTCATCTGGAATATATATATATAATTTTTGCATGCAGAGTTTGATAGCAAACAGGTGTGATCCAGTGTACAAAAATTGCAAGCAGGCTTGAGTTTTGGCAGATAAATACATGCTTGTGTGTTTGAGAGAGAGAAGAGAGCGATACCAGTTCTTCTGGGTTTTCCATCGTCATCTACATCAGCAACTTTGTGGTGATACAGGCCAAGTTCACATAACTCGTGTTGAAATTCCTGATCTACCAAACTCACCATCTTCTAGTTGCCTAATTAACTTCTCCTATATCTTTGGATAGGAACGTTTTCTACAGGAAATCAAATAAACGTACATGCATAAAAACAAGAAGCTATGAAATTTGCATGAAGTTGACTAATTACCTTAGCAAGTGGTAACCTTGGACGACATTTTGACTTCAACTTGAAAATGAGACCTCTCTACAGTTTATTTATAGACATGCTCCCATCTCTCTAGACACCTATCTTAATAAAAATAAATAAAATGTCCTTTGTCCCACTTTGTTGGGATAACAGTTCTATCTACAAATATTTCAAAATGTATTTCCATAGTTCTTAAAACAAAATACATGAAAAATCTTGATATATTAATTACTCATGAAAGAAGAATTTCAAGAATACATATAATAATAAAAAATAATATTTTGATAAATATCAATCAAAATCTAATTATGAATAAACGAAATGATAAGGGGTGAGCATATGTTGTTTTTGTGGTATAACTACCCTTCTTAAAAATCTTGATTTTTTGTTTGTTTGTTTTGAGGGAATTTTTTATGTGTTTAAACTATTTTGATATATTAATATCAAAAATAAAATTTAATTGACTTTCTAAATTATTTTTCGTCACTTGCATGTAATTATTTAGAAATTTAAAGTCCTGTGAGGAAGAGCCAAAACAATGCACTGCTCTGTTTTCAAGGACGAGATTGTTTTTCATTTCTAACATCCTTTTCAAAGTATTCTATGTTTAAAAAAATATTAAATTAGTGTTTTCTTATGGTTTTAAAATATCAATATAAAATCTAAAAAAATATTATTTTAATTAAAAAGCATTTTGGACAAGAATTCGCACCGCAATACTAAAATATAAACAAACCTTAATTAATTAATTAGGTGAGAAACTCGTTGACCAGTGTTTAATGATGCTTTCAGGACATCGATGCCTGCTAGACTCGGCTTTAGCTTTGATACCTCGACTCTCCCGCCATTGCAGAAGCTACTAACTTTGACTAAAGAAGGAGTTGAACCCTCGACTCGTTAGCTTATACCAAGGATTTACTGCCACTCGGCCACGGATTTTTGTCAGCCTGCAGCAGTAAATTTTTGTGTCTTCGAATTTAATTTTATTTTCACGTATAATAATAATAATAATAATAATTGTAATGGGTTGTGTACAGTCTCCAGAGGCAAATTCATCACAAGAAAGAGTTGTTCCTATTTAGTAATAAATAATTAAACAAGTATGTAATTCACTAAAAGAGAGTAGACCGTTGAGATTATCGTGCTAAAAGCAGATTCTAGGATGCCAATCACAGCATAAGGTTAATTAAACTAATAAAATCAATGAAGATGCCAAGAAAAGAAAGGTTGCAGTTCTTCCTGCAGGCTTAAAAATGTGAAGGCCAGAAAGCATCAGAAAGATGCATCAATCTTTTTGGATACTGCAGGAATTGCATAATCCTTATTATAATTACCAAGACATTAATCTATACATGTTGAAACTACAGTAATTTCCCAATTAAAAGGAAAAAAAAACCGCAATTTTCTATAACAAATATTGGCAATTACAATTACCAAAAAAAAAAAAAGCTAAACTAAAAGGTGTAGTAAAATTAATATAGCAATAGAAAGAAATATTGTAAATTGCAAAAGTGTTACACGTTTGGTTTCTTTTTTTTATTTTTTTTTATTTTGATACCTTACCTTTTTCTTTCAACTTGATTATTTTGTGCTACTTAGATCTGGGATTGAACTTGATGATATGTTTCAGTTGATTATAGAGATCATGTAATTTTTTTTTCAATGAAATTTTATTGATTTAAAATAATTAAACATTTAGGGATGGAATTTGAATTAGAGACAGATTCTCTTGCTAGACAAAATGCCCCCTCCCTTTATTTCCATCCCTTTGATTATTATTTTTTATTTTTTTTAAATTTACACTTTTATGTTGAGTTTTTTTTAGATTGGATTTAATGATTTATTTTGGATGGCTTGATAAGATGATTTTGCAATACCGAGAAAAAATCTTGTTGATTTGAAAAAATAAATTTTAATTTAATTGATTTAAGATAATTGAGGCTTCAAGGACCAAATTTAAACTTAAAAAAATTGAATCCTATTTTTTGCAAGGTCACGAACTAAATTGTATGGCATGGTGAAAGTAGTTAACGCGTGTAACACGCATACTAGCATGTGAAGCAGCCAGTGCACTCTAGCGGTGTGATCGGTGGCCCTTGATCTCCAAATGTTGCCTTTATTGGTGGCACTATAATCGGCAAGACAAGGCCTTCATTTTCCAATGGCTCGTGCTTGTCAAGGAGCAACGATGTCACTTTGGTCGACCACTCTTCATTCCCATCTTCCCCTCTCTTTTCTCCTCGATTTTCACGCATGGTCTGCTTTGTCAAAAATACTAGGGCGGCTATCAAATTTTTCTCTGGTTTTTATTTTTATTTTTAATTTTAATTTTATTATTTAATATTAAATTAATTTACTTTTAATTTTTTAATTGAGAATTCAAGTTATTTTTTTAAAATTTTTTTAATTTAATTCTTTAATATTTTGTTTGTTGGGAATTAAATTTCATAATTTTTTTTATTTATTTTTTATAGAGTTATCCTGGTTTAGTGATCTACGATGCAGGTTTGGTGTGTTTGTTTGGGTTGATTCAAGTTGGTTTTTTTTATTATTTTTTTTAATTTTTTCCTTTAATATTTGGGGTGGTTGAAAATTGAATTTTATATATTTTTTTCAAATTGCTTATATATAGTATTGATTGGGAATTGAATTTCATAATTTATTTTGATTTGTTTTATATAAAATTATTATAATCTCATGACTTGAGTTATGAATTTTATAAAATAACTAGAATTAACTTGGACTGATCTAATATATAACTGTCTTAATATATAAAAATATATCATATAATATATAATCATCTTTATATTTATAAAAGATGTGATCTAATTATAGTACCAAGGTGAGCAAGGGTAGAGGTCTTCCCTTGTATTTGTATCCAACAGTCAATTTTATTTTATTCCAGATTCAATGAATTTGCCCATATGTTTTCGAATGTAAATCAATCAGGCTAATTATTAAAATCTTTATAAATCAAACATAAATTTTTATTAACGTAGCATTAAGTGGATTCAATCAAAAGAGAGAAAAAACAAAAATGATGAAAGAACCCTGAAATCCCAATTGGTCCTCTTCCACTTTACAAAAACTTAAAACTTAACCCCTTCTCTATTTACGAGAAAGAGATGAAACCAGATCAGGAGCATCCAGGTACAAAAGCTTGCTTCAAAAGGTTCGGATTAGGCTACGGCACTGATCCAAAACCTCCAGAGTCTCAAGGAAATTATTTGTTCGGTGTTGTGATTAGGTTAGGTTAATATATTAAACAAATTGTAACAACAAGCGCCTGTAGCTCAGTGGATAGAGCGTCTGTTTCCTAAGCAGAAAGTCGTAGGTTCGACCCCTACCTGGCGCGCGTATATTGAAGTTTTATTTTTCACCTAATTACTATTATTATTACTATCTTTAAAAGACTTATAGCAGCACTGCTAGTCTACGATGTAAGTTCAACATTTTTGGGAAGGTTTTTGTTTTATTTTCTTTTTAAAAGAAATTTTTGAAAAACTTTTGTTTTTGCTTCTGGCGCTATCCTGCTGGGGATTTTGTCCTTCATGGCGGATGCAAAAACATCGATGCAGCTCTTATTACCTAGACGTCTGTACCACATTGCTATTACTCAATAATTGGGTTAGCAAATAAGTGATTTAGCTCGATGTCATTAATGAATGGAACCACACAAGTTCTTTGAATTCTCTGTACAAGAATACTAACTGATTTTCTATTGCTTCCTCCATTATCCCCTTGAGTTCTTGGACATGCACATTACAGTGAAATCAATTGCATCGAGCTCTAGCTTTAGATCGTCAATTTCTTCTGCTTGGTATGGATAGCAGATGCAGGACAAGCTCTCGTACATTTCATACCAAAGCATGAAGCAGAACAGAGGCCCACAAAACTTCTTGCAGATTTTTTGTGCTCTGATTGACGTCAATCATCAAGCATCCTTAGCTCTGAACCCAAATTGTGAGTGTTCAATTGAAGACTGCAATGGGAAGATCCCAAATGCTTGCTAGTGCTGGCACAAGAGGGAATTGTCACACCATGTTCGGAAGAAATTTCTGAATTAACTGATTGTGGAGCCTCTTCGTCTCTGACATATGAATAGGCTATGTAGACTACTATGTATATTAATAAATTATAGCCGGCATGAATGTACATGCTAGATAGTAATTTTCTTTCTTCTAATTTACGTGGTTTTGAACAGGAAAAATAAAAGATTACGAAGACTCTTTCAATATTTCTTCTAATTTACATGGATCCAAGCTCACTTAAAGATTTTTGCGTGGCAGATGGTAATGGCATGTAAACGAGTGAGATATACTATAAGTTCATCCTTCACCTCTCCATTTTTGAATTTCGAATTTTCTAGACCCTCGTTTCAGAAATTTAATTTTGCTGCAAAATGTTGCTAGCTAGACAGGTTCCATATGCTTGGTATTGCTTTTGCACGCATTGATTATGCATCACGGGGTATTCACCCTCCTCCACACACACACCCTCGTGCCTCCAAAATCCTGACCGTCTTTGAAGGTTGTCTTGAAGTTGGATTTGTTACATCTAACCCGTCTCATTACCAGGTTCGTACAAAAGGGTGCTGTGCTTGTATTCCCAATCAATCTTGTTCATTTCCAAAGAAATGCAGGACACGGCATCGCTGTTGCTCTTGCTGCCTTGTGCAGTCAAAACCCAGGTGTCATTACTATTGCAAATGCTGTGTTTGAGTCTCCTCCAAAGATTCCATGTGACGTTCTTGCAAAGGCTTTCCAATTGGACAAGATTGTTGTCAATTACCTGCAATCAGTATTCTAGACGAGGAGTGGAAAATGATGGGACAAGAAACACAATTATAGTCCGGCCATATGTTTGTTACGTGTTAGTCTTGTTGTCCAAGTGTGTGTGTGTGAACTTGAGCTTTTTTGTGTGTCAGATTAAGATAATATTTACCGAGTGGATTTTAAGAGTATGCTGTTCTTGAATTCATGTATTAAACATTCTTTTGTTGTATTAAATCTCTGTTTCCCATACCTAATTTTCGTAGAACAAAAAGAAAAGTAAAACAGTCCATAGTTCATTAAGAACAGTAGTAGCACACAAAGTCAAACTCGCCTTAAAAAGCAGGAGACAACAGGGAGAAAATAATCTATAAATCCTAAGCAAAGCTGAACACAAGGGAGCATTTATGCATACACAGGATAGCGCAGGACAGGACAAGACATCACATGAAATTATCCCAGGCCAGCAGAAGATCCACTACGATGTGCTTGGACTTCATAACATTATGACACAACAGCCTTAGTAATTTGCACCAATAGCACTATTTGAGGAGTACAGACTGCTTGATCTTCTGAGTAAACACGTGAGGATACTAGACGACACATTAATTAATATCTTGCATTGAGTGATTCATTTCCTTTCTTATATACCAGTTGTAGCACCATTAGTTGGATCATTGCTTCCATTCTGTCGAATTCACAGAGCCTCCTGCCTTTTCCTGAATCACGTTACATTTTGATGAACACTGTGGAGGACTTAAATCAATCTTGGTTGAACTACCAAGTTTTCCAGGTCCCGTCAAGCCCTTGAAGAAACTAGACTGAAAATGAACCATATATGTACATACATCACAAGATACTGTCAAAGTATTTTTGCATCCACAAATTACTTATTCTAAAAAGGTTGAACAGGCTACTTATTTTACAAAAACTGAGGTTAATCTGGCTCTCCAAGTTGTGACAGACAAGGGAAGTTTGCAATTTTCTTCTTCAGCATCAGGAAATAAAAGGAAGGTATACTCTTTATGAAAGGATTGCCACTTGACGTCATTTGGGAAATCCAAGTCAGGCTTCATTCTATGGAAATTTCTCCACTTGAAGATTTCATTCTCCACTCAAAACCTCATCCTCCAAGTTCTACTGCACAACAAGGTGGAGTCTTTTCTTGCTTATTGATACCAACTGAAACTGAAAATGGCCAAAGATCCACCACAAGTCTTAAAAGCTCAAAAGTGCAAAAAGAAAAAGGGAAAATCATTGGACAGTTATCAACTCGATGACTTTAAAGTAAACGCACCTTTCTCAGTGCTCTTCAGTACGCGCAGTCTCTTCGCTGTAGATACAAACATACTGCAGGAAACATACAATTTCCTTAAAATCAGAAATAGCAGGGGAAAGAAAAGGAGTAACCATCATACTTCAATGATCGTTGAAATCTCCAAGCACAGCCATGGACAACTGTTAACCAGGCCTACAGGTTATTAAAGAATTGAAAGCTACTGACGGGAGAGGTACAATGAAACTTACTGCCAAGGAACATCTCCAACAAGAATCCTGTCACCTTCATTGTCCTCATAAACGAGAGTATATTCCCTGCTACCAGAAACTGAACAATTTTCCTTTGCTTCATCCATCTTGTTTTCACCCATAGGATCACAAGTTTCCCTTTGAGCTAAAACAAGAAACTAACAAGTAAATAACCTGATATTTACAGCATAAACACAATGCACTCAGATATGATGGAGTTTCTATCTAACCTGCAAGAAAACCTCTGAAGAGCTCATCTATGGCAACAGAGAGTTTCTCATAACTGTCATAGGCATTGAGGTTTATTTTTCTTCCAATAGGGACTCCTTCCATATTGATCTTTACAAACAAATCATTCCTGAAACGGTCAGGCTTTAAGCTGCTCCCTTCTTCTGGAGTTTTATTTGGTAACTCAGATACCATCTTTGAAGTACTGCTACTTGCAATATTTTTCCTGAATGACCGGATTGGAGGCCACCCAACTACTGTTGCAAGTGCACATCTGATTGTTTAAACCAACAAAATCAGAGCAGAAAAGAAACATCAATCAAACATCAAATTATAGCCAACAAGGTAATTCAACTCAACATGACTTTCTATTCATACAACTTTTTGGTTCCACATTTCAATTTAATTATCAGCATACGATTCTGTTCACTACAATAGACATGACAGAATGACCAGATAATCTCATGATAAATTTGGGGTGTGCGAGGAAATCCACTTAGGTACAAAAATTTTAAATTCCATTTGACATAAATATTGATTTTGAATCCTACCTCAAAAGTTATTTTTATAAATAACTTATGATAAAAATAAGTCAGAATGACTTTAAATTGGAAACATGTTTGGTAAAAATGACCCACCCGCGTCAACTTTTTCAAAGAAGAAATATGGTTCAAGTCATAATCCATGAGTTAAAAATTTAACTTCTGATTAAATCAAAATTTTGACTTGATTTTATATTAAACTATTGATTTAAATCAAAAGTTTTTTCTAACCAGACATACTTACAATTTAAAAGTTAAGGATTGTACATAGCTGCTTTTGTAAGCTGTAACCACCATTCATTGATTCATTACTAAAAAGAAGAACTGTTAAGCTAGAGTTCTGCTGATATGACATGAAACACAAATGGCTTCATTAAATGGTTGACTTGTCAATGCATGATTGTTGAGAGACAGCCTGCAGATCAGATGCTAACCAGAAACGGATAATATGTACATGGTAAAGATCTTTAATTTCAGATGTGGTCAAGACCTTGTTAGAATGTCAGGATACCATGAACTAGATCATTTTGAGCTACCCTATCTGCATCCTACTTGTACCTTTCTTCTGTACTTGGGTCACAGTTATCAACTTATCATGGTATGGACAAAATCATTTCATCTATAACAGTTACTTGAGTAACTTTGTTCTGATCAAACAGAATCATATGCATGTACTGTGCTGCCTTTTTGTTTCATAATTAATCCTCTAGATTTGGTTTATGAGAATCAATCAGCAAGTAACAGTACTGGAACGGAATGATTATGATCAATTCACATCAACAGGAAGAAAAAGTTAGAAAAGTAACCTTTTATGACAGCTGTTGGCCCCATCTGTGGTGACAGAAAATGAAGCACTAGCAGGGGTAGAACATGCCATCTTATCTGTGTACTGTAACTCTTCAACTTTAGAGCACTGTAGAAATGAAGGCTTGGGCTTCTGTAACTCCTTCTTGGCCTCCCTGTGAAACGATGAAGCATGTAAAGAGCTACTTAACCATGGGGAAGAGAATACCTTTTCAGCTTCTTCTTGATAACATGAGAACTTCTTGCATTGCTTTACATTAGTATCTATAAACCAGTTTGCCTCTGATGTTTTTGCTGCAACTGAGTGTTGAAGTACTCTTTTGGCTCCATGAGTGGTGGGATCGGTCTTGTAACCAAGGAAGGTTTCTCCTGGAGGACCGAGCCTCAACTCCAGCTTTTTTTCCTCTGATGCCTTTTGGCTTTTATGCTCAGATGTCATATTGAAACACCGAGTATTTTCCTCCATCTTTCTTTTACCAGAAAATTGAGACAAACTTGATAATATTCTGCTTCAATCCTTTCCAGGAATAAAACAGTGATCTAACCTTTAATGAAAGAGGAGAATTGCAGAAGGAAATGAGACGGGAAAGAACTCAACAAGCCTACAGGAGAAAGTGCCCCCGAGTATATTTATGATTTAGGCACGTAGATTATTCCTCCACTCAACACAGCTAGTTTTTACATTAAAACACTCAACAAAGAAACAAGAAATCCATTAACTCCTAGATTACTTTCTATTGCTAGCCTAAAAATCAATCTAATTTTTCTCAGCAAGAAGAAAAACAAACAGCATATTCAACAACCAAAAGGGCCTACACGACTCAGAGAAGGAAGCACAGTATCATATTTCAAGCTAAGCTTGGGGGTTATAAAGCAAGATGGTATATTGACTCTGTTCAACTTGTCATGATGACAAGAAAAGCGAAATGATATGGGAAATCACTATTTTTATTTTTTCTTACACATGGTTTTGTTTTTTTTCATTATTTTATTTTATTTTATTGTTTAATGTTGAAATGGTTGAAAATTTAATTTTATATTTTTATTTAATTTTATTTTTTTATGAGGTTGACATGATTTGCGGGTTTGTCGAGATAATACCACATCTTATGGATGTGATATATTTTTTTAATTGAACTTGATTTTTTTATAGTTTTTTTTTTCTTTTTATATGTTGTTAAAAAAATAGTTTGAGAGAGCAATGATATTAAACTTTATGAAGTAACAAAAATTAAAAGTTGTGGGGGAAACCATTGTTGACCCAATACCCATTGCAATGTGAATTACAATAGTAATCTATAGTGTTTTGCTTTTATTTTCTTTTTCTTTTTTTTTTGAATTTTTGTTATGATTTTTTTTCAAATGTTTTTTTGTTGATTTCATCTTTTAAAATTGAGATTGTTACGAATTTAACTTTGTAATTTGCTTCCTTTTATTTTGCCTTTATATGATTAACATGGTTTACGAGTTTGCCAAGATAACCCAGATTGCCCCCGTTTACGAGTTTGATGGGTTATTTTTTTTCTTTTTTTAATTGAACTTGACTTTTTTTATAGTCTATTTTTTCTCATATAATTATAAAAATAGTTTTAGAGAAAAGTCATGTTATTAAACTTTATAAAGTAACAAAAATTAAAGAGTGTAAGGAAACTATTGTTCACCCACACATTGCATTGTGAATGACAATACAAATCCCTAATGTTTTCCTTTCTTTCTTTTTTCTTTATGTTTTTTAATTTTTGTTATGATTTTTTTTATTATTATTTTTTGTTGATTTCATCTTTTAATATTGAGATGGTTGAAAATTTAGCTTCATAATTTGTTTCCTTTTATTTTACCTTTCTATAAGTTTAGCATGGTTTACGAGTTTGCTAGAGTAACTCAAGTTATCCTAGTTTATAAGTTTGGTGTGGTGTCTCTCTTTTTTTAATTGAACTTGACTTTTTTATCATCTTTTTTTTTTCTCATATAGTTAAAAAAAAATTGCTTCAGGAAAAAATTATGTTATTAAACTTTATAAAATCCATGAACCTATTCATAGGTTTGGCTGGTTAACTTAGTTCGCAGGTTTGGCAAGTTTAACTTTTTAAAATTATTTTTTTTCATCCTTGGATATTGGGTTAATTGGGAATTCAGTTTTATAATTAGTTTTGTTTCGTCTTTTATGAGGTTATTGTGATCTAAAAAAACATCTCGATAGTGAGTTGATATTTAATTTCGTCATTATCTATTTTAGTTATCATATAGTTAAATAAAAAATAGATAAAAAAAACAAATTATAATATCAATGGATTTCATAACTCAGTTCACATGTTTGACATACTAGCCCGGCTTACCTTGTTCACAGGTTTAATGAGTTTATCCACCATTAGAATATGTTTTTTCTGTTTTTGGTCTTTTAATGATTTTTAATTTTTTTTTATTTCATCATTTAATATTGGATTGGTTGAGAAATGGATTCCATTATTGATTTTTGTTTGTTTTCTAGGGATAATTGTCTCAAATAAATGTTTGTTTTTAGATTGTTGTTCAATTTTATGAGCATCTATTTTTATAATATGATTAAATAAAAAAATTATATAAAAAAGTTATAAACCCAATAGAGTCAATGACTCACGTCGTGGAGGGGCGAGGTCTATCATTATCTCAATATTTTTAAAAAAATTAACATTTTGAAGTTTTTTTATAAGTTAAGTTATGTTTTTATCGATCATCAAGATGGCATTTAGACCTATAAAATCAATTGATTTAAGTCAAGCTAGCTCTCACACGATTTAATTAAAAACTTGAGTTAGACAAAGAATTAAGTTGGAAGGTTTTAAAATTAATCCATTTGATCAAGTTTAATAACATTATTAATTTTTTTTTCATATTCTTAATATATTTTTTACATTTTAAAAAAATTGATATAAAATACGGATCAATATCCTAGTTTTCAATAAAAGGGAAATTAGATAGAGACTGAGTGTATGGAGCAACATGATGAAAATGAACATCAATTTCTGGGCCCAAAATTGCTTAGTTATATTAGTTTTTTTAATGCTTATTGTATCATTGAACCCAATTCTGTACTTCAAGATAAAATAACTTTTAAACCCTTTCTCTCAGTCATCATAAAATCTTTACATTCTTAATTACCATATATGAAGAATGGATATTTAATTAATCCCACGATCCAACAACCACCGAAGCCACGAAGATTACATGGTACATGACAGATGTCCAAGACAAACAATGGTGTTGATCTACTCAAGAAGCAGCGTCTTGGCCTCCCATGATGGACCCTTTGTGGCAGACTGACAGTGACAATACGAATTTTAGCAGTCCTTTTTCAACAATATATATTCTGTTAATGGTTTTTTAATGATGTCTCCCTCTCGTCTCATTGTCAAGCTTCTATCAAATAATGGTCTCAGCTCTTGAGCCTGCCCTAAGACTGGTGAATATTACACAGTATCAGATCACCAAGGCAACCAAATGGCAAGTTAATTTTATGTCTCTTGATCATAACTAGCAATCAAATGCTTTTGACTTTTGAATCCATTCAAATAAGTAGCAAAAAAACGTGTGTGGCAGTGGCTAATTGACTCTGTTAGAGACGACTTATAAGTCACTAGTCTAATGGTCCACTAACAAGAAAACCCTATTGGCTGCCAGCAAATTGTCTCAAACACACGCAGCAGCAGCAGCTTAGGACCAAGGTTGAGAAATATGGCACCCAAAGTAGCTGACCAAGGTTGAGAAAACTAGGAAATCACAGTAAATTAGTGAAGGAGCCATTATGGAAATTGTTGACGCTTCATCTTTTTTGGCATGCTTTTGCCACCCGGAGCTTCACGGGTGGGGGAGGTGAGCCTGCCAAATGTTGACATGTTGAACCCAATTCTTGTTCTTTTCAAAGGAATCAATGGATTGTTCAATGAATTTATCGAACAAAATATCAAGTCATTCACTTCATAATTAGCATCACAACACCAAACATCTCTGGTGCCTTGCGGACCCCTACATCCCACTTGTTTAGATATGATAGAAAGCTGCACTGATAATTCCCAACTTCACTTTTGGGATGCTCTTTTGGCCCTTTTTAGCTTTCTCCTTTCATCCTTTTCCCCGCCTTGATTGTTATTATCATTACAATTTCTCCTCCTAACCACCTACCTACCTATCTACTTGTAGGATTTGCGAGCTTAATTTCGTGGCCATGACAAGGACTTTCGAGTTCTTTTCCTTTTTTTAAGAAAAAGGAAGTAAGGTTAACCTGTCTCCTGTTCATTGAACCTGTAACATAATGAACACAACCCCGGTTATATATCTAGTACCAAGAAAGATCAACAATCTTTATTAAAGCAAGATTATGATGGTGATAATTAGAAGCATCTGGTTTCTTTTTCGTAGCCAAGCTCATGATCACTTGTTTTAATGAAAGTACTGTGGTTTTCGTCATCTGGGTTCTGAAGAATGAACCACACCAGTATCAGCACAACTGAAGGCTCTGTTTACATGAATCCCTACCGTTTCAAAGCAGGATATGTTGGAGAGTAAACAGCTGAACATGGTCTAAAAATACTAGCAGAAGAAAGATGGATTTTGGTATGCGAGATCAGGTAGAGATCAGAAGCTTTAATTTCTTCATAATAAAATCCTAATATAGAGGAGAGTCTAATTCACTCTGGAATTTATTGCGCCTCACGTCTGTATATAAGTTGAAGCCACCATAAATTAATGAAGAAACGATCGAGTTGTACTACTTAATCTTATTAATTGAAGATCCAAATCTGCTAACCATTGTCAAAATCTTCAAACCATCTAAAATTAAAGAAACCAAACGTAACCTTCACTTAGATATTTATTATTTTTCCCATGATTTGAATATTACTCTCTTTACATTTCTTTTAAATATACATTTTGAGAGGGGGGATTCTAGTCGAAAAACTTCGGTTGTTTAGATATTTGATAATATTTCGAAACGGGAGGAGTAAATTTGATAATATTTGCTGCTATCATATCACTAGAACCATCAATATCATATAATTATCACCCACAACTATATATCATTATTTATCAATAAAATAACAATCATCATAAAGTTGATATTACTATAATCCTTATCATTATTTTCAGCATCATATCAACTATCACATGTCATCGCATGCAGCAACCACCGGCGTCATGCATGTTTTAATCATAACGATTAAATTAATTATGTATTATCACTACTTTTTATATATTTTTTAATTGATAATACATTATTATAATTTACGTTAAGTTTGAATAAATAATTTTTAGAAAATATCGACAAATTCAGAGCAAAAGGAGATAATGTTCTGCAAGTTTGAATGGAATTCAAATAATATTCCAAATCCTATGCGCATATTGAGCAATATGTAAATTTTCAATTTAACATCCTGACGTCGATAAAATCAATGGAAGTAATTGATTGGTTAAATTTTAAGGATACAGGTATTTTTTAAAAATATAAATATTTAAATAGAAAAAACGAGAGGGTATAGATACTTTAAATATTTTTTTTATAAAAATATGATCAATATATTAAAAAAACTAACCAAAAAATAGCTAAAAAACAAGAAGATGTGAGTGCTCTGCTGGTGAAGTTGCATTTTGGCTTGTTCTTTCTACAAAGCTAGGTTCTTTTGTCCCTTCTCCTCTCCCATCTTAAGTTTTGTTCTCTCTTGTGAGCTTCGTCACGTTTGTATTGTTATTATCTTGCTAACAACCTTTTAACCATTTAAAATGCTATCCAGAATTTATTTGTTTTTATTTTTATTTTAAATCAATATTTTTTAGTATTTTGAGATTACTTTGATGTAGTAGTGTCAGAAATAAATTTTAAAAAATAAAAAAATATATTATTTCAATGTATTTACAAATAAAATTGGCCTTATGAACATTTATTTTTGTGATTGGATGTGCTTTTCAAATTATTATTTTTTCTTGAAAAATATTACATTAATATTTTTTAAGTGATTTTAAATTATTTTAATTTGCAAATGTTAAAAATTAAAAATTAAAAAAATTATTATAATATATTTTTAACTAAAAAATACTTTTGAAAAACATTCTACATTCCCATTAAAGCTAATTTTGATTAGAGATAATAATCAATCCAACTGTATTAATGTATGATATCAATGAATAAATAAATACTGAGTTTTTAAAATATTTATGATTATACCATAGGGATACATAGTAGTACTGCAAGTGGTGTGAGATAACCTGCGCGTGCCATGTAGACTACTCTCTACGATCGAATTAACTCTACTTCAAGAATTAAATTATAAATGTTGATTTACAATGAAATTAATTGATATTTTTGAGTTTGGAGAATCATAAATTCTCGATTTCCTCATCAAGCTTAATTTGCCATAAACAAGGTAGAACGTAGATTGACTTGTAGAGAAAAGTTATGGCGGGCTGATCAAGACGCATCGAGTCAAGGCCGAGTATTTAGCGCAAGTCATTCGGCTTCGGTGGCATCGTTACTCTTTAGATTTACTCGTAAGGATTTGGTATTTTCGGAGAATTGGAAATTGAAATTGTTGCTGTTATCTACAATAATATAGAATTAAGTTTTATTTCTGAAAGAAATTAAGAATGAACAAAAACCCATCGGGCTTAAGTTCCCTTGTTTTCACTACTTCTTCTTTTTAACCATAGATCATTATTATTATTAAACCATCTTAGCCCAATAAGACCAGTTAACCCATCCAGTCCTGGCTCGGGTCACATGTAAAAAAATCAATCCTGTATTTGATTTTTTTTTTTTAAATATTCAATTAATAAAATCAGTAACCAAAATCTTGGATGCTGAGTTGGATTTAGAGGATGTTTGGGAGTGCTTTTTAAAAGTATTTTCGAAAAAATTTAAATTTTTTTTTGCTTTAAATTAATATGTTTTTTATGTTTTCAAATTATTTTGATGTGTTGATCTCAAAAATAATTTTTAAAAAATAAAAAAAATATTATTAGTATGCTTTTCTATGTGAAAAATACTTTAAAAAACAATAACAACTATACTTCCAAGCACGCTTTTAATAACTTGTATAAACATAGCTTAGATGATGCGTATGAGAGCCTGGCCTTGGTACTCTCTGCATGTCTTTGCAATGTGCAATGCAACTCTATACATAAAGTCATCATGCACGGATAAAAGCCATGAGAAATTACTGGAATCATGAGTGGTGAGATTTTAAAATCCATTACATATAACTCACAAGTATATTATATTAATCCAGCTTTACGCGTTTAGAAAAATCATTCCACAAAATGCTGGTTAGGATCACTGGTCTCTCTTATATTATTACTTCAGGCACTCTCGGCTAGTCCAGCTTGTTTTACCAGCTGAAATATTTTCAAACAACACATTGTAGAAACACTATAGGAACTATATTAGAAAAAAATTAGAATTATTTTGTGCTGACACACAGACCTGAAAGTAAGTCTCTAGCTTCCTCCTCAAAGTAGCATGCTCTTGCTTGAGTAGCTGAAATGTCTTGATGCATCTGCAAAATCGACAGACCACTTGAACAAGACCCAAAAACAGGCAGCACCTTGAAAAATAAAGAGCAAAGGATATATATTAGTTACGTACCCTTCGATGTTTCCTGCACAACAATATTCCCTGAACTTTGAGCTTTCCTTCATCACCTTCGTAGCTCCGATGCTGCAAATCATTAATAATTTCCCGCAGATAAACTCAGATCAAGCAAGATGCTAAACGACCTTCTCCTTTTCTACAACGTAACAGCTAATTATTGATTACCTTGAGCTGCTACCCTTGAACTGATGCATGTAGGCATCCAGCTTGCCAAAATCAACATTAGGCTTGTTGATCCTGCAAGGCAGGAAAAAGGCAAAACAATCGCTCTTACAAGTGTTATTGCTGTGGTGGTGTGGATTGAAATGATGGCGATTGTATACTTACATCGCCTGCTCAATGTTCTGAATCAATCTAACTGAATCACTGTAGAACAGTCTCACAACTTCCTCGACAAAATTTGGGTTTGCTTCATCTTGCAAATGCTCGAGCTGAATGAATTGGTCGTCAAGGTATCCCTGCAATCATCGATTATAAAGTTTAACTTTTCTATTAGTTTAAAGCGTTACTTTTTCTCTTTGGGCAATTACGTGTGTTTTTTTTTTTTTTTTTTTCAGGTTATGATTCAGAGCTTCATAGTTTAACCTCTCTTCAGCTTAACAGTTGCAAACCGGGACAATTTAGTTCATGATTGTTTACTGAAAATTAATTTTAAATGATTTTTTAAAAAATATATATTTTTAAAAAGTGAATTAATTTTTGATGTTTTGTAGTGTATGGAAAATAAGTTAGAAATCCAGTATTTGGCTATATCATGGAAAATGAGCTGGTAAATAAATTGTTGATATTTTTTTTTCAAGTTTATTAAAATAATGAGAAACAAATTCTACAAACTAAAAGGTTGAATGAAAATAAATTTGAAAAAAATATAATTTAATAAATTATCTCAAATAAAATAAATAACAATCAAAATAATAGAGATCAAATATAATAGATAAAAAAGTTGAAAGATGATGAAATTAAAAAAAATATTATAATTTCATAAATTATCTCAAATCAAATAAATAATAATCAAAATAATAGATATCAATTCTAACAAATAAAAAAAGTTGAAAAATAATGAAATTAAAAAACAATTATAATTTCATAAATTTTCTCAAATAAAATAAATAATAATCAAAATAATATATATCAAATCTAACAGATAAAAAAAGTTGAAAGATAATGAAATTAAAAAAAAATTATAATTTCATAAATTATTTTAAATAAAATAAATAACAATCAAAAGTATAAGAACCAAATCTAATAGATAAAAAATTTCAATTAAAAAAATGATAAGATAAAAGCAAATAATAATTATAAAAATAAAAACCAAAGTTGATATAAAAATCAAATTAAATCAAACTCTAAGGGATGAAATTGAAAAAAAAATATTAAAAACAAAATATATAGCAATCAAAAGTTTGAGGACCAAATTTGATATAATCAGCAAATAACATGACATTTCTAAATTTTTCACAACTTCTGCAAAGTATTTTCCTCCCAAAATAAAAAGAAAACATTTTCCTGAAAACCAAGTTAAATTTTTCTTTAACTGAAAAGTGTTTTTCGTTGACTAATTTTTCTAATGATAAACAAACCCAAAAATATTTAAAAAATAATTTTAAAAAATTCACTTTTCATAAAACAAAAGGGTATTAGTTTGAATTACCAAGCATGGCTTTAATATAAGGTTGGACCGATCATAGTTAGAAGGAGATCAAACCCGAAATTTTTTGTTTCTTTTTTTTATTACTCATCAAACCAGCACATAGTTTTTTCTCTTAAAAAAAGAACTTAAAAAGAAAACAATCCAAATAAGAATGACGAGTTGATGCATTGCAAAGAGGTGGTGTAGAGAACCTGATCAAACAGGGACCTCCTTGTGTAGGCGACCTGGTGTTGCAATTGTTTTCTGACGTCCATCTGTGCAGACTTGATGACAAAAACAGTGGTGGGGAAAGAATATTAATGTCTCTCGCTACCAGTAGGGTCTCTGTGTATCTTTTCACATGATTCTGCATTTCTACTCAGAAGGCAAGAGCAGAGCTATTTATATAGTTCGTCCATGGAAGAGATGCCATTGCATGATTGGTGAATAGGTTGAAAATATCAGAGGACACGCGTCATGCCTTCTTCTTGGATAGAGTATATCCATGGTGGTCACAGATCTGTTCGCATGATAATCAGTCCACGTATGCTCTTGTTTTCTCCTTTCCCTTTTGTTGTCTTGTGCATTGGATCATCGCTCCCTCTCTATCCACTATCCATGCTTGGATTCGGGGCTTGTTTGATAAAAGGAGAAGGGAAATTGTTGGATGTGAATGTGATGGGTCTATCACTTCAATAATAATAAAACAAAGAGGATGTAGAGTTATTTTATAAAAACAATATATGGAATTACAAGATAATAGTTTGCTAAACGCTAATTAACTACTTCTGCAATCACACTCTGTTTTTGCTGTTTTCATTTTATTTTATTTTTTGAAATAATAACTAAATACTAATAAATTTAAAAATAACAAGTTTTTCTTTTAAAAAAATTTTTTAAAAAAAAAACTAGATTAACTGTAAATCTATTTTAATATATTTTCAATTAAAAAATTTATTAAAAAAATACAAGCGTTTCTGGACCTAGCATGCTAGGTATGCTTAGGCCTCTAAATCCAGGTCATCTTAGCTAGGCTTATGTTATTTTCTACAATAATAGGTAGTTGTCTACATGTTTTTATTTTCAAAACAAAAAAATAATAATATAAATGATGTGTCATCTACAATCCCAGATTTTAACCACCTAGAGGCGGTTGGAAAAATTAGACTGAAGGTTTTTTAGGTTCAAAACTTCATTTCCTAACATGTTTTGACATAAAAACACAAAGAAATATCCTAAAAACCTTAATAAATTAATCTATCAATTTAAAACACTTTAAAATTGGTAAAGAAAAAAATTTATCTTAAACCCGATTTGCTTTTTCATGCAAGATGAAAGAAAAAATTCATTACAATATATCAAACTACTCTTTTTAAATGGAAATTTTGGACACAAAGGTTAATTATTTTATTTGTCAGAATAATGACAAATGTTAATTTTTTATTATTATTATTATTTTTCGATGAGTTTTGTTTTTTCTCTTAAGCCCAACGATTGAAAAACTAACAAAATAAATTTTAAAATCAAAATGAAAATTATCATAAATTTAGAATTGATCATATTTTTTCTGTGTTTTGCATGTCACTCCTTTGTATTTTAATTTGGTATGACCATCATAATATTAAACCACTTTTATCTAAATAGACTATAAAAAAAATCAATTAAATTTTTTTTTTGAAAAAAAAGCTAGGTCAGTGTAGCGCGATATCAAATTCCAGGTCTTTTAATTGTTTTTAAAATTACAATTACAATATACATAGATAAACCGAAGAAAGAGAACGATTCGCAGTTTAATTATCCTTTTGCCCGCCTCACAAAGGAGGTTTTACGAGACTCACCGATCGATCCCTCGCTGATATCTATCTCAGCCGTGGTCACATCTCCTCCTTTTAACCAACCAAGGAGAGGGGCTGAATAGGTGGATTCGTCTCGCATTTCCATCGGAAAGGATCAATATTCTCTCCCTCCCTTCCATCACTGTCTTCCCATGCTGATAAGAATCAACCACCATAAATCCATCCTACGTCAAATGTGAGGCTTGGCGTCTAATATTAAAGATGCATGTGCTTCCAAGAAAGAGTCGATAAGCCTGTCTGAAAAATACTTGTCAATAATTTATGGTATGTCGACAAATTTATTGGTAATAAATATATTAATGAATTTATTGACTTATAAAGTATGTTAAAAATAAATTATTTGCTTTATTTTGTTAATATTTTTATCGGTAAATTTAGCTTATCATCAACAGGAAAATCATATGTAATGTCATTAGTAATTTTATTTGTCCATTAGTATATCCATCAATAAATATAACATATCATTAACAAAATACCGTATGTAATCTTGTCGGTGAATTAATAGTAGTAGTGACATTTATAATAATTCATTTTCAATTCTTTCTAGAATATATCGACGGAGTTGTTCCATCGATAACTCTGTAGTAATATTTTTAAAATATATTTTTAAAAAAATATATTGAATAAAAGTAGAAAAATAATTAAAATAATATAAAAAATAAATATTTATTATAAATTTAAAATGGAGAAGATATGCTGGAGAAAGAGAAGGAAGAGGAGAAAAAATTATATCTTAATATCTAAGCCAATTTTGTATTTAGACAACGAATAACTTTTATAATTAATAATTCGCATGTGCAGCGGTCAATGATTGTTAGTTTTATGGTTAATCTTTATTTTTGTGAATTTGTAGATTTATTTTGTATAATTAATTTTATAGTTTTTAGATCTGATCTGGTTTAAGACTTGGATTTCGGGTTTTGATCTGGTTACTGGGTTGTTCAGGTCAAATTTGTTTTTTTTTTTAAATCAAAACGAAGTTATCTTAGTAAAAAAAAATCAACGGATTGTAACCAGATTTTTTATAGGGTCTTGCCGAGTCGACCCGCCAAGTCATTTAGGTCACACCAAGTTTTTTTTTTTCTTGTTTTTTCTTTAACCCGGTCGGGTCCTGGATTGACCGGCAGGACCGGGTTGAATTTTAAAATTATGATTAATTCAGTAAAAAATATGTACAATTGGTCTTGACCTTTTTACCTTTTATTTTCATGCCATCATTCAGTATGAGTTAAGTACATGATATGCATGGGACAATCTCTGTCTCCTTTCTCTTTAAATTATATTTTTTTGTATATAAATCAACAATTTTATTTGTTTTCAAACAAAATAAGATATAATCTTTCACAATTCAAACACGAATGGACGAGTTTCAACATACAGTACTATAAAACCATAAATTGATTCTCTTTTTCAGTAACCAATAATTGTGGGAATGTTGGACTCTCCAAAAGGGAACATAAATTCTGGTCGAAGCATCGATTCTGCCCGTCTCTGCCAAAGTATGAGAGTTGCAATCTATGAGTGCTGCTGCTTTTAGGAATGGCAAACTTCCAACTCTATCGATTGAGCTGGATCAGATTTATATATATATATATATATATAGAAACATTTATAAGTGGAAAACGAAACCGGTGATGAAGACTCGTCAATCACTTATGAACTTGTTATAAGTAACGATAAATTCTTAATCTCTAGGATAAAAGTTATCTCAAATAAATAATAATTAAAATAATAGAGTTAAAAATAATAAAATTAAAAAATATATAATTTTATAAATTATTTTAAATAAAATAAATTACAATTAAAAGAATGAATTTCAAATTTCATGAATAAAAAAATTTCAATTAAAAAAATAATAAAATAAAAGTAAATAACAATCATAAAAATAAAGATCAAAGTTGATATAAAAATCAAATTACATCAAATTCTAAAAGATAAAATTAAAAAAAAATTCAAACAAAATATTGAGAATCAAATTTGATATAATTAACAAATAATATGATATTTTTAAATTTTTCATAATTTTTAGAAAGTGTTTTCCATCAAAATAAAAAGAAAATACTTTCTTGAAAATCAACCTAAATTTTATTATTTTTTTACTAGAAAGTATTTTTTAGTGGCTAGTTTTTTTAAATAATAAATGAATATAAAAAAATTATTAAAAAATTATTTTTTATGTAACAAATAGGTAGTAGTATTAAGAGTTGGCGGGGCGATAACTCGGAGGCATACGAATAACAATGCTTGGGTCCAAAATGGTTGCTATCGGCCCAGAATTTAAACACAGTTGGAGTCCAGACAAAATGATGACATGGCAAAGCCGATCGTGCTTAGAAACACAGAGAGGCAGAGAGCAGTACTGCACTGCACATTCTTCTGGAACTTGCCTGTTGCAATTTGTAATGGCGGGTACATAATAAACGACCAAAAAATAATAAAAATTAAAATCCTATTGCTTCTTTCTCACACAAAACACCACTAACACAAAGCAGTAGCAAGAAAACAAAAAGGGAGAACATCGAGAGAACGGAAATGGACGACGTTAGAATTTTAGAGGCAGAGAGGCGCCGGATTCAAGAGCTTGAATTCGAAGAATTACAGGTCGAGGAAGAAGTCGATGGTCGTGATTCCATGTAATCCATCACCTTAGCAATCATAGATTTTAGCAGTTGAACAGAAACATCGTTTTTTGTAAATCAATCCGTTCGCGTTCTATAATTTGGGGATTAGGGTTTCTTTTTAGTTAAGCATTGTTAATTAAAACGAATAATTGTGTTTTCGTTACCTAGTAAATAATAATAATAATAATAATAATAATTTAATGATTAATTTGGATGTTTGATTTTTGTGATGGTGAAATTGAATATTGTTTTTGTTTTGATTGCTTCTACCACTTCATGTAGTGGTGCTGGTTCATCTGATGATTTCACCTTCAACCCTTGTTTAGCTTCACTGCATACTTATCTTGGCGGTAGGCGCTGGCGTCTCGAAGCATTTTGTTGTTCCTATTTTGGTTTTTGTTTTCAGTGTATTTTTTTCGAACTTGGGAATTACCATATTGCTTGTGTGGCAGAGGTTGAAGACACTCATCATAGACTGGCTTTTTTGGATGGAGGTGCCGTTTTGAACCTTCCATTGTTCTATCTTGAAGGTACTTGTTATGTCCTATGTCTGCCTCGCTTGCTGTTTGTGAATGTTTGAAGGAAAAAATGGTGGTCGGTTATACCAAGAAAGTTCCTTAGTTATATCGTTTTTCTGGTCTGAGTAAGCATATTCATCATGCTGCATGCTCAAACAGTTAGTCAGTGTGTAGTTAATGCTACATTTTAAATTTTCCCAAGAGACATGAAAAGAAGCTTTGAAGTCATTTCTACCGAGTAGCCTATAGACTTGAAAGTTTTGAGACCTGATGACCTTATCAGATAGCTAGGAACAGTGATGTTTTGTGTGTGTTTAAAAAACAATGCTGCTTGATATTTGTTAGGAGTTGTTCTTTTCCCAGAGGCTACACTTCCTTTGAGAGTTGTTCAACCCAATTTCATTTCTGCTGTTGAGAGGGCATTGGTTCAAGTTGATAATCCTTTTATTGTAGGTGTGGTAAGTGAACATTTTCTAGATGCTTTTCCTTTGCCTTTTCTGTTTATGGGATGTCTTTCTCTAAATCTTTTCTTAGAAAACATTCAAAACTTGGCTCAGGTTCGTGCATACAGAGGTTCTGATTCTGATGACAGACAATTAATGTTTGCAACTGTTGGGACAACTGCAGAGGTATGATTACTGTGTGATATCAGCCATATTTTATTTTTCTTTCTAACAATGGAGGAGAATGTAAAGTTTATTTGTGTATGGTTGTATATGTTTGTGCCAATTCTGTGGTGTTGCTGAAATTTATTTGAAATTTTGATGTTTTTCATAGCAATTCTGTAGTTAAAGGCATCAAATTGTTTGTAACTGTACCTTGTTATGCATTTTAAAGCAACACAGCTGATTAGGGACAGGGGTTTTATGTGAGAAGGGAGATGGTACTCACTGCATATTTGATCTGTTATTAGCTATTAAAATTGGTAAACTGCCCTTCTTATTTTTTATGTCGGTTGTGTGGATTGGCATATGTAACTTGGTACATATAACCTTACAGATTCGACAATACCGGCGATTAGAGGATGGATCACTGAATGTAGTTACTCGTGGCCAGCAGCGGTTTCATCTAAAACATCGTTGGATTGATGTGGAAGGAATGGTGAGAGTAAATTTATGTTACAGCATTATTCCCTCTTCTTTTGGTACTTCTTTAATTGACGGCTGATTTGATTTGGAATTTTCATCTGCTTAGCCCTGTGGAGAGGTTCAAATCATCCAGGAAGATACTCCGTTAAGGACCCCCAAGGATGCTTTTGGAAAACTGGCACCATTAAATAATCTGCGCAGTCATAGGCTCTCACGTGTGCTGCCTTCAAATTCTTCATCACTTGGATATGGGCATAGCGACAATGATTCAGAGGCAAATTGGGATGACAGCTTCGAGAGTGCGCTCTCATCAGCAGGCATGAGAACTCACCAATCTGCACTCGATTCCTGTTATGGTTATGATGTGATGGATGAATCAACCAGCAGCGATGATGACAGGTTCATGAGTCGGACAGAAATGAGATCTACAAGATCTCACCTAAGTGAGTCAAAAGGGCCATTGTACTCGGACACTGGAAAAAATGCTGATAATACTACCTTAGAGATTGGGAATAGTTCTGATTTGGCAAGGAAAGGGGAAGGGTCAAAGAGGTGTTGGAAAAATACTGACTTGAACCACTTTCACAGGGTTCCAAGAGCCTTCTGGCCCCACTGGGTATACCGTATGTATGACTCCTATTGTCTTGCTGAAAGAGCAGCAGGTAATTGGTTGCGAATTTGCATTTTAAGCTCTGCACAAGCTTACTTGCACATACATCTTAGTTTGCGGTTTTTAGTAGTTGTCATCATCATTTAGCTTTGCCAAGCAAAAGGTAGAAAATAATGTGAAAGTTGTCAAATTTATAACTAATTTTGTTTTCAAATTCTGCATTTATGGAAATTGCTGGGCTTCATGGTAAGATTCTTTGAATTATGTTACATGTGGTTTGAAGGGAGATGTGATTAAGATCTTTTAAAGAGAATCCAGTAAAGGTTAGGATCTGGATAATTTATTTTGTCAGAAAAGAATGAAAATTTTACTTTTGGTTTTACATTCTTAATTTTTAGTATTATAGTTATATTTTCCACTAAAAAAGGAAGAAAGGAATGAAAGAATATAATCGATAGCCTTGCTTCAAACATTTTGCAGATATGTGGAAACAGATAGTTGGGGCACCAAGCATGGATGGTCTTGTGAGAAAGCCTGACCTTTTGTCATTTTATATTGCCAGTAAAATTCCTGTTTCTGAAGAGACCAGGCAGGAGCTTCTAGAGATTGATGGCATTTCATATAGACTGCGCCGGGAAATTGGTTTACTTGAAAGTTTTGACCTTGTTCGATGTAAAACTTGTAAGGTAATATGTGGGTATTGAATCCTCAAATATCTCACCATGGGTATACGTATGACATACTTCTCCTCTTGCCTGCTGCCTATGAACACACTTTGACACCAGCATGTGTTTTTTTTTCTCAGAAATTTTTTGGTTAGCTATGAACCTAAAGACATAACGAACTCTGTCCTGCTAAAATAAGCTAAAGCATGTTGTTCTGTTCATACCCAGATATTAATTTTTCATTTCTTTCCTTTTGTCCATCCAGACTGTAATCGCTCAGCGGAGTGATATGTTGGTGATGTCTACTGAAGGTCCTCTTGGTGCTTATGTCAATTCACATGGTTATGTGCATGAGATAATGACACTCCAGAAAGCTAATGGGTTAGCACTCATAGGGCGAGCCACAGTGGAATACAGCTGGTTTCCTGGGTATGGACTCAGATTCTATCCCTGACATTTTAATTTTCTTAAATAAGCCATTGTGTTATTTTCTTTCAATTGTCTGATGACCTTTATACTATAAATAACGCTTATGTCCTTGGACCCTCCAGTCTTTAGTTACCTGGATAGGGGATCAATGTAATTGAAGTAAAATGACGGTACTTTCATACCTGCATGTATTATGTATAATAATCTGGCTAGCAGTCAGCCAGACAAGTTCCTTAGTACTAGGCTGATGCAGCTGACATCTGAGTTCATGTATTCTATTATTTATGTTTCTATGTTTGCTTCCCCCCCCCCCCCCCTCCTACTTATCACTAGGAGTAGAGAGTGGTGTTTGAGGCAATGGGCACTAGTTAGGGGCCTGCACTTATTCAGGAAAAAAAAGTATGTTGCGGGCTGTTAATTTTCTTTGGAGTTTGAGAAACATTCCATGACTATATATCAAAGCTCCTTCTGTGATTGCATGTTAATTGCTTCTTTTCTTTTAGTTTCAATGGTTTATATTGTTTTTGGGAGTTAACCATAAGTGATGAGAATACTAGCATGGTGGCCATGAGTGAGCAAAGATAACTCGAGTGAAGTTGCTGTATGTGGTGCACTGTTACATGGTTTCCTAAATCTCGTTTGTTCAGGCTGCTGTTTCTGCCGATTACTGTTGTTAATTTAAATTATACATGGCGTGTACTATTGTTAATTCGAGGAACTGGTCATGATTATTTGAATGGGTGGATAATATGCTAAATATTGCAGGTATGCTTGGACAATCGCAGAATGTGCGTCCTGTGAAACCCAAATGGGATGGCTTTTTACTGCCACGAAGAAGAAGTTGAAGCCTCAATCGTTTTGGGGAATACGGAGTTCCCAGGTTGCTGATGATACACGGTAGGACCAGATTTTGAACCGCTGTCTTAGATTTCTGTTCATAAGCATGTAATGAGCTTTCTATGTATATAGGATGAGTCCCTTTCCTCAAAAGCGTATTTCACCATTCATTTTACTTGGTGATAACAGAGTAACCTTATAGACCGGCCAGCAATAAAAGCATCTGATCTGGAAGAATAAAACACGTGCCAGGTGATAGTTGGCTTTGATCTTCAATCAAGATGGCTTTTCACATTAGCTTCATCCAATTGGCCCTTCACTTTTCCTTCTTGATTTTTAATTTTGTTTTTATTTCAAAGCTATTCCTCTTTAAATTAATCGTTAAAAATGATATTTTAAAATACATTTAATTATGCCCTGCTTTTAAAATATTTTTTGACTTTTTTATGGTAATTTTTTCAATTACTTTTAGAATATAATTATACGAGTGTAATATATGCAGACAATTGTTTTTTTAAAAAAAATTGCAAATATTCAATGAGAATAAAATATATTTTTTTATTTCTTGTCATTGATATTTTTATATGTTTTTCATTAACTAACTTTTTTATAACTAATAAAAAAAATATTTTTTCACCAAAATAAAATAAATAAATGATAAAGGAAAAGGAATTTTTGTAATGTTTTGAAATTAATAAGATAGGATTTTACAACAAAGCCTTTGGAGGCTTAAAAGTTGGAATAAATGAATAAGGGGTATTATGGTAATTGAACAAAAATTGATAAACATAAAAAGGAAGTAAAAAAAAAAAAAAGGAAAGTGATTTGAAATTAGAGAGCAGAACCGTGAGAGAGAAGAGAGAAAGAAGAAGAAGAGAAAAGAAGGGAAAAAGGAAGAGATTTGGAGGAAATAAGTGAAAAAGGTAAGATTTAGGTTGTTTAATGTGTATAATATGTTAATTAAGCTTTAATTTCAGTTTTTATGAATGTTAGGGTTTTGAGAATTTGTGTTTGATTTAAATTGATGAATTAATTTGAAGGTTATAAGGTTAATTGTTGTGGTTAATTGATGATTTAGTTGATTATGATGATTTTGAGTTATAGAATTGTGTAAATGGTGAAATTTGAGTTAGAAATCAGGGGAGAACAGTGGGGTTTCTGTTAAAATCTGGACTGGAGGTTGAAGATGACGAAAATTCAATTTGGTCCCTCAATTTCCGAAAATTACAGTTTAGTCCCCGAACTTTGGAAAATTACAAATTGGTCCCTGGTGCATATTCCGAGATTCTGAACAGAATAGCATATAAATTATGGACATAATTACTGTATAGATAAGATAATTTAACACTTTCAATTTAGTCCTCCAAATTTGACAAAAAGTACGATTTGACCCTAAAAATTTAGTAAAATTCCAGAATGATCCCTGAAGCATAATGATACATCCTGGACAGAATTGAGGATTAATTAAGGTCAGAATTTCAGTATATTCATGGATTTATGACAAATTTCAGTTTGGTCCTCCATTTGACAAAAGTTACAATTTGGCCCTAAAAATATGGAAGAAAATCCAGATTAGTCCCTAGCTGTAATATTAGCTTTTGCAGATTAGTTTGATGAATAATTAAGGGTTATTTAGTGAATTATTACCAATTTTATTAGTTGTTTTTATTATGGATTAGATTTCGGGAAAACCGTTAGATTTTGGGTTTTTAAGAAAATTGGCTAGTTAGTTCAAAAATATATAGGGTTACGGAAGACACCCTTAGTTAAGTGTATTAAATAGGTTAAATGTTCTTTCGAGTCGTTTTTGAATATGTCTCCTTTGTATTCAGATAATCTTGATATTCTACCGGCAGGACATCAGTAGAATTTCCTTCGGTTTCAGCTTGTGTGTGCTGTTTGCTTTTGAGTCAGGTGAGTGGATAATTTTCCATATGCATGAGAAATATTATAAATATTTGATTTGTTAATATGAATTGGATCATGCTTCTTGATAATATATATGCTGATTATTATCCTTGATATGATAAAGCATGATCAATTATTGAATCTGATTTCTTGATATGAACCAATATGATTTGACTTCTGAATTGATAGCTCCTCATTTGATGGATGTCATGAGTTGAGCTTTGAGATATGAATATGTTTGTTTGATTATGATTATGAACCTATGGTATGTCAGTCAGAATACCCATGCTAACAGGGTAGTGTTAGTCTTTATGCACATCGTATCTAAACCCTAGTTGGTCGGGGGAGTCACCAACCTGTGTGGACTGATCATCCCACAGTACGGAGCCTCATGCTCATTGCATTTTGATTTTCTGACGAGTTTTACCATATGATATTCTTGTTATGGCATATTTGATAAACCTTCGTATAAGAACTAAAGCCATACTTGTATATATATTTCTCATTGTTATATTACCTCGTATGTGTATATTGAATGTTATCTACTCACTGAGTTGTTGAACTCACCCTCTCATTATTTATCCTTTTCAGGCTTATAGCTTGATAGCAGGTTACTTTTGTTGAACCTTCCGAACCTGCCTTTTTGGTTGTAATTTGTACCTTCCTTTTGTGTCAAGTTAGTGCTCCAAAACTATGAAATTATTAACTCTTGTATTAAGACAATCGAATTATATTATGAAGTTGTTTGTTGTTAATTCTGCGTTAAACTCTGATTGAGTTGTTTAAAGGATTGTATGTAAGTTTGGGTTCGCATAAGCTTGGAACCTTGGAGGGGAACCTTGCCTATGTGCCGGTCATGGATCCGGGATTTGGGTCGTGACAATTTTTTTCCTCTTGAATTCAAATTATTAAAATCCTTATAAATATTTATTTTAATTATTTTGATATAAAAAACATGTTCGTCAAAAAATAAATGCATAAATAAGAAGAGAAATGCATCTTCTTCTAAATACTTAAATCCTTTGAACTTTTATAAATATTTATTTTAATTATAACAGAATTAAATGAAAATTAATTTTAAAAATGAAGCCATAGCACTACAAGGTCATAATATCTTTTTATTTATCTATAAAACCACTTCTATTATTTATTTATTTATACCCCATAATAATCTTCCATTTTAAACATTATATATATCCCAATATTGATGTAATTCTTCTTAGAAAAAAATATTACTTTCGTTATCTCGTTTTTTCATGGCATCCCAATTTATTCACTACATCGTATCCTAAATAAAATAAAATAAACTTCTAGAATTGGCACAAAAAATGTGAACTTCAATTTATAAACTCTGAAAGAGCTTAAAAAAATGAAAACTAATGATGTTAAAATCCAAAGAATAATAAAATTATTTTTATTCGGCACAATTGCAATAAATAGCATAACTAGCCTAAACAAATAGGATTATCTCAAAATTACAGCCAGAGTAGGGAACTCTTTCCGCTTTGAGATTTATTAATGTAAAAGAAACATGAAATACAGATTGAAAGTGGCTCCGAGCAAATTGATGCTTGCAAAATGCATAATTCCTCTCCAGGTTTAACGATAGCTTCGGTAGATTGGGCTGTACATGCAGCTCTCTGCATACTTGACAAGGTCTTTAGGACGAGGGAGACGAGATGCCAGACCTATAAAGCAGTTATGTAAGCCCGATTAGTAATGCAGCAGGACAGTGCAAGTATGAGAGAGCTTGATAACCAGAAAGAAGCATACCGAGTTCATACGCTTTAGCAGCAACCTTAGCTGCGATGTTGGCTGATATGTTTCGAATGTTGGAAAATGGTGGGTAAATAAGCCCCTTGTCAAAATTTTCTTGTTTTACTTGTACGGCCAAAGCTTCAGCTGTTGCAAAAAGAATTAGAAATGTCAAACCTTGATGGACCTGGCCTTGTTCATTAGTTCTTACAGAGTTGAGAAAGCACAAAAAATCTACTTTTGGGGATGGGGTGGTTGTTTTAGACTCAGTGTCCAAATGCATATGCATTTATTCTAGACAGAAATCGTTATGATCATAGCTTCTCGACTCTTCAAGCAGTTCAACAAAATTGCCAGCATTCAAATCGATCCTTAGAGCAGATAGAATTTACTGTGGTGGTATATATGAATATAAGATATAACTCAACAGTACAGACTACTTACAGGCCGCCAAAAGCATGTCATCGTGCACACGAATTGCACCGGACATGATCAATCCCAACCCAAATCCAGGGAATATATAAGCATTGTTTGCCTGGATAATGTGAAGATGTAAGCCACTAATTATAGTAAATTTCTGGTAAACAGAATGATTTCCAGTAACAATAGGTAAGGTTAAAACCTGGCCAGGTACAAAAACTTTTCTGTTATATTCAACAGGGTCAAATGGGCTTCCGCTAGCAAAGATTGCACGACCCTGCAAGTTGGAAAACATATAACAATCAAGATGGTGCTAAAATTAAACGAGGTTCACTATTTTCTCTATACAGTACCAATCACACATGCGTGAGGTGAGTTAAATCTGATGAAACAATATTTGGGGAAAAAGCAGAATTGGTATTCTACCTTGCTCCATGTATAAGCTTCTTCAGCCGTACATTCAGATTGTGAGGTAGGATTGGAGAGAGCAAGAATTAGCGGTTTCTGAGTAGCGATAATTTAGACTAGGGTCAGATAACTTGACAAGATAGATGGACGTGTGTGTGTGTGTAAGAGAGAGAGAGAGCAAGAGAAAGAACCTCGTTAATTGATGTCATGGCCTCAACCACCTCCTTTGTAAATGTTTTCCCAACTCCAGATGATCCTATCAAAACTGTTGGCTTGATTGCCTAATAGATCAGCAAGTATGGTAAGATATCAGGAAAATGATTCGAAGGGAGCACATAATATGAATTCACATAAGAAAAGTGCCACACCTTAACAGCATCTAAGAGCCCTTTGACAGGCTCATGGTCATGAGCCCAAGGTTTCTTGAAGTGTTGAAGTGACTCCTTACGCGAGCTAACAATCAGTCCCTGGAGCATACTCGACCAAATGTTAGTGTATGGAAAAGGATCCAAAGTGAAATGTGCAACAAAATTTCAGGACTTTGACCACATTTTCACTACCTTAGAGTCCACAAGCCAAATCTTTTTGCGGGTCTCTTCAAGTGGAGCTTTAGTCTGAAGAAAATAGCATGGAATTGGCCATAAAGGTTACCAAATAGAAGTAAATAATAAAAATATTAACCAGATAAGCAGTATATTGATACCTGTTTTGATATCTCAAGAGCGATAAGCTCAGCTATACCGGTTCCAGCCTGCAACACCCAAAAGAAATAAGAAGTAAGAATCAAATGAACAAAAACTAATGTATAAATGAACAAAGAAATGCCTGCATAAACAGTCACAACCATTATGCAAGAGACTGATAAGTACAAACAAAAAGAAAGCTCCGGTTCCTAACCTCTCCTGCACCCAGGAATAAGAATCTATGGTCCGCCAAGGCTCCACCAACCAATTTCAGAGCTGCAAGAAGCCCTGCCAACACCACAGATGCAGTGCCCTGCAATAAATGAAATCATTTGCAATTAGAGAAATACCATTGAGGAACAAGCAAACTTTTGTAACATGTTACCTGTATGTCATCATTGAAGACAAGATGAGTTGGGCTGTATTTTTCCAGTAGCTCAAATGCATTGTGATTTGCAAAATCTTCGAACTAAAAAAGGGAAATTCATAATATTCAGAGAGCAGAGTTAAGTACTGAAAACTCTGACGTCAAGCAATGTTTGATGGTTTACCTGTACAAGGACCTTTTCCCCATAGTTCTTCTTAACTGCAGTCATGAACTCTTCTAGAAGCTCTGCATATTCCTAAACCACGGCAGATAGCAGAACACAAATCTTCAGACTCATCATGATTTAAAAGCATGAAAAAAAAGGTATTAGTCAATTGGAAAGGGAAGAAAGTCAAGTTACTATACCTGTCCAGTTGCCCTCCTCTGTCTAAGCCCAATGTAGAACTCATCATTCAATAACTTCTCATTGTTTGTGCCAACATCAATTGTTACAGGCAAGCACTGCATATATTGAATACAGGTGCAAGGTTTTAGTAACTATAAAAACAAGGGGTGTATTCCTAGCTTCAGTAAGACGGTAATGGAGGTGTGTCAAAGCTTACGGCAGAGGGACGTAATCCTCCTAGTGCTGTATACAGAGAGAGTTTTCCTACTGGAATCCCCATTCCCTAAAAAAGCAAAACAATTACATGAAATAAATTAACAATGATCCATCTGTTGAGAGATAAGGAGTGGCCTGCTCATCCAACTAACAACTTATAATTTTTAAGTGAATTTGCAAGCATCAGTACCTGGCAACCAAGATCCCCAAGCCCCAAGATGCGCTCACCATCAGTAACAACAATAACTTGGATATTCCTCTCCGGCCAATTCTTCAACACTTCAAGAATCTTGCCCCTAAAAGTTTCATTTTGTAAATACTTGAAAACTAAGCAACTAGGACATGAAATTAAAAAGCAATCACACTCAGACGGTCCTACTTCTCTTTCAAACTGATGTAAAGACCCTGAGGGCGTCTGAAAATGCTCCCATATTTTTGACAAGCCTCGCCAACTGTAGGAGTGTACACAACTGGCAAAAGTTCCTCCACGTTATCGATCAAAAGCTTGTAAAACAACCTTTCATTCCTCTCCTGGAGATCCATCATGGCCATGTATCGTTGAAGAGGAACTTCATACTGGCGTAGGTTGTGCATCAACTTTTTCTCCTAATAATCAAAATTTTGTGGCCTGATTAAGCTTGGGAGACAGAAATTTTGATATTGGAATTTAAACTTGAAGAAAGTCATTTAAGATAACCTGGAGTTCCTGGGTCATGAGTGCTGGAGGCAAAAGGCCACGCAAGTAATGTGCATCCCTTTCATTCTCAGTAAAGGCAAGCCCTTTGTTGTGGCGTGGATCCCTCAACAAAGTATATCCACTGTAACATAACAAAAAACAATACTTTTGAGTGAATCAAAAACTTAAATTCTGCAAATTTTATATGTAATAATCAGCAAAACCAACAATCAAGGGTTTCTCAAATCAAACTATTCAGGGCCTTAAGAAAAGAATAGTTTTCTTGTTTTGGACCAAATGTTAATCCACAGAAGAACACGAACCAAACTTACTGGATGCATGTTTTACTAAATAAACCACTGGTACCACTTCCTATAAAACCAATAAATCCTTCGATGAATAAAAACAATAAAAAAAAATAAGATCCAGTATAAATAACCAGGAATTCACAACTTGAGCAACAATTAAAAATCAAATTGAGCAAAATTGCAAACATTTTTTAGGGCATAAAAATTAAAACTTTAGATGAAAACTCCACAATGCAGCATCTAAAATCAACATGGGCCAGCCAGCCATAAAGAATAAGACAAGAATAACCAAAAAAAAATTCAAAAACTGAAAATATCATTTATCTCACCTAGCAACAGAGACAGTCCATGGAGTGATAAGCTGTTCCTCCGTGGCAAGATCTTCTCCATTCGTTTTCTCCACTCCGTTCATCATTGTTCTTCTCTCTAATAAAGCCCAAACCTTTCTTTCTCCTCCACAAC
This sequence comes from Populus alba x Populus glandulosa, assembly GCA_033617975.1. Lineage (NCBI taxonomy): Eukaryota > Viridiplantae > Streptophyta > Magnoliopsida > Malpighiales > Salicaceae > Populus > Populus alba x Populus glandulosa. The sequence continues at coordinate 23,459,679 of CM066148.1, forward strand.
CAAGAACCACTGCTCTCTGCAAGTAACAAGAAGCTGAGAAGCCAAACACAACACAAGAAACAAAATCCCACAACACGGAACAGAACCCTTGATTGTTTTGCAAAGGAAGAAACAAAGCCCACCTTTTATAGCCACCTAAAGCCCATAAATTTCTACGCTTTCCTAAAAATTTTTTTAATGAAAGTTGAAAATAATTAAGGTTGGTTTCCATGTCAAAAAGAAGAACGTGGACTACATACGTGGTTGGGATGATTTTGAAACCATTTTTTATGTTTTTTTTTTTATCAAGGCTGTCTTGATTGAAAAGTTTAGTGAGTGTGAACATACAATACTCGAGTGGTGGTGGGCTTGTGGAATTCTGAGCTAAATAAGTAAATAATATTGCATGGTAGTATGGTACCAGGAAAGTCTGCCTTGAAATCATTCTGCAGGAACGTGCGAGGAACAGACACAGAGGTTATATAGTTTCCACGCTTTTTTGGTGGAGAGAGAGAGAGTATTGATTCGTGATCACGCGTAAGGGAGACAGAGGATGGCGTAACTGGAAGGTGCAGGGCCCTATTGATTTTTAGACCATGCTAAATTACTTACTTTTTTATCATAGCTTTGGTGATATGGTGTGAAATGTGAATGCTTTTACCCAAATATTTTTTATGTGAGAAAATACTAAACTAATATTTTTATTAGATGTTTTTCAATGCATTTATATAAAATTATTTTTTAATTTTATGTTAAGAGTGTTATAAAATTTAGTAAGTCAATTAAAACTAAATTTCCTCCTAACAATCTAAATAATATATCTTTATATCAGCTATTTTTTTTTAATTTTTCGAATCATTATAATCTAGCTCAATTATTAGAGATTCATAGTCATATGAGACTTTGTCATGCAGATGAATATAGATTTGATGTGTTTGGTATTGCAGTAGCTGTTGTGGTTTTAAAAAAATTATTTTATAAAAAGTACTTTTAAATGAGGTTGGTTTGAAAAAATAGATGTTTGGTTAAAACTGTAATTGAAAATAAAGTTGAACAAAAAATAGTTTAATGTATTTGGTTAAAAATGTATTTAGTTAAAAATGCTTTTAAAATTGAGGCTATAAAATAATTTAAAAATATATATATTAGTATTAATGGTTTTTAATTTAAATATTGTAGATTTAACTATTGCTATTATATCATGAAATAAATAATATTTTATATAAAATATTTTTTATTGTTCCATTAAACTATTTACAATTTCATAACGTATGAAATACATCCAATAAGGACTATAATTTTCACAAATTACTTAAGAGCACAATAACATCAAGTAAAATATAATCATGAACAAAATTGAGATTACGGTCAATTTATGTAAATGCGGCATCATCAAGCAATTTCCGTCTAATTTATATAATCATTGAATAATATTTAAAATTAGTTTTATGAATAAACCACAATTAAAAATTAAAAAATATATTTTATTTTATTGAGTCAGACTTGGTTCAATGCCTTTTTAATGTTGAACTGGACTAGTCCGGCCGGAACAGTGGAGCTATGCTCTACTGTTCATGGGTTTTCTCATCATAAGAAGCAGCAACGAGCTGCTTCTTGTAATTTGTGGATGTGCCATAATAATGGTAGGACCCACTAGTATAAAGTTATGATAGAAGCATTACCAAGTAATAATATTGTAGCTATGGGTGATTCACCCGTAACCACAATACCAAATAGTATCTTATTATATTCAAAAAACATTTCAAATATATATTTTGGGTATATTTGTAAGTGTAATAAAGACTATTTTTAAAATAATATTTTTTTTATTTTTAGAATTTATTTTGTAATTCTTGTTTTGAAGGGAAAAAAAACTATTAGAATAGAGTTATTCAATGATAAAACTGCGAATTAGATTTTTTGTATAATGGTTTTTTTTTAAGAATTATGTATTCTTATTTCTTAAATTCAGTTGCGATTGATAGTAAGCAATTTCTTATCTCTTTTTTTTTATTTATTTTTGTATTTTAAAAGCGTTTTTTTTAATTAAAAATATCTTATTTTTTCTTAACTTTAAATTAATATTTTTTTTTTGTGTTTTTAAATCATTTTGATGCGCTGATATCAAAAATAATTTTAAAAAAATAAAAAAAAAACATTATTTTAATATATTTTCAAAAAAAAAACACTTTCAAAAACAACCACAAGAACCCTCTCAAACACAAAATAAACTTGAATATGAGATGCATGCACAATGTCTATGTTACTATTGTCAATTCAACAAAGGCATGCAATTACTTAATTCAAATATTGACTGTCGTCCATGGAAACCCCCCCCCCCCCCATCCTACCTTCTTTAATTCTAGTCTATAGTTCAATGAGTATTATTTTTCAATCGATGATGAGAGCATGAGTAGTAGTCTACGCATTATGTTTGTGTGTAAGATTAGATGTTTTGAAACAGAACAGACAATTGAGATTAAAAAACATATATTTTTTTAATTTTTTCTATTTTTAAATAATAAAAATCCGCTTGAGAAATATATTAAAGACCTATTTATTTTATATTTTTAGTTTTATATTTCCAATTAAACACCTTTTTTTCCCCTCTCGTTTGGCAGCCGGCATCAACCAAAAATCCTGCCTTTGCCATCATCTCCTTTGCGTCCAATTGTCACTGTCATTTCCTTGAGGGTATTTCCTCGTCTCCTTCCCTGCTTCAAAAGGTGATTTGGTTACAGGTATTGTCGATGAAGGAATTGGTTGTCAAATCTAAAAGGTAAATCAAAGTCAGATTTTCACATTTGTGTGTGAATCCATGGCCGTAGAACAGAGCAGGGATGGAGGGTTGGCATGACTTTGCGAGGCCAAGCTCTTTGAATGCCAATTTCAACCCGTCTGGTTTAGACCTGGTCGTTATGATCCAATATCATATTGCTGGTTTGACTTGGATCATAATTTAGCTTCTTGCTGCCATTGACAACTCGAGCCCTAATTTACATTGCATTTGAAATTTAATTCCCATGAATGTCTTCATTTTCTGGCGTCATTTTTCTTACGGCATTAATCTTACTTTAGGTAAATTCTTCTTCAAGACTGCCGGCCATTGCATAGTATAAAATTGAATTTGTGGAGGGGGAGATGGAGGGTGCGTCAACCGTTTCCATGGCGCACTCTATCGCCATATCTCGAAGCTTCTTAAGCTGGTGATCTCTTACTGGGCACACGCGTGTGCGTAGTTGGTATAATTATATTAGGGTTCCCAATATTATCGTCTGTCAAAGTTCTTGTTGGCTCAGTCAATGATCTCTTAAGCGGCAAACATGTCCACAGTGGCTGGCTCCATTCTGAAACGGGATGGTTTGAATTCTTGAAGACCAATCTCCATGATTCTATTCAAACCTTCCAATGCACTTTTTTGTTTTATTTTGTTTTGTTTTTAATTTACGTGGGTGTCCAGGCCAGCTTGCGCGTACCACGACTAATCCTACGGTCCACTGAATATCCTGCAAACCCAATGAGCATGTAAGGCACCGCGGGGGTGACAGGCGTGCACAATAAGGTTTGAACCCTGGTGTAGAGGAAGGGAACAAGCCCCTTCCACCACTAGGCCAAGACCTCAAGTGCACTTTTTTGTTTTTATTTTTATTACACCTGATGTGGTTTTATTTTTATTTTTATTTTTTGGGCTAATCTTTATATTTCTTTTCAATAAATGAAGTATTTCGGGTTAGTTTATATCCGAATTAAAATTAAATTTCTTCTTAAATGATTTTATCCATTTAGCCATAATCTATTGTACTCCAGCGTTAACACAAAGAGCCCTTCATTTTTATTTTTTAATTAATGCGGATGTTCAGCTAGTTTGTATGTATCTTAATTAATCTCACGAATCTTGAAGTTAACAACTATATAAGTATTCAATGATTATGAGATTAATAAAACTTGAATTAATATTTTTTTTAAAAAAATCTAAAATCTAATTAGTTATATTTCATTAAAAAAAAAAACCCTTCATTAATTTGTATCCTCCCCAGTAGGTTGAGTTAATATCATAACCTAACGTTGCTAAGAAGAAAGCTCCTGGGCTTGGACTAGGAGGCACCCAATCAATGATTATACCTAAATTATCATCAATCCTAGCCATGTTTCCAAAATCTTGAACAAACAATTCTCTCTCTACAGTCAGCTTTTCATAATCAAAATCAAAATCTAGCTTAATAATGATTTTGATGACTAAAGTGCTCTTAGGTGACTAAAAAACGAAAAAAACCACAATCTTGTCGTTGGACAGTATCATTATATTTACAAAAATGCTACTAAAATCAGTTCTATAATAGATTGCTAAACATTTCATGATCATTCTAAGTGGACTAAAAACATTTATAGATGTGATAACAACTCATGCAATAACTCATTCATTAATTGGTGCAGACCTATTAATTATACTAAATTAATTAACAACTGAAAAAGGAAGGAGATGTTATCGAATGCTAAAACAAATGAAAAAAATTAAAGATAAATTATGCTTGAAATTGGATCAAGAATCACAATATAAAAACTAGTTTTGCAAGTGTAAAGTTATAATTAATAACTAATTTAAAGATTTTCATGATTTTGAGTTTTAACATTCATAATTAGTATAAAAAATACCAAAAACATATATACAAAATAGTTCAATTTCTTGATTATTAAGCCAGAATCTAATTTTTTAGGGTTTTTAGAGCTTAGGATTAGGTATGAATCAATTAAAAATTATTCCTTTTTTTGTTATATTAAGTGCATACTCACAATATTTTAACCATTATCTACTAATTTAACATAAAATAAACGCACATGTCATTTAAAATCAAGATTGCTTAAACAACTTACCTCCGTTGTTAGCTCTTGGTACTCATACAAAGACATTAAGTACAAAAAAACAAAGATCTTGCTTTATATTTAGTGTTTGTGTGTGAGAGTGTCGTGTTTCGAGAGAGATATTTAATTTTGGAAAAAAGCGAAACGAGATTTGTGTTGAAAATATGTAAATTTAAATATATTATATACAAGGGCAAAAATGTATTTTCATCTGTTTTGAGGAGAAAAGTACAATTTTCTAAACAATGGAGAAAAATAAAGCACATACTAGATGAAAGTATAAGAGGTTTGCAAGTATCCCTGGAAATACTTCTTTTGCATAAGTTGCTTGATGTATTGCAGGTTTCGAGGAAGGCCACAAATTCGGTTGAAATAAAAGTTTATATTCGTGACTTGTGATCTAATAATTATTTTAACGAGTCCATATGCACAGCACTAAGAAAAGGCCATCTTTCTTCATTTGTGTCCAACGTGAGCCTCAATTTTGGGACTGCGACTGTAGCCTGCACAAGTATTATCAGAAGCATGTATTAACATTGAATGAAAAGTTCGTGTCTGGTTGCAAGCAACGAAGAACAGCATTTCATATCACGTCTATTCCAAAAACAAATCTGAATTAATGCATGGCAGCGCATTGCTCAAACCGAGTATAAAACATGAATAGGTCATATAAATGAACGATGTAAAATGGAAGATTGCCAAACATTGCATCCAAAGCGCACTCTGTCCAGAAACTGAAAGCTCCATCATGCTTGACATGCTAGCAACTGCATTCTGTATGAGCCTTCTTAAACAGATAGATTTTCATGGGAAGATTGGATGAAATTTCATTGGGAAAATACTCTAACTAACCTCGACACCGAAGCAGAAGAAGCAGCCACACCGCATATTTGCCCTTTGTATGCCTGAATCAGGTTATTGTGCACTGCATTACTCCGCCTTGGCAAGCAAACAACAAGGTGAATTTCAGGAGTCCAATCATGCCACTAGCAGCGAACGTGCTTCAAGGCAACAATTTCATCACATTCTGTTTACAGTTAACAGGTAAGAAGAGATGAAGATAACCATGGAAACAATAAAATCAAATTTCCTTCTTCATTACACTAAAGAGCCCAGCAATCACTCTATATGGAGAATGGTCCCAGGAAGATCAAGGTTACTGGTTTCTAGAAAGAATTTTCAACTCTAACCCCATCCAATTCCAACATGCCTGAGCCAGTTTATTGTGGATCTTCCTTCCTTCCATTTCTTGAATGCAAGCAGGAAATTGAAGGTTTTAATTATTAGCTTATTTTTGTCATCATATTTTGCAGCCACCAAAGGGATCGATAGTAATATGTCATCTAACATCACCCATGTCAGCTTTATGTTAGCCACGTACAACTGATAGTGCAAACTGTCCAAGGAAGAAGCAAACTTGCTAATTTCAATCGTATTACCACACATCAGAAGAACCCTGGTCCAGGTAGTGATCAAGCTCTTTAATTAGAACACTACTCGTTTCCCAACACGTCTTCACAGTAAAACCCATCCATTCTTTTATCCTGCAACAAAATCAGAAAAAAAAAATTAAAAATTGAAAGCACCCTCAAAATCAGCTGAGGAAATAATTTATACTCAATTCTCAAACATTGGACATGTGAACTCATTTACATGAATGTTTTACTGGAGATTCTTTAGAGCCATACAAGGTCAGTGTTGAAATTAAAACCTTGACAGTCCAGGTTAGAGAAGTATGATCACAAATGTGTCCAGAGAAGTGCCACCAGAGATGAAAGTCATCACAAAAATAATGGGTGTTTGTTCTTCTGGAAAATCAAAAGGGGCTGCTTACCATTGACATGAAAAAGAGGTATTGTTTCTCGCTAGCATTCAGTAATCATATCAGACACAGAACATCTGTCCATTCAGTTTGTACACACTGCCAATAAAACAAGATGGGTCGCCTTATTTAATCTATATGATAGATGAAATACCAAGGAACAAGAGATAATATATGAGACGTTACAGGTTCAAAGTCCATAGAATTCTTGGTCAAGAATGCTCAAAAGTAGTTCCTGAAAAATAGAAGTCAGTCAGTCGATCAAAATGAAATACTGGATCATCAGCAAGCAATAAAATAGAAGGTTGCACGCAAATACCAAGTCTGCAGAACTTCTCATCTATTTGATGATCCCAGGAAGCCACAAGCAAAAAGATAAGTTGATCTTTCAGTAACACAAATTCTTACAGAAGTAGTAGTCTTGCTTGCTTCCTGCCTTGAAGAACTTGACCATAAATATTCACAATTTAGCCTGTGATGCCTGATAAAACACCAAAATCTAGGTACCTAAATTGTCAGGTTACTTGAACAAAAATAGACAAACAAATAATTGGCAGCTAAAAACCTCTCTGATATACAGATAACAGCTTTTAAAATCTGGATGAGTGCAATGGACTAACCTGCCAGAAAATTGGCATGTATTGCCTTAAGGATATATATTTAATAAAGATATCAAATACCTAGACCTGAACATAGACAAACTCTCTTTCCCAAAAATTTAATGGTATAAGCTCTGTACTCTTTCCAAAACCGAAGTTGTGGAGGCCACTCTGATAATGTTGAACAAGAATCTTCTTTGGGAGAAAAAAATCAGTTGTGTTTTAATGTTTAATCAACCAACTGCACTCAAATATAGCCAGACAAATAATGCAGCACATGCACCGAGTTGGTCTTAAGAGGTACAAATATGCATAAGATTACAGCATAAAGCATTGATAATTAGAAAAGGGTACAGACTGTTGTTGAAAAGTATACAAATGGAGTACATCCTCCGTCTTTTAGGTCATTCAGACATCCTGGAAGTACAGAAGTGAAAGATCACTAGGATCTTCAAGTCCGAAAAGATGGAAGAAGCATAAGACAAGTACAGACTAAATGACTGAAAATGACCAAAGCCCAAAGAAAAATCATAATAGCAAGCTTTCAAAAATACCATCAATAATGAAGACGCGGCCAGTGAACGCCCCTTCAACTACTGTTCATAACTATACAAACTTCTTAGCAATGGGTAAATCGATGCCACCCTAAAAGCATTTCAACCCAATTGAAAGTCAGTGCACAGGTATTAATGGATGCTATGTGATGGCTACATTAAGGTAGAGTTTTGCATACATTGACTCCCAAATGCCATGACGAGTCAATTTGGCTTAAGCAGATCTTTGCTTCTCAAAGGAGGATCATAAGTGGTGAGAACTGTCATCTAAATTGTCATGATAACAGCAACAGCATCCCCAGCAAAACTTCAGTCATTCATGAGACAGTTCGACCATAACAAACAGATGCAATATAAAGATTTGTAGCCCATTTCTCCTGAAAAATATAAATAAAAAGTAAATAAAATGTGCAGAGTTTGTGGTTGGAAGAGAACAAAAAACAAAGGCATTTAGAAACAGGAGAAACATGGAACTGATCAACAAACCTTGACGTGTGTACTGGGAAAAGCAGAAGTTCGAAGTGTTTCTTGAGTTTCATCTACTGGTTTTCTTCTTGGCACACTGAGAACAAAGGCAGCTTGATCCCACGTTGCTGCAGTTGAAGTGATGCGGTAACCACTATCCCACCTACGATGAATGCCTTCACTGGGATATAGAAAATCCAGCTCCACAACCTAAAATTGGAAGAGAAACAAGAAAGTATAAGTTATAAGACTTAATTGTTGGCCCCAGAAGCATTTCATTGATCAGAGATTCACAAAAGTGACCTGGTCTGAAAATCCTGTGCCACGAGACATAACTATCGCCCATCTACTTCCAGCAGTGGCCATAGTTGTGACATAAAAACCCTCTCTCCATTTCTTATTGATCCACTTGAAGGGAAAAGAATCGCTTACTTTATAAGACTGCTGTAAATACTGAGTACCTGAATTAAATGAAGCAACAAAAATTTTAAGTGATGCGATAAGAAAATGTTTTACTGACTACTTCTGAAGGAGATACAACACTAACCCTTAGACATCACAACTAATGAACTCCCATTATTAGCTCCTGCAATTGCACTAATGTAATAATTCTTCTCCCACTGTTCCATTATCCATTCCTTAAAAAAATATATATACCAGGCAAGAGTAAGTAGCTGAGTTAAGAGTTTAAAAGGTTTAAACAATTCAACATCAAAACAAAAGATAGCATGTGGATATTCAGTAGAAATCATGTTAGCAAACAGTGATGTTCATTATTGAAGACCCATAATAGATATTTATCCTTGGATACGTGAGCCAAAACCAACCTTATGGAGAAAATAAGGAGAGAGCTCATAAACTTGAGCACTGAAATTAGTGCCAGCATCCATAATTAAGGCCCATAGGTTTGTGCAAGAAGCCACGCTGCTGATAAATAATCCATCTTCATTACCCTTCTCTATGTGTTGGGAGAGCCTCACATCAGCCACGTTATAGTGATATCTACACCAGGAAATGAAAACATTAGCCTTCAATCCTTGTCACCAAATTTGAAGAGCACAGTATATAACTCTTCAGTGCATACCTCTGTTTCATAGGCCGACGGGCATTATAAACACTTATCCACTGTGTTGCAGGCATCCCCATCCTGACCTTTTTCTTTGGTTGTTCATCTTCTTCTTCCTCCATTGTTAGCCGCCCTCTCTTATTTCCAACCTGATATATAAGCTTCACAGTACAAAACATCAGGTTAACACAACCTCCACAACATGGGGAAACAAAGTATGTCTCAATGATCAAAATAAAAAATGACATATAGATGAGAAAAACTTAGACAGATACCTTCTGAGCACCGTCAGTGTTAATAGGTCTTATATCTGGATTTGGACCAACAATTCCATCAAAAAGGGAGATATATTTTGCATAATTTGGCTCTTCATCAAACTTCAGATTTACAACATGCTCAACAAACTGTCTAAAAGGCTGAGGACAGAAGCAGCACAAAGCTTCTGGAGAAGTCGCCATCTTCTTCTTGCAAACAAGGAACCCTTTATTTTCCCCCTAAAGAAACCATCGCATTAGAAAGAAATAGGAACTAGTCCTATAAGCATGCACAAATTAGATTATAATCTGCAAACCTGATATCCTTGCCAAGGCAGTCGACCGCGGAGAAGAAAGATGAGAGTGTAGGCAAGAGATTCTAAATCATCTCTCCTGCTACCAGTTCTACCAAGATGAGCATGAACACTGGCATATCGCACAGTTCCCCTGCAGCACAACAATATTCCAGCACCAATGAGTTGCAATGGAAAACAATGGGGTATAGGAATAACCAAATATAATGATGCTAAGCTGGCATAATGTTCAATAATTACACAATTTCATTATACCTAAAAACATCTGGGCGTTGATCATATTCAACATGAAGACCAGTTGAACTATCTCTCCACCGGGTTGCTGTATGAAAATAGGCAACAATATGACTTCACATTAGGCACCATCATCTGTCAAGAAAGTATCGGGTGCCACATCAAAAACTGGCAAATTCAACAACTTACCTAATCCAAGGTCAACAAGAAACAGTTTTTTTTCTTCAGGAGTTCCTCGTGGACCAAGTAAAAAGTTTTCAGGTTTTACATCCCCATGGACATATCTGCCAACAGAAGAAACTATATTATGAAAAATCCCTTCAAATAGAGAGCAACAGTAGAGTACTGCAAGTACTGTTTGAGAGTTGCTCATTACAACTGGTTCACCCAGTGTGTTTGGCTGCAAATAATGTTCTAAACAAAGTGTGATTACAAGGGGATAGAAAACGGTGGCTCCACTTATCACAATAATTACATTCTCAAAGGCTGCAAGTGCACAACACAAGATGCCTGCTTACCATCAAATATGCAAAAATTAACAACGTATATAAGACAAAAATGGAGACTAGAAGACCTACATGCCCTCTCAAGGACCACCTAGGTAGACAATTTTAACACCAATCACATTGATCTCAACATCCAAAATCCATTGATCAAATCACCAAAAGTGACTTTCTTTCTAAAAAGTAGATTTGTGTCTTTATACATAAAAAAGAAAATTAGCAGCAGAATTGCTTTTAAAAAAGTCTCACCCTCTAGAATGCATCTTTTCGAGTATAGAGATGCCTTCAATGGCAATGCAAGCAACCATATCAATGGACATCCTGATATTGAAAAGAAAAGAAGTAAACATTGGATATATTGAAAATATCTGATCTTGTTGTGTTAACTAAAAGAAAACTATCAAGTGAAAAACACTTGCGTGTGTGAGTTGTTATTCCAAACATCCCATAGACTAGGTCCAAGCATATCCATAACCTGCAAGAAATATAGCATTTTTTAAAACATTCTCCTAAAACATTTGCCCAGAGGCTGAAACTTAATTCTTACCAATCTGAAGGTAAAAAAAGAGGACACGGATCAAACAACAGATACCATAACATAGTAGTCACCCTGCCTTCCTTTGTAATGAGCTCGTGGCACACCATGACTGCCCCCAAGTGCACTGTACACACAGCACAGATAAAATAAAAGGATATAACTCCCCATATACATCCCCTCCCTACCAATGTAATACATAGACAATAAACCAAAAATACAAAAGCAGCGGTAGGATCCTCACTTGTAAACTTGCCACTCATAAGGTGGTCCATAATTACATCCTTTGCTGCTTCTATGCTCAAATTTTAATGCTACCTACAATTTACACACAAACCCCATCACAGTCATAAAATCCAGCACATTTTATCAAGCAGCTATAAAATAGATACAAGAATCACATACCTCTAAGGCTCCAGGACCAGTCCTTTCATTTGAAAAATTAGTGGGACCAATTCTCCGACCAACATAAACCTGTCCAAAACCTCCTTTACCCAGTTTTCTATCTATTTTGTACGTTGGAGAACCACCAACTTGGACCTGTGGCAAAAAGACTCAAAATGATAAGACACGGTGCCTATATAAAAAATCACAATACCAAAATCCATTTCTATCAAAGCTAAACTCACACAACTAGTTAATTCAGTAACCCAAAAAAAAATGGAGCTTAAAAACAAATCAGATATATTTTACTGAATTTGTTAGTTTCCCCTCCTGCAACTAACAATAATAGCTTCAAAATGAAAAAAATTAACAGCAAAAATCCAAAAATTTTCAAATATTATGAACTAAATTCACATGCATTAAGCCGATTTCATGCAAAACACGACACAAAAACAAACTTTCTCGCACTTTCTTTCAGTTTTCCGCAGTTTCTCACATCCAAACACAATCTCTCACGAAAACCACAACTAAGACTCACCTTCTCGGGAAGAGGAGCAGTGCTTCCTTCATCTTCCGCTCCCGTTCCCTTGTCGGCGCTCCGTCCGCCGCCGCTATCATACTCGTCCATCTTCTTATTAGCAATCCCTTCGTCTTTTCTCAAAACCCAGGCTTCCTCGTCTTGCTTTTCCTTTCTAGACGGCTTCGTATCAGGTAATCTCACAATTCTCTCCTTATCATCAACGATCGCGTTCTTTTTTATCTTGTTGTTAACCTCCGCGGTTCTTCTTTTACGAGTCTGTACAGTGAGCTTAACCGGGTTCGGATTCTTTTACGAGTCTGTACAGTGAGCTTAACCGGGTTCAGAATTCTACGTGTTCGGCTACGCAGTTCAGAGTTCTGCGTGTTCGGCTACGCAGTTCAGGCATCGAATGTTGGACGGCAGTGAAGGCAGAGGTCCATGAAGCTGGTGGTGGTGGTGGTGGTGGTGGTGGTGGAGGAGGAGGGATTCATGAAGGTTCTAGAATCATTCGAAAGAGAGAGAGAAGGTTGTAGAGAGATAAAAGTGAAAATTGGGGTTTGATGAGAAATTTTGTATTTTGGAGATTTGTGGAAGGAAACGGAAAGGAAGGGATTTGTCACAGAAGGGACTGGGAGAGATCGTGATATGCGTGTTTGATGTAAGAGACGCTAATGTGATTTATTTTTATTTTATTTATTTTTTTTAGAATTTTGTTTTTTTATTTTTGGAATTCGAAATTTATTTTTATTTTTATTATTATATTTTATTTACCACGTGAGGGGGGAATGAAAGTTTAAACTCGAATGTGTGTCCTTTGCTGTTTCAAAATGAGGTTCAAAACTCGTTTTTTAAATTTTAAAATTATTATTTTTGTATTAAAATTAATTTTTTAATATTTTTATTTAATATATTCATATTAAAAATAATTTTAAAAAAAAATAATTTAATATATCTTTAAACTGTATTTGCTACAGTATTTCTAAACATTTTTTATTGGATTTTTATATGATTAGATTTTTTAAATTATGTTTGATGTATTTTTTGTGAATTAATTTAAATTATTTTTTATTTAATAAATAGTTATATATATATAGCTAGAAATAACTCTTCACTTAAATCAAATTTTTATTATAACATTGAGTCAATTTTTCTATATAATCAAAAATTTTAACTTTTAATTTATGAAACTATAGTATATCATATTCATTCTTTTAAAAAAAAATTATCTTTAAGTTATTTTATTAAATATATTTTAAATTTAAATTTTTTTATGAACACATGGAAAAATAAATTTGTAACATTAAAAATAAATAAAAAAACATGAAATTATTTTTTATTTAAAAATATATTAAAATAATATTTTTTTTATTTTTATATCAATATATTAAAATCATTAGAAATATAAATTTAATAACTTTTTAGAAATATAAATCCAAAAGAAACTAAATCGCATCTCATTTTCAAAAGCTAATGGAAGAGATAACGACGTTATTGAACTATGATTTATTTAGTATTGTAATAATTATTATTTTTTAAGAGATATTTTATTTAAAAATATATTAAAATAATAAGTTATTATAGTAAGTTAATCACCTATCAATATCATAAGTTATTGTAATAAAAAAAAAATCACGAGTCACGACATCAACTCAAGTGATAGAAGAATTTTATATCTCCTCCTTCGCTCTCGCATTTCTCTTCCTCTCCATGAATCACCTATTTGTAAAACTCTAGTTTGGGTTGCAGTGGCTAAAAACTCTTTATTGTTTTTTTTTTCTTGTTTTCTTTTATATGGATGAGATTTTCTCATCCTTTTGTTTACCTGTTGGCGTCAAAATTTACTCTCGTATTTGCAATAAAAAAATAAATGAGTAAGCTAGAAAGGTGTCGTATTTTCAATGTAAATTAAATGAGTAAAATATTATTTCATCTATGTGTTTTTAGTGAAATAAGTAATTAATCCTTTGGATTTAAAAAATCTAATATTGAATCTTTATACTTTGATGTTTGATTGTACTCACCTTTTCTGCTGTTTTTTTGTGACAATTAAATTGTTTGTTTTTTAAAATATCATTTACTTGATTTTCGATACACACAAAATTATTAAAAATCCAGACTCTAAACATAAAAGAAGAGAAATGTTACGGGGAAAAAAAGATTATATATATATACTCTGAGGGGTAGTCACTATCAATTAATTTTGTTTTATCAACAATACTAATTACTCCACTAGGCATGATGGGTAGACTTGTCAACAAAAACTAAAAAAAAAATAGAAAGTCTGTTTAAATCAACAGAGAATCTCCTATAAAGTTTTTTTTTTCAATTGTATTTTTTTATGTTTTAATTAAATATGAAATTAAACTCTCAGTTAAAATACAAAAAGAGTACATGGCTCACCCTATATTCATAACAATTTTTATTCTAATTTAAAATTTTATTTTGTTAATTTTTCAATTTTTAAGTTAGAGAAAATAAAATGAAAATTGCTGTGAAAAAAAATAGTTGATCATCTTTATACCAACGACAAAAAAAAAGGTCAGATGTGGTATTTATAGGTTTTATTTAATTAGGAGAATTTAATATTAGTGGTGGGTTTTCACCCTGTATAAAAAAATATCTAGTTTCATTTTGATATTTTAGATTCAATTAATTTTGATTTTTTTAGGTGATTTTAATGTATTTTAATGTTGGCACGAGGCTTAGAAAAACTTTTATAGTGTTTATTATGTATCTCCGGTTGAAAATAAGTTGAAAAATGAATTTTTAACCCCAAAACTCTACTTCATGATTTCTCAAATCTAAACTAGATATAGCACCCCAACATGCTACATTTCGCCTTTGTTTTTTTAATTATATAATTATTATAAAAAAAATATTATTGAATCCATTGGAGTCCAAAACATAAAATACAAGTTTAACAAGTTAATATAAATTGATCAAAATTAATTTAATACGTTGTCATATAAATGTTTTATTTATATATATAAAAAATAGTAGTTTCAATTTTTTTAAAAAATCAAACAGTTTTTTACTAGTTATTCAAGATATTTGATCCAAACTTATGTGCTTAAGCTTTGTTTTTAAAGTCATGATATGCTTAGCAACTAAAGGCTAGGTGTTTGGCCTAACCCATTTTTTTTTAAACAATAAAAAAACATACAGCATTGAGTTTTTGAAGAATTTTTTTTAAAATTTTATCAATTAGTATTGAGTTGATTTTAAATTAATCTTTATTTTCTTTATCATTTAATTAAAATAAAAAAAATATTTTACAAGTTAATCCGACTTGACCAGAATTAATCTAATTTATCATTATATAATAACTATAATGTTAAAAAGAAGATGTGAACTTCAATTTTTTTTATAAAAAAATTATGAAAAAAAGGAAAGAAATACATCATATAATAACTATTTTTTATAATAAAAGTCAAAACTATAATCTATAACAATTTTACAATAATTTAACTATAAATATTATTTTTTTTATTAAAATTAAAAATTATCACGAGTTAGCTAACTAAAAAATCTTTATATTAGATCTATATATATAAAAAAAATAAGAACAACACTGTAAGAAAAAAAATAGTATTGTACATTATTGCTAAAAAATATTTGTGCAAATGCACGTAACAATTAATTTCGAGAATCTGTACATTCTCTCAGGGAGAGATTTCGATGAACTACGGTTTCTATCCAACTTTGTTGATGATCACATAACTTTTAATTTCTCAAACTTAGGGACTTTAGTTCTGGATAGATAGATGAGAGGCATTGGATTTTTGACCAAGGAAATTGTCCTTTTTTCGTCTTGTTTTGTGACAATCCTTGGAATCTCTATATATAGGATTTTAAGTGAATTTTCTTGGATGTTCGGGTTAACTTACGCAACTCGATTAATTACATAAGTTCTGAAATTAATAATTATGTAAGTCTTCAATTACTATCATATTAGCAATCATATACCTTGAACATGAGATTATAAAAAAAAAAAACTTTTTAATTTTAAATTTTTATCATTATACCACCTACTAAATAATTCCTTTTTTAGTCATATGAATTGGATTTTGTAGGCAACTCCTCTCCCTCTCTCTCTAAAATTATGTGTTTCCTTAATTGTCTCATGGAGGTCCCAAATACATATTTCATGAGAAATTATTCTCTCATAACTCCCTTTTTATTAGAAGACAATACAAAGGATAAATCTATATTATCTCTGAATTTATCCTTTAAAACATGTAAAACTTAACAGTGATGCATTTTCACAGGAACACCCATTTTAAAATTTAAAAGTTCAACTCAAACTAACAACTCGAGTCGAAACCCTAACAAAACTACAGGAAAAAGGCTTAAACATCACATTTAAGTTGATGAGCACAAAATTGAAAAATGTTACCATGCTACCGTATCGTGTTCATGGTGTTGCTTCTGTACAAACCATATCTGTGAGAGCTGCTAGAATGAAGAAATTCAAGTTCTATACAGAGCATGCATTCGAATAATAAAACTTTTTCACCAAGAACTACAGCACCAGAACTGAAATTTTATCACGTTGTAAGCATCACGGATCCTTGTGTAGGTTTTAAAAGACAAGAATTAGGATTAACCAGTTAATTTAGTGTACGATTTCTCTAATAAATCCTTCAAGTCTTGAAAACAAGGACATCAGGTCCTTTTAATTATCACTTTTTTTAACGAAGAAATGCTCTTTAACATAAAAACTTAAAATTAATTTTGAAAAACAAGAGAATTTCTTCCAAACATAAATTCATATTAAAACTCTTAAATAAGAGCATAAATTAATTCTAGTAGTTCAGATTAAAAAGAAAAGAATATTATTTTTTTTAGAAAAAGATCACTAAATACGTAATGTGAAACTCAAGGATCAGCAACCAAAGTTGCAGTAGGAAGGAAAAACAACACCGATACAACACTTGAAAGTATGGTTGTTGTTATTTTTTATTTAAAAAAGTATATTAATAATATTTTTTATTTTTTAAAAATTATTTTTGAGATCAAAATAATTTAAAAATATCAAAAACATATTAATTTAAAATTAAAAAAATTAATTTTTTTAAAAAATACTTTTAAAAAATACTCCTAAACAGTCACGAAATCTTGTCTCCTTCGCCAGCTGCAAAGAAGAGTCTTAACTCTTAATAGTTTGGATGACATTCACGTGCCTAGAATGTACTAAACAGCAGAATTTTGTCGAAGTGGCTCCTGCGAGGAAAGAAAAAAAAACAAAGTTATGCTAATACGTTTTAGATATTATTACATGATTCGTGTGATATACGGATCATTATTCTTTGCATTTTAAAAAAAATTAAAATCTAAAAGTATTAGATTTTTTTATAAAATTATACCTAAAAGTCTTAGATTTCATTGTAATGTCTAATCCAAGAATCTTTTTATAATATAATCTATAATATTATAGATATTATAATAATAATTTTTATTTTAAAATATATCAAAACAATAATTTTTTATATATTTTATATTAGTATATCAAAATAATTTAAATATTAAAAAAAATTATTATTCTTTTAATTCTTTCCTCTCATCAAAACAAAAATTTCCAATCAGTTGTGAACGGTTATATTATTAGTATGGTGCGGTTACAATTATTTTTCAAAATGTTTTTTAGTTGGAAAAATATTAAAAGTATTTTTTAAAAAAATTATTTTTAATATTAGTGTATCAAAATGATAAAAAAAATATTAATTTAAAATAAAAAAAATTAAATTTTTTAAAGATAATTTTAAAATGTAAAAATAATATACATTATATTAGATGGGCACGTCATGGTCCACAAGAAACCAAACGGAATAAAGAATAATATCCATGGTCGGAAAAGCTTTGATTTCCCAAAGGTTGGATGAAAGTTAAGGGATGGACACAGTAAGATAAAAACAAAAAGAAGACACCTAACCTATAGTGGATGGGATCTCTATCCTTTGTACAGTTTGTATAAATTGATTTTCCATTAGAATTTTGAATATGAGTGATCTACAGAGATAATGGATAGATCCACTTTTAATTAAATGGCCATCAATACGTTAACCCAATCTTGAAGATTCTGGGATCAAAAAGTGAAATCTGTTCTGTTGTGTTGTATAAAAGATGTGGAAGGAAACACCTTTTCAAGAAGACTTTTCATAACGTTCCAAAATTCATTAAGTGTTTTTAGGTGGTTCAATATTGTGCTCAATCAAGTACTCATGCTATTAAATTTATTTTTTATAGTAAAGAAAGGTGGTAATATGATGTAAAAATCTTAACTCAAGTAAGTGTTCTAACTCATAAATGTTCAAGTCCGTATCTTTGAACATGAAAAATGTTATAAATATATAAAATAATATTAAATTCTGAAAACAAAGTTGTTTGTTTTTGTTTTGTGTGAAATAAATATCCTATAAAAACATGAGGAGTGTATATTGAGAATGAAAATTGTAAATCTATTATTTGGATAGTTCATGGGATATTTATACTTTTGAATTTTATTTTTTTGTTTGAAAAAAAAGACTGCTAAGTTATTTCATTCTAATAACATTAATGAAAGATAAATATTTTTTATGCATGCATTATTGAATGACAAATATCACTAATACAAATATTAATGTGCAATAAATATGATTTAAGAAATGTGGAAACCATGTAAGATTCCTAGAGATCTAAGGGTGTAGATATAACAGGATTCAAGCTAAAAAGTTTGGTTCAGAAAAAAAATTTCAATGAACTAGGTGTTGGGTCTAAACTACAAGACAAGATTTAAGCTTCATTTATTTGTTGGAAAGTATTATTTTTTTGGAAAATAAATTCTAGAAAAATAAATTATTTTTTGATGTTTGGTGGTGTAATAGAAAATAAGTTGGAAAATATTTTCTAGTATTTGGTTATGTCATGAAAAATAAACTGAAAAATAACCTATTAATATTTTATTTTTCTCAAATTTATTAAAATAAAATTTTCTTTTAGCCTTATTATACGAGATAAAATTTTCAATCTGATTTGAAGCTAACAACTACACTTAAAACGTTGGGGTTTTCCCACTACTTCACTGTTCATTTCAGACGAGGTGGACGCTATTTGTTTTTTTTTTTTTTTTAATTCTATTTTAAAAAAAAATCTATCATTTTTATTTTATTTTATGATTGAATTTTTTTAGATTTTTTTTTCAATATTTTATTGATTTTGAACTGATCATAATAATTTATTTTCATTTGTTTTTTATGATGTTATTGTAATTTTAAATAAATATCCTAATATTTAGTTGATATTGAATTTTGTAAGTATTTTTTTTGTTATCATATCATTAAATAAAAAATAATTTTAAAAAATAATATTTTAAAACCCAATGAAGTCTATGATCCGGGTTGTGATTTGGCGAGTTAAATCATGAAGTCCGGGTTGATCTATTATATTGTCATTTCAATATTAAAAAAAATCAATTAAAAAAAAAAAAAACTCGAGTTCATTAAGTCAACTCGTCAAACTCGCAATCTGGATAATAAGTTTAGAATAATCTTATAAAAATCTAAATTGAAAATAATTATGTATTTTAATTCTTAATAAATCTAATGTTACGTTGAATTATTGAATTGAAATTAAAAAGAAAATATAAATAAAAAAAACAAAGAAAGTAGGAAGAAAACAATTTTACGTAAGATAAGTATAGTAAAACCCCAATCCTCTCAAGCTTTTTTGTCAATTAAGTAATTAATGTCTGTGAAAAGGAATGGATAGAGAGAGATGGATTGGAAAGAATGAAAAGACAGAAAGGAGAAAGAGCTATCTAATTGATTAATAAAAGAGGTACCTACTGAAATTAAAATCATTAAATATTAAAAATTAAAAAAGAAAAAGAAAAAGATATATACAAGTCAATTTATTCAAATTCAGACCTATTTATTTTTATATTTTAAAAATATTTTTTAAAAAATTTAAATATTTTTTATTTATTTTAAATTAATATATTTTTTTATGGATTTAGATTAGTAATAGCACAACGGGATGAATTCTGTCTATCTATCTGCGGACCATTTCTTTCAATTTCTGAAAGAATTAACCAATATCCTGAACCAACACAGAATCAGAACATCAATCACAATCTAAAGAGTTTTTGTCTCCTTTTCTCATCAATATCTTCAAGACTTCAACCAAGTTCTGAAACCTTTCTTCCGAGCTAGCAAATGCCACTTTCTGTGCTGGTGTTCTGCATTGTAGGTGTTTTGAATTTTTGGTTTAAAATTTTATTAAAATAATATTTTTTATTTTTTAAAATTTATTTTTAAAATCAACCTATCTAAACAATTTAAAGATATATAAAAATCAATCAATTGAAAATAAAAAATATTTTATTCTTCTTAAGAATACAACATTGCCGCAAAGACAAGAACCGCTAGAAGACGGCTAGAAATGCCCATGTCTGTTTTCTCACACTGTTTGGAAATTATAACAAATTCATAAGCAGCCCAGCCCATAATATAATGCTTTGTTGAAGAGAACACTAGCTAGCCCAAGAGCCAGAGCACAATTGGACAAGCCCCCCTTGAATTTGTTTGGGCTTTTTCAGAGAGTGTTCAAAAGTACCACAGTCCAGCCTAGAAGGGAAACGATTAACTTGGCCCTGTAGAGGAGGTGCTTATTTTTGCGATTGAAACCAAGAATTTTTTAATTTTTTTTATTTGATATTAATTTTTTTATATAATATTCTGATATTAAAAATATATATTTTTTAAAAATATTATTTTCATGTAATTAAAAATAAAAAAAACTTTAAAAAGCAACCATCAATACACTTCTAAACGCTATTTAAAAAAATAAAACTAAAATATTTCAAGTTTTTATTATGTGCTAAACACAATAAAAAAATAATAATAATAAATCAATTGTTGTCTCCGTAATATATAAAATTCTTATAATTTATTATACACACACATCTATGGTGGGTTAGCAAAGTTTTTTAACACAAGAGTTTGATCGTAAAAATGTTGGTTTTTTCTTTGTTTATAACACACTTGTTTTTCATAGGATTAATTAGTATATTATATACATATCATATCACAGATTCACTTGTAGCAAGTTCATAAAGTCCCCTTTTGTTCTTGGCAAGAACAAGATTCGAGCCATTACATAGATTTTTCATTTTCAGTGAAAAATGCTTACTAGTTTTGTAGAAAAAAAGAATTTAGCAGAGGGGATCAATCACAAGCATCCTTGTTTAGTATCATATCAATAAATCAATGTCACCTCCTCATTTGCTGAACTGTCCATCCAACTTAATTTCTTCGAAGTACTGCTATGAAAATATCTATGGCTAACGGACGAATTAAATTGACACAAACTCTATCGATACTAAATCGGAATTAAGAGGTTCTTGAGAATTTACTTTTAATGAACTTGCGATTTTAACTCAGAGTTAAGCGTCTACCATAATAACATGTGCTACATCAAACTCCTATTTCAGGTTGAGTTGTACTTGTTTAATTTTGTTTTTAAAAATATTTAAAATTATTTTTTTAATGTTTTTTTATTATTTTAATATACTAATATTAAAAATAATTTTTTAAAATAAAAAATATTATTTTAATGTGTTAATCATTGGTAAGTATAAGGTTTAATGTATATTTGGTATTGTGGTGTATGATTTTTTGATTAAAAATATATTAAAATATTTTTTTTATATTTTTGATATTAATATATTAAAATCTTAAAAAAAACATTAAAAAAAATAATTTAATATTTTTTCAAGTAAAATATATTCAAATATGGTTTCAAACCCAAAAATAATTAATGGTGCATTAAAATATTGGATTAGACTGTAAAAATGAATTTATCAATAATCCCAAATTTCTAACATGGATTGTGTACATTTCACTGCACTGGATAGATCGATGAGCTCAATTTTATGAATAAAACTTGACTTGTAATTAAATATGTCCTGGCTCTTAAAACGGGAAAAAGAAAAACTGGTCACTGACTTGTCTGTAATATCATTTTTTAGTTATTTTTATTTTTTACTTAATTTAGAAATTCTATTTTTTTATTCAGTGTTATATATTAAGTTTTACTAGTTTTTTATTTAAAGAAAATGTTTTTTTTTTAAAATTCAATATCATTAAGGTTTTTAATTTTCTCTCTCTATATAAAAAAAATGGTATAATCTAACCCTAATCTCTTAGACAGTGATTTTTCAATATTTTTTGTAATCTGTTATGATGAATTAACAAAGAAATTGTTCTCTATCTTATTTTAGAGATTATCCAAGACGTCTAGAATTTTTCTCAAACCCTTTCTAATTTTCTTTTCAATCTTAATTAGTAAAGTCCCTGTCTGTATTATACATGCTCCTTCAGTGATTAGTGCAAGAAATTGAGGCTCAAGTATACGAACAAGTACTGTCAATGGCTGGAGGTGATATATATTATTTATCTCCGGACTTGCTTGATTAATACCGAAACGTAATAACTGGCGTAAATCTGATCAAATATACCAGATATCAGCCAGTGAATCCCCCAAGAGAAGGCTCCCCCGCGTGCATGGCTGTTCTTGAATATTCAAAAGAACTGCAGGTCCAAACTGCAGCCGGAGCACTAAGATATCGACAAACACCAATATTGCTGCAATTTGCATGACAGTGATTCAAAAGAACTGCAGGTCCAAACTGCAGCCGGAGCACTAAGATATCGACAAACACCAATATTGCTGCAATTTGCATGACAGTGATTCAAAAGAACTGCAGGTCCAAACTGCAGCCGGAGCATTAAGATATCGATAAACACCAATATTGCTGCAATTTGCATGACAGTGACAAGGAGCAGTTCATTTCTAATTAAGAGATGATCGATACAGACATTTCAATAATTTGTTGCCACACTCGTCAATGTCCACCTCCTCCCCTTCTTATATTTATTTAGGTCGTTTTCCTTGTTTGCCTTTTGTCTCCAATCATCAACATCCTCGAGGGAAATTTCGTCGTCTGTGGCTCTCTCCCATTTAGAGTACTCGATTGTCTTAATGTGCATGGGCCCATGAACAGAGATACCTCTTCTACTTTACCATTTCAAGTTCAACTGCTGCACCGCTGCTCGAATTTTATACTGTGATGTACAATTCTTGAATTTTATGCAAGATACTGACTTGCTCCAGTTGAATACTGTAAAGTTCTTGAATTTACAAGGCAATTTCAGAGGACAACTATCAGTAAAGTAGATTCTCTATCTTATCCTTTCACTTAATTTAAAAATAAAAAGTATTATTTAATACATTCTTAAATAAAAAAACATTTTAAAATAAAAACTGAGGACATTCACCGCCGTACGTGGAAGAATAATGGCCTGGCTATATGATTATTTTAGAGAAACAAAAGGGTTTTTTCCTCAGAACTCACTACCAGCAAGCCCTTTCTTGCGTGGACTTCTTTTTGTGTGTAGCCTTTGGTCGTTGCAAAGGAGCCCCACAACAGAGACGTGGTTTGAAATTTCAATTCAGAATTGATAATGGTTTTGTTCTTATGATTTAGAGTTGCCCTCACTTGTAAGATTCTAAAGTATAAAGTAGGGTTTTGAGAGGTGATTTTGGAGAATTTCAATATTTTTTACAGAAGCAAAACTTCAAACATGTTTGTCCGATCTCAAAGCAAGTCATGCATCTTGAATTAATTTGGTAATTTATGACTTTTCTTACCAAATAATTCCATTCTCTTTTGAAAATGTTGTTTTTTCAGAGCGATCATGTCATTTGGATTTTCCAAGAAGGTGCCATGGAAAACTCAAAACTCCATGCCTATGTCATTTGGATCATGATCTCGCATGCAACCCATCAACTTATACGGCGAATTCAAAATCGATACCACACGACATGTTTCGATATATTATTATATTCGATGCATCTTGACTATAAGGATTTGTATATTTTAACTTTAAGGGCCTGGCTTAATGAGTTTGATTTTTTTCTTGATTTTATAAATTCAAATCATAATATTTATTGAAATTAATTCATTTAAATATATTAAATTAACGTGAAAAATAGCTTTTAGTGTATTTTATATTTAGTCTTAGTTAAAATATAAGTTGATTCGAAAATATCATCATAGGAAATGATTATTTTTGCTATTTTTTTATATCTTTTGAGCAACTTTTGTATATGAAAAATAATATTTTAATTAATGTATTATATTGGTCATTCATATTTGAATTGATATATTCATAAGAAAAACTTTCCTACTATTTATTAATCATAACTCCTTCACAAGTAAGTTATTTTATTTATCAGACTCACTATCAACTCATTTACAAATCATGTGAGTCGACCCACCCCTTTGAAAGCCTAAGCTAACAAATATATATATATATATATATATATATATATATATGTGTGTGTGTGTGTGTGTGTGTGTGTGTGTGTGTGTGTTTGAGATGCTTGCTTCGATGGCTTGAATAAATGTGAGATCTTATTTCATATACGCATTTACTTCAATAATAACTAACTGCAAAGGAAATACAAGAGCTGATTGGCTTTTGGCCAGTGGGTAAGCTCTGTCATCATGATATCGGTCCTCCCAAAAGATAGATATGTGGAGCAAAACTCATTGCCAAATAGATTGATGTTTTTACTCTTTACAGTATAAGCCTATGAAGCACAAATTAAAAAGCAAAATAATCTTTTCATAAGATTTAAATGGCATTATCAAATTAAATGAAGGTAAATATATCTCTTTATTTTTTTTATTGTATATTGAAATTATTAATTTACTATTAAAATAAAAAAAATAACCATGGGGCAAGGGGCTTTGACTATCCATCTTTTTTCACAAATTACCCTTGAATTTTTATTTTCTTGAACTTGTGATTTAGAGGTGTTATTTAATCATTTTATTATTACTTTTTTTATAACTATAAAAAAAACAATTAGGTATTTTAACATGTATAAAATATATTTTAAAGGAAAAAGGTGGATAGGGCATGCATTACACGCACTAATAAATGGGAGAAGCATGTGCATTTAATCAAACACTGTCTTTCATGGCGATGTTAGAAGCGGCGCACCGAATTGAGATGAGCTCATAGAAAAAAAATTGATATGATTTAATTTGGGTTAACTTACCAAATTCGTGACTTTGTTCATAAGACTGAAATAACCCTATAAAAAGCAAATCAAAATAAATTATAAAGCTCAATTTTCAATCATTTTTGTTGGACCCAATATTTAAAATTTTTAATTAAAAAACGATATAAAAAATAAATGTCATGAGAGTGTGATAACTCATTAAAAAATAAATTTTAATTAAGACATTTTAGGCCCAATTTCCTTGGATTCGACAGCCCTGCATGGTTGCTATACTGCGTCTGGGTCTGATACCAAATGTCGTTGCCAAACTCAAAGTAGTTGGGCCTGGCGTGATTGTCAGACTCAAGCAAATAACAAACAAACAGATGATAAAATGATGTAACAATGTAAGAAAGGTCAGAAAATTCCTGGACAACATGTCTTAATTTTGTTTACCTTAGGGATAGAATAACACTTTTACTATGCAAATAACCGTAAAAAACTATTATAACCCCGCTAAAACGTTTAATACCAATGAGTCTATGAGAAATATTGAAATACGCTGATAACCAATGCTTTAATTTTTTCAACCAATAGGCAAAATGAAAATTTAACTTTATGTGAAAAGACAACGTTAGCCCCATCTCAAGCCTTCAGAGCTTGAAAAATTCACTATGCAATTCTATAGTGGATCGTGTCTTAGTCCACAATATATTTGCATAGGATTGCCAGCCTCATGAAACTTGGGTTTGGCAACCATACCAAACCCGCACATAGGTTTGACAACTATACTAGATTCATTCCTAGGTTTGACACCAAACATGGTTTCTAGACCCAAACAGCTTGGGTCCGGCGTATTTTCCAGGCCCAAGGTGCTTTGGTCTGGTAACCCATGTCAGACCCAAACAAACAGAAGACAATTATGCATTTTAATTTATGCAAAATGGCTTTCATGGTTTTTTTAATTACATAAAATATCCATGTAAATTATATACTTATGTAAATTTTATTGTCACACTCCATATTAATCTATGTAGAGTTATAGTGAAAATCTCATCTTATTTAACTTTCTTTATAATTAATAAGTAAAACCAAATCACATAAAAAAAAAAGCACAAATTTTTCCTTTTTTATTTTAACTATGATTTCTTTTGCCTAACAAAAAACAAAAACAATGGATTCTTCTTAAAAGAATTTTCTATCCACGAGCCGTGGGATTCAAACTAGGCTCCTAATATTTTTTCCACTTCAAACTAACAAACAAAATACAGTCATATTTCTTTGTTTTTTTTTTCTTTCTTTTGCTTATAATTCGAGATTCAATAATTAATCAGATAAAAGCACTTTTAAAGGATAAGCACAACAAACTAGTAGGACCCATCATCATTACATGCACTAGAACTTAATATCTTTTAAGTCAAGCCTGATAAAATGTTCTAACAACTAATAAAGATCGTCAAAAACAAACAAAAACACAATCAAATTAAAAACCCATCAACAAACTTCTTTGTGGCCAAAGAGGGAGTTATCTTCTTCTTAATTTTCTGCTTGGAGAATATATATATATATATATATATATATATATATATATATATATATATATATATATATATATATATAAAGAGAGAGAGAGAGAGAGAGAGAGAGAGAGAGAGAGGCGACACGTACGGTGAGCGGAGCACAAACAAACTACAATTAAAAAAAGAAAAGTAAAAAAGGGCAAAGGCTCATCCCAAATGTACAATAAGCAAATTACAGAAACTAAAAATTCTTGCATTGACCGCCCTATCACCTGAAACAAGCCAGAAACTGGACCTCACTTACAGGTGGCCCCACACGTGCCCCGTTTACTGAACTGCCGCTTACCGAGCAGCCATCCCCTTCTGCAACCTTAATTCCTTGTAAAACATCTCTATAAACTCCTCAGCCTCCTTGTCCACCTGGCAATCCTCGTCAGCATCCTTCATCGTGAATGGCGAGTCGGTTATTCTCACTTGTCTAACCAACGGGCTCCACGTCCCGAACCACCCAGCTGAACCCACCAAAGGCGACGCCTCAACTGCCACATCACCGCCGCAGCTACTTGACGCCATATCATCACCGCCAAGTGATGGCGCGTGGGTCCGCGTGTGTTTGTAGTGGGCGTGGAGTTTCCGCCTCTTGGCCTGGTAATAAGGCTGCTTGTAGCTGTAGAATTTATAAGCAGGGCTGCCGCTGCAGCTGAACTCATACTCTCTAGGAGATACGAATGACATGTGAACATCATGTGAAATGCAACTTAGAGTGCTGTGTTGTTGGACCATGATGTCGTTCAAGGCTTTCCTTAGGATCTTGCCTCGTTTCATCAAGAAATGGAGATCAAGCATGAGCTTGCTCTTTAACATACCCTTTTGCATCATCAAGAAGATTAAACGTAGCATGTTGCATACTTTCTTGGCTGTCAATGGTGGACCTGCTTCCATTTTTGTGCTCAATGAGAGAGAGAGAAAGGGAGGTATATGTGGTGGGTGATGGGGAAGAAAGAGGTATATTTATAGAACAGAAAAGGGTAGAGTGGAGCCATGAAAATAAAATTTTCATTGCTCACTGTATTAAGAATAACAGATGCACTTTAATCATTTCTTTTGTTTTTGTGTTGTCTGAACTTTGTCAAAGAAGATGTCCTACAAATTTCTTTTAATCTGTTAATAATGTTTCTTTCTCGTCAAGGATAATATATATTTTAAGTTAGCTACCGAAACAACTTGTCCAAGTTTAATTTTTCAATTTCTACGAGGAAAGAACAATGATTTTGATTGAATCGACAAATTTCTCATTAGTTTCAATTGCTGTTGTCCTTGTCATAGGTGATTGTGAATTTGATAATCTCTCACTGGATTTTTCTACTTGGATATTTTCCTTGTGGCAGGATTTTTAAATACAAACGAACCACTGACAACCAATCTAATTAAGGAGATGTGAGACCTGGTTCGGTGGTCAGCCCGGTTCAAGGCTTGGGTCACTAGGTTTTGACTGGGTCATCAAGGTATCAGGATTAATTTTTTTTTAAAATTAAAACGACTTTGTTTTAGTAAAAAATTAAAAGTCAATGGGTTGTAATTGAATTTTTTACTAGGTCTTGCCTGCTCAGCCAGGTCACACCAGGTTTTTTTTCCTGTTTTTTCTTTAACCTAGCTAGTTACCAAATTTCAAAACTATGCATGTGACCGTTGCTGATTGCTGATCTATACTTGGTGCCTATTTGAATTACCTGCAACTTTAAAACAACCGATTCTTTACGGTGTTTCATTGTTCATGTAAATTTTAAAATAAATTAATATATTTATTCAATTTATATGACGAACTATTATACGTAATAGTTCAGTTAGTCAGTGTGCGTATCTAAACCTAGAGAGAGATCATGGGTTTGAGAGCTAAGGAAAACATTATTTCTTTTAAAATAATATTTAAGATGTTGTTTTTTTTTTTTTGTTTTTTTAAATAAGAGCTTGTCTATCATCTTAGTAAAAATAAATAAATAAATAAAGTAAGGCTAGGCTAGTGAGCCGATGAGCCCTGTACTAGACTTGATCCTTTCTATATTTTTTGGGTTTTATGGCACTTCACAAAAATATACTAGATTCACTATTCACTCACATTTTATTTTTGACATGATTCTTAAATATTTTTATAAATTTTATTTAAATTTTAATAAATTATTATATACAAATAATAATACTAATAATAATTTTTCATCAAAACTCGATTTAAATATTTTTTTATTCTTAAAATTTTTAGATAGATCTTGAATATGATTTTACCATATTTATAATTTTTTTAAAACTTTTAATTACACATAAAATATGAATATACTATTTTAATATTTTGTGTTAACTTTATGTAACAATCATAAAATATTTTTTAAAACAAAAATAATGGTTTCAGTTAAAAATTTTGTGTTCACTAAGATAAACAAGAGGTATTTTAATAATAAAATTTATCTTAATGGAAAAAAAACTCAAAATAACTATATTTTTGAGTTTAATAACAATATCATTCACTGAGATCTCAATAGTTTTTTTATGTTTAAATTTTTTTTATCTCAACAACGTAAAAAAAATATACAAACTATTTAATTACCATATTTATTTTGGTTTTACATAACAATAAAGTCATTAAAATTAAGGGAGGGCCATTTTAAACTCATCAAATCTTTTAATCATGAAATCTTTTTTCAGCTGCACTCTCTCCTTTAATTTTAGAAAGCATAATATTTAGATTTAGTCTAATTGGAAGAGTTGATCCAAAACTTAGCCAAATCAGGATGGCTTGGTAAAAATATATTTGTAACTTATAAGTTGATTCAACAAAACTCGAGTAAAACCTAACTAGGTTAATTTCAAGAATTTGTTTAAATTTTTTTTCTAGAAAAACATTGTTTTATTTATTTATTATTATTATTTTAAAATTTATGTTGTTTAGTGTTTTCCTAACAATTTAATCCGATATTGTTTTGAGATATATTTAGGTTGAACTGTTGACTTGTGGATTAATTCAATAAATCCATGAATTGGGTTGATTCTAATAACTTTGTACAATTAGAGAATAATATAAATTAGGGGTGAGCAAAACCGGTTCGGTTCGGTTTTTATCAAAAAAAGTAACCAAACCGAAATTTTTTTTTTTTGGAAAAAAAAAACCGAAACCGAACCGAAACCGGTTCAAACCGAAAAACCGGTTTGGTTCGGTTTTTTCCGGTTTGGCTCGGTTTTTCGGTTTTGGCTCATTTTTTTCCTGTTTTGGCTTGGTTTTTCCGGTTTTGGCTCGGTTTTTCCGGTTTTGGCTTGGTTTTTCCGGTTTGGCTTGGTTTTTTTCCGGTTATTTTTTCGGTTTGGTTCGGTTCGGTTTTATAAACCTAAAACCAATACCGAACCGAACCGGTCGGTTTTTTCAAAATTTTAATCGGTTTTTTTTTTCGGTTCGGTTTTTTCGGTTATTTTTTTCTCGGTTTTCTCGGTTTCTCGGTTTTTTTGCTCACCCCTAATATAAATTATATTTTGAGTTCTCACCTGACATCATAAGTTTTTATGTTGATATGATTATTTGATATGGTATTATAACTTTAATGACAAAACAATTATGATTTTGAATCTCATAATCTATTTTTTTCTTTAGAAAAACTCTTTTTTTTAATGGGCGGTTTCTTTTGTATCGTTTTATCTCTCGTGTAAGAACTTATCAACTTGTACTAAATCTTTTTTTTAATGTTTTTTTCTTGATGTAGGATCTCAATTCTCTTGTTAGATTTTATCATTTTGCACATTTTTTATGTTATTTGGTCATACATATGATCTCGAGATTTTTTGTTTATCATGAGTTGATGTATTATTGAAAAATGATATTAAATAAAACATATGGTAGACAATGAATAAGATTGAAAACAATGTGCTTTAAAGTGGTTGGATAGGCGACATAAAGCCACCCACCAAAATAGAGAGTACTAATATTTAGAGCGAGACATGATCGAGCTGCTCTGATACCAAAAAAAATAATATAAAAATTAAAAATAATATAAATTATATATTAGATCTCATCTAACAACTTAAAATTTTAAATTAAATTGATTTCTTGCAATGTGAAACATATAAATCTTTGAAACATATAAATCTTCATGAAATCTTGAAACCTGGGAAAGAAAATGAAACTAGTGAATGGGTGTGTGATTTCTTTCACGTGGATGGCAATTCTTTTCACTTTCTTGCACTTCCTTTCTTCTCCATTATACGGTGATCAAGGATTAGCTTCCTTTAGTGACAGAGCTGAGATAGTGTGACAGAGCTGAGATAGTTGCAGATTGAAAGTGATTTGCCATCTGGCTAGCTTGATAAGGTTGGCGGGATTGAATTAAAACCAACTACCTTGCCACGAGGCTGCCTCTCCAACACTAGGCTTTATGGTAGATCTGTGGCCCTACATTTGGAGACCAATCCCTTCCCTTGTCATCTTGGCCACCCGATCAGTTTGATTGAAGTTTCAATATATGTTAAGGTCTTAGTAAGGATATATATGAACTCAGCAAGTGAAAGCTACAACTATTAATTCCTAATGCAGCACTAAAAAAGAATAAAAAAGAAATGCCACTTGGTTTTTTGGAGCTCACGTTAAGTATAATCCTTTCGTTAGCCCTCCAGTACCGTATACTTTCTTTTTAAAAGAAATTTATATTGGAAAAAGAAGCTGTATATTTTATATATCTAGCGGGCTTCTCATCATGATGCAAGCAAGAATCCCAAGTTGTTTCGAGCGATGAATTTAATCATTTAATGGTATAGTTACGAGGGACCGATCGATTGTATTGTTTGCTATAAAAATTTGGTGGCAATGTCATTTCAACCAATAATTTACCTGATTATGACACTCACTACTGCACTCTCTCGAACATTTATACTATGCGATAAAGATTTTTAGCGTTTTGTTCCCTTCGTGGCAAGGAAAGGTCATTGATGGCTTGTTTGATTTTGACTGCCTTGTATTATACGACGGTTGCTTGTGAAATTGGGACCATCATGATGAGGGGCCGGCATTGAATCATGTTGTCAATTACGGTAGTTTTCAGTGTTCTTTCATCATTTATAAGGAAGCTAAACACACCAAATCTACATCTGGTTTTTGTGATTCTTGGTGAATGAATTCAACACCTGTGACCAAAATACATTAATTTGTCATTGGATGCCATCTACCTCAAATACAGAATGCTTAGATTAGAGAGGCGCCGGAACGCCGTCCCTTTTCAGTTATGTACACGTGAAGTAGGGCATAGGATGGCTCCCCGTGCATTGATGATCGATGAACTTGCAACTTTGAATGAGCCTCCGGGCGGGCTTGCCTTCGACAAGTAAGCCTTCTCCTCTTAAAATCTTTTCGCTTCAGGGTTAGTCTTTGGAAACCATCCCTGGTGCTATATCACAATTTATTCTTGGACATAGCTACTCACGAAACGTGGTATAGGACTTCTGTTGAGTGTTGACAGCAAGAGCCTCACATCCAAGCACGAGCTCAAATCAATCCTATTAACGAATTGATCTATGCATTATACTATAAATCACACGATCAGAAGTAAGCAATCTCGAAAAAAATACATTGGATATCGTTTTTTTTAAAAAAAAAAAAAGGGGGGGGGGAGGGGGGCACGGCTAGCTTCAAATCTGGATCTCTTTTATGATAGTCATCGTGAATCCGTTTTCTTTGATGGATATATGACCTCAATTAATGACAACTCATTCACAGACCTGTCATCTTAGAGGGGACGTTGCGCCTAGAAAAATATGATAGGAGGAACTATACATGCATAGAGCAACGAGCGATTAGGCATAAATTAGAATCAATCCCTCAAGATTTATGAAACACACATCAGGTTTTGAATTGCGGGGAGAGCGTGGGAAGGATCCCAAGTTGTCAACCATCTGTATTGAAGCCAAACCAAATCCTCTTACTCTAGCTTTAAATGTAGTTATTTTAGTCCCTCCATCTTGAATTGCCGTCGAAGAATGGAGGGCCAAATTGCCGTCGTGTCCGTATTGATGTCAAACTGGATTTTAATCCTCTGTACATACATTATTTCTGAATTAATGTGGTGGGAGGGTGGATGCCTAAATTCCTAAATGACCATACTATACTCTAGCACTCCAACTTTAAATATAGTTAATTTACTCCTTCATATTTGGTAGTTGCCATAGGAAAGTGGACGTGCTGTCCAAAAACTACATCTTAGTCTTCCAACTTTAATAGTTATTTGAGTTAACTTTTGTAGGGCCGGTGATGGCTTAAAGTTATAGTTTATTATTATTAACAAAACACTAAAAGTGCTCGGCCTTTCATTATAATCCTTTCACTATAACTTATAAAAAAAAACATATTTTTTTATCATTAGAATTTTTTACGCTTTGCTCCCTCAATTTCCATTTCTTCTTATTTGTTCCTTCAACATTGCTTTGATTTCTTCTTATTTGTTCCTTCAACATTGCTTTGATTTGCAATTGCTCTTGGTGATTTGTTTTTCATATCTACACATGAGAATCTTGAGATATCGAGGAAATGTTTCTGTCTCTCGGTTAATGCTTGGTTTGACAAAACCAAATTTAGTTTAATTGGTTTAAAATAAATAGAGTTTTAGGAACCAAATTTGAAGGTTAAAAAAATATTTAATCTCTTTTTTTGCCAACATTGAGGACTGATTTGCACGATCAGGGGAGAGTTCATGTCCCTTTTTTAACTTTGGTTCCTCAATTTTTTATTTTTCATTTGGTTCCCTTCACATCGGTTTTATTTGAGATTTGACCTGATAGTTTGTTTTGATTGTCTTGATATGGAGATTTTGCAATATCGAGAAAATTTTTCGGTGCTCACTCAATGTTTTATTTTTCAAAATAAAATAAATTTTGGTTGGTTTAGAATAATTAAATGTTAAGGGACTAAAACCGAAACTAAAATAAATATAGGAGCCAGGTAAATAGGTAGGGCAAATTACATTAAAAAAATCTATGTTCTTTTTAACTAGGTGGCATTTCGGCCAAGTGTTGTAACGTAGAGTTTAATTTAATGAAAGGAATATTTTATTGTTTGATGATATGACATTGTTTTGATTTAAGAAAGGAGTAAATTAATTAATTGGTGATGTAGTAATTAAATTGATGATGTAATGAACATGTAGGAATAAGCGAGGCTATAAAAGTCACTCAGCAAACATGTTTAGTTAGTGAGACACAAGCACTAGGAAGGTACTTAGCACCTTGAATATTTAGTTCTGAAATATAATTATATCCTTGCTAAATGTAACTTTTAAGTATCACAATTTATGTATATTAAATTGTTTGCATGATGAATGACCAACTAGTTGCCTTGGTTTGGGATTTTTGCATGATGAATGATTGACTAGTTACTTGGTGCCCTGTAAATGGGCAAATGGTTGGCCAATTACCTTGATTTTGGGCTGATGCCTTGTGAATAGGCAAATAGTTAGTCAGTTTTCTTGTTTGGGACTAATGCCTTGAAAATTGGATTAAATTTCTGGTTTAAAATTATTACAGTAATGTGAAATGTTAATTAAATTATTTCAAATTAATTATATTTGTTTTATAAATAATTGCACAAGTCCATCACATTATTGTACCATAATAGCTTTAGAATGTACTTTTTGGCACATGTAGTTCTTCAAAACATATTATAAATGTTTCTTTTGTGTATTTTAATGACTAATTAGTTGTATATGAACGAAACTTAAACAGACTAGGAGTGTGTTTGGTATTACTGTAGCTGTTGTGGTTTTAAAAAAATTGTTTTATAAAAAGTACTTATAGTTGAGGTTGGTTTTAAAAAATAGATGTTTGGTTAAAACTGTGGTTGAAATAGAAGTTGAAAAAAAAATAGTTTAATGTGTTTGGTTAAAAATGCTTTTGAAATTAAGGTTATAAAATAATTTTAAAAAATATATAATAATAAATAATACTTTATATAAAATATTTTTTATTATTCCATTAAACTATTTATAATTCCATTACGTACAAAATTTAGCCGATAAGAACTACAGTTTTTATAATTTTGTGAGCGTGTAATAAAATAAAATAAAATATTATCAGGTATAAAATTGATATTACAGTACGAGTGAATTTAATTCACTCTATACTAGTTTTTCAGGAAAAAAAAATATTATTCACATCACAATGCGAGTGAATTTAATTAACTCTAAACTAGTTTTTTTTTAAAAAAAAAAAAACTATTAAACAAATTAACACATTGGGGAAAAAAATATTGTTCACGTGAACAGTGCAATCACTCGTGAACAGTGTGTGTTTCACATGTTGAAACTTGTAAAAAAACAGTATTTTACTGCTTCCAAAACATCATGGTCCTGTCACATATAAATGATGAGACCCATGTGTTTTGATTGTTTAACAATATGTAATCAAACAACTTTTTCCTGCCTTTTTGAAGAAACGCTAACGCGTTGCCAAACGGGCTCTGGTTATACTAGCTTTTAATTTGATATGTATTTATTTTCATGGTAATGAAAGTAAGTAATTAATAAATTTCCTTTGTATTTTAATATTAGAATGGATATTTAAATATGTTATGAATTAAGATTTTAAGATGTATGAATTTAATTGTTGTATGAAATTAATTTAATTGGTTTTTAATTAGTTAGGATGTATTTTTCTTAAATTGTTAAAAGTGAAAATGGGTGACATAAATGATTGAGTAAGTTCAAAATAGTTGGATTGTTGATAAAAGATTGATTGGTGCTATTACTATGAAACTATGAGATTATCTTAGTTACATGATGATTTTGTAAATTTTATAAACTGATTCAAGTGAAATCGAGTTACTTTTTAAATTTTTTAATATTTTTTTTTGAAATGTATTCTTCAGCATTTGAATTACTGAGAATTAAACTTTGTATTTTTTTTTTGCTTTATATAAGATTATCAATTCTCATTTAATTATTTTTATTATCAAATAAATTAAAGACCTTTTAAAAATATTGAGAGAATATCTTTTCATTATATTAATAAGCGTTTAATGTTTTTTGTTGATTATTTTTATTTTCTTGTTTAGTCTAGTTTATTTATTGTCAATGTTTTTTTATCAGGTGCATTGTCTACTTTAATGATTTTTTTAGTGATTAGAAAGTAGAGATTACCTGGAATTTCTCTTAAAACTGTAAATTTTTTTTGGTTGTTATTAGATGAAAGTACCTTAGAATCATATTAAAAGCCTCAATAAACCTATTTAGAAATCTATTTTATTATCTTTTTAAGCTATAGAACATCAAATCAATTTTCAAAATCAATACTTCCATTTGAGCTTAGATTTACCTTCTTTTTTTCTTGGTGATTGTGTAGCTTATAAATGCTTTCAATAAACTCGAAAGGCTTATTTTTATCAGATAAAGGTTATGAATGATCGGTTTCTGTCAAAATTATTATTTTGATTACTTTCTTTCTTTTCCATTTATCCATCCATCACCCTCTTTCTAGAATAACAAAACTAGAACTTATTAAAAATTAGCATCTTTATTAATAGGAAAATGAGAGCGTCGAATAAGAGGATCAAAGTGAAACTTGTTCAAAACAATGTCACTTTTCCATACACTCGGAAGAAACCAAGCTGTGTTTTTTAGGAGGTTCACTATTCATTTGTAACAGTAGTAATCCCGGATTTAGTTTTTTTTTTCATATTTATCTTACACATTTTTTTTTTGTTTTTAGATATTTTTTAAAAATATTTTTAACTTAAAAAATATTAAATTAATATTTTTTTAGTGTTTTATGATAGTTTTAATGTGCTAATATAAAAAATAAAAAATATTAAAAAATATTATTTTAATATATTTCTAAATAAAAATCAATCTCAAATACCTCTTTAGTTTAATTGAATTGCCTGCCACTGCATTTCCTTCTCTTAGAATGTGTTTAAAGCTGACTTGAAGCATTCAATTAGCTGAGAGATGAAATTGAAAAGGTATTCAATTCAAATCTTTTTTTTTAATGGTGGATATTCGGGTCAACTTATGTGTATTTTAACTAATTCTTTGAGGCTCTGAAATTAACGATTATGTAAGCCTCAAGTGGCCCTGAGATTTATGGCACTCAAACTGATGACGCATGTAAAGCAAACCCGAGATTTGATTAGTTAAGCTACACCTCTCTTTAAATCTTTTTTTTTTTAGTAACCATGGATGTCTGAGCCAACTTACATACCACTCGACTAATCCCTCGCGGTCCTAAAATTAACGACCATGTAAGCTTTTAGTGGCGATGAAGTTTGTAATATTTAAATTGGTGATCTTTGAAGAACAAACTCAGGAAGCTACACTCCTTAGTTCCCTCTTCAAATCCTTATTAAGCCATGATATAGCATTAACTGTATCTGACTAAAAAAATACAGTCTATTTGCGGTGCCAAAGTGGTTGCTGCTCCAATTTGCATAGCTGTTCTGATCGCCAGCACCTCTGTTTCATTCGATTCCTTAATGCCTGCTGCTAAAGTAGAAATGCATAAGAATGTCCATGGAGATCTCTTAAAACCCCACCAATTCCTTACCTTCCTGGCTCGTCCAAACTCCAAAGACGACACATCCACATTCCATTTTACAGCTCCTTGGTTCCACGCAATGTGTCGGTGGCCCAATCTGTCTTTGAATAATTGAAAATCAATCCATTCCTCGAAAGACATATCCACCAGAGGACATCATGTAGCATTAAAGAGCATACATTTCTCTGATAGAACCCAGCACTTGACCGCATCATAGTTGGAATAAGTCATCTTCCTATCTGGACATAGACCTAGAGCCAACCTGAATGCCCTTGACTAACATTGCATTTGACTCCACATTACCGTTCTAGCTAATTATTACTCTCAATAAGAAAAAAAGAATTATGTGGCCACTAGGTGTCAATGAACTAGGATAACTCAGGTAATGGTGGGCCACTATCACCACGTTAGTGCAATTATAAATTTTCCATAATTTATTAGCCAATGGCAACTTGGCAAGCTTTGCCTTTGCCCAGATGTAAAGCAAGGATTCTCCAGCTATTCTTTGTCCTTTTCCTTACATACAAACAGTTTTTAAAAAATCTGAATCGTCCGTTGACGACGATGGCTTAATGATACAAGTTTTAAGCATCATAAGTGGTCAAGTCACCACCAACAGCCCTCTCCGGCTCTCCCTCTCCCTCTCCCTCTATCATGACAGAAGAAGCACAAGGCAAATGGGAAGGCAAGGCCACGGTTGAGCTTAAAGGCCCGACAGCAGACCAGGTATGGCCTTTCTTGGAGGACTTCTGTAATCTGCAAAAGTGGCTTCCAGGTGTGGATACATGTTACCAAGTTGAGGGTGAGCTAGGACAACCTGGCTTGGTTCGGTACTGCAGTTCTGGCACAGCATCATCGGACGGGAGCCATGAAGGGAATAAGGTCATCTGGGCCAAAGAGAAGCTAATAATGATCAATCCAAGCGAACGGTGTCTAAGCTATGAGATCCTTGAAAATAACGCTGGATTCAAGTCATATGTCGCCACCATGAAAGCATTGCCAATCAACGATGGAGATGGAGATGGAGATGGTCAACATGGGTGCAAGATCGAGTGGTCCTTCATTGCTGATCCAATTGAAGGGTGGCCATTGGAGGATTTCAATTCTTATATCAATTCCTCTCTCCAGTTCATGGGACAAAAAATGGAACAGGCTGTCCTATCTGGGTAACTTAATTTAAGAAATTAGCATGTCTGAACTGAACTCTTTTTTTAATTATTCTGGGTGTTAACGTCAGTGTGTGCATATCTTGGTTTATCTTATGAATTTTGAAGGTAACAACCATCTAATTCTTTAATAGTTTTAAATTTATAGTACTTAAATTAAAATTTTATTTTTAATTCAATAAGTACTGCTATTAATCTTAATCATCATTAATTATATACTATTAAGTTAATTATGTGGACGAACACCTTGTCTAAACCTCTTTGTAATTTCCATGAAAGCTTCTTTTGCAATAAATTTCTTGTTCTTCTAGAAATCCTCTTGGTAAATTTGATTTGGAGAATCTTGAAGTGGCAAAATATGATCTTGGACACTTGGTGAAACCTTGTCTAGGCGACAAATATTGTGAAATGGGCATGTTTCTTCGTGATTTCTATTTAACCCGTGATTAGCTGCGGGTGGAATAAATTTTTCATTCAACATAAAAAATAAAACAAAAAATATGATAGAACCATATGCATCTTTAGACATAAAAAAGGCTCAATCATAAATTTAAAAGTTTATAAATGCATTTATTTAAGTAAATAGAGAATTATTTTTGTAACCAAAACAAGCATGATTCTTAATTAATCAAAGTTAATCAGTCAAATCCACGACTCGAATTATGAATATAATTAGGTTAAAAAACTTTTTAATAATTTCTTTATTAATTATATGGTAAGAAAAATAAATGTCTATAAAATTAATCAATTAGACCAGTGAAACTCAATCATTTTCAATCATTTGAAGAAAAATAAGCAAGAAAAATCAATAAAGATTCAATTACGAAGGATCAAGTTAAAAAAAAAATAATAATAAAATAAAGAAGGAAAAAAGACTTAGGCCTGCCAGCCTGGGTAGCCCACGTGTCTGGGATAATTATTTTTTTGTTTTTTATAGGATAGATGACAAAATAGCAGACGACGCATAATTTGCTTTGCCTAGGTTCCGCCTATCAAAAATCGTTGGAAAATCGAGAAACAAGTGTTTTACACCTAAATTATCCTTCCAATAATTTTTTGACAAAAAAATAACTTAAAAAAAATCATAGAGACCCAAACAAACCTATTTATTCTTTCAAATAACCAAAAAATGGTCCATAAACAACAAATTGACCAAAAGCTTTCTAATGTTAGATTTGTTTTTTTAGGCGATTTGAAGGCAAAATATTACCTTATTGGAATTCTAATTAGAGAAGGGAGGAACTAGCCACCGCATTACGGTGGCCGGAGTGGTCGAAAGTATTATTTCGAAACAATTTAATTAAAACCTTCGACCACTGGGTGTCAATGAACTAGGATAACTCTGATAATGGTGGATCACTATTACTACGTCAGTCCATTGTCCTTTTTCCTTGAAAGAAACAGTTAAGGAGAAAAAAAATCTGAAGTCGTCCGTTGACCAAAATGGCTTAAGCATCGTAGTTGGTCAGGTCACCACTACCGACCCTCACAGAACCTAACATTCCTCTCCCTCTATCATGACAGAAGAAACACAAGGCAAATGGGAAGGCAAGGCCACGGTTGAGCTTAAAGGCCCGACAGCAGACCAGGTATGGCCTTTCTTGGAGGACTTCTGTAATCTACAAAAGTGGCTTCCACGAGTGGATACATGCTACCGAGTTGAGGGTGAGCTAGGACAACCTGGCCTGGTTCGGTGCTGCAATTTTAGCAAAGTACCATCGGAAGGGAGTCATGAAGACGAAGAGAATAAGGTCATCTGGGCCAAAGAGAAGCTAATAATGATCAATCCAAGCGAACGGTGTCTAAGCTATGAGATCCTTGAAAATAACGCTGGATTCAAGTCATATGTGGCCACCATGAAAGCATTGCCGATCAACGATGGAGATGGAGATGGTCAACATGGGTGCACGATCGAGTGGTCCTTCATTGCTGATCCAATTGAAGGGTGGCCATTGGAGGATTTCAATTCCTATATTAATTCCTCTCTCCAGTTCATGGGGAAAGAAATGGAACAGGATGTTCTATCTAGATAATTTTATTTAAAAAATTAGCCTGTCTAGCTGAAATTTGGTTTTTAATTGAATAAGAAGTGCTGTTATTAGCTTAGTTATCAGGGGAAACAGCTTGTCTAAGCTTTTTTTCAACTCTCATGAAAACTTCTTCTGCAATAAATTTCTTGGTGAATTCGAGTTGTAGAATCTTGAAATGGCAAGATATGATCTTGGACACTTGATGAAACCTTGTCCTGGCGGTATCTATGGATTGGCAAATCTTAGGTAAGGGAATTTAATAAAAATTTCCTAAACTTTCTCCAAGAAGCTATACTCAAATATATCAATATAAATAGATGAACAACTGTCCATCAAACTACACCTCCTCTCTTTAATGGCAGAAAACTCAGCCTCCGGATGGGAAGGGAAGGCCATAGCTGAGCTAAAAGCCCAGCAGCTAGACCAAGCATCGTCGTTTTTGGATGCCTTCTGTAATCTATATAAGTGGCTTCCAGCACAATGCTAACATCGGCAGTGAGGTCAGCTGGGCCAACGAGAAGATGGTGATGAATGATCCCGTTGAACGGTGCCGAAGTTATGAGATGCTTGAAAATTATGCCAAAGATAAGTCATGTGTGGCCACCATTAAAGGGTCGCCAATATTCAGTGGAGATATTCAACATGGGGCAAGATTGAGTGGTCATTCAGTCTTGATCTTAATTATATAAATACCATTGAACCCCTCATCACATGCTTCTCAACTAATTCTGATTTTCGCCTGTTCAATTACATGTGTTCTTGCTGTATTAATTTGTAAACCAAAAACATAACCTGATCTTTCCTGTAATTCTCACCTGAATACACTGGAGCAAATATACATGCACATGGATTTAATTTCAGGCTGTTGATATAACTCTAATGCGTCAACTTCTAACTTAGAAGATGTTCTAAAATATTTCTCTGCAGGGAAATGAGATCCCCAGAGTAGTCGTTTGTCTCTCAGAAAACCACTAATCTTGAAGTCGTAAAACTCCAAAAAATGATTTGGACTTTTGTATAGTTAAATGTGAGTTAATTGAAGATGCAGGTACCTTCAAAATAAGTCCCCTTGACTGAATAGAGGGATACTCTGATGATAAGTTAATGTATGAAGGAGGAGGTGTCTGTAAGCGTAGGAGATATCAAGTGAAGGGAAATGTAAAAATATAAGGGAAGGAGAGGGTGTCAAAGAAGAAGATGCTCCTTCAATCCTATACCTTCTTGTTCTTTATACAGTCATAGGACATGGCAAGTTACAAGGGGAGAGGGATAATTCAGTCAATTGTTTTGCCTTTAATGGCTATGGAGATTGATTAGGGGATAAATGTTTTTGATAGTGATAGATAATTATATTGTAAACATGATGACATCATGGAAGTTACCGATCCAATTAATTAATTAGCCACTAATTTCAATCTCATGCATCAGCTTGTTGTGCAATATATGTAGATGAACAACTGCCCTTCAAAACACACATCCTCTCTCTAATATGGCAGAAGAAACACCACAGATTAAATGGGAAGGCAAGTCCATAGTTGAGCTAAAAGGGCCAACAGCAGACCAAATATGGCCTCTCTTGGAGGACTTCTGCAATATAAACAAATGGTTTCCAAGTATAGACGAATGCAACCATGTGGATGGTGAGCTGGGAAAGCCTGGCCTGACTCGGTACTGTGCTTCTAAAGCACTATCAACGTATGGCAGTTATGATGAGGCCGAGGTCCGTTGGGTCAAAGAGAGGCTATTGATGATTAATCCTGCTGAAAAGTGTCTAAGCTACGAGGTCCTTGAAAACAACTCCGGATTCAAATCATATGTGGCCACCATGAAGGTATTGGAAATTAATGGATCAGATGCAGTTGAAAATGGGTGCAAGATCGAGTGGTCTTTCATTGCTGATCCAGTTGAAGGGTGGACGTTCGAGGATTTCAGTACTTTCATTAACTTCTGTCTCCAATCCATGGGCAAGAACATGGAACAGGATGTCCTATCGGGTTAAGTTTAATGTCTATGGTAGTCCTATTATTAGTCTTAATATCTGTTGTTCTCGTTGATGGGCTCTTAGCCTGAGACACATGGTTTCTACAGGGAACAAGCCTTTGTCAGAAGATTGTTGACGTGGAGTGCAATTAAAGAAGATGCTCCTTTCTACTATATATTGATGAATATAATCTGTTTTCAGTATGAAAAATTATATAAGATTGTTCTTGTTTTGCTTTTGGACGCTGTAAAACACTAATATAAAGTAAAATTACCCAGATTGGTTTCATTTTTCTTTCCTTTTCTTACACACACACACACAGACTTTGAGATGGTGGGATTTGGATTTTATGTTAGCGCTATCATTTGGTGTTCATGTGGCCATCATTAGGCATGACTTCTATAGTATTGAAAAGCTTGTTTGCTTTTTGAGAAGCACCATAGCATCATCAAGTAGTGATACCAGCAAATTCTGCTAGTCAAAATTGCTTTTAAGACAAACATATACCGAGCAGAGACACTCTGTTGTTGGTGTCATTAGTAAAGAGAAGGGAGGAATAAGCCTCAACGTTCTACTGAAACAAGGGAAACCTATGCGCGGTACCTTCCCTCCACTGAAAGGGGCACTCCCCAGAGTAACTTTAGCTAGCAGTTGCAAGTAATGGCGATACGACATAACATTGATGCGAGGGCCATCTGGTGATATTTTTAGCATTATTTTTGTTGACCTTGAGGAAATGGAAAGGAGGAAATTTCCAAGCCTGTATAAAGAAGAAAACGTTTTTCCTTTTGCAGAAAACAGAAGCCACTACATGAGAGAGCTTCTTTTTCTTTGCATAAATACAAGTTCCATTTCATGAGGCATGCAATACACAAATGTGGGAGGAATAAACTCGTGATGTAATACGATGTTTGAAATTGCTATACTTATGACCAAGCCAAGCCCTTGACACTAAGAATCTACAGCTAACTGTATATTTGTTCGGATTCAGCACCTAATCTCTTCTCCATCCAACTGATTATATCCTGACCAACTTCTTCGCGTTCAGGCTCAAAGAGAAGGTCATGCAAGAAACCATCATAAAGCTTTATGTCTTTGAACTTGGAGGCTGCCTCATTGTACAAATCTTGAGATGCTAGAGGATCAGTCACCTTGTCAGCAGTTCCATGGAGAACAAAGAATGGGACGATCACGGACTTGAAGTTACGCATCAGATGAGAGGATATACGCAATATTTCATGCCCTGTGCGGACTCTTATGGGTCCTGTATAGACCAATGGATCGGAATACTTGGCCAGAAGTGCTGCAGGATCCCTAGAAACTGGAATGCCCCTTTTGTTTGCTCCTTTAAATTGGAGCCTGGGGACAACCAGAGAAAAAATAGGAGCCACGGCCTGCATGAAAATAATAAATGAATATTTTAATAGAAAGAATCAAAATTAAAACTAATGTAACCTCTTGTTTCTAAGGATCGATGGCAAATTTCAAGTAAAATGAGCTCCTCAAACAAAATTATTGCAGG
Organism: Populus alba x Populus glandulosa; assembly: GCA_033617975.1. Taxonomy (NCBI): domain Eukaryota; kingdom Viridiplantae; phylum Streptophyta; class Magnoliopsida; order Malpighiales; family Salicaceae; genus Populus; species Populus alba x Populus glandulosa. The sequence goes on from CM066148.1 coordinate 23,503,585, forward strand.
GTAATGTTTCTGTCTTGGTTCCACACATTAAAAGCTAGAATTGTAACATTGCCACTATGCAGGGATAAAAAGGTTATACTGAACACAGCATTTTCAAGCTTTTGGTATGGTTTCGTTTTGAAACAGCTTCTAGAATTCATAAAATCTAATGAATTGGACATCAACCATAACAGCACGATCCAACATGTCAGAGTTATCATGCTTCAAGAGTATAGGACCTTAACTCTGATGCACTGAACCCTAAGAATTTCAAAATGACATTCTCAAAAGCTCAACAGTATTGTTTGGTTTCAAGACAAAGTCCAAGTTCAAAAACTCAACTCATAAACCATGAGAACATCATCATTAACATCTCCACGTCATTGTGAACTAGAAGACAGAAAACACTTACCCCAACAATAGGATGTGCAGGCTTGACACGCAAAGCAGGTGAGGTCAGAATAATCCCCTCCAGCATTTCCTTGATGTAAGGATATGAGGCTGCCTACTCAGAGATGCAATTGATTAGATCAGCATAATAATGGAAACTGGTAGACCAGAAAAAAAAAAAAAGAATAAAACTTCCTTTATAAGTGTATATTACCTTTAAAACCACAGCACCTCCAGTTGAGTGACCAAAAAGGAAGCATGGTACTCCAGGGTACTCTGACTTGATCTTTTCCAATAGAGCTCCCTATTTATACAGAAGTTACAAAGTTCATTCCTAACAGTTATGTAGGTATATTATGGATGCTTGAAGTAAATTCCTATAAACTAAACAAAACATCATGATGGATTCAAGTTGAATGTACTGCCAGGGCAGGGAAAATAATTTTTTTTTTTGATAAATTAGGTATATTATGGATGCTTTAAGTAAATTCCTATAAACAAAACAAAACATCGTGATGGATTCAGGTTGAATGTACTGCCAGGGCAGGGAAAAGAATAAAAAAAATGAAAAATTAATTGCTAAGCTGCTTAAGAAGAGAGGATTTTATAAGCCTTAACACAGAGTACAGGACATGACACACAGTAATGATCATTTACAATTTACCATAGCACCATGGATGGATAGGATAAAGAATAGTTGTCTTGGAAAGAATAAAGAGAAGGGTATGACTGAACTTACAGTATCTGCAACGACATGATCAAGTGAAGGAACATATCCATGCAACCCATCACTCCCACCATGACCTATGCCATGAAACAAAAGAAGAATAATTACTATATGACAAAGCTAAAGACTCGGACTAGAAACAATTTCAAATGATAGAGAAAGAAATGCTAATAATATACCAAAAGAAAAGGTTATCAAAATTTTTATCAGCATAAGCAGGCATTGGAATGCTCCAATCTCAACGAGGAAGTTATCAAAATCTCTCTGGTTTCAACTTAAAGTACTTTCCAGTAGACTTTAGCAAATGTAACTATTCATGTGCTCTAAACAAACAGAGCATGAAGCTCCAGAACAACCTATTAACTATAAATGTAAAGAAACCAAATACGCAAACATCTTTACAAAAGCTAGCTACCTGTCCAGTCCATTGCATAGACGCCAAAGTTGCATGATGTAAGTTGCTTTGCAAATTGACCATATCTTCCACTGAAAATGAAAGCCCAACAGAGGAGAACTCAGAAAAACTGTTAATTGTAAGGCACAAAATAAACAAAAAAAGAAGAAGGATCAGCTTCAAATTTTATCACTAATAGAAGCGAAATTGAAGATGCAAAAGAAGTTCAAAAATTGACAGAAATCCTCAAACCTTACCTGTGCTCATTGAGCCCATGAATAATGATCAAAATGCCCCTGAAATCACAAAGCAACCCTCATATCTCAGTACTGAATCAACGGGAGCGGAAACAACAGAAAACAGGATGAAAGTAAAGATATGCATGCTAAAGTTGTGTCATATGTGGAACGAAAACCACAGTAAATCAGAACGAAGCAGCTCGACAGCCCCTTTATCCTTTCACTTACTGTAAGGCCTGATGTGCAGAAAATACAACAACATTTCACGTTTCCAAGTTCACAACATGCTCATTCTCGTATAAAAACACCATTTCTTTGCGTAATTTTTTTTTAAGAAAAAGAAAAAAAAAACAAACATCAATCACAACAAAACAATAACAATATGTAGAAAAAAAAAACTACAATTTCCCAAAGCTCATGGTGTTAAATAGCATATTATTTCATAAAAAAAAAATAACGAGACTTTAAACGAAAATTTCTTTAAAATCAAGATTAAAATTTTTTGGTCCAAATCCTTTCAATTAAATGTTGTTTCCCTATGTGAACCAGTAAATTCATTCCATTTCTATCTCATCAGCTTCTTGGATGCAGTATGAAGTAAAAATCACTAATTAACTAGAAATTGAACCACAACAATTAGAGAATAAAAAACCCAACTTTCGAAAACAACAACTGTAATTTCCAATTAAGAAAAAAAAAATTCAAATTCAATTAAGATGATTCAACTACCTTATTTAATTGCTTTAAAAAAAAAAAAAAACTTGTTTAATTCCACATAAACAGTGACTTTCAAACAGTGTAATTATTAACCAAGCCCGAAGTTGCATGCAAGTTTTACTCTTTCTTAAAACTCCTTTATTCCTTTATTCCCGTGTTCTCATTTCTCAGTCAAACTAATAAAAATAAATAAATAAAGCACATACTTTCTAAACAAAATAAAAAGGAAATAGAAAAACTCACTTCATTTGACCGGTTATCGGAAGCCAAGACCTAACGAAGAGAGCATTTTGTCTAGCACCAAAGAACAAGAACGTATTCCACCGGCAATCTTCGTTACCGGTCGTCATATCAATACCCTCAGCAAGAGCTCTCCTTCTCAAAGTATCTTCCTCCTCTAATCTCCGTCTTTTCCCCGACTTGCTAGGCGATGGCGGAGAGGCGGAATCAGCCATGGGAAGGCGGCGGTAACGGCGAGGGAGGAGGAGGAAAAGGAGGGAAAATAGAAGTGAGTGAATGAAAAGAAGAGAAGTTCTTACGGTTTTCAGGATTGGGATTATGCGATTGCTTGCTCCTGATGTTAGTGGCTCCATATCTGCTGCCGTTGATGACATGATGAAGAGAGACCAAAGAATGAGGCACAAACAGAGATTCTTTAGAGAGTGAAGAGGTGGTGGGGGAGGTTGAGGGAGATGGAAAGAAGGTAAAGAGTGATTACGGGCGTCAAGCGCGGGTATTTATAGGTGAATCAAGAAATGATACGGATAAAGGTTCATTCTGGTACCTATTGTTTTAATTTTCTTAGTTTCAACCACAAAAGTTTTGAACAATTTCTAGTAAGGAAGAGAGAAAATGAACGAAAAGGATGGGAAATTTTGACAAATTTCAATGGAATGGTGGGATTCACACGGAACTTCTCAGAATTTGTTGGACTGGTATTTGAAACAACTGATACATAAGGGTCCAAAGTGGAAGATTGACAAAACTATATAGCCTCATAATCCGATAGATACTGATAACGAACATGAAAGGAAATGATTTGGTGAAGCCCGCACATTTATGGAAGGGATTAGGTGGCCTAAACAGGAATGAAAATCAGGCATTTGATTTTTGTTGGTGTGATGGACGGTGGTGATGAGGACACCGTGGGCTGGTGAGTGCAATTGTGGTCGCATAAGAATTTAGACGGTATTTCAGTCTAGTTTTATTTTTGCATTTTTTATATTTAATTATTTTTATATATATATTTTTAGATTCAAAAATATTTTTTTAAAAATAAAAAATATTATTTAATATATTTATAAATAAAAAATACAAATTTGATAACCTTCCAAACATGCGATTGGGAAGGAAGCTTCTCCTAATAATTTATTTTAAAGTCTGCAAACCATTGTAAGATTTCGGGTGTTGGAAGTTAAATTTAAAAAGGGTTGGGAAGGTACGGTGGAGGCAAATAAACAAATAAATTTGATGGTCTACGCCGGCAGATCAGCTTCCATTATATAAATTATATTATGAGATTTTATTTGATTTTTTAAATTATTAAATTAAAATAATTTTTTAATATAATATCAAAATTTTTAATAATTAAATGATCATGAGTTCAAATCTTATTATCTTTATTTATTTAATAAAAATTAAACACATGATAATGTGGATCTATATAAATTTCAAGTTCAAAAGACTTTTACTTGAAAATGTGCATTAAAGAATAATATAAATCATATTTTGAGATCTCGTTTAACAACTTAAGCTATTAAATTAAGATAATTCTTTAACAATTATATTAAATTTTATTATATTGATAATATCTAGATAAATGGATTGGAGTTATGATATGTTTAGAAAAATATTTTCTAGTTTTATTTTCTAGTTTTTATTTTTATTTTTAAATCATTTTAATATATTAATTTAATTTTTTAAAAAAACAAATAAAAAATATTTTTTAATATATTTATTAAAAAAATACTTTTAAAAATTTAGTAACCTTCCAAACATGCGATTGGGAAGGAAGTTTCATCTAATAATTTATTTTAAAGTCTGCAAACCGATGTAAGAAAGGGTGTTGGGAGTTAAATTTAAAAAGGAATGGGAAGGTACGGTGAAGGCAACTAAAAAAATTAATTCGTTGGTCTACGCCGGCAGATTGGCTTCCATTTTTCACAGCCACATTAAATTTTATTGTATCGATAGTATCTGGGTAAATAGATCTTGCTGCTACATAATGTTTGTTGCTGAAATTAAAAAAAAAAAAATAATTCCTCTTATAGAAGATACAAAGAATTAATAATAACTCCAATTTTATCAAATATTTTCTACAGTTACTTACGATCTGTTTAGAAAAACTGTGGTTTTTAAAATATTATAAATTATAAGCTCTAAAAATAATATAAGAAAAGGATTGTGAGCTACAATTATTTTAATTAAATCATGGATGTATGTGTAATATTATAATTTATATTTTGATATATTAATATTAAAAATAATATTTTTAAAAAGTAACTTCTATTATAATATCAGACCAACTTTGAAACTTTTTCTGACTTTACTTCTAAGCAACAATTTTTAATATGCTAATTTTAAAGGGTTGATTTAATAGGTTATAAAATTTTATCTTTCGTTGATTGAAGTTTTAGATTAATATATTAAAAAAATATTAAATTACTTATAAACATGGATAAAGCCATTTATTCATTATTAAAATAATTATTAAGAAATATATAATCTCAATACAAAGTACAAACTCATTTAAAATAAAATAAAAGTTCTAACAGTATTGACACGGCAGGTAATCTAAACAAGCTGGCATTGTACAGGTGATAGAGCTTTGTCCTAGTCCTTGAAAAGCTAGCCACGTAGACAGATAATCCAACAACCAGGTTTTGTTTGCTATGGCCAGGAATTACAATTTATTTCAGACCTCATGAACATGGACACAATCCAGGTAGATAATTTTGAATAATTATATTATTCAATAAATAATAAATAAATATAGATATTATCAAATTTAACTTGAAATTTACTTGAAATATATACTATTTTATTATTTTTTATTAAATAATAAAGAATAATTGATAATAAATACTTATATGGATATTCAAATCCAATAAATATTTTATAAATATCTAAATTTTTTATGTAATAAATAATAAATAGCAGCATATAAATATTAAAAAATTCGATCGGAGTACCCGTTATCATCCGTGGTTATGGCATGGATTGCAAGCCAAATCAAGCCTAGCCGAGCTGAAAGCGCTTAATAAAAATAATACTATTGAAGCTTCGATGTAATCCACGTCTAGCTTCGATGCTTCAATGATCATGAACCTATGCTTCCTAGCGTGTTTAGAGAGTGTGTGTATTATTTACAGAGGTATTCAGTAATTTTTTTATATATTTTGATTAATTTTTATAAATTTTAAAATTAATAGTTAGATAAATTTTCAGAATTTATTAATATTAACAATTCAAATCTGAAATCACATATAAAATAAACTTTTTGGTTTTAAGCTTTTATCATTGGAATACTTATTAGATGGTTATATAGCTTGGTTTTTTTTTTTTTATCAATTAAACTATTATTTTTTTAGTAAAAATCTATATTTTCAACCAAAATTTAACGAATTGGATCCATTTTAATATAATATCAGGTTTAAGCACAAACGATAAATATGTTTAAACAAAAAAAATATGCTAACATTTTTGTATTTAATTACTGTGAGTTTTAAAGTTAAATAGTGAACTTATCTGAATTCATCTTGATTTTTTTAAGAATGAATAAAGCACAATTAAGATAAAATCAATAATATGAGTTTTTATTTTCAACAAAACAGAAATATATATATATATATATATATATATCACGTTACTAAAGTATATTTAAGAATTTATTCTGACAAATACACTCAATATTTTCATTTTTATATACTGCAATATGGTTAAACAAGATGCACCCTCCCAACAAAAAATAAATTAAATAAAATAAGTCTATAGTTGAAGAAATCAAAATCAATAGCCATCTTATTATCTTGATGTGATATAATGGGACCATGTTATCATATAGTGGATCTCATAACACAATTTTTAACCCAACATTGCGCACGATTAAGTCTGTCATTTTCATGCAAGAAATATAAATTATTGCTCTCCTCACTTTTTGTTTTTTTGCACCGATTTCTTGCTCTCCTCGCTTTATCACACGTCAATGAATCTGGCGTGTTTCATCTTCCCTGCTTGTTTTTCTTCGAAAGAGAAACATAATTGTTTTGATGGATCAAAATCTCTGATGTCCAACCACTTCTCAGAAATATTGCGGACCCAAGGAAATCTTCCTTCTAAGGTCTTGCGATGGACCACGTCCTTGTGCCTATAAAATTGACCATTGAACGAAAGATTGAACACATATATTTCTTTGATACGTACCAAGCATGCTAGAATCAGGACTGCTTATTGACTTTGCAGGCATTGTCGTGATTGCAGGGTTGTAGACTGATGTTATTGCTCCCTAAGAAAACAAAAGTGCCCTGAAAATGATGGTGTCCGGGGTGCACAAATATTTGAATAATGACCATAAGGGGAAAGCAGAAGAAAAAAGGAAAAAGCTTGTGGAGTAAGTGCTCCAAGATAAGATGGCTGTAGCATTTTTGAGGATACATTAACCTACAAAAAAGTGAGAGTAATTATGAGTGATTCGTGTTCTTGGTACAAGAAAGGTAAATTTTCAAACGAAGTGATCAAAGACGAGGAGAATTTCGCATAATCTTTTAGAAAGATGTTGTCAAAAGTCTCGACATATTAAAGTCATCAACAAATGAAAGGCCGAATCGTACTCATGATTAATAGTGTGCTGTGTTGGCTAAGGTGCTGAATAAGTTTCATATAACTCTACGTCTTGTGATCTTATTTACAAAGATATCATAAACTTTAATTATCTCTCGATATAAGTGCAACAACGTAGATACTTGGGAAATATGTGTGGAAGACTGATTACGTTTTAAAATTCAAGGTGATTGGAAAAAATATTTATGTTGTTGGATAATAACTTAATTATTTAGTTATTTTAATTTTATTTATTTTTTTAGTTAAGATGGTTGGTAGCTTAGTATTTTTTAAAATTTAAGCTGTTTAAAAATAATATTGATGAGGTATTAGATAACTTGGTTTTTTCAACCTTATTTATTCTTTTTTGTAATTCTTAGTCAAGGTAGATGATAGTTTTGATATAGAAAATAAATACCTGCAATAAATTCCTTTTGATAAATATAAACTTTTAAATGTTTAAGTAAATATTTTTGTAGAGGGAGAGTGAAATGATATTTTAAAGAAAAATTCTGAAAGTATATATATGCAAATATGTAGAGAATGGAGAGATTGTCTTCTTACCTAGATGATTCAGAGGTATTTATATCTGATGAACCTTGTCGGAAAGTCATTTCATCCTAATAACATTAATAAAAAATAAATATTCTTTACTCAAACATTAATATGATGAAAATATTGTGGGTCATGAGAGACTCTTGTATACTTATAAGTGTAAGGAGAGTAAAATTCAAATTAAAAAGGATTAATAAAAAATCTCAAGGGACCTGTGTGGGATCTTAAGAAATCAAGCTTGGGTTGTGCAGTTGAGCTTGAAAGGTGCTCAAAAAAAGCCCAGACGTGTTGTTTAGGCTTAGCCCCAAGTGCGTCCATGGGCTAGGCACATTGCCTAGGCCAATGGTTTTTGAGCTTTCAGGGGTTTTTAGACTAGTTTAATTTTGATCTGGGTCAACAAAAATTTATCTTTTAAAAAAAATATTGATAAATCATGATCCATTAGTAGTTACACAAGTCTTTGTGATATAGATACACAAAGACTTATAAAAAATATCGAGTTACCTTAATGGGATCATTAGTTTCTCTTTGTATAAAAATATGGGTGGTTGCCCCATGGGTATATAGTTGAAGAACTTGTGTGTAAAGGTGTGCATGACGATTGAAAGAGTGTTTCTTTCAGATAAAAAAAAATAATACATAAGGGGACCATACTTAGAAAAATTTAAGGAGGTGTAAAAGAATTTATATTGAAGAAATTCATTTTAACAAAAATTTCTAAGAGACGAAAATGAATTCATATTGGAGGGGCCTATATTTAGAAAAATATCTAAGAGATGGAAATGAACCCATATTGGAGGGACCCATACTTATAAAAAAGTTATAAGGTTAAGGGAAACCCATTGGAGAAATCAATACTTAAAAAAAATTCTAGGCGAGATGAACTTATGTTAGAGGAACCCATACTTAGAAAAATTTCTAAGAGGCGGAGGAGAACTTATTGAGGAACCCATTCTTGGAAAAGGTTTTTACAAGGTTGATGGAAATTCATACTTAGAAAAAACTCTAAGAGACTGATGGGAACTTATGCAAGAACCTATACTTAGAAAAGTTTCTAAGAGATATAGAGGGAAAAACCTAAAGGAACTTATACTTAAAAAAGAATTTCTAAAAGGTTAAGGGGAACCCATGGAGGAGCCTTCCCTAGCAAGTGCGTGAAGCTCTTGGCCTCTCAAACGATGATGTGGGGCTTGGGAGCCCCTCGCTAGAGAGGTTTTTTTTTTTTTTTAATCATGGATGACATTGGAGAGTGGGAGACTCGTGGTCTCTTGGGTGATGGCACGGAGCTTGAAATCCCTCAACTAGAAAAAGATCTCATTGAAGAGTGGGAGGCATGTGTCCTCCTTGATGATGGTAGGGGGCTTCACGGGCAGAAGTATTCATAGTAATGAGTAGATTCATTTCTCTTACAATTCAAATTTTTTAGCCTAGGTTTTAGGGGCTTGATTGTAATTTCATCATATTTTGTTTATTAATATTGTATACTTCTAGAAGCATTTTCAATTTTTACATCCCCAATAAAGAAAAAAGTTGTTGACACGTGCCTCGCACGAGTCAGCCGTTACACCACCTTTTTGTGATGTGTGCAGCTGGCTCTAGTGATTGTAACTTTGATTTGGCCGCATCATTTGATTTGTGTTGGCGTCCTTTTTTTTTTTATGATTAGAGTGTGTATGGTGGTTCAGTGTGATGTAGCTTGAAATTGCTTTTTTTTTTTCTTGGGTTGAATGCTAGCTATATAAAAATTCATACAAGCCTTTCAATTTTTTTTTTTTTTATGGTTCAGTTACTTTTGCCTTATTTGTAATTTAATTTATTTACATTGAAAATATAAAGAAGGATTTCTTTCGTAGCTTCCACATCTTTAAATATTCATGAAAAATCTAGGTCTTTCAGACTCTTTCTCTCCCTCGGATCCCTTGGCTGATGAGCAACAGTTTCCGTAGTCCACATACATAGTTTCCCATACTTTTCTAGAGATAAATCTTAGAATAGAATCTTATAAAAGGAAACGTATGAGATTCTTAACTTAATTTCCATAACAGACTGTGCAAGTTAACGTTCTCAACTTCCATAATTCCACACTTGTAAGTTCTCTTTGCGATAGTGTATACTTGAAAAGTAATTCCCGTATATTTTTGTATGTTTATGTGTTTTAAAAGTATTTTAAAAAAATTATTTATTTTATTTTATTTATTTACTTTAAATTTATATATATTTAAATTATTTTAATATGTTGATATTAAAAATTATTTTTAAAAATAAAAAATATTATTTTAATATATATTTTTTTTAAAAAATAATTATAACCACATGAAGAGGTCATCAGGGCACCAAACGGAGAAACACTTGGTGGCTCTTACTCGAACAAAGCCCACAAGACCCGTAGACTATCAATGGAAAATCTCCGAAGAGCGATGTCTGACAATATCTCACTTGAGCTCAGCACAGAAGCAAGTGGTCATGAAAAGCTATTTATCATCAGAATAAACAAGTGTGTAGTATTCTTAATTACTTAAGGACATTGATGAAATGGGTTTTATTGGATGCATGTCCACACAGGGACGTTGACGTGGCCAAGAAGGTTTTGTTCTGTTCTGTCTTATTCAACGTTGAGAGCATCTTCAATTAGTTTATGAATTAATTAAACTAAATTACTTTTTAAATGACTTATATAGTACCATATAGATATAGATTTTTTATATCTATATGGTACTATATAAGTTTATTAAAAGAAAAAAAATAGAGAAAAAAAACGGAGAATTGATATGCACTGGATGGGAAGTCGTTCATCACGGTAGGAAGTTATAATGTGGCTTTACGGTGTGAGGTTAGAATTTAGCTTTTAATTATTTTTGGCAGAAGGGACATGATCAAACATTCAGTTCAACTCAAAATTTTTTTAAAAAAATATTTAAAATTTTAATATTTTATATAAAAAATAAATAAATAACCCATATAAATATAAACTATATATATTATAAATAATAAAGTTTAAAGAATATTTTAAATTTTTTTTTATCTCACATTAAAAAAAATATATCTTTTTTCTTGTGAATATAAAATATATGTACTAAAACACTTCAAATTCCACATTAAAAAAATATTATGTTATTTTTTTAAGTTGAAGTATTTAAACCACAAAGTTTTTAATCTTACATTGAAAAAACATAACTTTTTTCTTGTAAACATAGAGTATATAAATAAAAAGACTTTAAATTTCACTTTGAATTTTTTTTTTTTAAATATAAAGCATATACTAAACGGTTTTAAATTACATATTGAAAAAATAAAATACTTTTTTAATATTTATATAATGAACTTTAAAAAATATTAATAACCAATTAAAAAATATAAAAAAAAATCATATTTTTTGAATAAAAAATCAGGTCTCGTTCAGGGTCATAGATCCACCGGTAATAAGCAAGTTTCTGACCACAGGCACTGGTCCTTTTACCGGCATGGCCGACTGGATTCGGGTCTCAAGAGAGCCCACGGATTTCTGTTCGTGGAAAGTTATGGCGGGCTACTCTCCATATAAACCAATTCTAATTCTTGCTTGATTACGCCCAATTCTTGAGAGGGCCACCAGGAAGTAATATTTTGAGTTTGTTCTAGCATTTTGCTCGAGTTTAATGAACCAGATCCATTCATGACTGGACCCTCTCCGCGCTGGGCTCAGTCACTTGTTTGCAGTAGAGGAAACTGGTGGTTCCAAACAGACCATTCCACTGTAATCTTGTTTTCTGTCCAGTACTTTTCATTTTCAATTTCAAATTGGTTTGTGAACTAAAAATGAATTAAAGTAATTTTGATTATCCATGTTTCGTTTCGTTTAACTACTAGAAATTTAATTTTTATTGACATGGTATTTCTTCAGTATTATGGGTATATTAATTTTATAGATAATTAATTTATCAATGAGAATTTCAGATGAAATTCCTTTAGTAAAACGCTAATCAGTAATTTTTTGCAAAGAAATATCCTATTGGTGAAAACAATTACTGACAACTTGTTTCTCAAAAATTTTATTTTAAAAAAACTCATTTTTTTCAATTAAAAAAAATTCTGTAATTAGAATATAATTTATTTCTTAAGAAATAAATTATATTTCAAAATAAATAGAATAAAATTTGTAAAAATAAAAATACAAATATTTTACTCAAACAAAGCTCATCTCCCAAAGTGCCTTTTTTGTCGTGTTTAGTTGTCTGTAAATGGCAAAACCAAAAAAAAAAAAAATTGGTTTTTTTTTGTGTGGATAAAACCGAAAAAAAATCCTTTTAAAAAAAAAAAAAAACCGAATCTCAATAATTGGTTTGGGCCCATTCATGAATTTGGATGATTCCCTGGACCAAAAACAAAATAAAAAAGATTGAAGCCGCACCCAATAAACTGATTTCTCCCTCTATGAGTAATGTTTTATTAACTAGCATTTAAAATGAAAAAGGCCTCATCTCTTGAGTTACCTCTCATTCAATAAATGAATCTGTGGTATTATTATTATTATTATTATTATAAGTGTTCGAATTCAGAAAAAATTAATATAATAAATAATTTAATGCATTAGCTGTTATCGGAAACTAAAACATTTAACTTCAAATCATGAAAGTGGTCTGAAGAAATTGTGGACCTTAAAGGAAAAGTCTTGGCATATTGTGCTGATGCCTTGCTGTGCGAACAGAGCTTTTTCATGGCCGCGTTATCCATTGGCGGCGGCCACGATACGAAAGACACCGATCGGAGCCCCATGTGATGCAGCCAATGCTAGACCGCCATTAATTATTCTGATTCATCATGAACATTAATGACTCAGACATGCTCATCTTATACATATAAAGCCCATCATCATCATCATCATCATCATCATCATCACGAGAAAACAAATCTCTATCAACTTCTCCCTTTTGCTTTGAAGTTGTGGGCGCACTTAGGCACTGGACCGAGCAAGCTTTCTGCTCTCATGATCTGCATGCAGTTCTCATCTTTATATCCCTTTCTCTCCGTCTTTTCTCGTCTCTTATTATATGATATTGCGTTCGGCTTATTTTATTTTATTTTATTTTTATATTGAGCAAAAGAAATTCACTTAATTAGTATAATTCTCATACGCAGAAAAGCTGGTCCAAAAAAATGAAATGTTATGCTATAAGCCATAACCAGTAACCAGTAACCACAACCATAAAAGATGGATGATTTACTATTTCTTTAGTTGTTTTACTAACAAGGAAAGATAATTGTAGAAGTCCATACTTCTAAATTGAAAGCATTAAAAATAGAGAAGGAATGCAATGATACGAGTAAATCCATCTAAATTGGAAGGATACGAACAATTCCTCCGGTCCTTTCCTTGATTTTTATCCTTCTTATCAAATATATGATACACTTGATCTCTTATCTTCAATCCTTCCTCTCTAATCCCTCTCTCTTCTAACAAACAGAGTGTATTTATTAAACCCAACAAATTAAATACTAATCTCACCACCACAATCTTAATATTTGTTGATGAAATTTTTTATATTTGTTACCAAAACGCAATCGTGTAGTGTTCTCCTATTAGCTAGCTTTTATCCTTAAGACACTGATGTTTTGCAAACCATTGAAGTTGGTTATAGTTTTTAATAGCTGAGACATACAGGTTTCATATACTATTTTGGAGGATCAACAAGCTCTGATACTAATTATAACAAACCTAATAAATTGAAATGGATTGGTAACTAATCTAGGATATTATTGAATTAAAATTGATACTTATATACAAGGACAAAATAAAAAAGAAAAGACAAGTTTTTTGGATTGATTGGAGGTAGTCCGAGCCTTCAAGAATTCAAATGAAATTAAAAGACTTCCAAAATGAAAATATTATTCTAATCATACTGCTTAAATAAAATGAAATTGATCGAAGACAGGGGATTAAAATTTTTGAATAGTTTTATCCTTATTTGAATCTAAACAAACTGGACTATTCTTTATTTTATTTTTATTCATGTGACCAAAACACAATTATGTAGTGTTCTCCCATTAGCTAGCTTTTATCCTCAAGACAATGATGTTTTGCAAGCCATTGAAATATCCTTAGATCGATTAAACATCATATAACCAATTTCACTCTAACCCTATCTCTTTCCTTCATTCTCACCTCTTGTTCACTAGAGTCGCCTTAAGTTTTTATTATATAAAGTTAAGGGCTCGGGTTGGTCAAGTAAAAGTCCGACAAACTTGAAGTTCATTATATTTATGCTTAACAATATAACTAGATATAAGGGATTGCTTTGGTTGTTAAATAGGTCTATTTTATTTCATAATTTTTTTATTTTTTTTATTTGTACTTCCAGAACTAACATTAAAAAAAATATTTTAAAAAATATATAAAGTTAATATAAAAAATAATGTAAAAATATAAATTTTTATCTTCAAATAAAATCTTTGAAGGAATGGAATAACTTTTAAGAACGCAAAGAACTTCCTTCGTTATACCGCTTGAAAATTTATTGGACCTCTGAACCGAAAACTTTATTAGCTAAGCACATCATTAGCTGATATATGAAAAATCTGCAGTCAAACACCTTATCTTAGATAAATCAACTTTTCACATTAATTTATTTATTCATTTTATAAGCAATGTTTCTTTTTTTTAAAAAAAAAAAAAAAACTGGACAACGGAACCATGAAAATCCCAACAGTTGGATTAAACTATTCCATCGTCGTTTTCATCTTTGAATTCTTTCTTTTCTTAAAACATAATAATATTTTTGCTTCACTATATATCATATATAATGATCAATCACTTCAATCTTTATCCATACAGCGAATCAAAAAAAATACACGCAGGATTGATGCAACTCGTGAATCCTCACGAGGGTAAAAAATTCCGTATCTTTTATGACGCATGAACTGTCATGTTTTTTCATATGCACAGCCATCTCCATCAGCTGTTTCGTATGACAATTTGCTCTCCATTCAAATACCCTAGCTGCCCAATGGTGCAATTTGCTCATTAATATTAGTTGCAAGGAAAAGCAACTCTTATCCGTAATTGCAAAGATATTTTTAACTGTAAAGTGCTTTCTGATCAGCATGAGACTGACAGATTTCTCAAACTATATATGCTTGCATCAACCTTAGAGATATCTGTTAATATTTCTTTGGATAAAATCCCTTCTCTCAATTACAAAAACCCTACAAATCCCTTATTCCAAACAAAGAACATTTGTAAGATCTATATATAGTTTACACTCAATCAAAAGTTTTCATTTTTGGAAGGAATGATACCTGCATTTCTATCGAAACAAGAAGTGTTAGTGGTAATCATGGTATTGTCTATTCTCTCATTAATGTCACTTTGGCTCATTCACACTCTCTTTTTTATGTAATTAATTGGTGTTGTTGTATAATCACGGTATTGTCTGTTCTGTCTCCAGAGTGAGCATAGGCTTCGGAAAGCGGTGTCTTGTGATTCATATGAAATTGACAAATATGAGACTTTGGAAGACAGTACTGCTACCATTGATGAAGTCAAGCAAGCAGAATGTGAATGTTGTGGACTCAAAGAGGATTGCACGCCAGATTATATCTCGGAAGTTAAGGGCTCTTATTCTGGTAATTGGGTTTGTGGCCTTTGTTCTGAAGCTGTCAAAGAAAGAATGGCTCAAGGTCCGAAGATCGCCATGCATGAAGCTGTTTGCTCTCACAAGGATTTTTGCCAAAAGTTCAACACCACTAGACTCAATCCTCGGCTATCTTTGACGGCTGCAATGAGGGATATAGCAAAAAGAAGTAGTGAGAATAGAAGCTCCAAGAATTCGTCCACATCAAGGATTGCTCGAAGCACTAGCTGCGTTCCAAGGATTGATCTCAACCATTAATCACCGTCATCCATTCAATTACTCGTGGTCATTCTCCCAACTATATCTCTAATCATTTATTAACTTGAATCTATAATTTGACGAGAATTAAATATTAATAAGTTCATGCACGATTACCCTCTCCATCAGAAGAGCTTTAAACTTTATGTTTAACATAAAGCTAAAGAAGTTAAACTCATACTCCTGAGTTTGTGAGGGTATTTGGAATGCAAGAAAGAAGTTGGTCTTCGTAGGTAAGAAAACTGATTGGAATAATACCACTGTTTCAACTCATATTTTATTGTTTTACACTTCGGTTAGAGGTTAAGAAGAGTAACTTTTCATACTGATTTGATTAAATATCTAGAAGGTATTTTAGTACGGTCTAATAAGTGATATGTTCTTGTTTATAAAAGCTTGCAAATAGTTATTTTCTTTGTAACTTTCTTTATGTTTACGTATTTGATTTTTAATTATCAATTAAGTATTAGTATAGCGGTTAAGATATTCTGAAATTCCTATAAAAATAAAAATACGAGTTTGATCCTTAAAAAACATATTTATTAAAAGGGATAGTCACGAACTTTAAACGGGACTAGTCTTATTTTTTAAAAGGATATATAAGAATACCCGAACAAAAACAAAAAAAAAATATTTGACTTCTAATTATTTATAATAGCTTTAATGATATGTTGATTTTATTAATAAATAACTTGATTATTATATAAAAAAAACATAAAAATAAATATTTGAAATAAAAAAACTTTAAACTTATAATAAGTTGATTTTTGTGAAAAAATCATGTTCATATGATGAATGATTGAATAAAATCAGAGTGGGTAATCGGTTAATGATAAAAACTAATGTCTAGAAGGCTTCCATCTAAAGAGAAAAAAATGAACACAGATGATGCAACTAAATGCGTTCTAAGTCAGTTATGTGACACTATTTAAAAATTTATATGATTAAATTTATATTTTAAAATTATCTGAATATCATAATTTTCAAATAAAATTATATATTTTTGGTAATTTATGAGTAATTATAAATGAAACTCAAATTATTTATTCTTTTATTTTTCATGCATTCACATAAGCATAATTAAGACATTATTTTTTATTTTTAGTTGAAAATTGCTTTACTGATTATGATAAGTCTTTATATAAATAATCAAGCTTTTAATAATAATAATAATAATAATAATAGACTTTTGTTTAAAAAATATATTTTAAAGTACTATGGTAATGAAAAAACATGATGTTAATAAAATAGTTATGTCCATGTTAAATAAAAAAAATGCATAAATAAAAGACATAATTTTAACTGAATAGATATATTTTTTTATTCTAGAATATAAATTATTAAGACTCCATCAAGTATTTATTTTAATAATTATAAAAGTGAATAAAAATAAAATTTGAAAACCACCCTGGAAAAATAGTTAATAACTTCAAAATCACAGATAATCAGAGCACAGAGAAAGTGGCAGCCAGTTCAAACTCCTCGGAATGAGGAAACAGGTATCTTATGGTCGAGATCAAATTTGTGAAATCTAATGGTTTTTCTTTTCCAGCACCTGGATATCTCTCTCTCTCTCTCTAGAGAGAGAGAGAGAGAGAGGTGGACCGGTGCCTATGCACAATAGGGTTCATGTTTATCTTGAAGTACAATAATGGCTGATGGTCCCAAGTTGCCAATCCCTATAAATCATCCTTGTGCACATTGATCGAAGCTAAACCCAAGTAGGTCCAAAATCAACGTTAGCACGTGAGTCGCACACGTGCAATAGACTTCCACTTTAGGTTATAAAGAACAGGGATGGACCGCACCTTTAATATTCTGAGTTATCGATCTTGTTGGATTACGGTTCTTCATATTCACATTAGGCTCCATCCAGAAAACAACTTCCACACAAAATAAGTTCAACTGGCTGCGCAACATGGCTGGGCTCGGTTAACATTAGCCATCTTTAGCTGGTTTTCCGTGGCAATTCTTGTGATTATGATTTTAAAAATGTTAATTTAAGAGAGAAAAAATTTAGTTGCTGTTTATCTTTTAAAAACATATTTTTTTTTGTTTAAAACTACTATAAGATAAACTTTTGCATGAAAGAAAATTCCCCATGAATAAAAAAATAAGAACAACTTATTTTAACTTCTATAAAATTGATGTTTAAAATGTAATTATGCATGGGATTCAGTACAAAAAATAAAAATTATTTGACTAATCAAATAGTTTTAATAACTAATTAATCACGAGTTTAAATTTTATTATTTTTATTATAATGAATAAAATTAAGTATAATGTAGTGTAAATTTCTACAAGTTTTAAATTTAAAAAATTTTCACTTAGAAGATATATTAAAGATTAATATAAAATTATTTTTAAGTTTTTACGAGATAACTTAGATTTTTGAATTAAGATTTTATAAGAAAAGGTATATTATTTAATTAGTTTTTATATACTAATACTATTTATTTTGTTGGGTCTGAATTAGATAGACTATTTACACAGACAAATCTTCAATTTCCTATTACAAAATACCACAATTGAATGTATCAATTAAACTTTTAGAAAACATTGAATGATTTATTTCAACTTCTAGTTTAACAAGAATGGAGGATATATATTACAACGACCCTATCATGAATCATTTTATTTTATTTAATATATCTTTTAATCTCAAAAGAAAGAAAACAAGAAAGAAAGAAATAACTATAAAAAGAATAGGCAAGTACACAGTACATGCATCAAGCCTAATATTGGTTCGGGCCTCTTTTTTTTTTCGATTATAAATAGGATCCTACAATTTTCAATATATATTTGTACTTAGAAATAAACATAATAAAAGGAATCGTGTTACCACGATGAGAATTGAATTGGCTTAGACTTAATTGATACATTAATTATTGGGAAATGAACACGACTAGATCAGCAAAAGGATTGCAAATGAAGTAGTGGAGTACTAAACCAAAATTAATTAAGCCTTTTGATTAATTAAGAACCCCATATGAGTTCTTCTTTCTCCCAACTTGTTCATAGATTTATGTGGATATTCATCCACTGATCAATAACCAAATTAGAAGCACAAATGAAGTGATTCCTTGCGAAGAATGGAGCAATTTTGCACGAAAGTGTTGGACTTTGGTTAAGCCATGTGATGCTCGCTTTGGCTCATCACCGGTCACTAACATTAGCCAATATCCCATATGCAGAATCTTAGTGGACCCTTGCGCCCGACATTTGTAGATCATAATGCAATGAAAATCTATTCCTTGAAAAAAGAGGAGCACAGAAGAAAGTACATGTCAATGTTCTTGCTAATAGCCCTCATCAAATCCAAAGCAACGTTAAAGTTTTCGTTGAGCGATCCTCTCTGGACCACTAACTAGCTAATTAATAACATAAAACCCTACATATTGCAAAGGAAATAGATCAGACCATTGTTCGAGGGAAATGGGTCGGTTAGGTCGACCACGTCAGGCCTACCTCATCAGCCAAGGAGGAGGGGAAAGATTGTTTCTTCAATAAAAAAAAAATAAAAAAAAAAGAGTTTAAATATGAAGATTAGAAAAGTTTTACAACAAAAAGGGTTGAGTACATTAATTAGTATAAGTACGAAAATAAAGCACTAAACCAAGTTTTGGATGGTAATGCTCTTTACAGCATATTGGCGTAAGTTAACTTTTCAATATAACTACAAAAAGGCATGGAGAATTATTAGCATTTGATCTTGCCCTATTTATATTAATAACATATCCTAACGCATTAGGTGATTAATTAAACCAGATAATTGTATAAATTTTAAGGAAAGACATGTATATTAGAGAGAAACTAAAAGAGATTTTTACGGTTCTTGATATGTCTATTCTATAGATTTATACAACTATTTATGCAGAGGGGAAAAAAAAAAAAGCTTTACAAGGAATGAAAGCATAATCATATCCTATAATTATAGTACCTAAATTAGACATGATCCTAGCTAATATGAGTGCTTATGATCCTAGCCAATAAATCCCTTTATCCTAGCCTACATTTAACCCTTTCCTTTTACATTCTCCCTCGAATTGAAATGGCAAATCAACCATCATCAACAAGGAAGCTTATGAGTAGATGTCAATGATCCAGTGAACAAGTCATCATTTTGATCATGTGAAGATAAAACAAGTGTTTTGTCTTGTATGAGTTCTAAAACATAATGACAATCTATATTTATTTGTTTTGTTCATTTATAATGCTATAGGTTGGTAGTAATACAAATGGCACTTGTATTATCAGCAAGAAGGATAATGGGATTTGGTGAAGGGTTCCCATGTCATGAGTAAATTTTTTAACAAAACAATTCCAGAACTTGTAAATGAAATTGATCAATATTCTATTGCAATTGAAGGCTTGCGAACTCTACCTTATTTTATACTCTTTCACGAAATAAAAAAGGAACTCAGAAAAACACACCAGCTAGTAATGGAGTGCTTAATGTTCAAATACCTAGCATGATCTGCACATGTAAAAGCATTAAATATAAGAGAAGAATTTGAAGAAAAGAATAAACCCCTACCATATATTCCTTTAAGATGTATGATGATGTGATGAAGAGCAGTAAGATGCAACCGACAAGGGTCATAAAAAAAAACTCGTAGGATACACTATAAAAGACATATCTTAATAAGTTAGAATATGGTAAACAAGATTTCCTAAAAAGATGTTTGTATAAATTTTGATCAAAAATAGGTCGTTCATCATCATGTTTTAACTTTAGATTGAGTTCCATTAGAATTGCACATGTCTTATTATCAATCAAGTTAGCTAACTTGATCAAGTCTTCAGTGTATTTTTATTGATGAGACAATTCATTGATTGAGTGAGTAGCCTCAAAACCAAAAAACTAAGTGAGTTGTCTAAGGTTTTAATTTCATATCAATGCAACTATACCAAGCCCTTGAGGCTTGCTTCAATCCATACAAGGTTTTATTCAACTTTAAAACCTTGTCTTCATGTTTCTTTATTTCATAACTCTTAGGTTACTCAATGTAGACCTTCCCTTGAAGAAAATCATTAAGAAAGGTTGATTTGACATCTGTTTGATAGATTCTCCATCCATGTTGGGCAACAGTGGCAATGATTAATCGAATGGTCTCCAATCTAGCAAAAACCTCATCATAGTTAATCTCATGCTTTTGACTATAGTCTTTTATCACTAACTTTGCCTTATATCTCTCTCCCTCTTCTTTGGTATTCTTCTTTTCTTTGTAGATCCACTTAACACCTATTGACCTCTTTCTATTTGGTCTAACAACCAATCTTCATGTGTTATTCTTCTCAACTGATGCAATCTTCTTATCCATAGCAATTCTTCATTTTTCATCTTTTATTGTTGTTTCAAACACTATAGGATCACATATAGTAAGGTGAGAATCTAATGTTACATCATCAATAGTATTAGTTACCTCATATAAGTCCTCAAGACTCATCATCTTTCTTGGTCGAGTGCCACTACTTGAGATTCCACTAAAAAAAAAAAA
The DNA here is from genome assembly GCA_033617975.1 of Populus alba x Populus glandulosa. Lineage (NCBI taxonomy): Eukaryota > Viridiplantae > Streptophyta > Magnoliopsida > Malpighiales > Salicaceae > Populus > Populus alba x Populus glandulosa. Next base: position 23,524,770 of record CM066148.1, read on the forward strand.
AAAAGAAGTTGAGCTCATTTATGTAAATGGGGGTGTAACTATATATTCAGGGTGTAACTATAGGTTCTTGATGATCTTCATATCTTTTCTCCTTTTTATTAAGAACTAGTAGGAAGTTAAATTTCTCATCATCTACCTTCCAATCTCATGTTCTATCTTCATTAAACTCGACATCTTTACTAATCACCATTTTTCCTTCAGGGTTGTAAAGCTTGTATTCTTTCTTCTGATCATAGCCCACAAAGATCATCTTTTTACTCTTGTCATCTAATTTGGTCCTTACTTGATCATATACATGCACATAGTCAATGGTCCCAAAACCTTTCAAGTGAGAAACACTTGGCTTTCTTCCACTTCATGTTTCTTGTGGAGTCATACTATCCAAGCTTTTAGTAGGATATCTATTTGATAAGTAGATAGTATAATCCATAGCTTTAGCTCAAAACTCTTTAAGCATCCTTTTAGTTTAAAGCATGCTTCTTGCCATGTTGAGTATGCTTTTATTCTTTCTCTTCACCATATTATTTTGTTGTGGGGATCTAGGCATCGTTAGAAATATCTGTATACCATAATGTTCATATAACTCATTAAAATTATTAGAACAAAATTCACCCCATATTCATCCTAAGTAATTTTATAGAATAACTATTTTTTCAACTAATGCCCTAAACTTCTTAAAGTCACTACATACATTATATTTTTCTTTAAGAAGTATACCTATATTTTTCTATTATAATCATCAATAAAAAGTAGAAAATATATTTGTTTACCAAATAAACATGGTTGATAGGACCACAAACATCGACTTTTATTAGGGGTTGACTTGCTCTTGATGTAATCTTTTGAAAAGCTCTTGTGAAATTGCTTGCGCACTAAATACCTTTCAAACAACTAATTTGGATATATAATGGATGGTAGACGTTTTAATATCTCCTTTAAGCATTTAGGCATATTTGTATTATTTGTCATGACTATCTTTGCATTCATATCTCTTTTAGTGTTAAGTAATGTCAAAGTACGATCTTTCATCTTAATCTCATATTAATTGCTTCATCAAACTTTATAAACTTGTTTTTGTCTCTACATGTATGGTTGTAGAGTCTATTGTCTAGATACAACATGTTCTTTTTGTCTTGCATTCTCTTATTATGCATTAGTAGTAAAGTGGTTTCCTTCTCTTTTTCTATCACAAGATTTGCATTCTCCTCAATCCTCTTGGTTGGACTATATCAATCCTGGTATAATGACCTACCTTTTAATAATTACATCATTTAACTTTTGATTTGTTAAACCTGGATCTTGGATTGCCACTATCATTGTAACTGGTTGACCGGGTTGCTTCATATAGTCGACTGGTTGACTTGTTGAAGTCGTTTCACCCTCGTCTTTCAAATCTGCCTCTTGCTTCTCTTCCTCTATTTTGTCCACGTCTATTACCCCCTTAAAAATATCTAGAACCATCTTACTTTGAAAAAAGTGTTTATAAACCCACATCCTCTTAAATTTTATTGACTTTTTCCTCATGTACTTGTAATTTTTCCATGAGACTTTGTATTACAAGAACATCCATATTTTGCAATTCCTCTATCGCAACCACCATATAATAAAACTTCTTTTGCAGTGAGCATATAATTTTCTCTACCATACGTGTCTCTCTCATCTTCTCTCCGTATCTTTTTATTTGATTGTATATGGCCAATACTTTTGCAAAGTATTTTCAAATATTCTTTGATTCAAGCATATGTAACTTTTAAAGCCATATCTTTCTCACATTGTGAGCTCATTGATTTGATTCTTGTAAAACTTCTCATGTTTGTTTGGTGGTGGTTGTGTTAGCCACTATTTCAAAAGTGGCATCATTTAAACATTGATGGATGATTGTTAGTGCTTGTTGATCTTTATTTCATGTCTTTTGCATGGCTTTCCTTTAGGTTGAAGTCAACATTGCTCCATTTATAGGCTCCTCAAAGCCTTTTTCAACCGTCTCTCATATATCTTGGGAACCTAACCAAGCTTTTACTTAAATATATCAAGTTTCATAATTGTCTTTTATCAACCTAGAACATTAAAGTAGAAAGTTTGGATTGGCCATGTCAAATAATCAAACCTAAGCTCTAATACAACTTGTTGAAAATAAGGCAAATGTGGTAAAAAATCAACACAACAATACAAGGTTAAGAACTCAAGAATAAGAAGAAGATTGATAGGAAGGTATACTTTTATTAAGTGTTTCTCTCTAAGCTCTCTTACCTATTCTTTCTTTTTTTTGCCTTATTAATGATGCTGAATTACAGGCCTTTTATAGGCATAAAGTCCTAGATAATCAAGAAATTAAACTAATACAAAGAAATCATAATCTAAATAGTAATTGTATTCTGCCGACTAAACCGGGTTGATTATTTCTGAATTTTTTCAAAATCTAAAATATGATTTACTTTCAACACAGACATCATATGGTGTACCATAACTTCTTGAGCTCAACATAAAAGCTCTTAATATCTTTATCCTCTTAATGATTTTAGAAATCTCATATTGTATATCAAACTTCCTAGATTGATTAGTTTGAGAACAAATTTTTAAAAGATGTTTTAATATATCACTGTCTTAAAAGATCTTAGGTTTAAGATAATATATTGATCCACATAATTCAATATTCAAGTAATAACCCGAGTATTTTTTTTTTCCATTGATTTTTCTCCTTATCACCGGTTAGTTCTGGCATAGATCCATTAAGGAATCTAAAGAGATTCTTGCTCTCAATAAAGGTTTGAAAAATAAATTTTCAAAGTGCATAATTTTTCTCATTGAACTTAACAAACAAAGCATTAGATTTTTCGAGATCCATATTACTAACAAGCCAAGAGAAAGGATAGATCACACCTAGTAGTCTAATAGATATTGAACTAAAGTAGTGGAGTCCAAGTAGCTTGGACAACAAAAGAATGCTTGACGAAGATGGATGAAGTATACCATATCAGCAATAGCTTTTAACTGTCACGAACCCTCAAAATGATATGGAGAAAAGAGGAAAGATATCTACATTCTTGATGTGTCTATTCTACATATTTGTATAACTATTTATATAGAAAAAGATGAAGCTTTACAAGGAATGAAAGCATAATCATATCTCATAATTGTTGTACTCAAATTAGACATGATACTAGCCAAAATACATGTACATGATCCTACCCAATAAATCCTTTTATTCTAGCCAGCATCCATGTCTTCCTTGCACAGTGAAATGGTAGCAGAAGACGAGTCTCTTCAAAGAAAAAGGCCCCTTTTTCACGGTGAAAAATGTTACCTAAGACAACACTGCAGCTTAGTTGCAGAAATAAGAAACGCAAAGGCTATTATAGCACACCGAAACATCATCATTTCTGAATTAATGGGCACAGTGCATATATCATGTACAAGGTCCAATATAAATATATATTTTCCACGTCTAAAAAGATGTATGGGAGATTAGAATTTGGATCACGAAGCATTAATTTTTTCAGCCTTAATATAAAAGCAAAAGATTATCAAAAAATAATCATAATAATAGAAGTAAAAGTGCTGCAAACTATAGTGATGTATCATCTGTTTTGCCTTTGCCCCATTGAAAGAAATTAAACAAGGGAGAGATCCCTAGTGGCCTCTGTAGTCTAATACGAATATTGTGCAATTATAAGGAATGAGAAACAAATCAAAACAAGTACTCTAAAGTGCTCCTTTTGGTTGTTCACTAACACATAATAAATTTTTCTCAAGAAAAATAAATAGACTAACTTTGGTAGTTAACATCAACTTAGTATTAAAAAAACAAGAAAAAGACAGTGTTTTAATTGGAGAAAAATAAAGAAGTGGGGATGGGAGAGCGGGCAAGGGAATGAATGAGGAGTGTAAAACCCTAGAAAATGGAGATGAGCACAGCATGCCGGGTGTGACAAAGACCATACACTGTATATTCCTTCGAGAAAGAGATGGTGGGTCCCCCTTCCCTTCCTCTTCAAGAGTGCAAAGAGAAAGAAAGAAAGAGAAGGGTGTGCACGAGCTAGCATTAGTGTAACGTAAAGACACTCCACTTTTTCTTTCATTCCCTCTGCTTTGCTCTCTTTCTTTCACTTCTTTTTCATTTATACTACTTTTATGGCAGACCCACTTTGCAGCACCTCTCATTTCTGCCTCTTCCTGTAACTCCTTCTATGCGTTTGTACTCGATCTTGATCTTTTTTTCTACTGAGAAGAGAATCCAAGATAATCATAGAGTCCAAACAAAAGCGGTTCAAGAATTTTGCTTTTACATGCAAGGGAAGAAAGTCACAGCCCTCAATTCTCCACCGAATTTACGATTCAATACCATGTGTTTCATTGTTATCATGGCTACCATATATGTAATAGTAGGGGGGGGGGGGAGGTGAAGAAGAAGAAGAAGAAGAATCTGAGCTAATAATTTGTCATAATTTCTTCTGACAAAAGTATTATAAATAACCAATGACAACGCATTGCTAGATGCTTTAATGATTAGTGAATTCCAACCGAGTCTCATGATAGGCATTCAAGGAACATTTTTTTATATATAATAATAATTGAAGTGTTTTACTGCAAATTTCTAGTGATCTGTCTTTGCACCAGTTCAAGTATAGACAAAGACCAGAGATAAGATCCATAAATAACAAGAATAAAGAGAAAACACTACTTTATTAGATACTATTACACAATAATAGTATTTCTTTAATGAGTAATATTTCATTTACACAAAATAATTTAATAAAAAACTGAATATAAATAATCACAAAAATATAGTACATTTAAATGATAATTAATTTTAAACACAATTATTGCAAGAATACCATTATATAGGCACATGTCAAGGACAAACAAATAAGTTTCTAGGATATCGAAGACCAATATTCATAATGAAGAACAACAAAACTAAATTAATAAAACAAATGAGGACAACTATAAACCTTTTCATAATTGAAAGAATGGTGTGGTAGCTAGAAAAAATTTCATAATTTTAATTATACAGTTATTGATTTAGATAGATATTCAAATTGTGTGTTGAGATGGTCTAATACTCATAATTAGTATTTTTTTATATCGTAAGTTTTTTTCAGTCAATTTAGTATTTTTTTTTAATGGTATGTACTACTTAAATATTAATAATATTCTTACTCTAAAAAAAAAAACTTTAAATCTTTTCAAAAATATTAAGGATGGGGCCGGGGTGAATTTACCCCTTTCGTGCTTGTAAGTTGTAACTTAGCCTTCCATGCGTATGGATGATATATATATCTGCCTGCCCAACTAAAGAAAATGTGAGACTAGTGTGTGTCTATATGTATATATAATCACCCATTTGACATGTCTGCAAAGTATTGTTTTACTTTCACCACAAATCGTTTTTACATTTCCATTATAATGTTGTTAATAGCAATTATGGCTATACATCATGACTGCTGTAATAAAATATTTCATTTTGTATTTACAAATGCAAAACAGCCTTCAAATTAGCTATATATATATATATAAAACCAGTCTCATTATAGTAATTAAGTAGAAAATCAGAGGCAAAATCTCCATGTCCCTTGAAACTTTCAAACTTTTCAACGGTTACAGAAATCATTGTCACAATCCCAAGTCATCAGTCAAAAGAGCATTTTGGTAATATCCGACAAAATTAGAAGCTTTTCCAACATCTGTCCCTGTTTCTCTTTCAACCTTTCGTGTTCAAACACTCTTCAAATAAAGTCAAGGTGCACTTTTGTAATTATAACCCATAATTCATTGTTTTACCGATTTCTCCTATTTATACACTCAAAATCTTCTCATTTTTCTCACTCTCTGTGTTCCTCACTATAATTGCAGTTCTTATTAACCTCCTTAAATACTATTCCCTTTCCTTGTCTTTCAATCCAAGTTTGTTTTGATCAAATCATTGCTAATCCTTTGAATTTTACTGTCCTCTAATGATGATATTTTGGTACGTTGCTAGACATCTTACCTAAGTTCATTTCTATGTTGAATTCTCTTGCTTATATCATGCTAAAAAGGTTGTTATAACACATGTTTTTGCATACGACATCTTCAGATTACTTCCCGGTTGTATTTTTTTTTTTTTGGGAGGGGGGCAGAGTATGGTTTTCTTTTTATTATATAATATGTTGTCATCTGATTTTTCCTGGCTGTAATTTGGCACAGGGTCTAGGAGTGGAGTTGGTTCAACCATAATAAATACATGCAACAACAGTGAGTTCATGCTCTTCTTGTTTTTAGTGAGAATTCTTCTGATTCTATCTTGTGTTGTTTTTTCGTTTCTGTTTCTGTACTTGCTTATGATCATAAATACACAGGCATGCATTTATTTCGTGTTCGTTTATGGTAAGCACTTTCAAGAAAAACAACGATTCCGTATAGAAAGTTGTGTTGATACGTGCTTTTCTTGAAATTTTAACAGCTTCTTCAGATCCGAGGGACTAAGACAAGCACCTTCTTTTGGAGAAAGGGGGAGAGATGTTATCATCAATGGCAGCCGCAAAAGGGCCTCAAGCATGTTCAATGCTGTTCATGTTCTGGTTCTTGGTCTTGAATTCTCGCATGTTGCATGCTGACAATCAGGAACTTGAGCTTCTCTTGTCTTTCAAATCTTCCCTAAATGACCCTTTGAAGTATCTCTCAAACTGGAACCCCTCTGCCACTTTTTGCAAGTGGCAAGGTATCACTTGCACCAACTCCTCTCGCATCACTGTGATTGAGCTCTCAGGGAAAAACATCTCTGGCAAGATTTCCTCTTCAGTCTTTCAGTTGCCATATATTCAAACTATTGATCTCTCAAGCAATCAGCTTTCTGGTAAACTTCCTGATGATATATTCTCTAGCTCCTCACTTAGGTTCCTCAATCTTAGCAACAATAATTTCACTGGCCCAATACCAAATGGCTCAATATTTCTCCTGGAAACATTGGATCTATCCAATAATATGCTGTCCGGGAAAATTCCTCAAGAAATAGGATCCTTTTCGAGTCTTCAATTTCTTGATCTTGGTGGCAATGTTTTGGTGGGCAAAATTCCTCTCTCAGTAACAAACTTGACGAGTTTGCAAGTCTTGACTTTGGCTTCTAACCAATTAGTTGGCCAAATTCCAAGTGAATTAGGCCAAATGAGAAGCTTGAAGTGGATTTACTTGGGCTACAACAATCTTTCTGGTGAAATTCCAATAGAACTAGGCCAGTTAACTTCTTTGAATCATCTTGATCTTGTCTACAACAATCTCACTGGACAAATCCCATCATCTCTAGGAAACCTCAGTAATCTTCAGTACCTCTTTCTCTACCAAAACAAGCTTGCTGGTCCGATTCCTAAATCCATTTTTGGTCTCACGAAGTTGATTTCACTTGATCTTAGTGATAATTCTCTATCCGGTGAGATCCCAGAACTCATAATTAAGTTGAAAAATTTGGAGATTCTTCATCTTTTCTCCAACAACTTCACTGGGAAAATCCCTGTTGCTTTAAGCTCCTTGCCTCGTCTTCAAATCCTTCAACTTTGGTCTAACAAGTTGTCTGGTGAGATTCCAAAAGATCTTGGAAAGCGAAACAATCTCACTGTACTAGACCTTTCCAGCAATTCTCTCACTGGAAGAATACCAGAAGGCCTGTGCAGTTCTGGAAATCTCTTTAAGCTCATTCTCTTCTCCAATTCACTTGAAGATGAAATCCCAAAGAGTTTGAGTACTTGCAACAGCTTGCGGCGTGTACGTCTCCAAGATAACAGCTTGTCTGGTGAATTATCATCAGAATTCACCAAACTTCCACTTGTGTACTTCTTGGATATCTCTTCCAACAATCTTTCAGGCAGGATTGACTCTAGAAAATGGGAGATGCCATCACTTCAAATGCTGAGTTTGGCAAGAAACAGTTTTTTGGGGGGCTTGCCAGACTCATTCGGCAGCGAGAATCTTGAGAATTTAGACCTGTCTCAAAATCTGTTCTCGGGTGCTATTCCACGTAAGTTTGGCAGCTTGTCAGAGCTAATGCAGCTGAGGCTAAGCAAAAACAAGCTCTCTGGTGAAATCCCAGACGAGCTGTCTTCATGCGAAAAGCTTGTGATTCTAGACCTTAGTCACAACAAGCTCAGTGGCCAAATCCCTGCTAGTTTCTCTGAAATGCCAGTTCTTGGTCTGCTTGATTTGTCACACAATGAACTATCCGGCAAAATACCAGCCAATTTGGGAAGAGTAGAATCGCTTGTTCAAGTAAACATCTCTCACAATCATTTTCATGGTAGTTTACCCTCCACAGGAGCATTTCTTGCCATAAATGCAAGTGCTGTTGCCGGTAATTATCTTTGTGGCGGTGATAAGACTAGCGGCTTGCCTCCATGCAGAAGGGTCAAGAGTCCTAAGTGGTGGTTTTATGTTGCATGTAGTCTTGGTGCTCTAGTGCTACTTGCTCTTGTTGCTTTTGGATTTGTTTTCATTCGAGGGCAAAGGAATTTGGAGATGAAAAGAGTCGAAAACGAAGACGGGACATGGGAGCTGCAATTCTTCAATTCTAAGGTATCAAAATCAATAGCAATTGATGATATTTTACTGTCCATGAAAGAAGAAAATTTGGTTTCTAGAGGCAAGAAAGGAGCTTCATACAAAGGGAAGTCCATCACAAACGACATGGAATTCATTGTAAAGAAAATGAACGATGTGAACTCAATTCCGCTATCCGAAATTTCTGGACTTGGCAAGCTCCAGCATCCAAACATTGTCAACTTATTTGGATTATGTCAGTCCAATAAGGTTGCATATGTAATATATGAGTACATCGAAGGAAAAAGTTTGAGTGAAGTTCTTCTGAACCTAAGTTGGGAACGACGGCGAAAAATTGCAATCGGGATCGCAAAAGCTCTCCGGTTCCTGCATTGTTATTGTTCGCCGAGTGTTCTTGCTGGTTACATGTCACCGGAGAAAATTATCATTGATGGAAAAGATGAGCCTCGTCTCATATTAAGCCTTCCCAGCCTGCTTTGCATCGAAACCACCAAGTGCTTCATTTCTTCAGCCTATGTCGCCCCAGGTAACTGGCCTTTTTTACTCCTTCCTATTCCTACTATCTTAAGCTAACATTAGGAATAAAAGAGTATTTGTCAGAATACAGTAGGTTTTATTTCTTTTCTTTTTAACTTCTGTTGACCAATAAGTATCTAGTAGTTCTAGGAATTTGATTAAATAAAAGTCCAATTATGCCTTGGCATGCTAAAAAGATTTTATGTACAGGACATTCATGCGTCAACCTTAAATTATTAGTTAAAGTTATATGATTATCTTCGATAGAAAAAAGAAACGTATATAATCAACTTCCATGTGTATGTCTATGCCTGCAAAACCATATATAAGACCCTTTACAGTATGAAGTTTGTGTAATCCATTGAACTTAAGTTTATATAAATGGTCTTGCTTTATGACGTTCATGCACGTACATCATAAACTTAAGATGCGGTTCTATTGCTTCTCTATTGCAGAAACCAGAGAAACCAAGGACATCACTGAGAAGAGTGACATGTATGGATTTGGCCTCATCCTGATCGAATTATTGACCGGAAAAGGCCCGGCAGATGCTGAATTTGGCGGGCACGAGAGCATCGTCGAGTGGGCGCGGTATTGCTACTCGGACTGTCATTTAGATATGTGGATTGATCCAATGATAAGTGGGAATGCATCGATTAATCAGAATGAGTTGATCGAAACGATGAATTTGGCTCTACACTGCACAGCTACTGAGCCCACAGCACGACCATGTGCAAATGAAGTATCCAAAACCCTAGAGTCTGCTTCAAGGAAAAGTTCTTGTGTACTAGGCCTAAAGTTTTCTTCCCCTTTTTAGTATTTTAAATATCTCCTGATTAATTTTTGCTCAGGTTTCTTTATTTCTTCTTCTTTTTGGGATTTCTAATATGATTGTTACTCATATGTTTTGTTTGATGGTACGTACGTATGTTTGACATTACATACTACTGAGAGTGTAAAAATGTAGATAGTAAATGCCATGAATTATAACCTCTCTATAAAGAAAGGGTCGTTTTATTTTCTTGCCTAGCTAGGGCAACTAATAAAGTGTATATCCTTCCATTTCAATTATCTTCCTTCCGCTATTCACCTTCAACATCATGGCAAGAAGTCCTTTATGACTAATGATTAGGACTCGACCCTCCAATGCCAATGCAGCACCGATAACCGGTTCCCGAGGATGTGATAACATTGACGACCAAAAAACAAACAGAACAAGTAAATAATTTGGTGGACAGAATTGTAAACGAAGAAAACTAGTGCAGGAGATAAGGATTGAAGTGAAACATACCAAACTACAGGGACTAATATCTAGTTTATATATATATATATATATATATATATAAAAAGAATCAGATCGATCAGCCAAGGGAAATTCTCCAATAACAATATGATGTCACTCCATAAAGAACTGCGAGTACAATTACAAGATAGTGGCAAAAAAATTCAAAATGTTAATTTAAACTGAGTTTCTGATGAGAATTTCTTGTACTTCATTTATTTATCCTAGTCCAACACTTATTTTCTTGAAACTGAAAATAACATACAGTAACTTGCATTATTGTAGTGATGGTTGAATCGCAGATGGTGACAATACTTGCATCTAACTCCAGTGCTCCTTATCTCCTACTGTAATGGTTGAATCCAAGATAGTCGCAAGGATTATATATATATTTATTAAAATTAAAAACGGATAAACAAAGTTAATCTCCACAATATCTAGCAATATAAAGAGATGCCCGACAATATCCAGCCTTTTTCCAGAAGGCCTCCTACATGGATATGCAGGCCTCTTTAAATTAAATTCTTCTGAATATTCAGCTTAAAAGTGGGGAAAGAAAGAAAAACACATCTACAAATCAGAGAAAACAAATCTGCGAATGGGGAGTTGCTCGATTATAATTTAAGTATTCGTAGTTGCAAGGAATATCTTGTTCGACACTAGGACGATACGCATGACCTAGACATCAAGAAAGTCTGAGTGGGAATAATAATCCATGCTTGCTATATCTTACAGTACCAAGTAAGTGGATATCCCACTGGAAAACTCTTGTTTCTGGTTGGATGGCAAGTGGGTGGGTGGAGAGGATTGTACAGCAACTTCCAAAACTACCCCCCGACGCCAGCTTCCATTTACAAGTGACCTTTAAGAGTACTTGTGAAAAAGGAGAGAGAGCAAGTTACATGTAGAGGGGGGGTGTGGTTTTCACTATGGGGTCTCTCCTTTTGTTTTTCCTGTTTGTCCGCTTCCTTTTTGCCCTTCAAACTAGAAAGTAGCATCTAGTTTTGGACTTTACATCAATATTCTTCCTTGGCTTTTCTCTTTTTATTTTGATTTTTTGCAATCTATACTACCACGATAGACCACCGGCAGGTCAGATTTTTCTTAAAAGATATTAAGGCTATTTTAGTATTTTTAAATAAAAATTAAAAATATAAAACATAAATTATTGAATTGACTGAATTCAACAAACTTGATTAATTTAATAATATAATAAAAAAAATATAAACCAATAAAAAAAACAATAATTAACTATATAAAAAAAAACAAATTATCAACATCATACTCGAAATGAAAAGAAAAAAAACACGTTAGAGAATTGTTGTTTCTCCACCATGGATATCGTCCCACCACCAGAAAGCATTTACTGAGATGATTCTAGTACCACTGTGAAATGCTACATGATGACATCAAAAAAGATTACATGGGTCATCAAAGCATTGACTCGGAAAACAAACTTAATAAAATATCATTAAATTATAATATCATGCTTGTATTTAATCAATTAATTTAATTTAATTCTCAAAAATATTTCTTCAAAATATCTAAATTTAACAACAAATAAAAGAACTCAAAATAACCTTGGTCTTTTTTAGAATTAGTGGAAAATTTTATAGAAAGCAAATAAAAAAATAACAGAACTAATCAATCTCCAATTAAATAAATATTGAATGATAAAATTGAAAAAAAATATGAGCATTAAAAAGGATAAAAAAACCAAGCAAATTCGGACAAAATTTCTAAACCTTGGTTAATCATCAAACTTGCAACCCGTTAACCTCTAGATTCGAGCTCAATCAGGATTCTCACTTCTCAACCTATTTAATATTGAATGATGAAACTAGAAAAAAAATATATATATTATCAAGTAGGAAAAAGAAAAGAGGAAAGAAGAAAAGGCCGCTAGAACAAATCAAAGGTCTGCTGACTACACTTGTCATCCAGGGATCAAGGGGTCACCACAATGATTACACCCTAGAAGTTAGAGTTTGGCCATTGGGTAACACAACATGCACCGTCTAAAAAGCACAGGAACTACCCATGCATATAGTGCACACATTAACCACTTTTTAATAATATCTGTGTTTATTAAATTATCAAATCGTCCTTTAATGGACTTGATAATAACAAAAAAAAAAACCAAGAAAAAAGATGAAAATACTTATGGACGAAAGTTAAAGAAGTTTTGATTTCAAGGATAATTTAATTATTTAGCTGTGTTTTAAAAAATAAAATAAAATACAAAAAGGCCTTTGGACATCAGTTTTTTTTTAAAACAAAAAAAACTATTTATTAGGGTAATCTAGTTATTTCATTGTCTACCAAAATATTAAAAAAACTAGTTTATCAATATCAATCAATTTGATAATGATAAATTAATTATTATTATGGAGGGATGTTCATAAGTTATTTAAATTTAAAAGTTTAAATTAGTATACATGTTAAAAAATCATTAATTTCTATTTTAAAAATTTAGAAGTATATAAGAATAATTTTATATTGTGTTCAGAATTTTAACATGTTCATTTCAAGAAATCAACGATTTGGATTGTATAATATGTACCTATCATATTAATTCCGAAGATATGAAAACTCTCCATCAACCAAAATCTTCATCTCTCTCTGCCATCGTTTCTTATCTTTGTCTTTTCATTCATTTCTTTTCCAAAAAAAGAACGTTAAAATTTGATTCCGAATTTTTTCAATTTATTTCTTATTTTCCATTTATTGATCACTTAACTAAAATCATCATCGTTAATTAGTCGGCCTCTCACACCATTAATTGTGGATATAATTAATATGTGATAAAAGAATATTATAAAATTATTTTAAGAAACTCATTTAATAATTTTAAAATTAAAATTAAAATTAACAATCAAAAGTTCAAAACTATAACTACTAATGTTATTTCATGTATAAAATAAACCCTTTAAGGCCACCTCATCCAGTGACACCCAAGACAGAGGTGAATTAAAAAGGAAGCTTTTTTTGCTAAACAAGATCAGGGAACTTTTCTGGGAAAACCCAGTACTTCTCTGCGTGCAAGAAACATGTTCAGAAGATTGATTTCTTTGTGCTTCACTTTGAACACATTCCTAGGCAATTATCCATACAATAGCACATGTTTGGGCTTTTTAATTTTCCCTCGCATACACCACGCCAGGAACAAATATTATTCATTTAATTTCCATAATAATACTATACACCAGTCAGAGAAGAAAAGAACATGGGAAGTGAATTGTCCTGATCAGAGAGCAGCTAGGTCAAACAGCTAGCCAACAGGAACACTCATGCAGCAAGGGACCACTGTACTCATAGATGATTGGAATGAGAGTAATGATTGTTTTTTAAATTGTTAATTTTTTAAAAAATATATTAAAAAAATATTTTTTATTTTTTAAAATTTATTTTGAATATTAGCTTATTGAAATGGTTTTAAAATATTTAAAAAGATTTTTTTTTTTCAAAAAATATTTTTCCACCATAAAAATAAACATAATCAGCTCTCTAAATATCCTGGTGGTTTAATTATATTGTTTGTCCCAATGAACTGAAAAAAGAACAAGAACTGCTACACAAGCACAAAGCTGCATGTAAGGGGGGGAAAGGTTTAGGGAGGCAGAAAAGAAAAGAAAATGCCTTTATTCTTTTGGCCTCACATTTCGAGACTTCTGCCGTCTCTTGACAGACAATAGCATGGTCAAAACGGGAGATGGTCTTGTAGAACATTTCAAGTGCTACTCTCCCTCGAGAGGAACTTGAAGACCCGCTGAAATGATGCAAAAATAATTTATAGCCGTTGAATTAATTTTATGATTATAAAAATATGTGTTCTTTTCTTTTCTTTTCTTTGTTTTTTAATCATCAATTGGCTTAGATGCCAGCTAATAATGCATTCACATTCTATGTATAGATTCCTTGATTTTACATTATCATTGTGTCCTTGTGTTTCTAAGATATGAACACTACCGATGCAGGCTTGGTGATTGCAATTACAACTATATATCTCAATCGGAGCAACTAAAGTGAATCATTGCATTTCTTCCTTCCTCGGAGACTTTACCTTTTTAGATCTTGAAGAAAGTTTGATCTCATGTAGTAATGGAGTTTAATATGCTTTGTAAGCGATCGGTTGGTTACACGTCATATTATTATTTTTATATAAATATATATTTACTATCAATAAATACTTAATTTATCTTCAATGTTCATATAATATTAAATTAATGCATCTAATATAATTTGATTTATGAATTTAGAGTAAAGATAGAGTCCATGAAGCAAAAATATTTTGCAAAGAAAATTATAAAGTTATTATAATTATGCGATTCGTATATATTGCATCAAAACATCATTCCTAAACTGTTCTTGGTCAATACTTTTTTAAATATTGAAAATTTATTAAAGTCATAGAAACTTATACATATTATGTTTTTTTTATATATATGAAAAAAAAACAGTTGTTCTCGTAAGCTAAGGCATAAAGAATACCTAGAACTAATATGTAGGTGCTTATCATAAGATATGTACATTGAACTGCATGAGAATTTCATATGGAGAGATCATTTATGTCTATGGAAAGGCTCAAATGACGATTATGTAAGTGACCTTTAGACTTGATATCACTAAGTTATCTTATATAAATAATGTTATGCTTTGATCTCATTATATGTTATCTTAATCAATGCAACGAAGATGCAAACATTGAATATAACATGAATTATATGAAGGTATTTGAATGATCAAGAGATGATGCATCTTCCTAGATGAATTAGGAAAAATGTCTATTTGTTCTTAAAGAGTATTGACTGAGAAATCCTTAATCAATATGGAATGAAATTTGAAAAGAGTTTTAAATTTTATTCAAACGATCAATAACTATTATATGAATACCAAACATGATTTAATATAATAAACATACTTCATGCTTTAATGTTAAATCAAAACATTATTGATGAAATGATATTAATCAAACTGAGAAACTGGTCAATAAAAGGTTAATTCAAACCACTAATAACTTTTCTCATATTTGAGGGATTGTGACACGTTACTAGATGATGCATCTGATCTTAAAATATAAATTAATCAATTATTGAATTGATAATAAATTAAATTGTTTAATTTATTTAATTCTATATAATTAAAATTAGAATTTATATTTGGATTAACATATTACAAACTTAATGGGTCACGCACATTAATAACCATTAGTCAGAAATTAAACTAAGATGATTTAATTAAGTATGATTTGATTAAAATATATTTTAGAAATTAAGAGCTATAATATAATTAATACATAGATTATATTTCTAGACCTAGAATAATCAATGATGGTATTGATTAAGTTAATTTTTTAAATTGTCCTGAATTAATAAATAGATATTATTCATGAGGTAAATTGATATTTTTTCAATTTATAAGGTTTTCCAAATCTTCCTATAAATAGTAAGTTATGCCTCATATTTTTGTGTAGTTGTCTGTTAAACAGAAAATCTACGTAAGTCATGTAATAAAAAGCTAGCACTCTAGACATAGCAATGTCTCTCTCCTAAATAAAAATTTAGAAGATTTCACACTGGTAGTTCGTGTGGATTACCGTTGAAGGCCAGACAATTGAACGGCTTGTGATTTACGACAACCTAGCTTCTAAAGAATTATTCAAAACCAAAAAAGATTGGATCTTTAGGTAATAAATTATTAAACAATTCTAGATCTATTAAATGGGATCCTAGTGACTTTCAAATAATTTTGTTTTATTGTTTTTATTACATATATGATATTCAAGAACCTAACAGGCTTCACATCAACAGTAATAAGTCTTCACTTTATATTCTTCTTTTAATAAATAAAAAAACTTAATTATAATCAAGATCTTTTAGTGGTAAATTTGTATTCTTCATTGATGAAAGAGGTTTCATTTCTAAAACTATAAAATTAAATAATATGAGTTAGTGTATGAGTTAAGATTATTTAGCCATTATAAGGTGGTAGTCATGTAATAATGTAGCTGTCTTTTCCTTTTATTGGAGTCTACACAATCCTCCAAAGATCAACACAACGGCAGAAACATCCCAGCACCATGCAGACGCAGAAGAAATCCCAGCAGATTAAATATATATGCATTACTGTTAAATCCTGACAGTTAAAACAGTTAGAAGTTAGTTATATTCTGTTAATTAGTTAAAGAAAGTTAGTTAGTTAGTTGGAATATATGTATATATATACTCATTCATGTACACAGAAAGAAGTACGATTGTATAAGAAATTCTGCAATATTATTTCTGAAGGCAGTTCTTGCTTTCCATTCAAATCTGCTCTCTGCTTCTATAGCATAAGATCTTCATATCTTAAAGATTCCTTGCATAGGAATTTTCACATGGTATCAGAGCTATAAACTACTAAAATTTGTTTCTTTTCTTCTCTGCAAAATAATCTGTTTCTCATCAACAGAAAGATTCAAAAATCCTCTCCTTCATCATCTTCTTGAAATCCCTCACAGACTTTACAAAAATGTTTGATCACTTTGAAGGAAATGCTTCTACAGCCCACAATGATTCATTCAACACCACTGTTATGAATCTATCTGATGATTCTTCTAGCTGTTACTACCTTCACCCTTCTGATAATCCCGGTGCATTACTGGTTTCAGAAATCTTCACTGGTGACAATTACATTGCATGGAGCAGATCCATGAAAATTGCTTTAACTGTGAAAAACAAAATTGCTTTCATTGATGGTTCTTTATCTCAACCCATCACCAACAATCAAACTCTTCAGGTGGCATGGCTACGATCAAATAATCTAGTTCTATCATGGCTAATGAATTCCATCACTAAAGATATTCGCAGCAGTCTTCTTTACTTCACAACAGCCTTCGAAATTTGGGAAGAATTGAGGGTAAGATACCTGAAAAGTGATGGCCCAAGAGTCTTCAGTTTGGAGAAATCTTTAAGTTCTATCTGTCAAAACTCAAAAAATATCACAGATTACTTTAGTGAATTCAAAGCTCTATGGGATGAATACATCAGCTATCGTCCAATACCAACCTGCAAATGTGGAAACTTTGATTCATGTTCTTGCAACATTCTGAAACTCCTCACAGATCAACAACAATCTGATTATGTAATGAAATTTCTGGTAGGGCTCCATGATTCCTTCTCTGCAGTTAGAAGCCAACTACTGCTTCAAAATCCCTTACCATCCATGGGAAAAGTATTTTCTTTACTTTTACAAGAAGAAAGCCAAAGGACCCTGACGAATATGGTAGGTATTCCTGTTGATTCACATGCTCTGGCTGCTGCACAATATCATAATCCAAATCCAAGAACAGGCTCAACATATGTGACTCGATTTACTAGACAAAAAGGAAAATCTGAGGTAACTTGCTCTCACTGTGGATATCCAGGCCATTTAGTTGATAAATGCTTTCAGATTATTGGATATCCCCCTGGATGGAAGGGGCCAAAAGAAAAAAGATTTGCTGCTATGACACCTGCAAACAGGACTCATCAAAGACTGCCTACTGCACATAACTCTACTGTTCTTGATCAACATCAAGAAACTCCCAGCATCACTTTCTCCCAAGAGCAAATGCAGAACTTACTTACCCTTGCAAATAGCATTTCCAATTCCAAGATAACCAGCACTGCCAAAGAAGTAATTGCCTCAGGTATATCCTTTTCATGCCATACCAGTTCTTCACCTCAGAACAAATTTACCGGGATTCTTGATACAGGAGCAACAGATCACATGATCTGTAGCCCCAATCTTTTCGAATCCATTGTTCTGCCCACAACACAAAGTCAGGTTCATCTGCCAAATGGCCACAAAGTGCCTATTCTTTTTTCAGGGAAGGTTCAGTTTTCACCTGATATAACCTTACACAATGCCCTTTATGTACCATCTTTCCACATTAATCTTATTTCTGTTTCAAAACTAACTGCTGATAACACTGTTGGCTTGTTCTTTCTTCACACAAAATGCTTCCTGCAGGACCTCAACAAATGGAGGACGATTGGGCATGCTGAAGTTGAATCTGGCTTATACCATCTCCACAAACCTACTAATCAATCTACAGAATGTCCACCTTCCACAGCATTAATTCAATCTTGTACTGCCACCACTGATCTTTGGCATTTTCGTTTAGGACACATTCCTACTTCCAAAATCAACATTCTTCACAAAATAGATCCTTCAGTCAATTCCCCTGGAAACTCCATTTGTGACATTTGCCCCTTAGCCAAACAAAAACGGCTGCCCTTCCCATTATCCATGCATACATCTACACAGCCTTTTCAGTTGGTCCATATTGACATTTGGGGACCCTTTTCTGTTACTTCATACACTGGTCATCAATTTTTTCTTACTGTTGTAGATGATTACAGTAGATTCACTTGGCTGTTCTTAATGAAATCAAAATCTGATACTAGAGGTCTTCTAAGCAACTTTCTCACCTATGTTCATAATCAATTCACTACCATCATTAAAACTATTAGGACAGACAATGGACAAGAGTTTAACATGCCAACTTTTTACCAAGACCATGGCATTATTCATCAAACAACATGCGTTGAGACACCTGAACAAAATGGCAAAGTTGAAAGGAAACATCAGCATCTACTCAATGTAGCAAGAGCTCTCATGTTTCAAACCAAACTCCCCTTAACTTACTGGACCGATTGCATCCTCACCTCCACCCACATTATTAATCGCACACCTTCCATCCTTCTTCAAAAACAAACACCATATCAGCTCCTATTCAACAAACCACCAACTTACAAACACCTCAAAGTTTTTGGTTGCTTATGCTTTGCCAGCACCCTCACCCACAACAGAGGCAAATTTCACCCACGGGCCACCAAATGCCTTTTTCTTGGCTATCCTCCACATATCAAAGGTTACAAAGTCCTTGACTTACACACATGCAGAACATTTGTATCTCGTAATGTCATCTTTCATGAATCCATATTCCCCTCCATACCAAAAACAGTTCATACACCCCTAGTATTTCCAGATTTTCCCCAGGTCTTTGCCCCTTTCCCTAGCCAAACATCCCAACCTCCTCCAAACCATTCCACTTCCTCACCCACATTGCCTTTACAACCTCCTGTTCCCACCAATTCTACCTTACCTTCAAATGATATTTCTCATCTTAGAAGGTCTACACGTACTACACAACCCCCTCATTATTTACAACAGTACTATTGTGGCACCATGGCTCAGATTCCTTCAGCAGACCCTATCTCCATTTCTGGTAAGCCACACTCACTCTTCTCCTTCTTATCTACTTCTCAATTATCCTCACCACACCGTGCTTTCACTTCTTCTGTTTCCTTAATTTTTGAACCAAAAACTTACAAACAAGCCAGCACCATTCCACATTGGCAACAGGCCATGACTAATGAAATTTTAGCTCTCGAACACAACCAAACCTGGGATTTAGTTCCTCTGCCTCCCAACAAATCTGCAATTGGCTGCAAGTGGATTTACAAAGTCAAATTTCAAGCAAATGGCAAAGTCGAACGTTACAAAGCCAGGTTAGTAGCTAAGGGATACACTCAACAAGAAGGCATTGATTTCTTTGACACTTATTCCCCTGTAGCCAAAATGACAACAGTCAGAGTTTTTCTCACCATTGCGGCTGTTAACAACTGGCATCTACATCAACTGGATGTAGACAACGCCTTCTTGCATGGAGATTTACATGAGGAAGTCTATATGCAATTACCTCCTGGTTACTCCACTCCCCATGATCATCGAGTTTGTCAACTCAAAAAGAGCATATATGGCCTAAAACAAGCTTCCCGACAATGGTTTTCCAAATTGTCCACCTCTCTATTAAAATTTGGTTTCATCCAAGCCAAATCTGATTCAAGCCTCTTCATCAGAAAAACTACAGCCACATTCATCGCAGTTTTAATATATGTTGATGATGTTATCATCACCTCAAATACTCTCACTGCAATCCACCAAGTTAAACAGTTCCTTCGCACCACATTTCCTATCAAAGACTTAGGCCACCTTAAGTACTTTCTAGGCATTGAAGTTGCTAGATCTGCAACAGGGATTGTTCTTTGCCAGAGAAAGTATGACTTAGATATCCTCACTGATACTGGTTTTTCTGGAGCTAAACCAGCTAAATTTCCTATGGAATCCTCACTAAAACTCAGTGCTAATGATGATAGCCCGTCTCTATCAGACCCTGCTTCTTATCGTCGGTTAATTGGCAGACTTCTCTACCTTACCATCACACGCCCAGATTTGTCCTATGCAATCCAAACACTAAGCCAATTCATGTCCAACCCTCATACAATTCATCTGCAAGCTGCCGAAAGAGTCCTTCGATATCTCAAAGCCACACCTGGACAAGGAATATTTCTTAAAGCTGATTCTACCTTCCATTTGAAAGCTTATTCTGACAGTGACTGGGGAGGATGTATTGATACTAGACGTAGTGTCACCGGCTACCTGGTTTTTCTTGGCGATTCACTCATCTCATGGAAGTCCAAGAAACAACCCACTGTTAGTCGATCCTCAGCAGAAGCAGAATATCGTGCATTGGCCACTACCTCATGTGAACTGCAATGGTTGCTTTACTTGTTGAATGATTTTCATATATCTCACTCCAAACCAGCCCTGCTATATACCGACAGCAAACCTGCCTCAGAGATTGCTTCTAACCCAGTCCATCATGAACGAACCAAACATATACAGCTTGACTGTCACCTTGTCCGTGAGAAACTGCAAGATGGATTACTCACTATCATTCATATCCCTTCTAGATTTCAACTAGCCGATGCCCTCACCAAACCCCTTGGATATCTCACTCTTACTCCTATCCTTGCCAAGATGGGAATGATAAATATCCATTCTCATCTTGAGGGGGGATATTGGAGTCTACACAATCCTCCAAAGATCAACACAACGACAGAAACATCCCAGCACCATGCAGACGCAGAAGAAATCCCAGCAGATTAAATATATATGCATTACTGTTAAATCCTGACAGTTAAAACAGTTAGAAGTTAGTTATATTCTGTTAATTAGTTAAAGAAAGTTAGTTAGTTAGTTGGAATATATGTATATATATACTCATTCATGTACACAGAAAGAAGTACGATTGTATAAGAAATTATGCAATATTATTTTTGAAGGCAGTTCTTGCTTTCCATTCAAATCTGCTCTCTGCTTCTATAGCATAAGATCTTCATATCTTAAAGATTCCTTGCATAGGAATTTTCACCCCTTTCTTGAATTCCCATTCATCCATATCAAGATTTGGTGAAGATCTCCATATTCTTTAATATCTCCCCATGCATTCGATTTGAATCAGACACCTCCATGTTTAAACTATCAAGTTTCAATCGCTATATATGTTATCCCCTTGGGATTTATTTCTAAGTTCATATCCGGAGGAAATGAAAGAGGAGGAGGATAATTGTAAGAGCACTAACTTAATTTAATTCGACACGTATCTATTATATTTTTTTATCTAATTAAACATTAATAAATGCATATGGCCACTTAGGTCAAAAGGAAAAGAATGTCTAAATGGACTTTTTCCAGCCATGCCCTGCCCACGAGCTTTCTTGTGACCTGCTTTTTGCTTCTATGTTACAATGATGATGCCTAAGGTTTTTCTTTTCTACTTCTCTCTCTAAGCAATGATGGTATTGCTTGACATGGAACCCTTTTCTCTTTTGCTCGATCAGAATTCATGGAGAGCTTGTATGGTTAGAAGATTCCACCTCTAAAGATCAGTCTAAACATATAAATTTAAACTAGCTGACATTACAAGGAGCAGACCAGCTAAGTTTTCCTGGCATGGATATGATATTGGAAGTGTTTTTATCTTAAAAGCCTCAAGATATCAATTATAGTCCTTGGAGACCATGAAAAAAGCCCCTTTAACTTCCTTCTTTCTACTGAAAAAGCTCCCTTTTCTGGCAATTTTTTCTTTTCTTTTTTTGGTTGCAAGATTTGCTCTTTGATTCAACGGGGTAAAAGGTGTTCATATCAAACATTTTTATTGAATGTTTCTTTGGTTCAAGACAATGGGTGTTGTTTTTTGAATTCTCTTCATATTATAATATTAATAATTAAATACACGTGTGTCCCATCGGATAGCACAAGAACACCCACTTAACATCGCAATTATAGTGCTTTTTTAGGGCGGAGGATTTACATTGTGGGCTGATATTTTGTTGCAGATCGACATTCACATAACCATATTTATTGATTGGGAATTTGAATCAGCCGGTCGTCGGAGCAAGGAGTTTTATGTTGGGTTAAGGGATGAATGTCATGAGATTTAAAAAATTCATTAAGCTAAGTGCTTGAATTTTAGAGGCGTCACGTCCTAAAAGCTTCCTTGTTGTTGTTCATAACATCAACACCCAAATAAGTTAAGCAGCTAAAATTTAAGGGGTATAATTTAATTAGTCATGTTATAAATTTATTTTTTACATGTTTTTAGTTTGAATTCTATAAGTTATAGAATTATCATAGATTTATTTAATTGTTAACTTTATAATTTATAAAATTAATCAAAATATACATAAATTAATCTGAATATTTATATTAATTAAAAAAAAATTCAAGGTCAATCACTGAAGTAATTAACAGAGGAGTTTATACATATTTGATGAAGTATGAACTCTCTTAAGAAATTGTCTATGGACAACTGAGGCCACAAGCAGAAAGTAGGATTCATAATAGTTCAATTAACATGTCTGGATCATCTGTCTGAAATGTGA
Organism: Populus alba x Populus glandulosa; assembly: GCA_033617975.1. Classification (NCBI taxonomy): domain Eukaryota; kingdom Viridiplantae; phylum Streptophyta; class Magnoliopsida; order Malpighiales; family Salicaceae; genus Populus; species Populus alba x Populus glandulosa. The sequence goes on from CM066148.1 coordinate 23,547,849, forward strand.
AATCTACTCAATCATAAAATTCAAAATGTCGTAAAGCAAAGATTTTGTCTAAAACTTTATAATATCCCATAGACAGCATGCCACATAGATTGGAGTGCATGGTCAACAGTCAAATCCAATCTCTCCCCCGATATCTAAAAAGGGCTTCCAAGAGGGCTCTGGCCCAGGTCCTTTTCAACTGATAATGTCTTCCTTAATAACCCGCGCGTGTGTTTCGTTTTTGGGTTCAAGCTGAAAATTTTTATTTTTTTAGATTTAACCATTAATAAAGTATTACTAAGTGCATGTTTAGAAATATAATAAAAATTATATTTTAAAGTATTTTTTTTATAAAAATATATTAAAATAATATTTTTTATATTTTTCAAAATATATTTTTGATATAGCAAATCAAAACAATTAAAAATAATTAAAAATAACAAAACAGTGGTTCAATCACGATGCCGAACAGACACTAAACCCGGCATAGCCTAGAAAGTTAACCTAATAACTTGCTATACCATTCTAGGTCAAGTTTTAATAAAATATCAATATATTACTATATAGTTTCTGAGTGATTTAATAGCTTATTTTATAACATTTAGGATTTTATGTAATATATAAACAAAAATAATAATTAACCAATAGATCTCTAATCTAATTTTAGTGGGCTCTTTACACTTGCAATTGATCACATATTATAATACTCTCCATGGTATTAGTAGTACTGGCCAATTGAATCCATCATGGTAATATATACGACTTCATTATTGTCCTGCTAACTGCTAATTACTGACGCTAGTCTCCTGACTACTTAATCATTGATTATAGTCTATAGAGTCATATTTATGTAGAAAAGATGATAAATAATTAAATAACTTAATTATGAGTTCCTAAATAATCAAAGTAATTTAAGAACAAGACTTAGTTGTTCAATAATTGATTATTTTTTTAGTTTTAACAATCTAATAATCAAAGTAATATAGGAGTGATTTAATTAGCTTATTTATGTCATTTAAGATTTTATTATAAATAATAAAATTACAATTATTCAACAAGTCTTGGACAACTTTTGTCTAGTGAGCTCCTTGCACTTGCAAGAGGTCACAGATTCAAATATTTGAGCTTAAAAAAAGCTTCATTACAAGGGGAGGTCAAATTAAGAAGCCCTTTATCTTTGTAGCAGTAGCCAATTTAATCCATCGTGATAATATGACTCTCCTATCTTACTAACTACTCATGCTAGTTTCCTGATTGTTTAATCATTGATTGTGAGATGCATGCAACATCTATATTTTTTAGTAATTAATAATTTTCTTTTTAAGAATTCTACCAATATTGATATTTTTTTAATTACTAGCTAGTGGGGTTAAAGTTATTAATATTGATAAATATATTATAATGTTAGTATTGTATTAAAGGTATAAATTCAATCAAAAGTTTTTATGAATACTAAAATAAATAAGCCGAACAACGCTCCTAATGGACTAGATGATGAAAAAAATGCCATTATTCTTCTGTTATTTACAACGTTTTATTGTGTCGACTGAAAAGCTATGTATTCAATGAATGTCTTTGGGTATTTAGCATCATTCTTCAATTTACTCTCGATATTGTTAATCTAATGTATGCTCCAAATATATATGTAGGATAGGTAGCGTGATGATTATATTGTTAACTAAACATGTTAATTTAATATCTTAAATTATTATGTAATATTTTAAAATATAGTTTATTATTTTTTAATTTATTTTCTCAAATAAAAATTATTTAAATTTAAAACTTATACAGACTCATACTATCTTGTATAATTAATTAATTTTAATTAGAAGAGAAAAGTGATGTGTTGAGATTTAAATTTGTAATTGTTTAATTATTAAGAGTTTGATATTATCTCAATTTAAAATTTTAAATTATTGAATAGTATTTTAAAATATAATTTATATTATTTTTTAAATTTAATTTTATAGTAAAAAATATAAATATAAAAGAAATGTAGCCGACATGGTACCAAAAAGAAGCTTAGGGTTGAAAATAAAACAAACCACTAGATTAGATAACATAAAGGAGGCGAAATGGAAATCACTTTCACATGGTTTTGTCTTATATCACCGGAAGTGAAGTGGGATTCTGACATTTTCAAGTGGATTTTGACTGAAATCGAAATTAGAATGGATTTTGCTATAGCTGAGAGAGCCTAAACTTGTTCACATGATTCAAGCTAGAACGCAACATTTTGGAATCAATGGTGGACACGTACTCTATTAAGAAAATAAGTGGTCTAGGGAGAAGGCTACAACTTGAAAAACCTCTCTCAACATCATCTGCCATAAAGCTTGATTGGGACTTAGCGATGGTGTGGAGAAGCTTGTTTTATTAGAGACTTAACTGAATCATGTTGGGAAGAAAGCTGATAAATAAGTGCGTGTGACATGATGTCAAATGTCATTCTTGAGTAAGCTAAAGACTAGAAGGGCTAGGGGTTTTCTGCACTCGTCGTATACAGGAAAAAAGTTGTGTTTTTATTCTATTTGTTCTTACAATAAAGGATAATCCTAAGAATGCATCTCTAGTATTAGTCAAAGACATCTAGGAAAATTTAAATCCGAAAAATCAAGATTTTTTTTTTTTAACTATTAGGTCAAGAAAAGAGCTAAAATGGAAATTATCGTTAGACCATGAAAAAAAATGATTAACATACAAGTCTAGAGATTTGAAAAGATGTCGAACATTCGATCATCATATTAATGGAGTGGGATATTCTAGCAAAACCCCTTGAAATTCCATGCCATCAATTGTGTTCCAAGAGTGTAAATTATGGATTGGGTGCATATGACCCTTGCTGTCCTCCAAATGCACTACAAGGTGAGCCTCCCACCTAAAAGAAAAAATAAAAGGTCAATTTGGACAGAGGGAAGGATCCATTTAATATGTTGGGATAGGACTTGGTACTTAATTATTTAACTTATTGCACATGTTATGAAGCATTATTTATATGCTCTTGATTGAAAATACTTGTCGCTTACGGTATATTATCTTCTTCAATAACTTTATTATATAAGAAATTGATATTGAAATGACATATCTATGCTTCAAAGCTTTTGTCTTTTTTTCTAGTGAGAGTGTTGTTGGCATATGTGAGAATATTGGTCTTTATCATGAGTATTTGTCTATCTGCATGTGAAATATAATCATGTTTCTTGCTGTAATTTCAATCTCTCTCTCTCTCTCTCTCTCTATTTCTTTTCAGCCTCTCAAAATCAATTCCAGGGTTCATGTGACCAAGTTCAATGCTTGCAATTGGGAGCACCGATTTTTATACATAGGCACAGGGAAGGGACAACATTGACCTCTATGTCAAGGGTTTTCTACTGTTGTGATTACTTTTGAAACATGGCTTTTCATGTGTTGCTTGCTGGAAACAATGCTTATAGCAAAAGATCCTTCGTGTATTAAAATCAAGTCCTTTCTTAATGAAGTCTTAAACAGGTGGTCTACAGTAGAGATTGTGTGTCCATGAGAAAAATCTTCTCGCAGCCTTTCATAGGACCTGACCTTGAATGATATCATGGGAACCAAGCCTCTTGCCAAAGGGTCAAGCATTTTCAGAAGCGGTACCTGATCAACTTCTATTAATATTATAATTGGGCTGGTAGATTGGTTATCTATCTGAGTAGTGAAAGCTCATGGTTGAGAAAATAGGCTTGCAGATTGACAAGACTCATGGAGTCATGGTCCCTTCACATTTTATATTGATCTTCGACCAGACAGGGACATAGAGAACAAGACACCATCTTGTGCGACTGTATTATTGGCATCATTATCACTAATGACATATCGGGTCCCAACTTCTAGCAGGTAAAGGATTTGAGGTGGGGCGCTTGAGAAAAGAAAAGCAAAAGATTCAATCAAGATTGGTGGCTAAATGGAAAAAAGAGGAGCACCCAACGGAGCTGATAGCAACCATGTCCAAGCAGACAAGAGAAATGAAACAAAGCTTAGCAAGGGGCAAAAGGAGGGTAAAGAAAAACGAAATTCTGTAATGGGAGTCCACATTTGAACCAAGCAGTGTCTCTCATAGAAAGACGCTCCAAAGGTTTTTAGGCAAATGAGCATTTAAGCAGTGATGTGACTTTCTTTAACACTGAGAAGTACAGACAGGAAGCCATGTTTGGAGGGAGAGATAAGCTTAGACATTCATAAATAAAGTATAAAGCAGAGTACAAAGAGAATTGCAACAGAAAAATGGGGCCATAGAAAGATAAGGGCGGCAAAAAACGGGGCCCCAAATGCCATTGTTGTATCGTGATCATTACAGTATCAAGGCACTGCAAAGCATCTGAACCAATTTTAGAAAGACAGTGTAAGGAGTGGTCTAATTTGTTTTGTTTCTGGAGTTATGTTCTGGCCAAAGTGTCACACAAAAGACCAGTTGATGAACATGAAGCAAATGCAGTGAGCGCTCTCTTCTTCATTCAATACCTTCCATGCCACAGCTCTTTCATAGGAGACGGGCCTTCCCATACTCGACAGGCAGATACCACCTTGAAGGCACATAAAACCCTGCCAACAATAATTTGCAGTAAATTAACCATCATTACTTTGATAAAATGAAGGAAAGCTTACGGTTACTTTTCTTTTAGCTAATCAACCTGGCAAGAACACGATTATTAGCTGATAGGTTGTATTACTTTGAGAGCACATAAGATGAACTCTAAATTAAAAGAGTTCATTTTTAGTTTGTGCAAGGCTAAGGTAAGCCCATCAAGAGGCAGGGTTACATTATAGGGATCAAAGTGAATGTGCATGTTAAATCAGCCAAAACTTTACCATGTGATACATGGAATTATGACCATATGTGCTGCTGCTCTAAAAAGACAATTCATTTTCTTACTTTGATTTAAAGGCAGTGTGTTACATTTTCAAGGGTAAATGTATTAGTTCTTTAATATCATCGATTGCATAAGTTCATAAAGGTTGAGGAAAATGGTTTTCAATTGTTTCCGTGACATTTACATTTGGTCACACAAGTTACTCATCACCAAGGTCCATCAAATATTCTTACTGGTGCCACTGACATTGAGATTCTGAGAACATATGAAGGTTTGAAGCTAAGGAAATGCTAGGCACCTAAGATAGAGGCTTTTTGTAGCCCCAGTTCCTGTTTAGACGATCCTTCATCATTTTATGTTATTTTTTCACAAAAATTTTCCACATGTGCATTCTATTAGTTATCATACCTGCTGCATTATTTGTGGGAACTCTGAGTACAATGTTTTCCTTCCATTATCATCAAATATCTTTTCCAAAGTGATGTCTTGAAGTGCAACCAAAGTTGTCTCAAGCATGTCAAGTCCTGCTTGATTTGCAAATGTAAAAACCGGCAGAGTCTGCAAAGAGCAATAAATAAGTTACGATATTTAAAATAACGCACATCTATGTTCAGTAATGCAGAAAGGAATAAGGAAAAAGTTCCATGGTTAGCAAATACATCAATTATTGAATCAGATGGAGACACTAAAGTTCAAATCTGCATCCAAACACATATGCAATAAATAGGCTGATGAGAAGTGAAAATTTTAGAAGTTAGTTCATAGAATGGGGCAGTAAAGCATCTCTTCATGTTTAAGACAATAAAGGATGGTTTATGGGTAGAACCATGCATATTGTTTCAATGACATTCTCTTGTCAGACTATGACGCAACATCAATGAAATATCAGTGTCCAACTATTAGAGAATATCTTCAAATAGCCTGTGATGCAGATAATTAAAATTCATATATGGTAATAAAATACCTTCAAAGAGCAACACATAAGTGCATCTGAGTGATGCCAGAGTGTTTTAAGAATAGATTCACTTCCTTCATTTTTTAGCAGTTCCACACCTAGATAGCACCTGCAAAGAAGATCAGATAGTTTTAGGCTAAATCATTAGAAAGGAAAACAGATCAAGTAAATGTATCAAAGTTTTTAGGACAAGTAGACATGGATCCATGATAAAAAGATTAAAGAGTCACACCTGTAGCTTTCACAGATCCAACGAGCTAGTGTGTGCGCTTCAGGGGTACCGGGTGGTGGCCGAAAACCAGCATGAGAACCAAAATGAGAAGGAGAGAGTGCTAATGCTACCCGCTGAACAGAAGCTATAATACTACGAACATACTGCCGAGCCATGGATGCCACATTTTCTTGAAGGTGCATCTCAAATGCAAATTGGAATGCTATTGTCATCACTGACTTTGTGCACCCACTACGGCCTGAAAGATCACCTGATGCTCTATTTCCAGCAGGCCCAACCTCAAGAGCAGATGCGAGGTCAAGTGTGCGGTTTGGACTGGAGGCATCCTGCATCACATTAATGGGAAAAAAAGTAAGTTTGAGAGCTAACATCAAGCAACATTTTTTAATATATTAACAAGAATTCTCATAACCTAACAGAAAGCTTGACGTCATTTTCACTTGTATTATATGAATACTCACCATCCCAGAATCAAGAGGAATGATACGGAAACCAGAAGGAATAATAGGAGCATCATCAGAAAAAGAGGCATCAATTGGGGCGAAGATGAGTTCAGCACAGGTGCCAACAGCATTCTCGTCTACTCCACTACAGAGCTGAAGAAATAGAGTAACCAGGAACATTAGAATCAGAAAGGAATTTAAGTGCTAATTGTTGGGAAAAAAACAAATGGTAATTGAACCATTCCAATAGTCGACGCGGTAACAAGTTGACAAAGATAGTACTTAAGAAAAGTAATATTAGTTAAATAAAAACAAAGTGAAATATCTGTGGTCCATAAAGAAGGTAATTAGTCACCATGGAAGTGATACTTACTTGTAACAGGAAAACATCACCGGGCATGAGCATGTCCTCCCGATAGCCCATATTTTCAAGTTTAATGACCTCCATAAACTGCAATGGACAAACAGTATTCTTCAATTATGTCATGGTATTAAAAGACAGCTAATTGCAAAGATTTTTGTCAGAGGATGGAAGCCAAACAAGAGAAAATTGAAACCAAATAATCCAACACTGAAGTACTTGCCTCTTCATGCTCAATTGTGTGAGCCAAGGGGAGGATAACTTGACCCCCAAAATTTCCAGCCCGAGACATTGGCAAGCTACAAGGACCAGCTTTAACAGCAGCGGCTGCATAAGCATCAATACCACTGTCTGCCCATTCTGATCGATGTTCACGCAAGAATCTGAGAAGTATTGCTGGAGGTACATTCTACACGAAAATGGAAGAAAATCACTTCCTTGAATTGCTAGTAATTTTCTTCCAAGAACGTTCTGATATAAAGTAATTAAATTATGGACCATAAAGGAAGTTTTAGCTCACAAAGTAGCAACTCCTTGGAATTACATACTGATGCTTTATACATCTAGCAGTCCAATATGTATATTAGTATAACATTGACCACAAGTACAAAACTTACCTGTAATAACATGGATGCTTTCGCACAAAGCACTGCATTGCTCATAGATGGAAATCCATTGGCATAAGAAAAATTTACACCCATCATTTTGGCAGGAGATGAGTTTACAAGAACTGTTACATCATCAATGCCATCACTTTCCAACATAGACCATCCCTCATCAGCAAATCCATTAACAGCTTCATTGAAGCCCCTGTAAAATTAGATCTGTTAGATACCTCGTGTATCAATGGCGCTAATGAGAAGCTTTGTCCAAAGAATAAGAGCTACATACTTGCTCAGTCTCTGACTTAATGCACGCAAAGCTGCAGGTCTTCTTCCCCAACCAGTGACATTTGGCTGAGAAACTTCTTGAGAAACCTGCCTCAAATGGCGTAAAGCCTGCACAAAATGCCATGGTTATATCAGAGCTCGAGAAATTTATTGTCTCCCTTCCATTCCTTCCTCAATCTTATTCATTAATACTTGGCTAAATGTACAGCTGATATCCATCAAAATTACACTATCCGACTGTGCATCGAAACCATCAAGCTAGAATCATAGCAAAATATGTTTCTCATTGAGAAGTGCGATATAAGAACATAACTGACAAGATCCTGAATATAAAACAGTCTTACCGCCATTGTTGTCTTCTGAGCAAGTAACGTTGATGACTCATAAAGCGGGCGCAACACTTCAGGTACACTCCAAGGCTGCATGAAAGAAATGGTTTAATTCAAACAGTAAGGGAACGAATACACTCATAAATAATACATAGTGAAAAGATTTACATACCTCTAAATCCATATGATCAACTACATGAATAATTGATCCACCTCCTTCACAAGGTCTAATAAGATACCCGCTAGGCAGCATTTCTGCTCTCACAAAATGCTGTGTAGGTGGCATGCTTGGACCATTTTGGGTGTTGTTAAGAGATCTCTCACAGACCTAATAAGCAGGACAATCAAAATTTGCACCATATTTGAGAGAGAGAGAGAGAGACAGACAGACTTGAATAAGAAAAATTTTACACACTGCCACATACCACAAGACTACCATCCTCCAAAACAGATGTGTAGCGCAGTAACCAGAAGTCACGAGCTGGTGCCAGAGTTGTAGGCGCATAGAGCTGAACCAAAACAAAGCTCATAATTGAGAAGATGCAATAAAAGTAACAAGCCAGAAATAACTGGAGTGAAACAATGATTTCTTACCTGCATATAAAGCAATTCAATAGTTCCACCGCTTCCGGTGGACAATGCATTGACAACATCCACAGCTCGGCAATCACGAAACCATGATGGCCGATCTTTAAGGATTTCAGCAACCTGCACAAGACAGAACTAATCAACTCTTCACAAAATCACAACCAAGAATTGTGTGCTCTTTATACCAAGCAGAGGAAGGACATACTCTCGTAGGTTCTAGACCCACAAGGCCGCATGCACGTGCTGCCACACCAGTGCATCCATGAGAAATAGCAACGATTCCAATGGAATCCGGACCAGGCTGTTCAGATACAAGGAAAAAAAAAAGAAAAGAAATTATCAGTGCATTTGTACTAGCACTTTAAAAATAAATGTTACGGGAAAGTTCTGCTGTTTTCAGAAATAAGCAACAGGATAGCATGGGACTAGAAATATCAAGATGGAGAAGAATCTCATGAGCCAAGAGACAAACTCATACTGTCTTGATAATGCTTCAAAACCAAGGAAAGTTCATTCCTGCCTTGTTGCTTTATCAATTTACCTTATCAACGTACTATAAATGTAATTATTTTAACAGAAAGGCGTGAAATATTTTATGCAACCAGTTGTCAGATTGCTTCGAAAACTCATTGATTTCCTAACTTAGATTATAAATGAGAATACAATAAAGCAAACAACAGTCTCTTACTTTCTTCGAGAGAAGAGAAGCATGTTAACGGGAAAAGGGGGGACACGTCGGCATGTAAGCAAATTGGATAGCGGTGTCCCAGGTATTTGTGAGATCGATGTGATTGAGATGTTGCTTAGAAGTTTAGCAAGATTATAGCACTATTAATTATTCCAAATAACGACAAAGATCAAAGGATAGGATTAACAAAGTAAATAATGATGTCGAAGTGAGTAGTAACCTTCATCCCAGGCATTTGGACCCACTCCACAGCAGTTCCAGTGGCCTTCGAGAGAAACTGTGCTAAAGTCTCCTCTGCAATGGACAAAAGTCTAGAAAACATACAAACACAACCTCTTAAGCCATATAGTAGAATACAAAGGAACTGTAGAAAACGAGGGCAGAAAACAACCCAACATGAACAATCTGCAAATATTCCACTAACCCTGCAGGGCTGGCATCCCTTGGTGGATGCTGAGGAGTCAAATGATGCTGACCACTGGTCACCACTGATTCACAACTTGTGTCTGTGGTGGCAAGGTTTGTAGCCTACAAAACAACAAATTAACTCAAAAACCACCCAAGAGAAATCAACACGAAATTTGTTTCTTGTGAAAAAATTGGCATACAACTAATTACCTAAAAAACCACCCAAAAGAAATCAACACGAAATTTGTTTCTTATGAAAAAATTAGCATACAACTAATTACCTCAAAAACTCAATGTAATCTACTTTAATCGGCCAACAATCAAAATTTAAGGGAATGAAAATAAATTGTAAAATAAGTGGTGGCCTAACAGCAATAAATTTAACATGAACAAGCAATTCCGTAGCCTGACAAGAGTCATATTGGTTATGAATTTCATTTTTATCCAAATTTCCCTCATAATATAAGCAAGTCGAGATATGAAAAAGAAGAGATCTTTACATTTTGTGTCTGTTGGCGGAAGTAACTATTCTCATATACCAGCTGTGACACCTGCTTTTGCAGCCTATCATTCTCCTCCATTAACAGCTTATTCATTGCGGTTAATTTCCTATTCACAGCTTGAAGCCGCGATGCCTCTTTTCGCTGCTTCTCTCTACATCTGTACAAATTAAACACAACAAACAGTCACACAATCACTCAAGCCCAAAACTTCCAAAATTCTTCAAACTAACCCACAAAAAAAACAAGTTTTATAGAATTGCAAACCAAAAAATAAGCTAAATCTTGAGCTTTGAAGATCTAAACTTTGGTGTCCTTTCTTAAGGGGAAAAAAAAAAGTAGAATTATATCATCCGTGACTAAAAGGTTTGTGTCTTAAATACCTTCGATTTTGGAACCAAACTTTGATTTGTTTAGGCTCGATGTGAGATAGAATAGGGCATTCCCTAATCAACTGTTGGCGACGCATAGAGCTTGGCTTAGGACATTCATGGTAAAGCCTTTCTAGTGCTTCCACTTGTTCTGGTGTGTACCTTACGTACTTTCCATTGTCCATTGTAATCTTCGTACTCCCATCCTTGCACGTCGAGCTTACAGCCATCATCGCTTCTACAAAAATATATAAATAGATAGATAAATTCACTAATTCAAGAAATCAAGAAAGAAAATAGTAAGAAAATAAATATTCCCCAAGCTTCCTCTCATAGATACATACACGTGGTGGTTACTGAACGAAAGAATTACCGTTTGTCGAAACCCTGGCGTAGATCGGATAAGAGATGTTGGCTTAAAGGCCGAAAACTAGGAGGAGCTTAAGGTTCATGTTTCAAAACAAACAGGAACATGAACAGGAACAGGAACAAGAACAAGACAGCTTTGAGTTCTTGAAAGCAGAGCGTTAAGTATGTAATAAAAAGGATTTATCTGTCTCCTTGAAAATGAACAAGTCTCTTCCTCTCCTCTCTCTCGTTTTTCTTTCTTGATGTGTTATGGTGGAGAAAGAAAGTATTTTAGAGTGCTGAGTGAAAGGTCTAGAAGATGAGAAGATGGAGAGTTAAAACTTAAAAGAGAGAAGTGTTTTGGTTTTTTGTAATGTTTTAGTAAAAGTGAAAAGGGAGAGGGAATGGGCGAGGAATATTGGGATTGCGGAAGAGAGGGTGGGGGTGAAGGGCGATAAAGGTAAAAAAAAAAAAAAAACCCTAAATACCAGACAGAATATCAGAGCATGTTTTTTGGTTTTTGGTTTTGTTTTCACATACATGTATTAGCATATCCTGTCATCATGTCACATCATATCAATTTTATCCCTCCCTCTCGCTGATTCTTTTATATTTTTATATGATTTAAGCTGGTGTTCATGGAGCTCTGTTGCTGTTCATGGTTTTGGTGTTTGGTGCAGCAGCTCGTTCGCTGTTGCTTTTGGTGCTGCTTTGCTGTGCTTTGCTTTGCTTTGTTTTCCACTCTCTTTCCACTTTAACCCCCCCAAATGCCTGCTCACCTCCTCCCTCCCTCCCTCCCTCCCTGGAGGTGGAGGTGGAGCCTTGGAGGTGTGGGAAAGGAATCTATACGCTTGCTAGTAGCGCGTGTGGTTTACAGAGTACCTGACCATCTTGGTGGATGAAAATAGCTTTGTTTCTGTCTTTTAATTTCCACTCCTTACTTTTCTTTTTAGGAACTTGATCCAATCTTAAGAAGAAATTCCTATAATACAAATGTAAAAGATTAAATGGCTAGTTACAAGTAGGGGTGAGAAAAAAACCAAGAAATCGAGAAAAAAATAACTAAAAAAATCAAATTGAGAAAAAAAACTGATTAAACCAATTAAAATTTTGAAAAAACCGACCGGTTCGGTTCGGTATCGGTTTAGGCTTATAAAACCGAACCAAACCAAGCCAAAACCGAAAAAACCGAGCCAAAACAAAAAAACGAGCCAAAACCAAAAAAACCGAGAAAACCGAACCCAACCAGTTTTTTCCCTTAAAAAACCGAACTGAACTAAACCGAATCGAAACTGGCCGGTTCGAACTGGTTTTAATTTGGTTTCGGTTTAAAAAAAAATCAGTTTGATTATTTTTTTTATAAAAACCGAACTGAATTGAATTTACTCACCCTTAGTTATAAGGTAGTGTTGTTGGCAATGACAATGGATGCATGCTAGTCCAAGATGTAATTATATATATAATTTTCTAGGATTGTCTTGGTCCTTTTATTAATTATTACTATATTTTAATTCTGAACATTTAATTTTTACAAGTATTAGAGTGGGGGGAAAGAGTTTTTGAATAATGAGTGAAATAAACATACCATTATTATATAATTCGGAATATGTTTTCTTTAAACTAACGAGCTAACTACTTTTTTTGTTGGAAATGTAATTTATCACTTTTAACTAGTCAGTATAATGGAGAAGTAATTTAAACTTGGGATTTAACCCAAAAAAAATACATGTTGATTTTAGATATTGTTAATGTTTTTACTAAATTATTGACTTCTATTATGCTGCGAGTCGGATCAAATTTTTCTTGAATATAAAAATAATATTGAGATATTGCTAATGTTTTTTTTATAGTGTAAAAAAAATTTTAATCATACGAGAATTGACTTAATATAACCTGGTTGACTTTGCAGATTTAAAGGAACCCTTACAACCCGTAAAAACATAGTTTAACTAAAAAGATTCAAGTTAACATTTTTTTTAATATTAAAATAACATTATATTGGATTGACAATAGTCAATTCAGGTTAACATGTCAAATCCACAACCCGAATTATGATACTATGATAACTCAATAAAAAACAAAACAAAATAAATTATAAATTTTAATTCTCAATTTACATGATGTTCTTCATGAAAAGCAAATTGAAACAAACTATGAATTTCAATTCTCAATCAACTAAATGTTGAAGGAAAAAAATAAAAAGAAAATCAATTAAAAAAATAACATAAAAAATAACCTGAGTTAATCCGTCCAACTTACGACTCGGGTCATCATACCAAGATAATCTCGTAGAAAAAAATAAAAAATAATAACATGATTTAACCTAAATTAACTTGTCAAATCCACAACTTTAATCATTAGTCTAAGATAATTCTATAGAGAGCAAGTCAAAACAAATTACCAAACTCAATTCTCGATCGTCCTTGTCGGATTCAATGTTGAATGATGAAAATTATAAAATAATTAAAAAAAAAATTGACAAAAAACAAGCCAAGTCAATTCAAGTTAACCCGTTAAGCACTATTATTGGGTCATGAGACCAAGATAACCTAATAAAAAAAAATCAAAATAAATCATGAAGCCTAATTCTAAATCAAACACAATATTAAATGATGAAATTAAAAAAAAAGTCAAATATAAAAGAGAAGGAAAATAAAACTGAATCAATTAGGTTAACCAATCAAACTCGTGATCTGAATTATAAGATGGAGATAATCTAATAAAAATCAAAGTTGATGTGAATGACTCGTGAGTTTGAACAGGAGACTGAGATAATCTCTTAAAAGAGAATAAAAAATGACTTGATTTAACCGGGGTTAAATATATCAAAACCCATGATATTAATCGTGAGACCAAGACATTTTCATAGAAAGCAATTCAAATTACATTATGAAACTCAATTTTCAATCAGTTTAGTGTTGAATGATGAAATTGAAAAAAAAAATCAATAAAAAAAAAACATAAAAAACTTAAATCAACTCGAGCCAACCTATTAAGCACTATTCATTAGTCACAAGGTTGAAATAACATAATAAAAAGTAAACAAAATAAATTATGAAATTTAATTTTTAATTAACTCAGTATTAAAGGATGAAATTAAAAAAAATAATTAAAAAAATCTGAATCAACTGGATTAACTCATCAAACTCACAATCCATATCATGAAAGTATAATAACTCAATAAAAAACAAACCTAATATTAAAAGATAAAATTTTTTAAAAAAATCAAATTATTATTTCAATAAATAATGTTTTGTGATGAGAAATATAGCAAAACTCTCCCTCTTTTGATTACAGTTAGTACAAAATTTGTATATATTCTTAAACATTTATAAAATGTCCCCCTAACAATAATTAAAAATAAGAGGTTTTAAAATAAAATATTTTTTTTATTGATAATAAGCGATTCATTGTGTGATCTATATCATGTGCATGGATTTACCTATACCAACAAAAAAAAAATCAGGTTAATGAATAGAATTTGCTAAATTAAAACTATAAAATGAAATAAAATTTAAAGAGAATTTCATCAACATGCACTTCTTGGTAAAAAAAAAAAACTTCTCTCAGTCATTAGAAAATTACCATTTAATAATAATAGTGAATATATTAATTAATTCTTAAAACATTTTTATTGCTTTTAATGGACAGTCTAGTAAATTATTATTATTATTATTATTATTATTATTATTATTATTATTATTATTATTATTATTATTATTGCACCAATAAATTTTAAAATACATGCCCACAGGTATCTTGCACAAATTTAACATCGATCCTGGCTCTGCCATTGGATCTGACTTCTTACAAAGTTGATAGATACCTCTCTTTTTTTTCTTTAAGACGGACAAGATACTATTTTTTTTCTTTTTCCTATCATGAAGACACACATAACATAACATTCACGAATTCAGTAATTGCATGTATTTCAGAGCACATAACTATATAATAACAAGTAAAAACCATTGAGCATTGAATGAAATTATAATAATAGCTTATGTTTTCAACATTTATTTTTTCCAGGTGAAGAAAAAACTTTATGTTTAATTAACAAATTGATTAGATATAGATACATAATAAGTGATTTCTTCAGCGATAATTATAGTTAAAATTAAAAAATATTATCTTTCTTAACCCATGAATAAAAAAAAATAAAAAACTATTTTTCCAAACTGATTAGGAAGTACATTCATAATTCTCTTGACAAGAGCATGGATAATGAATTTGTTGGGCCATGCCACCCTCCCGATAGTAAATTAATGAGATATCATTCACGTTAAATCACCTCATATAAACCTAATTTCACCACAGAGAGTTTTTCTTTCTTAGAAACTAGTAAAATAATATCTAGAATTAATTCGAAAAATGAAATTTAGGGTTACAGAGATGGGTTCGAAATCTTGAAGAATAAAGAGGATAGCTAGGTTCCGTGGACAAAATAATGAGGGTTATTCCATGCTTCCTTGACATTTCTAGTGCCATCCACCACCACCTTTCCTCTCTCATCATCATCATCAATTCTCTCTTGTATACATTTATCCAAACAGCATGTCCGCATGACACCCAAGCTGCCTCGACTTTCTTTCGCATTTATTTCAATTATAGAGACATCCCCATTATATTTTTCAAAGAACAATACAGAGAATATTCGACTGTATATCTATTCTTGAATTAATTTATGTATTAGTTTAGATTTAATTTCTCTCGGAATGATATTGGAAACACACTTCCACCATCGATCTATCTATCTATCTAGACTATTTAAGAGATCAATTAGTTCAGGCTCATCGATTCATTAATTACATATTGGATGTACTAATTGTACGAGAATTACATGTGTATATGCCCAGGCCGATAATACTATTGTTTCCAAGCAAATAAATTTCAGAATTCAAAGGATGTGAAGAATACAAATAGGAAGAGGGCAGTATACCTGAACCGTACGTCTGAAAGTAGAATAGCAACAGTGCATGGTGCAGAAGTATTTGCTGTCAAGAAGAAGAAAACCTTTTAAAAGGTGGAAGAGGGCTGCATGAGATGTTAGAATTTTGGGTTAAATATTTGACTTTTGATTTTTTCCAAGTCTTGGAGGATAGACAGTCAGCAAAAGATAGCAGCATGACTAGAACTTGATGAATAATCCAATCTCTCAAGTCCTCCATTTCTGTGTATCTGGTCCATAGTATTGATTATCGATCGAGATGTCTCAATTTCACTTCAAACTATTCCGGTCTAAATGACCTAAACATGATTGGTTAAGTTGACCGTTTTTCTTGCTACTAGGTAATCCAATTTTCAGACACGACAACAGATCCTTCTGTACATCGTGGGATCTGGAAAAATAGTATAACCTAGTTACTAGGTTAACAGTTGATTCGAGTTAAAAGGGTTTGTCTTTGAGCTTGTTGAGGTGGTGATTTCTTATTTTTATTGTCCAGCAAGTTGTGGGATTTTTGAGCTATAAGTTTATAGGGTAAATAGCAAGTAAAGTTAAATTATATAGCCAGACGTTTAGCTAGCGAAGACATAGAAGATAGGATTTTACAAGTAATATCGATCTCCGAGGTAAAAGTCGGCAATGACTGGACTAGCTAATCATAACGCATCTTGGCTTCCTGGTAAAGGAAAACACCTTTCTCTCTTTTGCGATCCCTTTTTTCAAATCTTGACAAGTCAATACTATTTACCATGATACAAGCAAGTCAATCCAAGGTCGTCCCTTCCAATCCCACTACAACACCAGCCTCAAATTTGGCAAACTTGAAAAAAACGAAAATCAAACTTTATCTACAAAGCAAGTTGATTGGTTTAAAACCTAGCGATGGCAGACCAAGAGTAGTGGGGTTATTTTTCATCCTTCAATGTTCCGCATCCAAAGATGGACTCTAAAATAAGTTCTTTCCCTTTCAAAGTAAAAGACTAGAGACTAGGCATACGCGTGTTTACCATCACATTAAACCAATAATCTTCTATATCTTTTTCTTATTTTGCGCCGACGTCGGCAAGTTTTAGATTAGGAATTAGATAAACTGACTCAGATTGATCTGGATTGAATTAATTTTCTTTTAAAAAATTAAAATAATCTAATTTTGAGGAAAAAAATTAAAAATATCAACAAATTCTAACTAGATTAACCTTAATTTTTTTTATTAGATGACATCAAATTAATTATCTTTCTATTTTTATTGAAATTAAGCTTCGTCGAAGCTTCAAACCACCAGAACCCCGAGTCAACTAGTAGGGTTAGATCTAATTTTAAAACAATGTTGTTAATGGCCTGATTAGATACTTACCGGTCATAATCCAGAGTTTAAAAGATAAGGGTGGACATCAAACTACGACATCAATTGTCTATCTCTAAGAGGAAGAAAGTTAATCTGTGTCTATTTATTTATTTTCAATTAACAATATGTCAACGGCTGTGACGGTGGGCGAGGGCTGGTAAAAGTGGGAACATACACCGCCACTCCCGCTAGGACCATGGAAATATGTGCCATTCATGAGAAGATATGTTATGTTGGAAGTTTTTTAATTTTCAATTTGAGATAGATTTAAAACTAGTGTCTAATCTAACAAATCAGTCTACAACCTTCAATATTTTGCATTTCTCCCCCTTACCTTTCCAGGTTGTACACAATCATCCCATGTGGCATGGCTCCTTAGTAGAAAACTAAAATGTTTCATCGAATATATTACAAACTAAAATTTAGCTACGGATACTTAAGTTGATTTCTAAGTGGGTTGGTTTCTTCGGCAACCTCTCGAAGCTATGATTATAAGAAAAGATATTGAAAAAATATTGTAAATGCATCTATTCACGATCCAATTTGAAGGGAAAAAAAATAATGTGTAAAAGTCAATCTAAAAATAAACATATCATTAAATCCAAAATTAAATTAAAAATTCTGACTTTGGTTGGTATGATTTGCACACAGATTTATCCGGAATAATATAAAAAAGCCTTAATTTAAAAAAAATATATAAAAATTCAAAATCCAAGGTTTTCTCCTTTTATTGTTAATTAATTTTAAGTCTTTATCTGAGTGAATTTTTAATTTTAATGTCATTTTTATTTTATGATATACTCTTATAGCCGGTCTTTTATGCTAGCATATATTATACATGTAAAAACAATTCATTTTTGCACTTTAATTTGATGAGAAATTGGATTCCTTTTGATACACAAGTAGTAAGATTTATTATGAAAAAATAAAATTAATTTTCTATATGGAGCACGTAGCTTGGCAAGTGAACTGGTGTTGATTTATGCTCGTGAAATATAGGGTGGAGAGAAATTTGACATGTTTTAAAGATTGGAGACTATTACATAATTCCGATAAATTAGCAGGGACTGGTTTTTGTTGTCTCTTTCATCTGTATAGTTTTTGTACTGTTAGCCTATGAAATTCTGACATATGTCCACGTTGGTTGTGGCCTGTACTTGACGCCAGCAGACCGTATCTATGTTGTGGTGGTCCACACGTGTGGCCCCCGCACGCGTGATGACTCTCTCTTTAACTTTACAACGTGCTCCTCACCAGCAGCCACCTCACTTCTGCGAGTAGCATTTTTTTTTTCCTTTTAATATAGGATTTTTATTTTGTAGATCTTTTCACTTTTTCTCCAAAAATAATTCCTTGGATTCTTTTTCATTAAATCTTTTCATTATTTCTTAAGTTAAGATTTAAATCGCATGCACTTGAAGCTATATATTTAAATTTTGTACTTAAAAAAGTGCATGTTTGGTATTGTAGTGTAAAATGTTTTTTTTTAAATATATAAAAGTATATTTTTAATATTTTTTAAAATAAAATATAATTTTAAAATGCATCCAAAAAAAATTAATATACTCACACACACCAAGAAACTAATTTGAAAAGATTCAAAAACTACATATATTTATCTATTCGGTCTTAGTATGATTCAAAAGATATTTGCATGGTTCAATGTATAATATCAAATCAAGTTTAAAATAAATTAATTCTAAAATGATCTATGTAAATTTATATAGATTATTCTAGCTTACTTTATATTTCTTATAACTTATTGAACTTCTATTGTTCTGAAAATAAATAAAATAATTTATAACTTCAAAATATATTAAAACTATTTAATTGTGAAAATGAATTGAATTTTCATTAAAATCATATATATATGAGAAATTACAGCTAAAGAATAATAGAATATACTTTTTTTTATAATAATTTGCGGCAATTAAAACAAATGGAAAACAATGTTTATCCAGATTATGATAATTTAAAACAAAATGGACTAAATAACCATAACGTGTCACACCTCCAATGAACCAAAAAGCCATTGACCCGTTTGAACTGTGATTTAAGGATTGCTTTGGATTCGTTCAACATCCATCACATTTGACTTACATTCTTTTTAATTAATGTTCTTGCTGCCATACACATGATTCTTGAACCTCGTTTAATGCATGCTCCTGCGATGAAGAATTCAAATTTTAGCACTCCTCCAAAGTTTATTGCTTGCCTGGCATTGTTCCTTGTGATGATCCATTCAACATGAGCACTGTTTTCTTCTTTAGAGAACGGAGGGCAAGACTCTTAATTTTCTTGTTTCTCCACCAAATCTGCCATGTAAACTGATGGATTCCCCCTGGAATTGCTGTTTCCGTGTTTGTGCAATCCAGCTGCACAACAAATGACCAGTATATACGTGGACAGTAGTTAACATGTATTGCGGGGGAGATTTTTATTGTGTTCAGGCATCTTGAAAATATAGACAAACACGGAGAGAATGAAGTTCGTGGCTCAATATCTTTATATATTATTTTTTACTATTTATACCTATTTTTTCTTTAACATGAAATCAATAAGTAAATAATAAGATGTGACTGGTTATTCTCTTCACATCATAAAATAATTTTTTATATATGTTTATTGAATACACAACCTAGTTTTCTAACAAAGAAAATACGTATTATGGAATTTTGAAATACTTATTTTTCAAATCCAATTGTCTATGTTCAAACAAAGAAAAACATGGTAAAATTTTGGAACATTGAATCTAATCTCATGATATGTGAACATTATGTTACATTTGTAATTTTAACATTGGAATATTGGACTTACTATTATAGTCTACGTATAGATACATACAAGCCAAAAAATTCTAACAAGGCAACTACGTACCATTAATTTCAACATACACATGCCAATTTAATTTTTCCAAATACATCACCCATAAATAAATACACCAAGATTTATTTCTTATTTTAATTTTTTTTTTAAAAAAAACAAACCTTCTTCAAGCATGGGCTATAAATTAAGTTGAGGAAATGATAAGAGCAAATGTGGCAGCTCCAAAATATTTGGTCATGATGAGGTGAGATTGGTAATAAATAAATAAATAAAGGACCACTAGTGTGTTTCACAAAACCAACTGAAGTGGAAATGGGGACCACTAGAAACAGAACGCGTGTCGCCATCTTTCGGCGTGTCTCGCTTGCTTGTAATAAAAGACTTCGTGTTTCGTCAACGTGACGGACTTTCTTTTAGCTCTAGTCCTCCTTTGCTGTGACACGACGTCGCTCTGTCCCCTGTCCTTTCCTCACTTTTACTATTTGTTGTGAAAAGAGGTAAACAAAAGTGATGGTGGTAAAAAAGTAATAGCGATTGTACAAATCTTGTGTTTGTGTGTTCCCATGTTTTTTTTTTTTACCTAGGAATTTGTAATATATTTTCTTTTTATTTTTTATTTCTTACCCGGGTGTGAGATGATATTTTATTTTATAACCAATATGCTGTCCCAAAATAAATTCATTAATTTTATTTTTATGAAAATCTTACTCGTTATCAACCTACTTGCTCTCTCAACCCTTGTGGGGACAAATCCAACTCTAGGATTACTTCGTGCGTAATGCTAAATAGCATGTAAATGAGTTAAAACGAAATAATCGCCACATAGACAACGAATGCTTGTGTTCTTTAGTCGAACTCTTAGGTAATTGACTTTTTTGTCACTTGTTCATGTTACTTTCGGTAAATAATCCTCTTTCGTTGTTATGTAGCTTTACTCGCTTGCTTATGGGTGTATGGGGCGGAAGAGTTGGATTACAGCTTGTTTTTTAATTTTAAATTAATTTTTTAATGTTTAAAGATTATTTTGATATGTTAATGTTAAAAATGCATTTTAAAAATAAAAAAAATATTAATTTAATATATTTTTAAATAAAAAATCTTTTAAAACTTTTTATCCTCTAGCACTGAATGCTAGGATATGCCTAATTTAAAATTGTTATATATAGTAAAAGTGAATTCCATACTACCTACAACTTGAAGATTTTCCCCTAATAAGTTTGGAATAGTACATGGTTTTGTGTTATTTGTTTTTCCACCGGGGAGTCTCATATCTTTCATTGGGATTCCACATTGACATCAATGCAAGGCTAAAAAATCCAGGAAAAAATAAGCTACGTAGCGAACTTGATGTACAAGAATGAGAACATAAATGAAAATTAAGTAGTAGAAAATGTCAAGAATAATATTAGATTTAAGTTATTAAATCTAAGAACTAATGATAAAAAACCACGGATGAATGTGAGAACGTGCTTGTTTGGCACATCATTGGAGATTTAAATAGTTTAAAAATATTCCATTCTGTATACCAACAACGAATGTCCCGAGAGCTAGGCTTGCACATCCGAGGCAAGGGGAGGAGTAGTAAAATCCAATCTAGCAGGAGTGTTCATGAAAAAGAGCAAGCATGGCCCTCCCCCGGGCATTTTCTATCGCCTTTTTTTTGCCTCAAAATTCCAATTCCAAAGGCAAAGGTGACTGCTGGCCCTTAAACAAAAGGCACGCCAAGCACAAGTTAATGGGGAGTGAGGAAAAAAGCGAGCGTGAGTGGGACGGCCTGAGCGTGGGCCGACAGGGAAATGGTGGGGGCCCACAAAGCGGCGAGGAAATAGAGAATGGCTGGACCCCATCCGTCCTTGGTTGATAATGATTTGCGACTGTACTGTCACCTTCAAATCCTAATTTCTTTTCCTGTCCTTTGAAAAAATATTTAATTCTAGAGGAGAATATTCGGCGGCGCCACTTTATTGCGACGGAAATCTCGGTTCTCCCAACAGGTGTATTTAATTTTAGCCTCTGGCGGGCCCGTTCTGTGCCGGGCGGTTCTCTTTAATCGCCTGGCCTGGTCATGGGTGCGAGCACACGCCGTGGCTCTTGTTGCCTCACTGAAAACCAAAAACGTCCCCCTAGCATATTTACTATCTCTGAACTATCCTTGTAAGTTTATATGAGAAATAAATTATTTAAAATTTGATTCAAAGACAAGTTTTAAACTGAATTGAAATTAACTCGGTGTGTTAACTCACTCACGACCTAGTTGAGAGGTTTGTTAGGTGTACCAATGGTTTGCTCCATGAGTTGATAATGGTGCAGTTTATTAGCCCAATAAATCAAGTTTCCCAATCCACTAAACCTAGCTAATCTTTAGAATAAAAACCATACCGAGGGAGAGGGCCTGTTACACAATGAAAACCCACTAATCTTTAGAATAAAAACCATATCGAGGCCCATCACAAATTTCTTACAAAATATTGGATCTTTAGTGGAAGAATTCGGATCATTAATCATGCAAAATACTTGGGAAGAATTCAAAAGTTGGATATAGTTTTGACGGTTTAAAAGTTGTTCATCGAAGAAAAAACATTCTGCAGAAATTGTTTCATGACGAGTGGTGGCGTGGACGAATGGGCAAGAAGTACTTTGTATTTAGGATCAGCTGAATGGGCTGGGTAGCTTTGTCACATCTTGATAAAAACCGCAAATCCCATTCTAATAAGATTAAACCAGAATCATCGAGTTAGGCTTGCAAGCTCTAACGATCAGGCTACATCCTCAGGAAGGATGACCAGGATCAACAAGTCAGCTTGTTGCAATGTATGGCAGGTTGTTTGTTTCCAACCTACTTTGCAAGACAAGACGATCCTTCACTTCTTTACATGACGTTCATGTAATGTGTAATCTGAAAGAACAACTTTCGCTTCAGCCAAAAAATAGCTCATGATGTGCGAGAAGGGAGAGAATCTCATTTACCAATGGTTACATACGGTGCTGGTTTTATAATTAATAAGAAACATGTCAAAATGATGATGAGCGACCTGATAAATCAACTTATAACCCGACCGACCAAAAGAAGATTGATCTAATGAAAAACCATCAAGTTTTTTACAGAAAAAAAAAATAATCAAAACATCATCATTTTAATCATTTAAAAAAAATTGTCACCATGTTAAATTGTGTAAATTGACAGCTTTACACAGTCCTAGTAAATTTTCCTGGTCAATTTAAAAAAAAGTTGACCTAATTCATGAATCGGATCTTGCCCTAGATTGGATTTTAAAAATATGCTTTTAAAAGTCTTTCTTCGTAATCCTCTTGTAGAGCTAAAATGACTACATCAGAAAGAGTGAACGGTGTAAAAACCGTGTTAAATTGTGTAAATTGACAGCTTTACACATTCCCGGTCAATTTTCTTTGTCAAAAGGTACAGCAAAGTGATCAAGATGATTTTTAAACCCCTGATGTATTCTGAAATGACTGACGAATTGGAGCTTGTAAATTGACAAGCAAATAGCTCAGGATTTTACATATCCCAGAAGGTGCCGATCAAGTTCAAAATGTCGTGAAAGAACTCTCTGCAAAGTAGATAGCCCAGGAATGAACAGAAATTATTAGATATTGAATTCACATTGCACAAAATATATTCACAATGAGCAACATATGCAGCATCACTCGAAGTCAGTCCATGTATGATGTAAAATTATTAGTAAGAGCAAGAAGCTAATGTGATTTATCCATCTTATCATCAAGCATATGAGACTCGTGCAACAAGATATTTGAAATCAAATGCTTAATCCTACATTGAAAAACCAAAGCATTCTACAAGAATTAATTAAATGTATTCTTTCACAAGGCTGGCTCAAGGTTAACATAGATGAAAGGATGCTTGCCAATAGAATAGAAAATAATTCAACATAAAAGCAAACTAAGAAATTTACGTTGACAGGAATACCTTAGTTACAGGCGGATGAGAAGCTTTTGCTTCATAATCCCACTCTGGAAAGCGTGTAACCTCAGTTGCATTCTCAAACAAAATATACGTAGGAAGTTGGTCCATGCCACCTACATCAAGGCCACCCTTTCAGGACTGGTGTCCTCAAGAACAATTAAACAGAAGAATTGGAAAAATCACCTAGGATGGCTTATAACCATATTATTTACCACTTAGAGATATTCCAAATTTTTCTGCAGCATTTGGGAAGAGTCCAAGATCAACTATTCCAAATGATAAGTTCTTGTTCGAGTATCTGTTATAGGAACACGAGCATGAAACAGACATGCACGCATGCACACGCAATTGATAGATGACATGAGTGATAAAATGAAAAACAAAGGAAACTTCTCTTCTCCTCTCCAAATATCCAAGAAACAATGGTAACTGAATATGGGAAACTTACGTAATTGAGAGCTCTGGAAAGCACCGACTAGCATGTATGCAAGCAGAGGAGCACAAAGCGCGGAATTCTACCTGCCAGAAGCAAGGTTTTCCCATAATCCAAAATACAGGAATCCAAAAAATCACCAAAATCGCTACAGGAAAAAATCATTGTTTCGCACAAGTCTTAAATAGGCAAGTTCAATATTTGTGAGAAATGATACATATTAATCTCCATGGAAAGCTTTCTCAGCTTCATCTAAGGCAAGTTAACCCGTAGTGCAGCCAACAGAAAGTATAGGAGAGAAAAAAGGTGAAAGTTGTAATGAAGGGATGTGCATTGGTGAACTGTCATGTTGGCAAGAACAAACATAAGCCACAAACATAAGCCAGAACGTCTTTAGTCAATAAAATTTGTAATTTATTACCGATTTCCGCCTCCCTGATGTGATTTTAATATCCAAAGAAGAATATAGAGCTGCAGCTCACTCAACAAATTAGTCATCATGGATGAGATGAGATCCTAGATTGTTCTCCCTAAACTAAAACTGGTTCAAGGAGCATCTCTTTTAATGCTCAACGACTTCGATTCATGAAATAATGCACACGTTCCAATGCTCAACATGTTAAACTTTCACAAAAAGTGAGATGCTAAACATTTGCATATATTGCCCTGAAGGAAGTCAACATACTGGACATTTTTTAAGATTAAAATTCTGAGAAAAGTGTGAGAACTAACCAACCAGAATCTTGATGTGTTCCCTTCTGTCAGCAAGGTCTCTAACTGCAGTGGTGTTAGTTTACTTGACGTGCCTGGAAATAAAATCAGATAAAGAAAAAGAAATAGAAAAGCAGTCTGAGATCCTAACATAGCAAGTCCTGTCTGTACTCCATGAAATGCATGGGATCAATGAGGGCAATCAAAATTCAGTCCATACCTAGTCCTTCAAAAGCAGGTGGTTGTGTTACAAGATATATCACTGCAAATGAGTAAAGTACAAGAAAAGTTATTTTTTCACCGCAAAATAAATGATGTCAATATCTACACATTTAGTTGTAAGATATTCCATTTTGGCATCCTTTTCTACCAAGATTGAATAAGTATCTTCATGAAAGATGTAAACAAAAGCAATCAAGAGGGATATAATTTTAAGGTTTCTAGACAAAATTTACTTGGTAGGACTAGAAAGCCAAAAGCATGACATTTAAACATAAGAAAGTAAATCATATTAACAGGACAATATAATTCATAAACCCACATCTTCTAATTTCCAGTAAAACTCTCCTAACAGATGTCATAATATAGAAAAAGAAACAAACCTGAAAACACCACCATGTACCAGAGAGCCAAATGGTAATCCATTATCAAAGAAATGGCAACGAGAAAAATCTGAAAAAATAGCATGTAAATCAAGTCAGAACAGAGTGAGAAGTAACCCAGAGTAGAGCGATAAGAAACAAAGCAGACCATAACATAGTACATGTCCACAGTGACTCAGCCTAGGCCATGCCTCTTCCAAAGCTGGATATCAATATCATAATTTTATCATATCTGGTTGTATTCGACAGGATGCAACCCATATTCAGTCAAGTGCAGCTAAATTATAGGTACATTTTCATCAGATAAAGGGTCTACTCAGTCACAATTGCAGAATGGGGCGACAATTGCAATTCAGAAAAGGCATTATAGAACTAACCCAACAAAGACTTCGATATGCCAAGCATACATCGTTTACAATGACATCAATCAAAACAACTGTGAACTGGTTAACAACTGCGCAGATTCCCTTTGCACAATCAATGAAAACTCGACATTCCAACGACACAAGCGCATTTAACAAGTGTGATTTCCCATATTAAATTAGCATGTACCATTGCAATCATGTTTGCTAATCAACAAAAATAAACATTAATTTCATAGCTTGAAGTTGGTAAAATTGCCGACCAAGAGGAGAGATAACCTTAGCGAAAAATAGCATATTGGAGATAAAAGCTTCCCATGTTTCATCTCTCACAATCTGTTGTTGCACAAAATTAAAAAACCTACAATTTAGGCAACCAAATCACAAGATCTTTTTACTTGATAAAAAATATTGATAATAATAAAAATGAGAAGTAATTTCATTCGATTACCTTATAGGTAGCTAACAAGGCAAACGCCAAAACCGCTTGAATCTCCTACACACACAAATAAATAAATAAATAAAAACAGTTAATTTCACTAAGCCAAAAGCTGTAATATAGTAAAAAAAATAATAATAGGAGAGGGGTAGGGAGATGGTGTAGAGTACTCGATAAAAGAGGCGGTGAATGAGGTGAGGAGAGAGGAGAGAGGTGGCGGAGGTGCGAGTGATGAGGTAAGAGAAGAAAGTGAGGAAATGGAGGAGGTAATATGGCTCCGATAGCGGATTTGGATTCATCACTACTCTTCGATTCTATTTCTTCTATCAGCAGATCAAAAGCTTTGTTGTCTCCCTTGTACTGTATTGGGACAGAGAGGAAGGGTGCCGGTGATTGGATTAATTGAAGATCCAACGAGAAGCAGAGGATTAATTGTTGTTGGCAGCACCACCTTCACCTGCTATTGTGTTGTTAGAGAGTTATGAAAATCTGGGTTAATTTTATTATTGTTCAATTTCATTACATTTTATAAAATATAAATGCTTGTTTCTATTTTTTTAAACTCTTTTATTTACATCTTGCTCCTTCCTTTACTGCAAAAAAAAATTACATCAAAATTCATTTTTTCTTCCTTTTCATTTTCATTTCCCTTTTTCATTTCAATTTTATTTTTTTCTCAATTAAATCTAGATTTTAATGGTTTTCTTGGTTGTTTTTTAATTGTCAAAATTAACTGGATTACACCAATTCAATCTATATATTTTTTTAATTTTAAACCTAAATTAAATAAGAAGTTGAGCCAAAAAAAATTTATTCTATTAATTTTATCCTCAAACTTTTATTACTAATTAATTGAGTTGCTTTTAAATCCACTAAATTAATTGAATCACGTTAAAAAAACTTTTATTTGATTTAATTTTAAACTCGAGTTAAATAAAAAAGTAAAATCAAAAAGTATTTTTTTAAAAAAAATTACTAGTTAAGCAAGTTATCTTTGAAATGGCTAAGTCGACTAAATTATATTTAATTAATTTCCACACAATTTAATTTTAAATAAAAATTAAATAAAGTCATTTTTAAAGATTTCAAGTGATACATTTATTAACATGCTAAACCACATTAAAAGCATGTATTTTATGTTTTCTGTGTAGTGTGGTAATGCTAAATAATTTTTTATAGTTAAAATATTTTTTTGTTAAGTTTAATTTTTTCATACAACCCGCAATTAAATGAGGCTTATAAACTAGTAATAATTAGAAATAGGGATAATTTAATGCTTTAATTATATAAGTTATTATTGGGTGGGGGTAAGAAAACTGCCAATTCTAATTTCTATAAAATATAGCATATATTAATTTTTTATAAAAGAAATTAGATAGTTAGTGCAGCCTAATTTGATTTGGTGTATGAGCGGCAATTTAATTTTTTTAAACGAGAACAATATAGGGTATTTAGTTTCAAAATAATAAAAATTTAGTTTAGTAAGAGCTTTATTGCAAATAGGTTAACCATGTACTCCAAGCTTAATAATAGCAAGTCTAATCTCTTACAAGATGCTTCATTCATCCAATTCAAATGTTTGATTGTTCTCAGTTTCTAAGAAAAATACTATAAATCACATAATATGTGATTTAATAATTTTATTAAAAAATAATATAAATGAAAAATAATAAGGATCTAAATGACATATAATTTAACTAATACACTATTATAAAATTCTATAAGGATTGTATATATTGATTTGTTGGTTTAAAGACTATGAATCAACTAAATTTTGCTTCTTATATATATTTGTTTCATGAAGCATTCACTATATATATATATACATATATATAAAGTGTTGGTTTAGTGGTTAAAATATTATTATATTTTTGTAAAAATAAAAATACAAGTTCGATTATCAAGAAATGTGCTTATTAAAAGGGGCAACCACGAACCTGAAATAAAACCAGTCTCATTCTTAAAAAAGATATGAGGATACCAAGTTTGATTATCAAGAAACGCACTTATTGGACGGGACAACCGCGAACCTTGAATAGAACTAGTCTCATTCTTTAAAAATATATGAGAAGTTCGATTGTCAAGAAATGTACTTATTGGACGGGGCAACTACGAACCTCAAATAGAACTGGTCTTATTTTTTAAAAAGATATCAGGATACCTGGGTAAGAACTAATATATATATATATATTGATCAAGATGATCAAATGAGAGGAAAAATGTCTATATTTTTATAAAGATAAGAATACAAGTTTGAATTTCAAAAAACATATTTATTAAATGGGGTAACAACGAACCTCGAATAGGACTGGTCTCATTTAAAAAAAAAAATATGAGGATATCCCGGCCAATATATATATATTAAGTGAGATGATCACGTTACAGGAAAAGTGTTTCTATTATATAATTGTTTAATAAAGCATTTGCAGTGAAAAATATAAAAGGGTTCTCATGTACAGAAATATTCAATTAATTCAATATATGTGTTAAAATAAAATTAACTCAATACAAGAACACACTACCTAATTCAAATAATCAATACATAAACATGAATTAATCCCTATCTTTCCAGTAAAAAAATAATTCAATATCGAATGCATCCTTGCTAAATCTGTCGAATTGGTCCAAATCGTCAAAGAAAAAGTAAAATGGCCCAACGTGAAACAGTAGACCTACCTACTCCACCCAATGCCAATTTTGACTCAAAATCCTTCCACTGAAGCCCAACTGTATCTATTCTTCCTCGAATTCGACTGAACAGGAAGGTTACCTAAAGGATGAAGGCTGCGTTTTTTTAAATTTTGATTTTTTTATTTAAAATTAATTTTTTTATATTTTTAAATAAAAAATATTTTAAATCATAATTGCAATTAAAATCTCAAATAAATCCAAAAAAGTGGAGGATGCATTAGGCTACTCCTACTCTAGAGTTGCTGCTTACAGGCATGATTATAAAATCTGATAAATGCCCAGACTTACAAGTTTGATAGGTCAATCAATATTTGATTGGGTTGTGGGTTGAGTTGTCAGGTCGATCAAGTTTGACTAACTCAACTTTTTCTTGATTTAACATGAAACTCAACTTAAATCATGTCCTAAATCAACGTGTCACTGGGTTGATCTTCTGGGATAGACCGGGTTTAACGATTCTGCTTATAAGCAACCGAACAATAGCTTCAATCGAGCTGAAAATCAGTTACAATAATCTAGAAAATGCGGTTACTGGGTTGGTATATGAGCACGGTGGCTTTTCCTTCAATAAAACTGTGGCTCGCTAAAAGCGAAAAGGAAAAGCGCGTGGGCTTGAAATAGAAGCCTGTCGGGCTACCCCGGACCCACTCCCTCAACATTTGACCGAGCTTTTAGTTCTAAAGCAAGCCCTTATGCGAATGCTCGTTCATGGCTTATGGAAAACATCATGGAAGAGCGATTAGAAGGAAAGGGCAAAAAAAAAAAAATTCAACTAGAAGGTACCATCATGAGATCAACTTCCCTCTTTCAATATTTCTTTACACTTATTATTTTTTGGTTGTTAAGAGATTCATTTTACCTTAAATAACTTATATAAATTAGGGATGATTTATTAATATATATATATATATAAAGTCTTATTAAATATTAATATTAATATTTAATTATTCTCACGCTTGATTAATGTTTCAAGATAAAAAAACATGGATACAGAAAAGATAAAATACATTTCATTAAAAAGACATAAAATTAATAAATATATTTAAAAACAATTTAAAAATAAATTTTGGTATGTTTTTGAATTTCTTCCTAGCTAATTATAAAAAATAAACCTTTGAGATTATATTACTAATAATAATCGGGCTGCCTTTGATAAAAATGGTTGAAACCCACATAGAACTATTGGCTTTTGAGGAGAGGGAGAATTGAGGTTGCTTCCATGGATAAAAAAAGTTTGTGAATTAGCTTAGCTTACAACATTTCATGACTTCACT
This sequence comes from Populus alba x Populus glandulosa, assembly GCA_033617975.1. Classification (NCBI taxonomy): domain Eukaryota; kingdom Viridiplantae; phylum Streptophyta; class Magnoliopsida; order Malpighiales; family Salicaceae; genus Populus; species Populus alba x Populus glandulosa. The sequence continues at coordinate 23,578,341 of CM066148.1, forward strand.
TGTATTTGAAATTACTCCCATGTCAAGTTTTATTTTCGATTTGGAAAAGTCAAGACAGCATGCCAGAAAAAAAGAGAAGAAAAAAACCATTTGGTTTGCAAAGGATAAGGTTAATTTCCACAGGTAATGATTTTATTATGTGAAATGTTAGTATGATAATTATTACTTGTGGAATTTTGTAAATAAATCTATTTCCTTTCCACCTTTTTTTTTTCATGCCATAAATAGAGAAACTCTACAAGAAACCATCAGTACTCCTTTTTCAGGTCCTAGACTTGTTTTTAATTAATTTCCCTAAGTTCTTGATATGTAATGAAATTATTATTTTAAAGTAAAAGATATATACCAATTAATTGCGCTACAATCTCCACGGCCACAAGCACGTAACCATTTTATCTGCTAAAAAAAGTACGAAACAATTTATTTTTTTACGAGGAGTATGAATTTGTGGCGGGTGTTATTGAAATTTAATTAGCCCAATATTCCCTTTTCTTCTTTCTTACGTGATAAAGAGAGAAATCCTGCAAGAAACCATCATTCTTTTTTATGGGTAATGCAGAGAGCAAAATTAGATTCTCTAAGTTTAATTATTGTTAATTATTACTTGGTATTAGGGAAAGTGACGTATTGATAAAGATTGTGGCCTAATAGTGGTGCTCATCGAGCTGCCATGGCACTTTACTTCGAAACTTTAGAAAGGTGGGAATTTGCGATTAATAATGCAAGTGATCACACAACTTTTCTCAGATTTTCACCTTTACCTAGGCTCTCTCCCTTCCATGATTATCCACCACAACCGTGCCTATGGAGGCTTGACAGATTTCAAATATATATGTTCCTTGCTTGCACAACAAATTAGGTCCTTGATTTCTCTACCCCCTCCCCTTTTCTTCATCTTTTCATTAATTTGTTGTTTTTTAAAACTGTTATTTAAAATTAATAAGTTTTTTTTTCTGATTTTATCTCTAGGTAAAACATTTTATTATAAGATTAATGGAAGAGCAACTCCATCGGACGGATGTACAATTGTAAAGTAATGAGCTAGATGTATAGCTAGTTTTAAACTTAGCGAGCCTAGCTCCAGCTCTAAAAAAAATAAAATTAATTAATTAGAAAGATTATGTACAACTGTACTAGCTGCTGAATACCTTGATTTAATTTATCATAGCCAACTTATAATTTTGAATAAAGTCCAACTAAACCAGGCATCTCCCTAGATAAGCCACTCTATATAACATGGTGCGGCCGCATCTGTTTGTATATATTATATACACATGCACGTTGTTGCATGAAGTGATTTTCCAATTAATTAAAGCTTAAATAAATGCTTTCCTAATCAAAATAGATTGCATTTGGTTAGTGTTTCGTAGCAAGATGGTTAAACAGACAAAAAACATATTTAATTGGATTAATAGAGATATATATGAACATAAAATAAATATGTTTTTGAATAATTTTAGAGTAAATTTCTATAAAGCAAAAACCATAATAAATATATCCCTTTTGTTTTCAATTATTCTGTCTTGAAATATTAATGAAACACTAATGTATATATTAAATTTAAAAAACATGATTGGAGGAATGGAATTTTATCATTCAAATAATTATGATTATGCATGCTTAAATTATCCTAGTGAAAATCAAATTACGAAGACCCACCCCTTCCCACGTGACAGGTGACAAGAAGGAAGCAATACACGAGTATTACCCTCAACTCACGTGACCGTCCGGCACGTGCAATCACGTTACCGTAAAACTATTAAAAGAACCTTGCATGGGCATGGTCGAAGCATCCATCAAAACAAAGAGAAGATACCGCGGATGACCGACACGTGTCATTGACCACCGTCAGTTTTGGTTTTTGAGTTTTGACAGGAGCCAAGCACTCACATGGTTCCTGACACCTCCCTCTACCTCTATCACGTGCATGTTGGACCCAATACATGCAATAAATACTTAAAATACAGTAATATACTTCACCCAAGCTTTTTTTTTTTTTTAAAAAGATGAAAGTTAATGAGAAAAAATAAAAATAAAAATCTCTGATACATGAAACCCTCCACGCCAAGCAACGGCCCTGGTTCTCTCTCTCTTTTTCAGGCTTTCCTTTAAATCCAAGCATAAAAAAGTAAAAATATAAATATAAAAAGAAAAATATTTCAACATATATAGCATTAAATGGGAGCTGTAAACCTTATCCATAGTTAGAAGCGGCTCCTATTGGGATTGGTGACATCCACTACTATCTTGCCCACACCCCTCGATGTTTGCCACGTGGTACAAATGCAGCCTTCATCAGTGTGTTTTGCTTTCAGGAGGCCCTTTTTTTTTTCAATTTGTTTTCACATGGCTATCAAATAAATTCTACAAAATTTCATATTTACATTAATGAGGTTATAATATATATTTCAAAGTCCAAATGAATAATTCTATGGTCATTAAAAAAGTTTCTACTTGAAGGCTCTACATACCTGCCTAATGGGGATAACCCTAGAGATGGGAGCAATTAATGGTTTGAAAAACAACATATTAGGCTTCAGTCGTGTCACATCTACTGTTAATAGAATTTCCAACCTGCAGATTAATAAACAGCCAGTGAAAAACCTCGTTTATAAAAAAAGAAATCAATGAATCTAACCATCATAAAAAAAAACTAATCAAATTAAAACTAAAAACATAGTTATTAGACAAAATTCAATGTCTGAATCAAGAATTTTGATATTATTTTAAATTTTTTAGTGAAATAATATAATTATCGAGATAAAAACAAAAAAAATATTAAAATTAATTTGATAATATTTTATTCAAATTTGATTAAGTTAATCATCGAATCAGTTTTAACTATATGTACTGGACTGAAATTTAATAAATTCAAAGCAATAAAATATAATTTAGTTTAACAAGTAAATGAGAGGTTATAACGAAGCTGAACAATAAAAAGAAAGAATTTTACTTTACATTATCAATAGAGGAATACTCAAAAGAAAAGGACTGATAAGTCTTTTTTTTTTTACAAGTAAAAAATCAAAGATATGTCTTTTCTTTTTATTAATTAACGAAATTTTCTTTAAAAAAAATCCAAGAACTTGAATCATTACATATACAATTTCTTCTTTAAAAAAATAGGAATATTTAATATATCACTAATACATGAAAATCCATGTAATTTTCCGAGGAAGAAAAGGGGGTCAAATTACGTTAGACAAAATCTTACATGATCTACCCATAACGACGGGTCTCAATTTTACCCTTTTTCTGTTCTAGAAACTTTCTAATAAATAGCAACGTTTTTAGTTATGTTTAGACAACAAAGTAACAAATTAAGAACGCGTGCAAAATGAAATTACAACGTTAATAATGCAAACCCATGTCTATTAGCTATAGACTCGCTCGAAGTCCTCCTACTGTTTTATAGGATATTTTAAATTGTGGCTGTAAATATTTTTTAAAATAATAAATATTTTTTATTTTTAAAAATTATTTTTAATATCAATATATTAAAATGATCTAAAACTAAAAAAATATTAATTTAAAAAATTTTAAAAATACAAAAACTCTCGTAGTGCTTGAAAACCGATTTGGCTTGAGATTTAAAAAGTGTTTTTAAAAAATTTTAAATTAATATATTTTTAATATTTTTAAATTATTTTAATATACTAATCTCAAAAATATTTTTTTTAAAAAAAATATTATTAACATATTTTTTTAAATAAAAATTATTTTAAAAAATAGCTATATCTACATTATCTGACACATTGTAAAGGGATACACGTTGCGAAGATAATGACCGCCCATCCTCAACAAGTTTAGCTGTAATCACTGTGCTTAGAAACGGGGTTTGAATTAAAAATGGTAAACTTGGAGGCTGCTGCTCAAGCTTAAGCGACAAACCTGCTGATTGGTTCTTAAGCGGTGGAATTTGAAATACTTGGTTAATGACCGTATGGTACTGAATTTTCATCTATTTTTTTAGTTTGTTTTAAAAATTTGTTTATCTTGTAAAAAATATTAAATTAATAATTTTTTAATATAAAAATAATATAAAAATAAAAAAATATTTTAATAAATTTTTAATTAAAAAATATTTTTAAAAAATATAATACACCATAACACCGAGCATAAACAAAGATGTTATTTAGAATTATATTTCAAATCATGTTTTATAAAAAAATTATTATTTTTTATTTAAAATTAAATTTTTATGTTTCTATATTACTTTTTTATGCTGGTAAAAAATATATGTTAATATAATTTTTTAATAAAAAATATTTTAAAAAACAATAATTAACCCACTCTTGAACACCAAATAACTCTAATTGTAATTATTTAATTTCTTAACCACCAGTTTACACCATCTATCGTTTTAATATTTTACAGTGATACCCTTTGAGGTGTTTGACATAATTGTCGTGGCAGTAGTTAGCTGGTATTCCAAGCAACGGTGCATGATGATTCATTGCGGTATGCCTTGTGATAAGTGTTGTACTAGTAGCGTACCACTACTTGATCATCATCCCTATGCACGTGCGGTTGATATCAGCATCATCATCTTACGTGGGCCATGCAATGGGTAAGATTGACTTTTTCTCTCCACCACAAAATCAATAAATCAATTTATATAAGCTTTTTTATTTATTTTAAAATTCAATCATGAGTATTTCTTGTTCGAAAATGCAACATTGGGATTTTACATGCATGATTATTTGTCTGAATTTCTAAGAGTAATTTTCCATAAATATTTAATAATCCTCAAAATCAATCTTTAAATATTATATAAAGCTAAAATAATTAATAATCGTTGATAAGCTGTACGATAATGAATTTGTTTATAAACTCTGTATACTTTGAATAGGGTTTAATTTGCAAAATTAAAAGGGAGACAACTGGTAAATTAACTAGAAATAAAGGTATCAAAAAGCAAAAGGACACTAAAGTAAATTCATGGAAGATTTTCCTTTAACTAAATTAAAGTCTTTTTCTTTATAATTTTTTATTACCACTTATTTTTCACTTTTTCCTCCCCTCCTCCGCAACCAAAATCTTTGATTTTGTCCTCGTCAAAATCCCCAGTCCTCCATTTTAGCTGTCCCCTTCAAACGCAAATAAACCCTCTCTCTCTCATCAAAAACCACCACAACAACAACTCTCTCTGTCTCTCTACACAACACAAATTAACGTTTCCATCTCCCTTGCGCAACTACAACACTCTAGCTCTTAACCTTAATTCCTGACCCTCTTTAATCTGTCTTAAACGACAAAGGAAGAGCCAGAATATCAGACCATGGAAGCACCGGAATTGTATGGGACAACTGGGTTTTGCAGCTCACAATTCACAAGTAATGAAAAGCACCACTCTCTGGACTCTAATAAGTCCATTGGTGGTGGTGACCATTTCATTGTTGAAGACCTTTTGGACTTCTCCAATGAAGACGAGGATGCCATGGTAACTGACCCTAGTAACAACAATATCGTCACTCCCACCACCAACTCCACGGACTCCTCCACTGTGACTTTCGTTGATAGCTGCAATTCCTCCTCTTTCTCGGGCTGTGAGCCCTCAGGCTTTAACGGCGATATTGGGTCCCACTACACCAATAATTTCTCTCATCATGACGTTCATCTTGGCAGCGAGCTTTGCGTGCCGGTAATTCCTTACTTTCATGCATGACGACATTGACTCTCCTTTTTCTTCTTCCCTTTTGTTTTATTGAAGGAATTGTGCAAGAGGAGGGTAAAAGAATCCCATTAATTTGCTAATTATGGTTTCTATTCTTATGTTCAGTATGATGATTTAGCGGAGCTAGAATGGCTGTCGAATTTTGTGGAGGAATCCTTTTCCAGCGAAGATTTGCAAAGGCTTCAGCTTATTTCCGGCATGAAAGCCCGGTCTGACGAATCATCCGAGACTCGACACTTCCAAACTGATGACAATAACAATGGCAATGTCTCCAATATGTGTAACAACAACACCATGTTCAATCCTGAAATGGCAGTCCCAGCTAAGGCTCGGAGCAAACGGTCTCGGGCAGCACCAGGCAATTGGGCCTCACGGCTTCTCGTACTCTCGCCTACGACTTCATCATCCGAGCCTGAGATTATTCCTGGCTCGACCGAACATCCCAATTCCGGGAAAAAGACAATTAAGGGCGCGGCGGGGCTGAAGAAAAGAGACGGTGGTGTTGAAGGTGCTGATGGTCGCAAGTGCCTGCATTGTGCGACGGATAAGACGCCGCAGTGGCGGACTGGACCCATGGGGCCTAAGACGCTTTGCAATGCGTGTGGTGTAAGGTACAAATCGGGGCGGCTTGTACCTGAGTACCGGCCTGCAGCTAGCCCAACGTTTATGCTTACGAAACACTCAAATTCGCACCGTAAGGTGCTTGAGCTAAGGCGACAGAAGGAGATGGTAAGGGCTCAGCACCAGCACCAGCACCAGCACCAGCACCAGCACCAGCAATATCTTCATCACCATCAGAATATGGTGTTTGATGTATCCAACGGTGGCGACGATTACTTGATTCACCAACATGTGGGGCCCGATTTTAGGCAGATGATCTAGCAGTAGGGGCGCAGTTTATGATCAGGTGGGGTCTTGAGAGTTTAATTAGCGGCGAAATTCATTAGTGAATTTCGTTATTTTTTTTTTCTTATGTGGTAGGGGCTAATTTTCCCTAACTCTTTTTTTTTCCCTTCAATTTCTTTAGTTAATTATATTTTGTTGGAGTTTTTCCTTTTCTTTGCTAAAATTGACAAAACTCTTTGGAAACTCAATTTTTCCATAATTCAAGTAATTTCTTTTTTAATTAAACTCGATCGTTCCTTAGATTTTTCCTTTATATCCATCATTATAATTCCAATTCATTATAAGAGAATTTCCTGTTATAATTTCTAATTATCCAATTCTTATTCCATCTAAAAAACCCATTTTTCCTCAATCATCCCCTTTTCATTTTTTTCTTCTAAATTATAAGTCTTGGACTCGAATTTTTCCTTCCATGTGAAAAAATAAAGAAGAAGAAGAAGAAGAGATTACCACTATAAGGTATTCAATTTAGTCATTAATGTGTTCTTGCTTTGACTTGCTCCTTACAATTGATAATTAATCACCACACTTACACTAAGTCAGGACAGAATAATTAACCTTAAGCCCTTCAAAAGAAGAAGAAGAAGAAGAAAGAGTGAGTATGTAAAAGCAAACAATGAAAGAATGGAGTGTTCGTAAATTCAAATGTTTTTTTTTTGAATTAATTATTCAAGATATGGACTCCCATAAATGGTGCCACATTGCGTGGTGAACGTGAACATCCTTAATTGTTCCCTTAAAGAAAGGTAAATCAGGTTGTTACAATGGCATGTCATATGAAACAATTGATCGTCTTCTCTCGAACAATTTTTCTGAGATTATGACCTCCTTGACATGGATGTTCTCTTTGTTGGTAATTTGTCGTTTAGGAGCTACCTAGCTATAGCTACCTCAATTTTTTCAACCCTTTAACGCAAGAAATTCTTGAGCAAGTACATCTTTTGACATCTCCTTCCTCCATGGGGCAAGTGAGCATCCCAAAGACAAGAGAGATGTTGACCCCTGGAAAGGCTCCTCCTCTCTGCGATCAACCTGGCGTGACATTTCATGTTTTACGATACAACGGCAACCACCATCGCAACCACCGCAACCACCATTAAAGTAACTCGTGCCTAGATGTTTCAACCATGTATGTGCAACTTTATCATATGAACCCGTCGAATAAAGAGTGGAGAAGTGGGGCGAGGTAAGGTAAGGTAAGGTTTGCGATTGAAGCTGAATGGGCTAAAAGAAACTCGAATTTGTGTGCTGTTTAAGAAAACTTGCAAACCATGTGACAACTCCAGTTATCATTTGACCTTTTCACTTTTTATTGACATCTTAACATCTCTCTAGGTGCTAGGTCTCCAACCTAGCCTTTTTACTTTGAAATTTTAATGTAGTTTTATTTTTATACTCTTTATGTATTTTAAAAAAATTAATTTTTTTTATATTTAAAATTAATATATATATTTTTATGTTTTTAGATTATTTTGATATATTAATTTTAAAAATAATTTTTTAAAAAATAAAAATATATTATTTTAATATATTTTTAAATAAAATAACTTTATAAAGCAACCAATTCTTAAACAAAATTTAATGGTTTTTTTATTATCCTATTTTTTTTTTTATATATTTCCATAATATATATATATAAAAAATGAGTCTCTTAAAAAAAAAAAAAAAGGGAATCAAATGCAAGCAAGCATGAATAATGTCGAGTTTGTGCAATCTTGGGATGAAATCAAGTAAAATTCGTCAAGCGACTGTATGTGATAGCTATGAGAATTATCGTTAACTGATTTAAGATAGGATCTCAGTTACGAGGATAAAGTGTTAATTCACGGGTCATCATGTTAACTTCAATTAATTATTTTTACTAATATTTTTTGTTTTAAAAATAAGTGTCTTGATATTAACATGATTTTAATTTAACAGGGTTTAATCAGAAATTAACTGGATTTTGTTAAGTTAATACCTAAGTATAATTTAACTAAAAAAATTTAATTTCTATTTATTTTTGCATTTCAAGAGATTTTAAAAAATAAATTAAATTTTTTTTTATTTTTTTTCTTTAAATTAATATTTTTTAAATGTTTTTAGATATTTTAATACTTTGATTTCAAAAATAATTTTTTAAAAATAAAAAATATTATTTTAATATATTTTAAATAAAAAATATTTTAAAAAATAATCGTAATTAATATTTCACCGGATATCCTATCAATATTATTACTATCAATAAATTGTACATGAATTTCAGTGAAAAATCTAGCTCGGTACAGCCAGTGGGTTGGGGATTAGCCAATTCCAGAGAATGTTAGAAAGCAAGGCAGATTCGTTAACAGATTTTTCACACCGTTTTTGGAAACTTGAAATCCAGTTGGCGATTTATTAATATTTTTTTGCATGAGTTTCCACAACTTAGAACTTCGAGAAATTTAAAAGCACCAGTACGCACCTTTCAGGACCCATTCATTTAGCAGCGTCATCAAAAACCTCATTTTCTAGCACTATAACGTTTTGTTTGACTTTTATAATCCTAGCTAGAAGAAGCTAGCTTTATTACATCTTCTTTTGAAGGTGAGCCCGCCATGGTTTGCCCCCACATCCAGAGTTTGAACTATCTCTCTAATTAATGGTTCACTGGATTATCCTGAACGTGCAAGCGACTAGCTTGTTTGATATTAGCTGGGTCAGATTTGGGTTATGGAGGAAAAAGGGATTCTTATTCCCAAGAAGGAAAAAAAAATTCAAACTAATAATTTTTTTCTGAGAATTCCTCGAGTTTTCTGTAACTATGCTTTGGTACAGGATGCTATTCACAAGAACAAATATTGTACATGTGAATGAAGATTGTGATATAGCAAAGAATAAAGCTACATATGATGCCAAGAAATACAGAGAAAAAAGAGGATATATTAAGGGGTTAGTGAAATTAGTTGATGAGGCTCCAGTATATATTATATGCACGATCCTAGGCAGCACTGATCCATAGAGCTGTTGCTAAGATGATATGCTGTCTTCGATCAGATAACTATAAGTAAAATTAATTGTTTCACAACGCTAGCTACCATTTCCACTTTAGTTTACTTCTTTTAATGAACAATTTGTCTTGTTTTCCAAAGAACGAAATTAAAATCGGGAAAAGAATAATATATTACTGTTTCAAGGGAAGCAATGTTTGCGGTGCTCACATGCTGTAGTCAGTAGTTTATGATGCCTTCACAAAACCAAACACACAGAGACCAGTCTGTGCATCCTCACAGCCAGTTTTATTCTAAAAGCTGCTAATTATATGTATAAATTACCATCTTTATTGGGTTGCCTTGCAATACAAGGTTATCAGATTGTTGTAAGAGGAAGCCTTGACTGTTAAAGCTTGGAATTTTATTTGATTACATATATAGAAACTTAACGGATCATATCAGGTACAAGATACATGTGTTTATCAGTCTTCAAATCCAGCACTGCTATGCTTGTCTTCCATTGAAGTAAATTGATGGTCCGAGGCTCAACGACAACACATAAAGCTTTGTAATGCTTATATACTTCGCTGCAGGGACAGCCTATTTCATGGTGTTTTAATATGAGATGTTCCCTTACAGAAAGCACGTGCACTTTGCAGAGGAGGGTGCTTCATGGATAACAAATGCATGATTGTTTAGCAGGTGGAGCAGGTTTGGTAATGTTTTTAATGAATAAACGCCGTTCATCACAGGTAATCTTGTTCTTTAATAATAAGAATGAAGTTGTATTTTAATCAAGGCTTCTGAGCATTCTCATGTGAGGATGTTGATTCTTATTCCATCCGGGTGAGAGAAAAGAAATGATAATATTGTAAAAAGTCTGTCATAGCAGAGTATTGCTGCAAAATTTCTAATTTACGTTCTTGAATATATTATTTAGTCGCCATTAATGTAACGATGTTATTAAATTCCAATAAAGAAACAAAAATCAACAAATGATTCTGATGCGGGATAAAACTTCTCTTAAGATGAGTTTTTTTCCCCTACATGGTATATCTCAGTTATGGGAGACTAAAGTTGTGTTTGGTTAATATTGTTGGACAAAAATGTGTTTGGTTTGAAAAGCAAAGGTAGGCAGTGTTTGAGATTATGATAGTTTTTATTTTTAAATGTCTTTTAAAAGTATGTTTCACATGAAAAAAATATTAAATTAATGTTTTTTTAGTGTTTTTCAATAGTTTTAATGTGTTAATATTAAAAATAAAAAATATTTTAATATATTTACAAATAAAAAGCAAATAACATTACAAGAAAACACTATCTAAAAACTTACCATTCACTAGGGTAATAATGCGGGAAGAAACCCGTTTAATACCCGAGCTAAGACTCCAATTATTCTCTTATTAAAAGAAGTTGAGAAGCTTGATTTATTAGCTAGCTAGATGTGTTTGCTAAGGACCATGTTAATGAAAAAAGTAAGTTTCAAATGTCTTCGAAGTTACTCAAAGGAATGAAAAGCATCTCCACACTCTTAAATGACAATCAAGAAAGGTTCCACATCAGAGCCTTTGAATAGACGGGCTACCATGCATGGGGGTTATTTTCATGTTCATTGTTAAAGGGTCTGTCTCCTTTGTATAACAATTTCTGACAATGACCTGGCATGCCTTTTAACATGATATAGTACTCCTCAGTTGCCCTAACATGTGAATCAACAACTCACCAATTTGTGCAAACATCACGAATCCTTAGTGGTTTTCATCATTTGTGCTCATCAAGTCATAGCAGAATTCATTCGTGAAGGAATAACCATGCTTGAATGAAGATTATTCAGATATGGAGTTTCCTCATATGAGAGGTAGATACTCTGGAGAGATAAATAGCCCTCACTGTGAATGCGAATGAATTTGGAAATTTAGTTCTATGCTTTGATGAAAAACTTTGGAGAACAATCTCTCATATGGGAAGGTTATGCAGTACGCATAAAAGTATGGTTCTGTAGCATGCATGTGAGAGTGAACAGGAAAGGAATGAGCAGATACAAAGGACTTCGTGAGCAAGAGAAAGGTCCAGCTAAAGCTCCACATGCAAGTGTCTTAATATCAGGGAGACATGAGCAGCAGGGCCAAGGTTATTTTCAAAGAAATGGGCGACATTAGGACATTATCTCATCAACCTCCCCACTTTCTCACGTGCATTCCACGTTGCTTAATATATTAATAAAGATAGGGGATCTCTGAGAACTTGGTAGCATTGCTAGTGACATACTCACCCAAGTAACTGTATGATTTTCAGACTATTCATGCATGTATGGGCATGGGTTTCCCTTCGCCATGATAGCTAGAACAAGTACAATAACAGGTTGGAAATTGGAAATCGGAACTCAATAAGGTCATGCAATTTGCCGTCAAATAGAGAGGAGGATATATATATATATATATAAAAGAGCGCATGAAACAGATCGCAATTCAAATGGTCAATACTAGAAATGCTCATGAAAAAACGATCAACAATTAGGAAGTGAGCAAATTAAGACACAAGAGTAAATGGCAAGATAATTTTATTCCTTAAATATAACAACCGCATCAAAGTAGCGCTACAATCCATGAGAAGATATATGAAATCCAACAAAAATTTCAAAATCTTGCACCTATGACCCTTTCAGATTGAGTGTTTAGACATTGAAAAGGAAATAGCCAGAAGAAGCAATGACTTCAATCCATCAGCTATTATCTTCTTGCAACTCATATCCTTATCGAGGCACACTGAGACCTAGTTCTGAATAAAATGGCAAAGCAAACCTATTAGCATTAGCAAGCACTGGCAAACATATTAATTAAAGAATTGGTGAGTTGAACAACCTCATGGAATTCATTCAACATACAACAATTAACAAAGAAACATTCTATAATGCAGTCATTCATCATAATAAACATGGAAAGAGTGAGGTAGTTGCATTCCATAGGACAGGACAATTCACACCTGTGCAACATTATAATATCCTTCATTGACCGAGACTTTTTAGAAAATGCGAAGAATAGCATACCTAAATAGTAAACATATAATTAACAATGAGCTAAAAGAAATAGCTAATTACCAGAGACACGTGGGCTGAACAGTTGAAAAAATCCTTTTGAGCTAAGAATGCACATGGGTTGGAAATTTTGAATTTCAAGTGTAATATCAAGCTCAAGGCTCAGTGGTGGTGCTGATTATTTTAACAAAAAACACTTAAAATTTAAACCTTCACCGAAATACTTGACATAGCATATGAAGAGAAAGCTAGATAAAGCTTCAACACGCTGGATTCTCCAAATTAAAAATAAAATGCCAATATTTCTATTTTACAGAAATGTAAAGCTTCTTATAGTGACAACTAGTAATACAATCTTGGAACACTTATAGCTCAAAATCTAGGTACCACACCTATGGTTTGTTTTGACCCTAATATAAAGTTACTGGTTCTTTGTACCTCTGCCACTAATCATGGAGACTCGCAATCATTTCACAGTTTCTAAGGAAAGTTAAACTCCAAAAATAACACAAAAATATTAATCCTATCTAAAATCATTGAGAGAGAAAAATGACAGGAAATTATCTCAGAAAAGAAGCACAATCTGTCAACCTTTTTGGCCTTGACATTCCAAATGGCTATTTACTTTCATGTTTCACCAAGAAATATTTAATCTTTTCACAAGGAAAAAAATGACAGGAAAGTACACTATAGAATGCTTTCAGGCTACACACTTGGGGAATTTTTTTCGGGGATAAAAGAGGAAATATAATTCAAGGGAAGCATAAATAGATACAGCAAGAAGGATATAAGACAAAGAAGAAAGAAAAAGTAGAAAAGGGAATTGGAATTGCAATCTTATTCAGCAATAACAACAGCAGGGATGCTTTGCTCCACAGGGAGGTTAAAGAAACAACCCTATGACCCTATCCCACAACAAATGCCTCGTACTGTTGGTGAACTTGCTTATATTGTTGTGCCTAATGAAAACCTCTAACACCAAAACATCACAAGCATACACTGTCCGAGGACTTTACATATACAGCACAGAAAGAAAGGGGAGTTACAAGGACATGGAAAAATGATGCTCACAAAATGTATCACGTAGAATTACCGCATGTTGGGAAATTTCTTTGCTATGACAAAAAAAATTTGATCTTCAAATTTTCATGAGATCAGCATGAGGTAACATTTACTGCATGAAATTGGAAACCTCAATTCAAAAAAAAAAAAAACCTCCACAAAATGTACCCGGTTGATGAGCTACAAACAACCAATTGTACAGAGTTACCAGTTGACACACTAGAGAAATAGCATTTATTGAGTTTTTCGCTTTGGAATGGTATGGTTAATAACAAAATCCAGAAGCCAAATAACATTTTAAAAGAAATGAAAATAAGATAAACAAACAAACAAACAAACAAAACCAGGCAACCCTATTCAAAATAGAGACATGAACTAATTGTAGAGTAAAAAAGTTGCTTACAGAAACTAAAACTAAAACATTCGGAGAATATCAAACTCCAGGGTTCGCACTGCAGAGCATACCCTGAGACAACGACCGTGAGCTCCTTGAATCAATGCTGAGGCATGACGTGAGCCTAGCTGAAGAGACAGCCGAGTGAAATGGAAGCAGAGATTGAATAGCACCCAATTGAGGAACTGGCCTGAAATTCAAAACCCAGCTGTCACAATTTAAGAAATTTACAAATTTAAAGAGAGCTCATTTCAGAAAATAACCTAAATTGCAATCCCCAACAGTCAGTTTTAAAATCTTGCTGATTTAAAGAAAATCCATTTGAGAAAAAGACCTAAATTGCAAGGCACAATAGTCAAGATTTGAACTTCTTGAACAAAATTGAAAAGGTGTTTTTAAAGGGATTGCTTACCTTGAAAATGTGAGGGAAGGGCGTGCAGGGAGAAGAGAAGGTGTGGATTTGGGTTGAAGGGTGGGTTTGTTGGTGGTGGATTTGAGAAGAGAGAAAGTTGGTTTGGAGAGAGACCTGTAGCGAGACGCCATTTTTTAGAAGACAAGAAATGTTGTGAGTACTTGGGTTTAGGGTTTTTGGAAATTCAATAGGGATTTCAGTTTTGGGGTTTAAAGTGGGGTTTTAGTTTTCTTTTCAGTCTCTTTGTGTCTGAGGAGCGAGAACCATGTCGTTTCACATATTTAGCATTCACAAGAAAATATTGTGATTTTTCTAAGGAAAATATTGATTTTTTTTTTATGAGCAGGTGTCATTGAGTCACCTTTCAGTCTTTCACTCTTTTTCTTTTTTTTTTTGCCACAAATCATTTATAACCAAATTAATGCATTTTATAGAAAAAAAATATTGTGATTTTAGAGTAATCTGAAATTTGCCTTTTATTCTCAAAATTAAAAAACAAAAACAATTTTATTTTAACTGCAACAACAACCACTAGATCATTACTAGATATTTGACCTACACTTCATTATGGGTCATATTTTTTAAAAAATTAAATTTTTTTTATATATATTGTCGCACCCCAAAAAAATCCTACGCGCGGTATCGGCTGGCGATTTTTATCGTTCTTTGCGTTAGCTTTGAATTGGTTCGTTGGAGTCGCCACCTAGTAATTCATTGAGGGCTACTAGGAAACCTGATGTACTGGTCTTGTCAGAGGTCGCGGGTAAGGGACTGGTTGTGGTTAGGGAAGGTATTAGCACCCCTAACACACCCTACCTGAGGTAAGCTGCATTGTGTTCTAATGTGATTTGAAAATTTAAAATATTAATTAAATTCTAAGGCTTGAATAAATTAGTTATTAAATCCCCGAATATATGTAAAAACTTGTTCTTACATTTTCATGGAAAATACAACTTGATTTTATTTGTCCTTGAGATATTTAATCATATTTAAGAAAATTTAAAATATTAATTAAATTCTAAGGCTTGAATAAATCAGTTATTGAATCCCCGAATATATGTAAAAAACTTGTTCTTACATTTTCGTGGAAAATACAACTTGATTTTATTTATCCTTCAGATATTTAATCATATTTAAATTAACAATTAATTCTTTTTATCCTTCTTTTTATTTTCACAATTTAATAACATAAATAAAAATACAAACAAGCACACATCTCTTTTTATTATTTATTTTCTTTTATTTTCTTCTTTTTTCTTTTACATTCACATATTACAAATTTAAGATAAATAAACAAAAAAAATTACATTAAAACTTTAAAATTTACAAAATGGTCCCTAAAAACTCCAGAAATTGCAGGGAAGGACTCCTGGGGGCTGCGTGAACAGTTCCAGCGCGTGGATCCACGCACCCCCGCCACTGGCGGCGCGTGGGTCCACGCGCCGCCTCATGAAAACCCAACAGCAAGGGGGCTGGATCGACTCCCTCTTCTCAGCCTCCCAACGCCGGCGGTGAAGATCACCGCCACCTGCAACAACAAAAAGAACTCACAAACAACAATCGGTTTTTATTTTTCTTTCCGTTACAGATCTGCTTCTCTTTGATCTGCAGAAGCAGATCGGTTCTTTTCCTTCTTCAGGTCGATCTCGTCTCTGTTTTCGCTCCTCTGCTGGTTGCTGGATCTTCGAACGGCGTTGTTGTGGCTGGTCTGTGGTGGTGGCTGCCGATCTGTGGACGGCGCTGCTGGGGTTTGTTGTTGCGGTCGCTACTGCTGTCGGAGGCTGGACGGAGAGGAGAGGTCGGGGAAGATAGCGATGCAAACGGCGAGATGGTACAGCGCGGGGGAACTGCTCTGGCTTCTGTCCGGCGTGTTGCTTGTTGGAGGAGGCGTCGCCGTGTCCGGCGATGAGAGCTGGGAAGAAGGAATGGCCGAAAGAGGGGAGTGTTCGGCGTGTTGCTGGAAAAGAAAATGGAGCTGCTAGTCTTGGGGAAAGGGAGAGGTCGATCGGCGTTGTGGGTGGTGCTGGAAGAAAAAAAAATGAAAACGGGGAGGGGGCTGTTCGGTTTTGGAGGAGAAGGGAGAGGATTTTTATTTTTTGTGGCTTCGGGTCAGGGCTTGGATTTGCTGGTTGAAGGGGAAGAAGATGGAAAAAAATAAAAATGGTGAAGAAGGGGAGTAGTCAAAACCGGCTGCTGAGGGGGGGAAGAAAATCAAAGAGCTCAGGGGCTGTCTTGGGTGAGCGGCTGCAGGGGAGAAGAAGAAAATCTCCAACGGGACTGGGGACTGGGACTGTGGGTGCTGCCCCCTACTGCCAGGACCCGAAAAATGGCTCCCATCTCCCTCACTTGCAAAACTGAGAATGAGAAGAAATAGGGAAAAGAAGACCAAGTGGGTGGGGGCTCAGTTCATCATTTTTAGCCGAAAGAGAGGGATTAAATAATGGTCTTGGGCCAGGGGCAACGGCTAGTTTCGGGTGAAGAGAAAAAAAATTCTTAGGTTGCCCCTCCTTCCAAAATTCAAAATTCCCTTAGGCAAAAATATTGTTTCGGCCTCAAAATTGGTCCCTTAATTTTCTTTTTTTTTGTAAAATTTGATTTTTCTTGTTTTTTGTATTTTTTTGAAAACGAGCAATATCAACGTCGACTCAAATACGAAAAATCAATTATTTTGAAAATGACGCGTGAAAAGTCGAACGCATTCGAAAGACCCTTAAAAATTTTTTTTTAAAAAAAATTTTAAACGACGTTGAAAATGCTAAAATGATGAAAATATATTAAAAACATATTTTTTCGGATTTTCTTTGTTTTTCTCTATTTTTGGATTTTTTGAAAATATATCAAAAACATGGGTCAAAAATTGGGTAGCAACATATGCCCCCTCTTTACAATGCTTACGAAGCAAAAATCCTCGATGTTTTGCATAGTAAGCTTTGTAAAGAAAAACTTATCTTTCTATTTGCTCAATATCCACTTCATCAGCAAATCTTCCTTTTTTTTTTTTATTATCCTGAGATCCCATCTGGCGACCTCCTTTAAACAAAACCAAAGAATGTGTGTAACTCGGTCAACCTGAAATCTCATATGGAGATTCCCTTTAACCAAAGCTACATGAGATCCCATCTGGCGACCTCATTCAACTGGAACAAAAGAATGTGTAAAAAGTGGTCTCATTATAATGGGTGACCTACCCAAGTGGAAAGGAGGAAGAGTGGTCTCATTCTTTGGGTGACCTACCCAGGGGGAAGAATGGCCTCATTCTTATGGGTGACCTACCCAGGTAAAAAAAAGATGGAGAATGGTCTCATTCTAATGGGTGACCTACCCAGAAAAAATGGTGGTCTCATTGTGATGGGTGACCTACCCAAGTGGAAAGGGGAAAGAGTGGTCTCATTCTTTGGGTGACCTACCCAGGGGAAGGAATGACCTCATTCTTTGGGTGACCTACCCATGTAAAAAAAAAAGATGGAGAATGGTCTCATTCTTTGGGTGACCTACCCAGAAAAAATGGTGGTCTCATTGTAATGGGTGACCTACCCAAGTGGAAAAAGGAAGAGTGGTCTCATTCTTTGGGTGACCTACCCAGGGGGAGGAATGGCCTCATTCTTATGGGTGACCTACCCAGGTAAAAAAAAAGATGGAGAATGGTCTCATTCTTTGGGTGACCTACCCAGAAAAGATGATGGTCTCATTGTGATGGGTGACCTACCCAAGATGGAAAAAATGTGAAGTGTGGTCTCATTGTAATGGGTGACCTACCTAGATGGAAAAAATATGATGAAGTGGTCTCGTTGTGATGGGCGACCTACCCAGATAGAAAGAATGTGAAGTGTGGTCTCATTGTAATGGGTGACCTACCCAGATGGAAAAAATATGATGAAGTGGTCTCGTTGTGATGGGCGACCTACCCAAATAGAAAGAATGTGAAGTGTGGTCTCATTGTAATGGGTGACCTACCCAGATGGAAAAAATATGATGAACTGGTCTCGTTGTGATGGGCGACCTACCCAGATAGAAAGAATGTGACATGCGGTCTCATTGTAATGGGTGACCTACCCAGAAATGGAAAAAAAATGTGATATGACAAGTGTGAAAAAAATAGGACTTACCTGGCGAAGTCCTGAGGGGATGACAGAAGAAGGGCTGGAAAACTTGGTGCTTCCTGATAATTCCCGATCATAGGGTTTGAAAACTCGGTGTTTCCTGACTGCAAGGGTTGAAAACTCGAGCCTTCCCGATTGCAAGGTTGATCTTTTCATTTCTTTAGGATTTTCCTAATGGTAATGTTTATCCCATCGTCCTTTTATTCCATGATCAAAACCGATTCTTTATTATCATCACCACAATGCTTCTTTCTTTTTCCACCATCTTGTTGGACCTCATTAAGGATTTTCCTGTAACAATTCAAAAATATGTGCAAATGGATTTATTTTTTTTTTAGGTTAGATGGTATGCATGCATCCTTACCTGATTTGAAATATAGATCCCCCCCCTCTTTGATGCTTCATCGTCATAGGGTGCCTTTGTTTGCATTCCATAACTTTCCTTGTTCTTTTGATGTATTGACTCATTCATGTGCTAGCCATCCACTCAGCTGTAAATGCAGTGCCCATCCCGAGTTGTCTTTGACAATTACTGCTCGCATCGTTCATCAAGCTTGACCCTGCCCCCAAGTGTGGTGTTGCTTGATTCATCATGAAGAATTTCTCTCTTGGATTCTTCTGAGAAATATCCTTTGATTGATTGTGTGCATCATGCCAACACCCATCAAGATTGTTAATTAGTCATGAACTTGCCTCTAGTTGAAACATCATTCAAGTATATGTGGTCAATCATAATCATGGAACTGCCGCGTGATCCTGACATGCATCTCATTCTTTGCAGTAAACAGCTCATCATTGTAAGCGCGATGTATTTCTTTATGGATTCCTCTTAGCTTGTCAAATCAGATCGTGAAAATAACTGCTTTGGCATCATCAATGATGTTCATGTTATCACCCATATTCATACGGTGAAGTGCACATTTGAGCTTCAGAATAGATGGTCCCATAGTCAATCTTAGTGGTATGCATATGTTCAATATTCATTCAAATGCATTCACCCGATAACATCTGTCAGGAGTCATAACCATGTTTTACAGGGTAACCCAAGATGAAGATATGAAAATATCCTTCTAGTGCAGCGTTGCTCATCAATTGCTGCTGAAGTGCACCAGATCATGGATTGTCTTTGAACAACATTGCCCCTAATATGATCTGAAGGTTCGTTCATCGGTTTATACTCAAGAAGGTTTTTCTTTGTCATTGTCAGATGCTAAACATAACTTTGATGAACTTTGACGACTCATCATCTGATTCTTTCTTTGCCCCCAGCTGATTAGAATATTGTTTGTTTTCTTCCAAAGGTCCACTGTATTGCCCCCAAGTGGTCAACGTTTCAAGGAGTGTCGAGAAAATGTTGACGTCATTTTTTCAAGGATTTTGCAAACTCAATTGATGTTCTTGGTTGAAAATCTTTCTTGTTCTGGAATCAAATCTCATACTTCAAAGGTCATGTCTATTCAAGTCTCATTGTTGAAATGAAATCAAAGAGATATCAGTTTTTGAAAAGTATTATTTTTCTTTTGAAATTCAAACTTCTTTGGTCAAAGACCCAACACACTACTCAATGCAGTCCTTTGATTGTCTTGTATTTTGAAAATAGAATGACCCGTTGTAAGATTTAAAATGACTTTTTCATGGTTCTTTGTGTCCACTTTAAACTCTGATTTTGGGTATATCTTTTGATGGTCTGTGATGAGGTGACATTTTTATGAATTTCAAAAACAAGATGCTCAGGCTTTATCAAGAAAGGTTGTTTCTTTTCTTAGCATTTATTTTATCAGCATGCATAATAACCAGTAGTTTAATTCATTGAAGTCACGACCCTTATGGAAAAGCTCTTAAAGTTTTGAGAGCGCCATTTATCGGTTCAAGTTGCTTGCTTGATTAAAAAGGGCTTTTAAAAGCATGTAATGCAGGCTATGGTTCATGGCTATGAAAGAAAAGAATTTTAAAGGCTCAAAAGGTGTTTGAGGGTTTCAACGACTTAGGATCAACATCAATTATTCATCGATTCTCTTTCTCTTGTCGTCATTGTAGAGAAAGTGACATATAACCTTGTTAATCTCAAATATCAGAATTCTCTTAACATAGGTCATAATGCAAATCCAACTTTTCTTTGATGAATAACCAATCTAAAACAATTTGAAGACATTAGAGGCTTTATCCTAGACACACCAAAAGATATGAAGCATCGATTTTTCTAGTGTTGTCTTTTGGCATTTATTGTCTTTTCTCAATTGAAAGTTGTCTTGCCTCTCTTATAATTGGTAGGCATTTTCTTTCATTTCCTCAAAGTTTTTCTTGGATGGCCCTCAATCTATGGATTTTCTTCTTCTAGCCCTTTCTCAAACATTGGACTTTTGTTCTAAGCTTTTCTTTGATCTATTGATTTTATCCGTGTCTCCAAAATATTTCTCATTTGCCCCTAGTGTGGGGTGTGATCCTAGTCAGGGTTTCTTTTTGAAAGAAAATATTTTACCAGGCTCAAAATGGGACTGCATGGGATATAATCTTTAGAAAGTGAAGGGATATCAAAGATGGCCTTTTTCTCATTTCAAGCAAGGTCGGTTAGAACCGATAAATTTTGACCCCATCTAGTGTAATGATTGAGACTTGTAAAAGTCATGATTCATGAGTCCATAACTATTGAATCCACTACATGTCATTATGCATACTGATAAAACTTAGCTATATGATGTGTGGTTCAATTTTATGCGTGCGCTCAAAATTTATTCGGTCACCTCATGTCATTTCAATAAGAATCGAGTCATTTTTGCAATCAAAACACTTTTAATCTTCAGGATTGATTAGCCTTTATTGCATGTTGGAGTTTGATCAAAATATTTTGTCGAAAAAAAAAAAATGTTAAACATCTGTTGATTTCAAAACAACAAAGAGACAAAAGCGAGGCATGTTTCGTTAAAGGATGAGATGTGATATCAAAACAAAAATGCACAATGGCAAAGTCCATAACAAAAATGCTTGACAGTTTAACTCCTTGGATCAGCTTCTTTGGCAATATTTGCGTTTTGCCAAGCACTTTCGATCAACAGGTCATTCTAAAGATGTTCGGGGGACAATATAGCCAATGACACCCTCCTTCACCGACTCCACTTGTCTCTTGCTCATCAACTTCCAGACTCAATTCTTGCAATTCTTGAAACTGTTCACTTGAAATGGTTGAAGACCCCAACATGACATCACATCTCTTATCTGGATTATACCACCTAGAAATTGGTGGTCGCATGGGATTTGTCGGAGTCAAGCAAAAATTCTGGAATCTGGTAGATGTTGGTTGACAAACTTAAACGGCAGAGGAATGTCCCATCTTAGCAAAGACATTTGAGCAATTGATGCTACCGTGAGACCTGGCTATACCACATAATTAAGGGTTCACACCGTTGAAGTCATCTCCTGATTTACCTCTCATCATTGTTCTGGAATCCATGGCAGATACTTCAGTCTTTCCTCTTTTCATAGCTTGTTCAATTCTTCGGCAAATCCTCACAACATCATTTCAATCTTCCAATGTTGTTGTGGTTGGTTGAGGGTTGTTGGAAAAATTTCCAACAGCTTGGTAATCTTGGCAGCGCCCAGAAACTTGTAGTATTGCCACTACCGACGTGTGGAATCATGTCTTATCTCTTTTATGGGAGAAAATGATGGACATGAATCTCCTCTATTTCTTCTTTGATTCCTCTCGAACAGTGCAGCAAACAAGCACCAATAGAGGAAGTCCTGCTCTGTTGAAGTTTCAGTATTCTTCATGTTTGTTAGTCTAGGCATGTCTCTTCTCTCTACTTTTGAGTTTTAATGCCGACATTGTTGGAGGAAAATCATAAATGATCTGAAACTACTGTATTCCTTCTTGGATTTCCCACTCGCGGATCCACAAACAGATTCTTGCTGAGAGAGCTCTGCTACGTTAAAGTTTCATGTCTGCTCATATTTTTCAGACCAGGTCTGGCTCTTCGACTTACTAAGAGGTCTTCGTGCTGAAACTGATGAGAGAAATATTTGTAGCATATGCAACTTATAAATCCCCTCTTGCCTTCCCAATTTGTAGAGCCATAAATTGATTCTTGTAGAGAGAGCTCTGCCACGTTGAAGTTTGACGACTACTCATATTTTCAGACCAGGCTTGACTCCTCTGTCTACTACAAAGTTTTGCTCGTGCCACATGTAGAAATTCAGTGTCCAATCATGGTTTTTCATACCAACATCTTGTGCTGTTGAAATGGAATTGAGCTCATAATTAGGGCAGCTTCCAAGAAGACTAATGCGCCATGAACATGAGGCTAGTGGTCGTTTGGTTCCATTAGATGATGTGAAGGTGATGAACAATTAATAGTGCAACTAGACAAGAATCAGAGTTGTCATTAGTTCATGACTGAAGGCATTGTTGTTTTTGTTCATGACGAAAAAGGAGAGATGCAGCTTCAATTAGATGTGAACAAGCAGTGTTCCCACAGAAGACTATGCAGATATTCTCTTTCCATTTGATGCTCAACACTTGTTCGAGCAGATCTGAGTCTAGCTACTTCACCTTTGATGCTCTCAACCTTAATCATATGAGCCTCTGACACCTTTCTTCAACTCCATCATTCTTCTCCAATCACGTGCAGCACAGCTTGTGCGGGGGAACCTACTTTTCAACCCGGTACATGCATGATAAATGTATGAATATGTAATCTATATGACGAGCTCACCCTTCGAGAGGTGACAATATGATCGTAACTCTTGTATGATGGACAAAAATCGTGATTTTTGCCCAAACTCTACAATGCAAATTTTCGGAGCAACGGTCAATGTGTCACCCACAAGTCTTGAGTTCAAGATGCTTCAAGAAGGGTTTGCTCGGATGCAAAACAATAGCACATACATCCTAAAGACATGCTCTATTCATTTTACGTGAGACAGGGTAGGTTTGCTACTTGGTCTCTAAAAGGGTCTCTTGTTGTCCCAGTGATCGCCTCGTAAAGGCAATATAGGGGCCTAGTAGGTAATTGGTTGGCACGTGTCCAACTATTACCAGTCTAAGCAATCAACAAAGAGTTGGGGTTTACACAAACTTAAACCTTGACTCAAGTCGTAAGGTAAGCTGCTAGTCCCCCACCTAACCTAAAGCTGGTGTGTGCTTTCAAAAATTAAAACTTGTGATGCATGAGAGAAATATATACAATGCATGAATAAAACACAAATAAATAAAACAAAGCACAAAAAAAAAAAATTGAACACATCAAAACACAAAGCTTAGTCCGATAAAGTTGAAAACAATACATGTCCCCAGTGGAGTCGCCATCCTGTCGCACCCCAAAAAAATCCTACGCGCGGCATCGGCTGGCGATTTTTATCGTTCTTTGCGTTAGCTTTGAATTGGTTCGTTGGAGTCGCCACCTAGTAATTCATTGAGGGCTACTAGGAAACCTGATGTACTGGTCTTGTCAGAGGTCGCGGGTAAGGGACTGGTTGTGGTTAGGGAAGGTATTAGCACCCCTAACACACCCTACCTGAGGTAAGCTGCATTGTGTTCTAATGTGATTTGAAAATTTAAAATATTAATTAAATTCTAAGGCTTGAATAAATTAGTTATTAAATCCCCGAATATATGTAAAAACTTGTTCTTACATTTTCATGGAAAATACAACTTGATTTTATTTGTCCTTGAGATATTTAATCATATTTAAGAAAATTTAAAATATTAATTAAATTCTAAGGCTTGAATAAATCAGTTATTGAATCCCCGAATATATGTAAAAAACTTGTTCTTACATTTTCGTGGAAAATACAACTTGATTTTATTTATCCTTCAGATATTTAATCATATTTAAATTAACAATTAATTCTTTTTATCCTTCTTTTTATTTTCACAATTTAATAACATAAATAAAAATACAAACAAGCACACATCTCTTTTTATTATTTATTTTCTTTTATTTTCTTCTTTTTTCTTTTACATTCACATATTACAAATTTAAGATAAATAAACAAAAAAAATTACATTAAAACTTTAAAATTTACAAAATGGTCCCTAAAAACTCCAGAAATTGCAGGGAAGGACTCCTGGGGGCTGCGTGAACAGTTCCAGCGCGTGGATCCACGCACCCCCGCCACTGGCGGCGCGTGGGTCCACGCGCCGCCTCATGAAAACCCAACAGCAAGGGGGCTGGATCGACTCCCTCTTCTCAGCCTCCCAACGCCGGCGGTGAAGATCACCGCCACCTGCAACAACAAAAAGAACTCACAAACAACAATCGGTTTTTATTTTTCTTTCCGTTACAGATCTGCTTCTCTTTGATCTGCAGAAGCAGATCGGTTCTTTTCCTTCTTCAGGTCGATCTCGTCTCTGTTTTCGCTCCTCTGCTGGTTGCTGGATCTTCGAACGGCGTTGTTGTGGCTGGTCTGTGGTGGTGGCTGCCGATCTGTGGACGGCGCTGCTGGGGTTTGTTGTTGCGGTCGCTACTGCTGTCGGAGGCTGGACGGAGAGGAGAGGTCGGGGAAGATAGCGATGCAAACGGCGAGATGGTACAGCGCGGGGGAACTGCTCTGGCTTCTGTCCGGCGTGTTGCTTGTTGGAGGAGGCGTCGCCGTGTCCGGCGATGAGAGCTGGGAAGAAGGAATGGCCGAAAGAGGGGAGTGTTCGGCGTGTTGCTGGAAAAGAAAATGGAGCTGCTAGTCTTGGGGAAAGGGAGAGGTCGATCGGCGTTGTGGGTGGTGCTGGAAGAAAAAAAAATGAAAACGGGGAGGGGGCTGTTCGGTTTTGGAGGAGAAGGGAGAGGATTTTTATTTTTTGTGGCTTCGGGTCAGGGCTTGGATTTGCTGGTTGAAGGGGAAGAAGATGGAAAAAAATAAAAATGGTGAAGAAGGGGAGTAGTCAAAACCGGCTGCTGAGGGGGGGAAGAAAATCAAAGAGCTCAGGGGCTGTCTTGGGTGAGCGGCTGCAGGGGAGAAGAAGAAAATCTCCAACGGGACTGGGGACTGGGACTGTGGGTGCTGCCCCCTACTGCCAGGACCCGAAAAATGGCTCCCATCTCCCTCACTTGCAAAACTGAGAATGAGAAGAAATAGGGAAAAGAAGACCAAGTGGGTGGGGGCTCAGTTCATCATTTTTAGCCGAAAGAGAGGGATTAAATAATGGTCTTGGGCCAGGGGCAACGGCTAGTTTCGGGTGAAGAGAAAAAAAATTCTTAGGTTGCCCCTCCTTCCAAAATTCAAAATTCCCTTAGGCAAAAATATTGTTTCGGCCTCAAAATTGGTCCCTTAATTTTCTTTTTTTTTTGTAAAATTTGATTTTTCTTGTTTTTTGTATTTTTTTGAAAACGAGCAATATCAACGTCGACTCAAATACAAAAAATCAATTATTTTGAAAATGACGCGTGAAAAGTCGAACGCATTCGAAAGACCCTTAAAAAATTTTTTAAAAAAAAATTTTAAACGACGTTGAAAATGCTAAAATGATGAAAATATATTAAAAACATATTTTTTCGGATTTTCTTTGTTTTTCTCTATTTTTGGATTTTTTGAAAATATATCAAAAACATGGGTCAAAAATTGGGTAGCAACATATATATATATATATATATATATATATATATATATAATCAAATAAATCAAAAACTATATATGCTAATAAATAAATAAAAAACATAAGCGGTAGCTAAAAGTAAAAATAAAAAAATTAAGAAACAAATATAAATTAAAATATTTAATCTTGTAAGCCGGGATATTTATCCAATTGTGTTTGCTAAATTTATTTCTTAAAATATATTTTTATTCAAGCAAACGATAATAAAAATAGAAACAAGTTAAAAATTTAGGAAGAGAAACCATATAATAAAAAACTATTAATTAAAAAAAAAGAGAGAAAAAAGCAAGGGTTGAGTGTTGTTAGGCTTGACAAGCTAGGTCAGTCCGCTTGACCCATTTTGTCAAAGCCCGCATGTCTAAGCTTTTATTTTTTTACTTAATTTTTCATTAAGGCTCACTTGACCCATTTCCTTGTTGGGTCAGACATTAGCTGTTGTGGTGGCTGAAACTCGAAACTAATTTTTTTTTATCCAAAAATCTATTTTCAATGTATTTTGATTCAAAACACCTAAAAAACCATGATAAATTTATTCATAAGTTTATAAAAAAAAAAAAACCATTTCAAAACCTAAAATCAATCAAAAATAAAAAACCACATGAACTTATATATGTTTTATCACTCACTTTAAAGGTTAAAAACACATAATATAAACTATAAACTTTCTTCATTAAATAAAACCATTTGATTTCAACACCGGTCATTTTAATGATATAAATTAATGTCAACGATATTTCGTGATCTAAACTTGCATCTTGAGATGGTGGTGGGCCTGGTGGCAGAACCATTGCCGTAACAACCAGACACTCCTATATGAATATACAGCCTAGAGTGTTAGTAATTGCTCTGCTATACCCGGATTGGCTCAAGTTCATGCATAATATGAATAGATAGCTCCTGAAGCAAGTTTAAGTCCCGGTAACTCTGGATTATTAGGTTACTAAGCAATGGGGAAAGACCACTTCTATTATGTAGCCCAAGACAAATGTCATCAGTTGCAATGATTAGGAGTACAGAGTTGGCCATGAAGTTTACACCTACCATTTATATACATACAAAGGTAACAAAAAGATAACAGATTAGCTTTCGATTCCTCAATTTCTCCCAGCAAACAATCGGTCGATCTAGAAACCACCTGCTTCTGGAACAATATATTCAAGTATAAACATTTTTCCTCCTGTTGAAAAGGGCTGGAAAAAGACATCTCAAGAGGCAACTGCTTGCAGCATGGTCTATTCCACCTTGAACATTTCCGCAGGCAATCACGGAGGAAAAATTCTCTCCTTCGAGAATATGAAATGAGAAAGAATTAGTTGCGAAGGCAATGGGTCAGTTCACCTCAGAGATTTGACCAGAGAGGCAATCTTTTATTTCCATGACATTAGAGGAGCCGCAGTTTTCCTGTAACTGAATCAACTGATTCTTTTGGCCCTGCTCAGGAATAAAAACATAATTACTGTCATTTTGTTGGGTGGAACCAGCTTTGCCCAAACTAAGTAGGGTCAGCTATTTTGTGACTTGAATGCTTCTTCTTTCTATGTGTTGGTGGATGGTCATAGAACCAAGAAGAAAAAAGTCAAATGATTGAGCAACAACTCAGATTGGGAGTTCTTGATCACAGGTCTTGTTTTACAATCTAATCTTCTGTAAGAAATTTTGGAAATCCTTTCAGTCAATTGGTTTGAGTATACAGGCAGTCGATCTATGATAACAAGTGAAAGGAAAGCAACTTGTTTTACAATCTTACATAAGACATTTTGGAATTTGAATCTCTTAATTAGTTGAGAATGCAGGTACTAAATCTACGATACCAAGTGACAGAAAGGTAACAGCTAAACAAGTTTAGCAGCAAAAAGAAAATCATACCAGGTCCAACAGCAAGAACAGTCTTTGACCCAGCTGAAACCTGTGCAAAACAAAGGAACTTGGAAGTTACATTACGCAAGTTAACTTCATCAAAATCAAATGGCAGACTTCAATTTGTTTGCAAAATATTTGAGAGACAAGCACTATGCACTGAAGTTGAAACATATTTCCAAGTTTTACCACTAGAAACCAAGCTCTTTGTTCTCAAATTACATCAAACAATCATGTGGCTGCAAGATCAAGTTCTTGAATTGTGTCAATTCAAGTATAATTTCTTCAAAGCTTGATAGGCTATAATTTACCTAGATGAATCTTAATTGTAAGTTTTATTTGCTGCTTCTTCACTATTATTAATTGTATCCAGGCTACTCTAAGATGAATCTTAATCACAAACTATGTCATGCATAAGTTTACCTGTGTTCGTCCAGCATCAGCAACAACAAAAGTTGGAAGGCCAATGTTCTCAGCTGCTTCTCTTATCTTGTTCCTGATGAGGAGTGAAATGGTGCTTCATGAGTTAGACAACGAAGAGCTTTTTAGCATAATAACTGAATGTTTGGCAACTCTGAAACAATTGCATTATTCAAATAAATTCGCCTACTTACATTTCTTGTTGATTCTTGCATGTAACAACTATTTTGGGCTGTCCAGATTGCTCCCATTGTCTCAAGAGAATCCGGTGGCTGCAAAGCATACAGAAACAGCGTGACTTCGAATAATAATGGATAGTTAATAAAAATACATGGCGGGGCATCTATTAACCAGAGTTGATCACAAAGCAGTTATTTCATGATAATATACTCCTAAAAGATATTTTTGTTGACCTTGGGATTGAAAGGGCATGAAGCTTAATTAATTATCTATTTTAAGTGAAGCTCTTCAAGTCCTTTAAATGGTTCATTCAAGCCTTCATTTTTCTACTTCTGGTGAAGAAGTGCTCACATGCTCTAGAACAGCATAATAGAATACACATGGAAGAACAAATGAAAAACCTCTCAACGTATTAGAGTTACACAGATCCTCATTATCACAACCTGCATACCTATAAATCATCTCTGCATACATGCCAGTGGCTGCATCTGCAAGTACACAAACCAGTTCAATCAGATAAATGATAAAGCAATTTGCAGGAAAGAGCAAAGGAAATTCTAAAGCCATAAGTCAAAACTTCATAAACTGAATCTTAATTGAAGTGTCTTACGTGCACACTGAGATGCAATTTTACCAGCACCCATCTTCAGGTCTTGTCTGACTACAAAAACCTGCCATTAGCAATTCCACAGTTCATCAAATAACTATTTGACATCCAGAACAAATAAAAAAAACTGAAAATATAAACCAGAACTAGTAATATGATCAATTGCATCTTCCCACTAAATGCAGGTATTGAACCAATAAGATAAAAACTAATGTAAGCTACTAGACGGTGGACACCATTATGGCAGGCAAAAAAGACAAGCATCTGGGTTATCAGCTTGAAATTTGGAGACTTGAAGCTATGGTTCACAACAATCTAAATCTATTTCAAAACAGGTTCAGGCTATCTACATAAAGTAGTCTGTTTTTAACACTATCAATTTTTATATCCCAAATTCTTGACCATGGCTTTAAAGTGACCAAATTAATTGGCAGGAACAAAAAACCATTAAAACGATTTGCAAAGAGCTTGATTGACCAAATTGAATGGCTTTTGACTCCACAACTTCCAGGTCAATAGGCATGCAACCATTGATGGTGATTGTAGCCGCCAGTACTTTCAAAACCACATCATATAGCAATGGCGATCAGATTCAGCCAACACTAACTCCATTTTCCTAAATATGTTTAAGAAATCAAACTAAAGCCACCTAAATGCCTTCCTTGGCATTGACTTTAAACCAAAACACCATCTGTTGCAGTAGAATTTCATCCATTAATTATTTCAATAAGCTAACAGCTACAGTGGAGAAAGCAATAGATACTTGAACACAAACCATTTTAAGCTCTTTGTCACCATCTTCCAGACATTGCTGCTGGGACTTTCCAGGCAAAAAATTCTTCTTCTTTGTTTGATTTTTTGAAGGGTTCGACAAATCCAAAAACAAGCCAAAAATGAAACCAATGATAAGGCCCGGAATGAAGTTTTCTGGCCTAAAACTCTCTGCTAAACCTCCTTTTTCCTGCTTCTGATTATATACATATAGCAAATTCAATTAATCAAACCAAGATAAAGAGGAAAAAAAAAAAAAACAATCCTATCATACACCATTGAATTTAGTTAATTTCTCAAAAAAAAAAAAACATAGCTTGCACTTAAGCGAGCGTAGTACCATCATTTAGACAAATTTTGATAAAAATTTGATTTTTTCAAGAAAGCAGAAGGTACCCAGTTGAGAGAAACGAGTACTAGCTCTATAAAACAATAATTAATTACAGATGATAAAGCTAAGAGAACAATTCAGCTTACAAAGAAAACAACAGCTTACAAAGAAAACAACTTTAGAACTTTTCAAGCATTTGAAACTAAACCAGCATGAATTTGAAAAGAGGAGACATGAAGGAAGGAAACTATGAAGCGTAAAGGTTTTCAAGTACCTTGTTTGAAAGCTGAGATGGGTTTTTCGACACACCCCACATAGTTAGCCTATTCTCCTAGCTAGAAATTGAGTGCTGTGCACAGGTAAAGAAAACAGCTGAAGAAGATAAAACAGACCTAAAATAAAGTTGATATAAGACTAAACAACGTCGTTTTAAACCTGTTGCACTCCTGTAGGGCCCAGTGCTGAAACGCAGCGTTTGGACAAA
This sequence comes from Populus alba x Populus glandulosa, assembly GCA_033617975.1. Taxonomy (NCBI): domain Eukaryota; kingdom Viridiplantae; phylum Streptophyta; class Magnoliopsida; order Malpighiales; family Salicaceae; genus Populus; species Populus alba x Populus glandulosa. Next base: position 23,609,112 of record CM066148.1, read on the forward strand.
TACCAATCCTCGTCGTCCTATCTCATTTTATTTTTTCAAAATCGACCGGCATGAATTCGCAATGCAAAAAGTTCCCACTCATGCACACGTGTACAATTATTAAATATTAGGTTACATGTTAACTTTATATCTGCGGAATTAATCGCAACATACAGAAACTAGTTTAAACATTTACATTAAAAAAAAAAACCAAGTGATTTATTTAAAAAAATCAATCTAAAATTGATTTGATTTTAACTCATCAGGTTAACCTTAGCTTTATCATAATCAATTTGATTTAATTTTTTTTAATTAATTAGAGTAAATTTGAAAAGTTAAATTGTTTTAAAATAATTTTAAAACTATATCTCCTAAGGTAATATAAGATAAACACCAATATATTCGGAGGTTTATATAACATTTGTACCCTATCAAATCTTATTTTAAGTGAAAAGTGAGTTTGTTTATCAGAATATTCTTACGCAGTGGAAGCATATATATATATATATATATATGAATCACGTGCCTTGAGAGGGCGGGAGAGAGGGTTAAATGGAGAAACACGATATGAGCAAGTCAAAGTTTGGAATTCCTTGGCTTTCACTATTTTCCTTCCTAGGCTCCCGCTATCCCTCACTTGCACTCCAAAACTAGACAAGGAATCTTAGCCACATGCATTATATTGATTACAATTCCTTTACATTACCCTGAACCCCTAACAAACAGTAACACCTTCCTCCCTTCACATTTTAATTTGCAACCCCGCCAATATCTTCCTTCCCTTAATTTCTCTTATGGAATCTGTTGTCTCTGATAGTTCATCTACATCCTCACCTGACTCCAACTACCGCCACCGCAACCGTCTTCATCTACGGCTTAAGCCAAGCCAACCGGTGGCAGACCGCATTGTTCGAGCCATCCGTCACCGTCTTCGCCTTCTCCATCGATCAGAAGCCAACTTTTTTATCTTGGGTGCCACAGGGAATGTCTACACCGTGACCTTAAGTGCTACCCCTACGTGCTCATGCCCTGATCGTACAACACCATGCAAGCATATATTATTTGTTTTGATTCGGGTATTGGGCGTCTCTCTTGACGATGCATGTCTTCGAAGGAGGAATCTTAGGACTTGCCAGCTTAATCACCTGCTTGGGACTCCTACCTTGCCAGAGGCGCTGGCAGGGTTTAGCGTTCGTGAGAGATTCCATCAGTTGTTCTTTCAGACAAGGCATGGCGTTTTGAGACCTCGCGTTGAGGTTGAAGACGGGACAACGTGTCCGATTTGTCTTGAAGAGATGGAGAAGGGAGAGAAGGTGGCCGCTTGTGGAACATGCAGGAATGTTATTCATGCAGAATGCTTGATGAAGTGGAAGAGGAGTAAGGGGAGGAGGGCAGCTAGCTGTGTGATTTGTCGAGCAAGGTGGAGAGACAGAAATGATGAAGAAAGGTATCTGAATTTGGCAGCTTATGTTGGGGAGGATGATATGGCTGAAGATGGTGTAGGTATTTGTGTCGGCTAAATGTCTTCATGGGCATTGATTAGCTAGCTAGGGTTTACCTTCATCGATCCTACATTAAAGGAAGATCATTCCATTTGTAAATACAATCATAGGTTAATGTTGTTGTGACCAATATTGTCTCTATAATTACAATTTAACTTGTTTGAATATTGCAATATAGTATAAGAAATTGACTGCCACCTTTTACCGTCAAGGAGAGGACAACAATACATATGCTAATCCATTAATTTACTCTAATTACATGGAAATCAAGATTACAATAATAAAAAATGTGAAAATCAATCAATAACACGGTATAGGGGTCCCGTAAGGCGAATCAAAGTGCCCCCAAAACATTTTTAGTCCTCTGAGAGATAATTGAGGAAGTCATTGAAGAAGGCAAAGATAAGATACGTACGGTGACCTTGCCTTTTTCTAGATTATGATGATTATTCATTAATTCTACCGTTTTATGAGAAATCTTATATTGATAGTTGTAACATCTTGTATTGAATTTGTGTACATTGTAGAGGTAGCTGGTTCTAGATTTTGTTTTCCTTCTGGGTCTTGGCTACTTGTGCTTCTAATCATGACCCTCTCTGTCTCTTGTTTCCTCAACAAATCCTTCGTGGATGCTCTTTTTGATTACTGAAAGATATCCTTCATGGAACAACACCCGAATAGGTCCAGCAGAATTAGAAGCTAGCACATCTATTAGACGTATTTAATCCTCTTCCAGGTAAAGAGGAAATTAAGAGATGGCAGATGATAAATAGATGATTGAATAAGATAAGAGGAGACAAGGGATAAAAGAAAGACACTCCTTGCGTTAAGGCCATGGAAATTGAAAAGCTTTTAGTGGTAGACAAGGGATAGATAAAAGGGTTAATAAAGATAATACCAGTTACTAGTTTGAAAGCAATGTCCCTAGAAAGCATTGTCTAAACATTATATATATAGCTACTAAATTGAATAGAAGGGATAGATAAAAGGGTTAAACCTATTGATGGGTTGATGTATTTCTCATTGAATAGATCAGTATCCAACATATTTTGTTTAGAGTTTGATTTTCGAAAGCATTTGGAGGTGTTGACATCTTTAAACTGAGATTAATTGTCAAGTGGATTCCCAGCTGAAAGTTTTGGTAAACTTCTCCTACAGATTTTTATCTTGCTAAAATTCTGTCTGTCCAGGTAGGCTTTTTTGGGGTAGATGCTCTGAACAAAATAATTGGCGTTGCTTAGGAATTGGTCAAGATTGCTGAGCTCTTAGGGAGACAGGCGGACATGCCCTTTATTGCGAGGAGTGCAGAAAAGGGTTTTTTGTGAACAGAGTTGCTGAAACACTGGAGTTTTTCTCATATTATATGGACTAGCGTAGCTAGTCTTCTGACAGAGATTTTTAGAGACAAATTGTGTGTGTGTCATTGTGGCAAAAAGGGTGCCATGGATGAGAGCTTGATGATCTCACTTCCAACAGAATACATTGCATGGAGGCAATAATGCTTCAAATCATGGCCAGTAACCAGGACATGTCATTAGTGAAATACTGATTAACAGACTACCAAAATTTTTGTACTGTATTGGTTGGTCCTTTCCAGCACTGGGACGGTTTCGAAATATATAACACTGGTGGTGCCTTCCACCATATATATCTCTGCTCGTTGTATCGGCTCCTGTTTCACTCCTAAAGGCTGAGTTAGGGCGTATCCTTGATGGTTTTAACGGTAGCTAGGTTGGATGAAGGATTCAAAAAAGGTTGGGCTCGAACCTGATTCTCATCTTGCAATCCACGACGTGATCAGAAGCTGTTTGATAGGCGGTGGCATGTCATGTTCGACTGAGACACATTTATCATATGGCTAGCTGCGGTGCTGACGGACTGACTAGCAAGCTAGCATCTTTAATCTTGATATTGCCATTAGAACTTGACGATATATGTGGGATATCAATCCCTAAAATGTGCTCTTTGTAACCTAGGGCTTGAGCCCACCTTTCAATAACAGCCATGATCAGTCTTTCAATGTGCTGTGCATTTTATTTTTCTTACTTTTTTAAGCTATAAAACATAGATTTCAGATGTGGTTTAGAGTCTAACTCGGAAAGATATCTCGGTTATTTATTAAAATAATATAGTTTTGTTTTTTTTTCTAAAACCTCATTGGAGTAGATCCGATCAAGTTTAAACAAGATTCGATCAAGTTAAATCGATCACAAATTAACCTGGCTAAATTAACTAAGTTCCATCGAATTAATGTTTTCTTTCTAGTTTAACTTGAAACCCCCCTCAAATCATGTTCTAAATTGCGAGTTCTTGAATTAACCACCTGTTATGGAAAACTCTCAGCTTTTGTTGTATATTGGTGTATTCAAATAAATGTTAATGACCTTTATGTTTAAACCTAATTTTTCCTGCTACTAATCAAGGATTCAATTCTGCTGTAGTTTTTGTGTTCCTCGTCTCGACATATTGGTGTTCCTTCACGGTCTGAACAAATGCATGCGGTCACATGCTCAGCATTACCGCACTCCCTTTTTCAAGTGTAGACACTTGCGGGCACGCAATTGGGATTGTTTTAAGGCTTAGTTTGTTTGGAGTAAAGTAAATTCTTTTTAAAAAGTAAATTTTGAGGAAAGTGAATTCCGGGAAAGTATTTTCCGATGTTTGGTAGTGTTATGAAAAATAAACTGGAAAACACTTTCCAGTGTTTGGTTATGTCATGGAAAATGAGCTGGAAAATAACTTATTAATATTTTATTTTTCTCAAGTTTATTAAAATAATGAGGAACAAATCTTACAAATTAAAAAGTTGAATGAGAATGAAATTGAAAAAAAAATATAATTTCATAAATTATCTCAAATAAAACAAATAATAATCAAAATAATAGGGATCAAATCTAAAAAATTAAAAAAAATTAAAAATAAAGAAATTAAAATAATAATAATCAACATTTCATAAATTATTTCAAATAAAATAAGTAACAATCAAAAGAATGAAGATCAAATTTGATAAATAAAAAATTTCAATAAAAAAATAATAAGAAAAAAGCAAATAGCAATTATACAAATAAGGACCAAAGTTAATATAAAAATAAAATTTTAAGAGATGAAATTGAAAAATAAATATTCAAAACAAAATATATATAGCAATCAAAAGTTTGAGGATCAAATTTGATATAATCAGCAAATAATGACATTTCTAAATTTTTCACAAGTTCCGGAAAGTGTTTTCCCCTCAAATTTTTCAGGAAAACACTTTCCTGTAAACCAAGCCAAATTTTCCTTTTATTGAAAAGTATTTTTCATTGACCAACTTTCCTACTGGCAAACAAACACAAGAAAGTTTGGAAAGTGCTTTCCCGGAAACCACTTTTCGAAAAACAAACACAGCTAAAAAGAAAACACTTTCCTAAAAACCAATTTTTTTTTTTTTTTACTAAAATTGACTAAAAAGTATTTTCTGTTGACCGGAAAATATTTTCCGTTGACTAAAAAGTATTTTCCACTGACTGAAAATTATTTTACGTTAACCAACTTTTTTAATAATAAATAAATACAAAAAAATTTAGAAAATAGTTTTCCAGAAACTTATTTAAACAAACAGGCCTAAATGACTTCTGAAGCTTACACTGCAGAAAACAAGTGGGGGTCATGAGGGGCAGCCAATAGGAGGATCAAGGACGCTGGGATGCGCAGTTAGAGGTGACATATAGACGGGTCCCATATAAAGGAAAGAATCAGAGGGGGAGAACAAACGGAAACAAGGAAACAAATCAAATAATCAAGAGAAGGCTGCCTTTATAATACAAAGCTAATAGAAAAAAAATAAAATACAAGCACTACAATCAACATGATGATGCTATACCAGGCCTGCACCATTTAATAAGGAAATACATCTCAATAGCATGGAATTTATCGAGAAAAGAAAAAAGAACCTCGGAAAGGTACAAAAAATATGCAGTAGGGAATAGACAGAGAAATCTGGAGAGCTGTGAATATAATCAAATAAATAATGTTGGATCTTCTACCACTTCAGTCAACAAACAAGCTTGGCAATGGCAAGACTCATGCCCTATCAATTTTCTTCACTCGGGATTGCTGGTCCTGGTAAAGAGCCAGAGGCACTTTCAGTGTACTATACAAGTTTACTGCAACTTCCTAAGACGGCCTGGCTTATCCAAGCATGCCATAGGCAGTATTTTGCTTGGTTCATCTTGGCTGCAGACAAGTAGGACCACAGGACAAGGCCGTGCCCTGTTACCGTGTGCAGCACTTCAGTGTATTACAGTTTCTTGGGCAGATTGTAAGTCTTCTTAAGATATCTTGATGCTGCTTCATCGTTCCGATAACACAACAAGCGAAGAAGTGTGTTTGGGTCAGTAGGATTCCACTGTCCTGAAGTTGGAGGTAATGGAAGTTTAGACCTGGCAGAAGAGCCATATGTCTCCAACGTCACATGTCTGTAACGCTCAATGAGACTCTCTGTATCTGTTCGGAAAAGGGGAAGGATACTTCTGACTGTAGTTGAAAACTTATCTATCAAATCAGTAGGCAGGCCATCCCCGTTGGCCCAAAATAGATCTTTAAGGGATTTGAAATCATCCTCTATTATCTGAGAGTCCTGTCGCATGAAAGCACGAGAAGGGCCTCCCGCAAGCAGAACAAGCAAAAATCCATCAAAGGAAGCTCTCATTATGTCAGTAACAATACGTGGACGAACTCTTTCATGTATGATGTTTGAAATGATCAGCAAATTCCGCTCAACCTCCTGGATAAAAGGTTCAATCCTAGAAGATGATGGCTCTCCAACATACAAACCATCCCAGAAAACATGACTCAAGTCATGGAAAACGATTTTGTAAGCAACTGCCTCGCTGAGTGCTTGAACTCCTTCTATACAAGCAGCTGGTGTCAATTCAAACTTCTTTGCCAAACCATTAGAAAAGTCTTCTGCATGTGCAGATTCTGAGTTCCTCAAATGGGTTATTATTCTCTTCTCTAAAACATCCAACTCTGATCGGATTCTGTGCAAAGTATTTATACGAACACATAACTGAGGAACCCCGAAAGAATTGTCCCCATTCATTGTTGCAACCTGAGAATTCCTCTTTTGAGAGCTTGCTGACTTCTCTTTCTTCTTCCATGCAAACTTTGATTCCATAGTACATCTGGTCAATGCTGGCATAGTAGGAACATATGTATTCCGTGATCCTACATATCACATTGAATGATTTCAGTTGTTAGAAACTCAAAAACACGAAGCTGTGGACATTATTTGAGCTTTGCAAACATTTACCGCAGCCAGATTTTGCCTTAGTAGCATAATACTGAAGACATCTGTCAAGGCCAGTCATCAAATCAGGTAGCAACACGGGATGCATTGGTATTGGCAGCTGAAAATATGCATCCAAAGTTTCATCAATAATCCGCAAAACTTCAACAGCAGAGGGAGCATATCCTTCCTGATTTGCCTGCGGGTTCCAGACCTACATATTGCAGCAAGCTGGTTAACTCAGGGTAAGGTAAAAACAAATGAAAATGCATCAAGAAAAGAAAGGACAATCAAGACTGTGACAGTTACTGAGAAATTCAACAGATCAGTGCATGTGATAGCATGAATGGATAGGAAAATGCTTGCACAATCTATCTCAAGTTTGCAGACTATCATAAATGTCATAACAGAACCACATCAATGGCCAAACTGTCCAATCATACACTATCTGGTTGCAGTATAGCCAACATTCAACTCTAGCCTCCTCAAGGCATGTCTCCTTCAGCGGTCAGCTCTTTTTACAGAACAAGATTGCAATCGCATAATGGATTTAACTTTTAAGAAGTCTTGTAACATTGTGATAGCCAATAGTAACTGAAACATGTCAATGTTGCCATAGTTACCAAATTCAATAGAATAAATCTGACAAGTTGTGCAGTGGTGGATGTAATGATAGCTAAATCCAGACAGAAACAGCAGTACAAACAAGTTAAAAATTAAAGAGCAAGTACCTCTTGTTGCAAATTCCTGTCGACCCATTCCTTGAGCCTGTCTAGTCTTGCTTTGATCCATGCTTTTACCAGATCAGCAATTGCAGCTTCAGCTTCATAAGGAGGCATTTCACGGATTATTGCCTTCCCACCATCATCGCTGTCCACTGAATCTTCTACAGCAATCTGCACAAGATCTTTCTCCAGCTTATCTGCAGCTCTAAGCACTTGTACGGCATCTGGTGTTAATTCCGCTATACCAGATATGAATTGTTTTATCTCATTTCCATAGCAAGCATGAAGCGTGGCCACAGCAACACCAGCTGAGAAAGGATGCCATCTTTTCAGTATCGGACTAAATACTTGCTTCTCGTTGACTGCCAACTCACCAACATCCTTTGCAAGGATGGCAAGAACTGGAAGAGGATTTGGCTGGTTTTTGGATGCTCTCCGGCTTGAGTCTGCTTTCTCCATTCTCTATTTTATGCCAAATCAAACAGAGTCATCTAACCAGCAAAAAAATATATATATAAACACAGAGTCTCTCTCTCTCTCTCTCTCTCTCTCTCTCTCAGAATGTTCATAACACAGCCTGCCAAAAGTCAAAAAATTACTGGAAGCTTGGTTTTATTTGTAAGGTCGCACTTAATCTGAGCTTGAACTGAGCTAATCACAGGTAGCACCAGGTTGACCTCTCGACAGCTATCTTAACCCTATTTGAATAACCATTGCTTATATACGTGTAAAACATATAAGAAATATTGCATCCACTCATCTTGAAATAAATAGAAAATCTAAAGCCACCAAAAGAAATTGTTTTTAGGTCTGATGGATAGTAAGACTCTGGAATTTTTTTTAAAAAAAGGAAGCCTGTATTCCATTCTTTATATTCTTTTGTCACACACCTTGCACTATTGAGCAGATCTTCAAATAAAAGTGATGTAACATGTGCCTCAATCCTTTATAAGAACTAACTATTACAATGTGCTGACGAAGTACACAACACTTTAGCTTGTACTGCATTCTGAATCCCATTCCCATAGGTTCATGAAGCATCGAAATAACAAGTGTTCTCATACTATAAATAAAAGCAAGGGCAGTGAGAAGAATTATGGCTCTTGAATCTATCAAATAGGTTGCAAAGACTTACTTGAGCAAAAGCGGTGCGCAGTGAGGATCTGATATATGTGTCAATCCTGGTACGAACCACATCCACTTCACCTTTTCTCTTTCTGCGATACTCATTAGATATATCCTCAACCAAAATCTTGGCTGCCGACACCCCCAGAGAAACAATTCCCTGCATGGTCTCAACATTCCTGCTGTCAAAAGTGTCGTGATATGCGAGAAGCCTTTTCTCAGCCCATCCCAAAATTGAACTCAATGTAGAACTCAAAATCTTGGAGTATTGTGGATCCTTTGTTGTCTTTGCATCTCTCGCAACTTCTGCTAGCTGACCATCAGCTGCATCCAGCAGATCCGTTTCTGCTTGGCCAGTTGCAACGAAGCGGTGAAATAAAACCCATGTGAAGCAAAGATTGTGGAGCATTTGATTCATTCCCAGGATTGTCCAAGTCTTCTTTATGTGTTCCATGAGTTCATCAATTTCATCAATTACAGATGTTTCATCATTAACATCAAAGCAGGCTTGTAAAAGCATTTCATAGAGTCGAAGGTTCAATGGAATCCCATCAGCCCAGTGGCATATCTCTGAGAGTGACCCGTCAGATCTACTAGCTAAGGACATAACAGCACTGCGAAGCACTTGCATAGACTCATTGTTCTTTCCAGTCTCTATAGGCCTATCCATAGCTCCTTGAATAATTTGCCGCAGCCGCTGTGAAGTAGGATTTGACCTATCAAGTGGCACATGAGGATGCAAAAGTAGTCCAGCCTCAAGAACTTTCATGGTTCTCTTCTGCCACACTTCATATTCTTGTTGATCAGTAAAATCCGAAAGCTTGAGCTGCTGCAGTAGCTCCAGCGGAAGAACAACTGACTCAATTCGCCTTCCAACCTGTAACAAGCACATTAATAGGGGTCCAAAACAGCCATGAACGTGAGAGTGGTCAAATGCTACCTCAGCTGAGCAAACTATAAAAAGACTCAACAGACAAGCATAAAAGAAAGAGGCGATCAAATGCATAACTATCCAAGAGTCTATAGCAATTAGTAAAATGGTATTTCAGCTTTAACAATAATAAAGATAAAATACACACCATGAGCAAAGGAAACCACGCTTGGATAATAATTCATATCGATCAAAGTATTAAATTCAGAAAAACAACACAAAGATAAGAAAATATCTTTATTGTTCTACACATATAATCCCATTGTAGCACATTGACAACTGAAACATTCTAGAACTCTTCAGCTCCAAACTTTCAAAAATTAACAGCAGAAATATATAAAAGAAAAGGGAAAAACTTACCTTTCTTTTTAGTTAAAAAAAATCATAATAAAACTACATTATTAATTCTCATTTTTTAACTACCCATAGGTTTGAGCTTAGAGTTTTTCCCTTTACCATAAAACCAATCATGATTCACATTATTTATCCAACAAAGCATCAAACTTGACCAAATCAAAACTTAAAAAAAAAAAAACAACAGAAAAAACCCATCAAAGGAAAATGAAGATTGAACAAAATAAAATAAAGCCAACCTGACCAGCAGCAATCCTCAGTAAAGCCCTTCTTATCCTAGAATCCACAGTCTCACTGACCCGCATTTGAGCCCGCATCAACTCACCAACAGTCAAAGCTCTCCTCACCTTCCCCTGACCCGACCCAGAACTCGAACCGGACCCAGGACTCTTCTTAGAGCCCGAACCAGGAGACTTCAGCCCTAAAGCTTTCTTCATCTTGCTAGCAGCAGCAGAGGTGAGTGAGCGTTGTAAAGCAGGCGAGTTAGGGGAGTGGTTCGAGTGGTTCGTGGTTGAATCAGAATTGGACGGGTTGGGGGTGTAAGTTAAGGGCTTTCCAGAGGAAGTACGGCACACGGCGACGAAGATCTCGTAAGCGGTGGATCGGAGGTCGGGATCGGTGAGTTGGGTAGCGAGTTGACCCAGTGGCGAGTCGAGATCAGCGGTGGTGATAGTGGGTTTAGGGGGCATTATGGATAATTGCTGTGCTTTTAGCGGTGGTTTAAGCGGTGGTGACTCTCTCTTCGAGTGGCCTAATGAGAGGTCTCTAAAGAGAGAAGCCATCTTTCCTTCTTTTTTTTCTTTTTTTTTCTCGAGAGAGAGAGGGGGGGAGACTCTTCATACACAAACTACCACTATTATAGCTTATACAATTAAAAAAAATAGTAACAAATGGGAAAAGCATTTATTTGTTTGGTTTTTTTTCTTTTTAATTTTTTTTTTTAAATGCTGTTGTACGACTGATAATGTGCAGTGTTTTACTGTATGCCTTACCTACGTGGGACCATTTGCCTTGTTTAAAAATAATTTATATTTTAAACGCTGATATTACACGGCAGCCTGCAGTTTGGCTCAACTCGACCGACCGGGTCCTGTTCCTGGTAAGGTTTAAAACAAAATCAATCTTGAAAATTGAAATGACCCGGTCAATCTGTGAGATAACCTGCGACCCTGTTGATCTAATGAAGACCCGGTTTTATAAATAAAATAAAAATAATATTATTTTAAATTGATTTAGTTTTATTCTCGTTGATAACTTATTGCATGAACAAATACTAAAATCTAACAACTAAATCACTATTACACACAAAAAGAAGAAGAAGAGGGAATTGACAAGTTGATCAAGGGGAATCCATTTTTGTAATGTTAAAGTTGTAAGATAAATTAAATGATGCTTGGTGTGGTTATGATAATACGTATAAGCATTAATCTCCAACTTTTTATAGACTAGGGCAGGAATTTGACCGAAATTATAACAATAATGGTGGTTTAAAGTATTTTTTATTTAAAAATATATTAAAATAAAAAAATATTATTATTTATAAAAAAATATTTTTAATATTAGTATATTAAAATAATTTAAAAATAAAAAATAAATTTTATTTAAATAAAAAAATTAAAAAACAGAATTTGCATTACATTTCCAAGCACATTTTAGAGCTTGGCTAGCTTGATGCTGATAAAGGGAGAATAGAAGAGGGTAAGATGTTATTAGCAGGATTGACATGGAAAAGTGCTGGCGTTGGATTGGATGTGTTAAGTTTGGATGATGATGATGGTGTGAAGGTGACAATTACAGCTCACATCGGGTATATATTATAATTTAAAAAAAAAAATGAAAGCCATGAGAAAACAAGTGTAAGTGGACAAATAGTACTATTAAAAAAAAAAGGAACTTGCTCTTGAAGTTATCTAGTCTTTTTAGCATGAGTCGTTTGTCATTGTGCAACTAATGGATGATAATTTCGTTTCTTGACCTTTTATAAGCACCCCTATATTACTCTTAAAAGTAGATTTACTTAAGAGGTTTTACGGGATTAATTTGATTTTTTATATTTTTAAGGAACGACTTATGAAAGTAAAATATTTAAGTATTTATGTATTAATTAAAAGAAGTTATTTGTGTGCAACGTTGTTTCATGTCCAAACGCCGCTTTCTAGAATGATGTTGGAAGCAACTCAATTTAATTTTTCTAGTTATACGTATAGGTGGTGGTCGGTGAATTTTTTATTCTCCTTCCTTTTTTTCTCTTTTTTTTTGTTGTCAAAAAATAAATTTGTCATTTGATTTATTTTTTTATTCAATATAGTTTTTATTTTTTTAATTGTTATTTGTTTTGTTTTTTTAATTGATTTATTTTTTTAATATTATCATTCATCGTTTGATTTTATTTAATTTTTATATCAGATTTGGTCTTTATTTTTTTAATTGTTATATGTTTTTTATTCTCTTTTCAATTTCACCATTTAACATTTGATTTCAAATTATTTTTATTTTTATTTTAGTCCTCATTCTTTTCTTAATTATAATTGAATTGTTGTTAATTAACTTTCTTTCACTTTATTTATTACTGTTATATTTATTTAAATTATTTAAATTAAATAGTCTTATTAAACCCGTTACTAGCTTGAGGTGGCCTCAATAATTTATTTATTTATTTCCTCGGAAAAAATTGTATCCGCCCACATCATAGCGCGGGGGCTACGTAGCATAAGCCGTGTTGCCATGCCATGAAACCTTGTTTAGAAACACGGAAAAGAATGTGAAAACAAGGCAAGCTGGGATCTCAAGGCATCAGGTTGGATTTAAAGTGTTTTAATGCTTGATTGGTGGGGGCAGCAGGTGGGGAGGATCATCACGCAAGAGGTTTCTCTTTCTTCACTGAAAAAGGTTGGCAGACACTTTAATTAAATAATATAGCTGTAGTCATATTCACTAATTAATTAATTAGCATAATTACAGTGACCCGTAATTGCAGAGGAGGACTCCTGGCAGGGGCTTATTCACACGGTTAATTTGACTGGATCCCCGAACTTCGAAGAAATTATGGATATGGCACTGGCACGGGCCTGTAATTAAATGATTTCGGCGGAGAAAATTATAAAAGAAAAGGGTCAAACCTCAGGTTAGTCCCCAATCTATCAATAGATTCTCAATGTAGTCCCAAACCTTAAGCCTATAAGACTGGTCCCCAATTCTATTATATTAAGTTAAAATAATAGAGATAATGACACCACCTTTATTTACTTTTTCAACCATAAGTTGCTATGATTTAATTAGTGGTTGTTACTTAATTATTCCCCCAGCTAATATTGAGATTGACCAACAACAAGCGGTGAACGACAAAATTTATGTACACATGATGACGTGGAATATATTTGAAAATGTAATGATATTTGTTTTTCAATGAAACTAGTATATTTTATTTTTAAAAATTATTTTTAAAATTAGCATATTAAAATAATATAAAAATATTAAAAAATTTTAATTTAAATCAAATAATAAATATTAAAAAATTAATTTTTTTTCAAAAATATTTTTAAAATGTTAAAAAAGGGGCTAGTGGTCAAAATACTAGTATCAAGTTTTTGATATATTTTTATTCCGTTTAAGTGCTTAAGGCTTTCAAGGTTAAAACATGTATTTAGTATTGTGGTAATTTTTGTTATTGTAATTTGAAAAAAAAAATTAAAAAGTTACAAATTATACTTTTTTTATAACTAATATTTTAAAAAGAAAGTTTTCAATGGGATTCATGTAAAATTAAAATTGTGGTTGGAATAAAAGGTAATTTTAATTACACATCACCGCACTACTAAACTAACCTGTCAAATTGAGCTCATAAAAATTAAGTTTTTCTCAATCTTTTATTCTTTTATTGTAGAAAATGATGAATGGTAATTTAAAAAATCTTTGTTATGTTGTCTAGGAAGTAAGATTAACACTGCTTTTGTTTCAATATAAATTGATTATTATTGAATGATTCATTGATTTTTAGTTAGTAATTTTATCAAAGAATAAATTCAGCCTAAAAGTTTAAGTTTTGTAGATAAGATTCAATATATAATTTATATTATTCCATAACACGTTTCTTTAAATAGAAACCCTTTGAACTTAAAACTTACACAAGTTCACACTATCTTCTACTTAATTTTTATCAAATAAATAAAGATGGTAAAATTTGAACCCGTAACCGCTTAATCATTAAGGCTCTGATACCAAATTAAAAAATCAATTCAACAAAAAAATTTTAAACTTTAAATAAAATCCAAGATATAATTTATATTATTTTCTAATAATTTTCTCCATAAATATTATCCCACATTGAATTCTTAATAACATGTCCATATCCATTGGAAGAGGGGATACCTAGGACTTTAAACAAAAGCAAAATCAGCATCATCACAGAGACGAGTCCCACATACTTGTTGGACCCATGGTGGGGGGGTGGATTCTGGAGTATTGCCAGGTGAATCAGGTTTCACAGCTCTGCTAGCTCGAGGGGAAGAGAAAGGAAGCAACCAGGTTGGAGCCCTGAGAATGTGCTTCCATTACATTAATGCATGCTCTTCTGGATTTCTTTTGTAGGGTATTTGGAAGTGTGGTAGCGGTTGCTTTTCAAATAGTTTTTCGTGTCGAAAAGCATGCCAATAATATTTTTTCATTTTTTAAAAATCATTTTTGACATCAACACATCAAAACAATGTAAAAAGTACAAACCAAACTTAATTTTAACCAAAAAAAAAAAATTGTAAATTGAACAGCCTATTTGTCTACTGGATATTCTCGAGGAATTAGCGTTCGGGGCTACATCACAGGCTTACAATAATTAATCGCAATTTTTTATTTATGAAATGAGGTTGTTCGACACCAAACACGACAAAGCAGTAACTCGATTTTTGCTTCTTTTTTTTTTTACAACCACTAGATTCTTAATTAGCACCACATCCGAGTAAAATGAACAATGTCGGAAGTTGGGACATGGGCTACTGTGTCTTAATTAATCTTTATGTTACAAAAGATTTCTTCCAAATTTCAAATTAAATTTATTAGATACATACTAACATAATTAACTCAATTTTATCAAGGTTGAAGTTTACAAAATCTAATAAAGAAAATATAACTTAACAATCGAAATAGATCATCGACGTATGTATAAATTATAATTGTAAAACCTGATTTGAATTTACCTAGATTAATCTTTATTTTTATTTTTGTAAAAGATCATAACAATATGGTTTTGATTTTTTTTTATTTTTGTAATCAATAAATAAATGGACGAGTCTTAACTAGATTAAGAGTTAATTTTTTAAGAAATTTTCACTAAAATTCTCACATCTACTCACCAACTAGAGTTAGACGCAATTACAAGGAATCTTCGCTGCAGATGGTTCTAAACAGTTGGATAAAAAATAGCTAAAGTGCGAAATTTATGATTATGATTGGGACCCTTAACTAGCTAAAATGACAAAGCTGCTTCTCTTACCTGTTGTTGGCAAAGATTATGACCAGCCGATGATATGGTGCCATTGTTCAGACAACGAAAAAAAGAAAAATTATTCAACAAAAACAGTTTAGTGGTGGTATTTAGCATTTTTAACAAGGAAAATATTTGTTAATAGTAATAACAATAATAATAATAATTCCATTTTCTGTGAATTATTTCTCCATTGATTTGCTCGTATATCATATATACGTACTGTCATGGGAATTCTTGTGCTGATTTTTTTCAGTGAATGAAAATGTTTCATACCCCTTGGAACTTAATCCATGTTAGAAAAAAAAGAGAAAAAAATTCTGTTCTGTGACGATGATGCTGACTTCGGTGTTTTTAAAAGAGAAAAAATGGTGGCCAAAGACAACATCACATGCTTTTGATCATGCAATGTGCCAACAACTTAATCTAATAATGCCAATACAAAGTCCAAATTGCTCGTCATTCCTGGATGCTAAATTCATATAGAAAATAATTAATTTTTTTTTATTAATATAGATATCCGAATCAGCTTGTATACACCTCGATTAATCCCATAAGTTCTAAAATTAACAACCATGTAATTTTTCAGTGACTTTAATATTTGTGAGAGCTGAACTGAAAACTTCTACAAAACAAATCTAGAACCTCACTAGTTAAATTATATCTTTTAATATTAAAAATAATTAATTTTTTTTTGGACGACTTGTTGTTTTTCACCGAGCGTCTAAAATATGAAAAAAACTATATTTTATGTCCTTAAACTTTGTTCGTGCTCACAAGTGGATCCTTGTACAATAGGTGTTTACAGGCGAAAAACTCTACGACAATATCTATTATGAGCTACTAAAATTTAAGGTGTGGTCAATTGAATCATCATAAGAAAAAAACTCAATTGTGTTCTAATATCTTCATCAAAATATAGGCATCAAGAGGGATGGTTGGTGGTTGTAGAAATTAGGCTTTCCGCTCTGGTACCAAGAAATCCAAGTTATAGGTGGAGTTGGTTTGGACAAAATTCCGACCCAATCTAATCTCTAAGCTGATGATTTAATGCCCCGAAAAGCCATTTAATTACAACCCAGCCTCTCATTTCTATTTTTAAAAAAGTTTTATGGTTTTTTTTGTTAATTTTTTTCTATAAAAATTATTTGTTTTTCTCCCCCCAGATATCTCAAGCAGGTTTAAAGGAATATTCTCAAACTAGCGGCTAGACGAGACAAATTATATATTTCAGAGTAAAAAAACACTCTAAAAAATAATTACAACCACAATCTCAAACACGTTGTTTTTTTTGTTAAATTATATATAAGTTTTACCTTATTTATAAATAGTTTCTCTTTGAATTTGATTTATTTATAAAATTCATTTTTATTTTTATAGTTATAAATCCGATATAGCCAAATAGATTAATTTGATGACCTATCAAATTAAAGCTTGATTTTGGTTGTTTAAATAAAAAACCGGTTTTTATCGTAAAGCTATATTTGAGATCAACCCGAATCAATCCCAAAATTAAAATCCAAACAAAATTTTATAACTATATTCATTTTTATTTTCTTACGATGTCATGTTTGAATGTTCATCAATGTACATAATATAATTACACACATTTTTATTAAAGGCACATCAATATGCATCTTGATGAAGGAAAAAAATGAATTTTTTTGTGAAAGCATAACTATATTTTTAAAAAACGATTATATTTTCTTTTAAATATTCTCATAAAGAGAAAATATGTACAAGTATATTGTATGCTTCAGCAAGGAATGTACAAAATTTAAGAATACGCAAGCATCCAATATCGACACTCATTTATTAAAAAAATAGTATATGGGACACGTGTCACGCCATATGTGCGTAGAAAAAGGTTTGGTGGATCTCACTTGCTAAGGGTTTATTTATTTTCAACCACTAAAAATCATCGACTGATACAGAGGTCTTCGAGCTAATGCCCACATTTACACCATTGCCCTTCGATCTTGAGCCACGTACGAGAATGCAGGGACTCTATTCTAGTGGGCTAATTTTGCGATATTCTCTTGTATCTAACTATGTATTCTTAAATTTATCAGTGTAGGTGTTAATTATTAATTAGGAGTTGTATGCAGGGACTGAATATGATTACGAATTGAAAGCATGAGGGTTGTCGAGCCCAAAATTAAAGATCAGGGATCAATCTGAGTAGTTTTAATAAACTCGAGGGACCTCGCGCAAGAATTGTAGCACAACAGAAGGAGTGTGTGCATCAACACCGGATCAGAGAGGCAAGCTTCTAAAATCTCAACTCTCTGTGGTACCCCGAATAGTTTCATTCAATAAAACCATGTCAAAACTAGGTGATGATGAGTTAGCCTTAATTATCAGCTCGGTTATTGATCAGAATGACAGACAATCATTCTCTCTAGTATGCAAGCAATGGCTTAATGTAGAAGGCCAAACCCGTATATCAATTCGCGTTTTTGAACCCGAATTACTCCATAAATTCTTGCACAGATTCCCAAATTTGTCAACTTTTGAGTCTTCAAAACGAATCACCAACAACCACCTTGAATTCATAGCCAATACATGTCCTAAACTTGAGTTTCTCAATCTCAAGCAACAATCAGTTGAAAGCCAAAAACTTGATGAGTTTGATGGCTTATTAGATTTTGATGATGTTGGTGTTTTAGCTATTGCGAATGGCTGTTGCAAATTGTGTAAAGTGTTGTTTAGAAGGAGAAGGAGGATTGGGAATGTTGGGGTTATTAGTCTTGTCAAGTGTGCACAAAGTTTGAGTGTTTTAGATTTGGGGCGGTGTAGTTTGATAAACGATTCATCACTTGAAGCAATTGGGTGTATGAATTCGATTCGGGCTTTGAATTTAGAAGGTTGTTCTTTAGTTACAGACAAAGGTTTGTCCTTTTTGGCAACCGGGTCTTCTTCAAGGACATTAAAGAGGTTGGTTCTTGCAGAATGTGATAGACTTACTGATTTCGGGATGTCATTGTTGCAGGGAATGTGTTGTTTGGAGGAGTTGAATTTGGCTGAATGTGGCCCAAAAGTGACAGATAATGGAGGTATGGCAGTTGCCTCGATTGCTAGTCTTAAAAGAATGAATCTTTCATGGTTGATCAATTTGTCAGATATTACACTTGTTGCAATAGCTGGGAATTGTAGGAATTTGGTAGCTCTTGATTTAACTGGGTGTGAGATGATTACTGGAGCTGGCATTCGTGCCCTTGGTTATCATGAGTGTTTGGAATCATTAGTGTTGGCTTCCTGTTACAACATTTGTGGGGATGATGTGGATATGGCGTTGAAATGCAAGTCATTGAGGTCTATTGTGCTTGATAAAGGACTGAAGATGTGGATACCAATGAGGATGCAGGAAGACATTAGCAGGTTTTGTCGGCTGCATTGGAGATAACGATGATGCATAAAAAGAGTGCAAAAAATGTTTATGCTGGATACCTGGGATTATACAGGTCAGTGAAATAGTATATTTCACGCTCCTTTTGATTGCTGAACGATTTTCATTATGTTCGGCATTTCCATGTTTGAATGTTAACAAATTTTCCTTGCTTGTTAGTTTCCGTGGACACCAGAAAAGTAAAAAAAAAAAAGTTTCTGTATTTCCATAGGTAGAAAGATTCTTTAACCTGCAAGAGTGTGTTTATTTCGTTTTCTATAGTAACTTGTGTTTACATTGATGAAATTTATCCCTGCTTCATTAGTTATTAATAGTTGGTTTCCTATTAATCCGTGAAGTCAAATTTGACGGACGAAATCAAGGTTGAGCTAGAAAGTTGTTCAGGGCATAGCAGTACTAAGACGTTGATGATCGTCATTACTCTATCTGGGAAGATAAGAATTAATGTCGGTGTGTCAAGTTTTTATCCCATAAGTTTAAGGACCTCTTTATCCTTTACCATTAGAGGCAGACGATCTGTTGTCTTACACTCCGCATAAAAACTGGTGTCCTTCCCAATGCTGCCTTGTCGTAACTGAATTAATGGCTGCTTGTATTCTTTTCAAACTACCAAATTTTGGGGGTTCATTTATATGGATTTTGGCTCACCACGCTGCCAAAGGAAGACAAAGCATCAGCCCTCTACGAGGTCATTTTCTATAAAGCTAGAACTGTTCTAGATGAGATGGAAAAAAATCTCAAGGTAGTTCCTGCTGAAAGTGATTCTCTTATAATCATTATTACTTTTAAGGCTTGGGATGACTCCATTCAACTCTACAAAGACAAGAAGAATTAGCTGATCTCTATTTAATATGCGAAGCTTATCAACAGAGTAATAGAGCTTCATTCATATGTATTGTGAAGTTTGTTTGTTGAATGCGTGGAGGATTGTCGAAATTATGGATAGAAGGGTTGTGAACTTTGTGATTGATCTAGATAATGGAATAATGTACACCAGAGACTTCTTGGCTGTCAAATTTACAGTCTGATCACTATCTGGGTATTCTTTTCTTTCAAGTAAACCATGAACAGGTTTACTTGTATATAACATCCACTTCTTTCATGTGTAGAGAGCTATACTCGAAGGAGAAGCTAAGCAACAGTTGAACTGAAGCTCCAAGGGCAATGAATACGTAGTTTCTGCACTGAGTTTACAAACTTCTTTGCTAGATAATTTCAGACAGTAAATATGGTCAATACACATCTGTGTTTGTTAATCACTCTTTTCAATTGCTCTAGTGTCGGCTTTTTTGTTCCATAGGTGTAATCCGAGGGTAGTCAAGTGTCTCAGATTGAGAGTCAATGATTCTGAAAACCATTCGATTTGGTCTATGATGTAAGTGCAGGTATCAAATCCTGCAATAAAAAGTAACATTTGAAAGCACTTGTTCAAACAGGGAAATTTTGTTGTTTTTTTCTCTTCTTTTTAGGCTAAAACAAATACCACTTATACAGGTTGTTTCAATATGTTTTTTTACATAAAAAATTCACACTGGCAAATATGAATCAATTGACCTTCACTTAAGTCACAAATGATGAAATCGCCCCAAGAAAAATTGATGACAAAAAAAGAAGAAGAAAATTTTACACAATGAGTACACAATGAAACGTTTCTTTGTACACAATGCAAAAGTTAACATATTTATGCCACTCATTTTAAAGTTTCTTATAATTCGAGAACAATAAATCTTACCTAAAATTAATATCAAAACCAATCAGATACCTTTTTAATGGTTACTAAGGACTAAAATTTGGAGATTTAGAAATTGGAATGCTTAGCTTCGGATCCCCCATCATCAAAATTTAAAAAGAATAAATCTGTAGGTAAATTAGACCCAAAAGAATCTGGGCCTCAGAACCTGAGCAGCGGACACAGGTCTAGTCCATTACTTTACTAATGGATGGACATACAGATAAAGCTCTAAAACAATTCCGGGATTTTCGAGGGACGTATGGGCATTGCATCTTTGCAAAGACAAGATTTTGTAGCTGCAACTGCTAAGTAGTATTTCAATAAAAACAAAATCAAATGAGAGGAGTAGGTGCGATTCTCCACAGGTTCTCAAATGGGATCTCTTTAAAATGTCCAACACATTCACTTTCAATTCAAAGTAAGTCCATTTAAACAAACAAATAAGTATATTTCTCATTTATTTCAATCATATTTCATGATTTAAGTGATTCTAAATAAAGGGTTGTTGTTATTGGTGTGATTCAGGGAGTGTTTTTCTTGGAAGCATGGATGCATTATTATCATCAAATAGTAGCAATTCCTCTAGTTTGTTATTGCTATATGAAGAGAAACACTGGGATAGTAGTGGCTATCAAGTCAATAATGTTAGAAAGATATGGACTTTCCCTCCTGTTTGTATGGGCAGGCGTTCTTGCAAAATTGCTGGCAGAAAGGTCCCTCCTTTTCTCACCGTGTTGGGTTTTAGAGGGTTTCAATAGCAAGTGCCTTATTAAATTGATTGAATAGCACATGTTTGATGAAAAGGCTAAAACAGATTCTAATAGTATTAGTTTGATCTTTAAACTCTCAATCTTTTTCTTTTTAATTGTTACTTTATAGTTTAAGCCTCCGAAAATCCAATTTCACGGTATGACTATGAATGATTTATGCAAGTAAAGTTTTTGTTCCTTCATCATTGAATGCGGCAATATCAATTAGGAAGGATCATTAACCGGTGAAAATGCAAAGTTACAAGGGGATTTTTGTTGTATTCTACCTTTAAGTTTATGAATGTGCCTCAAATGCAGGGAGCTCAAGATGCGAAGAAGGCAAAATTGTATTGTAGGATTGGGAAGGAAGTTGTATCTGCGTAAGTTGGTTGCTTCTAAATAGGCTGTGAATAAAACTTTACTTCAGAACATTTTCTGTGGTTTGTGATCATCGGGATTTGACCCAATCCTTATAATTATAGCCACCGCATTTCTTGCTTTCAGGGTGATGAAAAAATAAGTTGTTGTTTTATTTCTGTTTCTTGAAATGGATTGTAATTCTATTGAGTGATGCAGTGTAAAGAAAGGCGGTCCAAATCCAGAATCAAATACAGCTTTGGCTGCTTTAATTGATAAATTCAAGGAGCTTGATGTACCCAAGGAAATTTTGGAGCGCAATATCAAGAGGGCTTCTGAGAAGGGACAAGAGGCTTTCATTGAGAAAATTTATGAGGTTGGTATGATTATCATCAATCCTTTTATCAGGGGCTGCTAAAATTCAATACATGTAGGAGGATTCTTTTAAGCTGGTCATATTAGTTATTTCAATCTGATTTCTTCAAATAAACTGCTTCTTCCACATCAGGTATATGGTCTCGGTGGAGTTAGTATTGTAGTGGAGGTCTCGACAGATAAAATAAAAAGATCTGTGGCAGTTATCAGAGAGGTGGTCAAGGACTATGGAGGAAAGATGGCAGATCCAGGATCTGTATTGTTCAAGTTTAGACGTGCCAGGGTTGTGAATATTAAAGTCACAGATGCTGATAGAGATCAGCTCCTTGGCATTGCATTAGATGCTGGTGCTGAGGATGTTATTGAACCTCCAACATATGAAGATGATTCTGATGAGGATAGGTCAGAAAGGTAATGCTGCCATCCTCCAATTTCATATAAAGATGCTTTTGAATCTGTAGATGCCACGCTTCAATTCTTGTTTCAAAAAATCTTGTCCCATCCTCCATGACTTTGATGTTTGATACTTTGTGCTGGAACTTGTTCCTGTAGTGGTTCTTAGTTGACCCTTTTCTGATATAGAGCTGTAAAGATGATTGCTTCAGAGTTAGATTAAATGTTAAAAAATCATACGAGCTTCACAAATCTTTCAATTTCTAGATTATTGATACAAATGTACAAATATTCTATGACGTGTCGATTTCAAAGCCTTTAACAAAAAGAAGAAACAAGTTATTAATTCTGTAGATGATCACATGGTGCATTGTAGACAAGTTGTAAGAAGTCCTTGCGTAAGTAAAATGGATTTTTGAGCATCTGATATGTATGATATGATGAAGTAGCCTTTCACACTCATGGTGACATCTAGTTGCACAATGACCATCATGTTGGAAGCTTTATAAAAATTTTGTCATAAACTTGCATGCAAATTAAGTGAACACCAATCAAGCTCCTCCTCATGGACTTTCAAGGGAAACAAAGTTTGCTTCCTCTTGATTCCTAGCACTACCTATGAAATCAGACCATGTAAGGCAAGTTACAAATAAGTATTTGCATGGTGATGACTTTGAGCATATGATGAGCCATCTTTTGCACTTCACAGATGTGTGGCTGGGTGAAAATAAGCTGTAGGCTAGCAATGAAAGGAACTGTTAAGACATCATGTAGGAAGCTTTATGAAAAGTTTGGCATAAAATGTATGTAAGCTAAACTAGCACCAGCCAAGGTCTTCCTTATCCAAGATTTCATAAGGGGGCAGTTCTTCTAGATTCCTAGATCTACCAAGGAAAGTCCATCCTCAAATGTATATTTATTAAAATGAACCTCTAATTTTCAGTTTGGAAAGTCTATGAACAAAAAAAGAGAAAAAAAGAGAGAAGAAAACAAATGCTTTGCTTGATGTGTGTTCAAAATTCCTGTTCTAGAAGCAGAAAATAAAATATTATGTGAGGAGAACCCAATAATTATTTATTTCTTTGTAATAGATACAAGATGCATTGCAAAAAGCCACAATTTAGTTAAACCATTCGATGTCTTTTACATTTATCTGGTATACTTAAAATCTGATTGTGATGGTGTTCACCAGGCTAATGAGTTCTTCTAATAAATTATGTTTCTCAGGATATGCAAAGCCCTAATCATTTTCTGTTTTTCCTTTTTGATAGCTACTATAAAGTTGTCAGTCCAGCAGAGAACTATGCAGCAATATTGTCAAAACTACGAGAGGAAAGAATAAGTTTTGAGACTGATAATGGCTCTGAGCTACTTCCCATAACAACTATTGAGGTATGTCCACAGTGCTGAAATGTTTTTTTTTTTTTTGTCTCTTCACCTCTCTGATTTTCAGTTCTTGGTGTCGTTTCATTAACTTTATGATTCAATGAATTGCCTAATGAGCATTTGATTATTTTTATGGTGTTCTTCACACACAAAGTGCCAAAGATTGCGAAACATGCTAGCAGCATAGCGATGGAATTCTTATCTTTATTTGTTTTTTAACGGTTTTTGAGCCTGTTCAATGCAAGCCTAATCTTTACTTGCATTTTTTAATTAAATAAGTGATACTAGTGTTTGAATGGGTTTCAGGTAGATGATGAGGCAGTAGAGTTAAACAAAGTACTCATGTCTAAATTACTTGAACTTGATGATGTCGATGCTGTTTACACGGACCAGAAGTAATGAAATCCCTCACTGGGTTGTTTTCTCAGTTTTTTATTTGAAGTCTTAATAGTGCAGGACAGCCTTTATGGATCTGGTCCACTCACATGATACAGGTCTTATTTTGTCCACCAACTCCATGGAAAGGTTGTAGCTGTTGCAGGAGAGTGGCAGGTTTTATACATTGATTTCCATCTTATAGATGATTTGATTACCAAATTGATTAGAACAGTAGCCCCGCATTTGTTTCCCCACGCTCAATCTTTCTGCAATAACAATGTAAAGCATATTCTGTGATGTGACCGTAAGCCTGGTTTTGGGAACCCGGCAATAACAGCTGTTTTGTCAACCCCAGTTTCTAGAATCAGGTCCGTTCCTTCTATGCTTGAGCTGAGCAACTTGTGCCAGGGCTAAACTAAGAAAACTTTGTCATGTCTACTAGTTTCATACATGATGATTTACTAGTTCCATGTTTTAACTTCCTGACATGAATCCTCTGAACTCAGATATTCCTGTCACTGGATTGTACCTAAACATCCCTTTCTTGAGAGAGAACCATTTCCTTCTCATCCTTTTCTATCTAATTGTTCAATTCGGCTCTATTTAAATGTGATTCTATGTTCTTTTCCTTCCTATTTCGCAGTATGTTTAAAGGAGCTGTTTTCATTCCTAGATTTCCTTACGGAGAAAGCGTTCTCTGATGCATATGTTTGTACAAAAGAACTGCTGGCTATGCTAAGGTAACATTTCAACATGGGATGTAATTTTAATTTTACAGAAATCAAGATACATGTTATTTATAAAACATGGACAAGCCAACAAAAAATCACACCCGAATACCAACAACAACAACACAACAGGAACAACAAGAGACAAGGAGCACCATATGCAACACAAACCAGCGATATTCGATCATGGGTTAGTTATCTATTAATCCTTGCACGTGTATTAACATTCATTCTGCTGGTGCAAATCTTAAGCAGCGTTGAACTGGTGATAAATCATGAGGCCTGATAGCCAAATCACACAACCCCAGTTGATTATTGATTTTATTTCTTTGGCACCCAGCATCCATGTAATCCATATGGTAGACCGTAAGGGAACTTTCCTCTTGCAATCTCTTCAAATGTTGATCCATCGAGTAACAGTGCATATCCATCTCCATTTTTCTCACTGATCATGGAGATAACCACACCTGCGACCCGTTTACATATAATTAGTATGTACTTCGTAATTAAATGCTTGTTTGAGGTTGCCGTTTAACATGTTTTTCATGAACTGTTTTTTTTGTTTTAAATTCAAATTTTTAATGGGTTTAGATAGTGCTGATATCAAAAATAAAATTTAAAAAATAAAATAAAAATTATTTTGATGTATTTTTAAACAAAAAATAATTTAAAAAATAATTATTATGACACTCGTAAACATTCTAAACACCCCCAAAAAAAAAAAGATAAAGTTATCAAGCGATGATTATGATTGTTATGTTAACAAAAATCAACTTAAAAAAGGCAAATTCAGAAGTGATAAATAATATTGCAATAGGGTTATAGGAAAAACAATTGCAAGTAGCATGACTGAAAAAGAGTCAAACTCGTAAAATCAATACATTTCTTAATATGGCATAAAGAAAACAAGTTTTCAGTTAGGGTTTTGAATGGTTTGTTTTAGCCAATTATGGAGCTCATATTTCAGATCTCTCTCTCTCTCTCTCTCTCTCTCTCTCTCTCTCTTGAGAAAGAGAACGTACATACTCATAGGAACTGAAACGATTGGTAATTAAGAAAAAAAGAATTAAATAACATTTACTCACCATCATCCTCTTCTGTAGCACCTGGGCGAGCCACAAAAAATGGTTCCGAGGGCACAGCACCCTCCTCATACCAATTCTTCGCCTTCTTCTCGAGCAAGTCAATCTACAATATGACGAAGATCAACGTTAAAACTTTCAACGAAAGTGTCCACTATAACCATTTACAAGAAATTGAAAACCATTTTTAAATAACCAATTGGTAGAAACTGGAAAGTCAAAGGCAATATATATAAATAATGGGTAAACTGTACGCATGCATATTAATTAATTAATATCAGTGGTCCAGACTTTTACCTTAGTGAGGGTGTTGGGGAAGTTACAAGGGCGTTGTGCTCCACAAGCATAAGCATATCTGTATTTTTTGCCCAAATATGCAGGGTTAATGCTGCACATGTCCATTCCTTTCCCATGCTCTTCTGGGTCCAATGCTGCCTCCAATTTCCCATGTCGACTCCCGTCCAAAGGAATTATGAACCTCCCGACCCTACGTGTATATATATATATATATAGTATTCAAAAACAGCTTTTTGATTTTTAAACAATGTTTATAGTTCCTTAACGTCATGCATGAGATGATCTTCCAAATCGAGAGCATTGAAAAAAGGCATAATTGTGGAGCAACATAGGCTTAGTTAGCTATCGCACAAGTGGATGTTCCAGAGGAGGACAAACCAAATGAAGATATTGTTGTTTTTGATTTTGACGAACATGCCTTGTGTACAATAATTAAGCATAATAAACATCATTGACAAAGAACTTAATGATAAAAAAGGGAGATTAATTAATTACGTACCTAGCATCTGGTAGGACATCTTCACCCATGAAAGACCGTAGATTTTGTAGACGGAGCTTCTCTAAGATAGTCGTGTCCGCATTATGCTCACAACAATCGGCAATGACGGCAGTCACCCTCCCATCTTCATCTTTCTCTTCGTAAGCATTGATGAAATGGAATGTTACAAATAGAGGCACTTCCACACTTGCCACCTTAAAAAATTCGAAACAAACAAAACCAAATCCACCCATAAGTTAAATTACAATGTAATAATTAGTTCTAATCCTAAAAATTAATAATGATGATCGGTGATGTAAGAGAGGAAATATCAAGTGGACTTACAATCTTGCCACTAGCTTTACACATAACATGCATAAAACCTTTGGATTCCGGGTGCCACTCA
This sequence comes from Populus alba x Populus glandulosa, assembly GCA_033617975.1. Taxonomy (NCBI): domain Eukaryota; kingdom Viridiplantae; phylum Streptophyta; class Magnoliopsida; order Malpighiales; family Salicaceae; genus Populus; species Populus alba x Populus glandulosa. The sequence continues at coordinate 23,636,243 of CM066148.1, forward strand.
AACTTGTACAATGGTGTGGGCTCAGCTCTTAGCAAATTTTGTGCACAGTATCTCAACGGCATTTCTGGCACTATCACATAGTGTTCAGTAACCGGAAACGAGTGGACCCATCCCGGAGCAGGACCTCCACGACAATCCACCCGTCCGAGTAATTTCCTCTCGTTACTTCCAGGCTCCATCCTCACCACCAAGTATCCGGGCCTGAACAAATCAGGCAACAAGGTTAAGAACTCAGTGTCTGTCACTATTGGATGTGCCGAATGTATTAGCCCCCCTAGTGAATCGCTATATTCAAATCTCCCTAACGTGTCCAACGTGTTTGGATCAACAACTATTGACCCTTTCTGTGTTTCAGTTAGGCAAACCACACGTCCATCACCGAGCTTGACCACGCCAGTGTTAGCGTTATCGGTCAATGATGCTCCGGAGAAGAGGTTAGCTAGTTCCCCTACGTAGGACAGGAAATTGTCAGGCTTTGGGACCTCAGAAAATTCACGGTAACATAGTTTGTTATTCTTCCTTGCCGCCTTGTAAGCCTCCGATTCGATTTGGCGGTGGGCGGCGATTAATCGACCATTTTCAAAGTGGAGTCTGACTAATGTGGCATAGCCATCGAAAAGGTGCCGGAAGTTGTAGTCCCCTACGTGCCACATGCCCGGACCATTTCTAAGATACGTTCCACTCTGCATGAAATCAAACTCAGGTTATTAACCAACACCAATTAAATCAAAAATCTATTTTTTTCTTTCTAAAACAGTACTATTGTATGCTGTAGAATGATGTATTATTCACTTAATTTATAATATATGAAATATGCTATATATATGGATGCGAACTAGCCAGATCTCACATCTGATTATGGCACTAGGAATATTTCAGATCCATACTATATAAATAAAACAATTATTATGAAACTAATAAAACAAGGAATATGCTTTGTTCTTTCCTCCCAAATCCTGGAATATTTCAGATCCATAAAAAAAATTATTATGAAACTAATAAAACAAGGAATATGCTTTGTTCTTTCCTCCCAAATCCTGGAATATTTCAGATCCATAAAAAAAATTATTATGAAACTAATAAAACAAGGAATATGCTTTGTTCTTTCCTCCCAAATCCTGGACCCCTGACATGATAAAACTATATGCAGCTCTTCAAACTATGCGGGGAAATGAACAAAATAATCACAACCTAACAAAAGCATTCAATGTTTTCGTGTCATGTAATTGAAAGTACAAACATGTAAGACATAATAAGAGAGGATAATAAAATAAACGGAAATTATGTTGGATCTTTCTATGTACACTTTCATCAACTTTCAAACTTGCTGCAACTTCAAAACATAACTTAATCCGCATCAGAATCAAGTTCATAAAGATACCTAAACAAACCATTATAGGACTTATTGATGTGTTTTGTTTTCCTTTAGAAAATTCTCAATGCAAATTTTCTTGTCTTTTTTTATGGCTATTGCCTAAATAGCCATGTTTTTAATAAAATCAAAGATTATATATATATATAAAAGATACCTAAACAAATTAGGATGAAAAAAAGAAGCGTAAACCTAGATATTGATAATTGTAAGAAAAAAAAAACTATAAGAATACCCTTAAATTTATTTATTTTATTAATTTTTGGATGAATACTCTAACCACACATGAATATCGTGTATCCCTTAATTCGTAAGGCGGTGTACAAATCAAGTAGTTAATCTCTACTAGCGCATGGAAATTAAGTGCAATATTTTACATACCAGCCACAGTGGAATTTCTCCATGAACAGCAAGCTCTCCTTCGTATCTTTCTTGCCGGACACTAGTCCATGCAACATGATTCCGGTCACCAGCAAGTTCCTTCTCCAGTGATGGAAACACAGTTGGTGCTTGGGTTGCAACTTTCGGGACCATTGAGTCCCGAGGGTCACGTTTTCTTGCAAAAGTACCCTTGCCTAGGGAAAACCCTTCTCTTCTGCTCTCAAATTTATCAGAAACCATTGCATTTGATGGTGAAATAGAGCGACCAATACTAGCGGAAAATGCCAAGGAAGCCATGAAACTAGTTAACCAATATGAAGAGAGTGAATGATTTAATGTGGTAAGATGATTCTTGAGAGAGCTAGAGCTGTATAATGACATCTATTTATAGTAAAACACTGGGGGACATAAGAAGTTGGAGAGACATTGAGAATTCATATTGGAATCTTATCAGTGGAATTTCTCCTCACTATAGGACATTGCTTACGTTATTTGTACTTTTAATTAAGAGAAATTAATCTTGTGTGAGTATGCTCCATGTTTAGGAAAAACAGATGCTCATGGCATGTATGTCCAAGCTCGGTGATTGCTTCAACATATGTTCAAATCTTCTCAATTGAAGCGACGCACACTTTGGTATTGTGATTTTCTTCTTCTTCTTCTGTTTTTTTTTTTTTTTCATTTTTTCTTGATATATGGAAAGGTTGAACGACTTTTGAACTGTTCAATAAGTAAAGCCTTTTTTATACATGAATTTCCATTTCAGGGTCGAATTTTATAAAATTTCGAAGTGAAAAATTCAATTTTTGATCATTGAATATCTTCTTGGAGAAAAATTAACCATTTCTGTTTTTGATCCACATTGTGAGCAGGATTTTGCTTGGAGTAAACTAATTAGAAATGATTTTTAAATTAAATTACATGGATCTGATTAAGGATTGATGTATTTTTTAGCATATGGTTCTTGGCATATTTTTGTACCTAACATGTATCGGGACTAAGCTTGTTTTGTTTGTTTGCTGATGCTTTTCTGTGGCTCTTTGTTATCCTTTTTCCATGTTTTGCATTATGGCATCATGATGCTTATTTATAATTTTTTTTAATGATATTATTAATATTATGTTAGCCATTTAGAAAATGATCAACATGAAAAAAACTGATAATTTTTACAAGAAGATATCTGGTAATGAAAAAAGCAAATGCCTATCATCACAAAAAACATAAAGGATTGCTTTTGCCACATCCTCTCTATCTGTTGGCACGACATTCTTCTTCCTTTTTTTTATCCTGAGTTGAATACCTAATTTATCGTTACTTAATCCACCTGTAGTTTATATATATATATATATATATATATATATATATATATATATATATATATATATATATATATAACGTGAATATTCGGGTCAGCTTGAGCGCTCTTCGACTAATACCACATATCTTGAAATTAACAACCATGTAAGCTTCCAGTGATTCTGAGAAGACTCGAACTCGTGGTCATTGAAGAGCAAACCCAAGATCTAACCAGTTGAGCTACCCCTCAGGGTTAGTTTATATTATTTCTAAATCATCGTTGTGATAGTTAAATAAACCTCCACTGGTCCTCCTTTGCGTGAACAATAATATGAGAAATGGATATTGTTAATGTAAAAATACTCATCTTAATCCAATAATTTAAGCTGTTAAATGAGATTTTAATAATAATTTTATATTATTCTTAACACACCTCTTAAGTGAAAGTCCTTTAAACTTGAAACTTGCACAGACTCACCTTACATTTGTTGACCAATGGGTAAGAGGGCGTTGCAGTTACTGCAAAACCCGGAGTGCGAGCTTGGGTTGAGCGGACAACGATGCCAATTTTGGTGGTAGTAACAATTATTCAACCAAGAAATTTGAAGGCCGAAGAGGGGAAATGTTACCAGTGAATGACACTTGCACATGGTCTAGTAGATCCTAAGAGACGGGGAAACCCGTTTGATAGCCTATTTCGTGCGCGAGTTTTGAAAGGGAATTGGGTTCAAATTCTTCAATTGGGACATGACGGCTGACATCAACATTAGGGAGTTTGAAGACGTAGGCGAGGGCATCAAGAAGAGTTATATTTTCTGTTTAACAACTCACTCACCCTAGAAATGACTTAGTTGGAGGTAAGATCCAGAGGCTGGAAAAGCACCACACATCATGTGGTGTGGTGCGCCCTTGATGGCCTTTGAAAATCTGAAGGACCGAGTGCCTCCCATGCCCAGTCATAATTATAATTACATCAGGTCTTCAAGGTGAATAGCCTCTGGTCGATGGAACGATGTAGGCAAGGGAAGTTGGCAAAATAGATTTGTAACCTCGGGAAAAAGATTGGCTCTGAGAGCTCGGCTAAGGATTCCAGTCCTGAATCCATTGGATGTCAGTGGACTGCTCGAGTTGCTCCCACGACAAGAGTGGGTCATCACGTGCTGATCGAGGGACTACCCCTTCAGGGACGTTCCCCGTATATCAAACAGTCGACTTAGAACTAATATAAACAAGGGGAGTTTGATTATTTAATTAAAATAAACCTTTGCGATGGTCCTTGCTCAGTGCTCTGAATGTCAAAAAATCATCTCAAACCAATAGTTTAAACTGTTAGGTGAAGTCCTAAGAATAATTTTATATTACTCTCTAACAGTCGTGTTGTGGTTGCTATGATATTTTATGATTTATTATGTTATATTTGTAAATATTTAAGATAGTTAAATAATTTTAGTTCAATTTTTTTTATGTGCTTTAGAGATATAAAATGACTAATAAATACTATAACATAACTACAAATATTCTAAAAATATATTTTTATTTATATTGAATGATGTATAGTTAAACTCATATGATATATACATATATATGTTTTTATAAGAGTGATTCTTAAGTTTTAAAAAAATAAAAATAAAAAAACTATATAGAATGATAATATATATAGACAAATTGTTAAGTAAAAAAAATGATATAAAATAATATTGAACTAGAATAATGTAAAGCACTAGCATCTTAATAACTAAAAAAATAATAGAGAAATTTATCATTTAATTAAATAAAAAACAAAATCTGTAATAAGTGATTGTGTTTTTATTAAAATCAGATAAACTCTACTTTGGTTAAAAAACAAAACAATTTTATTTCAAATTAACACATGCTTTGGTTTCAAAGCAAAGCAAAATATATATTAACCAAAATCTGTTCTTAGATATAAAAAAAACACCCAATTAAAATCAACTATGCTTTATATTTTAAAAGTCAAACAATATTAAAAATTTATTTTGAAAGATGATTAACCGTGTGCGTGAACATGATTGACTGAATTCCCAGACAAACACTAAACCATCATTATCGTATCCATTAAAAAAAGCACAACCAATACTTTTTTGAATGTTCAACATCACATAATTAAAAAATCCAAAAAACTTAATTCCACAATGGTCCAACCGTCATCTTTCACCATACTCCATCATCACAAGAGCAACTGCAGCAAGCCTCAACGTAGACCTCAGGCTGCAAATCGGCAAGTGAAATCCATATCATGAAAACCAATTACGTCAATCTTTCACTCCAACCCTCACGACAATAGACAAAAGAGGCTGTTCCAATAGCCTCCCCCGGCCAAAACATAAAATATTTATGTCCATGCCATGTATTTCTTCTGTCCTAGTTATTATACAAAGTCTTGTAGTTAGTGCACTACTGATTCCATATCTTTTGAAGGTGTTATATCTATGTGTAGCTGTTCCTTTTTCTCGTCTAGTTTTGCACATAGTTTGGTTGTTTGCAGTGTTGATTTCTTGTTTCTTTCTGCTAGTTGCTGCAATTCCAGCTGTTAATTTGGCACTGTGTACCTACTTCTTCTAGCTCTGTGTTCCTTCACTCATAAAATTAATTTTTTCCGGTCTATCAAACAAAAAAAGGTTGCATGTCCAATATATCCACCTTTTATCCTCACATAATATACATAAATTGAAAGACGAAATTACAGTACCTTAGACCTCTAGCTACATATAGCTCAGTTTCATTCTAATTGTCATTGTTTTTACGTAGCATAGGAGACAGTGGCCAGCTGCTAAACCAATTCATGGGTCAAGGATGGGTTCCATTTAACTGCTATAAGTTCCTTTTATTTTATCCAGGGTGACTTTAGGATGCTTTCATTTCGCTGGACAAACACCGTGAGCTCAAACGGTTGGTCTCAAGGATGGGGATAGGGGATTTTGCACAATAATTATTAGTAATGACCTTCCATCAATTTATATGATCAGCACTATATATATATATATATATATATATATATATATATATATATATATTCACTATTGTTGGAGTGCCATTATAAATTATATAAGTGATATCATCGTCGCCCTTGCACAATGGGCCAGGGAGGAGACTCAACCGTGGGATGCACTCATTGTTTCATAATAATTAGCTGTTTTGTCATGTTTATTTCCAGAATCCAAGTCGAAATAAATGATAACTTCAACTTGCACTATTTTTTTCTTAATTTTTTTGCAACTTAGCCAATGGCTCATTGGCAAAGAAGAGCGATTTGATCTAGCTTATCTTTTAAGCAGATCAAACATTCTTAATTAATGACATCCAGGCCATAAGGTTAAAGATACAATATTAATTTATATTTCAAACAAAATTCTTTGAAGTCATATAGAAAATGATAGTTTTTGCCGGATTAGAATATTTCTTTCAAAAATTAGTTTGATTAGAAATCTTAAGAGGCAGATTTAGGATATATTCCAATCCCATCAGTCACTCTAATCATGACATCTGGTCACTGTGTTCAACAATATTGTTTCTAATGTATTTATATAGCACGTACAATTCACTGAGATTTTTGAAAAGTAATTTTTAAAAATTTATTTTTTAAATTATTTTATATTTATTTATTATTAGAAAAATTGGTTAATAAAAAACACATTTTGATCAAAGAAAAATTTAACTTGGTTTTCAGGAAAATATTTTTTAAAAAAATTTGGATGGAAAACACTTTCTAGAAGTTGTAAAAAATTTAAAAATATCATATTATTTGTTGATTATAACAAATTTGGTCCTCAAACTTTTGATTTCTATATATATTTTGTTTTGAATATTTATTTTTTTAATTTTATCTCTTAAAATTTAATTTTTATATTAACTTTGTTTCTCATTTTTATAATTGTTATTTGCTTTTTTCTTATCATTTTTTTTATTGAAATTTTTTATCTATCAAATTTGGTCCTCATTCTTTTGATTGTTACTTATTTTATTTGAAATAATTTAAAAATGTTAATTATTATTATTTTAACTTTTTCATCTTTTATTTTTTTATTTTTTAGATTTGATCTATATTATTTATTTTATTTGAGATAATTTATGAAAATTTTTTTTTCAATTTTATTCTCATTTAACTTTTTAATTTGTAAGATTTGTTACTCATTATTTTAATAAACTTAAAAAAAATAAAACATTAATAAGTTTTTTCTAACTCATTTTTCGTGACACAACCAAATACTGAAAATTATTTTTTAATTTATTTTTTATTATATAATTAAATATCGACTTTCTTGGAATTGACTAACCTAAAATTTATTATTTTAAATAAAATTACTTTTCAACAAACAAACAATACCTAAAATTAATTTGAGCTGACAAAGTCTCGCTGAGAATGTGTGGGAACCGAAAACGGACACTTCGAGTAATTTGAGAAAGCTGCAAGAAAATTCTGGAAACACCAGAATAATAAGCAGCTTGAGTAATGTAAAAAATTCTGGGTCCAAGCCTACATCAATCTGAAAGACAGCCCAATTCAGCTAAAACAAGGGAAATTGAAAAGACAAAGTGAGAAAACTGGCAAGAAGAATTTGGAAACTAATGTGGTATCCGACCGTCCATGGTGGTGGTGAATCACAAGGTTGAGCAATTTGAATTCCGAAGATACAATGATGCTTTCCGATGAACAATTCAATGAGTTTAATTTGTCCACTCAGGTTTCCTAGTCCATACCTGTTTAGGAAAGTGGGGAGCCCCCCATTTGCAACTTTACTATATACTATTACCTTAATTAGAGGACTTGTTTGACTGTATATAATTGCAATCCGGGTCCATATGTTTGCCACCCATTTTCATTTTACGCGCAAAGTATTAATAATCTATCTTTTCTCAAACGGAAACACAAGTCTCAAATTATTTATATTATGTTTTTAACATTTCAATTGAAACTACTTCTATATCTATTTTTCAATTACAGTAGACTTATTGATTGCCTTTTTCTTCCATCTTTATTATTTGCATAACCATAGTTTTTTGCTTTTTAGTTTAGTCCTTTCACAGTTATCTTGGTTAATAATTAACTTTATAGTTTCATTAAATTAGCTTAGTATCGGGTCTCATGGTGTTAGACAAACATCCCGATGATCGGCTGATACTTGATTTGTAAAAATTAGTTTGGGTTTTTTGTTAGACAAATGATTAGAAATAGAGGGACTTTAATTGAGTTTGGGTTTTAAAACACTCTTTTATGTTACAAAGAGGAAGCATGCACAAGGATCCAGAAAAGAGAGAAAAATAAAAGAAAAAAAAATTGATGGCTAGATGCTCTAAAGGTTCACAAGGTAAATATGCCACCTTAATAAATCATCTATTTCACCAAGATTCCAATAACATCAAGGAAGGGGTAATTATAAGGGTGGAGGAGCCCACAAGCATTGGATAAATGCCACAACTTCTCTTACACATTGATGTATGTGTTGCACGAGCCATACCATTCTCTTCTTTTTTTTATTCAATTTAATCCTTAAATTTATAATAGTTTTTTAATTGAGTCCTAATTCTCAATCTACCTGAGGGCAAATCCTTTTCTTTTAATTTTATCCATGTTTTTCTAATAAATCTTCAATTTAATCTTAAATTTTGTCAAACTTAATGCTAATAAAGGCCCATCAAGGAAGAGAATATGGAAAGGAAAATGGAAAAAGAGAGCTAATCAACTAAGCTCACATATTGTTTTATGCATATTACTCAAGTCATGAATTTAATGGTTAATTTTGATTGATTAAAATCAATTCAATATATTACTATCATAATATTTCATAAAAAAAAAATGTTACTGTAAAATTGTATCGGCTTCAATATTAATTAGATAAGGAACATTGCTTAGAAAGACTATTTTTTGTATGCATATACTTCTAGGTTTATTTTAGTAGACAATAATTTATTTTTCATTAGGTATTCTGAGTATATATATTTTTTGCATTGGATCAAAAAAATAATTTTACGTGCAGCCTAGTAAATTTTAAAATAACTAGGAAAATATATATAATTTATAAAAGAATTATGGTCACTTAATCCTCATCGATCTATCATGATTGATCATGCGGGCAAATATTTGATTATTTTCAAATATAATCTTTGCGTCCAAACTTTTTCTTAAACTTTGTTTTATCTATTTGATTCATAGAAAAAAAAACCTCCCGTCAACATTACAACTCATCCGCAGTATAATTGAAGAATCATTTCAAATTGCACCATAATATGTAGATGTGGGTTCGAGATTGAACCATTCAAGGTTTCATAAATGGGGAGGACAAAAATTGTGTCATTACAGGCTGATTTAAATATTCAAAATTAATTAGACAACAAAACTACTAATCACCCACTTGCCCTAAGTGCTTTAATCCAACATTTTGCCTGGTTTAACTTAATTGAAGGACCGGTCGTGTTTCACTGAGAAATCAAGACCCTTGTAATTGCTCAGGTCTCTTCTTGCCTATTGTTGATTCCAACAATTGATCAATCAGTCTGTCCAAGTATGGCAGACACAATTAGGGTTTGCCACAACAAGCAACACTTCCCCTTAATTAATTTGGTGCCCAATTAAAAAAAAGTAATTAGTGGAGAGAGGGCCCAAAAACCATCACAATAAAGTGGGCGGTGATGATGCCACTACCGTGTCCTGTCCGCAACTTGTTTAATTTCATAATTGGAAGATTTCTTAATTTCTTTGTCACGTGGTTTGGTGTTATTAATGCTATTTTCTTTTTCAAGTTTGATTGAGAGTATAGATGCAAAACCTGATCAAGGGATTAATTTGTGCTAAGGTTCGGATTATAGATTAGAAAAGTGAATTTTAGTTTTTTTTTTTTTAAATATATATTAAAATAACATTGTCTTGACCAAAAACATTAATGGATTAGGGGTTAAGTTTTCACCGATTCGAGTTTGAGTTAAAATTTGATTTTTTTAATTAATCTTTTAAATATTTTTGGATCCTTTTGATGTACTAATATAAAAAATAAATTTTAAAATATATATATATATATATATTATTTTAATATATTTTCAAGCAAAAAACACTTTAAAAAAAAGTTTCTACCACATTTTCAAACACTCCCTTAATTTTTGACCAGGGTGTTTGGAATTGTAATGTAAAGTGCTTTTCAAAATAGTTTTGTTTGAAAATGCATTAATTTTTTTTTTGACATCAACACATCAAAACCATTAGAAAACACTAAAAAACATCAATTTAATGTTTTTTCAAGTTAAAAAAAAAAACCTTTTAAAAAGCACCTAAAAACAGAAATAGAAAATGTTCCAAATACACCTAAAAACCTTATAGAATTATTGGAGCATGAAAGGATCAAACTATATATAATTATTTGTCATAAAGTATGTAAGATCATATATTGGCGGGTGAGGGTTGTGTTGCTGGCCTTATTAGTAGTGCTGGTGCTAACATGTTGAACGCGTCATGGGACATTAAGCCTTGAGGGGCTCGCGTCTACATGGACAAATCTGTGCGGCCTGTGGGGCCAGAGCGGACAATATTTGGGGAGGGTATCAGTTCCGCTGCGTAACTTTGCTGAACGCGTCATGGGACGTCAGGCCTTGAGGGGCTCGCGTCTACATGGATAAATCTGTGCGGCCTGTGGGGCCAGAGCGAACAATATTTGGGGAGGGTATCAGTTCCGCTGCGTAACTTTGCCGAACGCGTCATGGGACGTCAGGCCTTGAGCGGCTAATGGCATCCGAAAAATTATGCATCTATATGTACTACTAGTTGTTATACCAGATACATGAAGAAATTATAAATGTTAATGCTTCATTTAACTGCTAGACCGTTAGTACCATTATCGTTAGTATTAAGTATTTGCATTCTCATAAATATATTGTACTGCTGCAGGGATGTCACACCAACGAGATGTCTAGAAAACCCGATACATGGGAACCTACTTTTGCAAGGAATCATGTAGATGCATTCTAAATCACAATGTATTTTGTATGGATCAATGTATTGAATGTATCACTTTTATTAGATCCTTTGTTTAAATTTGTAATGGCTATGTATATATTAATATGAACTTCAAATCATGCAACCATAATATTACGTGTTTGTGTAAGATTCACTTTTAAATGAAATGTTGATTGTATGGATTGTATTGTGATGATATGAGGATTCAGGTTCACTGATTACCGGCACTATGTGCATTAAGTAGTAAAAAAAAAATTACTATTATTTTGGGCTTGGAAAGCCGTAACTCTGCCGAACGCGTTTTGGGGCGTCAGGCTCAGTAGTGGGCTCACGTCACCAGGAACAAAACCGTGAGGGCGGTAAGGCCCAAAACGGATAATATTCAGCATGTTGGGCCGGGCTGTTACAAAGTACCAAAAACAAATTAGAATTATTTTACACCAACGTTATTTGTTCAAAAATCATTCCATGTGATAAATAATTACCACAAGAATTGATATTTGTTATCTATATGCATTGTAGATCTGTTTTTATCTGCCACAGTTAGGTTGATTTAGTGGCTATGGAAATATTAATGGATCTCGATTTGGTGGTTTCGGGTTTAGGTGGTTGTTGTTATGTCTACGATGACAATGGGTTAATGGTTGATTCTTGTGAAAGGTGTTGGGAGGCTACAATGGGAGAAACTAATTAGAAATTAGAGAGGCTCTGGTTTTGCTTTTTAAAGATGATAATGAGTATGGTGTTGTTCTTGGGTTATTGAAGGTGTTGTCATAGTGTATTGTGGAAGATGTCAATGATAGGGTTCAAGAGAGAAGACTTACAAGCATGGTTGTTAAAATCGCGTTTTAACTCGTAAAATCGTATGATTTTACGAGTCAAAATATGCATTACGAGTTGAATCGCTTTAAAAAATCGAAAATGAATAAAATCGGGTTGAAATCAGGTAAAATCGCAAAAATCGGATGAAATCGCGTAAAATCGCGATTTCAGGACCGATTTTGCGATTTTGAAAGAAAAAAAGGGACACCCGTGGTCTGGTCTTGGGGTGGGCACCTTTTATCTTCAAAAGCGTGGGGCCCTGTGTCCCTTATGTTGTCTTCTTCCTGCAATGGGCATCCTCCAAGTGTTTCTTCTTTTTTTTTTTTTTAAGCTCTCTTTTCACCTAGGGAGAGGCAAAACTCTCCTCGACAAATGGCAAAAGTGTTAACAAATGGCAAAAGTGTTATCAACTAGTGCTGCTTGTTATCAACTACTGTGACAGGATGGCAGGAACTTCCATAATAGTGCTACTTGTTATTATTTAAAACCTAAAAAAATAACAACAAAATGTTCTCCAATCCCTTTCGACGACATCTTTTGGCATTGCAATTCACCTGTTCTTTTCTTTTTTAAAAAAAAAATTTTAATTAATATTTTATTATTATTTTGATACATGAATTTTTTTTATGTATTTTAAAATTCCTTACGATTTTACGATCCGTTTTTACGATCCGAGTTTGTGAAAGGCTTTCCGTTTCGTGTTAAAATCTCGATTTTAACAACCTTGCTTACAAGTGATTTGAAGAAAGATGAAGAAGAAGTTGTTGGTGGTGGTTTGATATCACTAGTTTAGTCATGGTGGAGCTGGTTGAGGCTGAGAAGGGAAATGATGGAGGCTGGATAATGACAGGGTTAACATTGGTAAAAGGTTATGCCCTTTAGAAATCTTTGATTTGCCTCCCTTCCTTTTTTTTCAACTAAAGATCAAGAGAAAAAGGGTAAAAGCACACTATAATCTCTGGTTTTCCAACAAGTTGACAAATCACACCCTTAACCAAAATCAATCCCTAATATTTTAATATATAATTTTTAACCTGTCTTAAAATTAAATTAAAAGTAAATAGTCAAAATTTGGGTTATGGCATTACTAATAGGATTTTCATCGGTAAAATTAACACGTCATTTATTACCAATGAAAAATTAAATATTAAATATTTTTACAGCCTGTTAGTAATTTTATCAGTAATTAACACTAAATTTTCTTGAGAACCCCCCAAAATTTTCCGACAAAATTTTGTTTTATTGGTAGTTCGATCGGTGATTTGAATTTTCAGTGGTGAAGCCCTATAATTTTTTTTCAACTCTCCGAAACTCTTTGATGGACTAATTATGTTAGTAATTCTATTGGTATAAAATAGTGGCAAAGTCTTGTAATTGTTTTTTAACTCTCTAGAACTTTTTGAGGGATTTAGTCTGTCGGTAATTCCATCAGTTTAAAACGGTGGCAAAGTCCTATAATTTTTTCCAACAGTTTAGAACTCTTTAAGGGATTAAGTCCGTTAGTAATTCTATTGGTATTTGACATTTCATCGGTATTTCCATCGATATAAAATATATTTGACATTTCCCTATCTATTTAACTTGCAAATATAGTAAAATCACAATGCAGTTCCACCAATTCTATTTAATAACAAAACAGTAAAATTACAATAATAAACGTTTTAATTGTAATAATAGTATTTCATTACAAAGCAACAACATATGGAAAAGTTACATCAATGTCAATTTCAGTACATATTGATGTTTTACATATAAAATCAGTTCAAAATTTAATAAGAATTATCTTCTTCGTTCTTTGTCTTTTTATATCTCATTATCGTCATGTTCATCATCATCTTCTTCATTAAATCAAAACTCATCGATCTCATTACCTTCATTGATTTTTGTATGTCCACTAATTCTTAATACATCATTTAACTCCTCAACATCAACATCAACATCAATAAAAATATTCTTAGTGACATGAAAATCTGATTTTTTTTCTCTAAGTTAGTAGACAAAGCAACTCGATATAGATCAACTAACTCATTAAGTTGAAAGACATCATTTCACATAGTTACTTCATTGTTACCTTCCTGAACAACTTGGACATGAATCCTAGATTTGGTTTTCATAACGAATAACTAATCAACTCTAGAACGATTCTTTCTAAATGAAGGAGTGTATGTGTAATAAATTTATTGGCATTGCTTTGAAAAAACAAAGATATTATCGACATTATAAAGTCTAGCTTTTGTATTAATTTTGACCAATACATGGTGGAGATTTACTTTGATTCCTCTATCAGTGCTATCATACCAATAATATTTTAATAAAAAAACTCTATTTTGCTCGCTATGAAATTACAATTCCATCACCTCTTCTAACTTTCCATAATAATCAACTTCAAACTCATTAAAAATTGATCCATTAACATAAACTCTATTATTGTAGGTCTTTCTACCTTGACCATACTCTTTAGTATGAAAGATATATCCATTGATGAAATATTTGATATAACACTTAACTCTTTTTTTTTTTCAGGACTCAACCATAATAAATTCAAACTACCACTAGCATTGCCTCCCATTTGATAAACCTAATACAGGATTCTAACCATTAACAGTTAAACAAAAAGGTGTAATCAAATTAAGTATCATGAGAGTTAAGAATTATTAAGTATTACTCACATGTGTTTTAAATCACGTGGTAAATTGTTCATTTTGTAATTGAAAATTTTAAGATTCAATCATATATTAATTTTTTTATAGTAAAAATTAATGATGTTGTCTATAAATAATTATTTAATCTTGTCACCACCCAATTTTTGAACAAATAATAAAAATAAAAATATATTTGAGAATGGGGTTAAAACAACACAAATTCAAAGTTCATGGATGGAATTATCAAATTTGAGAATAATTTGGTTAGAAATTGAAGAATTAATAAGTTGGGAAAATTATTTAAATTTTGGATTAGTTTAATTAATGAAATTAGAAGAATTAATAAGTTTGAGGACTTAATTAAACTTTGATTTCATTAATTAAATAAATTTAGGGACTAAATTGAAATTTATCCAAAAAGGGCAAAATTGAAAGAATTAATTAAGGACCAAATTGAATAATCCAGGAATTAAGGACTGTTTTGTAAATAATGCACCAATTTAGGGATTTAATTGAAATTTATCCAAAAAGGGCAAAATTAAAAGAAATTTTTATTCAGGGGTCCAATTGCGAAATTGCCAAAGTTCAGGGGTCAAATTGAAAATTGTTAAACGGTGCCGTTTGCAATAATACTGTTCGTCATCCCTTCCATTTCGCCAGGGCAACCGATTCAACAGGAAAATCCCAGTGCATCCGATCCAAATCGTGACCATGTCTTCTGCCACGATTGCCACAATCCCGTAGGTGGAGGTGATGGTTTTTTGAAGGTCTCTCGCCTTATAAAAGGCAGGACGAAGAAGACACCAGGGAGGAAAAAGCCAAAGAAAAAAACGAAAGAGAAACCCAAAAAGCAAAGAAGAAACCCAGAAAAAGCAGAGTCAAGAACGGAAGAATCAAGCCAAAAACAGAACCCAGAAACCGAAAACCAGAGGAGAGGCAAGCACACCAGAGGAAAAAAAAAAAACCTATCATAAACAGGGGAACAAAAGCGGGAATAAAAACGGAAGCAAAATAAAACAAAAGGCCTCAGCAACACAGAGGCATGGATTAGCCTTGCATTTGCCTTCGTTCCTGCACATAAAAGGAACAGCCCAGAAATCAGTCAAAACAAATCCAGCCAGCGTCTTCATCATCTTCTTAGTTCCTTCAGCATCTCAAAAGCTACTGGAACACGAAAGCAATCGATGAACACAGAAGCAAAGGAAAGCAGAAGAAGGAGCATAGGAGAAAAGGTAGTGTTGGCCAGCCAGAGCTTCACCATCATCTTCATCGCCTCGCCGAGCAGGTAAGCCGTTCCCCTTCATTTCTGTTCTTCAAATTGAGTTGCAATTGAACAGTGCGAAGGTAATTTAATTACCTTCGCACAGTTCAAGGCACGCGTGAATTCACTTCACGCGTGCGTTTTGATGCAGCCCAGCCGGGCCACTGGCTTGGGCCTAGCCCAGCCCATGTGGGCTGAGCGGGGCCCAGTCCAAAAAATAAAAAAATAAAAAAATAAAAAGCAGAAAAATAAAAAGGTAGGAAAAATAAAAAATAAAAATGTGTATGTGAATAAAAATAATATAAATTTATTGGTTTATTTACTGACGCCAGAGTCGGGAATAAAAATACCGGTTTAAATTTATATTATTTTTATTCGTTGCATTTTATTTTATTTAGCTAGAAAAATAAAAGATTGTGCATGCGTAAAAAATAAATTTATTTTATTTGTTTATTCACTGGCGCCAGAGTCTGGAATAAAAAAAATATTGATTTAAATTTATTTTGTTTTATACCTGCGTAATATTTACCAACGCCAGAGTTGGAAATATTCGTAGTTAAATATTCACTGGCGCCAGAGTCAGGAATATTATAAGCAATTTTTTATAACATAAACTAATAAACATTTAGCAATTTAAGACGAAACTAGCAATGCAGCCTGCCTCAGGCAGGACGTTTAAGGGGTGATAAAATCTTCCCTTTTACGTAACCAGTCCCGAACCATAGAATCTCTGTTGACCAGTTAGGGTTCCTAGTGACCGTAATACTAGGTGGCGACTCTTTAAACAAGAATATCCACATTAAAGAACAAGATGCCAGAAATCCGTTCTTTCCAAAGATTTTAAATTAATTTTTAAGGCCGCCGCGATGTCGGGTGCGACAAATCTATCAATTTATATAAGAGTATAAGAGAAAATTGTTTAAAAATAACATGTTAATACTGTACTTATTGAATACAAGGTTTCAATTCATCATAGTTAAACAACACATAATTATATGCATTTCTTAATTTGATTTTTGTCAAGTAGCTTCCCTTCATTGTATTTTTTTAAAAAGGTTGTCCAAGATGAGAAAATATTGAAATGTTTTTACTTGAAGGCACTTCCCCACCACCATCATGTCTTGGAACGCGGTTGATTCTTATTCGTAAGTAAGGATAAAATTGGTACGAGATAAATGTTGAAATCTGTTCAACAACATAAGCCTTACATATCAAAACCTCAACATGCGTCTTGTTTTTAACTCTTTTTTTTTTAGGTTGAACAAGTATCTACATTGAATTAAATAGAGATTGAATAAATGAATGTTTTAAATTAAAAAATAAAGATAATAGAAATTTACTTATGATGTATATGTAATCCCTAATCTCTTGAATGGATATGTCAATCTATATTGGACAAGACCTTCAACTTTTCCTTGAACGGTAAATATATGGGTAAATGCTCCACTGAGTTGAAAAATAATGGAGGGAATATCATCTTAAATTTACAGATTGTCTAGATGATATTTTTTTTTCAAACTTCTCTATATGTCGGGTATGCAACTTGTTAGAGTATATATCTCTAAAAAAGTGACTAATTTCTATGAGTGTATCCCATTTCTCCTTTTGGTAATAAACCCTATAAAAAAGTGGAATGAATATTTGCATAAACACATGACAATCATGAATCTTTATTCTAAATAATCTGTCATCCTCTAAATTCACCAATCTAGATTTGTTCAAAGCATATTCATCAGGAAAACACAGATTCTTAAGCCATTAGTAGACAAGTAATTGTGCATTCTTATCAAAAATGAAACTGGTTACGGCTTTTATGACCCATATCTTATCATAAAACAACTTTATATTTTTATGGTGACAAAACCAAGATATATCCATTCTAGCCTTCATATTGTTCTTTGTCTTCCCTTTCACGTCCATCACCGTATTAAAAATATTTTCAAACATATTCTTTTCAATATTCATGATATCCAGGTTATGATAGAGGAGATTAGTCTTCTAATAAGAAAGCTCCTGAAATATACTTCAATTTACCCAATTATGGATCAAACTAAAATAAGAAAACTTCTATTTACCGGATTGAAAAACAAACAATGCCCTCATACAATGATTCCACCTCATAAAATTCTTTACCTGACAGTGTAACATCCTTTTGAACTCTACCTACAAAGAAGTATTTTATGTTCTTTCTGTACTTTTGATCAATTGGAAATAATCTCCAATGGCAATAAAAAAAGACATTATACCACAATTTGTTAAAGTGAAGACCTTATTATTTTCCATACAGGATGGACATGCTAATTTTCTATATGTACTCCAACCAAAAACCATCTTATATGCAGGAAATCATTGATAGTCCATATCAATGCTTTCTTCATCTGAAAATTTTATTTTCTTGAAACATCATACGTCAAAGTCTCGAATAACCACAGCTGATTTATCTTATCAATCAACAGTCAAAGACAAACATCTATATTCCTGCCCAGACTATTAAGAAATGGTATGACTTTAGATAAGAATATAAACTCTAACCTCATACACATTTCTGGTTGTTGTAAACTATGAACATAATCGATCAACAAGAATAAGGTGCATCAAATAGCCCCAATAGATTGAATCTGTTTCTATATAATCCAAGACATAGATTAAAAAAAATCTAATCCATTCATAACATGTTACGGTCGAAAAGCAACAAGGTGTATGAGCAAAAGTTATTGAACATTAATTAATTTTAATGGAAAGTACATTGATTTTCTTTATAGAAAAAGTATAGTGATAATTGAAGAAATATAAACATTGAATAAGGAATTTTGAGTGTTACTTGTTTATTTAAAATAAAAAGGAAAGATAGAAAACTCATGATTAAAAGAGAAAATTGGAAATGAGGGAGGGGGGTGTTATATGTAAAGAGCTCTTTTCGATTGGTTTAACATTTTAATATTGTAATTCCTAATAATTTTTTGTGGTAAGTTCCTTTTTTAGGCTCGCATATTTAAAGTCAGAATATTTTTAAGAATATGACCCCACCCTCTTATGTTTTCTTTTAAATTCTGTTGCTACCCAATTTTTAACCCATGTTTTTGATATATTTTCAAAAAATTCAAAAATAGAGAAAAAAAAAAAGAAAATCCAAAAAATATGCTTTTAATATATTTTCGTCATTTTAGCATTTTCAACGTCGTTTAAAATTTTTTAAAAAATTTTTAAGGGTCTTTCGAATGCGTTCGACTTTTCACGCGTCATTTTCAAAATAATTGATTTTCCGTATTTGAGTTGACGTTGATATTGCTCGTTTTCAAAAAAATACAAAAAAAACAAGAAAAATCAAATTTTACAAAAAAAAGAAAATTAAGGGACCAATTTTGAGGCCGAAACAATATTTTTGCCTAAAAGAATTTTGAATTTTGGAAGAAGGGGCAACCTAAGAATTTTTTTTCTCTTCACCCGAAACTAGCCGTTGCCCCTGGCCCAAGACCATTATTTAATCTCTCTTTTGGCTAAAAATGAGGAACTGAGCCCCCACCCACTTGGTCTTCTTTTCCCTATTTCTTCTCATTCTCAGTTTTTGCAAAAAAGGAGATGGGAGCCATTTTTCGGGTCCTGGCAGTAGGGGGCAGCACCCACAGTCCCCAGTCCCCAGTCCCGTTGGAGATTTTCTTCTTCTCCCCTGCAGCCGCTCACCCAAGACACTCCCTGAGCTCTTTGATTTTCTTCCCCCCCTCAGCAGCCGGTTTTGACTACTCCCCTTCTTCACCATTTTTATTTTTTTCCATCTTCTTCCCCTTCAACCAGCAAATCCAAGCCCTGACCCGAAGCCACAAAAAATAAAAATCCTCTCCCTTCTCCTCCAAAACCGAACAGCCCCCTCACCGTTTTCATTTTTCTTTTCTTCCCCAAACCAGCACCACCCACAACGCCGATCTTCCTCTCATCAGCACCGGACCAGCCCCTTCCACCTCTGTCTCTCGTCCCTGACTCTCAACCTCTCCCAAACAGCAGCAAACCGAACCAGCCTCTCATTTTTCTTCTCCTCCCTCACCTGGCCGAACTCCAGCTCCTCTAGCAGCGGCGGTCAGAGAAATCAACCACAGACCAGCGGCCACAGCCCCCTCGTCTCCATCCAGTGCTTTCTCCTTCAATCGACCGCCATCAGCAACACCACAGACCTTCCCATCTTCGGCCCCCCCGCAGCAGCTCCAGCCTCCATTCCTCCGCCTCAACGCCGCCATCAACCTCGCCTCCGCAGCAGCGTCGGTCCATCCCATCAGCGCCGTCCACTCCATCAACCGCAGCAGCTTCCCAGTCATCGGCGGCCACCAAAAGAGAAGAGAAGAAAACCGAAGCCGATCTGCCAAGAAGAAAAAACAGAAGCCGATCTGCCAAAAAAAAAGGAACCGAAGCAGATTTTAGAACAAAGACAAAAATTAAAATCGACTGTGTTGTGCTTTTTCTGTTATTG
Source organism: Populus alba x Populus glandulosa (assembly GCA_033617975.1). Taxonomy (NCBI): domain Eukaryota; kingdom Viridiplantae; phylum Streptophyta; class Magnoliopsida; order Malpighiales; family Salicaceae; genus Populus; species Populus alba x Populus glandulosa. The sequence continues at coordinate 23,656,439 of CM066148.1, forward strand.
TAGGTAACATCGGTCCTCACCGCCGGCGTTGGGAGGCTGAGAAGAGGGAGTCGATCCAGCCCCCTTGCTGTTGGGTTTTCTTGTGGCGGTGGTGCATGGATCCACGCGCCGGAACTGTTCACGCAGCCCCCAGGAGTCCTTCCCTGCAATTTCTGGAGTTTTTAGGGGCCATTTTGTAAATTTTAAAGTTTTAATGTAATTTTTGTTTATTTATTTTAAATTTGTAATATGTGAATGTAAAAGAAAAAAGAAGGAAATAAATAACAAAAAGAGATGTGTGCTTGTTTGTATTTTTATTTATGTTATTAATTTGTAAAAACAAAAGAAGGACAAAAATAATTAATTGTTAATTTAAATATGGTTAAATATCTCAAGGACAAATAAAATCAAGTTGTATTTTCTACGAAGATGTAAGAATAAGTTTTTACATATATTCGAGGATTTAATAACTGATTTATTCAAGCCTTAGAATTTAATTAATATTTTAAATTTTCTTAAATATGGTTAAATATCTCAAGGACAAATAAAATCAAGTTGTATTTTTCACGAAAATGTAAGAACAAGTTTCTACATATATTTGGGGATTTAATAACTGATTTGTTCAAGCCTTAGAATTTAATTAATATTTTAAATTTTCAAATCACATCAGAACACAAAGCAGCTTACCTCAGGTAGGGTGTGTTAGGGGTGCTAATACCTTCCTTAACCACAACCAGTCCCTTACCCGCAATCTTTGACAAGACCAGTACATCAGGTTTCCTAGTAGCCCTTAATAAATTACTAGGTGGCGACTCCCACGAACGAATTCAAAGCAAACGCAACAAATGATGAAAAATCGCCAGCCGATGCCGCGCGCCGGATGGATTTTTTTTTGGGGTGCGACAGGATGACGACTCCACTGGGGACAGGTATTGTTTTCAACTTTATCGGACTAAGCTTTGTGTTTTGATGTGTTCAATTTTTTTTTTTGTGCTTTGTTTTATTTATTTGTGTTTTATTCATGCATTGTATATATTTCTCTCATGCATCACAAGTTTTAAGTTTGTGTAAACCCCAACTCTTTGTTGAGTGCTTAGACTGGTAATAGTTGGACACTTGCCAACCAATTACCTACTAGGCCCCTATATTGCCTTTACGAGGCGATCACTGGGACAACAAGAGACCCTTTTAGAGACCAAGTAGCAAACCTACCCTGTCTCACGTAAAATGAATAGAGCATGTCTTTAGGATGTATGTGCTATTGTTTTGCATCCGAGCAAACCCTTCTTGAAGCATCTTGAACTCAAGACTTGTGGGTGACACATTGACCGTTGCTCCGAAAATTTGCATTGTAGAGTTTGGGCAAAAATCACGATTCTTGTCCATCATACAAGAGTTACGATCATATTGTCACCTCTCGAAGGGTGAGCTCGTCATATAGATTACATATTCATACATTTATCATGCATGTACCGGGTTGAAAAGTAGGTTCCCCCGCACAAGCTGTGCTGCACGTGATTGGAGAAGAATGATGGAGTTGAAGAAAGGTGTCAGAGGCTCATATGATTAAGGTTGAGAGCATCAAAGGTGAAGTAGCTAGACTCAGGTCTGCTCGAACAAGTGTTGAGCATCAAATGGAAAGAGAATATCTGCACAGTCTTCTATGGGAACACTGCTTGTTCACATCTAATTGAAGCTGCATCTCTCCTTTTTCGTCATGAACAAAAACAACAATGCCTTCAGTCATGAACTAATGACAACTCTGATTCTTGTCTAGTTGCACTATTAATTGTTCATCACCTTCACATCATCTAATGGAACCAAACGACCACTAGCCTCCTGTTCATGGCGCATTAGTCTTCTTGGAAGCTGCCCTAATTATGAGCTCAATTCCATTTCAGCAGCACAAGATGTTGGTATGAAAAACCATGATTGGACACTGAATTTCTACATGTGGCACGAGCAAAACTTTGTAGTAGACAGAGGAGTCAAGCCTGGTCTGAAAATATGAGTAGTCGTCAAACTTCAACGTGGCAGAGCTCTCTCTACAAGAATCAATTTATGGCTCTGCAAATTGGGAAGGCAAGAGGGGATTTATAAGTTGCATATGCTACAAATATTTCTCTCATCAGTTTAAGCACGAAGACCTCTTAGTAAGTCGAAGAGCCAGACCTGGTCTGAAAAATATGAGCAGACATGAAACTTTAACATAGCAGAGCTCTCTCAGCAAGAATCTGTTTGTGGATCCGCGAGTAGGAAATCCAAGAAGGAATACAGTAGTTTCAGATCATCTATGATTTTCCTCCAACAATGTCGGCATTAAAACTCAAAAGTAGAGAGAAGAGACTTGCCTAGACTAACAAACATGAAGAATACTGAAACTTCAACAGAGCAGGACTTCCTCTATTGGTGCTTGTTTGCTGCACTGTTCGAGAGGAATCAAAGAAGAAATAGAGGAGATTCATGTCCATCATTTTCTCCCATAAAAGAGATAAGACATGATTCCACACGTCGATAGTGGCAATACTACAAGTTTCTGGGCGCTGCCAAGATTACCAAGCTGTTGGAAATTTTTCCAACAACCCTCAACCAACCACAACAACATTGGAAGATTGAAATGATGTTGTGAGGATTTGCCGAAGAATTGAACAAGCTATGAAAAGAGGAAAGACTGAAGTATCTGCCATGGATTCCAGAACAATGATGAGAGGTAAATCAGGAGATGACTTCAACGGTGTGAACCCTTAATTATGTGGTATAGCCAGGTCTCACGGTAGCATCAATTGCTCAAATGTCTTTGCTAAGATGGAACATTCCTCTGCCGTTTAAGTTTGTCAACCAGCATCTGCCAGATTCCAGAATTTTTGCTTGACTCTGACAAATCCCATGCGACCACCAATTTCTAGGTGGTATAATCTAGATAAGAGATGTGATGTCATGTTGGGGTCTTCAACCATTCCAAGTGAACAGTTTCAAGAATTGCAAGAATTGAGTCTGGAAGTTGATGAGCAAGAGACAAGTGGAGTCGGTGAAGGAGGGTGTCATTGGCTATATTGTCCCCCGAACATCTTTAGAATGACCTGTTGATCGAAAGTGCTTGGCAAAACGCAAATATTGCCAAAGAAGCTGATCCAAGGAGTTAAACTGTCAAGCATTTTTGTTATGGACTTTGCCATTGTGCATTTTTGTTTTGATATCACATCTCATCCTTTAACGAAACATGCCTCGCTTTTGTCTCTTTGTTGTTTTGAAATCAACAGATGTTTAACATTTTTTTTTTCGACAAAATATTTTGATTAAACTCCAACATGCAATAAAGGCTGATCAATCCTGAAGATTAAAAGTGTTTTGATTGCAAAAATGACTCGATTCTTATTGAAATGACATGAGGTGACCGAATAAATTTTGAGCGCACACATAAAATTGAACCACACATCATATAGCTAAGTTTTATCAGTATGCATAATGACATGTAGTGGATTCAATAGTTATGGACTCATGAATCATGACTTTTACAAGTCTCAATCATTACACTAGATGGGGTCAAAATTTATCGGTTCTAACCGACCTTGCTTGAAATGAGAAAAAGGCCATCTTTGATATCCCTTCACTTTCTAAAGATTATATCCCTTGCAGTCCCATTTTGAGCCTGGTAAAATATTTTCTTTCAAAAAGAAACCCTGACTAGGATCACACCCCACACTGGGGGCAAATGAGAAATATTTTGGAGACACGGATAAAATCAATGGATCAAAGAAAAGCTTAGAACAAAAGTCCAATGTTTGAGAAAGGGCTAGAAGAAGAAAATCCATAGATTGAGGGCCATCCAAGAAAAACTTTGAGGAAATGAAAGAAAATGCCTACCAATTATAAGAGAGGCAAGACAACTTTCAATTGAGAAAAGACAATAAATGCCAAAAGACAACACTAGAAAAATCGATGCTTCATATCTTTTGGTGTGTCTAGGATAAAGCCTCTAATGTCTTCAAATTGTTTTAGATTGGTTATTCATCAAAGAAAAGTTGGATTTGCATTATGACCTATGTTAAAAGAATTCTGATATTTGAGATTAACAAGGTTATATGTCACTTTCTCTACAATGACGACAAGAGAAAGAGAATCGATGAATAATTGATGTTGATCCTAAGTCGTTGAAACCCTCAAACACCTTTTGAGCCTTTAAAATTCTTTTCTTTCATAGCCATGAACCATAGCCTGCATTACATGCTTTTAAAAGCCCTTTTTAATCAAGCAAGCAACTTGAACTGATAAATGGCGCTCTCAAAACTTTAAGAGCTTTTCCATAAGGGTCGTGACTTCAATGAATTAAACTACTGGTTATTATGCATGCTGATAAAATAAATGCTAAGAAAAGAAACAACATTTCTTGATAAAGCCTGAGCATCTTGTTTTTGAAGTTCATAAAAATGTCATTTCATCACAGACCATCAAAAGATATACCCAAAATCAGAGTTTAAAGTGGACACAAAGAACCATGAAAAAGTCATTTTAAATCTTACAACGGTTCATTTCTGTTTTCAAGATACAAGACAATCAAAGGACTGCATTGAATAGTGTGTTGGGTCTTTGACCAAAGAAGTTTGAATTTCAAAAGAAAAAAAATAATTTCAAAAAACAGACATCTCTCTGATTTCATTTCAACAATTAGACTTGAATAGACATGATCGTCGAAATGTGAGATTTGATTCCAGAACAAGAAAGATTTTCAAACAACAACATCAATTGAGTTTGCAAAATTCTTGACAAAAATGACATCAACTCATCTCAAAACTCCTTGAAAGGTTGACTTGGGGGCAATACAGTGGACCCTTGGAAGAAAAGCAAACAACATTCTAATCAGCTGGGGGCAAAGAAAGAATCAGATGATGAGTTGGCAAAGTTCATCAAAGTTATGTTTAGCATCTGACAATGACAAAGAAAAACCTTCTTGAGTATAAACCGATGAACGAACCTTCAGATCATATTGGGGGCAATGTTGTTCAAAGATAATCCATGATCTAGTGCACTTCAGCAGCAATTGATGAGCAACGCTGCACTTGAAGGATATTTTCATATCTTCATCTTGGGTTACCCTGTAAAACATGGCTATGACTCCTGACAGATGTTATCGGGTGAATGCATTTGAATGAATATTGAACATATGCATACCACTAAGATTGACTATAGGACCATCTATTCTGAAGCTCAAATGCGCACTTCACCGCATGAATATGGGTGATAACATGAACATCATTGATGATGCCAAAGTAGTTATTTTCACGATCTGATTTGACAAGCTAAGAGGAATCTATAGAGAAATACATCGCGCTTACAATGATGAGTTGTTTACTGCAAAGCATGAGATCCATGTCTAGATGACTTGGCTGTTCCATGAAGGTTGGTGACCACATATACTTGAACGGTGTTTCAACCGAAGGCAAGTTCATGACCAATTAACAATCTTGATGGGTGTTGGCATGATGCACACAATCAATCAGAGGATAATTCTTAGAAGAAGCCAGGAGAGAAAATCCTTCATGATGAATCAAGCAGTACCACACTTGGGGGCAGGGTCAAGCTTGATGAACGATGCAAGCAGTAATTGTCGAAGACAACCCGGGATGGGCACTGCATTTACAGCTGAATAATGGCCAGTACATGAATGAGTCAATGCATCGAAAGAACAAGACCACTTCATATTTTTTTTCCATCTGGGTAGGTCACCCATTACAATAAGACCGCACTTCACAATCTTTCTATCTGGGTAGGTCGCCCATCACAACGAGACCACTTCATCATATTTTTTCCATCTGGGTAGGTCACCCATCACAATGAGACCACACTTCATATTTTTTCCATTTTTGGATAGGTCACCCATTACAATGAGACCGCACTTCATATTCTTTCTATTTGGGTAGGTCGCCCATCACAACGAGACCACTTCATCACATTTTTTCCATCTAGGTAGGTCACCCATTACAATGAGACCACACTTCACATTTTTTCCATCTTGGGTAGGTCACCCATCACAATGAGACCGTCATCTTTTCTGGGTAGGTCACCCAAAGAATGAGACCATTCTCCATCTTTTTTTTTACCTGGGTAGGTCACCCATAAAAATGAGGCCATTCCTCCCCCTGGGTAGGTCACCCAAAGAATGAGACCACTCTTCCTTTTTCCACTTGGGTAGGTCACCCATCACAATGAGACCACCATTTTTTCTGGGTAGGTCACCCAAAGAATGAGACCATTCTCCATTTTTTTTTTACCTGGGTAGGTCACCCATAAGAATGAGGCCATTCCTTCTCCTGGGTAGGTCACCCAAAGAATGAGACCACTCTTTCCCCTTTCCACTTGGGTAGGTCACCCATCACGATGAGACCACCATTTTTTCTAAGTAGGTCACCCATTAGAATGAGACCATTCTCCATCTTTTTTTTTTACCTGGGTAGGTCACCCATAAGAATGAGGCCATTCTTCCCCCTGGGTAGGTCACCCAAAGAATGAGACCACTCTTCCTCCTTTCCATTGGGGTTCGTCACCCATACAATTAGACCATCATTTTTCTGGGGTTCGTCACCCATACAATGAGACCATTTTTCACACATTCTTTTGTTTTGGTTAAATGAGGTCGCCAGATGGGATCTCGGGTAGCTTTGGTTAAAGGGAATCGCCAGATGGGATTTCAGGTTAACCGAGTTACACAATATTTTTGTTCCAGTTAAATGAGGTCGCCAGATGGGATCTCGGGTAGCTTTGGTTAAGGGGAATCGCCAGATGAGATTTCAGGTTAACCGAGTTACACAATATTTTTGTTCCAGTTGAATGAGGTCGCCAGATGGGATCTCATGTAGCTTTGGTTAAAGGGAATCTCCATTGGGGTTTCGGGTTGACCGAGCTACACGCATTCTTTGGTTTTGGTAAAGGAGGTCGCCAGATGGGATCTCAGGTTAACAAAAAAAATATATTGAGCAAACAGAAAGACAAGTTTTTCTTTACAAAGCTTACTATGCAAAACATCGAGGATTTTTGCTTCGTAAGCATTGTAAAGAGGGGGCATCTGTTGCTACCCAATTTTTGACCCATGTTTTTGATATATTTTCAAAAAATCCAAAAATAGAGAAAAACAAAGAAAATCCAAAAAATATGTTTTTAATATATTTTCGTCATTTTAGCATTTTCAACGTCGTTTAAAATTTTTTAAAAAATTTTTAAGGGTCTTTCGAATGCGTTCGACTTTTCACGCGTCATTTTCAAAATAATTGATTTTCCGTATTTGAGTCGACGTTGATATTGCTCGTTTTCAAAAAAATACAAAAAAAACAAGAAAAATCAAATTTTACAAAAAAAAAAATTAAGGGACTAATTTTGAGGCCGAAACAATATTTTTGCCTAAAAGAATTTTGAATTTTGGAAGGAGGGGCAACCTAAGAATTTTTTTTCTCTTCACCCGAAACTAGTCGTTGCCCCTGGCCCAAGACCATTATTTAATCTCTCTCTTTCGGCTAAAAATGAGGAACTGAGCCCCCACCCACTTGGTCTTCTTTTCCCTATTTCTTCTCATTCTCAGTTTTTGCAAAAAAAGAGATGGGAGCCATTTTTCGGGTCCTGGCAGTAGGGGGCAGCACCCACAGTCCCCAGTCCCAGTCCCGTTGGAGATTTTCTTCTTCTCCCCTGCAGCCGCTCACCCAAGACAGCCCCTGAGCTCTTTGATTTTCTTCCCCCCCTCAGCAGCCGGTTTTGACTACTCCCCTTCTTCACCATTTTTATTTTTTTCCATCTTCTTCCCCTTCAACCAGCAAATCCAAGCCCTGACCCGAAGCCACAAAAAATAAAAATCCTCTCCCTTCTCCTCCAAAACCGAACAGCCCCCTCACCGTTTTCATTTTTCTTTTCTTCCCCAAACCAGCACCACCCACAACGCCGATCTTCCTCTCATCAGCACCGGACCAGCCCCTTCCACCTCTGTCTCTCGTCCCTGACTCTCAACCTCTCCCAAACAGCAGCAAACCGAACCAGCCTCTCATTTTTCTTCTCCTCCCTCACCTGGCCGAACTCCAGCTCCTCTAGCAGCGGCGGTCAGAGAAATCAACCACAGACCAGCGGCCACAGCCCCCTCGTCTCCATCCAGTGCTTTCTCCTTCAATCGACCGCCATCAGCAACACCACAGACCTTCCCATCTTCAGCCCCCCCGCAGCAGCTCCAGCCTCCATTCCTCCGCCTCAACGCCGCCATCAACCTCGCCTCAGCAGCAGCGTCGATCCATCCCATCAGCGTCGTCCACTCCATCAACCGCAGCAGCTTCCCAGTCATCGGCGGCCACCAAAAGAGAAGAGAAGAAAACCGAAGCCGATCTGCCAAGAAGAAAAAACAGAAGCCGATCTGCCAAAAAAAAAGGAACCGAAGCAGATTTTAGAACAAAGACAAAAATTAAAATCGATTGTGTTGTGCTTTTTCTGTTATTGTAGGTAACAGCGGTCCTCACCGCCGGCGTTGGGAGGCTGAGAAGAGGGAGTCGATCCAGCCCCCTTGCTGTTGGGTTTTCTTGTGGCGGCGTGTGGACCCACGCGCCGCCAGTGGCGGGGTGCGTGGATCCACGCGCCGGAACTGTTCACGCAGCCCCCAGGAATCCTTCCCTGCAATTTCTGGAGTTTTTAGGGGCCATTTTGTAAATTTTAAAGTTTTAATGTAATTTTTGTTTATTTATTTTAAATTTGTAATATGTGAATGTAAAAGAAAAAAGAAGGAAATAAATAACAAAAAGAGATGTGTGCTTGTTTGTATTTTTATTTATGTTATTAATTTGTAAAAACAAAAGAAGGACAAAAATAATTAATTGTTAATTTAAATATGGTTAAATATCTCAAGGACAAATAAAATCAAGTTGTATTTTCTACGAAGATGTAAGAATAAGTTTTTACATATATTCGAGGATTTAATAACTGATTTATTCAAGCCTTAGAATTTAATTAATATTTTAAATTTTCTTAAATATGGTTAAATATCTCAAGGACAAATAAAATCAAGTTGTATTTTTCACGAAAATGTAAGAACAAGTTTCTACATATATTTGGGGATTTAATAACTGATTTGTTCAAGCCTTAGAATTTAATTAATATTTTAAATTTTCAAATCACATCAGAACACAAAGCAGCTTACCTCAGGTAGGGTGTGTTAGGGGTGCTAATACCTTCCTTAACCACAACCAGTCCCTTACCCGCAATCTTTGACAAGACCAGTACATCAGGTTTCCTAGTAGCCCTTAATAAATTACTAGGTGGCGACTCCCACGAACGAATTCAAAGCAAACGCAACAAATGATGAAAAATCGCCAGCCGATGCCGCGCGCCGGATGGATTTTTTTTTGGGGTGCGACAAATTCAATAGGTAAAAAATAAAAAATTTACATTTATATAACATCTTATTAATATTTTTCATAACATACACATAGATCCACTATTGCTCAGTGGAAAATAAAGGTCGTATATTTAACTGTCCACCATTCCAAAGATGAATGACTAATTTAACAAACCTTGAGGGGTAACTCAATTGGTCAGGTTTTGGGTTTGCTCTTTAATAATCACTAGTTTAAGTCCTCTCATGACCACTAGAGACTTGTATAGTCGTTAACTTTAGGGCTCGTAGGATTAGTTGAAGTGCACATAAACTGGCCTAAACATCCATGTTAATAATAATAAAAAAAAAAGCTAATTTAACCCTTTTTTTATAATGACATTTTTTTTCTTAAATTCAAACACTTAATTAAAGAAGGACTTGAATCCATGATCTTCAAGAAGTTTTCTATCATTGAACTAGAAGTCTAAAATTCATATAGTTTATTATCATTGTAATTCAAACAGCCTAACCATGAACTATTACCCACACAACATGAAAAAGGTTTTTATATTTTGCAACACAACAGACTCTTACCAAGTTGCCTCATCATTTTTTTATGCCAGCCGAGTTCATATCATTATCGTGCCCACAACTATATACACTGCCATATATATATATATATATATATATATATATATATATATATATATATATATATATATATATCTTCACAGACCTTTTCTCCACAAAGACTGATTTGCTTGAATGTAATACTGTGAGTCAAATTCTAGCTTGCAGTAACACTTGGAAAAAAGAAGAAGTTATTTTCAAGAACAATATTATTTTTTAAAGTAAGTTAACAGGCTGGATCACATTACTGTCATGAGTCTCATGACAATTATAATAACAAAATATAAAAAACATCCAAACCCAGTTTGATACTTTGTTTGAGTAATTTAATGAATAACATCTCTCTCTCTCTCTCTCTCTACATATTACTCGTGGATGTGCAGGTGCAGGTGGGTGTTATATTGTACACCTTATTATCTCTGATATTTGAAATATTGGAAAGAGCTTTAGGTTTTTTATGGAAACTATGGATTTTCCGTGTGTTTTCTCCATGGTGGCTGTAATTTCTACGTATTTTCTTATTAATAAAATTTCCATCACATTCATTAAAAAAAATGTGCAAACTGCCCACACTCAAATAACTAATATTCTCCTTCAGCATAGTTTCCCAAAACTTTTTATTAAAGTCTCATTTAGAGCTATAATGATCAGAAATAATGGCTTAAATATCTCCCAAATTACAATATAAATATAACTAGAAATAAAGAAATAAATCTACTCAGTAAGTTATCAAATAAAAAGCAATGCCGATCATGACAGTGACAATATTATGTCGCCGAAAATTGAGCTTTGAATTTAGGAAATTGCTTACCTTGTATGGACAAATAAATAAAGACTAAAAGATTACGACTATAGGATGAAGACCATTAATTTCACAAAATATAATACGAAAATGACCAATTGAAAATTATTTTTTGTCTCATTTTATGGCGTGTGACAAACAAATATAATTAAAACGTTAAATTTGAATACATGAGTTTTGTCTAGTTGTTCTTGGGTATTTTGAAAATTTCTAGGATGGATCTTTCTTTGGATTAAAATGGTTTCAAATACTTTCTTTGTATATTTGTGCTCGCATGCACTACTAGAAAACTAGATAATTCTGAGCATTGCATTGCGAGTCACATTAATTTTTTTTATATATAAAAAAAAATATTTAGGTATTATTATTGTGTTTTTTAATAAATAAAAAAATTAAACCTATATATAAATTGACTTGGTGTAATTTAGTTGACTTGAAAGATTAAAAAACAACCCAAATGATAAAAAAAATTATAGTTTAACTAAAAAAATAATAATCAAGATAATATTTTTTTTAAGTATTGAAACGACAACATATTAGATCGACTCGGATCAACTATATCAGATTAACTTGTCAAATTTGGTACTCAAGTCATGAGACCCTGATAATCTTATAGAAAAAATAATAATAAAAATATTAAACTTAATTCTCAATCAACTCAATATTAAAGAATGAATTAAAAACTAAATTCAACTAAAAAAATAAGTCGAGTCAATTTAGATTAACCTTCTAAAATTGAGTTATGAAATTGAGATAACTTTATATAAAACAAATCAAAACAAATTATGAAGCTCAATTTTAACCTTTCTTATCATATGAAACCTTTTAACACAACAATTAACTGTTTTAGTGGCTGTAATATTTTTCAATTGTAATTTTCTTTCTCTAAGTCAGAATTCAGCAACCCCTTCTTTCTTCTCCACCCAAAAAATAACTAAAAAAATAAAATAATGTTTGGTATCAAAATGTATTTTTTTAAAAATTATAATGACACATTACCAAATAATTTAAGAAGATGGGGAACTAAAATGAACGATTTAAATAACTTATAGATATGCCATTACTCGTTTTTATTATTTTGATTTTTTATTTTTCAATTCAATCCTCACCTAAAAAAAATGCAACTTGAACTAAATTTGGATTTGAAATAGCTCAATTATACAAAAGAAAAATTCAAGAATAAAATTTTAAAAAATTTACTATTACAATCAATAACAAACTGTGAGATAATAAATACTAAAAATAGCTACTATGTTTTCTCGGTATACTTTAGTTTTTGTTAATAATAATAAATAGAAAAGTATACTGTCTTGGCTTTGACACCCTGAATTCACTTGATGTGGCCGTGCACCCTCCCCCTTTTTTTATTTGTACACCCTGTGCGCTCTCTTTATTTATTTATTTTTCCTTGTGAAACTTTAACCTTTTTCGATACAAATTAACATTAATTTGATTGCAGATAACAATAACACAGCTAAGAGTAAAGGCCCAAGAAGGATCAATCTGTTAATTCTATTTAGCATTCTGGGCTAAATGGGCTAATTTAGTGATATAAACATGGCATGGGCTTTAATTTTTAGCAGAGCTGTCAGAAAACAGGTCTTCCTAGAAATTGCATGCCAAGGCCCATAATTAACACAGTATAGGTTTTCAATATTGCCTTACATTTTAGGTTGGATTGTAGGTTTCATGGGTCTGACCTCTTTATATGTCATAAAAGACCCAGCCCACTCTCTCTTGTTGAACTTGAAGCTGACCTCTTTTGAATCCTCGATTGCAGCAATTACCCTTCAAGAGAGAGACACCTTCCCACTTGATGACAAGCACCTCTATTGTCCTTCGTCCAGAGCCTTGTGAGTTGTCAAAAGTTTGTGGCTAGGCTAGCTCCATTAGGTTCAGCGGCCTGTTGCAGTCACAGAAGATCTTGTGCGCATGTATTTGCTTGCCTATGCGACGTTCAGAAGACCCAAACACTAGAAAACATGGTGTGCCATGTTATGATGTGATCCACACCTTCCTAGAGTTTTTGGAAAAACAAGAAAGCGTAAATATAATGAACCCAACATGAGCATCAAGACACTCGAAGGCAACAATTTTTAGAGCTGGAGTGTTTGGAACAGTAGGGTCCAGTTCACATGGTCCAAACGTGTACGATCCATGCATGGCCTCGGGAATCCATGGTATAGGGTCGTTACTCGATCGTTACTGTCACTCACATGACTCTAATTTTACCTGCCTACCAATCCGACAATATTTTAACGTTTAAGCGTAAAAACTGCTGACATTCAACATGAATGCAATGTTGCCACTAACAGCTTACAAAAATAGAAAGATAATCTTTTCAATCTCCCTTATTGGGATATTCTTAGAGAAATCATTGTCATCAGAGAAGGAAGGGGAAATTTGCCCATGTAAAGTTACCACTAGATAACAAAGAAAGGGGTATCCGAGCATTGCAGCTTGAGACTTCGAGCAATTCTGGGTCGTTGATTCAACATCCCAGATGAGTGTGTGGATGGATGGATGGATGGATGTTGTTGTGTTTCTTTATTGCTATTCTTTTCCCATTCTGATTTTACCTGCTGGCCAGACGACAAATGAACTCCAATCCGACAAGGGAAGTACTGTCATTTTCTGTCTTTGGAATGGTGCTAGCTAGGGCCCTATAGACTAGGGCTTGCTTGCCATGGGATTTTCTTGTCTTAACGTCTGATAATAATCCTAAATATTTTATCTTCATGTACTGTGTCCGACAGCCAACTCTATAATGAAACACCAGCTGTAGATATTTTTTTTGTCGTTTTATACAACTACGGATTGTGGATTGGTTGGTGGACTTTACGAGTTCCTGTAATTTAACCCTCGATCGACATCTCTCTTCTTTTTTTTTATAAAACAAAAATTAAAACAGTTTTTTTAAAAAACAAAAATACTATAGTTAATCGATTGATGAATCGGATCATAAATTAACTTCTTAAACCACATTCAGTATTTACGGGTTACCGGGTGCATCTCCATGCATGAATTGTCCATAATGTATGCTCTAGAGTTGTATCAAACTATAAAGAGTAAAAAAAAAAATTATATCAAACTATACATATTTTTTTTTGTAATAATCCATGTATAATATAGAGTTTTCATAATACAATATATGCTCCAAGTACAAGTGTGGGTTTGTTTGTTTTGCACGTGCTTTTTTATGTTTGCGGTACCAAAAATATAGTAAGGTGTTTGTTAATTATAAAAACTATGTTTTATATTGTGGGGTCTATTTAAAATTGAGTTTGAAACACAGTTTTGGTGAAGTAGTTTTTATATTCCTTTTTAATTGTGTTTTGTAAAATACAGTTTATTTTTATGTTTTAAAAGAGCTTTTGAAAAAAATTAATAATTTTTATTTTTGTTTTTGTTTCAAATTAATATTTTTTTTTGTGTTTTAGATTATTTTGATTCGCTGATATAAAAAATATTTTTTAAAAAATAAAAATATATTATTTTAATGTATTTCCAAGTAAAAAGCAATTTGACAAGCAACCACAACCACACAACTACCGAACATTTTATACATATTTTTTACTGCATATAAACCATAACTATAATTTTTACCAAACACATATCTAAATACAACTTACCACACCTAACCATATTTTAAAAAAAAATTATTTTTTTAAAATCACAACCACAAAAGTTACCTCAAAAATAAACACACATAGTAATTTATTTTTAAGTGCCAGTAATTTTATTAATCCTACATATACTCAGTAATATAAATTTCAAAAAAGATTTTTCCCAAATCTATCCGAATGTTATAATTTGTAATTTATTGAATAAATGAATCTAATTAATGAATTACACACATTTAGTGCTTGTTAAAATATTTATGGTAAAGTTTAGTTGTTTTGTCGTGAAGTTAAAAATAGTAAAGATAAATAAAATATGTTTTTACTTTTTATGTATTTTATATTTTAAAAGTAAAAAAGTTTAAACTTTTTTAAAATATATATATATATATATATATATATATATTTATAATTAAATATATTTCTATCTCTTATATTCTAAAATAATATCGAGTAAAACAACGAGAAGATGGGCCCGTGCGCAGGGAATCAGCCTTCACGATGATGTGCCCCCGCCATTGACAACAAGTCTCCAGCAACCAATTAAAGGTGTCCGACGTCAACACCATCTTTCTCTCTCCCTTTAACAAAACAAAACAAAAAATCATTTCTAAGGGCCAGCAAATATGTACGGCCACCATAGAATTGAGGACACATCAACATCACCAAAAGCTGAAATTGGTTTGATTTGACTGAATGATCGGACGGCTAATAATTCACTCCTGAGGTCCGCGTGTCGTTTTGGTTGGCCGACATGAACCACCGAGATATCTCGACCTTTGATCTTGATAGGCCTTAAAATGATGAGATGGACCTACAACATGGTAGCCATGGACGATGCGAAGAGGTGGTGGAGGAGGAGGAGGTCTATTTCAAGGAAGGCTTTTCTCTGTCGTTGTGCTCTCAACAAGTCAAGATGATAGATAGTGATTTGTACCATTTTAGTAGAGGTTCCAAAAAGAATTTTTGATTTTTTCAATGCCGACGAGAACTAAAACCTTTTTGCCAATATTTTTCTTTCTATTTATTTTAACAAATTTTAACAAGATGGCACCTTTTCAAACGTATTTCAAGTGGATTGTCTATATCAGATCCTGAAATTCATGAAAATTATTATCATTAACAAAGAACAATACTTTCTCTACTTTAACCTGAAAAAAAAAAAATCTACTCGCCTAACAATTTACAGATGATCAATCATTTTATAAGGATATATTAGTCATTAACAAATTAATTAGAAATAAACTTGGCTTTAACTACTGTTATGATTAATTAAGTGACTTAATTAGCCTTATAAGCAAGAAAAAAATATATTAACTTGCATCAATGCACCTTTGAGATATTTCATTTTCCCAGTACAATATAATTACTAATTAAACCGCTTTAGGAAGTAATTAAAATAAAGCTTCTATTCAATGGGCGTTTTTATCCTTTCATTTGGGTTCTTATGTTATAATTAGGTTAGTTTATGAGCAATTTGGTATTTTATACCTAAACTATTAATGAAAAGAAAAGGTGGTTGGTCAAAGTATGGTAGTGCATGTCCTAATATTTATATTTTATGTTTAGTTTAGTTTTTATTTATTTTATTTTTTTTTAATTGATTTTTTTCAATTTTATCCCTAATTATTAGGTTTTATTTTTATTTTTTATGAAATTTGGTTCTTATTTTTATGATATTCTTAATCGGCTAACCTTTGTTGAATTAGATTTTTTTTTCCCCATTTTTTTCCTTAATTAGAATTATTTTTAAAAAATTATATATCTTGATATTTTTTTATTCAAAATTTTGCTTTATTATTTTTTAGATTTTGAACCAAAAACCCAATTGAAATATTAATACTGCTACGAGCAATGTAAAAACAAATGTTGATTCATTCAAAAGTACTAAAATATGAATATGTGTTAGATAATCATTCGGATTATCGGCTCACCTAGTGTGAAGAATAATTGCTTGTAATAGTTCTTTCAACCAATTATATTGCCTGCGTAGTTCAGTTTGTAAAATCTTGATATGACGTTAAAAGTTTTTATAATTACTAAATTTTCTATTGTGTCATTTAATATCTTTTAAATTTACAATACAGGAGCACAAGAGTAGATTAGGCAACCTAGAGATAGAAAAACACAGAGAAACGCACTAAAATCAACAATAATTTAATGTGCTATTGAAATCATTACGCAGGACTACCTCTCACATATATATATTTTTTAATGTTTATACCTCGAGTTAGCCTTCACGTCAAGTAAGATTAAATTTACCATTCTTTGGGCCTGGTCAGCATCGGATCACACCTAGTTTTGATTGATTCCAGGTGCTGAACTCTTTGAACTCACAACCAGCCCATGTTTACTGTCATAAAAAAAAAAAGGGAAGACTTTCCAAGTGAAAATCAAATCCCTAACCTGGTGAAACAGAACAAGAGCTCTTCTTACTACTCCGCCCGCAACCTTCGATGGTGTGTTTCACATATTTAAATAAGTTTTTTCCTTAATTGGATATTAAGTAAGCCATCTATACTTACACTCAGACGACAACTTAAATTTCTTTTGTATAGTCATAGGATATTTTTAGCTGGACAAACCAATAATGTCCTTCGGACAGTCCCAATTCCCTTCAATTTCTTTATGTTGCTGAGAATAAAATTGACAAAACTTGAGGCTGTCATACATTCTAGCTGGTTGAATAGACAGTGCATCACAAAACTCTTTGTTGTTTACCTCTTTCAAGGATGGAGGAGACAATTTTAGTCTTCTCCCACATCATTCTTTCCTTAAACAACAACGGATATTTTGTTCAGGGGAAATAACGACAAGAACTTGGTTACGTGCTCATCAATCCCATGTCGAAACAGACAAAATTTTGTACGTGACATTGATAGGTGGAAACTAGCCTGTTAGGCTATTAGCCTGTTAGGCTATGAATGTAAACTTAGTAATTTAATCAATCTCTCATCTTCTTCCATCGTTTTCACAACACTTTGCAGAAATAATACTAATAATGGTAGTACTTTGCCTGATTAAGCTCTGAAGCAACACTATTTATTTCACAAGCGCTGGCCGGTAAAAGCCATGTGGATTCTACGTACTGGTTGAAGAAAAAGAGAACACATTTTATAGTGATTTAATTAACTTCGGAATGCAGTAGCTGCCATGGAAGCTGATGGGTTGAGGTTCACATCGTAGGGAATCTCTTCTTCAGTTGCGGCATGGTGATGTAAACTTTTATTGTTCATAAAAATCTTAGATAAATCCACTAACCATTATGCGCTGACATCGATTATTTATATCTGCACTTCTCATCTGTTAAGTAAAAGTATATATTTTTTAATAGAGACACTAGTGGTCATAAGTAAAGCTACTGGTTAATTTTTATTTTATTTTATCTTGATGATTAAGATATTATTGGGTTAGTTTGGGTATCAAGTATAGTGACTCAGATATTTTCTATATGCTAATAATAACTCTAAAATCCAAATTTAGAAGATCAACGTATAATTAAAGCAAATCTCCGTAACTATCATACCAGCCCCTTGGATGTAAATGGATTGGTAAATGATTTTTTCAATCTTTATTTTATTTGATTTTCCCATAAATTCATCCCCTATGATTATTTTTTTCTCTCGTAATCCATGCTTTCTACTTCGGGTCTGTTTTTTCAAAGTGATCCCTTCGTAAACAATGCTACTTTATCCGTTAACTTTGGATATACACAACACTTGTGGCTAAGGCATCCTTTACCATTTTTTTTTAAAGTTTAATTTTTTTTATTTGTTTTTGATATTTTTAATGCATTCATTTTAAAAATAATTTTTAAAAAATAAAAAAAATATTATTTTAATATATTTTGATATAAAAAATATTTTAAAAAATAACCACAATCATACTCGTAAACAGGTTCTTAATATATGATCATATTGCTAGTACTGTGCGAGGAGAATACTGGAATGGGTGACAAACATTGTTTCTATAACTAGTATTACTTGCTATATTTAGAGAAGTTATTTCGAATAATGAATTTCATGCCGCCAAGGGAAAAAAGTCAAGCCAACACATTGAAACATATTGGAGATGCTCATTGGGTTCATATATTTCTTTTCTATTTGCAGCTTATTGGAGCTTATTGGATAGGTTTAATCCAACTACTATGGTTATTCAAACAATTATTGTTAATGGGACTACAATAAAATGTCTATGACAAGTTGCAAAACACCCAATAAATCTTAAAAACTCTAGTTCATTATTAATTTGGGAAGTGCTCGTCTACACACAATTAGAAAATATAGCATGGCTGACTAAATGTGCGTTTTCAACATCTTATTGCTCATTAATTAACTAATAAAATCCCTTACAAGATCTCGGTCGACTTGATGGTCCATATTTGTTTGGCAACTAGTTGATTTTGATCTTCTCTGCACTCCAAACAAAATTGTTTTATGCAACTCGTAGTCCTAAGCGCTTCGATGTGCTAAATGGAGAGTCAAAAGTTTTTTTTTTTTTTTTTAAATTAGTTTTTCTATAATTGTCTTACAAGATACAAGTAAATGCTAAAAAAAATAAAAAGATATCATTTTTCTTGCAAAAATGTTATCCATCATATATTTTGCATAAATACCAAAATCTTACAAATCATTATTCATTGCAATAATATTTTTTATTATTATTATTTTTATGTTTTTTATCTCAGTTTTTTTATTTGCTTACTATAAAATTATTCTAATCTCAAAACCCGTATTATAAGTTTGTTTTATGAGTTGACTTAGATTTTTTTTTTTTAATTAATTGTTTTTTAATTTTATCTTTTAATATTGGATTGATTCAGAATTTTTCGAGTTATCTTTAAACCCTTCAAGTCAACCGGGTCATATCAGATTTAATTAGTAAACCCGAACCAGCCTGATGTGTCAGGCCGGGACATGATCGACCCGATGGCTGAATCGGTCTGAGTAAGATGAAAGACTGACAAGAGCAAAAAAACAGTCAAACCTGATTGACCCGACAAAACTCGATAGAGAACTTTTTTTTTTTCCAATGTGTTTTTTCTCCTAGCCAGTCCTAGAAATCCTTTTATATTTTTTAGTTGGTTATAACCCTTTTCAAAGTTTACTATATAAATACTAGAGGAATGTTTTATTTTTTCAATGTGAGATTTGAAGGTATTTAGTATATATATTCTATGTTCATAAAAAAAAATTATTTTTTCAATGTTAGATTTGAAACCCTTTAGTATATATACTCTATATATATTCACAAGAAAAAAATTATGTTTTTTTAATGTGAGATAAAAAAAATCTTTTTGGTTTAAATACTTCAACTCAAAATGATGACATTATATCTTTTCAATGTATAATAAAAAACCTTTTGAAATAATCTTTTAAACTTCATTATTTACAACATGTATAGCATATATTTACATGGATTATTTTTTAATTTTTTCCTATAAAATATTAAAATTTCAAATATTTTTTTAATTTTTCTGAGTTGACTCGGGTCAACTCGTATGACCTGAGATCCAACTTCTTAACGGGATCAACTACCAAGTCGGGTTTGATAATTATAAAAGAGGTTGTTAAAATAACTATATATCAAATATATTAAAATATAATCAGTTCTTCTAACTAAATTTTTACTGTTGAAATGTACTTAAATAAAAAAAAACTATATTTAAGAAATAATATTACCAATTTAAAGAAAACAACAAATTAAGTATAATCAGAACTTAATCACCATGAAGTTACTAATCAATCATGATAACTACCATAATTATACGCTAGCCCTCTGACCCCACAAATGGCTCCCTTCGCCCAATTATGGAAAGGCATCAACGTCATCTTTCTTGTAATAGCGCGACAAAATTAAGGGCCCCTTGCCCTCCAAGCATACGCCATCACTAATGTCAGCATTATATCATTGTTGTTTCTCAAATGAAAGTTACACGTTGAAATAGCTAGCAAATTTTGGTACCGAACATGGCACTGCATGATCGTTTCATGCATGTTAATCTCGTGTCACTACCACCATCATGGACCATCACATGAGCCAAAGGCATGGTGCTTCTTCGGGGAGAAAGCGTCATTTGTTAATCAAGAAGTCGCTTTATATATAATTAATCTCAACGTATACTGCATATATACTCTTCCATATATATAATTAGCAAGTTGAGAGTTTCTTAATAAATGTTATTATAAGTTTTTTTAATAGCTCCAGTCAATCAAGAAAAAGATTATAATTTCTATAAATGATAATTTAGTTGACCCAATTCAATTTAAATAGGTGGACTCTTTAATTAGTTAATTTACCTGATAAATAATGAACGAGATATAAATATTATTAAACTTGATTATATATATATATATATATATATATATATATATAAAGAGAGAGAGAGTGAGAGAGTTAGGTTTGAGTATAATTTCTAATCAGGTTTATATATATATTGGCATTTTATTTTTTGTTGAACTCTGATGATGATGCAACATGTAAGAGGAGAGGTCAACAACTAAATTTAATCCAGAAGCAGAGGCAGACCGAGAGGCAGAGCTTGCAATAGAGGTATCATTATCAGATATTAGAGAACCAGCAGCATCAGACTTGTCATGTTGCAATTTAGAAGGGGTCGAACCTGTACCTGCAATATGATTATTAGAGAAACATGCATAGGGTGATGTAAGAGTAGAACTAACGGGTTGTTATGAGTTGGCAGAAATGGGAGGCTGGGAGGATGCAAGCGTAGAATTGTGAAAAATTGGTGAGGTGAGGAAATTGGACAAATCGGTTGAATTTTTAGGAGAGGCAGTAGGGGTGGCTGTGCAATTTGTTTAGATTTGTGAAAAAACATCTATTCATGAAAACGGACATGAAAAAAAATATAAATTCATTGAGATGCGAGGTCAAGATAATTATAATCAAAATGCGAGGACTTGTAACTTAAAAACACACATAAAAAAGAACAAAAATCTAATTTGTGATTATGATATGAACGCAGAAACGAAAAATAAAGATACCGAAACGTAAGCAAGAAATCATAATTAGGAGAATGTTGGAAAAGACAATAAAAAAAAAACCTATTATCGATGACAAAAATACGCATGCAATTGATAAGATAAATTGAGGTTTCAAAAGTGTAATTCTAAAATTTTAATAGTGCTTTACACTGTTTGAGAATAATAAGACTATTTTTGATACCTCACTTAACAGCTTAAATTTTTAGATTAAAATAGTTCTTTGACATGGTATCAAAACCTTGTTGATCAAGTAGTTACAAGTTGAAATCTTATTATACTCGTTCTAATTAATAAAAATTAAGCAGAAAGTAATGTAATCTTATATAAATTTCAAATTAAAACAACTTTCACTTGAAGAAATTTATTATAAAATAATATAAAAATATTATTAAAACCTCACTTAATAATTTAAAATTTTAAAATAAAATCATTCTTTAATGAATATAATCATTTATTGATTCTAAATAGGGGTCATCGCTTAATATCATGTACTTAAAGAATGTTGATGACAGAATAGACGCTCAATAATTAAACAGTTGGTTTTGTTTTAAATCAGGGGAGTCCCATTCATGCAAGGTGTTCATTTCTAGACCTCTGAAGTCCCATTAAAAAACTAAAGATTGACACAGAAACCCAATCTGTGTCTGAGTGTGGTTATTGGAGCACATCATGAAAATATCGGGTGTGTTCTTAGATGAAAAAAAAATCTGTCTATTGATAGTTATTCAAAATTAAAATCGAGTGCCAGATGGGACACGTATAATATTATAAAACTTGCAGGGGCCTCTGAAAACCCTAATCGACGAAGACAAGGGCCGTGAACAGATTTGACATGAAATCCGACACAGGGCTCGATTCCCCTAGAGTAATAAAACCCAGACCCTGCATCCATAGCCACAATGTCTGTACGAATCCAGACTGGAGAAAGTTTGGCCCAAGAGAGGCATTTTTCGTGTAAGATAAAATTACTTCGAATTACAAACAAAATCAAGGTTTTCGGTTTTGGTGGGGTGGGGAAGATGGGGATGGTGCGTGCCAAGAATCTTGAAATTAGGGCAAGGGCCACCCTACGCCCTAAATTCGTGCCTTGATGCTCATGCACGGCCACCAATGCGTGGATCCTTAATTTTCCTGTGTAAGAGAGAGACAGGCAAAAAGGAAGGGCGGGTGATGAGGAAACGTGGCAGGGAAAGCTAATGCCGACAATCGCCATCAGAGCGTAGGGTTCTGGGTCCCTTCCCTTTCAGGTCATGACAAACGCCATGGTGCCCTCCCTGTGTCTTGCTGGTGCCTTCCTTTTCTTTTTACTATGTTTTCCTTGTCGTTTTCTTTTTCTATTTTTTGACAAACTATTGTTGTATACATACATTTTTGGAAAAGGGGAGTCAACGATTTGTTTAAGATTGGATTCTGACAAAGTGGAGTCAACGAAACTTAACAAATAATCCGAGCAAGAAAAGAAAATGTGAAGGTCAAGTTTGATGATTAAATTAAACATGGTCATTTTCTTGCCATTAATCTAATTGCTCGGGACATGCCAAGTTAATTAGAACCCTATTGTCTATTGTGGGAAGGGCTCAAGATCCACTGGTCGAGGGAGGGGTGCGTGCCGGCCCGAGGGGGACTACCTATTTCCCTTCCTCCTTCGGAGGAGCAACTAGCAAGTTGTTAATGGTCTTGGCATGTTGTCATATCCAACTTGAAAATTGATTTTAAAAGGGGTCTTAGTCATCATGTCAACTTGTAATTATTTCGGGTGAATTTATAAGCAATCATGTCAACATCTTTGTAAACCGTAAAAGTTTTAATAAGTCAAGATGATTATTTTTAATGTAAAATTTTTATTTCAAGTCCCAAATTTCCTAAATCAATCCGAATTTAATATTTATGATTTTAAGACATTGAATGAGATGGTAACTGAAGTTTTTTTTCTTCATAATATTATCGGTATAAATCCAAGGAGTAGTTGTTAAACAAAGAATAATTATAAAAAAAGTACAAAATTGTAATCTTCGTATATGAATTTTGCTTACACTAATTACAAAAGTAAACTCTTCTGTTATTCCTTATGTAAATTAATTTTAAGGTTGTGTTCTTGTTATAGGTAAAAAAGTTAAGAGTCTTGATGTATAGAGTCAATTATTAAGAGGTGAAAGTGTTAATTGTATGAATAAATTGTTGAAAATAAAGTATTAAAGATATTAAGTATGTGTGTAATTTCCTTTTTAAAAAATGCATGTCTAACATGTACATTTTTTTTTTGTTTTTTTTTTTTACATGAAGAAAATGGTTAATTCATCATATCGGCTCCTCCATGTGCGACACATTCTTTAATGTCACCAAGGAAATGGTTAATTCTTCATCATTCCCCCTTGTATTAATCTATGTTCATGGTTTTATATTTAACAAGAATTTTGAAACATAATATTTAAATGCTTCATAATTAATTCTTCAGTATTCATTGTCGCGTGCCACTTCTTTTTTTTTTTAAAATCTCAATCTCCGTTTTTATATTAAAAAACGTTAAAACATTATTGTTTTATATCCCGTCTAGTTTTTCAAAATTAATCATTAAGAAAATGTTTAATTATTGTTTTAATATTAATTGAAGATGTACCTTTTGGACAATTAAAACTCTAAAAGCTAATTCAGAGTCACAAAGTCGTAAATGTTTTTTTTTTTCTCTTGATAAACATATATGCGCGCGCGCGCTAGACAATCCTATTTTTTAAATCGTTAATTAATCGTTCCAACTTCTAAATGACTAATTATTTAATTAACTAACAAAATATTTTTTGTTTTACAGTTTCTCATGTCAGGTATGAGGTAATTTACAGGTTATTTGCAGCTAATTTTTTTAATTTATAATTAAATTAAATTATAATATTTAATTTGAATTCAATTGATAAATAAATTGAATTCACATATTTTAATGAGATAAAATTCAATTTATTTTATTATTTATATTACTTTTATTACCTTCATTTTATTTATTTGAAGGTTTTTATAAAAATAAATATTTTAGAGAAATTTATTTTAATATTAATTTTTTTCTATTTAAAATTGTAAATAAGAGATGCTGACTTCTGATTTATTTTTGTAGTATTTTTAAAGATTAAATTTCATTTCTTAACACTTGAAAAAATTTTAAATATAAGATTTCATTAAATATCTAAATTAAATTCAATTAAAGGTTACAAAGAATATACTATAATATCACAAAAAGTGAACCAAGTAATTTAACTTCAATGAACCAAAGCGTGTATAATATATAATGTTAATGTCAAGAAAATTGATGGCTAGCTAACTACATATATTGTTTTTTTATTCGGATCGAAAAGCTAGATATATTGTCAATGTTTTTTTTCTTCAAGTTAATCTTGTCATACTCTACTTAATCATAAGACGTCATATGCTACACGTTAACTAGATTTTTTTTTAAGATATAACTAATTTACAGGGCACGCTTCATTGAATCAATTTTTTTAAAAAATATAAAAAAAAAACATTTAGGTTTATTTGGTATTGTCAACGAGTCAACTTTGAAGTCTCTCAAAATGATTCATTAACCAGTTAGAATTTAAAATTAAACCAAGGAAAAGTTATTCTGATATATTTATTCAATTTAAAAGGTCCAAAAGCAACTCGAAGGACTAATAAAAAACATAGTTTGATTTAAAAAACAAGATGATCTTTTTTAATATTGTGATGGTACCATATTGTATCAACCCGGGCTTCGCAATTTAACCTGTCAAATTCACGATCTGAGTGATGTACTTCACTGAATTTAAGAACTTTGTTTTTTTTTTTTTTAATTACTTAATTTTATGGTAACAAAAATAGAAGTTTGTAAAATCTAATATGAACCAAGTACAAATAAAATGTTAGGATATTTGTTTGATACTTTAATAATCTTAGAAAAAAAACCAAAATAGTTTATGAAAACAAAATCAAGTATATATTAAAATGATAAAATTAAAAAAATAAAAATAATAATGAAAAAACAAAAAAGGAAGGGGGAATTGAAAAAAAAAATAGCTACCTGTTTTACTTATTGTTCATATAGATAGTGAAAAAAGTGGATGCAAGTCTTTTAGAGTAGTACTTAGTTTATTTCACATGCTAGCTGGTTGGATCAGAACTTTCTGGAACATAAAAAATAATATATATATATATATATATATATATATATATATATATATATATATATACCATAAAATTATTATGAAATTCAGTATAACAATTTAAACTTGATAACTGTTTGCCCTAACTCTTTATTTAATTTAAATTTTAAATTAAATTATATAAGAGTTTTTCTAATATGACTTTACTGGTTGAACTTGACTGAAATAAAAAAATTAAACAAAAAATAAAGAAATAGGTCATGTTAATCCTAATATACATGTCAAACTCATGATCCAGGTTATGGACTCTATCAGATTGAATTAATTTTTTTATTTTATTATACAATAAAAAATACAAAAACTAATTTATTATCAATATAATATTGAATGATAAAATTAAATAAAAATTTTATATTAAAATAAATAACAAAATTAAAAAAAATAAAAAATAATTTTTTTTTTTTTTCAAGCTAGCTAGAAAAGTTTTTTCTATACTATCATAGCTAAATTGGTTGTCCAGATCTATCTTACGCAGCTTGAGACACAAAAATCACAATCAATTTTTTTGTGTCAGCCCACCAAGTTAAAATAGAGTACCAGACATGTGTTACACGTGGTCTTTTTTAGATGGTGCATGTGACTTACCTCCACCTTTAAAGTTGGCTTTTCTCTATTACTATAAATTCATCTCATATTTTCTCTGCTCAAACTCTTGTTTGGTCCCTCAATTTTTATTTAGAATTAACTTTAGCTCTATTATTGTGATCATTAATTAAATTTATTGTTATTTAAATGGATAGAAAATAACAATTTTTATTTCTAGCAATCACATTGGAGAATAAATACCAACTCTAGTTAAAAAATTGCTAAAAAATAGTGACCAAAGTTAAATACACAAAAGTAATAATGAAAATATGTGATAAGAAAAGGAGGTTGGGTTCCTATTTGCTAGTGTTTAAAGATTCTAACAAATTTGGTGCGTGGCATCAGGTGTTTTGTTTTTTTGTTCAACTTTAGGTGGGACCAAACCTCAACGTTAGAACATGTCGAAAAGACATCAAATCAAGCAGAGTACTCACACAAGAAAACAAACGAATTAGCTATAGGGTCCTCTCTCAGAAACAGAACTTGCGATATGACACCGTTTTTTTTTTTAATTTAAAAAAACAATTTATGAATTTTTTTTAAAAATTATATTTTTTTATATTTTCAAATTGATATAATGTAATAATATAAAAAATATATTTTTTTAAAAAAGTTGTACTGTAAGGAAAAATGCAATCTATATTTTATTTTTTAAAAATATATAGGTTTATGTAAGTTATTTCCTCATTCATTAATAATTTACTAGATAAATAATTTGTTTTATTTTTTTTTCTTTATAATTTTTTTAAAAAAATTTCTTATTGAGATAAACATCAACCCAAATCCCATCTCGACCTTTCCTAAACAAAATTATTTCCTCTACTATATAAAAGATTTTGTTTATCTGTTTTTTTATATAAATTATAAAGATTATTTTATAATTTGTAAATACTCAAAATAATAACATTTTATCAACTGAACTATTCACATGCAATCATAACAAATAAATTATGTGCTTATCAACTTTTGTGTACGTAGTTGTACGTACACGGCATTTTTTAAATAATTTTCACATAATAAAATTAAGATTTTATTTGATTTTGTATTTTATTTTGATGTATGATATTAAAATTAATTTTTTAAAATAAAAAATTATTATTTTAATATATTTTTAAATAAAAATTATTTTAATAAACAAAAACAACTATCCGAACATGTTTTTATTTTATTTCTAGATTAGATGTTAAACAAGTCATCCATGTCCAGACGATAGGAAGCATAGATCTATCTGTATCAAGGCCTAGGATACCTAAAACAATATAAAGTGGTTATCCCTAATTTAGATTATAGAATGTGAGGGAACTTGTGAGAAAACATTCTTTTGTACGAACAATTGGAAGAACCTAGCTCTCCTTGCTGATAAGAAATTAAGTACTGTTCTTAGTATTTTTCATTTTAACTGTTTGTTTTGGAAACCAGGACGAGAGCCCACTTATCTTAAAGTCAATTTATTAATGGAATGACGACTTTATTGTAAAGAGATAAGAAAATGAAATATGTACCACATCAACATGCAGTGCGGATTTTGAAATAATGCCTAGCCCATATGATAGCAGAGTCGAGGTAAAAAACAAAGGCTATAAAATTGTCAGGTCTTGTCTTTGAAATTGATCACCAATTACTACAAGATCATTTTTGACACAGCTCATTGAAGAAGCACGCTTTTGTTGACGATAAAACCACATTTTCTCTCATGGAGTCACTTGGTGACCCAGTAACCTTACGAAACCCTGTGTTTTTTTCTTGGTCATCTCATTATAATTACTGATACAGATTATTTATTTGTGATTTTTTATATCAACGATAAAATTTTAAAATATAATTTAAATTATTTTTTAAAATAATTTTTTTTAGATTTAAAATTTACACAAATTTACATTATCTTATGTTTAATTTTTATTGAATAAATAAAAATGGTAAGATTCAAACTTATAATCGCTTGGTCATTAAAGTTTTAATATCATATTAAAAAATCAATTTGATCCAAAAAATTATATTATTAAATAAAAATTTAAAAAATAATTTATATTATTCTTAAATATGATTGGAAGTTTCAGCATAATTTAAATTGTTTTTTCTTGGTCATCTCATTATACTTACATACACATATTATTTACTTGTGGCCTTGCGTATCAAAGCATTGGTACGAAAAATAATTTGGGCTTGAAATTTATATAAGTTTATATTATTTTATGTTTAATTTTTATCGAATAAATATGAATGGTAAGATTTGAATTCGTGATCACTTGGTTATTAAGGTTCTAATATCATATTAAAAAAATAGTTCGATAAAAAAAATTAAATTATTAAATAAAATTTTAAAAAATAATTTATATTATTTTTTATTGAAAGTTTAGCAGCCAATTATTTAGGACCGGAGCTTTCATGTCCAAAATCCAAAAACAGCGAAGCCTTTTTGTTTTTTCTTGAATGTTCTCTTGTATGTTTCGCTTTCAATCCTAGACTTTCTAGACATAGCGTCCCACAAAAGCTAATACTAGTAAGGTCTTCGTCTCTTAAGACCTTAACTCATGACCGGGCCCTCTTACTTCTGCAGAATCCAATCGCGTCTTAATTTGGAGCATTATAATTTTCATTTTGCAATATCTTTTCTATTCAAAACATGACAATTTCATTTCAAGCATGAAAATACAGACCGCCATGAATAAAAAGCTGGCACTGACAACGAAATGAAACCAAATAATCAAACAAGTTGAAAACGAAGTTCGAATCTAAGCAACATTTTATAAAATATTGGATATAATGAGCAGATCTTTTCATCTTTTCTTATGTAAGAGGAGATTGTTCTTAATAAAATATTTTACATCTGAAAAAAGTTTTACATGTATGATAGGAGACAGAGTAACTTAGGTGCATTAAGTCTTCATTCGGCTAGAACCACTTAGCACATGTAGCCACATCTAGCATTGTTAATTCCTCATCAATATCAGGGCTCACCATGGTTCAATACTACCATCTAATGGAACTCATAAATGGTAATTCTTTGAATTAAGCTAATTTTCCAAGTTATAGAGATTAAATATTTAATATATGTATTATATGTAGTGGTGCATCTAACTACTAGGCTGTGATATGAATGGACACAAATTAGGCTCCATATCATCTCCACATCAAGCTGGATAGAAATGGATTATTTTAAGGGATGAGATTGGATGGTTTTCAGGGAAGAGATTTTTTGAATTCTACCAAATTAAAGGGAAAGAATCATGATGTGCATGTGCTCCCTCTTTTGACCTCTAAATAGAAGGGTTTGTAAGAGCAATAGACACATAACAAGAAATATTAAGTCATAAAGAGAAATGAGATGAAAATTATAAAGGGTTTTGTCAGTTGAGTTGAGAAAGTCTCCTTTTCCATTAATGTAATTTTTAATTCTCTCTGTTATGAGTAAAATTAGTAGCTCTATAGATTTAGATAAATTACCAAACAACATTAAATTATATATGAGCATTGATTACGACTCCTTACAATTGGTATTGAAGCATTGTTAAGAAAAACCTTGTGTTTTGATCTTTTCCCATAATTAAAAGTGTTTAGAAACATGTTTTGAATACATCATCGTAAAGAGGAGACCAAGATGAACTCAACCATAAAAATCACATGCAAAACAAAGATTGGAGTGAGATACACGCTCAATCACACACTACCCAATATTTTATCCACGTGCTCCACGCTTGCCAGCAATGTCATCTTCTCTTCTTCACCTGGTAACCTAGCCTATAACCCGATAACCCTACATGATCAGCTCATTGGACACGTTATCATCCATGACATCGACAAGCCGGCTAAGAAATCAATACCTATCTTTCACGTTATTTAACAAGTCATTATCTACATATTTTCCATATAGACAAACACATCAACCAAAATGGTCCGGTCAGATTCAATGTGTCTACCACATCACCTCTATCTTGGGTGATATTTTTGTGTGTTTAGGTGTATGTGCAACTAGTGTTATTTTTTAATTTGAGCCATCAATTGAATTCAGATTGAAAGTTAGTGTAAAAGAAAGTAGTGGTTGGAAAAGAAAAGAAGTTTGCTAGGATAAAGAGATTTAATGACATGGATTTTGGGTATTAAAGGATACATATCAAAGATTACCTTTTATAGGAGGAAACTTCATCTTAGGAAACCTGGAAAAGATGGAGAAGGAAGAATGGATCTTTTTGACATATATATCTCAGGCCTAATCAAATTAAACTTAACAAGAAAGGGCTCCCACAATGTCATCAAAGAAAAAAAAACTATTACAGATCTAATAGCAGCTTTATCTAGTATATATAAAAATATGTCAGCGAACAACAAGGTGTATACGATGAAAAAGTTCAATTTAAAAATGATAGAAGGAATGCCCATCCAACAAATCCTAAATAATTTCAACACCATTACAAATAAGTTATCTTATGTTGAAATTGAGTATGAAGATGAGATATGGGCATCGATCTTATTGGCTTCACTCCTAAATAGTTAGGGAGGCCATGAGAATTAATGTAAGGAACTTTACCAAAAAAATCCAAGTTAAGATGAGATTTAACAACATTCAAGACTTGATTTTTAGAGAAGAAATTCAAAAAAAGGATGTATATGAAATCTCAACTTCTGGTGCTATCTTAAACGTTGAGACAATAGGTAAAAAAATATGATAGAAGCTCAAACATGAGCAATTCAAAACCCACATTTAGGATCAGAAGCATGTCAAAGTCAAGAAAGTTAAGTGTTTGTTGGAATTATGATAAATCTAGTCTTTTTACGAGGAATTGCATAAATCCAAGAGAAGTGCTGCTATTATAAAGGTATAGTAAAAATCAAATTATAATTGATTATAATATGGTGCACCTAGTCGGTGAAGAACCATTGGATTTATGGGCATTGAGGATGTAAAAATCAAATTGTCAAATGGTTTCATATGACATTTCAAGCAAGTGAGACATGTTTCTAAACTAAAAAAAACTTGAATCTTTGTGGGATAACTTAATGATAATGGTTATTTAATAAACTTTACAACAAACATGTAAAAGGTCTCTAAGAGAGTGATGGTTTTATCTCAAGAAAAGAAAACCAATACCTTGTATATGGCTTTAAAACCAAAAGGTACCATTACTACTGCTACAGTAAAAAATCAAGAAAAAGTATGGCACTACAAACACAATCATATGAGTGAAAAGGGAAATAAAAGTTTATTTTCAAAAGAAAAATTACTCGGATTTAAGTTAGTTAAATTTGATATGTGTGAATGTTGTTTTTTTTGGAACCAAATAATGGTTATATATATATATATATATATATATATATATATATATATATATATATATATATATAATTGTAGAATTCCGAAACCTAAAAAATTAGAGCTAGTACACACTAATTTGTGTGGTTCTTTCCCATTCCCATCCCTCAAAGGCTTAAAGTATTATGTGACCTTCAACAATGATTCAAATAGAAGGCGTGCATTTTTTTTTAAAACAAAAATTGATATATTTAGTACCTTCAAGAAATAGAATTCAAGAAATAAAAAGCCATGATGAACACTGAAACATGATCAAAGCTAAAGTGTTTGAGGTTAGACAATAAAGATAAGTATATTAATGGAGAATTTAAAAAGTATTGTACTGCTAATGGTATCTAGATGAAGAACATCATTCCAAGGATTAAGAAGTCAACTCGAATGTATAGGTTTTTTCTAGCATTTGTAACATATTTTATTTCATGTATCAAATTAATTATGAAATATTTAAAGATTGTGTTATATAATCATCAAGTGGATAAAAAATAAATTGATTGGTGGTACACCTAAGGCTACATGTATTGTGATGGATGGTTATGTTGTGTGGTGTTGATTACATGTAAGAAGTTAGTATGATAAATATTTAGGTAGGGCCTCGTATAAGGAAAACTCTACAAAAATTTAGTTAAAATTATATAAACTCATTAATGTTTGTGAACTTATGTATGAAAAGAATAATGTGTATTATGATGCACGATGTGAAATGTCCTAATAATAATGTACGAATTGAAAATGCACGAAAAATTTTACTAGAAAAGAAAAAACAAGAGTGTGGCTAAGAGAGTGTAGAGAAATCACAATGCAATTCAGTAAATATCAAACAAGAAATTGTAATATAAAATTTCCAAAATCTCATGTATATTTAACAAATATTTTTGTATTAGGTTGAGTTATTTATGGTATGATGTAAGAAAAAAGATAGACCAAGCTGAATCTAATTATGTCGAGTTATAAAAGAAGTATAGACTAAGTCACGTCAAAAATGATAACTCAGAGAAGTTTCAAAAGTTTGTGGCATTGAAAGAATTTAGAAGGCAATCATAATTTAGGTCTCAAAACCAAACAAAGAAACACATTAGCTAGAGAAGTGAAGTTAGGTCATATTGCTTCAACTTTAAGAACACAACAGTTTGATTCAAGCCAGTCGACACTGAAATTTGAGTCGAGGGTCTTAAAACACGTCAAGAAGCGAGTAGCCAATTACAGGAAGAAATAATGGCTAGATTAAAAGAAGAAGAATAAGAAGGTAGGTAAAATTAGGTGAAAATGAGGGAATATATGTCTTCACATTATCCTCCTCATTCCTGTTCTTTTTGGCTCAAAATTCCCCCTTTCCACCTTCATTTGTATAGCAATGTATTTATTGTTGTAAAATTAATATTGTAATAAATATTGAATTAATAAAATCTTGATGTTCAAAAAATTGATAGTGTTTGGTTTTATTGTGATTTTTAGGAGAAAATGATGGAATATATTTTTTCATATTATCCTTTTCATTCCGGTCCTTTTGCCTCATGATTTCCTCCTCCTCTATCTCTATCTCCATCTATGTAGTAATGTATTTATTGTTGTAAAATTAATACTATAATAAATATTGAATTAATGAAATTTTGATGTTCAATAAATTAATAGTGTTTGGTTTTATTATGATTTTTTTATTGTCTTTTAAATGAACAACTTCATGAAATGTCTAATTAATTGCTATTCCATGAAAAATCAATTGCGCTAATTTATTTTTTCCACCAAACATGCACACCTAGCTAGCTAGATATCAAAATATCCTATTGCTACATATAAAAATAAAACATTTCACGAAGAACTAGCCATCAGTTTTCTTCCTAGAGTACAAAGGCATTTCATTCACAGGGACCATGATATTAGAATATCCTTGCATCGATAATTAAGCCGGCGTGGGGACTGATAATTGACTGTGCATGGTTAGGTTAATTATTAAATGGAAGTTTCGAACATTTACATGTATTATATGTTGCACCCCGCGTGGACGATGCCACCATAGATATAAATGTAAGTTTCCCCAGCGCATCAAATGAACATGATTCCACAAAGGACTTGATGAGATTTGTGGAATATATGGCATGTGATGGTAAGATGATCATTGATGAGAGAAAGAGAAAGGGTGCCATTCTTTTGTTGGGTCACTTTGTCTGGGGAGGTGCCATATCTCTTTAATATCGGTACCACTTAACCAAGTTTTAGTCCACATATATAAATTTTTTTTTTTTTTATGTTCGGATCAGTTTATGCGCACCAAAACTAATTTCACTGTCCATTGAATATCATGCAAAGCCAGTGATCATGTAAGGTACCGCGAGGGTGACAGGCGTGCACAGTAAGATTTGAACCCTGGTACATAAGAAGGAAACAAGACCCTTTCACCACTAGTACAAAACTTCAAATGCTAAAAAAAAAAAGTTTTTTTGGTTTTTTTATATTAAAAACAAGTTCTTTTTTCATTTGATTGGGGGGAGAGGGGAGGTGGGGGGAGTGGGAGTATACGTTGCCCTCATGCCTTGTATGATCATGTCCATGTCCATGTCCATGTCCGATCTTCTATAATGAAACCCTAAGATTGTGATCTGTCACTGTCAACTTCTTGTCTGTCGCATAGCAAATTGGTCCGTGGATCATACAAGCCGCACAGCTAGGCATTGAAAGCCATGCTCTGAAGGGATTGGAGAATTGTGTGATTCTTACAAGATCATAAATATGATATGCTTCTTTTTATAATTAAATTAACGGTGCTCAGCCTTTGGGGGTTCACCTTGTACCATCAAATCATATCCCAACCACCACCCTAGCTAGTATCCTGTGACCAAATTTGAAGAGGTTATGCTTTTTTATAGTGTGGGTGCTTATTTTTCTCCGCAAGTTATGTTTATGTTTAGGTGCAAATATAATTTTTTAATCGATTGATAGCTAAAAATAGGTGAGTAGATTTGATCAAAATAGTGATAATATTCATGTTAATTCAGAAAAAAAAATCATTTATTTTTGGCTGTTTTAACTTTGAGTGCTGAAACATGATCATGTAGCTGCTTAACCTCCAGGTTTGTTTTTGTCTTGTTTGATCCTGGTTGTGAATTTGCTGGTAATTTTTTTTATTTGTAAACATCAATCTCATTCTTAAAAAATAAAAAGAAGAACAAAAAAAATCCTTGAGCATATCTTTTTTACTGTATATATTGCAGCTTAATCCAACAATTAATCATTTAAGTCAACCTACTTTTCTAAAAATATCAATTGTATTGTAATTTGTGCTCATAGTCCAATGCCAATACCTCTAAGATGATTTAGGATCTATTACAAAATAGTAACTCTAAATTAACATATAGAAAAATAAAAACTATTTATTCATGTGAACTACGCTAAATATTGTATTCTTTCTTATTTTCTTTTGTTTGCAATATTCATCATGCAGGTTTCACAATAAATTGGTATGAGAGTCTTCTAGTGTAGATCTAAGAAGTTCCAATAATATAAATTTTAATCCTAATAAAGGGAAAGTAAGTTTTATGCACTTAAGATTTAATATTAGTATTCGTACTTGAAATTTTTAATGAATTTAATCTGTCTGTTAAATCATGTTGTAAATATAAACAAAACCCGCAAGGTGATACTTTATAGTGGGCATTCTTTATTTGATATGATATGACAGAAAATTATCAAGTTGGTGAGCAAGACATATTAGCATGGCCCCATTAGACGCATATGGAAAAAAAATGTGACATAAAGATTGAAATAGAATTACTAACCTTCTTGAAATTCATAATTACTTACTTTATTAAAGATTAATTATCTCCTTTAACATTCTCCAAAAAAAAAAATATTATTGATCTCTTCCAAAAGCTTCTTTATCCAACTTGTATAATGATAAGATTATATAGTAGAATCATATGCTCGGCAGCTAGAATCTTGCTAGCTCCCACACCGATAAAACTATGGATTGAGGCTCGAGATTAAATGAAATAAAAAAATTTAAGTGCTGACTTGCTTAATGGTTTAGTCTTGAGTGGGCCAAAATCATGGGTCACTAATTATATGATGCGATTGCTGATAAAATGGAAGATATTTCTTATTGAGAGAATGATTAGGTGATTGATTTGACACATATAATAAAGTTAATGACAATTACAAGTTTAGCTTGATACGTATTCCGTACGTGGCTCATGAAGAATTACTGAAACAAACTAACCTAAGTTGTCTGCATTGTGGAAACACATGTTCGGGGTTGATTGCTATAAATTGCAGTTTTATTCTTGCTTTTTTTCTTTTCTTATTAAGATTTTGATTCAGAAACATATTTCTTTTTCTTTTCGAGTCTTAGGAAATAAACAAAACTAACCAGTTATTTTTTTATTATTTTCTTAAAAACATTTTGTTTGACTTTACAAAGTTTTTGACAATCATTTGCCTTGTTAAAATGTTCTATAACATCAAAAAAATATTTTATCGGTATTTAAACACTAATTTAATCAAAAATAAAATTATTGATGAAATCACAGATAAAACATTATTATTGAAAAACATATCAACTATGATTTATATATTATTAATTATTCTATCGGTAATATAATCACGGTGGATTTACAAATAGAAATAGTGTGCCAAACAAAAAAATATATCGACATATATTCCATTAATAAACTCATCGGTGATTATAGCATATTACATACAGAATAAGTTGTTGGTAATTTTATTGGTGCTCATATGTAATAAAATAATAACAGCATGGACACTGACATTTTAGCAAAAGTACCAAATAAATTAAGCTAATGGAAGGAGTTTAATTGTAACCTATTTCCCCCAAAACTAAAGACACAATGTAGATTTAAGGTCAAGTTACATCATTATTGGACAAATCTACATAAAAATTAAGCCTCAAGACATAATTAGATTTTTAGGAGGTCAGTTTAATTTAATTATGGGCTAAATTGAGAATTTAATTATATTTAATAATTAATATGGGTCCAATTAAAGAATTTAAATTGGTCCAAGGACTTAATTATATTTTAAATAAGTCATATTAATTTTATTAGGGGTATAATTGGTAAAACATTAAGTTTGGAAGCCCAATTTGAGCTTAATTGAGAAGATTATAATTTTATGAGACAAAATTTAATTTTTGCCAAGTCAATTGGTTCAAATCATGGGTAAAATTATAAGAAAATCAAAGTTTTGGGGTCAATTAAAGGCTAAATTGAAAAAAATTCATAGTCAATGACCATTTTGCAAAAGGCGCTAAATCTTGGGACCCAATTGATTGAAATCGGGAGTGAAATTGAAGAGAATTGAAAGTTTAATGGTCAATTTGCATAAATACAAGACCAAAGACTAATGTGAAAAAGACGTTGAAATCGAAAGCTGAAAATGAAGTTCGATAGGGGCAAAATTACATAAAAATAAAAATTTAGGGTCAACTAGGGGTGCAATTAAAATCAATTAGGAGATGAAGGACTAAATTAAAATTTGGCCAGAACCTTAAATTAAAACCCTAAAAAGCCCAAAACAACGTCATTTTGAATAGTAAAAAAAAGATCAGATGACACGTTGTCTGATGATTGTTCATTTTCTACTTCATTTAAGCCAAAAAAATTACTGAAATGACCTCATTTCCAAAGCGTTTAATGCTTCATCTCTCTATTAAATTTGACAATACTTGCACGCAAACGATGGCCTCATATCTTACTGCACCCTAGTGTGATCCTTTCTAGCCGATTGACGCCACAAAAACTATGGCACCGCTCCAAAGTGGCCAACTCGACCAACATTCAATTGATAAAAAGTTGATAGTTTATGATGACCACTTTGAGCCAATGGTTGGGATTCTTTTAAGTCAAACCAATGGCTAAGATTTAGGACCATTAAAGATAAAATATTCATCTTCCACCCCCAATAAATAAAGATGTGTTTCATACCATGGAGAGGGGGGGTCAGAAGCCAAAGTCTCAAAACAAAATATGTCATTTCCCTAGTTTTCATGTTTCTTCTCCCCACTACCTCTATTTCCTCTTCTTTCATCATGCCTCTACCGCCACCAACCACTTGTCTTCCTTGCACCACCATGAATGCTGCCAATAACTTTTCTCCTCTTGTAAGGTAAGTTTTCCCTTTGTTTTCTCCTCCCAATCCCCCTCGGCCACTACATTCTATATGTAGTGGCCATGATAATTACCCCATGATCTTTGGGTCAGTGACCATGCGGGCTTGGGCTGAATCCAACACAATAAAAAGAATGGTTTATGGGGCTGCTATTGAGCCCAACACGACTAGTTCAGGCTGGACCTATTTCGGCCCAACCTAAATGGTTGGGCTAGGTCCAACCTAATTTATATTTAATAATAATAATAATAATAATAATATATTATGTAATTAAAAAAACAAAAAATCCAAAAAACTCCAAGGGTTATTTCAAAATATTTGTGATTTTTCTTGCATGTTTTCCAATAATTTTTTATAATATGAAGCTGTAAACTTACACTGTAAGATACAAATTTGGTATGAAAAAGACCTGGTTTTCTCAAAAAACTTAAAAAACAAAAAAATTCAAAAAAATAATTTTCTTTTTGCATACGATCAAATTCTAAACTTTTTCCAAGAATGTTTTCATAAAAAAACAATAAATTTCATTTTTCTCATGTTTTAAAAATGAAAAAAATGTCGTAACTAGTTTATAATTATCTATTAGGATTTGGCCAAAATATCAAAAACTCTTCACTAATCATTTTGTTTATTTTATATTAGAGTTTAGATGTAGACTTTAATATTTAGGGATGTAAAACTACACAGTAGAGTACACCCTCATTTATTAAAGATACAAAGTGCAAAATAAATGCGATGATGAAATTTGAATTTTAGAACGTTTAGGATTTGACCCAATAAGGTAGACTCTCTTATAAAGAAAAATCTGTCTTGGACCATAGAAAATACCAATAAATAGAAACTTGACCTGGAAATACAATCAAACAAT
Organism: Populus alba x Populus glandulosa; assembly: GCA_033617975.1. Taxonomy (NCBI): domain Eukaryota; kingdom Viridiplantae; phylum Streptophyta; class Magnoliopsida; order Malpighiales; family Salicaceae; genus Populus; species Populus alba x Populus glandulosa. The sequence goes on from CM066148.1 coordinate 23,694,873, forward strand.
AATATAGCCTATCTCAGGTACGGTGCACTAGAGGTAATGTGGCTTCTCCTTACATAACCAGTCCCTTACCCGAATTCTCGTAGATCATAGGTTTTCTAGTAACCCTAATACTAGGTGACGATTTTTAAATCTTATAATCATAATTTTATGATTAAATTCAAAACTCTTTCATTTTTCAAATACCTCTCAGGAGGCATTAACGCATCATTTGACATCGCCCCGTAACTATACAAATACAATAAAATCACAACACAAAAACATAATTTTTATTTAATAACATAATAATTAAATCACAACAATAAATATCTCAATTGTGTTAGCAAATAGTTAAATATAAAAGAAAGAACCAAAAAGATTACATTAAAGTCAATTTTATTACAAATTGATGTTTTATATTTAAAATAAGTTTGAAATCTTTTTAATTAAAATTATCTTCTTTTTATTCTTTAGTTTCATCACCATTATATCCATCATAATCTTTTTTTAATGAATTGAAACTCGTCGAAATCATCTTCGTCGATTTCTGTATGTCCACTGATTCTCAATATATCATTTTACTCATTAGTGTTAACATCAATAAAAATACTCTTAGGTACATGAAAAATTGAATTTTCTTCTATGTTTGTAAACAAAGCAACTCGATATGCATTAACTAACTTATCAAGTTGAAAGATATCGTCTCTCACAATTACTTTATCATTACCATTCTGAACAACTTGGACACGGCCCCTCAATTTGGTTTTCATTATGGATAACCAATCAACCCTAAAACTATTATTTCTAAAGGAAGAAGTGTAAATATAATAAACTTATTGGCAATTATTGGAAAACACAAAGATATCGTCAATATTGTGAAGTCTAGTCTTTGTATTAATTTTGATCAAACCATAGTGGAGATCTACTCTGATTTTTCTATTGGTGATATTATACTATTAACGTTTGAATAAAAAGATTCTATTATGCTCATTATGATATTGAAATTCAATCACCTCTTCTAACTTAACATAATAATCAACTAAAACTCATTAGAAATTGGTTCCTTAATACAAACTTCATTATTATATGTTTTTCTATTCTAACCATACTCTTCAGTATGAAAGATATGCCAATTGACAAAATATCCATTATAAGACTTGGCCTTTCTTTCAGGACCAAAACATAGTAAATTCAAACAATCACTAGCATTCCCTAATATTTGATAACCTGATACATGATTGCAACCATTAATTATTATAGTGAAAGGTATCGTAGAAATCAGGCTAAACCCTAAATTTCATAGTGTAATTGTTATTTTGTTGTATCTTGGTAAATTTCGTGGTGAGGACCCCTTTGAAATCAAAGGGAAAAATGTGCCGTGGAAATTTGAGAGTCGTCACGTAGTGATTAAAAAAATATAGAGTTTTTAAAAATTAACACTAGTTTTAAAGATTAATTATGCATAATGGCATGACGACGCCACCCTTAAAATAGAAGACTCAATAGTTTGGTTATTCAAAAAAAAATCAAATCTTGACATCGATTTCTTTTAGAAAAATGACTTATTGTTTTGAAGAAAATTTGTCTTTGGTCTCCTAATAAACAAAAGTTGTCCTTTTTTATATTTTAAAATTAACACTGTATAAAGAGTAGATGCGTTAATTAATTCATTTCTAAAACTAGCATCAACCTATAAGAATGCTATAGATTTACGGTAGGTCTTAACCCATTTAATTTGATTGATTTTGAAAATAATCTTGAAGATTGCTATTATTATTGAATGGACTTTGAGGAAATCATGCTCGTCAAATTAAATATTAAGTAAAAAAACCTTACATCAATAAATTAAATAATTTTTATATATTCAGTTTTTATTATTAATATTTTATGAAGATACAATTATTACTAACACAAATAATATAAGTCAACAGAGATTATTGACATATACATCGTTAAACACATAAATAACAAAAATATTCGTCATTCGTTTTTGTGGTTTGAAATTGACTTGGGGTAAAAATTAGAAAAAGTGGCTGGAAAGTTGACTGAACCACGTGTCGAGAATGTGCATCACGCGCGGGATAATTGGGTTGCTGGATTGTGGAGCGCGTGTTCTCATGCGACAATATTAACACCTGCAAAACAATAGCAAACGTGATTGAAGAAAAAAAAAACTGATCTAACCCCTTCACTAAGACTTTCCAGCCAACGATGTGGGAATGAACGGGGGCTTGTCCAGAAACGAAACCCACGACGGTTGAGGGATGTTGTGTTGGGTCTGTTTTTTGGTTTTGTTGATGTTGAATCGGGAGGATAGATCGGGGAAGATGTGAGGGCTGGTGGTTCGGCACGCTGTATAAGACTACTGGGTCATCGGTTGGAGGAGATGGGTGATGGTTGATTTTTTTTACAGTGTCTCACTAATTTGAGTTGTTGGAGGAGGCAGTAAGGGTGGTTGTTGAAGATGGTGGCTCAAAGCTGCTGTGAGAGGTGGGGACACTGTAACTGGGAGATGGTGGCAGATTCGAGCTAATAAAGGAGACTGGATTAGGTTATTGGTGATGGGGTTGAAGGATGGCTGGTTTACTGGAAGTGGCTATAAAGATGGTAGGGGAACTGGATTTTTCCAGTGTTCTTTCTCTGGTTCTGCAGGCCCTGTGCTATTCTCCTTTTTCTGTTTTAATCGCCCCTTTTGAATCAGATGCAAGTTTTGGAATTTGGATGCTGGAAATTTGGGGTTTTGATTTCGATTGCTGGAATTTGGGAGGTAAAAATACGGGATCGAGGAGCTGAAAACATGCTTTGGTTTTATTCTTGAGACTGCTTGATTGAAAGATCTGAAATTAATTGCTGGATAGCTTGATTTGAATGGATGCTAGACTAAATTGAATTAATTTCGATAAAATCAATGTACTGGATTGGGCTGAATTGAGTTGATTGAAAATAATTGGAATGGAATTAATTGGACTGATTGATTGGGAAAAAAAAACAACTAGGACTAAAATGAAGTTATAAATAGTCAATTGGTCATTGGAATATTTCTCCCTTCCTTGACTTTTGAAATCTTCCAATTTAATTCAAGTAGGGCTTTAAATTTTGAATTATCTTTCAATTTAATCCCTTAAATTATTCTTTTCAATTTATCTTCTTTTCATTTTAGTCCTTGTTTTCCAAATTCTTACAATTTAATCTGTATTTGTCCTGAATCCCATTTTCCTTTTCAATTGCATCAATTTAGACCTTTATATTTAACCACTTGTTGTTTGTTAATTCATTCTCAGTTTCTAAAATTATTCAATTTTAACTAATCTAACTGTGCAATTTTAACTAATCTAACTATGCTAAATTATTTGCATGATTTCAACCACAGTTATATTTGTTGTATTTGTTTTTTGTTATTTTTAAATGATTTTTATGATTTATTTAAATTTTATTTTTTGTCACATAAAATTTAAATGAAAAATGAAAAAAATATTAAAATTAACTAAATTTATTAAATTGACATATTTTTTAAATTTTTTTCTAATGTTTAAAACATGGACAAAAATAAGGGTGTAAAATTGGACTCTGGATCTATGTGATCATTTGTCTCAAAAACAAAAATATGGATCCTTCTCCATGTTTCTATGACCACTTATCTCCAAAAGAGATAAGAGTTCATTTTTCAAATTCTCATGAATATTTGTCTCCATAAAAAGATGAAGAATCCTTTTTCAGTCAAGCATATTTACAAATGTAGCTAAGGTTATTTTTTTAAGTGTTTTTCACTCAAACAAGTATGTCAATAATTTTTTTATTTTTTTTTAATTATTTTTTAGTTCAGCATATCAAAATAATTTGAAAATATCACAACATATTAATTTAAAACAAAAAAAATTTAATTTTTTTCAAAAACGTTTTTTGCAGTGCCTAACACCCTTATGACTTCTCATCGACCATTTTCTTCTAAAATGCATACATGAACCAGGAGCCACCATGGCCAGGTCAGTATAGCATCATTTTTTCACCAATGATAGTCTTTTTACCATGAAGAAATTCCAGGGCTTGGTTGTATAAATACACTCAATCATCAAGCATGAAAGCCATAACACATCCAGAGAGTTTCTAGAAATAAAAGTCAGCTAAATGCTATAAAAGTTAGATGAAACCATTGAAAGACAGGTCAAATCAAGCAAGTCTATACAATTTCTAGCCCGATACACACCCTCTAATTCCTCATTTTATTTTTTTTCTCTTTTTATATATTTATTCTTTATATATAACTATTAATTTAAATATTGAAGAGTTTCAGGACTAATCAAAACCTATTAACTTAGCAATGAAAAATCTAATTTATACATAAAGTTTTTCCACCACATCATCAAATGTGATAATGTAAAAAACATAAATGAAAAAAACACATAAATTTTTCTACACACGTCATCAAGTGTGTATGTGGCGATGTTGTTGGCATGTGTGCTCAGTTTGAGTAGCCTCAAGGGCGGACGCATGCTGAGGGCTAGGGTGGGCTCTAGCCTAGATAAAGATTTTATTAATATATTTTGATTTGTTTTATATAAACAAAATTCATAATTCTCAATTAAATTATTAAAAAATTCTAAAAATTTACGTAGAGTCTTGTAATATAATACTTTAGCTTGGGTTAAAATTTCAGAATTTTTGAAGAAATTCAGAAATTTGATGAAAAATCACAATTTAACTGGTTTTATGTTATTGGATGTAATTTTCAATCTGACTATTAGATTAAACTGAAATTTTACAAGAAATATTAAAATATATCAAATAAAATCTGGTTAAAATTTTAGGATAAACGGAGCTTGGTAATGCTAACAAAAAAAATGTCAAATAAAAGCAAAACAAACTCATTAAGGGTAAAATGATTATTTGTCATTAAAAAATAAAACAAATTAGTTCATCCTTCCTTTTATATGTTGCCGACTGGGCAGAAGCAAAATAAAAAAAAAATAAAAAAGGCAAGAGAGAAAGAGAGAAAAGTAAGGAAAAAAAACATAAAAAAAATCCAAGAAAAGAAAAAAGAAAAATGAGAGAATAACTTTGTAAACTTACAAAATCTAACTTATAAAACACTAATCTAAAGAAGAATAAAGTGAAGGAAAGAGGAATTGAGAGACAAAAAAATTTTAATTACTTTGTTTTTCAGTTGACATGAGATTGTTATTTATCCCAGCTGAGGGGTTGTTATAATAACGATTCAGATTCGATTATAGATGAATTATATTTCATAAAACATCAAGGATGTAACTTCAATAGTTAGTTTCTTTTTAATTTTTACTTCAATTTTATGTATTTTCAAAAAAAAAAATTAATATTTTGAGTAATATATTTAAATTAAAATTTTAATGTTAACTTTAAAAATTCATATTTATAAGTTAATAATTAATCTTATATATATATATATATAATAGCCTAGAGCATAAAAAATTCCTAGCTCTAATTCAAAAAAAATATATAAATTTAATAGGTTTCTATGGTTCGTAAATTATGAATCAAAACATGACAAAAAAATGATGGGGTCATGCAGATTTGATTTCTCGTACAAATAGATCTCTTCCGTGGGCATAGAGAGAGAACGCGTTTCAATAAAGAGGTGGGAAGTGGGCATGGAGATCTTGGTGTCTGATACGGTGGGGGATCAATGAGAGTGCTAGGAGCCACCCATATCTGGGATGCCGAGAAAGACTCGTCGCCTGAGAAAGACTCGTCGCCTGAGAAAGACTATCTTTCTGATCAACTACTTGGAGAGCAGAAAGTGAAGGCATTAGATGAACAGCACCCCGATAGGCAATGGTGGGCTTTCTCAAGTTGCCATGATGAGATATGAACAAAACAAAAAAAAAATTTACACATCCGAGGAAATTGTTAGGATTGAAAATAGGGCTCCACTTATTTGTAGATCCTCCCTCGTTTGGGGCTTTGGTAAGTTGATAAAAGTGGTTTTTGTTAGTTTTTTCACTTAATTTTTTTTAAATACATGAATATGTTAAAAAATTAATATATAAATTTTTTTATTAAAAAAAAAATCTAATCCACGGTATAGCACAGAAAAATATATAGCTTAATGCATACTTCATGTAAAGGGCGAAAAAAAGGTGCTTGATGTAGCTTTGGTAGACTCTAGGTGTCCTGAAACAGGAACAATTAATCCATGTGCTGGTCTAACTACGTGGGGGCAGTGATGAACAAAAGGTTAAGTTCTCCTCCTTGCCAGTTTTTTTAACAGATGATCGATCATGTGCTTGTGTTCCATGAAAATGAAATGGTTCTGTATAAGAGAAACAACATGCACTTTTAAATTTTTGAAATAGTTTATATATATATATATAATATTTAAATAAGTTATTTTTTTAAATATTTTTCATTTAAAAATATATTAAAATAAATTTTTTAATTTATTAAATTTTATTTTTAACATCAATATATTAAAACAATCTAAAAATACTTGAAAATATTAATTTTTTTTTAAAAAAATACTAAAAGTGAATTAGTGTTTGAATGTCTATCTTATATTATAAATATATGTATAAAAAAATGATGATTTATCTAACCATGTGCATTGTATAACACAAACAGATGCATTCTTGTCATAAAGAGAACCAGAGAAGATCGTTTTTTATACATTGTGCAAAGGTCTTTTAATTACTTTCATACTATTCATGCATGTGTTAAATAAATTCACGCTTGCTTGGTCCCTCAGTCAGCCGGACCATTAGCTAAGGCTAATAATATGGTTGGGTCTGGTAATTCAGCCTCGTCATATTGGCCTTGTTTAACCCAACCTCAAAAAAAATAAAAAGCAATTTTTCTTCAAAAATTATATTTTAAAAAAATTATAATTTTTTTTTGTAGAATTTTACTTAATATTGGTTTGTATTTTTCTACTTTAAAGATACAAATCTAGTATTAAAATAACTAGTTTTGATCAAAACATTGAAAAAATATTAAAACAATATATTTTTATTTTCAAGCATATGACCAAGTATTTCAATATATATATATATATATATATAACAAAAATTCAAATAAATAAATAGATATTACTATACATTGTGGTTTTAATAACCAGTTTATTAAAGTAGAACTAGGCTAATATTTTAAAAATTCTAAAAAAACTTATTTTGTTTTCTTTTAGTATATGGGGTTAGGATCTTATATGTAAAATATATTTTGGATATTGAATTATTTTATTGACATTAAAATGGTTAGGTTTTATCCGATAAGAATCTCTTTACCAAGAATAATTTTTTTTAAATTGTAGACGGGTCCACAACTAGAAAATATAACTAGACCTTAGATTTTATTAGAAAATAAAACAATGTAGCTTATTTTAGATATGACGTATTTGGGGTACTAATACCTTTCTTTTATGCAACTAATCTCTGTACTCGATTTCTGAGATAAGTTAAGATTCTTAATGATTAAAATACTAGATGACGACTCTCATTCTTACTTTTTACATATAAGAGATAAGAATTTTTAATCTCCCCACTTGTTTGCCTGATAAATATTGAAATGAGAGTGAATGTTTTCACAACGACATCGTATACGATACGAAAAAAAAAAAATAAAGACATCTTTTTTATTTATTTTTAAAGAAAAAAGAAAAGGATATAAAAATCAGAATTTCTACACATACATTATAATAAATAGAAATTGAAAATGATTTCAGTCACGATCGGAGAATCTTTATCTCCCGAAAAATATCATGCGCAAGAAAGGGCAGCAATCATCAACTGCTATATGTGTGGTGGACAGTTATAACATCCTTATAATTACAATGCTCGTTATGTATATATTTTATTATCTATACTCTTTCAGAAATTAAAAATTCAATATTTTTATTTTGTCTTTCACTCAATTTGGTTAGTTCTTTTCAATTATTATCTTGGTGTAGTGGCTTAGGAATATTCTAAGGGTTGAGCTAAACTTATTATTCAAAGGAAAAATCATGTATTAGGAAGAATTAATCATTGTTAATTATTTTACTCAATTTTGTCAGTTCTTTTTTTAATTATATCTTGCTTGTAGTGGATCAGGAATGTTCTAGAAACTGTTCTGGCTATACTTAAAAAATAATATCATTGTTAAGTATTCCACTATATCCCTACTGTTCCTCCTACAGTGCATTTTCTGACCTCTGTGATATATATTTTCTGCCCTACCAAACAAATCCACGTAAAAGCTGGCCAGGCATGAAATGCTTATAATGATGAATATTTAATTCAATAAATTCTTCTCCATCATGTGTCTCTTTCAACACCTATAAACGACAAAATATAGACTTCTAGATACTCGTATGTGTGTATTCGGACAAAAAAAAATCGTATATACATATACTCACTAACGTATATGCAGTTTATTTTTGTGTTTAAAAATTATTTTTAATTATTATTTAAAAAAAATTTTCAATTATTTTAATGTGTAAATTTTTAAAAAATAAAAAATATATATTATTGTGATAGCATATAATTCTTATATTCTTAAGATGTTATATATATATATATATATATATATATATATATAAAACTACAAGAAATAAGTTTAAGTATAGTAATTGAAAATCACGAAATGAAAGGGAAGCGATGCTACCTAGAAAATCAATGTGCATTGTCCCGCATATCAGGTAATTTTATTTTTTTTCACTCAAACAGGCTCAACTTTTTATATCCATAGGTGTCTTGTAAAAATTGTTGTTTATTTATGCTCTTTTAGATATTATAATAGAATTATATTTTCCAATAAAATAAATAAATCATCAATCAAATAATAGTATTTTTGAAACACAAAAATATATAAATGGGTTTTTAGTATTGTTTGTAAGTGCAATTATACCATATTTTAAAAAAAATTGAAATTTTTAATAAAAATTAAATTAATATTTTTTAATTATTTTACTGTGCTGATATTAAAAAATATTATTTTAAAATATTTTAAAATTAAAAAACACTAAATTAAATAATTAGGTTAGTGGGAATTTGTTTTCCCCCTAGATGGGCCTTAAATTGTTAGGTCGAATTAACGTGTCATATTTAAATCACACATCTCAATCAGACCATTAAATCAATGCAACAAGAATCAATGCGGCTTCTGAGTTCCCTTGCTTGGAACTCGAAACGATTTGTTGGGTAAAAAATATTATTTTTTATAATATATAAATATTATTTAGATATTAAAATATTATTTTTTTATAATATATATATATATATATTAATGTTTATTTATTAAAACGATTTAAAAATAAAAATAAAAAATTAGTTTTTTTTTTTAAAATACAAAAACAATCCGGTGCTATTAGTGCTAGATAGTCATCAAAAGTTAATTTATTCATCACACCTGATCATCGGATGTGGTTCTCAAATCCCCCATCATTCTGTAGCAAAGTCACCAGCCACCGGGTATGCCCTTGTTGGGTCATTTTTATTAAAATTATCAGAAAATTTGCATAATGGACCTAAAACTTCTCACAACAGAGAAAAAAAAGTTGCGAAATTTGCATTCAAAGATGCTAGGTTTTGCAACTAGGCGAAGACAGTACCGTAAAAAACCATACAAGGTTTAAAATGATGGGTGTTTTAAGACAGAAATCGTGCCAAACACCTCCACTCTACACTACTTTGATCTCCCTGGCATGCTTCGTTGCGTTATGCTTCAATTCATAAAACATGCATTGAATCTGCTAGGTGTTTCATTAATTTTAGCAAAATCAGACAAGGTGAAGAGAGCTGCACCTTTGTGACACAAGCGAGAAAAGCAAGAAGAATAAAATGCAGGAGAATGTGCTTCAAACAAGTCTGGCTTCCATTACCATCAAAACTCAAAAGTTTCTTGGCATCTATCTCAATACACCATGCGAAGGGATGGCCTCTTATGGGAATGGGAGTGGGTCTGAACTGGCCTAGTGCCCTATGTGGGGGTCATGATGATGATCATGCCATCCAACCATCAGATATTATGCACGTTTGCGGGAGGTCAACCATGAAATCGAGACACGGACCCCGCAGGGATATGATCCTAGGCTCGGAGCCTCGGGGGTTTTGTTTGACATGCCTATTACAGACATGAACGCCTCCTCCTGTGTTCTTTTTAGGCCACAAGGACTCAATAAGCTTCTGCATGCTTTCCATTTCTGCAATAACAACACAAGAGAACACAGCTCAAGGAAAGGAACGTTTCCGGCCTCGACACGTTCAGCCTGCAGGCGGTGCCGTACACAGGAAAACGAAGAGTCCCTGATCCCGTCTTGCATCAACTCTCAGTAATTTAAATACCTTCAACCCTAAGTTTTCAAGTGCTGAATGTTTTCTTGCTTTCACACTTAAAGGTGCCTTTCTTGACCGGGAGAAGTTTCAGAGATTGATTTGTCTCATGCCCACCAGAAGATAAGGAAGAAAAATATCAAGCACTATAGAAGCCACAGAATTGATAGCCACCATTCTAAATTCTCTCCTGCTAAAAGAGAGCGTTAATACAGACAGAATTTGGCAACAGTTCTTCTACGAGGATATAACTGGAAGGTTATATAAATATGAATAGGGTGGAAGCTGTGCGTGGGGGGGCTAGATACCAGATATAGATACTGTTACCCTAATTGGCAAATTGTCACTCTCTATTTTCTTGCCATTTTTTCACCATTTAGCATCTGCCAAGAACCAATCTCCTAGCATTCAAAACAAGAAGAATTAGAGAAAAAATCCCCCGGAGTGGAGGGCCCACCCTTTTTGAAATATTTGTTGTTGACACTTTTGGCACCATTTTTTTACCATATTTTAATGCCAACAAAGTCAAATCAAAGGGTTCAACTTTTATCAGAATTTCCATGGATTTATTATCTGAGGGACAGCATAAAGGACAAGGTTTTTCATTTACCAATTCATGAAAGCTTCAGCTTGCTTCAGAATTGAGATGAACCCAGCAGTCGTCGATGTATTTTCACCAACTAAAAGCAGAGGATATTTATGCACACATTTTCCCTCTTTCCAAAAACTGTACAGTTAGATTCAAAGTCGTATATACATACCCACAAGAAGTGGAACAAAAAGAAGAGAAAACACAAAAGAAGAGAAATTCCAACCCTCAAAGAAAAACAAGAAGGGCCAAAAAATCTTGATCGGATAAAAAAAACAAGAATATAATAAAACAAAGAGAAAGGAAGGGAGGGAGGGAGGACGGACTCGCACACACAGATACATACACAGACATTCATATGGAATAAAGAAAGAAAGGAAAAAAAAAAAACACTAATAATTCCATAAAACAGTACTCTCATTGGGCAGTGTAAAATCATCACAAGCATACCCACCACCACCGCTGAGACAGATATTCTCCACGCTTTGCATCCATGGTGGCGGATACATCCACCCATAAACAGAGTCAGAGTAAACAAAATCATTGTTCAACTCATCATAACTCGTCTCAAGACTTGGCAACTCAACAATCTCGCTCAACTCTTCATCTTGAGACGACAAGTCCATCAAAGAGACAAGAGATGTCAAAGAAGATGTACAAGAAGACGACGAGGACGCTGTCATGGTGGTTGTTGTTTCAGATTTTTGGTCAAAGTTGTCCATTTGGGCAGCTTTAGCAGCGGCTGCTTGAACGTCACGAGGAGCAAGTGAAGCTGGACGAGGTAAAGAGTTAGCGAGTTCAGGGAAATTAAGAATAGCCGAGTTTCCTTTTATGCTTAAAGCAGCGGCATCGTGCGCACGCGCCGCCTTTTCTGGGGTGGGAAAAGTACCTAGCCAAATGCGAGATTTTTTCCGAGGCTCTCGGATTTCAGACACCCATTTGCCCCAGTTCCTCATCCGAACTCCACGATAGACTGGATGCTTGCTAGAGTCTCTTATTCTTGATATTTTCTTACATGGAGAGAAATCTTGATCTTGTTGGTGTTTCTTTGATGGGTTAGAGTTAGAGGATGGTGAAGATGGAGAGGGTGGTGAGAATGCTTTTGTTGAGCTGCTTTCTGTCTCCAGATTTTGTTGCTGATGATCACTCATTTTTTCTTATAAAAAAAAAAACAGTGGGGTGATTGGTCCTTTTCCGAGGGTAATTGCGTGCCAAAATGTGTGAATGATGGACGCACTTAAGCTTTAAGTATTAATTGAGCAAAACAGAGAGGCGAGCGGAGGAGAAACGAACGAGTGCTGGTGTTTTGATACAAAACAGAGCACAACAGAGGTAGTGTTGCTGCTATAGGCAGAGTGGGATAGTGGAAGGATGGGGCAATATGGAGGTGGAGTTAGAACCAGAGCTGGTGCTTGGCTGCTTCAGTGAACAAAGAGAGATTGAAAATTGGGCTTTAAACGAGAGGAGAGAGGGGAGGAGAGAGGAGCTACGGAGGGGTGTTGGCCATGAAACCAGGGGAAGCTGGGCTATGTATACACTTGAACAAGGGCATTGCCTTTTATCACATCATTTCCCAATGACGCATCCTAACACTTATAAGCATTGAAAGAGGGAGGGGGCGAGGTGAAGGGGTGGACCAATAAGAGAAAAGGGACACCCTACGGTACAATGGGGTCGCTCTCTACAGTAACACGCCACCCATCCGATCAATTTTTCCTCCTTTTTTTTAACCAGTTCCCCCTATTCATTTGTCCCTTATCTTCTCGCTACCTCCCATTACCGAACCCCATGAGAATATGCGTCACCGTTTTGCCCTTTTCCGTGGGATTAGAGGTTTCCCTCCCGATTGGTTGGCAGGGATATAATAATCTTATATTACGAGGCTGCAATCTGGGGTTATACGGTCCTACTTTGTGTCTTAATCCATTGCATAATTAATAATATAATATAATATTATGGAGATCTTTTGTAGTCGACGTGGTTTTGTTTGATATTTTGAGGCACCAAACCAAGGGGTTTCACTGTCCACCCGGCTTAAATCTCAAGGCCCATGTTTACCCGGTCCCAACATGATCTCACCTCTTTGTACCCAAATAAGCTAAGGCCTAGGCCTAGCTACCATCTAGCACCACCTCTCTTCTTCTTTTTCATTTTTTTTTATTGAAGAGTAATTTGGTTTCACTTTAAAAAAATTAAAAAAAAAAATCAAGCCCGAGCATTGAATCATTACTTCCTCTCTACTAAATAAAACATTTGAGAACTGATATGGATGAACAGTTAAGCTTTCTGTAGCTTTTTTTTTTTTGATTTTATCCTCTCTCTTTTTTCTCCATTAATTCTTAAAAGATTTTAATAGTCATATAGATTGCATTTAAATCAAAAGTTAATTAAATTATGTCAAAATAATTCTCACATAATTTAATTTTAAATTTAAATTAAATAAAAAGTGAATTCAAGAAGGTTTTCTATTAATTTTATCTTTTAATAATCAAATCATGACAAGGTTTAATTAGTTAAAGTAATGTTCCCTTATAATAATAAGTTATAACCCCCCCTCCCCTCCCAAAAAAAAAATAATAAAAAAGAAAGAAAAAACGAAGAAGAAAAAGAGGAGAGCTTCCTTGAATTGCCGGGGTCCAGCACGAGTGATTTTGGATAGGAGTTGCATTGATCTCCAACCACCAACTAGAAACGAGTCCCCAACTCACCTGGGTCCCAGCTCTATTACCATTTGTGGTGTCCATGGGCACACAATGGTAACTCGCCACGTGGGGTGTTTATGATAAGAAGGCAGCTTAATATTAATAAATGAATTTTACCCCGCGTGTTAAAAAAATGGCTCCTCCTTGCAGGGCCATTCCTTCGATATATATGGCTATTTATTCAAGTTTCAATTCGTGTGATCAGCATGATTCTTCATGGTTGCCTCATCATGATCGCGCCTTCTAAGAGTCTTATCTTGATTGTAAATTACCGAAGGAAATTTTCGGAACAAATAGCTTAATTTTGTCCTTTTATTTTGGGAATTGTTTTTAATATCTTCCTACACACATCAATAAATTACCGGTTATTATGATGTGCCGGTTACGTGAATAAATTGCATATGAGGACTCTTTAACTTTAAATCTTTAGCCAATTACCGTTCTCCATTAAATAAATCACATACACTATTTGTATCTTTTAGGTATTAATCATGAGAAGGGTGGTATATATAGTTCCAAAAATCGAAAAATAAATTGATTATATTTCCCTTACGGATTGGATCAAAAATGTTTTTGAACTTAATAAAAAAAATATCAAAGTTATTTGAATTCTCGATTCATATTCTTTATTAATTTAAATTTAAAATTAAATAGTGTAAATGTTGTCTGGTATAATTTTTATACATACAATCTGGCTGATCGATAATAAAAGTATAAGATTGAAGTGACAGAAAAAATGAAAAAAAGTTACAACTTGTTTTTTTTATGAAAGAAAATCATAACTGGCCCTTTTTCAAGATTTATCAATAAAGAAAGGACAACTTAAGTGGTTCATAAACGGGTTTGGAATGCTTTTTAATGTAAAAAAATGTACGTCTTAATCTTATTAAATAAAAGGTTAGTACAACGAATGTTTTACAGTTTATAATAAATTAAATCTTATAGTTGTATTCTAGTTTTACTTGACTTTTTTGTTTTCCCCTCTATAAATTGAGCCTAATTTCGTTGATTTTATCCTAAAAAGGCCAAGATGTTCAAATGCATCACGAAAGAGGGTGAGAGAGATAAGATTTTATAAGATACGTTAGATGCATAGAAAAAAATGATTAGCCAACTAATAGAGAATACCCTAGTAAAATCCTAGCCCTTCGTTGAACATAAAGGACTACGATTAAACTGATGAGAAGACTGCACCACGGAGCCCTAACTTGAGGAAAGCCCAATCTGCCCAACGAAACCCTAGTAGCTCTATTCCCAAGGAAATCGATGCACACGTCATTCTCATCGACGCTACGATGCTGTGCCCCCAGATAGCAGCACGCACAAGAAAAAGAAAAAGAAAAAAAAAACCTAGGCTCAATCAACAGGGAATCAGACATCATGCTCCTCCTTTTTTTTTTTTTAAGAATTAATAATACTTTTTTTCCCCTCATCTGTTTGCAAACAACGTTTCCTATATTTTCTATAAATGAACAAATTGTCACTTCTGATGTCGCCACCGCACTTGCAGAAGAGGCTAAAAAGCAGTACACTCTCGAAGCTGTTGATATTTTCAGTGAACAGTGACTGATTTGGAACTTTAAGTCCACAGCCACACAATTTTACTTGGCCATTATCTTTTTGCCCTTATTCTTAAGACATTATTTGTCTCAAATCTTGAAAAGTCTAACACGAAAGCCCGACAACATTGTTTTGACCTCATCATGTTATCGTGCTGGCATCCTCCTTGACATATACTTGGAATTACACGCCCGTATTCTCTCTTGGGAAACAAATGCAATTGGCCCTCGCGGTTTAAAGTTTATCGCTTGGCTTAGAATGAAAAATAAAAAAAGAAAAAGATTCTAATGTTTTGTAGAGAACGTATTAAATTATAAATACAGGCATACTATACTATACTAGGAACAACTTCACATGCCTGTAAGAGATTTATCCGAGACTTTAAAAAATGAATACAGACTTGTCATGTTATTGTTTTTGAAATAGTAATCTTTATTTAGCACTCAATATAGTTCTTCTTTTAGAAAATAAAAATAAAATTAAAGGGTGTCAATGTCTACCTCTGATTTCATAAAATAAAATTTAATTTTATTAATTTATAAAAATTAGAGCATTGAAGAAAAGATATTGAGTCCCTTTTGTTTGCTCGCATTAAGGGTTGATTTGAATGGTTAATGGGTTTTCAATTATATTTTTCTTTAATTTTATTACTTTATATTTACTTTATTTGAAATTTAATTTCATAGTTTATTTTAGATCAAGAGATATAAGTTTCTCTCAATATTAATATTAAAAAAAATTTTGGATGCTCGATTTAATAAAATAAATAATTTTTTGTTAAATAATTAAGAGTTAAGAAACCGAACTTGAAACTAAAATAAATGTGGTACACTAGTGTAAATGGGCACGATAACTTGGTTGGCACACATGGATCCGTAAACCGAGTTCTCCTTGTATTTTTTATATTTAATTTTATTATTTTGATTAATATTTTATTATTTAAAATTCTTTTTTGAGTGTTTTTTTCTTTTTTAAAAAATAATCACCCCTTCATATTTTATCTAGTTTAATTTTTATATTAAATTTGATTTCTTATCTTTCCATTACCTTTTTGTTTTGTTTTAATGCAACACCTTGAAATTAAATATTAAACTTGGCGATTGATGTTTATCTTCCATGAAATAATATAATCATTATCTCAAGACACAGGTAATGTATACGAAAGAGGAGTAGAGGTTGACTGAGAGCAGACAGCAGCATCTCATTCTTAATGAATTAATATTGTTTTTTTGCCTGATCTGTTACCAAAACAACTTTTGCTAAGTTTTCTATAAATGAACAAACAGTCACTTCTGATGGCTACCGCAGTCTAACCAATGAACTCTCGAAGCTGTTGATATTTTAAGTGCATGATGACTGATCTTCCAACTTTAAGTCCACAGCCACACATTTTTACTTGGCCTGTATCCTTTTGCTCTTATTCTTAAGACATTATTTGTCTCAAATCTTGACAAATCTTATATTAAAGCCCGACAACATCGTTTTGACCCCATCATCTTATCGCCCTGGCATCCTTAACATACCTCTAAGTAGTAATTACACCCTTCCTCTACTTAAAAATTTATTTAAAAATATACTTGTAATTATTTTTTAAAATATTTTTTAAATTAAAATATATTAAAATAATATATTTTTTTATTTTTTAAAAATCATTTTTAAAATTAAAGCATCAAAACAATCTAAAACATATAAAAATATTAATTTTTTTATAAAATAAAATTTAAATTTTTTTTAATCGTTCCCAAACTAGCCCATTCCAGCTTCTTGGACCCTTCGATATATTTTATGGGTGGTTGGTTTTTCATTGGATATTTAATTGACCATACCAAATTGATATTTCTCACGTATAGAGACAGATTCTATGGACCGTCATGTTAGTATTCTACCCGCCATTAAATAAATATTCGTGTGGTTGATGGGGTTTTTTTTCCCGGATAATTACCTTATTCGAGAAATAATATAACCCGTCTTAACCCAATCAGAAATACATATTTATATTAGCAGAATTTATAAATTTTTTTAATATATATATATAGGCTGTAAGGCAGGGATCGTTGCAAGGGTGCGTCGTCATCTATGGATAAGGTAATTTGAATCATCGATATGTCTGTACTTTTTTTGTTTTTTATTGCCATGTATTGCACAGTAGAACATGTTAACCATCTATCACATATTCACACTGCTGGCACTGTCAACAATTATAAAAGTCAATGAAGAAATAAAAATACACGAGATTCTTGAAAAAAAAAAGGTGAAGACTCTCACAATCTAGCCTCAATTACTGGAGAGACGTTGAGTGATCTTGGAGCTCTAACGGCAATATGTTCAAACCAAGATGACATTCCAATCAAGCCTATAAATTCGGGAAGTTCAAACTAACAGGAACTCTGCATGGTAGTTTAGCAAACTTACAGGGATTCTCTTCTATCAAATTCACTATTATCAAGCTGTCATCGTAACAAACTTCTCTGCCATGAAGTTGTCATCACAATAAATCAGCACTGTCATCAACCAGATTTCATGGGATCCTTTCCTTTTATTTTACATCCGAATCATTGTATCTAATTAGTTTAAATACTGTACTTGTATAGCCTAGTTGTTCACGTTGAAAAAAATAGAAGAAGAGAAACTAAATATTCATTCCAGAAATCACTCTGTCAGCTCAGTTTAATTTTTTCTTTAGAACATAGGAAAGTACCTCCCTTGGCACTGAACTAATTATTTATTTGCCCAGTGGAGTAATTTTTAAAATTTATTTCTCTTTAGTTTTTTATAATAAAAATAAATCTTTATTCAGAAGCTTCCGATTTAAATCGTTAAGAAAAAAGTATTTTATTACAGAAATTATTCTTTTCTTATACATGTATTTTTTTAGTCAATTATTTTTTTATTGGTAACATGCGTTTTGAATTAAAAGTAAAGACAATTAAAATATTTTTTTGTCAAAATTTTAATAATTTAAAATAATTAGAAAAACAAACAACTCTTTGATCTAGACTATAATTTCTTATTCTAACAATTTATTTTTTTATTATTATAAGCATCATTTTACAAAAAAAATAAATTATCATGATACAAAAGACAAGTTTTAATAAAAAATAAAAATTATGTGTTAATATTTTGTATGCAATTGAAAAAAAAACGACTAATTATTATGAGAAAACTATGCAAAAATCTTATAATAAAAAATAATAAATATAGATTTTATTTTCATTGAATACTCGTTATCACAATTGTTTTTTAAAAAAACTTAGACTTATATATAATAATTAAAAAATGATTGATAATATTACTAAAAAATAATTATTATTCCGAGAAAACTATGAAGATCTTTTTATTATTATTGATAATTGTATTTTTGAGGAACTTTCATACTTACTCATTTCTCAACAAGTGTAGTTTAGTCAAGCTTTCACACGTGTGACTAAAATTTATAGAGCCTTATGGACTTTTGCCATTTTGAACATGCCTAACTAATCATGTTTGAGCCGTGCAAAAAGTAGATAGATACACAAGATAGACGTAGTCTTAAGGAACGTTATCCCAACACTGTTTGATAAAAAATTAAATATTTTTTGTTTAATTTTTTTTATTATGATATGCTACATAAAAAATAAATGTAATAAATAATAATAAAAATATTATTTTAATATATTTTTAAATAAAAAACAAAGAAATTACCTTGGCCTTGCCTCTTCTAGTAACCAAAGGGGAAGTTCCCATATCTCTTAGCTATTAAAACCTTGTAGTGTGATTTTGATAGTTTTTTAAATAATTTTTTATATTAAAATATATGTTAATAATGGTTTTTTTATTTTTTAAAAATTATTTTTGATATTAGCACATTAAAATGATTTGAAAACACTAAAAATATATTAATTTGAAGTTAATAAAAAAAAATAAAAAAATTTTAAATTTTTTTAAAAATACTTTTAAAATACAAAAACAAATAGATCCTAAATTAACTCTTAAAAAATTAATTACATTCTATTTTACTTCATACATTACCTATTTTTTAAAATGAGTTTCTCAATTTTTTTAACCGAAAAAAATTATAAGAAAAAAGACATTTTCTTTGCCTGAAGTGTCATTCTTATAATATTTTTTAAATTAATATAGATATTCGGATCAATTTATATATATCTTAATTAATTTTATGGATCTTGAAATTAATAATAATATAATTTTTTAATGATTTTAAAATTTATAAAATTTAAATTAAATATCTAAGTTGATGACACCAGGGGCGCCTATTTTTCAAATTTTTTTTTTTTATAGCGCACAAGTTACAAAAACTTCCTGTTAAATTAATTGATAGGAAGAGACACTGGTCCACAGGAGAGAAACTGTGGTGAGCCATTTGGACCACCCCATTTCATGCCACGTGGAAGCTGGTGCTTCAAGGTGAAAAAAAGCCTGGAAAAATATGACAGAAAGGCCACCGGGGTTTATCCACAACCCTGAAAAGATGCATGGGGTCACTAGTTTTACTCTTTCTTTGTCATGCTAGCTAGCTATGGTAATTTTTTTTTATTCTTCTTAAAAAAAATTTAAATTATTATTATTTTATTGTTTTAATTTATTAATATTAAAAATATAAAATATTATTTTAATATATTTTAAAATAAAACGTTGAATGTGTCACAATCTTAAACATGATTATACACTCAATAATATTGAGCTATTATTTAAGATTGTTATATAAAAAGTAAGTTTTTAATTATTTTAATATACTGATATTAAAAATAAATATTATTTAAAAATATTATTTTAATAAGAGGTCGGCCATAGGCATTTACTGTGCTGCGAGTGACATTGATGAGTACTACAAGCACTGTTTAAGCACTCACTCACTCACTCAGAAAAGCGTGTTATGGGACTATTAACAAACTTGGCTGGTTCCTCCAAGAAGATAACAGATGGACAGCTTGACAAAATTACCAGAGGGTTTAACGAGTGATGTTTTTTTTAATGAAAGACATCAAGGTCTTGGAAGTACCTCACCTCTTCTTTCATGCAAGAGGGTTTAACGAGTGATGTTATTTTAAAAATATTAAAACCATAAAACAAAGACAGCTGAACAGCATTGGTTTAATGTCTTTTTTTTTAATGAGAAACAGTTTAAACCACTTAAACAAACACGCGATGGATTATAAAAGAGGTCATTGATCGTGGGAATCTATGTTCATTGGAAATATCGAGTGGAAGGTGCTGGCTGATGAGGCAGGTGGAGCACATACAGAAAGTTTGCCAAGAATAGCAAAGCCCGTTTGTTTGTTTGCTCGTTCGCTGGGCCAAGGCTAAGTACTGATGTTTCTGAACAAGTTAAAGAAGGAGACTGCAAAAAGACTTTTATCAAGGCATTAGTACTTGTGTTTCAGGAAATTAAGTAGTTAGCAATGAAAGAAGAAAAGGAAAGAGAAACCCTCTTCTGGTTTGTATTTTGAAGTTTTCTCCTACCCCTCCTCCCAATTCTGGAAGACCTCATGAAGGTATGTAACTTTGCTTTGCATCTTGAATGCTGCTAATGAGCTGACATGAAACTCTCGTCTTGTGAAAGAAAGGATAGAGTCAGGTGTGATTGGTTGCTGCAACCAGAAACTTACACCTGCGCATCATTGACACTCTCTCCTGCACTTGAAACCTTTTTTTTACCCGAAGCAATGCAGTGGAAAGTTTGAGCACAGTACTGCGGAAAACGGACCCTTCTTTCACCGAAGAAGCCCCACACAAGATATTTCCATAGCAGGTATCAGATGATCAAACAGTCAAACCCGCCTGTTTTCACTGTCTTTATTGACCGGTGACACAATACATTAATTTGATCCAAGATTTATTGTGGCCTCGTATGGCTGGACAGTCTGAATCATGCGGATTCACCGCTTGTTTGTCACACGTATTGCCCATACATGGACATTACAACTTAGTTCAACACATTAAATTTCATGCAGAGTGGGGCCTGATAAGTTCAAAATCATATATTTCTACTCGATCAATGATCTTCAGACATCATACAGCTGGTAGTTATCTTGTGTTTCATGCACATGCAACTGATAATGTGCAAACAATACTCCTGTAGGTATTGAAGTTTCAATATTTATACACAAATACCAGAGAGTGGACACTACTGTCTGTGCCACTAGACATTAATATGTTCATGCATGTCCCTATACAATTACGTGCTTGTAAGCCTTGTGTGCAGACAAATCTCCCTGTAAAAGTTCTGATATGAAGCATATGACTGCTCTGCTATGCGTGACAGTATTGCATTCATAAATTCATGGTTTCTAGATAAGGGTCGGGTGTCCATAACATTTTTCAGAACAGATGACAAGTTTCTTCTAATCTTTCTATCAACTTGCCATTAATGTCCGTGTAAGCTAAAGGCTTGTAATCAATCACTCATTGTCAGATGCATTCAGGAGGGAACTTTCGCCATCTCATCACATATATTTAGTAGGGAAAAAAAAAAATCATCCGGCTTTAATGCGTACTTAACAAGAAAAGAAAAGTGTCTGAATTCTTTCATTTAAGCCTAAATTTATTAGCAAAAATATGGGCGGCGATAAGATAAGTTGAAGAAACATGAACACCTTGTTGCATGATATATATTTGCAAGTGATTTATTCTTTCTTAATTCCATGAGAAGTTCATGATTTAGTTTTTTCGTCTTTCGTTTCCTTTTTAGAATGTCGGTAAAGCATACAGGTATCTTAGAAATAATTATGATGTGTGTGGGTTATACATGTATATGTTTGTGGCCATTAAAAAATCTTAGCCATACACTAATTAAACTGTCAATAAAGATGATATAGATTGAATAAGTAGTAAAGAAAGATTTGGTTTTTTTTTCATAGTCCCATGGAGAACATATACAGTTTCAAGCAAAGTGGAATGGATAGAGATTAATCATTTAACCTAGCCTCTAAATATTTTGGATTCCAGTTTAAAGGAGTTCTGTTGGTAGAAACCATGTTAATTTTCAAGCACTGAATTGGATTTGCATCTGTCATGACTACCACATTGTTATAAAAAGAGACAATTAAATGGAAGTCACACCAAATTTTAAGCATGATTAGATCTTCCCTCTTCCAATTCCTGAGCGCGTAGTGTCAAAGGAAGTTAATAGCATCGCCAAGTTAAAGCGGAGAAATAAGGGAAATTTATCTACATTTATTGTTTCCAAAAGTTAGAAAATACAAGACTGTCTCAATGTATCGGGTATCAAGTTGTCTAGAACATTTGCCGCTATGCAGTTTAAAGAAAACAGATTTAAATGACATGTTTCTAAAAACATGTTACCCGTACCAATGGAACATTTATTTCTTACCCTTTACTTCTCTTGTGACTTAAAATGAAGTCGTCATCGTCACTGTCAATGCTGATTTTCCTCTTGGCTTTAAGGTCACCATTCTTTGATACCTGTTGCTGCTTTTGAGAACTCTTAGGTTTACTAGTGGATGGAGTGGTAGATTTAATGGGAGTTCCCAAACGTTGCATTTTTTGCTTTCTTTGTTTCCTCTCATGTGCCTTTTTGGCCCTCTCAGGGGATAGCAAGCCATGTTCCATCATCCTGCAAATTGAATTGTAATGCCTCTCAAACGAATTGCTGCTGAATTTACTAATTGTTAGTGAAAACGGAAATGAATTTCACACGTTCGACATCAGATATCTAACACAAGATATCCAGCCAAGGTGGAAAGGAAGATCTTTTTAGCACAACTGTATTCTGTGTATGTATGTGTAAGATGCTTTGTTACCATGTCCAAAACGTCTTTAAAAGGCATTAACATCTTTTCTTGATCATATTTTTCCTCGAATGAATGAAGCCCAAGAAATCATCTAAAAGGAAAGTAAAAATATCCATGGAAGTAAGACAGGTCAAGGTCTATATGAGATAGGTTAACATTCAGTCGTTCATCACGGTTTGAGAAACAAGTTATCCCTTTTCTAGTAATTGAAACAATATCCTCGGTGAAAAAAGGCGAAGGAAGTTTAGTTACTAAACTAATTAATAAATTAAGGAAAGAAAGTTCGAATGTTTTACAGACCATGCACAGTAGTTCAAGTAATAAAAGAAGCAGGCAAAGATAAGTCACCTTTTACCATTCAGGTCATCAATTTTTTCCTACACTTCGCTGTTTATTTTTCACCTGAAGTTGAGACTAACAAGCTGATGGGTGCAAACTTACACCAAGGTATTGCAATTCAGTATAGCAATGGAGGCATATAAGGTATCTAAACACTCAATTGTACATGCTCAAGATCACTGGTCTATATAGTAGGGATGCTAAGTTCATTAACTGTTGACATAGAGATGCTTAGTTTGAAAAGCATCACTAGGCTCTAATTTGCTGGGATTCAAGTTGGGGATACAAAGAACATGCATTATTGCACCAGTGTGCACTGGATCAGGCTCCATTGCAATCGGGTTTGCTAAAGGATTCAAAGTCTGCTGAGAAAATGAGTCAGATATGGATATGATATCTAGCTCAACTCCAAGTTTAACATGTTCTGAGTCTTCTGACGCGTATGGCTATGGATAGCGAGGAGTTCAGAGCATCTAAAGTGTACAATGGTAACAGAAAATGAACACAGAGCCACGCCTAATCCCTAGAACCGAGCATGGAATTCCCAATGAAACAGAGTAAGCAATGCAACAATAAATCACAATGAGCACTAGGACCAACCCCAGGTCTCACTCCCATTCAGGAAATCACAAAGGTAGGGGCTGCAACATCATTTTTAGAAAATCATTTATGATCAAGTAGTTGATGAGGGAAAGCTCACCAAAATTCTGCCATTTCACTGGTTGGAATCTGTTTAGACAACGACTCGTAGAATATCCTAAGTGGTTCTCTCTGTCAAAAGAAAAGGGCAGTAAACATAAGAATGAATGATGCGTTCGACACAGAACTCATTATCCAAAACAACAGCAGAAAATGAAGACTTCAAAGCCAGACCTCTTCAGGGGGATCACATCTCTGACCAGGCAAGGAGAATACTTTCTTCTGCCTCACTCTAGTAGTTGTGGTTGTGGTTGTGGTTCTTGACGAACTCGATGGTGATTTTGATTTTACCTTCAGATGTAAGACAAAACATACATTAAACCTCATGATACCCCAATATAAAATACCAAAACCAAACCCATCAAGAACCCAGAAAAAGTACTACCCCAAAAACTAATCAATTCCCTGCAGATTAACAAAATTAATACAGAAAACACCATATCCACATAAACCAATTCATTTCAAACTATACACAATCAACTAACCAAATCAAGCACTAAATCCATATAATTGAATTGACTGAAAGCAGTCTTAAGAACCTCAAAACAACCAAATCACCTATTCCACTATATAAACCAATCAAAACCAGGATGCAAAAGATCACCTCAATAACAAAAATAGCCACTTCAGCATCAAAACATTGGGAAAAAATGAAAAAAAGTTAAGCATAATTTGAGAGATGGAGTACCTTACCTCAGTTTTAATAGTTACAGCTGAGACAGATTTGTTCTTTGAATCAACAACAGGTTGTTTCTGTTTGCTTGAGATCTCAATTCTCTTAACTTTCATTGAAGATTCAATCTTTCCCTTAGAACCATCAAAATTACTACTTCTTGGCTTCATTTTCACCGCACTTTGCTTGCTTTCAGTTGCCATATCTATCTATCTATCTATCAATCACCACTTCTTCTTCTTCTTTATCCCTTTTTTATCTTTGATTTTGATCTTATCAATCAAGAAACCTTGAAACTAAGAATTATATAAAATCAAAGGCGAAATTAGGCAGATAAAGGAGAAAGTGTCGAAGTTTGCCGTCTATTGCCGTTTCATGATACTGTTCGTAGTTTTTCTTGAGGTTGTTCTGTAAGAGAAAGTACGTTACGACGAATTTATGTATTTATCCCTATTGGTGATGACGTGGATAAGATTAAGTGATAGTTATGAAGGCTAAAATGGTCGTTCAAAAAAGCTACCGTTTATCAGTAAAGTTAAGGTACGGGTGATGTCACTGTAAAAGTGAACGATTGCTGGTGGATTTTATCAAAACGGTGTTAAAGTATCAAGGAAGATGTGATCTACGGTTATTAGATGGAGAGCTCACGGATTTATCGTGTAAGTGCTTACCTTACATTTCTGTTGATTTTTTGGTAAGAATCTTGTTTATACTAATTTTCACGTCATTTCAGTTAAAAACACATGACTTACTTTTACCTGTTGATTCTCTTGTGAAAAAAACGGAATTACAAATTCTAGCTTTTATATATATATATATATATATAAACCAGTCTAGGTCGGTTTAAAAAAATAAATGAAAACTAATTCTTTTAGATTTAATTGACTTGAGAAGTCAACTTCTAACCTGTATAAAACTTTATTTGATATATTTTTTTTAAAAATAATGTTTTAATTTTAAAAAATTTAAACAATACTGTTTTGAATTAATTCAAATTAACTTAGTTATTTGAGTTTAATAAATATATCCTTAATCTGTATGAGAATTTTCAATGACTTTCAAATTCAAATTCCTTATAATAACATAAGACAAAAAAAATTAATTTGCTTGCAAACCAATCACTAAGAATAAATTTAATTAATAATAAAGTAATTAAATATATTACTTACTGTTTGTTTTCATTGTTTGAGAGTTAATAATCACTTTTTTAGAATGTTAAATTAATTATATGATTTATCTAAAATAAGATGGAGAAAACATTTAGTTTTGTGAAATTTGAGAATATTGTCAACATTGAAAAAATAAACCTTTTGGATGTGCAGCACCAGCTTGAAATAAATAATTAGTTGTGTAATAAAATTGGAAAAAAAAAAACGAAGAACATGTTCGGCTCACAACTAGGAAGTTTCGAAGAACTGCCAATGGTAAGGGTCCAACTTGGTTCACTGGTGATATTTTAAGATTTCTTTTAAACAACTGAGATCTATCTTGAATTAATAATAAAAAGGTTTTGAATTCTGAAAAAAATAACTTTAATGGTTAAATTTTAAATTTATTTTTTAAAAAATCACTAGTTTAAGTTTATAAACCTGAAATCTAGAAATCTTTATATCTTACACCATTTATAACCGATAAAGACTTCCAAACCTCAGGCTTAGAGGTCACCAGTTTAAATTCGTGAAAACTGGCTGAAACTGTACGAGCTGATGCTGAGAAAACTGCAGTTTTGTGTATGTGGAAAGAGACGACGACACTTGTCTAATCAGAGGAGGTATAAAGCACAGAATCAGCGGGGTATGGCTGCATAAGGCGATAGATTTTAGGCTCCGACAACCAGATGCTTGAAGCACCTCAAGCTAGACTAAAAAGAGAAACCATTCCAGGTTATTTAATTACCATGCAAGACTTAAGCAGGTCTTATTCGAAAAATTCTATTGTACCAAACTGAGTGGAGAATCATATGAAATAAATCATACTTCTCAGGCTTAGAATGCCAAAGAAAATGCTGCTGTACCTTCTTCACTCTCTTATGCATCTCTATATACTTCTCTTCTGGTATTGAAACGAGTATATTCTTCAAATTTGGGATATCTTTCTCCAAGACAATCACAGCAAACGATTCCCAATCTAAAACCTCGAAAAATGGAGGCACAAAGTTGTCAGATATTATAACTGGAACACACTCGTGGAATATAGCCTCCACGATTCGTGGGCTGTTCACTTCGTGACCTCTCGGACAAACACAGAACTTGCTGCTCTTCATGTGTTGAATGTAGTTTGTATTACCCTTGACATGAGGCATAGGACCAAATATTTTCATATCAGGATCTTTGTTGCCCCAGTAATCCAAAAGAACTGGCCTGACATAGCCATGCATGTTACCTGCAAAGAAAGCAAGGATAGGTCTTTGGGAGGGAGGGTTGCCTTCCAGATTTTTGAGAGGATTCTGAGCAGAGCGCACGTATGTTTCTGGAAGGGACACATCTTTCCCAATGCTGAAGCCTACTTCAATATCAGCATTACAGAGGGCTCTGATGCAATTGAGCAAAGGCCCCCTAGTTTCAGCAGGTGCCTGAAAAAATGGCATTTTATTACACTTTACGCTTTCAATAACACAGGCAGAGCGCTAAAAAAAAGATGAAACCATTTCATAATGGGATGCAAACCATTTCATTTCATTCTTGGTATCATCACTTTAGGTTATTGTTAATGTTTCTCGATAGAAAAGAGCTGGTTTGCCAAAATATACCACAAAATCAAGAATTCAGACAATTCTCTTTGGAGCAAGGAAAAATTGCCAACAAATTTAATGAACTCTGCATTACATATGTAACATAAAAAACTTAGGGAGAACCCAAAAAGAAGATGACATAAAATTAGGCAGAAAAGTATACCCAATCATGGCATGCGGCAACAAAATGATCTGCTCCACCAGTTCTGTTCCAAAAATGATATTTTGCTGCTATCATGCCTGCATAATTTTTCATGTATTTGATAAGGTTTGTACGGCTGTGTGAGTGTCGTACGTAAAGTGTTAACTCAAGAAGTCGTGAGCTGAAAGGAAGGTAAAATAAATGAGCTTTTCCAGGGTCTTTAGTGACAAAATTTTCATTAGCTTCCATATGCTTCATAAACCATCCTTCTGATGCATATATTCCATCTAGTATTGGCTGATGGAAGATGGGTTTTTCACCATCCTGGTAGACATAAACTTTGAGCATCTTCTCCATTAGTTCATAACTCCTGCCAGTGAAACCTGACATCAGAATTCCTCAAATACTATGAGAAACACTAACTAATGTGGTTTGAACATAAAAACGCCACTGCAAACATGTAGTCCCAGAAAGTAGTTGAAATAGTTTCTTCATATAAGCAAACTTCTAATAAAGAAACACATTTCTAGACAATGCTGAATGATTTCCATGGGATTACAAGGACACAACAGCTTTTCTACAATCTATTGGTAAAGATGCCACCATAGCTCTCAAGTCATAAAACTGCCACTACCTAGAGGATCTCCAAATCATTATATACTATGTTCATGATTATCCATCTCCCCCAGTGCCCCAGTTTATGCTTTTCTACACTAGCATGGCATGGAATTCAAAATGTATGATGTTCATTTCTGGTAAAAACAATCACAGAAATGGAGGGATGAAAATTCTGTCAACATATAATATATCTACAAAAAGTATACCTCCTAAACATGGAAACATTGCGATATATAGGTGCATAAAGTCGAGTTTCATTCTTTATTAAGGGTGCATGCTCAATCTGTGATTTTGCAAATAGCATTTCCTGGTCAACTCCTGAAGGCCACAGTGGTCTCTGAAATCAAAATGGTGAAGGAGTATTAATAAAAAATCTGGTATAGAGCTTAGTCTCTTGATCAAAATTTGGATTGGACATTATTACATACCACTGAAGAGGATGAAGCATGACTCTGTCGAAGCAATTCATTCATCTGATGTATTGAGATTACTCTAGAAGGTGGCTTCTTGGATGTTTTCCTCTTCGTTGCTGTAACTTCGGATGAGAAAGAACCACTTGTAGACATGGAATAATTATTTGGCAATAATCCAGAATTCTCATCTCTTTTAAGTGCTCCTGCTGTATCTTTTCTCATTGAAGAGGTGTTTGAACTCTCAAAAATCATTGGACTCGAATTTTCATCAGTTGAAAATGTTTTATTAGAGAATGTATTCATCATTGGTGGTGCAGATGAAGGGTATCCAGGGTCAGCATCCGAGCTTCCGTTTCTTCCTGATATTGGAGCAATGTCTTTATCAACATTTATATAGGAAGCATCAGGTGCCATAGCCTTCTTTTCTTCAGAGCCATTAATTGTATTTAATGTGGAATTTTTGTCTTGGTTTGCAAGATCATCTGATGTGGTTTCATTTGAAACTAACCCAAAACTGTCACTTGAGCCTCTTTTCCTTTCTGATTCATTACTATTGTTTGGACTTCCTTCCTTTTCTTCTGATTTGCTAACTTCGGCTGTTTCTTTCTTGTCATCTGAAGCTTCATCACTATCTGTTGTCTCATGAAGTATACCTGTGTTAGTTGTGTTTAAAACATTTGAAAGTGTCATGTTACCTAGCGCTTCCGAACCTGTCGATGAATTTCTCGACATGAAGCTTCTAGTGTTGACGGCAGAGAAAAGAGAGACTAAAACTCTACTAGATGGAAATTCAAGATATTGAACCACTATAACTATAGCAACTGTTGCTCCCACTAGAAAAAGCAATCTCCTTGCTTTCGCAAGGCACAAAAGCTGATATCCTTGATCCATGGACCTTAAAGGACTTCTGATCCAAACAAAAGGGTCACCAAAATAAGTTCTGTCAGCACCGCAGAAGTTCCAAAAATCTAGCTGTAGTACGAAAATTGTAAACACTATATCAAATGCCAATTCAGTCAGAAAATAAATGCCAATCTTAGATCCAAAGCAAAAACGTCTTGGCATTGATATTGAAAAATATGAGATGATGAGCTAGAACCTAAATTTATAATTTGAAATTAAGCTAAAAGATTTTCCACAGATAAGACTCCAAGTCCTTCTTATCTGCATAACACCACAGAATCGCCATTTATCCTAAGCACTGCTTCGTCTTTTTTTTTTTTTTAGTTTTTCTTTTTACTACATTTGTTTGAATTCCATATTCAAATAAATCGCCATAGCCTACCAGAAAACCTAGCACGCCAAAGTTTGAATACATTATTCTAATAAGATGCAAATTACTGATCCCTAGATAATTTTTCCCTTTCAAAAGCTCAAAATGAAATAATTCAAAAAAGAAGAAGACAGAACACTATAACTAGATCTTCAGAAATATATGCAATATTCCCAGAACTTTATTAATTATATCTGGTGGAATCACGCCATCTGTCATCACCAAGACATGGCAAGCAAACTGAATCTAGCATTGCACTTGAGATAAAACTACTTGCATATCTTCCATCAATACTGTCAACTACATGTAGTTTACAGCAGTGAAACAAACTAAAGTAAATGAGAAAGACAAATCTAAATCATGTAACTAGCAACCAAACCAAAACAGGACATCATCAGCAGAGGAAAAGTAATAGAAAATAAATACATCAGAAGAAGAAGAATTTCAACAAAGAAAGAGGAAAAAAAATGAGGTGCCACCGACAACATCCAAAAGTTGAAATGAAAAGGCATTGTCTAATTCCAACAGATCATGTTAAAGAAATTAGCCGACATATGAAATCCATGCACAAAAGGGAATATGCAGATTTGAAGATATCAGACGTACATGAACAAGAAGAAGGGCGAGATCACTGGAAGCTGACTCGGTCAGTCAATGGTGATGGTGATTTTGAGTCTTTTAAGGCACAAGTTGTGGCTTTTGAGTTAGTGGGAAAGAATGACATAGGCATTTGCTAGGTGGGGCCATCAGCGTTTTCGCTTAGATTCTGTTTCTCAAGAAACGCATAGAAAATCAAGAGATACATCTTAACAGAAGAAGAACGAGGTTATTGGAATACCAAGACCAAAGTTTTAAGGATGGAGATGATCTTTTATTTTTTATCTTTTAATATTTATGAGCTAAGAATAATACTTGAGAAGGTTAAAGGAAAGGCTTTTGGAGTTTTGCTAGAATTCTGGTATGGATTAATCATATATTAATCAACCTTGGATTTAACATTAATCAACCTTGGATTTAATAAACTAACTATATAGAACATGCATATAACATTTTATATTGATTAATTCAATATTTAACATTTTAAATTCCAAATTTACCCATGGAAGATAATATAAACAAGCTATTTTTGAGAACGAATTTGCTTGAAAGTTATCAAAGATGACTGGTGTGATCAAGATATTAAATCCAACAATTGGTTTGATAAAATAAAAAACATAAAAAATGATGGAGATAGGTAGAAGTTATCATAGACGTGTGATCCCACCCATTAATATTTGACTAAATAATTTTACGATCTTTGCATTGCATAACACTAACACATCTTTATCACCATCTACACCACTCTCTTCTCACCATCATTTGCTTGTTTTATTTCAAAAGTAGAAAGCACATTGAGCAAAAGGAATTCGGACTGTGGAATTATCAGATGTCAATGGAAGATCAGATACATATTCAAGTGAGTGAATTTGAAGAACCGTTTATAACAAAGGAAAGGTGAGGTAAATACAGCAAACCAACTTTATTTTGCGGAAATATATCTATAGAAAAAAACAAATTTAATAACAATGAAAGATCAAAATGCATCTATTTCCACCTGTCCAGGCAAACCAGTTTTCACTTTCTCCACAAGGGTTTTTTTTCAGACTACTTCCAATGAGAAGAACATCTATATCTGCCTTCTTTTTTTATGTGTTATCTTGGCTGCGTCTGGAAAACTCTGTTGTACCAGATTGAGTGGAGTATCATATGAAACACATCATACTTCACAGGTCTAGCATGCCAAAGAAAATGCTGTTGTACCCTTTTGACCCTCGCCTGCATTCTTCGATACTTCTTCGCCGGGATTGAAAGGAGTATTTTCTTCAAGTTCGGAATGTCCTTCTCCAAGACAAAAACAGCAAAGGATTCCCAGTTCAAAACCTCCAAAAATGGAGGCACAAAATTGTCAGATATAATCACTGGAACACACTCATAGAAAATGGCCTCTACAACTCGTGGACTATTGACTTCGTAACCTTTTGCACAGATACAGTACTTGCTGCTCTTCATGTACCGAGCGTAGTTCATTTTGCCTCTGCCCTTTACCTTAGGCAATCTACCAAATATTTTCATGTCAGGATCTTTATTTTCCCAGTGCTGTAACAGAATTGTCCGTAGATAGCCATGCATGCTACCTGCAAAGAAAGCCAAGATTGATCTCTTGGAAGCAGGCTTGCCTCCAAGATCTCTTACAGGATTCTCTGGGGTGAGCACGTATGTCTCAGGAAGAGAAGCATCTTTTCCAAAAACGAAATCTTCTTTAGCATCAGAATTGCAAAGGGCCCTGATGCAATTGGCCATATGTTGTCTTGTTTCAGACGGTGCCTGAGAAAAACGACAACAATGTTGATGTAATTAGGATTTTATAAAAACTGAAAATCATTTCAGTTTTCTACACAGATTTTCAACTAGCAAATCCAGTATTTGAGATATAAATAAACTATAACATCACAAACACCAGAAGTAATGAGAAAAAAAAATAAAAAAATTCAGTGGTCATCACTCGATAATGCGGAAGAGAAACATGTGCAATAACTAAACTTTCACATAAGAAAATATAATAAACAAAACAAATTACCAGACATAACACAGAAGTTGATGAATTGCTCCAAATGTTGGAATACTCCAAAAGTCCCAAAATTCATTCAAATGTAAAATTGTAAATCTAAAGGAATCAAGAAGAGCATACCCAGTCATGGCAAGCAGCAAGAAAATGATCTGCACCTTGAGTTCTGTTCCAAAAAGGATATTTTTCCGAGATCATATCCAAGTATTTCTTCAGATATTCTATGAGGTTCTTATGACTGTGTGAATTAGGAACGTACAATCTTATCTCCAAGTATCGAGAACTGAAAGGTAAGTAAAACAGGTGGGCTTTTTTGGAGTCTTTTGTAACAAATTTTTTGTTACCCTCTAGCAATTTCATGAACCATCCCTCAGAAGCATATATCCCATTGAGCAGGGGCTGATGGAATATAGGCCTTTCTCCTTCCTTGTAAATATACACTTTCAGGATGTCCTCCATTAATTCATAGCTCCTGCAGTCAGATATTGCAAACTTTTACTATATAATTCTCTTCTCTTGAATGCTTTTGCTTCAGCTACACTTAATTCTTTTATCATGCATAAGCAGCTAGCCTACTCTTGCATGTATCTTTAAGCAATTGAACAAATTGCATGTGAACTTGTGTTTAAAGCAGAAGGGAAAGTTTCAAATTTTAATAAGCTTACTTTTTGAACATGGAGACATTCCAATATAGAGGAGCATAGAGCACCGGATCATTCTCTACAATAGGTGCATTCTGAATCTGTGATTTTGCATTTAGCAGTTCCTGGTCAACTACTGAAGGCCATCGTGGTCTCTACAAACAAATTGGTACAAAGAACAGAAAAGTTTATGCAACTGCCTCATAAAAGTTAATCCGTGACACAATTCAGAGCAGAAGTTTATACATACTCTTGAATTGGGAGAAGACCATCTTTGAAGCTGCAAATTTTTCATCTCAGAAATTGAAACCACTTCCATGGATGGTGTCTGAGGTTCTTTCTTCACCTCTGGAAAAGAAGTCACAGAAGGGTTATTGTGCAATAGAGTAAGTTCTTTCTTCTGGTCCCCTGTTTTCCCATCATTCTCTAAACTGGGTGCTGCATCTTTATCCACCTTAGATGTATTAGATTCAACAGGAACAATATGAGCTATAGTGCTAGGCTCTGCATTCATTTGGAGTGTTATATTAGGTGGCGAATCCACTGGCAGCAATTCTGGCGCAATGGGTGCAGTTCTAGCATCCGAGGCTCCTATATTTTCTGATATGGAGGTGACGTCTTCTCGAGAAAGGCTTCTTTCAGTCTCTTGTGGAGCAGGTCCATTAGCCAAACTGTTGACAGGTTCCAGCGTGGAATTTTCATTTCGATCTACCAACTGTTCAGGTTTAGACTCCTTTCCATGGTTGTCTATTCCAGAGGACTTGTTCAAGCCACTGATTCCTTCCGATACAACACCATTATGTACATATGAGGTGGAGTTCGTATTGGTATCTACCAACTGCTCTGGTGAAGACTCCTTTCCACGGCTATCTATTAGAGAAGACACATTCAAGCCTCTGCTTCTTTCTGGTACAACGTCATTATTTACATTTCCAGGGGTTTCTGTTCCATGACTATTGTCAATCTCTTGAGCTCTGTCAGGGGAGATAGCAGTGGTATTCAAACCATTTGATTGAGTTGTGTTACTAACCATCTCTGGTGTTGATGAGGCAGCATGAGTTAACAAGTTACTATTTCCTGCTCCTAGATCTTTCCGAGCAGAAGACAAAGATGATATAATATTGCCATAAGGCAATTCAAAATGTTGGAATGTTAAAACCACAGCTACTGCCAGTCCTATAAACCAAAGCAATTTCCAGATTTCGATTGTAAAGGGATATCGAAATTCATTGCCCATCGGAAAACTACTCTATTGAAATTCAGCTGCCTTTCCATACAAACATTATCCCTGCACCCTGCATATCATTTCCAATCCTTCACTTCAATAAAGATGAAGTACATTTTACAAACATAGATAAACTTAAATCCTAGACACTAACTCCTCAAATACAGCTAGTACTCAAATCTATTGTGATAAATGTGATTGAAATGCAGCTGGATTGTTAGCATAAATTGAAGATAGTTCTACTACGATAATGCACAAAGAAATAAGCTGAAGCTACAAGCAAATCACACAGGTTTTTCAACAATGAGCACAGACTCAAAAATTAAATTAAAACACTGACAAAGAATTAATAAGCTGGACAATCTATATTTAATGTAACCAATTTCCACAAGAAACAACAGAATTAAAAAGGCTAAACGCATTTTACAAAAGACAAAGCCTGTAGAGACAAGAACAAAATACCAAGTAATAAAATACTCAAAGAGAAGGAAATCCCAATTCAAAAAGAGAAAGAAAAAACAAACTCCCCCAGTAAAGCACACACTAATGATTAATACTTCTCTTCCCTTCCAAACAAGCATGATCCAACACTCTTTGACTTCACACAAATCCCAGAAAGAAAGAAAATTTCCCTAGGAAACATCATAATCGCCAAAGCAAAACAAAACCAACATGCAATATATACACTAAAAAGGAAAATCAATTTAATCACCAGTGACTGCACGTATCTCTTTCTTTCTTTCCTAACAAGAAGAGGTCAACACAACATTCACACAAACCCCATATCAAAATTCTACCATGACAGCCAAAACAAATCAAAACCAGCATTCAAAATCACAATAACTCCTAAAATTTACCAGAAACATAGGCAGAGACTTGGTTGCTTCTTCAGCAATACATGCTAGCTCTCTGCTTACAAAGGGAAAAAAAAGCAGCGGAAGAAAGGAGAAGTCTTTTCTTTGTTTTCTGTCCCAATCAGTCTAACAAGTTTTTTTTGTTGGAGGGCAAATAATGCCAGTTGTTAAAACAATAATTCAGATTCTAAGTTTCTTTCTTGTCCTTTCTTATATTCCTTTCTTAAGTATTATTTGTTTTCCCAGCCACCAACCAGTACTGTTTCTTACTATTATTTAAACAATAATTATGGCTTGATGATTGAAACTGGATAAGTAATAAAATAAGATTGGTGTGGCGATGAATAGCAGAGTGAAAGTATTTTTACCTGGTTTTTCTTCTGTTGTTTTCCTTCTATTTCTCTGGGCTGCTACCACAGGGCTGACTTTGTTTGTTCTTGCAGGTTTTTGCATGAGTCCACGCGCGTTTCAGCGGATAGGATTTCGAGCGAGGCTAACTGAGACTTAGTGGTCGGTCACATGTTAGAATTTTAGTTTGTCGATGATGATCGATGACTCTGTTTCGTATCTTGTTCATTTTCCTTTTTGTCTGTTTGTTTATTTTTTTATTATAAAAAAGACGAAAACCCTTTATAATTTTTTTTAAAACCGAATAAAATTACTTTAAAAAATTTGGATGGCTACTAAAAGTTTTGTTTATAGAATTCAAAGATAGTTCTTTGCTTCTTCTTTTTTTAATGAACAAGGAATTCATTCATGTACTAACCTACTGTCAAAGCAAGTTTAAAATATTCATCTATTTGATCCAGATAAGAATAATTATTCAAATTTAGATATGAGATTTTTATTTATTGTGATATGAATAAGATTTATTTTAAACCCTAATAATTTCAAAATGAAACATTCATGATCTTTAACGCAAGATTAAACTTCGAGTCTCTTGCTTTTGTTGAGAGGGTGAGACTTTTAAATCTGAGTTATATATATGAGTTATTTTATAAACATTATTTATAAATATTTTTCCAATTAATATTTTATTTTTTATATAATTTTAGCATTCAGATATAATAAAACAAACATGTGTTGATAAATCTTCTAGTTTTGATTAAATTGATGTATTGTTAATATATAGACTAATCATGAGGTAGATCAAGTATTTTTATATATATAATAAGATAATGGTCTCAAAACACCATCAGTAAATAAAAACAAAAATAAAATATATTAATCTTAAATGATTGGTTTGATTTTAGAATATATATGATTATTCATGAATGAAACATGTCATTTAAAAGAAAAAAATTGACAACTAATTGGTGGGCTTTACTTGAAAGAAAATTGTTATCGAACAAAAATGCTATTTTTAAAAGAAAATTGCTCAGTTAATTTGAAATAAAAATGATATTCGAAAGAAATTTTGCTATTTGGTTGATGAGCTTCAATTAAAAATAAAATTTAATTTTTTTTATTAGATAGATAAGCTTTATTTAAAAAATATCATCAAATTGATAGACCTAACTTGAAATAAAAATGCTATCCAAAAACAATATTGTGATCGGGTTGATTAGCTTTGCTTTGAAATGTTTTTTTTAAAGAAAATTTACAAAATAATTTTTTTTTAAAAGAAAATTTACAAAAGAAAATTATTAATTATTTTAAAAAACAATTATCATCGCATAAATACGCTTCATTTGAAATGTTTTCTAGAAAGAAAATCTACAATTGTATTGATATCTTCTTAAAAGAAATATTACCATAATTAGACTAGTGAGATTTTCTAAAATGTTATTTAAAAAAAATTATCACATCATTTGATTGATCGGTTTCTTAAAAATATTTTTTTGAAAGGAAATATGTCATTGGGATGTTGATTTTCTTGCAAGAAAATTGCTATCAGACTAATGAGTTCTAGCAAAATATTATTTTAAAGAAAATATCATCGAACTGATGATTTTTATTTTGAAATAAAAATATTATCCAGAAGAAAAAAGTTGTTGGGCTGACGAAGTTAACTTGTTGGTGGCATAAGATTGATGATGAGCAGGCTTGCCTGAGCCCTAATGAGAAAGTTGCTCCCACGTCTCTTTCCAGAGAGTGAATCCAAAGACACATACAGTGTTTTGCATATAACCAGCAGAAGCAGTGTCCTTTTGGCCAGCCATGCTAAACACGTGCCAGATGTGCCTCCTAATTTGGCGTCAAGCGATGGCCTTCAGCGGCAGGACCCTCACCTAATAATTCAGTAATGCTTCTCTTTTTTCTGGGACTTTAAGGGAGCATGGGGACCGGTTTCTAATCTTGCCCTTTTACTCTTTATATATATATATATATATATATATATATATATATATAAGTGGCTCGTGATGGAAGTTTGTACCTAGGATTGAGTTCGTTTTTGAATTTTAAAATATTTTTAAAAAAGTTACTTATTTTTTATATTGTTCTTACTGAACTATAAAACTTGGCAAGTTCAGCCCTTTTCGTATAGAACAACAAGGGAAGTTGCTCATGCACTCGTTGTTTACTTGGTAGGTTCGTTTCTCTCCATTATCGCCTTGAAAAGAAAAGAAAATGATTGAATGGGCTGTTAAATTTTGATTCAGAACTTATGGCCGATTGTGCTTGTAAATTTAAAAAACATTGTTAATTCTTTTTATTTCTTAAATTTTTTTATTCCAAAAACTTTTATTTATGAAGGGTTTTAAAAATTTTAATTGGTAGCCATCCAACAATTTAATTTTGCAAACAAAGAAACTCGGGCCGTCTACCTGTCCACTGGACCTGTCTTCAAACCCCAATTAAGATCCACTATCATACCAATCTAGCCGAAAACTTAAACCAAAACCCAAATTGTTAAACCCTAATTCCCCGATTCTGCATCACTGTTTGCAATCTTCAAATTAAAATCCTGTTTTCTAATTTATACACTCGCTTCCTGTTAAAAAGTTTCAATCTTTTTATTTTATTTTTTCAATATTCTGTAATAAAAAAAGGGAACTTTGTGATTGGTGTTTTTGTGAGAGTGAATTAAATTATGGAGACTGACAGAGATGATGGTCGTTCACCAAGCCAATTAAGACCCCTCTCTTGTTCTCGCAATGTACTTCACCGTGCCCATGGCTCTGCTAGTTGGTCTCAAGGTACCTCCTTTCTTTAAATATTTTTTTGGGTTTTGTTTTATTTTCTATTCCTGTTTATTCATTTTACGAGGTTTTTTTTGGGTGTTGTTTTTTTAATGTCCAATTTGAACAAATGGGTTGTTGATTTTTCTCTTAAATTTTGCTTTTGGAGTGGAGAATTGTGAAGTGGGTATGGAGTATATTTACTGTTTTTTTTTTTTTTTTGGTTTGATTTTATTTAGGAGATACAAAGGTTTTAGCAGCTGTTTATGGACCTAAAGCTGGAACAAAGAAGAATGAGAACCCTGAGAAGGCTTGTGTTGAAGTTATTTGGAAGCCTAAAACAGGACAAATTGGTTAGTTTTTTTGCCTTTTTTTCCCTGAGAGGGGGGGGGGGGGATTAAAATTTGTCATGGGATATTGAATGTTGTGTGCTGACATGTACGTGGGATTTATTCTTGAATAGTAAAATAGGGATAATTTTGGAAGGAAATTTTGATTTTAGTATCTTATACCTTATGAAACAGAGTGAATTCAATTGAATTCTGAAACATTTTTTGCTTTATTTTTTTTATTGGCAAAGCATTTCAATTGCGGCTTGCTTTGCTATGTCGTTTGCATTTAATCATTATTGTTTCAATTGTATTTTTTGGGCTAAACTGTGGCTCATTTGGTTTTTTTTTTTTTTTACTACTGCTGCCTAAAATTACCAATTATATAGGAAAACTGGAAAGGGAATATGAGATGATATTGAAGAGGACTTTGCAAAGTATCTGCATTTTGACTCTCAACCCAAACACCACAACATCAATTATAGTTCAGCTCGGTGGGTTGGTGCATGGGTTAAACATTTTATATATGGCAGGAGCTTAGTGATTATGATTTAGTTTATTTTTATGTTGTTAATGCTGCATAGTTGTGTGATCTTAACAATGAAAACTTTTAATAAATGAAGATTATATGCAAACATATTTCATCTGGCATTTATCTAGATTTTATGCCTAGATAATAATTTTCAGTGAATGTGTGCGTGCCTGCATGTGTGCGTGTTTTCTGATGTTATACAAATCAGTTTCATACATCACAATAATGGAGTACTTATCTTTCTTGTGCAGGTTGTGAATGATGATGGTGCTGCATCCTATTTACATGTGCTTTCTATACGATGTAGGGCTAGAACAGGGGATCATGGTCTCTCTCAAATAAAGGGGGAGATTGATCATCCCATATAGAAAATTTCAATAAGATAAAACGAGGTTGATTGTGTTTCTTTCATTAAATGATCATATGAAAAGAAAAAAGGTTCTTCATTGGCTAGAATCCTTCTACTATTACATCTTGTCCTTTGCATGTGAAGTGAGTTTATTTTACAATGTGCATCCTGTTGATCAGTGCTCATGGCTCATAAATCCAATATATTTGCAACTAGGGTATTTTTTTCTCCATGAAGGCACTTTCAGATGATGAAATCATTCCTTTTTGGGAAATAGGAAAACAATTTTGTAGATTCTTTTAACAACTATGAAATCATTCCTTTATGGGATACAGGAAAACAATTTGTAGACTCTTTTAACAACTATGCAATATGCGTTTGTTGGATCTAAGCAGGTGCTCTCCCTATCCTTGGTTTGAACAATTTGATATGATTGCTATTTTCTTGACTGAAATCCGTGTACCTTCTAGTCTGTGCCATAAATGCAGCATTTGCTGCCCTTGTAGATGCTAGAATTCCTATGAAGCATCTTGCAGGTAATTAAAACTTGATTGATAATAATCTTTTTTTAGTGTATACTAAACATTTGGGTGACTGATGCCATAGTGCCTTCTGTGATTAGGATTATTTTAATAAAATCCGAAAGGTTATTTTTAATATATTTTTAAATAAATAAATAAAATCTTACTCTAAGATACCAGTCAAACTGCTAATTTCGTGCTGTCCGCCCATAATTCTGTGATTAGGATTGTTGTTGCTATCAAAAAGAAAAGAAAAAACAATCCAAAATAGAGGTCTCATGCTTCGGAGTGGAAAAAATGATAATTGGTTGTTGCATTGGAGGCGTGAGGGCTAGAGAGAGTTAGACAAGAAGTGCAAGCAAAGCATGGCCATTTTGTTCTCGGGATTTGAAAATAATCATACATAGAAAGATCTTTTTGTTCAACATTAAGAGAGTTTAGTCAGCACCCCCCTTAAGAAAGGTGATAATTTTCCTGAAGGATTATAGCGTGAGTTTACTAGTATTTGTTTTTTAAAATAATTTTAATTTAAAAATATATTAAAATAATATTTATATTTTTTTAATTTATTTTTGATATTAATATATTAAAACAAAAAATCATAAAAATATACGTATGAGAAATTTGAATCCTTGATACCATGCAACCAAGAAAGTTAATTGAACGACTTGTTAATTAGGTGTTAAATATTCTAGGCAGCAGGGGTGTTCATTCTCCAGTTCCTTTCAATGCAGCAAAAAAATTTAACCGAATCAGAATTTTAATTTTTTAGAAAATTTAACTTAAATTAAATTATAAAAAACTAGTTCAAACCAAACTGATTCGGTTTGGATCGGTTTATGTTTTAAAAACCAGAAACTCATTGTCTGCCAAATAGGTGGCAAAAACTTCACCAGTTCTCCGCAACTCCTTGAGACCATAAGGCTAAAAAAACCATGGAATTCATGAATCAATAAAGAAAACGCAATCAACCCAGTTCGACTTTCAGCATAAATGGTGGGGTCTTAGGATCAAAAGGTTTAATAATTCTTTTCACGAGTTGCTTTCTCAATTGGATTAGCAATGACATTGCCAATAGGAGGGCTTGGGGGAGCTGGTGGCAGTGCCATAAAATTTGCATCATGCTTCTCATGTTTATCCCTTCATCCATCTTTTGCTTTGAATATGAGGCCATTCTCTTCAAATCAATATCCTGTTCACCTTATGCCTGTGCAAATGAAGGGAAAAATGATTTAGTGTTCACATAAGTTTGAACGGGTTTGGTCCTGTTGAATTAGTTTTAACTTTCTAAAATTAAAACCAATCCAGACGGATTATTTTTTTAGTTTTTAAATTGATTTCTTCGGTTTATTTCTCTTTGTTTAATTTTTTGAATTATCTTTTAAATTTATTTTTCATTTAATTAGCTGGTCGGATATTTTAAACACTCTTTCTACTTGATCAATGCTTCCTTAAATCTTAATACTCAAATTATGCTTGAGGATTTTATTGATTAAATTAGAGTTACCAAAAAATAGTTTTATTTATTTAATTCATTTTTTAATATAAATAAAAATTTCAATAAAATTCTATTTATAGAAAAGATGTATTAATTAACACTCAACTTTAGGATTTTGAAGGACTCTTGGGGAGTAAGTTTTAAATTCCTTTTTTTTATTATTATTAAAATTTGATTTTTTTGTTTCAAATTAAATATTTTAATGTTTTAGGTTATTTTAATGTACTGATATAAAAAATAAAATTTTAAAAATAATAAAATATTATTTTTATATATTTTTTAAATAAAAATTACTTTTAAAAATAATCATTATTACACTATTGTTATTCCAAGTATAAGAAGCACTATAAATTCCTATTATCAATAAAACAAGAAAAAATATATATGCACTATAAATTCCGGTCCGACTCCTGCATTAATTGTTAATTTGTTGTGCGGCCATCTGGACTTCTATTTTTTCGTCCACATCAAGAATTCCTCACTTGTGAGTTTCTTGGCAATAATGTCTTTGATTGGCCAACTTTTGGTCCAATTATTTTATTACCCAAAATAATTGATTTGGTCAATTAAGGTTGCCTATTGATAAGGTAGAAATTTCAGTCATCTAAGTTGAAAACAGAGGAACATCTTACAACACACCAATTGACTAAACCCACTTACTTGGTAATGGACATTGAAAATCATCGTTTATGAACAAAGGTCCCTTCGGAAAAGCAACCATGGCATGAGAAACGTTTTGAGAAAAATTAAAACCTTAACCCCTCTTTATCATCAGCCTCGAGATCCGGGTGTTGTCAAATAGGGGAAACTGCACGGCGAGTTCCTCAATTTTAAGCAAATTAAAGACCAATGAGACATTTTTTTTTTCCTGTCCTAACTGGAATCACCAGCATATCTCGTATCATAAACATAGAGCTCTTATGTTGAATAATCGGTTAATTATTTTGTCTTAAAATCTTATCTATTTTTCCTAGTTAAAGTGGTTAATAGTTTATACTTTATACTTGTAAAAGGTTTTATTTGATGGAGGTTGGGACTCTCCGATATTTAAATAAGTATTTTTTTAGAAAAAAAAAATAATAATATTATAAAAAGAGATGCTCTAAAAAAATATATATGTAGTAAAGAATGAATATTATAAATCTTTGTTATGAAGGTCTCATGATATATTTATAACAGACAAGTGTTGTCTTTTTATAAAGAAAAAGGTCTAGAGTATAATTTTATTTTGATAGTATTTAATGAGAAATAAATACTTTTTATATCTATATTAATGTTTGATGGAAATATAATGAATTCTCGAAAGATTTTTATATATCTAAAAGATGTAGAAAAATTAAAATTCAAGATATCAAATATAGCGGAGTCTATAGAAGCTGAGCTCTAAACTAGATCCAAGAAAAATAGGTATTTTCTTGGTGAGCTAAAAGGATGCTTTCGTCCTTTGGATAAACCCAATAAAAGAGGATCATTTTTTTGAATGTGCTTAACCGAGAAAAAATCCTTCTTCTTGACATGTTTAAGGAAGAATGTTTATTTTGAGCTCAATGGAGTATGGTTTTTAAAGTTTTTTAGATTCATTAAATTTAGATTAACCAATTTTTATATTAATTATATTATGTAGTCATTTTTATGCATATTTTTTTTTATTTTGAATTTTCAACTATTATCGGTAATAATTTATCTTTAATTATACACACACACAATATAACTACAGTATAATTGAGGACCTTCCTTGGCACTCCATCTCCCGCTTAATATTTTTGACCCGTTGAATACACAAACACACATGGTAGTGACAGCACGTGGGCTCCAGATAAACCTTGATGTGCCCAAGTTAATGTTAATAATATCTACAATTAAGGTTTCTAGACATAGTTTTGAAAACTAGTCCAGACAGGTTTATCTGAAATTAAAACTAGATCAAGTTAAAAAAAAAAAAAAACCTTGATATGACCTGACGACCCGACAAGACCCAACCGCAAAGCTGTTGATTTTTATTTTTTTTTGTCTTTTTACTAAAACGAAGTCGTTTTGATTTTATTTTTTAAAAGAATTTGACCCAACCAACTCGACGATCTAGTCAAGCCCTGGAACTCGGGTCTAAGACTGGTCCGGCTATCGGACCGGATCTTAAAATTATGCTCTTACGCTTATAAAACCTACATACAGGTACAAGATCAGTTGTGCGTATGTAGCTAACCTATCATTGAGGGAAGACGAATACATCAACAATGGCTTTTCATGTGATTTGCTCTGTACAGAGGAGGCCTTCTCTCTTCCAAAACATTGATCGTTTTAAGACTAGCTTGTCTTCATCTTGCAAGGTAAGTAATTCTAGTTTCTCTTCGTCACTCTTACAAGATCAGTGTAAGAACATACTAATTGGTTCTATGATCATATTTACTCTATATATCAAGCATGTTTTGTTCGTTAGAACTTGATTTAAGATAAATGATATTGTGGATGTTTTGAGCATGCAGCCATTATTGAAAGAGTTGAAGCAACTTTCCATGCAACTTGAAGTTTCCCAAAGTATAAAAAATGCTTCTGTCAAGCTTTTGGATGCCTTCGTCGATTCGATGTTCCAGTTTGCTGACCAGCCCATTCTTCCTTCTCAGGTAATCAAACCATGAAACCTTGACTAACTACTCACCTCTCCAGTTGTATATATTAAGCACCGTGGTCAGGACCGGTCAACTCAGTGACCCACTTAGATTTAGCCTAGGTCGGTC
Source organism: Populus alba x Populus glandulosa (assembly GCA_033617975.1). NCBI lineage: Eukaryota > Viridiplantae > Streptophyta > Magnoliopsida > Malpighiales > Salicaceae > Populus > Populus alba x Populus glandulosa. The sequence continues at coordinate 23,739,024 of CM066148.1, forward strand.
AGAAAAAAAGACTATTTAAATAACATCATTTTAAATTTATTTTTTTTAACAAGCTTTGTTGACCTAGGTTGATTCATCCAACTCGTGAGCATGGTGTTATACGGGCCAGGTGTTATAACTTTGGTATTAGGGTTCGCTGAATTATTTGCTAATAGGTTGCTGGAAAGTTTTTGCAGAGTAACTTTGCACCAGTTGATGAATTGAATGAACCTTTTGTTATAACCAGCATAGAAGGCAAAATCCCAGATGATTTTCCAGAAGGTGTCTACATAAGAAATGGTCTCTTCTTGAACTCAATACTTTAAATTTTGTCCTCTTAAACCTGTGGATATGCGTAAAAAGGCTTTTGTTTGAGCTTCAAATCCACGTGATAAATTACGTTGTTGAAGATACAAATCGGAAATTACTACGCATTTAATGTGTTCAGTACATTTGCAAGCAAGTCCTGAAGTCTACGGGATGTGTTACAGAATTAACTAGGTTTGCTCCTGCAGTTCTATATTATTTTTTCACTGAAATATTTATTTAGATATCCTTCCTGTGTTAAAAATAAAAAAAAAACAGAAGAGAAATTAAATAATTTGGATTATAATTTATCTAACTAAATAAATTGGTTTTATTTATATTATACAGAAAAAGAAAAAGAAACAAACGATAGCAAATGGGAACACACACACACACACACACATATATATATATATATATCAAAGAAGATTAAAATAAATAAATAAAATAATATACTATCAACTTGGATTGAAAATTAAAATTTAAAACAATAAAATTTTTATAAAAAAGTTAATGAAAAAAAGTAAGAAATCATAATAATAAAGATCAAATTAAAATTACCAATATATGATAAAAAAAAACTTGAACACATAAAATTTGTCAACGTGTTTTTCTTTTTTTTATAAAAAACCATAAATATAAATTGAAAAACTTAATTGTGCACACATTCAATTAAATAAAGCAAAAACCATTGTATAAATAAATGAAAACATAATTGGAAAAAGCAAGAGACTAATTAATATAGATCAAGATATTTAATATCGTAACATGGATTATTTACTTAGACTTTTTCTAACCTTTTAACACAAAAATAAACCTAAAAAAAACAAAATCTTTTCTAAGGATGACTTTTTCTCTTTAAGCCGGAATCCGACAACCCCGTCTCTCTTGTCCACAAAAAAAAACTAAAAAATAAAATAAAATTTGATACGAAAATATTTTTTTAAAAAAACTATAAAGACCAATAACTTAATAGCTAAAAAAGTTGGGAGATGAAAATAAACTTTTAAAACAAATTTCAAAGCCATCAACTACGTTACCTTTCCTTTTCACTTCAATCCTCTTTCTTTCAAATCAACACTCCATGCCAAAAAACTATGCAATTAATTGGATGTTTATTTAGGCTAAAAAAGGCTTATGTGTGAAAAGAAAAAGTTTGAGGATCAAAATATTTTTTTTTTAAAATAAACTATTGTAATCCATTGAGAAAATAAATAGTAAAAATAGCTACAATAAATTCCCTACATATTTTAATATTTATTAATAATAATAATGTTGAAAATCACAACTTGATTAAACTATGTCAAATATATTTTGTCTCTTCTTTAAATTGGACTGTTGGGAATCAAGTCAGTTGTGATTATTCGAAACTTTTCTTTACTTGTAAGCACGATCAACTGCCATTGATGACCGCTAACTTGGCCAAATCAAATATAATTTCAGGGTCAAATCCACTATTTGGTGGTCTAAAATCTACGACCTCCATGTTTGGGAAGACAGGTCACATATGGATAGAAGGAGAAGGAATGCTTCATGCTTTATACTTTGATAAAGAAAGTGACATTGGAAGCTGGACGGTCCTTTACAACAGTAGACATGTTGAAACCGAAACCTTCAAAGTGGAGAGAAAGAGAAACAAGCCATCTTTTCTTCCAGCCATTGAAGGCAGTTCTCCAGCCATTTTGATGGCTTGCTTGTTAAATATGGTGGGCATATATACTAACCTAAGCTTATCTTTCACGAAATTAAATGAGTGTTTGTTTTTCCATTACAATCTATTGTAATGTTTTTTCAAATTATTTTTTTGTCTAGAAAACATTAAATTGATTTATTTTTAGGTATTTTTGAATTATTTTGAAATATATATATATATATATGTATGTATGTATGTATGTATGTATGTATATATTATTTTGATATATTTTTAATTGAACATGATCTTGTATCATAACACTAAACACACCGATTATCATTCACTTGGAAATTTCTCTTAAAATATCTACCACATGCATAGATGAGGCCAATATCTGTATCAATTGCTCGATTAGGACAAAATTTCACAAGTTTATTTGGTTAATTTCAACAAGATTTATCTCATGTACACACTCATAGTTGATAACTGGTTGCTTCAAGTTTCGTAACTCTAATCCGATGGAATTTGATGGAATTGCTTAACAAGTTTGGCAAAATAAGTCATAATTATTTAGGTAAAACATTCAATATTTTTATATTAGTTTATTCATTTAGGGTGGTCCAATCCTTACATAATTCCTGTGGATCCTAAAAATTCAATTACTTGTTTGTGATAATCTTAATAATTAAACGCACATAGTTTACTTTACAGTTTGAAATACAAAGGACAGAGTGTGAAGATAGTTGGCCACTTGCTCCTTCATGGATGCTTGCCTATAAATAGGCAAGCATCCAAGCATTATACATGCCAAGTGAAGAGAGAAAAAAGAGATAGTGAAGAGAGAAATAAGAGAGAGTGAAGAGGGAAAGTAATCCCACTAAATTGTGAGGTATTTGTGAGAGAGTAAGTGAGGTGTTTTCTCCTAGTAATAGAGAGATTCTTAGTTGTTCTCCTATTATAGAGAGATGTTGTAATTCTCACATTACTAGTAGAATCCTTCTATACTTGCCCGTGGACGTAGCCTAATTGGGTGAACCACGTAAATTCTTGTGTGTCTCATTTCTCATTTAAGTCTTTTATCTTGTCGGGTTTGCATGCCAGTATCCTAACAGTGGTATCAGAGCCTTCTTGGTTGGTGTTGTTAACACACAAAAGTTATTCGTGTATACGGTTACTATTCACCTATACGGCACTATTCATCCATACGGTACTGTTCACTTATTATTGGTGTATATAGAAAATCAGTGCGGTGATTAAATACAGTCTAGGAAGTTCTGTCTAAGGAGATTGGGTTTTAAGCGGGACCGTTTGTGACCCCTCCAATCTTTCCTAGGAACTTAATTAGTGAAGTATTATTCACACGATATTATTTCTATATACGTTACAGATCTGTGAAACGGTGATAGCTGAATAGATCTCGGTGAATACAATGGCAGCAAAGTACGAGATTGAGAGGTTCAAGGGGAGCAATTTCTCACTGTGGAAAATGAGAATCAAGGCAATCTTGAGGAAAGACAATTGCTTGGCAGCAATTGGGGATCGGCCCGCGGAGATCACTGATAATGCAAAATGAAATGAGATGGATGGCAATGCTATTGCTAACATACATTTAGCACTAGCTGATGAAGTATTATCAAGTGTGGCGGAGAAGAAAACAGCTAAGGAGATATGGGAGACTCTAACAAAGCTATACAAGTCCAAGTCTTTGCACACTAAGATTTTCTTAAAGCGAAGACTTTATACCCTTCGAATGGCAGAAACCACGTCAGTGACTGACCACATCAACACAATAAGAACTCTATTTTCACAACTCACTACGTTGGGTCAACAAATAGAGGAAAATGAACGTGCAGAGCTTCTACTTCAAAGTCTTCCTGATTCGTATGATCAGCTCATTATCAACCTGACCAATAATATCCTCTCAGACTATTTAGTCTTCGATGATGTTGCAGCCGCTATCCTGGAAGAAGAAAATAGGCGCAAAAACAAAGGAGACAGAAATAGTTCAAACCAAGCAGAGGCGTTATTGGTGTCAAGAGGAAGATCAACGGAACGTGGCTCCAGTGGGAGTCAAAGGCAGGGGAGGTCCAAATCAAGAAGTAAGAAGATGGTGAAATGCTACAACTGTGGCAGAAAAGGGCACTTCAAAAAGGATTGTTGGTTTAAAAAGGGTATAGAGAATACTGTAGAGTCATCAAGACCTCAAGGATGTGTTGCAAGCACCTCAGAAGATGGAGAGGTTCTATATAGTGAAGCAGCAACAATCTCTACAGATAGAGAAGAGCTCGCTGAGGTATGGCTAATGGATTCAGGAGCAACATGGCATATGACCCCTAGACGAGATTGGTTCCATACATATGAACCTATCTCTGGAGGCACAGTGTTCATGGGTGATAATCATGCTGTAGAGATTTCTGGCATTGGCACCATCAAATTGAAGATGTATGATGGCTTAATTCGTACTATTTCAGGAGTGTGACATGTGAAAGACTTAAAGAAGAATCTTTTGTCCGTAGGACAATTTGATAGTCTTGGCTGTAAGATCCGAACAGACAATGGAATCATGAAAATTGTCAAAGGCGCGCTGGTGGTTTTAAAGGCAAGAAAGACAGTTGCAAACATGTTTGTATTAATGGGAAAAACACATCAGGGGGCAGAAGCATCAATCGCATCAGCCAGTCCTGCAGAAGAGAAGACGATGATGTGGCATCAAAAACTAGGCCACATGTCAAACAAAGGTTTAAAGGTTCTCTCTGATCAGAAGTTACTCCCTGGGCTTACAAAGGTTACTTTACCTTTTTGTGAGCACTGTGTTACAAGTAAACAATACAGGTTGAAGTTTGGCACGTCAACAACTAAGAGCAAATGCATCTTAGACCTGATTCACTCTGATGTTTGGCAAGCACCGGTTGTATCCTTGGGAGGAGCAAGATACTTTGTATCATTCATAGATGACTTCTCCAGGAGATGTTGGGTGTATCCGATTAGAAGGAAGGCAGATGTGTTCTTAGTTTTTAAAACCTTCAAAGCGCGGGTAGAACTTGAATCTGAAAAGAAGATCAAGTGTTTGAGGACTGACAATGAAGGAGAATATACCAGTGATGAATTTGATAACTTCTGTCAACATGAAGGTATCAAAAGACAGTTCACAACGGCATACACTCCACAACAAAATGGAGTGGCAGAGCGGATGAACAGAACTCTATTGGAAAGAACAAGAGCAATGTTGAAGGCTGCAGGTCTAGAAAAGTCATTCTGGGCAGAAGCAGTCAATACCGCCTGTTATGTGATAAATCGATCTCCATCTACTACAATTGAGTTGAAGACACCAATGGAAATGTGGACTGGAAAGCCAGTTGATTATTCTCGATTGCATATATTTGGAAGTCCTGTGTACGTGATGTACAATACTCAAGAGGTCAGCAAGCTGGATTCAAAATCCAGAAAATATGTATTCTTGGGATATGCTGATGGAGTGAAGGGGTATCACTTGTGGGATTCCACTGCCTACAAGGTAGTCATCAGCAGAGATGTCATATTTGCAGAAGATAAAATGCAAATGGAAGAAAATAATAGCATTTTAAAGGAGACTATAGAAGTCCAGATAGAAAATACTCAGAATCATACTTCTTCTGAAGCTGTACCAGAGCATGAAGAACAAGAACAAATAGAGTCTGAAACTCCTGAAGTTCGACGGTCAACTCGTGAAAGAAGACCACCGGCTTGGCACTCAGAATATGTTACTGAGAGCAACATTGCATATTGTCTTCTAACAGAGAATTGAGAGCCATCAACTTTCCATGAGGCTATCAAAAGCACAGATGTATCTATGTGGATGACAGCAATACAAGAGGAGATTGAAGCTCTGCACAAGAACAACACTTGGGATCTTGTTCCGCTACCATAAGGAAGAAAGGTCATTGGCAACAAATGGGTTTACAAGATAAAGCGTGATGGCAATGATCAAGTGGAGCGGTATCGTGCAAGATTGGTGGTGAAAAGATATGCTCAGAAAGAAGGAATAGACTTTAATGAGATATTTTCTCCGGTGGTACAACTTACTACAATCAGAGTAGTCTTGGCGATGTGTGCTATATTTGATCTTCACTTAGAGTAGTTAGATGTGAAAACTGCATTTCTTCATGGAGAACTTGAAGAAGAAATTTATATGCTCCAACCAGAGGGTTTTGCTGAAACAGGCAAAGAGAACTTGGTTTGCAGGTTGAACAAATCTCTATACGGTCTCAAACAGGCGCCGAGGTGTTGGTACAAGAGATTTGATTCCTTCATAATTAGCCTTGGGTACAACAGACTCAGTTCAGACCATTGTACGTATTACAAGAGGTTTGAAGAAAATGATGTTTTCATCATTCTGTTGTTGTACGTGGATGACATGTTGGTAATAGGCCCCAACAAAGATCGAGTCCAAGAATTGAAGGCACAGTTGGCTAGGGAGTTTGATATGAAGGACTTAGGACCAGCAAACAAGATTCTAGGGATGCAAATTCACCGAGATAGAAGTAAGAGGAAGATTTGGCTTTCTCAGAAGAATTATTTGAAGAAGATCTTGCGACGCTTCAACATGCAAGATTGTAAGCCAATTTCCACCCCACTTCCTGTTAACTTCAAATTATCCTCAAGTATGTCTCCTAGCAATGAAGCAGAGAGGATGGAGATGTCTCGAGTACCGTATGCATCAGCAGTGGGAAGTTTAATGTTTGCCATGATATGTACAAGACCAGACATTGCACAAGCAGTGGGAGCAGCTAGTCGATACATGGCAAATCCTGGTAGAGAGCATTGGAATACTATCAAAAGGATCTTGAGATACATCAAGGGTACCTCAAATGCCGCATTATATTATGGAGGATCAGAATTCACTGTCAGAGGTTATGTTGACTCAGATTTTGCTGGTGACCTTGAGAAAAGAAAATCCACTACAGGCTATGTGTTCATAATTGCAGGAGGAGCTGTGAGCTGGGTCTCTAAACTTCAGACTGTTGTAGCGTTATCCACAACAGAAGCTGAGTATATGGCAGCTACACAAGCTTGTAAAGAAGCAATATGGCTGAAGAAACTTATGGAGGAGCTCGGGCACAAACAAGAGAAGATTCTTTTGTATTGTGATAGTCAGAGTGCCTTGCATATTGCAAGGAATCTGGCGTTTCATTCAAGAACAAAACATATAGATGTTCAGTATCACTTTGTTCGCGAAGTGGTGGAAGATGGAAGTGTGGATTTTCAGAAGGTTCACACAAAGGAAAACCCAGCAGATGCTTTGACCAAACCAGTCAACACTGATAAGTATATATGGTGCAGATTCTCTTATGGCCTAGCAGAAACGTAAGCAGTGTTGTAACCCATTTTTGGGTCCCCATGAAAAATAAAATAAATAGCCAAAAGAGTTTAGAAAAAATAACAGAAGGCAGAAGCGCTCAGGAAACAGTCAGAAAATTGGTCAAGAAATTCAAAAATACAAGGATTAAATTTTTGAAAGTATATTCTTGAAGGATGAAAGCCCTATTGAGAAGGAAGATTTGAATTTTGAGGAGAAAAGCCCAAATTTGGATGTTTATGGACTTAATTGGATTTTTATGGATTTAATTGGATTTTTATTTGAATTTATAGAAGATTTGATTGCAAGAAAAATTGATTTTTAAGTCAATTTGGGCTTTAATTTGGAGAAATTTAAGTTCTGGGGCCAAAATATATTTTTTAGGAATTTATTGGGTCAAATCAGGGGCTCAATTGCATAAATATTGAAGTTTAAGGGCCAATTAGGGACTTAATTGTGAAAATCCGAAACCAGGGACCAATTTGGAGAAGGCGCAAAGATAGAGGGGGCTGTTTGGATTTGTTTCAGGGGTTTAATTGAAGAAATTGGAAGTTTATTGATCAATTAGGGGCTCAATTGCATAAATCAGAGGCCAAGGACCAAAGTGAAAAAGGCGGCCAACAAGAGGGGCGGGGACCGAATTTGGGGGACTGATTTGAAGTTTAACCATTTAAATGAAACGGCGCGTTTTACCCAAAACGACGCCGTTTCATTAAAAAAAAAAAAAAAAAAAACGAGGAAAATCAGAACGGTGTCGTTTTGAACGACACTGTTCATCTTCCTCCTTCCCCCTGTTTTAACAGAACAGAAGGTGAAAAAATTCGAAAATTCTTCCCGCGCCTCTCTCTCCTCGCCCCCACCACCTTTAGATATTGGCCGACCAGCCGTTACACCCGATGGTCCCCCACGGTTCTGCCCCTATAAATAGAAGAGAAAACCGAAGAAAAAAAGAGGAAGAGACACCCGAAGGGAGGAGAGAGAGAGAGGACGCCGAAGAGAGAGAGAGAACCGAACACCGAAGAGAGAAGGAGCCGCAGCGCCGCCCGGGAAGCCACGCCACCGCGGAGCCACCGCAGCACCGCCTCCTCCACGCCAGGTCACCTCTTCTCCCCCCTCTCGTTAGTTTTTTCATTTTTTTTTCCCCTGCATGCAGAATGAACATTCTGCATGCAGGGAGGAGGGGGGAATTAATTCCCCCCCCTCTGTTTGTGTGTAGCTGGGCCAGGTGGATCCTGGCCCAGCACATTTTTTTTTCTTTTTTTGGGCCAGACTAAGTCTGGCCCGGCCTTGTATCTGACGGACCAGACCAGGTCTGGCCCATACCAGCTCTCTTGGCCAAGTCCGGCCCAGATATTTGGGCCGGCCCAGCCCGAATTATTTTTATATTATATATTATATTATATGTGTGTATATATGTATATATATATAAAATATAATAATAAAAAAATAAATATTTTGAAAAATCTTTAAAAAATATTGTTGATTTTTCTGCATATTTTTGTCAAAATTTTTTTAATTTTGGTTTGTATTTTTATACTGTAAAGATACAAAACCAGTGTTATAAATACCCGGTTTTCGTCAAAACATCAAAGATTTTCAGAATAAAAAATGTTTTTGCTTTCAAAAAAATTCTAAAAAGTCCCTAAAAATGTTGTTGATTTTTCTGCATATTTTTACCAAAATGGTTTAATTTTGGTTTGTATTTTTATACCGTAAAGATATAAAACCAGTGTTATAAATACCCGGTTTTCGTCAAAATATCAAAGATTTTCAGAATAAAAAATGTTTTTGCTTTCAAAAAATTTCTAAAAATTCCCTAAAAATGTTATTGATTTTTCTGCATATTTTTTAAAGGCGGATTAATATTGGGTTGTATTTTTATACCGTAAGGATACAAGCTCAGTATTAAAATACCCGATTTTCATCAAAGCATAAAAAAATAATATTTTCTAAAAATTGTTTTTGTTTTAAAATACGGCCTAGTCTCTACAATATATATACATAAATATTATAACATCATATTTTCACACAACAAAGAAAATTTTCAAAACAATATATGTATTAACATGCATTTTGGCTTTAATAACCAGTTTATTCAAGCCATGAGAACTAGGCCAATATTTCAAAAATTCTAAAAAAATCTTTTTGTTTTCTTTTAATATTTGGGATTACGAATTTATACGTAAAACGTATTCCTAAATATTATTAATAAAATTTTGGTATGGACGTTAGAACGGTTAGGATTTTTTTTTATCAGATAAGATAAAGATCTCCTTACCGAGGAGGATTTTTCTTGAACCATAGACAGACCAACAACTAGGAAAACACAATAACACCTTAGTTTTTTTTTTATTATTATTTTTATCAGACAATAAAACAATGCAGCTTACCTTAGGTAGGGCGTATTTGGGGTGCTAATACCTTCCCTTTACGCAACTAGTCTCCGTACCCGATCTCTGAGACCAGTTAGGTTCCTAGTGACCAAAATACTAGGTGGCGACTCCAAAGAACCAAATCAAATAAAAATAAAAAAATTTTCGCCAGTCGAACCCGCAATATGAAAATTTTGTATTTTTTTTTTGGGTGCGACAGAATGGCGACTCCGCTGGGGACCTTGTAGACTAAGCTTTGTTTTTGTCTGATTTATTTGTGTTTGCCTGTGCTTATTTTTTATATGCCTTTCCTTTTATTTAATCGCGTATTTGTTTTTATTTTTACGCGCATTTATTCATGCATTATATACAATTGTCTCATGCATCACTTGCCTTAATTTTGAAAAGCACACACAAGCCTTAAGTTAAGTGGGGAATTAGCGATCTACCCTAAGACTATTGGTTAGGGTTTAAATGCGTGAAACACCCAACTCATATCTGAGTGCCTGCTTGGTAATGGTGGACATACGTGTCTTAACTGTTCCTTGCAACGCCCCCATACTGTCTTTACGAAGAACGTCACTGGGCAGATATGAGACCCTTCGAGACCAAATAGAAAACTTACCCACTATCACTTAATAAATAGAGCTTGTCCTTAGGTTATGTATCTTATTTGCATCAAGATTAATAATGTTATACTCATCGCACATCACTTGTGCATCACATTTTCATCACGCATTTTGTTATCATATGCATTACAGATCGTGAAACATAGGTCCTACATCCAGAGTCCACCAAACCCGGTCCAGATCAAGAATGGAAAACGAAGAAAGAGCTCAATTAGAGTCGCACTACCAGACCGAGTTGGAATCTGTGAAAAATGAAGTTTCTCGACTGACCAGTCTGCTTGAGCAACTTTTAAGAGCCAAGAATGGGGAGGGAACATCTACCCAACCCCATATAGGAGCACCATCAGTTCATGTTCCGGGGGCATCTCAGAACTTGGGGGCAGATTCAGTGACGGGGCAGCACTTTGCACCTACCATTCCCATTCAGCCCCCTCAAGCTCACATCTCTGTGGAAGGGCCTCCCGATAATAGGTCCACTGGTTTTATGAACGATGACAAGATATCAGCTTTGGAAGAAAGGTTAAGAGCAGTCGAGGGAAATGACTGGTTTGACCCCATGCGAGCGTCTGAAATATGTTTGGTACCAAACATCACGATACCAAAAAAATTTAGGATACCAGAGTTTATAAAGTACACTGGGTTGGAATGCCCAAACACTCACCTTCGATCTTATTGCAATAAGATGGCTGAGGTGATTCATGATGATAAGTTACTGATCTACTTTTTCCAAGATAGTCTATCGGGGTCGGCGCTAAGTTGGTACATGAGGTTGGATAATGCCAAGATCAAGAAATGGAAGGATTTAGTTGAGGCTTTCCTTAAGCAATACAAGTTCAATTTAGAAATTGCTCCAGATCGAACGAGCCTTATGTCAATGGAAAAGAGAAGCCAAGAATCAGTAAGGGCTTATGCGCAAAGGTGGAGGGACGAGGCCATGCATGTGCAACCCCCTTTGATAGAAACGGAGATGGTGAATTTGTTCGCCAATACATTCAAGGCACCCTACTATGAGCATTTAATGGGTAGCTCAGCTCAACATTTCTATGATGCTGTACGCATAGCGGAAAGAATCGAGCAAGGGATTAAAGCTGGACGCATAATTGAGCCATTGGAGACAAAGGGTTTTTTCGGAAGAAAAATGAAAGGTCCCGTTAACAACTTCGAAGGTGGGTCCAATGACAAGATAACAGATTCATATAACCCACAAATACCTACCTCTCATGTGGCCCACATAAACTTTAACAAACCTTTTTCCCCTAATCGAGCAAATGCCCAATCAAACACCCAAAACAACCACCAAAGACCAAACACAAGATACATTTCAGAACAACTACCGCCATTGCCCATGCCTCTGAAGGACATATATGCAAAACTATTGAGCATTGGACAAATAGCTCCTATCCCTACATTACCACTACAGCCACCATTCCCCATCTGGTATAAGCCCGAGTTGACTTGCGAGTACCATGCTGGTATTCCTGGGCATTGTCTTGAAACGGGTTACGGTTTCAAGAATAAATTGTTGAAGCTCATCAAGATAGGATGGGTGTCATTTGAAGATGTACCCAATATCAGTTTAAATCCATTGCCTGGTCATGACAAAAGTGATAGGGGATAAAGGGTTGGAAAACCTTGGTCAAGAATCGTCAATAATGAAGAAGGCGAGATCGAAGGAGAAGACAAGGAAACGCAAGTGGGGAAGGAAGATGAAGCATTGCCTCGGTTGACTTTCCACACACTAAAAGAAGTTTCAGAACGGGTTGACCCAAGAACTTCTCGTAGTTTTCAAAATGTAAAACAACTTTATTTGCCTTAGCATGTTTTTGTCATTTGCTTTTGTCTTTGCTTTTATTTTCTCTAGTGAGCATTCAGAGCTCATATTGTCAGCCAGATTTTTGTGTTTGTCTTTGAGCTTACCTTTTCTTTAAATAAATGATGAGTTTATGCATTTTTTTAACAAGTTTGAGTGTTTACAAATAAAGTATCAATAAAATGGTTTAATATGAAATTTAAGAAAAGCTAACCATAAAGTACAACCTTATCTCTGATAGCATGGATAAATGTTTAAGTGGTCACTTTGTAATTGTCTTTTAAAGAACAGAGTTTATCAACCATAACAATGGCATTTTGAAATAAAAAAAAAATCATTATCTATTCACTCACTAAAAAAAGTTTATCACCGGCTGAATGAATTGCTTCTCTATATAAAAACCCAGACTAATATCGCACCCCTATACTAGGGGGCAAGACGGGATGTTTTATGAAAAGTTTTATGATTTGAAAACCAAACTAAAGCATTTGACAAAAGCATGACAAAGAGGAAAATACAAGTCATACATTTTGAGAAAAGGACTACTTGAAGAAAGTCAAAGACCTTTTCTCCAAGAATATGATAGGCAACACGAGAGATGAATCCAGCATACGACTTCAAAAGCAAGTTCATGTTAAGAGGGAGTCCCATGAACTAGAAGAAGAGGATGGGGCCTATGTTTCAAAACCAGGTACGAATGCATGCATTGCATCTAATCATAAATCATTGCATATATGTTTTTTTTGGATCGTTACAGGAGGAGATCTTAGCGCATTCCAACAAGATTATGGACGAAGAAAATCATTGAGTTGATTCTAGAACAACAAGAAGAGAAGATAATGGTTTTCAAACCCTGCCAGCAGGAAGAACGACATCGATAACATTCGGTAAAAAGGAATCGCCAGATGTGATTCCAAGTTGTTGAGATCGCTAGAAGGGATCTCGTATTTCGATGGAGGTCGCCAGAAAGGACCTCATATTTCAGTTTTGAATAAAAGGAATCACAAGATGGGATTCCAAGTAGTTTGAGATCGCCAGAAGGGGTCTCGTTTTTAAATATTCACCAATGAAGGTCGCCAGAAGGGACCTCAAATTTCAGCTTTGGTATAAAAGGAATCGCCAGATGGGATTCCAAGTTGTTTGGCTAAAGGAGATCGCCAGAAGGGATCTCATATTTCGATAAGGGTCGCCAGAAGGGACCTAATATTTCAGCTTTGAATAAAAGGAATCGCCAGATGAGATTCCAAGTTATTTGAGATCGCCAGAAGGGATCTCGTACTTCGACATTCATCAAGGAAGGTCGCCAGAAGGGACCTTATATTGAAACTATTTCTTAGAAAAGCATGGAGTTTACTAAGAATTATTCCCCTTGGGTTAGTCACCCATACAATGAGACCCTCATTTTTCTTGGGTAGGTCACCCGTACAATGAGACCATTATTTTTCTGGGTAGGTCACCCATACAATGAGACCATTCTCCATCATTTTTCCTGGGTAGGTCACCCATACAATGAGACCATCATTTTTCCTGGGTAGGTCACCCATACAATGAGACCATTCTCCATCTTTTTGTTTACCTGGGTAGGTCACCCATAAGAATGAGACCATTCCTTTTTTTTTTCCCTTGGGTAGGTCACCCATACAATGAGACCATCATTTTTCTGGGGTAGGTCACCCATACAATGAGACCATTATTTTTCTTGGGTAGGTCACCCATACAATGAGACCATTCCTCTTTTTTTTCTTGGGTAGGTCACCCATCACAATGAGACCATATTTTTTCGGGGCAGGTCACCCATCAAAATGAGACCACACACACATTTTTTTGTATTGGGTAAAGGAATCACCAGATGGGATTCCAGGTTAAAGGAGATCACCAGATGGGATCTCGGATGGATTTCCATGTTGATCAAACTAAAGTAAGAATTCAGAGGATTGCTGGATAAGGATCTTGAGATGGCTAAGTTTTGATCATAGTTTTTGGGCTAAGGAGGATTGTTGTAAAGGACAAAGTTTCAGATAAATCAAGCTTCGACCATATCAGTTTCGGGAGTTCCGTTTTGGGTTTATCTTTATAACACTTACTGCGCAAAACCCATGCTCCGTAAGTATTATAAAGAGGGGGCATCTGTTGTAACCCATTTTTGGGTCCCCATGAAAAATAAAATAAATAGCCAAAAGAGTTTAGAAAAAATAACAAAAGGCAGAAGCGCTCAGGAAACAGTCAGAAAATTGGTCAAGAAATTCAAAAATACAAGGATTAAATTTTTGAAAGTATATTCTTGAAGGATGAAAGCCCTATTGAGAAGGAAGATTTGAATTTTGAGGAGAAAAGCCCAAATTTGGATGTTTATGGACTTAATTGGATTTTTATGGATTTAATTGGATTTTTATTTGAATTTATAGAAGATTTGATTGCAAGAAAAATTGATTTTTAAGTCAATTTGGGCTTTAATTTGGAGAAATTTAAGTTCTGGGGCTAAAATATATTTTTTAGGAATTTATTGGGTCAAATCAGGGGCTCAATTGCATAAATATTGAAGTTTAAGGGCCAATTAGGGACTTAATTGTGAAAATCCGAAACCAGGGACCAATTTGGAGAAGGCGCAAAGATAGAGGGGGCTGTTTGGATTTGTTTCAGGGGTTTAATTGAAGAAATTGGAAGTTTATTGATCAATTAGGGGCTCAATTGCATAAATCAGAGGCCAAGGACCAAAGTGAAAAAGGCGGCCAACAAGAGGGGCGGGGACCGAATTTGGGGGACTGATTTGAAGTTTAACCATTTAAATGAAACGGCGAGTTTTACCCAAAACGACGCCGTTTCATTAAAAAAAAAAAAAAACGAGGAAAATCAGAACGGTGTCGTTTTGAACGACACTGTTCATCTTCCTCCTTCCCCCTGTTTTAACAGAACAGAAGGCGAAAAAATTCGAAAATTCTTCCCGCGCCTCTCTCTCCTCGCCCCCACCACCTTTAGATATTGGCCGACCAGCCGTTACACCCGATGGTCCCCCACGGTTCTGCCCCTATAAATAGAAGAGAAAACCGAAGAAAAAAAGAGGAAGAGACACCCGAAGGGAGGAGAGAGAGAGAGGACGCCGAAGAGAGAGAGAGAACCGAACACCGAAGAGAGAAGGAGCCGCAGCGCCGCCCGGGAAGCCACGCCACCGCGGAGCCACCGCAGCACCGCCTCCTCCACGCCAGGTCACCTCTTCTCCCCCCTCTCGTTAGTTTTTTCATTTTTTTTTCCCCTGCATGCAGAATGAACATTCTGCATGCAGGGAGGAGGGGGGAATTAATTCCCCCCCCTCTGTTTATGTGTAGCTGGGCCAAGTGGATCCTGGCCCAGCACATTTTTTTTTCTTTTTTTGGGCCAGACTAAGTCTGGCCCGGCCTTGTATCTGACGGGCCAGACCAGGTCTGGCCCATACCAGCTCTCTGGGCCAAGTCCGGCCCAGATATTTGGGCCGGCCCAGCCCGAATTATTTTTATATTATATATTATATTATATGTGTGTATATATGTATATATATATAAAATATAATAATAAAAAAATAAATATTTTGAAAAATCTTTAAAAAATATTGTTGATTTTTCTGCATATTTTTGTCAAAATTTTTTTAATTTTGGTTTGTATTTTTATACTGTAAAGATACAAAACCAGTGTTATAAATACCCGGTTTTCGTCAAAACATCAAAGATTTTCAGAATAAAAAATGTTTTTGCTTTCAAAAAAATTCTAAAAAGTCCCTAAAAATGTTGTTGATTTTTCTGCATATTTTTACCAAAATGGTTTAATTTTGGTTTGTATTTTTATACCGTAAAGATATAAAACCAGTGTTATAAATACCCGGTTTTCGTCAAAATATCAAAGATTTTCAGAATAAAAAATGTTTTTGCTTTCAAAAAATTTCTAAAAATTCCCTAAAAATGTTATTGATTTTTCTGCATATTTTTTAAAGGCGGATTAATATTGGGTTGTATTTTTATACCGTAAGGATACAAGCTCAGTATTAAAATACCCGATTTTCGTCAAAGCATAAAAAAATAATATTTTCTAAAAATTGTTTTTGTTTTAAAATACGGCCTAGTCTCTACAATATATATACATAAATATTATAACATCATATTTTCACACAACAAAGAAAATTTTCAAAACAATATATGTATTAACATGCATTTTGGCTTTAATAACCAGTTTATTCAAGCCATGAGAACTAGGCCAATATTTCAAAAATTCTAAAAAAATCTTTTTGTTTTCTTTTAATATTTGGGATTACGAATTTATACGTAAAACGTATTCCTAAATATTATTAATAAAATTTTGGTATGGACGTTAGAACGGTTAGGATTTTTTTTTATCAGATAAGATAAAGATCTCCTTACCGAGGAGGATTTTTCTTGAACCATAGACAGACCAACAACTAGGAAAACACAATAACACCTTAGTTTTTTTTTTATTATTATTTTTATCAGACAATAAAACAATGCAGCTTGCCTTAGGTAGGGCGTATTTGGGGTGCTAATACCTTCCATTTACGCAACTAGTCTCCGTACCCGATCTCTGAGACCAGTTAGGTTCCTAGTGACCAAAATACTAGGTGGCGACTCCAAAGAACCAAATCAAATAAAAATAAAAAAATTTTCGCCAGTCGAACCCGCAATATGAAAATTTTGTATTTTTTTTTGGGGTGCGACAAGCAGCATGAAGATGGCAAGTATTGAAAGGATAGAAGAATCACAATGATCAAGTGTGAAGACTTGATTAAATCATCAAAGTCTTCAAGTGGGAGAATGTGAAGATAGTTGGCCACTTGCTCCTTCATGGATGCTTGCCTATAAATAGGCAAGCATCCAAGCATTATACATGCCAAGTGAAGAGAGAAATAAGAGATAGTGAAGAGAGAAATAAGAGAGACTGAAGAGGGAAAGTAATCCCACTAAATTGTGAGGTATTTGTGAGAGAGTAAGTGAGGTGTTTTCTCCTAGTAATAGAGAGATTCTTAGTTGTTCTCCTATTATAGAGAGAGGTTGTAATTCTCACATTACTAGTAAAATCCTTCTATACTTGCCCATGGACGTAGCCTAATTGGGTGAACCACGTAAATTCTTGTGTGTCTCATTTCTCATTTAAGCCTTTTATCTTGTCGGGTTTGCATGCCAGTATCCTAACATAGAGTTCAAATCCTTTGCTACATGAAAATATAAAAACCAAAGTTTAAAATCAATATTGTTGGCTTATAGACTAAGACCTTTGATACAATTTCTTGATCAATCAAACACAAAATAATTACATCTAAGTTTTGGATGTGATCTCAATTCCCTAAAAATCTCCTTGTGCACGCACCTGTTAGCAACCTACATTAAATAAGAATAAGACTCAGTTATTTATTTAGAAAAAGAAAAAGAAATATAATTTAAAAAAAAACTGAGAGAAGAAATTTACAGAAGCAAAGAGGCAAATAAGAGATAGAAAAACAAAATGAAGGAAACTACATAATGATTGCTGTAAACAGTCCTTTTGAACTCTCCAAGGATAATAATGAAGCTGCATGCAAAATGTGAGTCTATTAGATTTAGATTGACTAAGGATTAAAAAATATCTGAGGTTTTGTTTTTTTTGTTTTTTTAAGAGATGCGTTATTTTGCTCTTACCTAATATAAGTTGGATTTAGGGTAAATCTTGGATAATGAGTTAAGTGGGTTAACTAAAATTAATTTAATTTTTAATTTTTATTAAAATTAAATTAAATTAATTTCTTTTAGCTAACTAAATCATGAATTAATCCAGTTTTTAAACGGGTCACACTAAATTAATTTTCTCTTTATTTTTATTGAAACTTAGTTTGATCTAAATCTTGAATCATCTATATCACAAATCAACTCACCAAATGAGGGTTGGGTTTTGCAACAATTGTTTTTGTTATATAAAATCATAGCTTGTTATATTTTGTATCAAGATGATACCTTGTGTTTAGGCTTGTAAAAAAGAGAGGTGAAGAACAATAAAAAAGGAAGTAAAGAATTACTAAAAAAAGGGGGCGGAGTGGTGAGGTGGTGTAGAATTTTTTATAATAGTGGAGTGGAGAACATTTAATTATGATGGTTATTTATTTATTTATTTATTTATTATTATTATTATTATTATTATTATCCTTTCAGCTTTTAGGTATTTTTAAATAAGGTTAACTCATACATACTTGTTATCTGATAATTAATTGATTTCAGCTGCGATTTGGAAAAGTGAACAAAGACCTTAGCAATACCAATGTTTTTGAGCATTCGGGGAAGTTCTACTCAATTGCTGAAAATCACCTTCCTCAAGAGATTGACATCTTTTCCCTTCAGAATTTAGGCGATTGGGATATCAATGGAACCTGGCATCGACCTTTCACCGCCCACCCAAAGGTTTTCTTGTTCAATACCTTGTACAGAAGTCCAATACATGCATGCGTGTTCAACAGGAATAGAAAATACAGCTCAACTTGATTTCTTTTTATGAAATTTCTTGTTTGTTGCAGACAGCACCAGGTACTGGAGAGTTGGTTGTATTTGGGGTGGATGCAATAAAACCTTACATGGAAGTGGGAGTTGTTTCTGGTATCTATATATTCATTTTCCCTGCTTTTGACGCCTTCAACAAAAGTATTTCCAATAATTTTTCATTACTTCGTTGACAATTGAACTTGCAAACCCGATTTTCAGCTGATGGACAGAGACTAGTTCACAAGGTTGATCTCAAGTTGAACAGGTGCCCCCTTAGTCATGACATGGGGGTTACGGAGAGGTCTGTGAAATACATCACCATCAACGAATTGTCATTACTGGAAAAAAAAAAACCATTGAATATAATAAAATTTAACCGTTAATATTTATTTATTTTTGCAGGTATAATGTGATCATGGATTTTCCACTAACAATAGACTTGCACAGACTCATCAAAGGCGACCCGTGAGTATAGATATATTGAGAGCTTTTAAGTGTCCATTAATTAGCTCTGATCTAAATGTTACTGCTCCAGTGAGAAGCACTTACTAATCTGGTTTAAGGTGCTAATTCATAGATTAATAAAGTTTGATAACGAAGAGTATGCAAGAATTGGGATTATGCCCCGGTATGGTGATGTGGACTCGGTTCGTTGGTTTGAGGTAGAGCCAAATTGCACATTTCACATTCTTAATTGTTTTGAGGAAGGAGTTGAGGTAAAGTAATAATTACATGAACATAGTTTGTTAACTAAAGTTATAATCTTAACGCGTTCTGATGAAACTAGCTCATCTTTTTTTGTTCGACTTGAAGCAGGTTGTAGTGAGGGGATGCAGGTCCCTTGAATCAATTATATCAAAATCTTATGGTATGGATTTGGAAGAATCTGAGTGGGTTTCAGGAAGACTAAGGAGTAAAGAACATGTTGAGCAGAATACTACACCTTCGTCGAACGATGAATTATTGTTCAGTCGATCTTATGAATGGAGATTAAACATGGAGACCGGAGAGGTTAACGAGAGAAACCTCACTGGAACTGAACTTTGTATGGAGTTTCCTATGATCAATCCAAGTCTCAATGGCTTCAAAAATAAATTTGGTTACACCCAGATAGTCCATGAACCGGCAAGTAGTTCATCAGGTCAGTTATAAATTCCGAAATTCATTATTCTCATCTCTTGAAATCTTATTATAACCCTGACCATTTCATAGCAAGTAAGATTTCAATCTGGTTGTTTTAGGCATGCCGAAATTTGGAGGTCTAGCCAAGTTGTACTTCGATGAAACTTCGAGTAAGGTAATTAAATTGCTGGATTGCTATGGTCCGATTTTATTTTATCATTATTGTTTCTTTACTTTCACTCGTAAATTTATGCTAATCGAGGAAGGGGAGCAATCGGAAGGGCATATAAAGGTGGAATACCATGAATTCGAGGGAAACACCTTCTGCACTGGATCTGCCTTCGTCCCTAAAGAAGGTGGTGTAGAAGAAGATGATGGCTGGATCATCACTTTTGTTCATGATGAAGACACCAATACATCCAAAGTAAGCTAATTTTATAGCTGGAAAGCAATAGCGTAGAACTGTTTTTGCAATTCTAAAGCTTGGTCCCTGATCATTAAAATTAAATTCGTTTTTTTTTCTTCCTCCTAATCCAGGTTTACATAATTGACACAAAGAACTTCACAAGTGAGCCTGTTGCCAAAATTACATTGCCATGCAGAGTCCCATATGGATTTCATGGAGCATTTATGCCAATTCCATCGCACGATTAACTGTACAACACAAGCTCCACATTAATTGACTTTGTGTGCTGAAATTAGCCGACTTGACCAGAACCTTGGATGCAATTAAGTTTAAAGGATTTTAGAGTAGTTCAGAAAGTAATCGAGAAAGCTGAAAACTACTGAAGTGAGTTAATACTATTAATTAATTAGTTAGGGTTAATTATTTTAGACTACTGTAGAATAAAATGAAAGCTAAATGGCAAAGGCTTCATATGTCTAGTGGAAGGGGCTAGATATATATATATATACTTTGGAGTTTAAATAACAGTGACATTTTCATTAATTCTTTTCTAACTTTTTAAAATATACCACGGACATAGTTCGTCAGTAACCCTGTTAGTAATAATTTTAAAATATATATATATATATATTAAAAAGTCTATTAAACAAAAACAACAAAATAATTAAGAAAACTAAATTAATACAAAATTCAAATATTTATTATAAATCAAAACACTTACAAGTTCAAATACACTTAATCTAGAATAAAAGTGTTGAAGGAGGAGAAAGAGGCGGGTTTGCACCTGGACCATGTGGCGAATAAGAGGGAGCACATGTACCATCCATTTGTGATCTCATCCGCAACACCAATCACCGGAGTTCAACTGTCTCACCATTAAGTTGTTCATAATTATCAGCAAGATGAGTCGTCTGGTTTTTAACTTGTTGGTCTTAAATTGCCTTGAACTCTAGAGTTTGAGTGCTTAGAACCAATTGTGAGCATCTAGTGGTTGAAACATTGTGGGCCTTTCGCAAGAACTCGACCGTAGTGTTAGAGAGACCGTACATTTGATTTCTATTATTTAGGTCTTAGCCTGAATAAATGTTTTTGGGACATCTAATGAATTTATATTGTCCCAATATCATTATAGTGAGAAACTTATTGATAAATTCTCTAAATGCGATAATAGTATGGTGAAAGTACACCAATGAACATAAGTGTTTATTTGTCCAAAAATAAAGGCAAGAGAATAGAACAACTAAAATATTCTCGAATAATTAGGAATTTAATGTGTGTTATGATTTGCACAAGGCTTGATATTTCACACTTGATTAACAAACTGGGCAGATTTGCCAATAATACAAGTATGAATAATTGAAAAGTAATAAAGAGAGTACTCAAATATTTAAAGCACGCCTTGGGTTATGAGCTACACTATATGAGTTCCTCGACGATAATTGAAAGGGTATAATTATGTTAATTAGATATCTAATACTAAAGATTTGAAATCTATTAATGAATATATCTTCCCACTCAGTAGAGTAACCATGTCATGAAAATCTTCTAAACAAACAAATATTGTAGGATCTATGATAGATTTAAACCTTCCAAATTCTTATTTGTTCGAGTATGGAAATAAATCACAAATATGGTTCAAGTAATAAATGCCCAAGTTATTTTTGGGTCCCAATTCTAATATGATCCTTATGTTATATTAGCCCAGACTACTCCAAATGAAAGCCAATAGTTCAATTTTATCTAAACTACTCATTTTCAAATGTTTTCCGACCAAGGCTGAAGATATTATCGATCAATAAATTAATGTCAATTAAGTGCAACAATTATTAGAAAATAATAAAGTTCGAGCTGGAGCTATAAGTGCTATAAATGGTCTAATTAGATGAATGAAAGTGGTAACACTTACTGACAAATACATCTTCAATCCAACAAGTGCTCTCCAAACCAAGCTAGATAGTCTCTTATCCCTAGGCTTACCAACCGAAGAGGAAGCCGCGTGACTTCATAATCTCTTAGATGATATTTCATAATGGTTAAAACTAGTGCTAGCAATTTGTATTCATTGCGACAATCAATTTACAATTGTAAGGACACATAATAGTATGTATCATTGTAAGTTAAGACATATACATCGTAAACTTAATATCTTTACATACTTGCTCTCAAATGAAGTTATTTCTATTAACTATATATGTAAAGTCAAAGGAAAATATAATGGATCCGCTAACTAAATATTTATCGAGAGAGATTGGGTGTTTTCATTGTTTTTTTTTTTGTTGTTATTTTTTATTTTTTTTCTGAAAATTCATCAAAAACATGGGTAAAAAATTAGGTAACATAAACCAAATCTTTTTTATTTTGACATTTTGATTTTGTTTAAATAAGATAATATATTTAATATTTTTTTTTAATATATATGATAGTTCTTAAAATTTATAGATTTTTTTTATTGAATCAAATATTTCAACATAAAAATTATAATTTTACACGTAGCTATGCACATGCGTAGAAAATGTCTTTCATACAATCCTTGTACATAATGAAACTAATAACTATCCTATGCATGTAGGACAAGTGTACAATTCTTATACATAATTATGGATGTGTGTGGTTATAGATACGTAGTATCATGCACTCTAATGTGGAAACTAAAGCATACAAGGAAAAACCATATCATGTGAATTTTATGGATATTTGTAGTCATGTATACATAGTGTGCGTGTATGTATATAAATACGCCGCATCTAAAGCATACAAGGCAAGAAATCTCATGGAATACAATCATTGAAGTAAGAGAAATAAAATAGTTATTAGTTAAGGGTTTTTTTATATTTATTTTTGACTAAATTATATTTATTCAATTTGAATTTGAATTCAGTGGTTTAGCTTCAATAAACATGATAAAAGAAAAAAAACGAGGATGTAAATCCATATGATGTAATATTAATAGAAAGGATGTATGTATATATAGACACACACACACGCACGCACTGAATCAAACACAGGAAATCTAGTTGAGAGAGAGAGAAAGATGTTGACATCAAAAATGGCTTTTCAAGTGAATTGCTCTACAGAGAGTCGGCCTTCTCTCTCGGAAAACATAGATCGTTTTACGACTAGGCTCTCTTCTAGTTACAAGGTAATCACTCCTAGTCTCTCTCTGTTATTCTACAGGCATGTGATCAATCAAGTGTTAATTTTATCCTTAGTTTTTTTCGTCAATCTGTATATACGATTAAGAAAGATTAATAACAGACAAACTATTTGCTTCATTCATATGTACGATACCTTTCATGTTTTCTTTGATAAAACTGGATTTAACGTATATACAATGGTGTGTTTGTTTCGAGCAGCCACTACTGAAAGAGTTGCAGCAACTTCCTGCGCAACGCGAGGTTTTCAAAAACATCAAGAATGCTTCTGCCAAACTCTTGGATGCATTTGTCGATTCAACGTTTAAGTTTGCTGACCAGCGCGTTCTTCCTTCTCAGGTAATATTTAAACCATCAAACCTTTATTGTAACTACTCAACTCTCCAGTACGTGGCATCAAGGATTGATGAATTATTTTCTAATCGGCTGTTTGTGAGTTCTTGCAGAGTAACTTTCTGCCAGTTGATGAGTTGAACGAACCTTTTGTTATCACCAATATTGAAGGAAAAATCCCTGATGATTTTCCTGAAGGAGTCTTCATAAGAAATGGTCTCTTCTTGAACTCAATACTTCAAATTTTGTCCCCATGCTTGTTGGTATCTGAAAATAATTGCACATTTCACATTCTCAATTGTTTCGAGGAAGGAGATGAGGTAAGTAATTATATGAACATAAGTTTTTGGCTCAATTTAATTAAGAAATTACTTGTAGTACTAAACTATAACCACAGTGCCCTGCAAAGGGACTAAAATATTTTATTTTTTGGAGCAGGTTGTAGTGTGGGGATGCAGGTCCCTTGACTCAATCATATCAGAATCTTATGGTATGGATTTGGACAAATCTGAGTGGATTTCAGGAAGACTCAGGAGCAGAGGACCTGTTCAGAAATATACTACATTTTCGTCGAACGATGAATTATTGTTCAGCCGATTCTATGAATGGAGATTAAACATGAAGACCGGAGAGGTTACGGAGAGAAACCTCACGGGAACTAAATTCTCTTTGGAGTTTCCTATGATCAATCCAAGTTTCAGTGGCTTCAAAAATAAATTTGGCTACATCCAGATGGTCCATAAACCAGCAAGTATTTCATCAGGTCAATTATAAATTCCGAAATTCATTATTCTCATCTCTTGAAATCTTATTATAACCCTGACCATTTCATAGCAAGTAAGATTTCAATCTGGTTGTTTTAGGCATGCCGAAATTTGGAGGTCTAGCCAAGTTGTACTTCGATGAAACTTCGAGTAAGGTAATTAAATTGCTGGATAGCTGGTCCGATTTTATTTATCTCATTAATTATTGTTTCTTTACTTTCACTCGTAAATTTATGCTAATCCAGGAAGGGGAGCAATCGGAAGGGCATATAAAGGTGGAATACCATGAATTCGAGGGAAATACCTTCTGCACTGGATCTGCCTTCGTCCCTAAAGAAGGTGGTCTAGAAGAAGATGATGGCTGGATCATCACTTTTGTTCATGATGAAGACACCAATACATCCAAAGTAAGTTAATTTTATAGCTGGAAAGCAATCGCGTAGAACTGTTTTTGCAATTCTAAACCTTGGTCCCTAATCATTAAATTTTTTTTTTCTTCCTCCTAATTCAGGTTTACATAATTGACACAAAGAACTTCACAAGTGAGCCTGTTGCCAAAATTACACTGCCATGCAGAGTCCCATATGGATTTCATGGAGCATTTATGCCGGTCCCAATCCACAAGTAATTGGACTCATCATTTATGTCACAGATACATTTATGCAAACTGTAAAATAAAAAACAGTACTAAAAAATAGAATCACAACTCAGGGACAAAAACTGAGAAATGTCTTGATATGGGATAGTTGCGTGTGTGAGCATTGTCAACCTATCATTTGAGGAATTTCATTTATTTAACCAGTTATATATATATATATATAGTTAGTTAGTTAGTTAGTTAGTTAGTTAGTTAGTGTGTACTACTAGAAAATTAACAAATATCCAACGGAATGGTAGTGGAAAAATAAAAAAGTCAAATAGTATGATGACGTGTAACTTTTATCGACTGAATTAACTTGATGGTAAAATATATTTTTATATATGCCGAAGAAAAAAATCCCTCGATATATACCGACAAAATTATGAATGATATTACAGTAAGATTCAAAAAAGACGAATCATACGGTGACGTGATATTTTTACCGATAGAATGATTAACAGAGTTACTGATGAAATAATTCTATCAGTCATTCCATTTATTATATTTAATTTATGACTTGATGATCGACCATCCTCCCCCCCCTCCCTCATTTCTCTTTATTCCTTGTGTATTTTTTCTGTAACAGTCAGTCACCTCCTCCCCTCTAATCTCAACACAATTCAACCTTCCACAATAAATTCGGTCACCACAACACTTTGTTTATCAACATAAGTGTTATGAATAAAATTTTATTAAGGATTCTCTATCTTAAATAAAATCTACCATTTTTTTTTATTTGAAAACAATTTTAAAATACTGTCATAATCCAATTTTTGGAAAAACAATAAATAACAAAAAAAAAAGAAATGAATGAATGAATGAAAAATAATTTGAGAATTGGGTTAAGACAATACAAATTGAAAGTTTGAGGACTAATAAGGATGAAATTATAAATTTAGGTGTCAATTTGGTCAAAAATTAAAAGAATTAATAAGTTTGGAGACTTAATTAAACTTGGAATTAGTTTAATTAATAAAATCACGGGTTTATTTGAAAAAATACCAAAGTTTGAGGCTGATTTGGATTGAAATTGCAAGAAAATATATCCCAATGATCAAAATAAATAGTTGGTGATACCATAGGCATTACATAGAAATATAAAATTATTCTTGATATTTTACTTAATAGTTTAAGTTTTTTTAGTTGAAATAATTATTTGACATGATTTTAGAGTTTTACTAATTAAATAATTACGAGTTTAAATTTCACTACTCTACTTTATTATGCAAGTTTTAAATCTAAAAAACTTATAAAATCATTTTTCAAACTCCATGTAAGTTTTAAGATTTAGGTACTTATTTTACACATAGTAAATGCCTTCATCTTTTTTATTTATTTTTAACAAAAAACAACAAATCAAAATAATAAAAAAAATAAAAGAATAAAAAATAATTTAAGAATTGGATCAAGACAATATAAATTAAAAATTTAAGAATTAATAAGGATGAAACTATCAATTTGAAAGTCAATTTTGATAGAAATTAAAATAATTGATAAGTTTGGAAACTTAATTATACTTTGGATTAATTTAATTAATGAAATCAGGAGCTTAATTGAAAAATTGATAAGTTTAGGGACTTAATTGAACTTAAAATTGATTTAATTAATGAAATCAGGGGTTTAATTAAAAAATAACCAAAGTTTGGGGTTGATTTGAAACATATTGCGAGAAATTAACGTTCAAGGACCAAGGTGAAATGGTGGGAGAACTATAGGGAGTTTAATTGATTTTTTCAGGGGTAATTTTGAAAGAATTAAAAGTTGAAGTGTTAATTAAGGACTGAATTGCATAATTCAGAAAGAAAGGACTTGTTTGTAAATGGAGCTAAAATCTAGGGGCCCAATTGCAATTGATGTAGGGGCAAAATTAAAAACAAAAAAAAAACTTTCCATGAATAAGGGTCCAATTTCTAAACTTCAGGACTTCAGGGGGGAAAATTGAAAATAACCATTTTAGTGGGAAAACGGCGCCGTTTCAAAGAGACTTCATCTTCTTCAGCAGACCGGACCAGAACACGGACGTACAGAGGAGAACAGAGGTAACAAACACAAGGGAGAAGAACCAGAGAACATAAACAGAGAAAACACAGGGACGAGGAGAGAATACCAGAGGACAACGAAGATGCACACAGAACAGAAAAGGAAGAAGAAGAAGAAGCACGGGACAGAATACAGAAGAATTAACAATCGAAGACAGAAAATACAGAGAGAGAGAGAGCCAGACGTAGAGAGAGACAGAGAGAAAACGGAAACAAGGACCAACAAAGATTGCACAGAGAGAAAACAAAACAAAAGAAAGAATCGGAGGGAAAGAAAACGAAAGGAGGAACAGAGGGATCCAAAGCAAGCCACCGCCCTCGTCTTCGCCTCCCTGCACCAGGTAAGTTCTTCATTTCCCCCGTTTTACAACTTTAATTCACGAGACGCACTACAATTTCAATTCACCGGTTAGTGTATATGCACGTGTGAGTTGATTGACGTGTGCTGCTTCAAGCCAGCCAGGTCATTGGGTTGGCCAGTGATTAAGTTGGGCTAGCTGGGTCTAATCCTGCTCAGCCCGTACATACTAATTTGGATCTAGCTGGAAAAAAAAAGAAGAGAATAAGCTCAATTCCCTTTATTTTATTTTGATATGTGCCAAACAAGCTTCTTTTTATATCAAAAAATTTCAAATAAATTCATGAACCTTTTTTAATTTATTTGTGAGTCTCTCACTTTTTTCTGAAAATTTTATTGTATATTTAATTTGTGAAATTTTACTATAAAATGCGAATATAGTATGCCATACATACCTATTTTTTAATAAAAAATAATAAAAAATATGTATGATTTGCTTTCAATTCAAATTTTAATGGTTTATTCATTAGTGTTAGAGTCATGAATACTATGTTTTTTTGTGTTACATAATATTTATCAACGCTAGAGTTTGAAATATTTGTATTCGAATATTTATGTGTCAGAGTCAGGAATATTACAAGCAGATCATCGATAACATAATTCAATAAGCTCTTAGCAATTTAAGACAAATCAGTAATACAACCTACCTCAAGTAGGACGTTTAGATAGTGATAATATATTATCTTTTGCGTAACCCAGTTAGAGTTCCTAGTAATTATAATATTAAGCATGACTTTTTAAATAATATTTTTTCTTTTTAAGAACAAGATATCAAAATTTTATTTTTAAAAATTTTAATTTTTAATAATTGCCATGATATCGGGTATGATATTAATAATAAAATAGATAATATTATATTGTTTGTATTGCCACTCCACATAATTCTAGTCAGGATGCACCACTGTAAGAAGCTATATGCATGTTAATAAACATTAACTATATTCTTGAAGACTTAAAAAAATCTGTGTTTTAGCGAGTGTATATATATATTATAATTTTATTAAAATTTAAATCCTAAGGGACTGTATATTTTCTAAAAACTAAAGCATATTCCATTGGTATTGTAACTCCGAATGCATCCAAGAAAATAAAGAAAACATTCTGATGGACTGACGGAAACGTCGGGAGGCATTTTAAAAGGCCTAAGATGCTCATATGAGCACACCATTACTGCCCCAGTTACATCAGTCTAATCCAGATAACGACGTTATTGGCCTTTTTAAAAAAAAAAATTCAAATTAATCATTGAAGAAAAAAACTTCTCATTAACCCACTTCCGCCACCTCTGCCACTTCCACCGCCTCCCCCTCAACAATTTAAAGTTAGCAATTAACAGTTCATACCAAGCAAGGCATTATTAATGCTAAGAGGAAGATCAATGGAGTATAGCTTTAGTGTGAGTCAAAGAAAATGAAAGTTCAAATCATGAAGTAAGAAGCATGTAAAATCCTACAACTATGACATATAAAAACATTATAAAATGAATTGTTAGTATAAAAAATATATATAGAACAACCTTAACCCATTAACACTTCATAAATGTGTTGCAAACACTTTAATTGGCAGCCCTAAAATTAACTATTATTTTCATTTTACTTCTTAATTTTAAATTTGTGTATTTTGATTTTTAATTGACTAGCAAACTTTCAATTTCTTTAATTTGATCCTTGGTTAATTTTAGTCCTTACATTTACATGCTTTTTTAGTTTGGTCTTTGATTTTAGATTTTTTCAATCAAGTTCCTAATTGCTCATAAAACTTCAGTATTTATGCGATTAAGCCTCTGATATGAGCAAATTAACTTTAAAAAATTACACTTCTACCTCCTAAATTATAATTTCTTCCAATTAAAGCCTAAATTGATTTCAAAAATCATTTTTTATTATAATTAAGCCCTCAATAAATTCAATTAATACTTGAAGAATTCTAATTGAGTCCTTAAACATCCAATTTTGAATTTTCCACCTTAAATTGAATTTTTTTTTGCCAATAAAGCTTTTATCAATAAAAAAATATACTGTCAAATTTTTCAATCTTGTATATTTTTATCTTTATCAACCAGTCTTCAGCAATTTTTTGAGCGTTCTAGTATATTCTTCTCATTTATATATTTATATGAATTTAGTACTTAAAATCTTCTAATTGTGAGAACTCGTATGTATGTTTAATTCATTAATATTATTTATTGTGAAATTTTTTAAGTCAGATTTTTTAGATGTGTTTTTGTTGTGGTGGTGGATTTATTGTGAGCAAATAATTGTTAGCTCGTGGATCACAACAAACAAAATAAAATAAAAAATTTGCAATCTTCAATGAAATTACAGACGAAAAGGCAATTTCATTACCATTTTTATAAGCAAATCCACCGTGATGTTTGCACCCATTCTAGAGTTCTAGAATTGTTGGTAAAACTTACATAATGTGTAGGAACTAGAAGACAGAATTGCCGATGGAATATTCTATTAGACCATTAAACAGTGACAAAATTTCTAAAAAAAAAGGGTTGTAAAAGCTGATTTTTAGGCGTGAGTATTTTGTTGACGAGTTCGTCAATATTTAAAATTGCAATCCTTGCCGATTTGCTCTGAGAGGAAATATAATTAATGATTGTCAACAGTTAAAAACAAATTCTAGCCGAAAGGGACAACGAGTTTTACTTTAAGCACATTGGACTCCCTAAATCAAGGACAACCAACCAATCACATAGTCCTTCCTCACAATGACGTACAATAAATTAATGATTCTGCTACTATCCCTCCTTCTGGCATCATAGGTATGAAATCAATTTCTCATTAATCTTTTTTCATTAATTCAGCCGTTTCTAATCATATGACGGGGTATCTCAAGTGCTCTTATCAAATATTCAGCCACTGAAATCCCTTCAATCATAGTTTTTTAATCCAATTTATAATTAACTTGATATAATAATTGAATTACAGATCAGATAAATTAACCAAATAAAAAATCTATCCACCTATCCATCTACCACTCTTAACCTGTCTTTTTAATCTGTATTGTACGATATTAATGATGTATATTTCCTTATCAATTAGGCATTTACAATCACATTAATTTTATTACTTGGTTTTCATTGATTAAACGCACTTGAATCTTATCATTTACTGATTATAATAATAGATGATTAGACTCTCTTACTCTGTTGTTAACAAGAACATAAGCAAGGCAATAAACAGCGCCTAGATTCAAGCAAAACCGCAAGGAACAGAAAAGGATTGACATATAAATCAGGCAGAAATAATACAAGGAACATGAATCTATCTTACATAAACGAAAAGCCAATAAATTAAACAACTTATCTTACATCCATGAAGAGAAACGAAACTAGTAAAGAACATAAATATAAAATAGAAAAAAACCAAAGTGAAACAAAAAAACTATCATATATCAAATTAGTGCTTTCATAAACAAAAAGTTAAATAGAAACAAGTAACAACAGCTTGATCTAACAATGATTTGCAGTTCTTAATTGAAAAGAGCCAAATCAAGAAAAGAACACAAACACCCTATAAAAACAAATTTAAAGTTTGTTGAGGGCCTCTTCTTATTATTCTAACAAAAAAAGATGGTATGACTTGCGTGTAACTTAAATTTCTCTGTAACTAATATGGCTATGAACTTTGAAGATGAAAATTAGGTTTTTTAATTCTTTGAATTGTGAGTTTGTGTGTCTTCACATTGCAATGCAAATGGTTTGGTTAATTGATAGTAAAAAGTTAAAAATAACGTCATTTTACTTATATCAGGTCTCAACTAGGTTTACCCACGTCGACCGGGTTTTGACGGGCTAAATTTTTGGCCGGTTTTTCATCAACCCGGCCCTATTCCAGCCCCGGGTCGACCCACCGCGCCGCGCCGGGTCAAGTTTTAAAACTATACCTTCAAACAATTTATGCAGCCAATAGTGAAGAAATATCTCTTACTGGCATTGGCACTACACCTTTCAAGAACTCTAATTTTTCTGATACTCTTTATGTTCTTAAATTACATGTCAATCTAATCTCAGTTGGTTAACTTGTTGAATATAATTTTTTATTTGCTTTTGGTCCTTTCGGTGTTATCCAGGATCTTATACAAGCTGGAAAAGTGGTGGGCACAAAACAAGGACGGCTATTCATATTGACATCAGACGCAATAAACAAAAAGCTCCCATCAAATTGCTTCTTATCTTGATCAACATCAGATATTGTTTTTAGCAAGTAAATTTGTGGCACCTTTTTTTATCTTCAACTTGGCCATTCGCACACTCAATGTTTGGAATGCTTGCTTTATTCAGATATATTTCTCCTAAAATGAATGTGAGAGCTATTTTCTTTAATACTACTTGTCAAAGTCGTTCTCTTTCAAAATGGGCTAAATGACCTTTTTCCTCTGGTGCTATGAAGATTGATGCTCCTCTTGATTTGATACATGGTGACGTTTAGAGACCCTCTCCCATTCCCAGGAGCTGGATATATACAAGTATTTTATTATCTTCTTTGATCATCGTACGCGCTTTGCTTTGGTATATTTCATGTGAGCTGAATCTGAAGTGACATCTATTGCTATATTTATTTTTAACTGATCGAAAATCAGTTTAATATGAGCATAACAAATTTGCTCTTAATTAGGAGGAGAGTTCCAACACTTAAAAGTTGTTGCATTTTCGAAAGAAAATGGAATAATTCACCAATACTCTTCCTCACACCCTCCTCAACAAAATCAATACAATCCAGACAGTAAAAATTAGAGATTCTGAGTATTCCAGTGAGGATCTGAAACAATTAAACGAGAATCTAGTTTAAATAGACTATGTAAATAGCTTAACATATATTTTTATAAACCAGTGAGACAAATCTAAATTTAAAAAAGGACTAGTCTAGCTAGACTAAGTTAGCATATTAGAACAGAGATGATGAGAGATTCTATTGTTAGATAAAGCTTAATTTTTTCTAGGTAATTTTACGAGTAGTTTTCCTATAACATATTACTCAGTCACTTATTGAATCGCTGGACCTTTGAAAATGAGGCCTAGAAGTTGATTTTTGGGTTAATTTTGTTATTTTCATAGGATTTTTTAATTTATTATTTTTATTTTGAATTATGTTTTAATTTCCTTCACCGCTTTCGGCTTTGGGTTGTATTCAAAATATACCTTTACTTGATCAAAAGTCTCCATTCTTTTGATTGTATAAATTAGAGGATTTTCTTGGTTCTTTCAAATTGTCATTATATACAGAAACTTGGACAGTATAGAGTGTGGCTATTATCTCTATGAATCGATTACTTCTCATCATAATTCTTACCCTCTTCTTCCATGTCAAAGCCCAAATGGCTTCAGCTCCCCTCAAATTATCAGTCCATCAAAGCCTTCCACTAATCCTCGGGATCCTCTCGCCTATGCTGTTTATAACATTTTGCCTCCTTGCCTACGCAAAATACTGCGGGAGAAACCAAAATAATTTCTTAGGCCGTTTTCGCCATCACCAAAATTTTCATGAACTTACTCGATCAAGTTCTAGGTTTTCTGGGATTGGCGAAGAAGTTATCAATTCCATGCCCTTTTTCAGGTTTTCTTCACTTAAGGGCTCAAAAGAAGGCCTAGAATGTGCAGTTTGCATATCAAAATTTGAAGATTCTGATGTCCTCAGACTGTTGCCTAAGTGCAAGCATGCATTTCACGAGAACTGCATCGACCAATGGCTAAAAAGTCACTCTAGTTGTCCTCTTTGCAGATACAAGATAGATCCTCAAGATGTCAAGAGCTTCACTTACTCAAGAAGTTGGAGGCACTTGCAAAATCCTTCAAATCTAGCAGAGGATCCTAATCTCGAGATCTTTGTCGAAAGAGAGCATGATCGTCAAGTTTCATCATGTTTTAACCCAGGAAGCAGCTTTCAAATTAGCAATGACAACAGCAAAAAGGAAGAGTTTCTGGTTCAAGCAGGTGGCAACGCTGATGATAACAGGAAACTCTCTCATAAATTCATGCACAAGATCATTATTTCAGATGTTCTTATCAAGAGTCGATGGAGCGATGCTAATTCTTCAGATTTTTTGTCCCTGAACACTGAGATGCTTGGAGTCATGTCAAGCAACAGATTTTCTCCTAAGAAATCAAGTAGTGCAAGATTCCACAGTGGCTTGTCCAAGGTTGAAAATTTAGAGAAGGTTAAGGATGATGCAGAAAGAAAGAGATTGTTCGAGCTCCAGTTGACTACTGTTGACAGAAGTAATTCTGTTCCAAGCTCAAGCTTAAATTCGTCAAAAATGCTTAATCCTGTGGGTAAAAGGTCAGAGTCTGAGATCACAATTTTTTCAAGGTTCAGACAGCTAAGTGCAAGGAACAAAATGAAAGAATCTGCATCCCTAGGGAATGGAGGAAAAGATGAGAGGATCAGGAAGCTTTGGCTGCCAATAGCACGGCGAACAATACAATGGTTTTCCGTTCGAGAAGGAAACTTGCGACAATTAGAGTACGAAAGACAAGCATCAAATGTGTGATTTTCATCTTAGCAGCTTAATTTGTAAATTTTCACGTGTTTCTAATAGCTTTCATGTTATATGATGACCTGAAACCTTGGTGATGACATTGTCACATTTAGCTGTTTGCTAATTATGTTAAATCAAGAAATTTAAAATTTTCGTTCATGCCAATCATCATTGATGTGAAACAGCGCAAAAGTTCTAAATTTCATATTCCTGCAATCCTTAATGGCATTAATTTATTCTTGAAATTTCACATATAATTTTTTGAAAGTCAACAAGCATTATTTTTTATAGAATAAAGATTAATATATTAATTTAATTGTAACTTATTATTTTCATGAATTACTGTCTAGACCTCTAGTTGGAGCAATAATACGTGCAAATATTCCTTCCTTTAGCCAAAAACAAGAATAATACGACAAAAGGTACAAAAGCATTGTTATAAAAAAAATTTATTGACAAGTACCTGTAAATTATTAATTATTATTATTTCTCTAATTAAAACCTCATTTTCTTATAAAATGCTAAATATTATAGAATAAAATTTTTCAATGCATACATATAATGCAACAAAATAATACGGCATTAAATCTAAGAAAAAACAATTTCTAAGGTTTATTTATATATATATATATATATATATATATATATATATATATATATATATATATCGGTTTGTATATAGCAGAATAAATTAAAAAAATTTTAAAAATAAAAAATAGTTTGTATTCAGTTGTATTTCCACCATATTCTTTATTTAAAAAAATGAATGGTACACGTGTAATAAAAATTAATAATTTATTAAAGTCTAATTAGGAAAAATAACTAATATTGCCATTAATTGTGGAAAAACTTAAATAATTACTTATTTAATAAGTTTCAATATTTAGGAAAAGTAATTAATATTTTCATTGATCGTGGCTAAAAATCGAAACAACAGTGAAGAAAATTGCAAAAATTGTAGGGTCCAGCTCTAACAAGGATTTAAAATATCCGGCAGGAAAAAAAAAGTTTAACCAGTTTTTTTTTTTTTCATCTATATCATCCAAGCATATCTCTATGCAGCCCTATAAATTTGTCACGATCCTTCTATTCAAGGATTTTCAACGGTTAGTTATTAGCTATTCTTGCAGCCCTATAAAGTCAATTAATTATACTTTCTTTTTATATTTTTGCCGACCCAGAATAGATCAATTAATTTAAGTCTGTAAGACCTTCTCAGGGAGTTTTATATTTAGTATTGTCCGGACTATATGAAATGCTAGGAACAACTTGATATTTGAAAAAGAAAAGCCAATATAAAAAGATATTTTATGATTTTTGTTTTATTTTGTTGCAGGTTGGATTAGGAATCTCAACTTTTTTTTTTGGTATACCGGTGCTGATTTATACAGGAATCATGAATGTATTTCAACTTGGTCTGCTTAATTTCTGATTTAGTGTGGGTTTGTTTTGCTTTGGTTTAATAGTAGAGTTATAGATTTTCTTGTATTTCTTTTTTGTAATTAGACTGATGCCTAGGCTACGATCTATATAGCTAAAGCTCTGCTCATACTACTCATGCTTTCTCTTTTTATTATATATCTATTCTCGATTTCATCAAAAAAAATTTTAAATTAAAAAAATTAACTTAAAAATAAAAAATCAACACAAGCCAAACCAATGGACAGGTTTTATAACCAAGTTTAGGTGCATGGATTTGCTTCTAATTTGTATCCATTGTTGACTAACAATAGGGATGATATTTTAAAATTTAATATGTTTAAGAATAAAGTTTTGAAGTATTTGGATAGAGAATCATCACATGTTTATATTAATATTTTCTTCTTTAAGGTTCGGAAGATTCAACACTTGCAAAATAGTTTTTTATGAAATTTAATAATTTTTTGATGATAAAATCAGTAATTTTTAATAAGAAAATACAATAAATAAAAAAATAAGTTTTAGCAAGAGTGTTAAGAGTATTAAAAGTTATGGGTCTAGTACCTTACCAGATTTATATATATTTAGGCTCAATAAATAGCTGATTTCAAGGAGATTAAGTCTGACACCTTACTAAATCCAATATATTTGAAAGTAACGTATAGGTAAGCTCAAGAATACTAAATTTGAAAGCAATGTCAAGCCCATATCACCTAGGTTTCATATATTATCAATCTTAGATATAAAGAATATGATATATTAGGTTTGATATACTTTGTTTTTGATTTTTTTGATTTTGTGTTTTTAAATAAATATGTTAAAAATACATCGACACATCAAATAGGTTTTTTTGATAAAAACAGGAAAAAAAAAATATTGATCTCAAGACAAGATTAAACCATCAACTTTATCCTTGATAATATATAATTCAAGTTATAAATATGTTAAATAAGTATATGAACAATAAAGAACCATAAAATAAACTCAGGTCGTAATCGCTAACGTCATGATCAATCTGTTTTTTTATTTATTTTGTTTCCATTTTTGCCTTTCATGGTTTGCTGGGCTTCATTAATCTTTAGATCTTCGCTCACTTGTTTAACATGGGCTTACTTTCAAGCCCTAACACTGGCCTTTGTGATTGATACATTTATAATTTTATTACGCTCTCCCCCCGTCATCAATGAGCTCAGCTGCTTCGTAACTACACTCCAATGGATCATTTCCATGGATATCAAAACAGCTAAAGGCTGGAATTCAGTTTTCCCAATCCCAAATCTATCACTTTACTCACCACCACCACCGAGCCCGTTTTCTGCTCGTACAATTCCCATGCAAACAACCACAACCACCGCCTTAAATTGCCCTTCGTTTTCTTATCACCTCACCTAGCTGCTGCTGTACAGACATTAAACAATGCTGGAAATGGAACTTGTGATCGTGGACGATTTGCTTAGGTTGTTTTTTATAAGCCAATAACTAATTAACTGTATTAATAAGGGAAGCTCCAGAGGGCTAAGGATGCCAACTAGCTAGGAGCAGGCGAGTCTAGACAATTAGAGGTTGCTTGACGATGGTTATTTTTCAAATAATTTTTCGTGCTAAAATAAATATTAATAATATTTTTTTATTTTTTAAAAATTATTTTTAATATCAGCACATCAAAATAATTTAAAAACACTAAAAATATTTTAATTTAAAATTAATAAAAAATATAAAAAATTTTAAAATAAAAAAATAAGCAGGCCCTTAGGCAGACAATGCAGCCAAAAGTGCCAAGACAAACAGCAAGCCGAAGAATTACAAAGGTTAAGGCAGGTAAAACTACATCAAGACTACGCGAGGAATGCCACAATTAACTTCATGGATTTGCTTATACTGAATATTTACGCAGTTGAAATCAAAGGATAATATAATTTATTATAAGTCAAAACCCTTAAAAATAAGAATGTTATAGCTAAAAAACAACTAAATAGTTAATTTTTATTCATCAAAATTTATTTATAAAATATTAAAACTAGAAAATCTTAATAGTACTGAATAGAAGGTAAAATAAAATAAGAAAAACTATTTTTAAAAAATAGAAAAACTAAAAAATATATATTATACTACTGAATAAAAAAAATTCTCTCAAATGACTAAAATATATATGTATGTCAATCAAATTTCCAAATTATAATCGTACTATATATATCCATCCCCTACCTAATAGTTTCACCGAAATAAATGCCAAAATTATGTGCTAATAAATGTGTAACCAATGTAAAGGCCCAGTAGTTAATGATCTCAACAGTCTTATTTACGCACATGACCATTTCCCACAGCCATAGCCACTATTTTTTATTTCTTTTTATTAATCAATAAATATTGAAAGAGTACTTGCGTGTTCCTAATTTGATTTAATAGTTAACAATTATTTTTAATTTTTTAAAAATCAAAGAGATAAGTTTAATTATAATATATGAAACTCTATACGAGTTGAATTCAATAAATAGATCTATTTATAAATAATTTCAAACTAACAATGTCTTGGGAAATAACAAAACGTATTAAAACGATTAGATAATACATTGAGCACCTGCAATGCCTTTTTTTTCTTTGTTGCAGGCTCAACAGAGCTTGAGCTACAAAGTAAAAGTAAGCCTCTCCAGTTACATAAATATAATTTAAAAAATTGCAGTTGTTAATAATACTCAAAACGGTATCGGATATGCAATTTAAAGCAAACATGTTGGCAGCATTCAAACTACAGCAGAAACAGGTTGTTGGATTGATTAAAGGGAGTGTACTCCTGTCCTCCACGTTATTGATTTAGAACTTAATTTATAGATGTCAGTGCTCCCAGTAACTGCTTATAATTGTCTATGGATGGTTCCATATAAAGAGAAAGAGAGGGAGCAAACTTGCTGTCCAAACCACTTCACTATCTATCTTCATGAACACACAAGCTCATGTCCTTGAATCTTTAGCTAGAACTCCCTGCCTCCAAGTCTGATAACCAATTTCATCCCTCCTGGAAACACTCTTTGCCATGGATTTCTATGGCAGGAAATCTCTGTTTAGCTTCATAACTGAAGAGAGAAATGCACCACAAGAACTGAATGACCTAGAGCTTCAATTTAGCCCTCCAAGGCCTGTCAAGAATGCGCCTATTCAATTTAATGGAAGGGTGAATGCACCTATTCAAACTTCAGCAAGCATGGCGGCCTATCAAGAAATGAATGACCAGGAGCTTCAGTTTAGCCCTCCAAGGCCTTCTACCACTCATTCCAGCAAGCTCACTACCCTATTGCCACCATCTAGCCCAGAATCACCATGGACGCTCTCTCCTCATCGTACTCCATCACCTTCTCTTCTCTACCATTGCATAGCCTCGCTTCATCGACATGAAGGTAATATATACTCTATTGCTGTCTCGAAAGGAATAGTCTTCACCGGCTCTGAAAGCAACCGTATTCGTGCATGGAAGCAGCCGGATTGCATGGAAAGAGGTTATCTCAAGGCGAGATCTGGTGAGATAAGAGCCATTTTAGCTTATGGTAATATTCTTTTCTCTGCACATAAAGACCTTAAAATTCGAGTTTGGAACTTCGCAGTTTCAGATAATTTTAGAGCCAAAAAGGTCAATACATTACCTAAAAGAAGCTCATTTCTTATGTTTCCCAGACCTAACACACAACAACACAAGGATTGTGTTTCTTGCCTGGCTTATTATCATGCAGAAGGACTTTTATACACTGGATCATATGACAAAACAGTTAAAGTTTGGAGGGTTTCTGACAAAAAATGTGTAGATTCCTTTGTGGCTCATGAAGATAGTGTCAACGCTTTATTGGTGAACCAGGATGATGGGTGTGTTTTCACTTGCTCTGTTGACGGGTCAGTTAAACTATGGAGGAGAGTATATAGAGAGAATTCTCATACTCTAACCATGACACTGAAATTCCAACAATCACCTGTCAATGCCTTGGCCTTAAGCTCATACTTCAACAATTGCTTTCTTTACTCAGGGTCATCGGATGGTATCATAAATTTTTGGGAGAAGGAGAAATTTTCTGGAAGGTTTAACCATGGTGGATTCTTACAAGGCCATCGTTTTGCAGTTCTTTGCCTAGTAGCTATAGAGAAGCTGCTATTTAGTGGCTCAGAGGATACAACCATTAGGGTTTGGAGGAGAGAAGAAGGAAGTTATCTTCATGAATGTCTAGCTGTATTAGATGGGCATAGAGGACCAGTGAGGTGCCTGGCTGCTTGCTTGGAGATGGAAAAGGTTGTGATGGGGTTTCTGGTATACAGTGCAAGCTTGGACCAAACTTTCAAGGTATGGAGGGTTAAGGTTTTGCCTGAAGAGAAAAGGTACTTGGATTATAAGGAAGTCAGTGATTCAAGGTCAAAGGTAATGGAATATGAGATGAGTCCTGTTCTGTCTCCTTCATGGGTAAAGAAGAAACTTAAAGGAGACTATTTTCAATAGATCATTCATGATCATCGTCAAATTAAAGACTGAAAATTATGTTTCAATGTAGAATCTGTATACCTCGCTGCAATTGGAAGTATATATATCGTATTCTGAATATAGTATTATATATGCTCTTGCCATTTCTGTGACAAATCGCTTTAATTCCTACAGACGGACCACTGCTTTCTGCACATGGCATTGGCATATATCTTTCTTTTCGATGGAAGACGAGAATTTTTACAAAGTTGGCAACAGTGGATGGAAAACCAGAGAAATTAAAAATGAAGTAAGAAGCCTTGTAGTTAATGGCACCTATTACTCCAAGCATAATACCCTCCATGTTTCGTAGCATATCTATACCTCTACCGGTGTAGCTGAACCTCTCATTGTAGCTAGGAATTGATCCAAGTTGATGCTTTCTGAAAGAAAAGACAAAGAACAGGTTGATTTTTTCAAGTAAAAATCTCTTCCTAACCTGGCAGAAGAATCATTGCCATACTCTTTTCTAAAATTTACCATAAACCAGGCCTTGAAATAAATCATGTAATGATTGAGGAACGCGCCATAAAAAAATCCTCCATGTCTACGGATTCGGCTCTATAATGAGTTGACTCGTTGTAGGTAGTTAGGTCGTTTTCTCGATTTCACCACAAAAACAAAAAAAAGGTAGTTAGGTCGTTTTCATGATCAAATTAAATCCAAAAGATAATATTTTGGGACTTTTTGTTTTTTTTTCCTAGTTATTTTTATATTCTTTTTCTAATTAGTTTTAATTATTTAGGTTGGTTTAGCCATTCTTTAAAGAGTTTTGTCATTTATTTTCAGAACAAATTTAAAAATTATTGAATTTTGGCATACATCAAAACATATTTTCCTCTGTAATCTAGGACTGTAATCTTAATTCTTGAAAAATTCGAATTTTTTTTTACTATATAAAAATTAAAAAAAATCAATGAAAATGCTAATAAAAAATATTTTATGGTGGTGCGAGTTAATTTCTTAAAACTCATACTAAGAAAAAAAAATGAAAATCATCCACAGAATTTACAACGGAAGGAATATTCCATCAACAATTTCAATTTCAAAAAACTTTTATTTCGTCAGTCATTTCTACTGCCAGTGAAATAAAAAGAAGCCAACAAGCTACTTTTGTCCTGTATTTTTTTATATTTTAAAAGTATTTAAAAATTTTAATTTTTTTTTATTTTTTTATTTTAAATTAATATTTTTTAATATTTTTAGATATGTGCTGTTATCAAAAATAATTTTTAAAAAATAAAAAAAATTATTTTAATATATTTATAAATAAAAAATATTTTTTTAAAAAAAAATTATAACCATACATCTAAACACACATAAATGCGACCAGTATATATAAAGTGCAGTACTGCCATAATCGTGGTAGGTTCAAGACACATCAAAACTTGGAATATATAGACGTAGATGTCTTGCTTCGGTGTGTGTATTAATTAAATCCCTTGCTCCAACAAACACACCACCTAAAAACTAGTTTTATGGGTCATTAATTTCTTGATCACCATGAGTCCTCATATATATTATACTCAGTTGATGTGCTGTTTTCTCTGTAACCACAACTGTTTTTGGGCAAGCATTTAATTTCTCTCTTTCCTGTTGATGGAGGGGTGGGGGGGGGGGGGGGGGGGGGACATGAATGAATTATATGTAAGATGCTACTAAATACAACAAAGACAAATACATAAACAATATATGTTTTCTCTCTCTCTTTTATATATATACACACACTAGCCATTTCATGAGTTATAATTTTTTTAAAAAAAAAATTTTAACGTATACTGGTTATTTTAAAGTGTTTTTTAAAATGAAAAATTATAAATATAAATTAAAAAGTCTATGCAATCATCTAATTAAATAAATTAATAACCATTTTAAAAAAAATTTGCTAACAATAACCAAGAAATAAACTCCAAAAATAAATTGAAAAGCAGGTTTCTTCAAAGTGTTCTTTTACATAAAATATTCAAAATGTAAATAAAAAATCTATACAATCATCTACTTAAATAAATTGATAACCAGTTATGTAAATAAAAAAAAATTGATAACAATAACCAAGAAACAAACTTCAAAAATGAGACATTCACTCTATTGCGTTTACTAAACTTATTTATTTAAATAAATAGAAGATAAATTTACCCAAAAAAACTCATGACTTAAACGATAAATAAAAATAAAACTAACTCAATAAATCCATATCATAAAAAATATCATGCAAGACCGAAAATATTTGGTAAAACAAATGCCCCTAGTAGCAAATAATGATAACAAAAAAAACCATTATGAAATTAAAATTAAGCTCTTGAAGTCAAGTTTAAAAATTTGAATGGCTAAGATAATGGAGTAATCACATTGTGTATTAATTTGTAGAAAAAAGAAATTTCTCTTAGGACTAAACAACAATAATATTATAAAAAAAACATTATAAAATTATAATCAAACCCCTGAAGCTAAGGCTAAAACACTTTAATGGTAAAGGTAATGGAGTAATTCAATTGTTCATTAAAAAATCAAAATTACTATATATAAGGCTCCTAGATAAAAGGTTCTTGTTGTTAATTTTTTAAGGGCAATACAACAATTGCACTGTTATAAAAAATAAAAAGACATTGTTGTCTCCAAACAAATAAAAAATAATAAATTAACAATGTGCAAAGATCATTTTATCTCTCAAGCTAAGCTTTAATTATAAATAAAATGGTGAATTGTAAAATGATAATTTTACTGTAACTCAAGATATATTTTATTGTGGATTGAGTTATAAAGAACACCCACACAATTTAGTTATATATATATATATATATATATATATATATATATATATATATATTAGTGTGACCATTTCACTTTAATAATAGTAGATATGTATTAGTGTAGATTATTACAATGAAATGACTATTTCACCTTTTAGTGAAAGAAAAAAAGGAGTCCTTGTTATGGGGTGCTTAAATCTTTTCCACTCGATCGTTGGTCATTAAAAAATTGTTTGGATATATCTACATCTTTTTCATTTTTTTACATAGATAAAAATATTTTTATCCCCTATCAACAAAATTTAGGGGGTTGTTGAAAAGCTTGTTTGACTTTTCTTCTTTAATCTCAAAATAAATAAAACATTGGTTCTTGCACAAGTGTTATTTTTTTTAGTTTTTCACTTTTTGAAATATAGTTAAAATTTATATTTGACCTTAAAAATAACAACAAAATAGGGTTTGTATTTAAGGGTATTTTGATATTTTTATAAGATTTTTTCAGTAATCATCAGGGTTATGAATCTTTATATATATATATATATATATTCCTGTGTCTATTATATATTTTTTTTGTCAACCTCTTTTAATATTGAAATAAACTCTTCAAAACTAAAATTTAATAAGAACATGAATAGAAATTTTATTCACGTCATATATTTTATCTATTCATGCAATATGAATAGATTTAATTATTTGAATTTAGTATCATTTTAGACAAAAGAATTTAGTAATGGTAATAGTAATATAATAATAAAAAATGCATTTAAAATTTCATGATATTAATATATTAATTAAAACTTGGAAAAAGAAATTATCGGTTTATTTAATGAAATTGCTTGCTTCGAGATAGGAGGAGGAAAAATATAAAGAATTAATGCCATAACAAACTCAAGCACGTAGGATTATTGATTAATTAATTCACAAAATTGACAAAAACTAAACAAA
The DNA here is from genome assembly GCA_033617975.1 of Populus alba x Populus glandulosa. Taxonomy (NCBI): domain Eukaryota; kingdom Viridiplantae; phylum Streptophyta; class Magnoliopsida; order Malpighiales; family Salicaceae; genus Populus; species Populus alba x Populus glandulosa. Next base: position 23,782,485 of record CM066148.1, read on the forward strand.
GAGACTAAGATGCATCAAGTAAATTGGTACCACAGTAGCATCACAGGGCGCATAGTCCACATATAGAAACTTAAAACATTGATAAAAGAGAGGGGACACCATATCCATGGTCACTTGGTAATTTGAGATTTAGAAAGTCTCTTCTTCGCTGGGAAGAGGACGATGAGATCTTGTGATGAAGAAGTTTTCATAGATAAACCCAGCGAGTCCACCACCAATAAGGGGTCCAACCCAGTAGACCCAGTGGTCTGTCCAGTCCCAGCTAACCAAAGCAGGTCCAAATGATCGTGCTGGGTTCATTGATGCTCCAGAGAAGGCCCCACCAGCCAAGATGTTGGCTCCTACTACAAAGCCAGTCAGCATTGGACCTAGCCCGTCAATGGATCCCTTATTGGGGTCGACAATGGTAGCATAGACTGTGAACAGCAAGGAGAAAGTCAGTACGATCTCCCATACTACTCCTTGAAGGTAGTCCATCCCACTTGCAAGTGTATGCACTGGTGTAGCCTGCAAAAAAAACAAATAGAAACCCAACAGTGGTTAATTAATTATTAGAAAAAAAAGTAGCAAACAATATATATAAAAAATATGGGGTAGGGGACAACAATCTCCGGCCTATACTAGTACGATGATTGAAAAACACGCCACAACAATTAATTTTTAAAACATGTTAGGACTTAAGAATCAAAAGGAACTAAGTTCATTGTATAGCTCAACTTTGCTGGGAACTGAAATCAACTTTATATATATATATATATATCCAAAGTTTTTCAATTTTTGTATAGATTATATCACTATACTAAATTAAATTCGTACCAAACTTAATTGCACGGGCAAGGCTTCAATTACAGATTTGAAGGATTGATCCAAAAAAAAAATAAACAAAATTATAAAAATAGCATTGTTTTGATCAAATAAAACTTGTTTAAAAAATCAGCAGTTTAAGGTTTGGATTTTGACATAATAATATTCAGGTTTTATTGATCAAGTCCAAATCAGATGTTAAGTGAGACCAGTTTAACAGCTATATATGATTATATGCACATGTTCTAAAACATACATGTGTTATCCCTAAGGTCTATGGCTCAAGCCAATTGCCTTACCAATCCTCCGGTGAGATACTTGAGGAGGAAACAAGCAGCTGTAGATGCCAACAATTGGTCAATCCAGTAGAGGATGGATCGGACAACAGTGATATGACCACCAAAAAGAAGGCCAATAGTCACTGCTGGGTTGAGATGACCACCGGAAATGTGGCCAGCAGATATCATCACGGCCACCACAAGTGCATGTGCCACAGCCACAACAAACAAGCCCAGTAGAGCATCTCCTGTTAGCTTATCTGTTCACAGAAAGTACACAGAATAAAATCCTTCATTAAACTTTTCTCTGATGTTTAAAATCCTGGCATTAACTATCAACGAAGATTAAGAAAGAAATCATAATACGAGAGTTGGGGCATAAATTTAAGTGAAAGTACCGGCAGCCATGGCGGATCCAACACCAGCAAAAACAAAGAGGAAGGTGGTAACGAACTCGACTACAAGGGCTTTGAGGCAGTCAGGCTGAGCAGCCTCATGACGAGATCCCAACGCGATTTTTGTCATCTTCACCCACTCTACCTGGTGATTGCGGATGCCTTAACAAACCTTAATGGGATTGGGAGCTAATTATGATCTGTGTAATTAAGTTTGGAGTTGCAATATTTATAGGCATCATTCATGTGATGCCCTCGCTAGCAACTAGCACTGATGGCACCTTATCATGCAATAGAATTATTTTGTAGCCAAATTACTTGGATACCCATTACCCGTTGACTTAGTTTTTTTTATTTGTCATGTCTGAAATTGTTAGGAGTTTTTATATGGCAAACTAATTCTCTGATGAATCCTACATAAAATATTTTTTTGCCGTTCAATTTCTACGTTACACTTTTGGTATGTAAAAACTTGCATTCATCCATTTTCGTGTAAGAATTACGAAAATTAACGTAGGCACTGGGCAGGGGGGGTTAAAAAGGGTAAAATGATGCCTTTTTATTATGGCCCAAGTATGAATGCTGGTGATGATAAGAAAGGGAAACGCATGGATAAGAATTGAAAGGTCGATTTGCAAAACGAGTGCTAGACTTTCTCACAAATCTTGGGTAATCGTGTTAGTGGAAACCGAACGTGTTTAACTTTTTCTTGGTTTGTTTTTTTAACGATGAGATTTGATCTACTTATCATTATCATTTTAGAATAGAAATTCATACTTTGGAGTATAGTGCAAGCGTTAAAACAAACTCTAAAGATAGCAGGCTAGAAAAATAGGATAGGATAGGATAGTTATACAAAATTAATTCACAATTTTATTATTGAAAAGTTTACAACTCCTTGATAAATCTAAAATTCAACCTATATATTAAACTAAGAAACCTAAAAATAAAATAAAAATAACAAAAATCCTAAACAAATTAGAAAAAATAAAATTATTAAGTATAATATTTAATTTCATAAACTAAATAGAAAAAAAATAAAAATAAAAAAGGAAAAATAAATTTTCCTTAAATACCACAATCATAAATGGAATCACAAAAAATCTCCATAATATTTATTCTAATTAAAAAGTTGTTCATCTATTAATATTTCTGAAACGAGTTCTTGAAACTAGTCATGAATCTATTTATAATTATTCTCTTTATGATATTTTAATTTTTTATTTTTTATTTTATTAATTGATAGGATAGTTTTTTAACTTGCTTCTACATGTTTATTATCTTTAATTGGGGGGTTAGTTTTATAATATGTGTGGGAATTAATCTTCATTGAATAATCAACCTTGTATAATCACTTGAACCTAGATATCGATCCACGCATGTTCTTGACGATCCTAAGGAATGACATCATTATTGCCATTAATGAAAAGACCGTCTTCTATATATATGTGTGGGAATCTTGGAGAAGTTTGGTATGTAATTGAATGATCTCCAAATCCACAAATGCAATTATATCTTGAGTTCATAAGTTTTCCAGCTTCATAGAAACAATCGATCATCAAAATGAGCTGAGAGTTGAAAAGGATAGATAATAAGACATGAAGATTAATTTTGGCCTTCATTTTCATACGAGGTCAAGCCCACTTTCAGCACATAATTATATCGATATGGACCCTACCAAGTTATATAATTGTTCTAAAGCATGATGCATCATTGATCCACCACCAAACTCAGAAAGCAAAACTGATCCGAATCCTTAAGAATGATTCGGATTCAGAGGTTCAAAGCATTAGGTCAACATCCACATGAACCAAAACACGTCATCTATGCAACATCCACGATGATTTTTCCTTTCGGAATCCCTAATGCTCTTCTTTTTTTTCGATCGCTGCTTCTGTAATTTAAAGAAAAGTAGGGTTTGTGTTCAATCATACACCAAGCTTTCCATATAGTAAGGGAAATTAAACAGTATGATATACCACCACCACAAAAGCTTAGTTGCTGGTTCGATGTTGACATAGAAAAATGTCGTTTTCAAATAATGAGCATGAGTACATTGTGTCGTCTTCTTCATTCTTTTCAATCAATTCGATTCTATGTCTTATTGTCCTCTTTGACATTTTAATAGTGAAGCTCATTTTGTCACCCATGTGATCCCACTTTATATCTACACCACTCTTGCTCTCTTCATAAGTTTTTGAAGAGGAATTGAACTAGCTCTGGTTGATCGTTAATATACATAAAAGATCATTAATAAATATGTTTAATTAGACATTCTTTCATTAATAAGATTGATAGGCAAGATACGTGCTAATCTTTCTTAAAAAATATTTTATATATGATAGTCATTTACAGGAAGGAAATGAATTTTCGTAAGAGGGGTGTCGAAGGAAATAAACTGCTAGAATGAATTTTAAAATTAATGAGAAAACTAGGAAAGATTATATATGTATAAAATATATAAGTTTTGAACGGTTAAAATGCTTAATTATTACGAAAAACTAAAATATTCAAGAGTCAAATTAATTAAAAACATTCAATACTTTGAGCGTGACCTGGCTCCCAAAATAAAATATGGTTCCACCTCTCATCATTCATGTCATTCTTCCATCACAAATTCATAAAAAAATGCAGGATAGCACTAAAAATAAAATAAAATAATGGAAATTTGGGGTAGCTTGGCAATACGTAGAGCTCATAATTAAGATTCCATCTCTCATGTCCATGCTTTCAGTATCCTTAATTTGTGAGCCAGAATTCTCTCCAAGTGACAAGGCCACTCCATCGGCACATGGAGGAAGGCTTGAAACAATGTCTCATACAATGCTGACATCAAAAAACAAGATAGAGGCAACACAAGGACGGTTCACATTCGCGTGAGAAATTAAAATAATAAAAAAGCCAACGTTTTTGACAAAATAAAATAACAATTAGAGATGGAACGGAGGATGCATTATTGCGATTCCCTGCTAGCTAGGGCGAGCACCATGTTGCATTATTAATTATTTAAAGAGGTGACTGATTCATCTCTTTGTCGTTGAGCCCATCATGATTCCAATGTATGATCCAATTATGACAATAATTAATTAGTACTAAAATACAAATTTTACAAAGGTACTCTATTTAGTGGTAAAAACACCCAAGAATGAAAGCTATACAGTGCATGGATGAGAAATTGACCCAATGAAACTGCATAGCATATTGTCATGGTGATCCTGGCCACGATCCAAGCAGTTTTCTCATGCCAAATTGAGGCGAGGATTATCTCTCCAAAGCAGAATTTGAAGTCAAAAGATACCCAAATAATTCATAGATGGAATTACTAATGACTGATTCTTCAATTTAATTTTTTAATTATAAAGTCCCGTGTTTGAAGTTTGATTAAATATTAAGGTGGGGTTTCTTAATTTGGTCAATGCTAAATCGATTTTTTTTTTAAATTGTTAATTGGAAGCTAAAATTGATTGGCAAAATCTTCTTGAGGATGTGTTTGGCATTGTATTTTAAAAGTGTTTTTGTAAAAAATTTAAATTTTTATATTTCAAATTAATATTGTTTTGATGTTTTTGAATTATTTTAATATACTGATGTTACAAAAAAGAAATTTTAAACCATTATTTTAATACATTTTAAAATAAAAAATAATTTTTAAAAAAATCATAACCACCATTTCAAAATTCAAACCCTCTCTATTTGCCAACTAAGCAAACTTCATCATGTTAGCGACAATGAGACCAAAAGGATAATAATAATAATAATAATAATAAAAACACCCATCATATGCCACGCTTGATGCAAAAATTATAACACCATTTAATTGTCTTTGTACAATTGGTTAAGCATAGCAAATGAAGCTAGGGTTTAATTGTATCGAATTGGCTAGCGATAACATGTTCGTTTTGAATTGAATATATATATATATATATATATATATATATATATATATATATCATGGACATGCTGAAAATGATATTTCCTATCTATATAATATATATTAAACCTATCTTCTTCTGGTGAGTTAATGTGAAACCAATTAATTTAGGTCCGGCTCAGGTTAAGTTTCAAAAAAATATAAAGAGAATTGACCGTCTTGTTAAAAACCTAAAAGAAGTATGTCAGTGATTACTGACGTTTAACTACTTTTACCTCATATTTTATTTTCCCGTTAGGCTTACTTTAAAAATTAAACTCCCAATCATAGCCCACCCCACCAATAGGAGATCATAATTGCTCCACGAATTGCTTATATTTTATTGTCTACCCAGCCTTCCATTGCAAAGAAAAAAAGAAAAAAAAAGTAGAATTAGGCCCATAAATATATCCATGTTGATAGATAATCCCAGTATTTAGAATATGGGCCACATGCAAACAGCCCGCATGCCAATGGCAAAACGTGCAAGAGGACAACATTTAACAGAAAAGTCAGCAACAGTTGAACCAAGCAAGCAGGCAGAGGTAGGAGAGGAAGACAGGAGACCAAACTATAAACAGACAGAGAAAGAACATAAAAATGTTAAAGAACAGTAACAGTGCCATCATTATCTTCTTCTTTTCTCTTATCTCAATGTCTCAACACAGAATAAACCTTTTTCTTCTCCTACATTCCTTCAAACTTTCTTCCCCATCCAATGCCAATAACAAGAGTAATAGTAACAAAACAGTCACTAGCAAGTACAATCCGTCAAGAAGACTAGCTCTCTTTCAGCTTGGAACTGGTAAGCAAGAACCCTTTACTTCCCTTTATCTCTTACTACTAAATGTAGTAATTAGCGATGCTTAAACTGACATTAAGTATTTTGGGTTTTTCTACAGATATCCCACAATCACAGTTCTTAAGTGGAAACTTAGCACCAGCAAGAAGTAGTGAGGTTGCTGAGCAAGATGTACTAGAGTGGGTTGAGAATGACAAGAGAAGAACCCATGCTTCATGGTGCCTATAATATTGGGGACTTGGACAAGGCTATAACGTATGTCTCTTTAGCTCCTTTGAATATTGCAAAGTTTGTTCTTGTGTTAATGTAGCAATGTGAGGTTTGATATAATAACTGTGGCTAATTGGATGTTCGGAATATTCAGATTTTATAATGAGTTTCGGGGAATGGAGTTGTTTTAAGGAAAAGTGATGTACCTGAGGACAGATATAGTAATGCTTTTCTTGGATATGGACCTGAAGACTAAACCTTTACTCTTGAACTTACTTATAGTGAGTATATCTTTCTTTCATTAATTGGATCTGTACTGTAGTATTGTTTTATGCATATTCCTGCATCCACCATTGATGTTTCGAATGAACTTCTGGTCTTTTCAATTATTATTTTTTTGATTTGGTAATGCTTGCAGATCATGAAGATAACAAGTATGATAATGGAAATGGATTTTTACATTTTGGTACTGCAGTGGTGGATGCAAGTTAGTCTTTCTTAAAGTGTTTGCTTGCTGTATGGAATTCGATTGTTGAGTATCTTTCTTAACAGGTTACTAGGGAACCTGGTCCAGTTAAAGGTGGAATTACAATAATCGCATTTGTTGAAGACCCAATGGCTACAAGTTTGAGCTCTAGGAAAGAGGCCTGACTCCTGAGACCCTATGCCAAGTGATGCTTCAAGTGGGTGATCTTGATCGCTCCATAGACTTTTATAAGAAGGTTAGAAGTAATCAATGCTGTAAGAAGAGTGCAGACGCAGTCAAGCTCTGTGGAGGAAAAATTGTCCTTGAGCCTGGCCCTATAACAGTTATCAACACCAAGATTACTGCATGCTTGGATCCTGAAGGTTGGAGATCGGTATGATTTTTAATTTCTATGTTTGTCTTTCCTAAGAAGCAAACTTTAAAGACATATATATATAAAGCTTACTTCCAAGCTGTGCTATATCACTTTGTTGGAACTCAAGTGTTAGGTCTTTGGTGCAACTTCTCATGCTAAAGAAGAAAAAAGCAAGAAGCAAGCTGGTGAAGAGATGGGGAACAGTGGGATATGTAAACATGGGCTTTAAGAGTTACAAAAATGGAGGCACGCATGCTGTGATACAAGAAAAGGGGCTCTCAATAAAGATAGTGCATCTTTGTCCTCCTTGCTTTTCATCTCCACTCTTTTGTGCTTTGATACGTTAAGAGCTAAAGACTCGATTTTTCTTGAGCGGCGGGATTCATGATTACTTGTGTTCTCCTTTGTCTCCATCATCACTATCACTGTATAGAGAGAAATGGGGCCTTGCTAAGCAATTGGAAGAAGGAAAATGCAGCAAGCATCATTTGTGAATAGCACCACTTTCTTATCTAATTGTCTGTACATCATGAAACGCTTCAGCATCATGTAAAACATGCATACCTAAGACTTGAAGATAACAATCTTAACTCATTGTGCAAGTATAATTGCATAGAAATTGGAGTATAGGAGGAAATTTATCTTTTGTTTGAATTATAGTTCACAGAGATAGTAGGAAGAAGAAAAAGATAATCTACCAGCCTCTCCAAAGGTTCCTCCACCAGAGCATCCAATTACATCACCACCACCGTCCAATTCTTTGGCTACTCCACACAAATTTCTCAGTCAAGAACTTTGAGCATGCTCCGCAGTTTTGCAGATCTAATTAGGAGGGGGAATACGAGAGCCTACTGCTACATCCACTTATTTTTCCAAAGCCAGCACCAAAGTGTTCACTGTCAAAAGACCACCTCCCTCTTCTCCTCTTTGTGAAGAGGCCACAAGCTCAGAAAAGGTTCTCATAGACCACCCATCCGAAGATCCACCACGGGATCCCATTGCTAAGTCATGGCTGCAAGTGGAGAGCACAAATGATGACCTTCCTTCATACAAAGAGGGTGTTTGAGAGTGTGGTAGTTATTGCTTTTCAAATAGCTTTTCGTGCCGAAAAGTATGCCAATAATGTTTTTTTATTTTTTAAAAATTATTTTTGATATCAGCACATTAAAACGATCCAGAAAGTACAAACCACATTCAATTTTAATAAAAAATAAAAAATTTAAAATTTTGTAAAAAGCTGTTTGGACCGCAGAGCCAAACAGCCTCTTAAAAATAGTTATTTTGTGATTTTAATCCTACGATATCAACTAGTTTCCAATGGTGATATCAATTTAAATGTTGTGGTTGACGTCATATCATTAAAATGTCGTGGCGGTATCAACATGCAAAAATATACTATTTTATCTGAAAAAATTCGAAGTGTATTATTCTACTGAAATTTAAAAATAACTATGCTAATTTACAATTTATCCAAGAAAAAGGAGGAAGAAAAGTCCTTGAGAATGCTTTGAGAGTAATGTAGGGCACTTTTTTATGCTTTTCTATTTTAATCCATCGAGTTTATTTTTTCCAATTTTTGCCTAGAGTTGTACTGTCTGACCCCCTTTTTGACTCCAAAAGAACAAAAAATTTGGCACTACTTTCTTCTCGAAACCAGTAAGAGAAGAGGAAAATACCGACCAACCAGCGGTATCTCTGCATTTGCTTTTTCGTCATTTGCTTTACGTCTCATCATGTCTAAGCCCCTTAAAGGTCCCACACTCCATTACCATGTAAATATTCTGATCAACCTCCCTCCTAGCTGCTTGATAAGGAGTTTTTTGTTTTTTTTTTTGCTGTTGAAAATTATTTATATAAAAAAAAAATTATTTAATTTTTTTATTTATAATCATCTTAATAATATATTAATATAAAAAATAAATTTAAAAATATAATATATTTTCAAATAAAAAACATTTTAAAAAAACATTCCATACCAAAGTCTTACTCTTCAACCCTCTCTAATTCACTAGCTCCCAGATTTTCAAGATTGATACTTAAATTAGCAATCCTCAAAGGCTACAGTGCGGGTAGGCAATGATAACAACCTATATAATATTTGTGATCGTGCACGAACACACATCATATTTTGGGGAAATGGCTTCATATATAATTATATTTAAAAAATTGTATTCAATTTCATTTTTTATTTCATTTCATTTATCTATCTTAAAAATTGTTTTGCATGCATCATATTTTAAAATTATTTTTCCTCCAATTTACCCTCTTAGATTGTTCACCATAAAACTAATGAAAATACATAAACGATTTGTACATGACCAAATTTAAGTTTTATATATCCAAAATATCCCATGTTAAAAGAGAATAAGAAAAAAAGAAAGAGAAATAGGGCTAGTAAATTAAGATTCAATAAATTAAAATGTAATAATCAGTTTTCCTAAATTGCACATGCAAATTATTTCGGTGACAAGTTTTGAAAAAGAATTCTAGCATCTCCTTTTCTTTTTAATGGGTATTTTGATCGCATGATATTATTTTTTTATTTTGATGATAAAAATCTTAAAAAATGATATATTAAAGCACAAGAAATTTTTAAAAATAGATTAGATGCGATTAAATACATAAAAAATATATTAAAAAAATTCTTGAAATATAAGAATATATAGAGCCATTTTCCCAAATATATTTTAAAGCAACCTCGAAATTGTCCAACAATGTTGATGGTTTAAACCCACATTATACGTTTTAATATGAAGGTGAAGGGAGAAAAAAGATGTTAGTGCAAACCTCAAATTAGTAACTTTCATGTAGTCACCAAACTAAAACTTTTGTCAATTGGATCTTCAAACATATTAGGCATTCTTCAATTGGGTCTCCTTTTATATGAACAAAGGTCAAATTTTCCTCAAAATCGCATCATTTTATTGCATAATACATGCATTCAGACAATAATAATAGCAGACATGATAATAATAACAAACATGGATTGTGGACCTTACGGAACAGCAAAAGAAAGGTCTTTTGTCATGATATATATGTATAACAGTATGTAAGAAATGGTTACGGTGGCGAATCTAGAAGGTGACAGATCAAGTGGCTGTGGCAGTAAAAGTATTATGATGGGGGGCCGTGAGGTAGCATGTTGATGGCAGTGCAAGTGATTGGTGCTATTGCAAGGAATGCAGTGGTGTGGGTCTAAAGAAAATGCATGCATTAGTAGCGGTACCAGGAAACCATACATGGCTTATGCGATGGGAAAATGTCACCAGACATTAATCTGCCGATAAAAGAACACAATCTGTTGGTGTGCATATTTAACCCAATGGATGAAAGCTTCGCCGAATACAAAACCTTAACAAATGTGAGATACCTTTTCAACTCATAACCGTCTAAAAAGTGCAACTCAGCTATGCATAGCTAAGAGAAAAATCTAGCTGTGTAGCGCCGCACCATGCGGGAGCCTGGAGGCCTAAAACGATCTACAGGCTCCATGCAATAATTGCAACAATGATCGAGCATAACCTATAAAGATAAAATTGCAAGTTTTTCACCCATGATGGGGATTATTGGTGAAGCATGTCAAATAATAAGCAAATTATCAATACCCTATAACCTAGAATAAATCGGTCATTTCTGCTTATAAAAGCATGTTACCGCTCAGGATATTCTATACGCAATAGGTGACTTGCCTTCAGCTAAATTCAGCTAAAAATTGAATACTCTGGTTATTATCACTCCAGAGCTTTATTTAAATGCAAGCATACTACCTGCAAGTCTATCAGCAGCCTCCTCGGCTGGTAGTAGTAGCTTAACTCTCTCTAGGTAGTGCATGTCTGCATAGCCTTATTCTTCAACCCTGAGTCAGTGTCATAGAATATCATATTTCTGTAGAAGTTGACTCATAATGAAACATACATCACAAGTAGAATTTAAATGTTGAAACATGGTATGACGTTTGAACCCATAAAAGAAGAGCTGTTACTAATTTTAAAAATATTGCATTATGAGTAGCACTTCTTTTCCATAATCCCTGTGGAATTTCTCACGTATCCATCTTGTAGTCCACTTGTCGTATTCTCTGTCACAGCCTTCGATGACAGTTTGAAATATCTACTTTTCCCAAGACCTAGACACACACAACTGATTCTTATTATTTGACAGCAATAATACTTTGGAAACATAAATTATCTGACACAGACGAGTGAAAGAGCATATTCTTTCTTTCCCTGGCAAATTAGAATGGCAACAAGAAGAATTATAATCTAGATTGGTTCAGAATTAAGAGTAAAAGATGTTAATTACCTCAATGTCTAGGATTCAAAGCTTTCCAGAATCCACACACCAATTCAAAGATCTAACAAACCATCTTCATTTGCATCCATACTTCCAATGGCTCTTTCCACTCAATAAACGAATTTCATACAAAACTTTAACTATAGCAATCTGAAAATGGAAATATATAAAGATAAGCATGAAAGATGTTTCCCAAAACTTCATTACAAGATAAAAAAAAATAATGGCAACTGAGAAAGTTCCACAAGAACAGGCAAGATGACACAGTACCTGAAACACTAGATTTTGGTACTTCTTTCAGATTATGAAGAATGCAGGTACCTAGATTCAAATTGATCCAGGTAAAAAACCAAGGTTTGGATTGAAAAATAAAGCACTAATAATGGAAGTACTTTATTATGAATGAAATAAGTACATGTCAAAACACCCATACATGATCCAAGGATAGAGGATCAAACGAAACAATCTACATATCCTCAATTGAACAACAAACAAAAAACAGACTTAATCATTTTTCCATCTTAAACAACAATAAAACCAAGCTTTGATGGGCCCAGCACCATCCAATGTGTCTACTTGTAGTCACCTTGTGAATAATACATTTAAGTAACTTGACATTCTTGATGCAAAGAGATCAAGCCATCCAAACTTCAAGTCAAAGACATTGCTATCCTGGATTCTGCCCCCCAAATTACAGCTGTAAATATAAAGGAAAGATCAGTAGTTGAAGAGATGGTACATTGTTTCATAGAAATTATTGCCATGAAAATATTCATGAATAAAACAGTAGAACACAATCACGATGCATTAAATACAGAATAATCTCTGAAAGTGAAGTTGCCATACCAATTACTTTGCTGAAGAAATTCTCATCAACCTGCTTGAAGCACCAGCTCTGTTCCCAAGCCCACGGCCAATGTTCACAGCATCAGGTGACCCGTCTAGTTTCATAAAATCCCTTCTGGATGCACTGGGCGGAACAAAAGAAGTTGACGGCATTGATGCATTGTTCATATTCTACAGAAACAAAATCTCAAATAGCTGTAATTCCACCAAATTTACAGCACATTGATTATAGTGACAGTAACTAGTAAGAAAAAAACTGTCACCAAATACATAGAATAAGTTGCATCAAAGTACAAAGTCAGCTATGCATTCTAGCTACATAACAGGCATATGAAGAGAACATAGAGAAGAAATACTATGGATCACAAGAATAGATGACTCACATGTTTGTCAAGTGGATTATCAGCAGTTAAATTCCGAGAAAATGATGACCCCAACTGCATATGAGTATCTGGACGAGCAACCTTATTCAATCCTCTGTGATCAGCAACCTCAGCAGAATAAGAGGCACCATTGACCCCTGAAAGTGAAAAGAATGAACATATAAAAATGATGTTTTCTGTAAATACCATATAAAAATAGATGAATTTCTAGAATCCAATAGAGCAAACTCTTTCATATCCTAAGCAGATAAGTTTCATGGCATCCCTCTCCATGATCCCCTGTCCAATACAAAACTTTGTCCCTAATTCACTCAGGTGCATCTTCAGTTGAGAATCCAATAAGAAAAAGGCCTAATGGAATGACTACACATAAAAAAAAGGACTAAAAAACATAAAAACAGTTTTCTAGATTCGCTATGGATTGAGTAAAAGTTCAACATGAACAAAGGAAAAAGGATTAAAAATGTTCTACTTAGGTGTTAGAATGGTTAACTATAAATTTCTCAGAATCTAATTGAGGTCATTGTATTATTGTTCAGTATTTACTAAGCCATTGCAGTACAGCAGATGAACTTTTAAATCCAAAAATCACATGTTAATGTTGCCATTAAATGAGATGGCATGATTGTTAAAATAAGCTACAATGAACCTATCAAGGAGAAGCTCACCTTGAGATTTCAAACCCTCATTTCTACTTTTATATTTTTGTGCTTAAGCTTATGCCTACAACCAATTCCCATGCAAGTGAATTAAGCATTAATGTGCTCCTTTAAAAAGGACTGGTTTGATTTTATTAAGGTGTCTAACATCCCACCAACATTCTCCCCACAACTCCTGCAAAAAGCCAAACCCCTCTTTCTCACCGCAAAAAAACAGGAAGCCACAAGATTCAAATATGATGGAAAATTAAACAAGAACAGAATGGAAATCCTTGAGATTTAACCTTTATCCTTATTGAGATCCATTGCCATTGCCCGACTGCTTGTCACTCTAGAATTTGGCTGCAGGTCCTGAAAAATCACACATAAAAGAATAAATCAAAGAAGGATTAATAAGCCACTCCAGAAGCAGAGTGGATTAGTTTACAGAATGATTTGGTGGTAATTTTGGACCAATTCAAAAAAATGAAATAGAAAAATAACCACAAAAAAGAATATGAATTACAATCTTAAGAATAAAAGTCTTTGCATGACTCATTACAAATATTTTAAAAAGAGAAGATTCGAATAACTAACAGATGATTGAGGTTGTGGCTTTGGCCTCTGTGTCTGCTTGTACTTCAGGATGGTCCAGTCAAAAACAAAATCAAACTCAAATCCTGCCAGAAATGGGAAAAAAAGTAGATGAAGCCATAGAATATAACTGTCAACTCCGATGGCCCACATGGATGTGACATTAAAACAAAATGGACTACTCAAGTAATGGACCAACAATTGTTCAGTTATCAGTTTCCAGGATTTGCAGTCCTCAATGACCAACAAATAGAACTTCCATATCATCCCCCCTCCAAACCAGCATTAAAAAGAATTCCTCACAATTTAATTAAACAATTACCTTCCCGAGTAAACAAGTCACGAAAGAGGCGCTTCAGAAATCCATAATCAGGCCGTTGGTCAAAAGTTAATGAGTGGCAATAATGGAAGTAAGAAGCAAACTCCACAGGATGCGACTTGCATAGCACCTTCAGAGAAAAGAAAATGTGATGTCAACAGACTATTAAAGATAGAAGGTAGATATTCAAACTATTACAAGGAACCAAAACAGTATCAGAATTCAATTTTCAAAACCAGAAGTCTCGAAGCTCTTTTTCTTCTTTCCCATGACAAATGAGCTATCCAAGCATTTAGTAGGTTTCCCAGACTTTTTAAGAAGATAAATCTCTATATATGTTAAGGGAGAAGGAACTATGTTGGGATATCTTGATCCAGGGGAAATGCAAGGAGGTTAGCTTCTTTCAAATAGATAACATGGACTATGGAGACTTAATTTTTTAGAGAAGTTGGTAATTCCATGAATTTCAGGTTGCTAAAAATTTTTTGGGTTTCAGATGAGCATGCATGTGATTTATGACAAGAAATAGGATTTGATGAAAACATTTGAGAAAAAGGTCTCCTTCTGAGGGGCCAGTCTTATTATCATAGGGGAAAAAGCAAATACTTCTCCCTCTAAATCCAGGATACAAATTCCAAGTTGATTAATTGCAGTTGACCACATACCTCAATTGGAGTTGATAACTTCTTCTCGCATATTTTATCATACTTTTGCTTCTTTGTTGCCGCTTTCAGGCCCTGCCATGGAAGGCTAAACACAGAAACCAATTATCATAAAATCAAAGACCAACTAATCATATCCTGTTAAAACAACACAGCCTCCAAAAATGAACACATAGTAGCATACCTTCCTCTCAAAAAGTATAAAAGAACGTAGCCAATAGACTCCAAATCATCCCGACGGCTTTGCTCTGGGTAGAAAATAAAAGATGAGTATGGAACAAACGGTTCATTTGATATGTCAAACACACTAGCAAAACATCTCTGACTTACCAATTCCTAGATGAGTATTGCAACTTGCATACCGAGCAGTTCCTGTTAAGTTTTTGTTCTCTCTTTTTGAAGGGGGAAAAGGGAGGAGAAAAAGGAGCCTTGGTCAGTCATGGTAGACAAATGAAGATTCAGGGGAGGGGGGTTTACATGTTATGCAAAAACAAAGGCGCTGAGAAAAGGAACATATAGATGCATGCACATCGTCAACAAAGGCACATATCTTGAAGCTAAACAAAATAAAAGACACCTCCGGAATAACAAGAAGCCAGTAACATCATCTTAAAATAAAACCCTGAAGATAAGAGGCCTAACTCGACTAAGCAAAACCAAGCCTTTTCCAACAAAATTTGATGAATAGGTAATATAAACTTTATGAATGAGAAACGCAATGTCCTGACTACCACTTTTGAATGTTATCTAGCAAATACCACACTTGTAACCGTTAAACCTGACAACAGAAGCTAAGTCCATAGCTAAACTACAAAGTTTCAAAAATCATAAATAATTCAACCCTCTTTCTCACATGAAAACTGCATTACCATTTTCATTCTCACATTGACACTTAAGAGAAGAGATGTCCAAAACCCACTAGAAATCAAATATGAGCTTGGTTATAAGAATAACTACCTGTAAGTGATATGTTGGTGTGTTGTCGGATCCCTATATCTTTTCGCAAGTCCAAAATCAATGACATAGACCTGGCACGCATAACAAAATTAAGGGAAATTTATTACATAACAAAGAAAACCCAATAATCATCCACATATAAGCAGTGCACTTAACGCAAAATGCACAAAAAAATAAGAGAGCAAACAATTACCTGACTAGCTTTCCTTCCGAGACCCATGAGGAAATTATCCGGTTTAATATCCCTATGCAAAAACCCCTTCACATGCATGTATTCAATCCTCGCAATCTCCATTAAGAAAAACCAAACAACCAACAATCAAAACTCACCATCCAAACCCGAGAAATGCATTCAAATACTATAAAACTGAATCTTATCATTGATCATTACCATCTGATCAGCCAACATTAAGACTGTTTTAAGCGAAAACTTCCTCCCACAGTACACAAACAAGTCCTCGAGACTCGGTCCTAACAAATCAATTACTAATACATTATCTTCTCCATCAACTCCACACCATTTTATATTCGCAATACCACCTGAACAACACAATTTCAACAAATTAAATTACCTAAAATAAATAAAATCAAATAAAATCAACAGTCAAGATTTCCTCATACAAAATTTCTGAAAAATACTTACTTCCTCCGCCAAGAATCTTATACAATTTGGCTTCGTAGAGTAATTGCGGATGCTTCGTACTCCTATTTTCCTACAAATTAATTACAATAAAAGCTTAATAATAAAAAAATTAAAATATCAAGATCAAAAATAAAAAAAAATAAAAAATCGAGACTTACAATTTTGACAGCGACGATCTCACCAGAGTGAATGTGAGTAGCTGATAAAAAAAACGAAAATCAATCAATCGTAGAGTAGATAGTTAGGGTAAATAATTTGAGAGATTAAAGAAAAAGTAGTACCGAGAAAGATTTCACCGAAGGATCCGCTTCCGATTTTGCGACCTAATTTATACTTCTCTCCTATAATTCTCTCCATTCTCAAGCATCAAACGCAGAATCTTATTTGCTGTAGAGAGCTGATAAGAGACGAGAGGAGAGGAGGCGACAAAGCTAACAGAAAACGAGAGAAAATGAGAGAGGGGGTCGCGATGAGGAAGATGAAGAGGAAGGTGGAGGAGGAAGAGGTGATTGGTGAACGTTGTTTTATTTTTGTTTTTTGTTTTTATTGTTATTTTCGAAAACGTGGAAAATGAAATTGGATAAGAATGACAAAATGACATGTCGGTTGTTGTGTAACTGACAACTCGACCAACCCTACGACTTAAGATAATTTTTAGGACTGAAATGGTTTCTAGTAGATTGCCCTTGCATTGTTGGGATCGGCTTCAATAACATAAATGTTAATTTATTTATGATTATGATTAGCGAGTTTTAATTTGTGTTTGTTACTGTAATGAAAGATTTTTTATTAAAAATAAATTAAAATAATATTATTTTATAATTTTTTATATTAAGACATCAAAATTATACATGAACTTCTAATAAAATTGATTTCAACTTCTACTATACATCAAAATTATTTTACTCCCAACTCATTAATGTGATCGGTATCAAAATTGACACTAGGAATCAAAGAATTATTATCTCAAAATCGTTGTCACTATCTAACTATTATCATTTTTATTTTTATGTGTGTTTTGTTTATAGTAGTTTTATGATTGTACTACTTATTTTGATTTTTTTATTTGGGCACAATTTTTTGTTATTAACATGTTTCTTTTTTATTAATTGTATATATTTGTGTGCTTTTTCTCTATGATACTAAATTAATCTCTTTTACCATGTATCTAAATATAAATATAAAAGATAAATGTTAAAAACACCATACCAAGTTTAAAAAGAAAAAACATAAAAAAAACCATTAATGAAAAATTGTGAATGACAGTTTCTTAACACATGTTTTGTAAAAAAAAAATTATTAATATAAATGTTCAGGTTAATTTATGCGCATCTCAACTAATACAATGGTCCTGAAATTAACGACCATGTAAATTTTTAACAGTTATCATATTAACAACTATAAAGCTTGAATTTGAGACCACATGGAAAATAAATTTTTTAATTCCAAACTCTTATTATTAATAACCTATTAGATGATTATTGTAAGTTTTTTTTACTTAGATCAATTGAAAGCTAATTTTATACACTTCGATTTAAGATGTCGTTAATATATTAAGCATTTTCAGGCAAAGGGTCACCCAGGGAAATCTCCATTGATGGGGTGGCAGGGTAAGTTATGGACTATTTATTGATTCTTGATGCTCTGGCTTTCTGGTGTTCTTAAATAACACAGAATTTATCAAAGATATAATACCTGTTTTCTGTATGAATTATTCAGTAATTGCAAGGATCATTTTTCTCTAAAAAAAAGTTGAAAATTTAGGTTTAAATTCTCGACGAACCTTCAACCAAAACAAGCAATCAAACACATACATTTAAAACTTTCAATGGCACATTGTGTACTGCATCAAAGTTTAACAATGGAAGATCCTTGTGTAAAAGTGCTAGCTCGTCCCCACATAATTTTTTTTCTAAGGTGCTAATAAATTAGTGTTTTGTTATTCCAATGGCTAAACAACGGACCGTAAAATATTGAACAAAGTTTTTTTTAAAAATAAATAAAAAAGGAATCCATGAACTTACAATTCTATTTCAAAAAGAGATTGAAATAAAAAATATTGTTTTAATTTCAGAAATATAGAATTGTAAGAGAATAAAGGAAGGTGGGTTTTGGCATTACTGTGGTGCTTGTGATATTCTTGTCAACTCTTTCATTCTTCTTGGCTTCTCCCATATTTTACGTCAAGTCAGAGGCTAAGGCAAGCTGGCTAGAGTTTTGGTGGCCTCCTTTAGAAATACAAGTATCAAATCATCATCCCAAGCCACAGACGAGAGGTGTCATCGTTGGAAATTATCAAAACTTGTCGTGCCAACTGAAGAATTAAGGTATCATTTTTGCTCGTTAGCGTGGTCTTGAAACTTTCGTCTTATATTCAAGATTTATTGCAACAGAAAGCTATTTTGCCTACTCCTAATTCCAAAATCAACCAAGGATTTTAAGAGGACTCCTCAAAGGTCGTCTTTGTTCTGTCTTATGTTTCTAAATAAAGCTTGCGTTATTCAAAACCCTGAAGAAAAGTACTTGACCCCAGATGAAGAGCTTCAGATCCATGGAATCTTTGTACAGCAGATGAAGTAGGGGAACTTAAAGCACTAATCATGGTAATCCCAATATGGTCAACAGGAGTCTTGATGTCTCCAAATGTACTTCAACACTCGTTTACATAGTAATTAGGAAATTCCAGAAATCAACCGCACATAAATTTATGTGATTCAACAACTTGTTTATTCCATGAAACTACTGATTTATATTAATCAATCAAAGAAATAATACAAACAACGGAAAAAGAAAAAAACTCTTCTCAACTCAACTCTACTTGCTCTAGCTCTCTCTTCTGCTCTCATGTTTTTTTTCGTTACTGCGCTCTTCACTGAGTATATATACACACACTAAGCTGGGAGCATGGAGGCATAAATCATGGCATGATTTATGACAATATTTTTGCCTTAAATTAAACCTTCATTGTATGCTAAGTGAGAGATTAGGTATTTCCACTTGCATATGATAGAGGTGGAACATTGTTTATCTCCCCTTAATAACATACTCCAGGCATCAACTATGGACCGATCGACACATTACATTTCAGTTATATAATATTTTCTTCCATATTATGGATCTTGCGCTCAGTCATCCCTCTAGCAGAAAAAATGAGGAGAAAGCCAACTCGTCTCAGCTTAAAACAAAGAAGAGGAATTGGCATTCTATCGTCTTCTACTGCCATGGCAGCATTGGAAATTATATAGAGTGTTTAGCAAAAAACCGCAATCAAGGAAGGATTTTCAGACGAATTGTTCTGAGGATTTTCTGAGGCTTCTGCGGTATTGTTCAGAATGAATTCTCCTATACTGAGTTGCCTAAAAGCATGTCTGGTGTAGCCTCCAATCTGTTTGAGATGGGACTTTCTGCCGCAAAAGTGGTAGTGAGCTAGCTTAATAGTAACTATATATTGTCCGCAACTTCATGCATCAAGGGAGAAGATCAGGAAAGTTAGCTTGCGCGCAAGCTACATCAACAAGGGGCATTATAAAAACAAAACCATTGGCTCCTTGCTGGTTTGAGTTTTTGGTTCACTTCATATATTATCTCGGTTGTAGCGAGGCTTATGGTCCTTGTAAGTGAGAGGATGGAAGCAATGATGCAGATGAAGGGGAAGTCTTGACAGGTGAGGATTGGTAGTTAAAAGTGAGGGAATTGTGTTAAATGTTATCGTGACTTTTAGCTGGATCTTCATTTTTGTCCATGAGAACACAAACAATTTGAAAGAAACTCAAAGGTCTTGAATAAACAGCTTGGATTATATATTGATAATCACCAATACTTTTTTTCATTATTGCTTGCTCTTCTTTCCAATTTAAAAATTTATTAGATTTGATTTCATTCTTTTAATTATTATTTATTTATTTTAATTAATTTATAAAATTATTTTTCTTTTTCTTTTCAATTATTATTATTATTATTTTAATTTTGGATAATGTCAGGTTAGGAGAGGGCTGCGCTAGAAGGCAAAGGTTGGAGTTGCTGAGAAGAAGTGGGCTCTCGCAAGGTAGATTCCTCGCTGTGATGTGTTGCAGCAGTTTCAAGATGAGCCATCCACTACTTACGTGTTGGGAATTTAAGGTTACATTTGTAAGAGTTTACATTTTGGTCTAAAGATTTTAAAAAAGTTTTAATTAGACCATTCGAACGAAGGGTTATTTAAGAGAAAATAATTATTTTTGCACTCCATAAATTATGTATTATATTTCTTTATTATTTTATTTTCTATATCAGCATCCCACACCTAGAATTCTAATTCTGTCCCCCTTTATTGACTCGATTTATTTGTTTAGCATATTAGTTTATATAAACGAGTGTTATAGTACTCTTATATATATTCACATATTTTTTTATTCAACAACAAATAATATTTTCAACCCAATTTATATATAAACTGAGTCAAAGTCTTGATCTTCATCTAACATTAACAATCCTGGATTCAAAGACACAAGTATCATATATATATATATATATATATATATATATATATATATCCTTTTAATTATAATATAACATAATATAATATATTTAATCATTAAAACCATTAAAATAGAGTGTTTAGTATTGCAATGCAATATATTTTTTAAAAGGTTTTTTTTATTTAAAAATATTTTAATTTTTTTAATCTTAACATCATCTCATCAAAACTATCGAAAAAAATAAAACAAAAGCATTAATTTAATATTTTTTAAAAATAAATATATTTTTAAAGCACATCAAAATGCATTTTCAAATGTAAAATAAAATGTAATTTCTTCAAAGTTAGAGGGATGCAATTTCTCATAATTTTCTAATAAGTATTTGGTCAAATAAGAATATGAAATTCAAATCTATGTTTAGTTTGCCTAATTACACACGCGCTATCCCTTGTTTTCTTAAAAAAAAAAAAGCAATATTAGAGTTCACTATTAATTAAATTATAGACTTAATAAATCCCGGATCCATCCTCTAACCTTATCAGAATCATATAAATGCTTGGTTTTCATTTTTTTTTAAAATAATATCCCAAAACACTGCTAAGAACATAAACACATTGCACAAACGTGTGGATATACGACGAAAAAAAGAATCCAGGGACTAAAAAGAAATTTTAAAAAAACCCCAGGCCAACGACTGGAATATTTGCGACACAGAGGTCATCGTTCAAAAGCCAAAAGAGAGCAAACAAAGTCTGCAGCCACCACAAGCGGACAAGCCACCAATTTGTACCAAAAGACCAAACCCTTGTCTTTATTCCTATCTCCTACCTTTGTCCAAATCTTGATCCTTGACAATTGATAATTCATTATAATAATAATAATAATAAATAAATAAAGAAGCATTTCTACGGGGGGCTGTCTATCTTTCATTTAATTCTTGATCAAGATTTCTTTCCTCGCATGCAATTGTTTAATTTCTTAATGATGTCATTGCTTAGCACCAAAACTTTCGAGATTATTGTATTATATTTTACAAATCACTATCATACGTGACTGCAAAAATTGGGGCAATAAATACAATTGAGTAGTTCTTGGAAGAAATTTTCAGGGTATATTTAAAAATATTGTTCCGTTGTTTTTTTAAATAATTTTTATATTAAAATATGTTAATATAATTTTTTTTATTTTGTAAAATTGATATATTAAAATAATTTAAAATGTATAAAAAATTAATTTTTTAAAAAAATACAAATACAACTATTTTTTCAAACGCTAACCGAGTATTCACACATGAATCAGCCTTTCAAATAAAATATAAATCCCGCGACTAGGACGCCTAAAAGCATATCTATTACATTTTCCATTATGAAGGGGACGTTTTTCTTTTCTATCATCATAATTATTAAATCTAATCTAGTTTACTAAAAAACATCTTGAATATAAAAAAATAAATTACAAAAAATATTACCTAAAAAACTAAAAAAACATCATGAATAAAAAAATTAAAAAAATGTCTACTTTTCAAAAAAAAAAAAAAAACCCTACTGCTGCTTCACCTTCCTCGTTATCATCTTCAAAAGTCCACTGCATGCTATACCCCTCTATTTACCCTTTTAAGAAAAGTTGCAGTTTGTGTAGGAACTCCTTTTTAAGTGTAGAATTTGATTCAGTTGAATCTATTTTTGCTTAATTTGTTTGGACACTTCATGTTCAAGAATTTAATTATTTCTTTTGAAAACCACAAATTTTCTGTGCAACTGACAAATCAGACTAAGATGATATGATTTGTGAAACTTGTTGGGAATCCAGTGCTTCTGTGGAACTTATTCCAAACATTGTGTTTATACATAGTGTTCGTGTGTGATTCTTTCCACCTTACAATAAACTATATGGTATTATAATACTGTTTGAGAAGAGGGAAAATGGAAAACTCAATAGTAGAGGAGAAGATGGTTCTCATCCCTAAGGACAAGGACCCCAGAAAGGGTGGCCTAAGGACCATTCCCTTCATCATAGGTAATTTCCAGAGTCTACTGTTAAAATTTCTTTCTTGTTCATAATTTGTTCTTTGTTTCGGTAGAATCATGTTGGCTTCTTTGCTTTCTTGTTCTGTGAATTCATAGTTAATGAGGCATTTGAGCGGGTGGCTAGCTATGGGCTGATGCCAAATATGATATTCTACTTGATGAAAAACTATCGCATGGAGGCTGCGAGTGGGTCAACCATTCTCTTCTTGTGGTCTGCTATGTCTAATGGATTGTCCATTTTCGGAGCCTTGCTCTCCGATTCATTCATGGGTCGGTATCTGGTCATCTCTTTGGGATCATTCTGCAGCCTTCTCGTAAGTCCATCCATTTCCTGCTATCGTATTCACTGATTCTTTGTTTGCCTTGTTTCCAAGTTTCTAGGGAAAATAGGGGTTCGAGTCTTGATCTCTTGATCTGCTCTGTTCATGCAGGGGATGATTCTTCTTTGGTTAACTGCCATGATCCCACAACTAACCCCTCCACCTTGTGACCGATTTACTAATGTCTGCAGCTCAGCTACTGCAGGCCAACTAGCTACTTTATTCTCCTCTTTCGGCCTTATATCAATCGGAGCCGGTTGCATTAGACCTTGCTCGATTGCCTTTGGTGCAGACCAACTAGACAATAAAGAGAACCCCAATAATGAGAGTGTCTTACAGAGTTTCTTTAATTGGTATTATGCTGCGACAGGATTATCAACAATTATAGCATTTACTGCTATTGTCTACGTTCAAGATAACCTCGGTTGGAAAGTTGGATTTGCTATTCCTGCAATTCTCATGTTCTTTTCTGCTCTGATGTTTTTGGTGGGTTCTTCCCAGTACGTAAAAGTGAGGGCCTCCTCGAGCTTATTTACTGGGTTTGTTCAGGTTTTAGTTGCAGCATTCAGGAACAGAAAGCTCAGTCTCTCTCACAGTAGCATTGAACAGTATTACCACAGTGATGATTCTGAGCTCCAGATCCCCACGGTTAATTTAAGGTACAACAGTATTGCTATTAGCACAGTGATGAATCTCAGTTTTTCTCGGGATTCTTGACAATCCAAATCAATTCTGTTTTAAGTAACATTAGATGACAAGTTGATTAACCGTGCAGGTGTTTAAACCGTGCTTGTATCATAACAGAACCTGATAGGGATGTAAATCCGGATGGGTCAGCTTCAAATCCATGGCGTCTATGTACAGTTGATCAGGTAGAGTCACTGAAAGCTCTGCTTAGAGTCATCCCCATTTGGTCTACAGGCATCATGATGCAAATCAACTTAAATCAAAACTCATTTGCCACCCTCCAAGCAAATACCATGGACAGGCGAATCTTTAATTTTGAACTCCCAGCAGGATCTCTCAATGTGTTTCTGGTTCTCACTCTCACAATCTGGCTAACCTTCTATGACCGAATTCTGCTACCATTGTTAGCAAAATTCACTGGCAAGCACCGCGGCGGGCCCGGTCCTAAAGTTAGGATAGGAATTGGTTTGCTAATCCCAATTGCAGCAAGGGCAATGTCAGCAGTCGTAGAAACCATAAGAAGGAGAACTGCTATTGAGGAAGGACTAGAAGACCAACCAGATGGTGTGGTGAACATGTCAGTAGTCTGGCTTTTGCCACCAATTATCCTACTTGGACTGGCTGAAGCTTTTAATTCAATTGGACAGATAGAATTCTACTACTCTCAGTTTCCTAAAAGCATGTCTAGCATTGCGGTGGCTATTTTCACTTTCGGAACTGCCATGGCTGACATGATAGGGAGTGGTTTGGTGGATGTTGTGGATAGAGTTACATCCAGAGGAGGGCAAGAGAGCTGGTTGTCTAGTAATCTTAACAAGGGTCGGTTAGATGATTATTTCTGGCTGATTACTGTCTTGAGTATAATCAATTTTGTGTATTTTCTTGTTTGCTGTCGGACTTATGGACCCACTAAGGACGAAAAGAAGGAGCGCCTGCTGGAGTAGAAGCAAACCAATTTGATTATTACAAGGTTATTATCAAAAAATACTAGATTGATTAGACTATTCAACATGGATTGTTTAGTTTGTCTACCATACTAATAAAATTAGATGTCTTGTAAGTTTGGAAATTTTATGCTTCATGCAATCTAAGACTAAGAATATAGAAAGATAATAACATGCATTCTAAATATAATTATAATCCTAACTTGTATACTAGCTTTCTAATTTGTTAGCTTCTTAACATTATACTAATATATTTCATAAAAATACTTTTTGTATCTGTTATCTTCAAATAACTTGTATTTATTTTCGTTTGATAAAACTTATTTGAATTTCTTATATAATTTGTCCAAACAAACTAAATAATTACAAAAATAATCAAGCTATATTATATAAATTAAATTTGAACTTTTTATTTAATTTAGATAAACTAATAATCTAAAGAAATATATATTCATCAACACAAATAATCAAAAGGAAATCATTTCAACATTTAGAGATTATATTCAAAGCCACGTATATATATTTGCTTCTTAGAAAGCAAGGATATCCATAGCGTTTGGCCAGACTGATCCTCAGGTTCATGCAAACAGTCCCATCCACACTGTGCCAAATTTCCTTTTCTATTTCAAGTAATGAAAAAGGGATTCCTTTGGTGGAACGAAAGCATGAGCCAACTGACTATAAACCGGGGGGCTTGAAGAATGGAACAGAATTGTAAACTGCATCCAGATCAATGGGAACTCGAAGAGCACGTCTAAGGAGCTCTGGAGCAGATGTCTTGCCTTTCCAATTGGTAAACCATGGTCCTCCTCCAACTTCCACTGCTGCCATGTCACTCGTAACTTTCAAAATTACCTAATACAACGAAGGTTAAAAGAATAAGAACATCTTATCCCAGAATGTGAGCAAAAATGGGACAACCTTCTGTAAACTATCAATGGTGAATACGGGTGAATGTTCGCGTCAGGTCATGTTTGTACAACTAAGGTTTAGAGTTTTCGATCTCATGTCTCATTGCCAGTTGATTGTTGATGCCACATAAAAATGATTGCTGAGGTTAGAATCATGTAGCATGAACTGGAAAAATGAAAGTTACTACACACAATTTGATAAACAGACAGATATATTGGTATGATTAATAACATGTACCTTTCCCCTAGTTCCGTCCTGTCTCCGCTCCCACATTTGCAATTTCAGAACACCAGAACATGTATCTATACAAGCTGGAGCAAGACCAGCTTCCACTGTTGGAGCAAGTATAGGTGTTCCCAAATCCTTTGCTCTTGCCTCCAATTCAACCTGACAAGAAGCAACATCTTACACCTCTAATAACAGTGCCGCCCTATACATCCAGTGTATTTTCCCAAACAAGACTTGAGACTTTCTGTAATATATGGATTTGCTAGTGCTTTCGTGAATCCTGATTTTAAATTTCACTCATTCAAGCAGAAAACAATACCAGAATTTACAGGGATTATATTGAGAGGTTTTATAGTGTGAGACTATTAGCACTAGCAGTCTAGCACAAGGAAAGAAGAGATTGTTTTAACAGATTACCAAGTGTTTCTCGTTCTCTGCAGACATGTGCCAGTAACCCCATGGAGAAACTTCCCAATTCACAACACCGTTCCAGGGCACAAATTCATAGAAAATACCATCAGAATGTACTCCAATCTGCACCAGTAAACATCATGATGTGTGCTTATGATCCCAGCTTGTTAAAATTATGAGCACTGTTGGCTCTTCTGATATTTCAGGATACCGAATGGCATTCTAAAGAAATCAAAATGAAAAAATACTAATTAATATTAGTATTTTGGTATTTCATTCTTTCTACACCTGTTGGAATTTTTTCCCTGGGAGAATTAAAGACAGATTCAAAAGATTTACGAGAGAAAAAAATTAACTGGAATGGGAAAGTGAAGAAATTGTTATAGAGAGGTACCAGTGCAGCATTTTCATGTATCTCAGAGCCGGCTGGTCCAGGCAACTGCCTCACTCCACCAGCTGCAGTCAAAGTAACTTCTCCACTTGTACCTTCGAAGACATTACACTGAAGCTGCAGCAAAACATCAACAATTGAACATACAGACAATTACAATTTCTTTTCTTTGCCATTATTTCCTTTTTCAGGCTACTTATATGCAGACAATTACAACTCACAGATGCTTCAGCGGCTCATTTTCTCGGGGATCATCCTAGAAAATTAAATAAGCTCTATCCAATAAAAGATCTACCAGGAAATGATGCCTTAACAAATAAGTTGCACTGATATACAGCGCATTCAAAAGTGAGCCATCTGATCAGATTCAGGAAAAAAGCAGGCTCAATAACCACAGAAAAAGTCACTGCATCTTATAATGCATATTAGCCCAAGTAAAGCACCGCCATCCCAAATTCAGGCATCAAAATTATAATTTGAAAAACCTTTTGACCTGGTAGCATATTTTGTATGTTGAGAATTAGATTAAGTCGTTCGTTCTCTATAATGGAACAAGCAATAATGAAACTTGAGTATATGGACTACAAGAGATTTGTGAAGAAACAAATGGATTTTCACCCAAAACCATTTTCTTGGGAAGGCTCCACCCCAGTTCTTTTCTGAATAAGAAGGAGCATCTTTGAACTCAAATCTTTCGCCCTCCCACTCTATCCAGCCTGCAATCCAATCAAAACCCAACAATTATTCCCGATAATACATCACAATACTTTCTGCAAGACTTTCTACTAAAAATATTCAAAAAACATTCTAATATAACCATCCCTCGAGCCTCTGGATGCTGTGGTCTCACATACTTAATCCCTCTTGACCCCTAGAGCAGCAGGAGGGCTCACTATTCAAACACTCAAGATCCATTTTCACTATATTCATTTAATGATCTTGTAGCTTTGTCCATATCTCAGGAGGGAAGGGAAGGGAAGGGAAGGAAAAACGAAAGGATGGATACAAGAAGGAAGACCCATCGATCAATAAGAAGTACGAGAATTTTACAAAGATAATCCTTTTTTTTCCTGACAAATAAACATCAAACAGCTTAACTAAAAGATGGATATAAAAAATAATATGAACAAAAAAGCCGGATTATTAATTGCCAAAGAAAAATAAGGAAACTAGTCAATGCCTGTTGAAAGCCCGCTTGCCATGCATATTTGCCAATGAGGCTCGAATACAGGAAAAGCAGCAAGCCAGCCTGCAGTAGAATTTTGCTTAGACCCAACACTACCCCATCCATAAATGGGCCGAGTCCTGTACTCCCAACGAGCAGTTTTCACAGTTCTAACATAATCTGTCCTGCAATCAGAAGTTCAGCTCATGTCAAAATAACACACTGAAAACAACTGAAGAACAAAAAAAAATATAGTCAATTTTCCAGCTCGCCAACAAGAGTATGTTTGATCTACAACAATTAGTCAGTTGATCAGTTGGTCACCAACTCAAACAAAGACAGGGTGCTGGACTAACAGTGCATTTTAAGACTTAACCCATTAGCTTGGATCCTTAGGCACTGGAAAACGGGCTGTTGTTCCTGCCACGTATAAGGCACAGGATTGTATTAAAAGCCACAGCTCAAGTTTCCGCAACCAGCTGTGACCATGACTATGAATTCCCTAATACACCATTGACAAAAATAAAAGGCATGCGATAATCACGACAGTCCGATTCCCACAAAACTTCTGATCATGTATTACAGGAACAGCCCTCATAAATTTCTCAACTCAATAAGTATTATGGAAAGAGTGTCTCCTATGAGAATTACCTGGTATATGTATATATTTTATATAGGTTTGTTATCATGTGTATGCATTCTACTACTACTGTTGTTGTTTTTACAATCCTAAGCATATAAATACAGAAGACGGCTAATATCATTACTAGCATTTATTACTATTCATGCAAACCTATCCCTAGCAAGTAATTAAGAGTTAAAATCTTACCGCTTTTATTTTAATTAATAAAAACTAAATACAAAATAATATAAATTTGTATAAATTTCAATCTTAAAAAAATTTAATATAAGAAAAACGTTGGAAAGTAATATAAAATTATTTTTAGTACCTTGAGAATTCTTCCAATTCTACAAATAATCTAACCATGAACTCCAATATGACTGCATCGATTCCTCCCTCCTTCTCCACTGCATCGACATCAATTTCTCTTCCATTTTCTAGTGCCTACCTTGTCGTTGTTGTTGGCCACGTTTTTGGTGTTGTTTATATGCCTATCATGGCTGCTGCTTCAGTTTCTCATGGGACTGCTATCATTTCTCTTTCAAATACTCAACCAATAATCTCCTTAAAGCTATCAAACACCAATTTTCTTTACTAAAGGATGCAGACGAAGCCTTATTTAATAGGCCAGGGAGTGTATTCCTTTGTTGATGGTTCATTTCGCATTCCCATATCACCTCTGCTGATATGTCTTTGCCCATTGTCAATCCTTTTTCCTATCATGGAAGCAACAAGACCACTTGATCCTGAGTGCTCTTTTATCATTCCTCTTTTTCTTTTTCTTTTTTTTGCTCATTTCCAGTCTAAGTTTCGAGTAGAGTCTCCACCTTTAACTTGAGAGGATATACTATGGAAGTGGTGTCTCCCGTAGGAATTACCTTGTTTGTATGTGTATATATGTATATACACGCATGCACCTTATATATATAGCTTTGTTATCATGTGCAGTGCATCACTATTATTATTATTATAACCCAAAGCATATAAATATAAAGTATGGCTGCTATCATTGTTAGTATCCATTACTATTCATACAAACCTTTCACTTAATTATCTTAACTCTAAGATACAGCAGTGAGTGATAAATGAAAGTACCTGCCATTATCACGAATAAAACCTTGATGCCAGAATGGACTGACTTGAAAACCTTCCAAAACTCTTCTATTGAACTCCTGCACAAATCAAAACATAAAAGAAAACTGTAAGTTATAGGTTGGATTCAATTTACCTATCCGATTTACTTCTAATCTACTTAGACATTCCTATCGAGCACATCATTTTCTATTGGGAATTCTGAGCGTAGAAGATAAATCTCTCCGATCATCAAAGGATCTGATGAATGTAAGTGCTGAAAACGTAATATGAAGCTAAAGCGTTTCGAGATCATCGAATGAGCAACCACATTCCAAAATATTGGATGCTCCATAGCCCAAATAATTGCTCATAATTAAATTGGCTGTGCCCATAATTTTATCCTGTTGCGGATTCAGCATTTACAAACTAACGCTGGCTGGTAGAGTGGCCACACAGGTTTATTTATTGGGTATAGCGTGTAAATTGACATTTAACCTCAGAACTACAGAATCTCTCGTGAAATCAGTCTAAGAAAACTGCATGTTAAACCCTTGTTAACCAAAAAATTGTAAGATTATAAAGGAAAAATGTGAATAACAAATTAACAGTGTCAAGATTTATGATGAACAAGACAGAATTCAAAGAAGGCATATCAACCTGAGGAGGAACCTCCTTAGTTGGAGGCTGCATGTCTTTCTGAACCACAAAAGTATTCCCCAACATCAGCTCATGCCTGCCTGTACATTAGAGAACTATCACTTAGACTTTGAACACACAACTTCTTCCGTTGTAGCATTAGATTAAATGAACAGGCTTGCCTGCATACGCAAAGAAGTAAATATCCATCTCATGGAAAACAAAAAACAGTTGGCTTGCTTAACATTATACAGCGGGGGCACTTACTTCCCCAGAAGTTTTGAGATTCTTCAGAGTATTGGAAAATAAACTTGTCATCAGCGCCAAGAACTTGAGCCCCAACTCCTGTTGATCTAGGTCCGTACTGTGCCACTTCCAAGCCTGTCAATTTCTTTTGAAACGCAGGGTTCTCAACAGTGTATATAATACAGAAATTCTGCTTCCGTTCTGGAATTGAGACTTTGAAGTACCAACCCTCAAAAAATCTCCGCAGTGTTCCATCGAAATGGTACCTACAGATTCAAGCAAAGGACCTAGCTGATAATTGTAATCAATATTGCAAAATAAATAACTGTAGCTAAATAACTAGAATGCGTATCAAAAGTTCAAGTCCACGTCCAAAAACTAGTATCTTTCACTGTAGTGTGCATGAAAAACCATCGGCCGGCCATGCTATCAAGTTATATGTACCATTTTCGTGATAGAAAATTCTCCAAAAATCAAAATTCCAATATTCGAACAACTAAGAAACCACAAATCATTCCATCAGAATAAACAAACAAATAAATAAACCCGAGATGTTAATCAAAACCATAAAAATTTCCAAAATTCCTATTTTTTATTTTGGTCTCCACTAAATTACAAATACTAGCCAGCATCTGTTATATATGATAAAAGTAATTTTACCCGCTATGAGGAGTTCGGAGCTCTCTATTAGTGGGTGTATGGACATAAACAGGACTGTCAGAACTAGCACTCTCAGCTTCAACTGTCAAAGTTTCCTTATTCGAAGCCGCCGGTACTCTCACTGATTTCAACTGGGGTTTGAAAAAGCTTTGTTTTAGAGGTTGACGACAGGGCCTAAAATCTTGAAAATCACTTAGAGAGGAAAGCACGTTAATTGTTTCCATTGAAACGTTGCGAGAAGATTTACAGCAGAGTAATAAGGGAGAAGAAGAGACTGAACATGGTCTTGTTGTTGTGCGTGTGCTGTCAGAAATATTGAGTGGTAATGTTCTGGGTGGCGGTACTCTCTGGTGGTTGCCATTAATATCGAGAATCATGTTTTCTACTGTGAGAACTTTTTTATAATATTTTTTATTTTTTAAATTTTATTTTTTATTAATTAATTAAAACAATTTAAAAACATAAAATAATTAATTTAAAGTGAAATTAAATTTTATTTTTATTTTTTTAAAATAAAAACAAACACACCCTTAATTAATCCTAGTTTAGAAGTGGTTGGCATTACTTTATACTGATTTTAAAAATAAATTTTATTATATTTTCAAATAGCCACATTTGACCAAAAATATTTTTTCCTTATTTGAAAAGTAAAAGAAAATATGTTTGTTAAGAATTAGGCATAATTGTTTTAATAAAAAAATATATATATTAAAACTATACATATTTTTTTATTATATTTATAATAAAAAAATAAATTTATGGTACTAAATAAATAAAAAATCTAAAAGAGAATAGTCTTAATCTTTATATCGCTAAAAAAATATTTGTATATAAATGAAAAAATTTGTATCGTTGATGACATTTTTACATTGTAATAAGTTTGCTTATCTATTTCTTTTATGTACGGACAAAGTAATAAGTTGTAAGGGGTTGGCTTTTTGTCATTAGGGCAAATGACAAGCATTGACTTTTTGGAACAATCCAACAAACCACGGCTGAAAATAATAAATTATGGGGTCGCAGTGTTGGTGCTCGCAATTATGGAGTAACAGCACCCATAGATTACTACTGTTAACTGCTTTCCATTTGACACTGCACATTCTCCACTGGATTTTAAAACCACTATTTAGAAAATTTTATTAAATTCTTTTTAATATCAAAGTACCATAGTTATTGTTGTAATCCATTTTTGGATCCCCATGAAAAATAAAATAAATAACCAAAAGAGGTTAGAAAAAATAACAGGAGGCAGAAGCGCTCAGAAAACAGTCAGAAAATTGGTCAAGGAATTTTTAAAAAAAATACAAGGATGGAATTTTTGACAAATATTCTTGAAGGATGAAAGCCCTTTTGAGAAGCAAAATTTGAATTTTGAGGAGAAAAGCCCAAATTTGGGTGTTTATGGACTTAATTGGATTTTTATGGACTTCATTGAATTTTTATGGACTTAATTGGATTTTTATTTGAATTTATAGAAGATTTGATTGCAAGAAAAATTGATTTTTAAGTCAATTTGGGCTTTAATTTGGAGAAATTTAAGTTCTGGGGCCAAAATATATTTTTTAGGAATTTATTGGGTCAAATCAGGGGCTCAATTGCATAAATATTGAAGTTTAAGGGCCAATTAGGGACTTAATTGTGAAAATCCGAAACCAGGGACCAATTTGGAGAAG
This sequence comes from Populus alba x Populus glandulosa, assembly GCA_033617975.1. Taxonomy (NCBI): domain Eukaryota; kingdom Viridiplantae; phylum Streptophyta; class Magnoliopsida; order Malpighiales; family Salicaceae; genus Populus; species Populus alba x Populus glandulosa. Next base: position 23,815,514 of record CM066148.1, read on the forward strand.
GCGCAAAGATAGAGGGGGCTGTTTGGAATTGTTTCAGGGGCTTAATTGAAGAAATTGGAAGTTTATTGATCAATTAGGGGCTCAATTGCATAAATCAGAGGCCAAGGACCAAAGTGAAAAAGGCGGCCAACAAGAGGGCGGGGACCGAATTTGGAGGACTGATCTGAAGTTTGGCCATTTAAATGAAACGGCGCGTTTTATCCAAAACGACGTCGTTTCATATATAAAAACAAAAAAAACAAAAAAAAAAGAAGAAGAAGAAAAAAGACCAGAACGGTGTCGTTTTGAACGACACTATTCATCTTCTTCCTTCCCCCCCGGTTTAGCAGCAACAGAAGGTGAAAAATTCGAAAAAACTTCCCGCTTCTCCTCGCTCCCACCAAACCACTGATAAAGCCGACCAGCCATGCGTGATTGAAGGCGCACTAACCATGGTCCCCCACCTGTTCTGCCCCTATAAATAGAGAAGAAAAAACCGAGAGAGGGAGGAGAGAGAGAGGAGACCGAAAAGAGAGAGCAAACCGAACAGCCACAGCGCCGCCGCCCGGAGCCTCCGTGCACGAGCCACACCACCGCCAGCGACCGCCTCCTCCACGCTTGGTACGTTTTCTTCCCCCCCCCCTTTCTGTAGGTTTTTGCCTCCTGCTGCTGGGCCAGCCCGATGCTGGCCCAGCCTTGCAAGTCTGGGCCGGTCTTGGCCCAGACCGTAGGAGTTTCGGGCCGAGATCGGCCCACTTGAATTTTTTTTCGGGCCGAGATCGGCCCGTCTCCTTTTTTCCCTGGGGCTGAGCCTGGCCCATTCATTTGGGCCGGCCCAGCCCTATAATATATTATATATTATTATAATATATATGTGTGTATATGTTGTATATATATATAAAAATATTTATAAAAAATCTGAAAAAAATCTAAAAAAAAATGTTGTTATTTTCCTTTCATATATATATATATATATATTTTTAGGGGGTTTGTATTTTTTTTTTATACATATGGAGGTATAAATTCGGTATTTAAAATATCTGATTTTCGTCGAGACACCCGAAATTTTCAAAGATAAATTTATTTTTTTTTCTTTCAAAAATTTCTAAAATTCCTTAAAAATATTGTTGATTTTTTCCCGTACATCTTTTTAAAATGACTTAATATTAGTTTGTATTTTTATGATGTGGAAATACAAATTCAGTATTAAAATACCCGATTTCGACAAAAAAAAATATTGTAAAAAAAAAAATTATTTTCTTGCGTGTTGCATACGGCCAATACTCTAACATGTTTTGAATATTCTTTTTTATAAAAAAAATATATTGGAAGCTTCGAAAGTGTGTTTTCGCATAGATTTCTTAAACACAAATTATTTTCCTGCATTTCTGGATTTTACAACATGTTTGTAAAACTCCAAAGGGTATTGGCCAATATTCCAAAAACTATAAAAATCTTATTTTTGGAGAGGGAATTTATTTATTATTCACCACTAATGTTTGGATAAAAAAATCCTTAAAATGATGAATATCCAAAATATTATCGGGAATAATAAATCCGCACACAATTCTTGAAAGAAGCCTTGATTATAATCGAGGACATTTCAAAATTAATTTATTTATTTTTTATTTTTATTTTTTTTTCCACGATTTATGAGTCACAAACTTTTGAAATACTAAGGGAAAAATGAGCTTTCAAAGCACATGGAATCTCCTTAGATTTCTATCTAAAATCAATTGACGAGCCTAGAAAATACCTACACCATAGCAATTATAGAGCAAACCAAACACCAAGCAGCTTACCTTAGGTAGGGCGTACTAGGGGTGCTAATACCTTCCCTTTACGCAACCAGTCCCTTGCTTTAGAATCTTTGAAAGACCAGTTAGGGTTCCTAGTGACCAAAATACTAGGTGGCGACTCCCAAAAGAACCAAATCAGCAAAATAAACCAAACAAAACAAAACAAAAGTCGCCTTTCGAATGTCGCAAAACAAATTTTAAAATAAACCAAATTTTATCCCGGATTTTTTTTTTTGGGTGCGACAGTTATCATCAGAACTGTCTAAAACCCGAGTTACAAGTAAAGAAGATTGATCTAATTAAGTCATTTAAAAAACAGAAAACTAGAAATGATGTTTTTTTAAAAAAAAAACAGGGTTTTTTAGTGATCTAATTTAGCCTTCAGTAAGTAAATTAATGAATTCATTAGTCAAGTCGGGTTAAATTTTAAAATTAGATTTTATATAATAGATTAACACGAAGGAAGGATATTTTTTTTAAGATTGTCAAATAAATAAGAATTTTGAGTGATAGGTAAGAACTAGTTTTAAAAATTCTCATATCTTTGAATTAAAAAAATATATAAAAAAACATGATTATTCTAAAATATATCCAATCTTAAATATAACTACCACAAAAAAGAAAAAGAAACATATATATATATATATATATATAATTTCATCAATTCAATAAATTACAACCGTAAAGACATAAAGCTTAAAATCTTTAAGTCACCTCTTCATTCATTGTCATTTCACTTGAAATACATAAATGAAACTACTTTCTAATCGGGATTTTGTAGTGTTTTTTTAAAATCTATTGACGATATGTGTTATCAATGGTCTTTTATGATTAAAGTCAAGCAGCAGAATCTATAGCTTCTTTTCTCATGTATTGTCTAGAATTTTTGGCTCCATCGAAATGACATCTTTTTAATGCACTACCCCTAACCTCCAAATATATTTTTTCATTGTGTGCTTAAATATTGCTTTAAAGCTTGATTCCAACTCTTTGAAGTTTAATATAGAGAATGTTCAGTAGAGTAGAAAGGAGTTGACTTCTTATGTTGTTTTGGTTCCCCCAAATTGTTACGCTACCCTGTTTCATGCAGCAACTTTTATACTCTTTTTTTTTTTTTATTTCCTTTCATCTGCTTGTTTATCTAACGTAAGATATGCTATTATTCTTGTAGCAATTTTCTTAATAAAACTTTCAACCATTACCAAAAAAAAAAAACATATAACTATAGTTTTAAAACCCAGCCTGATGGTCGGCCCGGGTTCTGGGTTTCGGGTTTTGACCGGGTCAGCCGAATCTAATTTTTTTTATAAAAAAATCAAAACAAAGTCGTTTTAGTAAAAAAAAAAAAAAAAAAGTCAACGAGTTTACAGTCGGATCAACCCACCGGGTCACACCGAGTTTTTTTTTCCTTTATTTTTTCTTCAACTCGGCTCGGTTCCAACCCCGAGTCAACCCGCCGGGCCGGATTTCAAAACTATGCATACAACAACAATTGTTTTTGTTATTTTTCAGTAGAAAAATGTCTCTCATTAAGTACACCACCATGAATGAAGGCAATTTCTTTAGGCATGGAATTAAGATACATATAGAACTTAAAACTATGCAATCAGCGAGCTACTCATCACTAATTCTCCATTACACCAATTGCTTGAGCAGTACCCAAGTGGTAAAAAAAAGTGCTGATTAGAAGATCATCGATCATAATATTCTTCGAGTAAAAAAGAGCTAGCTAAAAGCTTCTGTACGGTTCAAAACATGCAAGCCTTCACTTTGAATTCGGAAAACGTGCGTTCAAAGAAGAGATGGAATGAAGTGAGTGACACTCATTCTATTTTGTTATAAAAAGACATGTCAAGTGAAATTTTCCTATCAAACCCAAAAAAATATAAAAATAGAGAGAGTATATATATAGAGACAGAAAGGAACATGTCCTTAGAATAGCTTGCGAGAAGCAAAATTATCAGGACACACAAACGACCTGTAGTCCGAATCATCAGTGCTAGGAAAAAAGAATAAAAACGTCGACAGCAGGATTCGAACCTGCGCAGGCACAGCCCAACAGATTTCGAGTCTGTCTCCTTAACCACTCGGACATATCGACGAGTTACTTGTGGCTCTCTTAATATTATATCTATTCTGAAATATAACATTTTCTTATCATATTTATATCCAATTTCAAGGCAGCGTAGCTTTTAAGTTTTCGTAGAACGGCTTATTAGCTAGAGCTGTTGCTTGTGGTCTAGCCATAATAGCAATGAAATTGTTGATCCCACAAGTAAATTCCATATTTGTTTTTCAGCTACATTTTCTAAAGTTGCTTCCACAGCTCCTTCCATCCGAGTGGGAAAGATTGCAAAAGCCCTTTTGTAGCATACATAATTGACATGATCACTCTCTTAGATGGCGATCCAGGATGGAATAGAGAAGCTCATTGCATCAGTGGTATCACTGCGTGTATAGAAAAAGAAAACTTGAGGAGAAGCCTCTACAATGGATTAGACACAGAGAAGTACTAAGTAGATTTTCCAAAATTGCTTTGAGTTTTACACACAGGATAACTTTGACGTTAAAACAATATAAAAAATGTTGGTGTCAAGCTTGAACTTGAGGGTGGTTTACAATTTTAACCACCCTTTCCCCAAGTAATAAAAAAATTAGCCAATTTGTTTGGAAAGAGCAGCAACACTGAAAATGGACAAATGATACGACTGTACAAAAGCAATGTTTAAACAGTGCTGCTGCCTATACTCTGATGTATTAGGTAAAATATCAGCCAGTGGTATCCAAGGCCATTCCAAGCACCCGTCTGTCCAAATAACTGGTTTCACCCATGAGCAGGAAGATCTGTGATTCTGGATGCATCCCTCCTACCGTGCCTACATTTAACACGAAAAGTTAGTAGGCAAACGATAGAAGAAATACCGAGAAATAAATCATAAAGACGTGATGTGGTAGCTCAATGTTACATGACACATTTTGTTTCTTGAGTAAGATGTCTGCGCATCTCATGAGAGAAACCAGTTCTATCCTATTTTGCATAGAACTTGAAATGCCACATGGCATAAGTAAAATCAAAGAACTGCTCCCCACAGGCTATTAGTAAGCAGGAAACTGATTCCAGCCAGGCTTGTTAACCAATTGGAGGGGACATACTCCCTAGAATGTGAAATGACGAGTCTAATTGTAAACGATAATCGGTTAGTTTCATGACGCATATGAGTATGCCTCATACGTTTCAAATAGAAAAGAATCCAATTAATTGGCAAGAGATGGTGAATTAAAAACAAACATCTTGGAAACTGAGCTACCTTAATTGTCCAAATGGACTCGTTTTAAAGCAAGAATTTCATGCAGCCTGGGTGATGACATCCAGATTACCATCAAGGAACCATTTAGGAGGATACAAGGAATTAGATGATTGAAGCTGCAGAAGCCAGACCATGACTCTTGAGCAGTCCTCCAATAAGCCCTCCATTTGGCTTTCATCTTCCACAACTTGCTCAATAAATGAGCTAACCTGGAGAAGCACATAAGTGAAGTTAATTATTAAAGCCAAAGCCCAGTGTAAGTAGCGAATTCTTGGATTGAGAATGTTCCCCTTTTCAGAGGAAAAAAATGAAAAAAGATAAGGATGGAAAAAAGAACGATTGATTATCTTTAAAGAGGCAAAGCTTCTGTCTGTATTGCTGTCACCCAGTTATGAGTAATAAACTCCTGGTAGTAACAAATTTGTCAAAAACAGGGTTCATTCTTTCATTATATTTCACTTCCCCATCTGTAATAGTGCAAAAGGAAAGCCAGAAAATATTCGCGGTTCATTTTTAATGGAATAGAAGCAGCAGCGAACAGATTGCAATGTGGTGTACTCAATGGATAAGATGACAAGAAGAGGTACTGACCTGGAAGCCATCCCTTACTGTGTCAAGCTGCCTAATAGGTTCAGGCGTAGGGCGGTGCCATCGTTTTGGATCCCAAATGATGGTACTGTTGAAGGCAAACCCTGACATGTCAGCATGGAATCTCCGAAATCTCCTCCTTGAGTCATTCACATGCCATCCAATAACTTGAGTTCCATTACAAATGGGGCCCTCTACAAAATCTTTGTTTTTGTTTCCTGTTAACTTGGCAACTGTCCATGTCCCAAACCGCCTGCAAGTAAAAAAGGGCATGCACTCTCATGACAATAGGTAGAGAACCAGAAAGTTATGTCATAAAATGCATATCTTTAAAGGGATGATCCACCTAACATTAAACTGGTATAAAACCAAGAATAGATAAGCAAGTGATGCGAGTAAAGAACAGAGAGCTGGAAGTCATGCAAAGAAATGCAAATCCCTAGCCGGAAGATATCTGCAGCAGATACATAGCATCTATTAAAAAAAATAAAAATGAATGCAGAGTTTCCAATCACTTGTGAGAAACTGTAACCTAATACATGTCAACAATCTCACAACATTCTCAGAATGACAGTAATTATATAAAAAAACAAATATGCAATCTTGTCTTCCCATGTGAAATTTTCATATATGAGTTTATTCAACATTTTTTGTATTTCTTGGCTTTTCTATCCATTCTAACACCATAAACTACAGCAGGAACTCAGTCTATAGAAAAAATAAAATATCCATCGTCCATTATATTATGATACATTGAAGTCCAGGATCTGGTGATGCAATTCCAATGATACTACTTTATTTCATTAGAGAGCTGAACAGCAAGAAACTGTATACATAATTTCAAACATACTGTGAACTGTAAAGCTTGTGCAAAATTTCACGGAAGTTGCAAAGTCAGATAATAAAAATATAGCAGATTCCAAAGGGAAAACCAATAAAGAGTAGTTGTACAGGAATGGGGATGCGTAGTCTGCATAGACCGATAGTTACCTGATCTGCCTCATCTGCTCAAAAAGATCTGTAGAGTAAGTGTTATAATCATCTGCAAAATGGACTATTCCATCAAGGTGGTGGGTTTCAATGTGAGACAATGCCACATTCCTTTGGTGAACACTTCTGTCTTTTATATCAGTTAAATTTTTGTAGCAAACAAGATGCCTATACATAACCCCAGTCCTCCTCAGGATGTCAGCCGTATGATCAGATTGCAATGTCATTTCCACAACTATCCATAATAGAGGAGGTTGAACCAGTTTTAATGTGTGCGCCAAACGACTCAGATAATAGGCTTGAAGTGGTCGAGCATGAGTTGGGGTCACAATGATCAAGAGTTTCCGAGACACCAAATTCACATCTTCAGAGAGCGATAGGCTAATGGAGGTACCATTAGAATTCCCATCCCCTGACTCCTCTTCCTTCACTTGTGGCTCCAGTGTGGTACTGTTCTCAAGTCCTCCCCTTTCTGCTATTGTTGTTGCATTTCTTGTCATATCTTCATGCTTATCAAAATTCCCAACAGTAGATACCACCTCAAATGAAAACGCTTGGTGCTTTGACATGGGATTCGTAGATAAATTCATCGAGACAAATGGGGTTAGTCCAATAAAAACCCCAATCACAAAAGAAACCAAGAAATGGAAAAGGGCCCTCTTCCAAACTTGCCCCTTGGATTTTGACCTCTCCAATGGTCTCGAAGATCTTGGTGAAAAAACACCATAAGCAAAAGCTTGAACGTCTGATAAACCAAAAATTGAAGATAGAAATCCACCAGAAGTTGGGTAGCTCTGAGAATACGACGATGAGGACTTGGACAAAGGAGAAGCCACTTGACAGGCTTCCCCATTTAATAAGGTTCCAGCTCTAGGCACAGGAGACAGTGTTCTCCTTATAGATGCCATCCAAACTAATCCACCGGAATATCACTAACCTCGAGATCCACCTCCTTACAATTTCAAATCAGTATTACAACTACAACAAAAAGAGCATCAAAATCCACTTAAAATCTCAATATCCTACCAACTAATCACCATAAATATAAAGTTTCAAAGCCGATAAAGATGTTCTCTTTCATACACTCTCTTCAATATCTTAACAACTGCTTGGAACCCAAAATAGACCCTTGACTAGACACACATGGCCAAGCAACAAATCTTGGATTGCCAAAATTTAAAACCTGTCTCCTATGTTGCAAACAGTTTATGGGGACCGAAGTTCATGTATAACTACTACCCGTTTAAGCAGAGCAAAGCAACTTCCTCTTGCAACCTCAAACAAAGTCATAAATAGCTAAAACCAAACCCCAAAATGCAATTTCATAAGTCGGTGATCTATAATGAGCTCCAAAACACAAATCTTCACCTAAACAAGCCGTAAAACCAAAAATACTAGGAAAGTACATACCCTCAAAGGAAGGAGATCGATGCCCAAAATGCTTGGAAGTATCAGTGAAACGAAATGGGTCTTGAAATTACCCTACAATGGTAAAGGGGTCCTGGATCTTAGGAGCTAAAGACCACATTTTTTTCAAGATTTGACAAATAAGCTGCTTTGGGTCTTGTTGAAAAGTTTCACTATTTAAGTATATACATTACACACCCTCTAAAGTATTTGATGTTTTAAGGATCAAGAATTAGAAAGAGTAAACAGAGAAAGACTTGAACTTTGAAAATGGAATAGGAATCTGAGTTAGACAAAGGGGGGAGATAGAGAGAGAGAGAGAATGATGTCATCCGATAGGAATACTTCACATCACATACTCTGTTTCTGCCAATCATAATGATTCAGGCACTAGAAACTTTAAAATTGTTTTTCAATGCATTTGGGAACTGGTAATTATTGGAGTAATTAATAATTGACATTGTATCTTTCTTGGAGTAATTAATGAGTGAGCTATTATTAATTACACTTACGTATAGGTACCTCCTCAGGGGATTATAAATTTAGCGTAATGATTATAATGTCTACACTTGTTATAAAACTTAGCTTCTGACCCATCTTGGCTTAAGAATATGTTTGGTAATGTAGTGGTGATTGTTTTTTAAATAATATTTTATATTAAATATATATTAATAATATTTTTTTATTTTTAAAAAAATATTTTTAATATCAGCACATCAAAACGATTTAAAATATATAAATTATATTAAATTTTAACAAAAAACAAAATTAAAATTTTGTGGAAACACGTTTCAACCGCGTTCCCAAATTATTTAACTCTAGTTTTTAATATACTTTCTTAAATATTTTTTTTAACTCGGGTTAGTTTGTATTTTGGCTCATCAATCTTTAGACCTATCTTGCTAATCTAGGTTTTATAAATAAATTATAAAGTTAGGTTCTATTTATTTGTTGGTACATAGTTGTTTTTTTAAGTAAATTTTGAGAAAATAAATTATTTTTTAATATTTAATAATAAAACAAAATAAGTTGAAAAACATTTTTCAATACTTGATTATGTCATGAAAAATGAGTTGAAAAATAACTTATAAATATTTTTTTTTCAAGTTTATTAAAATAATGGGAAACAAATTTTACAAAATAAAAAGTTAAATGAGAATAAAATTGAAAAAAAAATGATTTCATAAATTATCTCAAATAAAATAAATAATAATCAAAATAATATAGATTAAATCTAACAAGTAAAAAAATAAAAAAATAAAAAAATAAAAATAATAAAAATTATTATTTCATAAATTATTTCAAGTAAAACAAGTAACAATCAAAAGAATGAGAATCAAATTTGATAAATAAAAAATTTCAATTAAAAATATAAGGGAAAAGCAAATAACAATTATAAAAATAAAGATCAAAATTAATATAAAAATTAATTTTTAAGGGATTAAATTGATAAAAAAAATGAAAAAAAAATTATATATATATAGCAATTAAAAGTTCAAGGACCAAATTTGATATAATCAGCAAATAATATGATATTTCTAAATTTTTCACAACTTCCAAAAATGTTTTCCGCCTAAAATAAAATAAAAACATTTTCCCGAAAACCAAGCTACATTTTCCTTTCACTAGAAAGTGTTTTTCGTATACCAATTTTCCTAGTGGTAAATAAATATAGAAAAGTTTGGAAAATAATTTTTAAAAAATTACTTTCCATCAAACAAGCAAGATCTTAAATTGTTTAACATTCCAAAAATAATGTTTTTTTTTTAATTTTAAGCATGTCTCAGCATTCTATCGGTATTTATTAAAAAATAGTTTTGTTGTGGAATTTTTTATAAGATGTAAATCCCAAACAACTAAAAAAATAAAGTTTTTGATATATTAATTTTTAATTTTTGGTCATTGAAAAATTAGTAATGTAAAAAATAAAAAATGTAAAAATTATGCTAAATTTTTTTCATAGAAATATATTAGAAGTTAATGATTTATCAAATATACACACACGCACCACCTATCATTCACTTGTGATTCCTCTCAACGTTTTTAAGCTTTTATTTTTATTCGGCTACTTGTAACTAAAAATTTATAACTTAAGAAGTATGTAATGGATATTTCTAATATTTTATCATTTTATTTTAAAAATTAAATTACGATATGCTCAGTATTATTGGGGGAAACATTTTGTATGCATGAATCTTGAATTTCCTTGCCATATCAAGTTAGATGCCACAAAAATTGTGCTTGCCTTCCCTAAAGTATTTGTTAGATTCTCTGCAAATCAATAAATGTGAACTCCTTTTTATCCTCGTCACAACTAATAATACCATGGTATTAGTTAATTTTTAAAATATATTATTTATTTTAAAATATATTAAATAATAATATAATATTATTTTTAAAATTAGTACATTAAAACTATCCAAAAATATTTAAAAAATAATTTAAAGTTAAAAAAATTCATTTTTTTTCAAAAACATTATCCCAATTGCACAAACAAACACTACCTAAATTATTTCAATCCTAATTAGGAATATTGATCTGGTTTAATAAATGCATAATCTCTTATATTTTTCAAAAACATGTTTATTAAAATTAAATCATCAAATTCAAATTGAATAATTACAATTTAATGTGTGATAAAAATAAAAATGACTTAAATTTTTATTATAATTTTTTTTTATCAATAATAATAAACTTAAAATATGGCATTGGATTCAAATTCAAATTTTAACTTTTGAATTATTTTTAGAAAGTCTATACAAGACTCCATTTAAATGCATACAACAAATGCAATTCCATAAACAAAAAATTTAATTCTAATAGTATTTTGGGCAAAATGATGAATGGTAATGCAAAACTTGAAGGTTGAGGAGCTAATTGCTTTTATCCTGAGATAATCATAAAAAAACCTCACGTAGTTAACTTATTTTTTTCATTTTATCTCCATTCTTTTAAAAAATACACTTTATATTTTAGAGTTTATAATTTCTTAAACATTTTACTTTCTCACTCTAGCACACCAAAAAATCAACAAAAATATCAAATTATCTATAAAATTTTCAATATATTTCAATTAATAACTAAATAAGTTTTATAATAAATATTATAACTTTTGTCATCAAATTAAAAGAGAGAAAGAGAGAGAGAACAAACCCTAACCATCATCCCCTTAGTGCAATTTGACCCATCATTCTTCACGACATCTAAGGGTATTACAGGCATAACAAGTTAAATGCTTTTCCCTTTGTGCAATAGAACAAGAAGTCAAAACATTGTCAAGCAGCAAATACAAATGTAGGGTTCAAAATCAAAGGCCAGTTCATTGCATTGAAGAAGCGATTAATGCTGAAAAGAAAAAATTAAAAAGAAAAAAGAGTGCTGAAAATGATGGATTTTGACACTATTACTAGCCATGAAAAATATATATTGACACTATTACTAGCCATGAAAATGATGGATTTTGATGTCAAAAGATTCCCTTCAATAAAGGTAGCTTAGCCTAGGTGTTTTGTTCTTTTCCTTTCACCTCTCTTGATATAATAGTAGATCTGATTTTTGAAAGTTTTTTTTATTTAGGTTTTTTGATGGACTTTTGGGTTGTTTAAAGCCATACATGAGTTTATTAAGGTGTTTGGAGTATTTTCTAGATTTTTTAGGTCAAATGAATTGGAAATCAAGTTTTTAGACAAAAAGACTTCATACCTAATTCTTAATCAACCATATGATTGCTGAAAATTAGGCTAATATACAACATTTTTTAAATCAAATGTGAAATGGTCGATGAAGCCTTGTCCACCCTTAAATATTGTAAAAAGAAGATAATTTAGAAAAAAAAAAGTCATTTCATCATTTGTTTTTTTTTAAGGTGCAAGCAAACTTATTTTAAAAAATTAAGGGTTCGTTTTATTTCAATTGTATGTTCCTTTTTATATATATATAAAAAAAACAGTGTTGTTTAATGTAAAAAAAATCTCATGCAATTAGTTGGCATATAATTGAATAAAAAATAATTTTAAAAATAAAGAGTTGTTAGATCCAGAAGGATGCATGACTTAGAGTATGAGTTTGACATGTTAATACGAGTCTATTTTTATCCTTTTTTAAAACGAAATATTTGTATTTCTAATATCATCTTTCAATATTGAGTTGATTGAGAATGAACATCCTAATTTATCTCAGTCTTTTTTTTTTATAGGGATATCATAGTCTTACGACTGAGTTTTAGATTTAGCCGATTAACTCGAGTTTATTCAAGTCAATCCAATATATTACCGTCTCAATAATTTTATAAGAAATATCATCCAATACATGTCATATTTAAATTCATCATTTTGTTTTCTCTTAGAAAACACAATGGCAATGTCTTGAAAATTTTTTACATTAAAAAAAAAGACAATTTCAACCAACTTTCTTTTGCATATATTTTTTTTATAAATATCATCTAATTCAATATAAAAATTAATTTTAATAAACACAGTTATCAAACACAATCAAGTTCAATATACATGTTACAAGATTCTATATCTTGACACACATTCATATCTCAATTTTTCAATTAGTCATTAGTTATTGTCAATGATTTTTTATTTTTTGCATTTATTATTTCAAATAATTCTTAATTTATTTAATTAAATTAATCAAATTAATGTATAAGATTTTCAATTTGCATTTATAATTTTTTTATGTCAAAAATATATTGTAAACACTTGCACATGTAATTTGTTTTAGTTGAAAAAATTTTATTCAAGCACGCGGTGAGCAATGAACATATGATTAGTTCTATCTATACATGAGTTCCATAAAAAATGACAAAAGGCTATATAAGGGGAAAAAATATATAGATGTGGATTTATAATTAACTTACAAGTTTTTGTGTTTCATTAATAACATTATAAAGACACTAATTAAAAAATATAAAATGAAGTGACCCTTTAGTTGCTTGCTGTGGTTGTTTTTTTTTTTTTTTAATTTTTGTAAGTCAATCTAGATTGATATTAACCCATGTTCATTTTAATTATTCTCACAATTCATAATTAAGATCTTGCATCGATTGATTCGAGTTGAGTTTAAAAATTATTATTATTATTATGTTAACTTTTTCTATTTATGACGGACTTTACCTAAAGTAAATCTCTAAATCATTTTAAAAATACAATAATAATAATTTATTTTTTATATTGACTTGAATTAATGATCACCCCAACTTGTGACTTGAGCTTTTTCTAGGTCGACCTTTAAATTTGATTTTAAAATTATAATAATAACTATTTTTATTATTATGTTAACTCGAGTCTACCTAACTCGTGACCTGAATCTTATCTCAAATGAATTCTCGAGTTAGATTGTAAAACTATGATAATAATTATTTTTATTTTTAAATATTTTTGTTGGATGATTTTAAAATTAAAATTTTTTTACAAATATATTTAAGAAATAAAAAATAAAAAATATTATTTATGAAAACTTATTACTTATCTAACTAATATTTTGAAACTTTATAAATTCATTCTAAAATTAATCAGAATGTATTTATTTTTATATTGTCTCCAACTAAATATATTTATATCTTCTCATTATCATTTTTTTTTATCACAGAATAGTAATTAAATGTTAACTAGAAGATTTTTAAAAATCTGGTTGGCATGATTAATGATTTGGCACAATATTTAAACTTTAATAAATCAAATAAATAAAACAATTTTTTTATTTTTTTATGTTATATTCAATTCCAGAATCATTATAACTTTTCTTCCTGTTCTTTTTGCTTCTATATATATTTATTTTCTACTTAAACACTAGCCCGCCGGCTTTAAATTTAACACCCTTCCCACAAAACCAAAAAACCTCGTCTCCTCCTCAGATCTGTCTGTCTCTCTTGTTCATCTCCCTCAAAAAAAAAAAAAAAAAAAAACGGAGAGAAGAGTAACAAATCGCTTTTCTTAATTTCTCCATGGCCATGGCGATTAGGTCTTTGCTTATCTTTTTATTTATTCTATCACTTACTGTCCCTACCTTTTCTCTTCATGAAGATCAAGTTGGTCTCATGGACTGGTAAGCTCCCTTCAATCGCTTCTATTTGTTTTCAACTTCCAATTCACTGAATCAAAACAAAGCTGATTGTATTTTTTTAATCACTAGTTGATTAATACGGTAGCTGCTAATTAATTTCCGGGTTAATTAGATTTTTTTAATTAGTATTAAGTTTGATTTAATGGTTAATAATGTATACAGGCATCAAAAGTATATAGGGAAAGTGAAGCACGCTGTGTTCCAAACACAAAAAACGGGTCGAAAGCGTGTTCTTGTTTCTACTGAAGAGAATGCTATTGCTTCTCTTGATCTCCGGCATGGCGAGATTTGTAAGTTTCGTTTAATGGATTTGTCCAATGCATTCTTTAATGTTAAGTTTCGCTGCTGGATTAGTTTTTTCTTTTTAATTAATATTATTATTACTTGAAGGATGCTGATTAGTTTTGTTTTTTGCAGTTTGGAGGCATGTTCTTGGGGCCAATGATGCTATCGATGGAATCGACATTGCCATGACAAAATGTAATGATGCTCGTTTTTCTTATCAACTTTGTTGTATTTGTTCTTGCCGCTGTGGAATTGATAAGAAAAACGATGTAGCTTTCATCATTCTGCGTGTCTTACTAAAGGAAAGAATCGTTAAGACTGCTTCGATTTTTTTTTTTGTGTGTGTATAAAGGACTTGAGAGAATATAAATAAATAAAATTGGAATACATAACACTGGTTTGTATTGCCTGCTTATTTATAATGAATTTGGTGTACCAATACAAGGCTTGATAATTCAATTTTTATAGTCATGTTGGTTTTCTAATCTTCTATTTCAATCTTTCAGATGCCATTACCCTTTCATCAGGAGGAAGCATTCTACGAGCATGGAATCTTCCTGATGGGCAGATGGTGTGGGAATCGTTTCTTCAGGGACCAATCGACTCTAAGTCATTCTTGTTTGTGTCGGTTAGTGGATAACTTGTTAGATATATTTGAAGCTTTTAATGAAACATTGTTGTATTATCCAGTCCAATCTCCTAGTCTCTCTCCTATATCAGCTGTGTTTAGTGATTCTTAGTTAATCTAAAGTATGAGGCTTTCGTGCCGAAACTTTTCTTTTCTTTTCTTTTCCTTTTACCTTCACATACATCTCAGGTCATTGTGAAATCAGAAATTTCCATCCACATTATCATAGTTTAGTTCTTCTATTGAAGTGTTATTTTGTGTCTGTCGTGGTCATAACTCATAATTCACAATTTCTTCCCAATTCTCCTATCATTCTTCCAAATATGCCCTTGCATGTTATGCACTCCAACATTTTCAGAAGAACTGTTGTTAACTAAGTTTTTGATCTGCAGACAAGCTCGAAAGTTGACAAGGACAACACAATCCTCATTTTTGGTAAAGGAAGTCTCCATGCTGTTTCAAGCATACATGGTGACATTGTTTGGAAGACAGATTTTCCTTCTGAAAGGTCTGTCCTTTTAACTTTCTCTATTTAACCCATCACCTTGCAATTGATGTGATTGCGATACCCTTGGTTGCAGTTTTGAGGTTCAGGAAGTAATTCAGCACCATGATGGCAATACGATATACGTGGTGGGATTTGTTGGTTCTTCCCAGTTTGATGTATACCAAATCAATGCTAAGAATGGAGAGCTCCTAAAACATGACAGTGCAGCCATTGATGGAGGGTTTTCAGGGGAAGTTTCTCTAGTTTCAAGAGCCAAACTTGTGGTGCTGGATGCTGCTAGGTCAACTTTGTTAACAATAAGTTTTCAGAGCGGAGAAATCAGCTTTCAGAAAACATACATCTCAGATCTAGTTGAGGATTTCTCAGGGATTGCTGTGATATTACCTTCAAAACTTACTGGTTTGTTTGCTGTGAAAACCAATACAGCTACAGCATTTATCAGTGTGTCAAGTGAAGGTAAGTTGGAGGTGGTTGACAAAATCAAGCATGCAACAGTTATTAGTAATGCTCTTTCAATCTTAGAGGACCAACAGGCTTTTGCACTGGTTCGGCATGGCGGCAATGACATTCACCTCAATGTGAAGCAAGTTCATGACTGGAACAGTGATTTGCTAAAAGAGAGAATCAAGCTGGACCAGCAAAGAGGGCTTGTCCATAAGGTTTTCATTAACAATTATGTCCGGACTGATAAGTCTCATGGATTTAGGGCTTTGATTGTTATGGAAGATCATTCATTATTGCTGTTACAACAAGGCGAGGTTGTCTGGAGTAGGGAGGATGGCCTTGCCTCAATAATAGGTGTTACTACGTCAGAACTTCCTGTTGAAAAGGAAGGTGTATCTGTGGCAAAAGTGGAGCAGAACCTCTTTGAATGGCTTAAGGTACGATCTAATTGTTTCTTTACAATTTAAGTTGGCTTACTGAAGATGAAAGTTGCCAAAAATCACTCTTTCAAGACTTGAACAAGATTCTGGTTATTTTCACTGGGTTTTTTATATTTTTTTCTCCGTCCTTAGCCTCCATCCTTTTTAAACTTTACTTAGTAGTAGAGTGAGGGATCTTAATTATTGTGAGATTGCATTTGATTTGGTTGCATAGGCAATGATTGTTTGCTATCATATTCACTCCTTTGTTTGAAAAAAACATCTCATTGACTTCTTTGAGGACTGATTTTGACACGTGATATTTTGTTGTTCTAAGGGACACATGCTGAAGGTTAAGGGTACCTTAATGCTTGCAAGTGCTGAGGATGTAGCGGCCATTCAAGGCATGAGGCTGAAAAGCTCTGAGAAAAGTAAAATGATCAGGGACCATAATGGATTCCGAAAGCTTCTTATTGTGCTCACTAAATCCAGGAAACTTTTTGCATTGCACACTGGAGATGGACGAATTGTCTGGTCTCTTTTATTGAACTCTCTACGTCAAACAGAAGCATGCAAAAATCCAACTGGGATTAATGTGTACCAGTGGCAAGTTCCTCATCATCATGCTATGGATGAAAATCCATCTGTCCTGGTTGTTGGCAGGTGCAGAGCTGGTACTGATGCACCGGGAATATTTTCCTACGTTGATACTTACACAGGGAAGGAACTTAAGACTTTTGGTCTTGATCATTCTGTTGCACAAGTAATGCCACTCCCCCTTGCAGATTCAACTGAACAACGGCTGCATCTACTAATAGATGCTAATGGACAAGCGCATTTGTACCCAAGAGCACCTGAGGCTGTTGCCATTTTTCAACGTGAGTTTTCAAACATTTACTGGTACTCGGTAGAAGCTGACAAGGGTGTTATTAAGGGACATGGATTGAAGAGCAATTGTGATGGTGAAGTTGCAGACAACTATTGTTTTGGTACCAGAGAAATATGGTCCATTGTATTCCCCTCAGAATCAGAAAAGATCATTTCAACTGTAACAAGAAAATCAAATGAGGTAGTGTTAGTTTCTGGTCAATTTTTTCATCATTGCCACTTCTTTCTTTGTCTTCAACTATTTATCCACTTTACATTTCATTAACTGCTCTTGCTGGTTAGTCTTTAAGTAACTTTCTGGTTGATTGGGATTACAGAAAACCTTTTAAACTAGGCAAGCAGGCATCGTTTTCAAAAATGGCATTGGAGTTGTTCCATGAGGATGTGCATTTTTTTTACTAAATAAATGTTGGGATTAGGTTCAATAAACAATATTTTTTTTCTCAGGCTTTGAATTACAAGCATTGTTTTTCGGGCAACCTTGATGCTTTTTTAGGGTCTAAAAAATCACAGTTTCTGTAGATTCTTCTTCTTTCTTTACCAGAACCTCATTTTTTACCATTCAGTTTTGTTTTGCTGAAGGTTCCAATAGAAACTTTAGATATAAACTCAATAGGATATCTTGGTTTGCTGACCTGTTCCCTTGGTATGTTTAATTGAGGGTCTTCTGCATTTGCCTCCAGGTTGTTCATACTCAAGCAAAGGTTATAGCTGATCAAGATGTGATGTACAAGTATATATCAAAAAATTTGCTTTTTGTGGCCACTGTTTCACCAAAAGCCAGTGGACATATTGGATCAGCCACACCAGGAGAATCACAGTTGGTTGTCTATGTTGTTGATACTGTCACTGGCCGTATATTACACCGAATGACTCATCATGGCTCACAGGGTCCTGTCCATGCAGTAGGTTTTGCCTTCCATTTTTGATATCTTCAATGATATGCATTACCTTATTAATTTTCACCTTTTGCAGGTTTTTAGTGAAAACTGGATTGTCTATCACTACTTCAATCTCAGAGCACACAGATATGAGATGACAGTTATTGAAATTTATGATCAGTCCCGGGCAGTAAGTAATCAACCTTTACAATTATGCAATATTGTTTGTCTTCTTATTATAAACAGGTTAACTTTTGCAAATTGAAATAGGACAACAAAGATGTTTTAAAGCTTGTTCTTGGAAAGCACAATCTCACTTCACCTATTTCTTCATATTCGCGACCAGAGGTCACAACAAAGTCACAGTCTTACTATTTCACCCATTCTATCAAAGCAATAACAGTTACATCAACTGCTAAGGGTATCACTTCAAAGCATCTTCTTATTGGGACAATTGGTGATCAGGTTGTTCACAATCTTTTAAGGAACCTAGATTCCATTGTTGTTTCCAATTTTCTTTGTGGCAAACTAGTCATTTAATGATTTACATTTCCTGCTGTAAAGAAGGATGTGTTTACTGAACGTAATTGGATGCTTTACAGGTCTTGGCGATGGATAAGCGTTTCTTTGACCCTCGTAGGTCAGTTAACCCCACACAATCAGAGAAGGAAGAAGGAATTTTACCTCTTACAGATTCATTGCCTATCATTCCTCAGGTGAGTTGCCATATATCTTCTTCTCTTCCTTTTCCCCTTTAGTCTTTGTGTCACTGTTTAATGTTTACTTTCTTTGAGAGAACACTGTGGATTTTTGCTGAATCCACCTTCCCTGGAAGCGGTTCATTTATGTACAAAAAAAAATAATAGTTGTAAGATGCAGTATAGGAATCGATTCCACATCAATTAATGTACCTTCCCTGGAAGTGGTTCATTTCCCCTTTAGTCTTTGTGTGACTGTTTAATATTTAATTTCCTTGAGAGAACACTGTCGATTTTTGCTGAATCTACCTTTCCTGGGAGTGATTCATTTCTGTACACAAAAAAACAAGCTGTAAGATGCAGTATATAAATCGATTCCACATCAATTAATCTAGAGCTTGGAGTGATCCATTGATGGATCCTGTCTTGTTTTCCTCCAACAATCTTGTACCCAAAATGGTTTTGTTTTTTCCTTCAAGATTTTGGTTTGGAGACCAATGGCACCTGATATGTTTTCTACAATAAGGAGCTGCAAGTAAATTACTTGGAAGCAATCCATATAAGTGGAAGTAATTGCAGTCTTGGATTGTGAGTGCATGCGTGAAGGTTTTTCCTTGGGGATTTCGTCGACCTATCTTATAACTAATTTATAGCGTGCAACCATATATACAACAAAGCTTGTTAAGTACATGCTAGTGTTCATTCCAGAGCAGGGATTGTAGGATGGCAGAATCTGGAATACTCTGACTTTTGGCAGAGTGACTGCTCTTCGCAATCAAAACATTGAACTTCGCAGACAGGCATTCGTACAAAAACAAAACCCCATCTCCCTTGGGACTGTTTCATTCTTAATGGCCGCATGCTTTTATTTGATGTTTTCTTTATTTTAATGAAGTTCGTTCTCAAGCTGACACGGATTATCACTTCTTGCAGTCTTATGTTACACACTCCCATAAAGTGGAGGGGCTCCGAGGCATATTAACAGTGTCGGCCAAGCTGGAGTCAAACACCCTTGTCTTTACATATGGTGTTGATCTCTTTTTCACTCGCCTTGCACCCTCAAGGACCTATGATTCTCTTACAGAGGATTTTAGCTATGCCCTGCTGCTCATAACCATTGTTGCACTTGTCGTGGCAATCTTCGTGACCTGGGTCCTGTCCGAGAAGAAAGATCTAAGTGATAAATGGAGGTGAAATCGTTTCTCTTCTAGTCTCTGTACCCAGACAATTTTCATTCTTATTTATTTTACACCCCAGTTACTTTCACTGGAATCAGATTAGTAGATTCACTCCGAACTTGTAATGTTATTTTTGTAGCATTTCCTTTTTCAATGGCATTTTTTGTACTTGCCATTATTACATTTTTGGTCATCATGTAAATTAGACATTGCTAAGGCAAGAGAATTGATATATTTGCTGTTCTCTATACATGCCGGGTCCATTCTTGTTATCTGAAGCAATTTTTTGGAGGGAAATGCCAAATGGCCAGAAAAAAGTTGGAGGGCTGTGAAAGAGAAAGCTGGTAAAGTGGTCATTTAAGAATGGGGCCAAAAGTTGACTGTTTCTTGGTAACAATTCTGGTTTCTGAAACTGGAATAGGGAGCTGGGCCATGGTTTTTTTGTAGGTTTTTTCGAGTCATCCAAACCTAGCTAAAGAAGCCATTATTGAAGCCCACGGAGGTTGAAAGGTTGGTGTTTGGAGAGTTGGAATCTTCACCAAAGCCATCATTCGGAAGGTGAAAGGACCCATTGATTGGTAATTTGATAGGCACTATAATTGTACTTTGTCTTTCGTTTCGTACTAGTTATCGAGAGAGGGATCAAAAAATCTAACATGCTCACCACTGTCTGCAACTTTTTATTCAGTCATGAGATGTAATCCTTCCAGAGGAGGAGGAGGAGGAGGCGAGTGTGAATAGTAAATACAGTTCCTTGTTAGGGCACACAAGGTTGACAGAAGTGGAGAGTGAACACCTCTCTAACGAGACTTCTCCGCCTGAAGTTTGCAAGATTTACCTTTTACTTGGGATGAAAATGACAGGCACTGTCACTGTAATTTGCCTGATCTTTTTGGAGTCTTTGTCCCATTCATCTCCCAGTCAAGGACACTCTCGTGAGCATCTCTGCACCGTTTCACTGTCCAAAGTGATCAGCTCCATAACCCTCTTCCCTCTCTCTTCCATAATTGAGAACTCTTTAACTGCCACAAAAAATACACCTAAAAAGCTTGACAAAGCACAACTTTCTTCAAGAAGAGAACACAGACTCTCAATCTCTCTTAGGTTTCTCCACAGAAACAGGTTACTACAAGGCCTTACACTCCCACCATGAAAACCCACCATCCAAAACTCAAAACACAGCCACGTCCACTCTTTTTTTGTGGTTTCTTTCGCCAATGCACAGAAACTACTTTAAGTCCCACTACACCCAACCCACCTGCTCTTCCTATCTCCTCCACTATTCCTACTCCAGCACCACCACCACAAACAGCAGCAGCACCAACTCCAGCACCACCACCACCACAACAATTACCTAACCAACCCCACCAAAAGTCCACCCAAGCTGAATCCTCTTCCTCCTCTTCCTCCACTACCACCTCCCAAAGTTTCACTCAATGGAGATTCCCTCTCTCGAACTCCCCACTCCACCAACCCAGACCCGAACCCGAGCCAAATCAAGACTCCGCCTTTACACCACCGTTGGCTCCTCCCATGCACCTCAACGACCTGCAAGAACTCCTCAGCTTGGCTGAGCTGCAACTTACCAACGGCTCAGAAACTGAGCAACTTTCTGCTCTATATCTCTTAGAACGCTCACTCGTACCCGACCCACCGTCCGACCCGGTTTGCTCACCCGAAGTAATGCGCGGGGTGGTGGCAAATTTGAAAAACAAAGCAGGGGTAAAACCGGCAACAAAAGTCTTATTGGCACTTTGCTTGGCGGAGGCCAACCGCCACGTTGCGGTGGAAGCTGGCGCGGTGGGGACGGTGGTGGAAGTGGCGATGGAGCTCGACGGAGCTCCGGCGGAGAGGGCATTGGCGGCGTTGGAGCTGACTTGTACGGTGATTGAGGGGGCGGCAGAGCTCCGGAACCACGCACTGGCGGTGCCGGTAATGGTGACAATGATGGGTAAAATGGCTGGGAGGGGGAAAGAGTATGCGATAAGTGCTCTCGCGGTGATTTATGGGAGTGGCGGAGTTGGGTCAGATGGTGAGCAAACTCTTCATGCGCCGCCAGAGGAGGTGGCGCGTGCAGTGGCGTTGGCTTTACAAGGAGACTGTACTGCTAGAGGGAGGAGGAAGGGTGCCCAGCTCTTGAAGGCTCTTCAAGAATATGGACGGGTAGATTCAACTCAAGAGGGGAATGAACAGCCGTGATTTGATTTTGATTTGTATGTCATGAAGAAAGAGGGAAATGATACTTCAGAATTTTATTAGCCCATGTACATGTAGAACTTAATAATAATAATAATAATAATAATAATAATAATTTTTTAATTTTACCTTATTATTACTATTACTATTACTACTTCATTTACTCATTACTTGTGTTTTTTAATTTGAAATCAATTTTAAAAAAAACTTTTTGCAAACTTTTTTGGAAATTCATGAATTTAATGTGGTCAATTTGTTTTAATCTTCATACATAAAACTAGTTATTATTTATTTATAAAAGTAGTATAGATGGTCACTCATCAATGAATAAAAAAATAATCATTTGATGAGGAAATTATATATAATAGATTTTTTTTTCAAAAACTATTTTTTTCATTAAAATAAAAAAAAACCAAGTTTAATTGAAATAGCATAAATATAATTAAAAACTTGTTTGATATTACAATAACAGTTTTTTAAAATATTTTTTATTTAAAAATATATTAAAATAATTTTTTATTTATATAAATTATTTTGACATTAGCACATTAAAAAAAAAATTAAAATAAAAAAATAAATATATTAATAAAAAAATAAATAATGGAATCCAATCTGTAAATATGAAATACAACAATATATACATAAACTCAAAGTAAATTAAAAAAAAAAAAAAACCTTAAGACTCCAAAGTCCGTTGCTTTACCTTCCAAGGCCTTCAACTATCGGCTGTGATGATGATGAAGGAGTACAGTATCTTTTGTATTTGGATATTTTTTAAAATATATTTAAAATTAATATTTTTTTTTAATATTTTTAATATAATTTTGATGTGTTGATATAAAAAATATAAAATATAAAAAATTATCTTAATATAATTTGAAATAAAAAATTCTTTTATAAAGTAAAGAATGATAATATTAGACTATGATTAGTTTATCCCATTTAATTATTAGTTTATATAATTTAAGAATAATTAAAAATCCTCTAATAAAAGAAAAAATTAGATTGCTATAGGAGGAAAATGTATTGCATGAGTGATCATGACTAATTTCAAATAATTATATGTCCTTCTCAATGCCATTAGACCTTCATATCTGTTCAAGATTATGTTAAAAACATAACTTAGCATATACAGAACTTGCATGTTAGAATCAGGGGTGAGCGATGAGGTGGGCCTTGTAATAATTGTGCGACTTGATTCGGTGTTTATCTAAAAATGAAACCCAAGTTATTAAATTATATCATGATATATAGATCAGATTTATCTTTAAAAATCCCAGGTTAACATAATCACACAGGTGAACTCACTGAATTATTAAAATCAATAGATTCAAATTAAAAACCTAACCTTGATTAGGTTTTAGATTGTGGATCGTGTATTCTGCAAGGAAGCAAGAGTTCTCTTTTATTTTAGTTCTTAGAGCAATATGAATAAAATCATAGATTAATTCAATTTATAGTTCATTGTATTTTCCAAACAGTCAAATTAATGCCTGGATAATTGAGTTTAATTGCAAGGAGGATTATACTCTTCTCAAGCTAATGCTAATTAATGTGATGTATTATGCTAGTTTAATCTTATCATTTAAATTAAATGAAGTGCTAAGAGATCATTCTGAAATTCATATTTCAAATTTAACCAAATAATTGCCTCTGCATACATACATACACACATACATACATACATACATACATACATATATATATATATATATTTCTCAATTATATATTATGCACTTGAATTTCTTGATTTTTTCCCAAATAAATTCAATAAAATTGAGACCATGTTATATGTATATCTAAAAGAGGTCTAAGGAGTGATTGAAAGTGAGTTTTAACATGTTTTATTATTATTAAAATTTAAATTTATTTTATTTTAAATTAATATTTTTTAATCGTTTTGATAGATTGATATTAAAAATAAAAAAAATATTATTTTAATTATTTTTAATAAAAATTATTTTAAAAAATAACCGCCAATCCAATTCCTAAACAATTTCTTTGTTAATCTTAGTATACAAAAGTGATATGATACAATGATAACTAAAGTGGCTAAAACATATTAACGATTAATTAATGACCAATTGCTATTGCATGGGACTCAGCATATATAACTCTCTAAAATTCCGATCAATATTTTTAACTAACATCTTGATTAATGATTCAGCTAATTTTAAAATTTGAGTCAATTAATGTCTTGATTATCTCAATCTATTTCTATTCATCATCGCGAAACCCCACAACTTTGGACTTTAGAGTTCGTATTTTCCTCAGAGTTAATATTGTAAAACTATTATAAATGGAAAAAAAAAACTGCACTTGAAATTGAGTTCATTCTTTTCTTTTAACAAAACACGAATTAAATATACCAAAGTTACCAACAAGAAACTAACAAGCATATGATAATAATTATTTTTTTTTGATACACACACATACATCACACATACATATACATGTGAATTTGTAAGGAAATATTTAGTTTTGAGCTTATTCGGATGGATATTTTATAATTTTTTTTGTTTTTATTTATTTTAAACTGCGTTTTATCCTATATACAGCCTTTTATCATATTAAAATATTGTGTAATTCTGTACCAATCTCGTCAGATTTTGACGTTTAAATAATATACATATCTTAAAAAAAAAAACACATACATATACATATACATATCTTATAGTATAAATTAAAATAGGAATATTATATAAATATAATAAAAAACTTCAACCACAAAAGGTTATAGATGGAGTGGTAAGATAAGTATTTCCGATTCATCAGGTCGAATTTAATTTTCACTCTTAGAGAGCTCCTCTCTCCTTTGTGTGGTATTGGGCATGGGCTACTTGTTGGTTGAACGAGTCTTGCTTGCTTCTTTTTTTTTTTATTGTGTCCAGCAATATTTTAAAAATATACTTGTTGAAAAAATATATTAAATTATTATTTATTTCAATATTTTTAATTATTTTGATGTACTAATATTAAAAATAATTTTTTTTAAAAAATAAATATTTTAATATATTCCAAAATAAAAAAATAATTACCAAACACATTTGGAATCAAGATTATTCTTGACCGGACACTGACCTAGATAATAACAAACATCAATAATAAGAAAATTAAGATAATGAAGAACACTATCACACTTCTATCTCATGCATAATCTAGAATCAATAATAATAGTTTTTTTAAAAAGAAGATTACACATTTTGGAGACTTGATAACAAAATTTTCAAACATGTTAACCCACCATCTTCAAGATGTTTTGAAAAATCTACCTCGACATGTTTAACTGTCTGAACTTACATTGTTTGAACTCATATACATGTAGTAGTACGTACTGGATAAGAGCACCGGTTTGAATGAAATCATGATCCATGAAGTCCGCAACCACATAATAAGGCAGACAAACCACAAAGAAGTGAAGAACTACGTTAATCTTATCAAAAGTGGGTCCCGGATACAGTGGATCCCATGAATCCAACGAAGCATAAGTTTGGGATTAGTTTAACTGGAATAAACTATTACAGATTTTTTTTCCCGTATTATTACAGATATCAATGTAACATGATTGGTTTTTGTTGCTGAGCACTAAGCATGCCATTGATAGAATATAGAAGATAGTCGACATCCCTAAAGTCCCACAACTCAATAATTTCTCCAAACTAAAGTCTCAAATACTACAAGTAAATGACTTTCCAAGAAGACAAGGGTAGCAGTAGCTAGCCATGTAATAGAGAAAGTTAGTTCCTTGCTTAACTGAAAATAGTCTAACAGTAAAGAGTTAATTCGAGTTAAATTCTAGTATTTCTCAACTCAAATGTAAATATGTGATTGAATAAAAACCTAAAATAAATAGATTTTTTTATATAATTTAATTATTGAGAGTAATCATACACCCCTGAATTACATCCAAAAATATATTCATGATATATAAAAAATTCAAGTAGACATGTAATTTACATCTGTGTCTACAATATTCATTTAATAAATCTTGGCGAATAAGTTATGGAAGAGATCAGATCCCGTTATAATTTCCCTTCAAAGCATTGCTTTTGCAAGAAAATTCCATTTACAGGACTTCACCTTACCAAAATTCTGCAAATCCGGAATCTGAACCAAGGCCTAGCTAGCTCATGTTCTACTTCTGGTGTTGGCTCCGTGCTGCCTTGGAAGTTGCAACTTATTCTTTGGGCTCCAACCCTACTGACCATCACCCCCGGTTCACTGCAACGACAGTGGTTGCACTCTTTACAGCTCCTATGATGTATGGAATGATATAAAAGCTTGTCATGTTCCAAGCATCACATGCTCTACGACCCAAGAAGAGCTATGCTAAGCTGCTGCACATCCTAATCAAAGTAACCTCAAGGTTCGATTTTCAAACACACAATATGCCAATTCATTAATCTTAATAAGCACAATAAAGTGTAATAAAAGCATTGGAATTGACACTGCTGATATAGTTGTGATAGCTGATGCTGGTGTGTACGTCTACGCGAGCTTATGGATAAGGTTGAACAAGCTGGATTCAAGCTTTTTTTTTTTATTATTTTTTTATTATTAATAGAAATATTCAAACTAACTTGTATTTATCTCAATTAATTCCTCATCATAGTACTTAACTGGATTCAACTTTTTGTTAGCACCATATCAGGAGGGTGCGCGAGCGATGAAGGACTTATGAGATAATTGAGAGATTTTTTATATACAATATTCAAAAATGGCAGGTGAGATTTTTTGTTAACAACTAGCTACGACCGATGAAGGACTCAGCAATCGCTCTCTTAAACCCTAGCCGTTTCCTTCGTTTCACTCTCTCCCAAGCCGAAACCCACCCTTCCCCAGTTCCCCTCATTTTTCTTCAAAGCAAGAGTTATCACTGATAGAGACACTGGGAGATCTCATGGATTCGGGTTTGTTAGTTACGAAAGCACTGAATCTGCCAGTGAAGCATTGTCAGCAATGGATGGCCAGGAATTGGGAGGACGAAACATTCGCGTGAGTTATGCCGCCGAGAAGAGACAAACCACAACCTTACAATAGCAATTACGGTGGAAATCCAGATTATTGAAGTGGTTGAGTTTCAGCTTTACGGGCTCTTGAAATGGCTCTGCTTCTATAGCTAGTTGTAATTACTAGTAAGAATTGAGATTGCTTTTTTATTTTCCTTGAATAAGTTTTCTATAACTTGCGATGCTATCTTGTTATTTTGGCACTACCATGTGCCGGTAACGTTATTAATTATTCCTAAGTGAATATATATATATATATATATATATATATATATATATATATATATATATATGTATGAAGATTTATCCTATTCTCTAAAAAAATTATATTGGATGAGTAAGGTGAGCTTAATTTTATCCTAAGCTGAGTTTAGCAGGGCTGGGAATTTTTTTTTTTGCTAGACTGTGAATGGGATATTTAGCTAGTTAAGAATTAGTTAATAAGGGTATTTGAGGATCAGTTGTTAAATTGGGATTCGACTTTTGAATTAATTTTCCACCATTTTATTCTTTAAAGCTAACTTTATACATACATGTTTGAATTTTATGTTTGAACTTTTTAGAGGTCTGAAGAGAATTTTAGAAAGATCCATACTAGAAGATTCTCATATGTTTTGCTTTGGTCTTTTTAATTTCCATGCACAACCAAGACAATTTCTACTTGTTTTCCAGTTTTTCATCTCTTTAATGGCCCCGAAATCTTAATAAAATTTCTTTGATTACTAAAAAAAAAAAACCTATTTTTTTATTCAATGAATGATGAATAAAATATCTATATAAAAAACAAATCCAACCCCAAAGAATCCATTCCCATCCCATACCACCATAACTCCCTGATTTCATCAAGTTTCTAGCAGCAAAGCAGCAATTGGAACCTAAAACATGTTCTCTGGGGAACGGTCAAGCTGTGAGAGCTGAAGGATGCGCCTTAGAGGAGCAATGTATATGTTCAAAAGATAAGCATCGCAGCCCCCAAAATGGGTATTTCTGTAAAGAAGGTCTAGTTTATAAAGAAGCTATAGGGTCTGTAGGTATTCATCAAGCTTGATTATTGTACTCTTATTTTTCCAGTTTTGTTGTTGTTTCACGGTATGAAATGGATTCAGTTCAAAAAAGTGGGGAAAAAAGAAGATGAAATGGATGCCACCTTAAAAAGTATTTGGCATGGCTTCAAATCCATAATTCCTTAGTGGACCAGATGAGTCGAGTGCACGCATTACCCCACTTTTCCCTTCGTCTACATTTCTTCTTCTTTCAAAACACCAAATCATGAGGAGAAATAATTAATTTCTGGATAACAAAAAGAAAATTTACATTTATGATCCAGATTAAACGAAATTGGCTGAACCTTCCCTAGCTTTCAATCGGAGGAAACTGATCAGTTCCTTGCTCCCGTTTCCCGTGTGTCATTTTCTGTTCCATCCATTAATGAGGGGAATCACATACACTTGCATCGAATAAAATCGTAGCAGATGACATTTAAAGCTCAGACCATGTGGCATTACTGTTTGTTGCTGGATGAAATCATGATGGGAGGGGGACGTTCCAAAAACACGTTCACAGACAAATTATAATCTGTAATTTAAAAAAAAAAATAGAAACTTAATTTCACAAAAAAAGAGAAAAAACCAAATGTGAAATAACATTCGAAGTATGTGTAATGATATTAATTTGGATAGAAAACCTTGACAGAAAGGTATATTAGAGAATTAGATATTACATAATGATACAATTAAAAATATAAATATAGAAACACAATTAATATGGAGAACTTGTAAATTTATATTCGGACATATAAAGTCATTTATCTTTCTTTTCCTAACTTGAGTGCTTATACTGATGTTTTAAAAAACAACAACAAAACCAATAAAATTAATTAATTAATTAGATGAGTACTTTACATTTATGTCACTCATAAGTTAAAGTTTCTAGAATTAAATACTAATTAATGAATAAAAAATAAACTCACACAATTAATTAGTTAGTTAGTTTTATAGGTTTTCTTTTTCTTTTTTTTAATTTTCTTTTTATTTTTTTTCAATCTCTTAATGGAAAACCAAAAATATTAAAAAATAACAAAATCAAAGTTATGTCGGATACATAAACACACTTGTGTGCAAAATAGCTGACATGCCAAATGATTTGTAATGGAAACTTATGGAAGCATTTATTAAATCTTATGGGTGCAATTAATTAAATTTAAAAAACCAATACTAAAATAGAAAAAATCATAAAGTATTTTATTAAATTAATAAAAAATATTAATTTGGGTTTATGCCAATAAAATTAATCAGATTTTATAAATAAAAGATTACATATACTTAAACCATCATTATCCCAAATCAATTAACTTAGATAGCATGAATGGTTGATGTGTATGTAAGAGAACACTATAAATTAATTTTTAAAATTTCATCTAATAATTTAAATTATTAGATTAATATTGTTTTTAGATAGTTTTTTGACATGATATTAGAGTTTTATTAACTAAGTAATCACGTGTTTGAATTTTATTATTTTTATTTTACTTAATAAAAATTAAATATAAAAATAATACAATATAATGTTGACTTGTGTAAATTTCAAAGCACAAAAATATTTCATTTAAAAAATTAATATAAGGATTTTTCATTGATAGGAAAGCAAATCAAAAGAGGAGCTGGTTCTTCGATTTTGAAGTTTGAGGACGCCACCAGCTTGAGATAGGAAATCTTTTGGAAAATTTTCTAAGAAAAGGGGTCTTGTCTATAAAGAAAGCTATCTCTACCTATGGTGTGCATCATCAATGATATTCCTGCATGGAATCGATCTCTAATTGGTGTAGGAGACTCTTTCAACTTTTTAAAAGTGCAAGGTCTTATGAACAGGCTGCGTGATTGGGTCAGGTTTCCAAATTATTACTTCGAGACGTCGGCAGAGGCTTGGTTAACGTCAACATTGGTGGGAAAATTCTGGTGGTAAGAAATATTGGCTCAAGCAATTATCTGTCCTGCACGAGCACGGCCCTTTTCAATTGCAAGGAACCTATCTGGCATTCACACCCCTTCCACTTCAAGTCCACAGTGTCTTATTTATAATAATACCATTGATTTGATTAACATTGGGCTCTGCATGCGCAGGTTGTTTGTTCACATGGGGGTGTGTGTATATATATATTTGAAAGAAATTGATATATGGAAAGGGCTAGCTAGAAGATAAACGAAAGGAAGATACATAAAAAAAAGAAAAAAAAACTAATAAATACATAACTAAAATGAACATAGAATTGAAATATTTAAAGTCTTAATTTGGTGTTAGACCAATTTATAATATTTTTAGATTTTATAATTAAAATAGTGTCAATAATCATGAAAAACTTATTTACAGACTTAAACGATAAGTGATAAAAAATTAAGAAGAAACTATTTTTAAAAATTGCATTTTATCATGAAAAATTATCTTATTTTTTTTTATGAGTAATATATTTCAACTAACACAATAAAAAAATATAGACCAAGCCTAATACTGAATTTTCCCAACACTAGGGCACTGATGGTTATTAAATATTGATTTGTTGCTTTGCTTTTTAACAACATGATACATCACAACGAGTTAATTACAGGGTTTAACCTTGATCAAGGACTAGTTGATTGGAGTTTTGCTATTGGCTTAATACTGCATTAATTACCTTTGAGATAAACGACAAGATTGACTGAAGACATCTTTTTTCTTCTTTTATAAATACAATGAGCATGAAATCAAAAGAAAGGAGAGGGCACAAGGGCCTGTGCGAAGACAAGGAAAACATTGAACAAGGCCAAGACAAAATAAGAGACAGTAGCGACCTAAATTGGCCACAGATAGCAGCAGCAGCAGCATACAACAAAAGAAACCATAAAATATCTTTGAATTCTAAATATGCATCATTAATAATAATTGAAAAGAGTGATTTTCGAATCCCGATACAATTTTACATAGCCCCACAAAGGATTTTCTAGCAATTAAAATCAAATATAAGATCCATCAGGTGTATAGATATGGGTTAAGTTAATCTTTTGTTGTGAAACATCTAGCTAGTTACATATTTAGCCGAGTCTACTAGACCAAGTCTATGAAGTTTCTCTAGTTTCCAATGCGCGTAGCAAATTATGTACGTGTATGTTTTTTATTCATTTATAATAATCAAGATTTTATATAAAATTATTGCATATAGACAGATAAAAAGAAAAGAAAGAAAAACTCTATACCAAATTGAAAAAAATAAAATAATAACTTTTAAAAATCTAGTTTATCCATTGTAAGATCCCTTCATGGTTTTATATAAATTCAGGTCATGTATAAAGAAAATTCATGTTTTTAGATCTTAATTAAAGAATCAGTATTTAAAGTATAAGGTGAAAAACACTATTTCATTCTTAATCTTTAATCAAAAACACCATGTGGGATCCTTCAAAGAATTCCACGGGACAATGATAAGATTGGCCCCATATGTGCAAGTACATTACAAAATATTTTATAGAGAAAACTCATTTCAACTTGAGATTTCATGTTTATTTTTATTTATTTTTTAATTTTTAATTTTTTGATGATGAATTTAATATCATTGATCAAAGCAAAAGGACCTGGAGCCAATCCCTGCTACAAAGCTTGAAACAAAAATGGATTTATACTAATTCCCAATTGTAAAAAACAGCAAACAGATTAGGGTTGCTGATTTACAAATATCAGAATACTGCAGCTTGTGTTTAACGGTAAAAAGAATGCTACGCAGAATGCTGCGAAGAGTTGATTCCCTTGCGGAATGCCATCTAGAGGGCTCCCCCGATCATGGAATTATATTTTAAACTTCAATCTCTACATTAGATCTTTTAAATTATATGATATTATGAAAGGTATAATATTCCATCCCATATGTATAATTATGATCCAATTTACACACACATTAACTTATTTTCAACTGTTTTAATTATGTTTTGTTGACCAAATATATACGATGCTCTGAAATTTTTCTTGGTTGTTGTCTCCATACCATGAACTACTGCATGCGGGGTTAATTTGCAGCTCATGCCTTCTTTCTGATTAAAATCTATCAAATTCTTCCAGCCCACCCATGTCATTGTCATCCAATGCAAGGCTTTTTCGCAGATGTGCCTCTGCCTAATTGATGTCTTCATCTTTGTTTTTTTGATGACGTTAGGTGTTCGGGACAGTTTACGCGCATTACAACTAATCCCAGGACCTACTGAACATCCTGCAAGTCCAGTAGGCAGGTAAAGCATCGCAGGGATGACATGCTGATACTCTTGAGGATCGAACCTAGAACCTTCGCAAAAACAAACCTTGCCGTTGACCAATAAACTAAATCCTTAAATGTGATGTATTAATTTTTGACCTGCCTGGTTGGTGTATAGCAGATAGTTAGATTGTATCTTAACTACGTAAATGTATATTCAAACTGATAAAAAAAAGCTGATTAAGAAGCAGCGGATATCAAATATAATCCACATTGGAAGAAACAAACAAGAAAAAAAAATAATAATAATAGGGCATCGGATTAACCGGTAATATTGCGGTATCATAGTTTGGCTTTGTGCGTGTGATTTCTGACAAGCTAATAACGATTTGAGAGGATGGAATCTTCCTTTTAAGTTTACTTGCTTTTGCCAAACTTCAACCTAGCTAGGAGCTACAAACAGTTGTTTAATTTGTAATTGATTATGAGATAAAGAAACTTTTGCTGACAGCTGATGCTGCTGCCTCCTTTTTTATGCTATCCTTCACAAGAAAATAAAATATACTGCGTTAATAAGAAGAAACAGATAAGAGAAGATGTTACAGGATGGTGGTGTCATTTGTTTCTTGCTCAATATATATTCCTCCATAAATTCAATTTTTACTTTTCATTCTAACAGATGGTATGTTAATACTCATATGAAAAACAGATTAATGAACTAATAATTTATGATAACTTGGAAACTTTACCTTCAGAAACCATTTTTTCTACTAGCTAGAGTCGTTGCTAAAGTAAACCTTTATTCTTTAGCCTTTTTTTTTTTTCGTTTTCTGGAAAAAGTTCAAAAGCAAACTTTATACTGCTGCTTTCAACTTCGATACATATATTTATGTCTTCTGTTTTCTGAATCAAACACAGATATGAGACGAGCCTGCTACAAGATCAGAAATGAGAGGAAGAAAACAGACCAACCATGTCCATCCATTTTCACTCGATCGATATCTCCCCAACAAGGATGCGTGTGTGGGTGAGAGAGAGAGAGAGAGAGAGAGAGTTGATGGTCCATTAAAGTTAATAAAAATGAGCAATATGTACAAGTCCAAGGGGTTCCCAAGTGGCTGAACAAGAACCAGCACCCCTACTTCTCTGGACAC
The DNA here is from genome assembly GCA_033617975.1 of Populus alba x Populus glandulosa. Lineage (NCBI taxonomy): Eukaryota > Viridiplantae > Streptophyta > Magnoliopsida > Malpighiales > Salicaceae > Populus > Populus alba x Populus glandulosa. The sequence continues at coordinate 23,849,154 of CM066148.1, forward strand.
CTCACCATGCAGCCTGATCGATACTCAGCGCCACAAATGCACCATTAACATGCAATTTCTCGCGGCATAGGAACAGATGGATACAAGATGAAGGCGGCGCGTGTGCATGTTTCTTGACTCTCTCTCTCTCTCTCTCTCCCTCCATATATAGCACTGTACTCATCATGATCCCATCACGTGAAATGTGATGCACGTGAGGCACGTGACGATAGGTAAGTGGGTCCTAGCCTAGCTAGGTATTGGTGGAATATTTGGCAGAAAGTATATATATAATGTATTATCAGAAGGAAAGGCTGTCGGTGGAGATGAGATGAGATTGCAGTGTTATTATTAGTGGTAGGGAAGGAGTACTGATCAGATGCAGCTGGCAATGCTGTGGTTCCTGCTATCGACATGGTTTTGGGTCCTAATTGGATGGTATATAGGCATACATACCCATCCAGTTCATCTCCATCCTTACACACATATATATACATGCTAGAATTAATTTATTGTTTCTCGGCACCCATTGTCACCCAACTCCTGTATCACTGTATGCATGCATGTATATATGCATGCATGTATGCATGCTTTTTTTTTTTTTAGCGTCCTCCAACCATCTTGTAAGTCGATTGACAATAAATCTTATTCTTTTATAATTTTAAGATATGTTCTATTTATATATATATATTTATCTAGTACTGTATTATGATAAATTTAATATATTCTTTTTTATACTGACCCTATGTATGATTTAAATCTAAAAAAATAAAACATATCTTGTTTAACAACTACATCAACCCTTATAAACACATATTATTAATTATAAAAAAACCAAAAAAAATTCATATATAGTATTTAATTATATGTTATTTATCACCTACATGCAACCTTTAAACTCTCTTAATAAAATTTGATCTCATTCATAAGAAGAGGCTGCATGTAGTATTTATACGAGCATAATTAAAGTTAAAAAAATAACAAATTCAAGTGAAATTAATGAAGAAAAGCCAATAGACAATGGAATAGAATAAGTTCTTGGAATAAAGGGTTATTGTGTTGGCATAGGCGTGCATTAGATGGAGCTCCCTCCAGCAGCAGAAATCGAATTTTCAGGCAAAAAGTGTAGAATATTTCTAAAAATGTTTTTTTTATTTGAAAATACTATAAAATAATTTTTTTGAAATATTTTTAAAGTTTTAATACTACTCATTAGGAGTTAGCACACTCAAGAATTCATCGATTTCTTGGCTAGTAAATAAAATGCGATTAAACTAGGCTAAGGGAGAGGTATTAATCATATCACTAATCAGCATTGCATTCATCGAGCTTGAGGCAACTTTTTCTGTGCATATATGTACCACGAAGAGTAAATTCTCAGGACCACATAAAAAAGGGAGAAAGAGAAACATATACATATAAAAGTTCGATGCGAAGAAAAAATTATCAAAATATAATATTAAGATTAAGATTTTATTTAATATTGTGATTCAACTATATTTTTTTTAGTTTTTAATTAATTTTTTTGTATGTTTGTAGATATTTTAATATACTCATATAAAAAATAAATAAATAAATAAATATATATATATATATATATTCAAGGTTTAATTATTATTATTTTATTTATTTATCGCTTGAACTTATTCTCCCCATCCCTCTCTATGCATTAACAACTAAACCAAAGCTTGCTGTCATGCAATTAACTTCTTTTTTTTTAATCTGTTTAGACAATACTAACAAATGTAAATTAATGTAAGTTGATGTTTGTCCTAAGACCGATTATGAGGTTTATTAGGGTTTTGACACTAATTTAATTAATTAATTAATTAATTTTTTTGATGGGCCATAGAATGTATTGAAACAGGTAACATATAAGAGAACAAGAATAAATCCGCAGAAATCAAGAATCTGCAAAAGATAAAAAACCAGCAGACTTATAACCAAGAAACATAAAAATGCTGAAAAGAGGCTAAATCAAAACCATGTTATTGTTTCTTCAATGCATAAAAACTCTACTATGGTATTTTTTTTTTTGAAAGAAGTCAATATATTAAAAGAGCTAACCAGAATGTAACAAAAAATAAAATACACGAAAAAAAATCAGAAAAAAAAAGATCAATCACAAAAACAAAAAGTAAACACAAAAAGAAAGAAAAAAAAAGCCAACAGATACATAGCCGAAAAAAAAAACATCATGATTGAAGGAGCTGATACGCCATCCTTGAAGTCTTGATTTGGTGTTAAACCAATCTATAATACCATCAGGCTCCAAAATTAAAGTATTACCAGTAGCTATGAAGAATTTATATGTAGACTTGAGCTAATTTAAGAAGTGATAAAGAATTAAAGAGAAACTGTCAACAAAAATCATAGTTCCATAATTAAAGATTATATTATTTCTTATAAGTCATATACTTTAGCTAACATAACAAGAAAGTATAGATTAAGCCTTATACTATAATTTTCCAAACACTAGATTGTGCCCATATATATAACTCCACTATGATATTATCATTAAGGACCGGAGAAGTAGCAAGTAGCTTCTATAAAAACAAAATTCCTTCCCTTGTTTCCTCCCGAGTTCCATAAACATCCAACTTTATAAGACAACCATCTACACCATCTGTATCATCAACAATGATTTCATAATTGCCGTTGCATCTCACTCTAAGCATCCATAATGGAAGATCTCCATTGAACCTAACTTTATGGCATATACATAATTCAAATGTCTAAAAGCTTGGGTCAAACATGAAGTAACAGATCCAGACAAAATCATGAAATCAAGTCCTCAATTTCAAATCCAACTAAAATAGGAAGTGAAGAAAAAGTTAGAATGAAAAAGTTGAGGCCAAGGCTGCTGGTGAGCAGCCTGACCAAAACGAGTCACAACATGAGGAGATGGTGATGAGGAGCGTCTCGTGGCTTGAGAAGATGGAACATGGAATGGAGCACTCAAAAACATATTCTGCTAGGTGGAGAAGAGAGATCCAGGCCTTCCCATTTCCATCTCCTGACATTGCCATCTCCAGGACATATTGCACCGCAGTAGCCATAAACAATTCCTTGGAAGAAGCAAACTGTAAGAGCAGCCATATCAGTTTCAAATCCAAGCCTGAAACTCGCATGTTCTATTCACCCCTTATTTTGCAAGACTGCAACCATAGTTTGCTTCTCTTTTAATTTATTAATTTGAAGTGGGTCATATAATTAACTCAATGGAAGCTCATGATACTTAAAGGTAAGTTGGTCTTTAATAATGTGTAAGCCTCTGATCCTGATGAGTCAAAGGAAAGCTGTACATGTCACCATCTGAAACCAAAGCTGTCAGAAATAATTGTATAAAGTGGGATCTATACATGCTGAAAGAAATATTTATTTCGAAAGAACATATTCGGGTACATTTATTTCGGAATAACGAACAAACAATGATGATTTAATGGAAGGCACCGGTCCCCTCACAGAAGGGCTCGATAAACTGCTTTCGAGTTGCATGAACTTTTATTCTATATATATATATATATATATATATATAGTTTTAATCTAATGCAAATTTACATGGGTTTTAATCTGTTTATGAATTACTTAAGTTTTAGGACTAGCTTGCTACATACAATTCTGAAATTAAATTATTACTTAGACTGATTTTAGGAGGTAAATAGTAGAGGATAAACAGTTGTTGTAAGGTTTAAGTAATATAAAATTATGTTGAGTAAGGCCACCATCTAAAAAATATCCCTTTAAGACAGGCTATATGTGTAACCTAATTACGTTAGATCTGTAAATGACTAATCAGAACCATATGTATCAACATACTTTTCTAATAAATTCAATCAAGGGATTGTTGTTGATGGCTCCTTCTAAGAGCAAACCTGTACCAGCTGGTATTGATGGAGTTCTACATGACCATATATAATGGTGTGCTGTGATGGGGGTTTTTTCTGCCTCGTAGGAAGTCGGATTGCTTGCAGTAATTAAAGCCCTTAAATTATATATCTTCTTCAAGGAATTACTTGTTGAATCAGATTTTGTGTCTGTTGTTAATTGGATGAACAATCACTCTCTCAGACAAACCACATGGCTGGCACTCTGGCTAAACAAGGGGTGGATAGAGTACATGAGTTTCTATCGTGGATTTGATGCTGCTATGGATATATTCTCTCGGTTGGGTGTGGAATCCTCATTACCTGCATGGAGGCTTTGGTGACAAGGACCTCAATCTTCTTGCTAGCATCTTGTGATTGTTGTTGAAATCATGTTGTTGGTGATTGGATGAACTACTGAAGCTATATGGGAGATCTTGCATTTTGGTAGCGTGAAATAGGCTATGGAATTTTGTGATCATATTGGTGAAGCTTTGTGAGATGCAGAATGCTTATTAAATGTTGTCGAATTAAGCTATTCCATCTGAAGAACTCTTACAAAGCTGCTAGCTGTTGGTATTCTGCAAAGGAAATGGCCGAGGCTGGTGATCTGCGTGTTCTAAGATAATTTTCTGGGCTGGTTGTTTGTCTGGGCTCTTATTTTCTGCTGCTGTATCTGTTCTTTTGGTGATCCTTGGGGTTGCTCGCCATTTATTGGCTAAACTTGTTACGCTTATCTAGATCCATAAGGATGACTTAAAGATTTAATATTCTACATGTAATTTAATTTTCAATTCCCCCCCTTCTCTGATCTATTCTTTCTCTTTCTCTTTTCAATCTTTTATTTTTATTTTAATAAAACACAACTTTTGATTTTTCTCTATATAACCAAGTTACATAACGCTTGATTCAAAGCCAAATATTTGAGTTGAACATTACAAAATGATGTCTAAGCCGGGATACGAAAGATTATATACCTTGCGTACATGGTTTGTAAGAATCAAGATTTTATTTTTTGTTTTCTTAATTTTCTACTGGCTTAGTTTTTCCTACCACCACTTTTCTATAAAAGAAAATTTGTAAATAAACTCCATCTTGTTAGATTATATGTGTGATTGTTTAGTTTTTTTTTTTTATAATCATCGAGAGTATATTAAAAATGTTATAAAAATAATAGCCAAAATGAAATATAAGGATATTAAAAAAGAAAAAAAAATAAACTTTGAAAAAAAAGAAAAAAAAATGATCTACTACAATAAATAACAAGGAAATTATTTAAAATTTCTTATTATATCACAATTTGATATCATCAGAAAATCTTAAGAGATCATTTCATGTATAAATGCAGTTTGAATCAATATGTGTGATTGTTTAAATTTAACTCATTTTGTTTTATATAATAATCAAGATATTCGTTGATAAAACCAGAATACCATTAAAACTATAATATACTAAAAATTAAATGCAAGACATAAAAGAAAGTTACATAGAAGATGAGGGTTAATAAAATACTATAAACAAGAATACCTATTAAACTATGCCAAAATACTATTAGGACCTCTAATCAAATAACTACTAAAATATAAAAAACTATTATTTTAGGCCTTTAATTAAATGCAAGACGATGAAGATGTGTAAATTTGACTTATAAGCTTTTATTATGACTTAATATAAGGAACTACATATGAGGTTTAATTTATGAAATTGTTTAATATCATTGTCAATTCTAGATTCTAAGTGGTGTAGGAATAGGATTGGATTGGTTTTCGTCAATTTAAGTATGTAAGTTAAGCAATATATAGTTTTGTGGTTTTTGATTTCTCTTATAGATTTTGTCATCTTCTTTTATTTTTATTATTTGTAATATGGTACCATTTTTTTTTTTATCAAGCTGGTTTTTTTTCACTTGCTTTATTGTTATGGTTTCTTGCCACGACAAACGTTGTCACACTTCTCATCGTACAACTAGGTTTTTATCCTTGGACCTACTACCTCATATAAATGGGTAGATTCTTTCTTTTTATTTTTTATATAATAATCGAAATATATTATTAAAAACAACGTTATTAAGTAGTTAATAGCCGAGAAAAGCTTACAACAGAAAAAAAATATGAAAGAAAAACTAAAGCTAAACATACTTAATAGAAAACAACAAAACACTATTAGAACATCTAGTCAAGTCATTGCTTGTATAAATAAAATTAAGAGTACTCCCACGTTAATAAAAATAAAATAAAATTAGGTGTTCTCCCCTTAATTCATTGAGTAAGATGGTGGAAAGGAAGATCATAATTGTAAGATCAATCTATAGCTTGCGTCTTAAATAATAATTTGTTTTGGGCTATTCAGATACTCTAAAAATTCCCAACACACAACATAAAAATAGCCCTTTTCTAAAACTTCCCATCGATCACCATACTATACCATTCTCATAAAGAAGTGTCAGCTGAATTCAGTATGTAACCCTGGTAACCATATCCCATGAAACGGGTCCAAAACCTCCAGGTTTCACAACAATGAAGGAACAAACGAGGAATTGATTCAATTTCAGGTACACAAAATGGACAAAGTGCATCGTTGTGGTGAGTAATGTGTTTATATGCAAGGAACCCTCTTGAGCTGAGACCACCTTGAAGAGCATTAATCAATGGAAGACATCCATTTTAAGAGGCATCTAACCCTTCCAAAGCAGATTTGAAAAAGAATCAGCCCTTGAATTACAAATCTCATCGATTAGATGAGTGGCTGACTTAACCGTAGGAGCACCATTCTTCTCCACTCTTTCTGGGTAGGGCTTTTCTTTGAAAGAAAGAGACTGTTGTTTTTTTTAGCACATCAGCTGTTTGACCCTGTTTATGGCTCATTGTACGCTTCTTGTGGTTTATGTTTCACTATGTCATGGTCATAGCCCGTATGATTTGACATATCATGGTTTGTTTCAACATACATCATACTAGTTTTGCCATCTTCTAGTATGGCCTGGCATGCTTTCGATCTTTGAAATTTTTTTTTAATCACGACCAAATTCAGTTTTGCTAGTTTGCGAACTCAGGCTGTCCTACATACGATATCTTGAGTTTGAGGGGAAATTTTGATAAATGTGATAGTGTAAACTTTACTTTATGGGAATGTGTAAGCTTCAGTTAGACACTTGATACGATGTTTAATTTGTCGGATTTTTGTATATCATTGTCTTTTCTAGAGAGCAAGTGTTGTGTATAGATAAGATTGTGTTTCTAATTTCTTTTATAATTTTTTTTATCCCGTTTTTGTTTTTTTTTTAATATTATAATTTGCATTTAACTTTTTATGTGTTTTATTTATAAAATTCTTTATAGCACAATAAAAAAAGTTATATAGATAGAAATTATTTTCAATATATATATATCAGCATCTTGCATATCAAGATATTTTAAAATGTAAAAAGTCATCCAATTTATCATATCAATTTAATTATATATAGAGCAGATGAAAAATCGATGCCCTAGATTCAAGCTTATCAAGAAAGACAACAATGATATTTTAAAAATAAAAAGGAGCGCATGAACTTTCGCGTTCTCTTTTAAAATCTGTAAAATAACATTTTTTTCAGCGTGAAATATTTTTAATAGCATAGCTAAAGCTCGGTCATGTCGTTGCTGTATTCATTCAAACATGCGAACTGGTGTTCACCAGACAATCAATCATAACTATATATTGTCTTAGACAATGCATCAACCTTTCAAAGGATGCTCTGGCTGGTATTGGAACAAAAAATAAGTAAAAAAATCCTACGAGAACAAATTTAAAAAGGTGCACTACTCAATCCTTCTCAATAATTCTTTGATAGAAACCAAATACCAGTCTATTAGGTTAATCAGAAAGATCTGTCTCCATGATCTGTCACCGGCTAACCCAAATCTTCCTAACACATTGTCTTTTTCCTTCATGTTCCAAAAGATTACAAGTCTCCTTTTGATTTTCTTACCTTATAAATTACAGCACGGCAGTACAGCCAACAATGGCTGAGTTGATGAACACCCGGCAATCTCCAGCTAGAGGTGTTCTATTATTATACTAGCTAATTCCCTGCTCTCTATTTCCATTCCCACTTCCTGATCAAGACTGGAGCCAAAGCCATCACCGAAGTGGAAGGAAGCCCTTTTGAAATGTCAGGCTTTTCTGGAACCTTGCAGGTTAATCACACCAAAACACAACTGAAATGAAAAGGTACATACATAAACAGTTACTTGTGGATCTCAAGGCATTTGTAGGTATTTACACGCCACCATTACGCTTCCGCAATTCAGTTGCAGAGATTAGAACTCAACAGGACCTTGAGTGAATGGAATCATGGTTCCAAAATCAATATCAATTTCAGTAGTTGCTATCTGATCTTCATAAAGCTTTTGACTTATTCTGATTTTGTAGAAGCTGGCAAGAGAAAGCAAGACTTCACCTGCTGAAATGAAACAAGAAACTCAGGAAAAAAGCCATGCAACGACTTCTGAAAGAAGCTATCTACGTGTCCTTTCAGTTAAGAAGTGAAAATTAATCAAACAGAAATTGATATAGGTTTCAAAAAGCTACCGGCATTGAAATTTAGGACAATCGTGACATTGGAGGTCGTCCACGGCCTTTCACAGCAGGAAGCTTCCTCTGTCGTTTGGGCCCATCCAATTTAAGTGAGCGAGATCCGTTGACAAAAGGAACTTCCTTTTCAAATTTTAGGTCTTCACCTGCTATCATATACATATTTCCAGCTTCCGGTGCGGTAAAATCAGCAGGGTTTCTGTTCACGCGGCAAACTTCAGTCTCAGAACTGCTTTTATGGGCGTGAACAGTTCTATTGTTAGCAGGGGACTCCAACTTGTGTTTGTTTGGCTTTTCCAATGCACGGAATGGCAATGGAAACATTGAAGAATCTGAAGCACCAAAAAACATTGTCTGCATGTTATGAGCGGGAATCGATCCACAGTTGGTGCCAAAACCACCATATGCTGATTTTTGTGATCTATTTACTTTATTCTGTGTGCGTGAATCATAGCCTTTTCTCTTATCTTTATCTTGAATAACTGGAATGGGAAAATCAGTGGCCTTCCTAATACCTTTATCATGTAGAATTGACGAAGAAGATGCACCAGCTGTTGTTTGAATGACAGGAATATGATCACGGAAATTCTCTGCAAGTTGATTTTTACCATGATGATTAGGAGGTGAGTGCTTCACAGTATTAACAGCTTTAAATGCCCTGGTGTCCAGCCTAGAAAACTCCTTAGGTTCAGGATTGTGTGTAATGGAAGGTCTCTTGAGGAACTTTGAGTTTACATCCATATTGATGGGTGCACTGGACTGTACTCCTGCATCCATGAGGCTGAGCAAGTGCATAGCTGGTATGGTTTCATTAGAATACAGATCTAATGACCCTATTGGCTTCTGATTAAGCTCGATCCCATTATGTTTTCCAGCAAAGGGGTATTCTGAACCTGCCCTGATGAGAGTTTCTGAACCAAAATTCCTGTTTTGCTTTCCCCGGTTGGCAGCATTCTTATTCAAAAACTTCAGCTCATGATCCCCATTCATATTTTCCTTGAGGATACTTCCAGAAGAATGAGGAAACACATTTACATTGGTAGATTGAGTTACACACTTTGGAGGAATGCTATAAACAAAAGGCATGTGATTCGACATCATTGATGACCAAAGGTGATTTGCTTCCTTACTTTGCTGTGGAATGCTCTGGCATGTGTTACATGGTCCTGGGGTGTTGAAATTGGCATAACAAGATCTATTCCCCACCACATCCCCTATCTGTTTGCAATTTTGAGAAATGTTTTCGACGTTAGAAATGCAAGCAGAATGTTGAACTCTGCTGGATGGCTTCTCTTGATGTTGAAGAAATGGTCCAAACCCCACAGGGGAACCAGTTTTTTCCAGTCGCCTCATATTGAACGAGTTTCGATCAGCTTGAGAAAAGAAATCAACTGCCTTCTGTTTGGTTGATTCTTCTATTTCACCAATCTTTATTATGCCATTTCTTCTGGCTGGAGGATTCTGTTTTTGAGTAGTTTCCTGATGAAATAAGCTTAACCCTCCAAGCCCATATACTTGACTGAAATTCATCATCTGACTCCTCCTTGAGCTAATAGTTGTTTCTAACTGGCGTTTCTCATATTCACCATCAGGAAGACACCTCTCATACTGATTCTTTGCCATGAGTTCAACAATTTCCATTGGAATGTCATCTAAAGCTCCCTGTTCAGACACCTTATCAGCTCTTTGGTTGATATCTTTCCTTGGAAATGCTGAATGTTCCTGCATTCCAATGGTTTTCTCGTTGCTTTTTGTATTACAAAAGTCCTGGAACAAAAAGAAACATAATTGAGTCTCCAGACAAGCCATACTATGAAGCATGTGAGCCTGCAGCCTATCCAAACATGTACAAAAAATATGGCCACTATATAAGCTAAACTACCCAGTTCCCATAAATATGAAACACCCATAATCACACAAGTCATTTTAAAAAACCAGAAATGAGAATGCTATGACAAAACATTCAGGTAATAAAAGATTGGAAAGTATGAGTGCTTATTTTAATGGCTGGAAAGTTCCAATTTCAAATCAATTAACTGCAAAATATGATTAGCCAGCCATGATCCCTTAGAAGTTAGGTTTTGGAAGGGACTTTGGTTCCTGGCAGAATTTTGAACCAGTCCCTATCCTTCAACCATTAGTACAATGTGGCAGCTCTCCAGCCACAAACCTGCAACCTAGTAATTGCATGACTTTCCCATTGCATTAAGCAATGTTCCCAAATCGATCAGTTATCTAAAAACCTCTCCTTCTATGCTGTGATATTCCAACAATACCAGTGTGAACAGAGAGGTCATACCTTTTTCTGCATGAGAGAACAACCCCCAATTTCAACCTGAAAGTTGTATTTCTGCTTCTCACTGAGTAAGGGAATTTTAAAAGATGGTCTCTTGGTACTGGGATTGCTATGCATTCCTTTCTCAAAAGGTGCATCTTGGGCAATTTTAGAAGTGAAATTGAAATTTCCCACATGCTCAATTTCTGCGGCTTTCCTCATTGCCTGATTTTTGGAACTTCCCTCTTGCCAAGTAAATAAAGAACTTTGCCTATTTTCTACCAGTGGAATATGTTTCCCATCATAGCTTTGTGCTGTCTTGTAGCTGTTAAGAGAAAGATCCAGCCCCTTTTCGAGATATGTGTCCTCTGCTGAATGAAATGGAACAGGTACAAGTCCAGTATGTATTGTCCCCACATCTTTCCTGATCACTGGACCTTCTCTGAGAATGCCATGATTCCAAGGAGTTGGGGAAACCTTATAATCCTCAAAAAGAGGCATCTTTCCTTTCTTCTTGTAATCATTAACATTTTTCTCCATTTGTGAAGAATGCAATGGGAAAAAGTCCATCTCTCTGCCTGTAAATGCATTGGGTGCTGATTTGGTCAAAACATCATCAACAGCAGTGGCCTTTTCTGGTGAAATTTTCTCACCAATTTCAATTGGCGCCTTTTCTGGTGACAGCTCTGAGAACAAACATTCATCAAAACTCAGTGCCTTTTTGTTTTTCTTCTTGCTTACAACAAGACTTCTGTCAACTTTGTTTTTGGCCCACTGACTCTTCATGCCAGTTTGTAAACCCATTCTTCCGAATGCATCTTCTTCTGATTCAGAACCCCCACTGAGTTCAGCTGTTTCCCCATCTCTCTTTGAGTTTCTAACTTCTTTACACACTTTACTGGTAGATCTCATCTCTGGAGATCTTGAATCTTCATCCTGAGGCAACTTTCTTTTCCTATTCTGACCCAAGCCCCTTCTAGCTTTGCCTTGGATAGCCACCTCCCCTTGGAGAACAGGAACCTTGTCAACTCCAGCAGATGCATCAGGAAAGGCATGGGGCAGAGAATACTGACTGTGGTTATCAGTGTCTCCATCCCCATTTTCACACAACAATTCAGTCAACAAGCGCACCTTTCGAGTTTTCCTACGATGCAAACCACTTGAATTTTCATGGTGAACATCCTGAGAATTATTACCAACCATGATATCAGTGCTTTCAGATGAAGGATCATCATACTCATCTAATTCCAGGGAAGGGCGGCTCACAGGATCCTTGTCAGCAGTGAGTGCCCCATCATCAATGTTACCTGCTTCTCCAGATGCCCCATGAGTTATTATCTCTTTGTATTGATCATCTATGGAAGTTTCTTTTCCTGCTTCACAAATTTCAATAGCATTATTTACCATGCAATTAAGGTTTCTAGCAAACTCAGCAGCAACAACTTCATGATGACCACAGCCTGGCTCACATAGGTTGATACATTTTGACTTGAAACCTGCTGTTGCAGAAATCAGAAGCACTATTATTATAGAGAAGGTACAAGCAATGCAATGTTTTGATTTGGGTACTGGGAAGTTAAGCTGTTTTCTTGCTTCTATTGTATGTCAAAGTACTTAGCACTTTTACCTATTTTATCTGTAAGATCTGTCTTCTGAATTGGGCTTGAAACAACTTCAGTTGCTACACATGCCAGTCTATGATTTTCCTGCTTCAAATTATCTTCTGAACCCACACTTTTCCCTTGAGAAAAGAGCAAAACAGGAAAAAAAATATTCTGATTTCATACAGTAAATTTATATGATACTGCAACAAAGCTTGGATTTCAGCATTTATGTAAATACCTATGTTGGAAACATTTTCATCTTTAGTCTTCCTTTCATTATCAATGGACAGAGAATGATGAGATTTACTGGCATTGGTCAAACTGGCAAAAGCATCAGCCTGTCTTCCCTCGGGAATTTCTTGATTTGCAGCTCCCTGAACATCAGATGGTAGCATTGCATCATCACCAAGGATTGGTGCATGGGAACAAACTTTAGTGGATTTGAATCCAGTACTGCATGATTTTAGAGCAGCACTCCCGTAACAGTTCGCAGTGCCTTTGGCATCAACTTCCCACACACAGTTCTGACAACGCCAAAATCGGAATTTTGGAACGTGTAAAGGAGGAAGAAGGCATCCTTGCTCCTCATAGTTATTACTGTCACCATCTGACGCAAACGGCCAACAGATCTTCCAGTCTCGTTTACGAATTTCAGATACATATCCACTGCATTCAGAATAAAAGAAATTTTTTGTTCATTTTCAGTAGCTCAGAATTTGCAGCAACAAGAGATATGCACATGGAAAATTACTGTGTGCAGAAAAATTCATAATATCTTATGCTGCGCTATATATTTCCTCCATTTTTCAATTGCATGCTTTCAGAAATCAATACTTGAGACTAGCAAGTAACAATTTCTCTTCCAAGTTCGTTGACAGTTCCCAATGGATTGTTCCAGATTTGTTTTGAATACCATTGGTGCTAGCTAAATATTATGGCCAACTAAAAGGTATCCAACAAATTCCTCATTTACATCTCATCAATAGTACTAAAGGCTATTGTTTAGTTCTCATCAGTAGTATATTCAATGATGAACAAACAACAAATATAAAGGTTAAAGCCCGAGACAGTATATAATATGAAAAACAAAAAGAAAACATTAAAAAAAAAACTCACAAAGAAGCTAAATATGCATGGTGTTAACTCCTCAAAAATCAGACAAGCATTCCCATGGACCACATGCTGAAAAATGCTAGTGTTTAACCAAAACATGTAACATGAGAAACTAAATTTTAACCCTACCAAATGATTGGGATCAAGGCTTACCGCATAGAAAAATGTGAGCATTTTTCTGCTTCAACTTTCTCATCAACATTGTCCAGGTCAATTGTTATGGAATCAATCCTAATAGATGATTCCACCTTGGAGACAAGTTTTGAATGGCTACCAGGATGATTCTTCTCCAGTAACATAGTCCTTTCCATGGTACAAGGAAGCTGATAGCACAATTGCCAAACGACAAATTTCCTATGCATACACAATACAAATCTTAAGTCATAATGTATATTATCATATGCTAATGATTAATACACTCGATTGTTATAAAAAAAAAATATATATGCTAAACTTACAAAATTATTCAGTTTAAAACAACATGGATGACAGGCAAACCAAAACAAGCCATTACAGTTCCAAAGTAGATCAGAAGATCCTTAAGAGATGGTCCAAACATACACCTTAGGGTTTGTTCATAATTATTAGCAAATGTAAACTAAAACAAAGATTCCCTCAAGCTTTCGTTCTAAATCAAGTAACACATCAAAATTCTATAATTTAAAGTGATTAAGCACATAAAATAACAAACACTTGCAAATACAAGTACATGACATCACAAAGAAAAACTTAGAGAAACCCTAGATTTCATCACAGCAAACATAAATCTTCACTTACCATATCAGTGCTTCACATAGAATATAATCAAACATGTAATGAAATCCCTTCATTTTAATTACAAACTAATTCAAGAAATAACCCCAGTAAGACAAATCATAGATTAGGGTTACATAAAACTAGCAGTGCTAACTCAAGAATAGAAGTCATTAATCTCTTAATTAAAACAAGAAAAAACTATAAACCCAATTCAAAACATCCTCTAAGAGCTCCAAGTTAGCTATTACAATCATGTACCTCAATTATAAAATGAAAACTTTAGGGTTTCATTTCCACACAAATTGACCATAAGTAAACAGTCAACACAAATTCAATAGCCAAACACACAAAAAAAACCCCATGAAATATCACAAAAATCAATCAATTCACACCCCAGAAAGAGCCGAAATGATAAAACGCATGGAAATGAACAAACTTAACGTGCTTCAAGCAGTGAAATGACCTAAATAACACTAACACACAAGCTAAACCACAGCTAGAACCCACACGAATCAACAAAACATCAACCATAAAAAACACCCAGAAATATAAAAAAGAGTAATTCGAGTAAAAGTCACACCTTTTCTCACTAGAAAATCAAAAGCTACGATCTTGAACGAACTTGACTTCAATTCTTCACGGCCAGTTCGAAGAAAGGTATCATCATAGAGAGCATTTGTTCATCAAGAAGAAGATATAAATCACAAGCTGAGATTCAGAGGTGACGGTGTAGAATTAGAGCGCGAACTTTCTAAAAACCTAGCTTTTTAGAGAGGTTTTCGATTCTTCAGCTAGAGAGAGAAGAAGAGATAAAGAGAGAGAGTGAGAGTGAGTTTTTAACTTTTGTCTTGGGAACCAGGTTTTATTTTGAATTAAAAAAGCATGCCCATGCCCATGACCATGTCATGTTATAACCATGCACATGATACATTCCCTGGCATATATGTATAGAGAGAGAAAGAGAGTAAAGGTTGAGAGAGAAGCCGTGGAAAGTGAGGCTTAACCAATAGAAAACACCCACGTGTCAAGAATGTGCGGTTCTTATCACCATCCATTAGCTCTCTTGTGAGGCTTGTACAAGGGCAAAAGAAAAAAGAAAACCCTAGATGGCAATAGTAAAAGTTTTACTATTTCCCCACACGTTATCCCCACGCTCTGCTAAAGATGGGATTAAATACAATAGTGCTTGTCTTGTCATGGCAGAATCAAAGATGCCTTTCGCATATAAATAGTTTTTGATTGGAGTGTGTAGGGGACTGCCCTCGTTAGAGAGTGGAGTTAGGTTTAAACCATGAAAACCCTAAGCTTTTTTTCTTTTCTTTTTTTCATGGGCATGGAACCCTAGAGGACATTTGTGTTCTAGTACAATAATAAATATCTAACCCTAAACATTGGCCTAGTGATCGAGGGTGGGTGGTATGGCACTCATTTTTGCTCCCATATTAGCCCAACCGTCTCTGTTTATGAGTTACCTACCTTTGTTATAATGCTATGACGTTTTAATGGGGTGGATCGACCCATCATTTACCAAATATTGTACTATACTATTGCCTCTATTGTTATGAACGATCGATTATCAAATCTCTAGCACCAAACACTTCTTGTCATTACGGAGATGAACGCAACAGCCAGCATATTGATATCATTTTTTGTTGACTTTGATGGGTTTAATTGTACCTAAAAAGTGATAAAAAGGAATGGGGAAAGGGTTGTGAATTTTATTTTTTTTTCCTTGAAGATGAAATATTTTCCAACAAGTCACATCAAGATCCATTTTTTTCTTTTTATTGATTTGTACACTTAAAGAGGTGTAGAGAGGAATGTACGTACGTATAGCTACAACATATGGCATGCTATATGTGTATGAATCTATGTATTTTGTGTAAGCATGTGTGTATTTTACGTCATTATGTCTTTTGTGCTTATCTATCTTCTTGCTCTAACGTCAATATTCGACATTCTATGTTTGTATATCATGTTACATGACACTATCCTCTGCATTTTCTTCATAAGGGAAATGCAATGCAAACATGGATATTCATGATCTGATATCTCTCCTTGTGTGTATAGTTAAATAAGTAAGAACGAATTAGATGGAAGGAATTAAAAACGTTGATTTTTAATTATTTTATAAAATGATGCAATAGATCACAACACAGAGATTAGATTTACACTATATAACATTACGTGTTTTTTTTACAGTAATCAAAAGAAAATATTAATAAGATTTAGTCAATGCCATTAAACAAATGATAAATTGACTGAAAGAAAAATTTATAGTAAAAAATAAAATATTAATTCTGAGCATTAAATCACCTTGTCACACAATTTAAACATCCAGCTAGATCAATATCTATATTTAAAAAAATTCAGAAAGTGTTGATCGGTGATTAAAAAACTGTTTAAAATCGAAATTCGATAATTCCCAAAGACAATGATGCAATAATCTAATGGGAAAATAGCATTTAAATGTAGATTATTTATGTTGGAATGCCCAAATTTAAAGACCCTTACTCATGAACTATCAAAAAATAAAATTTTTAATGAGATAAATTTCACCATTCTTTATATTGTTAATTGCAATCATATATTCCTCCCCTAGTTTTGCCTCAATCTGATACACACACACACCATATGATTATTAGTTTGAATTAATGATAGCCTTTTAAAGCTTGTCTCCTAGTTTATGATTTCAACATCCATAAGAAACCATGGCACGCAGTAATCTTATGTCTTTATGAATGGAAGAATTCATATATTAAAAATCTCACCAAGCATGCTAGCTGCGAAGTGATGATAAGCTGAAAAACTAACAAAATCAATCCCTAATTAACAGTAATAATTAGCTATCGTGTTCTTGATAAATTAATTAATAATATCATTGTGATGATCAACTATATATATGATTAATTTGTCGAGAAAGAACATGAAGATCGTAGGTAACAGTCACTAACTTCGAGCAGTACATGTAATCATCAATACATGCATGTATTAATTGCTTTACTAGCTTCGTGTCATGACAGCAGTGCATGTATTGCTAGCTACAATTAATAATTTTCAGACACCGGAACAGCTTGCCTTTTTCCCTTCCTGATCGTCACTTTCTAGGAAAAATGGCCACAAGCTTCTCATCGGCTGGGAAGTGGCACCTTCAAGGTCACAAGAAAAGGCTATGTAATTTTCAGCACCTAAGCAAAAGACATGTCATGGCTATCCAATTCCTTGCGGATAATATTCTTTCATACAATAGAACAATTGTAGAGAGGGAGAGGGAAAGTATACAATATATATATATATATATATATATATATATATATATATATATGTATGTATATAGCTTGTCTATATTTCCCATGAGTCGTACTGCAGAACTGCATCCAGGTCAGTGCAACCATTGAGAAGCGTGTTGAATTTGTTGAAATTTGACACAAATCTTAAGAAACTAGAGGGTCTTTTGGGTGATAGGGAGACCTCACCCTTCTTATGAAAAGGGTCCTCTACATATCATCTGTCATCATGAATATATATAGGACCCTACAGATACTTCCAATTAAAAAAAAAAAAAAAAAGTTATGATGGCTAGTGCTTCCATGACATAAGGTATTTGTCTCCTCCTTAATTTCCTCAAATAATATTGTTCATACCTCTTCTTTTCCACTATGATCAATAAATTAAATTTCACAGATATGGATGACCTAGTTAATTAAACAATGCCAAAAGCTAACAAGCACTTTGAGTCACCCCCATTAAGTATAATTATCTAGATACGTTTCTTGTACTTAATTTATTATTAGATTGTGATTAAAAAAAGAATGAAAATAAATGGGTTTTTTTTATATATCATGGACTCGTTTTTTAATACGACTCGTGAGTAAATAATCACTTTCAAAAATTAAACTAGAGAAAAAAAACTCGTCAACTTGAGATTGTATATTTTCATATGAATTGAAAAATGCAAGTATTGATTACAAACATTAAATATATATTATTTAGCATGGTAATGATGTTGAGCACAAATGACAAATTTTACAACTAAAAAGAAAAATGAAAAATAATTTTAAACATTAAACAACTCTTACCAAGTGTCCTAAGAGCACACTAACCCTTGTAACAATAATGGACAAACTTGAAAGGAAATAAATGAATTCAAATGTGACTAATAATTAAGATTTCATCCAAGTACGATCCATTCAAGGAGATTAAGTATTAATTACTCAAAACCTAGTACATATATATTATAGATTTGTAATTAATAAGTTTAAAATTATATACAGAGATGTGTATTATTGGTCCATGAATCAACTTTGTGTGGGTGTTGGAGGAGGGGATGCTGGATAGCTTTAGCCACAAGATATAAAGTTGGAAACGATACCCATAGAGCATGGGTCCAGAATAGACTCCTAACCATGAATTCTAGATTACCTTTATTAACTTTTCTTTCTTTCTTCTTCTTCTTCATTAAAAAAATAAAATAAAAAAACAGAATATTGTTTGTTGATTCAACGGTAATGATTGTTTTTATCAGTTTAAATATCAATTGAGATTCATTTTTTAAAAAACAATTTTAAAGACTTACTTTTCATTAATTTTATCCGAGTTTATTCACAGAATTTAATGAATTTTTCTAAGAGTAGATTCTAAAATTTGAACCTAAAATTAAAATAAAAATGAAGAATGGAGGAAACAAACCTCTTAAATTATCAGACCAGCCTCATAAAAGTAAAAAATAAATAAATGTAAGTGTCATTATAGCTGTAAATCGCTCACAATTAACTATTATTTTAGTTCTATGATGGATGACATTCACGGAAAATTAGGTTTTAAGCTAAGTCCGAGTTCAGTTTATTTAATATGATGAGCCCAACGAAGCAAATCCCCAAAATTATATTTATTAGACAATTTCATTGGATTTTACACCTTGATATTTCCCTTATGGTCGTCTAACTATGCCCGTGAACTAGCATTGTTGTTCCTTTACCTTGTTTTTGCATTTGCGGTAATTAATAATTATTATTTTTTTATGAATGGACTAGTTGAGGTAAATAGAGATATTTGAAGTATGAAAGACACGATATTCTATATAATAACATTTATATTAAAAACATGTAAGAGAGGAAGCGTCTCATTAACGATGATGAATAACTTAGTGTGTGTTCCGTGTTTTTTATTTATAAAATACTAGAGATTTATTAAAGAAAAATTGATTTAATCATTAAGAATATAACTAAAACAGAAGAAAAATAATAAAAGATAAACTAGAAAATTTACAAACTAAACATAAACAAGATAAAATTAACCCACTAAAAACATATAAATCAAGTAAAGCATAAAGCTTTCATGATTAGGGATTGAAAAGGTAGATTTAAAAAATGTTACATATTATAAATATTTTTTAAATAATATTTTAAAAGAGTATTTTCAATGAGAACAATGCATAACTATAATATATGTTAATTAACGAAACACTTTTAAATTTATAGTTAAGATAAAACATAAAATATACTACATTGTATCTCAACAAAATAAATAAAGTTTTCTTTTGAAAAAACACTTAATGTTAGGAGGAGGGAAAAAAAAAACTAAACAATACCATAATCATAAATAAAAATAAAAGCTTAACAGTAAGAAAACATAATATACTTTTATTAAGGGTGTTTGTTTTAGTTTTTGTGATTAAGGTTGAGGTTGTGTATAATTTAATTATACACAAAACTCAACTATAAAAATTAATTTTTCTTGATTTTTTAATGGATCAGACATCCAAAACTCATCATTAATTTCTAAAACAAACACACACACACATATATATATACACACACACACACGTAACTACATACTCCTCTGGTACACGCAAGGGCAGTATTAGTGTATTGCATACGTGAACGATGGTGTCTGTAATTTCTGATCAATAATTTTAACTGCCATTAAAACTATAGTAGTACTGATTGGGATGCCGTCTCTTAACAGGTTCTTTGGCTCTCTAGCTGAAAATAATTGAAGGAAAGTTTGTATATAGCTCTTCCTTAATTATTAATTAAGTAACCTTATATATGATTTGAGTTGTTATTACTAAATATACTTAAAGAAAAATCAATAAATGAAAAGAAAATTACAGTAATAATCACTAGTTGTTTCGTAATAGCCAAAACTGACACCTTCTTACAGTTATAGACGTAAATCCAGACAACCGTGGAGGAGTATTGGTAGCTTTATTGTACACGTAACGTCAATAGTATACATACGAAATCCCATCATCTCTTCTCTTTGTTTTTTGATGGGCCCCTCTTACATATATTTCTTCCCACTTAATAAATACTGTAAGCTCATAATTATATAAAATAATAATAATAATAATACTGTGAGCTTGTAATTAATTCA
The DNA here is from genome assembly GCA_033617975.1 of Populus alba x Populus glandulosa. Taxonomy (NCBI): domain Eukaryota; kingdom Viridiplantae; phylum Streptophyta; class Magnoliopsida; order Malpighiales; family Salicaceae; genus Populus; species Populus alba x Populus glandulosa. Next base: position 23,869,697 of record CM066148.1, read on the forward strand.
AAACCATAAGAACCTTATCTCTCTCTCTCTCTCTCTCTCTGCAACAAAAAAAAATAAGTGGATAAGAAAAGAAAGTAACTACCACAACTAATATTTAACCTTAAACAAGTGGTAATCTTAATCAATTACATGTATATCTTGTCTGGTCGGAGGTATGATATGATGGGGACATCTGGGTAGGAACCCTCGGCCTGCTTTAAGATGCAGCGATAATTCATGGTAATCACTTTCTAAACCCTATACACCCTAGCTCTAACCTTTTCAAGAAAATTTGTTGATTGGTCTTTGATTAAAACAGAAACTACGTTAATCATCCTCAAAAACCAAAAAAAAAAAACTACGTTGACTCTAAAAAAACTAAGTAAGAAAAAAAGAAGCTAGCATCCTCTCAGGGTTGATAAAAGTAAAAACAAATATGTTATTTTTAGATGTGTTTCATTAAAAAATAAAAATAAATTAAGGTTAAAAATATTTCAATATATTTTCAAATGAATATATTATATATATATATATATGTATGTATGTATGTATGTGTATGTGTATGTATATGTATCCGCGACTGAGCATCACTGAACACATAACCCCACCAAATTCACGATCAGTAAGCAGAGTGCACAGATCGGCAGTGAGTATTGCATTGTAAAAGAAAAGTTTAGAGGCTGCATGCAAAAACATTTGATCTGTGATTTCTACTGTTCCAGCACTTTTTCTAAGGGACATATCCACCCTGTTCACCGCAAAAAATCAGGACACTGATCTGTGTCTGTGAATCTGCAACATTTCAATAATTATGGCTACAGATGCATATATGGTCATTATTGAGATTGAATATCTAGGTTGAATTTAACTCCTATGGCATTGCTAGATAACTAATTCCTTATACAATATTTCTTTTATTTTATCTTATGAATAAACAAAAGGTGTTACCAGAAAAAATGACAAATATTCATTTATACTATTTTATGCTATTGATTTTTACTTAAAAAGATCGATTAGGGTGATAGGGTTGGAACTTATCTCATTTGATAGAAAAATATTTATATTATATAAAGAACTATCTTTTCATTATATATTTTCCCATGCTATTACTTCTTTTTTTTAATTATGAAACCTAAACTCAATTAAAAGGATGGTAAAAAACTTTTATACGGAGTAATTAATATTTGAAATGGGGCATTCACTGTAGTTAAGGTATAAGTCTTTTGAAATCGAAACTCAATTTTCAAATTTAATAACTACCCATATAATGTTTGAGGATCCCAACTTCGCCTTTATATATGAAATCAAATTTAAAAAATTTTCATAAAAGACACAAATATCCAGATATATCATCTATCTTGATTTGAATCTATGAAAACACGCATAATTGAGAACTTCTTCCCCATAAAGAAGAACCAGCATCGTCCTTACGGCTCGTCCTTGCTAACACATATTGCCATAACAGTACTGAGGAATCTATTGGTTAATAAGTAGATTCTTGAACATATGCACGGACCCTTCTCAATCTTGATCATTAGTAAGCAGCTCACACAGCATCATTCTGTTCTCAGATCCATACTGATATCTCATCTGTATTTTAAAAGTGTTGCTGCTAGTTCAGAATCTCATTTCACGAATCGTTGCCACTCATGATTGTACTTGGGCCATGCAAGGCATCTACATGTTTTTCCTTTTATGACTTGTGGATGATGGGAATTTATTATATTCTTTTTCTTTAATGGACTTTGATACCTCATAAAATAATTATTTTGGTAATTGTTGTTTCTGTGTTTCATCAGTTGATCAGAAAATCAATAGAATATATATAAGGAGGAAAATAAGTTCTTATGATGTAAATTTCAAGGCTCTGCTTATATGAATTAATGGTGATTTTATACATAATTTTGATGTGGACTGCAAGAATATTCGACTCCAAGCACAGCATCAATACGAAGCTTCCTCATGTTATTCTCAAATTAACAATAGATCATATACACACGCTTGTAGATAGAGAAAATTGTCAAGTGCTTCTTCCTTTACGTACGCATGAGTTTTCTTTCAAAATTTCTCCCTTGTTAGGATTTAATTTGATTTTTATTAATTTCCCTTTTCTTTTCTTCCCTTGTATATGGTTTCTTTCATTTTAGAAACTATAGACAAATTTATTACAGTACATCATTAAACATGTGCAGCCATATTTTGATTATTCCAGCTGGGCAAGGCCTGGGGAATCTTGACATGAATCAATTAATGGATGTGCTAGGAAAAGAAATATAGATTAGCAGAAGATTTGTTTCTGGAAATATGGGGAACAGCCATGACCCAACCTAGAATTGAGGATTGAGGGAGTGCTGATGGCCGCATGCACTGCAAAAATCGAATTATCAGTTGAGAATATTGTAAAGTTCTATTATTGGATGTTGGCTTAGTATTTTAGGGGAGGTGGTGGCGATGGAAGAGGAGGAGATGGAGTGAACAACCGGGTTAGGAGGAGGAGGAGGAGGAGGAGGAGGATTCAAGTGTCATGATTAAATATATGGGAGGTGGAAAAGGGTTGGTTGGTGTGGGTGCGTATTCCAAGCTAGCTGTGCAACTTATAACATATTTTTATGATAGATAAATGCTGAGAAAAAAAAAAAACTACCTTAATAATTAAAAAGAATGAACATACACTTGAAAAATAGCTTTGTCCTCATCTGGTGTTTCCAGTTAAAAGAGAGCCCCCCCACCCTCTATTGAAATTGATAGAACTTGATTTAATCGAGATTCGATTAAAGAGATGTTAAACCACTTCTCTCTCTGTCTAGGAATCTCAGTTAATTGATCAATAATTCAAAAAAAAAAAGATCCACCAGACATGTTACCGATTTGTAGAACTGCTGCGGCGAACGTGCCACCGCAGACACAGCAGGTGCAGGTAAATTTGCGGACACAAACCCTGCCAAAGCCGAAGATGCCTCAACCGCCATATCAAGCGCGGGATGCGTCGCAGAAAGTGGCGGTGGCGCAACGGATACCGCACTCGGTGCGTAGGATATCGGCAATGCAGCGCGGCTGAGTTTTGATTTTGTGCTCTGGTTTTAGTCGTTGAAAAGTTAGTTTCGAATTAATTAATTATTTAAAATATTTAGCAGTAAATGTGTGTTGAGAAAAGGATAAATGTTATCAGCTTGGGGAAATTTTTAATTTTTTTAATTATAAAAAAAAAAAATTTATTAATTTGCATAAATAAAGAATCACAGTATAGATCAAATATATTTTAAGGTACAAATAATTATAGTAGGATTTTGTAGATTAAATATACTGAGTAACAAGATGGACTGTATTTTTTATAATTTATTATTGTTCAGCCGGCACGACTCCCCCGGATCACGGCCTGCGATTGATGTGCTTGAAATTGCAAGTATTCAGCTTTTTTCTTCTTCTTTTATTTTTTGGCATGAAAGATGAGATGTTCCTCCTCCTCCATTCTCTAACTTGAAATTCTCTCTATGATGTTTTCATCTTCGTTGCAGATGGTCCCTAGAAAACATGATGATGTGATAGAAAAGAATGTGAGATGTACACAATAAATCTTGAGTTTGAGTTAGAATATATATTCCTTGTAAAAGTCTGAAATAACTAGAATTTTACTTACACATCTAAATCTATAAAATACACTTTTAAAAAATGAGTTTTCTTAAATTCAAAAACAAAAATCTTTATTGTAAATGGTGTCATTGGATGCCATTGCATTAACTTTCATTTTTATCTTTGCATGCATTAGCCAGTTTTTATTTATAAATCTTAACACAATCTTCACTCTCAGCTTTATCGCGAACACTTTCTCTTATTGCATTTCTTATCTCTTTTCAGTACTTCTTATATGCATGAATACCTCTGCACAATCTCAATATGCTTTTGTGCAATTTATGTACATCAGGTTTAGTGTTTTTTTATATTTATGCTTAATTGTAACTTATCATGTCATAACACTTGTCTAAATCAAAAAAAAAATATTAATTGAATACCTTCTTGGTTTAACCCTTAAAAAATCATAGCCACTGAATCATGGAAGAAATCACGAAGTCATAGTATCCTTAAACATCAAAATTATTGAAACATGTATAAAAAAACATTAATTTAATATATTTTTAATATAAAAACATTTTAAAAAATACTTACAAATATAAAAACAAATAAGGACAACCCTGTTAAAATAAATAATTTTCTATATTTATTAGTTCTCTACACCAATATTAATTTCTGCATAGACCCCGAAATCACAAGTCTCTTTGGCCAATCCTTGTGATATGCTGCTTTAATGTGTTGTTGTTACGTGTTAACGTAGCCTTTTCTGATTATATCTGGCTCCCTGTCAGTGGCACACACAACACAATACAAATTCCTCAAGAATATTGAACTTCCTGGCAACTTCCTCACATCCCTTTTATTGTTTCTGGGGAGCTTCCTTCAAGCTTCCTTTTCTTCCCCTTGTTGATCCAAACAAAAATGAGTTTGATTTATGACAATGTATAACGCCAAATATCCTGACTTGTTTGGGATGTATAGCCCTCTTCATTTTAAAAATACAAAAAAAAATTTATTTTAATATATTTTTAAATAAAATATATTCTTAAAAAACACATTAGATCGCAATACTAGACACACATAAACATGGATTTAATTGTTTTTATTGTTTATAGATAATATATGCTTGCGTGAATGGATTTAAGTAATGTTTAGAGATACAATAATTTTTATTTTTTAGTGTATTTTACTTAGAAAAAGCAAAATTTATATCTTTTAGTATTTTTCAATTATTTTAATTTTAAATACTAATATCAAAATTAAAAATATATATTTTTATTTAAAATAATATTAATTACCGCGATATCAGATACTCACATAGTCAAAGCATGACATAATTAAATTAAAAATGACAGCCATTTTCTGCACCCACCCATATTTTATAACATGATCATCTACCTAAACTAGTATGATTAGATTAGCCATAATTAAACACGACCCTCCTCCATTACCAACTCACAGATCAGATCATATAAACAATAAATTAAAGGATGGACGTCAGTTTCTCAACAAGGACTGGTACTGCCAATCCTTTCAATGCTCCTATTAATGGCGCTGTTTCCACCATCACGTCTCTTATTACACGGGACCCACATATCGCACGTGCAAAGCCCAAAGCTCCACTCGTGTGGACTCCACTCCCCTTGTTTAAGAACATACCCGCCAAAACATCAAGAAGAAACTGCCTATAAGTACCAGACCCAAGCCCGGATTGGGAGAAAAGCAAAGAGTGAGGTCAAGATGGAAAAGGAAGAAGTTGATCTTGTTGTTGATGCTGAGAAGCTGAGGTTTGAATTCCTTCAAGTCTTGCGTGGCAGAAGAACTGCTGAAGGTTAGAAATCTAAACCCTCTTCTTTTCTTTTCTTCTTTGGTTTGTTTTTTATACTATTTTATCTTGTTGATTGAGTAATGTTATGGACACTCGTGGGCTAATAACAAATGTACAAGGCAGTCATTAGATGTAGCTGCTATTGTGGGTCTGAGTCTCATTTGTAGATATGCATTCGTTCTCTTTGAAACATGAGAGAATCCAGATCAGTTGTTGTTTAGATGCTCTGTAATTACATCTCACTGTTATTTTGAGTTTCATCCACTCCCATGTGTATGAATGATGCTTTGTTTTCAAGGAGATTGTCCTTAGCAGTGCTTGTTTGTTTGGTCCCGAATTTTGATTTGTTTGATTGCTTTTAGTTTGCTTAATTTTGAAATGATGTTTGGTTTTCAGTTCCGTTGACTGTGGAACCTGCAAACCCAGTGAAGCATCCCTTGTTTCAAGAGATTCCACGACCAACATTCAGTGAGGTTAGATTGGGATCTGTTACTCTTTTCTTTTCTTTTTTACTTTTTTTTGTGAATTTCTTTTCTCGATAAAGAAAGAAGTTTAGAGTTTCTTGATGGGTTGTTGGTTATTTGATGATAGGCAATGGAGTCTTGTCCGAAAGTAGAGATCAAAAATTTCAGTAGTCTACTCAAAGAGGAGAATCTTTATTTGACTACTGAGGTGAATTTCGCTTGTATTACTATGAAATGTTGTTTTTATAATGTTAAGCTTGCAGTATATTGGGTAATTTATTTAGCTTTTGAAATGGGTTTGGTGTGGATTTTGAGCTTGGGAGAAGCTTATTATTATTGTGCTGGTGATTATTGAAAGGCAGGGGAGCAAGGGCGTTTGCCTGTGCTGATTCTGAGTATGAAAGGGAGTGAAGAAAGAAGGCCAGCTATTGTATTTCTGCATAGCACACATAAGAATAAAGAGTGGTTGCGACCATTGCTTGAGGTAGTTAAATCAAATTGTTTTTTTCCGTCCTTCAGTGATTATTGGTTTCATCTTATAGAGAAGACCATGATTGTTGTATTTTTTCTTTTGCTTGTTTCAGGCATATGCTTCGCGGGGATATGTTGCAATTGCGATTGACTCTCGCTACCATGGGGAACGAGCCAGCAATTTGACTACCTATAGAGATGTGAGTACTAGATTGCTCTAATGGTTTTAGCTGGTCCCAGTATTTTATTTTTACCATATCTCTATGGAAAGAAAATTACAATTTACACAAAAAATTTTCATTATTAGCTGGCCCATGGTATACCAGACTCAAATTCTAAACTTTTAGACATATGCACTGTCCTATTTCAAGTCAAAGCATTTGCCCAAATCTTGTAGCTTATGGCTGTATGATGAGCTGTCTTCAAGTTTTGACTAACTGTTTCTCAATTAAACATTTATCTTTAACTTGTTATGCTATTCAAATGCAGGCTCTTATATCATCATGGAAAAACAGTGATACAATGCCATTCATATTTGACACGGTAACTCCTCTGCATATTCTTATTTTATTCACATAGTTAAATCTGAACAGTTATCTGCTTTTAGGAGAGTTGATGATCAAAGTCATGGTTAACAGAATGATTGTAGTTTGGTTTTCCATTCATTGAGGCTATAGAGAAATTTGGACTGAGGTTTTTAAATCTATTGTGGAAATCAATGAGATCATTGTGGTTCGATACTCAGATGACTTTATTTGATGAACAGGCCACTCAAAGTTTTGATCATTGCAGGTCTGGGACTTGATAAAACTGGCTGATTATCTTACTCAGAGGGAGGATATAGATCCTACCAGGATAGGAATTACTGGAGAATCATTGGGAGGTTGGTCAAGTGAAATCTCCTAATTTATGGTCATGCTGGCTGTTATATGAACAACTCATGTAATTACCATGCGTTGCAGGAATGCATGCTTGGTTTGGTGCTGCTGTTGACACCCGATATTCAGTGGTGGTCCCAATAATTGGTGTGCAGGTGTGTCTAGTGAAATTATGTAACTTGGTTAAGGGTTGAAAATAAATATTGAATAACTAGCTGAAATTCCTATGCGATGTGATTGTAGGGGTTTTGTTGGGCCATAGACCATGATAAGTGGCAAGCTCGAGTTGACAGTATAAAGCCTTTATTTGAAGGTATATCACATTGATAAATGGAAAGTAACTGATCCATATTCCAGCAGCATGATTTAATTGTGATTTTCCCTTGTTATCCTATGTTTTATTATAGTTGGGTCTTGTTAAGTTTATTCTGAAACAGTATTGCTTGTGAAACTTGTTGAACTTTAAAGATTTTATCTTTCCCCTTTTCCAATGTTTAGTTGGTGGATGATTAGTTAATAAGAAAATTGGTTGATGACACTATGTTCTATGGAATCACAATATAAATGGAATGTTATGACTGGAACATGGAAATTGGTTGTAGCATTGACCAGTGAGCTTCTTGTGGCATAAATCTTGCGTGACTGGTAGCTTGTGGCTGTTGCTGCTCTGGTTCACATGGGTTTTTTGGCTGCAGAAGCACGGAAAGATCTAGGCAAGAGTGCAATTGATAAAGAAGTGGTGGAGAAGGTTAGTTGCAATTTTTACTTTCTACATGTCTCTTTTTTTACTAAAGACGTAATATCTATGACAGTGCTAGTAACCTAAAATCGATTTTCAGCCTTTAAATATCCTGGATTTCATTCTTTTGTTCTGATCTTTTGCTGATTCACTCCAAATTAATCTTCACTTGTGCTGTTTAGAACTAACATGTTGTGGCAAGCAATATGCGGCCTCTATGATTGTACCTTCGCATTCTTTACATGAAGAAAATCACATCCAATCTCCTCATGGTGATTCTCCTTTTTTACTTTATTACCAAGTTGGATTATTCCTTATGGATTCCCTTTCCTGACCAGGTCTGGAATAGGATTGCACCTGGTCTGGCTTCTTGCTTTGATTCGCCATATACAGTTCCAGCCATTGCACCAAGACCTATGCTGATTGTTAATGGTATAATTATTTCTTTCACTTCAACAACCAAATGGCACACTCCAATTAAAAGTTTGTTTGGAGCCATGATGAACAATAGCTAATCAGATATATTTGAAATCATTGGAAGTCAGGTTCTCCATTCATCCAGTTAGTTGAACTGAACTCTCATTGAATATGTTAGCTGCATGTATGTCATGGCTGACATGGTTGAGTATTTAGGTGTTCTGGATTGATCTGGATTTATAACATGTCATCTTTACTTACTGTTGAATAATTAAAGGTGTTTGTGATACATAAATTACCTGTCAGAATGTTAGTCTAAAATCATTCTCTTGTCCATGTTGGTTGATAGATCAACTTGAGTTTATTAAATGCATGAAACTTTATACATTATATGCATCGACAGAATTGTTCTGGAGATTAGTTTTATGTTGAATCTGAATGTTTATTTTAATCGAAATATTGTTTGTATTTGGGGAACTGTAGGTGCAGAAGATCCTCGATGCCCACACGCAGGTTTGGAAGTTCCCAAATCAAGAGCAATTAAGGCTTATGAAGAAGCGCACTCTCTAGATAAATTTAAGGTACAAACTTGAATTGTCTCTTTAGTATCAAATTATCAGTATATATTACCATCTTCAATTGTTTCTAGAGCTTTCTTTTTCTCTACATGGTTCAAATTTGACTTTGTAAATGAATATACCTTACGAAAAATTACCATGGAGAATGTCATAATTTACGTTGTTTCCTTTCCTCTCTATCCATCTCTGACTCTGCAGATATGCAGTATATATTCCGCATGTGGCCCTCTTTTCCCTCTAGGACCTGTTTGTCCCTTTCAGTTCATCACTCTTCTTCATTCATCATAGGGATAGTAATTAAATGAAACTGCATTCTGATCATGCATGCATTTATTTCATATGGTTCTCTGTGCTGTTGTGTCCCTTATGACATTACTTCCATAACATGCAGCTGGTTGCTGAACCTGGAATTGGACATCGAATGACGTCATTCATGGTAAAAGAAGCAAGTGATTGGTTTGACAAGTACCTTAAGCAACAAGCTGCTTAGTTCATCTTGACGGCAGCATTGTATTTGTATCAGTATGTTTTCTTCTGTATTGTTATTTGCACTAAAATCAAGCAGCTCTAAAAACAATTTGAACAAGTTACATGAGGATACACTCAGTTCTTGTATTGTAGTTCGTTACCTTCAAAAGAAAAAATCTCCCAAATTTAGATGACTGATGCTTTTTATAACAAGTCCATTTTATTAATCCCTTCATTGAAGCATGAGTCAATCTGATCGCAAGTCTCCTGAACGTCACACACTGCCATGCTCCCATTTACCTTTGAAAACTCGTACCATGGAAAGGATTATACCAGAGATTTTGGTTTCACAGCCAAAAAAAAAAAAAAACCTTGCATATAAACCTGGTATGAATTGGGAGAAGCAAGAAGTTATTCGCCGGAAAAGTGGTTATCAGAAACACTATGATCAGAATTCAATTTTGAAATCCAGAAAGCTTCTTACCATTGGAATGGATTTACATATGAATTTGAAACCTTTCTGCATGAATTCGTGGACTGAATTACTTGAAATCCAGACAGCCACTTTTTGCTTGGAGCCTTTTCTCATTGCTTGCAAGATGCTTAATTTGGTTTTAACAGTCAAGATACCAATGCGCCACTGTTTCCGTTTTAAAATCAGTATTATAAGACCCGACCCAGGGCAGCCAGAAACCTGGTTACTCGTTGATCTGGATCCAGAGCGTGTTCCTGGTCAGGTCAATGAAAAAACCTTTGTTTTTTGTTTTACTAAAACAATGTTGTTTTGGGCTTTAAAATCTGTGTAAATCAGCTCAACTTCAACAGTCAAGATTTTAATTTGTTATTGTTTTTATATTGAGATCAGTGTTATAAGACCTGGTTCCAAGAGGCTGGCAACCCTAACCTGGAAGTTGGCTGGATTGGTTGAAAAACCTTTTTTTTTTAATTAAAATGATACAAATTTTAGATTTTTTCTAAAAAAAAATCAAAGTTTAAATTGAATAATAAAATAAGTTATGCTAAAAATGAGATAATTTACAAATATATTTTAATAAAAATTACTTGTATCGACATTTAATTAAAAATTTGTATGTTTATATAATCATATCATGTAAAGAATCATCATTTATTATAAAGCCCAAATCCGAGAAGGAGAGTTTTATTAATTTATATAATATTGAAATTATCATTTATTATATGAATTTAATATTATAGCTATTGAAAAATATCATTCTATTATTTAATTTGACGATTATTTACAATTTGTGGTGATGGATGTTTTAGCCCGATGACAATAAATAATGTACTTTCGAAATGATTAGTATTTTATACATTATTTTATTAAATAATTCAACAATGATTTTTTTATTATTATTTAGAGTTATTATGAAAATCTAATTAAGAGGTGTTTTATTGGGTAAATTCATTGTGTGGTCCCTCAAGTTTAAAGAATTGGTGAAATAGCTCCTCTGCTCTAATTTTCCACATGTCAATCCCCACACTTTGAATCTACAATCACACATGGTCCCTTCATTTAATGAATGTGTATATTTGGCAACTCGCTTTGGAAGCATGAGTTGAACACAAGGACTAGAAGCGACTACAAATTGAAAGTTTAAGGGTGATTGTGCCTAAATTAGAGTGGTATATGGTTGATCTAACCTATTCTTAAGACTTGAGGGACCATGCAATAAAAATATTTACCCATTTTAATGTAATCAAATGGTTTACCATTCATATTTCTTAAAGGTTTATCGATCTTAATGTTTAATAATTAAGTTTTAGATAATATAATAATGGAAGGCAGCCTTCTTTGTTACATCATATATAATTGAGAAAATTATAATTATTGGACTCAAAATTAACTCACAATCACTATATTAAAACTACATATACGTGTACCATTCATGTTTTGTTTCTATTTACAAAATGAGTAAATTTATTGGCTCATATGATATAGCAAAAATTAGCTATTTTTAGTTGATTTAACTTTATTAATTAAAAATGTAATTCATTTATGTAAAAAATAGAATGATAATCTTTTATTGCATTTCATTTATTTTTAGTTGATTTAACTTTATTAATTAAAAATGTAATTCATTTATGTAAAAAATAGAATGATAATCTTTTATTGCATTTCATTTATTTTGGTGGGTTATAATTGTTTTTCTCTTTTCTGCTAATTTCCAGCCATGGATTGGTGGCAGAAAAGATTGGGCTCTCAGTGCTCCTCATCGATCACTTAACACCATACAAAGCTTCAACTCCATGAACATCATCGTCCTGCAGAACCCATGCCAGTATATGGCCACATGACAGCGCCCTTAACTGAGGAATGATCAAGCCCCCAAAGCATGCCCTAGTTCATGCAATCCAACCTTCAGAAAATCAATGGCCCCTGGGGCTGCCCCAAACGACCAGTTTAGATCGACATTGAAAAACACTCTCCCATCTGTTGGCGGAGCTGCAAAAGCTTATTTACCTTTATCCATAGCCTCCTTGGCCATTTTTAAGGAAGCCAATCGTGATGTCTGCAATTCTAAGATTCCGATCAACAAAATTAAAAGTAAAAGGTAAATGATCACCCCATCGTTTAAAATAATATTTTCCAAGAGGATTAAGCACATCTCTTCTGGTACCAGGTCGATATCCCCAGTTAAGTACTTTCTTAGTTTGTGGCCACTTAGGTGATCCTGGAAAGAATGCGTAATCAATGTTGTAGCTACCTGCAGACTTCATTCGAGTGTTGCCATCAGCAATATCCGGCACCCCGCATCGCGGCTTCATCATCAGCGACACTGTTTCTGCATCCAACACCCCGGTGGGCTTCAAGTTGAAATTGATTTGGTAGGTTTTGAGGGCTCTTTCTATGGTTTCATCAAAATGATCATATCTACCTCATCATTATTCAAACCTCCGTGGTTTAGGTATCCAAAATGATGGAGGAATTTCTTGAGTTGGTCGACACCTTCTACTTTGTCACCTTTCTTGGATCCTTGTAGATGCCTGGTGAACTCAAAGGGCGATTCGTTTTGCAACGATTGAGAAAACCCAAATGATTGTTAATAAAAGTTAGAGGATAAGATTGAGATTGAGAAAGGAAAAAAGATGAAATTAAAAGAAGAAGAAAAAATGAGGCTGAATTGGAAACAAAATAAAGAGGAGCTTCATTGTTTATATAGAAGGGTAATTAGCTATTTTTAATTAAACTTTAACTTTATTAATTAAGTTTTATCGACTACATGGCTTAAAATATACTTCATTTATGTATTATTATTAGTAGTAGTATTAGTAGTAATAGTTAATTAAAAAGACCGGTCAACGCTCACAAAACAAAACACACACTAATTACATGAATTTAATTTATTAAATTGCCCATTTATCTTTTCATTGCCACTAAACTATTTATTTTTTAGTTTTTTCTAATATAAATACTAATTTTTTTTGTAACATGGATAATGTAAACAACCACACACATATACGTACACTGTAAAAATACCATCGAGATCAATTAATATACCAATTTTAGCACAGCAACTACATTTAATTAATATCAATACAAATTAAAATATATTAGACAAATTTTTAAAAAAAAATGAAAAATTGACTCTACAAATTATGTATCAAATAATCTAAGCCATCATGAACTAAATGAAAAACAAATCCCTTTCTTAAATAAAGAAAATAAATCCATCTTATTTTAAGGTTCCAATCTCAAAAACCAAATTAATTCATTTATTGGATGAGGGTTGAACTGCTTGATTGCCCCCTGCAGAGTGGGTAAGGCTTCCATTGTATTTTTCTAGGCTTTGTAACAGGTCTGTGTTTCTTGCTTTGTTGAAATATTGGCTGAGGATGTCTCTATTTGCTCTTCCACCTGCAAGGGGCTTGCAAACTCTCTGTTATGGCTGCCACAAACATGAGAACGTAGCCTTTTTAACTTCAGATATGTTTCCAATTCTGACTTATGCACCAGATCACTTGTTTGTGATGAACAATAAACTTGAATCAGTCAAGGCGTGCATCTCTTGTAAGAGCTTGGGACAGCTAAGGTTTTACTCGCTCACTTGGATCCATAAAGCACGCTTTACGGAAAATGAGGTTTCCTCGAATCCAAAAAAAAAATAAACTTGAATGGGCCTTCAACCTCTATATATCCTTGATCTCATTTTCTTTTCTTCTGGCTTTTTCATCACCAGATGATTATTCAGTTACCTGCTCAGAGCTAGTAGCATGTTGAAGCAAGCAACCCCGTCTGTATTCTTTATGATTCTACATTTTCTCTCTTCAGAAACGAATTCTCTGCATATTCTTCTCCTTTTCCAGTATTTTCCAGTGAAGTTGCATTGATTCTCACAGTTTTAATGTCCTGTCCAGGTCTGGAAATGGATAGCTCCTGGTCTGGCTTCTTGCTTTGATTCACCATACACAATTCCATCCATGCCACCACGTTCTCTCTGCTGATTGTTAGAGAATAATATAAATTATTTTTTGAAATCTCACCTAACGGCTTAAGCTATTCAGTTAATATGGTTCTTTGACATGATATTAGAGTTTTGATGACCAAGTGATCACGAAATTCGAATATCACTATCCCTATTTATTTGATAAAAAAAAATCAAACACAAGGTAATGTGAGCATGTACAAGTTTCAAGCCCAAAGAGCTTTTACTTTAGGGGTGTATTAGAAAATAATATAAATCATATCCTGAAACCTCACCTAACAGCTTAAGCTATTGGGTTGAGATGGTTCTTTGATACTGATCATCAATGGTATAGTCTTAAAGCCCATGAGAAAATTGTTGTTAGAACTATACATATCGAAGATTCAGAACTAGTTTCTAGAGAATACATGCATGCATAAGTTGCTGCCCATTCTTTTTATGTAATAATAAACTCAGACAACGCCAATTGAAGTGTTCATGGTGTTAAATTATTCTTTGGTGGCAGAAAATATTGGGACTATTCTGATATGTGTTTAATGAAGTATTCATAAATATCATATATGTGTATTTTTCATAATATCTTCAAAAATCTAAAGTAACCTTTTTTTTTCATTAGTTATTTATTATGTATAGAAGAATATTGGGTTAAGTATTATGTTAGATATTATAAGACGTATACATATATGTGTGTATATGTTAGGGATTTGAAATATTCGTATTTCATTGTGGAAGAATTGGTGAATTAAATTATAATTAATGGAATTCTTTAAGAGACCGTTTGGGAACGCGATGCAAATCGTGTTCTTAAAAAAATTAAATTTTTTTTTGTTAAAATTTAATATGGTTTGTATGTTTGGATCGTTTTGATATGCTTATATCAAAAATAATTTTAAAAAAATAAAAAAATATTATTGACATGCATTTTAACACAAAAGGTTATTTGAAAAGTAACCGTTGCGCTATAAATCTAGTTTTCCATTCGATAACTATAATTAAATAACAATTAAAGTGTAAAATATAGAATGATAATCTTTGATTATGATGATGTTCTCGAAAATCTAGAATGCTAGGAAAATTATTTTTTATCGTGTTTGGATGATATATGATTATATATTCATATCAATATTCTCCAGAACCAAGGATTTCAAGGATTGGTAGCAAAGAGTGGATTTCCTGCAAAGATTTTTTTTTCTTTAATAATTTTATTTTGAAGGGTTGCAATAAATAAATATTAAATTCTAAGAACAATAAAAAATTTTCTTGATGTATATATAATAAATATTGAGAATAAATTGTAAGAAAGTAAAGACATTGAATTTTTTATTTTTTTACTTAAAAAAAGTTGGATATGAGATATTATCGAATCCAAAAATATTTAAACGCAGCACGCTAAAAAAATTAAACTTGTATCTTATCAGACCCTCTTGCCATGTCCTTGACATTCGCTAAACTTCTACAACGAATTTTTTTCATTTGGTCCCTTATAGTCCTAGTCATGGGCTTTATAAGGGGGAAAAAAGGTTTTTAGTATGAAAAACAATGATACATCAAATTATATTTCGTTTATTTTTTTGGGTTATAATTGTTTCTCTTTCATGCTAATTTCCAACCATGGATTGGTGGCAGAAAACATTGGGCTACAATTTATAATTTTTAGAATATATTTGACAGGTAGCGATTATTTTTCAAATAATTTTTTATGCTGAAATACATTTCAATGATTTTTTTTATTTTTTAAAGATTATTTTTGACAATAACACATCAAAACAATCCAAAACATCCAAATTATATTAAATTTTAATAAAAAATATATTAAATTTTTTAAAAATATGATTTTAACCGCTTTCCAAACGATTTTTTATAGTAATACGAAGTTGGGGCGAACTAATGCCGATGCAGTTATAATTATAAGACATGCCCAGCTCAGTGCTCCTCATCGATCACTTGACACCATACAAAGCTTCAATTCCATGAACATCATCGTCTTGCAGAACCCTGGTTTCATTCATGCCAGTATATGGCCACATGACAGCACCCTTAACTGAGGAATGAGCAAGCCCCAAAGCATGCCCCAGTTCATGCAATCCAACTGTCAGAAAGTCGTAGGCTCCTGGGGTTGCCCCAAATGACCAGTTTAGATCTGCATTGAAGAAAACTCTCCCATCTGTTGGGGGATATGCAAAAGCTTCTTTACCTTCATCCATACCTCCTTCGCCATTTTTAAGGAAGCCAATCGTGATGTCTGCAATTCTAAGATTCCGCTCCACAAATTTAAATGTAAAAGGTAAATGATCACCCCATGGTTTAAAACAATATTTTGCAAGAGGATTAAGCACATCTTTTCTGGTACCAGGTCGATATCCCCAGTTAAGTACTTTCGTATTTTCCGGTCACTTAGGTGATCCCGGAAACAATGCATAATCGATGTTGTAGCTACCTGCAGACTTCATTCGAGTCTTGCCATCAACAATATCCGGCACCCCGCATCGCGGCTTCATCATCAGCGACACTGTTTCTGCATCCAACGCCCCGGTGGGCTTCAAGTTGAAATTGATTTGGTAGGTTTTGAGGGCTCTTTCTATGGTTTCATCAAAATAATCATCGTCTACCTCATCATTATTTAAACCGCCGTGGTTTAGGTATCCAAAATGATGGAGGAATTTCTTGAGTTGGTCGGCGCCTTCTACTTTGTCACCTTTCTTGGATCCTTGTAGATGTCTGATGAACTCCAAGGGCGATTCGTTTTGCACATTTGGGTGTGTCCAAGCGGTATGAGATAGGGAAGAGAGGAAGAGGAGGCAAGTAAAGGCAAGGGCATAAAAGATTGTGGATGCCATGACTAGCTGGTCAGAGGTGAAATTGATAGTACTGCTATAAAGGCTTCCTTTATATATACTAATTTAATCACAGATAATCTATCATCATAATAATATTATTATTATAGAAATAAATATTACGGATAAAAAGAGTTTTCTTTTGATTTTCTGTGAAAAAAATCAAAAGGAAGACAAATGCAAAATACAATGGTTGTTGGTCCTCGTCAAGTCTATTATATTGACTAATTACATTGGGTCATAGTAATTCAAACAAAGAAACTCTCGTGGTATTTTAAGCGAAGAATCGAGAGGCCAAAATAAATGCAAGGCAAGAAATGTTTTTCCCTCAATAGGTTTAATCTGTATTTTATAAGTAGATTTGTTTCTCATGATTCAAATCTTAATAAAAGGTGCAAAAAGTTTTTTAAGAAAATTAAATACTTCTTAAGTTTTGATTTCGTGTGGTTTTATATTACTTGTTATATTAGTAGGATCTTATATTTCCTTGTATTTTTTTCTTGTAATTAAGTTGATGCTTAGACTATAACCTATATAGCTAAAGTTTTGCTCACCTTGATCAGATTTTTTCTTTTTTATATATATTTATTCTTGATTTCAAAAAAAAAATGAAAAAAAAATCAATAATCATGTATGTTTGTTTAAGACACTAAAAAAAAAACACTCTATTTTGATAGGCAAAAAAATGGTTCAAAGAATACTCTTATCATTAATATTAAAAAAAAAAAAAAAGGAGTTTGACTTACGAGCATTTGCACATGATTTGGATTGTTTAATAATTATTATGAAGGATGTTTAGTGTGTTAATAAATTAAAGTATTAAAAACAAATTTAAATTTCATCTAACTCCCATTATTCTCCTAATTAACAAGCAGTAGAGAAGTAAAATATTAATATATAAGAGTGTTTAGCAATAACTTAAATTATATACATCAATTATAAACAAAACGAACAAATACTTAAGTTTTTATATAACAAGGTGATATAGATAGAAAACAGTATAAGAAAGATACTAAACACCAACACAAAATTCTGTTAAAATGGTCATTATAAAAAAAAATATAATTCAACAAATTCATAGGCAACAGAATAACTAAGGGATGCATGAACTGTTTTATGAATAACTTGTCTAGTTATTATGCGTTGCAGGAATGCCTGCGTACGTGGTTCGGTTCTGCTTTTGACACCCGATATTCAGTGGTCGTCCTAATAATTCGTGTCTAGTATAATTTTTTTTATTTATTTAACATAGATAGGTGTTTGAGTCAGCTTGCGAGTACCTCGATTAATTCCACAGGTTTTGAAGTTAACGACCATGTAAACTTCCAGTAGCTATTATATAAACAACCACGGGACTCAAATCTAAGATCACAAAAAAAACAAACAATTTAGTCTCAAGCTCTTATTATTGGGCGCTATATGGTTAATGTGTTTAGTATAATTATGTAACTTGGGTAAGACTTGAAAATAAATTTCGAATAACTAGATGAAATTCCTATGAACTGCAATCCCAATAATTTAGAAATTGAATTGTATATTCTGATTAAGATGAGATTAAATTGTCTTCTCTAATCATGGGATGACAGAGAGATGTGCCTGGTTCCAAGGGATGCATGAACTGTGAAATCTGCAAGCTGAGAAGTAGGGTTCTATGCTGAGACTACTGCTCGGAATCATAGTTGTATGACCACTAGCTCCACTCATGATTAATAGGCCGAGAGCTTAATTGTACTTAGGTCCAGATTAAACAGGTCAGTGGATCAATATGTTTGGAACCCTTCTGTTGCTTGTAAGATCAATAAAGAGCAGGAAAAATGGCTGTTTTTTTAAAAAAAAATCATTGACGAATGTCCATTTGATCTCATTCGTGTTCAATTCGATTCGTGATTGAACATAAGTTATATACGGTACCAGCTCAAAAGGTCCGTGGCATTCATCAAATTTGTTCAGCATACAATGATAACAAGATGGATGTTTTTACATCGTGTTCTTATGACTAAGAAATCAAAATGCACAAATTCATCCTTTCTTTGGCGAGGCTGCAAGTCTAGTATACATTCTTGCCATGGATTGATAACCTCTAACATCACCAGAACGTAGAAGATTGCCTGCACTAGTGTAATTACCCGTTAGGAAGATGCACAATCAGCATGCACACATCAAATTTGCAAAACTTGGATATCGATTTGTCAAAGCTCGAAAAAAGAAACACTATTTGATGCCCACAAGTGGACCTGTAAAAACCAATGGTGGTGATTATTTCATGGCATGAATTTTCTACGATTCTACATAAGTACCTAAATTAACAAGAAAGGAAACAAAGCCAGTAACAAGTGGAGCCTGACAATGGCAGTTCCTTTCCGATCCTTGCATTCTCAGCTGTAACAATTCCAAACCACCAAAGGAAGCAACAATACTAATGGGAATGGCAAACTAGGACAAGCATGACTTGGCAGAGGAAAGAGGTAGATGCTGACAGAGATATCCCCAATCTTTTACGACCCTTTATTAGAAATTGTCTCATTATCTTACATTCATTTTTACCATCCCAGAGGTAGTTGCTAACAGAGATCTCACCGATCTCTGGAAGAACCTTCATCCGGAGTTACCTCAATATCATACTTTTCATTGTTACTATCCTGAAGGAAGAAGTTACTCATTAAAGTACATCTTTAACCCTCATGTTAAACCATTGTATCACAGCATTATTAAGTCGTTGCTATGGATTACTGTTGTTTAGTCACCCGTCAAAGTAAATATATATGTTCAAACTAAATTACCTGAATCACAGTTTAGAGGGCTATCAGGTTCTGGGTGGGCCATCAAAGCAATTATAGCCCTACAAACAGACTGAAGAGTCCAAGCTGGGCTCCAGGCATTCTTCAATATATCAAGGCATATTTCTCCTGTCTGCAAGTTAATCATAAGCCATAGTCAGTACTCAACAACCATCTTTGGTGTTGCCTTCCAAAAACTTTAAACAACAATTTGTAATCTCTCTAGTACAGAAAAAAGGGATGCTCCAATTTAGAGAGTTTTTTGACCCTCTAGTTTATATTTAAGATTCAACAGAATCTTGATAACACCATGGATCCTAGCTACCCAATCCTCTCCCTCTTGCTTTCTCTTCTAGAAGGAAAAATAAAAGAGTAGCTTTTCTTTATTATTCAAACAAACTCTCAAGTGGGATTTCTTTTGACCAACTCTTGAAACTCTAAAGGAAACAGATATAGAAAGCCTGGGTTCAAAAAAAAAAAAAAAACACATATCAACAAAAGCTTGTACCAAGCCAATTCATTTTCTTAGCAGACATAGTTCCAGATAACCGCGCAGCATGGCATCAGCAACAGTAAGATCTATTCTCAGGTGCAATGTGGTACATCAAAACTGATTTTTAAAATATCCAACCAATATCACGAGCTGTTAACATTCAGCTTCAGTCACTTCAAAATTTTCTAATGAGTCCACAAAAAACCATAAAACAAGACCCACTAGACAGTGGCAGCCACAGAATTCAGGTCTAAACAGATGACTATTTGTAAGCTCTCTACAACAGCACTAATTGCCAGCAGTTGTCATGCATGTTAGGTCATTTCTTATGGATCTTATTGTTTTAAATCAACCTATTAAACGAATTAAAAAAAGAAAGAGGCTGAACAGATGAAGGTTGAGCTGGAATCAAACTGCGGATTATATCAGGGGTGCCAAAGGTAACAAAATAAACTGTGTATACAACTTGTCATAACACTTGGATTAGAATTACTTCAAAGGTAATAAAGACATATGATGTAGTTTATATAACTCGAAGCATATTTGATCACAACTGATTTTGGTATTGAAGTTTGACTTGCTTTAAAATAAATTGTTGCAGGAAATGAAAAAACAAACACCAACTTAAAATGCACAATTTTAAGATATAATTGCAACAATTAAACTAAGAAATTGCAATAAAAAACATTGAATTGATTTAAGATATAAGACCCCCACTACCATCCTCTGCCAAAACATCGATAAACAACAAGAGAGCAAAGCTACCATACCAAACAATTCATACCTTAAAATGCACATTTGGGTGAAATATTTTCGTCAAGAACCGCACTTGCGGAGGCTGCAAAGGATACTGTTCAGGAACAGAAAACGCAAGCTGAAAAACTCCACCCTCAAAAGGAGTCTCCGACGGTCCCTATACACAAAAATTACACAACCCAGTCCATAAAACCACACAATTCTACCACTTTTCATCACTTCCAAACATCTTACCTTGACCAGAGCAGTCCATTTAAAAATGTTAGAATCATCACAAACTAATTGAATATCCGGATCAGCTACTTTCTCTCGCTGAACCTCCTTGTATTCCTTTAATAACCTCGCTCTAGATGCCTGCATTTCTCCTTAATATCAATAATTCAATTCACTAAATCCCTAACACAGTTCTATCATCCAATCACACGTAGAAATAAATCAAATAAAAAAAATTAGTAAATCAACGGAGGCTGCTAACCTGCATGTTTATAAGCAGCCGTTGATGACCTAAATAGATTTCTTCCAAAAGTAAATTAACCGAATCGCGCTTCAATAACTGCGTAATAACGGAGATAAATTATCAGTTAATAACTCATTAATAAATAAAAAAAACTTTTTCTCTCGAGTTTTGATTCTGGTTTTCTCGGAATCCAAACAGGTTACCAACAATTGGTACAGGTTAGATAAAGCTGAAGAAAAAGGATAATGATAAGATAATTGAAAGTGATTAACGTGATTATTAAGAGCTGGATTGGAACTAGAATCTCACCTGGTTGAAGTTGTGAGAGGAGGCAGGGTGAGAATTTTATTCGATAATCGAACAGGTTAGCTCGAGTTTTTGGTATGTGGATCGCCGTTTACAGATTTTTCTTTTTGAAGCGGTTTGGTATCTGATTATCTCCACCGTTGATGAGAATATCAACGGATGAGGATTGTCAGATGACGACAATGGTGATCGCAGAACGAGGGAAAGGGTCATCCTTGGAATAAATTTATATCCGAAACCAAACATATTGGCTTCGGCCGCCCTTATACGCATCCCGCATATATTAATTAAAAGTGATTGTTTTTGGCTTTTTGGCCTGCGAACATTTAAATAATATAAAAAAATAATAATTTCTAACAATTATATAAAAATGATTGTTGATGTTAAAAATAAAAATAATAATTTAATATATTTGTAAATAAAAAAATAATTATTACTAACATACTACAATGTCAAATATTATTTAATGAGGTATCAGATGGTTTTTACAATTTAAACCTCTAAAATTTTATTTTATTTTATTTGAACCTAGAACCTTTAGATAACTCATGTTGGTCAATTTTTTCCTAAAAAGTTATGGGTTGATATCTTGGTGATAAAAAAAAAATGATATTTTTATCATAACATTGATAGAGATTGGTTTTTGTAATGTTTTTATATTTATTTTTTAATGTATGTTTTTTTATTTCTATAAGCAATTGTGTGCAACTTGTGTATTATTTAATAAAATTAAATGGAATGTAAGAAAAAAAACAACGTCATTCAAAGCACCATATGGTTTAAAAATCAAATTTGTTTGTTATTCAAAGATATCAATTAAAAACTATTTATAATTCAACGAGTTTGTATAAATTAGTCAAGAGAACTATCGTATTTGACAGGGTCTAAGCCATTGATATAAAATCAACGATTAGATTTTCATAATAAAATATTAGTAGGTGATCAAATATTTTTTTGTAATGATAACAATTTACTTTGGGAAAATACCCTAAACAGTGGTTTGAATATCTATTAAAAAACACTTTTAAAAAAAATACCGTTGCATCTCTGTCATATCACCTTTGCGATTGCGATCTTAGTGTATCTGATATTTTGATACTAAACGCTTGTTTAATGTTGTTTTTGTTTTTTAAAATATTTTATAAATTATTTTTCATTTTAAAAACATTAAATTCATATATTTTAAAGTATTTTAAGATAATTTTTAAATGTTAATATCAAAAAAAATATATATATATATATATAAAGAATATTTGAATACATTTTTAATTGAAAAACATTACCAATCAAATATTAAATCGCATTAACATGGATTTGCTCTTTAGTTTTAAATTATTATTTCATTATTATTATTATGTGCTAATATTAAAAATAAATTTTAAAAAATAAATATAAATTTATTTTAATATATATCCATAAAAACACTTAAAAAAACAACATTTCAATAAATCACCTTAACTACTATACATAATTATAAAACTCCCCTCCCCCTACGCCTACGCCAGATTTCATTGTAAATCAATTTTTCTACTAAAATAATATCATTTTATTTAAAAAAAAAAAACTTAACTCTGATATAAAAAGAAGAAGAAGAATTGAGACACCAACCAACAGTCCAGTCAGGTAAGATCAGACTGAGTCATGTAACGATATCACTGTTTATAATTGTTAAGAAAGTAGCAAATTTGTTCCAAATATCAGGAGAGCGAGAAAAGTTGTCAGAAATGAAAGTGCTAGAAGCATCCTATGAAGGGAGATGATCATTAGAAACAACATTCCTGATTCCAGCCTCTGGATAATCAAAAGCAGTCCCTTTGGAGACTGACACTTCCAAATGGCAAGAAATATTCACACGAGCACTGAACTCTTGAATTCAATAAACCTAATCAGTTTACATTATCGATCAATCAAGAACTGATGGGGGGGGGGGTAAAAAAATAGAGGTATCTTTCAGAAAGATGTCCAAGTTGAAAAAACCCAAAATCATAAATCCAACCTAATTGAGAGCATCAGCTTCTTCTTCTTTTTCTCTCTACAAAGAATGTACATGATTTCCAAACAAACACAAATATGGGACCCAGAATAGACCAAAAGAAAAAAAATAAAAATATATATATATATATTGAAATTTAAAAAAAAATGGAAAATAAGATGCCAGATGGTGAAGAAATTTTAAAAAAAAAAAAATGCAACCAGACATGTTTTCACATGCTACCAGCTCTCCCAGGAGTGGATTTTCCTGGCTTGAATTTTGAAATATCTACTAGGTCTCCAAATAGCTTGTCCTCTGGCTTGGAAGGCTTACCAGAAGGCACATAGGAAGAAGTTGGAACCTGGTAAGATGAGTTTCTCAAGCCATTGTCATCTCTAACAGACAGTCCATGCATTCGCTGATCAAGGTACTGTGTCCCTTGTTGCGGTCCATAGCCATATCCAGCCATTTGGTTGCCATACACTTGCTGAGGATACATTGAAGCCATCGGTCCAGCTTGCATTGGTTGTGGATACATACCCATGTACTGCCCTCCCTGCATTGCTTGAGGATTCATGCCTAAAAACTGATTGCTCGGTGCCGTCTGCATGTACATACCCACATGTTCATTACCCACTGGTTGAGGGCCATGAGGGTACATACCACTAGGCAGTGGTTGCGAATGCGTGCCAACCATCTGAGTAGCTTGCATTGATTGAGGGTATTGAGCGCCTGCCACTGGACTTGTGTCTGCTTGCTGAGCTTCCCAGGGGGGTGGAGGCAGTGCTCCACTACTTTGAGCACCTTTCAACAACCCAAGGTGAAAGCTTCATGAATTTCAATGCAATAGTAATAAAGAGAAACCTTATTCACTAGAATATGCAAAACTAAGACAGTCCAAGAGCCCCAACAACAAAAAATTTTATTTCAAAGGAACAAAAGTTAATTTGAAAATAGAAGCACACCATAAACTGGTGAGGCTGGCTGCTGTTGCTGCTGGGGAAGCTGTCCATTCCAGGCAGGACCAGTGCCTTGCATGTATACTGACTGCTCATATCGTGGTGATCCCGTATGAGGGGCATTTCCATTCAGGTGAAAATTCTGTTGCTGTTGGAATGGTGGAGTCAAGGAATTGGTTGGTCCTGCCAGATTGGTGGGCTGTGTATTGGCTGTATTTGGAGCGTTGTTACCTTCAGAAAACATGTCAAACAGAACAAGTGCATTCTGCTGTGACAGAGGTGTGGACGTCTGTGGTTCCCCTACAGGAACAAGAGCCAGAGAGGTTCCAGCCTTTGGTGAGTTATAATCATCACCACTCAACAGGTCCAATTTGGGATTGGCTGCTGCTGAAGTAGTTGGACCATTAGTTGCAGGAGGTGCAGGGAGTAACAACTGGTTTAGTGTTTGAGAATTTGAAGTTGATCTGCAGATATATTCACTCACAGTCAAATAATATAAATCTCATACTAGAATTTTACGAGTTTAAAACTTTGGCTTCAACTTTCAGCCATATAGCTCGACAAAAGTTGAACAATTTTCATACAACATTTCAACTTGACCAGTTCAGAATTTCATGGCATATCTTTTTTCTTGCGGGTGTTGGTTGGAACCTTATTTGAGTTGATAACTAGATATGTTTCACAAAACTAATCTGAAGGCTATCAAATGGTTATAATAAATGGGTGACTCCATAAGTGATTCTTTGAGTCATGAATTCAATATCCTCAAAATCATTACTAATTCTGGCAGGCAAGTAGCGCAGTACATATAGCCAGATTCATAACCAGTCCCAAGACAGCTTAACTTCACAACCACAAACATATTATCCTAAAAGCCTGATTTAACAGACAACGTAGTTCCAACAAAAGGAAATGAAAAAAAAAGAAGAAAACTATGGCAATAAGATAACAAGACATTATCAACACAACCACCATGATTGAATGAGAGTTTTTTAGGCAATCAATTCATGTATAATTCACAACGCTTATCTGGTCAATTTCTATAGATAAGAAACAGTTGAATAAATCTGCTTACCCCCTATCAGGCTTTTTGTCCTTATTATCTCCAGCATCAACTAGAGGAGCATCGATGTCTACAAG
This sequence comes from Populus alba x Populus glandulosa, assembly GCA_033617975.1. NCBI lineage: Eukaryota > Viridiplantae > Streptophyta > Magnoliopsida > Malpighiales > Salicaceae > Populus > Populus alba x Populus glandulosa. The sequence goes on from CM066148.1 coordinate 23,895,228, forward strand.
TGCTCCACTAGATTCAGCTTTTGGTTTTTCTGCCAGACCTGGGGCAGAAGTTCCTGAAGAAATGGATTCATGCCTGGCTAATACTCGCTGCAAGTCATCATTCAATGCTAATCCTTGACAGAGTAGGGATTCGTCCCTGAAAAAGAAAGTTCAGATTATGAAGCAAAATATGTCAACAGTAGTTCCACCATGCATTTAATACAGGAAGTGGGTTCAAACACACAACATTCTGAACCAACTCATCTCATTCTGCCTCTTGTGAAAATGACTAATCTAGCAAACTGGTCAGTCACTCCAGTGCAGGTTCGACAATAACAGTCACAACCAGCAACAATACTATCAAGCTACGCAACAAATCTAGACTATGACAAGCATATTGCCCCGCTCATAAAGATATAATTAATACAGTACAACCTAGGGGTGAGCAAATAAACCGAGAAACCGAGTAAACCGAGAACAAAAAAACCGAAAAAACAGAACCGAAAAAAAAAACCGATTAAACCGATTATTTTTTTTCAAAAAAATTTCGGTTCGGTTCGGTTTTGGTTTCCAAAACCGGAAACCGGAAAAACCCCAACCGAACCAAACCGGTTCGATTTAAGGGGTACTATAAATAGGAAAAAAAAAAAAAATCGGTTTAATCGGTTTTGGTTTCCAAAACCGGAAACCGGAAAAACCCCAACCGAACCAAACCGGTTCGATTTAAGGGGTACTATAAATAGGAAAAAAAAAATCACACTCTAATTTCTAAAACCTAATTAATCCTAAACACTCCGCACCTCCATCTCCTCACAGCCGCGCCTCACACAATTCCCACTTTGTAACAAAATCGAGCTAATCCATCTTCGATTCTTCATCCATATCCCTCTCTGGCTCTCCCACGCCATCTTCATCTTCAAAAGCCCTCCGACAGAAAGGGTTGAATACATCCAAGCTATATAGCTCCAGGTAACATGTTCACCTACTGTTTTAAGCATCTACTTATTGTGTTATTCTGCTACTGTATTTCTTGTAGAGAAAATCTAATCATCTTTCGCTTTCACAGAAAACGCATTTACGACAATAAAGACAAAGGAATCTGATGTTTATAGTTATGGGGTTGTTTTGCTTGAGCTTAACTAGAAAGAAGGCACTGGATCCCTCATTTACGGAGGGAACAGCGGAGGGAACAACTATTGTAGGGTGGGTTAGGTCTGTTTGGAACATCACGGAAGACATCAACAGGATTGCTGATTCAAGTCTTGGAGAGAAATTTTTTAGTTCTTACAGCATCAAGGATCAAGTCATTAATGTGCCTTTTCTTTGCTTTCACCTTTACAAAAAATTCTCTCTGGTGATTATTGATTTGTTTGCGAACACATTGTGATCTGATGGTAACTTTAATACAGGTTTTCCGGTTTTTATGAAAAAAAAACCCGAACCGAACCAAACCGAAACCGGTCGGTTTGAACCGGTTTCGGTTTGAATTTTTAAGTTTTTCAAATTTCGGTTTTGGTTAGATTTTTAGATAAAAACCGAACCGAACCGGTTTTGCTCACCCCTAGTACAACCTATGCAAACCTTATCTCAAAACAAAAAGGTCACATCATGCCATTAATTTTAGATGTTATTATGTCCTCCTTAGATTTGGAAAATAGACTCATTACTCTAGCATGCCAGAAGCCAGCCAAACAATAATACACTGTTGGAAATTATTATTTAGGATTTGTACTATTTAGGACTTCCACTGTTAATGGGCTAATTAATATCTAATATTAAAAAGGATTTCGTTGTTTCCTTATCTTAATTACAAATCTTTAATTTTTAGGTGTGCCTCACACACATATTTAAGAAATGGGTGAGCTATTTTGATGAATGAAAAGCTATATAGTGAAATTTTGCCAGCTCTTGTGGATTTCAAATGTGTGGGTTCTTGGGGATTCAAGAAGTGCTCCTTGTAGATTTCAAGTGTTTTGCCTAGTGGATTTTTGGTTTTCAATCTTCTTAGTATCTTTCCCTCTTGTTGTTCTACACCAACTTCATATATCAACAAGCGCGCACATAAATGACACCACTCACCATGAAAATCGAATACAGGAGAAGTTTCTAAAATACCGGAAAACATTATAGACAAACAAAACAAGAAGAAAGGAGAATGGAACTTACGAAGTAGAATTAACAAGATGCACCACTCTTTGCTTGTATGTCCGACATTGTTCCACTAGGTCAACTATAACCTCCTGCCTAAGCCCCTGCAAATTGAGAAAACTCACCAGTTTAAGAATTGAAAATGAGATTAAGAATCTTGATTCACACTAACCCAATTTACATGTGAGTGTAGGAAGTTTTAAGCACTTGATAACATGCAATTTTTACATTAATGAATTCAAAATACAAATTAAAAAATTGTTGACTTTAAGATAGCCTGACATATTAAATAAATCACAAGTTTTTAACTGCCCCAAGGATTGGAAAATGTACCTCTCTGTTCCCTGGGTCTAATGCATTTAGCATCTCTGATAGAACATCCATGATACCCCGAGCATTTTGAATTTCTGTCATGCTAGTGAAAGGAAGTTCAAAAATTTAAACAAACACACATCTTAAATAACCCCTGAATACAACCATAGAACACAGGATGTCATAAAAATAATGCAACCACCATAAAAAAAGTTTTGGGTTCATCATTCAGGCATATGCCAAGGAAAGGCCAAAGCTATGAACAACTTATGATGTCTTGCTAAATAAATAAATAAAAAACTGTCATTGGCATACCTCAATGTTGGGAACTCTGACTCTGCAGAAGATTCAGCCGCTCCTTGTGGATACTCAATACTGCGCAGATTTTGAGGATGAGATGACAGAGGCTGTGTTTGTGGAGGTGTGAATACAGGTGCGGACATCTCAGACCTTGGAGGGAACACTGCCCCAGCACGCTGAAATAGAGTAATTCACTTAGAGATGCAAACCAAAACAGCCACATTATGATGATCAGAAGTGCTTGTAAAACAAAGTATTGGCAATGAAATGACAAAGCCATGCTTGTTCGGTGATTCATAATGAAATGCACAAATTATTCAGCTATGCCAACTATGATCAATGTGGCTGAAGGAACACATCATAGGAACATCAAAGGAAACTCACCAGCAACTCTTGGTATGCAGCATAATATTGTGGATATCTTGCCCTTGGACCACCAAAAGCTTCTTGCCAAGTATCTACCAGAATCAATATCTTCTCTTTGACATGAAAGTCAGGCTGCTACAATTAAGCATAACACACACTATGAACAATTTTTACAAAAAAGAAGAAGACACAAATACAAGATATGTACAGAAACACTCACCTTTTTCTTAGCTATTTTGACCATCTCATGAAGAAGATCTTTCTCTGCCACATGCATATGTACAATGTCCCCACAGTTCTTTATGATTGTCTCTAACAGCTAGAAGCGCCCAGACCAAAATTGAAACAAACTTAGTTCTCTGGAAACAGGGTTGTTAAAAAATGACCAGAAGAGTGACAATGTTGCACTGAGAAAACTGGTGATACAATTAATACTAAATTAACAGCATACCCAACAAATTTACTACCTTCTACACATAATCATACCATCACTCTCTCAAAAAGAGAGTTACAGTACAAACTAATTTGACTTCATTTTCCAATACCATACCGAGGCAAAAGAAAAAAAGGATCTCGGACCAAACCCAAATTCGCCTAACACAATCAGATCTCCCCTTTCTACCTCAATCAAACACACCATAATACTCTACTTAAGAAATTGGTCAATTTGTGCCAAGTATTCCGCTGCACCTACTTGATCATTCTCTTATACACACGATACTCTCCTAATAAAACCTAACACTGATTCAATTTACCTTTTAGAAAAAAGAAAAAAAAAGAGTAAATAGAACCCTAATGTAACAAGCATGCTGAAAACTATATTGCACTCGTATCACATAAACTGAATAAAGTAAACAGATATATTCATCCAGTTAAAAAAGAAACCAAGAGATGCCAAGCTTACTGTTAGGGCAAGTAGTTGAACTTTTGAATTCCTGCTACCAAGTTTCTTCTTTATTCCTTTGATAACATCCTTCGCTTGCCTGGTAATCCAAATCAAACCAAAAACTTCAAAACTTAAGCAATCTAAAAAAGTTCCTAGTCTTTAGATCGACAAGAAGCAAGCTTTATAATTTATTCAAAATGCAAATAAAATAAAATAAAATAACTAGCCACGAGAATATAACACGGTTCAAAATATTGAATTTTTCTCCTCAGCTAATCAGAATCAACTGTTCGATCAAATTATTAAGAAATAAATTTATCCAAAACATTTACAAATTAAAAAACAAATCAATTTAAATTACAAAGTAATGAGTTACAAAATTATATATGAAAAAAAGCTTAAACACGAAATCAAGAGAGAAGAATCAAGTGCTGCGGCGCATACGTAGGGTCGCGATTGCACATATCACAGATCTCGATATTCATAGCCCAATCAGGCCCGATCAGCATGTCGCTCGTGGCTCTTTCCACCATAGAATTCACCATCTCTGCTTTATTTTTCTTCTTGAAATTCAATCAATAATGTAATCAAATCCAAAATTTTTACCACCGGACACCAATTTCCCGGCGAGATCGCACTCAGTTCCGGCTCCTAGACTCCGGTTAGAAACTTACGCACTAACGTTCGCTCTCTCTGTTATGTGTTTTTTCCCTTTCTCTCTTTAGATCCTTTCTCTCTCAGAAGTCTCTCTCTCTCTCTCTAGCAGAAGCACAAATCAAATAGTTTCTTTTTTATTTTCCATAGATTTTTTTTTATTTTGACTTTCCCTTTTAAGAAGCGAATTATTATTTAAATTTTGTTATTCGAGTTTTTCAGTTGGATTATTTGAAAACGGTGGACCATTAAGATGACGACACGCGTGGGATAGTTGTGCCATAATTTAGTAGAGGGTAAACTACATTATGACCCTGGTAGATTTTATAACGTTCCACTTCGGATTCTGTTTCTAGATTTCCTATTTTTAGTCCTATAGGTTTAAAAAGAAATTTAATGTTACTCCTAGATGTTAAATAAATGCATTTTTCCTATTTTTCTTATTTATCTCTTTCTATTTCTATATTTCCTATTATATATGTGATAATTATACACAAAATCTTTAAATTGAAAAACAGGGATATTGATAGGTATACTCATGTCCAGATTTTGATATACTTGTTCTTAATTTGTATTTAAGAATATTCATATACAACATCTTCAACTCTATCGAATCAGGTTAAATAGAGGAGGTTCTTTATTAAAATACCCGGTCTAATCATGAATTATTATTATCCACCACTAGAATATTCAACTTTTTTATTATTGTTCTATTATTATTTCAAAACTATAAGGAAATCACATTTTAAGTGTTAAACTAAAAAACAAATACAAATAGATCAATAATAAATCCATGAAATAGTCAAAATGTGAATTACATGTATAAAGTCAAGATTCAAATCCATACATTACATCAAAGTTTAAAATTAAAATACCATAAAACTATATATAATACGATAAAATGTTTGAACATAAAAAAAAATAGCCTGTAAAATCAACCTTGTGGTATATTATGATTGTGTAGAAGAAAAAAGATTAATTTAATACAATAACAGTAGTCGTTATAGATTACTTTTGATGTCACATATATTAAAAAAAAATATCATTGATAAGTTAAGTAAATTTCACACTCTATCGGATAATCAAATTTGATTAAACTGAATTGATTTTTTCCACTTGTAGCTTAGTCAATCAAAAAAAATAAATTAATCAACTTAGACTAGATGACACTACTTATTCAATAAATCTTATCGGTGAAATTGTCATTCTTTTAGTTAAGATTAGAAGGAATTTGAATAATATTAAAGTAAATTTAGTTCAACCTAATCCAAAAATTTGCTATTCCAATACTACATTGGATTTTTTAATTTTTGCAGCGATTTTTAAATATACTCAATTATATCAAAAATCATATGTAAAATGATCATCAATGGTTTTTAGCTCAAGTCATAATAATCCCTAAAAATAGCTGTAACATAGAGGATTAATCTTGACACTCTTCATTTTCCAGTACTAATAACTAACCATTAAATATGCCTAGTTCGATCAGATAGCCATTTTAAATGTATCTGGAATTGTATTGGAGATTGTTTTCAAAATATTTTTTTCACTTGTAAATAATTTAAAATAATATATATTTTTTTATTTTTAAAAATTTATTTTTGACACCAACATATCAAAACGATTAAAAAACACTAAATACATTAATTTGATGTAAAAATATTAAAATTTTTCAAAAGCATGGTTGGATTACAAAAACAAGTACAACCACAGTACAATTATTCAACAGTAGAGTAAAATTTAAAATTATTACAAATATATGGTTATTATAAGAATTATCATACAATGGAGACTAAAATAGAATATTCTTAATATATATAAGGGCTAAAATGTATCTTACCATCTAGTTCACTGCTGATCAACCGACCATTTGCAATCCAACGGTTTGTATCGTTTATGCGGTGATTTCTACGGGCAACCGTTACTCTTTACCTGCTGTTAAACGACAACTTGATTAAAGGTGGCATTTTAAGACAAAAAAAAGAAGTTTATTTCATGATAATGTTTAAAAGATTTGTTAACCCTATGCAGAGAAAAGGGATAAGATTTAAAAGTTTCAATAAGAAATCGAATGATTTGATTTGATTTATTTTTCAAAATCTAACCCATTATTAAATATACAAATCCCATCCTTTTTTCACTAAAATAACCTAGCCTAACACCAAATATTTTATACGGAAACTATGTATATTATTATTACTATTATTATTCACGCATTCTTGATTATATTTTTTTCCAATTAAGTATTAACTAGCTTATTCACATGTTTTGTTTTTGTATTTTAAAAGTATTTTTTAAAAAAAATTAAATTTTATTATTTTTTTCTTTGTTTTAAATTAATATTTTTTTGTATTTTTATAGCATTTTGATATGCTAACATCAAAAATAATTTTAAAAAAAATTTAAAAAATATTATTTTGATATATTTCCAAGTGAAAAACACTTTGAAAAATAACTACAACCATGCTCCCAAACATATTATTAGACCTGTATAAAAAAAAATTATTTTTAACATTTATTTCCTATTAAGTAATAACATTTATTTTACATATGTTTTTATTTATTTTTATTTCTTAGTTCTTTATAGAGAGTGCATATAAAAAACATGCTCTTGAATAAAAATAAAAGGAAATTTTTAAAAAAACAAACATGTTTTTTGAAACAAAGTTTTTATTTTTAATTGATAAATAAATTGAATTCACATATTTAAAAAAAAATCAATCCATTCTATATCACTCTTATTACTTTTATCTTATTTCTTTCCTATTAAGTAATAACATTTATTTTACATACGTTTTTATTTATTTTTATTTCCTAGTTCTTTATAGAGAGTGCATATAAAAAACATGCTCTTGAATAAAAATAAAAGGAAAATTTAAAAAAACAAACATGTTTTTTGAAACAAAGTTTTTATTTTTAATTGATAAATAAATTGAATTCACATATTAAAAAAAAAAATCAATCCATTCTATATCACTCTTATTACTTTCATCTTATTTCTTCAAAACAAAATTTTAAAAAATATATAAATAGATTAGTATTTTAAAATTAAATTTTTATTATTTGAAATTGTAAAATCAAATAACTTTATATCTAATTTATTTTTATATTATTTTTAAAGATTGATTTTATTTAGAATTTAATCCTAGAATCTCGAAATAATTCAAATCATAAAATTAAGACCTTTAAAAATGCTGAAAGTGAAATAAAGTCTCTCATCGTTTTCTGATAAAGAAGAAAAAGAAAGAAAAAAAGGACAAAAGGTCTCTTGTCTCGAAGCAGAAAGCTTTGCAATCTCAATGGATAAGAAAGTTTCAAGCCATGAAACCCCGTTGAAGAACAGCCTACCATGACAATGGCATCTTCTAGTCCTCGAGAGAGAGAAGGAGAAGAAGACAAATCAGTATAGTTTTGAAATTCGGTCCGGTCTAGTGGGTCGATCCAGAACTCGACTGATTGTAGACTGGAATTAGACTGGGTTAAAGAAAAAATAAAATAAAAAAAAACCTAGTGTGACCAGGTCAAAATCCGTTTGCAACCCGTTGATATTTGTATTTTTTTTTTTTACCTAAAACGATGTAATTTTGATTTAAAAAATGAATTAATCAGGCTGACCCAACCAAAATTCATTTGTAACCCGTTGACATTTATGTTTTTTTCACCTAAAACGAATTCATTTTAATTTAAAAAATAAATTAATCCGGCTGACCTGATAACCCGATCAAAACTTAGAATCCAGATCTTAAATCAAGTCGGGTACAACAACTATGCAAAGAAGCACATCACTTTTTGCAAAGCAATGGCTTAGATAATAACTATACTACAAATTCGAGGACCATGAAGATAAGCTCCACTCATGGGGTTTCAGGCACAGGTGTCCAGTACCGTCCACCACATGTTGATGCAACCTGTCTGTTTCTCTGATTCATCAGTACTACTTTTTAAGGTTCCATGATCATCATGCCCTTGATTAGATGCCATACGGAAGTGTTCCAACAATTTTGTAGACATGCACAGACAATAGTGCCCCTAACAAGTTGGTGACTAGTCAGGTCATTCTTTCTTTCGGCAAGAAAAGGTAGGGCTAGAAATTTAGAATCGTTTCTCCTTTTTATATGCCTTCCATGAAGATTACCTTGGATTTGAAAGTGAAAATCTTTGTTACTAAAAACAAATGGATTTGGGATATTAGCTGATTGTAAATTGTATTTTTTGAATTTTCTATGTTGGATCCACAAGCTTATATATTGAGTATTGAATTAGTATATAGAAAATAGATTAATTCAATATTGAATTTTAAAATATAATTTTTATCATTCACGAATAAATTTCTCCAAGTTAAAAGCTTTTTAAACTTAAAATTATACAAATTTATATTATCTTATATTTAATTTTTTATTAAATAAAATAAAGACGATGAGATTCGAATTGACGATCGCCTGGTTAATAAAAATTATGATAACATATCACTATTTTAATTTAACAACTTAAGTTATTAAACTTGATTTTAATATATAATTAATAAATAGTAGCTTTTTGTGCTTGAAGACCCACTTTGCAGCACCAAAGAAAGAAAAAATAATAATGGAGTTAAGGGACCAGCACTCGGACCGCAGGGGGGGCCTGATTTGATGTCCTCCAGAATAAGATGATAAGGTTCGAGCCAAGATATAAATCTTAGGAAAATGGATAGCAGGATGCACAAATGCAGTGCACTTGGATATTTCCGGTGGAAAAATAAGAGGGAGAAAACCCTGTACAGCTGCTGTACCAAAGTTTTCCTCTGAATCTATCTCTCGTAGCCACACGGAACCTGCAAATCCTTAAAGCACCGCGGCAGATTTATGGTGCAGCAGATACGCCAGCGTTTTGGCCATGAGAAAATCAAACACGGCAACAAGAAAACATCCATGCGCGTACATATATACTCTTACCATGGCTAAAGAGCCTCCCACGATGAAGGGCATCGTATTGATTTAGTTGAAACTTGGAAGTGTCCTAGTTTTCTGCTATCAATTGTAGAAGATGATGGCTCAATATCAACCTAGCATCACGCTTCCACGTAAATCTCGGTTTGAGGGATGCTTAGTCTATTGCAGAGATGTTTTTTACCACTGCAACACAGGGCGAACAAGTTCTCCACTGCCAATAAGCATCATGATCTCATCAGCCTTCCTTCCTTCCTCCACAGTCACTTTTTTACCTTTATTCCGTGGAGTTTACCCTCCCTTAGCAGCTCCTCTGATAGCGTCAGAACTCACTTAGCGGTGCACCGGCTCAAAATTCCGTCGAAGGCAGGCACCAGAAGGTCTTTTTCCCAGGTAGCAAATGCCATCATTATCCAGCCAAATGGATGCATAGGCACCATTCTCCTCTGCTTCCATCTTTGAAGGCACTCTTCATGGTGGCAAATTGTGGGCGTTTTATTGGGACTGATGAAGTTATATCAGATGTAATTAATAATATATTGCTCCATACCTGTAACACAGATTTCATTATGATGAAGTATATAGAAAAGCCTTACATTTTTTAATTTATTGAAAAACTAGTAACAGGGATCTAAGGAAGCCATAATCACATGATATATATGCGACTCACCAGAACATCTAGCAGTCTTCGATTTTCTGAACGATCCATGTTGTGAAATAAACCCAGGTCTTTGAAATGCAAGATTTCTTGGTATTGGACACGGATTATGCAAGTGTCCACTTTCCAGGCAGTTTATGCTAATATTTGAGTGCTGAAAATGGGTTTTGGCAGAGAAGTTGAGTGAGAATCCATGGGAGAAGAAAACCAATGAGAGCAGAGCTTTCCGTCAAATAGTGGCTGATCGTGTAATCGGTTTTCCTTTTCCTACCGATCTAATAATTCATTTTTTTTAGTCAACGATGAAGATTTGAATTGCTCTAAACAATGCTGTTGCTGACTTCACGTGTCTGGATTCCAGGAAAGATTAAGGCAAGTCGTTAGTTTATAAATTTTGCCAGCGAAAAAATATTTTTAAAAAAGATAAATTACAATTATACCCTCGTACTCTTGTATAGGTTTCTATTTGATCTTTCTCCAATGTCATCCTCAACCTTTTAAAATTGTACACAATCTTCCCTCGATGTTAAGTCTCTCAATTTCAAATTTAAATATTCCCGTGTTCTTTATGTTAGACCCTGTTCCAAATCTTTTAGTTGATTTTAAATTCAATTATTTAAAAGAAAATAAATAATATATAGCTAAGTTGTTTCTCATCTTATTATACTTTAAAATCATGCACATTCAATTTGAATTTAATAATTTACATAAAATTAATAAAATAAAAATGAATATAAAAGAATCTCAATCAACTTTTTTTATGATGTTTAATGAATAACTAGTGATATTTTATTAGTTATTTTTTGAATTCATATGAAAAAATAATGATAAAAAAAATTTTAGGTGTAGATATTTTTATTATTTTTTGTGGGTCATGAATTTTATTTTTTCTCTTCATTTTGTATTTTTTTTCAAGATAGATCCATTAAGTAACTTGTAAGATATCATTATCTATTTTCTTGAATAATAAAGTTTTTCATCTCATATCCGTTAATTTTATTATACATGTAAAAAAATAAAAATCTTATTGTGATTTTATTTATTATTTTTTATGCTTTCAACATATAAATATTTTAATTTATGAAAAATTGGTAATTCATAATTTATTGGGTGATCCATATGTAATTAATCATAAATACAATGAATTTTTTTTTTTGGCACTGAATTGTTAAATTGTTATAAATTGATAATTTATCACTAACATTTCCATTTCTTACACACACACACACATTGAAAAAGGAACAAGCCCAAGCCTTATGTTCCAGCTTGGGCCCAACAGGATCACGGTCGCAGCCTCGCAGGGTCCCTCCTCTTTCCTCTCGGCTTCCTTATCATCTCCAAATGATAGCAGAGTCTCTTTCTTTCTATCACAAACACTGCCTTATCTGTTCTAGGGTTAGGCCTTCTCTCACTCTCAAAATTTCCCCGGATATTCTGTGTTATCCCCTCAAAAAATGACTTCAACAGCATCAGCAACAGCAACTCATATTCATGTTCTAACAGCAACTGGGTTCTCAACGAAACCAACAAATCTTTCTCCAACAACAGTCTTCTTTGGCCAATCACTCACCAGAACGACACACTCCTTTGGCCTTGTTGCTACAACAACATCTACGACTTCTTCAAGGTTTCCTGTTTCTACCAGTGCAAAGGCCAATCCAACTGGAGAGCAGAAATGGACCGACGAAGGCTCTGTCACCGAATCACTACCTAATGGAATGTTTCGGGTCCTCCTAGACAATAAAGATTTGATTATTGGTTATATTTCTGGTAAGATACGAAAGAACTTTGTACGGATTTTGCCAGGAGATAGAGTCAAGGTTGAAGTGAGTCGTTATGATTCGAGCAGAGGGCGCATTGTTTATAGACTCCGCAATAGAGATCCAAATAGTGAATGACTGGGCTATGTCCTTTTCTTTAATTATGCAACTCGTAGAAAACATCTGAATCCACGTTTTTTTTTTTGTTTTCTGTCCATGCTTTCATATGAAATTATTAAATAATAAAGTGCTTTGTATTCTTAGGGTGTCAAGGTTCCACTCACGGTTCCCATTCTACATTTTGCTATTAATCTTTGAGTTTTTCCGAAGAGGGGTGTTGTTAACCTGTTGAATTTGGCCAATATTAGTAAATCAAGTTGAGTGAAGAAAGAATTTCAAATGGGATAAGGGTAGTGCTTCGAGGAAATATGTCTAGCTAGCTCTCTCTGGTTTGCCTCAGAACCTGTTTACTGTAGTGTGGCACTGATTCCATCTAGCGGAAGTAAAGTGAAAGGTAGTGTCTGGTGTGGGATTTGATCTTCAAGGCCGTTCTGAGAGTGTTCTTCTATTTTATGGTGATTTTTCTTCAGCTCTGCCTACTCTTAGCCGTGCATGGAGTAGAAAGAATGGCAATGCTATACTGTAAATTGAGCTCAGAGCTTGGAGTAGAATTGAAAGAGTGATAATGGTTTCAAGTAAACAACTTAATCCAAATTTTAGTTTGCATGGCATTCATATTGCCACTTGGAAACAAAATCACCTGAGATGCTGTGATTTTGTTGCTGCAAGATTTGGTGATGTGTAGATAGAATTAAATGGGATCGATTGCTCTCTATACAATCTGGAAACATGCCCCTCCTTTGGGCATTGGTAACTTATTGGGAGCTTCTATCTCTTTCTATGAAAGACTCTATTCATCTGGGTCTCCAATGGAGTCGATGATATTCTGAAGCTTGGATGTACCCAACACTTCCTTGGAACCCGTTTGTTATACGGCCCAGAATTCGAGCTAGATGTCTTCTTGATATTGTAATAACGGATAAAATTAAATAATTATTTAAAAATAAAGAAAATAATTGTTTTTGACAAGTACTTTTGTAAAAACATAAAAAACAATAATATCTTTATACTTTCTCGTCGAGTTTAATGGGCATTAAACAGGAGATAGGATATCAACTTGTGATGTCTTGTTCAATTTAATCCCACCTATCTTGTTTTGTATCAAATGTTATATTCATCGTATCAAATGTACTTCTTCTTTTTCTTCTTATTGTTGTTGTTGTTAACAAGGTACTATAAAAGAATAGGAAATGGATTGAAATATTATAGAAAACACTAAAAAACATGGTAAAGATACTGTGGCAAAATGCACTTATATCCTCTTATAATTTATTGTGTAGATTGTTGAGGAGATTTTTTATTTATTTTGATCATTAAAGTTTTTTTTTCTTCTCGATTAAGTTTTTTTGTGGCCAAATAGATAATCAATTAGCTCTAATTTGTTAAAAAAAGGTATGATCGAAAGATGGAGGACCATGATGGGAAATACATGGAAAATAGGTGGTAACTTCAAAGTTTGTGCAAAACATCCACTTTGATCCCTATACTGTTTAATTTCTATTTCTCGGCGCTTTGCTTTTTGAAATTTTGATTTTGGTCCAACACTCCATTCTTTTTTATTTTTAGTTATTTGTTTGAGAGATGAGAGAATTCTTATTTTAAAAAAAAAATAAATAAAATTAGATTGATTGTGTGTGTATATATATAATATCAGAATTCCAAACCAAGTCTAATATCTATAATTTATAATGTAAAAATAATAGATAGTGATATTAATTTGATTTAAGTATGTCGTTATTCAATATTTAATATTGCTTAATCATTTGTTTTTTGCTATAATTCTTGAAGAAATTCATTATTTTTCTCAAAATGTTGTAAAAATATAAATATAAATGTTTAATAATTACAACATATTGTCCTAAAATGATAAAAAAAAAATCAATAGCACAAAGATTTTTTTTCGAGATACACATTAATGAACAAACATTTAAAGAAACCACATCTAAAAAAAGCATTAAATAAAGTTCTTAAAAATCCTGACGGTGCCCTTTCTTACTTCTTGCGGCCTTGTATACAAATATAAGAAATCTCGAATCCTCCAGTTTTTAGAATCATACGCGCCACCGCGCGCGAAACCCCGCCAAAACCCGCAACACCTGTAAAGAAATAAAAAAATAACCAAAGCAACCGCACACCACAACCGTAATGCCACCGTGTTCTCCACGAATCAGGCACTATTCTCACCGTCGAATCCCTTAAAATTAATGTCATTTTTACGCAACTGACCTCAATTAGTTCCTAATTAAAATAACAAACCCCACAAAATCCAAATCACATGCTTGCTTTTTGTTTCTATTCACTCCACAAACCCTAAACGTCACCGATCCGAAATGGCTTTAATCAACGACGCATTGCGGCAAGCTTTCATGCCGAAACACGAATACGAATCTCTTCGCGAAGAAGACAGAGCATGGGTGAAATTACAGCGACCGTTATGGATTTCTACAGTGGGAACTATTTGCTTAGTGATTTTTGTTTCGACGACCGTGAGTTTAAAAATCGTGTTTCCTGGCGATAATGGGAAGAGACCGTTTTGTAACGGTATCAGATTACAGCCATTGCCGATGAAAAATGGCGGGGATTCGGATTTGTTTCCTGGTGCCTTTTATTTAACGGATCAGGAGACTGTTGATTATTATTGGATGGTTGTTTTTGTTCCGTCAATGATTGTTTTCCTGGCTTCGCTTGCCTATCTTGTTGCAGGTAAGGATTTTTTATTTGAGGGGTTTAGTAGATTTTGTTTCCATTTTTGGGTAATGGAGGTGTTATTAATTGTGTGTTTTAATGGGACTTGGTTGTTCATGAGGATTGGTTTCCATTTATGGAATAAAATGCAACTGTTCTTTAATTGCTGAATGAAATAACAATTTGGTATTTGGTTTAGCTTTTAGGGTTTTGTGTTTTTTTTTTTTGGAAAAATGGGAAAGAGCATGTTTGAATTTTTATATTAGATAATGATAATGGCTTATTGTATATTGCCCTTTCTTGCATTTTGATACTTAAAAGTTTGTGTTTAAGAAAATGTATTGAGCATTGAAAAGGAAATGATGAGAGTCTCATTTCAGAGTATGGCCATTTGCGTAAAGTGATATGGTAAATTGCTTTTTGGACTTAAAAGTTTCTGGCATTTTGTTTTGTGTTTTTTGAGTTAAGAGGTGCAGTGGATTTAAATGTAAACTTGACATGGCCAGTCTTGGAGATAGATTGCTTGATGTAATTATCTAATAGAAAGAAGCATGGAATATGGAACTTTTATTCAGGACCGATATATTGAAATAGAGATGGGCATGTGGATAACATCTTGATTGTATAATTACTCCTATTGTGTGTGACTAGGGGAATGAGTGTGGGGGTCTTTTGTCTTGGCATTAAGGGTAGGATATTTGAGGTTGGGTTGGCAGGTAGTTCGTTTCTTGTTTTCTCAGTTATCCAGAATCTCATGGTTTTATGCATGATGCAGGGATGGATGTTGCTTATTCTGCTCCAGCAAGACATGGATGCTTAAAGGTGGTTGAAAATAATTACTGTGCTTCAAAAAGGGGTATGTTCTAATTTTGTTGCCCCAGTGATGTAGTCTAAATATTTGCAAGGTCTGTGGTCTTCCCATTAAGAGTCTTGTCAGTGTCTAAACATGCCATTGTAATTATTTATAGGGCTTAGTTTGGCGATTTAGGTTTTAGGATTGTACTTAAAAGAAGGAAGCAAATAATTCTTTACACGTGATTTAGTAGTTCTTTTTTATTGGTGCTTCAAGTGTTGGTTGCTGCTATTGTTCTGAATAGTGTAACTCATGTTTGGTTGATGATTGTTCTCTCAAACTTACCAATAATGCTGACGACAAAAGGCAAAACATGCTCTATAAGAGGCACAGTAAGAAAGGGAGGGATTATTAAGTTTTGCCAGAATAACACCTGAATTGCTAATATCATATGATATACTGGTTTTGCTTTCCTAAGTGGCTTCACTATGCCTTTAAAGTTCTGATTCATGCAGCATTGGGTTGCTAAGGAGATGAGCAATAAAATGGGTGATTAGTTTTTAGAAGTATCTACAATAAGGCTTTGGTGATGGATGATTCATGCATGAGTACATTTTTGGATCAGTGAACCCTTATGGTTTTTTTTTTTTATAAAAAAAATCGACTAGGTGTCCTTTGCAATGGGTGCCCTGAGGTTTAATGGGTTCCCGGGCATTTGTTTTTATGACAAGTGTAGTGACAATGCTTTATTAAGTAAGATCAAGACACCAGCAGACCTGCTAACTCCTTTACCCATTGTATATTTGGGTGACAGCAGCAGATCTGGTAATTGGACAACTTAGGACAATGCGTTAATTATTCGGGTCTAGACACTTACAGATTAATGAGTTCCCGGCCATTTGTTTTTTTTCACGAGTGTAGTGACTTAATTAGGTCTGGAAACCTGCATGAGCAGATACCGAGTTTGATGCAATCAAAATTTTTTATTTTAAAAATTGTAATGCACCACAAATCCAAATCGCCTCATTTTCTTTTTAGCCAGTACTTAGAGATTTATGAGATGCAAATGATTTCACTCCCCAAACCTTTTTCCCAAGAAGAGATCAAGAAATAAAGTGGAGGCAGCTGAATGACATTAACACTGATTTGTGCAATCCGAAATATTGATGAAGTTAGAAACTGAAGAATCAATGGGTTGACAGACTGCTGTTGAAATTGATAAAATAAGGACTTCTTAGCAAATCATTTGTTGCTTAATGCTTGCTACATAGCTATGAAATTAACAAGAAGCTTACTGCAGTTTCCTAGCAAAATGATAAACAAATGGAACAATGGACTCGTTAATTACTTTAATCCTCTAGATTAATCAGAATGGGATGGCCTTCTGTTGACTTCTAGTATTCTTGAAAAGACTTGATCATGGATGATTGGTTCTGCAAATTGTTTGCTGGAAGCCAATTCTGGCTGTAAACCCTTTTTTTTTCTCTTCAATTTGCTGAACTAATTCCCATGATATTGCTGGAAAGTGAAACAAAGATTAACTATTTAAGCCCTGCCCTTTCAGTATATTCATGATATTGCTTTTCTGTGTGTTACATAAGAGGTGTTGCCCAATTATTTGATCGATGAGTATCTTTTAACAGTTTTTTACATATAGGTGGGGTGCGATGTCTGTCCATTTTGAATAGTGTCTTTGCCATTATCTTTGGTCTCCTTGCACTGTTTCTTGGTTCAAGCCTCCTGACACTGGGGAGCAGTTGCTCGTTGCCTTTGTTTTGGTGCTATGAGATTGCAACATGGGGGCTAGTCATTTTATATGCAGCAACTGCCATCCTTTTAAGAAGGAAAGCTGCTCTGATTCTTGACGAGAGTGATTTTGGTGGTCGAAACCTGGGTCTGGAAATGTTGGAAGCCAACACCATGGTGGTCACTCCAGATCTAGAAAGACGTGTTAATGAAGGTTTCAAGACTTGGATGGGGTTGTCCCTCCTATCTTCTGATGAAGAAGACGAACCTGACAATTATTCAGAATCACCTCAAATCACTCGCTCTTCTTCTAACAGACAAAGAGTATGATCTTGAAGTCAAGTGGCATGTGTAGCTTTTTAGCAGAGTTTTTCTCAGGTCCAGCATCGAGGCTGGATGGAGCTTGTCATGTTAACTGATGGTTATCAGAAGCCAGTTTAGGTGCTGACACTGTAATGAGACGAACAGTGAGTGCATGGCTTTGATGATGATGTCCATGTGACTATACCCTCTGTCGCACCTCTGGCCTTTGAAGTAGTCATCGCAGATATGTAGGTTGTAAATAATTCAATGTTGATTTCACCTTTTATGTTGGGCTCCAGAGTTAATGAAAAAGCAAGCATTTACATTCCACTAGTGATTTGATTAACTCGAGAATTCCAGGTCTAGCAAGCAGATTGTTCATACGGTTTCTTTTTACACCGCCACATCCCAAAATGTCAGCTGAATTTTCAGGTGACTTCGTTGGCTAAATTTGTTACCGGGGATGGCAATGGGTGGGTATCAATGTATATATTATTGCTCCATGATATAAAAAATTTAGATATTTATTAAAAAAAAATAGGTTTTGAATATTTATTTTGGAATTCATTACACCGGCTATTATTTATTATTTAACATAAAATAAATTATATATATATATATATATTATTTTACTTTTAATATGTTATTTCATAAAGATAAATTTTTCTGTGAACACATCTTTTATTTATCTCAACAAGCATCTTTTTTCTCAATTGAAATAATTGTTTATGCTAAAAATATATTTTATGATTGTTAAATAAACTAAAAAAATTAAAATAATATATTTATATTTTATTTTGTATAATTGAAAGCATAGTTTTTAAATTCAATTCGGTGGTCGACCTGATCCAAGACCTGGATCACTGGTTTTGATTAGGTTACTGGGTCATCCCGGATTGATCCTTATTTTTTATATAAAACAAAACGATGTTGTTTTTACAAAAAAATAAATAATTAACAAGTTACAATCTGGTTTTTAATCGAGTCACCTGAGTTTTTGCTTTCTTTTATTTTTTTTGTAAACCTAATCTTGTTCTAGTTCTGGGTAGGTCAAGTCAAATTTTAAAACTATGATTAAATAAATAAATAAATATAATAAAATCATGTTTAAAATTAATTTTAAATTTTTTAATAATAAAACTTCAATTTTATTTAATTTTTCATGAATAATTTGTCAATAATATTATTATTTTCAAATAAATACATAATAGCAATTTTTTTTATTAAAACTCAAATATAGACTTAAAATAATATTTAAAAACATATCAAAACTTAAAAGCAAATGTATCATGATTTTTTTTTTCTAGAGTGCTCATAAAAAAAACCAAAGGAAAAAAGAAAAAAAAACAGCAAAGTGCCAACCAAGCTTGCCTACCATCATAATTGAGAAAATACTTGCACCTCACACAGTTACTCGCCTGTTTCAACCAAGCTACAATACTAATTTGTTATAAATCAACTAAAAAAATATATCAAATTTCTTCTTTAAACAGTGAGCAACATAGAAAATCAATTCTTCTCAAGAGTCAAGACAGGATAATCTTAATGGGCCTTATCACAACTTTAAAAGCCCAACTGTAATAACTAAACCCTAGAGTGCGTCCCCGCTTCTCTCCCTCGCTGCCTCTCCCACTCCCCCATCTTCTTCTCCCCTATCTGTCTTTCCCTAATCTGCTTCCTCCGAACCCTAATTCTCCAACCATGGCAGCATCGTACGACTACGAAGACGCTCCTAGCAGACACGGTGAAGAAACTGGTCCACAAGGTTACGACCCAAACTTCGTCCCGGACTCCGTCAAGTCCTTCGTAACACACTTATACAGACACATACGAGAGAAAAATGTGTACGAAATTCACCAGATGTATGAAACCTCTTTCCAAACACTCTCCGACCATCTCTTCAAAGACACTCCTTGGCCTTCAGTCGATGCGGTCGCAAATTATGTCGACAATGATCATGTTTTTTGCTTGCTTTATCGTGAGATGTGGTTTAGGCATCTGTATGCAAGACTTTCGCCTACTCTTAAACAGCGGATTGATAGTTGGGATAATTATTGTAGTCTTTTTCAGGTTTATTTATTATTTTCTTTTTCTCTCTTCAATTTTTTCTGTTTTGTAATAATTGTTACAATTTTTGTTTGTTTGATTTGATAGGTGGTGTTGCATGGAGTGGTGAACATGCAATTGCCGAATCAGTGGTTATGGGATATGGTGGACGAGTTTGTTTATCAGTTTCAGAGTTTTTGTCAGTATAGAGCTAAGATGAAGAACAAGACTGAGCAAGAGATTGCCCTTTTGAGGCAATTTGATCAGGTAAAGATTTTTGTTGCTTGTAATTTGGGGATGGCTTTTTTATATAATGTTAATATGATTTTTTTATTGTTTCAATGTTGGGTGCTGTTCTGGAAGGAAAGGGAAATAAATCAGTGAATTGTAGGACGCATTCGTCCCAGAAGTTGTGATGCGAGAAACAATGCTTAAGTCTAGTGTTATTTGTGGTTTTTATTTGTTGGAAATAGCTGTTTAGTTTTTCAACAGAGATGAGAAATTGAAATTTACCCCATAAAAATTGATGAGACAATAACAGAAAAGAGGAAAAATGAGAACTAGGAAGGTTGTTTTTTAGGTTATTTTTATTGCTTGGATGGAATACTGCATCTTTATCTTGACTTTGGGAAACATGGGGTGAGCAATGAAATTTGAGCCAAGATGGAATTCTGTACGAACCCTTCTGTTGCTTATGTTGATGGATGCTATAATGTGATAATTACTAGACTCATGCTATTTTACATGTGTTTTTTTGGATTTAATTTTGGATTATTGGATTAGAATTAAAGGACTGTGTACGTACAGGCTTGGAATGTGTATGGAGTGCTGAACTTCTTGCAAGCACTGGTGGAGAAGTCAAGTATCATTCAGATACTGGAGCAGGAGAAGGAAGGTGTTGAACAATTCACTGCTACTGATGGGTATGATTATAGTGGTGGCAGTAATGTCTTGAAGGTTTTGGGGTATTTCAGTATGGTTGGTTTGCTGCGAGTTCATTGCCTCCTGGGCGACTATCATACTGGCCTGACGTGCTTACTTCCCATTGACATTAGTCAACAGGGTGTCTATACCAGTGTCATAGGAAGCCACATCGCGACAATATACCATTATGGTTTTGCCAATCTTATGTTGAGGAGGTACGCCCTACCTATGGTTTTTCATCAGCATATATATATATATATTTTTTTTTTTCTTTCTTCATTTTCTTGTCTTAAGACTCCATCCTTATATTTCCCTTGAGTTGGTTTATTTTGCTCAAGTCTATCATGCCAGTAACTCTCAGGTTTGCATGAATTACATTTGAAAAAAACCCATTTGAAGTAGAGAGACTAGAGTATTCCCAGACAATAAGTGAACTTGTTTAGTCCATATCTAAACTCTCAATCATACTCCCCAATTCTCATTCCAACCCAAGGTTAAAAACATCTAATCTCTTAGGTTAGTCCCATTATTTCTTCTTGTTTATTGGTTTGCATATATAATATTGTTCTGGGCTTTACCTGAATGAAACCTTTTTTTTTTTTTGCTGTCCTTTTAATGTCAAACATCCTTTTTGTTTCTTTTTATAGGTATGTGGATGCTATTCGTGAATTCAATAAAATTCTCCTGTACATATACAAGACTAAGCAGTATCATCAGAAATCTCCACAGTATGAGCAGATATTAAAGAAGAATGAGCAGATGTATGCTTTGCTAGCAATTTGTCTGTCACTTTGCCCACAAGTGAAGCTTGTGGATGAGACAGTCAATGCACAATTAAGGGAGAAGTATGGTGAAAAGATGGCTAGAATGCAAAGATATGATGACGAGGCATTTTCTCTCTACGATGAACTCTTCTCTTATGCATGCCCTAAGTTCATTACTCCCTCAGCTCCAAGTTTTGAAGAACCTCTTGTAAACTACAACCAGGTATGCTTTAACATTTTACATGAACAGAGCTACCAGGAAATGTTTGAACAGCACACATTTCTTGGTGCTCTTGTCATTGACCATCTAACCTATATGGAAATCACTTGCGAATTAAATTATGTATACATGCTTTCACAGAAGTTGAGGTATGCTGTATGTTATTAAAATAAATTTGTTATAGTGATGCATATGCTAACATAACATCAAAGTGGATACTTAGAATTTTCTTAATGCCAGAAATAGGAGTAGAAGGGAAGAAAATAGCAGTGACAGTGGTCACACCAAGCTAAAGCAGCATATTTTTCTCCTACAAGCATTTTTAATAATATCATCTGATTCATGTTGCCATATGTTTTATATGGACAAAGATACCACTTATAAATTCTATATGGTTTAGACACGGCTGTACCCTTTGTGAGTTATCTGGATTGGGCAATTAGGATTCCCTCTTAATTTATTCTCTTAAAAGGTAATGTCTGCATATCAAGGAAGTGACATTCTATCTGTTTTGATGTAGGCTGAACCAAGCATTTTGGCAGTTGACCTGCTTGGCCCTCAACATTAAACCCTCCGTGCCTCTGTATGCATATGATATTTACAAATTGCTGTTTATGTCTGCAGGATGCTTACAGACTGCAACTGAAACTGTTTCTTTACGAAATAAAACAGCAACAATTGTTGTCAGGTGTTCGAACCTTCCTAAAAGTGTATTCTACTATATCCCTAGGGAAGCTTGCTAATTACATGGAAGTGGATGAACCAACTTTAAGGTGAGGTTTTTGTTCCATAGGCTTATTCATTGAAACCTTTAATGATTGGAAATGATGTCTTGAACATGCTGCTGCTACATCTTACAGGACTATCCTGATGACATACAAGCACAAGACTCATGCTGTTGATTCCGAGGGAAAGATTATATCTAATGCTGATGTGGATTTCTACATCGATGAGGTATGTTTTTTTGCATGTGACTATGTTGTTGATCTTTTTTTAAGTTATGCATGGAATTTAATATGATGTTAAAATTGACATATTAGCATGTTCTTGGAGTCTTAATAGTCTCTTTGGACCATTGCAACTAGCTGGACTTGTTGATTTTATTCACAATGTTGAATAAGCAAATCACTGAGCCTTTCAGCAATTCATGAGAAAATTTACCATGGCAACAACCAATTCTTCATCATCATAGCACAGAATCATGGTTCCCATGATATAATTGACTATGGCAAGAACCAATTCTTCACCATCATAGCTGTTGTCGAGTTGTGGTGTCCACACCAGAAGCCATACATTTATGTACTCATGTTTGATGTGTGCATGTGCTGATTACATCCAACTAAGCAATTCAAGTTAAAATACTTCCAAGATATACTATGGAAAGGCAAGAAGTAGTAGGCTGTATTTATTGAAAAATTTCTGTTCTTTTGTTCTCAAATAATGCTTTACTACTGCAGGACATGATTCATGTTGTTGACACCAAACCAGTGAAGCGATATGGTGATTACTTTTTGAGGCAAATTGTCAAGGTATATACTCATTTTCTTGTTTGCTGGTGTTCCTATTTTCACAACAGTGTTTAACTTCGCCTGTCATGATTTGTTTTATTTTCCTTTATGATACAGTTTGAAGGGGTGATAAATGACATGGATCGGATAAAGCTGGAATGAGGCCTGTAACTTAGAATTTTGTATTGCCATAACTTGCATCTAGATTCTCTTTGTTTGGCTGAGATTTTGTTATCTATTGGCATTTTTTCAGTTTTATTTATTTTAAAATTTTGAATCAGTGCAACTGTGTTAGTTCTGCGTCTGCCACCCCTAAAAAGAAGAGAGAAATTGGCTTTCGGGATCCTTAAAAATGTTGTCGCCATGTCATTCTCACAATTCATGAAATATACAAGGGGCTTTATTATTGTACTTGGAATGGTTTATGCTTCTACCATGAACAGTATAGTGTACATCATGCATTAGACTAGTGCGTAGCACCTACATTCTTTAACCCTAACAAACAGCATCATGTTGTAACAATAAATCCGATTTGTCTAGCAGGATGTGATTGCTTGATCATGTGTACCGCCAATTTGTTAGAATCAAGAACGAGGTAATGCCGCCCTTGCAAGTAAGCCTGTCTTCTTGCCGTCAAGAACCTGAGGGCAATCTAATTTTAGTTAGCACAGCTGAAAACTTATTTATAAAAATAACACAGTGAGATGCACATGCGTGACCAATCGAATTTAAAGACAGACTCTCCTTATTTCTATCCCCCCCCCCCCCCCTCCCCTGCGCCGCTCACACCCTCCCTTTCTTGATCTCCCTCTTCAGTGTGATATCTCTCCCTCCCTTTTTTATATAGATATCAATATGACATGGCGATATGGAGCATATTCTAAAGCATTCATTGATGAATTATGAGCATACTGTTTTTAGAACATTTAATAAATATTTTATTCATATATTATAGATAATGATATATTATTTTGTTATATATTACGTTAACATTTTTACACGAGAGGTTGGGTGTATTGTTGCCAACAAGTTGCTCTCAACATGTTATTCTGGACTTAATGGAGGTGGGATGGCTGTGCATCTAGGAATGTCATCATTAACGGAGGATGAGGCTGTTCTTCGTGTACGAGGACATGTTCATTGCTTCAATGGTGCAGATCTGTTCATGAGACATGTTATGATAATTGGTTTTGTTGATATATAAAATCAATTGAGTTTGTATTTTTTTGCATAGAGTTTAAATAAAGGCTATAAAAATATTTATGCCATTAGGATCTTGCACGTGAGACCTGTGTGTTTCAATAAAATATATTATTTTCACAAATAAAGTTTCACGGCTGAAATTTTTAGTCATACTGGGTTTTTCCCAAAAAAACTCCAATTAGGTTTTTTCCAAAAAAAACTCCAATCAACATGGTGTCACGAACATCCTATAATGTCTCGGGACCACCTGCGAGGCATCCCGTTTTCAATATGTGGGCTGTCTTCTCTGCCTCTAGATTTTGTGCTGGACAGCAAGCCTTTCCTTTCTAACTTCTACTGGCCCTTGTGTGTTCCGTACACGTGTTGGGACATCAAAAAGTCGCATTTTATTGTTTTGACAGATCGTGGTGCTGATTTTTCCTAACCCAGTCTTTGTGGAGTGGAAAGCATAATGGACTCTGAGTGTTACTTATTGTCGCTCCATGCACACTTGACTGTTAGCTTGGTGCTCTCTGAATATCTTGATGTGCATCTCTCACCTACCTTTCAAAGCAAGTGCAATTCCCACTCTCTTGCTTGCAAAAAATCACACCAGGAACACCCTCTGTGTGTCTATTAACCACCAAAACAACATCACTGGAACCCACTCTTCGCACATGCTCACGGACCACCAACCCCCGCTCCCTTTCCCCACCAATTCAGCAGAGCATGGCGGCACTTGAGTTTCAAATGGGAAATAAGCTTGAGAGGAGCTTATTATTCTTCTGCTTACCACTGTTGGTTATGATAGCTGCTCAACACAGGTAGATTCGATACCAGAAATGACAAAGTGTGCAAGATGTTGCTTGCGCAACTCAATCAGGATAGTCAACCTGATGATGCTCTTGTGTGGGACTGGAATCATCATATATTCACTTTGGCTGGAAAAGAAATGGGATCAAGGTATTGCTAAGTTCCCTCATAGGCAATCTCCTCTGACACCATGGTATGTTTCCTGTCCCCTCTTATTCTTCTCAACTACACACACGTTCCTTCAAACATCAATTCATGGAATCCTTTTCCTTTTCGATGAATTGAGATAGTTATATCATTCATAGAGGAAGGAATATATCAATTCATGGTTGATTCAAGAGATCCAAGGAATGGCTCCTCGGAATTCTAACGGGTTTTTTTTTTTCCTGGTTTCAGGTTTATATTCACATTTTTAGGAGTGGGAATTGCTGTCTGCTTAAGCACTGTCGGTGGTCATATTATAGCTAACTGCATCAGCAATTCTACTCTTTTTTTCGTATCCTTTCTGCTTATCTTTAACATAACTGGAAAGAACAAAAGAGCCTCTGGAGCATTTCAAGCCTTATCATTTTCGAGGACTGCTTAACCAGTGATCATGGCATCCTTAATATAAGCTCATTATCTGTGCTTCTAGAGGAAGCTCACCATCCATTATGGTTGCATGCTGCTTGCAACATTTAAGTCTGCTACATATAATTTCCGTCCT
Organism: Populus alba x Populus glandulosa; assembly: GCA_033617975.1. Classification (NCBI taxonomy): domain Eukaryota; kingdom Viridiplantae; phylum Streptophyta; class Magnoliopsida; order Malpighiales; family Salicaceae; genus Populus; species Populus alba x Populus glandulosa. The sequence continues at coordinate 23,921,029 of CM066148.1, forward strand.
TGACTTAAACTTCAGTACATTTTTTCCATCTGCTGCCTTCTTTCCCTTGAGGCAACCATGGTCGTCGCGATTTTCTTCAAGATGGACTGGGGAAAGGTATGCTTGCGCTAAGTTATCTGATTAATATATAAATGAGATGCTCTTAGTAATGTGACCATAATATGGTCAACGCTTCTCTCAACCATTTTGAGACACAGATTAGCATCTACGGTTTAGTTATTGGTAAATTCGCATTATCTTGAAAGCTAGGAAGGACAGGTGTGGTTTCCACATCCCCTTCACCCAGCATTTGGATTGTTCTGCAGAATAGTCTGAAATCAAGTCTGATTTAATACGCAATCTATATGATCCCTGAGCATATGATGCCCAGATGCTGGTCATACGCTGCTTGGTCATGAATTTAATTTCCATGGTGTACTTAATTCGTAAACATTTTGCGAACAAGACTGTACTTCTCATGTCATATTTATTATCCTAGTCTTCTTTTACAGAAAATTTCTGCATACACGGGCGAAAAAAACACATACTTTGAGATGTTTATATTGACCCATGTAAAGATAAGCCGTGCAATCACGATCTTGATTTTGGTGGCTCAGGTAACTCTAACACAAACGGATTGATAGTTCATCAGAACTTTAGTCATTTGAGTGTTTAGTTTGCTCTCTCCTGAGAAGGACACAAGAATTTATTTATATTGGTAGTTATCATTTTGCAGAGCAGTGTCGTTGTACTTGCTGCCATTCTATGGGCAGTAGGTAGCGAGCCAAGAACTCACTTTCTTGAGGTGGACACCTCGGTTTTTATTCAATCCTTTCTGGTGCCGGCAGAATCACCTGGATTTGCAGAGATCTCAGGACAAGCTTGCAGAGGATGCGGGACTAGTTTACCTCTAGGAGGAGGAAATGCACCGAGAAGCTTTTTGTCACGTATTAAGAGCTTACTCAGAAGGAGATTTCAGAGAACATACACTGTTTATTAATCTCCCTTCCACCCTCTTTCATTTGAGCACAGCAAAAGGTTTTGCAGGTTCTGTACATTGTACCAATGCTTAAGATACAATGTATGGAGAAATTTTGTAGGTTCAATGAAACCGTGGCAAGAAAAATTGCGTAAAGATGCTCCTAAATTGCTTCCATGTCTCTCCAAATAAATTGGGACACCAACTTTAAAGAATCTAGTACAATGGTTCCCATCACCATATTTTTCTAGCATCATGTTTCCTTTCCTTTTCTATGTTCACCTTCCAAAAATAATTATTCAATTCTACGACCATATCATCCAGCAACCAGTATAGATAATAAATTGTTTATATTCAATTGTTGATCAAGAATGCATATATATACTCTAAAATTTGGCTATCATGATGATAGTTGTTAGATGAGTTGGCGGTATTAACTCATTTAGAGTATGAATTATTGGGTTGCTTAGCGTCTCATCATGTTAATTTAGATCAATTATTTTTGTTTAAAATTACATAATTTTATTTTTATTTTTTTAATAAAAATAGTTTTGATTCAATTGGATTTGAATGAGGTTTAACTAGATCTAATAGGTCACAAATTAACTTGTCAAGTCATCTAAATTTGATTGGACCAATTTAAAAAATAATTCCAAATAAAACTCTATGAAAAGTTCTTGATCACCATGATCTGAGTTCAATAACTATAATTGATATTCAAATCATTACCTAATTATAAAACCGAAATATTTTATAAGTTTTCTAATGTTAATATAAACAAAAAAATATCTAATCCAAATAACACCAACAATGTTACTTGCGCGTTGTCATGGGTTAAATAATTTTTTATCCAATAAAGAAAATGAATAAACAAGTTTTTTCACTGTATTTTTTGACATAAAAAGATTCTCAAACATAAATTGAAAAGCTTACACACATATCTAATTAAATAAATTCATATTTGATGAAGAGCTAGCTAAGAGTAAAACACTTGATTTTATATATATAAAAAACATACGTGAAGAAAATCAAAAAACAAAAAACACAAAAATCAATTTTCAAAAAACTAAATGTTGAAAGATAAAATTAAAAAAAAATTCTAAAAAATAACTTAAAAAACAAACTAAACCCGTGTGAACTATCAAAACTTGTGATTGTAGTCATGAGACCTGGACTGACTATAAGGAAGGGAAACCTAGAAAAACAACGAAACAAAATTATCAATAAAAAAAATATTAAGTGATGAAAACAAAAAGAAAAATTATATAAAAAAAAATATTTGCATCGAATCAAGCTAACCTGCTACTTTGCAAAAGAAAAACCCTACAGAAAAGAGGAATGAGATAACCCAACAGAAAGGAAAGTGAAAAAAATAAAACATGAGGACCACTTTAAAAAAAATTAAATTTTCAAGGATGAAATAGAAAATAAATCAATTCTATTGAATGACCTAAAAAAAAGACTAAAGTCAAACCATGTCAACCTTTGAAACCCATAACTTGTTCATGAAGTTAGGACTAACTTCATAAGAGGTTTTTTTTTTCAAAAAATATAAAAATAAATTTTGAATGAAGAAATTGAAAAAGAAAATAAGTAAAAAAATATATATATGTTGATTCATATTAACTTTTCAAACCTCTGACTTGAAAAAAATTAGACCGAAAAAAATCAATAAAACAAAATGATATAAAATAAAATTAAAAATCATAATTAATTGAATGAGTGTGAATATCAAAATAAAAATTAAATTAGAAAGTAATAAAAAAATTTAGATCGAAGGGCTAAATTAAAAGAAAAAGTTTAACATAAGGAAGAAAATAGAAGAAATAAGGACCAAATTAAAAAAAAAAGATCAGAATTGAAAAATCAAAAGCAAAGAGATGAATGTGCACTTTTTAGGAGAGAAAAAAGAAAAATAAAATCACCAACAAGAAATCGTTATCGTCACTAACACGAGCCACACTAGAAGAAAAGGAACATAATAACACTTACAACGATATAATAAAATAGGTGATTTGAGCACTGAGAGACGCTGGATGCCTTACTTATATCCACGCGTTAGCTCCTTTTTTAAATAAAAAATTAAGTTAAAAAGACCAATCTATTCATTATGGCAATGAAATTAACGAAAAAATAATATTTAAAAAACCAAAATGCCCTGAGTAATAAAAACAAAATATGTCCGCGTTTAGTTTTTGTTAATGATAATGAAATCCGGTTGTGAAATAATATAATAGTAATTGATTGACTCCAGACTCCAGAGACCATAGACGACAAAAAGTGGGTAGCAAGGTGATTAGACTTTAAAGACAGACGACACGTCATCCAATAAATGACGTCCAGGGTGGCTCGTCTTTAGGTGACACTAGACAAGCTATACGACACAGCCAAGACAACCAGTAACAGAAGCAGAAACAGTAGCAAAAATAGAAACTCTCACGCCATGGAATCTCTGAGTACCAAGGAGACAACAAGCAAGGACTGCAATGGAGACTCTGTGTTTGAAAATGTTGTTAGAGCTCCTGATGTTCCAGTTTATGCTGTAATATTTTCTTCTATTCTCACATGGTTTTTACTCTCATCATCATTTTTGTCATTAGTCTTTATAGTCACAGTCTGTGTTTCTTGCTTTACTCTCATTTCTTTCTTTCAACTACTTGTATACAGTATGATTTCTTGATGAATGCAGCCATTTTATTAACCAGAAACTTTGCACTGTCTGAGAATGATAAATGATTAGGAATTACTTGTGCTGTACAGTTAAATTGTACAGAGAAATTTAAGTATCGTGTGGAATTTTCAAAGAATGTTAATTATAGCTTGGTGGGTTTTGGTATTTTTGATGATTTATGCCTTTTATATGTTATAAATAAACAGGTCATGGTTGCTTATAGCAAGGACCCTAGCCCAGTTAAGCTGAATTTGGGTATTGGTGTTTACCGGACGGAGGTTAATCTCGTTTATTGCAAATTAGTTAGCGCTGATAAATTTGTGAAAGTGATGAACTGTGTAGGAGTGCCTTTTGCTTCCATTGTAGTTTAATATTGTCGAAATTGGTTTATTTTGGGTTGGCTTTATTGATGTGATAACAGGATGGAAAACCTCATGTTTTGAATGTCGTTAGACGAGTTGAGAAGCTACTACTTGATGATGTGTAAGGTACTTTATTGTTAATTGTTGCAAACTCAACTTTATAATGTGGTTGAAATTCAAGTTTTTATGATATTCAGGTCTGCTACTAAGGAGTATCTCCCTATTACTGGAATGGCAGAATTTAATAAATTGAGTGCTCAGCTTGTTTTCGGTGCTGACAGGTACAATAATCGCAACCTGCATGCAGTTGTGTTAGATTTATTGCAAGGAACCAAATGTCGTAACTTTTGTGAATTGGGGACAAAAGCTTAAAACGTTGTCTCATGGCTTCCAAGTTGTGTGTGTATTTGAATGCATTTTGCTACAAACTTCTATTATGATGTAATCATGGTAGCTGGTTTACTTAGTTGTGTTATTTTACAAGTTGGTTGCGACTAAAACTCTGCTTTATAGGAATAGAACTGCTTTTTATTGATACTTCCATCTTATTGTAATTTGTAAATAGCCCAGCTATGAAAGAGAACAGAGTGACTACAGTCCAATGCTTGGCTGGTTGTGGTTCACTGAGGACTGGAGCTGATTTTTTAGCAAAGCATTACCACCAAGTATAGTGCTCATCTTAATTGCCTGTTTCTTTTTCTCATACTTAGATTAATGTCCTGTTTCTTTTGCTAATTTTTCCCATTATCAACTATTATGATCATCGCATGTCTGTGACATTTTTTTTTTCTAATATCTGCAGCACACAGTCTATCTTTCCCAGCCAACATATGGAAACCATCCAAATTTTTTCTTAGCAGCTGGTCTAACTTTGAAAACTTACCGTTACTATGACCCAATAACACGAGGGCTGGACTTCCAAGGTTTGTTTAGTTTAGGAATTCTATTGCTTCTTTTGCAGAACTTCTTGCCTTCTACTACTTTTGCCCATCAATTTATGTCACCTTGAATGATACTTCTTGTGAACAATGTTAAGCTTTATTTCTCAACTGTTCTATTCTCTAATGACTAAAGCTATCATAATCTAGATTGATTTTAAATCTTATGCTTTTCCTAACTATAAATCTTTTATTGCAATAGTTTGTTCATATCTAATGATCTGTTGCCTTTTTAAAAGGAATGATAATAATAAAGCTGCAATTATGGCCCTCACAAAGGAGACTTGGTTATTCATTTGTTTTTGGCTTCAACTTTTCGTTGTTTTTTTACTGGGTAGGAATGCTGGATGACCTTGGTTCTGCACCTTCTGGAGCCATTGTGCTTTTCCAAGCATGCAGTCATAACCCTACTGGTGTTGATCCAACTCTTCATCAGTGGGAGCAGATTAGACAGTTGGTGAGATCAAAAGGACTGCTACCTTTCTTTGATAATGCCTACCAGGTAGACAAACATCGAAGCTCAAATCTCCAACTATTCTTCATAAACTTCCTGCTCCTTTGTTTTTTTAACTACAGGATTTCACTCTTCTAGGGCATTGTAAGCGGAAGTTTGGATATGGATGCGCAGTCTGTTCGAATGTTTGTTACAGATGGTGGTGAATGCCTTGTAGCTCACTCCTATTCAAAGATTATGGGACTCTATGGAGAACGTGTTGGGGCACTTAGCATTGTAAGGCTCTAGCAATAAACTTCCATCAGTTTGACCTGGTCTGTGCATTCAAAAACTCTGTTAACTAATTAAACTTATCTGTTATTCTCGTAATCAGCATTTTTATAGATTTGCATGCAAAACTTTCTTGATTTCTCTGGGTCTGTGTAACGACTTCCTCTCATGGCTGTTGTTTTATCAGATGCTCAAAATGTTGACCATTTTATAGGTGTGCAAGACAGCAGATGTGGCGGAGCGGGTTGAGAGCCAGCTGAAACTTGTGATCAGACCTATGTATTCAAACCCACCAATTCACGGGGCAGCCATTGTGACTGCTATATTGAAGGACAGGTATGGTAGCAGTAGTATGTTTCTCTGATGGCAAGTTAGCCAGCAACATTTTGAGTCTGGGAGTTCTTCAATGAAAATCATCCACTAGAGAGTGTCTTCTGTTTCATGCAAATATAAGTGTGCACGTGACATATCCTCTTTGGGATCAACTACATATGTTTGATGTTCCATGGTGAAAACATGGTTTTAGAATTTGTACGTTTTATGTTTTGGAATGAAGAACTGATGATGCAACTTAACTAGATGAACAAGGAAGATTAAACATAATGATTAACACTGCAATATGAAATAGGGAAGATCATAACCGGTGTGAAATGAGTCACGATGCACCTTGATGAGAAAACCAGATGGTTAAATATTTCTCCTCTTTTAAGTCTGATATTGCCATGTCTGTAGGGAAATGTTTGATGAATGGACTGTTGAGTTGAAGGCAATGATTGATCGTATTATTCACCTGCGCAAGCAACTTTACGATGCTTTGCGTGATAGAGGTAAGGCTAGTTAATTCATTTTGTATGTTTTACACGAATTTATTGACTCTGACCTTTTTATGCAACAAAATTTAGTTATAACCAAAGTTTAATAAGCTTGCATCTTTGAAACAGTAAACATGTAAAAAGAGACACAGAAATACTCGCAATGTTGTCTTCCATCTGCTTGTCTCGGTGTTTGTCTTTGCAAAACCATTCTGAAGATTGATATGTAGCTCCTATTCATAATTATGTTTAAGAAAGGTGATTTAGGGTTAGCTTCTATCGTCTGCTTGTAGTTCTCAAGGAAGTGAACATGTTATGCTTCCTCATCAGGTACACCTGGGGACTGGAGCCACATCATGAAGCAGGTTGGGATGTATACTTTCTCAGGATTGAATGCTGAGCAAGTTGTCTTCATGACCAAAGAGTACCATATCTACATGTCATCTGATGGGTAACTACATCTATTCCTGTTCTTCAAAGATTCTTAGCAATTAGTAGCTCCGAACAAAACAATTTCTGAGGTTGAAATGGACTCAGTCATGATCCTATCAGTGAAGTTTTTGAATGCCATGATAATTGTTTTTGGTGCATGAAAATCCATGCAAGAGGTCAGGGTTAGAAGAGGGATTAGGATATTCTATAACTCGCCTCTTTCCATGGTGCAGGAGGATCAACATGGCAGGCCTGAGTGCTAAGACTGTCCCCTATCTAGCTGATGCAATACATTCAGCTGTTACAGGGATCAATTTATAAAGCTGTAATGCAGCAATGCTGTGTGATTATCAGGAATTGGTTCCCATCTAGTTAGGGACTTTGCTTGTTTATTTTCAAGGTTTTTTTCTCGTGTCCTAGAACTAATTAATCTCTTCCCTTTTTTTTTTTTTTTTGACAATCCAGAATTAATTAAGTCATTAATCATATAAAAAGGGGCAAAGGCCAATGATGGTCTGGACAATGAGCCCATGAATTGAATTCTGAATTTCTGGAGTGGTTGGCCAGGAATCTAAAAGTGGAGGAGAATAGAGGATTTTGAACAAAAGGTAATGCAAATAACAGAGTTTGTTTGTTGCAATTTAAAACTTTTTAGAGACCAAAAATATCTTTTAAAATACTTATTTCTTAAATTTTCAAGTATCTCTTGTTAAAAGGTTATTATAGCCTTTTATGTTAAAAGAATGAAAGTCCTAATAAGAAAATAATAAAAATAGAAAAATTATTCTCTTCAAATATAAAAACTAAAAAGTTTAATGATATTAAATAGAAAAATAAAAACAGAAAAGAATAAAAATTTTAAACTAAAAAGGAATTGATAATAATAATCAAGAAACTATCTATTTTTTTCAAAATGTTTATTCATCAATTTCCTTAAGGGTTAAATGGGATTTGTTCTCAAAGTTCAAATTGTTTGTGAGGTGGAAGCTACTTTGTTAGAAACCATCAACTCTCACGAAAACGTCCAACATACCTTCTTTCAAGCATAAAACTCCTTAGGTTTTTTTTTTTTTTTTTTAAATAATGATATATAGTCATCCCATCATGATTCTTTAATATTTTTGTGTAGACTGTATTTATCATAAATTTTGCTATTATTTTTAATAATAGCAAACAACAATTAATTATAAAAAATTATTAAACTTTGATATAACAAAAATAATTAAGAATAAAAAATAATAAGGTTTGTTACAGGTCAAAATCTTAAAATATTAATAACAACATAATTATGAGATATTCTCAAAATATTTAATTTTTCTTAATCCAAGTTTGTCTCATAAAAAATTATTACAATCTTTTATATAAAAAAATTATAGAACTCTATTAATAGTACATAAGAAAATAAAAATTGAAACTTATTCCCTTCTAAAAAAACTATAAAAGCCTAACAATACTAAATAGAAAAAAAAGTAAAATAAAAATAATTTAAAAATATTTATTTTTCATACATAAAAATACATAGGATAAAATTGAGAATCTCAATATTCTACTCGTTTGGATGAATTAACCTTAAACATTATTATTTTTGATAATTTTTAAAAAAATCTTTATAATTAACCAAACTGTTTGGATTTTTCTGGATAATCAAGTCAAAGAATTAATACATTGAGTTAAATTAATTCAAGTCAATGTTCAGTATAATTTGTTTTTTAAAACAAATCTCTACTCGAGAGAGGCTCTAGATGGATGGGTTACGGTGTCGATTCATCGGACGGTCTGAATGTAATATCTAGATCATTCATGTCCAAAAAATCAATTTGTAGGAGATGATGAAATATTATCCAACGTGGCGGGTTATCTATCTCCTCGACTTACGTGCCATATCAGTTTCAATGGGCCCCACTTCACTTCTTTTAGAACGGAACCGAGACAAGATTTTGAGCTGTCTGTAAATCAGTCCTTGAATAATAACCAGAGTTCATAGTAGTTCCTAAACGACTTGTCATTTCCAATCTCATGTCCAATCATCACCCATCTAACATTACGATTACCATAATTCATATTGAAATTAAAATATAACATCAATTATTTTATCACGCTTCCATCATGTAATTATTTTTAATCTAAAAAATATAATTATATTTTGATAAGAGGACTTTATTTATACTAAGATATATTATTATTATTATTATCTATTATTATATCGTTTTGTTAATCTAATAGTTAATATATTCTTAGATTATTTTTTATAAAATAATAAATCCTTATTTTAATTATATTTTAGGTAATTCATTTATATTTGAACTGTGCATTTATATATAAAAAAAAATCATTTTAACATCTATCCTTTGATTTGATTAAATAACCAAAAACAGATGCTGTAATTGAAATAATTTAAACTTCGAGGACTTTGATGAGCTTTTAATGACACCTATTTTCTTTTCTTTTTTTAGTTTTTATTAGAAAATTTGTCCGTTCAAAGAAGAAAGATGAGAAACAACTACCTTCATCTTTCGCCGCGTACGCTAGAAGAAGCCTTCTCATATCTCTCTTTCTTACTAGAAGACAGGATCCCAGAACAGAACATTTCGAAATCAAGAATTTCAAGAAGCCAAATCAAGAAAGCCAAAGAATTTTTCGACAAAAACTACAAAGCAAAATGAACCCAGAATTGACATCACCATCTTCTTCTAGTGATCGCAGAATTAGCGTATTAGCAAGACACCTTGTTGGCGTTGAAATGGACGCTCAGAACGACAGCATTTCGGCTTTTCCTACTTCAGGTTCTGACAGCAACTCTGTTTTCTCCCACGTTGTTCGCGGTCCTGAAGACCCCATCCTCGGTGTAAGTGATCAAATGGAACCCTCTCTTTGTTTTTGCCCAGCTGTCATATTTTGATTGGTTATGTCTTGGGGAAATCGAAAGATTGCCGCTTTGTTTATTTATTTATGATTTTTTTTCTGGTGATGAATAATTATAGGTGACTGTTGCTTATAACAAAGATCCCAGTCCTGTTAAGCTCAATTTGGGTGTTGGCGCTTATAGAACTGAAGTAAGCTTCTTTTTCTTTCTTTTTTTTGGATTAAGTTATGTTATTTTAGTGGTATTTTTTGTTGGATCGTGATAAATATTGAAACTTTTCTAGCAAAGATGTTGTTACGCGTATGTATAAGATAAAACCCTTGTTGTAATTAAGTGGGTTTAGGCTCATGTTGCCAGATTTTACGATTTTTGTGATTGTTAACAGGAAGGAAAGCCTCTTGTTTTGAATGTAGTGAGAAAAGCTGAGCAGCTGCTTGTTAATGACAGGTGGGATTTTTCTCTAATTGTTGTTTCTTGGACATCGCAAGTCTAACATGGATGTAATGTCGTGGTTGATCATCTATTTACTGACTTCTGTATAGGTCGCGAGTTAAGGAGTATCTTCCTATTACTGGATTGGCAGAATTCAATAAATTGAGTGCTAAGCTTATGTTTGGTGCCAACTGGTATTGACTGCCCTTTTCTGGTTTTGGATTTTGCTATTTGAGTCCTTCATGTGCTTTATTATTATAAACTGAGGTTGTTCCTAATTGCTTGTTTTCTGTTCTCTTTTTTTCCCCCATTGGAAATAGCCCTGCAATTCAAGAGAACAGGGTTACAACAGTTCAATGCTTGTCTGGCACTGGTTCATTGCGTGTTGGAGCTGAATTTCTGGCAAAACACTATCATCAAGTAAAGCTCTTTCTCATTTAACCATTTTTGGATCATTATTAGTGGTAGGAAGATGAATTCATTTTGTTTTTATTGTCATTTTGTCTGCAGCGGACAATATACATTCCCCAGCCAACATGGGGAAACCACCCTAAAATTTTCACTTTGGCAGGGTTATCTGTCAAAAGTTACCGCTATTATGATCCAGCAACACGTGGGCTGGATTTCCAAGGTTTGTAATCTTCCTCCATATAAGCTAGCAACCATGTATTCGTTTGATTTTGCTGTTCCTTTTGTGTACAATTCTAGATTTCCAACAATGAATGGGTGCTTACTTTCTCCAGATAAATATCTGCGACGGAATACTTTGTGTTGCACTCAATTTCTCCCATTCAGCTGCATGATGCTTAATGGATTTAATTAAATGTTCCTTAAATAATTTTTGTGACTAGTTTTTCTCATTCTTCTTACCTGCGTATCTTGTAGAGGAATTGTTAGTCTTAATTTATTTTACTGTTGTTTTTATGTGTGATAATGTTCTGTACATTTTTTACTGTGGTTAATAGGCCTCATGGAAGACCTTAATTCTGCCCCATCTGGAGCTATTGTTCTTCTTCATGCCTGTGCTCATAACCCCACGGGCGTTGATCCAACTTCTCAGCAGTGGGAGCAGATCAGGAAGTTGATGAGGTCAAAAGGGTTGATGCCTTTCTTTGATAGTGCTTATCAGGTCGGTTACTTCTTTTGCAACAACAGTAGTTTTGGATTCCTGCTCCACCAGGATTTTATCAAAAACAATAGAAAATGATGCTTGGCATCATCTCACATCAATCTAACTTGTTTTATTTGGCACCCCAGGGTTTTGCAAGCGGAAGTCTGGATGCTGATGCACAGCCTGTTCGCATGTTTGTTGCTGACGGCGGTGAACTTCTTCTTGCTCAGAGTTATGCAAAGAACATGGGGCTATATGGGGAGCGCATTGGTGCTTTGAGCATTGTATGACTGAAACCCAATGACATATTCTGAGCATGTGTTAGTTAATTGAAAAAAGTACTCTAAATTCTTCTGTCTGATACATTTTTCTTAAATCAAACAAATTTATAGTTCCGCTAATATCAGTGAGGATTCTTCATGTTAGTGGAGTGCTGGAAAGCCCATGATTTTATCAAGTTCAGACTTGTCTTTCTCACCGCATTCATTTCTTTACAGGTTTGCAAGACAGCTGATGTTGCAGGCAGGGTTGAAAGCCAGTTGAAACTTGTGATTAGACCCATGTATTCAAACCCACCCACTCATGGTGCATCTATTGTGGCTGCTATTCTAAAGGATAGGTAATTACATAAAACTAACTACCCTTCCTGTACCATCTGGAAAGGAAAGGAAACACGGATTTCTAATTTTGTTTCTATTGGAAAAATGTATGAACTCAAACGACACTAGTTGCACTGTAGTTCTTAATCTTGCCTTCCATCTTAGAAGGGACATAACATTTTTCCACAGCCAGGTGGGGTGGATTTCATGTTCATATATTCTGTTTCAAATTCTTTCTGCTTTGCTTGCAGGGATTTGTACAATGAGTGGACCATCGAGTTGAAGGCTATGGCTGACCGTATAATCAGCATGCGCCAGAAACTCCTTGAAGCCTTGCGTGCTAGAGGTGAGCCACTCTTGAATTTCTCTTCTCTGTTTGGTAGTCACTTAATGTGCTTCTTCTGCCTCCCTTGTTCTTCTAGTGGTTTTATTATTTCTGTCATAATTTTCTGTGATGGATCTTGGGGGGTTATCGGTGCTTTGGTGGTTATGTTAATTTGCAGAGGAAATTATGAAGCCTTTTTATGTCTTACCCTTGGCTGGAATTTTAATTTCTATGTTTTTATCTTCATCCTGTTTTGCAGGGACACCCGGTGACTGGAGTCACATTGTTAAACAAATTGGAATGTTTACATTCACTGGACTGAACTCTAAGCAAGTTGCTTTCATGACTAAAGAGTACCACATTTACATGACATCAGATGGGTAATAAGCTCTATTCCTTACAGTCACCTGTGTTATTCTTGTATATTAAAGAACAAACCAAGCCCACGTCTGATATTTTATGCCACACTACTACTTTATAGCTCTCATTTTGGGAGAAATCTGTTCAAAATTTTTTGCTGGTTTAACTATGTCCGATGACATTGAAAGCTTGGTTGGTGTTTGGAAAAGATGCTGATGTGCATTTGAAACAAAACCCGTAGTTTACCCCGTAAAGAAATTGTTGTGTACTTGTATCAATTTATTTGGCAGGAGTGGTCAAGAACTTGGAGGATTAGGAAAAAGTATGCTTAGTTGGAAGGATTAAGATGGAAATAAGGCATGCTTTAGTTGGTCATCTCTACCCCTTGTAGTTATAGGTGGAGTATTGATGCTGTAATAATAGAAATTAAACCTGTTAAAATTGAACACTGATGATTATCTTTACATATGTTACCTACCCTGTTAACGTCTAGGATGAAAAGGGATGATTCCCTCGTACCATCCATCTTTCTGCTTTTCCATCTCACCAAACAAAAGATATACCCTTTACTCTTTCTTCTCCCACAAACTTTTCCCTCTCTGAAATATGGTGTTAATGTGGTCCAGAGCTATATTCAGACCTGGTTTTCAGGTCCCCTGCAACAGCAACATGCACTTATGGTTCTAGGTTGAATTTTCGCAACGGTGTTGAATATTTCTAATCTGGAATGTATGGATCTTGTGCAGGCGGATTAGCATGGCTGGTTTGAGCTCAAAGACAGTCCCTCATCTTGCAGATGCTATGCATGCAGCCGTTAAGCGAGTTGTGTAGAAGCAACAATCAGGCACTCTATTTACATAAAACCTCTCTCTGCCATATCAAATTGGTTGATTGTCTGTTTTTTTTTTTCTGTTTTGCCACAATAATTGTAGTGCCTACATAAAATGGGAAAAATGAAAACCTTTCCATAAGAAAAAGTTCTTCGAATAAACATAATTACAGGTTTTCTTTAATCAATGCACCTTTATCTAGCCTCCCTCCCTTACTTGAAATACAATTAAAGATTTATTTTGTCTTCTTTTTTGGCCTCCTGGCGTGTGTTTTGTGTCTATATTCTCTACAATGAACTGTGAAAGATTAATAAGAAATACAAGTTCAAACTTAACAGAGGCGCTTTTAGACTGAAGTCTTCACATGTGTGTTTGTTACCAAGAAAATCTTCAGGTGGCAACTGGTAAGGGCTTGGAAGTATAGTTTTTGAGGGCTTGTGCTAAAACATAGCAATTACAGCCGAGTGTAGTTTCTGAGCCACTTATCAATGAGACCTAGCCAAGCCGTTTTCACTAATTAATTTATCCTTTTGTGTAAGTAATTATCGTTTACATTATTAAGCTGCGTGTTTCATGCCGCTTTTTTTAAAAAAAACATATTTGCAAATTGATCTAAAATAAATAAATAAAATGATATAAAGCAAAAAATATTCATTTTAAAAAAAAAAACCATGGCGTGGCTGTAGTAACAAAAGGGCTATAAACCCTCGACAAAAAACCAGCTATAAACGGTGGTGAAATTTTATAAAACTCAGGAATTAACAGATTTCTTTATCATCCTTGAACAGATAGAAGCTTCTGATTATCTTGTTATTTGTGAATGGCATCCCAGTTCTCGGAAGTCACCACAATTTGCAACAGCAGATAAACAAAAAGTTTGGTCTATCCGAATTGAACAAAACGTCAAGTCACGAATCAGAAGGTGCTCCCAATGTTTCCTTCTCTGAATCCATGCAAAACAGACCGACCCGCCAAACCCTTCTGAAGTATATTATGCAGAGCCACCCATGCTATCATTTCTTTGCACCACCACCCTAGATTTTGGCCAGCAATTTGCCCCATGAATTTGCTCTATAATTTTCGTCATTGCGTGGAGTAAATTATCCAGAAACATTACCCACACTCTTAATGAACATCCTATGACTGAGTAAATTTCATGATGTTGGATTAACTTATTCTTTTTGGCAGTGGTATTTACTTGCCGCTTCTTCATGAAAACATCGCCATTGCTTCTAAGTTTTCTCGATAACAATTTCAATTAACTTCAGAAAAAAAAAAAAACAAGTGAGAGAGATAAAACTATTGGGAAACAGGTCTATTTGAAAACGATATGGTGGCAAACACATCATTAGTCGTCGGTTTCCTAACAAGTTAATGCAACCATGAACCTTTTCTTCATGGCCGCACTCAGATAACTCGAACAATGTCATCAGAATTCAAGAAAGTCTTTTAAAAAAAATTGCCAAACATTTCCTCTTCTCCCCTAGTCGATCAAAGAACAAACAAAATAAATCCAGCACAGAAAAAATTAGATGGGTAATTTTTCCATATTTACTTTTCGAAAGTAGAGATATATCATGCATGTGTTCCCCAAGTTTCAACCCGTTGGATTCCATGTATTTGCTGGCTGCTACAATTTCAGAGAAACAACGGTAATTGGAATATGCCTCTAATTTCACAATTTCATGCATTCTTTCTCCATGTGCTTCTATTTTCAGGAGTGAGTACTCATGTTTTCTAAGTTATTTTCAACCTGAAACCACTCACCTTATCTTCCATGTAAGTTTCTTCGAAATCACTCCTGAAAAGGAATCTATCCATTCTCTCCCAATTGGTTAGACCACAGGTGCAATGATTTACAAAATCCAGGATGGCCCAGCTGCCCCAAAGTAACGGGAGAAGTTATTTTCCATCAACTGAATCTGATAAAAGAAACAAGCCTGAAAAGCTGGAGAAAACAAAGATGGGGGAAGTTGGGTATATAGTATTAGGCACATGAAGAAAAATTACAGAAAATCTTCTCTAAAAGGATTATATACATGGAAGGGAGGAAATTATTGTATTTTACCATCTTTCCTGCCTATGATTCTAACGTTTCTCAGCTTTTTACTGGGGGTTAGATCGGATCTTTATATTCCACACTATGCTTTTGTCCACTTAATTGCTCAGATCTTATGTTGCCCTAAGCCCTTACCAGGGGTTAACCAGACCTGAATTCTTACAAAGTAATCAAACTGCAAGTTTTGCCCTCTGTCCATCCATAGCTTGCACACAGTCTACTGAAATATGAACAGATTCAATCATCTTAATCAAAGAAGCGATAAACGTGTGCAAGGGAATATCTCTTTATCATTTATAATTGAAAAGCACCGAGCAACAGGAGGTACAAAAAAAAATGACAGAAAGTATACACATATATATATATATATGTATGTATAATATAAACTACAAACAATGACAGACCAAGGCAACCACACTATCTGCAACTCTTCAGCAGATACGAAGAGGGACTTGAAAAGCTTATGGCTGTTGAAGATTTCCCATTTTCTGTTTTCTTCCCGGGTGTTCCACATTCACTAAAGTCAAGGGTCCGGCATTCGGTCTGCACAAGTTCCAAACAATCTTTTTAGCTGACATATTAATATTATTCACAGGACAAAAAAAAGGTGAAAATATTCTTGGATGGATTTTGGCAACTGAACACTTTGGTGATATAAAAAATGTTTTGTGAAAGTTCTGCACAATCAGTCATACCGAAACATTTGAAACTATATGGGAGCAATTCTCTATGTCACCATCGGGATCATTGGAGCGCCTCCTTTCTTTTAATATGGACTCCGGAGTGTCTTTACCCATAACCTCCAAGGCATCAGCATAAGCAGGGGCAGTGTGCTCACTTAACTGCTTCATTAATGCAATGGCATCATAACTTCTGTCCCCGGGGCTCAAAAAATAACCAATATCCTGGAAAGAAATTCCAGATATTTAAGAGAAAAATCTCTGAACATATTTGGTAATTAACTTATCAATGAAAGTTATCTACCTCAATGGATATTTCTGTATCAATCCTTGGGCCTGGCACAAAGGAATTAATGAACCAAGGTGACTTCCATGCCGAAGGGGATTCAAAACTCCTTTTGAAAGGAGTGTCACCAAATCTACAAAAAAAGGCCATCAACCAAGCCTGTAATAAGAACCATGGTGATACAAAAACAAGAAGTAGCATATATCTGTCTAATCACAGATAAAGCCAGAAATTAGCAAGAAATGTCAAGTTCCAACCCAAACATAAATTACCATCCTCTCCCATAAAATAAAAATGAGACCAGAATATTTGACATGGCAGCAGCTTTTTACTCGGTCTAAACAGTATGGCGACAAGGATCATAAAAGAAATGCAGGTAAACTTACATGCCAAAATTTTCAGTGCCAGCACTGTTCCCAGAATTATCAGGCATATTCTCTGAGGGTGCTGATGAAGGAATAGGTTGTGCTGATGTGCTTTCAGCTATGTGACTTCCATGATTCTTCTCCATGCAAACAGTAGGACTAATGATTATGCATGGATTTCCAGACGATGATTCAGAAGCACTGGCTTGCTCTGATAAAGTGCTCAAAATTTTACGGTAAAAATTCCTGGGAGTTCTAGCGCTAGGACAAAATGTTCTGTCTGCCTTAAAACCAAGTTGATTAGGAGAAAATAACAGATCATCGGAGTTTTCTTCAACAGGGACCTCAGAAGACTGTTTCACCTATGAAAAGGAGGAAGGGAAAAACAGACATTTAAGAAATGCCAATAAGATAGAACGCTAGGGGAATTATTATTGGTAAGGAAAACAAATAAGAAAAGCACATGTAAACAGACTGCAGATTTTATTTTTCGTTCTTTCTTTTTCTTTACAAATCAAATAGTATAAAATTTTAGATAATGTGCAAGCAGCATCAAAATAACCATGAACAAGGACTGTGGTACTATGGAATATGCAAGTAGTGAGAACCAACGACTCCTGATTACAGTAACACAAAATAAAATAAAAAACTCACAGGTTGAGCACCAGCATCAGGATGAGCCTTGAAACTTGCATCACTATCACCTACCCTTTGCTTTACATTGTCCTCAGAATTACCAGTATTTTCTTCTGCGCCTTCACGAGCAGGGTCCAAATTTTCTTTATCTTCACCTGAGGATTCATGGTTCTTTTCTTGATTGGACGATGGAGACAGCAGAGATGATCTGTTGCGAGTCTCACCCTCATCAAACATAACATCCAAACGTGAAAAATCTTTGCTCAAATTGGATGCCATGTCAATCTCAAGCTTTTTGTCACCTCTTCTCTCTGACAAGGGTGACAATAAATCACGGTTTCGTTTCTTCAGGATGGATGGTGTACCTGTGAAAGTCTTGGCAGCACTTTTCAGAACAGCATCAGGGCTACCATCCCGAGATGGTGAATCCCATAACCTAAATGGAGTGATGCAATTCATGGAAGACATCATTAGTTGGCGGATACCAAGAGGACTATACTCTTGTTGCATATCATTTCCAGATTGTATGAGATCACAACTGAGAAAAGGTATATCCAAGCATGGGAAACGAGGAGGTTCATAGCAAAGACCCCCTGCATGCACATTTGGTTGCTCATCTGCAGGACAAGATGATATGGTATCTGAACCAGAAGGGAAAGCATTCACGGGCACTAGCTTTGACAGTTCCTTCAAATATGGTTGCTCTTGCAGCTCTGTGTTGCCTGTACCATCATCACAAGAGGAGTTGATCGCATCATTGGTATAGATAAAGCTGTCATGTACGCTTGTAATAAACTGTTGTTCATGAGTTCCGAATGATTGGACCATTAACTGATCGGGTTCCCTATCATATACAAGTGGTGTACTGTTGTCAGCAGAATATAGTGAAGGACCAGATAGAAATGATTGACTGCATGAAGCTCCCAAAACAGCAGACCTCGGAGGACAAAATGACTGTGAAGCACTTCTATCTGTTTCAGATATCTGGGTGCTTGATGATTGAGGAAGTGAAGAATCCATGCCACCACCTAAGTCAACCACACTCAAGTCTTTTGTAATATTTTCAGAGGAAAAAATTCCACCATTTGCTGCCTCTGAAAATAGAATCCTGCAACATTCATCATCAGATATGAATATCTGGTCTGATTGCACAGAACTTGCAGTGATATTTCGCATGGAAGCAGGAGCACTCAGGCCAATGGAAGTTTGAAATGAATTCACCAGTTCATGGCTTTCATTAGCAGTTATGCAATGAGTTGGCAACCCTGTTGATTCCTGCCTTAGTTCTAGGGAGGAAACGTTAGGTAGCTCCTGTAATTCAAATTGATAATCACTGCTCACGGAAGTCAGAGTGTTATGAGAGAAATTTTGCTGGAGAAAATTGGAAGAGCCACCCAATTCACAAGGCATTTCAGGGATGTAATATTGTTCTGAACAAGATGCTGGACTGGAGCTCTGCTCCTTTCTGAGACCAGATTCTTCAGCTAACTGAAATTCTTCTCTTGTATGAAAAACTGCGTTACCCAGGTCACTCGCAGACTGTGAGCAACCAACAATAGTTGACTCTTGACTGCATTCTGATATATCTTCAGCTTCTGCACCACCTCTCTGAGCATTATCATCTCCAGAACAGTGCAGCCTTGAGGAAGATGAGGACATGGGTAGAGTTTGATGTCCAACAAGAGGAAAAGCTTGGAACTGTTCTAACAGACCTGATGCCAAATAAGAATCCAGTTTCTTCTTTACAGAACTGTTCCAGTGATTTTTTATGGCATTGTCTGTCCTGTTCACCACGCAACATAAATCAAATTCACATTTAGTAAAGATCAGTTCTAACACCACTATTGAACTTCTAATTAACAGAAGTAGAGATGTAAATTAAACAGCAGGCAGGCAGATGGAAAGGAGATAACTCAAAAGCTTGTTCATCCAAGCATGCAAGTAACCAAAGAGCTAAAAACACCTCCAGGTAAAGTTAAATGCAACAATGGGAGTCTCTTCAAATAAGGAATGAACAAACCTTCCAGGCAAGAACTTTGTCAGCTCTGCCCATCTGTTCCCATAAATCTGATGTGCACGAATCAAGGCCAACTCCTCTTGCTGAGTCCATGCCTCTTTGTTTATTGAGGGATTAAGATGATTATGCCACCTAAATTATGTGAACATTAGTGCAAATGAAGCAATTTACAGAACAAATTTAAACCATAAAACAAGATTATATATGAGACAGCAAATAATTGCAACTTTTAAAAAGGGCAGAAGAATACAGCTTCCAAGTAGCTCTATACTCTTACCTCTCCCGGCACTGCTTTCCAATACGTCCAGGCAAATGCTGTGCGATTGTGGACCACTTCTTTGGTCCATATTTGTTCACCAATTCAATTATTATTTCATCCTCCTGTTTACATTTCACAACAGAAAAGGTCAATCTATCATCATGAAAAATCATCTTCAAGATAGAAAGTAGCAAGAAAAAAAAAAAGCAGAGCTTGACATAAACAGAAACAACCATATGGTATACCTACCTCCTTTGACCATGGACCTTTAACAAGTTCAGGATTCAAGACCTTCTGCCACCTATGCAGACATTGTACATCAGTCCTGTCCTTGAAACACTCAGCTACATAAAGTTCAATATTACAAATTAGACTATATTTGCTGTGTATTACAAATACAAATGAGGATGAGCATGTGGTACCAGCTAAAAAGTGAAACTAAATTGGCTGAGATGGTTTTATCACATTCAACAAAGACCTAAAAAAGATTGTGAAATGAGAATGGCTCCAGTGAAATAAGGCCAGGCAGTGCCTGATAGATATAGCCCAGGAGATTCCCATTGCTGACATGGCACTATTGATCCATTTACAGCCTTGTTAAGCACAAATCAATTCAATACCATTAACTTCATCACATAAGCATTTTCTCCATGGCATTCCAAAACTTCCAAAAAATGGCATGGAAATTTTTTTTATAGAAAAATGTAGTAAGAACAGTCATGCGGCATGACAATTTCAGGCAATAAAGAGGTAATATGTCTATAAAAGAACATTGTTGAAATGAAAAGCTTAAGATGGATGTGGTGATGCAAAAAATAACAAATAAATGGTCTGAAAAAGTTAACCATATTACCAACTATAGTAAAATTGATGGAATATTGTGAAAGTTGGTTCAGGCATCTGCAATCTAGACCTTCAGAAGCACTGATGAGGAAGAGTAACTGTATTTGAATTCAAAGGTTGACAATGGTAAAAGGAAAACCGAAAATACTTGGCATAGCGTAATAATTATATGAAAGGATTTAATTTTTAAGCGTTTCACTTTAAAAGCTGGCTCAAGAAAGAACAAAATGAAGGCAGTTTTCATATAACAAATGCAGACAAGTTCAATAATGAAGCTTAGTAATTCCAAAACTCCCAAAAAGAAAGACTGCATTTAAAATAACATAAAATTAAATGTAAGTTTAAATTAAGATTTTCTACAATAGTTCCAGAGTGCAAAAATAAATTCTCTCCAACTATCCTAAGGTAGCGAAATTCCTTGTACTTTGGGACAGAAGGATTCGAACCTCTGAATGGCGGGACCAAAACCCTAGATAAACTATAGTTAGCTGAGAAGGTACTTTTTAAGTAGCTTAATCGTCTTTTCTATTGATCCATTATCAAAACTAAAACTTGACAGGTTGATGTGCATCCTCTGCTTCTTATCCTTTAAATGTCATAATGATTCCCAACCTATTAAAGTTAGGTAGAATACTTTTAATCCCATCCCCGGGGAAATAATCGTGGATCATCAACAAAAATAAAAGCAAACAATGTGAACGTGCATTGCCAACTATCAACCTTCCAAAGCAAAAACTAGAAAGAATTGAAGCCCAAAACAAAGCACAAAGTTTATAAACTTCTAAAGGAAAGATAATGAAATGAGAAACTTAAAAGAAAAAAAAGAGCAGAATTAAACTTGTAAGTTCACAACCATACCAATTTTTTTCCAGTTCTTTCCTTTGAAACGCTGAACAGCCTTGCGCAGAATCTCATCCTGAACACATATAAGACTTGCTCATTACTGTATATATAAGCAGAAATAAACTGAGAATTGGGGAATTGGTGATTATAATTATGAAGGGAAAAACAGAAATTAATGAAAAAGAAACTTATGCATGATGGGAACAGGTAAACAATAAACCCTAAGCATCACCATGAGATGTCATTTTGGACTTGAGAAAGTAGTGAAAATCATAACGGGTAAGGTTTCTCTGTGAACTAATCCAATCATAAAAAATGCAAACAAGTTCCCTTATTAAAATCTCCACAGCATAAAATTATTCTTCTACCTAAATTATTCATAAAAATGCAAACACGAACCACTAAACATGATAGAATACTCAATTACCTCTTCAGCTGTCCATTGCCCCTTTGTGGAACGCCTTGCAGGGCCACTAGTCCTCCTGCAAGATAACATCATTCAGAATCCAACATATTTAACAAGTTTCAACTCTCAATCAAAGAAAACATTGAAAAATTACCCATGAAGAAGCTTGGGTCTCGGAACCCCCTCACTAACAAGCCCATCCACAGGAGCAGAAATTAAACTGTCACTACTTTCCATTGTTGCTTGATATACAAATAAAAAAGATACTACATACCCCAATTCCCACTCGACCACAACTCATTATAAACCTCCCTACCAGCCCGTTCCAATTTCCCTCAAAATCACAAGCTAGCACAAGACACGACAAGAAAAAGAAACCCGGATCAGAATAACCTCTAAATAACAATCTTCACTTAGTTAAATCACAAATCAGGGCTTTCTATTTGAGTGCAGTTGGATTGAACTGAACTCCACTAGAGTTTCAAATTTAAAATTCTTCAAGAAAAAGAAAAGATTGAAACTTTAATTCTACAGTTTGTGAAATTAATTAACTGAAAAGATTTCAATTTTTTAAATCATTCAAGTTCCTCCAAGAATAAAACTGAAAATGAATTCTACAATCAGTTGACTTAATTTCTTCAAATTAAAAAACAAAAACCCTAAAACATGATCATAGTGACGAAGTTTCAATCTTTTTTGCCATTCAAACTCAATAGAATCGAATTAAAATGGAAAAAGTTTTAAGAAAAAAATTATTTCATCCTATTTAAATATCAAAATAAAAAATCCCTTCAAATTCAAACTAAAAAGGAAAGGGTGGGGGGGTTCAAGCACTTACCAAACACAGCTTCAAAGACAGAAAAGAAGAGAGATCAAAACACGAGAGAGAAGATAAAGTGAATAAAACGTTGCGCATTTGCAGATCCAAGTGACGTTTAGAGAGATTTTAGAGAAGAGAAAGGGATCTGCAAATACGTTTCAGAGAGAGAGATTGAAACGGTCGAGAGAAGGGGGGGGCGAGAGAGAGAGAGAGGGCTTTGTTTCTTCTATTCATTTCAAAATTGAAGGGGCGGACTATTGGAGTTTATTCAAACCTTGTGGGTGTTAAATGTCGAGCAACTTTTTGAATTTTATGGACGGTTCTGATTTTTCCATTTTGGAATCTTAGCCGTCCTTTTCATGGACTTTTTTTCCCTGAGGTTTTTAAAATCCCAACGGACAAATTTTATTTTCATTCGTTCACCTCTTTTTTTTTTTTTTGTATTGAATATTGAGGCCTGAGGGTTTAGTGGACTAAATTAATTTTCCTTTTTCTTTTTTTATTTTTACAAGTGATTTTTTTTAATAATGTAGTGGTAGCTTATTTATTGCATTTTTTGAAATCCACCAACATTAATCTAGTTTAATAAAAGAAAGATATAGCAAGAAAGAGCCATTCTCCAAGGGTTTTAAAAATTTTCATACTTTCAATTGGTAAAAAGAAAAATTCAAATCTATGATGATTGTGCTTTAGCATTGTTATTATTTTTTCTTAGTATATTTTTTTCTTTAATATATATTAAAAAAAAAAAAACAAGATTCTAATTAAATGAGTATCTATATAATCATGCAATTTACTTTTTAAGAGTATTTCACTTTAAAATATATGAAAATAATTTTTTTATTTATTTTTAACATTAAAATCATCGAAAAATATTAAAAAATTAATTTAATATTTTTTCAAGCAACAATTACAAATACAAAAACAAATGATGAATAAATCATAAGACTTTTTTTATATATATTTAGAGCTTGTTTGGTATTATAGTAGTAGTTATTTTTCAAAATATTTTTTAATTAAAATAATTATTTTTATTTTTTAAAATTTATTTTTGATATTAATATATTAAAATAATCTAAATTTATACGTGTTCAGTTATGAGATTTTGTTATTATAAACAGCCGAGCAAAACATTGGATTGTTATACTATGTGCAATTATATATCCTGCATTTTTTTTATGTGAGGATTTTATTAAAATTATTATCCTATGTTCATTGAATATTGATTGACTAGTGAGCTCAATTTATTTTCCTCTATTTTTTCCCTTTTTCTTTTCTTTTTTTATTTTGTAATATTGTGATTGTTGCTTATTTATTGCATTTTTGTAAATGGAATATTTCAATTGGTATAAAAAAAAAAATCAAATTTGTGATGATTGTGTTTTAGCAGTATTATTATTTCTTGGCTAATACTTTCTTTCTCTTCTTTAAATGGCAAATAGCAAGATTTTAACTAAATATTAAAACGTTTATCTGGGATATGTTCAAGTAAGTTTAATTGTTTGAGCATTGGCTGATTGCATATTTGATAATCATTAATTTATTAACGCTTAATTGTGAGAGATTAATGAATGAGTGTAATCTCTTTCAAATATATACATGTTAGTTACTAAGATTTTTCAGGTAGAAATGGTGATTTTAGACGGGTTGGATTGCTAAAAAATATAGTTGGTTAAATTTTTCTATAAAGTTTTGGATGAAAACCTAGAAATTTAGATAGCAAAAGTTCCAATATTTAAATTCATAAATTGTTTTAGTGTTCATCGAAACATCACAAGGATAGAAGTCTTTTAGCTATATATAGATCATGTTACGATGCTACTCGGGTTTAAAAAGAATAAAAATTATTTTATATTATTATTAAATTAAATTAAATGAGTTAATCTTGACATCTCTTAATATAATTATTTGTTTAGCTCAAGTTTAAAATTAAATTATATAAAAGTTAACCTGACATTATCTATTATTTAAAAACTTCAATGACTAGAAAAAGAATGGTCTGATTTTTGAAAAGAATTCAAGATAATTTTTTTAAAAAAAATATTACGATAGCAATATATTAAATTGATTTGGACTTTATAGCTTTACCTGTTAAATCTGTGATTCAAGTCATGGACTTCACTGGCTTTAAGAATGTTTTTAAAACTATTTTTTATTTAATTATGAGATAATAAAAATAATCACTTATAAAATTGAGCACAAACCAAATATTGTGATGTTTATTTGAGATTACAATAATCCCATAAAAAACATGCCAAAATATTCATGAAGATAAATTTAAAATCAATCAAATATTAAATAATAAAATTAAAAAAAGAGTCACCTCTTTCGATGTTCATATGAACAATATTCGTGTTAACCCTCAGTTTTTTAGTATTTAATATTTATTATTATGATAAAATAGATACTTATAAAATAAAGTAAAAATAAAATAAAATATCAAAATATTTGTTTAAAATTGCAATAATTTTATAAAAAATAACTCAAAATAATTTATAAAGATAAATTCAAAATGAAGAAAATATCAATATTAATGTTGAGTATAAGGGTTTTTCTCCTACTTGGATGAAGAAGAAAAAGACTTACAACTCCTTGAAAAAAAAAGGAAAAACAATTATAAATATACTCTGAATAACCTAAGCAAATCTTCACTCTCAAAATTTATTCTCAACATTTATGTAAAGTGAGCAGAAAAAAATTTATTCTTAGAAATCTTCATAATAAAATTATTGATTTAATTATTGAAAGGTTCTTAAAATTCTTGAAAAGAAATTATTTTTGTAAGAAATCCAGTCTCTTTTACCAACTTTTGGAATCCTTGATTATAGATAATAGAAAATTGACATAAACTTGTGATCATTTACTGTCCAAATACAATGAAAAAGATTATGGAGAATAAAAGATTGACATAAACTTGTGATCATTCACCATATAAACACAAGGAAAAATAACTTTCTTAATATTCTAGATTTTTGAAGCATCATTAAAAAAAAATAGCATAATAGGCACGCTACTTGGGCTGGCTATCAATTGGGAAAAACATACCTAGGGGGGATGAACTCACATTGAAAAAAAAAAGCCGAAGAGTTCATAGACTATTATTGAAATTTTTTGTTTTGAGCCAATTTTGCCCTAACCAAAGGTTCAAGGGATGATCACCTCTTAGCCTATACATAATGACCAAGTCATATACATGTCCTTATGCATAAATAGAAAGAGAAAAGGAGGAAACCATTTGCATTTTATGTTTATATATTAAAATAAACTATTAAAATAAATCTACGTGCGGACGAAAACTATTCAGATCTTAATTTCTCTCTGCATTCATAACTTATGGGTGCACACTGACTGCAAAAACTCGAAAAGTATCAGAATATGGAACACTACGTAACACCCAGAATACAGAGACTACTTATGTTTCAACCCTCAACTCATTTAAAATGGCCGCAGCAGTTTGAGATCACCCACCAAACTCTTAATTCATTTCGAGGGTCATTTCCAACTATAGAATAAATTAAGAGTCAACAGAAAATACAAATAGAAACGCATTTTTGTAGCTTATCAAGACAAAAAAGATGCCAGGGAGATCAAGATCCATTGTGACTGTATCACATTCGTACTATTAAGGTGTCATACAAAATTGTCACAGAACCAATTATAGGCATGGTTAGCTCTCATGATGCTCCAACTTTCTGAGCTTTATTTGGTCTCCCATAATTGTTTTCTCTAGAGCGGGGATGTTTGCCACCACCCCTGTAGTGTTTCCCACCCCTGAAAAACATAAATAAAATTTATAATGGCAGAAATATTTAGCAAAAATGAACCAGCATTATACCCATTGAAGTGAATAACCATATCCCCCCACTCATCAACCACCCCTGGTTTTGGAGGGAAGAACCATTTTTATCAAGTGCTTTATCATCCATGTGAAGTGGAAGTAAGAATTACAATAATACTGACCTTCCTCGGTTGCCCTTATTTTCAAATCGCTTTTCTTTTTGTCCACGGAGTTGGTTCCAGTATTCCTTTTCTGCCTCACCTGAGATTAAAAATAACAGTACCGACTCTCTCAGTGCCACTTAAAATAATGCATGATTAAAACAAAATAATCCATCAATTAACAAGGAAAATACAATTTTATGACAGGATTCTAGTCGAAAAAACACATCAAGATTCAAGACCACTGAAAATAAAGAACCCAAATCAAATTGTAACCAGGGACCCATGAAAATTATCTTTCCACATTTAATGACAGTAAATAAAATTGGTCAACAAATAAAAATGTATATGCAACAAGTTCTGCTTATGTAATCTTGTTATCAATACTAGAATTCCAAATCCAAAAGAAACATTAGATACTGGACTAATCAGCCTTGGAAGAAAAGACTAGAACATAGCTAAAAAATAAGCATTCTTCATCTCAAGAATCACATACAAAGAAAAACATTAGTGTTTGATTGATCCATATTTCCGAGATCCTAAATCCTTCTATTTTTCAACAACAATTAATACATTTTAACATTCTTGGATGTCAAACACCAAAAGCAACTGTGAACCTAGCATGGGAAACAGTTTCATGCTAGCTAGCTAGCATCTATCACAGTAACAGATTTCTTAAAAGGAATCCATACTGAAACCTTTGTAACAGAAGTATCAAAAGCGCTCATCTTAAAATAACAATTCCAGACAACACTCTCCTAAAAGTCAGTTTTGGTGCTCACCAGTCACAGGTTCTAAAGTGGCAATGAAATTCTTCACAACCAGACCCTCTTCTTTAGCCAGTACTGCAGCTGCTCGAGCTTTCTGAGCTGCTTCTGCTTCTTCAAATCGAAGGTACCCTGATTCATCTCCCATCTTGAAATCAACATACTACCAAAGTGATATGCATATGAAAAGGAGTCAGTATAACAGATAAAGAACAAAAGACTAGACAGCACCGCATGATTGAAAATGGAAATGGAAAAAGAAGGCATGCGAGATATCCATGAGAGATCAATGAAAACAGTGTCAAACTTTTAAATAAATCTTAGCATAACACACACACACACACAGGGGGGGGGGGATCATAGAACCTTCACAGTGCCAAATCTTTCAAAGACAGCCTTCAGATCTTCACGCAGAACAACATTCTTGTCATCCTTGGAAGCAGCTGCGTTAGGTTTTTCGTTCCCTTCCTCCTTTTCATTTGAATCTTCAGATGATTTCTCCTCTCCAGTTTTTATTACTGTGCTTTCAGAGCCATTGTCCCCATCAACATGATCCACATTGTTTGCATCATCAGTCTTGACATTTTCTGGCACCTCCTGTTCATTTTCTTTGATTGTATTCTCTGATGAATTTGACCCTCCATCTGTTTCACAGGCATTTGCATCACCATTGGCAGGCTCCTGTGCACCATTTTGTTCTGCAGAACCTCCAGCTAGCTTACTCTTTAAAGCAAACGCAATAATTAAGCCCTTCGGGTAGCTGTCATCAACAAAAGTGAGAAAATCAGGTTAACAAACAGTCCTATGTTTGGGTTGGTGGTTGAAACTCAGTTTCATAGCATGAAAAAACTCAATTTGACGCTTTTCATGCTACGAAACACGGTTTTGACCACTTAACCAAACCAAGCCAGAGAAGACTCCGCAGTCCTATAGGAATACATGGGAACTGTTGATTACTTACTTGCCCTCTCCATTGGAACTGTTCTTGGTATGGGGGCCTGTTGAGGAACGGGAATTTTCAAATTCCTCTTCTTCTTGTGCTCTTTCTGTATCAAATTCCTTCCTGAATTGGAAAGAGAGCATGTTAGGAGCATAAAATAAGGAGGAGCAGCTTCTTTCTATTAAGTTCTACACTGTGCACAAACAGTATAACTGATTAAAATGTAGCAGCAAAAGATAGATCAAAGGCCCAAGGACGTCATATATTTCAAAAGTTATAGTGCCTTTTCAAATATTGCCAAAAAAACTTGTTATACCATAATTTCCAACCTGTTTGTACCCACAACTTTAATTATCACATGGAACTCTAACCGTTCTACAGATCAAATCACAAACATAGCCACTTCCATCTAAATCAAATACAAATTTGATAATGATTTCTGTATGATTTAGGTCAAAGCTTTAGCTCATCTTTCACCGCCAAAATGAGAGCAGAGAAACTTGCAAAAGTATAGAATATCACCATTGTATATTTCATGTCACCTCAACTATTTAGTTTAAAATGCTTTGAATATATAAGAATAGATATATAACCATAATTTTCTTATAAAGGTCACCAAGTATCTTATATCACAAGAAAGTTTTAGTCCATTTTATATTTCTACAATGAGAGTAAAGGATAAATAGGAAACCTAAATGTTATACCTACTAGGTATTTGTCTATGTGCATTAGCTTACTTTGGTTTTAATTCTAGCTCGGCACCTTCAAAAACCAAGCTTTGATTTAATATCTTTTCAGCATCTTCCTCTGATGAGAACTCGATCAAAGCAGTGCCACAAAATACCCTTTTGTCACCAACATGACGAGGCATCCTCACACTTGTAACCTGAAATAAGTGTAACATAATCACTCATACTCCAAGCAAAATTTGCCAAATATTTCCCATATTTCCCTCCTCACATGTCAAAAATTGAAATTGAAAACGCAGAGCATTAACAACCAAAACAAACAGGGACCCTTTCATTACCTTCGCATGTTGACCAAAAAACGACTCCAGCTCTTCCCGCTTCGCATTATATTTTAACGGTGAGACAGCAACTGTTCTTACATCTAATTGCTCTATAGCCTCATCCGGCTTCAATAGAGCTGCCATCCTGCCTACTTTCTTACCTGCAAACCACCCACCATTAAGATAAAAATAGACGAAACACTGATTACGCACATGTTCTTAAATCATATCCATTAAACTTAGACCCCACTCAAACAAGATATTTTGCACTCTGATTTCTCCCAACATAGCACAAGCATTCCAGAAATTCAAAACTTTCTTTGATCATCCACTTTCTAAGTAACCATACATTAAACTAAGATCACTTGGGAAAGGAAAAAACAACTAACCATTTTCAGAAACTTTTAGAGAGGTAGATTTTCTCAACGTTTCTGCCACAGCCTGAACAGTAGATTCAGGTATTTCTTCAGGCTTTACGTCCATTAATTTCAAGTAACCTTTCATCTTCTTAAACGAACAAATCAAAGCCAAACTCACCACTATTATCTAAAGTCAAGACCAACAACGGCAGCAGCAGCAGTAAAAACCCAAAACTAAACTCAAAACTAACAAAAACCCACAATTTGTATTGAAGAGAATAAGGATACAACCATCTTCACTGGATTCGATTGTGTTTCTCAAGAAATTATCACGAGGTATGTTGCTGTCACTGAAGTAAAATTCAACCTGAAAATAAAGAGGAAACAAAATATAATAAAATAAGGATCCTTTTAATGGTTCCAAGAAATTAAGAGAACTATAGTGGAGAGAAAGTGACCTGTCTAAGGACTTCCTTAGCGGTTTCTTCGTCCAGAGAAGGAGTTGCCATTGTGGTGAGGATGAAGGTAGAGAGAGAAAGTTGTAGAGAGAGTTGTTTTTGTTAGGGTTTTGGTGATATTTTTGTAACTTGAGAGTGCGCTTTTGTAGAGCCGAGCGTATGTTATATACTATTTCAGTATTTTGCTCTTAAAATAAAAGGGGCAAATTAGAGGAGAGTTCAGGAAAAAGAAATGATGTTAATTTTCATTAAAAAATATATATATTCCCAAAATTACTTTTCTAAAAAAATCTGTAATTTTATATAAAAAAAAATGATTTTGAGAAGAATGTTTGTAAAGATTTAGCATTGCTACAAAGAAAAACCTAAAATTTGAATGAGAGTCTATGAAAGGAGGGAAATTTATATGAGATTCATTTCGAAATGAAAATTACATTTTATCTTATAGCTATCAAACTCGGCTTGAGGGTTGACCTAGTCAAGAAACCGAGTTTTAGATCACATGGGTTGAATCTGGTCAACCCAAAAAAAAATTAAAAAAAATATTTGAGTTTTTAATATTATATATCAAAAAAATTAAAAAACAGTCCATATAGATATAAGCTAAAAGATTATTTCAAAACCTATTATTTTTTACAAGAAAAAAAGTTATGTTTTTTTAATGCGGTATGAATTTTTTTATTTATTTAAATACTTTAACTCAAAAGGATAAGATAGTATATTAATAGGTTTTAAATCTCATATTGAAAAAATAAAATATTATTCTGATATTTATATAGTGAAATTTGATATAAGCTAGTAACCAACTAAAAAGAATGAAGAAAAAAAAGGTCTTTGGTTATAGAGAAAAAACATATATTTTTTTTAAAAAATAGATTTTTATTAGGTTTTATCGGGTCACCCGAGTTTCGAGTTGATCTAGCAAGTCTAGCAATTTTCTTCAGGTCAATTACAAACCCGAGTCTTGAATGAAACAGTCGAGTCGGACCGGGTATAATAACTATGTTTTTTCCCAATAAAGCTTGCATATAAATATTTGAAAACATCATATTTTTTTAATAATTTCGCTAATAAGAAATATAATATTTCCTTGCAACAAACGTAAAAATAATACCTGGGATATTAAAATGAACTAAGGCCTCGTTTGTTTCCCAAAAACTAGTTTCCGGAAAACCATTTTCCAAACTTTCATGTGTTTGTTTGTCATTAGGAAAGTTGATCAACGGAAAATACTTTCCGGTCAACGGAAAACACTTTCCGATCAATGGAAAATACTTTCCAGTCAATTTTAGTCAATGAAAAATTTGGTTTGGTTTTCAGGAAAGTGTTTTCCCTTTAGCTGTGTATGTTTTCCGGAAAGTGGTTTCCGGGAAAGCACTTTCCAAACTTTCTTGTGTTTGTTTGCCATTGGGAAAGTTAGTCAATGGAAAACACTTTCCAGTAAAAGGAAAATTTGGCTTGGTTTTCAGGAAAGTGTTTTCCTAAAAAATTTAGGGGAAAACACTTTCAAGAAGTTGTGAAAAATTTAGAAATGTCATTATTTGCTAATTATATCAAATTTGATCCTCAAACTTTTGATCGCTATATATATATATATATTTTGTTTTTAATATTTATTTTCAATTTCATTTCTTAAAATTTTATTTTTATATTAACTTTGGTCCTTATTTTTATAATTGCTATTTGCTTTTTTCTTATCATTTTTTTTATTGAAAAATTTTATCTATCAACTTTGGTCCTCATTCTTTTGATTGTTACTTATTTTATTTGAAATAATTTATGAAATGTTGATTATTATTATTTTAATTTCTTCATCTTTTATTTTTTAAATTTTTTAGATTTGATCTCTATTATTTTGATTATTATTTATTTTATTTGAGATAATTTATAAAATTATATATTTTTTTTCAATTTCATTCTCATTCAACTTTTTAATTTGTAAGATTTGATTCTTATTATTTTAATAAACTTGAGAAAAATAAAATGTTAATAAGTTATTTTCCAGCTCATTTTCCATGACATAACCAAACACTGGAAAGTGTTTTCCAGCTTATTTTCCATTACACCAGCAAACATCGGAAAATACTTTCTCGGAATTCACTTTTCCAGAATTCACTTTCCAAAAGGAAACTACTTTCCAGCAAACAAACGGGGTCTAAAACCCTTTAGGAAAGTAACGTTTTTTACTATTCATCGGAATAGTTTAAAGATGTTTTCACCTCTACACTAAAACAAACTTAAAACATGCTTTAATGCCTTGTTTTGTTTCCAGATTTTCCTGGAAATCATTTTTTACATTTTTTTATATTTGGAAAATATAACAAAAATTAATAAAAAAAACTAAATTCCAGTAAAAAAAAATTCATTTTATACCAGGAAAGTGTTTTTTTTTATTATTATAAAAAAAATACTTTCCTTTTTTTTAGTGACAAAATGTGTACTGTCATCAAGTGATTATAGGGATTGGAGGAATTGGTGGAGGATGAAGGGAATTGAAAAAAAAAAGGATTAGGTATAGCCACCATGTAAGAAATTAAAATAAGAAATTAAGAAGGATCCCTCTTAATTTGTTTAAGATAGAAATGGAAGAGCTCATATTCTTCCATTTCTTTTTTATTTCTAGTACTTTCAATTTATATAAACAAATATGAGAAATAATGTTATTTCAGCAAAAAAAAGTTGATAAGAAAATTATTAATCATTTTATTTCAATTACAAGATATTTTTTTTTTCAAATTAAATTTAATTGGTTCTCAGTGACGGAAAATTAAAATTAAAATAGTTGTTAACCTAATGTAATATTTTATCCTCAACACAATACTTATTAAAAAAAAGGGGACTAATAATCACTTGTCAAATGCATATTAAAAAATCATCAAAAAATAATAAAAAAGAGACTATTAATCACTTAATGTTTTTTCAAGTTTTTTTTTAAGTAGGATGTATTTTTAAAATGCATTTAAAAACAGAAACTATCGCACTCTCAAATATATAATAACAAATGGTATACAAATAATTTTCATGCTTGTATCTATTGATCTCGATCATATATATTCTTGTTATTTTAATCCAAATCATCTTAATGCTTGTATCTATTTTCATGCTTGTATCTATTGATCTTGATCATATCATATCAAAACTTAATATTTATGCATGACTATATTTGATATAAGATATTTATATTTATTTCTTAATGCTTATTTGATATATATTAAAGGGATATTATAGGGATAATTGCCTATACCCATAAAAAAAAACAATCTTTATCGAAAAAACCCATCAAAATATTTTTGTATTTATTTATCTTTTAAAAAATTCTTCATACCAAAAAACTCAAATATCTAACTCTTACTTAATACCATAAACTAATTTGGCTTTCTTCATATGAAAACAAACATATTTTAAGCTTTTAAAATTGAAAAAAATATATATATTAATAGGTTTTATTTATGAAAAATTTCACAAGGTTATATCTCTATAATATTATATGACATATATAGTTATATTTTATAAAATAAGCTATATATGAATATAGGATATAATAAAAAAAATTCATCATTACACTTTTAAGATTTTATTCTTTTATTGTAAGTGATTAAATATTTATATTTAATATTTTTCATATATTAGATAAATTTGAAAAAAAAAATTAATTCATTAATAAATTAATTTTCAGTTTATTTTCTATAACATAACTAAATACTGGAAAGTGTTTTTCAGTTTATTTTCCATAACACTACCAAACATCGAAAAGTAATTTACTTTCCAGGAATTCACTTTCCTGAAAAACCACTTTTCAAAAAAAAAATTACTTTCTTGCAAACAAACGGGGCTTAAAGAGCATTGTGGTTTTTTTCATGATTTATTTATCATTATCAAATAAAACGGGGAAAAATAAGTATTTTTTTTTAATCTTAATTGCAAAATAAAACAACTAAAATAGAAGGGAAAAAAATTAAATCTTGCACCAAATGATATTTTTATATTTTCACAATGGTTTTTTGGCTACTATAATTGAAGCACGAGAGCACTTTGGTATTTACACATATATAAAAATAAAAGGTAATAAACAATTTAAATGTACAATGAAACTATAAAAATAACATTAAATAAAAAAAATAAGTATGAGGTCAAGGGGTATTTTTGGCTTTTCAAAATGATTTTGTTATAATTATATATTCAGCTTAGGGGCAATTTCATGTTTAGCTAAATAAAAAACCAAAACAAAAAGGTGGGCACGTGGGAGGTGATCGCTCCCTTCGAGTGGTGCGTGTGGCTCCTCGAGGTGTCAAAAAAATGTCTTTTCATCGTGTTATTAAAAGCATTATCGTGTCCTTTTCTTGATAGTGTGACGCGTATTTTCATTGGTGGTCTAATTTGACGTCGATATGCCTTTTTTTCCCCTTCTCTCTCCTCCCCAAAAAATTAGAGTTTAGTCCTCTTAGTTGTTGGCATTTCAACTTCAATCTCTATTATTTTGATTTTTGATTTTTTATCTTAGTTTTTTTATAAAAGTTTTATTTGTTTTCAATTTCATCCTTCATTCTAAATTTACCAAATATTATACTCTCCAATGTGGTCCTTATTATTTGGATTTATAATTTTTATCCTTGACCCTTTTATAAAAGTTTTAGTAGTTTTCAATTTCATCATTTGATTCAAATAAATGGTATTATATTTTTCAATTCGATCCTCGTTGTTTTGATTTATTATTTTTTTCTTGGTTCTTTTATAAAAGTTATTATCCTTTTTAATTTCACTCTTTAATTACAACATTGTTTTTATTTTTTATGTTAGTTTGATCCTCATTCTTTTTTTTTAAATGTCTTTTTACTATTTTTTTTAATTTCATCCTTAAATTAAAATATAAGATTTATTTTTTATTTTTATTTTTATTTTTATTTTTAATTGTTGTTTTTTAAAATCCTTTTGTATAATTAAATTTTTTTTATAAAAAAATAAAAGACAAGTTTTATAATTCTCTTTATATTTTAATCGAGTTATTCAAAACTCGTGATCTGGGTTGTTGGTTTAGTAAAATATGGGTTGGCTCATCATTAATTACTAGGATTACAAGTTTGCCATGAATTTTTTTTTATATCATTTCAACACTTTAACATTATTTTTAACAAATAAAATAAAATAAAATTTTTATGGCAAAGCGTGGGGACAAAGCTAGTAAAAGTTTTAAAAATCATTGTTGCCATTTTTTTTTAAGAAAAACAAGTGAAAATTAGAGTTATGTTCTTTTCTAATTTAATCGACTGTCTATGAATCTGGGATTTGAGATATTATATGGATCTGAGCTTTTTTTATTTATTATCTTTTAACGTTTTTTTTCAAGTGGATTTAAAGATTTTAAAGTATGTTTTAACATTTTTAAAAAAATATATTTTAACAAGATTGAGAATTAGGTATCTCATGGAAAAATATTAAAGAAGGTTCTTTAATTAAACTATTCTTCTTCCAATGTCTCATTTTGTTTGGTAAAAAATGATTTTCTGAAAATGATTTTCTAAATTTTTATATGTTTGTTTGCTATTAAAACTCTCATTCTTTGTTTTATTTTTATTTTGCATATTTGTTTTTGCTATATGCTTAATCTACATACATTTACTGTTAAATACAAATCTTCTGTGTAATGCATCGTTTTTTATTCTTAAGCATTGATTATAAAAATGATATCATAACTTGATGTGAAAATGCAAGCTGCCATAGCCTTCTTTGCAGCTGAATACATAGATAGAAGGGGAAATCTGGTTGCCTCTATACCTAATTCAAATTTACAACCTTTTCTTATTCAAAATTCAGCAACCTATAATTGTGATCCAAGTAAAAACTATTGAAAGAGTTCTTTGAAACTGCTAATTAACAAGGTCTACTCTCTACTTGAATCCCTAACTAGTTTCTTCAATATAGTAGTATTTCAGCCAAATTAAACATTATAAATCAAAGTTGGTTGTTTCCTTGCCATAATTATTTAAAATAAAAAAATGGTTTTTTCTTTCATGAACACTTGTACTGATCACTTCTATGAATATACGTTGTTGTTGATGAATGAGAATTTAAGAGGATAGGATTTTAGAATTTCAAGAAAAACCAACTCTCTTAAATTCTGTCATATTTTCTGTTTTTATTTTTATTAATTTGAATTTTCTTTCTTATTTTATAATATTTTCCTAGATGAAATTGAAATATTTTATATAAAATTTAAAAACAATATTGAAGTTTATTTATATCTATTCTGTGTTACAATTACTGAAAATGATAAAAAAGATTGTTACAAAAATAAACAGGCTGTCAGTGAATTCATTTATATCCTCTAGTGTTAACAAGAATGT
The DNA here is from genome assembly GCA_033617975.1 of Populus alba x Populus glandulosa. Lineage (NCBI taxonomy): Eukaryota > Viridiplantae > Streptophyta > Magnoliopsida > Malpighiales > Salicaceae > Populus > Populus alba x Populus glandulosa. The sequence goes on from CM066148.1 coordinate 23,957,473, forward strand.
CTGTACTATCTCTTGCAAATGACACCGAGAAGTTTTAGAGATTTTTTATTTGTGTATTTTAAAAATAGTTTTGAAAAAAATTAAAAAAATTTATTTGTTTTAATTTTTTTTATTTTAGATAAATTTAATGTGCTGATATTAATAATAAAAATTTTAAAAATAATATTATTATTTTAATATATTAAAAAAACACTTTTAAAAATAAATGTTACTACACCAAAATTAGGGTATTCGGTTTTTAAAGCTCGAAGCATACGGCTCCATCTCGTGGAAAACATTGCATGATGGCAATGGGTCTCACGGACCCATATCGTGGAAAAAATGCGTCCGGTGGAAAATTTGTTGCAATGTCTTCTGCATCAAAATCCTTTTTGTTTTGATATAAAATTTATTTCGTGTACATTTGAATTAGGAAGATTAATAAAATAAAGTTGAAAGGATTATTTTTTTTTCATATATTTTTTATTCAATGATCACTTAATATCCTTATATTAGTTTTCAAGTTTTGAGATATAAGTTGATAGCTCTTTTCTCTTCTAAGAAAAGAAATATACCACAAGATTAAAAACTAGTTTATATCTCATTAAAATAAATAAATAAATTACTTATACAGTAACAATTTTTTTTATCTTGAGTAAATAAATTGGTTTATGTTATAAAATTATGTATCAAGAAGTTTACAATAATAATATAATTATTAAACAGTAAATAGAATATATAAAAACAATAGAAATTAGGGAGATAAAAAGAAAATATTTTTATTTTATATGGATTTGTAGTTATATTTATTGACAATACTTCTATTTACTCTCTCAACAATACTTTTATTTATAAATACATATATATAAATACTTGTAAGCTAAAAAATTATTAAAAAAATATAAATTTAAATGAATTTTGAAATATTCTAATTATAATAAAGCATTTATATTTCCATTAATTAATCGGTAGTTCCTTTTTTTTCATGATACTTGAAGAATATATTAAAATAATTATTTAAAGAATGATCAAAACAAAAGAACGAGAAGTCAAGTCAGTTGAAATTGCATATTATCCCTTTTTAAGCAGCAATGGTCTCACGGCCCATCTTGTAGAAAAAACACTTGAAATCATTAATGGTCTCACGGACCATTTCACTAACGTAGATAGTAAAAAAAAATACAGATGACAATGGTCCCCACATCTCACATGTTAAATAATATATTTATTTTGTTTTATTTATTAAATGTAAAATAATATTTTTAATTTAATTTACATATAATTTTTTTATATTTAAATTAAAACAAGTATTTTAAAATAAAAAGATTAATAAGAATTTTTTTTTTTATTATTTTTTATATTCATATTTTTTATATTAATTTAAATTGCTTTAACATCATAGACCAATTTACACTGCAAATCCCTATCTCTTGACTACATTAAAATAATAGATGATAATAATGTTTGATTTTGCCAACACCATTACAATTAAGGCATGATTTTCTTCACGTGATTTCCGTAAAGAAAACAGCGAGGGCTCTAATATCCATCATCTTCATGAAAAGTGATTTTCATGAAAAGTGAGCTGCCTACTCAACTTTTCAGTTAATTATTTTTATACAATTTAATTTAATTTTTATTAATATTAATATTTGAATTAGCTTGTTTATATCTAATAACCATTAACATTAACATTAATGTTAATATTTGAATCAACTTGTGTATATTTTTAATAATCTCACGAGTCTTAAAATTAATAATTATATAAATCTCTAATAACTATTATATTAATAAAATTCAATTTTATTTTACTATGTGGTATCAATTGATATTAGTGAGATTCAGTTCAGCTTGACAAGTTCATCCATAATGTCTCTTCATAATATCTTTGTAGGTTTACATGAATCATTTTGCAGGAAGAGATATAATTATCAAAATTTTATATTTTAATATTATAATTCATAAAATTATTTTCCTTCTATCTATATAGTTTATAGTATAACCTTGAAATATCTAAGATTTTCATTCCAAAGTTTTTTTAAAACCAATTTTATTTTTACTAGAATCTTTTTTTTTTTCACACTTTAGAAATTCAACCAATTTTTTTTTTCACACTTGAGAAATTCAGCCAAAAAAAAGTTCTAAGGACATTTGTGGTCAGATTTGTAGGCAAACAAAAAGGGTCAAAACCCACTAATATTAGTTGATGATGGCATTTAAATTATTCCCCTTTATGAATCCTATTCTTTCTTTAAAAGTTCGTATCCAACTTATCAATTATACATTGAATTAATTGGTGCCGCACAGATTCATATAAAAAAAAACGTTGCGCGCTCACAGCACTGCAAAAGGAATTATTTTCTAGACCTTGCCTCTTCCATTTTGTTGCCATTTTCTATAACAAAAATTTGTAAACTGATTTGAAAATATCTTTTACTGTGAAGTTAATATTATTAAACTTTTATTTTTCCATATTTCAAGAAAAAAATATCTCTTGCTTTAATTTCATTCTCGTTTTTAGAAGAATAAACACAATATTTCAAACACGCACGAATACAACATCTATAGAATAACTTTGATATTGAAAGTTTTTGGCAGTTTTGAATTTGACCTATGTATTTAATTTTGTTTTTTAATCATATTATTCCTTTAGTTTTGGTGGGGTTAGTATTGTCCTTCTAATTGCTATTTTTTTTTTGTTTTTTACCATACAATAAGTGAAATAAATTTGAATTGATATTTGTTTTGTTCCCTTCTAATTGATATTTGTTTTGGATATTTGTGTTGTAAATTTGAATTGATCATGTGTAAAAATCAAGTAATAATGTAATATACAAAGGAAGTAAAAAGTCATGGAATTGAAAAGCCCCCCCCTGTATATAAAGCCTCAAAACCAAATGGAACTGTATAAATTGATACAACATCACTTAAGTATGCCTTTAAACTTGTTTAAATCTTAAAACTAGAATACACAATGATGCACCAAGTCTGGGTACCATCAAGGCTATGAAAACCCAAACTTTGATAAAATGGAAAGATTGTCCACTAGAAAATAATAGCAAATGTTGATGCTCACCTCAATAAAGTGAAACCAAGCTCGTCGCCAATATGGATTTATGTATAGAACTACACCTATTACCAGCAACACCATGATGTATGCAACCCAAAAGGTCACATAGAAAACCTCCATATCCATGAAGCCACCATTATCTTCATTGTTCGTTGAAGTTGGCGTTGGTGATGGTGGCATAGCCGCACCACATATTCTGGGTAGCGGTTCTCCACAAAGAAAAGGGTTGTCCTTGTAGCAGCTCTCCTCAAACGTGGCAAACTGTGCAACTCTCGTAGGAGTCTTACCGGATAAATTATTGTGAGCCACACTAAAAACTTCTAGAGAAAATAGTTCAATAAGTCGAGGTGGGATTTCTCCATCCAGTTTGTTGTAGGAAAGATCCAAGCTCTCTATTTCCTTTAAGTTTGAAAATGTTGGTGGAATTGGTCCGGTCAAACTGTTGTGCGAAAGGTTCAATGCCTTGATCATACTGAGGTTTCCAATTTCAGGAGGAATCTCTCCTGTCAAATTGTTGCATGAGAAATCAATTCCTTTGAAGTACCAGATAATGTTGCCTTTATAAGAAAGGGATACATTCTTCGTTGTAAACTCGAAGGATTGTTGAGATATGGCCAGAAAATCAGAGGTAGTGCTTTCTACTGGGAAATTATGAGTAGATATCATCCAAGAGAGGATGTTACCAGAAAGGTGGTTGTGAGAAAGATCAATCAGGACTAATTGGTCCAACTTGGATAATTGAATTGGGATTTCACCTTCAAGATTGTTATAACTCAAGAGTAAAAATCTCAAGTTAGATAGCATGTCAATCCATTCTGGAATTGTACCGGTTAAATTATTATGGGAAAGATCTAATGCGAATATCTCAGAGGAGTCATAAAATGCCATTGCGATCGACCCTTGCAACTTATTTCTAGACAAATAAACATATCTCAAATTTGAAGAAGTGCCGAATCTAGGTGGTAAACGACCAGAGAAATTATTCCATGATAAGTCCAAGAATTCAATAGGAGACATATTCCCTATCCATCCAGGGATCTGCCCTTGCAAACTGTTGTTGGATAGGTCTAACATTAGTAGCGAGCTAATGTTACCCAACGAGAAAGGAATGCTTCCATTGAAACCATTGTCAGACATAGATAAAATTTCTAACCTTGGCAAAAGAGCTCCGATTTCTGAAGGGATTTGGCCTTGGAAGTGATTCATGGATATACTTAGGAATGACAAATTCATATGAGAATTCTTTGGCAACAAAAATGGACCCGAAAGAGAACAATTTTCTAAATCAAGACGTTGTAGGTATGTGTTGTTCTCAATCAACCAATTTGGAAACTCTCCATTTATTTGGATGTTTGCAAGACTCAAATATTGCAGGCTGAACTGATGGTAAAGGAACTTGGGAAATGCTCCCGCACCTTGTCCATGACCGCTCAAAAAGAGGGACTCTAACTGGAACTTTGGGCTCATATTATGATCATCTTCATCTGGGTATATTTCATTATCAAAACTATAAAAAGACTTAAGTTTTGAAAGGTTGTATAATGGGCTCAATGAAATAGGAATCTTCAAGTGATTGGAAGAGAGAAAGAGTTGTTGAAGGGAAGTCAGATTTGCCAGACACGAAGGCAAGATACCACTAAGATTATTGTCGTTGATATATAGCACTTGGAGATGATGTAAGTCGCATAGGCCTGGTCACATTATAATTTAGAGAAAATTAAAACTCCGAGTGTCTAATGAAAAACATATAACCTTAAGAGAAAGAGAGAGTAAGAGTAATCAACATTACCTATGGTTTGAAAGATGCTATTGTTAAGAGTATTGGAACTCAAATCCAAGAATTCCACATTCTTGAGATTAAGGAAGCCTGCCACAATTTAGAAATTATAATAACGTAGAAGCAATTAAAATTATAAAGGAAATGAAAGACTAAGAGTTATTAACCTTACCTTGGGCTGTAGGTATTTGGCCATCTAGTTTGCAGCTCCGTAAATATAAAGCTTTAAGAGAGGTCATTGTTTCGATGGCTTGGAAGATGTTATTATTGAGAGTATTGTAACTCAAATCCAAGAATTCCACGCTCTTGAGATTAAGGAAGCCTGCCACAATTTAGAAATTATAATAACGTAGAAGCAATTAAAATTATAAAGGAAATGAAAGACTAAGAGTTATTAACCTTACCTTGGGCTGTAGGTATTCGGCCATCTAGTTTGCAGCTCTGTAAATATAAAGTTTTAAGAGAGGTCATCGTTTCGATGGCTTGGAAGATGATATTACTGAGAGTATTGTAACTCAAATCCAAGTATTCCAAGTTCTTGAGATCAAGAAAGCCTACCACAATCAATTAAACAAAAATTATATTAAGGTAGAAGGAATTAAAATTAGAAATAATTCATTACTTATTAATCATGGCTAAAAAAACAAAAAACATATTTTAAGTGTAGAAATTGTATTGTCCATTTAAGAGAAGGATTTTTTATACATCTAACCCAAAAAATAAAAATACATCATTGTTAATTTATTCTCCTCCTAAAAATAGCACTCTCTATGTATGAAGTTACCTTTTCATTGAAGAAGTTATTGTTTTTTATGTTATCATTTTATTTACATTATACTGAATTAGTGTTGAGAGAGAGGGGGGAATTAAATTGAAATATTATTTATATTAAATGGATGGTAGAATTTTAAAATAATAAAGATTTCAATTGAGTTAATTTATAAATTTTAGATTTAATTATCTATCCAAGACTTGTTTTGTAGGTTGCTAAAACATAAAAGAGAAAATCTATACAGACACCTAATTGTAGCAGGTATAGAAAGAAATAAAATGATCAATGATAAGTGATAGTGAAGTTAAAATTTGTTAATTTACCTCCAGAAGGTATAGTGCCATTAAGTTTTCGCAATGACAGATTTTTTAGAGAAGGCAGTGCTCCAAGGCTTTGAAGAGAGTGTTCATCTAAAGAACAATCATCGAGATACAACATTTCCAAGGAGCTTAAATTTTGAAATTCTGTTTGTCAAAAAGTAGCAAATTGAATTTTTGAGTTAAACCCAAATATATAAACATCACTATATATATAATATAATATATAACTTACCGTCACCTAATTTTCTTCCTCTAAAATCATTGGATGGCAGATGAAGTGTTGTGAGGTTTGGGAATGCTCCTAATGATTGCAGTAACTGGAAGCTACTTCCATAGGTTGTGATATTACCTAGCCATAGAGTACTCAAGTTGCTTGGACCTGCAAGTTAGTTAGGGAAGAAACGTATAATTAATATTGTATGGATATTATCTTCTTTATGCTACCAGCCAGGTAGGTAATGTGAATGTGTTACTAATTACCTCTTGAGGCTACTAATTTGTTGATATTGTTGCCGTTCAGTCCCAAGTACTCCAAGCTGCTCAAAGATTCTTGATATTTATATAAAAATAAATAAATTAATACAATACTCATTAATTGTGTTTTTTCAAATTAGATTTAATAGATAATTGTGTTAATTAAATTTAATATTTATAAAAATAATAGTATATAAAAAACTAACCTTTCAAATCTATTAACCCCTCCAATCTATTATAATCTAACAATAGATATTTGAGAGATGGAAGCCCCTCTATATACGATAGAATACTATTAGCAAAGCTATTATTTCTCAAGTTAAGGGCCTCCAAATTGCTCAATTTCTGTAACTCATAACCACCTATATAAACAAATAAAAAATTAATTAATTAAGACTTCATGTAAGGAATAAAAAAAAGATATTATTGATCAAGAGGCATGTAATTGATACGATGAATTCATGTGAAGAGGTTGAAAGAAAGATTATAATTTACTACTTGTCCATTGCTTCCATCACTGGCTTAGTGTTCGTTATGAATATGCATTTACAGGTAAAGCTGCTAGCATGCATTTCACCGTCAATGAGAACCAAAATGATTATATTAATAATGTAAGGAATTAAACAACTCCTTTTTACTAAATATGCTTTCTATTTTCTTCCATAGAGAACCAAAATTAACGATAGTAATTAAACAACACATTATTTGATTAATTCTAAAAAAATAAAAGTAATATAAATATTTTGTAATACTTAAGAGAGCAAACCTTTCTTCTCAACCCAACCAGCTATATGATTATCCATCAAGGAGAGATAGTATAGTTGGTGGAAAGGAAGGAACAAGGAGGCATTCAAGTACCAATCTCCCAGCTCCTGGTTCCTCACGCTGTCAAGATCGAGATAGGTGACTCGACCTGTACTGCTGTTGCACCGAATACGATACCAATCCCACTCGCAACAGTTGGGGTGGGCTATTCTCCAGGAGGGAAGGGAGGTGCCATTGGGATAGTTAAGAGAATCTTTGAGGTGCAACAGAGCGATCCTCTCTTCCTCCAAGCAACCGAGAGGCTGCCATCCTTGCAGCGAAACCATCAGAATCACTAACAGTACCGTCAACATCTTAATATCAGAATATAAACCAAGAGGTAAGGTTGGATCAATATTTGTTATAGAGGACAGCTAGCGAGGAGGTTCAAGCTTTAATTTATAGAGGGCTTCATGGGCCCACCTCTTGGAAACGATTATCTGGCAAGTAGAGAGCGTTGGAGAAAACTGCATGATGGCGATGGTCTCCCATCCCCTCTCGTGTAGAATATATATAATTCATGACTTTCTTATGCTAGTTTTGGTACATTTATCTTTAATATATATATAATCTCTTTCTTTCTTATTATAATACTTTTAATCTGAATATTTTTTGGAAAAAATAGATGATGAAAATTTGGTTATTAAAATTTTAATTGTTATATATTATATTATATATTTTTTTAATTTTATCTCATATAATTTGATTTAATTTTATTTTTATATCAACTTTGGCTCTTATTTTTTTTATTGTCATTGACTTTTTTCTTATTTTTTTTTAATTAAAGTTTTTATTTGTCATATTTAATCCTCATTCTTTTAATTTTTATTTATTTTAAAAAAAAACAAAAAACGCTTGATAGCAATGGTCTCATGGACCATCCCACTAGTCTATATCATGGAAAAAAATGCAGATGATAATGATTTTATAGACCATCCTATTAATCCACATCGTGGAAAAAATGCAGATAACAATGATCTCACAGACCCATTTGACACTGCATCCATTTTTTACTTGTTGATTATGTTATAAAAAATAATGATAAGTACTTTAGAAATAGAAAAAAGAAGACTTGTTTGAAAATTCTATTTTGCAATGTATAATTTGAAAATTCTATTTGAACGGTAGGCGAGCCGAATAAAAATAGGGAGTGTTACCTCATCTTAATGGTATTTAAAGTTGGCTAGCATTATTTTTTATATTTTTTATCTTAAAAATATTATAAAATCAATATATCAAAAAATTTATATATATATATATATAAATTTAAATAAAAAAATCAAGGGCATATCTAAGAAAAGTCTAATAAGGAACAAAGATATTTAATTGATATAATAACAAAAAATTTGGTATACTAATAAAAAAAATCTACTAAAATGGGTGGCATTCAAACAACTCTGAATGTTCACATGCTTTATCTTCTAGGCAAGAAGAGATAATAAAAGTAGGTGATGTTCTTTTCTCTAGCTATAAATGGATGGAGACATCAATATCAAAAGGATGGATAATTTTTTTTTTCAATTTGAATATTTATATTCACAAAATCTGATCAATAAAATATCTTCATTAAATACATAACAATTTACGTTAAGAATATTGATAAAAAAATAAATATAACTAGAAAAAAAATACAATTTTTTTTTGATAATATTGGAGAAAAAGAGTATCTAATTCTAGTAAAGCATTTAAATTTTCATTGAAAGATGCATCGTATATTAATCTAAGGTCCATTTTCCATTAACTAATCGGTCGTTGCATTCTAACGCTTGAGATTTATTTTTTGTGTTTAAGCATTTAATTCTTTTTTATACACTAACTTGAAATTAAAGCATGTTACCCCCTCTCAAGCTTATAGGGCAATGGTTTCATGGACCCGTCTCGTAGAAAAAACAAAAAATGCTTGATAGCAATGGTCTCATGGACCATCCCACTAGTCTATATCATGGAAAAAAATGCAGATGATAATGATTTTACAGACCACCTCATTAATCCATATCGTGGAAAAAATGCAGATAGCAATGGTCTCACAAACCCATTTGACACTGCATCCATTTTTTAATTGTTGATTATGTTATAAAAAATATTGATAAGTACTTTAGAAATAGAAAAAAGAAGACTTGTTTGAAAATTCTATTTGGCAATGTATGATTTGAAAATTCTATTTGAACGGTAGGCGAGCCAAATCAAAAAAGGAAGTGTTACCTCATCTTAATGGTATTTAAAGTTGGCTAGCATTATTTTTTATATTTTTTTATATTTTTTATCTTAAAAATATTTTAAAATCAATATATCAAAAAAAAAAAAATATATATATATATATATATATATTTAAATAAAAAAATCAAGGGCATATCTAAGAAAAGTCTAATAAGGAACAAAGATATTTAATTGATATAGTAACAAAAAATTTGGTATACTAATAAAAAAAATCTACTAAAATGGGTGGCATTCAAACAACTCTGAATGTTCACATGCTTTATCTTCTAGGCAAGAAGAGATAATAAAAGTAGGTGATGTTCTTTTCTCTAGCTATAAATGGATGGAGACATCAATATCAAAAGCATGGATAATTTTTTTTTTCAATTTGAATATTTATATTCACAAAATCTGATCAATAAAATATCTTCATTAAATACATAACAATTTACGTTAGGAATATTGATAAAAAAATAAATATAACCAGAAAAAAAAATACAATTTTTTTTTGGATAATATTGGAGAAAAAGAGTATCTAATTCTAGTAAAGCATTTAAATTTTCATTGAAATATGCATCGTATATTAATCTAAGGTCCATTTTCCATTAACTAATCGGTCGTTGCATTCTAATGCTTGAGATTTATTTTTTATGTTTAAGCATTTAATTCTTTTTTATACACTAACTTGAAATTAAAGCATATTACCCCTTCTCAAGCTTATAGGGCAATGGTCTCATGGACCCGTCTCGTAGAAAAAACAAAAAATGCTTGATAGCAATGGTCTCATGGACCATCCCACTAGTCTATATCATGGAAAAAAATGCAGATGATAATGATTTTACAGACCACCCTATTAATCCATATCGTGGAAACAATGCAGATAGCAATGGTCTCACAAACCCATTTGACACTGCATCCATTTTTTAATTGTTGATTGTGTTATAAAAAATACTGATAAGTACTTTAGAAATAGAAAAAGAAGACTTGTTTGAAAATTCTATTTGGCAATGTATGATTTGAAAATTCTATTTGAATAGTAGGCGAGCCAAATCAAAAAAGGAAGTGTTACCTCATCTTAATGGTATTTAAAGTTGGCTAGCATTATTTTTTATATTTTTTTATCTTAAAAATATTTTAAAATCAATATATCAAATATATATATATATATATATATATATAAATTTAAATAAAAAAATCAAGGGCATATCTAAGAAAAGTCTAATAAGGAACAAAGATATTTAATTGATATACTAACAAAACATTTGGAATACTGATAAAAAAAATCTACTAAAATGGGTGGCATTCAAACAACTCTGAATGTTCACATGCTTTATCTTCTAGGCAAGAAGAGATAATAAAAGTAGGTGATGTTCTTTTCTCTAGCTATAAATGGATGGAGACATTAATATCAAAAGCATGAATAATTTTTTTTTTTCAATTTGAATATTTATATTCACAAAATCTGATCAATAAAATATCTTCATTAAATACATAACAATTTATGTTAGGAATATTGATAAAAAAAATAAATATAACCAGAAAAAAAATACAATTTTGTTTTTTGATAATATTGAAGAAAAAGAGTATCTAATTCTAATAAAGCATTTAAATTTTCATTGAAATATGCATCGTATATTAATCTAAGGTCCATTTTCCATTAACTAATCGGTCGTTGCATTCTAACGCTTGAGATTTATTTTTTATGTTTAAGCATTTAATTCTTTTTTATACACTAACTTGAAATTAAAACATATTACCCCTTCTCAAGCTTATAGGGCAATGGTCTCATGGACCCGTCTCGTAGAAAAAACAAAAAATGCTTGATAGCAATGGTCTCATGGACCATCCCACTAGTCTATATCATGGAAAAAAATGCAGATGATAATGATTTTACAGACCACCCTATTAATCCATATCGTGGAAACAATGCAGATAGCAATGGTCTCACAAACCCATTTGACACTGCATCCATTTTTTAATTGTTGATTGTGTTATAAAAAATACTGATAAGTACTTTAGAAATAGAAAAGGAAGACTTGTTTGAAAATTCTATTTGGCAATGTATGATTTGAAAATTCTATTTGAATAGTAGGCGAGCCAAATCAAAAAAGGAAGTGTTACCTCATCTTAATGGTATTTAAAGTTGGCTAGCATTATTTTTTATATTTTTTTATCTTAAAAATATTTTAAAATCAATATATCAAATATATATATATATATATATATAAATTTAAATAAAAAAATCAAGGGCATATCTAAGAAAAGTCTAATAAGGAACAAAGATATTTAATTGATATACTAACAAAACATTTGGAATACTGATAAAAAAAATCTACTAAAATGGGTGGCATTCAAACAACTCTGAATGTTCACATGCTTTATCTTCTAGGCAAGAAGAGATAATAAAAGTAGGTGATGTTCTTTTCTCTAGCTATAAATGGATGGAGACATTAATATCAAAAGCATGAATAATTTTTTTTTTTCAATTTGAATATTTATATTCACAAAATCTGATCAATAAAATATCTTCATTAAATACATAACAATTTATGTTAGGAATATTGATAAAAAAAATAAATATAACCAGAAAAAAAAATACAATTTTGTTTTTTGATAATATTGAAGAAAAAGAGTATCTAATTCTAATAAAGCATTTAAATTTTCATTGAAATATGCATCGTATATTAATCTAAGGTCCATTTTCCATTAACTAATCGGTCGTTGCATTCTAACGCTTGAGATTTATTTTTTATGTTTAAGCATTTAATTCTTTTTTATACACTAACTTGAAATTAAAACATATTACCCCTTCTCAAGCTTATAGGGCAATGGTCTCATGGACCCGTCTCGTAGAAAAAACAAAAAATGCTTGATAGCAATGGTCTCATGGACCATCCCACTAGTCTATATCATGGAAAAAAATGCAGATGATAATGATTTTACAGACCACCCTATTAATCCATATCGTGGAAACAATGCAGATAGCAATGGTCTCACAAACCCATTTGACACTGCATCCATTTTTTAATTGTTGATTGTGTTATAAAAAATACTGATAAGTACTTTAGAAATAGAAAAGGAAGACTTGTTTGAAAATTCTATTTGGCAATGTATGATTTGAAAATTCTATTTGAATAGTAGGCGAGCCAAATCAAAAAAGGAAGTGTTACCTCATCTTAATGGTATTTAAAGTTGGCTAGCATTATTTTTTATATTTTTTTATCTTAAAAATATTTTAAAATCAATATATCAAATATATATATATATATATATATATATATATATAAATTTAAATAAAAAAATCAAGGGCATATCTAAGAAAAGTCTAATAAGGAACAAAGATATTTAATTGATATACTAACAAAACATTTGGAATACTGATAAAAAAAATCTACTAAAATGGGTGGCATTCAAACAACTCTGAATGTTCACATGCTTTATCTTCTAGGCAAGAAGAGATAATAAAAGTAGGTGATGTTCTTTTCTCTAGCTATAAATGGATGGAGACATTAATATCAAAAGCATGAATAATTTTTTTTTTTCAATTTGAATATTTATATTCACAAAATCTGATCAATAAAATATCTTCATTAAATACATAACAATTTATGTTAGGAATATTGATAAAAAAAATAAATATAACCAGAAAAAAAAATACAATTTTGTTTTTTGATAATATTGAAGAAAAAGAGTATCTAATTCTAATAAAGCATTTAAATTTTCATTGAAATATGCATCGTATATTAATCTAAGGTCCATTTTCCATTAACTAATCGGTCGTTGCATTCTAACGCTTGAGATTTATTTTTTATGTTTAAGCATTTAATTCTTTTTTATACACTAACTTGAAATTAAAGCATATTACCCCTTCTCAAGCTTATAGGGCAATTGTCTCATGGACCCATCTCGTAGAAAAAACAAAAAATGCTTGATAGCAATGGTCTCATGGACCATCCCACTAGTCTATATCATGGAAAAAAATGCAGATGATAATGATTTTACAGACCACCCTATTAATCCATATCGTGGAAACAATGCAGATAGCAATGGTCTCACAAACCCATTTGACACTGCATCCATTTTTTAATTGTTGATTGTGTTATAAAAAATACTGATAAGTACTTTAAAAATAGAAAAAAGAAGACTTGTTTGAAAATTCTATTTGGCAATGTATGATTTGAAAATTCTATTTGAATAGTAGGCGAGCCAAATCAAAAAAGGAAGTGTTACCTCATCTTAATGGTATTTAAAGTTGGCTAGCATTATTTTTTATATTTTTTTATCTTAAAAATATTTTAAAATCAATATATCAAATATATATATATATATATATAAATTTAAATAAAAAAATCAAGGGCATATCTAAGAAAAGTCTAATAAGGAACAAAGATATTTAATTGATATACTAACAAAACATTTGGAATACTGATAAAAAAAATCTACTAAAATGGGTGGCATTCAAACAACTCTGAATGTTCACATGCTTTATCTTCTAGGCAAGAAGAGATAATAAAAGTAGGTGATGTTCTTTTCTCTAGCTATAAATGGATGGAGACATTAATATCAAAAGCATGAATAATTTTTTTTTTTCAATTTGAATATTTATATTCACAAAATCTGATCAATAAAATATCTTCATTAAATACATAACAATTTATGTTAGGAATATTGATAAAAAAAATAAATATAACCAGAAAAAAAAATACAATTTTTTTTTTGATAATATTGAAGAAAAAGAGTATCTAATTCTAATAAAGCATTTAAATTTTCATTGAAATATGCATCGTATATTAATCTAAGGTCCATTTTTCATTAACTAATCGGTCGTTGCATTCTAACGCTTGAGATTTATTTTTTATGTTTAAGCATTTAATTCTTTTTTATACACTAACTTGAAATTAAAGCATATTACCCCTTCTCAAGCTTATAGGGCAATGGTCTCATGGACCCGTCTCGTAGAAAAAACAAAAAATGCTTGATAGCAATGGTCTCATGGACCATCCCACTAGTCTATATCATGGAAAAAAATGCAGATGATAATGATTTTACAGACCACCCTATTAATCCATATCGTGGAAACAATGCAGATAGCAATGGTCTCACAAACCCATTTGACACTGCATCCATTTTTTAATTGTTGATTGTGTTATAAAAAATACTAATAAGTACTTTAGAAATAGAAAAAAGAAGACTTGTTTGAAAATTCTATTTGGCAATGTATGATTTGAAAATTCTATTTGAACGATAGGCGAGCCAAATCAAAAAAGGAAGTGTTACCTCATCTTAATGGTATTTAAAGTTGGCTAGCATTATTTTTAAATTTTTTTTTATATTTTTTTATCTTAAAAATATTTTAAAATCAATATATCAAAAAAATTATATATATATATATATAAATTTAAATAAAAAAATCAAGGGCATATCTAAGAAAAGTCTAATAAGGAACAAATATATTTAATTGATATAATAACAAAAAATTTGGTATACTGATAAAAAAAATCTACTAAAATGGGTGGCATTCAAACAACTCTGAATGTTCACATGCTTTATCTTCTAGGCAAGAAGAGATAATAAAAGTAGGTGATGTTCTTTCTTCTAGCTATAAATGGATGGAGACATCAATATCAAAAGCATGGATAATTTTTTTTTTCAATTTGAATATTTATATTCACAAAATCTGATCAATAAAATATCTTCATTAAATACATAGCAATTTATGTTAGGAATATTGATAAAAAAATAAATATAACCAGAAAAAAAATACAATTTTTTTTTATAATATTGAAGAAAAAGAGTATCTAATTCTAGTAAAGCATTTAAATTTTCATTGAAAGATGCATCGTATATTAATCTAAGGTCCATTTTTCATTAACTAATCGGTCGTTGCATTCTAACGCTTGAGATTTATTTTTTATGTTTAAGCATTGAATTCTTTTTTATACACTAACTTGAAATTAAAGCATATTACCCCTTCTCAAGCTTATAGGGCAATGGTCTCATGGACCCGTCTCGTAGAAAAAACAAAAAACATTTGATAGCAATGGTCTCATGGACCATCCCACTAGTCTATATCATGGAAAAAAATGCAGATGATAATGATTTTACAGACCACCCCATTAATCCATATCGTGGAAAAAATGCAGATAGCAATGGTCTCACAGACCCATTTGACACTGCATCCATTTTTTACTTGTTGATTGTGTTATAAAAAATACTGATAAGTACTTTAGAAATAAAAAAAAGAAGACTTGTTTGAAAATTCTATTTGGCAATGTATGATTTGAAAATTCTATTTGAATAGTAGGCGAGCCAAATCAAAAAAGGGAGTGTTACCTCATCTTAATGGTATTTAAAGTTGGCTAGCATTATTTTTTAAAGTTTTGTTTTATATTTTTTGATCTTAAAAATATTTTAAAATCAATATATATATATATATATATATATATATATATGTCAAGGACATATCTAAGAAAAGTCTAATAAGGATCAAAGATCTTTGAAGAATAATAGAAAATAAATCAAATAAAACCAAAGCACTCGAATTAGAAACAAAAAGATGGACTAAATTTGTCTCTACAGTGAGCCATCTTGGTGGTGGGGCAAAAACTTGATGGAGAGATAATTATTTATTTATCAAAACAATTATTTATTTCAGAGAAAAACCCAAGCTCAATTTCATTTGATCAAAGTCACACCATCAAAGAAAACAAGAAAAAAAAAAGTATTTAATTGATATAATAAAAAAGAGTTGGTATACTAATAAAAACAAACTACTAAAATGGGTGGCACTCGAATAGCTTTGAATGTTCAGATACCTTATCTTAGATACCTTATCTTCTAGGCAATAAGAGATAATAAAAGTAGGTGATGTTCTTTTCTCCAGTTGTAAATGGATGGAGACATCAATACCAAAAACATGGCCAAAAATTGTTTTTTTTTTTCAATTTGAATATTTATATTCACAAAATCTGATCAATAAAATATCTTTTTTAGTTTTATCATGATGATGTTATAGTTAACTCTTTTTTAGATAAGTTTGAATTGATTTTATTTTATTTTTAATTTCTGAACAATAATCATATTATTTGCTGATTATAATAAATTTTATCCTCAAACTTTTAATTGCTATATATTTTGTTTTGAATTTTTTTTTTTCAATTTCACCCCTTAAAATTTGATTTAATTTGATTTTTATATTAACTTTACTCCTCATTTTTATGATTATTATTTAATTTAATTTGATTTTTATATTAACTTTACTCCTAATATTAATTTCTATTACAAATAATTTTTAATAAATAAATTTATGTAAACACAATTACGTAGATGACCGTTTTCTTGCTTTTGGAAGAAAGAAATCTTCTCATGTTATCATAATTGTTTTATTTATATATTTTTTACCGTTTGTTATTATTATTATTTTTTAATCTATCTCACATAAAACTAATTTATTAAGTTTTTTTTCTTAAAAAAAACGCAATTGCAACACATAAATATTTTACCAGTCTAGTACTTTCCCTTACAAAAATTCCATCTCCTGTCAAGGGAAATCCAGATCAGGTTGCAGAGTGTACGGTTTCTTTCTTGTGTCTGAATTTGAAGTCGAAACAGCAGCAACTGGAAGTGTCCTTTTCTACCTGCGCTCTCCTTCTGAAAATACCGAAGGAACAGATAGAAGGAATCTCATTGCTTATGCCTGTATTGAAAATTTATGAACTAAGCTTTGCATTTCACTAATTGCATGGATCTCGAGATAGACTCAGTTCTCATGGGGAGGGATGGGGTAGCCATGATGCACCTGGTAACTCTGCAGACATGGTCAGCTCTCATGATGATAAAACAACCCTCCAGCTCACAGGAAACTAAGCATACAGATTTTCCAAAAGAATTGATTACTCATGTCTAGCAATTGAAAAATATGGCGTGATAACCCTCGTTTTCTTGCTCTTCAAAGTTTCCATAACTTCATAGTTAGTAGTTTTCTAAGATGCACTGGTAAGCAAGTCACAAAGAATCCATCTAATTCAATATCCACTTTTCAATTTGTGAAACGGAAAGGATATGCACATGACCTGAATACACCACATCAGACCGTGGAGCATTCTGTGTGAATCAGTCAGCAAATGGTTGACCTGAAAAAAACCAAAAATCTGAAGGCTTGATGATGACCTGAAAACCAACAAATCAACCATGAGAAGGGAACTACCAGGTGATTAAGATTGTGACAACCAATCGCAGTTCATTTCTTGAAATCCTTTGAAGAGTTTATTGACATGAAATTTGATAAGCAATGCTAAAAATCAGAATACTGAAACTTCAAAGGATCAAGACTTATTCCACATATTCAGATCAGCGTGCATGCATGTGTACGTGACCTAAGAGAAAAAAAATTCAATAAACCTTGTTGCACAGACTGAACGGCAAGATTAAAAACTATTAACTGTGAAAAATGATGTCTATCACACATTAACCACAATTAAGTCTCAACCATGATTGTCTTTGTCATCATCATCAGAGTACAACTTACATCAGACAGGTAATTCCCCATCCATCAACCTCAACCCACCACTCTCCTCCCTCTGCTCGGCATTAAAAATTCCCTTCCCAAAATTTATAAGTTTATTCATAAAATGCTTGAAGTTACAAACTGAATGACAGGCCCGCTTCTTTAAGCGGCAGCAGTATGGAAGAACCTTTAGATACTGTTGTTTCACATAAAGTCATCTTCCAGCTCCTGCAAGGATTTGTTTTCAGATGCTATTTGTTTATTAGATGTCATCTTTTCAGCCACCATCAAACCCTTGTAGCTCCTCATCTCTGCCTGTCTCTCCTTTTCAAGCCTTTCCATTTCCTCACGTCGTTTCTGCAAAGCCAAAATTGAGATTTTTATGCACCTTATAATTGACAATAAAATGGGACAAGATAGGCTCCAACCGGAATTGAAGCACTCCATCATATCTCCTCATATGGCAGAAGAGCAGGGGTTATACTGTCATTGTTGCCACTTCATTGATTAAAGCAAATATTAAGTTTTTATCTCATGGAAGAACTTATATTTTAACTATTAAACAAAAGAAGCAATAAACAGAGAATTGGCAATCCTCCCACAAGATAAAGAAGACGACTTAAATATGAAAGCCCAGAAAGAGGCACTGATAAAATAAGAGCCATCAGAGAGAAACCCCTGCATAATCCAGGGAAGCATCACATTGAAAGGAGAGTAGAAAAAATTCTATCCCACAACAGTGGTTTGGATAAAAAGCAGTTTTCAAAGTTTCAAGCATCCCTTTCCTTCCATGAGCACGAAATAATCAAAAGAGGAGCACGTTTCCAGAACATGCAGCAATTGTTAAACATAATAAATTTAAACCACACCCTAAGAAATGATATGAAACATTCTAGGCCGGAGACCAGCCAGCATATGGAATGTCAATAAAATTTGAAGCAAGGATTTGCTTCACTTAGAAGCACAGTGTACTTGAAACTACAGACTAGGAAATGAACAGGTATCACACAACTAACCAAAGAACATGAACTTGCAAGACAAAGTAACTTAATGGCCAAAATTGCTTAAAATGACAATTGGCAGCTCAAAGTAGATCTCAGCACCGAGATGATAACTCAATGACAAGTTTTCTAGATACCAACTGCACAGAAACATAATGCAGATATAAAAGGCCATACTGTTGCCATCTAGTATTCATCAAATTCACCATGTGAGAGAACCTCCTTTTTTCAACAATACCCAGGTCAATCAACCAGTGAACATTTGCCAACATTAAATGCTAGGAGAAGATATGAATCCTAGGGACAGTTAAAATGGTAATACAGCCAAAAATTCTGCAATTTAAAACTTGGTGTTCATAACATTAATCCCTAAAAACAAAACAGGTTGCAACTAGTGTTAGAGGCATTGCAACTGGTGATATAACTAAAGAATTTGCAATTTAAAGCTTACAGTGTTCATCACATTAATGCCATAAATATGTAACTGCTTGCAAGTGATGATGCTAGGAGAAGGTTTTAAGAGTTTCCACAATGTTTGAGATCATTGGAAGCATGTGCAGTATTTCTTGCAATGTGTTCAGATAAACTGTGTTGGAGTTTTTTCATTTCAATCACATCACCACTAAAAAATTGGGTATCAAAATATCTGATATACTGTCCTGGTGCTGCAAAAAGAAAGCAAAAGGAATCTGTTCTTTCCAAAGGAAATTAAATGGAAGAATGCTCAGTATGTTTTAACCACTAACTCAGCATGCCCAAACTGACATTTCACATCCTGAAATTCAAATGCAGGCTTAATAATCTCAACCATGATAAACTACTGCCACTAAAAGACAGCCGCTTGAGGACCTAAGAAGAGTCCAAATCTTATGGAGAGTAGAGGAGCAACAAGGTCAGTTGAACTTCCCAGTTAAATCATATCCAATAACAAGAACAGAAGGACGAGGTGAAAAGGGAGGAGGAGGCCAAGGAGAAAGAAAACTATCCTATCTTCAAAGTTTGAGTGAAAAAATCTAGACAAGATTCCAAATAGATATATTTTCATCAGGTATAGCTCAATGTTACAACTCCAAACCACTCAATAAAACTCACTTTATCTCTCAGATGAAGCTTTCTCTCTGCTCTTTCTGCCGCATTGACTGCTTCTCTCTCAGCTGCAATGATACATGGTAATTCGTAACTATTAGCATCAACAAGGCAGACAAGAAGAATTTATAGAGCTCAACAACTAAGCAATAGAACAGAAAACATTGCTACTGGAAATACTAAAGCACTCAGTACTTTTGGTTCTGTGCTTCGAATAAGACCTAAGATGAGAAAATTTAAAACTTCCCTGCCTTCCATTTTCCGAACAATAGTTTTGTACTAAACTAAATGATAGGTGAGATCAAAGGCTTACCTTTCAAATCAGGCTTTCTTTCCACCTTTGTTTTGTTCAATCTATTAACTATCTCATTTATCCGCTTTTCCACTCTCACCGTTCGAACCTAGATTTAAGTATATCCAAAATCAGAGAAACATATATCATGCTAATTATTGTTCTAGCAAGTTGTGAACATAAACTACAAAACAAAATAAATCACCATCTTTGAATTGTGGAAGCCAACTTGGCCAACATCCATGGAAGCAGTTTTCTTTAAATTGGCCCATGGAGTGTAAACAACATCGATGTTGTTCACCTTGTTGCCTGCAACGTGAAAGAGAAACAGCTTAAAACAACTAACTCGTTGTAACTTGCCTCCATGTTCAAAACGAAAAGGAATACTTTATTAAGGGAAAGGCTGTAACTTTCTATCATGAGACAAACATTGAGCTTCTTATTTAAAATCATAAAGTAGCAAATTCACAGTGAAAAGGGAGAAGCTACTTTAAAGACCATCCAGGCATAAAAAACACAAACTCCTGAATCATGTAAAATTAAAGGGAGGTTCAGAGACTTTGCCTTGAATCGAATTTGCTTTGACAAGCTGCACGCAATCCTCAAGTACACCTTCACTTATACCATCGATGGTCTGACCTTTATGCAGCCTTAAATAAACATGGGCAGAAGACATTTTGTCCACGTGAAACCTACAACAAAGGAATCAAGAAAACTACTCCTCAATTCAAACAAAACCCGATTAATGAAATTACAAACACCCTTCCTTTCATGACCCTATTCTAATACATGGGCTCTTCGAATTCTAAGCAATGACTTTGACTTAATAGAGAAACCATCACATTACCTCCTTGAATTACTCCCTACCCACTTAAAAACTATGACCCATAATAAATAAATAAAGCAAAAGAATCAATACGCAGATGGAATCCTGATCTTCTAAAAAAGAAACTAATTAAATTACAATCGACCAAAATAAATCAAAAGAACCAATAAATCAAAGACCCAGATGGAAGAAGATTGAAAATTTGAATTGGATTAGCAAGAAACTGTAAATAAAAATAGAAGAAGAAGAAAGAGTACCAGATGTCTTCAGGGAAACCATATTTGATAAGCTCCTCGTTCTCGTGCTTGTCAAGACCCATAAAAATAGTGTAATCTCCTGCCTCTGGTCTGGCTTTGAAGTAGAACACCATCTTTTTTGCTTCTTTTTTCAAACAACCAAAAAAAATTTAGAATAATTTCTGTGGTTTTGTGTTTTTTTTCCCCCTCAAGGCTGCTTTGTGTTTGTGCTTTCTTTTTGGTTTGACGGAGGTTAGCTGCTTTTGGTTGATCCGGGGATAACGTGGAAATAACCTGGGCGTATTTTATACGCTCTTTGAATTTCTTTTTGTCCATCAGAGCGGTGGGCCTATCAAGTAAGCTACTCAGGCCCAGAATTGAATAATAATAATAAAAAAAACCCATGTTTAAACTTCAAAGTTATGTTACATTAAAAAACTCTAAAACACGTGGATTTTTCATTTTAGCAGTATTTTTTTTTCTGCTTTTATTTTTTTCTTTTTTTTGTAGCATTTTTTTTTTTTGCTTTTGTTTCTTTTTTTTTTACATGTTTTTTTTCACTCAAAATTGACTTTTTTTTAATTTTTTTTTCAAAATTATCTTTGCGAATTTTTTTAAATATTGAGTTGGTTGAAAATTTAACTATGTAGTTTTTTTCTTTAAAACATTGTGGATTGCTATAATATTCTCATACATTGTTTTTTTTCTTTTTATGATTTATTTATTCTTTTTTTTTTCAAAATAGTCTTTGGAGATTTTTTTTTATATTAAGTTGGTTGGCAATTTAGTTTTGTAGTTTTTTTTTTTAAAAAAAAAAACAATATTGATTGCTACAATGTTTTCCTTACATAGTTTTTATTTTGCTCACATATTCTTTAAAACTTCAAAGTTGCTATTTGCGGATGATAGTTTCTTATTCTTCAGATAAAATGCATATGAAGGCATAATTATGAAACATCGTGTACATTACTAAGGGGAAACCTCGGGTTAGGTCATTAATTTTTAGAAGTTGGGCATATTTTTTTTAATAAAAATGAATATATGCAACATATATCATATATCTTGGGTATCCGTTCTTTTTTAAACCAAGGGAGGTACTTGGGTTTGCTATTACTTATTAGAAGGAATACAAGAGTTGTATTTTCTTTTATTATGGATAAAATATGGACATGGATTCACAGGTGGAGGAATTGCATATTATCTAAAGAGGACATGACAATTATGATAACTTCAATTGCCCAAAAACTTCCAACTTATAGTATGAGAGTCTTTCTTATCCCATTGATATTATGCGAAGAGTTGCAATGAATGAAGAATAGTTTCTTATGAGGAAATAATCAAGAGGATGGACATGGCATGATATAAAAAAGGTGAGAAAGATTTTGTAGAAGAAAAGATGATGGGGGCATGAGCTTTCAACATCTACACAACTTCAACTTGGCTTTGCTTGGGAAGCTAGGATGGAATTTAATAGCTAGATTACACTCGTTGGTGAGTTGAATCATCAAAGCTAAATATTATCCAAAATAAGATTTTTTAAATGCCAATCTAAAGCATGGACCGAGCTTTGTTTGGCATATCATTCTTAGTTCTTAAGGGATTATAATGAGAGGTTGTAGATGACATATTGGTAAGGGTATTGAGGTGAATGTATGGAAGGATCCATGGTTGCTTACGTGTCCTAACAAATTATTGGAACACTTAAAAATAAAGGTTTGGAATCACTGCGGGTATGTGATTCGATGACTGAGGGGGTTACTTGTTGGGATGAAAATTTAGTAGAGACATTGTTTTCTTCAGCAGATGTCATTGTCATTTTGAGTACCCCAACTATCAACAAGACAAGTAGATGACAACGTCAACTGGCACCGTACTAAAACAAGTGTTTACTCATGTAAATCTAGCTATCATGTTGTCGTTGACATCAACAAGCCCAATCTAAGAGATCATATATAAGGAGATTAGTGTGAAT
This sequence comes from Populus alba x Populus glandulosa, assembly GCA_033617975.1. NCBI lineage: Eukaryota > Viridiplantae > Streptophyta > Magnoliopsida > Malpighiales > Salicaceae > Populus > Populus alba x Populus glandulosa. The sequence goes on from CM066148.1 coordinate 23,980,784, forward strand.
TATAGAATTTGAAGATCCCTCTAAGGATTAAATATTTCATTTGATGAGTGTGTCAAGATTGCATTCTAACTCGTAATAGATTAATTGAAAAATAGAATGAAAGTTCATAATATCTATATTTTTTGTGGAGTAGGGGGATCTAGAGAATAAATCTTCTTTCAATGCCTATTCAAAATTGCATATTGACAGGAGATGGAAATGGTCTTTCATATATCAGGCACGATCAACTTTCAACAATGATTTTTTAGTTTGTTTGCTATATTGTATGAGGAGAAGATGGAACAGGCTGCTGCAATTATTTGGTTCTTATAGAATCAGTGCAATAAAAAGCTATGTTATAACAAAATGGTGATGGTATCAGGTGCAATAAAAAAGGGAATTGATTTTTTAAATAAGTGGAAAGCAACTCAGGTACGTCGAGATGGATCCTTTATCAATCACTCTCTTATGTCATGATGAAAGAAACCACCACCAAAAAAGTTAAAATGCAACATTAATGTAATGTTTTTTGAGGACATCTGTAAAATGGAACATGATATATTATTAATGATAATGATAGGGCAATTATATGTTGTGGAAGCCAGACATTTAAAGGAGCATTCACTTTAGTAATGAGAGAGGCATTGGTACTAAAAGAGATTCTACAAAAACTAATTTCATTGAATATGAGGTGTGTTTTTGTGAAAACTGATTTAAAACTTGTGATAGATCACCTGGCATCTATCAATACTGATCTTAATGAGTTTGATTTGGTGATTGAAGATTGTCGGACCTTATTAGGTGTTGCTGAAAATTATCAAGTACTGTATGTTAAAAGAACTACAAATGTTGTTGTCCATTGCTTAGCTATAAATTATAAAATTATGGCTGGAGTGTTCTAGAATTGTTTTTGAATGCAATGTTGATTGATAGTTAAAGAATTAATTTTTTTTTTTTTAAAGTTATTCTTTTATAAAATTAAATATTAAAAAAAAATATTTGATTTTATAAAAATAGTAAAACTATTAAAAGTAACATGTTTTTCAGAAAAATTATTTTTTATGAAAAATAATTTAAACCTCGTTCAAATTTTTAAAAAAGGCCTTGAGCCCAAATTAGCATAAAATTTTAAGCCTGTGAAATAAGCTACTTGGGCCTAGAGAGAGAGAGTTTCGAAATCCGAATTCTTTCGGATTTTTTATTTTTTTTTATTATCAATTTCTTTTCTTGTGCAAAAATTAAAGTCTTATAAAAGAAAAGCTTTTAATTTCCTTCACCATACAGATCACAGACACCTTACTTCTTTCTCGATCGAAACTAAAGTGTAAGTCTTTCTTCTTGAAAACCAGTTATTCACACAAATTTGTAATGGGTTTTTGTTAATAATCTTTTTTGCTTCTTTTTTGTTGATTTTTTCAACACAGCTTAATCAATGGAGTCTAATTCTGAAACCAAACAGCACACCCTTTTGAGCTCTGACTATGGCATTCAAAGAACCCAGTATGCCCTTACCATCTCTTTCTCTATCTGTCAATGTTTATGTGGATTTTTTGTTGCAAAATAGACACATTTTAGGAATATAGCAGTTTAGTTTTTGAGTGGATTTGTTGTTCTATGTCTATGTAGGTACCCATACGTGACTGGAACATCTGTTGTTGCTTTGAAATATAAAGATGGGATTTTGATGGCTGCTGATATGGGTGGTTAGTTTCTCTAATAACCCATTATCTTGTTATAATCTTTGTGGGTTTGTTTGGTATGCTTGCCTGTGGATATGCTTATGGTTAATAGGGGGAAAATGTGATCTTTGGCCTTATTTATACCTTATAAGTGAACCCTTTAGAAATAATTGCCTAAAAGTACTATAATAAGTCCTGTTGTTGATGCATTTTGTGACATTGATAATTGCTAGGTTCTTATGGGTCCACACTTCGATACAAGAGTGTGGAGAGAATTAAGCCTGTCGGGAAGCATTCTATTATCGGTGCTAGCGGAGAAATAAGTGATTTCCAGGAGATTATGCGATATCTCGATGAGCAAGTGTAAGTTTTAGGTTTGTTGTTGAGGGAAGAATTCATTTTTTTTCTTGTATTGTTGTTGTTTTTTCTCTTATGTTGTTTTAATTGTTGGTTTATATCGTTTAATATCTGCAGCCTGAATGACAATATGTGGGATGACAGAAACTCTTTGGGGCCCAAAGAGATTCACAGCTATTTGACCCGAGTTATGTATAATAGGCGTAACAAGTTTGACCCACTTTGGAATACACTTATTCTCGGTGGTGTGAAAAAAGGACAGAAATTTCTTGGCATGGTAAGGCATCGGTTGCATAGGTTGTTTTCTTTTCTGTTTTTAAATCTCGAAAAAGGAGGGGTGAAAAGGTGTGTGCATTTTGGGGACATGGGTCAATTGTGTTTTTGATTGTGTTGCAGGTCACTATGATAGGAGTAAACTTTGAGGAGAATCATATAGCAACTGGATTCATTTTGGGGACATGGGTCAATTGTGTTTTTGATTGTGTTGCAGGTCACTATGATAGGAGTAAACTTTGAGGAGAATCATATAGCAACTGGATTTGGAAATCACATGGCACAGCCATTACTTCGTGCTGAGTGGCATGAGAACTTGACATTCGAAGAAGGTGTTACGTTACTGGAGAAATGCATGCGAGTGCTTCTGTATCGTGATAGATCTGCTGTCAACAAGTTTCAGGTTCCACTCCTTTTTCCTTACAACTGTATGAGATTAACGTGTTATGGAATGCAATTTCTAGGAAAGTAATTAAATTTCATGTTAACTTGCTGGAATTGCTGCATTGTTTGTGGGTGCATATGTTATTGCTGTATTCTCTTTTAGTTCAGTTTTATTTTTTCCTTTTCCACTACTCTTCGAGAGAACCTCTTGATCATGCTTTCTCTTTGCTTTTGCTGAATTGTCACTGTTTTCAAAATTTAGATAACAACGTGGTATCATATCACCTCATATGATGGTTTTTTTTTTTTTTTTTTTTAATGTTTAAAATTCTCTATACCTGTCCACAAAATCGGTGCTGAGCAAAATCAGAATAACAAGCTTTTAATTAGTTAAACACCTTGAAATAATGTTTTTTTAGTGTTCTCCCCTGATCCAAGTTAAAAAAGCAACCCTAACAATTTTTGGCAACGCTAACTTAACAATGGGGCGAGAAAGATGAAATGAATCATTTTATGTTGTTGAAACTTGAAATAATCTCAATTCTTTTCATCTCTTGTATGATGGGAATAGACAGCATTTCATAATGATTTGTAATGAATAGAGACTTTATGAAGGGAATCCTGTGCGTGTTAAAATCTTGTCCACTTGGATGTGCTGAGCATCCGTGCAGTCACACACCTTAGGAAGACTTTTTTCTAGTAAAAGATCTTCAATCTGGTAACTGCGGCAAGCTGCTTTGGGACTCCCTAAGGTATTTCTGACAGGGGCTTAAACTGGATGGCCGAGGAACATCTTGATGTTGTCCTCTTTCTATAGCTATTTGCGCTTAGGGTCTAGTGCATGTCTAATATGACCAAGGATAGAATGCAACTAAAGGAAACCATTCTTCCAATTATTGTTGTTGGGTATGTTTTGTTAGTTCTAATACCAGATAATTACGTGAAGCAATGTATTGTCTGATTTGACATCTGACAAGTTCACAATTTCCCAACTGCAGATAGCTAAGATTACTGAAGAAGGTGTAACAATTTCTCAGCCTTACGCACTGAAGACATTCTGGGGATACAAGGCATTTGAGAATCCAACTGTTGGTGCTGAAGGATCATGGTAGTCAGCTAGGAAGCAGCCACTTCGGAAATCTTCACTCAGTCTACAAATGGGACCTAAAGGCATGATGAGTTGGAAGTTATTGAAAGTCCTTTCAATGTTCAATTAATGTTTAAAACCTTGAATTGTTAGCTTGGCTTGATCTACGCCACACCAAAATTTCTGGTTTAGGGTTGGTGGCTGGCTTGTGAGGAAAAGGAATATTTTGAAATCACCTGAACTATAAATGCTCATCTTCCTTTACTAGCTGCTACTTTACTGCTATGAATTATGAAGTTTGCTTTTGTAATTTGTAATTTGTTGTTTTTTTATTTTTTTTATTTTGCACCATCAAGTCAGGGTTTAATTTATTTGATGCGCTCATGTCATTCCAATTAAAAATGGTGGGTTGGGAGGAAAAGCTAAGGGTGATTTGTGAATAATAAGCTTTTCTGAAGTTAAAGTTTTGTAAATGTTTGATTGATCATTCAATTTATGTTATACTTTGGAGGAGTTGTGGTTCGGTTGTGAATTTTGCCTGTATTGGCAGCTCTCAGACTCAGTGGCTTGGTTTTTGCGGCCCTTCTCGTCATCCTCCTCTCCTCTCTTCTCATCTCTCTTCACTTTCCTGGGTTCGATTTGCTTTTCTTTCCTATTCCTCTTTTTCTTCCCTTTCTCTCCGCTCATTTTCTTTCCTTCTTTGGTCATCTTGGAGCCCAAATAGGCTTGTTTATCTTGCCCCGTCACATACGAAGAAGACTCTTGACCTGAAATGGGTTATGGTCCTATTTGATCTCTGCTATGTTGTGGGATTTTTTTTTTATATAAAAAATTATATATGCAAGGTTTTTCAACAAATATTTATATATAAAAAAATTTATAAGTATAAATTAAAAAATTTATGCATATATAGAATCTAATAAATCAATAACTATGCATGTTAAAAAAATCATTAACAATAAATATTAATGAAAATAGAAAAATTGATATGCATATGTATCAAGATATTTGATATTATAACATGAACAATATATATATATATATATATAGGCTTTGAACCGGTTGTGTTAATTAAATATGTTGTGAATTAAATAACGATGTGAAATAAACATACTTACGCTTATGCTATGAGTTATGATATGTATTAAAGGTGGTTGAGAGATAAAAAAAATTATATGATTTATATGTGTTGAGAAAATAAATTGTACGGTAAATTATATGAGTTGTGAAATAATAATATTAATATAAATTAAATATATTCATGAAGTGAAAATAGTTATGAAATAACCTTAATATGAAAAGGAATATTATATGAAAGTGTTAGAAGGAAACTAATCAATTTTAAAGTTATAAGGAATAAATTATATAGTAATGAGTTAAACTAGACTATAAATGAAACAATTATGATGATAATATAATGAATAAAATGATGGGAAGAAAATTTATCGGGGAATAATGAAACATATAAGATTTATGAAAATTAATATGAGGTCAATGTTCTTAAAAAAAAACTTATAAAGTTGGTTTTTATTATAAAATTATTAAACATTAGTAACTAGGATGATAGAAATATTTAATATGATTTGTTTTATAATTTTATGCATGCCATAGATAAATTCTTTGAAGATATCCATTTTGTAGGGTCAAGCTACCCAGTATTACTCGTAAAGAATATTTGTATTTTTAGAAGAAAAAAAAAATTATAATGAATGTAATTTTCAATAAGAATTGTAATAAATTACATATGTTTATAAAATTGTTAAAAGGTTATTAGGATATATATATATATATATATATATATATAATTTCCTGAATTTTTACATATTTGATCATAGAAATTAAGTAAAAACGTTAGTGTGGATGATTGATAACCAAATTGAAAAAAAAAAAATTGAAAAGTAAATCCACCGTAAAATATAAAAAGATAAATAGTGGTGTGTGCACGTTATATTAGCCGTATCTTTTAGATTTGTATATAATTATTACGAAGGAAAAATTGAACCAGGGCCCACTCTCGATACCTATCAGAAATCAGAAATCCGGAGTCAGGAGACATTACGGGCACGACTTGTCCACAGGCAATGATTTTAGACCAATCTATGGAGCCTCCGAATCTTTCTTTTCTATTTTTGTCCCACATCACTGACAACGAATAAAGAGGCTTTAATCCATTCGGGAACCTGCTGAGGTGTAATTATATCTATATTTTACTGATTAATCACGAGATCATTATTTAAAAGCAAAAAAACATTGATTAAAACAAAACTATAATTTATAAATTTCTTTTCTCAATCTGGAATAGCTATCCATCTTCAGGAAACATTGAATCTCTCCCCCCTCCCCCCGAATTATCAACAAAAAGCGAAAAGGTGAGAAGTTCAAGCATGGATCCAATGGCAGGCTGCAAGCCGTTGCTACATGCAAACTTTAAGTTACGTGAAATTTCTTCATTCTCTGGATGCTTGTTGCTACAAAATGAAACTAGAAAACAAAGTTCAATGGCATTTTCAATCTATCTTCTTCTCAGAACTATTGTTTCCCGCAATAACATTGTCAGGTACGACATGGAAAGCACATACAAGTTCTTGAGAAGTGAAATTTGTTTTATTACTCCTACATCCTACCAATCCAAGCCCCCAGAACAGAGAGGAAGCATGGGGCATGATTTGCGGCCTCAACCAATAAATTACAGCACAGGGGCATAATTTAAATGTGCGATACAAAATTTAAAGACAAATATTGCTAGCCATCATACTTGCAGAGGTTCTCAAATCCCATGTATTCATGACGATGAATCTTTCCTATCATGTTTGCTACACCAACACCACCTGCAAAGGGAAGCGATCGAAGAACTCTTTGAGGATTCATAGAGTTCAAAGAATTTATAATTTCAGGCCTCAGATAGCAGGAAATAGAAGAGCTCACCTAGTGAGATTGCACTGATAAATATGGTGGAAGCTAGAATGAAGATGATAAGAGATGCCCTTCCAAACACAATGATCAACCTTCTCACAATATGCTGCCCTATGAAGGCAGCAAATGTAGCAACAGCTACGAGGTAAACAGCTGCCAGAAAATTTGAAATATTTGAGTCCATTGGAGCTAGCATAAACTATATTCCAACATACATTAAGAAAACAAACATATCTATCACTTTACAGGGTGTCTTTAGACGGATAAGAACAAATAAAAGAAAGGTTGCATGGATGTTGTGGGCACTTACCATAAGGAACAGGAAAACGTTTCAGAAGGTAGTATTCCACGACAGACATGGATGACGAGAAAGTCATTGCAAAGGTGGCAGTTGCACTTGAGACCTGGAAGGAAATCGTAAAGAAATTACCAAACTATTTGGCCTTTCATATGGCTTTGTGATCCGTAAAAATCCCGCCTCTTCGAAATATACAAGCTTCAGTTTTTCCAGTTTGTAGCTAGCTTTACACATTATACACTATTACACACTAGAATGTAATAAAACAAAGCAAGCTAACCTGAGGAGGGATTCCGAGCTCCAAAAATAGTGGACCCATGATAAATCCTCCTCCCAGTCCGAGCAGCCCACCGACCACTCCAGCTAGTATACCAAAGAGACAGTAGATCACAAGCTGAAGGACTGTGAAATTTGTGCCTCCAGTTCCCTTGGATGCAATTATTCTGTGTCCCTTGTACAGACTGACTGCTTCATACGTTGACACCCCGACAGAAACTGGGATCTGGAAAACAAAGAAAGGATGATTCGAAGAACTGTTTTATTAAAGAGTAGGACAGATTTCGATATGCTACAAGATCGTTCCCCATTTCACATACAGACATAAACAAGAAGGCACAAAAAGAAAGGATAGAGACCACTGTTGTGATAAAAGTACCTGTAACAAGTTTAACACCCAATATGTTGTCGAACAGGTAGATGTACCCTCCTGTTACAAAAAGAAAAGGATTTCTCATCATGTATACATTGATTTAATATAAGCTAGGAAAACAAATGTAGGATGTAATCATTATGATAAAGCACAACAAACCTTTGTAATCTGCAGCACGAGGAATGAAACCCAGACAAAAACAAGAAGTCCAAGTTCTTTCCAGTAAACATTCTCAAGAATAGAGACCTACGGTAATGAATAATTGTATTAGTTTTGAGAACTCTTTGATGCTGATTTCAGCTGACAAAGTGTACTCACCTCTTCTTCTTTGTCAGCCTTTTGAGGGCTGTTGCTCGGACCACCAGGAAGAGGCTTGTATTCCACTTCCCCAGCGCTGGCACCTGATACAAAGGAAAATATATACTGAGAAGCAGGAATCACTCGCTGGGCTTCCATAAAATAAGGAAACAGTAAGTCAACTCACCATCTGACTCCACACGCTTTGCAGCCTCCTATAATGGGAGAAAAAGTGCCATCAAATGGTTAGACTTAAATTTACATGTTTCTAACACATAACTATGTGAAACTCTAGTCATAAATCCTTCCATTTGTTTTGAAGTTCATGAAAGCACAAATATATCCTCATGGGGTAGTCACCTTGGCAATTTGAGGACAGTGCCACATATAATTTGTTCTAAAATTAATAATTGAAAACCTTGTTAATAATAAGCAGGCAATGAAACAATTTCAGTTTGAAATGCAGCCTGTGCACGCCCAAAACCTATGCATAAATCATGAACAGGCTGATGAGATTACCCGTTTCATTATTGTTTCCTTTTTCCATGTTTCAACACCCTTCAAGAATGCCTTTGTTGATGTGCCTGCAAGCCATTACAATTAGCAAAAAGAATTAGAAGAGAGAAACATGAGTAAATTCCAACGAAATTCAACTAACTTTACCTAAGAAAAGAATGATGAGCAGTACTGTGACCATCCAGTCTGCAAAGACGACATTGAAAGCAACACCTATACTAATTCCAAGCATAAGCATTGGCTGGATGAGCAGAGCCAGATCATAGTCAATAATGGGCATGTCAAGTGTCGGATGCCTTAGCTTAAGATTATAGTATACTGTTGAGATTGCTGCACCCATAATCATACCTGCCAAATTTATACACACCAAAAATCCATTACTTTTTAAGTAACATATGAAAGAGCAATTTATTTTCCAACAAACCAGCCCTTTCACATTTTCTGTAAGCTACCTCACTGTTCACACGACACATTGCATGTTGTTAGCTGCTTACTAGTCAGACTGATAAATCACAGCAGATGGATTAGTTACCCATACTTCACTGTGCAATCTGAATCGAAAAAAAAGGCATTTTTAAATGCTGAAAGTCTCCTCCACTGTTCAGTAAAGCCCATCCCTCCTTAACATACAGAGGACACATGAACAAATAAAATTTCAACTGTTACAGATCTTTTGAAGAAATAGGCACTGCACCTTCCCCTGACTGTGCTTCCAAGTTTCAAGCTCTAATTCAAAATTTTCAAGTATAACAAAAAATGCCATGACAAGAAGAGCTAGTGAAAGGTGCCAGTCGTGGTAGTAAATTAGTTCTCCGACTCGAGAAAATCTTTGTACTTGAAAGCTTCAATGATTAAAAAAATCAGTTAAAATAGTCATTACTTTTATGTAAACTGAATTTTGAACCAATTAAGTAGTAGATTCAATAATTTAGTTACCCCCCCCCCCCCCCACCCCCCCCCCCCCCCCCACCACCCACCCTCTACCTCTCCCCATACTCTAATCAAACGAATCAAAAAGGTTTTCCTTTCTCTATGGCGGGGAAGAGCGGCGTAAAAACAAAGGTCACCCTTTTCACACAGAAGATTCAACGGTTTCTTACATTTAGAAATAGCTGTTGCAGATTTTGGATCGAACCCAATTACCAGGCTAAGCATGGGAACAAAAATGCCGCCGCCACCAACACCGCCAACACTCCCAAAAGCAGCTCCAAAAAACCCAATAATCGAACCCAAAACAATTTGCCAACCAAATTTCATTTCCTGCCCACACAAAAACATTCATATATCAATAATTAAAACAAAAACCATACAAGACAATCACTTTCTGATTCCATCCACAAAATGATCATATAATCAAAACAAAAAAAGATGTACCTTTCCTACATATCAATCACCAACTAAATAAGTAACCAGCACATAGAAAGTCACCCGTCTTCTCATTTTATGTTATTTTAAAGAGCACTAAAGATTCTTACAGAAAAAATACTTAATTCAATAAGTTAAGAAAAGGGTATCAGAGCTTTTACCGGCCAAACATGTTGATAACCTTTGTGATCAGGCTGCCACAAGAAATTCACAGCTTTGAGAACATAACTTGACACAGAATCTCCTGTTTCATTCATTCTAGTAGATGTTGCTTCACGTTTCAAGCCCCTCTCAGCTGAAACGAACACAAAAGCTAACAAAAAGTTGAGCAAAACCATTAAGACCGATCTTAAACCCCTCCATTTCCCTCCAAATTCAGCCATTGATCAGATCCTGGATTCTCTCTCTCTCTCTCTCTCTCTGAAAAAATTCTCCCTTTTTTCCCCTCCTCTCCCTCTCAAAGAGTTGACCTTTAGCTAATCCTCAATAACTCAACACTAAAAAAACAAAAACCTCTGTATAACAAAGAAACAACGCTTGCATGCAAATGGTTGGTTTGTCGGAAAACCAAGAGGAGAGATAAAAGGAAAGGAGAAAGGAGATGCTTGGGACTCGGAGTTATGTTCCTACGAGAGATAAGCGAATAGATCCTTGAAAACAGGAAACAGGATGTTTGTGACCAGGAAAGTTTGGAGTTGAAACAAATAGTCTGCGTTTGGTCTCTCTTCTGTGCTCTGAATAGGGGAGGGGAAGAGAGAAATTATGATATGAGTGAATATTCACAGAGGTGGCAGATATGATACAATCTTGCTCTTGACAAGAGGAGGAATGACATTCATTTATTTCTATTTGTGCCTTTTTAAATGATAGCTACCTTTTTTTCCACCAAAATTAAGCATTTTTGTGTTAGGTGTAAAAAAAAATATTTTTTAAACTTTTGGTGGGTTGGACTCTTAAAAAATGTTTGGTTACAAGAAAATCATTGTTTAAACTGATATAATGGGTTTACACGTGAACCACGTCAGATTTTAGCAAAAAATAAAATTAATATGGTGCAATCTAGTAAAAATGTCTAAATTAACTTGTTATTTGGTCGGTTTGGAAAATACCTGATCAAAACTCATATTTTTTTTAAAAAAATAATGTGATTTTATTTTTTTATAAAATAAAAAAAATAAATTAACATATATTAACGGCATGAATTGTTTAAGAAAATAATGAAATCACTTATCATGATTATTATTTTGCCATCAACATTATAATAATATAATTTATATAAGTAGAATTAATCCAATACTTGTATATTTCATTGTTTTATTAAATGAAACATGATTTGAGTTTTAGCGGCCGTAGTTTTTTATTTATGATTATTTAATAATAAAGTGTTGAACCTTTTACTAGTCAAAAAATAATTTTTTCATCCATACTTTCTTTTTCAAGGCCATTTCCCCCCCTACATCACAAGCATATAGAAAAACAGTTAATTCTTAAAAAAACAAAAACGATTAAATAAGGATAGAATACTGAAATTATTACAAGAAATAATGATTTATAAACAAACTTTTCATGTTAGATTTTTATCTAAAATGATATGTCAGATATAAAATTCATGAATTTTAAATGATTTAGATTCTATAAAAAGAATTATTTCATATATTTGTATGTTTCGACAAGGTCTTTGAAAAGTTGTTTAAAGTTTGTATATTTAATTAAAATTATATTTTGTCTTGATTATAGTTTTAAAAATATTTAATTAATTATTATACATCATAATTTTTTTTATTGAAAACTTTATCTTAAAAAGCTTTATTAAAAAAATCTATAAATTATAATTTTTTTAAATATATTTTTTAAACTGTAATTACATAAACTACTAAACATCATTAAAAAAAATATCAAATGAAATGATATGTAATTATAGCATATATAGTAGTGAAAGAATGGGAACAGAAGACTAAGACATAATAATTTACACTTTTAAAAACTTTATTTTTAAATTTTAATGAAATAAATTTGTAATTCATAGTAATTTTACTTGAAAAAAAATCTATATCGTTAAAACCACAATAAAAAAAAAAAACAAAAAAAAAACCTACTCGCTTAAGATAGTGTCGAATGCAGAGGATTTGTAGTACGGGGAGTATGGGGACAGAAGACTGGGACCCCAGTGACCTAAATGAAACGACGCGGTTAAATGCTCTTGTCTGCTTGTTATTCAATGGGGCCACTGGCGTAGCAGTAAATACTACAGCCCATAAGAAAAAATCAAATATACACCTAAACTATTATAATTATTTAAATTGTTTTCACAACTTTCTTTTATTCTTTATATATATATATATATATATATATATATATGGAAAGAGATATTGATAGAAATCTAAAACTTAGTTTTTTTATATTTAGTTTTTTAAAATTCATCTTGAATCAGGTTTCAAGACGATAAAATCCTGAATTAACTGTTAAATTAGGTCAAATTAATAATAATTATATATATATATATATATTAAAATTGTTTTTGTTTCAGCTAGAACATAATATATGGAGGTTTGAAGCTTAATAATTAATTTTGGAAAATTGAATTAAAAAGTAGAATAAAAATACCATGCTAGTAAATATTATAGTGCAAGTGGCATGAGTTTAAAATCGTTAAGTGAAAATGATAGAGCTTAATTTTTCTTATCACGGTTTTTTATTCTTGAGTTATTATTTTTTATTTTAGAAAAAAATCACGTAACAAAAACATGCTGCACAACTTGAACTAGAAAATAAAGAAATTTTGTAAGAAGTTATCAATTAAATTACTCTAACAATTTCTTATACAACCGAAGAGACGGTCCATGCTAAAAGATTAGCAGCTAGCCATATACGCTCACATTTGACAATGGCTCAAAGATTAAATTTACACACATTAAATAACATCGTTGCCAATCTTCTCATCAATGGCTAGCTAGTTTATTCATTTCCTTTTCTTTTTCTTGTCCGTTCTATCAAAATACAATCTCCTCATTAATCAACAATATTTTATAGGATATAAGATACAATGACATATATATATATATATATATATATATATATATATATAGCGTTTGGTTAGTGTTTCGTCATAAAAGAGACAGATATAAAAACGTGTTTACGGTCTATCATGTTTGGAGTACAATAACTTTTGTTTTTTTAATATTTTTAAAAGTGTTTTTACACTAAAAGATATTAAATTGATGTGTTTTCTTAGTGTTTTTCAATTATTATGATGTATTGATGTTAAAGATTAAAAAAAATTGAAAAAATAAATTTTTTAATGTATTTTTTAAAAAAATAATTATTTTTAAAAAATATATTATACTATAATATCAAACACACACTAAAAAACAGACAAAAACAAAGACGTGAAACTAATTTATCATCTTTCAAAAAGTTTTGGGATAATTTTTTAAATAAAAAATACAAAAATATATGTTTTATATATCCTATTATCTTTATGTTTTATTATTATTTTAATATGCTAATCAAATGCTGCTACTGTATAGATTTTGAAGATTAAAGATTGATAATTATCAGCAGCTATGTACTTTCACATTTTGACAATGGCACTAACAGTAAATACACATTGATTGACATAATTGCGAATCTCCTGTATGGCTAGCAAGCTAGTTTCTATCTTCCTCTCTTATTGTTGTACCAAAAGAGCAATCGTGGCTGCCTTCATCACGACAAGTTGCTTGGTCCATGGCGTGCAATGCATGGACCCTTTATTTATTTATTTATTTTTTCTAAGTTTTCTTCGTTCTTCTCTCTTGTTGCACCAACTACAATTTATATACATACTTATTTCTCAACAAAAGAAAAACCCTAGTTGTGCTTTTTTCTATATAACTGGCAACCATACCATACATGTTTAATGAATGATTTTTTATATATATTTAGTGAGCATTTGGAATATAGTTGTATTGTAACTTTTAAAAAATTTAATATTTTTATTAAAAATTAATATTTTTTATATGTTTTGGATCGTTTTAATGAATTGATACTAAAAATAATTTTTAAAAAATAAAAAAAAATCATTTAATATATTTTAGTACAAAAAATACTTTGTAAAATAACTATAACTACACTTTTAAAATATCATAAATGAAAAACATCATATCATAAAATCACGACAAACGATGCTCATGATTTTGTATTTTCATTTTTGTTTTTAATTTTGAGATGCATGATCAATACATGCGGTAATGCTTTTTTTTTTTTTTTGATAAACGTATTAACAACTTTTAAATAACTAATAATTATACATACACGTGAACCATACCATACATGTTCAATGAATGATTTTTTATATATATTTAGTGAGCATTTGGAATATAGTTGTATTGTAATTTTTAAAAAATTTAATATTTTTATTAAAAATTAATATTTTTTATATGTTTTGGATCGTTTTAATGAACTGATACTAAAAATAATTTTTAAAAAATAAAAAAAATCATTTAATATATTTTAGTACAAAAAATACTTTGTAAAATAACTATAACTACACTTTTAAAATATCATAAATGAAAAACATCATATCATAAAATCACATGATTTTGTATTTTCATTTTTGTTTTTAATTTTGAGATGCATGATCAATACATGCGGTAATGCTTTTTTTTTTTTTTTGATAAACGTATTAACAACTTTTAAATAACTAATAATTATACATACACGTGTATACATACATACATACACACACGTATACATACATACAACACACACACACACGGATTGTTAAGTCCTAACCTCCTCTTGAAAATCACGAACTTAACTTGCAGGAGCAGAATGATGAAACGAAGTACGATGGCTAATCTTCAATCGTGAGAATTTTGAAGAACAATTAATTCAAGTTACTTGTAAATTTAAAACCTTACATGAGACGATATTAATTGAAGAACAATTATTTTATGTAGTTTTAGCTCTAAAATTTTGAACTGTTCAAGAATTATTTTTTTTCCAGGAATCCTTGCTCTTGCCCCACTCTCCTGCCCTCGTCCTTGTCTCGATGGGATGTGTGTGTATTATATATATGTGTGTGTGTGTGTGTGTGTATGTGTATATGTATAGTTTTCAAAACCATTTATGATTGATTAGACATTTACGTACACAAGAGCACCTACCTTAACATTTGTGGTTCTTGTTTCTTTCGTACCAAAGCAAGCTTGTAAGATTGCGAAATATCACCGTAGTTTTGAGTTGTAAATTGATTTCTGTGACAACCTATTCGTACATTTTTTTCGTAAAAAAATAAAAAATTGTTCAAGTCTTTTGCACAACTTGCTACCTTGAATTTTTTTAAAATATAAATTGTCTAGAACTTTCGCACAATTTAATATAATATAGTTATAAAACCTAATCTAACATGACAAGAAAGGTGATTCAAGAATTGATAAACCTGGTAGAACATAGTCACAATCCCATTACAGATTTCTCGACTTCTTTTTTTTTTTTTTTAACTTTCCTTATTCATGACTCTGGATTTTGTTTTAAATCGAGTTTTAAAATCATAAAATTTTAGATTATGGTGATTTTTTTGGTCGGAAAATGTGTTTGTAAAAACAAAAAAAAAATTTCAAGTGTTTAAATAACTTAGTTAAATTTTAAAGATATTATTTTTATATGAAACAAATAAATATTTTAAAAATAATATTTTTATATCTCAAAACCAATTAATTTTATAACTTTTTATTTGTTTTCATATTCAAGCAGACACTCTGAGTAGAAGTCTTTGGGTGATTTTCAACCTATTAAAAAAAATTATATATAAAAAAACTATTAGAGTATTTACAGTTATTTTCTGTGTGTTGAAAAATTAGATCAACTTCAATTTACTGTCTAATATCTGGGGCGAATCCATTTTTTTTTTTGCCTGAGATTTTAATCTTAAATTATAACCATGAATCAACCAAAATAATTTTTTAAAATATTAAACTTTTGAGATTTGACTTGATGAGCTTTGTTGAAGACTTTGATAAGGTTAAATCTTACACTCCCGATCAGAAGATTTAATCAATGATCTCACCTTGGCTGTTTATATTTAAAAATATAGATACGAAAAATACCAAACAAATAGTAAAATATATATCAAGATAAAATTGTGTATATATACACGAAGAAATTCTAAACTATAAATTCATTAAAAAATATATAAAATGAATATAATTATTTCATGTATCTTTTAAATTGATGAGCCACGCATTGTATCATAAGTTTCATGTCATCATCAAATGGCTTATTAAATATATTGTTGATTTGTTAGTTGATAATTAACACGTTTTCATGCTTGGGTTAACTATCGTGTCCAAAATTCTCCTTCCACAGCCTTCATCGTATCTAAAAACACACTTGTATTTTGATATTGGTAACTATAATATTTTTTGAAAGCATTTTTTATTTAAAAATATATTAAAATAATTATTTTAATATCAACACACTAAAATTATTAAAAATATATTATTTTAATATTTTTCAAGTAAAATACAT
Organism: Populus alba x Populus glandulosa; assembly: GCA_033617975.1. Taxonomy (NCBI): domain Eukaryota; kingdom Viridiplantae; phylum Streptophyta; class Magnoliopsida; order Malpighiales; family Salicaceae; genus Populus; species Populus alba x Populus glandulosa. Next base: position 23,997,091 of record CM066148.1, read on the forward strand.
TTTTAAATTAAAAAAAAATACATCACTCAAACACCACACAAATTCAAAGAAATAAATTTAAGTGGTCAATTCAGATAATAATAATAAAAAAAAAAAAGGGTCATCTATGTTGAAGGTCCCACTATTAATATGCGTGTGATTAAAATAATTATTTAAAACATGCATAAAAGGGACTCTTGGAGGAGGTGTGTCCTACGTGGTAGAAAAGAAGTCAGAGAAGGGAGATGGCCACAATAATAATGCACGTGCTATTTACCGAGGCTTAAGCTGACCCGCAGGGGTGTCGGACAGATGGCGGGTGGGAATGCAATTAGTAACCTACGAGGGGCTAAAGCTATGTGAACGCTATGTGAAGTTAGTTAGTCTCATGGATGGATGTGAACCTGACATGGATCACATCACTCAGCCACCACGTTTTTCATCCACAGGGCGCTCTTGTACATGTTTTAATTACAAGCATCACAATTCACAACAATGCCGGTGACTTCAACTTCTACTTCAAATGGGCATGATTATGCTTTTTTTGAGATTTTTAATTTTTTTGAGTTTTAATTTGATTTTTTTAGTTTATTTAAATTATTATAATATGTTAATGTTAAATATAATTTTTTAAAAAATAAAAAATATATTATTTTGATATATTTTCAAGCGATGAGTATTTTAAAAAAACATCTATCACATTCATAAACAAGCACTGTTTTATGATTAAAACTATTTTTTTAGATTTTTTAAATCTTTATATCAAGATAGCATATTGAAATCATCAAGAAATATTTTAAAAAACATTAATTTAATATATTTTTTCAAATAAAATGCATTTTTTAAATACATAAAAAAATAGACTTCCAAACACTCACGACCAACTTAGCGAGTTAATCTAAAACTTGACTAATCAGAGGCCTGGCTCAAACTGAGTTCATAAAAAAATTGAAGGGGATTGATCTAGTATAACCCGTAAAAAATAATTTTTTTTTAAAAAATAAATAGTATTATTTTAACCTTAAAAAATATATTTGTGTTTACATGGGATTCGAATCTTATGTCAAAAAAATTTAATAATCCAAAACTAGGTATGCAAGTGATGTTAGTTTATTGTTGTGAATCATGCAATTAGTTTTATAATCAAAGTTAGAAGCATAGACATTAAGTTTTTTTTGTATTGTATTAACAATTTTTTTTTTTTTTAAATATATCAAAATAATATATTTTTTTATTTTGATATCAACACATCAAAACAATAAAAAAATACTAAAATAAATTAATTTAAAACAAAATAAAATATATTTTTTTCAAAAATGATTTTATACAACAAAAAAACAAAAGGTCATTGTACACCAATAATTAAAAATGCATTGGTTGAGCTACTCCTAAACCGAGGATCTTGATAAACTAACGGGCAACATAATTATTCCAAGATCCGACTCATGTGTACGTAGGCACTCTGTTTACATCACATGTCCTTTGTCCCCACACGGACTGCCAAACCTATAACGTGCAAGAATAATTAATTTCTTCTTGTTTTCTTCGAAACCACGAAAGGTTTTTATTATTTTTTCAACGGGGAGAATTATTCAACATGCCGTTCTTAAAACATTTAATATTTTCTTATTTCATAAAATTACAGAACGTGGCACATCAATCCCACATGCCTAGAATTTGAACATGGCATTGATCCCGAGTCAAAACTTACTAGCTAGCCAGCCAGCCAGGTACGGAGTAAACAAAAAAAATTTCAATTATTTTTATTAAAATTATAAATATTTATAAAAAATGAACATTTTCTTGTAAGGGCTGGGCGCTTACCAGCCCCCCTCCCTCGTCACTGTAGCTAGCTACTTAAAATTAAAAAAAAAAGATATTTTAGAGACTGAAACTCCTAATTAATTTGGCCAAGAGCTTTATTTATAATTCGATCAACTATGTTTTTTTGCCTTTTCTCAATCTCTAATATGTTTTTTGGTCAACTGTTTTCTTTTGTAAAAATTAAAGAATTTATGAAGATATATTTTCAGATAAAATAATAATATTATCACTGTTATTGTTGTTAATATTATGAAAATATTAACATCCTCCGACCATGTAGATTTTCCTGCTTGCCTGGTTTGTCGTTCAATAATAATAGACGAGTCAAATCAAAGAATAATTAAATAGATTTCTCAAAGAAAATAAATACTTAGAATTTATAATCAATTATTACTATCACGATCTTTAACATGTATGCATAATGCAAGCAACAGAGATTTTCCCTGTTGTCGTCTCGGTCATGATTAACTCCACTGTAACTTTGTTTTACTAGGATGATTAGCATTTTGATAGCAGCTTTCGTACGGTGATGTGAATGTTTTTTTAAAGTATTTTTTATTAAAAATATATTAAAATATTTTTTTATATTAATATATTAAAAAAATCTTAAAAAATAATTTTAAAAAATCAATTAATCTTAAAAAACACTATTACACCGAAAAAACAAAGAGGCTGAAACTTGACAACTAGTTAAATTATGTTGACGTACATGTGAAGTCAAAGAAAAAGATAAATATGTACACGTCATGAAATGTTGGAGCTCTTATCGCTTCTACCGAACCCGACAGCCAGGAAAAAACGAAAAGAACAATCGTACCCCACTCATTTCATCGATTTATTTCAAAAAGAATATTCTCATATTTTAATTAAATTTATTTCCTAATTCAGTTAAAAATATTTTCCGGTCGTTCCTCACTCAAAAACTTTTGTTTTTTAGGTCTTTTTTAAAAGTATATTTATTTTTTAAAAAATTAAATTAATATTTTTAAATATCTTTCCCTCTCTCTAGGGTTGCATGTAATGTCAACCCTGGATTCTATGCTACTTAAATCTCAGATCCTAATTCTCACTGTACTATATTCTCTCAATAATCTGAACTCACGTTTCTTTCGGCCAGATCCCATATCGTAGCATGTGATCCACTTTTTTCTCAAGTTCTTCTCGACTATTAATGAGAAAAATAAAAAAATATAAAAGAAAAACCCGCGACAGCATCTTTATAATTATTTATTTTGAATAATTATTTGATAAATTAAGGCGTGCATGAGTAGAGGATCCACATACATCTAGCAAAGAAATATTGCCTCCCAGGTTCAGATCCGTTTTGCGAGATCCTAATACCTTCACCTTCGATATAGATGATCTGTGCTTGAAATTATTTTTTCAAACCGCTTTAAAATTATGGTTTTTTAAGGATTTTAATATGATGATGTAGGATTTTTTTAAGAAAATTTTAATACGTTTTTAATTGAAAAATAATTTTAAAACAATCATTACTCTATAAGACCTCTAATCAATCTTAAGGGGTGATAAATGCATCACACTCGTTGCAAATGAATTACATAATTAACTCAAAACAAACACAGTATAAAAAAAATTCATAAAAAAAATATTTAAAACTATAACAAAAGAAAGAAGAAGAAAAAAATAGTATCATGGATCTGAAACCACCGATCAAAGAGGAGGGGGTACCGCAAATTAAGCTCAAAATATGCTAATAATTGAGACAGAAAACACCAAGGCTATGGTCCTTCTAGGAGCAACTTAAACACTAAAACACATAGTTTTTAGACCCGACTCGGTTCAAAACTCGGATAACAGGTTTTTTACTAGGTCACAGAGTCGTCCGAGTCAATTTTTTTTTAATCAAAACAACTTTATTTTAAAAAACAAATAAAAGTCAACGTGTTACAATCGGGTTTTTGACCGTGTTAATTGGGTCAACCCGCCAGTCAAGCCGAGTTTTTTCTTTCCCTGTTTTTTTCAACCCGACCCGATTCCAGTCACAAATCCCGGGTTGATCCACCTGGCAAGGCCAAATTTCAAAACTATGCTAAAGCATTGTTTACTTGCTTAAAAATATATATATTTTAAAGAAAATAGATTCATGAAAGGTTAATGAATTTATGATATTTAATAATATCATAAAAAATTAGAAAATATATTTTTAGTGTATGTCTATAACATGAAAAAAAAGTTAGAAAATCATTTATTAATGTTTTAATTTTTTTTTCAAGTTTACATATCATATATAAAACATTAAATATAACTATTTGACCACATGGAAGGAAAAAAAGAAGATATAAAAGGTGTAATGGTATAATTTTTTTTATCATGTCCTATATTTATTTATAGTTTATTTTATAAAATATAACTATACACTTTAATATAAATATTTTAAATATAATATTATAGACATATAACCAATTTTTGGTGTTTGGAGAACATTGAAAATATATAGTATATAATATAACATGTTTTATATTCAAATGTATTTTTTAGCTATATATATTATCTAAATTAAAATATCATATGCACTAACATATCAAATTAATATATCCTAATATATTATTTTTTATATAAATATATTAGTAATTTATTATTTTCTAATAACATTAAATTTTATTTTATAAGTGTGTATATAATAAAGTATTCTATCACTTTAATTTTTGAGTAATTCATGAAAGATTTTTCCAACCTTTTAAAACTAGAAAACACTTTTCTCCATCTCAAACTTATGTTTTTAGAAAGTGAATTTTGATGATCAATATTTCACAATATAGTAAAACATGAGAAAATCAAGAAATTGTTTTTGTAGAACATGTAAGAACTCTACCATCTGCCTCCAATCTGGTGGTTCGGATGGAGCACATCTTAACCAGCACCTGGACTCGAAGATATATGATCATGCCTGAGAAATTAAGATTAACCTGAACTCCGAGGAGATCTGTGTTAAATTCGTGGTGTTTTTTCGAGGCAACCCAAGGGATATTATCCTGCGTCTTCTGTCAGAGTGGGAAACGAGGACAGATCACTAGGGTTTCTTGGTCCCCATTTTCATGTCGCGAAGCTTTTATTGCCACTTTACAGTTTGCACTCGACAGGTATGGCCAACATGATGGGAGGCAAGGACATTCATTATCAATGCCAGCACGTACAAGCACGCATGATCTTCTCTTTATGGCCAAGCTTGTATTGCCACTTCAAAATCATCGAAGTAACTTTATCTCAAAAATTGAATTAATATAACAATTTCTCTGCTTGTTCTTGAGCAGATAACCATTTTTGGAACTATTTTCTTTGCCCTCGTTCCTCTGGCAATCGAGGAAATATTACTTTATTTTGCTAGCTTTTCCAATCAATCACCTGCAAGCACATGGTGCTGATAGCTCTAAATTTACCAGAATATTTAACACTGGCCACCCCCACTTGATTATTTTATTTATTTTCTCAGAATCCCACTTGCAATTCTTGAATTCCCAGCAACAATAATGTATACAATTTAACAAAAAAGAAGAAGAAAAATATAATAATAATAAAATATCGTGATCAACCAAGGTAAGAACAAGGGAAGTGCAGAATCAACCCTGCCCTGTGAGAAGATGAACTCCGATGCTAGTTCGACACGGTGGTTAATTAATCAAAACAACTCCTAAGATCGATCGTTCTCTTCTGGTGGTGGCGACAGAAATAAAGAAAGAGACTTCATCATCTCACAATTTTTTAATTATTACACTCCTTGAGAAGAGTACATTATGCAGATAAAAAACATTAATTGACTGCTTGCTTGCTGATATTAATTTCTATTTAGCTGAGAACGTGCGAGAAGATGCATGAAGGAAACTATATATTATACAAACTCTCGGCAGAAATTTGTCCAGATAAATCCATACAAAAAGGGAATGTGATAATTCTTGTTCACGAACGTGTTCGTTTGTCGTAGATGATGGCATGGATGAATGAAATTCATGTGAGAGTGCGAAGGACGGACTTTAAAAAGTAAAACGACAGAAATATTTCAGAATTCTGTCTCACACGCATAGCGCACTATCAAAAGTCGGCTTCTACCTTTGTCAAGATTTTATGTGCCCTTCGAGCATGGGCAAAAGACATCCTTGTTATATACGGGTTAGTTCAAATAGTTCTTCATCATCAATGGTGCTGAAATTTATAACATAACCACAGGTATTAACTCTGGTCTGACATGATATATTGTTCTTGGATCTGATTAATTTGGTGGTTGGATCGATCCGATTAAAGCAAAAAATTAGAATGAACAAAAACCTTGTAAATTTTGGTTTACTCGCTGGGTTAACCTGTGACTCGGCAAAATCCAGATGTGACTTTTTTTTTTGTTCAAATGTATTTTTTCTCCTTGCTAGAGACCTTTATATATATATATATATATATATGTTATTATCTTTTTCAAAGTTTATAGTATAAATACTAGAAAAATGTTTTATTTTTTTAATATGAGATAAAAAAACCTTTTAAAATAAATTTTTAAATTTTATTATTTATAATATATAGTCTATATTCATATGGATTGTTTTTTTTTCTATAAAAAATATTAAAATTTCAAATATATATTTTTAAATTTTTTTCATGTTGACCAAGTCAGCCTATTTAATTCAAGACTCGACTTCTTGACTAAATCAACTTATGAGTTAGGTCTAATATCTATGAACATAACATTGACATTGTGAGTATTGATGTATCAATCATTAATGTTTGTGTGATGAAAGCTCTTATGTTATCAATTATTTCACAAGTAAAAGCTACTATGTTACCGATAATCATTTATATTAAATTAAGGGGAGAAAAAGAAACTCTTTAAATTAGACCCAAGAAAATCTTGTAAAAATCTACAGAAGCATGGGCATACACCCATTTTATCTTTGAAAAGTCTTTACATCCAACAAATAAATTTTTTTACAAGTTTCAACAATGCTTATTAAATATTATTTATTACTATCAATCATTGATCTTTTTATATGTATCAACCTCAACCACCTACTTAGAAAGAATAAATTATATTGCTTAAAGGAGGAGATTATCTAATTATTCAATGCGTTAAACTTATTTTATAAGCTTTCTGGATCTTGGAGCTTGTCATTACCCATCATCAATGTATCAACTTGATCGATGTGTCAGACAATGAACAATTTTTAAATATGTGGTCAAATATTTATTTCAGTAGGTTTGCAACTTGAGTTTTCTTCCTTCCGCAGAAATTACTTTCATTCAACATTCCAGCTGTGCATTCTGTTTGTTTTGTATTTTAAAAATATTTTTAATAAAATTTAAATTTTTTTATTTATTTTAAATTAATATATTTTTTATATTTTTAAATTATTTTGATGTCTTGATGTTAAAAATAATTTTTAAAAAATAAAAAAATATTATAATCATACATTTTAGCACAAAAAATTATTTAAAAAACAATCAAAATCACACTATAAAATAAACATTTACAACCACACATTTAAAAATGTTAATTAATCAACACGTTACTGTATAGATTTTATAGGGAGATTAAAAAGAATTATAATTTATAAATTTATATCTTGTAATTGGAAAAGCTAATTTCTATATTTATATTGATCCCCGGGGAGACCAGGCAGATAGCTCAGGATAACGTGTTTGCCATTTAAGAGCATGCATGCTTGACATTTGCAGAGCGAGAGGGGGGAAATCTTGAGAAGCAAAAACTGGAGGCCAGGGTTTTGAGAAGACAGAGGGGGGAAATCTACATGAACACAAGTGGCAATTCTCAGGCCACCAATATCATCTCATGCATTGATTATCTATACATCCATTTGGAGGAGACAAAAATGGATAAATCTTCCTTCGACGATTCTCCCTTTTCTCCCCCTCCTCTTAGTGTTTTTTTTTTTTTATGATCCTAGGTGTCCGGGCCAGCTTACGCACATCACAACTAATCTTAGAGCTTACTGAACATCCTACGAGTTTAGTAGGCAAGTAAAGCACCGCGGGAGTGACAAACTAGTATTACTGAGGATCGAACTCAGGATGTTCACAAATACAAGCCTCTTCGTTTTTGCTCTAGCTAGTGAGGTTATCTTGGATGCGTGTTTCCCCGCAGCCATTTGGAGAAATGGCAGTGGTCAATGAAATCTACATGAACACAAGTGGCAATTCTCATGCCACTGCTGTCATGCATTGATTATCTATCCATCCATTTGGAGGAGAAAAACATGGATAAATCTTCCTTTTTCTTCGACGATTCTCCCTTTTCTCCCCCTCCTCTTAGTTTTTGCTCTAGTGGGGTTGTCTTGGATCCATGTTTCCCCTTGAAGACTGCAGCCATTAATGGAATACCTTGAATCTGGGCTCCTTTGTCAACAGCAATTAGCAAGTCATAGCAAGTTAGCAACCAGACCACTTAACCTAGCCATTCCTTCATTATAGCTAGGAAAATTTCCTTAAACCGTGGTTCAATTAATTACATTAAAAATACCTTTCAAGTACTATGCCTGATGCATAAATATATACAAGATGACCTCCTTAAAGTAACCATCATGACCTGCATAAAAAGAACAAGAACGCTTGCTAATAAAGATATATTATAAAATTTAATTTTTAAATAATTTAATATTAAAAAATAAAATAAAAAAATAACTCGAGTTGGTATGAAGGATTTTCCTTGCAAAATAAAACGGTATGTCGTTCACTCACTCCATCAACTACTATATATACAACAAGAAATGGAAATTCCCTCCAAAACATCAAGCAACGGGGCAGTTTCAGTTCCATTTCCAGCAAAAACTCTCAACACTAAAACCTTGTTACCCATTACCATTAATGATTAACCGCCATCACTTCACATTACGCTTTCTCAAGGTCCCTCCCTCGTCTTTTTTTTCCGTCCAAAACTCACCGATCCCGGGGATTCTCCTTATTCCCTCCCTGCCATACCGTCTTTTTTTTTAACTGAAGGTTCGCAGCCTTAAATCTCTTTACTTGTACCATAATCCGCTCGCTTGACAGCAAAATTCTGCCATGCTAGCTGGTGAGATCTTTATGTTGTTTAAGCTAGCATTGAATGTTGTTTAAACTTCAAGTGCTTGATAGTGTTTATCTGAAGCACACGATATCATTGTGGAGAAACCCTGTATTTTGATTGTGAGGGGAGTCGTCGTACTGCACATTTCTCTGGTGTGGCATTGGTATGGCTTGTCAGAACCATGAGGGATCAACTTTGCAAGGAAAATCAGGCAAAATTCGACAGACGAATTCATGCTTTGTATATCCAACGAGTGTATATACATGAAAGGAATCCATGATGTAATCTGTATCTCTATTCTTACGCTAATTTTACATGTTGGAGATTTTTGAATTGTATAGCACAATATAAAACTTAAACTGATCAAATAACGTAGCAAAATTTTCTCTTCTTGTTTAATAGTTGTTATTTAATGGTTTAATGAAAATCATCACGAAGAAAAGATGGCCATGATAAACAAAAAGATCTGGGTTCGACAACGAACTCCTCCTGGTCTGAGCTTGAACGGCTGCTATTTTCTAATGTCTTGTCTGATACATCCTCGGGATCGTTCTGCATATCGTGAAGCCTTGCTCCTAGCCGGGTACAAGCCTAGCCATGTCCTGTGATAGTCTGGTTTTGCTATCATTTGTACAATCTTGGTTTTTTCTTCTTCTCTCATTTACAAGTCATTGATAATGGCCAACGAACTTAAATTTAACGGCGACAGGGAAAGGTAAACATCATGAGGTGTTAAAAAGCAATGAAGAGCTCGCCTTTCCTTTTGCTTCATGGTTATCAACGAATTATAAGTAGATACATGGCAGCAAGCCCCAAAGCAAAATATATTCCTATAACTATATACAACAGTATGATGGCAAATTCTTTTGGGAGATATGGACATAAATACACCAAAAGAAAACAGTATTTGGCTTTCCTTCAGTTCAAGAACACCGCTGTACATGACTGTGCAAGCTGGCCAGACTGACCAGACTGTGCTTGAGACTGCTTGCGACAAATAATTGGTAACCTTAGCCAAAATCTACAGCTATGAGGAAGCGACATGTTTCTTGTGGCAAGCCATGAGCACTCCACTGAAAAATCATCATCTCTCAACACCATCCTGCCTTTTCTATGAGTTGCAGGAGACCCTTTATGGTCACTTGTAACTGTACTTGGGTTCTGCAAGATATTGGAACACGGACACCTGCTGTTTGCTTTTGATACAGTTTCTCTAGGTTTCCTACTGGTATTTGATTTTCCAGTCTCTTTTTGACTGGTCATTTCTTTTTTGTTTATTGTACCAAGAATTCTACTTGCCTCTTCTGTCATTCCAGTAGCACGCCATGCTTCAGTAACAAGCAACATGGTCGATTTCTCAGGCTGAACCTCAAATTCTGTCATAACCTGGAGAATTTCTTCTGCCTTCCATGGCTGCTTGGCTTCAGCAAATCCCAAATCAGGGTCTCCGAAGTCTTCAAATTAGGAGTGATTCCATGTTCACATATCTTGTCAAAACTTCTAATTGCATATTCTGCCAGCATTGCACCTGCCACTGATAACAGTCAGCACGAGTGGAAGCACTTCTGCATGGTCAACGCAGCCAGGAGAGTTCTGTATGATATTAGTCGAAGCACTATCTTTTACAATAATAAAAAAAAAAATCATTCTAATTTTTGTTCAAATAGACTTCTATAAAGCCATTTCAAGTTTCTTATTGGATTCATCCTTGCAAAAAGCCCAGATAAAAAAGTCTATGTAATCGAAATCCGAGAGAGTTTTCACTCACTATCGAACTCACCTTCTGTTTATTTTTTCCCCTTCAATGAATGAGACATGAAACATACATCCCCCCAGCCATTCAATCAATAAGTTTCTAGAGCCCTATAAAATGTCTGATTTCTCGTGAACCTCTTTTCTCATTCTTTGCACACCCTTTTTCTTTTTTCTTTTATTTGAGGTTTTGCTGAGTAAACTACCCTAATTTTTTTAGATTCTTTTTGGATATTTGGGTGTTAACTTAAAAATATTTCATTTTTTTTTATAAATTATAATAATCTCCCTAATATATTATGAAATTAGAGAAACCATCCAAAAAACTAAATATTTACCATCCTCACTCAAAAAATCAGACTTTTCTTACAAACTACAGCACAACAACATAGACCTCTCAATTCCCAACTCAAAATCTTTCTTGTAATGTAGATATGAGCATAACAGTTCCCTGAACTGCATGCTATCCTCAAGTACTTTCTACACAAGTTTGTACATCCAACTCTACGATTAAAAACAATCAGCTACTTAGATCTACTGGAATTTCCCATCCTAAGCATGTGAAAATTCCCATAATTGACCATTCACACACACACACAGAGACTCAAGAAAAAAAAAAAGCCCAAGAGGACAATATAGATCTTCACAGACTCAAACAATCAGTGAAGCTCAGCAGCACAAAAGATTGAAAGGCAATGATCTTTCTAGTAAACATAGTGTTGGAACAACAGCAACATTTTGCTGGCTACTGAAATCATAATATAGAAATCTGACCACAACCACTCATCAAGACAGGAGAGTATGAAAGTGTGATAGCAGTTTTTTTTTTAAATATTTTTCGTTCAGAAATACATTAAAATAATAAATATATTTTTTTATTTTTAAAAATTTATTTTTGACATGAGCACAACAAAATAATCCGAAAAAATAAAAAAATAATTTTAAACAAAAAATAAATAAATTTTGACCAACCTTTGTTTGGGCTGCAATCCCGAACAGGCACAGACATAAACTATTAGTTTAGCAATTGCAATGATTTGGTGGCAAGTAACTAGTTTCATTGTTAAGATATTGACAAGGTCGAACTAAAAATTAACTTACATGTTTACATCACCTTTTCACCGTGACGAACTTCACATAATCCTGGATACTCCTTCAGAACAAGATTGTCTTCATTAGAAAACAGATCTTCTACCAAGTTGTGGTCCCCGCTTCTGCAACAAAACCTCTGTCTCTCATTTCTCGAATAAGTTGTGCTGCCCTTGATTCCTCCTTGTGCTGGAGAAATCCTCGAATAATAACATTATAAGAAAATTCATCCGGAGGGCAGCCATCCCCTTCCATATTTCGGAAAGCTTCCAATGCTTCATCTAACAACCCTTCTTTACAAAGATTATTTATTATTGTAGTGTATATCTGAACATTAGGCAGCAATCCTTGGACAAAGAGTTCTGAAAACAGTTTCCTTGCATCTTTAAGATTACCAAATTTGCACATGGCATCAATCAGGATGTTATACATTGCTACATCAGGCTTCAAGTAAGTACTTTGCATTACTCGAAACAGTCTGAATGCCTTACCAAGATACCCTTCTTTGCAAAAGCCAGCAAGCAACATCGAGTAAGTAAATAAATCTGGGAGATTGCCATTAGAGTGCATATTCTTGAAAAGATCCTGTGCTTCCCGAAGTCTGCCTAACTGGCACAAGCCATGAATAAGAGTGTTGTAGTTAACATTGTCCGGAGTTAAGCCTTGACGAATCATTTCATTAAAAAGCTGCTTGGCCTCATCTATCCTTTTGGCCTTACAGTATCCTTTAATTAGGATGTTATAACTAAAAACATCAGGTTTACAACCCTTGGTTACCATGGCTTCAAACAGCTTTCTAGCTTCAACAATTTCCATCCGCAAGGAATATCCATACATCAAAGAACTATAAGTAACAACGTCAGGCTCCACACCCATTTCAGTCATTGTTTTAAACACTCCTTGAGCCTCTGAAACCTTGCCTTCTTTACAAATTGCATCAACTAGCACGTTGAAGGTGAAAATATTTGGCATGATATTCAAACTCGTCATTTCATTTAGCAATGCCGAAGCCTCCTTCCATCGCCTGAAATTGCATAAGCCCTGGATTAAAGAGTTGTAAGTGAAAATATCAGGGGAAATGCGTTTAGCCTTCATATAAGAGAAAATATCTAAAGCCTCATTCACCAGCTTATCTTTGCAAAGACTGTCAATGAGTATATTGTATGTCACCACATTCGGCTGGCAGCCTGCCTCTTCCATTTTCTTAAACAATCCAGCAGCCGCAGTAGTTTCCCCGATCTTACATAAGCCATTGATAATCGTAGTATAAGTGTAGACAGTAGGTTGACACCCGCTTGCCTCAAAATCATCAAAGAATTCCACGGCTTGGGCAAATTTACCAACTTTACAGAGCCCATTGATTAAGGTGTTAAATGTGACAGCATCGGGTTGAAGACCGAGTTTAATCATTTTGGAGAAGACAGAAAAGGCAAGATCGACACGTTGCAGGTGGGAGAAGCAATCAATCAAGATAGAAAGAGTATAAATATCAGGAGAAAGCCCAGCTAATTCCATTTGTTTGGAAAGAGAAATCACAGCACCGTAATACTGTCCCATTTTGACAATTGCACACAATAATTTAGTGAATTGGATGATACAGGGCAGGGGTTCCCTATGAAGCATGTGATTGAAAGAAGCAAGGGCATCATCAATGTTTCTAAAAGAAGAAGCATCGTCATATTTGTGTTTGTCTCTACTGCTACTGCTACTGCTACTGCTCGTGCTAGTGCTAGTGCTAGTGCTAGTGCTAGTGCTAGAAGAAGAAATGGAGCTGGAGTGGTTGCTAGACAGCAGTGATGAAGTGGTTGGAGATAGAAGAAGAAGCATACTCATCATTTTCATTTGACATCGCTGAGTTTGGGAGCCAATAAAAAAGGTTTCTGAACCTCCTAGCCTCACTGCCGCAGCCGCAGCCGCCGCCGCCATCATCGAACTTCCTCCGTGTTTTTTCTTCTCCTCGTGGTCTTTTTTTTTTTTTTTTGGGTGAAAACTTATCAAAACGACAGAGGTTGAAGAAAGGGATTTGGGAAAGCAGGAGAATGAAGAAATTAGGAAGAAGAAAATTGGGGGGGAATGAACGGTTGGAATGGGCACTTCTAAAACGCTGCCGTTTTGAAGAAGAGGAAACACAAAATTTACAGCTAATACAATCCAGTCCACATTTGCTTTCAAATTTTAAATTGCGTCCATTTTCAATATTGGCTTTTATTTTCTTCAGGGAACATCTTCCGAGCAATCTTTTTTTCTTTTACATTTTCGGCGAGAGTTTCCTCACTCTACTTGCTTAGAGTGTGTCTGCTAACCAGGATTCTGCCTGAACATTTTTCTATGAACAGGGAAGCTTGCTGATGACGAGGAAGGAAAGTTTTCACGGTTAGCTTTGCCCAGAAATGCAGTTTCTGTTGAGCTTCTGGTACCGCTTATGGACTCTTTGCCATTAGTGCCCTTGTAAAGGTATCAAGCATTCATGCAAAACTGATCAAATAGCAACTCCTTGTTTAATAATTGTTATTTAATGGTTTAATGAAAATCATCATGAAGAAAAGCTGGCCATGATAAACAAAAAAAATGTTCTGGGTTCGAGAACGGGTCTCCTCTTTGACTGAGCTTGAACTGCTGCTATTTTCCAATGTCTTGTCTGGTACATCCTCAGGATCGTTATTGTGAAAAGCATCATGAAGAAAACAGCACTTGGCTTTCTTTCAGTTCAAGAACAACGCTGTACATGGCTGTGACTGAGACTGCCTGCGGCATATAATTGGTACTGCCTGCGGCATATAATTGGTAACCTTACCCCAACTTTACAGCTACGAGAAAGAGACATGCTTCTTGTGGCTTGCCATGAGCAATCCATTGGAAAATCATCATCTCTCAACACCATCCTGCCTTTTCTAAGAGTTGCAGGAGACCCTTTATGGTCGCTTGTAACTGTTCTTGGTATCTGCAAGATATTGGAATACAAGACAAGAAAGAATCATCCAGAACCAAATACAGAGCTTGCATCACATTATACATTACAACAACATGAACTCTCAAAGGAATCGTTACTAGTAATTTTCATCACGGCATGGCTAGGTACAGTAGATCATTATCATCTTTTAGGCAAGCCAATTTTCAATATCAAAGGTTTCACCTTTTCTATTAGAATTACACTATAGGCTATAATATATATTTAGTTAGCTTTTTTTTTCTTTTTTGATAAATGGGATCATTAAGGATAAAATAAGTTAATTGCAACAAGCCAAAAAGAGAATGGCTAAGCAAAAAGACCACGTGGTATCTAATACCCACTGCACTAGAAACACAAATTTCTTTCATATTTCATCTTGTCACAGCAAGTGGACAACCGAAAAACATTTTCCATGATAGCATAGTATATACTAGTCTAATGCCTGCACTCCACTACGGGCTAAGGAAAAATAGTCAATGATTGATAGGAAAAAAAAAGAGATGCAGAAGAACAAGGGAAAACAATCCACACAAGAGAGGGAAAAAAGGAAAGGAAAAAGAAAAGCTATTTAGGCATTTTAAGCAAACCAGCTGGCCAACACTGCCACCTCCTTTGTCTGGAATGAGGCATCATCTCCCGATGAGCTATCAGCATTGAACGTTGCATTGTCTTCTTCCCTATCTTACCTGTATTGAAGCCATTTAGAAGAGAGAGAAAAAATGTAAGGAATATATTCCATGGCATCAAATTCTTCAACAAATCATTAAGAAAAGAAGGATCAGCAATCAAAAGAACATTTATTAGAAGAACTATCGCATAGAAATTAAGGTCAATAGCTGAGATTTTCTAACAAAACGTAAAAAGCCTGCATAACATAAGAAGCCAGGAGGGATTAAGAAAGTATGCAGATAAAGAAGATGGTTAATTTAGCACATCCAATGTAACAAACTGAAATTTTCATATCTGTGTTGTGCGTGCTTCTTCTAGGAATTCGATATGACTCCATCATCCTCGTAAATTTATGGACAGATCACAGAAATAGTGTTGTTCCAATTTACTTGAACATGCTAACAATCTTTTTTGGAAAGAAAACAAAAAGAATGGTGCAAGTAAAAAAGATGACTTGACCATTCTTAAAATACAAAGCAATCTTATTTTCACATCAATGTTTAGCATTTGTGGACTGTCTTGCCATTTTGGTGGAAATCGTAAAAGAATTACAAAAATGATTGGTTGTTTGCATTTTATTCCCTATGAGTAGCAAGATGACCCAACCAAGCAACCCTAGTGTACTTTTACTTAACTCATTTAGATAAGTATTGCAAGTGGAACAAAAACTATCCAAATTCAGAAATCTTTCCCTTCATTTCACTAACAAAAAAATCATAAATCACTACTATTGAATGGACAGGTCATAAAACGATTTGATAAACCAACTCGAGCTGCATTTTAAGCAGAAAAATGTGGGATTTGGAAGCTTGTAATATATGCCTAGAAAGCAGCGTGTTTACCAAATTACCTCGTTCCGAATCTAAAAACACACCAGGCCCGAGCAAAAGAACTTCAAAAACATGAAGGAGATTACAAATATTAACCTGTATTAAAGAAAAGCAGCGAACAATGTTGGAGGGAAAGTGAGGAACATGTATAAGCAGCAAAGAGAAAGCAAGAGCAAAGAGAAATTGAGGGGGGGAAGGAAAACACAAAGAACAAATATACAAGGGGAACAAAAAAACAAAATAGGACCAACTCAATATGACGGAGAAACTGCTAGAGGTAAGAAAATCACCTTGTTCATCAACAGAAAAAGAACCAGGCCCCCACAACTAAAACCCCAAGGAGAATACACAACAAATGACAACCTGCAAAGACACCAGATAATTTATCGTTGTGAGGGTAAGCATAAGGACACATAATTTAGTACCAATCAAAGTTGACTCCCATATATTTTCATGGGATTTATATTTTTTATCAACAAAAAATGCATACGAAAAGTTTGTTTGATGATGTCAACCTAACCAATTTTTCAATTAAAATTTTATAAACTGGAGAAGAGTATGAATATAAATATGAACAGAAATTGACATGCAAGGATATGGAGTAAGAATACTTGCATGAATGCAACATTACTCAACTGAATTAGAACCCGATAGAAAAATCCATAGGTATTTGAAAGTAGGAAAAGAGAAGGAGCTTGTTTAGATGGATAGTGGTGTCATTTGTTAGATACTGTTACGTTGCAGAGATAATAGGTGGGAGAAATTAACTAAATGCCAATAGTTTGAAACTATATTCTAAAAGTTGTAACAGATTTACTTCCAGTTTTTTTCTTCACTATAGTCCAGTTTGTCATGTTCTCTTGCTGCTAATGCTAGTTTTCTGTCTTTTTTATTTGCCACTATTGATTTAATCTGTCACCACTCAACTTTAATAACTCTCATCCTACGTCTCTACTGATTATTTTATTCTACATACCTTATAATTTTGTTTAGATTTTACTTCAATGAGATACACAAAGCACCGGAACCAGATGGTATCAAATTTAAAATTCACTATCGTTGGATGAGTTATAACCAATGTACGACACCCCTCCTAATCCATAGCTTGTCACGCTACCTATCCAACTTTCTTTTCATGATCCACTAAGAAACTTTTTTCCTGAAGAGTACATGTGTGAAGGATTCCTTTCCATAACTTTCACCATGATAATTGTTTTCAAAAATTTTCATATTGGTTAGCTAATTCGATGGCACTATATTGCAGATTTTGCTAGGGGTGGTTCTAGCTAATAAAAAAGAAACCAAAGAAAACAGAGCACCTGTATAAACACTGAAAAGAAACAGCATGGAGGTGTGAGCTCCAAAAGTCAGGGGATGAAATCCACAGTCAAGAACTTCTCTGACTCCAAATCATTAATGGCCTGATCAAGAAAATCTGTGATGGCTACCACTGCTTGCTGTGTTGTTCCAAATCAAGGAAACCCCAATTCCCAATTTTAAAACAAATCACAAACCCTAAACCATTGGCCCCTTCTGATTAACAGCTCTCCCTGGTTGTTGAGGCATTCCTGAATCCAACCACCCTCTCTACTCTTCTCTTAACCAGTCTATATACATAGACTCGTTGTTGCTGTGGATTCACACAGTATAATGAGTTTTTTCCCCTCGATTCACTTCTCTTCTTTGGGTGACTTGGGAGCATGCTTGCAATGTTTTTTTTCCTCCCTTTTCTTCTTTGTCCCAATGGCAAGACCCTACTGTGCTGAAAAAAAGGACAAAACACAGAACAAGCCAACTATCACAGGGCAGTGTAGAACCCCCAGTCCCACGTCAAATCAAAGAAAATTAAGCAGCCGCAGGAATCAACGAGCTGCACACAATCCCAAAAAACCCAATTAAATAAGCAGCCCTAGGAATCGAGAAGCTGCACACAATCCCCAAAAAACCCAGTCCTCAAAAAGCACAAATTGCAAGCAGGCTCCGCTTCAAGAAGAAGACACCCGTGAATGAGAAGAAAAATTGAGGAAGCCAACCACTATTTGAATCCACGGTGATTCTGTCTCTGGGTGTATTGTGAAACCATGAGCCCATTTAGTTTTTTGTGTAATGTAGATAAATTAGCCCAGGCAGTATCCAATAAGTACTATACTTGCTTTCCAAATTGTTGAGAAAAATTGAGCCTCCACAGGTTGTCTAGTACCCACCAATATTCGCAAATTTCAAATACTGTAAAGAACATTTCTTCAAGAAGTTTCAAAAACAGTAAGTATGACACATGGATCCAAAGCTACAACCTAAGGGACTACTTGTTTTAAAGAAGTTTCTTTTCACAATCTAGATACAATGCAAGTATCAGCAGCAAATTCCAGTTCTATAAATAAAGCATTCAACCGGTCCAACAATTAGCCTTTCACTGAACTGCCACTTTCAAAGCATGGTTCTTTTCACTGACTATGGGGTCACACTTGTTTCATAAGTTGGGCTGTTCACTCCATGTTCAATAGGTTGGGCCGTTCACTTCCACGTTCAAGGACTATGATTTTCATCAAAACCAGCTTGGAATACTTGGAACCATGACAATATAACAGCAACAAGCAAATCAACCAAACCATTTAGTGTCACAGGACAAATACAAAAAGGATAGGTAAGTGTTTGGTTGGAAGGACAGAGATATAAAATAAATCCATCTTTGGGATAGTTTTGGAGTAATTTCCTGTCCTTTCAAATCAAGAGGTACATGGGACATGTCCCCTCTATCTCCACTATCTTTGTCTCTTCACCAAACACTACCTACAAGAACCTCCAAAAGCACCAATAATTGACATACAAGGAAGACCATACTTTAACATTCAAATTCCAATATGTCAATGATTTCTGATCAATTCCATCAAACCTTGCTGTATAAATCAGCATAGAAGAAGATGAAATATGCACTACATTTTTTTCAGACTTTTCTTACAAACTATAGCATAACAACATAGACCTCTCATATCCCAGCTCAAAAGCTTTCTTGTAAAGTAGATATGAGCATAACAGTTCCCTGAACTGCATGCTATCATAAAATACTTTCCGCAGCACAAGGTTGTACAAGGAATAATTCATAAAAATTTCCTTTTAAAAAAAATCAGCTACCTAGATCTGCTAGAATCTCCTTTCATAAGTATCTGAAAATTCCCATAATTGATCCTTCACACACAAACAGACTCAAGAAAAAAAAGAAGCTCGAGAGGACAATATAGATCTTCACAGACTCAAAATATCAGTGAAGCTCAGCAACACAAAAGATCGAAAGGCAATGGTCTTTTTAGTAAACATCTTGTAGGCGGATTGCATAACAACAACATTTTGCTGGCTACTGAAAATATTATATAGAAATCTGATTCAATGTACGACCACAACCATTCATCAAGATGAACATTTAGTTTGGCAATTCCAATTATGTAGTAGCAAGTAACTAATGTCATTGTTCAAATGTTGACATGATTGAACTAAAAACTAGCTTACACGTTGAGGAAAAATTACTTATTATTTTCCACAAGAATTTGCAGCATAGAGAAATAAAAATTTACATCACCTTTTAACCTTGACGAACTTCACGTAAGCATCGATAATTCTTCAGAACAAGATTGTCTTCATTAGAAAACAGATCTTCTACCAAGCTGTGGTCCCCACATCTGCAATGAAACCTTTGTCTCTCATTTCTTCAATAAGTTGCACTGCCCTTGATTCATCCTTGTGATGGATAAAACCTCGAATAATAACATTATAAGAAATTTCATCTGGAGGGCAGCCATCCTCTTCCATATTTCGGAAAGCTTCCAATGCTTCATCTAACAATCCTTCTTTACAAAGTCCATTTATTATTGTAGTGTATATCTGAGCATTAGGCTGCAACCCTTTGACAAAGAGTTCTGAAAACAGTTTCCTTGCATCTCTAAGGTTCCCGGATTTGCACATGGCATCAATCAGGATGTTATACATCACCAGATTAGGCTTTGAGTAAGTACTTTGCATTGCTCGAAACAGTCTGAATGCCTTACCAAAATACCCTTGTTTGCAAAAACCATCAAGCAATATTGAGTAAGTAAATAGATTTGGGAGGTTCCCATTAGTGCGCATATTCTTGAAAAGATTGTGTGCTTCCCTAAGACTGCCTAACTGGCACAAGCCATGAATAAGAGTGTTGTAACTAACGTTGTTTGGAGTTAAACCTTGATGAATCATTTCATTAAAAAGCTGCTTGGCCTCATCTATCCTTTTCACCTTACAATATCCATTAATTAAGATGTTATAACTAAACACATCAGGTTTACAACCCTTGGTTATCATGGCATCAAACAATTTTCTAGCTTCAACAACTTCCGACCGCAAGGAATATCCATACATCAATGAACTGTACGTAACAACATCAGGCTCCACGCCCATTTCAGTCATTGTTTTTAACACACCTTGAGCCTCTGAAACCTTGCCTTCTTTGCAAATTGTATCAACTAGCACGTTGAAGGTGACAATATCTGGCATGATATTCAAACTCCTCATTTCATTTAGCAATGCTGAAGCCTCCTTCCATTGGCTGAAATTGCATAAGCCCTGGATCAAAGAGTTGTAAGTGAAAATATCAGGGGAAATGCCTTTAACCTTCATATAAGAGAAGATATCTAAAGCCTCATTCATCCGCCTATCTTTGCGATGACTGTCAATGATTGTACTGTATGTCACCACATTCGGCTGGCAGCCTGCCTCTTCCATTTTCTTAAGCAATCCAGCAGCCGCAGCAGTTTCCCCGATCTTACATAAGCCATTGATAATCGTAGTATAAGTGTAGACATCAGGTCGACACCCTCTTGCCACCATGTCATCAAATAATTCCATGGCTTGGGCAAATTTACCCACTTTACAGAGCCAATTGATTAAGGTGGTAAATGTGACGATAGTGGGTTGAAGACCAAGTTTAATGATTTTGGCTAAGACAGAGAAGGCAAGATCAACACGTTGCAAGTGGGAGAAGCAATTGATCAAGATAGAAAGAGTATAAATATTAGGAGAGAGCCCAGCTAATTCCATTTGTTTGGTAAGAGAAATCACAGTATCGTAATACTGTCCCATTTTGACAATTGCAGACAATAATTTAGTGAATTGGATAATACAAGGCAGGGGTTTCCTATGAAGCATGTGATTGAAAGAAGCAAGGGCATCATCAATGTTTCTGAAAGAACAAGCATCATCGTGTTTGCGTTTATCTCTACGGTTACGGCTACTGCTGCTGCTAATGCTACAGGTAGAAGAAGAAATGGAGTTGGAGTGGTTGCTAGACAACAGTGATGGAGTGGTTGGAGATAGAAGAAGAATCATACCCATTATTTTCATTTGGCATTGCTGAATCTGGGACCCAATAAAAAAGGCTTCTGAACCTCGTCTTACTGCCGCCGCCATCATCATCACCATCGACCTTCCTCTGCGTCCTTCCTTCTCCTTGCGGTCTTTTTTATGGTGAAAAATTGACCAAAACGACGGAGATTGAAGAGAGGGATTCGTGGAAGCGGGAGCGTCTCTCTCAAGGAATGAAGAAGTATCGGAAAAGAAAAATAGATGGGAATGAACGGTTGGGATGGGCATTTCTAAAACGCTGGCGTTTTGAAAAATAAGAAACAGAAAATTTACTGCTAATACAATCCAGTCCGCATTTGCATTTTAAATCACATCCATTTTCTAATATGAATCATCTTTTTTCTCTTAGGAATAAGGGCATGTTGAGAGTCATGAAACTATTAATTTAGCAATTGAAGGACAGGAGAGATACCTCAAATCTTTTCATAAATTATTTCTTTTTTTCAATGAAATCCCTGTTAGTTTTTCATTCAATAAAAAAATTTATATTTTTGTAGCTTGGAATATTATAGGTATATTGTGATAATAGTTGTTTTTTAAAGTTTTTTTAATAAAAAATATATATTAAAATAATATTTTTTTATTTTTTAAAAATTTATTTTTTACATATTAAAACAATTTAAAAATATAAAAAAAATAATTTTAAATAAAAATAATTAAATTTTTGACAAAGCCCAATGCTAAACTCCCTCAAAATCTCTCAACTTGTGTAGCAACTACCAAAAGGGATACTCTTGCTAGCTAGTAGCTTAACTTGTCTAAAAGTTTGACAGTAAACGAAATCTTCTGGATTGTGGTTGGGTTTGGCCTGGATTCATTGACTAGTTGAGACTCGATGGCTGTAATTGTGATGATAGAAAATAGTCCAAATGTTTGCATACACGTTCTCACAATTTTCTATGAACAGGGAAGCTTGTTGCAGAAGAGGAAGGAAACTTTGCATCGTGTCTCTCTTGTATTCTTACAGGTGTTGGAGGAAATCTTGTTTCATGGTTAGTTTTGCCCAGAAATGCAGTTTATGTCGGAGCTTCTGGAGCTGTTTTTGGACTTTTTGCCTTGTAAAGGTATCTGCAAGTAGTTTTTCAATTACTATCTTCAGAAACTTTTGACCTTCTTTTTGTTAAACTGTAGATAACCTGGGATTGGAGGAAGATTCTTGAATCCATGATGTAATTTGTATATTAATTCTTTATATGTTGGAGATTTGTGAATTGTATAGAATTTAAACTTATCAAATAACATAGCAGCTTTTCCTTTACTTGTTTAATAATTGTTATTTGATGATTTAATGAAAATCATCATGAAGAAAGGACGGCCATGATGAACAAAAACAGTATCTGGCTTTCCTCCAGTTCAAGAACACCGCTGTAAATGACTCTGCAAGCTGGCCATACAGACCAGGCTGTGCTTGCGGCAAATAACTGGTAACCTTGACCCAAATTGACAACTATGAGAAAGAGACATGTTCTTGTGGCAAGACATGAGCACTCCACTGGAAAATCATCATCTCTCAACACCATCCTGCCTTTTCTAAGAGTTGCAGGAGACCCATTACCAAAAAATAGCATACCAACTCCCACTCATATCTCTCAACTCCCTCCCGGTGCAAAGCACAACCTCCCAAACCAGCCTCCTTTATTTCAACTGTCGCCACCACCGATAGCCTCCCATCAAAACCCACGGTGGCAGCTCCTCACAGCAATATCCACGTGTTTATTCTCGGCTCATAAGATGTTGAAAGAGAAGAAACTAGACAATGTACCCGGTGTGGGTTTTTGGGCATTGCTTT
Organism: Populus alba x Populus glandulosa; assembly: GCA_033617975.1. NCBI lineage: Eukaryota > Viridiplantae > Streptophyta > Magnoliopsida > Malpighiales > Salicaceae > Populus > Populus alba x Populus glandulosa. The sequence continues at coordinate 24,020,388 of CM066148.1, forward strand.
ATCCTGGGAGGGAGATTTCACCAAGTCCTGGTGGATGAGCAGCCCCACCAGTGGATCCGCCAAGTTTCCTTCTCAGGAGAAGCTGGGTCGCCTTTTGCCGGAACTCCTGGTGGATGAGCAACCCCACCAGTGGACCCCAAGGTTGTTAAGTGAATTACTTGCCAAATTGATTAGGATTGCTTTCGAGAAGAACTGGAAATGAGGGTATTTCAAGGAGTTTGGACGTGCGCTTGAAACAGAAAATTTTGGCAAGTGGAAAAAAAGACTAAGAGCAAACGCACTTCAGGTCTTGGTCTAGTGGTGGAAGGGACTTGTTCCTTTTTACCCCACCAGGGTTCAAGCTTCCATGTGCATGTTTGTCATCTCCGCGGTATCTTACATGCTCACTGGATTTGTAGGATGTTCAGTGAGCCGTGGAATTAGTCGTGGTGCGCGCAAGCTGGCCCGGACATCCACGTAAATAAAAAGAATATGAGAGCAAAGAAAGGAAAATAAAAGAAAATTTTATTTAACGTTCTTGACAGCATTAACATTCCCTAACTCCTAAGCAAAGGCAGTCAACTAGAACAATAGCACAATCACATAATGCAAGAACGAGGTCATTATCTTCCTTGCCCGGTAAATAGCCAACCTCATCTCATTTCCCCGGAAACCATTGGAAAGAAAAACAAGAGAATGAGAAAAGCTTCCAACTTTTATAACTAAAAATTAGATTCAAAAGAAACCCTTTTGAATATTCACTAATCCATGTAGAAAGAATCTGTCTTTTTCTTTAGAATCTCTCTCTCTCTTAAAGAAAATATATAGGGAGAAATGTTGGAGTTGTGGAAATGGTACCAAAATTGCTTAGCTGTACATCCAGTTAAGAAACAAGTGATTAGCTCAGGATTTATTTGGGGATTTGGTGGTATAGCTGCAAAATCCATCACTCACTATACAGCCAAGAAATATAATCAAATCAAGGTATTTATTAGCATAATAACCTGCCATTCAAGAAAATCCTTTTTTTATTATTTGATGGTGTTTTTTTTTTCTTCTGTTTTTGGATATATTTTGCCTTGTTTTGGAAATGGGCATGTCTCAAGTTTTTGTCCTGTTGGCCACTTCTAGTAAGTTTTTTCTCTCGTTTTCAAGTATACAATTCATTTCAAATTTGAATGGAAGTTATTTTCAGAAAATTTTATCTTGAAAATCGTGGATCCTGGAGTTAGCACTTCACTGCTACTGTCAAAAGATTTTTAATTGATGGGACTGCATGTAGTACTCTTCCGCAGAGGTGTGTGAGCCATATGTCAGGTGCTTCTTGTTAAACTGTTGCAGGTATGAAGGGTTACCGATTTATTAGATCACGACTTCTAATGCGTCCAAATCCCTTGCGGTTTGTTGGTTCTAAAGTAGCAATTGATGGGTTCCTCTTTGGACCACTTGATCTGATTGTACTTTTCAGTTACATAGGTTTTGCCACTGGAAAGAGCGTTCCCCAAATCAGGATAGATTTGAAGAGGGACTTCATACCAGCTTTTGTTTTGGAAGGAGGTATATGGCCAACTGTTCAAGTTGCGAATTTCCGATTTGTACCTGTGAGGTATCAACTCTTGTATGTCAACTTCTTCTGCTTGTTGGATAGTTGTTTTCTGTCGTGGCTTGAGCAGCAAGAGGATGCTCCCTGGAAGCAATGGTTGATATCTCTTCTCCCTTCCAAGGAGCAAAAAGATCTAGGTGGATGATTTCTTGTCTTCAAGCTCTTGATATTTCATTCCGAGGCATAGTAATCATAGTGGGTGTACAGGTAAGAGAAAAGGGTTTCAAAAAAAGTAAACTAGGCTGAATCGGCAACTTCAAATTTTCATGTGAGCAATTCAGACAAGTCATAGGATTACTCTTTTGCTATGCAGTTTTTGCTTCGAATACAAGGAAGCTTATATTGATTGATTTCCCAACCCTGTCTTTTCTTTTCTTTTTTTTTAAATCAAAGACATCATTGACACTGTTTTGGTTAGTGGTTTGGAGATTTTACTAGGTGTGAAATCTTTAGAGACAGATGCTGATGGGATTCTATTTGCATTGCTGGGGTCTTCCCTACTTCTGGGGTCTTCTGTAAATTAACATTTGTAACTTGTGAAAAACACGACCAACCGATTCAAGTGTTTCATGGAATGGATTCTCATTTCTAATCCCAACATGTTTCTGGAGACAGAACTTCTGAAGAAAAGTCACAAGTACCTAATGAAGCATTGCTCGAAAGTGTATTTGATACACTTAATTATATCTTGCTTTCCAGGTTTCTTCTTACCTGTAACAATACCTGGTGGCGTTCCAAAGTGACCGAACCGTACATGACTTGAACGACAGCCTCATTCTTCTAATTGTTCATGCCCAGACTCGTAAAGAACATTTGTATCAGTAATCTGTATGTACATTCCACTAGTAAGCTGTATGTTTAGCAATGAAGCTAACACGATTTTCCTCTAAAAGCGTGACTGGTAGAGAATCAAGAAAGAAAAAAGGGCATTACATTAGTCATCAAAACTCTCTCTAATAATCTGGCTATACGCATATCTTGGTTATCTGCTGCTAGCCTCGCTACTTGAGCTAGATGGGTTAAGACCATACTCGCTGGTGGTTCCAGTGTTCCCACTGATGCCACCCTGCGTACTGCCCCTTGCCATGTTGAAACTCTTCATGTACTCCTTGTATCGGTAGGTACTGGAACTTGAACTTATTGAAGAACCATACAGTGTGTTATTTCTTGGCCTGAATATTCCTTCATTGAGATCCTGTGCAGACATTCCGCCTTCCAAAGCATGAACAATCTGTTTGATATGAAACAACATTTTTTACGTTTCAAGAAGCATCGCAGCTCAATAAAGTTTGGCATAGCAGGTATAGAACAATTGTTAAATGATAAGTCATCCGTGACCTTAATTTTTTTGTTCGATTTCATGTGAGTTATGGACTCACGAGGAAGGCATTTTATGCACAAACTTACATTTGTGACTGGCCAGAGGTAATTCTTATATTGAACAGGATAAGGCAAAGAAGTTACCTGGCTCATTCGTGGTCGGATCCAGGATGAAGGGTGCACACAAGCAGCAGCACAAGCAACCATGCTAGCCATCTCACTGTTATTATACCGAGTCCCTAGCCGTGGATCGAGAAGAGCTTCAAAATTGCCATCTTCCAGAGCTTGAGTGAGTAAAGGCCTAGCCTGGAACACCAGTATAGTGGGAGGGAGTTTCCACAAGGTGATGTCAGAGTCAAGCTTACATAAACTAACGGGCATGTCCAGAAATTGAAAAGAAGATTCAAAAGCCATGTAGAAGGGAACTCACCCAGGCAACCAAGCTTTCATTCATTACCGATTCTGCGGGACTGATAGGGGGGCGCCCAGTTATTAGCTCCAAAAGCACAACTCCATAGGAATAGACGTCTGATTTATCTGTTAGCTTGCCACTTAATGCATACTCTGGAGCCATGTAACTGAAACCATAGCAAGCATTAGTGTTGAGGTTGAGGAAGAAAATGCAAGGTTTAGTAATGCACACTAAAAAATTTCAAAGAGAGCAGAGACAATTTAGTATGACATGCAAACCAGCAGTGCTTTCAAAGCAAAAAAAATTTTTTTTTTAAAGAGAATGGTTTGCCTACTAGCAAATGGAGTTCTAGGCTTTGGACAAACTAGTGTAGAACCGAACCAATATAGTTGAACACTCAGACAAAAGCAAGCGGAAGCCAGCTTAAGTGATAACAATAGAAATTAAATACAAAAATCACATAGAAAATGCAAAGAAAATGGCCAAAACTCATCCCAAACAAACAAAAATATCTGAAGAGAAGACATGGCCATACCCAAAAGTCCCCACCACTCTGGTGGAAATGTGAGTGCTGCTAGCACTGGCATCAGAAAAACTTTTGGCAAGTCCAAAGTCAGAAACCTGAACAAATTATGAAAACATTAATCTATTAGTATGTGCAAGAAGATTCTTATTCTTTACCTCAAATATCATTAGACAAGATGATGAAAGGATCTCATTTCTTACCCTATGAAACCATGACTATAATAGGACCAGGTCTAAACTATTTATCTAGGAATATGAAACAAGTGGGCTCACTTAATCAATGGTGGTCTTGAACTCAAGTCCCCATGAGATGTTCCATGAAGTACTTAGAATAATATAGTAGTAACCTAGAATAGTTCATAGGTGAGCTTGAAAGCTAAATATCATGAACCAAAAGAAGGATGAAATAAGAATTAGAAGTCCTACCTTTGCCTCAAAATTATGATCAAGAAGAATATTGGATGCCTTGATATAGCGATGAATGATTTTCGGATGACCTGCATGCAGGAATATTTCATTGGTCAGTATTCACAAGCATAAGGATGTTCAAATTATTGATTTTTTATTATTTTTTTGAAAGGCAGCATTTTACAGATTTAAAAATTCCTTATGAACTCAAAATATTTTTACTCTGAGATAACTTCCCCTTGTTCATTCGGAAGAATGGGCAGCATTCATAAACACGTCCAAAATCTTGTAATGCTCCTTTTATACTATCTATTACTCAAATTTATTCCTTTGAAGATAAAGCAATTCAATATAGAAAAAAAAATTGCTGAGGCGAAGTGAGGGTGGCTGGGTTGGGGGGGAGATCAGAAGAAGAGAGCATCCAAGAAAACTCACAATCTTCATGCAGATATGCTAGTCCTTTTGCAGACCCTATAGCAATTTTCAATCTGGTTTCCCACTCTAGAACAGGCTGCCCAGTCCCTGCAATGTGCAATTCTTACAATGAACATCTAACAATGAAATAACTCGCATATCAGATCCATTTTTGTAATAAAGTGTTGATTAGATCGAAATCTTACCGTGCAAGTGAAACTCCAAAGTGTTGTTTGAAACAAACTCATATACAAGCAGTCTAGCAGAACCATTAATGCAATATCCTACCAATGAAACAAGATGTTTATGATGCACCCGACTAATGATCCCAACTTCTGCCTGAAACTCGCGCTCACCCTGATTACTTCCCTCCTTCAGCTGCTTAACTGCAATTTCCTTCCCACAAGGAAAGAACCCCTTGTGAACATAGCCAAAACCACCTTGTCCAAGAAGGTTGGCATCTGAGAATCCATTAGTGGCAACCACTAGTTCATCATATGTGCAAGTTCCATTCGAAAAACTAAAGGCAACATCAGGAGGACCTTGATGTGGCAATGCATTCGCAATCCATGGTGAACTTATGGAACGAGAACGTGTGTTGCTGGTTGAAGGAGGTGGCAGAAAGGTCTTTGTTTGCACAGTGATAACACAATCCCCTGACTGAAAACACTTTGTTTCAGAATGGTGGACGTGAGCATTTTTACTGTTATCTAGGAATGCAAACAAAAAGGACTGATTAGTAAACCAGATCATATACCCTTTAAAGGACTCATGCAACAAATTGGGAATATCGTGAATTTTTAGCATTTCTATTGATTCTGAAAATTAATTTCAAGGAAGAGAAAGGGCTGCTTGCGAAGTATTGGTGAGCCAGTTTTAAATCTTTACCTGTTGGTGCCAAGATTTTTGATGTATTGTAATGCTCTTTGGTGCTGTGGTTTCTCCTTCTCTTATCTTTGCAACAGATAAATAAAAGGCCAAGCACAAATAGCAAAAACACCCCACCAAAGGCACATGCGACAACGAGCCCTGTTGATATATGAAACTGTTTTGAGCTCATGGGCAGACTTCCTTTTGCTAATGGGAGTGATGGTGGTGAAGATACCATAGATTTGGGTGGTGGTGGAGGTGGAGGTGGCGTCAATGCGAGTGATGGAGGTGAAGATACCATAGATGTGGGTAATGGTGGAGGTGGCGTCAATGCGAGTGATGGAGGTGAAGATACCATAGATGTGGGTAGTGGTGGAGGTGGTGTCAACGCGAGTGATGGTGGTGCTGGTGGGTAACTAGGCCTTGTCAGAGGAGGCATAATGGGTGTCGGTGTTGCTGGAGCTGGAGGAGCAGGTTTTGGTGGAGATGGAGGTGGCCAAGAAGAAGTTGATGGTGGCTGAGATGGTGGACTTGTTGGCAGAGGAGGAGAAGGTAGTGGTGGTTGGGGTAGTGATGGTCTCGTTGGCAATGGTGGTGGAGAAGTAACTGATGGTATTTGAGGCTCAGGAAGCAATGCTGGAGGAGGTACTGGAATTATAGGATTGGTAGAAGCCTCAGGTGGTGGTGTTGAGGCAACTGGGGGTGATAAAACTGGAATTGTCATTGGTGGTGGCGATAGGACTGGAGTCACCGGAGGAGGTGTTGGATTGGAAACAGGAGGGATTGCAGGTGGCAACACCACCACCACAGGAGATGGTGGGGAAGCAAATGGTGCTATTTGCGGGATTGTTGGTGGACTAGTATTATCCATCCCTGCTGGTGGTTGTGATGGTGGCAGAGCCTGTGAAGTGGCCGCCGGAGAATCCACCGGTGCCGGTGACTCTAATGGTGTTGATGACATTATAAAATTTTATCCCTTCGAATATTAGTGGACGTCTCTTTTAGCACATAGCATGCGATATAGTAGATCAATCAACCCACAATTTAGCTAGTGGGATTCATAGCTGTATTCCTTTATGTGGTGAATTTCTCTAATCAAATGGTTAAGCGCAGAAGTGTTGTTCAGTTTTATTATTATACTGACAGTTGCAGTTAGAATCCTGCTCGTGAACAACCAATTTATGAGCAGCAATCAGGGCAGCAGTTAGTTTTAGTCACAAACTCCAACACCTATCAAACAAAACAAGAGTTAACACTCGAGAAGGTCTGATCTGTATAATGGTCCTAGCCACCGTGGGGCTAGTTGTTTTTGTGTAAAATACAAAAACTTTTGTGCTTTTGTAGACTATTAGCACTAGGCAGCTAGCCATCATATGACTCGTTGTCTTTTGCGGATTGTCATGGTCAAGCCCCATTAGAACACTAGTTCACATGAATAAGATGCTAGACAATGGGAACTGGGAAGTACAATCCTATTGCAATTTGATTGGTATAATATCAAACTGTGAACATAAACAAAGTCGAGCAACCATGCTTAAATTCCTCTCAGATAACAACATATGGCAGAGATTTGCCGATTAAAACGGCAGCGTAGCCAGGGGACACAACCATTAATCTGTAACGAAAAACCTCGTCTTCCAAGAAAAAGGTTTTAGAGAGTGTTGTCTGATTATATCTTCACTCCATGGCTTTGAGTTTTTAAAAAAATAGTGCAGGCATGCTCCACTGAATGCAAGAGCATAAATGGAATCCACTGAACTACTCGGGTTTTTCCAGGAGGCTACTCGCATCAATATTCAGAAAATGTAGGAACTGATTAATGTCAACCTATTAGAGGATCTCTCCTTAAATCACAACTTGCGAACCTGTTTTGGCAAATTCAACCCTTGAAACTTCAGTGCCAAATAGACTTCATCGTTCAATTGAGCCAGTAATATCCTACCAAGTAAACAACTTAACAGAGCCCATCTGAATTTGTTAGAGCTTAGCATCAAAAGCCAGGAAACTATAATCCTGCCAATTTCATATCCTCCATCACTAAATTCAACTTCTCCATCAATCCAACTCTTCTGTAACCAGCAACTAGCAAATCATAAGTTGATCTAGTGAGCTTATAGGAGCTCTTAATATGTTCCAGAAACAAGTCTAGCCTCTCATAAGCCTCTTGCCTGAAGTAGGAAGAGATAACCTTCTCAACATCACTTGGACTTTGAAATGACATCCCCTGACTCATCATCCTCCCAACAGAGAATTCAACATCATCCAACCTATCCAGCATGGCGTAGAATCTTATAATCCCACAGTGCAGCTGCAATAATGCTTCACCAACCTGATTGAACTCCATTAACATTTCGAGAAGCATCTCCATTTCATCCACTTTCCCAAGCTCAGAATACAGCCTGACAACATTTTCAATCATATTCCCATTGATCTCAAACTTACATTCCAGCAAAAAATTTAAAAACTCTCTAACTTTATCACAGCTTCCCCGTTTGCAATGCCCTTCCAGCACCCATTCCATTATGTGTAAACTAGGCATAATTCCCAAGGACATCATCTCTTCATATAGTCTATCAGCAGTATCAAAATCTCTAGCCTTAACACAACCAGAAATAAGACACTCATAGTTTTGTAAATTAGCAGAGAAACCAGCAGCCCTTTTCCCCACAAACCATGCTTGCATTTTATTAACATCTCTTATATTCGAAAACCCTGCTACAAAATTGTCATAAGTTTCAGAATTAGGTTTGTAGCTCTCGGAATTCTCCATTATCTCAAACAAGCTAAGAGCTGTTATCACATTGCTTGATAACAAGCAAGCATATAAAAGAGAATTGAAAACTGAAGTTGTGGGTTTGATTCCACGAGCCTCCATCGAAGTAAACACGTGCATTGCAAGGGACACATTTTGAATCTTTCCACAAAGAGATATTAAACTGGAGTATTCATCATGATCTATCTCATTATCATCAAGCATTCTCCCCAATCTCCATTCTAAAACCTGATTAATCAAACAAAAAAGAAAAAAATAAGCAGCCTCTCTTTTATCTACTAAAGAAATTGAGCAAAAATCATTACTTTATAACTCTTAACAACTCAATTCAACAGAACTTTCAGTTCTGTAATAAGCTGAACTTTACGAATAATAATTCTAAAAGAAATTCCAAATATTGAAACTCTTCCAAAAATGAATTTCTTTAAAACCATCAGTCAAAATTTCAATGAAAAATTGAATATTATGATACTTGACCATTTAATCAAGCTCAAATTCTTTGACTTTATATAAAAGAAATAAAAAAAAAACATTTTGGTATTTCTCTACTCTTTAGTCTTTAATTCGTCTTGAACTTGCTATACGACCCAAGAACAGAACCAATCACTCATGTTTCTCTACCAAAACACAAAACAAGAAAAACCCATATTCCCATTTCCACTGTTTTTCTTTCTCACCTTTCATTTCTTACATTTTACAAGAAGACAAGAAAAAAAACGAAAAGAGAAAGTGAGAGTAATCACCAAGTGTGCTTTCTCAGGAGAGGAAGATCTGAGATTGGTAATGAGAGGATCCCATGAAAGTTCAGAACTTTTGAGGTTAAAACTGTGGTCTGAATCAAGTGTACTCATGATTTTGGAGGTTGGTGTTTGAAGCAACTTTGAAAGAAGAGGATCAGAAGAAGAAGCGGTGGAAAAGGAGTGCTGGGTTTGGAATGGAATTGGGAATAATAATTGAATAATTTGAGGGATTGTTGAACCTCGTTTAGCAAATGATGGAACTCCCCTGAGTACCAATGCCATGTTTTCTACTTTATTTATCAGGTTCAAGTTTCCGAAGTACTTGTATTTTGCGGTCCCAGTAGAGTTAACAGTAGACGACATGTCGTTGATCCGTGACGTGTGGCTTATTTACACCTACGGGTATTCAAGTACTCCCAATTTTTTTATTCTGTTACGCTAAATTGTAAAATATCCCTGAAATAAATATTTTGTTTAACAAAAATAAATTCTGATTTTGCACGCTAAACTTTAAGATTTCTTGAATTTATTCCTGTATAATAGAAATTGACAGGAAATCTTAAAAATGCTCTTGATTTTGATGATGATAATGTTCAAATAAAAAAAAATCAAAATTTTTAATATTATTATTATTATTATTATTATTATTATTATTATTATTATTATTATTATTATTATAAATATTGAGATTAGCTTGTCAAAAATATTTTATAAAAAAAAAAAAACTATCCCACCATCATTGTTTGGTAGCATTTACAGCATATATGTGTAATGCGTGAACTAAAATGAAGTATTTTAGCACTTTCATGATGTTTAGAATATCTATGAAAATATAAAATCATTTCTTTGAGCTGTATTTTATTCCCTAGTTTGTACATGATAAGATCTGAAAGGAATGTGTAGAGGTGGCAGCTCTTGTCATTGGTCTTTGATATTTGGCTCAGAAGATTATTTGTGTTTTTATGTTATAAAGAGCGAAAATTAAGACCTCGCATTATTGTTAAATTAGTTTGAATAAACTCTCATTAATATCATGCAGCAAAATAACCATATGATAACATCGTATGTGAAGATGTATTTAAGAATGAATATTGTAGTAATCTTGGAGATTTAATCTTACATAGAAACTTCCTTTTATATATATATTCCTAGATACGATTTATGAATAAACAATCATTTTCAAGAACTAAATTATAAAAAAATAACCTTTTAACTCAAGATTCATAATAATCATATACTTATAATATAAAAGAGTTAAAAAATACAAAGTCGAATTCAAATCAGAAGAATTTTTTCCTTCTAATTAACCCTTTCATCACTATAGTATTATCATTTAATTAACTCTTTTATCACTATACTATTATCATTTCAGTTACGTAGATCTATAGGTCATCTAATTAGTTTCTCTTTCTGAATTAAACGACTTATATCCATGCAAATTCAAGTAAGTTTGGATTGAAATGTCATAATCGTTTTTTTTTTAAGAAAAGCTCCATCATTATCATCTCAAGTGTTTGCAACTAGCTAAAGCTGCTCTTTAACTGTTCAAAATTTGACATATATATATATATATATATATATATATATATGAATTGTTCGGCCATTTGAGCTAGGCTAACATAACTAGCAAGAATTTCAACCCAAAACTTCACCCTATACCCGGGTGTTGACTGATTTGTCTAATTATGTCCAACACAACCTTTTATGCAATTTTTTATGAACATAATTGAGATCCACTTAAACAAGGGAACAATTTTTGTAAACTACTGAACACGTTATAAAAAACAGCAGAAAAGTATTTGACAGAAGGAAAGAATTCCGAGCAGAAAACAAGAATTACATGAAATAGAAAACAAGTGTTATTTGCCAATATGCCTTCGCCTGTGTTCATTTTCCCTGGTGCAATAGAATAAGTACTGTTCATCCTTCTTTTTTATAGCTTTTGGTTCTTGTTCCAAAACAACACAGAAGGAATCTGTACACTAGAGAGGTAATTTGTTTGCGGATATATCCTGTCTCTAGGACAAATTTATGTTTGACCTGCCCTGCTCAGTAGTCACTAGTCAGTACTCGGAATACGGTGGTTGTCAACAAAAATCATAACGGACTGGTTTTTTCTTTCTAACTATATCTTAACAAGCAGCTATTGCCAAACAAGGAATGCTAGGTCCAAAGCTGGCTCCATTCCATGGTTCCCTTCCCACCCCACATTCTTGTCTACCCTCATTCCAGGGGCCACCAGTTTAGGATTGCTCAAGGGAGGGGGAGGGGGAGACTACAGTGGCAACTAAGATTACAGACACATCTTTATCACAAAGAATAGCTTCACGATGTTAACTGGCACATCGAAGTGAAAAACAAAAGGGCAACCCAGTAACATAATCAATACAACAATTACCGTGGTTCTATAAAATGTTGAGCAACTGAAATGGAGTTTAAAAAAACAAAAATATGTGACAAGAAAAATAAAAAGGAAGAACTCTTTGTTTTCGATCTCATTGTACACTCATCTACAGCAGTCCAATAATTTTTTTTTTCTCCTCATTATTTCATTTTTCACTTTTCAATCTTCCTTGCAGAAACGAGAAAAAAAAAAGCCCTACCTACCAGGAGCTCGAGTGAAAAACTGTGGACATTCATGATGTGCCAAACCTGGACAACGCTGACTGGAACAAAGTAGAGAATGCTTGAGACATGCTCTGATCATCAGCTTTGATAGTTATTTGTGTTTTAGCTGATGATGTGTTGATTTTACACTCTATAAGAAAGATCGATGACTCTTCTGCTTTTTGGGCAAAGAAGAAAAACTTCAAGTTAGGTGATTGACCGCCAGATGCAATACATTGGATGGAATGGCCTTGCATATGCCGGAGAAGGGCCTGAGGTGTTGTTAATGCCGCAGCTCCTTGAGGACTTACAGTGAGTTCCTGTAACAATGATCGATCCATCACAAAGATGAGTACAAGTACAGTGGGGCTAACTGTTAAGTAAGCCTACACATAATGAATCAGAAAGCTATCTCATTCTATCCATAAATTTCAATACCACAACTTTTACCACAAGTCTTGACTTATACTAGGAGCTGGAAACAAAAAAATGAATTCAAGCATTTTCATAAACATAAAGCAAACCTCCGATAAACATATTGGTAGTTGACGCCATTTTTGCTGAAAAGTGCCAGGATCAAGGACAGCTCCAGCATTAAGCTTCAAAGAAGGAGGTGAAGGAGCAGGAGGTGCAGGTAGACCTAAACCAAGTAGATCATCAATGGCCAAGCTAGATTGTGGACTCAGGCCAGCTGCTGCAGGGTTTGAAATTGGCAACTCTGGTTGTACTTGTGTAGCAGTAGATAGCAATGAAGTGTCATATAAAGGAGCTGTGTATGCAGAACCATTGGTACCAGAACCTCTGCTTTCTTCCTTCTCGGAAGTACCAAGAAGCAGATCCTTGTCATTTGCCTCGACTACATGAACTGGAACATCAGATTCTGTCCTGATAGCTAAATTGCCCAGCTCATCTGAAAACTCAAATGGTCCACGGTGTTCCTTATCAGTGAACATGTATGAGGGCTGCAAGATTTTTTTAATGTCAGTTAATTCAGAACATATTTTGAAACAATTTCACCTGTTCTACAGAGATACCAGCCAAAAGCAGAAATATGAGGATGGTAATAATGCACGTGGGTTGTAACTAGTGGAACAAAATTTTGTTGAAGTGATTTCAATCGAGCACAATTCAATATCTTTTTGACAATAAGAAAAAGCTAGAATATACTAGCAGGAAAGTTTGTTACGTTGTTGAGGTGCTGTTAGATTGTTACAAGAACTGCTTTCTTGATTCTTAATAACTCTGGCACAATCTGAACGTGTGCTTTGAGTATCAGTCCGCACCAGCCTACTCCTCTAAACCTATTTCTTCTTTCTAATCTCTAGATGTTCTTTCAGGTGCCCCCCCCCCCCCCCCCCCAAACAAAAACTTCAAAACAATTCTAAAGGATAATGGCAAGGGGTAACCAAGAAGTAAGGATGAGTTAATTCCAACTACCAAGGGTAGCAAACAGCAGTTACCTTCTGGTACACAACAGAGAGGCTATTAAATTCATCAAAAATGCGGTCTTTGATTTCACTGCTCTGAGTATCAGCAAAGACAGAAACAGCTTGCTTTGGAGGATTCACAACACGTTCTGCAACTGTTACATTGTGTTGCAATAACCTGTAGTAGAACAAGGCCCTGTCATGAACATCCTGCAGCCAAATGTGAATTAAATTGAATATTTGAATAAAAACTAACTATTATTAAAACTAAGATAAACAAAACATGTTGATCCATAAAAAACAAAAATTGGGAGAGTGATATACTGATCAACCCACACCTGGTGAAAATCAGCAAGACCTGCAGCCAATGCAACTCCTAATGCTTTCTGAGTCTCAGGTGGCCTCTTGAAAAAACACTTCATTACTGCCGTGAGAAGATGTAAACGGACCTGCACAATTTGATAACTCGTTACTTACATGGTGAACAGTATTTTGTTATTCTAATGAAAATGTTTTGCTATGAGCAAAAGCAAAGACAAACTCAATCACAGCCATGGATGTGGAAGATTAGGCAAATCATGCCCCTTGTTCTGTATAATGAAAAATCTCATGTCCAATGAGAAAAACAAATGTAAGATGCTAAGATTACTTAGCCAAAGACGTGTGTGAAGACAGGGGAAAAAACACAGCAAGCCAAGGATAACTTGAGCAAATTTAATTACCTCTGCAGAATGCTCTTCATCCCAATTCTCAGTTAAACTCTCTAGGATATAAGGAGCATCACTCATGTCTTGAGAATATTCCCCTAGCATCCATATAAGAGCAGCTTTGGCCTTCGGTTCTTGAACATTCTGGCTGCTGATATTCCCAACAACTGCAATGCAATCATGACTCCACTGAGGGTATTTCCTTAGAAGATCTTTAACAAGAACCTGAATATCAAAACCCAACATGTAAATCTGATGCTCATAGTTAAAGTCAAACAAGGGATAGCTGTTTATTTGACAGCATTATGTATTTTCTCAAGGAATCTATAAAGCAGTATGCAGGTGTTTATAGTCTTAGGCCGCGTTTGTTTCCTGAAAAGTGATTTCCAGAAAACTACTTTCTAAACTTTTATATGTTTATTTGCCATTAGAAAAGTTGATCAACGAAAAACATTTTCCGATCAACGGAAAACACTTTCCAGTTAAAGAAAAATTTGGCTTGGTTTCCAGAAAAGTTTTTTCCTTTTATTTTAGGCGAAAACACTTTCTGGAAGTTGTGAAAAATTTAGAAATGTCATATTATTTGTTGATTATATCAAATTTAATCCTCAAACTTTTGATTGTTATATATATTTTGTTTTGAATATTTGTTTTTCAATTTCATCCCTTAGAATTTAATTTTTATATTAATTTTGGTCATCATTTTATAATTGTTATTTGCTTTTCCCTTATTATTTTTTAATTAAATTTTTTTATCTATCAAATTTGATCCCCATTCTTTTGATTGTTACTTATTTTATTTGAAATAATTTATGAAATGTTAATTATTATTATTTTAATTTCTTCATCTTTGAATTTTTTATTTTTTAGATTTGATCTCTATTATTTTTATTATTATTTATTTTATTTAAAATATTTTTTTTTTAATTTCATTCTCATTCAACTTTTTAATTTGTAAGATTTGTTCCTAATTATTTTAATAAACTTGAAAAAAATAAAACATTAATAAGTTATTTCCAGCTCATTTTCCATGACATAACCAAACACTGGAAAGTGTTTTCCAACTTATTTTCTATTACCAAACATCGGAAAATAATTCACTTTCCCGGAATTGACTTTCCAAAAAAAAACTACTTTCCAGCAAACAAATAAAGCCTTAACATTGGATAATTGAACCTCCAAAGATTAGTTTCTTACCAAAGCTTCAGCAGTCACATAGTCCTTTTCCATTTCCAGAAACTGAAGAAGCCTATCAACAATAGCATTCACGTCATACTGCTGCAGTGCTATTTTTCCAACGGCCCGAATTGACTCTCTTGCAATAGGAATATCAACATTGGCAGCATATTCACACAGCTCGGTCACTGAAATTGACTCAACGAGGACATGCATCAGTCAAACATGTGGAAAGAATATAGAATTGCCCATTCAAATCTTGCCACACAGGCTGCAAAATGACACTGAAAATTTACACTCACCAATTTCATAAGTACTGCTCTCATTTGCAACTGCAGTCAACATTTCAAGCTTCAGCTTTTTGACATAAGATGGCTCATTGTACTGGCAATAGAAGTGTTTGTAGTCTGAGGAAAATACATATGGTGCACGCATCACCAAGAGATGGAGGTGGCTTAAAACTGCATATGATTGCTCTGGACTTCCAGAACTCACTAGGGTAAGCAGCGGGGCTTTAATACGTTCATATACCTGATCAACAAAATCTTTCATTAGTAAAACATTGGTCTGGTAAAGGTTACCAAAGTAATATACTATGAGGCATGATCATTCCAAGACGATAAAAGTTGGAGTGACATTACAGCCACAATGATTCTTTTAAGATAATCAGATTTGCTGCCCCACAAAAAGTCTGACTTTTGATAATAGGCTGCACCTAAAGTACCTGACTACTTCGGAAAATAGCTATCAAGTAGTAGAAATGCTATTAGGATAAAGAAGGGAACTCAAAGAAGAACCATGCAATGGATACCCAATGTGAATTGTTAATATTGCACAGCTATGAATCAAAACACTTTCACAGTAATTCATCAAGGCAATCTGGGCTGATTTAACATGGTCGATCATGTTCAACATAACTAGCTAGATGATGTTTTTATTTCTGATTCCTGAACTAAAGCTGGGACGATCATGTTCTACATCACTAGCTAGATGATGTTTTTATTTCTGATTCCTGAACTAAAGCTGGGACGACACACAATAACTTAAATTCTTGAATTCTGCGTATCTACACCATGACAAAACCATATGCATTCTATTTATTATGGGGATTAGGGCCTTCATAGATATTGCATTACAGATGAATTCAAACAAAGTAGATTCACATAAAAATATTCTGTGTGTTAATAAAGTAATAACATTTACCAAGTTTCCTAACAATGAAACCTCACTCCTGTGATTACATACATGCAAGATATTACTGTTAAAAAAACTCATAACTGTACAGTTTCCCTGCTCTTTAAAATAAAAAATTAGGGAGTAAAAGGATTTTTCAGTAGCACCTGCTGGTGAACATCAGTCATGGATAATGTCATATGTAGAAACACTTTAGCGGTTGCCAAAACAACAGCACCATTCGCATGCTGAAGCCTATCTTCAAGAAGATTCATGATATCAAATATCTCATTACTATCTGCGGGCACATATTTCACAGCCAAATCAAGCACAAGACATTGCGCCCATTCACTGAACTCCTTAATCCTGCCATCAAAAAACATATCAAGAATTTACCAAAATTGTTATAATGAAAACACAACCTCTCAAGCAACGAACACAATATAATCAGGCATTTAAATGAATTTTCAATAAAACATACCGATTCAAAAGGTAATATATAAGCGGCTTGCTAAGCAAAGCCTCCCTCTCCTTCAACGCTTCCTCTGACGTACTAGCTTCCCCATTCCAAATTTCTTGCAATGCCAATAAACAATTTGCAACAACCTAACAACAAACCCCCAAAAAATCAACACAACACAACACAGCAATCACATTAAACCTGATCACTTCTAGTTTATCAAAACGAAAACAACAATTTCACCTGAGGATCTTGATCGTTGAGCAACAAATGCTTCAAAACCGCGGGAAAATCAGCATCCATGCAAGTAGTCACGGAAATATGATACAATTTAAGAACACCAATAACCGCGACAATTCTAACATAACTATTGTTATCTTTCAACCCAGCATTCAACGGTCCAACTAAATACTCAACTAAATTCGCAACGTTAAGAGAACCCAAGCTCCGTAATGCAAGTCCTCTAATCATTGGATCTTCATCTTTACAGTCTCTTTGCAAGAAATTAATCGTTAATAAAGCTAAATCAGGATTAACTTTCGCGTAATTACCAACATATAAATAACACATCTTTTTCAACACTATATCTGATGTTGCTGAGCACATAACCATTTCACCGAATACAGACGACACGTCGATTCCGATGGTCATGTATGATATTACTTTTTTGAATAGTTCGCGTTTCGAATCGTCGACGCCGGGGAGTCGGCTTCCGGCGAGTTGTCGGAGTTGCGATTTTAAATCGGTGACTTCGCTTTTTCTGTATCGAAAAAAAAATGAAATGTTAGGAGTTGTGGCGATTTTGTAATTTTAAGAGATTAGTTTTTACACTTACCCAGACGGTTGTGATGGCGACGGAGATCGGTTAGTTTGGGCCGGAGGAGCCATGCCGAAGTTCTGTGAGGTGCGGTTTGTACAGTGAGATCGAGTAGGGAAGGAGAGATCTGACGAAGAGGAAAAGAGCAGAGGGGGACACCGAGACAGTGAGATGAATTAATTAGAGGAATTCGTGTCCGGGCTGAGGTGGCTGTGGCTTATTGGTCTGTTGTCTGGATATTTACGGAGAACTTTTGGTTGATTAGTGATGAGTACAGTTGCTAAAACGATGACGTTACAGCTTAATTCCCTTTTCTTTTTGTATAATGGGGAATAGATATAAAGGAATTAAATTAAGGGTGCTAATAGATATTTTTTAAAATTTATTTTTATATTATCATATAGAATAATATGAATATATTAAAAAACTAGTATAAAATAAAAAATAAAAAATATTATTTTTAAAATACAAAAATAAAGAAGCTATTGGAACATAAACAAATAGCTTTATCTCAAAAATCTTGATTTTAAGTTTTGATAATATTTTGATATATTTGTTGAAGCTGTGTAAAATAAATTTGTTGTAAAATATAATATTAATGATTTATTTTAAATTTGTTTAAATAAAATTGAGTATGCTATTTTATCTTTTTTTTTTCTTATAAATTTTATTTAATAGTAAATTTAATATTTTTTTTGTTTGAGATTTCATGTCCAATCTTTTTAATAAAAAACAATTGCAAGTAGTTTTCTCCGACAATTAAAATGAAGGTCAGGCCGATAGCTGGCTTGTTCTCTTCTTTCTATATATATTTTATTTTTATTTTTTTCCCTAACGCTACGGAATGCGTTAATTGAAATGGAAAATGGGGATAAGTGGGCCAGAAAGAGTGGTTTGTTAAGGGGGAAAGTATATGAAATTCATAAAAAAAAATTAAAAAAAATTACTTTTTACGTGTCTAGAATATATGAAATGATAAATTCAGTAGAGAGGCGGAAAACAAAAATTTATTACATATATCTATATATTAGTTTCAGATAGTTTTCATATCTCAATTTATAAAAACACATATTTCCTTTCATAAAATAAAATAAAATGATATGTATCTATTTTTATAATTTTAATAAATATTTAATATTTAAGAGAATATCAATCATAAATATTTTATAAACAATGTTTTAATATAATAAGAATCTTATAATTATAATAACTTAATAATTTTATTTCTAAAATATTTTTGTATCATGAATTTTATTTGTACTCTAGATTCATAAATATAATATTATATAAATATTAAAAATAAGTTAAATTTTTATTTATAATAAATATGTATTTATATAAATATAATAATATCATGCGTAATTAACCGATTAATCATAAAGCATATTAAACTAAAAAAATAAAAAATATATATTTTTTATTATATTTCAAATGAAAAACTATTTTCAAAGCATCCATATCATAATTTAATACACACTCTTAGTATTGATTTTTTAAGTTTTTTTATATATATTAACTAATATAATAAAAGACGTGGGGAAAGTATTGTAGCTTTTCTCGTGCCATATACTTTTTCTTTTCTTTTCTTTTTTGTTTGTTTATTTTATGTTATTTTTGTCTTTCTTTTATTTTTGGTTTTTTTTTCCCACATTTTTTTTTGTTTTTTTTCCCTTTTTTTAGGCTTTACATGTTTTTTTTTTCAAGATTGTCTTATTCTTCTTTTTTGTTTTTTTATTCTTTTTTGTTTTTGTATTTTTTTTTTAAATTATCTTTATCAAAAAAAAAATATTGAACTGGTTGAAATTTTAGTTTTGTAATTTTTTTTCTTTAAAACATCATGGATTATTACAATGTTTCGCTACATGGCTTTTTTTCTTCTTTTTTTCAAAATAATCTTTGTCGATATTTCTTCATAGTTTTTTCTTTAAAACACTATGAATTGTTAAAATATTTCCCCATATTTTTTTTATTTTTCTACAGTTTCCTCACATGTTTTTTTTTCAAAATTATTTTTGTTGAATTGTTTTTTAATATTGAACTAGTTGAGAAATCAGCTTTAACTTGCCCCACATGTTTTTTTTCATTTTGTTATGCTTTTTTTTTTCTTCCAAAATGTCTTCTTCTTCTTTTTTTTATTTTTTGTGTTTTTTTTTTTCAAAATTGTTTTTGTTGATTTTATTTTTTAATATGGAGCTGGTTGAAAATTTAGCTTTGTAGTTTTTTTCCCTTAAAACACTATGAATTGCTACAGTGTTTTCTCACATGGTTTTTTTTTCCTTTTTTTATAATTTGTTTTTTTTTTAGAATTTTCTTTATCGATTTTATTTTTTTTATATTGAGTTGGTTGATAATTTAGTTTCGTAGTTTTTTTAAAAAAAAACATTGTGGATTGCTACGGTGTTCCCCCACATAATTTTTTTTTGTGATGAATTTTTTTAAAATTATCTTTGTTGATTTTATTATTTAAATATTGAGCTGATTGAGAATTATAACTGTATATTTCCTCATGAAACACTATAGATTGCTACATTGTTTTTCTGCATGTTTTTTTTTCTTTCAGTTTTTTTTGTTATGATTTTTTTTAAAATTTTCTTTGTTCATTTAATTTTTAAAATTTTAATTTATTTAAGAATTTAACTTTATAATTTTTTCCTTAAAAATATTGTGAATTGCAATAATATTTTCCTGTATAATTGTTTTTTTATTTTTTCACAAACCCATAACAATACATAACCATACCACAAGTCCACAGCATCCCGCAGGCATAGCATCTAGTATTTTGAGAAAGGTTCGTTGACCTTGTACAACACAATAAGAAAACATATACTAGAATTTGATGAAAACTCTAGCTTGAATTGCGCCTGCATATATATATATATAGAATTTGATGAAAAATTTAGCTTGTATAATATATGCTTTAATCCGAACAAAGCCCAATGAATCCTTAAAACCTACTGTCCACGTTTTTTATTTTATTTTTTATTCGACTTCCCTTTCTTCATTGTTCTTTATCAACCCTTTTATAAAAGCTAGATTTATATTATATCTAGCATGACTTTTGAATTTTAATTCAATGACTTTTGAATTTTTTATTAAAAAAATAAATATATTTGATTGGAAATAACCTTTGATTTAAATAAAAGGTTAATCCGAGTATGAAAACAATTGGATAATGTTCTTCTATGTGTATATGTATATAAAAAGAGGGAGTTTTTTTTATTTAAATTAAAAATTATTAAAAAAAAACTCTTTCATACTCGGAATGTGTTTACTGTTAAAGGAGGTACGTTAAAAATCACATGGATATTGTAATTCGTAAAGATATTTCGAGAAAAAAAGGATTTTGTAATAATTTATTGAACATTGTGGGAGTGGCGATATAAAATATTTATTTTTAATTTTTATTTTTTCACGAGAAAATATGAATATTAAAATAATTATTTTTATCATTTCAATATAAAAGTAACTGTTTTTACAGTATTTTTTGTTTGTTTTTTAGTTTTAAAAGTGTTTTTTAAAAAATTAAATTTTATTGTTTTTATTTAAAATTAATATTTTTTTAGTGTTTTTAGATCATTTTGATGTGCTGATATCAAAATATTTTTTTAAAAATAAAAATATATATTATTTTAATATATTTTTAAATAAAAAACATTTTTAAAATAAACTATAAATATATTACCAACCACGCTGAAAATACATGATTTCTTTTGAATAAAAAGGGAAAAAAATTATGAGAGTAGCCAGCACAACTATGATAGATTTAGTCCGTAGCTTATACTCTTTAAAATGTATTTTAGGCTGTTTTTTTTAATTAAAAAATGTTTGTTTTTATATTCTTTTATAGTTTTGATGCTAGCACAAGAAATAAAAAATATTATTTTAATATATTTTTAATTAAAAAATATTTTACACTATAACATCAAACACAAATTTAAGTAAAGGATATTTCCATTCTTAAACAAAATGAAAATATTCAGGTTGTTCTATACTTTATACGAGACCTTAGAAGTTATTGCACTTTATCATCATTCAACAACATCATGTTGTTGATAATAGAAATTGACTCCTTGTTTATATTTTACTAATTAATTATCCATTAGCCGTGAGACTTACATGAACTATATATAAAAAAAATGTGCGTAAAAAAATAAAAATAAAAACAAAAACAAAAACAGATGTTAAAGAACACAAAATACTGGATTATAATTGTAACTTTGTCATTAAAAAGGAGTTTTATTTTAAATGAACTATAAGCTTCTTTTATTTTGTTGAAGCATGAGAGTTAAATAGGGAATTGAATTCATAAATTCTTATTAGAACTCTCACTATTTAATATAAAATATTTAGTAATTCATTTCATGCTCCGGGACTGTTTATTTTTAAAAATTTATCATGACATCGAAACTTGTTTCGTGGTTATATCATGGATGGATTGTGAATATTGAGCATGTTTTAGAAATATTTTTACATGATAAAACTTATTTAGTTTTTTTTTTTTAATTACATTTCTATGCTGGTGATGTTCTTGTTGATATGCAACCATGGTTATTGAAACTTGGTGGAAAGCTTGGGTTTTACTATGATAAATAGTTTCTCCTGGTTGGCGGCGTGCTCTATTGCAAGTCAGATTAATTGTTTTTAAAATGTTAAAAATATATTAAGAACATTGATAATTTTTTAGTGGTGTTATTAAATCTAACCAAATAAGTTAATTTTAAAACTTTTTGGTTTAATTATTTACTTAACTCAAGTTTTCAATTGAATCGTGTAAAAGTTAGCTTGATTTAAATTAATTGATTTCACATGTCCAAATACAACCTTGATAATCTATAAAAACATGGCTTAGCTTTTTTTAAAAAAATTAAGATGATAATTTTTAAAAAAATATTAAGACTAACATATTGAATCGATCTCAGTCCCTCTGCGACCCATGTCATGGATTCTGTTGAGTTTAATAGCTTTTTTTATTTAATTATATAATAAAAATAGTTGTTTATAAAATTGAACACCAACCTACAAATATATACTTATTTGAGACAATTATCCTTATAAAAAGCAAACAAAAATCAACAATTCAATCTATCTTCAAATTAATCCAATATTAAATGATAAAAAAAAGAAAAAAAAAAGCATATCCTATTAGTAGGTAAACTTGTTAAACATGTGAATTTGGTAACTTGGACTAGTACGCTAAACTCGTAAACCGGGTTATGAATTCCACTGGGATTATAATTTTTTCTTCAAAACTATTTTTTATTTAACTATATGATAACAAACATAGATAATTGCAAAATCAAACACCAACTCAATACCGAAATGTTTTTTTTTAGATCAAGGTAACCTCGTAAAAGAAGAAACAAAATCAATTATAAAATTGAATTTCCAATTAACCTAGCATCTAAGGATAAAAACAACACTAATTAAAAAAATTAAAACTTGCCATACTAGCGAACCAAGTCAATCATCTAAACCTATGAATAGGTCCACAGACTTTATAAAGTTTAATAACATAACCTTTCTCTCTCTATATATATATTTTTTAACTCTATGAGAAAAAAATAAACAGTAAAAAATTCAAGTTTAATTTAAAAAATCCACCAAACTCGTAAACAGAGGCAAACTCGAAAATCACGCTAACCTTATAGAAAGGTAAAATAAAATAAAAAAGTTATGAAATTAAATTCTCAATCATTTTAATATTAAAATATAAAATCGACAAAAATAAATTAAAAAAAAAATCATAAAAAAGAAAAGAAAAGAAAAAGCAAAATAATGTGGAATACCATTGTCATTCACAATGTAATTTGTGTGAGTGAACAATAATTCCCTTATACTCTTTATTTTTTGATACTTTATAAAGTTTAATAACAACTTTTCTCTAAAAATATTTTTTTAATATATATGTGAAAAAATAAACTATAAAAAAATTAAGTTTAATTAAAAAAAAAGAGACAATTCACCAAACTCGTAAACCGAGACAATCTGAGTTACCTTGACAATCCAGTAAATCATACTAAGCTCATATAAATACAAAATAAAAAGAAGCAAATTATGAAACAAAATTCTCAACAATCCCAATTTCAAAAGATGAAATCAACAAATTTAAAAAAATCATAACAAATTTTTAAAAAGAAAGAAAAAAAACAAAACATTGTGGATTGCTATTGTAATTCAAAGTACAATGGGTTTAGTGAATAATGATTTCCCCATATCTTTTAATTTTTGCTACTTTATACAGTTTAACACTATAGTTCTTTTTTAAAACTATTTTTTAAGTATATAAGAAAAAATTATATTATAAAAAAAATAAAGTTTAATTAAAAAAAACAAACTTACCAAACCCGTAAACCAGGATAACTTAGATTACATTGACAAACCTGCAAACTATGCTAACCTTATAAAAAAAATTATAAAGTTAAATTCTCAATCATTTTAATATTAAAAAATAAAATCAATAAAAGTAATTTAAAAATAAATCATAATAAAAAATGTTTTTCAAATTATTTTTTATTCAAAAATATATTTAAATATTTTTTTTAAAATTAACATATTAAAATGAGCTAAAAATTAAAATAAGAAAATAATTTTTTTTTTAAATACTTTTAAAATACAAACATAACAGGTTGAATTAGTCAGATTTATCTCTTTGCTGCCTCCTCCTCTCCCTCATCAAGACCACACCACAGCAGGCATAGCCGTAGCTGATGCTTCCACCCGCAAAAAAACTGCGAAGAAACACATAGCAATGGCTCTTTCTCAGCTACCAAAATTCACTCACTGCCCACCTTCTCTTTACAACACCCATATCAACCTCCCTCTCCTCACCAAGCTCAAACTACCAACCCTTACAAGACTCAAATCCACACTAACCACAACAGAACCTATACCCATCACCGAAGCCCACAATTTCTTGACACCCCAAGAAGAAACTCAAACCCAATTTTCACTTGACAAACTATTTATCCCACCAGACACTGACGTTTCAATCAATGAGAATAGTGGTCTAAGTGCTAGAATTTTGAAAGGGTCTAATATTGTGTTGAGTAAGTATGCAAGGGATGCACAGGTTGTTCAAGCTGAGTTTATTAAAAGTAGTGTCAGAACGGAAGATTGTCCTTCTGATGGTTTGCCTGAGTTTGCTCTTGTTGGAAGGTCTAATGTTGGAAAATCTTCTCTTCTCAATTCTCTTGTTAGAAGAAAGAAACTTGCACTTACCTCCAAAAAACCTGGTCAGTTCATAATAAACGTATAATTTTTTTCTTTACTGATTCATGTCTATTGTTGTGTTATGTGATAAATTTTGCAGCAAGAAATGATGGGATTTTTTTTTTATTGTGGCATTTGTGTTGTGACTAGTGAAATGACATGTATTGAATTTGGGGTACTCTAAAGGAGGAGACTTTGTTGCTTAGAACTCAATATTATTTGTGTTTTTGTTCTTGGTGAAGGGAAGACGCAGTGCATCAATCATTTTAAGGTCAATGATAGCTGGTACTTGGTGGATTTGCCTGGATATGGGTATGGTTTCAATGCCTTGGTTCGTTTTGATCATGTGCGAATTTTGTATAGGTGCAATATGGAATAGTGTTCTCGGGTTTAGAATCTATTTTCTGGAGAATAAACTAAGTTTAGTTGATAACTATCTGTTGGTTGATGCTTATAAGTACCTATTTCGCTTTCTCATGCCTTGCCGCTAATTTTACCACTCTGTTCTCTCTCTCTTTTTTTTTATTATTGAATTTTAACTTTTGTTGTTGATTTATCTAGGTAGTCCAATTTATTGAATTTGGAATGTTTTCTCAAAATATGTTAGTCTTCTATTCTATCGAGACAGAAAAGAGCTTTGAACGTGTATGAATTGCAGAGTGCAATGATTGATACTGTCATCAAGTTATTCTTGTTATTTCTGCTGGCAGTATTTAATGGTTTTGAATCTCTGTTGTGGCAAATGAACTCTTTTTTTTTTTTTTAATAATAAAGATGGTAAGGAAAGTAAATCTTTGTTTTTGATGCCTAAGCATCTATTTATACTGTATTGAGCTCTTAATTTTTTCGAGTTTGTCCAGTTGTATTGGATTGTGAACTGCTTCTTCACGATTGTGTGGCGTTTCTATTCTATTGAGACAGTAAAGATGGATTTTCTTTGTGCATAGGATATATTTGTTCTGTTGTGCTTACAATGCTCTACCCTGTATCCCTCATGCTTGCATATATCTTACTTGACAATTTTGTGACAATCGTTGAGTTGATCTTAGGATTCGACAGCTGCCAAATCAAAGTTTGGTGTTTTCCTTTTTCTTATTATATTAATCATTTAGTTATTGCTTATGATGTTGCTTTTTATTCAACCAAAACTTATAGGTCCATGTTCATCATTCATGTCAGAGAGTTTTAACTGTATTGCATTTGTTTCTGCTCTGAACAGGTATGCATCTGCACCTCAGGAACTTCGGACAGATTGGAATAAGTTTACTAAAGATTATTTTCTCAATCGCTCAACCTTGGTCTCAGTTTTCCTTCTTATTGATGCTAGTATCCCTGCAAAGAAAATTGATCTTGAATATGCCAGCTGGCTGGGTCAGAATCAGGTAGACTCATCTTTCTTGCTAGAATGAGAAAAGGAATACATCAACTGATGACCTGCTGCGCCATTACAGTTTATATCTTCTCCTTTCCCTAGCTGTTCTGGAGACTGTTGATTTTGGTTAGGGTGTTCCGGGCTTAAATTTGCACAACACTTGCCAGTGGCTTCAGTTGCATCTTCTTTTTCATGTATTGATATGAATGGGCATTAGGGTTTCACCTCTGATTTAAATCTCCTCAGCTAACTTGCTAATAGTTACATGTAGATTAGAAACTCTCCCTATTAAAGATAGCACTTGCTATTATATCTAAGTCAAGGTTGGAGGGAAGGGGAGGATGTATATAAAGGTGATTTTCTTGTCTCTCAGGTTCCCATGACATTAATTTTCACCAAATGCGACAAGCGGAAGAAGAAAAGGAATGGTGGGAAAAGGCCTGAAGAAAATGTGAATGAATTTCAGGAGCTCATACGCGGCTTCTTTGAGACAGCACCTCCATGGATTATGACCAGCGGTGTTACCAATCAAGGTCGTGATGAGATGCTACTGCACATGGCTCAATTGCGGAACTACTGGCTCAAACACTGAGATAAAAGAATGTGGAATCAAATATGTTCCCTCATTCCCTGGTGAGTATTCCTATATAAATAGAGCCATGTTTCCATTTACATCATGGACAGACCATTCTGGTAACATTGCAATTCCTAATCCTGGCAAGAATTGCAACTAAATTCCCAAATTTGTCGAGTGGATTACAAGATGATTATAATCATTAAGAAAGCTTTACACTTCCTGTTGAACTCCATGCATTTGATGCCCCATAGATGATAGATGGGACGGAGACCTTAATTGACGTGAGGTGGTTGTTGTGTTTAACAGATTGCCATCGTGCTCTAGCAAGTCCCACAGTGCTAACTAATGCAAACGAAGTGTAAAAGAAAAACACATTGGAGGGTAGAGCAGGACAGTTTGAGCGGTTCACCATACAGTATGTATTGTATCCTTGCTCCGGTTATGAGAGGGCAGTGCTGGAGTGGCTGTAAGTTTCGCTGGCTACAAAAATGGAGGAGCTATTACTTGATTTCAGTGATTGTAAAGTTTGAGTTTCACTCTGGCACTGGTTTAACCAAATAACTCAAGGATTTTGCTGTTAAAGTTGATTAAGTAGTAAACTCCGGGGATTAAATGTTTTGAAAAGCACGAGTACATGTAATTTATCTAAAGCTTATTTTGGCTTGTAGAATGAACTGAGTAAACGTGATGTGTCTCTAGGCTTGTGGAGTGAACCAAGTACTATTGCATTTGTTTTTTTATTATTATTATTATTTTTTAAATTAAATTAAATTAAATTTGATTTTATTTTTTTGTTTTAAATTAATTTTTTTTATTGTTTTTTGATATTTTGATACATGATATTAAAAATATTTTTTTAAAAATAAAAAAATATTATTTTAATATATTTCTAAATAAAAAATAGTAAAAAAAAAAACAAGGTGAACTGTTAGATTTCAGGCTGCTTGCAAAAATATTAACAAGGTCTGATCATGCTGTAATACTTGAAACGAATATGAAAAAGACAACCTTCTCAAGTTCAATCCTAGTTAAAGTGATCACAACGGGGTGTGAATGTTGCGGACGTATAACCATCAGTTGGTTTCACAACAGGTAGGTCCATATTTCATCCAATGAAGTTCATGCTTTCCAGTAAATGGCCCTTAGCCATACATGGCTGATGTTAACATTTTACAACCAAAGTTGCTTGTCCATGGATAAGTTCAATCCTGAAATTTTTGTTTTCCTTGACATGGTCTAACTTGGAATAATAACAAATAAATAAGGCTCAGACATTCAATCAAAATAATGCTTTGTAATAGAGCACAAAGCACACCTAGACTACAAAATCCTGCACTCAAGCCTCTCACAACATACACAATCAGGTTTGAAGCAAGTAACTCAGTCCTTAATATGGACTGCGGCTGGAATTGGCAAAGATTTCGTTTGTAAAAACCACCCAACCAATCCATGCTCTTTAAGCACCATAGATGCATTTCATTGCTGTCAAACTATCAAATATCATACGACTGTAGACATAAAAGTGATGGGCAGACCTACAGAATACGTGAAAAGGTGATAACCATCCATAACCATACTAGAATGGTAAACATTTGTAAGTCTCCATAGTTGAAAGCATCTTTCAATGGCTAATAAGTAACAGCAATTAAACAACAATTCAAAACTTCTTGTCTGCAAATTTAAAAGCACTGAAACGAAACAGACTTTCATTGCCCTTCTAAGCCTTACTATGCTGCTGTAGCTCCCTTGTTCCTTGGAGTAGCTTGAGTACCTACATAAACCAAAGAATACCATATCAAAACTGAAACAACAAATAGATTTTGCATCAACAAAGAAGTGAACTTTAATTTTACCTTCTCTAAAGTTAGTCTTGAACCTGCGTGGTAGGTGACGGAGGTACTTCATGCGGCCAGTTCCAGTGGTCTTTCTGCGGATAGCCTTCACACTCCAGTTATCTAGGAAAACAAAGACAAAACATTCATACAAATTCGTCAAAGTTTGCCAAAAACAACCCTCAATTCCAAATTCGGTCAAACAGAAGAATTCCTTAAAAACAAATCCTATGCAGCGAAAACAACATGCTTTCTACGGTTGAAACAGCTCTATATCTCTCATTCTTATAATCAGAGTAAATCGAAAAAAGGGTCTTAAAAGCTGGCCAAAGTAAATCAAAATACAAATCCAAAAAATCCCAAAAATGTTAAAAAGATTCAAAGAACATAAAGGAAAGCAACAAGGCATAACAATAAACACAGAGAAGCAATCGAGAAACCAAATCTTGCTTTAAATAATAATAAAAATAACATCTATCTATCAATTCTTGATCTATTAAAAGGGAGCAACTTACATTTTCTGACACGGGCAGCAGGAAAGGCACAAGCACTACAGCGGCTTTTCTGGAGATGAAAGCTGCGGCGACCGCATCGCACACAGAGAGTGTGTGTCTTGTTCCTTCTCTTACCAAAACTCCCTGTTCCTTTCCCCTACAAAACAAACACGTCACAATCATATGATCAAGCAACAAACACTGTTGTTGAGTTCAGAAGAAGTGAAAGGAAGAGTACCATTTCTTCTTCTTCTTGAGCTGCAAAAACCCTATCACCGGGGACAAAATTTTAGGCCGTAGAGAAAGTAAGGAATTTATATAGTGAAGATTTAGGGTTTTCTTAAGAGGACTGTTTTGGGCTGGTCATTATGCCAACTTTAAAGTGCAATGGGCCTTTGGTTCTGACTCATCTATTCAATATTGGGCTTATTTTGTTTCCTTCGATTGTAATAATAGCTGTCAGAACTGCCCCGAAGGTGCCTGAGGCATTGAATAATTAGGTTAACTTGTAAATCATTAATTAAAAAAAAAAATATTTTTTTATTTTATAAAAGAGAATCTTGGTCTTACCAATTGATTTGGCCAGATAAACAGGAGTTTTGCCAGATTAATATTTAGAGAGTATTTAGAATAGCTGTAAGAGTTATATTTTAAAATGTTTTTTTTAGAAAAATATCAAAATAATATATATATATATATATATATATTTTTTTTAAAAAAAAATTATTATTTTTGACATGATTTAAAAATATAAAAAACTTAAATTAAAAAAATAAAAAATCTTCAAAAACTTGATTGAATTGCAATTCCAAACACCGCTAATCAAACCTAAAGTTTATTTACTTACCTAGCTAATATTTATCACCTTCTAATTAGTTTTGTAATCGCTGTTTTAATCTGTAGTTAAAAATATGCTTTACAGGCAGGTTAAATCAATTTTTTTTTTAATTTTTTCAAGTATATTAATTCAAATTTCAAATAGAATTTAATTACTAAAAAATAATCAAAAGTAAATAACACGAGATTCTCTGATTTGTTCCCTTTAAAATTAACTTTAAAAACAATATTCTAAAAATACCGTGACTATTTTTTACAACCCAGAAGCCTCTTTCCTTCTCAACACAACATATCAGCCAAGTTCTCTGTATAAATGCTTATAGTGTAGAGATACTGTTCTGGGAGAATTGAATTTTGAAGGTAAGATTATGGTCAGTATGCTTTCTATTCTCTAACCATGACAAGTTCTGAAATCATTCTTGTTGAAACTTGAAACACACAGACAGGTTGGTCATAACATTAAAGGAAATTGCGAACAGGTCCATACACGCTAGGAGACGACATTGCAAGCATTGCGACCCTTTCCACCATGTCCGATTGCTCAAGCTTCTGGCGTCTCAGGGCAAGCAGACACCATGTCGTATTTCTTCTGTCAGTGTTCAAGAAATGCTTGTTCACAGCAATGAATATCCGCATTTTAGAAAGTAATAACTACTATCCCCTCGAACACTCGTCAAGTCTCGATCTATTTATCAATGCAAAAGGTCCCATTTTCTTCCACCCGCCACTTGATTTCTTCAGGATTTTAGGATTCGAATATGCACAAGGAAGGTAAACCTCTGGCTTGGTATAATTCTACTTGAATCCACAAGCTTTACTGTGGAAAAAAAGCACTAAAAATAAAACAAAATTTCATCACCCATATTGTGCTTCCATTTCAAATCAATAATGCCACGAGCACAAGTTGAGCAGCTGCATTCAGGCCCAGCTCCAAATTGCCTATCCTCCTCCTCCGGCGAAGCTCAGGCAAGTGGACTCTGGCAAAGATGACTTAGTAAGTGTTAGCTAGAGTCCTGACCACTTGTGTCAAATTATATACCAATACCTTATTGGGCCCATATCGATGCCCCAATCATTTTTTCCATGTTGAAGCCTAGGAATGATCATCTCAAGATGTTATTGATATTTAATGATTCAAGCTCGTTGCCTTGCCAAAAAGGAAATCTCTAGAAGCGTTCCTCCACCATCTATATTATCCTTTTCAAATAAGTGTAGTTACATGAACCTAAAAAGCGACCATGATATCATTTATGACTGCTCGGACCACATAATAAAGTTCTCGAATTATAGCTAAATTATTTATTATAAATATATGAAGTTATACTGAAAATGAGAGTAGGAGACATCAACAGCGGGGATAGCTCAGTTGGGAGAGCGTCAGACTGAAGATCTGAAGGTCGCGTGTTCGATCCACGCTCACCGCACTTAGACTTTTTTTTTTTTGGTTTTTGAAACAAAATGGGCTTTTCTAATTTTGGTTTCTGGGTCTTCCTGGAAGAGGTTGGAATTGCGCTCCAAAATGCAATACGCAACAAAATCTCACCCTTGTTGGTTTAATATCCTTGTCTATTTCATTTGTGATAATTATGGGAATGTGCTTGTCTATTTCTTGAGTGGGAGTTTTGATTGCATTCTAGAGCAAATTGACGAGGCAGCAAAGGGAGATCGTGAATTGAAAATGGTTTGCTAGAACTAGAAGGAGCATGCATGTACTAGCAGAGAAAAATAGTTGACTTCGATCGATCCCACTAGAAATAGAAAAGGCTAAACCATGCAAAACCATATGCTACCTTTTATGATTCAAGGTTAGAAAAAGAAAAAAATAAGTAGCTTCTTCTTCTTCTTCTACCTACTTCTTTTGAATATGATAGCATCAATCATTCAGAAAACTAGAAAGTATCCCTACCCAACACTCACAAAGATTCTAAAAGGAAGGGAAAAAGAGAAAAAAAGTGAGCAAGTGGCTTGGATCTTCTCCTTTCATAGCAGCTGTCGCACATAGCTAGCTAGAGAGATTAAAAGCTATCCCATTAACTCGGGCAAACTCAAAACCTACGTCTAATAATCCTTGTGTTTTCGTCTACAGAGAAAGTGTGCATGATCACGGACCTGCAAAAACACACTTCCACTTTGGAATCTATACACGCGTGTGAGGATGAGAGGCAGAATGCGATCATCAAGTGTGCAACTAAAGAAGAATGGTCGCGGTCTTGCTGCGGTCCCAAAGTTTAGAAAGAAAGGAAGAGATGAGGATTATGGATTATAATGTGGACACTTTCACGTTTACATGAAGGGCAGATGCACTAGTGAGTTAGTGACATGATCTTCGAGCTCATGATCAGCACTGTGTCGTTCTCATGTTTATGCACGCCTTTGCTTGTCTTGCACCTTTCACGCACACATGTCCTAATAAAGATCTAGCTAGCTAGCTCCCATCGACTGCTCAAGAGTTTTGTGAGCCTTGGAAACTTCAAGCTTACTGCTCGCTACTTGCTATTCCCTGTAGCATGGGGCCGGTCTGAAAAAAGTGAGCTTCATGCAGTAGTTGAATCGATTGGGATCGATCTGGATCTTTGTAATATATATATATATATGTTCTGTTGAATCTTTTCCTACCCAACAACCATGTCTTTGGTTTAAACCAAAGCCATCATACATAGACCAACGGCTACAGATAGCACACGGATATATAGAACAATAAGAACCGGTCATAAATTAATGTAGATAAGAATTTATTATGACAATGGTCGAGCTTCGTATCCATAATTTCTTTTGTAAATGTAATAGTACTGTTCATATATAAATCAAACTTGATGGGAACCTTTCCTTTTCAATTAATTAAATTTAGACTTTATTTTTCAAACAAGTAAGATTTTCTGTTTTAATCTTCTTGTGCTTAATTATAGGTTGAAATATTAATGTTGTTGTAGACATTATTAAGAACTGGAAAAAAAAAGTTAGATTACAGAATTTAAAGTAAATGGATATACTTTATTACATGAAAAAAAATAATAACTTAAACTCCTTATTATTTTATATATGTAATATAATTTAAATTATTAACTTAAAAATGAATGGTGATACTTTAAATATGATGTATCCTTTAAAAAAAAAAAACTGGCTTTGGGCTTTTCATCTTTAAAGAAAATTTTTTATTTTAAGATAGTGTTTGAGATTGTGAGTACGATTATTTTTTAAGGTAATTTTTGCTTTAAAATGTATTAAAATAATATATTTTTTTTATTTTTTTAAATTTATTTTTAACATCAACACATTAAAACGATCTAAAATCATAAGAAAATAATTTTTTTTAAAATTAAAAACATTTTTTAAATGCAAAAATAAATTCACTATAATAATTTTTATTTTGAATATAAAAATAGATTAATTTCAACTGTCACCTGGAAGTTAATTGGTACTAGAGTAGAAGGATTTTTTTTTAGTTAGGTATCATCAATCACATCTTGATATACACATCTCCAAATATTACACAACAGGACAGGCATATCCAATGCAATTTATCTTTTCTATTTTTTTAGCATATTCTTTTTTTTCTTGTTTTTAATTTTTTTCCCAAGTGCCTATGCTCTGCCATTAAAGGAAAAGATAATATGGGATTAATATAGGCATACATATTGGAGGGCTACAAATGTGTAGACATGGCTCGATCTGATCTTGCCCTAGTGTCGTGACAGACATTCCAAGGAATAATGGATTTATACTGTCTGATGGATGACTTTTCCATGGACTAAACAACTCCCCACCGTCCGATTGTGATACCGACCCTGGCAAGTCAATCATAAAAGCCTGGAAAATGGTCCATGTCAAACCGTTAGGACATCATCAATTTTTTGTTGTTGGACCACAAGGGCTAGCCGCCCAATCAAATTGGATGGTCAAGATCAGTGACCATGTGCACCATGTGTAACGTCCTCTGGGCTAGGAGAGGAAATATTGTGAAAATTTATATGCCTATCGTCGTCTGCTTGTGGTTGTGGATGATATTACACCATGGCTGGACCACTGCCGCTTTACGGTTTTCCATGGTATGCTATGCAAAGTGTTATGTCATAGATAGAATACTTCAATTCATCTACGTAGTTTGTTTTTATATTTTCAAAGTATATTTTTAAAAAATTATCAAAAGATTCCTTAGATATTTTCATAGGGTTTTGGTGTATTCAAGTTAAAAATAAATATTATTATGATATATTTCTAAATAAAAAAACATTTTAAAAAATAACTGCTACTACAATACTAAATGAATTTGTATATTTTTTTAAAGTGCTTTTTAAAAAAAAATATTAAAATGATTTTTTTTGTTTTTAATATTAGCACATTAAAATTATAAAAAGCACTAAAAAATATTAATTTAATAATTTTTTTTCAAGACTAATGTATTATTAGTAATTAGATGGTTAGAAAATTGTTATTAGTAATTTATAGTTAGCGGAACGGATGAATTGTGTTATGTATTATCACAACACACATAAGCTGGATTGGCCACTAATAAATTAGTAGTTAGTAAAACACAATAGTTGTATTATTACAACACGGTTGAAGTGGTCACCACTATAAAGTTGAGGTGCTATATATTTTGTTATATAATAAGGTTAGGGTTTCGAGTCCCATAATTAATATTAACAATTGACTTGTGATTTGAGTGTTTGATAATTTTGTTTTTCTAAAGATAAAGGTTAGGGGTTAGCATTGTCATATTGCAATTTAATGAGTGTGGCATCAACAATTATAGCGTGCTAATTGTCATTTTTTAGTAATTTGTTAATTATGCAACAATAATGGCGATAATGATGCTATTATTGTCGTTTTGATGATATTATTATTGTTAATAATTATTTAATGATAATTAGAAGAGAGTTATTCATGTCTGAGTAATTAAGTTTCAATAATAATATTATGATTCTTATTAATGAAATAAGATTTATAAGTATATTTTCAAACAATCTTTTGTTGTCCGATACTTATGGCTTAGACCCAACACTTATGCTCCTGGGATTCTTGACTGACCTAGATTTTTTAACTTAGATCCAAAATTCCAAGGGATTGTGTGCATCCTATTATTAGGGAGTTGGATATTGTTTTACTTATTGCATCAATATTAGAGACTTACTCAATAAGCTTGTACTCCAC
Organism: Populus alba x Populus glandulosa; assembly: GCA_033617975.1. Lineage (NCBI taxonomy): Eukaryota > Viridiplantae > Streptophyta > Magnoliopsida > Malpighiales > Salicaceae > Populus > Populus alba x Populus glandulosa. The sequence continues at coordinate 24,055,271 of CM066148.1, forward strand.
TTACACTCCTAGGTGCACAAGGGTTCATAATTTTTCCATTCCCAACATATACACATAACACTATTTTCTCTCACATAACATTTATTACATAAAAAAATAAGAGCAAATAACCTTGTTCTTGAGATTTAATGCTCTGTTATCTATTTATTGTATTATCTCTATAAAGATACCAACTTTAACATATGAGAGTCCTAAAATTCATAAAAACAGATTGTTTTACAGGTATTATACTTCTTACATCAAGCTACCACTTTCTTTAGCTATGAAGAGTGGATCAAATAACAATAAAACTTGATTCCAAAGTATCTTAAATTTAAGAACATAATCAATCATAGATGTAGGAGTTAAATGATCACTTTATCCTTTGTGGATACTTGTAGATTCAAGGACACAAGAAAAAAGACTTCATTTATTGTTCTAACCACGACAATAAACTTTATTAATATATGTTGTATTAGATGAAGATATATATCAAGTAAAAATCATGATAAAATGTTCTAATTGAAAAGAGATGAAACATTAAGATCTACGCTTATTCTTGTATATTAATAAGTGTCATAACTCGATTTTGACAGCCCATTTTGAACAATTTTTAAAAAAAAATAAAAAAAAAATTCTTAGATTTTTTTTCCAACACAATTTGGCTAATTTAAGCTATTTTGTAATTTTGACCTTTTTGCTTATTGTATGCACGTTTACAAATTATCAAAATAAATTTTTTTCCCTAAAATTATATAAATAAAATCAATGAAAACGTTTAGGTATAGTGATGATTAAGGAAGATGTGAGGGACTTGGGTGAATATTTCTAACCTTTTTCTAAATAACTTGAAGATAAGAAAGGTGTGGAAGGTTCTAGAAAGTGATGGGATAAGAGGAGAAAAAAACAATAAAGGGAATATATAGTAGGAATAAAAGAATATTAGGCCGTATAAAAAAAGGATGGATAATTGAGAAAAGGGAGAAGAGAAAAAATAGGGGAAGAAAAAAATGGAGAATTAAGAAACAAAAAGAGAATAACGTGTAAAGAAAAAATTAAAAGGAGGAGAAAAACATTTTCAAGAAAAAAAGTGAGAGCGAAAAAAAATTTAGGAAGAAAAAAATATTAAGAGAAAAGGGAGATGATTTTGAAAATTTTGAGTGAAAAAGCAAAAAAGATAAAGAAAAAAGAAAGAAAATAAAGAAAGAAAGAGAAAGAGAGAAAAAAAAAAAAAAAAAACACAACAACACTCTCTCTCCTTTTATCTCACCCATAGAAAAACAACTCTAACCAACAACCCCCTCCCCGGTCAACATCATAAACAAATCTCTATCTTTGACGATAACCATGACTCTCCAACAACTTCAACAACTCTTTTAGCCTTCTCCTTTTCTAGCTGTACCAAACCAATATCAGTCACCATGCCAACAATCCCTTCTCTCCTCCATGATGTGACGAACCACCAACCACCAACTCCCTATAACCCGCATAACCAACATTGTCTAAACTTGCTAGAAAGTTAAAGAAATTGGTAGATAGAGAAAATCAAGATAGAGAGAAAAGAGAAAGAAGATAAGACTTGATATTTTAGGCAATTCAACCTCCTCCCATAAATGGTGGTGAATCTCACCCCTAATATAGAAAGAAAGAGGAAGGAGTCGTGCATCCAACCAAGTCATCCATGTGCCACCACTCATCACCGATTTGCGTAACCATACGTGATAGTCTAGTAGTGTCAGCAACGCGTGAGCTACACATGCCAACACTATTTCTTGCCATTTCAATCGCTTCAGTCGACTCCAACTACTCTAAAAGGTTGATTTTGAATCTCAAATGAAAATTTGAATCATTCTTCAGATATTTCTAAGTTTTTATGACAAAATATTGATTATTGCTAATGATTTTTAATTGATTGTGCAAGATTATGGATTTTTAAAGTGTTAGGGTCTCCACTATTATATGGCAAGTTGGAGGGTATCATGTTGTTAGAGATTTATTTTAAAATGAAATAAAGTCAAAATCAATACCCTATACTAAGGTTGGGAGGATTAAGTTGCAATAAGTTTATCTGAGGTATAATAATCTGGTCTTGATATGATATTGATGTGTTGGTGTGGTTTTTAAAATGTAATGTTTTTGATTTGTTATGATGATCATTTTTATTTTATGTATGTTGATTTTATTTTTAAATTGTTATGTCATATGTGAATGAACGTTTTTTATTATTTGTTCTTTTTAATTGTTATATGGTGTGTTGATGTTATTTTTTCATGGTTGTGTTGATGTTATTTTTAACTTGTTATGATGTGTTTTAATAGTTTAATATGTAATTTTGTTGCATATTAATAATTTTATTATTCATTGATCCTCTATCTATGATACATGTATCATCATGAGTAGTGTCATAGGATAAAGTTATTACATAATAAAATTATTTAATATACATTACATTATTGTATTTAAAATATTTTAATATTATTTTTCCTTGCACTATTGTCGCATATTAATAACTTTTTTATTCACTAATCCTATACCTATGACAGATAGTAGTGTCATAGGTGAGATTAGTAAATAATAAAATTATTTAATACATTATATTACCATATTTCAAATATTTCTATGCTTGCTTCTTCTTACGGTGTTTTCATGTATAAATAAATCTTTACTTATTTGTCTCATGCGACACTAAGTTCTGTCCAAAATGTAATCCCTATACAACATAATGGTTGCATGTTTTTTAAAGAAAGACACCTAGTGAATAAATATTGAAAAAACTTCAAGATAAATACTTTGGTTATTAAATTTAAATTAAAATAATTTTTAGTACAAACATAATTCTGATTAATAGATTAAGTTCTTATTTAATTTAAAATTTAAATTTATTTATCTATAAAATATTTTCAATATTTTAATTCCAAATTCTGATGGTTTCAGACTTTTAGTATGGAATTTTGATTTTCTTTTCCTTTTATTTTATTAGCTCAACTATAACGACGGAATGGATCGATGGGCCAATCCATCAGTGAATAATTTAGCAATACGTACAGTATCATTTCTCTGTTTTTTTTTTAATGTCTGCCCAACTTTTGAAGTATTTTTTTTTGGCAACAAATAAATAACTACCGGCATGTTTTTTCATCCATAGTTCGTCCTTAAACGCAATGACCAATGGATGTTAATGATTTTATAAAAGTTCAAGGCTCATCTAGTAAAAACGGTGGCATTTGTGGTGCTTTAATTCATGGTAATTTGTCCATCGATTGGGGCTCGAAATCATGCTAATAAATGGTATTTCCGAGTTCCCAAACAAGCCCTAGACCTTCTTTTTTTTGCCCTTTTCTTCAGAAGCTTAAACAATCATTTTCATTCCAAGGTAATTGGAGGAGAAAAGGGTGCATTGAATCTACAAAAGGACATTCTAAAACTCACAATATTGGCAAAAAGACTAAGAAAATCTTTTCCCATATCGAACAACAAGACTATAGAAGCTCACGATTAGTACGGTGCACAAAGGCTCATCCTTTAGCTCAATGGGTCCTAAAGGCTTCAAGCATTATCTTTGCGGAGTGCTAAAAAAGCTAGCCAAAAAACCAATCTAACTTTAGATGTGAGAGTTGACTGGGCAGTCAAAAAGATTATTTTTTTTATTAAACTAGTTGCAAAATAATTCCAAGAACAAAGAGAGGGGGGTAGAAACGGCAGTTTACGGGGGTAATAAAGGACCAAAGGGGTCCAATGTAGATAGGCAATTGGATCTCATGGGCCATGCAAGGAGTCCCTGCTAAGGGCTACCCTCCCTCGCATGCCCTTAAATGGAATTTGCAGGAGAAATAATGGCCCCCCTTTGATGTTGATCCTTCCTCCTCCTCATCATTGTTACTAGTGTCGCAGTGTCCTCAAGATTCGATTTAATATTATGTGCCTATGCTCATCAACAACACTATGCGGTCGGAATAAACCCTACCACCTACTTTCTTAAAAATCCCAACTACCCTCCTCCATGTAATTATACACATATTGTCAAAACCAAGCTCGTATGCCATGAGCGCATTTATATATATATTAATAAAAAAATTATTTGGAAGAAAAGTAAAATGAATGCGTTACAAAAAAGATAAGAAAAAACAAAGAGAAACATAAGAGGAAAGAGGAGCCAAATTTCATGGTCCACTCATAAGTAAAAATAGTAACTTTTGGCTGAAGATATTGGTGTTAAATATCTAATATTAATAAGTATAGGATAGTATAAATCTACAAAAGCTTTAATTAAGAGCAGAAACAGTTCATTCTCCTCTCTTGCATTAAAATCTTAAAACATGAGATTTGAAAAAAAAAAAAACAAGAAGAGCTAGAACTCCTAGCTAGTTCAATGACATGCATGCCGAGTTTTGTGATTGTAACGTGATTAATTAATCATTCTTGTTCTCATCACAACTAATTAATTACTAGTTATTGAAAAGGGAATTTATATATATTTTTATCTAAAACACAAGCAAAATGAGGGAGAGAGAATTAGGAGCATTTGACCATAATCAGGTCGAGATTTGCTATTCGCTAGTTGAATAAAACAAGCAGCGTCTTCATTCATGAAGAAACTTCAAAGTCTTTTCCCCCCCTCTGTTCATACTTCTTACACTTGGGATCGATGGGAAAAAAAGTAAGGCCAATTTGAGGAAAAAAGACATGGCACAATAATGACTTAATTCGGACACAACCCTCTTTCACATAACAACAATATTACCAAAAAGCACAAATCAAGAAAATCATGTTAAGTGATCATATATATATAGATAGTGATGGGAATTTTGAAGCTGTTTCCATTCCATTAATTCCTCTTAATTTGGGACAATGGGATTTAACTAGCTTGATCCTAAAAAAAATATGGGGTTCCATTGAATCATTTGCTATTAAATCTTTTCTGGATTTCTTCTTCGATTTTTTACAAGCATTTCTTTTTTTCCTGTTTATCGGGAGATCTGATGAGCGAGTCTTTGGATGCTATAGCGATGGATAATCCAGAAAGGATTTGATCCGATTACTTGTGGATTCTGAACATAATTTTAGGAGAGGTAAAGATAGTTAAGTGTGTATATATTAATTATATATCTTTTTAAGAATGTGTATTTTATTGCTTAAAAATAATTTGGATGTTAGGAAATGGAAATAATTAGATATAACCAAGACAAATACTGAAGATGTTTTAGGAGTAGATTTTTTTTTTATATGTATATATATTACAATCTGCCTATTAAATTAACAAAGATTGTAGTACTACAGTTGATTTTAATTTCCAGGTTAATTTGTTGTCACCGGGTAATTTTATGTCTGCTGCCATGTCCAGCAGCTGTCATATTCTGTAAGAATCAGACACACTAATTACCGATGCCATATCTTATGGCAACATGTAGCTAAAGTCGAGAAATCCATGCTTACAACTTTTCTTCTGATAGTTTCCTTTATATTTGTGGGTCAGAGAACCTTCAGTCCCACCTGATATTAATCCATTTTAACTTTTTAAGGTTCATGAAAACTGTAATGGCTATCAAGAGCATCCACATTGCTTTAAGATCACTAGGAAGATTCGAAGGATATCACATCTGCTTGCCCATTTCAGGTTACCCACTTACTTGTTGGGAAAAACGAGAGGTCATGATCTTTCGTGTTCTTTCCATGGTTTGTGGACACTCTAATTTGCACAGAGAGCTCAGCTTGTGTAAAATTAAGCAATATATATCTCTAATTATATTAATTTAGATGGTTCTAAATTGGACATTGAAGTGTACACACCAGCCTGGTATTTAATAGGATTCTGAGGACTTCTGAATGCGCACATACAGGTTCTGATGAAAGGTGGTGGTCCTGCTAGCTGCTTGCTGCTACATTATGAAAATCAAGATTATAGCAGAAGTCACAAAAAAGGAAAAAGAAGAGGAGAAATTAAGAAAATTCCTTGCACAGGAAATTCAAAATCCAAGAATATATATGTGAGGATTTCATTAGAAGTCATCAATGCCTCCTGTTGAAAGTCACCATGACATACATCCAATATCCCAAAACAAAGCCTAAGAACGAAGCATACAAAATTAAGGGCTACATCAGAGAAAAACTTCAGAGGGTTAAACAGTCTCATCATCCCAAACCCAGCGATGGAAGATCAAAACAAAGGTTAAGAGCAATCATATCAGCACCTAAGCAAACAAGTGCCAAGCAATCTAGCTACCACCTTCTTCATCCTTTTCCCTCTCTAAGAGTCATACCTAATCAGAGAAAAAATGTATTGTACAAGCTGTACATGATGATCGATCATATAGCTGAGGTCCCCCCAAAAAACAACACAGTTACACCAACCTTCTTTCACTCTCAGACCCCTCCAATTCCCCAAGCTAGGCTTAATTTGGTTGGTGTCATCTTGACAAGATAAGGGTTTCCCCCTCCTGTGTAAACCTTTTAGTTTCTCCATTGTTGGAGGATGATATGTCGAGTTTGGCACCATCACCATGTTGTGTCTATTGGCATATACCACCCAAAAAACGCCTCAAAGGCTATAGTTCTTCAATCAACATCCTCTATAAATCCAACTCAAAACAGGAAAAACTTCATGGTGATGGTGATGATGATTTCAACAACAGTACTGACCGGTGATGATGATCATACGGTGCCGCTTCTTCATCCCTACACCGTTCAATGTCTTCGGCTATTCTTTTAGCATCCATTGAAGCTCCTAATATTCCACGTTTAGTGAACCCCACTGCATATAGCCCACACTCTCCTCTCCATCCATTTGGAAATGGTCTTTTAGGAAACCCATCTTTCTCCGAGAACATGTCTCCTTCCTGACAATTCAAAAAATAAAATAAAATTAAAAATTAAAGCCCGTATGCTCTTTTTCTTTAGCCTTTTGATCATCAACTTGGTGCAAAAATATTAACATATTTATCCTCAAGAATCAAGAAGCTTGGATAACAAAGGAAATGAAGGGAAAAAAGAAGAAGAAGAGTTACCTTTAGCCAAGATGGCACGTTACTTTTGTAGCCTGTTGCTAAAATAATAGCATCAAAATTCTCGATTTTCCCATCAAGAAACTCAACGGTATGACGTTTTAGCTTCTTAATTCCTGGACATACCTAAAACAACAAAGGGAAATTCAGGAAATTCAGGGCAAGAATATAATTTCTTAGAGTCACTAAACAAATGGGAACTTGCTAGGAAGGGGAAATTAAAAAGTGGGGTTACATCTTCTTCTTTTTCCTTCAAAAAGATGAAAAATTGAAGAAAATAAATCAAAAGGGAGTTAGAATTACGCGACACAACCAATGAAATCAAGAAAAGCAAACGGTACGATTGTTTGGCACAGTAGGATCCATTTCAAAACATACATATGGTGCCAGAGAGTGCAAAATGAAAAGTGATGTGATACACACACACTATATGATACGTGATATAATTGTGAAAGTACCTTAACGTCTCCACTTTTGATCTTGGCCAGTGTCCCAACATCTAAAACTGGGGTCTTCCCGGACATGTTCTTGAGTTGGAGGGGACCCAATCCAGGCCGGTCCAATCCCAATCGTGCCGTATCACCGAGCATTAGCCTCGACACTATCAGCAGGAACCGGTCGACAAGGCGCATGGGCAGCCACTTGAGCAACCACATGGACAACCCGAAAGTTGACTTGCCTAGCATCTCTCGAGGCAGAACATGCACCTTCATTCAAAACAAAAACCATCCCTCAGAAAATTAAAAGACAAGTTATTACTACCACAACTCAAAAGGCTTAAAGAATGACTAAAAAAGAGCTTGAGTTGATCTTGGTGAGCCCCCTCTGGTTGCCCTAGGGGTGTGTAAATATGGGCTAATTCATGCCAGGCCATAACTGAACATGCATGCCTGGAGGTCTTCACAGAGAAAAATAAAATTAATCATGGGAGCATAAAAAAGGGAGATGTATGATTATGACAATATATGTAAGATCCTACGACTCTGACCAATGTTGCGCATGCTTGGGAATCCCAAGAAAGTGAAAGATCAATTTTTTTTATTTTTTTTGTATTTAAATCTACATATCCCTATTTTTTTCTTCTTTGATCATGTTACAAAACAGAAAAAATAACAAGAAGAAAGCTGTTGGAGCTTGAAGTCACTATGCACACCCAGCCAATTGGAAATTGTTCTCAAACTCCTATGAGCCTCAAATACATGCCAAGATAGCAAAAGTTCTGAATGGGTTTTATTTTATAAATTAAAAAAAAAACATTTTGCAAACATTTCCAAAACCAGGGATTTGAATGTTCGAATTGAATTTTCCAAAAAGAAAAGAAAAGAAAAACAGTGTATCTTATTGTTGAATAATCAAAACTAGCTTTTCTCCCCATCAGGACTTTAGAATAGAAATTCTCCAAAGGCTCCTCGAAGGAAAAACCAGTCCTTTTTCCTCATAAAAAACATGCGGAATTAATTGGACTGGGCAAAGGCTTAAAATTTTTTGCTACAAGGTTTTAGAGAGAGAGAGAGGGAGAGAGAGAGAGAGAGGACGATGCTTGATTAAGATGAGTATACTTACTGTATCTCTAACAACAAGTGAAGGCTTAGCGCTATGATTGCAGAGATCCAAACAAACTTCCATTCCTGAATTCCCACACCCCACCACCAAAACCTTTTTGCATCTAAACTCCTCTCCACTTTTGTAACGACTTGTATGCCGAATATCCCCTCCAAATTCTTCCATTCCATCAATCTTTGGCACCACTGCCTCCGCATTCTCTCCGGTCGCCGCCACCAACCACCGGCATATGTACTCAGTCTCCTCTAACTTTTTCCCAACAGTCTTCACGCGCCAAAACCCAATAACTTTATCATATTCGGCATGTAACACAGTCTCATTGAACCGTGGTCTAATCTCAAACTTGCGTGCATACGTCTCTAAATATTGAATAAATTGTTGCTTAGTAGGGTAAGTTGGAAATTCACTAGGGAACCCCATGAGAGGAAGCTCACAGAATTGTTTCGGTAAGTGAAGGCGTAGGCGATCATAAGTCTTTAACTGCCACAAAGATGCTATACAGCTAGATCTCTCTAGTACCATACTCGGGAAACCTTTATCTTTGAGACAAGCTGCCACGGCAAGGCCAGAAGGACCAGCGCCAACAATAACTGGACCAGGGACAAAAACACGACGTGAAGATTTATTCATGATTTTGTCAAAAAGAGGATCATGAGCTTGTTTGCCCTCTATTTCTCTCAAGTATTCCATGAACAGTGCAAGAACTGAGTAAAATATACGAGTGTGGTTGAAAAAAAAAAAGAAGGGTTATCAACACACTGATTAACTGTATTAGCTACAACTAATACAAGTCAAAGCTGGTTTGGTTGTTGAGCTCAGGAGAAAGGGCAAAATGAAGAGAAGCCATTAGGCAATAAAACGTGTAATTGCTTGTTGATTGAGGAGAGAGTAAGTGGGGGGCTAAGTTGAAAGATTAAGCCGAGATTTAGTGATGAATTTCTCTCTTATCTAAAGGGAGAGTAGGCTTTGTGAGGGTCTTGTGAGGGGATTCCTTAAATATTGGAGTGGATTAAGAGGACTTATCCACTTATGAGAATAGGTTTTCGTTTTGTTTTTTTGAAAATCTCTGTGTTGTGTGGTGTTGTCCAATGGTGGTTAAATCCGGAAGATGAGCAATGAACTACGGGGCAAAATCAGCATTCAGCAATGAATGTGAGGGAGAAAGAGAGAATGGGGGGGAGAGGGAGGGAGAGAGAGAGAGAGAGTGTGAGAGAGATGGTGATATGTCTATATATATTCCTTTTGTTCATAGAATTACAACTTAAATATGAGAAAGGGCTTGAGTGGAAAAGTGTGGTTATACTAGTGGGGATATATTTATATGCATCGACTATAGAGTACGAAATATTTAATTAACATTTACCAACACAATATACATCGGGCTATAGCTATGCTTCAAGCCATACAAGAATGATCTTTATATATGTGTGTGTGAGTGAACTTAAAATAGAGATCCAACGACGTCACTCCACTTGTCATAGGAGAGAATGGGAGATGCTATTGGGTATGGATTAGTAAAACACAAGTGAAGATCCTTGAAGCACTTCACTTCCTCGACAAATCATGTCTTAAACCAGTCACGATAATATTTAGGATTAGTTTAATTAATTAAGAGCCACTAATCTAGAAGGTTGCTCCTCCTGGCTAGCTAGCTATAGGCACTGTGATTTCCATGTTGAATCTAGCCATGTTGTAGATGGAAGTGATGTAATTCTGTGGGTTGGCAATGGGTTGGACCAAGGACCAACTTGGGCTTTGTGTGGAGTGTGAATTGTAACCAAGATGTCTTCCACGATGAACTACGCGGCAAAGGTGTAATCATGGACGGACATGTAGGGCTGCCTGAGGCCAGCAAAAAGTGAAAAACATACTGAAGTGAAAATCTAAGATTTCCATTCATGTGTGTTTGATTCGAGTAATTATGATGTGCCTCAAATTTCAAGTGGACGTACTCATAGTATCAGAATTTCCATCGAGAAAAAAGTCATCCATTAGAAAATCAACTATCTCAACTTTGAATTGACTTCAGATTATATACATAATCGGAGCAACATTTCTGATGATATTGCGGTGGTCAAGCTACCTGCTGCTACGTATACAACCGTGAGACTACATACATAATTACCTCTAAGCTGTAGCCATATGCCTTGCGAGAACGATGACGTTGGCGGATACTATTCTGTATATCTAGCTTTGATGGCTCCATACTACTACGATAATTAATGAGTAAAATAATCCTTGATCGAAGCATAGATTTTGTTAATACATGGATTTGCTTAGAGAAAAATTGAGAGAGATAAATTCTAATTTACCAAAATTGATTTAATTGTATGTTTGATGAGTCAACTCAATAACTGGTCGGCTCGATACCTAACTCGAATTAATTTTTTAAAGAAAAAAACACTCAAAGGGTAGGTTAACCTTTTAAAATCTTAATCTTGAGCTGGGTTTATCATGTGCCTAATCTTATAGCTATTGTTATTAATAAAAAAATATCCCAAGATATAATAAAAATAAGATTAATTTAACTTCTTAGTGGTAGTGGTAGCAGCACTATTATGCTTATAATAACAAGATGATAAAAAAAAAAAATAGTGTTATTATTATTGTTAATATTATTTGTATTAAGGATTTGACGAAGGCCATGAATTCTATGTGGCAGCACCACGCCCAAATAAACCACCAAATCAGCCTATTGCTTCTTTGTTAATTTAATTAATTGAAGATCGTGTCAAAAGAAATAAACAACGGAAGTTTCCTTTTTCGTACCAACGTGACTAATTAATCTTTATATATATATATATAAACAAATTATGGGTGCTAAAGTTTATATATGTGTGTGTGGGAAGGTAGGTCAGCAAACCTAAAATTTTCAAGTAGAAATATCACGCTCATATTGCATTGCTTTTATATTTGAAAAAATTCCCACCATATCTGTACTATATATTTTATATTTTATGGGTTCTAAAGATAACATAACTATTCATTAATGCATATTTAACTTGTACCAAACTAATCCCAATGTTATCTTAGCAGCTTGAATTTGAAATTCATCTTGAAAGTTCATGTTTATATTAATTTTATGAGGATGATGATGAAAACTGAAAATTGAATCTACGAGGATAGTTCGTGGTAGTAGCGCTCCACATATTAGTATATTTTAATTATTGAATTTTCTTAAAAAAAATCTCAAATTAAAAATGGTATTTTCCTACTTTAAATAGTCATTTATATATTATTATAGATATTTACTTATTACATGTTTGGTGGTGTGATATATAACACTTTTTTAAAGTAATTTTTATTTGAAAATATATTAAAATAATTTTTCTCAATTTATTTTTTTATTTTTAATACTAATATTTCAAAATCATCAAAAAAAAAAAAAAAAAAATATTAGTTTAGTGTATTTTCAAAGTAAGTTTACCTATAAAAAAACATTCAAAAACATAAATTACAGTAGTTCCAAACAGGTAATTACGAGCAAAGAGTGTGTTAATTAGTTAATAGCAATATAGGTTTAAATATAACCAAACAAATTGATAAGCGGAGGCAAATCAAGGTTCAATATATACTTATAGGCATGTTGATTACACGCTAATTAGCCTACCCTCTAATTTCTAGCCATGTTGGATGTTCCTTTGGTGCAAACAGCATCACTGTTGGAACTTGTAAGGTTCAAACTTTAACGTACAATTATTAAGAACTAATAATTTCCTGATCTGATTGCAGAAAGCAATCTGAGCACAGATGTGTAACCACTAGCTGGGTTTCAACTTGGTCAGAGGAAATATCAATGAGAGGAGCTACACTCAAATGGGTGGCAGCCTTGGGACGGATGGAGGGCCACCACCCCCGGAGACATGACAATGTAGGTGGTTATTTAACTACCTCCCCCCCTCTCTCCCCCTCTCAGATGTTGATTTCTTGATCCCCAGTGAAACTGATCATATATATATATATATATATATTGAAAGATAATTCATTCCATGCTGTTCCATCTCCCTTCTTTATGGAAACAATGGAATATTATTAACTAGTCATAATATTAGCTAGGAATGATCATGGAATTGTGCTTTCTATGAATGATTCTATTGATTTTATTTATTTATTTATCAGCCACTTGGTATATAGTTTATAGCATACATATTCTATATCATCATTAACTTTGAATTTCAATGATTAACTACGATAAATTTTGATCATTCATTAATAATAAAATGATTAAAGTTCCGCCCGATAATTTAGTTAATTTTTTGAGTTAAAATAATTTTTTTGATATGATATTATATTTTTAATAGTAAAATGATTAGGAGTTAAGAAAATTATTTGAAAAAGTATGTTATAAAGTAATAGAATGTTAGTACTTTCGAGGCTAACAATAATATTAATTGGGTCACAAGTTGGAAACAAATCCCAAAATACTTTATTTAATTAAAAATCTGAGAATATGATCCTGGACCTAAAGCCACACGAGATTTTCAAGGGCCAAAGATTCTTCGCTGGTGAGAAATTTTTCACACGAAGAATTAAAGAGTGAAAGTGGATTAAAAACAAGGGGATGGTCTTTCCTCCTCCCTCCAATCCTAACCGCGCATAGATTATGAGTTATTTATTAGTTCATCATATTATAAAGGGATTTCCTTTCAATTTTTATTTAACGAGAATAATATCTGAACTAGAATATAGACAAAAATCTGTTTGATTAAGTTAATAAAAACTAAAATATAAAATAAATTTATTTTTGAGATAATTTGTTTCTAAACCGCAGGAATTTAAAAATTATGAGATCAGCCGTGAAGAGCAAACTCAATTATAATTCAGACTAGACTTCTAAAGTTGGTGGTATATCTTTAAGTACTTTTGCTAAGAATGTTCACTTTCCTTCTTGATAAACTATGAAAATTTGAAAAGATTAGACTCATTAATTACTTGTGTTAAACACTTTGTTGTTAAAATATTATGTGCTCTATCATTAAAAAAAACATAAATTCTCATATTCAATTCATGGTGTTATTTAGATTTTAGTGTTCAAATGCTCTAACCATACATATCTAAATTAATGTATTAAGAATATTTATTTTTGTAACCTGCCTAAAATAATATAGAAAATAAATTTATTTATGATCTGAGTTAACATTATTAAATTTTATTATTGTCTTGGGATAGAAAATATATATTAAAAACAAAGAAAACATATCCCTTTTGTACCTCTAGTTTTGAAAATATAGAAATTTACTCTTAAATTATATCATAAACAAATTTATTTTTAAATTTTTATCTCATCTCTTTAACAAAACACTTTTCTATTTTTATTATTCATCTATCAAGAAATTATCAAATACATTAAAAAAAGTGTGCATTTGGGCTTAAGTAAGAAATCCTTAGAAAATCACCTCTCACTTTGTCCAAATCATTATTCAAGGTAGGCTCGCTAATAACTAGTAACTTGAAATATCTTTTATAATCTTTCTTTTTTTTCCTTTTTATTTCTTTTTATTTTCTATTTATTAGAAATATATTGACTCAGTGTTTGAGTGATGTTATGAAGAACACTCTAAGATCATCAAATCTTCATCCATTTTATATATTTAACCACTTGACCGATCCATAAACTATTATAACCTACCTATATTTTTTGTTTTGTCTAACCTTTTTGGCTAACAAGATTATTACTCCAGTAAATAAGAAACTAAGATCGCTTTTCCTTATTATTAGCAATCTAATCCAAGTTGAATGTTCATTGTGTATATACTCAACCAATCCCTAATATTAATTAAATAATGTGATTAATTATATATTAATTCATGTTATTTTTTCTTAGTGACTATTTAGCATCGCAGTTCAACTGCGTTTTTGAAAATTTTTAAATTTTTTTAGCTTTAATTTTTTTTCTATTGTTTTGATGTGCTGATATCAAAAATATTTTTTTAAAAAAATATATTATTTTGATGCATTTTTGAGAAAAAAATATTTTAAAAATCAATCACTACAACACTCCCAAACAGACATTTAGTTTGATATGAGCTTAAGTTGTAAACTTAATGGATTGACAATTAGCTTTGTTCGACATAAGATTAAGGCCATATAAAGATAGACACATGTATCATGGTAGGGCCATTGTTAATAACATATTTTTGAATTGCATTAAAAAAAAATTGACTTGGTGAACTTCGAATAGAGTAAGGAAGACTCAATTGTTACTTTCTTTAATCTATTGTTTTTTTATACAATAAAAGGGAATAGAAAGAACTAACCTCCCTTATGATAGACAAAGCCTACAATGGTAGTTAAAAGAAGATGAAACATCCCTATAAAGGGGTGATCCCAAACCTTGAACTCAATCATTCACTAAGCACCCATCTTAGTTAGGTAATCTGCATATGAATCAGCTTCTCTTAGGATGTGTTGAAGAATGACCTCCCAGTCCCTAGCTAATAGCTATTCAATATTCAAGATAATAGCTCCAAAATGATGGCACTAAATGTTATCCTCCCAAACAAGTCTTAAACCTTCCAAAGAATTTGAATTACACAAGACTTGTCAATAACCCCAATTCCAAATAACCAACAAACCATGCTTTAAGCAAAAAGCTCAGGAAGTAAGATAGAACCATGACCTATAAAGCCTATAACCCAATTCCCATCATAAGTCCTGACAAGGCCTCTAAAACCAATAGGTCTAAGATTGCCAGAAGAGCTGCTATCAACATCTAAATTCACAAAGACACAATTAAAACACTACCATATTATCATGATTGTATTCTTACGAGCTAAATCTTTACTCTCCCAAGCCGAATGACATTCTTAAGCAAGAAGATGAATTTGATGTAGTAACCAATGATCTCTATTTTAATTGTTACCATAAGCTAATATGTTTTGATGCCACCAAATCCACCAGAGTCCCGTCAGGAATGTATTTGCAACATCATTTGACACCATATCCATAATATACTTGCATATATATATGTACCCTAAAACTCATGGTTGCTTGTAATACCTAAATTGCTCTAAATTTATCTCGCAAAACTATAGTCTTTTAAGCAATGAAAGATATCCTCTTGCTCCTAGTTGTATCGATAACATAAAGGACTAAAAATTAGATGACATCTGAATAAAAACATATTTGTTGGGAGACAGTTATGGAAAACCATCCAGATCAACATCTTAATCTTTTCTAAAGTATAAAATTTCTAGAGCTAGCTCCATTTCAAGTCATGATACAGCTGATTAGTCTTGAAGATCAATCAAAAATAGGTTAATTGAGTAGAGTAGATGCCAACAGTATTAGCTGTGCAAATAACATAGTCTTCGGTGTATCAAAAAAACTAAATTAGCATAACTAAAATACGATGTTTGATCTAATGCAAGCATGTTAGAACCCTAAGAGCCATTGCACTAAAGCTCATTAGCTTGTATATTACATATTTCAATCACATTCATGTAATCAATTAAAGAGCCCACGATACCCCTTTGCAGCCAAGGATCATGACACATTGAGACATCCCTCTTGCTAAGCTTGTCTATAAAACCATCTCGCAAGGAGGAAAATGCTTTAAAGATACAATGCCAACTAAAAAAGCTACAGGCCTGAACAAAAGCCTTACACATGTCTTTGGCATTTAGATACTTGTGTCCATAAAGTTGAACCCACAGTTTCTTACCATTAGATAGCATATACCAAGCTTATTTCCCTAGAAGAGTAGTGTTAATAGATAAAATGTCCCTTAATCCCAACCTACCAAACTTTATAAGGTGATAAATAATATACCAATTCAAAAAGTAAAGACCATTACCTTCATCTGATGATCTGCCTCAAATAAAATTGCTATCAAACCTATTAATGCGACAACAGACCAAATAAGAGATCCAAAAGGTTTGCATCATATAAATAGGAATATATGTCAGCATAACTCTCATAAAAGTAACTCCTTTTGCTTTATTTAACAATATCTTCTTCGATTGAATCCTATCAAGATGAAATTAAAGTTTGTCCATTTCACTCTCCTTTAGAATAATGAGAATCCAAGATACTTTTTTAGGTTGCTATCAAACTTAATAGGATAAAGTTGGGATATATTATGCTTTATTTGTCTATTGTTATTTCTAGAATATATAATTCTAGATTTATCAAAATTGACTCCTAAACCAGATGCATTGCAAAATCTCAAAAGCACATCTATCGATCATGAGTTTCATTTGGGATGTACTTGCTTTCGTAAATAGCATGACATCAACTGTAAATAGAAGATGGGATATCCTTGGTCCTCCTCTAGAAAAATGGACTAGTTGTCATGTCTTGTTTGACACCTTTTTAGAAATAAAACAAGATAATTTCTCTATCCATATAACAAATAGATACCACAACATGATCAGACCAAATGAAAAAATAAGGCTAAGAGAAGAGGCATGGACATAAAACATGATCAAACCTACTATTTTATGAGGTAAGCCAAAATCCTCAAGAGTAGCCTAGAAGAAATCCCAACTGACATCGTAAGCCTTCTCTAAATTGATTTCTGCTACAATAATACCCTTTTGCTTTTAGAGTAATGCATATAATGTATAATCTCTTGGGTGACTAGAGCATTATCTATAGCACCACGACCTAGGATGAAACTATTTTGAAGGGGTCCAATTAATTCTTCCAATGATGACCTTAACCTTTTAACTAGCACCTTCTTTATGTGCTTGTAACTAACATTACAAAGATTAATAGGGCAAAATTGTTTTTTGGTTTTGCTATCCCATTATCAAAATGGCCATTAACAAATGTTGAATTCACCATATGGCAAACATTGTTTCCTACAACATTAGTACAAGTGAGTTTTTTTTCATAAAAGACACAAATCAAATGATAGTGATTTTTTGGATATATCTATGAGTTCAAAGCCTCCTATCAATTTCCATAAGCTTTTCAATTTCAATAGGTAGAAACCAATATTTTTTAATTATTTTTTAAACCTAATTTAGACAAGGAGTCGAGTTATGAGGTTTTACGATTGATCTAATAGACTAAGTTTAATAAAAATATCAAATAGTTCTCAATAATTTAATTATTTTTTGTAGTGTTAAAAAAAATTAATTTAATTTGTAGCATATCACCAGCAGTAAACTAGTAATATGACTAAAAAACTTGTACTTTTATTATAGAAACAATCCTAATTGTTATTAAGGCACCGGGGATAAGAGTTTTTAAAGATTATTTTATCATTTTTTGCATTTTTTAAAATTAATTTTTATTCGGTGTTTTGATGTGCATTTTCCTTGTAAAAAAGTTACCAAAGGACCTTTTTAAGATTACTTGATTATATACGAATACGATTGATTGAATTAAAAAAGTTCAAGGACAAATCACAGAATAAGTTTAGTATAGAGGATTATATGTATAGTCTACCATCTCTCACGCACTGCATCTTAGCGCTACACGTTCCCTTAACTTGAAATTCAAGGGACAAATTTTATTTTTTTGTCCCTAAAGATTTATCAAAACATCATTTCTATCTTTATAGTTTGAAATTTTCAAATATTACCCTTCTAGTTTTGAAAAACTTCCACCATTTCTTTTTAAGGGAGCGTCTGGTAGAGAGTTAAGGAGGGTTAAATTTAATCCTTATAAAATTTAAGCTTGTTATATTTTTTTTTAGGGGGGTTAAATCAAATTAGTGTTTTTGGAGGGTAAGTTTTACCTCCAAGCAATATTACACTAAATGTCAATTAATCCGATAACAATTCACCTCCATTTTCTTAACTATCAAATGCCAATTAAGCACTAAATAGTCTACTGTTTTAATTTGGTTTTTGAGTTTTTTATTTTCATATTTTTATGTTTTATCAGATAATATAACATGTATGGGGGAATTGGGAGGGAAAAAAGAGTGAAGATTTAGAAAAAGAAAAAATTCATCTATGAAAAAAGAGGGAGCTTTTTGTTAGTTATTTAGGAATGAAGGCTAAAGTTTGAACTTTTTAAAAACTATAGGATTATTTAAACTATAAGAGTAGAAACAGAGCGTTGATGAATTTGTAAGGACTAAAATATTGTAGTTGATCCAAATTTAAACTGTTCTGTTTTATTTATTTATTTATTTATTTTTGACGTATACAAGAACGTTTTAGATAGATTATCATTTTCCCTGGGGGGCTATCTTTTTCAAGTTATGTCTCTTCCCATGCGCAAAGCTCAAAATTCAAATTGGGGGGCTATCTTTTTCCCTTCTCTTTTGCTTTCCATACCTTTTGAATGGCAACATAGGTTTACATTGCTTAATTACAAATCTAAATGTATCTTGAAATTCAAATTGGGGGGCTATCTTTTTTTTTTTCTTCTAATTTTGCATTTTAAATTTGTATTTCTATTTTTTAATTACTTCAATTTATGGCTGGGAAAATAAAATTAGAATTTAAAATGCAAAATGAAAATAAAAAGATAGTCTAAATATATGAAATAAAAAGATAACATGGGATCTACACCAATCTTTTCTATATTTAGCTTTGGAAAGTGGAAAATTGATATTTAGGCTGTTACTTTCAAGATTAAGATTGAATCCACTCAAAAAAATTTCCTCTTTATTTTATTTCATAAAAAAAATTAAATTTCCACCTTGACATACAAGCAGTGTTTAAATGAAATAATTATTCTTTGATTTCATTACAATATATTTTTTTAATTTTTTTTAATATGCTGATTTTAAAAATAATTTTTTAAAAATAAAAAATATTATTTTAATATAAAAAATATTTAAAAAAATAATCATAACTATTCTTAAACCTAGTTGCTTGGACCTCCATGAATGCCAATTATTTGGATTTCTTCTTTGAATGATTTTTTTTTCTTTCTTTCCTGGTTACCATCTTTGACTGAATTTTAGTACATGGAGGAAGCAAAAAACAATTTTATAATTGCATCGAAATGGAACAGAGATGGCTGTCAAAATCTCCTGGAAAATTTTGTCCTTTCGTAATGCTTAAGCGTTAGCATACAGATACAGGCAATGTACTGGATCATTTGTGTTGATTAATTGTAGGCTTGAATTTTATTTCATTTATGGTGGATATGATCTAGTGGTTTCTCTGAGTTTGCACATCCATGCACGTAATAATTAAGAGAATGGAGTTTTGACAGCGACCCATTAATAATTAATTTCAAACTATAATTAATGTGGATATTACTTCAAACCATAATTAATGACGATATTTAGAGTCATATTCAATCAATACATATATTACTCATGAACAACATTGGTAATTTATAGTTGGTTGATGAATCTATCAGCAATAAATATATAATTTATAGATGGATAAAGCATGTCAAAAATAAAATTTATTTATTTTATTTTGTCACTATCTTCATTGATAAATTTAACATATCACCAATAAAAAAACCATATGTAATGTCATTAGTGTTTTTATTTGCCCGTTGGTATATTTATTGGTAAACATAGCATGCCACCAATAGAATACTATCTATAATTCTTTTGGTAAGTTAACAGTAGCATTGCTATGTGTAGTAATTCTTTTCCAATTCTCTCTGAAATATACAAACAAAGTTGTCCTGTTGGTAATCCTGTCAGTAATATTTTAAAATATATATTTTTAAAAAATATATTAAACATAAGTAAGAAAATAATTAAAATAAATGAAAAATCAAATATTTATTAAAAAATTAAACATTAGTATGTTCAAATACAATAAATTTAAAATAAATGCAACGCTGGAGGAGGAGTAGGAGGAGGTTGGATGTCCTCGAAACCGTGGGGTCAATTAGGGGGTGCAAATATAACATCCATCTATGATCTCATCTCTATTACCAATCAACGAAGTTCTTCATAATCAATAACGAGTTGTTCATATTTTTCATTAAGATGGGTCGTTCAAGCCTATACTCGTTGGTCTAACATCGTTGTGCATTTTAGAGTTTAAGTACTTGAAATCGATTACGAGCATCTAACGGTCAAAACACTATAGGTCATCAGCAAGTTCTCGGTCATAGTGTTAGAGAGTCCATACACTTTATTTTGATCAGGTCCATCAGACGATCTTGCTTCCAATCACCAACCTAGATCGAGATCCCAAGGGGTTAAAGAATCGTCCATGTATCTCTCCTTCAATCGGTTGTTATATATATCCTGAAAAGAAAAAATAAATTTATCAAACTCAAGGAAATAATAACTTAAGAAAAAAATGGTTGAAAACCAACATACCATAAATTATTGAGCTTGACTATCCATGAACTACTGCATCTTTTTTTGGCAGTCATCACTCTGCATATGTGTTTCAACAAAAAGCTTCATCGGGCTTGGTTCGCATCCAAGAACCGTAGCCTGCAAGATAAAAATATTGTCAGTTAAATATATTTATAAAAAACAACTAATAAAAAAAAATCCTAACATTCACTTTGCAAGTGAAATGAAGTAATGAACGGAATGGAGTTGCCGATGTGCGTGTTAACGGAATCGCGAACATCTCGATTCTGATTTGGCACATTAACTTATGACTGTTGCTTGAAACGCGCGGACACCATGTGCTAAATGTATTTCGCTCATACAAAATATAAGATGTATGATGGTCTGAAATCCTTTTAAACTGTCATGTCATTTCAGCCTGAAAGCTCTATTTTTTTATATATTTTTTTGCTTTTTTTTACGCCTTGTACAAAAAATCACACAACTAATATGGGAAAAATTAATTATCTATTAGTAAAAAAAAAATTTAATATTTGGAATAAAAAAAAGTCATTCTGAATTCAATCTTACCTAATTGCAGTGTGATTCTCTCATACCCTTCTCGCAACATTATCATCAGTTCTCTCCCATTCAATCTTCCCTTGAAGTTAAAATTTATATAAAAAAATCAGTAATTTCAATAAACAAACCAAATTAACATTAAAAAAAGTATTTAAGTTAATACTAACCTTGAACCTTGAAAACTATATATAGACCTGCGGTTTCTATTCGGAATATTTGAAAACCTGACTCAATTGAAACAATAGAATTTCCATCAACAATTTAAAGGCCAATATTATTGTTCATGCAACCTCAATATTCATAAACCTGAAATTACATCCATTAAATGAAATCACTTTTTTAAAAATTATTAAACATGTCATTGTGAAAGCAAACAAACTTACATTGAAATTTCATCCTTCCATTGGGCTTTGTACTTGCGATTGTGAAAGGACCCCCTCGACGTTGCTATATTGTACTTGATAAGCCTGTGTCATGAGTCGATGCATGTACCTCAAGTGTTTGTTATTGATCGGTACCTAATGACTTGTGGTTGTCAATATCGCTGCCAGAAGAACTAGCAGTAATTGCGTCCTCGCGATGTGTAATAGACTTTCTCTTAGGCATCTATACAAATTAAAGAATAAAATAAAAATCAGACGATTCCTATTTTTTAAAAAACTTTGGCAGCATCTCCCCTATATGGAAGACTACCCAAAAGTTTTAAACATGCAAACACAACATATATGCCACAAACTAGTTGATTTTATTCAATTTCTTCTAACAATTTAGCATAATTTAATTTCATAGAAAATTTTCATTTTTAATCCTAAATTTACAAAAAAATATTCTAAATTTATAAAAATTCAAAATAATAATTAAAATTAATCCTACATATTTAATTGAAATTGAACAACAAAATTGAAAAAACAACAACTAAAATTGAAAACAATAATACAAAAATTATTACAATAACAACTAAAATTCAACACAATTATTTCTAAGTGATAATATTTTAATTATAAATTTAAAAAAATTTATTATAAATGGAATAAATACAAAATAATAATTAAAATTAATCCTACATATTTAATTCAAATTTAACAACAAATTTGAAAAAAAAAACTAAAATTAAACACAATAATGCAAAAACTATTTCAATAACAACCAAAAATCAACACATTTATTAATTCATAAAATTATTAAGAACACAAAATTGAACAAAAATAATGAAAAACAAAACAAGAAAAACGAATGAAAAATTCTTTTCTTAATAGCGTGCTTAATTTCGGCTAATAATTAAAAAGAAAAAGAAAAGAAAAGAAAAGAGATTGTTAATAAACCAAAAGAAAAATAAGAAGAAAAAAGAAGACAACATACTTGAGCATGAGAAAAGAAGATAATGCTCAATTTTGGCTGAGAAATATATATATATATATATATATATATATATATATATATAGAGAGAGAGAGAGAGAGAGAAGAAGAAGAAGAAGAAGATGGAGCCCCCTCTATTCTAATTCAAGTCTTTTAATTTAGTTCTACCAACGAAAAGGGGAATAGTTCTCATAGTCATTATAGTCTATCGATATTTTCATCGATGTAAAACAATGTCTAATGCCAAATTGTATTTGTATTTCCTATCTATCCATCCTACAAATACTTAAATTCACAATTGCACACACAACACAATAACACCAATTCACACCATAATAATAAATTAACATCATTGTAATTATATTGAAGTGAATTTCTTTCATAAATATTACATAACAGTTTATGACATTACACATTCGTGTTGTTCAAATTAATCAAAATTGTGTTCTTCCCTGTCAATTGACTCGTCCTCATTTCTATCACAATCTTTCACGTTGATTTCATCGTTATCATCTTCATCAACTTGTGTATGTTCACTGGAGCTCAAAACATCATTCAACTCCTCAACGTCAACATCAAAAAAAATTTCTCGGAGATGCAAAAATTTGAATTTTCTTCTAAGTTATTGGATGGAGAAAATTGATATAGATCAACTAACTCACTAAGTTGAAAGACATCATTTCTGACAGTTAATTGATCGTTGATATTACTCCATCCACTACATTATTTGATTAATGTTATGTCATGTGCTTAGCAGTCTTTAGTGATATGAATAACCTCTGCAGTCTATATGTAATTGGGAAGTATCTAAGTTTTCTGTGTGCGACAAGAGTCCTTCCCCAACCAGTTCTGAGTTTATAATGAAAATACGCACATGTTCTGCACTCGGTCAACTTTGTATTTTAAAAGTAGTACAACATGCAAAAGTTTGAAAACATGTCAATTTTATGGTATCATAGACTGAGGGGTTTCATCATGGATTTAACAGCCTACGAGTTCTATTTCAGTCTGTTCTTTTCAAGTAAAATGCTTTTCGTCTATTCGATAATTTTATTATAACTAGCCTCACTTAACCCATAATCTGACTTGATGGTGAACATTAGTGCACTAATTAATAATTTACTGTAATTTGTGCAATCATTCCTATCCCACAATGATTCATCAAAATCTTTTAAAAGATAAAAAAAAAAATTGGTTGCGTCTACATTAGGTTCTTTATCTATGATTAGATATGGACCAGCATGACCCTAATTCATTTCTATCGCGTCCATACGCATATTCCTATAAGGATCACTATTGTCATCTATAATTTCATACACGTTACTAGAACTAGAAGTTGAATTAACTATCCTTTCTATCATGGTATCATGAGGAACATATGGTTCTCCATGTGCATACCAACACATGTATTTCTCTATGAACTCTTTTTATAGATGAAGCTTCGTTACAACATCTGAATCGAGAAACTTTTTATTTTTACACCTCTTGCATTAATATTTAATATCCCCTCAATAAATTTGTATAAGAAAAAACTATAAAACAAGTGAATACCCAAACAAAATATATTTACTACAAAAATATGCAAAAAATAAACATTTTAAAATTGAGTTTAAATAATAATAAAAAAGGGTAGCTTGGTTACTTAAAATGGAGAATACTCAATAAAATTTGAATCAGAACACAAATGTTGACTAACTAAGAGTTGTGGTTGCTGAATTTGTTTTTTTGGAATCCCACTGTAATACCCTCCTCAACTCTTTTGGTATATACTAAGGAAAGTTTTCCATTGATATATTTACAAACATACTTTACAATCAAGTTAATTTCATCGGTAATGTCATCTATAAAAGTTATATGTTATCGTACTGTTTTACTTTTTTATTCCTTATTTACCACCACAATTCTCACAGTATATATTGAGAGAATTTTCTTGTTGGTGTTTACCGGTGGATGCAAGGTTGGAAATTTTGGCGGTAAAGGTCATCGCAATATACCGATGAAAAAATTCCTTCGGTGTTTCTATTTGTATTTTCTAATTTTTTGATAGTATTTTTAACATATTTCTTAAGCATGTTTATTAAAACCGGTTCAAGAATCAACCCGACACGAGATCAAGTTAAGAGATGGAAGAGTTAATCTGGGTCAATAAAAAATATGTTGTTTAGTAAAAGTTAAATCGAGTTTTCACCAAAGTTAATCGAGTTGTGAATTGACTTGTCGAATCAATAAGGTCAAATTATGTCAACTTTGGATTGAATTATTTACACATGGATCAAGTCAGGGGACATGTGGATTGGGTTTAGGGTTAACTTGCTGAGTTAACCGAGTTTTATAATAGATGTATTTTTTTCATTAAAAAAAAATTATTAGGTCGATCCTCTTTTGGTAATTGAATATTTTGGAGCTAGGCCTATAAACGTCCCATTCATGAAAGATGCTTCTAAAGTTTTCTAAGCCACAAGGACACATGTATGGAGTTAAGAGGTAGCAAATATAAATCTTGATTTAAGACTCTTGATTATTCGTTGAGAGCCATATATTCTTTAGAGGCTAGGAGACTTATGCTTTTTGTCCCCGTCATGATCAATAATTCAAAATTGCGACGTTTATGCCCTCAATAATTAAATGTCATTTGATTTGAGGGTGTTAATTTTATTTTATTTTAGCTTGATCACAATGCAAATGTCTCGAATTGTATGTGAAAGCTTGAATTAATTTATTGGCGTAAATCAAACATAAATTAAATAGCTAAACAACTAATTAAAAATTTAATCAATCTACACAAAAGAACAGTTTGCAAAGCATTCTTTATATTGTTATCAAGGGTTCATTGCATGTAACTTGTAAGTGAAGAATTTTTTTTAAAAAAAAATCAATAAAAAAAACATAGGAGATCAAAGGGGAAAAAGTATAAAAGTTTAATGGAGCATAAACGAAGTAAAAAATATAAATGAGCCGAAAGCTTAAAGTTGATCGCATACAAATTAATAAGTGTGCGTGTAGCGTAACAAATTATATTAACAAAAAGAGTGGTGAAAATAATAATAAAAAAATTACTTTAAGGTTGGTGGTGGGAAAATGCCTCTTCATTCTCCCTACTACATCGAAGATTAGGTACAGTTCGGCAAGGTTGTATTTGTTTTTAGATTTTTTAAAAAAACATATGATTGTTTTGAAAAAATATTAAATTAATTTATAATATTTTTTTATAAATTTTATATGCTAATATTAAAAATAAAAAAAATATTTAATATATTTTTAAATAATAATTAAACAAAAAAAACACGATACATCAAATTACAATTACAAATCACGCACGAAATAAACAAATAAAAAAAAAAGGAGGAAAAGTTAGGTTAGATTATAGAGTACCTAGCTAGATAGCCTTGTTTTTTTGCTAGGAAAAAGTGGTCGATCAAAAAGTTCGTGCTAGATCAGATTAAAATTGCTAAAAATAGTAACCGTTCTTGAGTCCCTCTCAATTGGGAACTAGAATCGCAGGCTAACCTAGCTTAGCCTACCATTACTAAAAGCCTACCTATATTTTGGCTGGAAATAAATATAAACACAGAGATGGTCAGAAAGAGAGAGAGAGAGAGAGAGAATGAGTGAAAAGAAAGATGGGGACCATTTTGTATTTATTTAAAATTGATGGGGACTGGTGAAAAGGAGCTTTTCGGAAAAGCCCAAACCAGCCATTTATTTGGGCTTTCTTAGCCTAGGGGACTCTCTCCTACCGAAGACCTAACCATGTGGGCCTCCTACTTGTCCCCCCTAGTGTGGCCCTCCGTAAAGTATGTGAAGCGCGTCTCTTACCTGCGTCTCTTACCTGTTTAAAAGAATATTTGAGAATCTAGTTACTATTATTTTTTAAAGTATTTTTTATTTAGAAAAACATGTTAATAATATTTTTTTATTTTTTAAAAATTATTTTTGAGATCAGCACATCAAAATGATTTAAAAATATTAAAAACATATTAATTCAAAAAAAAAAAAATTTAAATTTTTTCAAAAACACTTTTAAAAAATACTCCCAAACACCCTCTAAAATGCTTTAGGGAATAGTGTTTGATTCAAGGATCACTATTTAATTTGACTTGATAGATATACACTACGAGAGCCGGTTTTAATAAATGATTGTTTTGCATATTTGATAAATAATTGATAGTATTTAGATAATAAATATTTAAAATTTAAACTTGATTAATAGAATACAAATATCTATTTTTTAAAATAAAGTCATTGATTCATATTTATATTTTAGGGTTATTTTTTAATTTATTCTTGAATTTTTACATCAAATTTTACCTTTAAACTATGGCAAAGATCATGATGGTTTTATACTATGATTCTTTAATAAATATAGAATATTATTTAAAAATGTTTGAATAATTACAACCCAAGTAATTTTTTGTCCAGTTAATACTTAATATTTAAAGATAATTTTTTTTATTTAATGATAAAAGATATTTTTGAACAGGCGTGCATATCAACTTAAATAAAATATTTTCTTAGACGATTATAATAATTGTTATAGCATATAGCTCATAAGTAGATGTCAGAGCAAAATGAGGGGGAGCAAAGCATATCAAGAAGAGAGCATTATTGAAAATTACTAATATCTCTTGTACAGCTAGGGTTTATTATGAATATATATTATATAATTTAATTTGATATATAGTAAAATACAACTCTTCACTCTTATGGAAGTTTATATACTGTCGAAGCATGTTAAATATATGTGCTTTTTCTTGTTTTCTTTCTTTTGCGAATTTCATCCTTATGTTGTAGGTTTCACAACAATGACGTATTCCTTACATCAGCTTGATGTATCTATTGAAATTGAATGTTAGAACTTATGCTGAAGATAGACAGTACCACAAAAAGTGGGGTGGCTAACCTTATTTCTGAAAATGATCCAAAAAATGTTAAAAATTATGAAGTCATGGACAGGAAGTGAACACACAAATATAACATGGAGGTAAGTACATGCATCTTTTGTACCACTTTTTCAATGTGCTTACTCGTAAGTTCTTAATTAATTTGTGTGGTTTCGCATTTCTCTTTTAGAATAGGTCAGAGAAAATTGTTCTTTCGGAATAAATGACTAACTTTCATAGTGTTCACATAGTTATTGAACTTGGATTAATTTTACGACTTGATTTGATATTCAATTAATCTGATAGCTAGATTGATTTGGATAAGTTAAAAGATCAAAATGAATAAAAATTTAATAAACCTGTCATGTTGATCTGTGATTTGGATGACCTAGTAAAACTTAGTTGCGACTTGAGTTTTTTTTTTTAAAAAATGTGTTTTTCTTTCTAGCCAAATATCAATTTTTTTGTATATTTTTTAGTGGATTATTAACCCTTTTCAACTATATAAATACTAAAAGAATGTTTTATTTTTTCAATATGAGATTTGAAACCCTTTAATATATATACTCTATATTCACAAGAAAAAAATTATTTTTTCAATGTGAGATTTGAAGCTCTTTAGTATATATATTCTATGTTCACAAGAAAAAAAGTTATGTTTTTTCAATGTGAGATAAAAATAATTTTTGGTTTAAATATTTCAATTTTAAAAAATAACATACTAACATAATATCTTTTCAATGTGGGATAAGAAATATTTTAAAATAATATTTTAAACTTCATTATTTATAACATATATAGCCTATATTCATATGGATAATTTCTTTATTTTTTTTATATAAAATATTAAATTTTAATTTTAATTTTTTTTTTAGAACTGACCTAAATTAATCCATGTAATCTAAGATCTAGTTTCTTAACTAGATCAACTCTCGCATCAGGCATGATAACTATAAGTGTTCATTGGATACAAAGATAATAGGCTTCAGTGAAAAATATTTTGAGAAAGAGGCTCCATCATCATTCAAAAATATCTTATTTGTGAGAAAAAAATATCTTATTTCTACATTATCATTGTTGTGGCTCGTGCATGTATTCTTAGTATTTAGTGACCGTTTGTCCATGTTTGTGACGTGGTTTTTATTTTTTTAAAATTAAATATTTTTTTATTTTTTTATTTTAATATGCTAATATTAAAAATAAATTTAAAAAATAAAAAATATATTATTTTGATATATTTTTAAATAAAAATTATTTTAAAAAATAACCGCTATTATAATGTTAAACACTATCCTAGTAATATGTAGGATACTTTTAAAAGAGTTTTTTTTAATTAAAAATGTATTAAAATGACTTTTTTAAAATGATTTTTTTTTATATTAGTACATCAGAATTATAAAAAAACTCATCTAAAAAACATTAATCTGATATTTTTGAGGTAAAAATTAATTAAAATAACACTTTTTGAAAAATAAAAATTATCAAAGGGTCATATATTAATTTCAAAGAAAGAGTAGAGCCAAGATGATATGGTGTCGCTGAAAAATATGTGAGCGTCCTCACAAGTAAGGTAGAGCCCAAAAACAAATAGCCATTGATACAAGTGTTCAACTCACTAAGATATTTGTTCAAGCAATAGTTATTTTAAATTTGAGATTTATACAACTCATATAATATAGTGTAATCAAATTTTAGCTGGAATAAATAATAAGGGTTATTGAAAAGTTTCATATATAATTATTTTTCATTAATTTAATTATGGATGGGATGGATAGAGGGTGCTTCCACGCACTAATTCGTGCTCCAATTAATACACAAACTTGGACGTCAACAAAATACAAATTGAGATTGGGTGGGACAATTGCTAACATCCTTTTCAATTTGTATTTAAATCTATAGTTTTTAATTGCGGTTCAGTGGCCGGTGTGGGTTTTGGTTTGGTCATTGAGTTTTGATCGGGTCAACTTTTTTTTTTTTAAATCAAAACGATTTTGTTTTAGTTTAATAATGGATTGCAACTGGGTTTTTGACCGGGTCAACTTGTCAGGTCATACCGGGTTTTTTCTTTCCCTGTTTTTTCTTCAACCCGGCCCGGTTTCAGTGCCGGATCGGCCGGGTCCTAGATCAACTTGCCGGGCTGGGTTTCAAAACCATGTTTAAATCTATGAAATTAAAACCAAAGAAAACCTTTTATTTATGCTCCCAATATCTTCAGTTCTCTCCTTTCCTTGGTATTCTACCTATAATTAAGAATGGAATTCTACTTTATATATATAGAAACATCAGAAGGATCTCGCACCACTTAATAAACCATTAATTTAGAGACTTTTTTCTTATGCTTATCCTCTTTAAATACTGGTAATCATGAACAAAATCACATATATCTTGTATGCATAGCTAGCCAGCCCACAGAAACTTAATGATGGCCATACATTATAATACTACTTGCTCGATCACATCTGTATCATTGATTCAAGTTGTAGCCATTTCTCCAACAAGCCCTCGCCACTAACCTTCACCAAATCAAGATTTTTTTTTCTCTTGGTTATATATGCTTGATGCCAATACATCTGGTAGGTCCAGAAGAGAAGGTGGTTTCATCACATAGCAGCATAAATTCGAGATGTGACGGGGAAAGGTCGCCAGTCTATGATCTTCATTGAAACAAGAAAAAACAGGAAGGATCGTAGGAAAGATTTATTAACCCCACATATATTATACACTTGGATGAAGAAATGAAAGCAATAATATTAATTGTTCCATCTAAACTTTATTGTATGTTTTCTCAAGTCTTATCCTTGTTTTAATTATTTGACGGCCTGTAATTTTCCAGCTTTGATTACATTATTAATCAATCCTCCAAGAATCGTTTACTTTGTGATTAGGAAGGTCACCACCATATATGATGCTTGATTAGTGTGAAATCATCCAAGAATATGGATAATCCGATGTTAAAACAATAATTAAAGATGCAAAAAAAACAAATATTAAACAATTAATCCGAATACAAGCATATAGTAATAAATAATCAGTAACTATGCTCATCATTAACAATAGAAAGCTACGACCCGCGTGCTCCTATGCCTACTTTAACCTTCCAAAAGAACTCTATAGTTTTTGTCTAAGTTGACAATCCTTTATTCTTATTAACCTTGATTAGACATTAAACCGAAAGCATATAGGATGATCCCAAGAAAATATCTTTAATTACTAACATTATACTCCAAGTGAGTTGTATTAAGGATATATAATTATCTAATCCATCTAATCATCGCAAAATTAAGTGGGGTCGTGAAGAAAGGGAAAAGCAAAGCAACTAGCTTTGGAAGTACTTAAAAATAAATAAAAAAGAGCCTTAGCACTAATAACATGAATTATTTTTTTATGTTAATGGGGGGGAAGGTAGATTAATTTAATTATACATCTATGGATTCTAGAGTGACAAGGCGAACAAAAGTCGAAAAATGAAAGTATTACTTCATTGTGAAGTTTGGACCCTTTTAAACTACTTCCTTGAAGCTGCATGAATTGAAAGGAGGAAAACTTAGGGCAAAAAAATTAAAAAGCACTTTCTTTCTTCAATTAACGCAAGCAATTTTGTCTTCTTTTTATCTTTTGAGGCATTTGGAAAGAAGTAGAAAGCAGATGGAATATTTCATGTGGGAGTAAGTTAACAGGCAATCTACGGGAGGGGAAATTATATTTAAACACTTGTTGGTTGACTTGCGTGGAGGTTATAAAGTAATGGTTAATACGCAAAGTAGGGTGTCGTCTTCTTCTTCTACATTATATTGCTACTTTATTGTTCATTTTATTAATTTAATTTAATTATTTAGGGAGTTAGCCAAGGAAACTTGAAATCTTATTGCTCCTCTTAATTTCCTTGCTTTTTTTTTTTTTTTGCAAATTCTACTTGAATACTTGGTTTTTTTGTTGAGATTTGAGAGTTTTTATCTTTTTTTTTATTGTCATTATTAAGGAAAATACAATTCTTTTAAGATACATCTTCAGTTAGTTTGCATGTCTAAAGAGGTGATTTCCTTCACCACAAATTACTAATTAAAAGCAATTTATCATTGTGTGTTTATAGTTTTAGAGGATTCGAGAATAATTAATCAATTAATTATTCTTCAAAATTTTATTTCTCAATACTGCCTATCACTGTTTTTCTTTAATAACCAATATACCATAGACTTAATAGTATTATAGTTTAATCAATAAATATTTTCAACTATTAAAAATTAAAAAAAAAAGAATTAATTATCTTTTCGTGGTATAATTTTAAGTGATGATGTTTTAAAATTTAATATACCCAAAAATGAGGTTCCTTAATGTTTGGATAATAATTAATCACACATTTAAGTCAATATTATAATCCTATGGAGCTCATGAAGTAGATGGTTGGTGCTAAAAAACCAAATACATGCTAAACAGTTCATTTTAATGGGGGTTTAGAGATCATCAAATGATAAAGTTGGTCATGACTTTTTAGTTAGAGATTTCAATAAATAATATAATAAACTTTAAATTATAAGGTATTTATAATCACTGAACTTATTGTTTTGATAGAGTGGAGAGGCTAGAGAGTTTTTTTTTATGATAACATTAATGATTAATAAATATCTCTTACACAAAATTAATAAGGGACAAATACCCCTTATACATCAATAATGAGTTAGGAATATGATTGGCCATTGAGAGAATTTTTATACACTCATATATGTAGGGAGATAAATATCCCTTACATGAATATTTTCTGTTAAAAGTCTTAAGAATAAATAGATAGAGTCTAATGGCTCTAGCATCAGCTTATAACAACCTCCAAACCAAATGGGTTTGACGCGCAGCCAATCCATGAACCTTTTTTTTTATATAAAAGATGCATCGTTATGATATCTGGATCGAGAAACTTTTTATTCTTACATCTCTTATATGGACATCTAATACCGTCTTCACTAATATTTCTAGGATTAGATAACATATAATTAATAAAACCTTGAATCTTATTACAACTGTTGTAACCCATTTCTGGGTCCCCACATAAAAAATAATAAAATACAAAAAAATTCAAAAAATATATTATCAAAAAATATAACAGTGAAAAAATGCCAAAGCGCCCTAAAAATGCTCAAAAATTGATTGAGGATGTTCAAAAATCAAAAATTAATTTTTGACAGTATATCATTGACTGATGAGAGCCCCGATGATAAAGAAAATTCAATTTGTGGAAGAAAAATGCAAAATCAGAAGTTTATGGACTCAATTAAATTTTATTAAAGGTTTAATTGCATTTATGAAGGTTTTAATTGCAAAAACAATTGATTTTAGAGTTATTTTGGGCTTTAATTGGAAGAAATTAATTTTCTAGGGTCACATTATAATTTTTGGAAGTGAATTTGGTCAAATCAGGGGCTTAATTGCATAAAGAATGAAGTTTAATGGCCAATTAGGGACTTAATTGAAGAAATCCGAGACCAAGGACTAAATTGTAAAACACGCGCAAATGTAGGGCTGAAATTTGAATCTGATGCTTTTGGTGCCTTTTCCTTTTAAATGAAACGGCGCGTTTTGACCAAAACGGCGCCGTTTCATTCACTGTTGCAAAAAAAAAAAAAAACAGAAGCCCAAAACGGTGCCGTTTTGACGGCACTGTAGCTCTTCTTCTTCCCCTAGACACGCGAGGCAGGGGAAGAAGAAGATTTTTTCTTCCCCTTTTCGCCTAATTTCTTTCCTTCTATTGCTCAAAAAGACGCCGAAACAAGGACACCACTTGCCGACCACTTTCCACGTGTTGGACTGGCGTTGGACGGGCGACAGCACACCGGCCACCCCCATGACGTCCCCCCCTTTTTTTTCGCCTATAAAAACAGGGGAGGAAGAGGAGAAAAAAAGGGGGAGAAGAGAGACGAACCGAGATAGAAGAGAAGAGAAGAGAGAGGGCAGAGAAGAAGAAGAAGAAGAAGCAGGGAAGAAAACGAAGAAAAACAGGAGAGAGAGAGAGAGAGAGAGCCACCGCCGGCCTCCGCCACCATCGCCACCGTGCCTACGCCGCCAGCAGCACCGCCACGACGTCACCGCAGGTAATCTCTCGCCGCCTTGTCGCCTTCTCCTTTTTTAATTTTTTTTTTCTCCTGAATTTTTACAATTTTTTCAGCACATATTTTTTATTATTATTATCAATTTTACTTAATATCAGTCTGTTTTTTATATCACAATAACATAACTCTGGTATTAAATACCCGGTTTTCGTCCCCCGGCACTGTTCACACGGCACTGTTCATACAGTATTGTTCACACAACATAAAAAATCAAAAATATTTGTTTCAGCATTTTATAATTTTTCCGCGTCGTTTTTATGTCATTTTGATTAATATCGGGCAGTATTTTTTATGTCATAAAATACAAATCCGGTATTAAAATACCCGGTTTTCGGCAAAAACTTCCAAAAATACAAAAAAACAACAATTAAAAAAAAATGTTTTTGTGCATACGGCCAAGTGTCTCAAAGCTAAAACAAATCATATTGTATTTTTCATACACTAAAAACACAATGTTTTAGCATGCATTTTGGCTTTAATAACCAGTTTATTAAAGTCAAGAGAATATTGGCCAAAATTTCAAAAACAACAAAAATTTTATTTTGTTTGTCTCTTAGTATCCGGGGTATGACATTACACGTAATGCATATTCTGGATATTTAATTCTTTTTCGGACAATAAAACTCGGGGTATGACATTACATGTAATGCGTATTCCGAACAATAATAAACCACAACACGATCTTATATTTTATCAGACATTAAAACAATGCAGCCTACCTTAGGTAGGGCGTAGCTGGGGTGCTAATACCTTCCCTTTACGCAACCAGTCTCCGTACCCGATCTCTAAAGACCAGTTAAGGTTCCTAGTAACCAGAATACTAGGTGGCGACTCCCAGTCCATATTTTTACATGTAGAGACAAGAATTCCTTGTCTCTCCGCATTTTTTCAGGAATAAATATTCCGATTTTTCCTTGAGGGTGGACGATCGTCGCACCGCCGCACACGTGCGACAACAACAATATATCATTCACAACCTTTTAAGTGTATCTCGATACATTCATTACTTATATCAGACTTATATAAAATAATAATGGTAATATGTATTAATTAACTATATTAACTAAATAAATTTTAAAAAATATAAGTTTAGCTTAAACTTATTCAATCTATTTTAATAGCTCTCTTAATTCATTATCAATTATTTATATAAAATCAAATTTCTACACATTTACCTAAAATTATAACTCGTCAATAAAATTGATAAAAATATAAAACAAGCCCATTAAATAAGCCATTATTTATTTCATCACAAAATACCGAAGTAAAAAATTCAATATAAGTTTCATCAATTTACAAACAAATATAATTTTAAAAAATTGACAAAAATATAAAACGAACTTGTTAAATAAGCAATTATTTATTTCATCATAAAATACCAAAGTCAAAAATTTGATATAAATTTCATCAATTTACAAACAAATACAATTTTAAAAAATCTAAAACAAATTTTAACATGTACAAATCATAAATCCATAAAACAAATCTAAATTGTATGTGAAAAAACTATGAAACAAGTAAAAACCCAAACAAAATACATATACTACAAAAATAAAAAAAAATAAACATTTTAAAGTTGTGTTCTAATAAAAAAGAAAAAGATAGATTTGCTTACTTAAAGTGAAAAGACCTTACTAAATTTTTAATCAAAACATGGATGTTGGCAAATCAAGTGTTGTTGTGGTTGAATTTGTTATGGGAGGTTGAATTGAGTTGAAATTTGAGGGAGGGGGGGTTGTTTGTTACATAAAATTATGCATAAAGAAGAAAGAGAAGTGAGGATGGGGGAGAGGAGAGACGATCATCAGGTCATAAGTTAAATATTACTAATGGAATGACCAACAAAATTATTTTGTCAATAACATCATTGGTTATTTTATTGGTAAAAATACCACATCATCATACGATTTGTTTTTTTTTTAATCCCACTGTAATACCATTTGTAATATCATTGGTATGTACCAAGGGATTTTTCCCGTCAGCATATTTAAAGATGTACTTTACTGTCGAGTTAATTTCATTGGTAACACCGTCAATAAAAGTTACACGTCATCGTACTGTTTGGTTTTTTTTATTCCTTATTTCCCCACTGCAATTCCGTTTATGTTTACGATGGATACATGGATGAAAAATTATGTTGGTAAAGTTTACCGTAATATATCGATATAAACATTTCATCGGTGTTTCTATTTGTATTTATCAATTTTCTGGTAGTATGTCCACTTGGACTCAGCACGTGGTTGATCCAAAGATGTTGGGTATAACAACTCGACAAACTCATGTTTGTTTGGACTTGACTTGTAGCTGACTCAAGGATGTTTAGTCAAACAACTCGCCAATTACATGTCCGCTTGAACTTAACATATGGATGAGCTCAAGTATGTTAGACATGAAAACAAGCAGATCTATATCATCTAAGCTTGGCAATATGTCAAGCTTAGGGATGTTAATTATAGATACAAGCTTCAATCTACCATTGTTTTATTGGATTGTTTTATCCAGAAACCTAGTTTTTTTTTCGTAAAATGTAAAAAAATATTATGTTTGTTTTAAAAAATAAAAAGAAGAAATTATAGATTAATTAGAATCTATCTAGTTGCTTGGCTAATAAAAGACGAGAAAAGTGGAAGTCAATCCATTCAATTAAGAACATCGAAAATTACAGGAGAAAAAGGAAGGTTAGAGTTATTCCTTTCTCCGGTCTTCATCATTCTCACCAAACAAAGAGAACATCCAATCCTTTTCCGTTTTGAGGCAAGTTTATACGTCGTAAGGAATTGATAGGATTTGTACTTGTGTCATGGGCTGATGATGTTTTAATCAAGAAAATCTTAGGAGTGATCATATTTGTAGGTAAATAACGCAATATTTTGGTTCATTCCATTGTACTTGATGGAATTTTATGCTCATGCCTAACGGTGAAGGTGCTCGAACATGTAATATATATATATATATATATATATATATATATATATATTGTGTGTGTGTGTGTCTGATGATGCTTGGGATCCATATGGGGCTTTGTTTACATGGAAAGCTTTTGTGGATTCTTCTCTCACTAACATATGATTGCAAACCTCCTATTAAAATAAGTTCAAAAGAGAACTTTTATGGAACAAAACAACACTTTATATTCCATCAAGTATCATTGAGCACAAATGATGTATCTATTTGATTAAGACATCTTGATATGAGAGGAGAAGGAAGAAAATTTTAAAATCAAACCCAAGCAATCTCTCAAAAGCTAGCCAGAAGCAAACATTCTACAAGTCCCGGTTTTTTTACTTATGTAAGAGAGAAAATGCTACTTTATGAGAATCATTTCTTCCACTCTCTTGAAAGGGCAGCTACTATATATATATATATGATAGAATCATTGTGGGCACAACTTCCACTCTTTCGAGCTTTTTTAATTATTGATTATATTATTAATTATGTTCTAATTAATCACTCAAGTCTAAAGCTTGATTAGACTGCCGTGGGGCCATAACTTTTCCGTGATTTAAAGTGCATTTGTCCTCAAACCCTTTTATGATTCGAAGATTGTAAGCAACCCACATGAATTTGTAGCTTGATTGACACCATTAATTAGTGTGAAAACATGTAATTAGCACCTTGTAATGAATTATATATTATATATTACTGAAGGAACCGTTTCCATAGCTCGAAAGATTCTAAATCCCAAGACACAGTGATCGATCGGCAGGAAGATAATATAAACCAATCATGTATTGAAACCAAGCTGGTGAGTGCTGCTTTGCATTACCCCTAATGACAAAACACATTACATCCAATAAACATTGAGAAATTGGAAAGGAACATCAAATCAATATCATTTCAAACTTTAGTGTTCAATTTTATTAATATTTCTCAAATTCCTTTCTCCTAATTATAATATTTCAAGACCCTTAATTATTTTCCTTTTCAAGAAAACATTAATGATATCATGATTAATAACAAGCATATATACACATGCATTGGACATAATTCACTACTCAAGACTTTTTAGGGCATTTCTTCACTTTTTGAGGCGAGACACTGTGATTTTCCTTTAAAGAATGCTTGCATGGTTGTTTTATTTATGTATTTGCAAAGGTTTTCCCAGTAAACAACATGGGAATCATCCTTGAATAGCCGACCTAGGCTATTATCAAATGATGACCTATATATTGCATCACCTTTAATTCCTTTTGGACCACGGTTTTTTGGATAATTTACTCTTGTGCCTTTCAGAGAGTCTTTGTTTAAAAAATAAGTAACCCATCACACCTTACAGCTAGCTAGCAAGCTCAAAAGGTATAAATCAAAATCAAATTAATCTATACAAAATGTTGAGGACACTAGCAATATATAAACTTCTTCTTAATACATATGGAGAGCCGGATAATCAATAGTGAATGGCTTCACGCAGTACTGCACAATGAATGCTCATGACTTTATTGAAGGTTTAAACCAATAAGATTCTTCATGCATGCTACACTTAATCACAGCCCTTTTGGAAAGATATTAGGTCGTGATCCTCCTATACAACCGAGCATATTGAGTTCGAGAAGCTTTTTTCAATAAAAAAAACAATAATACTAAACCAAAGTGAAGAGAGGAGCATCGATCAAAGTCCATTGGGTTCAAAATGCATACATTTACTATAGAAAATTCTTGAAAGTTGGAATCGAACATGATAAAATGCCATCATATATGTGAGTTCGTGTGTGTGTGTGTGGAAGGATTGGTCTTCGGGAAAATCATGAATCCTTAGACAAGAGAATTGTCCAAAAATTAATGCAAGTAAAGCCATGGCATGCCTACCGATATCATAATTTAGATGTTCTAAGTTGCTTCAATCATTTCCCTCCCATTTTTGAATTCCCATACAACAAAAGCATTTGGCATTGCAAACCGCCCCACCAATGTTGCCATGCCAAGCTACCATCACAAGGGATTGACTCGTTGAGCTATGGTTAAAAAAAATATGAAGTGAAAAAAAAAAAATCTCTTTAATGAGTGGAAGACACTGTGCCCACCAAAGAGATTAGTAGGAAGAACACAACAAAAGGCTAGCAAAAGGAACACATTAGTGGACAAAAGCTTGTTTTTAGATACACTTGATGAAATGGCTTACATGTGAGAGCAGAAAGATTAAAAAAGATAGTGCCCATCAAAGATAGGATTTAAAGATAGTAGGAGTTCATGTATATATAAATGAGAAAATAAAAAAAGGGTTTAACCCCCAAGCTTTTGCAGCCTCATTTTGTTAGTTTTAGGCCTCATTTTGAGCCATCCTTGTATGAAAATGTGATTTCTTTCTTTATTTCTTGGTGCTAGCTTTGTTATTTAATATTTATTGAAAGTAAAGAAACAAATGCTTGAAGCAAAATCAATTGAAAATGTTGTTGATAGGTGTTAATGTCACTCGACCTTGCTTCAAGACAGCAGGCCAAATCTCATGATTCACGTTCCAGAAGCTAGGAGAAGATTGCTTCAATTATGTTGGAATTTTTAATAATTATACAAAACAAAATGTCAAATTTAAAATCAGAATTAGAAAGAAATTCATGAACATACAAATTCTAATACATTTTAAAGAGAAGGAATCGGTATTGATTATACATGAAATTCCACGGCACTCTTGACCTTTAACTCAAAATTAACTACAAGGTATGATTTTTTAAGAGAGAGAGAGAGAAGGATAACTCCTAAAAATCAACTCAGAGTTGATCTAATCAAACTCAACCGGTAGTAATTTAGTAAAATTTAGTTGATTTTTTTTTAATAATTTTTTTTTTCAAAAATAAAATAAAATCTGATATGTCATTTGTGCTGGGGCAGGCCCAGATTAATATATAAGCTTGCATGCATTGATTTGGTTCTAAGGGATGTGAGAAAATACACTGGATTTGAATGGTTTAGTAAAAATTGTAGAAGCCCAAATGTCTAGCACACATGAAATTGGTAATGAAAAGCCCAAGATCTTATGAGCCGAAAAATGTTGTTCAGATAGGCTTGAAGCCCAAGAAGGAAAATTGGGGTCCAAAATAGGACCAAAAAACAGCCAATCTTTGATGTAGGGTGAGCTCCTCCTTGCTCAAGAGAAACACAAATGAGCACCACCGGAGTAGTTGGGAATTGCCTGAACATCTTGCCAGAGTACATGCGTTCAGATTATTTTGCTTTGGATAAACTATAATTGCCAGCCGTTGGAAGACTGATCCGGAAAAAGATTTTAGGTTATTGAATTATTAGGTTCACTATTTTTATTAAAGCAATATCATTTTTTTAAAAAAAAATTAGTGTTAACTTGGCAATGTTAATCGGTCACTAAAAAACCAACAAGGTCCATTAAATTTAGTCAAGTTAATGTTTTTTTATTTAAATTATAACCCAATTCAAATTAAACTTCAAATAATAAATTTTTTTAGTTAACCTTTCAAGTTAGATAAAGCTGAATTGATTTCAACAACTATAGAGTAAAATATTATATGAAATCTCATTTTGTTTTTAAGGTTTATTAATATTATTATTTTTTATCAAAATAAATTTTTATTTTTGAGTAATTAATATAATGGAATTCTTTGTTTAAATTATAGTAAAATATTTAATTGAAAACTCAATTTAGTAAATAAATTTTCTCAAAGTTTATAGCTGAGTAGTTATCTACAATATTGATATTGACTAAGAGAAATAAAATATAAAAAACAAGAAGAAGAAGCTAGGAGTAGTTCTGTTGTGTCTCTTCCAAAAGGAAATACAAATAACAATACTTTAAATTAAAAAAATATATTACTAAATTATTTAATATATTTAAAAGAGTGGGTCAACTCATCGACTTTTGAACTAAATTAGAAGAAAATTAACTTGATTAAATCTAGATAACTCAGCGAATCAAACCACGAATTGATTTTAGTTTATTTAAAAACAAAGTTTTAAAAAACAAAATAATTTTATTTTTTTAGAAAAAACCTTGAAATAGCATCATTTTAGGTTCATTTAGGTTAACACGTACATCTTAGGTAAGGTGCCAAGTTTATGAACTTTGTTTTTAAAGGACATCAATCTCTCTCTCTCTCTCACACACAGACACACACACTATTTTCTCACGGTCTCACCCAAAAAAGAAAACAAACGACGGAGGGAGGGCATTAATCTTAGATAAATCATTAAAACCATAAATCAAGGTAAGATATGGATCATAGCATCACCATATTTATTGATTAATAATTGAAATGCAATTATGCAAGGAACAAGGGTGGGTGGTGAAGCAACTTGAGGTCCAATACTGGTCTGGTCCAACACGAGCCCTGGTCCCAAGTCCAGGCCACTT
The DNA here is from genome assembly GCA_033617975.1 of Populus alba x Populus glandulosa. Classification (NCBI taxonomy): domain Eukaryota; kingdom Viridiplantae; phylum Streptophyta; class Magnoliopsida; order Malpighiales; family Salicaceae; genus Populus; species Populus alba x Populus glandulosa. The sequence continues at coordinate 24,096,208 of CM066148.1, forward strand.
TGTGGTGATGTCTCCTCCTGGCAATAATAGCTCGCACTATTATGAGGTGGTTTGGCGTTAGGGTTTTCAATTCAATTGAGGCAGGTAAGTGGACATGGTGTACTATTTTGTTGAGTTCCTTAGTCAACGAAGGACAGAATATTGCAAATACCACACGTTATTGAAGTTAAAATTCAGTCACATTAATTAATACTAGCTGGGAAAGGTGAAACTAAAACGTAAATGATAGCGTCTAGAACATTATTTATTGGTATGGTTGTGTGAATTGATTGTTTTTTAAAAATATTTTTTAATTTAAAATATATTAAAATAATAATTTTTTATATTAATATATTAAATTATCTAAAAATACTTAAAAATATCAATTTAATTTATTTTAGACAAAAATAAAATTTTTAAAAAGCGAGTTGTGATGCAAAAAAGAAGCACTTACGTAACATTAGTGCATCATCAGCTTCCTAAGAGTTTAAAAATTGTGTTTGATTACTTTTTGAAATAAGAAAGACAACACAATTAATGAGATGTGTTTTCTTGACTTTCTTGGTTTGAAAAAACAGAAATTCATTAAAAAATTATTCAATAAATAAATTTATTTTACATTTTTATATTTATTTCTTCAACCAAATATATTTTTATTTTTTTATATTTATCTTTTTTATTCAGAGACACCAACTAAATAAATATATATCTACTTGATGGCGAAGCTATAATATATAGCTAGTTAGCGTGTTTAATATTGAGATGTAAATTTTTTTTTGAAAATTTTTTTTGCTTGAAAATAAAAAATTTATATCAACATATTAAAATTATTACAAAAATATTAATTTAATAGTTTTTCAAGTGAAATATAGTTTTGAATGTAAAAAAAAAAAAAAAAACACACAAACTAACGCAAATCTAAGCAGTGACGAGTGAAATAGTTGATACCAAATATTCAAAAACACATGGCATTCTTTTCCATGCTGCATTTTGAATCACATAATCATGGAAGATGGACAGTGTAAACCCCTACTTCCCTCATAAATATGGTGGTTGCTTGTTAAAATCAAGCTAAAAGTCTAAGCAAATCAGACTGCTCCACATCATTTTTTATGAATGCAATGAACATCAACCGACAATGACGTCCAAAACACGATGAGCCACTCTGCCTCCATGTTTGCAGAGAGTGAGTTTACATTTCCAAAAGCAAACTCTAAACCAATTATCACTTGCTGATTTCTTCTTGTAATCTTCACCCTCACACGAAGAGTCCATCGCCTCTTGTTCTTGTTACATCTGTCACGTTTGCATTTAAGTGAGTGGCCCAGGGGCAGTTGCAAGTTATTAAGCTGGCTAGCTGCCAAGGTAGGTGACGAGTTCCTTCAAACTGAAGCAGCCTCCTTGGTCCTCAGAAATCCCTCTATAAATTTTGCAAACAACGTGCTATCTCCTACAATATCAGCGCTTAGCTTTCTGTTCTTTTCTCTCATTATAACACTTACCTGGTTTTCTGTTGCACGATTAAGAGAGTACTGAAAATGGAGTTCCATCTTACACACATTCTTGCTTTCCTTTCTGTACGCTTCTGAATCTTCACTTGTTTTAACACATTAGAGATTGCTGTTTCTGATGGTTTTCTCTGTTTCCAGTTCTACACTTACTTTCCTATTTATTATCTAATGAAAGTCTGTATTTACCTTTAATTATTGCAGTTTGCACTAGTGGCAAGCCACGCTGCCTTGCCACCTGAACTTTACTGGAACTCTGTGCTGCCTAACACTCCTATGCCAAAATCTGTCAGAGATCTTCTACACCCAGGTGAGAATTTAAGAACCGAACTACTCTCTAAAAAACTCTTTAATAACTTGAATGAAACTTCTGCTAGCTTTTTTTGCTGTGTCTAAGGTAAAGAAAAACACTTCTAATTGATGTCACTAAAATTGCAGACTTGGTGGAAGACAAAAGCACTTCTGTTGCCGTAGGGAAGGGTGGTGTAAATGTTGATGCAGGAAAAGGGAAGCCAGGGGGCACTGCTGTTAATGTAGGAAAGGGTGGTGTGGGTGTTGATGCAGGGAAAGGAAAGCCTGGAGGAACCAATGTAAATGTAGGAAAGGGTGGTGTGAATGTTGATGCAGGGAAAGGAAAGCCAGGCAGCGGCACCCATGTCAGCGTCGGGGGCAAAGGTGTTGGTGTTGACACTGGAAAGCCAGGGAAGAGAACCGATGTTGGTGTTGGCAAAGGCGGCGTATCTGTGAGCACAGGGCACAAGGGCAAGCCCGTAATTGTTGGGGTACACCCAGGGCCAGTCCCGTTCAGCTACGCTTATGCTGCAACTGAGACTCAACTCCATGATGACGCAACTGTAGCCCTTTTTTTCTTGGAGAAAGACATGCATCCAGGCAAAATTATGAAAATGCAATTCACTGAAAACACTAACACAGCAACTTTCTTACCACGTCAAGTTGCCGATTCAATACCCTTTTCATCTGACAAATTGCCAGAAATCTACAGTGAGTTTTCAGTGAAACCTGGATCAATGGAAGCTACGGAGATGGAGAATACAATCAAGGAATGTGAAAGCCCTGGAATTAAAGGAGAGGAGAAATACTGCGCGACCTCACTAGAGTCAATGATTGACTTCAGCACTTCCAAATTAGGAAAGAAAGTTCTGGCAATCTCCACAGAAGTGGACAACCAAACCAAGATGCAGAAGTATACAATTAAGACCGGAGTAAAGAAGATGACAGGAGACAAGTCTGTGGTGTGCCACAAGCAGAACTATGCATATTCCGTCTTCTACTGCCATGCAACGCAAACCACGAGGGCTTACACGGTTCCCTTGGAGGGTGATGATGGAACAAGGGTTAAAGCTGTAGCAGTGTGCCACACAGATACGTCAGCATGGAACCCAAAGCATTTGGCTTTCCAGGTGCTCAACGTTAAGCCAGGAACTGTACCAGTCTGCCATTTCCTTCCTCAGGATCATGTTGTGTGGGTTTCCAACTAGAAGTTTGCAATCTGCAGTCCTGTCATTTCCGTCTCGTCAGTCAACAGTAGTTGAAACTGGAATGTTATTAAGTTATGGTCTATTTGTTTTTATAATAATAGTGTACCTATGTGTAAAATGTATTTTATTATTAGCTTTTATGGCTATAGATCTCTTGGTCTTCTCTGGATTGTGAAAGTCTAAGTATTTCTACTTCATTAACTCAGCTGTAGTCTTTTACTCTTCCTTGTATTATAAAAAGCTAAATAGAACAATAAGACATAATAAAATTGCTTCTAGTATTGAGCTGCTCTACTATTTATCTTTTCAATTCCTTCTTCTTATTTGTTTCTGCATTTACAGATTTAGTATCAGAGCTGTAGTCTTTTACTCTTCCTTGTATTATAAAAAGCTGATGAATAGAACAACAAGGAATAATAAGATTGCTTCTGGTATTGAGCTAGCTGCAGCTCTATTATTTATCCTTCCAATTCCTCCTTATTTGTTTTTGTTTTTATTTCCAACAGATTTAGTATCAGAGCTATTTGGTTTCTATGGCTTCTTCATCTAGCATTTCTACCTTTTTCTATACAGCTATGCAAAATCCTATCACTACTAAAACAAAAAAGCCTACTAGCAACTAACTAATCCGTTGCAGATAAAATTAAAATCCGTTACTGATAAAACTCAGCAATGAAATTAGCAACGGATAATTTCAGATGTGAATAATAAATACTAATTTTTTAGCAACAGATTATCAATTGTTGATTTTTTCTGCAATAACTTATCAATTGCTGAAATTCGATTGCTGATTGTATAGATCAACAACGGATATGGTGTTGCCGATCAACAACGAATATTTCGTTGTTGATCCGCTGTTAATTAGCAATGGAAACTTTGTTGCTGATTTGTCAAATAGCTATTTTTTAAAACATGAATTTTTTTAATTATTTTTCCCATTTATTGATTTTTTTTAATTATTAGTGGACATTTCAAAAAAATTAGATAAATATATAAAGAACATAAATTAATACTAGAAACTATTTTATCAACAATAATAAGTCAAATAAAAATTTCATAATAAATTTCTAAATCTTGTTAAACTTACATCAAAATAGACAAGTCACAATTTAATAAATATGTTCTATCATAAAAGTGGTGGTGGAAACAAACCAAAACAATGTTGACCATCATAAGGTAGGATCGGTATATGGTGGTCAAGGCCTAGGTCGATATATTGAATTAGACAGGGGATATATAGGTATCGTCATCTATGAAGCCACATGTGATGGCATAGATGAAGTCATAGGTGCTGACATACCTTGGTTCATATATATTTGATGCCCAAGATTGATATCTCCATGTTACTAAGAAATTTTTTGATAGAAGTCATCTTATGCTGTAGTGATAAAATATGATCATCTCTTTTTTTTATGTGCTCTTTCAATGTCTAAATTGCAAAAACAATTATATATTAATTTATGTTTTCAATGCCTGAATTGCAAAAATAATTATATATTAATTTATGTTTTCAATCAATGAAATGGCCAAACAAGCTTAATGCCTTCTCTGAAAATTTCTTTAATTCGTTTTTTTAGTCCTCACTTCCTTAAAAAACTATTCTTTACATTAATTATATCTAAGAGGTTCATACTTCATTTTGGTCTTCACTGTCATAAAAAACTTTTTTCACTACATTAATACTCTTTGCATCAAATTAAGCTATGGTGTGCATAAAGAAAGAAAATGGGAGTTACATCGCATAACAGTTTAATAATTTCATATTTATTATTATAAGTGAAAAACAACAACACAGAATCTAAGAAAACACCAAGAATCCCACTCAAAACCATGAAATTCTATTTTCCTCAAAATCCATCTATGAGAAGAGAAGTCTCTTATAATTTCATCAGATTTTCATTATATACAGATTTCTGCATCTTTCTGCTAAAATATTCAACTATCTATTACATACGCCCAATTCTACAATGCTAGTTGATTTCATCAACACATAATTATATCTAAAATAAAAATATATAATCCCATACCTTAAACTCTTTAAAGAGTTCATCCCTATTATACTAGTGTTAAGAAATTAAAAAAGTAAATCAACATGTAATGAGCAAGAATAGCATTGCAAGGAGACTAATAAGTCGAATTTTCCAAGTTAAAGTTTCATATTTATCATAGGAATTAATTATTTTGATGCCACATGGATTGAATTGATGAAACACTAATATGAATATAGTAAGAATATATGTTTATTATTTCCCACCGTCATTTTTTTTCTTCATCTTTAGTAATCTAGACTTTTCTATTAAAAAAAATAATTGTTTACATTGTCAAGCAATATTGCAGAAATGAAGTTTTCCTGCAAACATATACCATGGTCATTATTTTTAACCAACTATTAAATATTTATTTAATCAATAATTTATAACATAAGATCATCACATTAAATAAAGAAATACTGACAAACCAAAATAAGGTTATGCATTTCTAATCTATGGTCACTGAATTGCACAACATAAATATTACAAATTCTCTTTCAAATGGGTGCAGTACAAAAAAAAAAACTTTAGAGACAAATTACACCATTATTAGCAAACAGAGGCCAAGATTTAATGACCATGCAATTTTTCTATAAACCAAGTTATCTTCTAAAATTAATAAAAAGTTTTAAGCTACATTAACAAACCTGGAGGACCCAAAATGCACAACCCAAAAACTTGGCACCTCCAAATGCAAATAAGTAATGTGATGTGATGATGGGTTCAACAATATGAAATTAGAAAAATAAAAAATAAAAAAGAGCAAGAATAATAGTGTTAAGAAATTAAAAATATAAATCAACTTGTAATGAGCAAGAATAGCATTGCAAGAGGACTAATAAGTCGAATTTTCCAAGTTAAAGTTCCATATTTATCATAGGAATTAATTATTTTGATGCCACATAGATTGAATTGATGAAACACTAATATGAATGTAGTAAGAATTTCCTGCAGTTCACATTTCTCATTTTTTTTTGTCAAATTTCTGTTCATAGTAAAACAATAGTATTGATATGTGTTTTACTCTAAACATTCATTCACCCTCCAAAAATAAATCACATTTTCCCAGCTTGGTGATGTGAAGTGTATGAGATATATAGGGCCAATTGTATGAGAAATTCCATGACATGAAGATGACCTTCTATGCCTTTTTCAAAAGTACATATATGTAAATAGGATAGGCGATTGGTTAATCCGTGGATGAAGGGGTGAAAATGACAATCATAAGGTTTTCTAAAAAGGGGAACAAAAATACTTGTCAAGGAGAAAAAAGGTTTTACTTTATTTATCTATAAAATGGACAGTCAAGAGTGCAAATTTGCTGCTCAAAACAGGATGATAAATGTAAAAAATTAATGATGAACAATTTCACTCTCTCTACTCTACTATGTTTAACACTACTAAACAAGAACAATTTCACTGGAGAGAGATTGATGCTAAAATAGATGAGTGAAAATGATATAGTATGCAAAAAATTGTTAACCAACCAAACACCTTTCACAGCACACGAGTAAAATCCAAGGTCTAACTTTTATTTACAGGCCCTGTCATACACTACCTATATTTCTCCTCTAAAAAACCACACATATACACCCAACAAAACAAAACAAAAATAGAAAAAACCTCACTACTTAACCAAGCAACAATGGAATCGTCATAGAACCATGAAGATAAAGAACATTACATTAAGAATTAGAAACATTAGCATGTGATAACAACCTTATTTAACAAATTGTTTGTAATAGATCTACAAAATTATTCTATAAAATTAGTTAATAAAACAATAAATATTTTCTCTAAATTAAAAACATAATCTCTCAAATATGGATTTTTTATTATACATGTTATCTTAATTTGTCGCACCATATTTGTTCCTTACAAGATGGAAAACTTGGAAACGCAGGTTCACTGGAGAAGAAGTTAATAATGTGACAAATGATGTTTTTGAAAAATGATGCCTGGGAGCATATATTCATAGAGAAAAATTTGCAAAAGTGACAGAGATGAGATTTTTGAAGAAGAAAAGGACATACGGGTTAGAGTTCTTTCGAAGAATGAAAGGAATTTTTCTCTTGAGATTGGTATTTGCCAACTGTGTGAGGTTTTTTTTTGTTACAAGGTATACATGGACCCATTAATTATTAACACGTAATTATTTTTTATTTTTTTTGTATAAAAGTCAAAATCTAATCTTTTATTTTTATTCCAGTGTAAATTTTGTGCAACCATATTAGCAATGGAAAATCCGTTACTGATTCTTAATATATTAATTTACTTTTTAGTATTAGATTTTGTGTTGCTAAATCCGTTGCTAATATTAAAAAAATTAATATATATGTAATCTATTACTAATTTATTGCTAAAGTTGCATCTGAATTATTCTATTGCTAACATCCGATGCTAATGACCCTCTTTTTTAGTAGTGTATCTTTGATGGAGATCATTACAAATACTAGAGTTCTCAGATGGAGACTATTTTCATTTCACAAGAATTGTGGACATTAATTGATGCGGGGTTTGCAGAATCATCCTAGGAAGGATCTTTTGCTTCCTAGTCTGAAGAAGATGCAAAAGATTACAGGCAGAATGTGTAAAGAAATGCAACTGCCTTGAGAATAATATAGCAAGGAGTAAGCAAATCCATCTATCCCAGGATATTCTCTATTAAGAAGGCAAGAGAAGCATGAGAGATATTAAGAAATGAATTTCAAGGCTCTCAAAAAGCCATTTCTATTCGGTTGTAAAATTTATAGAGAGTTTGAAAATCTTATAATGAAGGATAATGAGTTGGTTAAAGACTTCTTTTTTAGAACTACTGAAATTATCAATCAAATCAAAAGCTATGGAGATAATGTTTCAAATAAAAGAATTGCAGAGAAGATTCCTAGGAGCTTGCCATAAAAATTTGAACATATAGTTGTTGTTATTGAAGAAACAAAAAAATTGTTAAGACTTTCAATTCATGAATTGATGGGATTTCTAGAAGCGCATGAACAAAGGGTGAACCAGTATAACAAGCAACCAATGGAGCAGGCTTTTCAGATTAAAGCCAATTTTTCTGACAGGAGGGGAGTAGGTTTTTATCAACAGAGAGGAGGAAGATCATTTTACAGAAGAGACTCATATGGAAGAGCAGGAGAAAGTCAGAATCACAGCAAAGGCAGAAGTAGGAGCAGAGGAAGAGGAAGAGCGAATTTTCAACCAAGAGTAGGCAGCAATTCCTATTGCTCTATTTGCAAGGGAACTAGCCATGAAACTCGAGATTGTTTCTTAAAGTGTACCAGATGTAAAAATTCCACTCATTCTGTTAGAAACTACTGGCACAAAGACAAGGAAAATGGCTATGAAGAGAACAAGAGTCGTAATAGCTAATAATGAAAGACATTGAATCATTACAAATTACATTTAACACTCCCTTTTAACTTGTAGTTTTCAAAAACTCTTTGAATTACTGAAACTTCTCAGCTGGAATAGTTTTAGTGATAATATTTTTGGAGATTGAATAATCCTATACAAGTTCTTCATTGGTAAAAAGAGTTGAATCCAAATTGATCAAAGCTCTTGAATCTCTTAAGAGGTGGCTCGTGGCTTGATAGGCACAACCTTCACGATTGAATTTTGGCTTCTAGTTTGTTGGTTTATCATGAAGTTTCCAACATGTTTCCTTCATATACCATGGTTTTTTTAAATGCTCACATCATGGTTTCTTATGTCTATCATGGTTCCTTCTAGGGTGAGCATTTTCGGTTCGGTTCGGTTTTGAACTGAAAAAAACAACCAAACCGGTTCTTTTTTTTTTTGAAACCGAGTCAAACCGACGGGTTTCGGTCCGGTCCGGTTCGGTTTTTTATTTCAAAAAACCGAGACAACCTATATGCAAACGAATTAAAAGCCAAAAATCAACATCATTGATTTCATTTCAAATCCAAAACTCTACTATAAATCAAAACCCAAAATTTCTTGCAAAATAAACATGTTTTTTCCTATATTTTTCAAATACCCAAATGCCAAAAATCCAAATCCGATTTTTTAAAATCAAAATCCCAAATCTTCTTATACAAATAAATCTTATCTTCCCTGCAATTAAAAGAAAACCATGGATATGTTATGCCACCAAATCAGGACCCAGGCATGTACGTTGCAGCTGTAGCTTCTGGGGCTTCTTAACTTGGGCACGAGGATGACGAACGGCTTGCAATCTGAATTAGCAGGACATGCTTTAAATATAGTCATCAAAAACCATGATCAAAGTAGGATGGCTCTAGCCATATATTTGTACTTCGTGAGAGTTTTGTAGCGTGATTGAATCTTCATTTCATGGACATGTATTAGGGCTTGTAACAATATTTACTAGAATTTTGAAATCTGCTTGGAAAGACTAGTTAATGGGCGGGGAGAGGGAGAGGGGGAGGGGGAGAGGGGGCTGCTGGGAGGGAGATAGAGAGAAAGAGTGAGAGGGGGCTACGGCTAGGGTTGGAGAGAAAGAGTGAGAGGAGGGAATAATTTTTCTATTTATATTGTTTTTTTTAACTGGTTCGGTTCGGTCCAGGTTAACCGGTTCCTGCATTATAAAACCGAAAACCGAACCGAACCGAGATTTTTCCTAACTATTCTAATCGGGTTTTTTTTTCGGTTCGGTTTTTTCGGTTAATTTTTTCTCGGTTTATTCTGTTTTCCGGTTTTTTTGCACATCCCTAGTTCCTTCATATGCCATGGTTAAAAACAACACTTCTTGTCATGCTTGACTTTAGAAAAAATAAAAACTTCTCAAATAGATAGCAGTAGATTCCTGCTAGGAATACGCCATCGAACCGGCCTCATCCAAACTCCTATTCAAACCAGCTAAGAACATGTAAGCTCTACTTTTAAAATACAGATGATAAGCATAAAAACATAAGCTGCAAAAAAGTCGTGGGATTGGAAAGTGTGCCATACCTAATAGCTCGTCCTACAACCCGTGCAATCACCATGTCAATCAAGTGGTTGACTTTAAAAAAAGTTGGTTGACTTTGTAGCTCATATATATGATGAATTTATTACTTGGGGATATAATGCCTTCAGTTATTCCAAACATAGTGTCATTTGGATGAAGACAGCAACCAGACTGCAAGATAAAAAATCAACACAAATTTCAGATAAAAGTAAGGGAGGACTAGCCCCACATGCTGGTTACAGATACAAAGAATCAAATCCACCTGAAATATTGCTTGCATTAATAGGACCCTTCTCACAAGTACTACTGTCCATATTATTCCTACTTAAATTTTCTCAACTACATTGCTCCTGCACTCTGGTATCAATGATCCTGTCATTGTTCTCAGTTCCGTCATCATTCTGTCCTAACCTAATTGGACAGAGAGGATTGTGCCTCTGCATTATTCTTATGATCGCCATTCTGTCCTAATTGGACGGGGTACTGTAGAATTTTCAACACCAGCGTTGAATTGAATCAGACCGTTTGAGCTTCCTTCTGCAGCAATTACCAATCCAACGATGAAGTGTGATCTCTTTGGTCCACATGCAAAACAATAATGGAATCATCCCCAAACAAGGTACCTGCAGTTCCTTGCTCAACAAGATTTTCAGGAGCGTTGGATAATAAAGGCTGAGAAAACTGCGGAACATTGAATCCGAGTGATTTGAAAGCTGCGAAAGCAAAATCCCTGCCTCTTCTGCTTTGTCCATTACAATTTTGTGCGTACCATTCTTGATTTTCTTTGCAATTCGCTATTGCATGCGTCTTTGTGACCCTCTGCAGCCATTTCATCAACTTGTCTAAGTCACAATAAATCCAAATATTTGATAAATGAATCTATAAATGCATGCTACACAACAGAGACAACAATTACAGAAGGCATGCCAGAATGACACACAAATTCTCTATTTGAAGGCATGTACGTACTAGGCACATTATGGTACATGTCAGAAAAGTTCCATTACAAGTATGATATTAAGCATGAGGTACTTAGCTTTAGATCAGAAATCCATGGGTGAATAACGACTAAGAATGAAACCCTAGCCCTAAAACTCTAGGCTCCAAAACCTAAAAGCTACATGTTAAACCATGAAGTCCTAAACCCACAAACCTATGCTGAATATACAACCACAAACTCTGAAAACAAACATTCACACAATCTGAACCAAGAATTTGTTTCTTATACACCATCAAGAAACATACAGTTTTCCTTTCTAAGAAACCCGTCAGTTATTAATTAATAAACCCAAAGCATGCAAGAATATTCTAGAATTTGTTGTCGCTTGGCATGATGGTCATATAACTGTGATTCTTTCTTCCCAACATAAAAGTATCGAACCTCTCAAAGTAGGAAAAAAATATGTGATAAATAAATTCTGTAACAGTCACAAAATTATCTCAGATAAAAGCAGAAATCACATGTAGCTTACACTAAGGGAAGTCTTTGGTTAGGACATTTAAGCAAGAATAAAGATAGATGCATCTTCTACAGAAAAAAACATCACATAAGAGGTAATGTACTGAAATTTCTAAGCTCACCTTGTGCAGTCCATGATGAAGTGCTTTGCCTATTTCGGGAATAGATGCTTCAGCAATAGCTTGAGGTGTACGCAACCCTGCTTTATAGAGTGTCCTTGCTCAAGAACCTCACAAATGAAATAATGAAAATAATGGTTATCTCTGGAGTATTAACCAGGAACTTTGAAACATCAACAAAATGACACGTAACTATTATGACTTTGTGTTAAGGAATCAATTTCCTTAACATATGGAATATTAGCCAGCTCCACAATCTCTGCTCACTCCAAATGAAACACAATTTTGGAACACAACCAGGCCCTCGAGATCATGGCATCCAAGTATTTAACAAAACCACAGATGCAAACCTTCCAGCATTTTCTTGTAAGGATTGAACCATGCCTCTAGCAACTTTAAAAATTTCACAAACCTCGGGTATCGGTGCTTCCTTTATGCCAGAATTTAAATAATGTTTATTCAGCAAACCAGGGAAACGGGAAAAAAAAGAAGAAGAAACAGCATTTATTAGAAAGCAAAAGCAACCGCAACCCATATATGATAAAGAAATATTAGGTATCATATCCAGGTAACCATGAGAAAAACTAAGCAGACTACTGGATAAATATACTTTTTATGGATGAAAAAAGTAGCCAAGAATGCATATTCTTAATGCATGCAATGTACACGTAGTATTTTATCATTTTATGCCAACGCACACGAAACAAACACGAAAGATAGATGTACTCAAAAAGATGTGGATATAGAAGACTATATTTGGTTCACTAAGTCAGTGTTACTAATCAGATTGAAGGAAAGAAAGGAAAAGGATGAAACACCTGCACAAGTCTTGACAAGATGATCAGAGCAACATGAAATCGATCTTTTGCTCACCCTAATTGTCTGTTCATCTGAAGTCACACTTTTGTTCATAACCCCAGATCGTTTTCATACTTGCTAGCACACAAGCCTTTCGTATATATTATCTATTGATCTGTTTAATTAAATTGAACATATGTGTGCTCCATGTGCCATCCGCATCACAAATGTTTCTGAAACTTCAACTCGATTTCCAGCAAACTTCATACCATTAAATTGGAAAAGAAAAAGGTGAGATATTTAAAGCATTATTAAAAAAGTCAGAGAAAAGATCAATTGACCGTGAAAATCTATAGTAACCAGTAACCAAGCCTATGTGTTGAACTTGTATTGCTTTCAAGCACTAGTATGCTAGCTAAGAAGCTCCATAAAAGTTACAACTTCACTCCAACAAAAGGATGGTGTATATTTTTATGACCCCACTGATAATACTAATAAGATTCATCAGTAGAAGAAACTACTTTATGATAAAAAAAATATCTCAAATCAGCTTGGAAGACATGTTTGTTAACTTTACGAATGTCATCAGAACTTTAAGAGTTTAAAATATTTCCACTAGTGTAAATAGAGTGTTGGTTCAAACTGTGGAGTCTCCTTGACAATTATCAAAGGGAAAATGAGTTAACTAACTAAAAAGCATCCTATGAAAAAACCTTATTCTCGTCCAGCTTCTTCCTTCGCCACCTTGGAATTAACTCTCAGCCATAAGACGACGCCATCCCAAACCCGCCATTATCCATGCGCCGCCTCTAACTTTTTTTTTAAAAAAATCTTATTTATCAAATGACCCTATCATCCCCAATGAAACTCAAGAATTACAAAATAATAAATTCTAGAAGATTAAAGTTCTGAATCGAAGGGCAAGCTTTTTTAATTTGAAGGGCAATGGTATAATTTAAATATGTTTAAATCAAGTAAAATATCAAAAAGCCCTTGAATAATATTTTTTTTTAGCCGAAGTTAAATTAATAATTTTACTCTTTAAAAAAAATAAAAGGAAGCCATAATAATTTTTTATTTCAATAAATTATGAAGCATACAAAAATGGAAATTAACAATTAAGTTTTTTGATAATGAACAATAGTTTTGAAGATTTCAAAATGGAAAGGCGAGCAAATAATTGAAAAAAAAAATTGGTATTATTTTTTTTAATTATTTCAACTTGAGATCTAGTGAACCAAGACTCTGGCCTAGATCAAGTTAAAAATATTTGATTAGATTGATCTATTTAGATCTAATTGAGTCGGTCAAATTTAATTTGATTTAAAAAAAAATAACATTGCTTTGATTAAAAAAAAAAAAAAAACTCGTATGGATTTAACAACTCAGCAGTATAGTATCAATATCAAAAATTTTAAATCATGAAAATCTAAGTGAAATATTACCAAACGTATAGGGACTAAAGTATAAATCACGTAGCTCTTTCAATTACTAGCTGTGAGGCACCAGGCAGTAGCCCGTTCATGTTCTGGAGCCTGCATCAAATCAAACCACCAAACTAGAATTAAAAAGAAAATAAAACAGAGAAACATCGAAAATAAAATCAAGCGCGCTTTCGCTAGGGTTTTCAGTTTTCACAAAGAAACAAAAACCCACTCTCTCTCTCCCAATCTCCTTCTTCTTCTTCAAGTTTTTTTTCCCTGCGAATTCCTTGTCTGATTTGTCACCATCACTGCGCTTTTGAGCGAGAAGACGCCTTACTTCGTGTGCTAAGCGGCACCACTTGCTTTCCCTGGAACATACAATACACAATTGGACTTCAGGTTCCGTTTCCTTTTGAAAATCTTTCGATGATAACGTAATCTGGAGTTCGAGAAAAGCACATAGTTCGTTTTCTGTCGATATCATTTTGTTTCACATGAATTTAATCGACGATTTTTATTTTATTTACGTGGAAGGAGTTTTGTTTTACTTTATTTTCTGTTCATATACATGAATGTAGTGTTATTTTACATACTTTAGCTCTTGCTTTGGTGCCAAGCTTGTTTAATTATACATAAATACAGAGTATTACTGTGGCATTAGTATGCCATTATAAATTTAGGGTTTCTAGGGTTAATTTTTGTTTTGATAATGTAAAAAATCACTGAACAATTAGGTATTTTACAATGCTGCTGTTTTTTATACCATAACAGCATTTCATTTCATCAAAAGAAGGGGGCAAAACCCTAAGATTGATTTTGGAGGAAAAAAAAAAAAAAAGGGAGGGTTGCGGCAGTCATGAGTAGATAGTTAAGTTGCTGATAGCTTACAGTTGAAAGTGAAATGTTATTTACCCGCACATTGCGATTATGTGTTATAATCTCTGTCAAAGTTTCTGTGTCTTCAGAATGCTTAGATTTTTAGTTAGATAAGCTAATTAGCAAATTTATGCATGATCACGGGGCTAACTAACTCTGCATGATTAATCTTGATGAATAAACTACCTGTGGATTGTGAATGCTAATACATTATGCGTGTATTTATAGATGTCACTTGATTGGTATTTGCATATAGGACTAGCTATTTACTGGTTCCACCTTAGTAAGGTTTGGTTTAGAAGTAATTCAAGTGTTTTTACCTCCTATTGTCCTCATGACTATCTATTTAAATTACTTTAGTTATCTTCTGATGTTGCTCTAACTTTCTTGCTTATTTCTGAAATGTTTTTCCCCTTTTCTGTTTTTTTTTTTGTTTTTCCAGCTTGGTTCTACACGTTTTACTGAATTCAAAAATCTGGAATATCCTGTTATTTGAGTATGGTAGAAGCAAAAAAAGTTGAGAACATTGAATTTAAGTGGGGTAAACAGAGAGGAGTTGGTGGGAAAAAGAAAGATGTAAAATTTTATGAATCTTTCTCCTATGATCATGTGGAGTATGCTCTATATGATTCTGTTTACATGTACGGGGAAGGTGAGACAGAGCCTTATATTGCAAAGCTCATGAAGATATGGGAGAATGCTGACAAGACAAAGAAAGTGAAGGTTCTATGGTTTTTCTGTCCTCGTGAGATTTCCAAATATCTTGGAGATGAGAAGACTCCTGAGAATGAATTGTTTTTGGCATCTGGTGAAGGTGTAGGCAGCACAAATGTTAATCCTTTGGTGATTAATTTTAAACTATAATTTCCTTTAATATAACTTTTGGCTTGTTGGTAGTGACTTATTATATGACTTTAATGACATATTGTTTGGTAATTAATTTTAAACTATAACTTCCTTTAATATAACTTTTGGCTTGTTGGTAGTGACTTATTATGACTTTAATGACATTGTTTGGATGACATATAGTTCTTACTGGGGGAGTGGGGAAGCCTAGTGTAAATTTTGTGACACAATGATATTGGAATAACATTATGTTTAATACATTAGAACGAACACATATAAATATGTGCTGTGTGTTGAAGTTGTACAAGGAGTGCTTTCATAACAGCATACTCATCTGGTAACCTCACAAGTGCTAAACTAAGGTGAATGGGTCTCATAGCGCAAAATAAAAACTGAAAACCAGAGGGCTGTATATTTGCAAAAAGAGAAAAATAGGGTGCCATAAGTTAGCAAAATTAGCAGCCAAGCATGCTGTTAATTTTCTTTAAATTTTCTGGACCCTTTGTTGCTCGGATTCATCATTTACCTTGGTGGTATCAGTGTCAACATAACATAAAACACACACTGGTATATTATCTGTATTGGACCTGTGAAAAACTTCAGGCATGACATCTTTGAGGGGCCTTGCCTGCTCTCACCATGAGGGGGAGAGAGAGAAAAGGCACAATCAGTTATTTTTTTAACTTTAGGTTTCTTTGATTATGTTGGACATATAGCAGTCCTCTGTTTTTTGTTTGGATTGTATTACTTAGGTCTTTGGGCCTTTTCAAGGAAAATAACCCAATGTGTTCTTAAAAAAATTGTTTGTTTTCAACACTTATACTTTTAATTACGTCTGTTTTATTCTTAATTCATAGTCAAATCTTCAAGAGGTCCTTCTGGTATGTTATGTGGTCCACTGACAATCATGCATATAAACTTTAATGCTTTTGAACAGAAATGAAACATTGTTATTTCTTAGTGCCTTAAAACATCGATTTGATTTTTTTTACTGCAATTTAGAAATCTTCTTGCTGGACTTCAACTTCTTATTGTTTTTTGAAATGGAAACATGGCTGGTGCTTTTGAGGTACTACTAGTCATCTTAATTTCTCATGCATCAAACCAGGAAGCAATTGCTGGAAAATGCAATGTGGTATGCAGTTCAAAGGATAGTAGGAATCCGCAACCATCAGAGGAAGAACTTCAAGAGGCTGACTTTGTTTTTTATCGTACATTTGATGTTGGGAACTGTAGGATCTTGGATAAGATAGATGACAAAATTGCTGGGATTGAAGGTATGTGCTTTTTTGCCTTCAATTCTCCTGTACTCATATCTGATCAGTTGCTTGATGCTCATTAAATTCTGTATGTTTGCTGTGTCTTCAATTGCTGCAGTGAAGTTCTTATTGAACAGAGTGGGTAATCAGAGTTCCAGTGGTGTTCCAAAACTTGATTCAAACAAGAAAGTAAGTGGAAATGTTGTGGCTACTAATGACACGAGGATTTTGACCAGGACAGAATCTTATCTTGGAGAGAAGGCTACTTCTAGTTCATGTGTAAAGTTTAATGAAGTGACTAAAATAAATGATCGGCTGGTAGATAATTCTGGTGAGATGGCAAGTTTAAGCTCTAAAGTTGAGCAAATTTCAGACATAAAACCTTCATTGGCCAACCAGAAATCTTCACCAGGAGAAAATTCTGCATCTAATTTAGGGTTAGGTGAAATGACTAAAGATAATAAAAAGGAAGGCATACCGAGTGACATCATCGCATCAAGTTCTAAAGATGATGTTGGCTGGAGTGAAAGTAAAGTTGATAAAGTCTTTGCTTATCAGGTTCTAATTGAAGAGAAAGTAAAAGTTGCCAAAGACTGTGGTGACTTAGATGACCGGCCATCTAAGAAAGCAAAGCTTGATGATTTGGCAAAAGCATCTTATGATAACAAGGTGACAGGTGTGCAGAAAGTAAGTCATGATTCCAATGGCAGCAACTCCAAGTCTGTAGCCCAAACAACCCCTGCTTCTGAAGATAAATCAAAATCTAATCTCACTAAAGATCATCATGAGAACAACAGCAGCCTTTCCAAGAGGCCAAAGCCTGATGAGAAGCTTACTAGACTTGCTAATGGCAAGTTTCCTGAAGCATCTCTAAGACAGCCTTCAGAGGAGGGCAGTAAAACTAACTGCCAAATACAGGAAGTCACTCGCAGGCCAGAAGCTGTAAGTTGCATTGCCAGGAGTCTTTTTTTACCTTTATATATTAATGTCTTTTGTTGAATAGCCTTTGTGTTGCACTACCATTTACTTAGCAGCAATACTTCTATTAAGAAAAAATAACACAAAAGTGAAGAGCTGAAAGGATAGGAGAGGGTAAGAGTACTAATGTTGAACGAAGAAAAGATGGAAATGAAAAAAGGGTGGTTTCTAGATAAATTATAAACTATATATGTTTGTGATTTGGATTACAGCAACAGGAATGATGTGCTCAAGCCTCATTGATTTCCTGAATTCCTTCATTTTTAGCTCATCGATGTCTTATACTCCCTGCTTTTTATTGTGCTCATTGATCTCTTATAGTGCTTGTTTTGTTGTTGTTGATGAGAAACTTTTGGTGAAAATGATATTTAATACTTGCATCTTTGTTATTGATATGTTGACAGGATAGAAGCAAGTGGTTTAGGGGACTTGTAAGTATTCTTTCTCAATCTTGCTGTGGTTCCTGATTTCAAGTGATTTATTAATCTCAATTAACTAAATATTTATTGTTGACATTTTGCTTTCAAAAACTCTAAAGGACCAATGAAACAATGTTATTTAATCAACATTTGCCGATACTCTTTAAAGATGTAGGATTCAATGCCCATTGGCCACAAAATCTGATGTTGGCCGCTTGCTCATCCTGGAGTCATGGGCTGTCCCATATAGGGAGGCTCTAGCCCTGGGGATGGGCTAGTTGGGCCAAAGACCCATCATAAAAACAAAGAGTGTTTTTTAACACAGGCTGTCATAGAATGTTGATGTCATTAGAAACAAGTGAAAATGGGACCCATTAGACTAATTTTTGAATTGCCTTGTATATTCCTACCAGCCATGGGAAGAAAGAATGCAAACTGCTCACGAGCAAGAAACTCTTGTCCTGCTACAGAATCTGGATCCGTCTTATACTTCAGCAGAAGTAGAGGTGATTCTAATTCTAGAATACATTTTCTTTACTAGTTTTATGTTCTTCATTCATTTGTGCTTCACATCACAACTGCATTGTAGTAAAACACTTCCTGTGTAGTTTTCCTACAGTATATGCTTGCTATCATTATTTTCTTTCATGTTCCATGTAGTGGTTGCTGCCCGGTACTGTTCCTTAGATTGTGTTGAGGCTCATAATTTAATTGCTATGGATCAGGATATCATTTGGCATGCCTTCAAGCAAAGTTGCACTGTGAAGATGATTCAAAGGACTGCACTTGCCAGCCCTCACTCTGGTACAAATGAAAGGGGCCAATCACTCGTTAAATATCATAAATTTGTTAAGCAAGCACAGTTTTCTTTTGTGTTCATATGTGTGTGTGTTGGGGGAGGGGTGTTGTTCTGTACATGCTCCCTTCTGTTGTAAAAAGAATTACCTATTACTGGACTTTGATTTTTTGAGTTGTTTATGCCACAGGTCAGGCTTTTGTTATATTCCAAAAAAGGGAAGTAGCAGAGATGGCAGTTGCAAAATTAGATGAAGGTTGTTTAATGCTATCAAATGGGAGGTATGGTTTCACCCTATTTCAGCACTGGTCCACATCAATTAAATATTTCCTGCTCAGCGGTTCTACTTTACCAGTAGAAATTCCGGCCAAAGCCTTCCAGTTTTATCAATATTATTGCCCCCCTCAACTGAAAAATTTTGAAGTCAAGCCCCAAACTATCTTGCATGTTAGTACTTGGGACAATAGAGCATCTCCCTCGTGGCATCTATACTTTCCCCTCCAGTCATCTGTTGTTTTCCCTTTCTCGTGTTGAGATTGTAGCCCTTTTGCCTTGCTAACCTTGTTTTACAGGATGGCATTGTACTGCATCAATGTGTTGCTGCTCAGTTTGCACTGTTCCACACTGGTAAAGATGATCAGCTGGTAGATAATGCTGCTGCTTATCCTTCTATTCATATTCATTTTTGCAGGCCTGTGGTTGGCAGCATCGCTGCTCCTTGTTTCCCTGGAAAGCAGTCAACCTTTTTTGGTCATCTTGTTATCAATAAACTTAGAACCCACAAGCAGCGTGAGATGGTACATTTTATTCCTGCTTTAACCATGCCTGCACACACTGCAGACAATACTCAAGTGGATAAACTTTTGTTTTGTTGCTCCCCCGCCTGTTGTGATTAAAATATGTTTTCTGCTCAGAAAGAAGCAGTATCTACTTCACATTGTTCTCAGCCTAATACACTTGAGTATGAAATGGCAATGGATTGGTGCCTACTACAAGAAAGATCAGATCTAGCTTTGAGAAAGCTACGCCAGGTCTCTATAATTAATTCAACTAATGCTCTGGATTTGATATTCTCTGGGTTTTTAATATCAGCTAGATGCTGTCATTTTTTTATTTCTGTTTAGTATTGTTTTTTGTTTTCTTTGTTGAATTGGGTATGTTGATTCTTTTTCCAGCAACAAAGGCAAGAGTTGAGAAAACTTTGGGTTACTTTGAAGTGTAAATGAACTGTACTGTTCTCGGTGTAGTAGCTCTTCTGGACACTTTTTGGAGAAAAGGGCAGGCTAAAAGAATTGCTTCTTTTGGGTAAGCACTTCCAACACAGAAACATTGTGCTTTCGAACTATCCTTTTAGTTTTTGTGAATATTTAGGACCATTTGTAAGTTTTCAGTCCTTGCTCATGAATTTTTATTTTTCCATTTTCAAAAAAAATTAAAAAAATATATATACTCTTTTAGAGGCGAGTCCCTAGATGGACTTAAATTCCGTCAATCATCAGAAGTCAAAGGGGAGAGCTTGTGCTGTCTGGGTTTGTCTATTAATGAGTTTGGTGGCACTTCCTTTCATCAACTTCTGTATGTGTTGGACTCATTTCCTTGCCCACCTCCATAGTCATAGCTCAAGTCTTATTCAAAGAGATGCACAATTGCATGTCCACAAATATGCTAGTTTGTAGCAGGAAAAACATTGAAAAATCCCCCCCCCAAAGCTCTTTTCTTTAGTTCCTGTATGTTATTGATCATTGCATTTGACAAGGGTGATTATTGAATTCTGAAATGCTTTTGTTGGTGATCTATTTTCAGAATAGAAGGAATGTATATGTAGAAAGCCGGAGCTCCACTGATTAAGATAACAAGACACTATTTTTGTTGGGCGGCAGTATATACGTCAGGTGGATCAGATTTTGGGCGGGCGTTGTTAGAACTTGGAGATCAGGTCCTTTTCACATCTACTTGGCTGGCTGATTCATCTGGTTTGACTACGTATGGCTGATGTAAATATTATAATCCATTCGATTAGTTACCTTTACCAGCCAGGAGTTTTGTAAGTTTCTCCTGCCGTTTTTTCTCTGGCGGCTGGGTTACACGGTGGTAAAGTCGTGTGTGTTTGAGAAGGTGATAAAAGTTTATTTTTAAAGTATTTTTTTATTTAAAAATGTATTAAAATAATATTTTTTATATTTTAAAATTTATTTTTAATATTAATATATTAAAATAATTTAAAAATACTAAAAAAATTTAATTTAAAAAAAAATTAACAAAAAAAAAAAACAGTTTCAACCCCATGTAAGTCTTCTTTCCACTAGCATGGGTGCAGGTCACTCATTTTAAGAAAACAATTTCATGCAAATTTCAAATATTTTAAAATATATGATTTAAATAAAAATTTATATATGATTCAAGCATTTTAAAATATACTATTTAAGCATCTAATTTTGCAAAATGTTTTATAAATAACAATATTTTTGCAATATCATTTAATTGTTTTAATTATCGCCATTTTTATTACTTCCTGTGATGATGTCGTCGATCGACGCCATCGCTACCTTTACTTTCAGTTTCACCTTCTCTCTTACCTTAATTTCTATCGCTACTACTACAGCGATTACATCCACTTTCATCCTTTACCAATACTACCATAATGACTTAAACACGCACGCATCATCTAGGTTAATGAGAATAGCAGAAGCCAAAACAGCATCAAGCATTGCAAAAGAAAAGAAAGAAATCTAATCTTAGTATTGATCAAACAAACTCGGTAGCTAGCACCGCACACACTGAAGGGATTTTCACCTAATCTCACCGATCAAACAAATTGCAGCTGAAGGGGGCATGCTTGTGATTGTCATGTTCAAAGCCTCTCATCACTCCCCTACAAAATGAATGACCTACCCATCATCAATGCAAATTGTTGGTGAATGACTTGCTCTTTCCAGTAGCTGAGCACAACTTTCTGTATTGGGATTCCTGTGAGCTAAGATGGTAGAGAGAAGGGCGAGATGTTGGGTCATGCTCTTGCTAAGGGGATGATTTTTTTTAGAGAAAGAAAGAGGGTAGAAGGCGAGTGAGACGAACGGATGGAGAGGAGAGGATTGAGAAGAGTCAATCAATAGTTTTTGTTAATTTTGTCAAACTCGGTAAATTCTGTCCGAATTTGATGAGTTTATCGAATTTGATTGAATTTGATCGAAATTATTAAATTATGAGTTTTTTATCTGATTTTACCTGGTATATTTATGTTGACTCGTAAAATTATACGATTTTACAAGTCAACTCGCGAGTTTGACAATTATAACTCAGTCAATGACCAAGTAACTTCATAAGCTAATGTAAATCTTCCTTCCACTAGCATATCATGCATGATTTTATCTGAGGTCACTCAGTACATTACCAAGTGACTTCATGAGCTAAACTAATTGGCATCTTGAAATTCCCTGTTCTTTTTCTTTTTTTTCACTGGTTCATTACTCCAAGGAACCAGACCGTTGCCGCTGGTCATAGCACACCTCACGCTTCATAAATTGCTAGATTTTCCCGGGAAGAACAATAGCATGTTGGTCTATGAGGGATTATCACATGGTCCTGGCCCGGCGAACGTGGCCAACCATCCGTACAATAAATTAAAAATGTATTGGTCTGTCAACAGATGTGGTTCATGTTAAAAAAATTCGTCAGCCTGGATGGATGTCTAGGCATACATTGCTAAGGTTTCGATTCGATGCCATTTTGGAACAGAAGCGAGGGAGCTGTTCTTTACTGTTTCTTTTAAGAGTTACTGTAGAAAATTCGGTGGAGATGGTTTAGGTTTAGGCAGCATTACTCTTAACGTCTCCACTCTCGTTGGCTGGGTGAAAAAACATGTTTGTTGTTCACGGTTTATTTGATGTCGACCTTTGTAGGACCAATCAAGATAAAACTTGTGTCCCGGCGGTCTGTTAGACCCTTGTTTCTTCTAGAGCAGACATTTCAATTATGCATCAGCTACTCTGTGGCCGAAAGCTTGAGGCTGTCGTTTTCACCTTGAACAGAAAACGTGAATTTGAAGGGGTTTTTGTTTTTTTTTAAAAGAGTTGTATCAGTCCATCCATTGCCATCATTTCCAGAAGCTGAATCTTTTTGAGTTTTTATTGAGTAGTTTGATTAGGCATGGATGTTAATAGAAGAAGGCCTTGAATAATATTTTTCAAATTAGACTCTTGACCAGGCAATTAATATTTTTCAAATTGAACAACATCCACAAGTCACCGATTCTACATGGATACAGTTCGAAAAACGCAATTCTCGGCACAAGGATTTTGCAGGTTTCCATCTCTGGGCTAGATTGTTTGCTTTAGGGGTGAGAGAGATTGCTTATAAATCATATGCTCCGGCGAGCATTCTCTGTCTGCACGTCATCTAATCCTCGCAAAACGACATAGTTTCCACCTTAAAAAATGTGACCGTTAGTTTAAATACAAAACAAGCGCACCTACTCCTCCAAACCCAGCGAGTACACCCCTTTTCCCTACTCTCCCGAGTGCCCAAAAACACACAACAAGAAAGAAAAACTCTCCTCTTTTCCGCACACCATTCGCACTGCACACTTACCTCTCTCTGTTCATCCTTGTCAGTATCGATATCTCCCTCTGTCTGGCTGTCTTAACATGCTCTCATCCACTATCATCAAGAACCCACAACTTTTTCCTTCCTTTTAACCTCATCTGTTATTGAATCCTGCTTGAACTGTGATGGGGTGTGCACAGTCAAAGGTGGATAACGAAGAATCAGTTTCAAGATGCAAAGAGCGGAAAATCTTGATGAAAGAAGCGGTGGCAGCAAGAAATGCTTTTGCTGCTGGTCATTCAGGCTATGCTATTTACTTAAAGAATACTGGTGCTGCTTTGAGTGATTATGGCCATGGAGAAGCTAATCATGATTCTCCGTTTGAACAGCCTTCTTCCCAACAGCCGCCTCCCCCCCCTCCTCCCCCCCCTCCTCCCCCTCCTCCCCCTCCGCCGCCTCCGTCGTCGATGGACAATCTTCCCCCACCTCCGCCACCGCTTCCTAACTTTTCTCCCAGTCCGATTAAGAGGGCCATGAGTATGCCTGATATAGTGATGAACGGGAAGCAGATGGGTGATTCTGATGTGATTGCGGAGGAGGAGGAAGAGGAGGAGGAAGAGGAGGAGGAGGAGGTGCAGGAGTTGCGGAATAGGAGTTTGAGTAGAAAGAATAAGGATTATGAAAATAGTGAGAAGGTTTCGCAGCGGGGCCAACAGAATAATGGGGGTGTGGGGCCAGGGGAGGAGGATACGCGTCCGAGGACCCCACCAAGGACGGTGGAGAGTCATTCCTCGGTGATGCCGCCGATGCCGGAGGCGAAGAACATGGCCTGGGATTATTTCTTTATGACGGATAATATGCCGGGTTCGTCCCTGGATCCTGAGGAGGATGTGAGTAGGAATGGGGGTAATTTTGGGAATGCTGAGAATGTCGGTTTTGGGTTTGCTGAGGTTGGGGATTTGAGGGGTGGGGTAGAGGGTGGTGGTGGTGGTGAGATTGATGAGGTTGAGCCAAAGACGCCGGAGAAGGCGGAGAAGGCGGGGGAGAAGATGGATCCTGTTTTGGAAGAGGAGGAGGAAGGGATTGTGGAGAAGAAGGAAAGGAAGCAAATGGAGCATTCAAAAACGGCACCACCAGAGTTTAGTGCTGTGAATTTGACGGGGAGGAAAGGGGGGTCTGTTCCTAGTGTGAATTTGATGCAGGTTTTGAACGAAATTGATGATCATTTCTTAAAAGCATCGGAGAGTGCACAAGATGTTTGTAAGATGCTTGAGGCCACTCGCTTGCATTACCATTCTAATTTTGCCGACAATCGAGGTATAATTGCCTTCCCTTGGTTGCTTGTGTTTGAATTTTTTGTTTACTAGATGTTGTGTTTTGGCTATTTATGTTTTTAATTGTAATTTCTTGCATGCTTGAGGTTGAAGTTGCTTGTTGGGGGCCATCAAATTTGCAATCTTTTTTATAATGAAAGTTTCTAAAATGTGTATGCTTGTTGTATGTGGAAAATTGAAGCTGAAAGCATTTGTGCTTTTATTTAATGATATAAAATTTGTAATCATTTTGGATTTTTTTTTTTGTTGAGGTTAATAATGGGTGTCTGAGCTAGCTTACGTGTATGTCAACTAATTCTCTAAGATTTTAAAATTAATGATCATGTAAGTCTTATATGAGGTTTGTGGCACTCGAATAAGTGATTTTTGAGGAGCAAACCTAGAACCTGACCAATTGATTTATACCCCTCAGATTTCATTTTGAATTTGATATTCTGAATGACAGTATCTGCTTTTCTGCTTTTCTGCTTTTTACCCTAATTGGACTTTGTTATGCCATCTTCATCTTTTGTGGAAGCTTCTTTTGAGGACCTCGGGTTTCTTATTGCTTTTATTGGTTCTCTCTTATCAAAAGCAAAAAAAAAAAAAAAATGTTAACAGGAAAATTATGCAATCCTGATGTGCTGTACCTAGAAAGATCTGTTGTTCTTCTTTAGAAGTTGTAATCATAAGATTATTCTGCTAAGATATTTTCTTGATATTTTAGCTTGCATGTGGTAGATGTTTGGCTTTTGTTGATATTGTTTGCTGATATGATATTAACATTTGCAGGACATATTGATCATTCCGCTAGGGTTATGCGTGTTATCACCTGGAATAGGTCATTCAGAGGTGAGCCTAGGGCTGAAGGTGGAAAGGATGAACTTGATACTGAAGATTATGAAACTCACGCTACTGTTTTGGATAAGTTGTTGGCATGGGAAAAGAAACTCTATGATGAAGTGAAGGTACATTGCATCACTTGATTTTGGCTGTTTGCGCTCCATGTTGAGTTCGGCATCCCAGCTATTGGTTATGCTGCTTATCTTATCAGAAAATGTTCACTTTCCTTCTATGATTAGATTAAAAGCTTACAGTTTCTAAACAGACTTTTATAGATGCTTGACACATTCTTGTAAATCTTAGCAATGGTGTGAAGCTGGATCTTTCTTTCTTTTGTTTCCATTTTTTTCTGGGGAAATGCTCAAGTCATTTTGCCTTTTTCACGCTCTGGGTCTTAATGAAGTTTGTTGCTTAATGTTGATTAGCAAGGGGAGCTTATGAAGCTTGAGTACAGGAAGAAGGTTGCTTTGCTAAATAAGCAGAAGAAACGTGGTGCTAGTTCTGAATCCTTGGAGAAAACAAAAGCAGCTGTGAGTCATCTGCATACAAGATATATAGTTGACATGCAATCCATGGACTCAACTGTGGCAGAAGTGAATCAAATACGTGATCAGCAGCTGTATCCAAAACTTGTTTATCTTGTTGACGGGTAAGTATTTTTTGGAAAAGATTGGAAATTTTAAATTAAACTTTTGCTCGCTCTATGCTTTGTTCTCCCAACAAGAGTGTTGTATGGAGTGGAGTGAAAAGTTTGACGCTTACAAACTGTTTGGTGAACTAGATAAAAATCTGGATTTGAATATGTTCCTTTTAATCTTTAGGATTGGGGTTGGATTTATCCCATGCTGAAATATAGATGTTAAATGCTGAACCACACATGAATTTGCCCGTTGAGTTGTCGTTCTATAGCGCAATCTAATGTCAAAAGTAGGCAACAATAGGTGGCACATGCCCATTTGATTTGTATTGTCTGTGTTTCTGAAGAAAAATTAGATTAACCATCACATTGGCTACATGTAGCTTCTTCCTTTTATCCCCCCCCCCCCAGTATGCCATGGGTAATTATCGCAATCTTTGGGTATTCTTTGCTTTTTTCATTTCTTATGTTGTTACAGCAATAACATTAAGTCTCAGTTTCCCTTAGCTGTCTGAAAATTAGTATTTTTAAGGGAAAATTAGCATGACCATCCTATAGTTTAGTCGATTTTACACTTAACCTTTGTGTTTTGAAAAATTACAGTCTACATCCAAAACTTTATTACGCCCGTAACAGTTTGCATCTAAATCATCATATAGTCTAGTTTATTTTACACACTGTAAACTGCACTTTTTTTAAACATAGAGGATAAGTGTAAAAACATCTAAACTATAAAATGATCAGGGTAATTTTCTCCTTTTTTAATCATGGGAGATTGATTTCATGGAGCACCGCACCCAACGAAAACTGTTAAAGTAATACCATAATTTCAAGAATGATATCATATTATTTCTCCTCTTGCATACTTGTTAAACTTTGAATGCAATGCCGCAGGATGGCGAAAATGTGGGCAAGTATGTGCATGCATCATGACAGCCAACTGAATATTGTTACAGACCTTAAATCCCTTGATGTCAACCATGCTATCAAGGAAACATCCAAACACCATCATGAGCGCACAATCCAACTTTGGAAAGTTGTCCAAGGATGGCATTCGCAATTCGAAAAGCTTGTGACCCACCAGAAGCAATACATTCACACTCTTACTAGTTGGTTAAAGCTAAATCTGATCCCCATTGAAAGCAGCTTAAAAGAGAGAACATCATCTCCACCGAGAGCCCAGAATCCCCCTATCCAAGCCCTTCTCCATTCATGGCATGACAATCTGGAAAAGCTTCCAGATGATCTTGCCAAATCTGCAATCTTATCATTTGCAGCTGTGATAGAAACCATAGTACGCCATCAGGAAGAAGAGATGAAGCTAAAGGAGAAGTGTGAGGAGACCAGGAAGGAGCTTTTGCGCAAGAACCAGGCATTTGAGGAATGGCACCAAAAATACATGCAGCGGAGAACCCCTGACGGAACAGATGCTGATAGAGGTGAAGACACAAACCCCAATCCTGTCACCGAGAGGCAGTCGGCAGTAGAGAGTTTAAATATTAGGCTGAAGGAGGAACTAGAAGCTCACCAGAAACATTGCCTTCAGGTAAGAGAGAAATCAGTTGGAAGTCTCAAACTTCGCCTGCCTGAACTGTTCCGCTCAATGTCAGACTATGCTCATGCCTGTTCTGATTCTTATGAGAAACTAAGGTCCATCACACACTCGCAGAATTCAAGTCACAGTCACGCATAATGATGTAAGCTTCCTTTAGCTAGTAAAATTACTAGTTTTAAGTTAATCCTTAGCCAGATGTACATTTTCTACGAGACAGTCAGGTCTTGTTGTGAGTGGCTACTGTTATTTTGCACCTTTTGTGAAGAAAAATTGGTTTTATATTCCTCCAAATCCATGCTTGCATGCACCGAGGAAGGGGTGATCCTGCATAAGATAGCTGGTTATTTCTTGTTTATTTGTAACTGGTGGTTTATTCGAAGGACGTATGGTTAGCCTAGTTGGAGGTTTTAGGGAATAGTGATGATATTGTAATTAACTTGAAGACATTTACTTCTTCTTTTGACTTTCTACTAATTGCAAGATGAAAGAATTATCATCTTTTGGTCAAACTTTTGTTTCTCTACAAGGCAGCAAGGATTTAGGATTAGGGCGATCATAAAGAAGAGGAAGATGGGTGTCGGAAGAGTTTGTAATTTTTATTTAATTTATTAACAACTCTAATAATTAGAAAAATAGAATATAAATACTAAAACACTAATTAAAACAAACAATTGAGCTTTAAATTCAATAAATAAAATATCTAATAATAGCTAAATCAAGATCAACAAATAAAGTCTAATTAAAAAATTTCATCTAAAAATTTATATAAATTAAATAAAAATATAAGCTAAAATCAGATATCTCAATAATTTAAGTTATTTCTTATCATCTATGATTATCCAATTACATAAATAATATCTCGTATCTAATATTCTCATAAAACGGGATTTTGGAAGTCCAATATTTCTGCTATCTTAGCAGGATGGCCAAGCAATGACAAGAGAGCCTTGGAATATTCAACAGGATACATGCCATCTAGTTGGGTGGAGATTAATTTCTATTGATCCAGCAATGTTCCATTTATGTCCCTTGCGATTAAAAATTTTCCAATACCAACCACATAGTTTATCAAGAGTTTCAATGTGGTCCTTTGCTCGTTAACTATCTTGAAACATAGGGTTAGAATCGTTAGATTGAAACTTCTTGAAAACTCTGAGATTGATACCAGAAAAATCTACCCTCCAAAATTTTAATACTTGTAAAAAAGTCCACCACATATACCAACTTTTCTCCCCGAGTGAGAAACATTATTTTATTACACGTATATAAACATTTTTTTATATTGCTACCAACACAATAAAATTATTATAAAATATTAATATAATACCTTTTTCAAAATAAAACTGAAATGAATAATTATAATCACGTTGTTAATATTTTATTTCTGTTAATGTAAGGTAGAACTTGATAAACAAAGAGCAGCAAGGACACGCCACCAACTAGATTAGGGCAGGCATGCGGCTAGCAGAATTAGACTCTTTCGGCGGCCTTGCTCTTACTTTGACCTTTAAAAAATTTAGTACTTTAACTCCTACTTGCTAAGGTTTGTTGGCATGGGCTCTCTCCTCTTAGACTTGTACTTTTTATTATTATTATTATTATTATTATTATTATTAATATAAGTAGTATTTGGATTAGTTTAGGTATATTTTAATTAATTTTATAGATTTTAAAATTAATAATTATATAAATTTTAATTCATCTGAGATTTTTAAAACTCAAATTAATAATATATAAAAAATAAATTCAAAATTTGACTAATTAAACTACCAACCCATGAAATTAGACTTGTACTCTTTTATTTATATGGCTAAACCCGTTTCAGCCGTCAGCCATTTATTATTGCATATTTTCTCATTTAATAGTTGATTTAATAGTTGTGGCATCAAAATTCAAAAAAGAGTTCTGAGTCTTGCTAGCTAGTAAAATGAAACTTTTCTTCACCATTACCTCATACCTTTGTGAAATTATTGCCAAGCAGAACAAAACCAACCACAGACTCGTCTAGAGCTGATGTGAATCATGACAATTCTATGATTTTAAACCAAGAACTCTTCGTTTATCCTTGAAATATTTGATGCACACGTCTTTTTAACTCGACGGCCTTGACTCTTAACTCCAGAATCCACAAGTAAAATGACACATTTTGGCAATGATATTCTGATTCAATGTATGCACATAACCTTCAAACCATTTCTGGTGTTTCAATTTTCTCAAGAATAAAGTCAACTTTTTTATGTATTTTTAGGTGATAAGGGCATGCATTTAAATATTCAATATAGCATTTTCAAAGCCAAGTTTGGTAGTTCTAGAGCCAGTTGCCAATGAGAGCCAAGCCATTTTCACTACTTAATTTATCCTTTTGTTTAATTAATTAGTAAGTGTCATCTACATCATTAAGCTCCATGTTACATGATCTTGTATATATATACTCTCAACAAAAACCAGACGTGCTTGCAGTTTAAACTTGACCCTTCTTTTGGTTCTCAATCTTTATAGGGAAATGGCACTGTTCAAGAAATGGGGTGGCTCTGGCAGAGAGACTATCTATCTGGGTAGGACTCCAGGTGTGAAGGATGGTTCAAAACCAAGGTGGCAAGTGTTTTGGAGAAAAATAAATAGAGGCAAGAAGAAAATATTCAACGTGTCTCCCGTTACATCGCAGGCTTCTTATGATCTAGATGAATACTCGCAGAATTTTGATCAAGGAACAGATTGGGCTGAGCCAGAAATTCTTTCAAGGTCCTTTTCTGCTAGATATGCTGACCCTTCAAGAATTCTGCAAAAGAGTAGAACTGTTAGATAATTCAAGCAAGCTTGATGTGTACATTTTTTTTCCAGTGCCTTTTTCATCTCTGAAACCAAATTCACCTTCTTAATGTTTTCCTCTTCCTGGTTTTTGACTCTGTTCTTGGAATGTTTCTCAATCACAAGGCCGAAGCCCTGTTTTTGAGCTCACTGTGAAGGCATATGACTGATGAATGATGACTGGTAGCACTTCTTCATGGAAACATGATCCATAAGCATAAGGGAAGTTTTTGTATAGAAATAGACAAACAATGATGTCTCTGTTTCCATGTGTGTCTCATGATTCATGTCCATGTTCTTCCTACTCTTTTATCTTGCTTTCGGCAATTAGGTGAGCCTAGGTTGTGGTCTCAAAACAAGGCAGTAGCACAAGACAAAAGCAAAGGATTGAAAGTTTCTTTTTCCTACTCACTTTATTCCCAAGTAGATCAAGATTCCTTTCTGATGGCAGCTCTAGATTTTCAACTTTTTACTGTTCTCATGTGGTAGACAGCGTGATGGATGCAGAGAGAATCTTGTAGCCTCGCTGCTTGTTTTCTTCAAATTCTAGGCATTAATTGTTCAAGGCAAGTTCCCATTTCTTACTAGCTGGATTTTCCCACTATTCTAAAGCATAGATTTTGATGATGCATATCCTAAAAGTTCAAATCTATTAACAAAGTGGTCTGGGTATTATTTAAGGCATAAATCCTGACATCCAGGAGAGGATCATAAATACTACAGACAAAAGGTTTTTGGTTTTGAACAAGTATGAACACATCTGGGATGAGCTAACAAGTGGCTTACCTCACAGAGTTTATGTATTAAAATGCAAGATACGCTCCTCAACCACCCACAGCCTAAACTCACAGGATTTTATCTTGCTAGATCCATTAGGGTTTTTGTTTTTGTTGTAGTCCTGATCAGCAAAGGGAAGATAACAGCACAATTGCAGGAGAACGTTTAAACAAAATCACAGTTTTAAGGGGTTTTGGTCTGATGATGGATGGGTTATTCCATGGTTTCATCTTTTTCCCATTTAAATCTATGCTCTGGGCCAGAGCAGAAAGTTGCTGGAATTATTACCTATTGTTTCCCCCCTTCGAGGCTTAATTATGAGTGCAGATTACTCAGCAGAGATTCTCCTCGCATCATATGAAATTTCACAATGATCTCCTAACATGGACTAATCATTCCTCTTCACTTTACTTGAGCAAATGAGAGTTGGAAATTGAGAAAATAATTCTCAAAAACAAACATTTTATTTTATTTAGCACTATTAGAGTTAGTTTGATTGTTACCTAATAGTTATTTTTTAAAGTATTTTTTATTTAAAAATATATTAAAATAATATTATTATTTTTTAAATAATAATCTAAAAACACTAAAAATTTTAATTTAAAACAAAAAAAAAATCATTTTTTTTTTTCAAAAATACTTATACACCACAAAAACATAGACTTACATGATAATTTTAGAAATTTATATATGATTAACATGTATTCTTTAATAATATTATTTCATTTTTAAAGGAAAGATGATCTGCAATGAATACTTAATTAGTGGAATCTTCTACGATATCAATTGAGTTCCAAAATATAAAAAGTTTAATAGAGTTTGTGATTGAGTTTTAATCCGTTCGTTCTTAAAAAATTTAAAATATTTGCTTTAAAATATTTTTTAATATTTTAAAATTGTTTTAATATATTAATAACAAAAATAAATATTAAAAAATAAAATAAAACATTATTTTAATACATTTCCTAACCTTAAAAAAAAAAACCTATTATCACACACCTAAACATCCTTTTAATCTCGTAATTCATGCACAACGTTAAATTTGAAGGTTGAGAACTGAGATTAGAATTGTAGCAACCCGGAATGCTTATCCTGTTTTCTAAGTTTTCATTTATTTCATCCCTCACCACCAAAACCTTGATATCGCAATTCAGATTTTCATGTTCATTTCAAGGATCCTACAAGTAACAAATCAATCCTACTTTTTTCCTGCATTTGTACAGTATCTAATCTAACATGCATGCCTTAACGTTAATTGTCTCCCATTAAAAAAAATAACCAATTCTTTAGAATTCAGATCAACTGGGAAGGAGTGGATTATGAACAGAATCTTACAAATTACTGAATTATTAGCTCTTCAGTTATCCACGTACCAAAACAAATTAAACCACCACATAGAGAGGAATTTTAGGGAATTAGAAGATTTTCTAATACAACAATTAAAACTTGGTTCCCTTTGTATCCTGAGTTCCGAGTTCTGAGTTCCGTCTGTTCCGAGTTTCAGAGAATCTAGGTTACAGTCTTAACTCTTCTATTACAGCTAAGCTAATGAAAAAACTACATATGAAGTTCACTAAAGTTTTGCATTTGCATCAGAACACGAATAAATATAACTGCAAATGCCAAAATTTATTGATAAATACTGTAGGAAAGTTTTGCCTTTAGACAGCTGTGATATCGTTAAGAGCTATGAAAAGAATTGGTATCTCCATTGTTTTGTCACGATGAATCCTTTCTTTACACGGCAGCTCATTTGCTGGCACCATGCTTACAAGGAACACGCCCATTTTGATTCTTCAATTCATCTCCAGCCACGAGAAAGAATGCGGTGTGCCTGAAGAGCAGAAGAATGTACACAATCTCTCATATCACCATGAAGGAAAATAAATGACGAGAACTCTAATGCTATTTGAGATGGGTTTAATTAGAATTGGCAAAGAAGTAATTTGGTGGAATTCATGCCTGAAAAAGTTCATCATTTTGATTTTTGAGTCGCCATCGATATCTGAGGTGCTGTCCACTGCCTTCTCCATGTGATGCAACCACCTCTCTGCAGCTTGGTGTGTGACAGGAAATGGTCGATGGCGTCCAATTAGAGCAGGATGACCTGCCAAAGTCAAAGGGAAAGATGGTTATTAGACAAGGTTGTTACATGTTATTCTGCATGAACAAAAGTAGTATCAAATCATCCACACCAAAGCAACTTAACATAATGTTTTCTTCTTTCTAAGCCTTGAAGGAAAAGCAAACTGACAACCATAAACTCTCAGTATCCTCATAGAAACAATCCTCTCCAACGGTTTATAAATGCAAACGCTTCCCCCGAAGACCTCAAACCAGATGGAATAGCTTTGAAACTGATCTATATGAACTTCCTTAGCAAACCTGGCACAGAATAGCCCACGCTGATAATTCGAACCTCTTTGAATTAACAGCAAGGAGGCCAACTTATGCTCATAACTTGCGCTTAGCAACACAACATACCCACTCCACCAGGTTTTACTCCACAACAGTTTCAGTGAACACATTATTTCATTAATTATTGAACTAGAGAGCAATCAACTAAAACATACAGAGAACAAGCTCATTTCTATCATCACGTAAAGAAATTGATTAGTCCAGTGGATTAATCTTTATCATCGTATTGAATCGTAACCTTGAATCTATATTAAAGACAAAATCCTGAGGATTCCTCCACCATTATCATTTAATTGCTAATAATTACCAAAAATTAACCCTTTTAAAACCATACATCACAAGCAGAAATTCTTCAAAAAAAAAAAAACAGCAATTTATCATACAAAAATTGAAGCCACAAAAACCAAAAATCTTATATACTTGAAAAAACATACCTTTCCTTTGAGAATACAAAGGAGGCCCTCCCATTCTCTGCACAAAAAACTCATACTGATTCTGAATGGCTTCTTCTTTCTTAGAATTCACAAATATGGATCTAAACCACTCTTCTTCATCATCATAAACCCTAAAAACAAAAACCCATTAACAAAAAAACACAAAAACCCCTTTAATCCAACAAAAAATACTCACCTGTTATAAAAATTTGTGGAGAGGTTGATGAAAGTTTGAAGGCCAAGCTTTTGAAACAAGTTAGTGTTGTCAATAGCAAACGCGTCAGCAGAGTCAACTCCACTCCACTCGGAGGCTTTCTCTTGCAATGACTGCATTGCTCCCGTTTAACTGAGTTGATTTATGGAGTCTGGTTTCTGGTTTTTGATGCTTGCGAGGATTGTACTTCATATGTATATAGGAGCCGGCTTGTGGCCGTCGCGTGGTTTCGACGCTCATTTTTATTTGGAGAAGAAGGCAATTGGACATGTGGCGATTTTTGGTTGGTTGGGAGAGTGGGAAGGATGAAAAACTATGGGAGGATGATTCTTCTTCCCCTTGTTTTGAAATTGGATTGGGACCATGGTGACGATTGACCAAATGGTGTCACGGTGGTGTTATATTGTTGACATTTTATATTATTATTATTTTATATTAGATGATAATTATATCCAATTATATGGATATCTGCTTTTATTTACTTGAATTGAATGAGGATGAATACGGAGGAATTTTTTTTTTTTTTATGAAATGAAAGTGAAAATAGGTAAAAATATTTTATTTGTTTATAAAATAGAGTTGGATAAAGCACCGAGTGTGTTTGTTTTTAAAGTAGTTTTTGTGGTTATGGTCTTAAAAATATAAGTCTTTAAAAAAATGTCGGTAGTTAGAGTTATGTTCTTGTTTAGTAAAAATTGTAGTTGAGGTTTATATACGGCAAAAAAAATATATAAAATATTTGATAATTATGTCGTTATGATTGCTTTTCAAAGTGTTTTTTTATTTAGAAATATATCAAAATAATTTTTTTTTCAAAAAAAAATATTTTTGATATCAGCGCATCAAAATGATCTAAACAAATAAAAAAAATTAATTTAAAGTAAAAAAATAATTTTTTTTTAAAAGTACTTTTGAAACACAAAAACAAACAGTGTTTTACGAAATTCGGTTACAAAAACATAAAAAAACTGCTTCTTAAAAATTATATTTCAAGCTTAATTTTTTAATGGACTCCACAATAAAAAACACAATTTATTATATTGCCGAACACCTTATTATTTTTTTTCCACCGCAAACACAAGAGTTGCCAGTACACAAATGCAACCTATATATACTACATTTATTTATATCAATATTTGATTAATATTCTTAATATACATTTAAAACAATTTATATAGTTTTGTTGATGATTATATTTGTTGATTTTGTTTAATACTCGTAGAATAATTTATTTATTTTACTATCCATATATTTTACTTAATAGTTATTAAAAAAAAATTACGTGGACATCTCTTGTAAGTTTGTTCTTACGAAAAGGTGTAAGAGATTAAAAATTATCTCTTTTATTGAAACGTAACTAAATATAAAGATCGAGAGATTTAAACAGTGTTTGGATATATTGATAATAAAAATAAATACAACATATCTTTTACATTTTAAAATTTAAAATGCATTTTTTTAGTATTTTTTTAAAGATATATTTATTTTATATTAACATGTGAGGCAGAGACGTCTTTATTTTTGCATTACGTACATTTCAATAGTTTTTGTCCCAACTCTAAGCAACACCTCGCATTTTTTTAAGCTTTGACGTTATGAAATCACATATCATTAAAAAAAAAAAAAGAAGAAGAAGAAGCAAGATACAATTCTACACGTGTTTCAAGGAAAGGTAAAAAAAAACTTATGCTGGAGCTTTACAGAAAAAGACCTGATTGGATACCATATACTCCTCTCTTTTTTTCCCCTTACATATAAAGATTAAATTATTGAAATGTATTATGCTACATATTGGATAAATTTTTTTAATTATAAAAAACTTTATCTACGTGTTGCTGATATATTTTATAAAAATATATATATATATATATAGGATATGACTTATTCTTCTTAATTAGTCTAAAAACAATAGAATAATCAATAAAAATATAGTTTAATTCAAAATAAATATTTAAAATGATATTTATTTTTTATAAAATTTAAGATGATAATATATCATATTAATTCGGGTTAATTTAGTTAACTTGTTAATCCGCATATTGAGTCATAAAATTAAAATACCCCAATAAAAAATAAATTATTAAACTTAATTTTAAATAAAATTAAAAAAAAAACTTAAACTAACCGAATAAATTTTCAATATAGACCATAAACCTAGATGGACCTCAATAAACATAAATTATATATATATATATATAAATATATATTAAAAATAAAAATTAAAGAGAGAATAATTTTTTTTGTGTGGAAATATATAATAACTTCCCGTTCTCTTTTAGTTTATTTTTTAATTTTAGTAAATTCTACTGATGTGGCCCAATTTAGATCCAATTGAATTGAAAGATTAAAACTAGGTTCCAACAACCCAAGCCCAAATATCTAAGGAAATCATTAATGAACCGCGGAAGAAACACACCCGGCAGTTGAGGACGACATGACCAAATAAATAAATTAGCCAGAGCCATCTTGTAATTTAACCGAACCCTAACCCTAACAACCCCCTCTTTCCCACCCGTACACTTCTTACATCGTATTCGTACATCTTTCCCACGATCATCACAAGCAAAGCCTAATTAGATTTCATAAGCTGCCACTGTAAAGTCAAATTCCCTAACTTTCCTGGAATTCAGGATTTTTTTGTGTTGCAGAGGGAAATCTTGATTGCTCGAATGGTAGCAGCAGTTATCGATATCGAAAGGATGGAGAAGCAGCAGCGTGTCAGAAAACGGCCAAGATTCGCGTGGGACGTAGGCCCCGCACAACCAGAGGTTTATTTTTTTTTCGGAGATCTGGGGGATTGGGATAATGGGAGATCTTGCAAATCACGCCTGGTACAGGGAGATTGACTTGGGGTTAAAATTGGTGTGGGTTTTTGTTATTTGTAGGAACGGGCTCCAGTGGTGGCTCGAAATGAGGGGATGGCGGCTAGGTATGTGTCCCCGCCGAGAAGGGAGGATGATCGTGAAGGACATTATATATTTAATCTCGGCGAGAATTTGACTCCAAGATGTAAGCTTTTCTTCTAATTTATTATTTGCGATTTTAAAATCTGATTGGGAAATCTCAAAATTTGGAATTTTTTAATAATATCATCCTGTTTTAAGGAAAAGTAAAGGGAATCTCAATAAGAGATCGAGAAGAAAATAATAAAAAAAAAGGAACTGAAACTGAACTTTTTTTTGAAACAGATCCAGTGGGGAAAACATTTGAAATTCATAAATTATATGTACTAAGTTTTTACAACAGCTTATGTGAAGTGTTTTGTTAGTTAAGAGTCATGCAATGTTTTAATTGCGTTCTTTGTGCATAACATTGGCCCAATCTCTGATCAGGAACTTCTTGCACTGTTTGACAGATAAAATACTGAGCAAAATGGGTGAAGGTTAGCTGTCAAGCGTCTTGCTATCTACAAGATGTTAAATTTTTGTGATTCTGCTTGTGCCATTCAGCAAATTGCTAGTATTGTAGGCACTTTTGGGCGAGTTTTGGAATGTTGGGATCGCCAAACACGAGAGTATGTGGCAATCAAGGTAGTACGTAGCATTCACAAGTATCGTGATGCAGCAATGATTGAAGTCGATATACTTCAGCGTGTTGCCAAGAATGAAAAAGCCAGCTCACGGTATATGTTTTATGAGTTTCTGCTGAGAGAAAAGTTGCTTGCATGTCTTCAGTCTTCACCCATCACGCGACATGTTCTCATGCTCCTGCTTGTTGATTCCTCTATGCAGATGTGTTCAGATTCGGAACTGGTTTGATTACCGCAATCACATTTGTATTGTAAGTGTTCCAATTAAATCTCTGTTATAAGTTATTCCTTTTCTCGTACTGTATTTTATAGGAAGATGGTGTTGGATTCACTGGCAAACCATCCTTTCAAATGATGAAAGAAGTGGCTAGAAACTAAGCCTTAGATTTATTTGTCTCATTTTCTGTGCATTTTTTTTTGTTGCTCATGTCCAAATGTGAATCCTTTGAACTTTTTGGTGTTCAAAATTTGACCAATTTATCACTAATATATATTCAGAACATGTAACTTATCTTCAGTCAATTATGATGGTTTAGTATCAATTTGTCTGCATGGACTTCATTCATGAAAGTGGGAACTAAACAGAAAACTTCCTTTGAATGGATTTTTAATGGTGTTACCAGGTATTTGAGAAGCTTGGACCAAGTTTGTTTGATTTTCTAAAGAGAAATAAATACAGCCCATTCCCTGTGGATCTTGTTCGGGAATTTGGACGTCAGCTTTTGGAATCTGTAGCATGTGTGTGGATTGTTCTTGGCTCTTGTTTTGTTACTTTCCTTATATTTCTTAACCAATCACCTGGATCTGTTTCTTGGCCTGTTTTGTTTATTCAGGGCTAGCAAGGGATCTCTGATTCTTTTTTACCCCTTGTGTAATGTTTTTATTTTCCATGACTTGTCATATTTGGCAGATATGCATGATTTACGCTTAATTCACACTGACCTGAAGCCAGAAAATATACTTCTTGTGTCTTCTGAATATATAAAGCTTCCAGGCTCCAAGGTATTTGGCCTTTCACAATTGAAAAATAATACCATTTAAGATTTGGGTTAAGGCTTGGTTATAACCTTAAAAATGATTGAAATGGTACAGAGGAGTTCTTCAGATGAAATGCACTTCAGGTGCTTGCCAAAGTCAAGTTCCATTAAGCTGATTGATTTTGGTAGTACTGCATTTGATAATCAGAACCATAGCTCCATTGTTTCAACGAGACATTACAGAGCCCCTGAGGTCATTCTAGGTAACGAGTTACTATGTTGGCAAATGAGAATGTGTTTACCTCTTTGGTTGCTTCTACATGTGTCGACTTCTCATGGAAGGTACAAAAAAAACTTGGTGGTTGGTAGAGGGATATGGGTGTAGGAATTTGCTTAGATGTTTCAGAAGTGGGTTGAGAATCTGGACAATAGGTCACAGAAATGTTCTTTTCAGATCAGACACTCAATTCATTAAAAAAAATAATTCTTAGATTGACATTAATAGTTTTTTTTTTCATTTCTTTCTAGAACCTTACATCATCTGTTTCAACTTGTTTGTGTAGAGGACTGTTTATCTGATGATACATTCAATGTGTTATGTTTTCCCCCAGACATCTGTAGTGGGAAAATTTATTACAGATTCTACTGATGTGCATAGTTTTAGAGAAATTTAAAGGTTGAATTTGTAATAGATGTGTTTTCCATGGCACTTTTGGATTTGTTTTTTCATTATCTCTGCATGGCCTTCTTATATCCCATGTTTACCATTCCCTTGTTTCTTTTTCTCTTTTAGAGAGACTAATAAACCATAGTTGTCAAAGTGCAGGTTTTCTATTCTTTCGTTTTCTCTTGCAATTCCTCCCACCAAAATGCTTATACTTAATTTGGAAGTTTTTGATCGATGTATGATAAATTTCCTTTGAATAGTTAAATATACAAAAAAAAAAAAAAACTAATATATACATAAACAGGCACAAAGGATTTCATTGTGGAATCACGACCTGGGAAATTCAAGCCTATATGGTTCTATTACAAACTTCAAGTGATACCTTTGCTCGTCTCTTATATCTCAAAATTAGCTCATGAGTGTGAAATCATTTGTGCTTGATTAATGTAGTTTTGTTTTGTTTGTTCTTCCTACCTAAATGTGCTTTTGTGATGAAGATTTCTCTGAAATTTAACTGCCTGCGGATTGCACTATTCTATAATTAAATCTTATTTCCTAACTTGCTGCATACATTATTGCAGGTCTAGGTTGGTCTTATCCATGTGACTTGTGGAGCATTGGTTGTATACTAGTTGAGTTATGCTCGGTTAGTCCTGCCTGTCTCTTGTTGTATGAGAACTTTGCTTTGATTCTGAATTTCTTATCAGAAATACTTAAATTTGTGGGAAAATTTATACAGGGCGAAGCTCTATTCCAGACACACGAGAACTTGGAACATTTAGCTATGATGGAGAGGGTATTGGGACCTCTGCCAGAGCACATGATTCTTAAGGCTAAGTAAGTTCCTTTCTAATATTTGAGGGAGAAACCTGGTTGAGTGGATTAAATTGATTTAGTCCAGTTTTTGGGATAATTTCTATTGTTTTCCCAATTCCTTTTTCTCATGATCCATGTCTTCCCTATGCATTACTCCCATAATGTTTGAGCAACCATTAATGAATATAGAATTCTCTTCCAATTTTACTGAAATTCCATCCACTTTTGTTACATGCAGTCGTGGAGCTGAGAAATATTTTCGGAGAGGATCTAGGTTGAATTGGCCTGAAGGAGCAGTTTCTAGGGAAAGTATCAGAGCTGTGAAGAAGCTTGATCGACTAAAGGTGGTTTCCATTTTTTCAGTTTTGGATTTCATTTTTAGACCTTGGATATTGATTATTGATGATCTTGATATTGGATTTTATTGATGAACAACACAGCTTATGATATCTCAAAACGTAGACAGCTCAAGATCTTCACTCATTGACCTGCTGCATGGTTTGTTAAAATATGATCCATCTGAACGTCTTACAGCTTGGCAAGCTCTTAATCATCCGTTCTTCAAGTGTCCAACTTAAGCTACTGCACTTCAAAGCAAATCTATGGTTGTGCTGGTTTTGACGTGAATGGCTGCCTTTGACCATGAGTTATTGTATCTCCTTGTACATGTACAATTTAAATCAATGGAAATCCCTTTTTTCTTTCGAGTCTTCTCTCAGTTGAATGGAACCCTGATTGTGGATAACATGGCATTGCATAGTGCCGAGCATAAAGCTAATAACTAAAGAAGATTTGGCGAGGCGGTTGGTTTTTTGAGGGTCAAGATTTTATCTTGTTCATTGTATAAAGTAGGATGATTTGTCAAAGTCAATACTTTTTAGCTGAGGTTTAGAAGAAAGAATTTCAGTTGCATTTGGTGGTAATGACTTGGACAGAAGGTGTACAATAATAGCTGTAATGAGCTCGAGCCTCCAACTCAACTTATTCGTTACCTTGATAAAAATGGAGATGAAGAACCTTCAAAAGCTTGTTTCAACATTTTAAAGCACCGAAGTATTCAACAGATAACAGTGCTGTTACTCGCACGCCAGGAGACTCCTTGCTCAACCGTGAAAGGGGGGAGAAGCTACGGCTGAAGATCCCTTGCTTCCAAATTGTATGCTTGATCATCTCTCCATTAAGTCAATTACATGTTTTTTCCATATTGTAATTTGTATCATATCCTCCCTCTCTTTCCTGGCTGCCAGAAGCTAATTTTACAGCAGCATTAAAGGAGGCCTCTTAAGTGGGATTTCCAAGCCCAAAATGGTATGAAATCTCAGGAGGGTAAGATGACTGTAATACAAAATCACCAGTAATCTCTGCAAGAGCACAAACCATCCTCAAACCTGTGAAATCTATTTGCATCTCTCACCACAAATACTACTCTCAAGATCTTCGATAAACCCTTTATGAACTCATGACAATCCCCACAAACTCTCAAGTTTTTGAATACACGAATCACCTTTCCCCCCTCTTCTGAACCCCCACAAACCAATGCCAACCCTATTGCCAACTTCTCACTATGAACTCGTAAGTTCTCCATCTTTGACTCTTCCTCCACATCGTGTAATGCATATTTAACCCCGTAAACATAACCTAACTCTTCTTTCATCCTCCTCTCCATTTCTTTCAAGATTTCATGTATTTTCTCTGTGAGGGGATGCGTATCATCTCCGCCATAGAAAAAGTGAACCTCCTTGTCAATCTCTACCCAACTACGTCCTGCCTCTTTCCTTAACTTCTTTGACTTCACCAATTCTCTTATTCTCTCACATTCTTTCCAATAGCCTTTATCAGCATAAATGTTGGACATCATCACATAATTAACAGGATTTTCACTGTCTAACCTCAAAAGAATGCCACCAACTTCTTTCCCCAATTCCAAGTCTCCATGTACTCTGCAAGCACTTAGCAATGTCTGCCATATCCCTACATTTGCCTCTAGAGGCATGCTGTCGACGAGGTTCTTAGCTTCTTTTAAGCGCCCAGCTCGGCCAAGGAGATCAACCATGCATGCATAATGCTCTACTCTAGCTTTGATCCCATGGTAGCTGCATAACCTTGAGAAGTATTCTTGACCTTTCTCTACTAGTCCTGAATGGCTACAGCCTAAGAGCACTGCCAAGTAAGTCACATCATCAGGCTCAGTACTATCTAATTGCATTTCATCAAAGAGACGAGTTGCCTCTTTGCCGAGACCATGCTTTCCATATCCAGTGATCATAACTGTCCAAGAAATCACATTTCTAGCAGGCATTTCACTGAAAAGTCTCTCTGCCTCATTTATCATTCCACACTTCAGATACATATCCAAAATTGAGTTGCATACTGAGGTGTCTACACCAGAGGGGACTTTAATTGCAAATGCATGCACTTGCTTGCCTTGCTGAACAAGTGCAAAATCAGCGAACACGCCCATCATACTTGACAGAATAAACCCATCAACTTGAATGCTGCTCTCTCTAAGCTGCCTAAACAAGTCCATGGACTCTGCTAAGTTTCCTTCTTGAGCGTAACCAAGAATAAGTGCCGTCCATGATATCACATGTTTCTCTTCAATATGACTAAACACTCTTCTCGCCATGAACAACTTCCCACATTTCACATATAAATCAATGAGAGCACCAGCAACAGCAGTATTAACAGAATACAAGAAACCACCAGTAATCAAGAAAGCATGAATTTGGTTTCCTTCTTTGATTGCACCAAGATCACTGCAAGCTTTCAACGTGCTTGTAAACGTGAATTCATCGAGGAATCCCCCAACTTCTTGCATTTTTTGAAACAAAACTAGAGCTTTCTCACAGAATCCTGCAACAGTATATCCTGCTATCATAGCATTCCAACTTATAAGGTTCCTTACAGGCATAACTTCAAACATACAGGCAGCTTCATTGATTCTTCCACATTTTGAGTACATGTCAATGATAGAATTCCCTACCACATTCACCATATCAAATCCAGTTTTCACACAAATATCATGAATTTGTCTCCCAATATCTAGGCCATTCAACAAACCACAGGCTTTAAGATTCGTTGAAAAGGTGAAATCATTCGGTTTCACACCCGATAAGCCCATTTTGGAGAATAGTAATAATGACTCTAGCGGGTTCCCATTTTGTATGTGCCCGCACATAAGAGCGGTCCAAGAAACCACATTTCTTTTGAGCATTCTATCAAACACATCACAAGCAACACCTAGTCTACCGCATTTTCCATACATAACTATTAGA
Organism: Populus alba x Populus glandulosa; assembly: GCA_033617975.1. Taxonomy (NCBI): domain Eukaryota; kingdom Viridiplantae; phylum Streptophyta; class Magnoliopsida; order Malpighiales; family Salicaceae; genus Populus; species Populus alba x Populus glandulosa. The sequence continues at coordinate 24,139,936 of CM066148.1, forward strand.
TCATTGCTTAACATCAAGTCAAAACCAAAGCCCATTTTCACTAAAGCTCCATGTACTTGCATTCCTTGATCAAGTAACAAACTTTTTGAACAAAACCGCAAAAAGTTTGCAAATTTCTGCCTCTCATTTAACACTGAAAACAACCCCCTATTCATTGATTACCAAGAACACCGAAAGCAATGGCAACAAGAATTGGTGGCTTGAAAATCAGAGAACTAGAGAATTTATTTGTGCACATTTTGCAGAACTGAAAAGACATTGTAGAGTTGAAGAGTATCCATGCTCACGTTATCAAGTACTAACTTTCACAGAGCAACTTCTTGGTGACAAAAATGGTAGATGTGTGTGGTAAACGTGAGGATCTTGGTTACGCAACCTTGCTGTCTAAGCAAGTGAAGGAATCAAATGAGTATTTATACAATGCAATGATAGGAGCCTACGCACACAATGAAGTGTACAGGGGAGCCATCACCTTTTATAAGGAAATGCTAAAACTAAGGCGGTGCATCATACTTTTAATTTTTTTTTTATTGTTTTAATATGTTTGTATAAAAAAACATTTTAATATATTTTTAAATAAAAAAAAAAACCCACAAAGTGAAGACCACTTGTTATGATCCAGTTCAGGGCTTGTTTGTTATCATCAGGGTAAGCAAGCCCATGCCCATTTATGCAAGTTTGAGAAGTCTAATTTACCATAGATATTAGAGAATGAGCTCGAGGTGTTATAATTTATTACATGCACTAGAGGTGTTTGATGGAATGATTGAAAGAGATTCGATTTCATGGAATGGTATCTTTTCCGGGAATGCTAGATTGGGTCATATGAGAAAGGCGAGAGCTTCGTTTGATTCAATCCCTTATAGGACTCTACAGTATCTTGGACAGCAACGATATCCGGGGTACTCGTGCTCAAATGCAAATTGTGAGCATTGAGCCGGATAACATTAGCATTATTTCTGCTTCGCCGGCGAGTGGGCAGCAAGAAGCTCTTGAGGTTGAACGGGATACACATGTATTGTGATAGAAATGGGTTGTTCAGGAAGACTTCTCTATGTAATGCTCATATTGAAATGTACGCAAAATGTCGCTGCATTGGTCAAGCTTGCCAATCTTTCGATCAAATGTACAGGAGGGGTGTGATTTCTTGGAGTGCCATCATCAGAAAAATTCACAAAGGGTGTTTTTACTTTCTAACGTGGTTTGGAAAAGAATTTGGCAAATTATCTCCGATCAATTTTTATTTTTTTTAATAAATAGCACAGTTTGATAAGAATCATGGAAAGTGCACATTTTAAATAAATTATTAAAATAAACTGACACAAATTTTAAATCTAAGAGGAAAAAATTAAAACAATTATAGAAATCCAACAATACCGAAGTGAGTCGTATACGCGGCCCAGAGCACCTCTTCTCTTCTCGGTGAAATTTATGCTCAAGAGATCGCTCTTCTCCGACTGCAATTTTTTAAAAAATCACAGCTAAACCATGCTATTTTCTATATATATAAAAAAATTGTTTTTGCCAAATTTTGTTTTTAAAGTGTGCTGTTTTTTAAAAAAATTGGCAATTCAGGGGAGAGCTCGCGCAGCAATTGCAGTGTTTGAAAGAATGAAGCAAGTGGTAAGCACACAAATAAAAACATAATAAATTTATTTGGAAACCAAAGATTGTTCCGGAGAGAATGAACTGATGCATGTCAAAACAAATAACATATAGAATCAATTAGCGAAATTAAAAGAACAAGATAGGGGCGGAGCTAGGATTATTTGTTAGGGGAGGCCATAATTAATATAATAAAATATAATATTTATTTTAATTTATTATACATGAGTTATAAAAAAAAACATGTATAATTTAGTTTTATTCAAATAACTTACTACAAATATATAATGATCTTTATATAAGGTAAAAGGTTCGTAGCAATATCAAATTGAATCAAAAGCAACGAAGTTAATTTCATCTTCATAATATATTCATCACTTTAATGTTGTTAGTTTTTATATCTAACAAATATAAACATACAAAGTATATAAAAAACATTACCTAAAGCGAAGTATTATTTATGTTCGATAAACTTTGAAATAAAACAAAAAAATAATAAAGAATGATTCTCACTAATCAACACGGGTTCTTTGTAAACTGAAATGTATTGGAGTTGCTCAACTATAACTTTAACATTACACATTGGAGTTAGTTCACTAGGTTGCAAGTTATCAATATTTGTTTTTCAAAAAAAAAATCAAATTCTTTTTATTTTGTTCATGGTTCAACCTAAAATCAAAACATATATCGTGAGAAAAAATTGATAATTTGGATGGCTCTGCTAAAAACAAAACATAAAAAAATCCAAGTATAATCAAAACAAACCAATAAAATATATATAATTAATTAGAAAAAAAAGGCACTATAACAAGAATTCAAAAAATAATTGGTAAAACTAACAAATCTAAGAACAAAATAAAGAGAAAATGGTAGAATTATATAAAAAAAACACTTATCAAATTATTAACAAACATCTCAAAACAAAACAAAAATAAATTTTAAAATTAAGTTACCTTGTTTTATTTGATGAAAAATAAATTAATTGATGGCTCTACTTCAATTTTTCATTGAAAATTTTTACTTGTGATTTATATCTATATTTTTGTTTTTGACCGGCTGCAAAATTTATTGCGCAAAGTAATGATTTTATATTTACAGTATTTATATTAGAGCTGTGCAAATTAATTCAAAAAAAAAATCAAATTGAAAAATCACACTTAATTACGGTAAGAAAACTCACATTTGTAGAATAAAAAACCTCCTCCACACTTTTATATGTGTGTGTGTGTGTGGTTTTGGAAGGACAACGTCTTGGTTTTGTTTTATCTCACGTCTTACATTTCGTGCATGATGCTTACTACTCATATGGCACTAAGTCAGGAGATGTATTAGCATTATCAGCATTATATATGCATGCATGGATGGAAGTAGAGGAGGGGCTCGGGCCCCTGCTTGCCCCCCCTCCCTCCGCCCCTGGACCAAGGAAAGGCTGCAAATGACATTTACGGCATATACAGTACAATACTGCACAATCTTTTTGTTTTTGCATTTTAAAAATATTTAAAAAAAATTAAATTTTTTTATATTTTTTACTTTAAATTAATATTTTTTTTATATTTTCATTTATTTTAATTTACTAATATTAAAATATATTTTTTAATAATAAACACTTTAAAAATTAACATTACAACACTCTCAAGCAGGCATACGCATGAATCACCAAGCTACCTTCATAGCTTCGCTTGCTTGTTCAGTCCAATCAGTTCCACCAGTTGAAGGGATCTTGTTCTCTGCTTCTACAGCCCCTTTAAAAGCTCTTTGATTATTGAAGAGAACAAGCGTTAAATTGGTTAGCAGAACTAGATAAAGAGGCCTGAAATTAATAATGCTACTTATCAAGTTGCTGCCCAGCAGAGGAAATCCTAGATGCGATAAGACAACCGCAAGGGCCACAACTACAGAACAACGAAGACGGGATTTCTCTGATGCTGCAATGGCAGAGGTCATTTGATTTGGAGTCACAGAACTACTAATCCATCGTTGTGGTTTTAAGTTTTGCTCTGTTCCTGAAGTAGATCTACATGATTTGGCCAAAGATGATTCTACTTTACTGCTTGTTTCCGCAGAGGAAGCTATTGATGCTTCCGCAGCTGTGTCAAATTCGCGTGAAGATGGTTTAACAGTGCTCCCACCATGTCCGGCAGCAATGGTGGTCGGTTCATGATCATCTTTTCTATCAGCAGAATATGCTAGATTGCCTCAAATACCTCCACCCCTCAGCAAACGAAAATGCTATAAAAAGCATGCAAGCCATAGATTGCCTCAAGTACCAGCACCCCTCAACAAACGAAAATGCCATCAAAAACATCCAAGCCATAGATCGCCTCAAATACCTCCACCCCTCAACAAACGAAAATGCTAACAAAAACATGCAAGCCTTGGATAAGAAAGCATAGTAACTTTACATGGTAAAGATATTTTCTTTTAGCCACACCACCTCTTTCCTCTTTCAGAAGAGGAAAGATGCCCAATGACTTGTTTGGGCCGCTCAGAAATCGGGCTGCGTCATTATCTGCCTATAATGAAAACATAAAAAACAAACACAGCCTTACAGTTCTTGTAGGGTCTCAAAGCTCCTATAAACTAACATGAGAAGGTGAGAGAGAGTAGGGGTACCGTACCGGTGATTTTATTGGAGAGATGAAGAGGTGGGTCCTGGGAATTCAACGGTTGAGATGGATTTACCGGGTGGGAGGGCATGGATCTGACAGGTGATGAGAGCTAGTCGGTCGATCCTCTATCAACGTTCTTTCTCCTTCTTGATTCTCCAGGAGTGGATGCCATTCTTCGCGCTTTTTCGGTAATAATGCTTGCCTTTATTTTATATTCATTTTTTTTAATTGAATTGGGTCGAATCAAGTAAACTTTCTTGTATTGGGCCTGCGAACTTAAGCTTTCGTGCTATGAAAATCTTGTGATTTTTGTTTTAAAAATCTAAAAAGAAAATTGTTAATCTCTATAAATCTGACTTGATGGGTTGGCATACGAAATTATTGACTAAGAGATTGACTTCAATTTTATTTTTTTTGTCGTTGACACTACATCTTTTTTAATAATGTAATTGTCTTTTTTAATAAATATATTTTTCAAGGAGTAAATATATATTTTTATTTTTGTAAAAATATAGCAATGCTTTAACCACTAAATTAATACTTCGTTAATAAAAATTAATTTTATATAATTTTTAATTTAAATAAAAACAATTATTAGATAATATTAATTTATAATCAAACTCGATTTAAAATCAATCAATTTAATGTTAAAAATTCAAAAACATATATAATATTATTTAAAAATAATAATTTTCATATCATCTAGATATTTATTTATATTTAAAGCATTTTTAATTTAAGTCATAACACAATGCGACTAGGTCAATTAGCTAAAAGAAACTAAAAGGGATATAACATTTATTGTGTAATTTTTTATTTTAGTTATAAACTCATTATTACTGTGGGTTGTAATAGCAAAATGAAGACATAACACAAATGGTTTTGGAAGAGGGGGGGTATGATAGTTTTTTTTGTTGTTGATATGCCCTTGAAGGAAAAATAAATAAACATTGACCGGTAGGGGCACTTTTGACTTTTTGCATTTTAGTTGCATATTAAAATTACCACGATACCCTTAAGTCATAATCGGCTTTGGCTTGTGTCAATGGGTGTTCTTGTCTTTTTATTTAGGTTTTTTTTTTGTAGTTATCCAGTTTGATCAGAGGTAATTTAATTTATTGCATAAATAAAATATTATTTCATCTGAAAAAAACGATTGTGCATAACAATGACGTGGACGAGAATGGGTTCTCCTGTGGTTTACAAACAGAGTGTGCGACCACCAATCTCCAGCCTCCACAACAGCGTTTTAATCCTCACAACATCGTCTAAATGGCCAAAATATATTGGGTTTTGTACTGATGATTTTTTTTTTCTCCTTCCTTCTTTCCTCTTTTTTTCTTGGTTTGAAAGCTAGCCCCTGCATGTTTTTAGCAAACCTTCGATTTATTTTAATTTTAGTTACAGTTATTATTATTTTATTGCTATTTATTTTATTTTAGATTATTCATAGATTTAGAATTCTTTACAATTAAATTTTCCTTTGTTTTTTTCACCTCTCAGATTTGGTTATCGTTATTTTTATTATTACTATTTTAATTAAATTATTTTTTCAATTGCATCCCAAAACATTTTATATCATTCTCTTAATTGATTTTTCTTTTTAATTGCATCCCTCAATATTTAAGTTCATTTTATTTTATCTTATATTTGGTTTTTATTTTTTTATTGCTATTTTTTTTTTAATCTTTTCTTATCGAAACTTTCTTTTTCAACCCTTCAACATTTTATTGATCGAGATTTTGTTAATTTTTAAGATCATGAGTTTGAAAGATTGGGCCAATTTGGTTTAAATCTTTTTTTTTTCTTCAAGCACTTTCTTACAAATGATTTTTGCCCATACCATTCTTCTATGGATTGATCACAATCTCATGTGTTTGGCCATAAATTTTACGACACCACCAATCTAGTATATTATTCTGTATAAGAATATTGACATGGAAATAGTCATGTTAATTGGAAAAATATCGATAACAACTACATAAAAGTGTGTCGGTGTTGATTAATAGCTGGCTAATCCAGCATAAATACATGGCTTGACAATCTAATCTTCTTTCCCTTTTTTTTTTCTTTTTTTTTTCTGGCTGCAATCAGCTTGACGGATTGCAGAGAAGGGGAATAATATTAATATGCAAGTTGCTCTAAAAACATCGAGTGAACCACTTCTCTGCCAGCAGAAATGTATCAGTATTATTTTTCTGGTGTGAGACTCTTGACAAATTGAAATTATCCATCGCCTGGTCAAATGGTTTTTGTGCAAACAGCCTTCGGATTTCAACATCATTATATCGAAAGGCTGCATCGCTAATAAAGATTGTAGAAATTTAAAAAACAGACTCAAATAAAGAATTATGTTTTTTTTTTCCTCCAAAAACTCATCTGACTTCTTTTAAAGTAAAGTCACAGAGTAATAAGCGTCCCATGTCAACACAACATGAAAGCAATCTGTTCCATGGATGGGAGAAAAGGGAGACAGATGAGTACTGAAATGAGCTGGATGCTTTAACGTAGTGCAAAAGGCGTATAGTTTGAATTCTTTTCCCTTTTTTTTTTGTATTGAAGCTTTTTCTTTGTCGTGGCTATTGAACCCTTTTAACAGTATAATATGGTTTCCTTCTTCATGAAGGATCCTGGATTTCAAGATTTTTTTTTTTGGGTTTTGTGTGGTGATTTTTGTTTTTTGATATGTTTTCAAATTGGTTTTATTTTTAAAAAATATTAAATTAATAAATTTTTTAGTATTTTTGATGATTTTAACATGAAAAATAAAATTATTTTAATATATTTATAAATAAAAAATATTTTTAAAAAATATTATATACCATAATATCATAACACACTACTTGTGCCATGCAACAAAGGTAATTCTCCTTTATCATATAATTATTCAATAGATTATACTTATTGGAATTCGAATATATTTCATCCAAGAAAATTACCATTACATGATGACTTAATTATGTCCATTTATATTAAATTTAGAGAGGTAATTAATAATGAAAAAAAAAAAACTTCATTTTGCCCTTTGATATCAACTAATTTCCTCGGTAGGTATGAATTAAATTATTCAGTGAGTTCATCTTGGGTTGTTGAGCAGGCATTGAAGAGGAGTTCATGAATCATAATTATTAATTTCTAGTAAAATAAAATCATGATTTTTTAAACTCATGCACCGAACCTTAAAATTAGTGTTCTAAAATATTTTAGATCTTAGCAAAGACGTTTACATTCTCAAAATAGATAAATACAAAATATAAACACGTTCAGATACAGTCAACCATTGGGGCTGGTGATGCTTCAAATTATTGTAAGTATATTTTTGCACTCTTTAATTATTAGCCTGTAGGTGGGTTTAAGGTAAATATAATAGCCTTTAGGGTGAACACTTTATTGTTAGGAAAAAAAATAACAGACAGAACAAATTATTAAATTTAGATGAATTAATGTTTTGCTAAGATATTTTAAATTTCATATCCGTAATAGCGTTTGGTTAATGTATATGACAAAAAAATAAACATAAAAAATAAAAAAGCATATTTTGTTGAAGAAAAAAACATAAAGGTAGAGTTTCGAAAATGTTTTATTAACTTGTTTTTGTTTTTTTGTTTTAAAAATCTTTTGAAAAATTTTTTATTTTATTTTATTTTTTTCTTTACTTTAAATTAATATATTTTTAATATTTTTAGATCATTTTCATATCAAAAATAATTTTTAAAAAATAAAAGATATATTATTTTAATACATTTTCAATTAAAAAATATTATGAAAAGCTATTATAATTACACTTTCAAACATGACAAATTAAAAAAAAAATAAGGGTCAAAAATTAAATTTTACTGATTTTGACCTTAAAATTTTAAATTATTCACAAAAAAGTTATTAATGTTTTTTTAAAGCTCAGCCCTATTAGTTCCCTTTCCCTCCTTGAAAAAATAAAATAAATTTATATATTTTAAAAAAACAAACAAACAAACATATTTCTTTTCATCTTCATCATCTCCTTCGAAAAAAAAAAAAAAAAAAACCACATCCTTATAAGCCCCCACTCAAGAATTGAACGCACTCCCCTTTCTTTTGGGTTTCGTGGTCAAGTCACCTGTCGTATACAATAAAATCCTAGAAACCTCAAGGTGACTTCCCTTGCCTCCTCCTCTACCCAAAGAATATTCCAATGCAACCAAAAATAAAAATAAAAAAAACCTTACAGAGGTATATGGGTTGCGCTAAAAACTTTCGAACAAAGATCACCATCTTAGAAATTTAGCTCGCTCGAACAAGGTCTACACCAGCAGCTTCAGGTGCTTCTCTTCTTTTTCTCATGAAATTATAGCACTATCTCTTATATGCGTGTGTATGTAGAACTTGATTGTTTTCTTGTATCTTGTTCTTTATAATCTTGATTCTTTACTGATGTTAGGATTCGCGTTTATTTTAATTCAGTGGGTGCTGTTGTTTTTGTTGATTCTATCCACTGAGGTGCATGGAAAGTCCATTTAAGTCGATGGCAATGAGCTCTGATCAAGACACTCGTATCCTTGCTTGTACGCATGATAGATTGAGTGGTCTTCCAGACCAAGTTATTTATCATATATTCTCCTTCCTTGGAGCTAATGATACTGCACGTCTTGGTTTAGTATCGAAAAGGTTTAAAAAACTATGCTCCTCTAGCCCTTACTTGAATTTTGTTGCGGATTTTGATTCTGGTTCTGATCATAGCTGTTTAAGAACAAGGTATACTGATTTCTGTTCTTATGTCGATAAAGTTCTGCGATCGCGCGAAAAGACTGGAGAAGGGTTAGTACGTTTGCTTGTTCATTGGTTTTGCAAGCAAAGAAGGTTTGATATTGGAGGGAGTGTTGTTACTTCATGGGTTACTGTTGCTACAAAGTGTGGTGTTGAGGAACTTGACATGCTAGTCCATGTAGATTCATTAAGAGGCTATTCTTTGCCGGATTGTGTTTATAAATGTGAATCTCTGAGGGCTTTGAAATTGAATTTGCAGATGGGAAGGTTCAGTTTTCAAATACTAGGGTTTGACTGGCTCAAGGACTTATGGCTAGATTCAGTAACAATAGGGGATAAAAACTTTGGACAAAGAATTTCAGATCGGTGTAAATGTCTTAAAAGGTTAACTCTTGAGAATGTTGATGGTATCAGTGATCTCACTATGACAAGCTCATCTCTTGAAGATCTGGAAATAAGTGATTGCAGATTTCCAAATAGTTTCTTTGATGGGAAATTTAACATATCTTGTTCATCTCTCAAGGTCTTGACAATATCGAGGTGCCAATTTAAAGCCTTGTGGCATGTTAACCTTAATTGTCAATCGCTGAAAAATCTGACAGTCCAGGACTCTGAGTTTGGCAGATTTTTTGTTTGTAAGATAGATTGTGAGTCTCTTGAAACTCTTGAAGTCTGTGGGTCTAATTTCCTTGAAGCATGCCAACTCCTGGTTGATTGTCCATCTCTTATCCATGCCATGATTAGCAGCTGCAGGTTTGCAAATGTTTGCTTTCTGAACATCAAAAGCTCTTCCCTTGGAGGTTTAACTCTATCCGAGTGCAAATTTAGCTCCCCGGAAATTGGGTCCCAATACTCCGAGCCGAAAAAAGAGATCAAAGTAGGTGCCGGTCCCTGCCGACGCATTATTATGAAGGCTGAAAACCTTGAGACATTGAAAGTAAGCTCATCAGACGCTTATTCATATGAATTTCCTTTGTCAATTTCTGCTCCTAAACTCAAGGATTTATGGTGGACTGGAGATCCCGTAGATTTTAGTTATTTGAACCAGGGCATGGTGTCGCTATTGAACGCAAGAATTCATATTAAGCCTACTTGTCGGCATAGAAGTGAGGAATCTGATCGTCGGTGCAAGCTTTCAAAGAGTTTAATTTACTGTGCTGCCAAGTTCCTTCAATGTTTAAGTGAAGCCAGATTCTTGAGTATAAATACGTGGCCTATTGAGGTACTTCCTTATACTTTCTGTTCCTGTTCCTGTTTTTCTTCACATAGCATTACCTCTTTTGTTTTCTTTTTTTCAGAGGACTGATGAGCATAGGCTTTTTTGATGTTGCAGATTTTCTTTATGCAGAATGATTCTCCGATAGTTTTCAAGAAGCTACAGAACTTGGTTCTACTAACCGATGGTTCATTTGCAGACCAAATCCCAACCATTGCCTCCTTCCTCAGGGGATTGCCTAATCTTAGGAGACTAATAATAAGATGTGAACAGATATCCCATGAACTTTCTGATCCAAATGCAAGTCTTACTGAGAGCACTCTTAATCCATGTCTCTTTTCTCCACGTCGAAACACACATTTCAGCTGTTCATCTCTTTAACATGCTCTTTTTTGCTCTGTTTTTGCAGCTGCTTAATTTGCTGGGCTTGAATTCTAGGAGCTTTAATCTGACAGGCGTCGGCCAGGATTTGAAAAACGTGAAGATAGAAGCTGTGCAGGGTCAGGCTCAGTCGTGTGTGCAGAATGCTGGGAAGAGAAGATAATTGCTTTTAGTTCAAGATTTTTTTATATAAGTAATACCAGTTGAGCTACGAGCAAATTGGCACCTTTTCTCCAATCTATTATTGAGTTTTGTATCAAACCACTGTATCTGTCCTTGATACATTGAATCATCTCTCTAATCCATCGTTTTCATTTTGTTCTTTACAACTAGGCCCTTTTTTGAGGTTCATTTTGAAGGTCAGCTTAACCTTTTGGCTATATAATGGAAGTAACTTTCAACCTACAGCACTGTTAAAAAAGCAATGCTGTCTCTATTTGGAGGAGAGTGCGTGCTGCTTTCAAGTGATGTTCTGAACCCTGCTAACTATCAGAAAAGGATTAGGGTGTTTGGGAGCCTGTCAAAAAAGTAAATTTGCCCATTATTCTAAAGCTACACGGTGATTGTATCTATCTGAAACTCCTAAAATTAGAGAAATCCCATGTTTCCAATTATCTTACTACCTTTTATTTTTCACAAGCCATTAGGAAGCTAATTATACATAAGCTATCCTTGGATACTAGAGAGGGAACATCAAAGGATTATATACAACCCCGGTTAAACAGAGAACCGATTGCATTTAAGCAGAGAAATTAACTTACATAGGTTACGAAATCTGCCATTGCCAACTTAGTGGTAGCTTTAAAACTCTGTGCGTGGCATCTTCCTCTCAAGAAATTCTAACAAAAGGCACAGGCTGCAAACTAGAGTTTGGATTCCAATATGGAATACAGGGATTAGCACATTTTCAAAACTCTCAAGATATCTTTCTGCTCGCTCAACAAAAATTTCAAGGAAAATCACTTGCATGTTGATTCCACTTGATAGCTTTAACTGTCACAGACCACATCTGAATTAGAAACTGGAGGCGAGTCTTCATGTCCAGATATCTCTCTGTTTGTACGTTCTGACAAAGTTTCATCATCTGAATCAAGCACATTATTAGAGTCAAGGGCAGAGTTACGAGTGGGTCTTTGTCTCAACCTACTCTTTTTACCCAAGTTTCCAGCTTCCAGGGCAGGATGGCTTGCAACTCCAGCCAGTCTTGAACTCCAACGAGAACCAAACTTCCGAGCAATGTTCTTCTCACCAAAATTTTTATTTTCTTTGTCAGATTTGTCGGATTCACTCCCATTACCATGATCCCTTTTGCTATCATAATCATCATCATCATCATCATCATCCACTTCATGAAGCTTGTCACTTTCATTTTCACTCTCTGAGAAGCTTCCCTTCTCGATATTATCTTTGGAGTCTGCACTCATGCCTGAATCACCTATTTCACCATGACTTTCTTTTGAATTTGTGCCCATATTTGAACCCCCATTAGAAGCATTTTTTTCCTGCTTAACATGTTTGCCATTGTTGCTCTGCTCTTCAATTGTTTTCCTTTTCCTGGATCATAAATTGAAGTCAGCAATGGAAAAGATCATGAATTCTCGTTCTCAATATGAGGGACAAAATGCATAAAACAAAGATGTTGAAGAATTTAAGAACAAGTTTAGCAAAGAATGTTGCATGTTTGAAATATAGAAATGCTGTGATGACAGTAATTTCATCAAGTCTTACTTTGTTATTTTTATAGCCTCATCAATAGCACGATCATAGTCATCTGCATATTGGATCGCAAATCAAGAGGTTAATTATAAATATATTCACAAGTACAATCAAGTTTCTCAGATAAAAAAATATATGTTTGAATCAAACAAGAAACTAAAGTGAACTGAAACCCAAATAACCATGAAAATTATCATTCAGTTTGTGGCTTTTTTCTCCATCTCATCCATGATTTGAGATCCCATAGAAGCTCAGTAACGCACTTGACAACAGGGAGGCAGTTACATAATTCTAAAAATGTTCAATTGGCTCTATATGATTATTAGATATTTGATGTAGTTCAGCAAGACAGTGAAATAGAAGCAAAAGACAAACAAAAGATGATTATGCCAAAACCAGATCATGAAAATGAATACAGACAAGATAACATCATACCAAATGTATAACTGATAGGTCTACGACTGCGGCAGGAACGAGCAACCCCAGTAGTGCAGGGTCTAAAACTGTTCAGGAGCTTTTCTTGCCTTTCTTTTTGTTTGAGGGCCCTATCTTTCTTCTATTGAATACAATGACAGTGACAGATTACTTACCATCAATGTGAAAGATAAATAAACTTGTGCATAAGAAAACTGTGACTACACCCACACTACTAAGAAACAATTATAAGAGAAATCCATAAGCTTACCTTCTGAAATTTCTGTATAATAGGCAGGACATCAGTTTCAATGGTCTTGCCAGCTGCAACTTGTGCAGCAACCTTGCTAGAAGAGAGTTCATTCTGCCATTACCAACAAGAAACAAATTAAACTAAAATTCCCAGTTGTTGAAACAGGGGAATACTAAACTTACCACAACTTTCTGAAATTCCTCAAGATTGGTTGCAAGTATTTCCCATTGGAAACAGGTAGCTGGCTGATTTTTTGATGCTTTACCCCTCATTCTACTATTTGCCCCAGTCTTGTTTACTTGCTTGTACAATCTATGGCCAATGACAGAACTTCCATCATACCTGAGAGCACAGTTAGTATTTTCAACACTTTGCACAGCAAATTTTATAAAAGTCAGAACATGCTCAAGAATTACCAGTAAGAAGTTACAGTTCCATCTCCCCCAATCTTATCTTTCCGGAAATAAGAAATTTCAGTTCCATCTTTCAAAGAATCGTTAACATATGATGCAATGTCATTTTGCTGTAAACAGAAAGAATGGCTTACAACAGATTTAACAAGGAAACCTAGAAAAAAGCTGCACAGCGCATTCATCTTAAATGTATCCACCTATATAGAGAACTTGATTATCCACTGTACACAATGGCTTCAAAAAGCCAAGATTGTGCAAAATAAAATACCCTAAAAGCCTACTGAATGCAAAAGTAGAAATCAGAAATATAAACATTTAGAAGATCATCCAGTCAAAAAAATACAAATAACAACTTCCAACATATGTTTAATCACAAAGGCAAGGCATATTACTTTAGCTCTGAGTTCACAGAGTGCTTTCAAAATCAGCAATCTATTAGCTGGATCTAGTTCCTTGTATCCAGACATCTCATCTCTGCACAAGCCACAACAGCAAGAAACCATCATGACCTGAGCAAGTCTAAATAAAAAATTGAAAACCTATCTTTTAGGAAATGATATGAGACAAATATTCAGTAGTTTGATACCCTTTGGCTGCCTTCAGTGGTAACTCACCTTCAGCGACCTGTAATAGGAGAACACAACTAATAAGTGCAAATTCAAAACTGTATGAAAATCCTAACTACACAGTTGAAAGTTGAAAAGCCGCATACCCGTGGCCACCACATGGCTAGTTTCTTCCAAAGCTCGGTCACCCACGCATCAGATGCATTCAATGTTTTACTCATAGGCGGTATCCCCTGTTGAAAAATCCATATTTATAAAAAACTTATAAAGATATTATCCGCATGGAAAAAATTCCAAGTTAAAGAGCACGCAATGCCAACCACGTGAAGGCAAAGCCAATCCTTCTCACTTCGCAAAGTGTTACATACACAAAACTAATGACATCGATCACTACACAAAAGGTCCATAGCCATTCGATTTGCCCTTTCATGTGGAATTATAGCGTTATCCTTTTGCTTTTTATGGCATATTATATGAATCAATTATCTATCATAACATCCACACGCATGATTTTCAATGCTAAAAATCAGCACAGCTTCCTCGGTGCATCAATTACATTGATGCACAAAATAAAGGAAAACACACAAACAAATACACGATAAGCATGCAACGCCCTCATAGCCAAAATACGCATTCCCTTTGTTCGAATCATTTACACCAGATATTACAAAAACATATTTTCGGCACAAGAACAAAAAAGAATCATAGCCATTGAATTCGTGAGCCCAGTAAGCAAGACCTGTGATTATCTTATGTCGTGATTCGTGCCATGATTTTTCACCCAGATCGTAAATTATACATCGTGATAGAATCAATTGATTGCAAACATCATGATAATAAAAAACATTGTTTCGTTAATTAATTAAAAATGTATAACACCGGATAATAACTTCGCTAATTTTATTTTATTTATAATAATAATCAAAGCAAGCATAAATAAAAAATAAAAATAAAAAACCTTTAATAGCTTAATGTGAAGCTGAGCAAGTGATTTATTAGGCTCAACAAGAGCACTCTCAATCTCCTCTGCCGTTAACTTTAAATCAACCCCAATGACCGGCTCAAAAACCTGTAAAAAAGCAACCTCCAGCTTTTTACACGAAATATTTATTAAGAAAAAAAAACATAGAGAGAGAGAGAGAGGGCAGTTTGTTTCTTTTACGCTCAAAAAATTAAGAACCGTAGCGAGTTCCCATCGTCCACGAATCTTCTCGATTTCCGATTTCAAATAAGAGCCGTCGTCCAAAACGACGACGCCTTTTTCCTTCTCGTCGTCTGTCATTTTGCGGGGAGAGAAGATGGAGTGAGAGATTGAATGGAGAAGGAAGAGGGAGGGGGAGCGGTAAAAATTTAGGGGACTTGTTTCCCGCCTAAATGAATTTTACTGACCTGAGTAAGGATCGTGGTTGGATTAATGTTAAGGTTGAGGTTACTTTACCTTTTCTAGGGTTAATTAGTTAATTAATTTTAGGCTATCACTTTGGAATAGGAGGGGAGGACAGCACAGGACACCTTCACTCCCACTTTTTATTTTTTTCTCTTCTTGTTCGTAAATCGCTGCATTTTTGTTGTTTCAATAGCTAGACGTCATCGTTTTGGCCAGAACTTTTTCCAACAAAGCGGGGAGCACAGTATCTATAAAAAATTATCTAAAATTAATTAAAATAACAATTTGAGATCTCAAACAAAAAAACCGGTAAGAAAATTAAAAAAAAAAAGATTGGTTTAATTCGATTTTTATTTTATATTTTGAAAACAAAACAGGAAAATTAAACTAGAAAAATCAAGATCATATATATAATCAAACAGCTATTTTTTTAAAAAAATCAAATTTTAATGAAAGTTTTTTGGCTTGGGTTTTAACAATAACCAAACCCATTAATTTAATTTTTTAATTTGATTCAGTTCCATTTTAATTCTTTGATTTAATTTTAATTTGGTTCAAAATAAAAAAAAAATCAATTTTGTTGGATTTTGTCCTCCAAATTGCAATAACTATTGAAAGATATTTCGTTATATTTTTGTTTTCCGATTGGAATCTTTGAAATTAAAATTATTTTCAAGACTTCAAATCAATTTTGTTTTTTTAATTATTTTAAGAATATTTATTTAAATATTAATATGAAAATATTATTACAAAAATACCCTTTCTTTTCTGCAACTGGCCACCCATCCTCCGTAACAGTAGACGCTCCCAGTAAAGGGTCACTGGGAAAATAGGCAGAGCACGAGAATGCGTGCATTTCAATCCCCGTTTCACAGAAAATTGCTTCTGCGTGATAATTGGACTGTGACACTGTCAGAATCTTTAAACTATAAAACGAGGTCGTTGGATCAAAACCAGGGGAGCATGCTTCACGGTGCGGAAACAGAAAGCATGGCAGGGCAACAAACACAAAACCAAAGTGAAAGAAGAGCAGCACGTGTCATTTCCATAATAAAATGAACGAACTGTGAGGAGTAACAATATTCTCAGTGTGTACTTTCAGGGGAAAAATAACTCCAGGTTCCCGTCACCACACAATGATGCCTTTTCTTTGTTACCCAGTAAGGAAAGGAGAGTAGCCCGCATTTCTTGTATTCAGTGTAGAGGAACATCGCCGACCGTTTGTTTACGCGTAGCTTTTCCTTTTAAAACAACAAGTCATGTTGAATGTTTGGTAATGTTAAAACACAGTTTATTATACACGTGGTATCCATATAAAATTTATTTAAACCATGAGTTTATGGAAAGCAGCTCAACCAGGTTGAATTCAATTAAAAAATAATAATTTTTATTTTTATTTTTAATTGTGTTTTTATTAAAAAAACTATAAGAAAATTACTTAATAACGTAACATTTGCAGAATTTGATCGTAATTTCAATTTTATTCTTGATGATATTTTGCATAATATTATCACGCGCTTAAAAAACCAAGGAAATTGTAGTTCTTATCAGATAGATTTCGTATATGATGAGATTGTAGATCATTAAATGGAACAATAAAAAATATTTGATACAAGTATTGTTTATTTCATGATGTAATAGCAGTATTTAAGTCTACAATATTTAAATTAAAAAGATCAATATTAATATTAATATATATATATATATAATATTTTATAACCTCGATTTGAAAATCATTATTTTAACCAGACACATTAAATTATTTTTTGTTCAACCTCAATATCACAGTTTTAACCAAATATATATAAATATCAAACCAATGTTAACCAAAAATACATTTTATAATTTTTTTTTTTCAAATCACAGCCACAAAAGCTATCACAATACCAAACACAGTTGGAGCACTATTTAGGCATTGCCCATGATTACCACCGGTGTATTTATTTTGTATTTATAAAGTTATTTTCCTTTGTTTTTTATTTGAAATTAATTTTTTTTATATAATTTTAAATTTTTTTAATGTGCTAAAATTAAAAATAAATTTTTAAAATAAAAAAAAAAAATTTAATATTTTTTTTTAAAATATATTTTGAACAATAGTCGTTACCACAATACCAAACACTATCATATAAGCCAACATAAAAAGTATTAAAGACTTGTTTGATGGTATAATAAAGATTATTTTTTAAAGTGTTTTTTTAATATATAAATATATATTTTTTATTTTTTAAAATTTATTTTTTATATCAACATATTAAAATGATCTAAAAATATTAAAATATTATTTTAAAATAAAAAAATTAATTATTTTAAAAAACCCGGTTAAACCGTTATTTTAAATATATCCTGAAAAATATTATAAATTAAAGATAAAATAGCTAAAATTATTAATTTGATTTAATTTTACATGTATTCCAAGTAATGGAATTTAATTATATAATTTAATATTTTATTTCATATGTAAAAATTATAACAAGTTACGTGAAGTTAAATTAAATTTTACATGTGATATGACAGCAGACTTGACAAGTTTTTTGTTTTTAACTTAAAAAACACAAGAAGCTAGCAACAGTCATTACACTTTTTCAGAATCGAAGGGAGTGGTTTTCAAAAACTGCGATAGTGGCTGTCAGTTTTTCTTTCTTCTCAATAAAAAGTAAGTAAAGAAAAAAAAAATATCAATATTTCCTGTTCATTTTAGCACACTCAAGGTTTTTTTACCCTAATTTTTGTTTTTATTTAAAAAACTGTTTATAATTGTCCATGCAAGTTAAAAAAATATATTTTATATGTGATTTGAAGATAAATATATCGAGATAAAATCATACTTATAATCTATTTAAAAAATTTAAAAACAAAAGTATAATTTGAATTGAATTTTCATAAATGATTTGTTATTAGGATTGTTATTTTAATATCAAATGTATGATAATTAAAAAATATTAAAATAAAAATTTGTTTTTATTTAAAAAACTGTTTATAATTGTCCATGCAAGTTAAAAAAATATATTTTATATGTGATTTGAAGATAAATATATCGAGATAAAATCATACTTATAATCTATTTAAAAATTTTTAAAACAAAAGTATAATTTGAATTGAATTTTCATAAATGATTTGTTATTATGATTGTTATTTTAATATCAAATGTATGATAATTAAAAAATATAAAAATAAAAATAAAAATTTTAATATTGTTTAAGAACAATATCCCGAGGGAAGAATAGGTGTAGCATGCTAATATGCTCTGTTGATTCTTCTATTCTTTTACTTTCTATATTAATTGCCCAGATCACCTGAGAACACGTGAGATAAACAAACAAGATAACACAGTAAAACCGATAAAAATGGAGAGATCGGTCTATTTTATTATGTTAAAATCTAATCCTCTTGTGTCCTAAAAGTTTTTTTAAATAAATTTATTTTTTTTTTACTTGAAATTAATTGTTTTAGCTTTTTCTTGCACAGGATGACGGTAGTCTTTGCAGCCTTCAATCTACCATTTAGATAATGCTTGTGAGTGCAGTAGTATGTGCTTTTTAAATGTATTTACTTTTAAAAAATATGAAATTGATATTTTTCTATTATATTTTTTATGGTTTTGACATGACAGTGTTGAAAAAAATAATTATCAAAACATATTTTAGAATAATTTTTTTTTAAAAAAAAGCATGATATATTACAATATTAATATACACTCAATCTATCTGTTGATTCAATAATATAATGTTTAGATAACAAACAAACAAATCCAAATTCAATAATTCTCAACTAGTAAAGTTCTTCGTAGTATTTGTTATTATAGAAGCGGTTAACTTAAAAATATATTAAGATAATATTTTTAATTTTATTTTTAATATTAAAATATTCAATAACACAGTAAAATTTAATTTAAAATAAAATAAAGATTAATGTTTTTGAAAAACATGTCCACGGCCAAAACAAGCAACCCTCTCATGTCTACATGAGTTTGTTTACCCTCTTTCTCATCTAAAATGTATAAAAATAATAGCTATTTTCTTTTTAAAAATAACGTTGGACGTTATCCTTTTCATACATGAGTAGTTGTTACATAAATACTCATCATATAATTTATAGTTCGCATGCATTTTAATTGAGCAAGTGAAATAATTGGCCTCGGTAATTATCGCAAGAGTTTCGTATTGTTAGCTCTCAAATATTTGCATAGACTACCTCACAAAACTAACATCGTTTAAGCTGGGTCAGGTGCTATGAATTCGTCTAGAAAACATCCTGAAATCACACAAGTGTTTTTCTTTTTAATTTTATCTTTCATGGTTTTTTTTAATAATAAAAAATATTTAAAAACTTTTCAAATCAAGAAATTTTAAATTAATTTTAAAGATAAATTGATTTTTTTATTAATATATTCAATACACAATACTAGAACACGATGAGAATTTGTGATGTTTTGATTAGTGATCTGAGCCTATTTGCAAGTATAGTTGTAATTATTTTTTAAAATATTTTTTATTTAGAAATATATCAAAATAATATATATTTTTATTTTTTTTAAAATTAATTTTAATATCAGCGCATCAAATTGATTTAAAAAACCCAAAAAAATATTAATTTGAAGTAAATAATAATAATAATAATAATAAAAATTCAAAATATTTTTGAAATACAAAAATAAACAAAGCAAACCACTTATTGTTAAATTGATAATTTTTACCAGTTTGACAATATAAATCAATTTTTTTTTACTAATCATAGTTTTTTAATTAAAATTTTAATAGAAAAGGTTTTAGTAAAATTAATGTAGAACTGTGGTATGTATTAATTAATAAAAACTCTTAAAATTATAGCCAGCACAAAATTTAGTTTAAATCATACCTTATCATGTTATCAAACGTATTCCTAGCAACGAATCAAACCCACATGGAATGGAGAGATGATATTTGTCTAGAAAATGATATTTTAGATATTTAATGGACTAAGGCGTAGTACGACCCTTAACATGCAATAATTTTATGGGGGTGACTAATATAGTAATAAATGTTATTTTTAAAGTATTTTTTATTAGAAATGTATTAAAATATATTTTTTAATTTTTTAAAATTTATTTTTAATATTAATACATTAAAATAATTTAAAAATAAAAAATAATTGATTTTTTTTTAAATGGACAAAATGATGTTTTAATTGCTGCGCGAAACAATGCATCATAATTCATGGATAAAAATTTCCAAAAATAAAAATAAAAATAAAGTATATTTGTCTATTGTCGAGAATCCACAGTCCAGTGACTTATATGACCTTTACCCTCACTTTTTATCCCTGTTACCCCGTAGTTCCGCTTTGTGTCTGTACTGCGTTGCTCACGCATCCGAGAAACCAGAAACACCTCGCAACAAATTAAAAAAATAAAGAGAAAAATTGAAATCTCCACCGGCAACACCCCGAATTCTCCTACTCAAAAACCTCGAAAAAAAGAGAGAGTAAACAATGAATAATCAAAATCCATAACTAACAGAAAACAACAATAACCTCCATTGAAATGGACAAAGAAACCGACCTTCTCTCTCGCCTAGCAGCGAACCATCTCCACCTAGCTCAATTCGAGCCATTACGAGCCATCCTCACATCTCTCCGCACCAAAAACCCTGACCTCGCTCTCGCAATTCTCCAAACCATAGTATCCAATTCTGGCAGGTTCGATAACATTCTCTGGTCCCAATCTTGCCCTAATCCATCACTCCTCACATTTTTATCAACCCTAGAGCTCTTACAACTTAACAATCCGACTTCGCATACATGGCGCTTCGATTCCGTTACGCTTCGGTTGCGTGTAGAGTTTTTGTTGTTGATTCAACTTTTGATTGATCGCGTGACGGAGAGTTTGCGCAAGAATGTCGATCTCGATAGGTTTGAGAAAGAGGAGGGGGAGATTGGTGTGGGAGAGAGTTCTGGAGGAAGGGGGGAGGGGGAGGAGGAGGAGGAGGAGGAGGGTTTTTTAGATAACTTTGAGGTTTTGAAGGATGGGAGTGGTGAGTTAGAGGTTTTGGATAAGGTTTTGGAGTTTGGTGTGAAGAGATTGAAGGGAGATGTGGATTTGGACGGGAATGAAGTGGGAGGGAGTGGGAGAGGGGAGGGTTCCAGTTCTGGTGGTCTTGTGGCAATTGAGGAAGGGGAGATGATGTGTTTGAGGAAGGTGATTTTGGATAATGCGGATGTTTTTGATGCGTTGTGTTGGAATGTAGAGAGCCAAATGAAGGGGATGAAGGTTGAGAATGAGAATTCAGGTATGGAGATAATGGTGAGGGGGGAGGAGAGTGAGAAAGTGGAGGAGGAAGGTGTGGAGTTGTTTGATTTGATTAGAAAGTGTGTGCAGTTGGCGCATTTGGATGCAATGAAGGAGTGTTCAAAAGAGGGAGATGAAGGAGTATTTTCACATATCCGTTTTCTTCATCTCGATCGTGGCCTGGAGGAGAGTGAGTATCGGTATGTGCATTTTTGGGTTTCTGTTATTTGAAATGAAACGTTGTGGTAGTGATAGGTGAGTGTTGTTGGGTTTTCGACCGCTTACTGCTGGTTTTGGAATAAGTTGTTTAATGCGTAAAGCTGTTATTAATATGGTTAAGCTTTTGGAATAGCTTGTTCAAGGGAAGGAAACACCTTCAATATTATTCTCTAGGATTCCTTATGCATGTTTTTAATTGTCTCCTTCCAAATCGGGGTCTTACATGTTTTCAGTAGTCATTTGCATGAGTTGAAAAGTAATCGAAGTATTATACCAACATGGGTTACATCAGCTACTTTTGTATGTAAGATACATGTATGTTGCCAGTGCAAAAGTAGCATATTTTTAGTAGTTATGGGGCTGTCTACTTGAGATGGCTTGGAAAGCATTCCCTCCTTGTTTTGTGTTGTTTGTCGTGTTGGAGCTTAATATTAAGGGCATTGCAGGGACGGAATAGCTATATAAATCTAAAGTCAGGGCTATCAAAGATGCTTTAAGTGTGATTGTTTTTTCTTTGTTTCCTTGAAGTTCCTTCTAAATTTAAATTTTAGCTTGAGGTTTTCTTCCTCCCCATAGGCAGTTGTGGGAATTTTGTATTTCAAATAGTGCCTAAGAAAGGGAAGAGGTCTGTGATTAAATTTTGGGGATGAGGAAGAGGGTGGTACTAGATATTATATTTAGCGTCCCTGAAACTTCTGTGAGTTGGGGCCACCTTGCCTGTGCCCAGTCTCTACCATTGCTCACAGGATTGCCTCTCTTTTATGCCTGCTCTACTGCCTTTCATTTGTTGAAGGACAGCAATGAACTTGTCTTGATGCGACTGCTGTCACCTTTTTTTTCTTGATGTATTCTGGTATCATGCACCCAAATTCTTATACAAACTCTTTCTGATGAGTTATCGCTACCATAAATTTCTGATATTCTTCTTTAACTTTTTGAGCTTGAGGGAATCAAATAAAAGGTGTTGCATGCTGTATGCATTTTCTCTTCTGAATAATTATTGCCTTCCTTTTTGTATTTCTTTATAGTATTGTGCTGCAAGATCTCCTTGTGAGGGTTTTGTCAACAAGGAAAGGATATGGAACCTCATGGCATGTCATGCAAGAAAAATTGCTTCGGATCTATGAAGAGGCTCTTTCATCGAATTGTAGACATCTTGTTGAAATGATTCAGGCAATGCTCAGAACACTTTTGCTTAACTATTTTGGGATTGCTTAATTGTTGGTGGTTTGCAGGGGAAACCATAAAACCTGGTTAATGAATTGAATGCAATTTCTAATCTCAGTTGTCTTGTAAAAACTTTGGAGCTTCCACTCTCTACTGAAACATTTCCTTTCAAAAGTCCAAACTTAGGCAAAGTCTGTGCGGTATTCCATATGACAAAAAAAAAGTCTCAAAGGGTCCCTTAGGTAGTTTGGATTTTATAATATCAGTTACACCAATAGAAGCTGTAAAGGATGCACTTGATTTTGCTAAGAAATTACATGGCTCAATTTTTTCAATAGAAAAGATTAATGCTTATCATCTACTGTCCTTGTAAGGGAATATGTTGTTTGATTTCATGAAATTCGAACTTCTCTAATATTATTATGGAATGCTCTGTGATCAGGTGTGTTGATTGTCCAATGTGGTTTTGTGCAGGTTATCCAGGATGACTTGCTCCGTCAAGAGATTGAGATGTCTCGAGCGCATGCTGACAAACAAATTCCACTCCCTTTAGAGCATTTTCAGGGGTATCTTATGGAAATGAAACTGGATGAAGATTCAAATGACCCATCTTTTTCCTTGAGTAGGGCTGTCAGTATTTGCATGAGAGAGATGTACCACTATGCTCGTGTTTCAGAAGTACATGTACTTGAATGCTTCATGGAGACAGCCCTCTCGGCTGTTAAGAGGGAGCAGCTTCAAGAAGCTAGCTATGTATGTGTCTCTTTTGTATCTAAATTGAACATGCGAGTTTGAAATTTCGTTATTACTCAAATTGAAAATGACATTTCATTATTACACAAGGTGAAAATGTTGTTAGAAAATCTCATCTTTTTCATTCATGTTGCAGTTTCTCACGCTGTTTCCACGGCTTAGGCCCCTAGTAGCTGCCATGGGTTGGGATCTGTTGGCAGGTAAAACAACTGCTCGGAGGAAATTAATGCAACTTCTCTGGACAAGCAGGAAGTCGCAAATACTTCGACTAGAAGAGTCTGCAACATATGGTAATCAATTGGATGAGGTAATTTCTTCTTCTGTTTCCAAATCTTTTACATAATGGTTTTGTTTGTCCAAAGGAAGAGTTGAATATGTAAGTCCCTCTTTTTTGTTCTCATTGTTTTGACAGATGTCTTGCGTGGAGCATCTATGTGATTCATTATGTTATCAGCTTGATCTTGCCTCTTTTGTTTCTTGTGTCAATTCTGGTCAATCATGGAATTCAAAGTCATCACTGTTGTTGTCTGGAAACCAACAAATAATTTCTGCAAGCGAAGATAATCATTCAGAACGTTTTGTTGAAAACTTTGTGCTGGAAAGACTTTCTGTTCAAAGCCCTCTTCGCGTAAGTCTCCTGCACTTATATGGTTGCGTTCAAATAAGGTGTCCTTTGCAAAATTCATGGATATGTTTGGTTATAGAATTTGTCAATACAATTATTAATTTTTCACACTGAAATTTGTGCTCAAAGAAGAGAAGTTTGTGGTAACTGCTTTGATAGTGAATGGTGTCATAGTGTCATCTTTCAGGAAGGAGTCCGCGTTTACACAATCATGTTCGTTTTTGCCTGTTTTATTGGTTATATAGATAGTTTTCTTGATTTATACATGCTTTGATGAAATGCTCTATTTTGGGAATTGTAACAAAAGTCGAACCTCGCCTTCTTTTCTTTTGAGTGATTATTGTGAAGGTGGAAAAATTTCAGCTGTTATTGGCATTCAAGTAGAGTTTCCTATATAAATGTAAAGATTTTTTTTTACTCTTTTTGTTGCCTTTTTGCAGGTATTGTTTGATGTTGTTCCAACCATGAAGTTTCAGGATGCTATTGAATTAATTAGCATGCAGCCAATTTGTTCTGACATAGCAGCCTGGAAAAGGTGTGTGTGCCCATTTTATTCTGTATCTTTCCTACTTTAGGTTATGCAAGTTTGGAAACGCTTGGAAACTTATCTGTTATGCTGAGGAGTGCTGTGTGGATGTTTGTTTTCACTATACATGGCATTTTAGTTGACTTGCTAGGCTGCTGTATGCTTAGAATTTGCTTTGTGATTGGTGGTTCTAGTGTTCAATATTCACTCACCCAGTCTATCAGACAGAACCTCTTGGTACTTTAGCTGGACCTTTATAATTCTTTTAAAATAATTATACTGCTCCTTGATAGGCTGGTTTGATTTCTTCATGGTCTTTGGGCATTGTAAATTTCGATGATTGTCTATGATTGTCATTAGCTTCAAAACTTAGGGACCTTAACATTACATATGGTAATTATTTGCTATATGGGCACTTGGAAGGCCCAAGCCTGCATGTGATATGTTCCCAATTCCTTGTTACAATTACTTCTTTGTCCTAGCATATTCTTCTTGTCAAATTAGGATTTCTTATTTTCAATATGCTGATTCCATTTTTCTTTTGTCTGTGTGTTTTTGATAGAATGCAAGATATTGAACTAATGCACATGCGTTATGCTCTGGAATCAACTGTTCTTGCATTGGGAGTGATGGAGAGGTGTACGACTGATGAAAGACAGAGTCATCATCAAGTGGCTCTTTGCCACTTGAAAGACTTGAGGAACCACTTGGAGGCTATTACCAATATTCCACGCAAGGTTATCTGCTTGCAGTTTGTGACAGAAAATCTTAGATTATTCTTACCTGCAAATTTTTTTTAGATTATGAATTGATCTGAGTGTTTCCCTAGAAAGCTGGCAACAATTTAACAGAACTTATTTTGTGTCACCCCTTTAAGTTTGCCTTGCTACCTTTTTATCCAATCATGTACTTAGTAGGCAATGATGTCAGATGTCTAAATTTAGTTCTTTCCTCCATACTGTTTATTTTGGATCATTTACATAACATTGATTTTATTCAATGATGCAGATATTGATGGTGAATGTTATAATTTCACTTTTACATATGGATGATATCTCTCTCAATTTGACGCATTGTGCCTCACCAGGGAGCAATTCTGAATCATCCTCCACATGTGCTTGGGACCATACTGATGTCACTTTTTGTGAAGGAGGGAAAGAAATGGTTATTTCTTTCACAGGATTGCTACTTGATATTCTACATCGCAATCTTCCACCAGGCTTGATTGAAGAGCATACAACAAATGATGGTATGAGTATAGATGGAAGACAGGCCTTAGAGTGGAGAATATCAATAGCTAGACATTTCATTGAGGATTGGCAGTGGCGGTTGTCAGTTTTGCAACGTCTTCTACCATTATCCGAGCGCCAATGGGGATGGAAGGAGGCGCTGACTGTCCTACGTGCAGCCCCATCCAAGCTGCTTAACCTGTAAGTTTGATATATCCTTTTTCTGACAATTCATTCTAGTATGCAAATACCAACTAGTTCACACTTGTGGTTTATCTGCAACATGTTTGCTGTGCAATGTTGAAGTATGATGACTTACTGCACTATGGCAGGGGAATGATTTGTTTTTTGCACCTTCCATCTTGTGACAGCTAATGTTTTGACCGCTGACAAGGGCTGGACTAAGTCATCGCTGCCCTAATCAGATGCCATGTAATAGTAGATCATATGTAATGGAGAGATTGTGTATATTATATCAACATGACCGAGGATATGCCATTTATTTTGTTACAGGAACCTTTATTCCTTCAATTTGAATTGATGCGAGTGTGTTGTCATTGATGGCATTTT
Source organism: Populus alba x Populus glandulosa (assembly GCA_033617975.1). Taxonomy (NCBI): domain Eukaryota; kingdom Viridiplantae; phylum Streptophyta; class Magnoliopsida; order Malpighiales; family Salicaceae; genus Populus; species Populus alba x Populus glandulosa. Next base: position 24,166,596 of record CM066148.1, read on the forward strand.
ATATTGCAGTTGCATGCAAAGAGCGAAGTATGACATTGGTGAAGAGGCAGTTCATCGATTTTCTTTATCAGCAGAAGATAGAGCTACCCTTGAATTGGCTGAATGGGTTGATGGTGCTGTTAGAAGAGCGTCTGAATCCAGATTGGTCAGTCCATTACCATTTGCTTTTATGTTTTAATAAATGATTACAATATCTGTAAACATGGAATTTTTCCCATCTACCTGTTGTTTAATCTGATCATGTATTCAACCTAGCTATTTCTGTTGACAAGGAACTTTACATTCAAATTTCAGGTTATCAGAGTTTTTGTAACTTTCACACCGCAGTCGGTCTCAACTAAATTTATGTGTCATTTCTTTTTACCAGGTAGAAGATGCAGTGTCTCGTGCTGTGGATGGGACTTCAGCAGTGCAAGACCTAGATTTTTCTTCTTTACGATCCCAGTTGGGTTCTTTGGCTGCAGTAAGCACTTCTAATTGTAAAACTTGCACTCCATGTTTCTCAATTCAAGTAAGAGGGCTATTTGAGGCAGGGATATTACTGTGTGCTTTCAGATTCTTTTATGCATTGATGTTGCTGCAACTTCTGCGAGGTCGGCACATATGTCTCAACAACTCCTGGATCAGGTAGTACTTACATACGTATGAACTTGAAGTTTGTAATTCCTGCTATTTTAACCCTATGTTCTGCACTTCTCTCTTTCTGGTTTTGAGCAACATTTGCAATGTCTTAGTTGCGCACCCATGGTATTGAGATCCCCCTTTTCTCTCACCACACTTGTGATTTAACTTCATTAACTTCTCAAATTTGTAGCTGGTCTGGCCTAAACAGAAATCATTATTTTTTTAATTTTCTTTGTAGCATTAGTAAGGGTGAAACCAGTTGCCTATTATATCCTTGTTATACTGTGGGATAAGGGGCGGAACTTTAAGAAGTGAAGCAAGCCTAGAGTATCAGCCTCTTATCTAATGTTTTTTAGACCCCTTTACTTGATATGATAGTCTATTAGTAAAGCGCTAGCGCCCCTATAGAAGAAGGCTCTTCTGCTAGGAGTAGAAATTTTAGGGATCTGACTGATGCTTCCTGGCCTTTTTGTGTTCTCCGGGCTGTTAGGGCTTTTAGGAGGAAAATGATGCATCTGTCGAAGCCAAGCAAGAGGCCTTGAGTTCCATCAAAGCTTTTCCATCCTTATCTTTACTGTCAACATGGTTGGTTTTGTCACAGGGCTTATATGTTCTTTTTCGGCCTTGAGTTCCATCAAAGCCTTTCCATCCTTATCTTTACTGTCAACATGGTTGGTTTTGTCACAGGGCTTATATGTTCTTTTTCAAGAATATGCATTAAAAAGGTGAATCATATAATCATTTCACATACCACAATTATGGTGACTTATCTACATAATCCTAAACAAAATTTAAAAAATTAAGATAATTTTACATGTTTTACAATACTAAAGTATAATATGTTACTTACAAATTGGTAATTACACCCCCTTTTATGTAACCGAAACTGATATTACCACAACTTAAAGTCATGGTAGCAAGCACCCATGAAAGCGTCGTTTTTGGGGATGTCCAACCACTGAAATGCATCTTATCTCTCTAATTTTGCTGCATGCATATTGTTCTCTAAAATTTTCTCTCTTTGGGCATTTTGGTCCCAGTTCATGTACCAAGTATAATGGCTTAGTTTCGTTCTTACGTTGGCCATGTTGCAGGCTCAAGTTATGTTATCTGAGATATATCCAGGAGCATCTCCAAAGATAGGCTCGACTTACTGGGATCAGATTCTTGAAGTGGGAATTATTTCTGTATCACGACGCGTTCTCAAGCGTCTACATGAATTCTTGGAACAAGTAAGTTCACTTACTAGATCAACAGTTATCACAAGCAAGATGTGTGTTGATCATACTTGATTGATTCTCATTTTTATAGCGCTTGCCCACAATAAGATCTGGAAATTAATGTAACCATTGTTTTATTCTTTCATCTTTTCTTTTCTTTCAAAATTATTTTTATCTTCTCTCTGCAAATGAACCAAATGCTAGCTAAAGCTGAAAACTTGTATGCGGACCATTATAACATGGAGTGTTTTCAGGAGGAAGTTTTTCTTCATTTTTTTTTTTAGCTTTCATGCCTTCCCTCGTAAATTTTCCTTCAGTCCATTTATAAAAGATTAAAATGCTCCTGCTAAGACAGGGAAGTCTAGACGGACCACAGTCTAGTTCTTCTTTTGTTTAGCAATTTTCAGCCATCACTGCTGATGAGAATAAAATGCTTTCTAAAGATGCCCTATTTCAATGCAAAAGAAAATGAAAGAAATGCTTTCTACAGAGCTTTTTCTCATAGAAAACCTATTCTTGACTTCTAGTATATGAAACCAACTTGTTATTTTGATACTTCTGACCGTGAGAAGGTAAAGTGTGGGAGATCTTTAAGGGACGGGAAATGGTTGAGCGAATTGTACTTTTAAAATCAAAATTTTTAAGTTCTTTGAGGGAGGGAAAATAGTGGGAAATTGTTGAACTAATTTTACCCTTAAAGTTACTTTTATTGACTAGTCGCTTCACTTATTCAATGCTTGAGATGTGAAAAAAGGTCGATGCAGCTGCTTTATTATCCTCCTTCTCTTCATCAGGATCGCTAGTATATGATATTCTGATTGAATGTTTTATTGTTGATCCCATGATTTGATATATTGTTCTAGGGTGATGGTCCTGGCCTCCAGGCATTTCTGGCTGGGGAGATTATTATATCGTCATCAAAGGAGTTGCTCCGGCTGGGGCAAAGAGAACGTACTCTTGCTATTTTGCATCAGATGATTGAAGATGCTCACAGGGGGAAGCGACAGTTTCTGAGTGGTATCCTATTCTTTATGTCATTTTGTGGGAGGAGGATTTATGCGTTTTTGCTTTTATCATACTGGAAAGATTTTCAATGTGATTCTGATAAACATTTTCACATAAAATCTTAGGTAAGCTTCATAATCTTGCAAGAGCTATTGCTGATGAAGAAACAGAGGTAAATATAGTAAAAGGTGACAACCCATATGCGGAGCGTAAACTCTTGTCTCACTTTGACAAGGAAGGGGTTCTTGGACTTGGGTTAAAAGTTGCAAAACAGACACCCAAAAGTGCTGCTGGTGGAGAAACTAGCATGCAGCCTGTTGGTTATGATATAAAAGATACAGGGAAGAGATTGTTTGGTCCTTTGAGTGCTAAGCCTACAACATATCTTTCACAATTTATTCTCCATATTGCTGCAATTGGTGACATAGTTGATGGCACTGATACAACTCATGATTTCAACTTTTTCTCACTGGTTTATGAGTGGCCTAAAGATGTAAGCAGTTGATCATCTTCATCTGATGTAATTTTATTTCTGTCAATGCATTTATTTTGATCTTTGGCTTGCATGTAGTGCTTACAAAAATAAAAATTTCAGTCGAGTTTTGATTGGTTGACAGGTGGAGTAGTTTTGTGAAATCTTTATGAAATATTATTAAGTTTGCAACATTCAAGTGTTTTGAACATTAGGAAGAACTCCTACAATATGTGAGGTTAGTACTATGTGGTGACTGTTTTTTCAGGCCAATAGACATTCATACATCACACAAATTCTGAACCTGGTAGATTTGTTCATGAGCACCTCATGGGAACATTTACTATAAATTTTAGTGGAGACTAGAATTCACCGCGCAAATCGTTCAATTTATTCCCATCTGGCTGACCTCCATAACATATGTTCTGAGAGGTGAATGGTGCCACCTTTTTTGTTCGTTTTATGTATTCATTTGTACTGAAAAATAGTTGAGCACATAGTAAATTTGAATTCGAGGACATGCAAAGTTGTTGGGTACCATTGATCCATCAACGATGGTAATTGAATAAGAAGAGGTTGTTTGGAAAAAGTGGAAAAGGCCTTCTAGTGAACACTAAGATTTGGCTGTATTAGTTGTAGGGAACCCCGCTATGCAGCATTATGTGATGTAATTTTTTTAGGAATGAGCCAATATTTTGATCTGATTTACTGTTATTGAGATTTGTTACATATTTTTCCCTACTTGAAAAGAATTTCCTTACTCTTTGATTTTTAGGTGCTGTAAGCCTACAATATCTGTTGAATGCATAGATTGGCATTGAAACCAATTGTCATTTTTCTTAAAATTCTGCTGTTGAGAGTTGATTTGAACCTGAGCATGCAATTTCAACTGCACTTATGTCATATATGCTTATGCTTAACTATTTTATTTTGCAGCTTCTAACTCGTTTAGTCTTTGACCGAGGCAGTACTGACGCAGCTGGAAAGGTTGCTGACATTATGTGTGCTGATTTTGTCCATGAAGTTATTACAGCATGTGTACCTCCTGTTTATCCACCTCGGTCTGGTCATGCATGGGCTTGCATTCCTGTCGCTGCTACCTTCCATAAGAGTTATGCGGAGAATAAAGTGTTGTCTCCAGCCTGCAAAGAAGCTAAGCCTAATTGCTACAGTAGTTTCTCAGCAACTCCTGGAATTCCTTTGTACCCCCTCCAGTTGGATATTGTAAAACATCTCGTTAAAATATCCCCAGTGAGGGCTGTGCTAGCATGTGTTTTTGGGAGGAGTATCTTATACAGTGGCAGTGACTCTTCTATGTCTGGCTCCATGGATGATGGTTCATTGCAGGAACCTGACAATGACAGACTATTTTATGAATTTGCTCTTGATCAATCTGAGAGGTAATATCCATTGCTTGACAATTGAACTGGTATAACTCGTTTACATTATGATTGCGTAATGTTACTTAAATCCCTAGTTTAATTGGTAAATGTTAACAGATTCCCCACTTTAAACCGGTGGATACAAATGCAAACGAACCTCCATCGAGTTTCAGAGTTTGCTGTAACATCTGGACGAAAAGCTGATGCTGGTGAGGTTAAAGCCGACAAAAGGGTTGCTATTAAGAGATTTCGTGAGCGAGATAGTGATACTGAGTCAGAAGTTGATGACACTTTTGGTAGCAGTACTATTTCAACTACTTTGCCAGACCTTGGCAGTCAAGGTGGTTCAGCTTCTGAACCACAAGAGGATTCCTCAAAATCTGATGCAGTTGAACTGGACACTACAGCTTTTCTCTCCCTGGATTGGGAAAATGAAGAACCTTATGAGAAAGCAGTGGAGAGGTATTACCTTTTAACACTTTTTTTTTGTACGTCCACCCCCCCTCCCCTCGCTTCCCTTGTCTTATCTGTCATGCAGTTGCCTTGCCTTTTCTTTATGTGGCTGTTGCATGCAAACATTCCTGTTTGTTGCTATTGGTACTATTAAAGAATTAAAAAACAAAACCGACCAGTTTTCTTAGGGTGAGAATACAATTGGAAAGCTGTCCACACTCCATAAGCTCTCAAAAGGCTTGTTTGTAGTTTCTAAGAATTTATGTCATGGAAAACGTTTCTGGTTATGTGAGTCTAGTTTGGTAAAGAGAAACCTATCCCCTTTCTTAGTTGTAAGTGTAATACATGCCCATTCCAATCCCATCTAATTCTCCAACATTTCCTTCTCCATATATTTTGGAGGCTTGTTTTAGGGCTGAAAACTTTACGTACTGGCAGTTGTATTTTTCTTTAGACTGAAAATTGAAGTAACGAATCAAACTTATTGCCAATTTTTTTTAAAATATTCTAATCTATGTATTTATTTTGACTTATTTTACTCTTTCTCACAGATTGATCGGTGAAGGAAAATTAATGGATGCTCTTGCACTTTCGGATCGCTTTTTACGTGATGGAGCCTCGAACGAGTTACTTCAATTACTCATTGAACGCAGAGAAGAAGACCATCCATTCTCTGGGCCTCAAGGTTATGGGGGGCATCGAATCTGGAGCAATAGCTGGCAGTATTGCTTGCGATTGAAGGATAAACAACTGGCAGCTAGACTTGCCCTCAAGTATGTGAACTCATAGGATCTGTTTTCACAATCAAGATAAATAATGCAAATTACCCTTTTCTCAAATCAGAAGCTCTCTTCCAGGTATATGCACAGATGGGAACTTGATGCTGCTCTCGATGTACTCACCATGTGCAGCTGCCACCTACCTGAGAGTGATCCAGTCAGGAATGAGGTACTGGTTTTTATACACAATGTCTGGTTTCTGCTCTTAAATTCCAGAATTTAAATTATTGGTCCATTGATGAAGTTTGATATTTCAAGCAATATGATTTGTTTTTCGCTTTCATATTTTCCCAGCAATGACATTATTCTTTGGGTCATAGGTCTTGCAAAGGAGAAAGGCTTTGCAAAGGTACAACCATATATTAACTGCAGACGATCATTATAGCAGCTGGCAAGAGGTCATAACTCTCTTCTTTTTCATTGGAATAGGGAAAGTCAATGTTTTTTTTTTTTTAAATGAAGTCCTAATTAACTAGGATTTCTTTTTTCATTTTTAAATGTTTTTCTGATTATTGTTACCTTCTATTTTGCTTTATGCTTTTACTGGAGCTGTCAGGTTGAGGAAGAGTGCAAGGAAGATCCTGAAGGCTTGGCACTCAGATTAGCTGGGAAAGGAGCTGTTTCTGCTGCCCTAGAAGTGGCTGAGAGTGCAGGACTGTCAACAGACTTGAGGAGAGAACTCAAGGGTCGGCAACTTGTGAAACTTCTTACTGCAGACCCACTCAATGGAGGGGGTCCTGCAGAAGCTTCTCGCTTTCTTTCTTCGCTGCGTGATTCGGATGATGCTTTGCCAGTTGCAATGGGTGCAATGCAGCTATTACCCAACCTGCGTTCAAAGCAACTTCTTGTAATTAATTGTTTCTGAAAATATGTTTTAAGTGATCATATCTCTCTAGAACTTGAGTTTTTTCTTTCCATTTGTTTGTTCTTGAAGGTACACTTTTTCCTTAAACGAAGAGATGGGAATCTGTCAGATGTTGAGGTTGCCCGGCTTAACTCATGGGCTTTGGGCCTTCGTGTTCTTGCTGCCTTGCCATTGCCATGGCAGCAAAGGTGTTCTTCCCTGCATGAGCACCCGCATTTGATATTGGAGGTTCTTCTGATGAGGAAACAGCTGCAGTCTGCTGCTCTGGTATTATAAAATGACTGATATTACTCAAATGTCTTCATTTTTGCTCATTACTTTTTGGATTTTGGAGTTGCTAATTTATCACAAACACCACTTTCATGATTATATGTCACTGCATAAAAATCCCGATGCTTGTATTTCCTTGGATGCAATTATATCCAAGATCATGCCTCGTTTTTCCTGTAAAAGTTTTTTCACACTTCCCTTATTGCTATCCTGATTGAGATTTTGGAAAATATTTGTGAGCAGATCCTTAAAGAATTTCCTTCTCTAAGAGACAACATTGTAGTTGTTTCATATGCTGCTAAAGCAATTGCTGTTATTATTAACTCCCCCGCCAGAGAACCACGGATCACTGTATCTGGAACAAGACCAAAACCTAAAGCAAGAACAGGTGTGCCTGCAAGGTCATCTTTTACTAGCAGTTTAAATAACTTTCAAAAAGAGGCTCGCAGAGCCTTTTCTTGGGCCCCACGAAATAATGGAGATAAGAATGCTACAAAAGATTCTTATCGCAAAAGAAAGAGTTCTGGTTTGCCACCAACTGAAAGAGTGGCATGGGAGGCAATGACTGGAATTCAAGAGGATCATGCATCATCATATTCTGCAGATGGGCAGGAACGGCTCCCATCGGTTTCAATTTCTGAGGAATGGATGCTTACTGGTGAAGCTATTAAGGATGAAGCTGTTCGCACATCACACCGATATGAAAGTGCCCCTGACATTATACTTTTTAAGGTATGCTTGTGATAGTTTGGTTATTGAAATTCTATTATCTATATCATAATTTATTAATAAGTGAATCTATGCTTTGACTTTGTGTTCATGCCTGATATTTTTGAGATTTACTACCAATTTCAAAACGCAGCACTGTAAAAAATTGAGTCTTCTTGTACTTTGAACTTAAGCAGATTGCTGTCACACAGGTAATTTTTAGTATATTTCCTGTTCCTGCGATGTGAAAAATTAATGATCAATTGCTTTGCTTGAATCAAATAATTTCAGCTTTAATAAAGCATATTTCTTATTCATGCAATGATCCTGAATTTTAGAAGATGATGGCTTTTCCTGCTCTGTCTGATTTTATTGTTGACTATGCTGTTGATCTGCTGAAGATTTGTCTTCTGTTCTAGGCACTGCTATCATTGTGTTCTGATGAATTGATGGCCGCCAAAAGTGCTCTGGATTTATGTATGAATCAGATGAAGAATGTTTTGAGTGCAAGACAGTTATCGGAGAATGCATCGACAGAAACAATTGGTAGAGCATATCATGCGACAGAGACATTTGTTCAGGTATTGGTCTTTGCCTAGCCCAGCTTGTACAGAATGGGTACAACTGTCCTCCATTAAGATGGTAAAAAATGCCACATCAACTAGGGCAACATGTGGTTATGCATTGCTACCCAAGATATCACCTCAGTTCAGTTGCCACCAGCTGCAATATATTCTGTGAAGTGGATAGTGACATTGATTCTCATGTTGCACTTGCAGGGGCTACTTTATACTAAATCCTTGCTGAGGAAGCTTGTTGGGGGGAGTGACTTGTCAAGTAATTCTGAAAGAAGTAGGGATGCTGATGATGCCTCTTCAGATGCTGGTAACTCTAGTGTAGGCAGTCAGTCCACAGATGAGCAATCTGAAATCTTGTCACAGGCAGACATTTGGCTAGGACGTGCTGAGTTGCTCCAAAGCCTTCTGGGATCAGGAATTGCTGCTTCTCTTGAGGATATTGCTGATAAAGAGTCATCTGCTCGTCTCCGTGACAGGTTGATTGTTGATGAACAGTACAGCATGGCTGTATATACTTGCCGGAAGTGTAAGGTAAATTTCAGATCTTGAGATTCTAAATATATGCTACCACTCTATATTGCTCATGTTGAGCTCCTAAGTTTTTGGGGCATCTGTCAGATTGATGTTTTCCCTGTGTGGAATGCTTGGGGACATGCTTTGATTCGGATGGAACACTATGCGCAAGCTCGAGTGAAATTCAAGTAAGTTATCTCTGCTGCCTTTTTTTGTTCATAAGTATGATCTTGCTTTCTCTCTCGTCCATGGTGACCGTGACCTCACTTTTTATTCTTCCTTTGATGGTTTCAGGCAAGCTCTTCAATTGCACAAGGGTGACCCTACTGCCATCATTCAAGAAATTATCAATACAATTGAAGGAGGTCCACCAGTGGATGTGTCAGCTGTTCGTTCTATGTAAGATGGCATGCAAGTTTCTTATATATGCTTCTAATGATTATGAATATGAGTATCTTTGTGCATAAAATTCGTTGTAGGGCTTCTAATGATTAGAAGTTGAGCCAATGTTGTATAAAGACTCAGGCCTGGAGCAGTTTCTGTTTTCACAATAATGTCTTTCCATTTGGAGAGATAGTGTGGTGTTTCTTGCTGTGATGTGTTGGCTAGGAAGTTTTTTAGTATCTTATTGTTAAATGTTGCAACTCTAGTATAACTGGTGTGGTTTTATTTTAGAGGAACTAATACTGTTTTTTTGGCATGCATAATTTGAGAAGGATTTTTTTTTCATATGTAGAAAATGTAGTAAAAGAATAAGAAGGATATGCTTTCCAAATGATTCCCGCGTAAAATCGTTCTAATAGGACTGATACTGCAGGTATGAACATTTGGCCAGAAGTGCACCAACCATCTTGGATGATTCTCTTTCTGCTGATTCATATCTCAATGTTCTGAACATGCCATCTACATTTCCACGTTCAGAGAGATCTAGGCGTTATCAAGAATCTGCAAATAATAACTCAGCTTACAGCTCTGAGTTTGAAGATGGACCTCGCAGCAATTTGGATAGTGTTCGTTATGTTGAGTGCATTAATTATTTACAAGAAGTAAGTTGAACTGCTTTTCCATCTTAAGCATATCCTTTAGTTTTTTATGGACTTTCTTTTTGGCAGCTTTGACTTTGTCAGGTTGTGGTGAATATATTATTATTTTCAAACACTCATATGTGGGCACAACCAAATGATTAACTAGGGCGGCATGTATACACCTCCTCTTTCCTTCCTCAAAAGATACTGCAAGATTTTGTAATGTTATGTATATTGTGTGGAGTATATTTTAAAATCATAACAATGGCCCCTCCAAATATGAAATAAACTAAAATCTCAAGGAAATTGATCTTGCTTCTGAAATAAAACTTGACTTTCCTGATTGGTTACAGAATAATTACTATAATTAAGTAATTTTACAATTTATTTGAGAAAAGGCACTTACATTTTACATGCATGCATTAAAGAAGACTAGAATTATCTGTAAATAATAATGTCTTGCTAAGAATGTTACTTTTTAACTAGTTAGTTTAATAGCAATCAATAAAGTTCTCACATGACAACTTTTTCTTTAACATTGTTCTCAAAAAATTGATTATTGGATGTGCTTGCGAGCTAAGAAATTAAATAAGTCATGTTTTTTAGCATAGTAATTTAATTTCTGTTTTTTCTTTCTTTGAATTATTTTTTCACCTTACTTCTGCTGAGTAATTAGGACACTAATCTCATCCCATTCAACTGATATAAATATAAAGCAATTGGCTTTATGTAAGATAGTGAATATAAAGGCACAAATTATTCATGATTACGGACAAGTCAACAATTTATGTTTATTAAGAAAATAATATGCATTACTTAGTGTCTTCCACTTTATTCCAAATAAGCTTATGGAATTTATTTCTCTAGTCATTTTTTCATCTAATAAATAAAAGCAAAATCAGCATAGCTTTGCCATGGTACACAGGATGCAAGTGGTGTAGTGTAGTAACACAAATTTCCATACACCAGACCTCTTAGGAAAAAAAATGAAAGATCCTTCATGAGCAGATTTTGTTGTATGGTTGTGTTATATTTTGTTGCCTAGTGTCTTGAATCCTATGTGCACATTGTAAACTGTTGATTAGTTTGCGTGCTGCATGGTTGCACCTCTAGTGCTCCTTGGTCATGTGATAACACAATTATTTCTATTATCTCTTCTTGGTGGTCAGGTCTGTTATACTTATTTTCCTTCTCTCTTTGGACTCTGCAGTATGCTCGTCAGCATTTGCTTGGATTTATGTTCAGACATGGCCACTACACTGATGCCTGCATGTTGTTCTTTCCACAAAATGCTGTTCCACCACCTCCTCAACCTTCAGCCATGGGAGTAGCAACTTCATCTTCATCGCCACAAAGATTAGACCCATTAGCAACTGATTATGGGAATATTGATGATTTGTGTGACTTGTGTATTGGTTATGGTGCCATGAATGTTCTTGAAGAAGTGATATCGACAAGAATAGCATCTGCAAAACAACAGGATGTAAACCAGCATACTGCTGCAGTCCTTGCACGTATTTGCACCTATTGTGAAACTCATAGGCATTTCAATTATCTCTACCAGTTTCAGGTAAATGGAACTCCCTTTTCCCTGTTCACTTCTTTTTTATTTCTTCTTTTTAAGATAAAAGGAGCTTCTTGGGCATCAGATTATATCTGGAAGGGATGATCTTTTACCACAGTTACCTTTCCAGTGTATGAAATATGCTCTATTCTTTCCACTCAACACTTCTGAGTAACTATCTGGTTGGGTGGATGCAAATCTTTGTTTTCAACCTGATTCTACATTTCAATGTGTTCTGTTCATGCTGTCAGTTTTTTTTCTCATTATTGTTGACACAAAAATATTTGCTCACTAAGATAAAATGAGGTGACCTAAACCAGGCATAAAGTACTTTCAGAAAGTGATATGTAGCATCTGAAAACAGAACATATGAAAAAAAAGTGGTGGGACAGATGGGGAGACAAAAGTATGCATTGCTCCTTTCAATGGTAGAAACCCTCTCTTTGCTATATTGTTCACTTTGCATTAGCGGATGGTGAGCATGGGAGAAATTCAAGCCAACACTATGTCATAGCTTTGGGCTATTCCAAGGTTTTGGGGAATTATGATTGACTTTGTAATTTTGATTCAATCACCTTCAGTAGGATTGTATTTGTGTCATTATGAATTTATAAGAGAAAAAAAAATAACTTTAAAGCAGGGCTCATCTGTGGTTCACTTAAATTTACTCATTGGTTCAGGTAATCAAGAAAGATCATGTTGCTGCTGGACTATGTTGTATTCAGTTATTTATGAATTCTTTTTCACAAGAGGAAGCTGTTAAACACTTGGAGAATGCAAAGGTAACTACTTGATTTTTCTCTCGTCACAGCCCCTTTGTTACATTGCTGAGTAGAAACTGGCTTGTGTTTGTGCAAGAAAAATTCCATAGACTGATAGATCTACAGAGGCAATATCTAATGGTAACTATTGAGGAAAGTGACATTAGTAGAGGTGATTTCCAATTTGAGGAAGTAAACTTTCCAATATATGTATGTGTGTGCTCAAAAGCATACTAATGAAAAGAACTCTTCTAAAGGAACTTAACAACAAACATTTCTTGACTGCTGTTATGAGAGATGAAACTTACGAAATTTTTTCTCTCTCTCTCTCATAAGTGCATCATTTACAGTATTTTAATCTAAATATGTTATGAAATATATTTAACAACTGGTATGCTTCTAGAGATCTCTGTCATGATTCAAAAGAGTTCATTTAGACCAGATCACCAAAATTACACTATGGCTATGTTTCTTGGAGCAATCCTTGAAATTAAAGACAATTCTGAATGATCACATGACAGAAATTGTACATGCATAGGAATTTATCAAGTATAGATGAGTAATTGTGCACAATAATTTAGCAAGTATAGATGAGTAGTTCAAAAGAAATTAATAAATACATTGTAATGATTATGATCTTTATGATCCTAAGCACTTGAATCATAATGTGAAAGGTAGTTATCGCCAAACTTGAAATCAGTGAAGCTAACGTATTTGAATCAGTTGCAACATATGCGGTGAATAGGAACATTCGGAATAAATGGGTCAATTAACTGACAATTATGGCAGTCTTCAACCATCTTTGGTTGACTAACTAAAAGTCTTGGTTTTAAGCTCATGCTCAATCACAGCCAGCATGTGCTGCTTCTTATGAGAACCATGGCAATGCAGTGATCATAGGAAAATTATATTCTTACTAAATGTTCTCTTAGCTCCATTTTCAAGTTGTTATTACCCTTGTCTATATTGATCCTGTTTTTATCAATTTTTCTTCTTGGTATAGATGCATTTTGATGAAGGATTATCAGCTCGATACAAAGGTGGAGACTCTACAAAAGTTGTCACAAAGGGTGTTCGAGGAAAAACTGCCTCTGAGAAGCTCACAGAAGAAGGACTTGTTAAGTTTTCTGCAAGGGTTTCAATCCAGGTAATTAGGTCCTACTACACAGAAAAGATGTCTCCTGGATTTTGAAGGTTAATACTTGGTGGTTATTTTCACATGTGAGGCTCTTTCAATTATGATTTCAGATATAGTATACTCCAGATACATCCTTTTTTTTTTTCGTTTCTAGATTATAGTTTTAGTTCTGTGTCACTAAAGTAGTAATTGAGTAAGTGTATTATGGATTATGTTTGCACGTTTATGTTACCATTGGAATTGTGAAGATTTCATCCCATCCCATGTGCTAAAACCACCATTTAACTTAATCTTCCAACTAATAAGAACTCAAGCATTTCATTAGAGGCCATTAAGGGCACATTTTAGGTTGTTTGTAGTATTTAGCTTTGTTTGCACTTGAGTCTTTCAGTGGTTTTTCTTCTAGATTTTACTATTTATGAATTTCAAAGTACAGATCTGTGGTACTAAAGTACCAGTCAAAAACAAAGACAGTAAGTTTGCGAACATGTTGGATACATGCAATTTGTTGATGCATCAATGTGTAAGCTGTCTCTATAACAAGAAAAGAACAATAAGGTATTTCATGACAAACAGACAAAATCATTAGTATCTTAAATAATCATGTTTTCTTCGTGGTTTGAAACAATTAGAGCGTGTTTGAGAATGTGATAGAGGTTGTTTTTAAAGTGTTTTTCCCTTGGAAATGCATCAAAATAATGGTTTTTTCATTTTGTTTTTATTTTTTACACCAATACATCAAAATGATCCAAAAACACCGGAAAAAAATTAATTTAAAGGTAAAAAAAATCAAAAAATTAGAAAATCATGGTCCAGCTGCACAAACAAACACTGCCTTGGTATACTTAATATGGGCAAAGATCAGAATTATGTTAAAGTTGCCTGTATTTTTTATTTTGTTGACTCTGTCAGTGGATTTCATTTGTAGGTGGAAGTTGTGAAATCCTCTAATGATTCAGATGGGCCTCAGTGGAAACATTCTCTATTTGGAAACCCAAATGATCCAGAAACCTTTAGGTCGGTATTAATAGCACCTCTTATATGTAAAATCAACTATCAAAAAATAAGTAAAACTATCTTGCTTAACAGGTTGCTTGCTAAAGATCATGTAGCATGTAAAAAAAAACTATTCAGCGAAGTGCTATCTATTTTATAAGCTATAGTTCTTCAGTTTTTATTAATTACACTTAGTTTCTTTCCCATTTGATAGTTAGTAAAAGACTCATTAAGAGCTCAAATGGGTTTAGTCCTAATGCTTGGAAGGATGTATGTTATGTTTCTTTAACTAGAAGAGAAAATAAAAGTAAGAACTGATATCCATCCAAAAAATAATAAAAGAAATAGCTAGAGAAAATATGGACAAGATGTCTTTGTGGGACACAATTGGGATATTGGCAGATTGTTCTGGTGGGAAAAAATGTGAATCATAAGTTTGGGAAGCTGAGAATTCTTTTCCATTCTTATCCTATATCTCATTAGGTTGGAATTGGATCTAAAAAATCCTAAGAATGTCATATCTTATATCCAGATGATGATGATGTGATGGCATTAAATATCTGATTTATTCTTTTAATATTTAATGTTTTCTGTTGTTGGTTGGACCAATATAATATAATGATGAGAGAGATTTGTCTGACAATGGTCATCGATCCACAGGAGAAGGTGTGAGATTGCAGAAACACTCGTCGAAAAGAACTTCAATTTGGCTTTCCAAATAATCTATGAATTTAATCTTCCAGGTATCCGTTAAATTGTTGCTTTATCTTCATCTAAAATTTTATCACAATTTAGTATAGCTTCAGTGTGTCTCTCCTTGGTATAGCTTTAGAGTTGGCTGTACTAGTTTTATGGTTCTTTAAGTCTTTTCTCATCTTGCAGCTGTTGATATATATGCTGGTGTTGCTGCATCACTTGCTGAGAGAAAAAGAGGCAGCCAGTTGACCGAATTTTTTAGAAATATTAAAGGGACTATTGATGATGATGATTGGGATCAGGTAATGATATCACATTTATGACAATTGGGAATGTTGAAAGCATCCTTTAATATCCTTTGAAGAGTATGTTTTGGTTAGTTAGAGTTGAAATGGGAAAGTGATAAATATTATCTTCAATAGAATTGAATTGAATGGATTGGAGCAGGAGTGTGTCACCCTGAATTTTAGAGTTGCATCATATGAATTCCATTCAAGTGGCTACATATTTGTTTGCAACATATTTTTGTGATGCCATGCTACTATCACTTAGATTGATATAATAAATTTACAAGAGTTTCTTGAGTATGATCAAGTAATAAATGGCAATGATAAAGCCATATCATCTGCTATTCTTCCTTTTTCCTCTCTCAATGGTATTCTACAGAGGAATTGGAAAATTGGCACATTCTGGGGACTACTTTTGGTGAACCCATTGCTTTATCTACTCACATGTTAATATCAAGAAACATCATTATGATGATCATCCTTCCTTTGATAATAAAGGATAGAGAACAAAATGATGTGTTCATGCTGGATGTTTTGATTGAAAATAAAACAAAATGCAGATGTCTAATTAAGACGTCAAGAAAATATGAACAAAGCTGGTAACTTATCACATACTCCTGCTTTTTTCTTAGTATCAAATACGTCATCCTAATTCCCCCCCTAATTATTGATTCTTGAATTACTTCTTTTTATTTACTCCTCACCTTCCTTTCTTCCCAAGTTTTCTAAATCCATAATATCTGTGCTTCTATTTACAGTAAGCATATGTTCTTATGATCACATTTAAATATAGGTCTTGGGAGCTGCAATAAACATATATGCTAATAAACATAAAGAACGTCCTGACCGTCTCATCGGCATGTTAACCAGCAGTCACAGGTAATTTTTTATATATAATTTTACACACTTTTATTAATTTTAGTTCATTTTGGAGAAACATTATAAGGAAGATATATCAGAAAACAAGTGTGATTAAGCAATGCCTTCTTCAAGGAGGATCACATAGGTTGATTTAGATGTTTTTGTAACTTCCTATATTCTGGCCATTAAGTTTGTGGTGAGCTCTGGACTTGATTGTAACAGATGTAATTGGCAGCCTGAAACATGTACTTGGAAACAGCCTGTGTATCTTGATATATTACTTCTGTTCGCTGTTTACTAATTAGTTTAAAATTATTATGTGATTTAAATAAAGGCTCTGTATTTTTTTGTATGTGCAGGAAGGTGCTGGCTTGTGTTGTCTGTGGTCGTCTAAAGAGTGCATTTCAAATTGCGTCTCGAAGTGGAAGTGTGGCTGATGTTCAATATGTTGCTCATCAGGTTATTCTTTCTATCAACGTAGATTTCACCGAGGGAATTTGTGTCATCATAACTTCAGATGCATTGAATTGACTCATGGTTTAAATACAGATTCATATTTAAAGGAAAATAGGATTGCATATGCACATGACTTTCTGTACTGTGTAGTCAGTTAATTATGATGCCAAGTATGCTCTTGCTGGTTTTTTGGTTTTGTTCTCGGATGAAAGTAGTTGTCTTTTAAGAATTGCTGCAAAATTGTGCTTGAGAGAGGCTCTATCATTGGTCTTCCTGACCCAAGGTCCAAACTACCTGTGCCTAACATATTTTCCCTTAGACCTAATTGGCTTGAAAACTCAGTTCGGCTTCCTTTTTTTGGCATGTTGCTATTTGGAAACTCATGCTGAAACCATTGTGAAATCCAGTGGTCTATTGTTTTGGTTGGGTGGATTTTCTGTTTAAGTATATACTCGAAGAGTTATGATTCTAGCGCGACTATCTTTCATAGGACCATACATAACCTTAGGATCCAGTTACTGTGCTTGGACTGCTCTGGTTGTTGTATCAGTAACATTATGAAAATCGCATTTCAAGCCATAGCATCATTGCTCCATCATTTATATTTTGATTATTTCTGAATATCTTGGTTTTTGTTCTTTATTACTGTCTTTTTTCTTCCCACTTGCTTGTAAGAAAAATTCTTATATCCTTTTGTTATCATATTGCAGGCATTACATGCAAATGCATTGCCAGTACTTGATATGTGCAAACAGTGGTTGGCACAATACATGTAATTTGTAGCTCATGAGAAGTGCAGTTTTACTCTAGGGCAATATGATTGGTTGTAACGATAGAAGTAATTCCGAGCACCACTCTAGGATGCTGAGATGAACACAGTTTCCTTCAAAACCTGCACTTTATGAACTCTCAGAGCGTCGGCATTTGAGGTCTGTTCCTATGTTTTTTAGCTTCCAGCTGCCCTTACAATCTCTACCATTGAACACAGCGTGCATGGTGTTTGATGGGTTGCCAAGTCTCGAGGACATGTAGAGAAAACTACACCACAAGGCTAGTCAGATATTACACAGGAGCTCATCGGCATTCTGCCCAGACACTCAAACAAGATATTCAACTGGAATACTTTTGGATACTAGAGATTTTAATTTTGGAACCTTTTGGATACATGACATAACGGTGCAACGACTGCTAAGTGAGGGGGCAGATCTAGATCATCGTTGTCATTATACAGGAATTTGTGGGTATAAAAGGATGTATAGCACTGAAACGGCTTTGACTTCAAATTTGTTCATTTTCGCAGCTGTAATTTCTGTGGTTAGATAACTAGGAATGAAAACAACATAAAGAAAGAAAGAGATAGCAGGTTTTCTGTTTTCCTTTTGGAATAATTTCGTGGGCCTGCTCCTTGACGTTTCTCTGTGCTTGTTGTATTTTGTATTATTGTAGCTTATTTTGTGGCCACCACGAGTTCAAGCATTCGAAGATAATATTAGTAAGCGCTATAATACCAATGGTGGGACAAAAGCAAAATGTTGCCTGAGGACTTCTCTGAGCTGACAAAAAAAAATTGTAGGTATGAATGTGCAAGCAACATATGATGCTTTCGCCTTCCAAGCATGCAGGCAAAATTATTGCTACAAGAGACTGGGATTTTGTATTTGCGCAAGCAGAGCTGGGTATGGGATTGATCGGTTCCTCTATCTTCATCAATAGAACAAGGGCGAGCTACCTAACCATTTGCTTCCTTCTTCAGAATTGCTTTTCTATTACATTTCATTTTAAATGGAAATTAATATAAATGACTACATCGATTTTATAGAAGCGGGAAAAACGTATTGCCTAAAGAAACAGAGTTGAGGAACAAAATGTTATTTAATTTTGTTGACGAGGAGAACGTACACCAATAATACACTTATAGTAATGTCGGCTACGGAGACTTGCATGCAGAAAACACGGGAGAAGGTTTTTAACATGTTTTACATGCAATTCAACAATGGCCTCACAGCTTATAGAATCGGAAACATGACGAACCTTGGCGTCCGTTCCGCAGTTCATACTTTTGCTATGGTAATTCTCTTCTACCCTGCAGGACGTGCTGTTGAACAATCCCTACGGCTAGAACAATATCCAACAGGACATAACTAGACAGTAGACAGTGTTAGTTATAATCTACTAATGTCTGGTGTCTCGCAGAGGAACGCCATCGATCAGATATTAAGATATGCAAGCAAGAATAGACTCCCAGAAGGATTGAGAAAGCAAGTGCTAGAACACATGCAACTCAAGTTCAAGACAGCAGAGTTGCAGCAAGAGGAGGTGTTGGAGAACTTACCAAAAGCAATCAGATCTAGCATTGCTCAACATCTTTTCCATAGCATCGTTGCAAAAACCTACCTTTTCAAAGGAGTATCTGAAGACCTTATTACCCAGTTGGTAAATGTCCTATACTCTCCGTGAAACTTTTATCAGTCAAGACATTGATATCATTATTGTGGTATTAAGACAAAAGGGAGACTATGATCAGAATGGTAATTATGATTGACACCGACAACCAAAATGCTAACTCTGGACCCACTTGTGCTTACTCCTTCCAGGTATCAGAAATGAAAGCAGAATATTTTCCTCCCAAGGTTGAAATTATTTTACAAAACGAGATTCCGACAGTTTTACGTCTTAGTAACTGGAGCAGTGGCATGCCACCCCTCCCATCTCTCTCTCTCAGTGTAAGATGTAAAATCTTAATTATGTCTCAAACTGTCTCAAACTGCAGGACGTGCTGGTGTACAGGAATGGAACAGAGCAGGTACTTCCAAATACATGCATCAAAACATCAATCCTGAAATAAATTTGATTTTCTAATACCAAATACTCAAGAAATAAATTTGCTGATAATTATATAGCTAAGATATGTAATTGATTGAATGACCAGTACAGCAAGGACATCCCAAGCATGATGCATATTCTACATAAAAGGTTTTTCTCTATAAAGGAATTAGTGCATATAAGGACAACTAGTTAGGCCATTCTGGTGATAGAGATGAAAGAGGAAAGTTATTACAGATGATTATAAAGAGGATTCATCATGCACATACGTAGCCAAAGAATCAGCAAGTACGCTTTTATTATGCATCTACATCACACTAATTATCATAATCAGTTAGGTTCTATTCTTTTTATTTGAAAAATTAGTTGTTTGGATAAGATTCAGGAACTTTTCTGACACGGATCTATTTAACAAAGAACTCATGACATAGAATCACGCGTATGGTTTAATGTAAAACTTCACTTTGTCCGGAGAGCAGCAGCTAAGGATGCAAATCCCTGAAAGATAATGCCTCACAGATCGTGTCTCGTATCCTGTGGCAGCAAATCAACAAAAACGTTCAAGAAATCCCTATAAATAAAGTCCAAGACTCAATATCAGAAAACAAATTTCAGTCCTGCTTGAGCTGGGAAATAATACGAGAAAGAAAGAAAAACATGGCGAAGCAAATATAATAAAAGCATAATGATGTTTATGGTCACAAGAAAAGAAAGATACTGCTTCGTCAGTTATCTCTGCACCTCATCTACTCTAGTATTACAAATTTCTTGAATTTAAAGAAATAGGATAACATAGGCAAACTAATGTATGCAATCTCTAGGGAAATGATAATGAAATCCATGCTTATAATAACATATAACCAGCTCTTCAATGTCCTAAAAATCTATGTTCATGAGAGTTTCTTCAGGTTTTGTCAAACTAGTATCTTCAGACATGGCAGGGGAAATTGGGGTTGTATTCAACATCCCACAGCCTTTTACAGTGAGGACCAGGAGACTTTCCCAGGTCATCCGGCTCAGTCATCATCATCTCAAGCAAATGGCGCAGCCCCATAGCGAAGATGGAAAAAAAATTATCTCCGACTTCATCCAGGTTGAAACACTTGTTTGTCTCATTGCATGACCAACTATAATCAGTTGTGCACGTACTAGCACGTGTGTTAGAATTACAATTTACTCTGAAGCTGAGGTAACTATTTATGCTGACTCTTTGATTTCAGTACCTAAAGGATTTGAAACGAGAGATGCAAGAAGAAATACCCTTTCTCAGGGAATTGCTGGAAGACACAGTTGTGGAGATATATTTCTATCTTCAGCCAATTTAGCTAGTGTAAATAAATACTCAACTAATAGTAATACCTTAATAAACCTATCTGGCAGTAAACACAAGGCTTGTATTAAAGTATGCACAAATTAATTGACCTTGGAATTTTAAAATAACTTTTAAATGATGGAAGAGAACAGTGCATTTTCCAATATCATTAAGCTGTAATTATGAATAAGAGAACAATGATATAAGAGTACAGTCCATTTCAGTTGTAATTCAAGTTACCATAACCATTTGAATCTATATTTCAGATTTCTTTAAAATTGTGGGTACCATAGGGGACCTTTCTAGTTCACTATTCAGATTTGTGATTTATTAAATAATGGCTCTCATACATTCATCATCAAACTCGCACCAAAAGGAGTATTGGATTTGTAGTGAATGTTACGGTATTTCTGGTAAAATGAGCAAGCCTGTTACCAGTCAAAAGAATGGCTGGCACAGGCCAGCATCAACCCATACCTAGAGGCTACAGCAGTTTGTTGACGGGGCTGTGTATATCTCCCCAAAACAGTGCATACAAGCTTGTATTGTTCAATATAAAATGTCTCTGACATAATTCTGATGACTATCTGTGTATACTCTACATAATGGTCATTATCTAATCCTTGCAGAAAGCAACATCAAATGTGGGGTCACAAAGTTCTGAGGCACTAAATTCTCAAAGAGAAACAAGTGTAGAAGGTAAAAAACTAGTGGTACTCATACTCAATAGGGTGGCCAGACTGGGAAAAGGGCAGAAAATAAAGATTGGTGTACCTACATCTCATTAGTGTTTTGTTTTTTGGTGGATGGTGAGGTGGGGTTTGTTCACTTTAATTGATGAAACAGTTAAGATTTATTTTAGATATTTGAAAGATCCATCCCATAATTTTTTCAGGAATACAAGAAAATTCTACTCCATCGCCAAGCACATTTCCCAAAAGAGTGATAATCCATGGGCATCATCCAAACGAAACATAGATACAACGGGGGAACTCATACATTTGCCTGGCTCAACAGAAAATCTATTCGACATAGCAGGTATATAGTGTATTGAAATGCATATCTTTCCTCGGATGCTGGTATCAGTTTTAACAATCAATACCAAGACACAAGGAGCCAAAACTAAATAAGAAACACAAATACAGCTCTCCAAACACTAATTGGAATAAATTTGAGTTATCAAGGAGCAAAAAAAATCATTCTTAGACAGTCCATGAGTTCCATGAAGAGCCTAACACGTTCACATACACTGTCCCATGTGAATTAATCCATGAATCCATTCATTGTTTGCATACCAATTGAACTTCAAAGCTGCTAAATTTGATGGATGCAGAAAAGAAGTTTGGCAAGCATGGAAACAAAATTCTTATGGAGGATGGCTCAGAAGTAGAAGAATTGGGTGCTTTAAGGGAGAATGATCACTTGTTTATTTTTTAATGTTAAGAGAATAAAACCAATACCCCATCATCAGCCTACATGTTCAGCGCCTTTTGAGTTTCAATTTTGTAAACAACATGGTAAAAGTTCAAGATATGTAATATATGCTGATTTTTGCGGGTGTACATATGCGCAATTGTGAGTGTTCATGGGTCTATGTCTTTATACACTTGCATTTATGTAGGCATACTATGTTATAATCCAGTAGCCACAGGCATACCCTAATCCTTACGTGAAAAGAAAACGATAACTGCAATCTGAATGCCAAGCCTCTGATAAAAACATAGAAGATAATAACACGAGACCTTTGAGCTTACCGTTCCTATTATGTGTCATTGAGCATGCCTAGCACAGCATAAGCAGCTTTCTGAAACCTTTCCTTCTCTTCCTCCAAGTCTTTCTTCCTCTCAAAAGTTGTATCTTTGCATTTCCCTATCTCTTCCATTATCCCACCCGTGGTTTGATCAATTTCACTGCACAGAGTTCATCAAGTATCAAACAAATTCACAGAATTTAAGTTAAAAAGCTTCAAGAAAAAAGAGAGAAAATATACCTTCTTTTTCAAAAATTTAAAACAGTAATAGAAATTTTAAAGAAATTTCTTATCTTAAAGCTGATAATTAACTCACTTTATCATCTTAAGCATGTTGCCCTTTGCCATCTGAAACTGCTGTGACGTATCTGTACACAAAAAGAAGAATAAAATGACTAAAAATCAACATAAAACATCGTTTTTGTTACCATCGTTAATAAAATCAAGAGCTTCATTTCAGTTTCTTGAGTAAGAATCATAACAGATAATCTAATAAGGATTATATGTCGCTAATATTAGTTAAAATTTTCCACAATTATTCAAAATTCCACGTTTCAAGAGTCATGAGAAGACCGTTTTTTAACCAAAAAAGCAAAATATGCATAGTAATCGCAACCAAACAGAGATCAATATGTAAAGCATTATCATTAACAAACAGCCTTATCTAATTATTATGAAATTATTTTTTTTCCTCAAACTATTTAGCTTAACCTAAATCAACCACGGAAATTCTAGAAGACACTAACAAAATTTGTACGATCTGAATTAAAAAGAAAAAAATAAAATCAACAGCGTAAAATCATTTGATATCTAAATCTAATTAGAACAGATAACTGAATGCTTTAGCAAAATTAAATTAATAAATAAAACGCTTGAAAATGATAGTTTAAGATTTGATTATAATAACAAAATCATATAATAATAATAATAATAACAGCAACACCAAAACAAAAACTAACCTAAATTGAGATTATTCGAAGCGTAATGAGTGCATAATATACAAAATTGAAGATATGAACTACGAAATTTAAAAAACAATAACGGAGAGAAATGAACTCGAGGCAGAGAGAGAGACGAACCGTAAACGAGAGAAGAGAGCAGAGAATCGGATTCGCATTCTGATGGTTCAGCGGGAAGAAGAAGGTTTGGATCGAGCTCGCTTGGTGCGGTAGTCGCCATTGAAGATATAGCTTCTTTTTGAGAGATAGATTGTTTGTTATAGAATCAGAGGGAGCGTGAAATGGAAGGATCGTATAGAGCGGGATTTTTAAAATTTCTGCAGGAGCTGAAATGTCAAAAAACACCCTCCACTGAATTTTGACATGGGCGTAGAAATCAAAGGGAATATTATTGTTATACATTTTTTAAAATTATTGAAATTATCATTTCAATTTATTAAGTTGTTTGAGTATATGATAGGTGATTAATTTTTAAAGTATATTTTTGTTTAAAAATATATTAAAATAATATATCTTTTATTTTTTAAATTTATTTTTTACATTATCATATTAAAATAATCAAAAAAAACATATAAAAAAATAATTTTAAAATATACCAAGTTGATTTTTTTAATTGCAATTTCATTCTCCGTTATTTCTTCCCCTGTCAAATTTAACCCTTATTTTTTTTTTATTTGCTTTGGCAAGATTTATGAATATATATTATTTTTATAATTTTATTATTTAATATTTAATTTATTCGGAATTAGGTTTTTTTGTTGAACTTGATATATGATTTCACAATTGCAAATTTAGAAGATAAACTCATGTGTAAAAGGTTTATCTGATTTTGCATATTATCAAATTAGAATTATTTTTTTTTCATTTATTAAAATAGTCAAGTTTATTGAACTTGCTAACTCAATTACTTGAATTTATGATTTTTTTATGCTTTCATCATTCAATGTTATTGGGAGTTGGGCTTTTTATTTGAACCTGAATCTAAAATTTAATGGGCTTTGGATTGGGAGATTGACCCATGATTGGAAAATTTGTCTTTTTTACATAGTTTTTTGGATTATTAAATAAATATTGTTTTTTTTATAATATTATTAAATTAAACAATTTCTAGAAACACTTGCATAAACTTAACTATTTTAATATTTTTTCGATGCGTACCACCAATCTAGATTTATTTAAGTTGTTTTTTTTGAATTATTTTTTTAGATTTGATATTTTTTAAAATTTTTACCGTCAATATCTAGATCATAACAATAGACCTTTTTAGCTTGTTTTGGTATAGGTTACATGGGGTTGTCATGTTGTCGTGCTCTATATCATAGATCTCACAATTTAACCATAGTTAATCCCGATTTATATAATATATCATCGTCTTAGATATTTTTAAAAAGAATAACGTGTCTTTTAACATATTAAAATTTCAATATTTTTTTTAAAATTGTCCAATACACACCAAATTTTGGACTTCATAACATCTATATTTTTTCTTTAAAAGTTTGGAAAAAAGTTATTTAACCCTTTCACGGGGGGGGGGGGGGGGGGTAGTGACTAGACCAAGGGGTGTTTTTCCTTTCCAACGTTGCTCGGAAAACTAGCTTCGGGAAAGAAAAAAAAAACATAACATGGTTTGATAAAAATCACGGTAAAAAGTGCGGCATTTAAAAAAAAAACAGTGAAAATTGGTTGGCATAAATTTCAATGAAGAGAATAACAAAAAAAACAAAGAGAGAGAGAGGATATGAATATGATCATGATCATGAACCACACAAAAAAATCCAATGACAACACCTCCGTACCGTAAAAACAAATTATAATAAAACGAATCTAACAGCATAGAAAACATCACTAATAATGACCGCCACACGTGCTTTCTCAAACACGGCAGGTGGCTCACCCGCAACCTTTACCTTTTGTCATAAGCAATATTTTATTCTTCGGGGCTAATCAAAGCACGAGTGAATGAAATAGCCCAGGCCCATGTATAGCCTAGAATCCAATATACAGAGTATCAGTAGTAGCACCTCATGCCAGCCCAAGAGTACAAATTAACCACCGAGTCCTGCCTCTCTCTTTTTTATCCCCTCCCGACTTAATTTATTAATATAGATATTCAGATTAATTTAAATGTATCTTGATTAATTAATAATTATATAAATTTTTAGTGATTATTATATTAATAATAATAAAGTTTGAATCTGAAACCACATGAAAAACAAACTTTTTAATTTCAAATTTTTACCATTAACCATACTTATTAGATGGTTAATGCTTAATATTCTTCTAAATATATATATACATACATATAAATATATACATACATATATGTGCGTGTATAAAAGCAAAAATCAAACCAATAACCCCTTTGAAATCTGCACTTTACCAATTGTTACCCACGTAAGCAAGAATTGGATGGCAAATTTTGTTCTTAATCCAACAATTAAGCATCGTTTAGCCTAAGCATCAACATGTTATCGAGGAGACAATCGCAGACAAGAATTAAAAAAAAAAAAACAAAATAGTAAACAAATCATGCCTCTTGATTCTCTATGCTGAGAGAATTTTTTGGTAACTGTGGCTGTGGAGGTACCTACTAGCACGTGTGGTTTTTTAAAAAGTGGAAGCATTTTTTCTTTCTTTTTATTGAATTTATTTATTAAAAAAAGAAGAAGAGTATCTCTGACGTAATAATTGAATTGATGCTATCATTTATACAGTGTCGGGTAGATGTGTAACAGTTCGGACTGAACAGTGTTTTCAATGCAAATTTGAGGGCTAGCTAAGCTACCATATCCCTCCCACCTGTCTCTTTTCATCCACGGGCTCATAATTCTTGTTCATGTACTAGTCATTTCACACAGAGTAGTAAATGCGATGACGTATCGTCAATTGGATTGTGTTGACAGCATATTAATTAATTGTTTTTACTTTTTAGAAGGTAATTTCCATCCCGGTCAAAATAACACGTTGTTTGTGTTAAAAATTTGAAGAAAAACATATATTTTATCTGCAAATAATATGCTTTCACGTGTTTTTATTTATTACTTTTTCTCAAAAAAAAAAAAAACTAACAAAAGTGGCGCACCACTTTAATTTGATGATCTGAGAAATCAAAATAGAATATCAAGGATCGATCTGAATTTAATCAATGTTTAGATTCATTTTTTTAAACAAGAACATAGTTTTTTAAAAAAAATTAGTAACATATACAAGGTAGATAGACCAAATTATTATATCACTAAAAACACATAATCTAAATTATTTATTATGCTTATATTAGTGTTTTATATAATTATATATACAAGTATTATGGTATTTTTTATGGTTACATGGTAGGAATTGTACTAGAATGCAAGTTGCAACACCATTTTCTTAACCCCTGACCATCCAGTGTAAGCCACGTAGGTCCAAAGACATTTGGTGGCATCACCACGAAAAAAGAGAGAGGAGCAATTTCCTAGCACGGAGAAAAGGTAAAGCAAACCGTCGATGACCGGTCCATTTCAAGGGAATCTTCAGCTAACACCCGTTGGATTTTACCGGGATGCGAGAGCGAGACACACACGTGCCAGTTAATCTCCGCGCACCCCCAGAATCATGAAAAGCTGAGTCACGGAATACGACAAAAAAGGACAGTGCCTAAAAGTTTAAAAGGGTTAAGGGAAATGCATCAAATGATAACTTCTAGTTAGATTTTAACTCTGGTTAGGTTAACTAATCTTGATGGTGTGGCAGGGAAGATACCATACCAGGCTCCTCTGCGCTCATGCTCGCGGTCCAAAATGGACTCGGCGACCATCACCCATGACTAACAGTAAAAAAAAAACAGAAAGTAAAATTACCAATCTCTACTTGATGGAATTGACAGTGAACTTTGTTTTTAAAAATAAGAAACAAGAAATGAGTAATTCTAGTTTTATTAAAAAATAGCTCTCCCTGATTTTTAATATTGATAAATGGTAAAATATTTGCACGCACCATTTTTGGACAACATAACTAATTCACCATTATTTTGAATACTTGATTATCATCTAAATAAAAAGTTTTATAAATAAGTTTAATTAATCTATGTTTAGTGATTCATGGGTCCATATCAAGTTTTATATCAAATTAAATTGAAAATTAATCTAATTAAATCCAACAGACTCTAAAGATCGGTCCAATTTAAATGAAAACCAGTTTAAATTATAATTATATATAATTTTGTAAATAATATCATATCATATGACTTAGAATCGGGTAATAAATCGGGCTGAGTCGTCAACACATATCACATGTACCAGATATTTCAAGGAATAATTTTGGTATTGTTCTCTAGCTGAATAATTAAGCAATCATTTTCGATGAAATTAGAATTTGCTTGCTGGACGGCGGGTTTGGTTTGGACCTTAGCCCTCTTCTCGATCCTGAAAGAAAGGAGAGGACTCATATGATGTTGATGACTTGCGTTACAACTTTACTTGAGAGTGCAGTTATAATATATTTTTAAAATATTTTTTTATATTAAAATAATTTTTTTTTATATTAAAATAATTTTTTTTTTATTTTTTTAAAATCAACACATCAAAATTATTTAAATTATATACAAAAAAATTATTTTTTAACAAAAAAAAATTAAAATTTTTAAGAAATACGGTTTGGACCGCACTACTTAGTTATGTTTTAACTCTGGTTAAGTTAATAAAGTTTGATGACGTGGCACTCGAAAGGGACCCACCAATTATGTTGTTGCAGCTAGTTGACGGCGTTAACTGTCCAGCGTCCTGGTTTGGAAATGTTACGAGGTCTAGCGGATTGTTTTGCTCGGCGAGCGGAACGCTTCTTGTCCGTCTGTTAAACCCAGTTGACTATATTGCCCTGCATTGATGTCTACCTTTCGGTGCTATAAATGCTAATTATTGATAGACAAGTCATGGACTTTTGTTGGATAAAAAAATTAGAGGAGAGTGATGGAAAACGAACTAAATTGGTTGCATCTAATTCTTGTCGCATTGTTTTTTATAGATTATTAATTTATGGATGTGTTGTGGAGTATGAAATGTAGTTTCTCAATTTAATAGTGATTAATTTATAAATACTTAATTGACAGAAATTCAGTATTTGTACAGGTCAACGAAAACACGTACCAATCATTTAACACATATCACCAATTAGATCTTTTCTTGATAGAGTTCTAGCATTGTTGACTCTTCGGTGATTTTTTTTTAAAATATTGGATCCTGTAAAACCGATTTATTAGTAATTTGATTTTGATTGTTAGAAACGTAAATTCTATAGCTTGGTAATCGTTTTTTAATTTCAATATATAATAGTTTGTGATGGCTGGTGAACAAAGCATACTATCTCGACAAGACTTGATAAGAAATCAATATTATTTATAAAATTAAAATAAAAAATCATTTGGTGCAAACAAACAGTTCATATCTACCTGTTTTATACAAGAATTTACATAGTTAATGAACTAGTTAATTGGTTTACGTTATGTCATGGATTTGATCTAATTTTTCTAAATATAAAAAATAATATTAAAAATGTTATAATTGTTTAATAGTTTAATTAAACGCGAGAAAATATGTAAATCTTAAAACCATCTTGCTCAACCACTTGCTTTGATCGAGTTAATTATATCACATTATAACTAATCAATGTGAATCGATTAACTTCACAAATTTAAAAGCAACTTAAACGGCTGATAAAAACATGACTTGACTTGTAAAAAAAACATCAAGATGGATCTATTTTTTCAGGTATTAAGACAAATACATGTTGGATAGCCTTTGTCATCCCGTGACTCGGTTCGTGAAATCAATTGGGTTGATTAACCTTTTTGTTTTAAACAATTTCTATTTAACCTGATGATAAAAAAAAATGCTCGCGGTTTTGAGCATAAATAAATGTGTTATTCAAAACTGTGATAACCTTATAAAAAGCATAAAAAATAACTTATGAAGTTTATCTCTTGATCAATATAATATTGAATAGTCACATTTAAAAAATTAAAAAAAAAAAATTTAAAATTATTATCAATATTAATTTAAAAAAAATTGTCATAGGATAACAATTAAGCCCTTAATGTAACACCATACTCCACTAGCAAGATGTTGTTTGTTTTGGCCTACATGCCTCACTGATTTGTCATTGGCAGCCATGCATGGCTCCAAAATGCGTCTTACTAGTAAAGGTGAGCATGCTCATATAGGGCTCTCCCCCAAGTCTTTGCCCGCTAATGTATGATATTATAATCCACCCCCTTTAAAGGAGTTCGTCGGCACCATCGGACAGCCAGTGAACTGGGCTCTGATACCAAACATAACACCTCATCCCACTAGCAAAATATTGTCTGCTTTGGCCCACGAGCTTCACAGATTTATTCTTGGCAGCCACACATGGTCTCAAAACGCATCTTACTAGTCAAGATAAGCATTCTTATGCTTATATAAGGCTCTCTCCCAAGTCTTCACCCGTCGATGTGGGATATTATACTTAAAGTCAAGCTTTGAGAGTTAAATAAAAAAAAACCCTCGTATCCAAATTAAGTGTTGTTTTACTTTCAAGGGCATTATAGTAATTAATTTTTAAAAAATACATAAAAAAATAGTAATAATATTTATCAACTAAAAAATTGTTAATCCACAGCAATTGAATGATGGCATGTATAAAAGTTTTTGTAGAAAATAAAACAATAAATTTATTGTTTCAATCCATAGTAATTGATATGAGTGAATTTTATGTATCTAAGTTAAAATTTTAAATTTGCACCTTATGAAATTGCGGACCCTGGTTGAATTAAAAAGTTAAATTCTCAATTAATTTAATGTTAAATGATAAAATTAAAAGAAAACAAAAAATCCCAAGTTAAAAAAGCTTACCAAGAAAAAAAATACATCAATAAAAAAACTAGCATAAATTATGAAACAATAAAAAAATGAAGGAGTTGAATTGAAAAATGAAACAAATTTAAAAACTATCTTAAATAAAAAATTAAAATTAAAATAATATAGATTAAATTCGATATACTGAAAAATTAAAAGATGATAAAATTAAACATGAGAAATTGACTAAAACAAAAACAAACAGGTTAAAGAAAGCAGGATGAAATCAAAAGAAAAATAACTTAAATGAATGATCTTTAAATTTGGAGGCTCATACGTGAATTTCCAGGAAAAAAAAGAAAAAAATGGAGGGGGGGATAAAAGGCCACTAACACCGAGCCTCTGTTAATCATATGCGCCATATGGGAGAAAAAGAAGGACAAGACAAGTTAAATGACATGGTGGAATGATAATTTCGACCATTAAGGTTAGTTGCATGTATTGTCTGAAAGCTTTTTTATATTTTTTATTTATGAAAATACAACATTACCCCCCTAATCAAAAGATTAGAATGAAAAAAACCATTGTAGAATGATGAATGAGCCCTTTGATCAAGCTTTAAAAAAATAATTATACCCGCAAGAGAGAGTCATTACAATACATCAAAAAACATGAAATATCAAAAAACTCATATATCATAATTGGTTTTTTTTTTCTTCTTCTGGGGGCAATAAAGTGATTTCACTATACAAAAGAATAATGAAAAGACTAATATGATCATAAACAATTATATAATAACAAATAAACCAAGTAAAAATATCATTTCACTTTTTTTAAAAACAATTTATTATGATTTTTTAGAGTAAAATCATCAATTCATTATTACAATTCACGGCTAATCAAAGCATATATTCAATGTTTTTTTTCACGTTTCACCTTTTTCTTTTAATATATAAAAACAATACATAACAACGGTTTAAATTAAACAAGCTATGATACGAGTTTTAAAACATGTATCATACTTGACACGACGTGATAATAAATTATGTCAAATTAGTCTAAGATTTTACAACAACATGAATTAATATGATATAATTTATTCGACACTATACATAATTTGAGGAATAAATAAATTCGATTAATCTCAAAATGCCAGGTTGTTGCACAAGTAACAACACCTCTTAATTTCCAATATAAAATCACATTTTTCATTGAAAAATAAATAAATTTTGCAGTTCATAAATCTTACCATAAAACATATCTTAACAAAATAAATACAATAATTTCGATAAAAATCCCAGGAAGAGAAAAAAACAATTTAAATAAGCGACAAAGGTGTCAATTTTGAGTTGAGGTGACCAAAACTTAATTACTATCATTTCATTATTCAAAATATGCAGAGTAAAAAACAAGTCGTTTACTTGTAATTTAATTTATTTTTGTATTTTAAAAATATTTTTTAAAAAAATTAATATTTTTTAATTTTGTTTATTTATTTCAAATTAAGATTTTATTTTGTATTTTTAAATCATTTTGATATGATGATATTAAAATGATTTTTTAAAAATAAAAAAATATTATTTTAATATATTTTAAAATAAAAAATATTTTAAAAAATAATCCAACAGATACCGAAAGGTAAATCAGTCACGAGATTTCAACTATTTTACCATTTCCAAACCTATACAGCCTAGTTAACTCAGCCCACTAACCGCAGTTAATTGCCGTTACCGTCTGTCAGTTTTCATAAAGATAACAAGTCAGCCTTGTCGTCTAGTGACGAGGTGCCCAAGAAGGGTAAACATGTAACTGAACTATTTTCCTTTACACTGTCTCCTTCTTGTTCTGACTTCAGCATATATTCCCTCCAATAGCTTACTTCCAACGATACTCAGGGCACCCTCATGATCTACCCACACCTGATCACCACAGTAAAAAAAACATTTAACCATCACCTTTCCTTATTTATATTTCCTGCCTCACTTCAATCAATTTCTTTTTCTAAAAGCTTACATGTGTTTTTTTTTAAATACATAATATAATTATATATGCTTGATATAAAATATTATATATTTTATCCTGTATATATTTATAGAATCAGCGACAACAAAATTTAAAATACTTTTTATAAACAAGTTAATCAAACATGAATATATTATATTTATAAAAAATATAATTATCTAAAATATATTTCTTAGAATTATTTTTCACGTTGTCATGTGCCTGCTTGCTTTCTTTCCTTGAAAATAAAATGTAAGATGTGAATTAATATATATACGTATTAGATTCAATCCCAAACTTACATCAAGGAACTAGATGTGTGTGATCCATCTTTACATAAAGGCAAGAATAGTTAATGGTTGCAAAACATGACTCTATCATGCACTTAATTTATTTATTTTTATAAAAAATATTAAAACATTGTTATTTTAATAATAATAATAATAAAAACAATGAACTAATAGCTACATGAGTCGAATTAAAATTCTATTTATTTTTGTATTTTAAAAGTGTTTTTAAAAAAATTTTAAAATTTTTATTTTTTATTTGCTTCAAATTAATATATTTTTTGTGTTTTTAGATCATTTTAATTCGTTGATATCAAAAATATATATATATATATATTTAAAAAAATTATTTTAATATATTTTCAAATAAAAAATACTTTAAAAAACAACAATAATCATATTTTATTTTCTATTACCCAAATTAACAGATCGACATAGATTTATTTGTAACTCAATAAACCTATTTATTTCAATTTAAACTTATTAAAATCTTGTATAATTAAGTTCTGAACAAGAGATTAGCGTATCAATCTGGGTTTTAGGAACTATACTTGAAAGTTTTTGAATCATTTACCAGAACCGATACGAATGCCCGTTCACTACACTAATTACTCCTACTTTTATAAAGTCAAAGACTGTCAAAAGCTTAATCAGAAATCAATTCAAGGCATCATTACAGTGAGAAAAAGGTATTAATTTATTCAACGAGGCATTCATAGTGACACGAAAGAAGGAAACAAAATGGGGTCAAAATGGTCTAGAAGTGGCAAAATATTACAGGTAAAAAAACAAAAAAAAAGTGTATAACTACGAACTGCAAAAGCAGTTGGTAGGGTAGGAGAGCCAGAGGAAGGCAGAGAGAAAGAAATCTGGGGGCTAATGCAGTATTTGCATACATTTGAAAGAGAGAGAAAATAATATATATATATATATATATATATATATATTTTTTTTAGAGGGAATGTAACTATGTAAGTATGAAAGTATTTGATTGGAGGATGAAGATTGTTTTTTTAAAGTATTTTTTATTTTTTAATATCAATGTTTTAAAATATGAAAAATTAATTTAAAATATTTTTTTCTTCTAAAAAAACACGGTTGTAACGGAAAAAACACTGCATAAATAAGTGGAATGGAGTCTTTTAGAAGCTCACTCAGCTTTGCTGATTTTGAGGCCTGAGAGAGAGAGAGAGAGAGAGAGAAAGGAGTGTTGTGCAAGTTTCAATAGTATACAAATGAACAGCCCTAGAAATTGACAAAAACCCATATTTTTCTGTTCACCACTCTGTTTCTTTTCTTTAAAACATCACCTGTCTGTGGTTTATAGAGGAAGAAAACGAGAGCTTAGGTGTGCTTTCTTCTCTTCAGGGCTTTGAACATGATGATGATACGTTGTGTTTTCTTTTTCTTGCTTAAGTTTTAATGTTCACTTGGACAAAGTTGATTTCTTGATCATGTCCTTATGCACTGCTGGGAGTTTTTTAACGCGTTAAAGAGGTTTTTTTCCATCTGGGTTCCCATTTTTTGAGTGATTTTGATCGTGGGAGCAGAGTTTTGCTTAGAATATGCTGTATAATCTTCAATGTGGGATTTTTTTTATTCTTAGTCTTCTGTTTTGGCAACTGTTGATGTGGTTATTTTGGGATTTTTGAGGTTTCATTTACTAGAAAGATCTTTCCTTTTGATGTCAATGGAAGTTTTTTTTTTCCTTTCCACCCTCAATGCAGCTTATTAAATGATTTCTTGTTGATTCAATTACTTAATAAATTTCATGTTGATTGTAATTTGGTTGTGAATATAGTCGTAATTGTTTGAAATCTGTTTTTCTTGGTGCAGATAAAGTGGGGATTTCGGTGTTTCCAAGAAGGGTTTTGTGGTGATGTTGAGGAAGAGAACCAGGTCGCTCCAGAAAGATCAACAAATGGGTCAGTTGACAATGTCTGATTCTGGTTCCGAGTCACATTTCCAGTCTGATAACATGGGGAACAATCACAAAGCCAACTCCTTTTTCACTGTCCCTGGCCTGTTTGTTGGGTCAAGTCTTAAGGGTTTATCAGATTGTGATTCTGTCAGGAGTCCAACATCTCCTCTAGATTTTAGGATGTTTTCGAATATAGGAAATCCCAGCAAGTCCCCCAGGTCATCTCATGGCGGGCAACGGAAGAGCTGGGATTGTAATAAAGTAGGTTTAAGCATTGTAGATTCACTTGATGATGATGGGAAAGGATCCGGCAAGGTCCTCCGATCATCGGAGAGTAAGAACATTCTTTTTGGACCCCGAGTACGAAGTAAAACCCCTAACTTTCAATCCCGTACTGATTCTTTTCAAGAACCGAAGTCTTTGCCAAGAAATTTTGCAATTTTCCCTCGTACCCTTACCAAATCTCCCCTTCTAAAGGGCAGCTCTGATGTTCTTTTTGAAATTGGAGAAGATCCATCAGATTCAGAGCCCTTTGGAAAGATCCGGTCATGTTCATTGGACTCTTGCAGGTCATTTTCATCCCTGTCTCGGTTGGCTGGCCAGAACTCGAAAGCAAGTTCTGGGAATTTTTGCTTGGATAACGTAACTACCCGAGGCGAATGTCCTCAATTATTAGGAGGAAGCCCAAATTCAAACAACTTTTCAAACACAAATTTGACTTTTACCCCAATGTCGGCTACCTCTGGCAACGGATTTATCGGTTCTCTCTCTGCAAGTGAGATTGAGCTTTCTGAGGATTATACATGTGTGATTTCACATGGTCCCAACCCCAAAACAACTCATATTTACGGTGACTGCATTTTGGAATGTCAATCTAATGACTTGAGTAATTTTGGCAAGAACGAAGCAAAGGAGATTGGATTGCCCCAAGCTGTTACTTGCTCAAATATCCCAGGTTCATTTCCCTCTAAAGTTTTCTTGAGCTTCTGTTACTATTGCAACAAGAAATTGGATGAGGGAAAAGATATTTACATATACAGGTTTGTGCCAGTTATCTGTAAGCCTTTTTTATTCTGCCATTTCTAATCACTGAAGGATGTTGACTGGGTCGAATTAATTTCATGCAGGGGCGAGAAAGCATTCTGCAGTTTGAGTTGCCGTTCAGAGGAGATCATGATTGATGAAGTGTTGGAGAATACCACCCATAAATCTTCCGAGTGTGTTCCCATGTCAGGCGAAGGGGAGGGACTTTTCGAAACTGGCATCATCGATGCTCCATGATGCCCATGATCAGTGAAACTAATGCGGAGGTAGACGCCCCTGATCATCTGTTTTCAAAGAGCTGTTTATGTGCATCTCTTAGCAGCCATGGATGATCGTTTTGTACATTGTTCCCTTCGATGTTTGTGTTTCACCATTCATGGCCATAACCAATGGCTCTCATTTGGCTAGTTGTTGCTTTCCATAATCCAGGCTTGTATTGCCTTGCAAATCCATGTAAAACTTTTGCAGCTGATTATTATAGCTGCTCGATTTGATTCTTCGTTCTTTAACCTCCATCGCACCACAAGTTATCGTCTAAGCCTGCAAGCTCAACAAGTTTTTGACTGAATATAAAAGATTCTACGTGTTATATACTGCATATTATTTCCATAGTCAATTGCAGAGACTATTTAGCGTTACTGCTCTTTGGTTATGAAGGAGGTTCCATCTCAGATCTTTTGATGGGAGGACACTAATGCCAATTGCACCGTGGAAGTGCGCATCAAGATTACTCTTCACAAGAGGAGTGCCACCTTGGAAAAGATGGGGACTAGATCTGTTGTGATCCCATATTACAAAAGTTTCCCCAGGCTTCTGATGTAAGCTCTCATGGCTACGTGATTTGACGTTCTCCACAAATCTGAAGATCATTTTGAATAGTTCTTGTTTGGCTACGAGTTATGTCCAAAAGCAATGGGGGGACCTCTCACTGTTACGAGGTGTTTCTCGTGATTCCTGTTGGGCTCCCATGGTTTTATTTAGCGTGGAATTGTATCTTGAAATTGAAGGTTGGAGACGTGGACTCCGATCGAGAGGTTTGAGTGGGTTATGGGTAGTAGTGATTGTTTTTTAAAGAGATTTTTAAAAATATATTATAATAATATATATATTTTTAAAATATTTTTAATATTAATATACATAAAATTAAAATTTAATTAAACACCCTTTGGAACTTACTGTAAAATCATGTATTACTCCTGTAAGCTGGTTGCTGTCTCCTCTTCGTGCTTAGAGTGTAGTTATTGTTATAATTTTTCATATTGAAATATATATATCAATAATATTTTTTTATTTTTTAAAAATTATTTTTTATATCAAAATAATTTAAAACATATAAATTATATTAAATTTTAATAAAATAAAATAAAAATTTGAACTTTTTAGAAACACGGTGTAACTGCATCCCAAACAATTTCTTAAACTACAAGCTTTTCATTTCTCGCTCGCATCCTAACGTGAGAAATCCAGTTGAGTGTGTTGCTTTTGGTGACTTTGCCTGGCTTTGATTATTTATTGGAAAATATAAATATATATTTTTTGGAAAATAATTTCTATAAAAATGGTTTTTTTTTTCAATATTTGATAATTTTATGAAAAATAATTTTTGTGAAAATAGATTGTTTTTCAATATTTAATGAAAAATGAGTTTGAAATCATTTTCTAGTTTTTGGATATATATATATATATAAATAAGTTGAAAAATAATAATATTAAGTTATTAAATTTTTTAAAATAGTAAATCTTTTATTTTTGTCAACAGTTTTTTATTTTTGTAGAATATTGACAATAATTTTTTTTTCTATGGTATCCAAATGCAAAATATTGATAAAATAGTAAAAAACTTTCTAACAAACAAACAAACAATTCGAGGCATCCAAATGCAATGGTGCTGGAATTGTGGACAGTGTAAGCTCCATCACCTAACCCTTCATTGCAGCAAAAGAGGGGAGAATAGGGCTGACAGTGACATAGTAAAAAGATTAAATGTTCTATGAGGAAGCCCTAACTTCCATGTGCTGCTATTACTGTGGCCCACCAAGACAACTACAGAAGACAATCTACAGGATTTCCTTTCGGCGATTCCTCACTTTCCATACAATGTCGAGGCGGGCAGCTCCCAACGCTTCATTTATTATTTTTTCCTACTTCTATGTAACTTTGAACGCAGTCACATGGCTGCGGGTCTTGTAATACTTGGGGAAGAAGGGAGCTACATTCTGATTTAGAGCTTTCTGCAAATGCTGCACGATCACTGAAACTAGCAAATTCCCCATAAACGATAAGTAATCTTTACCATGTATGATCAAGTCCTCTGCTTCATCAGGCAATGCCTTGTCTTCTCCGAGTTCAAGGTTTTAGGAATTCTTTGACAAACTCATGAACTCCATGATGGAGACATTTAGTAGAGTTAGAATTATTTTGCATGAACTTTACCACCTTATCAGAGATAAAAAGACATGTCTTTTCTCTACTGCCTCCGATGTATTATGGTATCAGAAAGTACAAGAAAGCGTCTTAACTCGATAATGGCACGGCTCCTACCCAGGCGGTCTCTACTTTTTTGAGCTTTAGAAAAGCAACTTCTCTTAAATTCCCCTGTATCTTGTCAATTTTGATTCAGTTGAATGGCGAGCAAACGGAGTCTCTCTCTACCTCAAACCTGTCATTTTTAACTACCGAGCATGCTTCAATCCTCTTTTTTGTTTGGTAACAAAGTATAATTCAATTCTAGATCTTTCTGAAACTACAAGTGTGCAATTTGTGTTTACAATTTACAATAGATCACAGACTTCCTGTCACCAGTAATCTTTACAGGAGCAATGTCCATCCGTGAATCTATGAAATCTATAATTATCCCTAATAACTATTTCTCTATCATAGGCCTGGGATATGAGTTTCATAACTGAGTGACAATCTCTACACATTCGAACACTATTCACAACCCGGATTGGAGAGTTTTCCTGGTTGTTTATAAGACCAAATGCGACGGCCAATCTTTCGCTATGTTGAGATGTGGTATCTGATAGTTCCTGTTTCACGAGTAATCTTCTCTCTATGTCTTGTAACATGCAGCGAACGTCTGCAGATACAAGGTTTGAGGCGACAAATTCATGAACAACTCCATTTTGTTCTATGATAGCGAAACCTGGTTGCTTCGGTACTCCCGTCTCATGTAGCTTTGTTCTCACCTTGCTCACATCATCCCATCTGCCTGCATCTGCATATATATTCGAAAGAAGTACATGAGCACCATCATTTGTAGGGTCTTTCTCTATGAGCTGTTTAAATGCATGCTCTGCTAATTCCACATTGTGGTGACTTCTGCATGCTCTCATTAAGGAACTCCATATAGAGACATCTGGTTCTATTGGCATTCTTTCAATGAACTTGACTGTCTCTTCCAAGTGTCCAACTCGACCCAGGAGATCAACCATACAGCCATAATGATGAATCGTTGGGGTGATGTTATAGAAACTTCTCAATTTGTTGAAATACCTGTAGCCTTCATCAACTAAACCTCCATGGCTACAAGCAGCTAGAAGAGCTATGAAAGTGACATGATCTGGTTTTACT
This sequence comes from Populus alba x Populus glandulosa, assembly GCA_033617975.1. Taxonomy (NCBI): domain Eukaryota; kingdom Viridiplantae; phylum Streptophyta; class Magnoliopsida; order Malpighiales; family Salicaceae; genus Populus; species Populus alba x Populus glandulosa. The sequence continues at coordinate 24,205,728 of CM066148.1, forward strand.
CCTCTTTCCTCCATTTCCAAGTATAGATCTATTGCTTCCAGGGCTTGCCCCTCCATGGCATATGCTGCCATCATTGCAGTCCAAACAAACACGTTCTTGTCAATTATTTGAGTAAAGATCTCATAGGCCATTTCAACACACCCACATTTCCCATACATGTCAATCAAGGCAGTTCCCAACATAGCATCTATACCAATTTCATTCTTCTCAATGTACACATTAACCCAGATGCCATGATTCAGGGCTCCAACTTTAGCACAAGATGAAAGCAAACTGATCAAAGTTGCCTTGTCAGGTTTTACATTTGAAATCTGCATCTTGCAGAAAATCTCAAATGATTCATTAAACAGATCATGTTTTACATAATAATTGACCATAGTGTTCCAAGAAACTATATCCTTCTCTGGAATCTTATTGAAGAAGTCTCTTGCCTTATCAACACCTCCACTTCGGCAAAAGCCATCCAACATTGAATTCCATGATGCTGCACTTTTACAAGGCAACTGCTCAAATGTTCTGAGAGCTTCATCAAGTTTCCCACATTTTGCATACAAGTCCAACAGGGCATTCCCAAGAAACCCATCCACAATTATTCCATATGTCACGATAAAGGCATGGATAGATCTTCCCAAGTCAAAGTCTTCTAAATGAACACAGGCTGAAAGTACTGTCACAAGAGCAACCTCATCCGGGATCACATTTTCAAACCTCATTTGTTGAAACAACTGTAAACTTTCACAATAATACCCACCTTGAACATAACCAGACATCATCGTGGTCCACGATACCAAGCTTCTCTCATTCATCTTGTCAAACAGTTGCCTAGCCTTATCTATCTTATTAGACTTCACATAACCACTTACCAAAGTAGTCCACAGAACAACATCAACCTCGGATTCATCACATCTACTCAAAAGACCATGCGCTTCGTCCATTTTCCCACACTTAGAATACATGTCTACTAAACAATTCAACAAACTCCCTCTAGTCCTTAGCTTATTATCAACGATGTAAAGATGCAATCTTTTTCCCATTTCCAAATCCTTCAATTTAGCACATGTTGAAACCAAGCTAACCATTGTTATCTCATCTGGTAAAACCCCACTAACCAACATTTCATCAAATAAATCCAACGCTTCCCTATACATTCCCTTCAAAACACAACAAGAAATCAAGGTATTCCAACTAATAACATCTCTGTGGGTCATTTTATCAAACAGTTGGCATACTTCCTTCAATTTCCCACACTTTGAGTACAAACCCATCAAATTGTTGTTCAAAGACTTATTTCTTCCAAACCCACATTTCAAAATTCTCCCATGAACTTCACTTCCCAATTTAACATCGAAATTCTTACAACAAGCATGAATTAAGAAGTGAAAAGTGGAAATATCTAACAACACACCTTGAGTTACCATGCGATAATAACCCACCAAAACTTCTTGTGGAGAACCTTCTTTAAGCTTGTTTTCTAAAAGGGTATTCCAAATTATGGATTCTGGTTCATGGGAATAGCTTAAAATCTGATGGGCACAATCAATATTATTGACAGAGAGTAAAAAGGCAAGAACTTGACTTGTTATTTCAGGGTCATGGATGAGATTTGCGGTGATCAAATGGGCATGAATTGGTGAAAATTCTCTAATATTTGAACAAGATTTTAACAAATTTATGATCCAATGTGGTCTTAAAACTGAGTGGGATGTTTTGGAATTTTGCGTTGGTGGCTTGTGTACTGAGGGAGACGGAGATGAGAAGAAGATATTGGGAAAAGTTAGTGTGGCCATGGTTTGATGGTAGCCGTTGCTTCCCTCCTTTTTCTTAACGATATTGTCGAGATTGGATTGTGCTATTGAATTTACAGTTACGGCCCATTTAAGTGTGAAGCGAAGAGCACCAAGCCCATATTATTAGGTCCGGGCTCTCTCATAATTACGCTGGGCTATAAATTTTAATTTGTTATAGTTATTATTATTATTATTATTATTTTATAAAATGGTATCTTCAACATTATGTGATTTTGAACAGGATCTATTATTTTTAATTTCCAAGACTGCATGAATAAATAAATGGAAAAATCTTATTATATTCAAGAGCTAACCCGTGACATCCTATAAATTATAACTAGATTTTATTAATGAATATATCATGCCAATTATACCATCATTCTACCCTCCATTTAAACAACTATAAGAAATCACTAATTTTATTTTGTTTCTCTTTTCTTTATCGTCTAATTTTCAAGAAAACACTTCCGAATATGAGCTATGAGGCGATGATAAATGACGTGGCATCTTGTTGATGAAACAGAATAGTAATTTACAGGATACCACATAAAATATCTGTGAAAATGGCAATGAAAATCACAGGCAAACCGCTTTCCATTTTCATCCAAGTTGGCAGCAGAAGATGATCACTGGAACCTATTTCAGCTGTACGTACACAAGATACTTTCATGCGCAACACTCGCACACCATCACAACAATCCCACACAAGATAGCTGGAACTTTGATGCACAACTATCTACTATCTGCTTGCTGCGCTGAACCATGATGATCTACAGCACCTTCCGACACGACATAACTGCGACCCTTGCATTTTCCCTATAAACATCTGCTAACAAATACAAGGAAGAGGACACTTTATTCGCATGACCACCACCTCGACTGGTGGTTTCTGGAGTACGTCATTCAATTTGGGGGGGGGGGGGGGAAAAGGAAGACAAAATGATCAGGAAAGCGAACGGGGAAAGAAAAGCGAAAACACAAGCCCTCCACAAAACGGGGAAAGAAAAGCGAAAACACAAGCCCTCCACAGGATCTCAGATCCTTTCACATCCATGGATGTATATATATATGTGTGTATATATATATGTGGATCGAGATGCAATTTTATTGCTTTCAGCACAGAAGTCTTCATCATCATCACCACCGTCGTTTGTTTTTCTAGCTGCATTGTCCTTGCAGCCACTTCTCAGCTTCTTGTTTGACGAGTATTATAGGACTTGCAGTTCAAGCATTTCTGAGCTACTACATGGAATTGAACTTCTGAGGACTTTCCACAATCATTGCAAAGGATCCAAACCTGCAGAACAGTAATATCACCAGTATTAGTATATTTAGCAAACAGTAAGCCGGGGAGTCACCATAGGAAAATCTGACAATCAAAGCCTCAGATCTCAGCACATGATTATTTTAATGGGTTCTACTAACCATTTTATTAAGGTAAGGTTCTGGCATTGGTGTAGCTGCAATTTCCATGTCGAATTTCTCCCATACCTTCGACATATCACAAACTGACTTCGAGCAAAGAGGGCAAGCATATCTGTAACAGTAACAAGTAAAAAAACTGTGAATTTCCAAACGGTGAAAGAAACACACTAGATACCACTGGAAAAGGCTGCTGGAAGGAAACTCACTGATAATGATCCCTCATTTCCTTTAAGCAGCTCTTGTGAATGGTGTGTCCACATGGCAAGACAGTAACATCATATCTCGACTCAAATAAAAACTGCAAACCATTTGAAATACAACATCAGTTAGGCCCCAGTCACTATAGACCAAAACAAAATTATTCTCAATCACAAGGACAAAACCATAACACAGAATAAAAGTTATAATCTATATCTAAACCTCAAAGCAGACAGGGCAGTCATGATGCATCGCGCCCTCTACACAGGGGTGGCTATTCTTCAGAAGATTCGAGTAGCAGCAGCCTTCATGGTTGATAGTACACCAAGGATACAGGAAAACGTCATCAAGTTAGTTAAGTTGTAAGCACCCATACAATTCTGAAACTAGAACTAGTAATGACAGGAGAATTGTAGCTTACCACATTTGTAACAATGGAAGAAATTCTCAGGTCCTCCAATTCTGCCAAAGCACACAGTACATGCCAGTCAGATAAACATAATTACATCGAGCTAGAGAGAGAGAGGCAAAAATGTACAAGCGGAGAAGCATAGTTACATAAGTGAGGTTAGTGAAAGAGTGAAAAGATGTGTGAAGGATATGACTATCTGAAAATTACTGAGCTTTCAGGTGACATGGACCTTTTCCTTTTATTATCAAGTAAAGTCCTCAATGAAGTTCAATAATTTAATCAATAGTTTAGTGAAATAAACTTGGTCAGAAGCTCCCAGCATTATTATCTCATCAATATGTTCAAAAGGAAAACCAAACAGCATAAACAAGTATACCTGCAAATCCCACAGCCATCACAATGATACTGTTTCTTAGATGTCTGCAACAGAAGTAAACAAATTTGATTTGAGTTAGCAAGTTCATCTCAACAACTTACAAGACAGAAAAGATATGCAGAATCCTATAACAAGCACAATCTCATTATAGCACACTATACTGAAAGCTGGATGCTGCCAAATTAATTCCTTCATTTCAGGGTTAACCAAGCTACTAAGGATGTGACGTTAACCACTTACATCATCATCAAACAGCTTGCAAGCCTCACAGAAGTACTTTCCCATGCACACACCACAGTTGATACAAACTTGTTGAACCTAGCCATCACAGAAAACAAGTGAAACATCAGTTGAGTAGCCGAATGCTAATTAATAGCACAGGATAAAAACATAGAATAAAAGGAACTGCCTTAACTACAGGTTTAGGGAAATTTTTTATCTATCAACTACAATAGCAATAACATGAAGCATGAATATCCAATTTTGACTTCTAAGGTTTCTTATCATCAGCCTTTGTTCCTCTTCCTAGATGTTCTCAATTTAACAGTGACATTTACAAGTTGCAAGCTTGGGATCAGAGGTCAGAATTGGTCTGGTAATGAGAAAAACTTGATGCAACACCAATAATACAAAAACTTAACTCACCTCTTGTTCAGTGCCACAAAGCGAGCATATCACCTGAAAAAACACAGAAGGAGCGCTTTAGCAGAATAAATGGTAATATAACAGTGAAGATTTCTGCAAGAAGTCACAAAGGCATGATCAAAGAGAAAGGAGCATGGCTACCTGTTTGACTTCATGGCGTGGCATGTCATGTCTATGCTTCTGATCAATATTGATATTGTTCTGCCCACCAAATATAAAAGATCAGCACGTATTCAAAATCACCAAAACATATTGAGCAAATTATCAGCTCGAGCAACATGATCAAATACATAAGCAATTTCAAATAAAAAAAACTCACCTTCACCTCATTATGACAATGACGGCAATCAAATACTTCGTTACAGCAAGGTGCTCTGATGCTGCACCTTCTCCGATAGTGCAGGCATCTGATGACAGAGCATGTCATATTAAGCAAGTATAATGGCAAAAAACTATTGAACTTTGCTAGGCAAACAGGAACAGACCCATACCCATATTCCATTAATCCTTTATCTAGTATTTGAGGAGTTTCCACATTCATTGATTCTTCTGAGAAGATGAAATCTTCATTAAAATGCTGTGAGCATGAGCCTATTTGTTGAAATAGTCTGAATTCTTGAGGATCAAAACTCTTCATATCTACTTCTGCCATGGCAATATCTTCAGGCAATAATAACAACTATTGAGAAGTTGGCAAATAAACCTGGAACACCTGCGCATTGAAACAAATTTAGAAAAGATTCTAATACTTCAGAAGGCATATTTAGCACCCGATCAAGCCACCAAACACCCCATGAGCTTTCTTGTACACGTCTGCAGATCAATTGAAATCAGCAACAACATAATCCAACTAACGCTGAACAGCTCCAAAGTCCAATCACCAATACTCCAAGAGAAGAATCATCAAAACAAGAAGATATATAAGTACAACTACAATGCAGCATTCAGGAACTCCAGAGCCTTCAGCCATTAGTAAGAATAGCATTGCATGATCACTCGATTCCTTGAAGAAGTCCCAGAACCAAAGTCCAGTTACTCTGGACATGGCAACCTATGGTAAAAGCAATACATCACACAATCAAACGTGTTCTGAAAAGAAAAAAAAGATGGGGAAACAGTGAGAGAGTGAAGAAATGGGTTATTTGATTGTCCATCAAGGACAGGCCTACCTCAGATAGCAACTTTGAAACCCAGTCTCCTCTGAGAATTGAACTTACCAAAACTTAAAAAGAAATTCTATCATCAGCACATCAGAGGTTTCCCTCTTGTCAAAGAAAGCCCATTTGAATCTCAGCCGCTCCCTCTCTATCTAAATCATGACCAGGAGAATTATAACTTTATGGGACAAACCATGAAGGAAACTTGCTCCTCTAATTACCAATTTCCCCAGACAAAATAGCACACTTTCTCCAGATTAAGGACACTGACACTCCCAGGTTCAAGGTATAAACAAGGTTGAAAAAAAGGAGAAACAAACTATCAATTCCTATTGCCCATGTTTCCATCGATGATAAATGACACAGGGAAACAATCACTAACTTCTTCTGTAAACAATCTCTAATTCTGTTGGATGAAAAGAGAGTAGATGTGGAAGTTCTGAGCATGGTGGCTGGTGAAAGGATGATATGACAGACCTAGCTCTAACTGTGGAAGGAAGATTCACTGGTGAAGCCATAATCACTATTTCAGTTATTAGGTGTTTCAACCCCCTGCTTCATTGCATGTTTATGTTTAGCAACACGAGAAACAAACAAGTAGCTCTTTGTGCTTAGCTTACACCCCCAACGCTGGTCAAGATGGCATTGTCCTCGAAGAACAGAGTATAAAAAGACCTAACTTTATGCAGGCACCTACCAAACTTGAGCACATGAACACCTGCAATTTAGGGCATATCCTGCAGAAAATCCCTAAATATAATGCTACCCCAACCTTTCCCTGCACAACTTCAGGATTACAGAAGGGACCTAACTACACCAACTTCTCCACTCACATCATTCCTGTAAAACTCCCGAGTAACAAAATGCTAAAAAATAGCAGAAATTACAAAAGAGCCAATACTGTTCTAAGCTACATCCCTCCAACAAAATCTTGGAAAGTTAGTCCTATGTTTAGTTAGATATCTTCCAAAAAAGGGAGAACATGATATGAAAAATCCATTTCTTTTCTTTTCCATCAAAATTTGAATCAGTTCACGGGAACCTCAATCTACCACCAAACTATAGACCTAAACTACCTTAAAAACAGTTAAATAAGAATGCCACATACCCCATACAGAACCTCTCTAAGTTAGAAACTCTCCCCGGGACTTCCACCTTAAGAATCTTTAGCTTTGTACGTGTAACATTAGTAATCACAAACAGCTCATCGGAAAGTTCATTTCACGTTAATTCAAAGGGAGCTCTGAAATCCGCAGAACAGTTGACGAATAATCCACGGAAAAACAATAAAGCCGATTTTTAACATCCACTTCTGTGGATTCAAGGTCTCCCTAACGAAAATAACATAAAATTCCACAAGCACTTCCTTTCTCAAAATTCAATAGACAACTACGCCTATCTAAGCACCAACATCCTCAAGCAAAAAATACATTTCACATAAAAAAGACAAACAACAAAAATCACTATGCATCAATTAAGCAAAATAATAGACAAGCAATAAAATCACAAAAATTTTATACGTGATTACGCGATTAACATCGCATAAGGACACGTCACAATACACAGAAAAAAAAAATGAAAAACAAATTCTAACGTTAAAACCTCACGTTTCCCGGTAACCTCAAACATTAAACGTAATCACATTTTCCGTTTCTTGCACTCAATTTTCTTAGAAACCAGACTGAACTTAAATTACGTCTATATGATTATTTTAGCACGTACCTCACAAAAATTAAGCTACGATATAAACAAACAGAATTATAAGAGAATATTATCAAATTGAGTGAAATTTTTAATCAGAAAAACGAACTTTCACCGCCGATCCGAAGTTTCGGTGGTTTTAACGGTAAGATCCGATTGTTGTTCTCGGAGCTCCGTTCAAAAATCTCCTTAAATCTCGTGTTATTTCTTAGAGAGTGTGCGCGATGGGGAGAAAATATGAGAGAGATTTGAATCGGAGTCTCGTTTTTATAGGGCGAGAAATTCGGGTTATGAGAGAGGAGAGATTCGAGAGAGTTCGAAATTTTTTGAAAGTGAAAGCTGTGTCCCTCTGGTTCTTCTTTTATTGTCTGTTGACAGGTAAGGGCACAAAATTACGTAAACAACCCTTCATACGCAAAAATATCTTGCATTTTTTGATCTGATAAAGCGGCTGGGTTATGGTACAACTGCATCTACGGAAATATACTGCTTGCTCCTTGCTCGCCTTGATCATTACTGACTTTATCTATGGGATCATCAGTAATCATTATTGACCTGTGCTGATAAAAAATTAAGAAAAAAAATATGTTTATGGACATTTGGATTTGATATTTAGGGCTGTATGGAAAATCATAAAAAAAATATTAAAAAAATATTTTTTTAATTTTAAAATTTTAATTTTAATTTTAATATCAAAACAATCAAAACATATTAAAAATTTAATTTAAAACAGAATAAATTCAAAAACACAATTATATTGTGATAACAAAAGAACTTAATAAATGAGTAAATCATCATCAAAGGATTTCTTTAATAGCATTATTTTGCTGGGAGGGCGTTAGCTTTTTATCTTGGTGCATTTTAAAAATATATTTTTTATATTTTTTTTAAGGTTTTGATATATCAATGTCATAAATAAAATAAAATATTTTAATATATTTTAAAATGAAAAATATTTTTTTAGAGTACAGATATATAGATAAATAAAATTGTTGAGTCATTATTTTAAAAGAACAAAAGGATATTGAGTTTATTTTATGGTTATACCTTACAATTACGTAATTATGATGAATCTTTTTAATAGTTTATTTGAATTATTAGGAAAAGGACCCTCGTTTAAATGTCATTCATTGCTAATAATGATTGTGGATTCTGTGAGATGGCAACAAATTAATGGTTTGTGAGTTGTTAGTTCATGTATTAGTAAATATAAGACTGGATTTCAATAACGAACCCTCATACTATTTTCAAAAACATGCCAGTCATTGTTACACGATTATTAAAAGCCTGGTTTTTTTTGTGATTTTAAATTATTTTAATATATTAATATTAAAAATACATTTTTTAAAATAAAAAATAATTTATTTTAATATATTTTCAAATTAAAAATATTTTAAAAATCAACAGCGATATTAAACCAGCTCTAAATGAAGAAGGCTACGGTACTTACAGTGAGCATGCTCCATGGAAGTTTTCTCCGAACAGATAAGGCGGTCACATGGAAAATAGGTCCTTTTCGGAGGAGAGAGGTATGATCATCTCGTGAAAGTTAAATCAACGGTCGGCGTGTGAGACAACGATAGACCTTAGCGTGATGTGATCATAGCTCTCTCTCATTGGGAGTCAAAGTCCATCTCCTGTCACCGAGTTTGTCTTAAACCTTTTATGCTTGACACGTGTTCGGTCGGCGGGCAGACTGGGTCAGGATTTAGGCTAGGATGACGTGGATAGATTAGACTGGTATTAAAAAAATATCTTTGCAATCAGTCACGTAAATTGCAAAATTGGAGAGAATGGCTTCATGCTTATCCCTAAACAAATAAAATAAAATGAATTTGATAGGGATCCTTGAATATTAAAGGATAGATTTTCGTGCCTGAAAAATTTATACAGAGAATGAGTACATGATGTGGAGGGTAAGATCTAGTAAATCCAAGCCAAAGCGGATTGAACATACGTGGAAATGTCAGTCACGTGATGATGGCAGGATACTCAACGTATTTTGTAGTAATATTTAAGTGCATTGTATTGTATTTTCATGGTTGGTGAGAAAAATATCTAAGATATTCGTTAAAACTGATTTAAAATGAATTTTTAAAAATCAATTATATTTTAAAAAAATAGTATTTAAAACCAACAAATTAAGTTGAGAAAAAATATATTAAAAAACAGAGACTATTTATAATCAAATTGAATCAAACAACTCATTTTTTATCTAAAATATAATCAAAACTTTAATGAAAAGGGAAAAAAAAATCTTCTTGACTTATTTAATTTTAATAAATATAAAACCAAATCAATTAATCAGATATTGTTTCATTTTGATTCTGTTCAATCCATACTTTGAAAAAAAAAATTGTTGAAATCAAATTATTTGAATCAATGTTTACTTCTATCCACGTTAATAGTTGTTTTTTAAAATTTGAAGTTTGTATTTTTTTTATATATATAAAGGTTTGTTCAAGGCCCGCTAAAAGAGAGACTTCGTCCTGATGCATATAAACCAGTTAAAAAATATACTATGTAGTTATTAGATAGATAGGCGATAGTTTTTAATATTTTAATAGTTGTTAATTTAAACCATGTAATTAGATTAGATAAAGGATTAAGACTTTTCAACTGCAATATGCTGGTTACATGTGATCAATGAATTGAAAATTTTATAGAAAGAAACAAAACGGTCTTTAATACGGTGATATATATATATATATATATATACACAAACAAACTAATATAAGATGTTTTTTTTAAAAAAATAAAATAATAATATTTTTTTTAAAAAAATAATCAAATCATATCAACTATGTTAATGAATCAACTCAAGTCTTTGGACACGTGGAGTTAATTTTTTCCTTCTTCTAATTGATCTTTAACTAAACCAATTCAGGTATCCAATCAGCTGATTACAAGTCAATCTATCGTGTTAGCCTGGTTTTACAACTAATTAATATAATGTTTTTGAAGGGCATTCAGGTGTTTACCGTCTGAAAACCACCGCGCCGGTGGAGATAATGACATTGTTTTCTTTTAAATTTGTGTACGTGGCAAATGTGTGACCGAAAGCTTGATACGTCAGTCTCAATTATTGCACAAAAATCAGTGCTAATTATTAACCTAATCATTCTCCTCGACCATTCAAGTTTTTGAACACGGGAGTAAATGATACGTGGCAGTGGATGTCATCATCGAAACCTTCAACACTAGCCTTGACCCATAATTAAGCAATGGTACGTGGCACCATGCTTGTTGTCGAGAAAACGTTAACCTTAATCACGAGCAATTAATTGATCACGTTCAATGCACGAATTAGTTTCGGGTGCATGCTACAATGTTGATTTGTGCAAAAAACAATTACGGGGATAAAGATGTAATTATTGAATATTTTATAGCAATAAAATGATTAAAAATTAAAAAAGTTAATAAAAAGAGAATTTTTTTTTTTTATGAAACTAAATATATATATTTTTTCTCTTATACTACAAGTACCTATTAGCTATAGTTTTACCACTACAAAAATTTTCATCATACATCGATTGAGAGCTCAGAAGATATTTTTGCAATCCAAGAATATATCATCCTTGTAATATACGAGGAAGGGGTTGAGGGAAAAAAAAAACATAAAAAGCACACCATGACCAGATTACAGTATCATCGGTGTAATAAAAATAATTTTATCAAAACATATTCAATAATATTAGACAAGATCACCAATATTAATCCGGGTTATATAATACTAAAACTTACCTTTGCAAACTTAAATCCAAATATGTTTATTAAGATATTGTTTAAGATTGTGATGCATACTATTTTTTGAAATAATTTTTATTTGAAAATATATTAAAATATTTTTTTTATTTAAGGTATTTACACATTAAAATGAATAAATAATATTAAAAATAATAATTTAAAGCTTTAAAAAAATTAGAAAAATCAGTTTAACCACGCTTCCGAATTGTCTCTAAACCAATTATCACTTGTTATTGCTCCTGCAGAAGTTTTTTTTTTGTTTTGAACTTCCTTTTAATTTTCACTCGAGCTTTCCCATTTTTTTATTCATCTCAAAAGTTTCTTCTTCTTCTTATTCTGCGGGCGTATGCATCCATGTGATGAAATTAAAATTTTGAATTAATAATATCTGACCATGACAATTTACGGGTGCATGGATTTGACACGTAAAAGCGAGACCAGCTCCTTGCCACTGCTGATGTTTTTGGCAACTTGTTTGTCCAGTTGCCTTAGATGGGTTTTTGAGAAATAAAAGCCACGTGTCATAATTTTAATGGCAGCGGCATTTACAGAATCCAGCGGCGTTGTATATAGTAACGAACAGCATTGTAGTTCAATGAAAAAGAATCTGCGGTGCTGAAAAAACGAAGAGGCACGAGGCAAGTAATAAATATTAATCTTGTGCAGGATAAGCATTCAATTTGAAGACGAAGAGTTATAGCAGTTCAACTGTCAATTTGACAGAGAGGAGACCGGCCGGCGGAGGAGTGGCCACCCCATGGATTGCCCGTGAACCAATGTCTTTAACTCGATCACTTGTGTATGACTTTGCCCTCTGCATCGATAATTATGATCCATAACGGTCTCTCGGACATTAATTTAACCCTTAGTGCAAGGTATTTTTAGATCATTTTTTGCTGTGATCACAATTTATATAAAAATTTCATTTTTTTTTAACGTTAAAAAATATTTTTATTCATACATTGGCTTCCATGTTTTTAAATTCGAATTAGCTTAAAAACAATCATGTTAGCTAAAGTATTTAATTTAAGTCTTTTTTTGCTTTAATGTCAAAATATCTTGCAATTCATTCCAATAATTTAAATTTTTGATCACGGATGATATTTTAATAAAATACCATAGCTTTAATATAGTTTTTAAATCTGGTTTAGCTTATCAAATAAATCTGGTGTCCCGTTAGTTCGAGGTATGGCTAGAGCTGAGTTTGCTCCTAAACCTCTCAAAAAAATATTTAAGATAAACCTGTCTAATGATTTTTTTTTATTAAAACAACATTGTTTTTTTATATAAATAATTTAAAATCTGTTTTTTTATTCAATAAAATTAAGTATAAAATGATAGTGAATTTGTATAAATCTAAAATTGAAATGAAATGAAATGAAATTAAAATGATAATTAAAGAGTGATACAAAGCTATTTTTAAAGACTCGTCATTTTTAAAGACTCATTCAATGACTTAAACTTCCACCTTAATTCTTCTATTGCAATACCAATTACTCCATCCTTAATCATAAACTCAACCAAAATCTGAATCTAACGAAGACAAATGGACTCCTCACTTATACTTATTAGCAGACAGGCCCAGCCCAAATTATGGTGAAGACAAGTCCAAGTCGACGACATATTGTAGCCAGTTATTGGGCCACGAACACAATTCGCTAAGCTCATGGCCTCCCTCACACAAATATGCGATTTCCCAAAGCCCAAAACTCTAACGGATTCACCGAGCCCAAGACCAAGAGGAAGAAAATTGAATGGATGGTCACGAGCGATGCGGTGAACCAGGAGCAGAATGGGGGGTGTCCCTTGCCGGGCTGCCCCCTGTGCCGCTCTGCCTATACATAGGATAGGCGCCGACGGTTCAGCCATGAGAGACGTTAAAGCTTTTGGGTCCACACCTCACATGTCTATGTCGCTCGCATACTTTGTCATTTTCTTGGAACCCCACCACTGCTATCCCTTCAAATGTTACGTCACCGATATTTTTCTCAGGTGGGGTATGGCTCAGGCCTGCAAGTTAGCCGGTGCCCCTAGCGTTGTACAGGAGCCTGATGAGCTCACGATTCGTTATTACGGTTAACATCCTTTTTTTTAAAAAAAAAAATTGTAGCAATGATTTGTTACCAGGAAATAATGTTTTGACCTTTAAAAATGTCACTTAGGGATTGGTTTTATGATTTAAGAGGTATGATCCAAATAAAATTCCTACACAGGACTTTATAGAATCGTTTTTAATTTTGATTGAAACAGGTTCACTAATATATAAGTTTATTTTTTTTTAATGTTTTGCTATCATGAATCCAATTTCATGTTGGTGTATTTTGTAAATTAGAAAATGTTTGGAAACGCTATTGTACCTGTATTTTTTAAAAAATAATTTTTTTTATTAAAAATTAATTTTTTATTATATATTTTAGATTGTTTTGATGTGCTGATCTTAAAAATAATTTTTAAAAAATAACAAAAAAATATCCTTCTGATGCATTTCGACACAAAAAATATTTTAAAAAGCAATCACAATTATATTATCAAAACAACACTTTAATAAAGAAGTATAAGGTTTTTGTTCCATTTTAAAAGAAACGTTTTTTTTCTAATTATCTATAAATATGAGTTTTTATTATATAATAAATTATGTGAAATTATAATAAATGAGCTTCACTAGTAAACTTCTTAATATTGTAATGTTGGACTAAAATTGAATAGTAGTTATTTTTTAATTGTCTTCTGTTTTCTTCAACTTTTCAGATTAACTCTTGATTTATTTTAATTTTAAACAATTTCCTTAACACTTCTGCATGTGAAAGACTCTTTATTTTATATTATTAATGGTGTAACAATCCAATTCAGGCTATCAAAATTCAATGCTCTAAATATCTATTTTACCTGATGAAATATTAAATGAAAATTTAATTTTGCTTTGTTTAAATCCAACTATATTTAGTCTTGATTAATAAAAATTCTGTTACTCAAAATTTATCTTATATTATGTTATTTTACTCGCATACCGATAAATTCAGAAATAAATATAATAAAAGAGATTGATTTTGAGTTTCGGGTGCATATCAAAACCCAATAAATAAATGAAATGAGCTACAAATTCTGACACATTTTTCTCGTCAAAACGGCACTCCTATATCTAATCAACAGCTTAACACAGAAAGAGAGGGTTAAACAAGGGGCTGAACTGGTAGCTGAGGGGAGGAAGGAGCGGCAACTGCCCATAAAAGAAGAAGAAGTTGTCCGGCAAATGCTGCTGTACTAACTGACTCGTCTGACCGAGAAATTGTAGCCTTACAAATACTAGAAGACTTGCTTGCTTCTATCAATTCATATACCTACTCCTCTAATTCAAGAGCCTACACAGAGTAGGGCCTACAACCCCACTCCTAAATCTGGCCCCTCTTGAAAGGGAAACATTTATATATATAGGTAAAAATTAAAATTTGTTCCCAAATGTGATGATTGTTTGAAATTCAATTTTAGGGCTCGAAACTAAGTTCATATGTGGATAGGATAATGTTTAGGTGAAGGAAAAATGTGATGCTTTTTTGAAGTTCTATTGTGGGGGTTAGTGATTAATGTGTGTTTGTTAATGTATTATATTAAATGAAAAATATGTTTTTGTTTGAATATATATTAAAATAATATATTTTTTAAATTTGTGATATTGATACATCATAATTATTAAAAATACCTAAAAATATTATTTTTATACCTTTTGAGATGTAAAACGTCTTGAAAAACAGGTTGGACAATAGTATTAAAAACACTCTTAAGTGTGTGTTGTGTGTTTAGTAATACGGTGTGATGTATTTTTATAAAAATATTTTTTAATTAAAAATATATTAAAATAATAATTTTTATATATTATTTTATTTTTAATATCAGTGCATTCTTTGAAAAAACATATAAAAAAATAAATTTAATATTTTTTCAATTAAAAAAACTTTAAAGCACAAGTTAAACCGCAGGAACAGAACTAAAATATTGTTTAGGTGAAGAAATATAGTGAAATCATCCATCCTTTTAATAAGTGGATCGAAGAAATAATTAATCTTAATCTGTACAAATATTAAAATTAATTCCCAAAAACAGTGTTTAATTTGGGACGACTGTTTCAAGGTGAGACATTTACTACGGTGGGCCTCGAATCCTTAATATTTAACAACCGACAGCTAAATATCATACTCGCAAATTTCAAGAAAAGAACCTCCTCAGAGCCATCCATTACCTGTAAGAGCACCAACCTGTTAGGCTGTTAGTTTTCGTGGGGTTTTTAGTCATGGCCAGAAAATAGAGCCAAGTCATCGTGAGAAAGAAGCACCAAGAAATTTGTTATTAAAACTAGGAAGGAAGCTTGTTCATTCATTCATACCTCACACTGGCCTTTCTCTCTTGTGACTAGCTAGTAGTCTTTACTATTTATTGTTCCCGTTGCCTTCAAAAGCACTCTCAAATCTATGCAAAACCTCCCCCTTCAAAATCTCCTCCTCCATTGCCACCTCTCTTGCCCTTTGTCTCTCTAAATCTTGAAGAAATCAAAGAAAAAACTAGCAGAGACAGAGAGAGGATCCCGTTTTATATTAAAGAAAAAGATCCATACATGTTCACTGGTGTCTGATGAAGGCAAAGACTCACATTCTTCCATTCTTTGCCACTCTCACTCTCATTTGCTTGACCACTGCCCAACACCACTCTTTTTCTAGCAATGCTGGCCCTAGAGACTCACAAACAATACATATTAAGCAAAGCCAAAGACAGCTTTTACATTACAGAGAGGAACTTGATATAGAAGATGAGTATCTGATGTTACCAGCTTGCCTCAAATTCGACAACCCTAGACTCAGAAGTGCCTACATTGCACTCCAAGCATGGAAACTAGCCATCATCTCGGACCCATTGAACCTCACATCCAACTGGGATGGATCCGACGTTTGCAACTACACTGGTGTCTTCTGTGCCACATCTCTCGACAATTCGTCGATTCAAACCGTTGCTGGGATTGATCTAAATCATGGCGACATGGCAGGGCACTTGGTTGAAGAGCTCGGACTCCTGACGGACATTGCCTTGTTTCACGTTAACTCCAACAGATTCTGTGGGAAAGTACCAAAATCTTTCAAGAAACTAAAACTACTCTACGAGCTGGATCTAAGCAACAATCGTTTTGCGGGCAGGTTTCCTTACGTTGTTCTTGATCTTCCAAAGCTCAAGTATCTTGATCTTCGATTTAATGAGTTTGAAGGCGATTTGCCGAAAGAACTGTTTGACAAGGATCTCGACGCAATATTCATAAACAACAACAGGTTTGCTCTTGAATTACCTGATAATTTTGGTAACTCGCCGGTTTCTGTTATTGTTCTTGCAAATAATAAATTCCACGGGTGTTTTCCGACAAGCTTGGTTAACATGTCTAAGACCCTAAATGAAGTGATTCTCATGAACAATGGCTTGCGCTCGTGTTTACCTAGGGAGATAGGATTGCTTAAGAAGGTGACAGTTTTTGATGCGAGTAATAACAAACTCTTCGGTTCTTTGCCTGACAACGTCGGAGAAATGGAGAGTCTAGAACTGCTAAATGTGGCACATAATATGCTGTCAGGAAATATCCCTGGTAGCGTGTGTTTGCTTCCACATCTGAAGAACTTTAGTTATGCTTATAACTTCTTCACTGGTGAACCACCAGCGTGTTTGGATTTGGAAAATTTTGATGATGGCAGGAATTGTTTGAGGAACAGGCCCAAACAGAGATCAACATTGCAATGTAAAGTGTTCTTGTCTAGGCCAGTTAAGTGTGAGGCTTTTAAATGTCACAAGTTCGATCCTTCTCCACCGCCCCCACCAGTTACTTCACCCCCACCACAATCACCCCCACCCCCACCCCCACCCCCACCTTCACCAGCTCCTCCATCAGCATTACCCTCACCACCCCCACCCCCACCCCCACCAGCTCCTCCATCAGCATTACCCTCACCACCCCCTCCATCATCAATGCCGCCACCACCCCCAATAAATCCACCTCCCCCCTTCTACTCTCCACCACCCCCGCCAAACCCATCTCCACCACCTCCGCCACCTCCTATTTATCAATCACCCCCCCCACCACCCCCTCCAAATTCATCACCACCACCTCCCTCATGTGCAGAACCCCCTCCACCTCCATCACCTCCGCCATGCCATGAGCAACCGCCTCCACCATCACCTCCAGTTCAATACTTGCCGCCTCCACCTCCTCCAGTTTATAATTCGCCGCCTCCACCAGCTCCAGTGTATAATGGTCCATTGCCACCGATTAGTGGCATACCTTACGCATCTCCACCACCTCCACCGCTCTACTAAATTGATGATTCTTTTTAGAGATTTCTCCTTTCACCAGCCCTGAAAGATCACAATTGCTTGCCTTGTATTCTTGGTAACAAGGGGATGAGACCGGACCCATTTTATAGCAATCATCCAAGAATTGTTTCACATAAGTGCATGTCGCAGAATTCAAGTTTAAAAGACATTTGGAGATAGAAAAGAACAGAAGGAAAAGAAGTGTGCAAGAAGATTAAGTTTCCTTATATTTTTATAATTGAATTGCCATGCTTGTTTTTGAGTGGTTAATAAGATGAATGTAGAGAGAAACAGTAGGTTTGCAGGGATTGTAATTACATGTATGAGATTCATCTTAGCTATTTATATGTGCTTTCCAATGGAAAGATCTGATGTCTACTTCAATGTCATTGTTTATTCTGTTCTTATATATCCAGCTTCTGGTCACCTACGTTTTCAGTACACAGCAGCCTCATCTCCCTGGGGTGTCTGCTTCCCTCTACTTCTGAACTCATTCATGATTCACCATATGGTGAAGGGAGCAAGAAAAACCTTGCCAGTCGCCACCTTTTAGTTTCAGGTTCAGTTCCAGTCAAATCATACATACAAATATCTTTTCATGCTAATTTGGCTAGTCAAATGAGTGCAATAGATTTCAGGTTCACTCTTTGAAACGTAAAAACTAATCCAATGATAATCAAAGCTTCCTCAGAGTCTTCTATTTTCACCGCTAAATCACTTGCAAGTTGAGGTTTGGGTTTCTAGCTATAGTAGCACATTTTCACATAAAATTTATATATAATACATGAGATGTAATAGCTAAGATGAAAGCAAAAACATGAAAAGCTACCATAACATGACAAGAATGATACCAAGGAAGTTTCTTGGGGTACACTAAAATCTTCTCAGATTTGGTCCTACTGTATATACATTTCTCAATAGCTCCAGTCATATGTTCTCCATCAACCTAGGAGATGTTCCCCTTCAATGATGCGTATGTCATTCTCTGTTTTACAATTGTATCTTCCATCCCACCTTTCCCAAAAGTTACTGTTGCCTCTGGTTTTTGGTGGTTCGTGGCTTAAAACGCTTAACGGTGTGGACATCATGCCAATAACTCATCGAGCTACCCACGATAAGATCCTTTCATCTAATTATCACAAGATATACATGTGAGACCCTTCATATGAAAATCTGGAAAGACGAGAAAGGTCTCTATCGTTCGTGGCCAACACATTCATCACGGGAACTTTAAAAACTCACTCTCTAATCTGCCTACTGGTCTTCCATGCTTACCATGTTATAGCGAGACAATTAATGAAACACCTGCCCGGGTAGTATAACACAAGAAGCAATGGCCCTAGTCTAATAACTGTCCCGTGTTGTTACTGTTCGCATTTACAAATCATGATCTAAAGTGGGGTCTTTGAAAGGTTGAGCAAGCTTTAGCCACGACATTTTAGACCAGCTTAAATTTCCATGACATCAACATGAAGCAGTTTTTCAAGTAATGACATGGTTGTCAGACAAGGTACCACTTATGCTACAACGATAATTTGTGCAGTGAAATAGAGAAACTAAATTGTTAGTCCTAGAATTAACCTGACTTACTTTACAGCCACAACATCTTAGACCACCTTTAAATCTCCATGGCACCAACATGAAGCAGTTTTTCAAATAATGACATGGTTGCCAGATAAGATAACAGTTCTGCTCCAACGATAATTTGTGCAGTGAAACAGAGAAACTACAAAGGAAGTCCTTGCAAAAACCTGACTTGCATTCTGTCGTTACTTTTTTGCAAGTACCTTGTTTCAAGGAATCTGGAAATTACAAGGATCAATTTGAAGAGAGAATAAAGTGTACACTAGATTTGTAGTTCATGTGGCCTTCCTAAAAAGCAACATGTCACGAGAAAATATACAGTTGAACTAACAGTTAATTAAGGATATCACCTAAGATTAGACTTCTTATCCACATCAGCACATGATCCTGGGGGAACACCTCCTGGAGAAACAAAATTATGTCTTTTTATATCTGGGTCTGAATTTGAAGCAGGAAAGACTGAAAGAATAAATGATCCATACTAAGAAATATTGAAATAAGATCCTTATGGCTGGTAACTTCATCTATGTCCATCTTATTACACTTGAAGAACCATTTAAGATTTAATGCATTACACCAACAGAAAATCTTGTTCCCTGGTTGCCCAGTCATGAAAACAATACCATGACTCTTACCCCCTTTTTTGGCAAGTAGAATGTGCTTCTCCCAAAATTAATCCCATTAACAAAAAACTAAAGGAGGAGGGTGTTTTACCATGCTCCTCCTCACATCACACTATTAACCGGAATAGTTTTTTTTTTAATATATGTTATCTTTTTAAAATTTCAATTCCATTCTTCAAACTTATAACTTGAACTATAGTTTAATTCGGTTGACTCGAATATTTTTTTTTTTCTAATTGATTTTTTTTTTTTCAATTTCATTCTTCAACTTTAAATTAATTGAGAATTAAACTTCACAATCTATTTCAGTCTTTTTTTTATAAGGTTATCTCTATCTCATAACTTAGGTTAATCTTGGTTGACTCGAGTTGTCTTTTATATGTTTTTCTAATCGATTTTTTTTTTCAATTGGGTTGATTAAGAATTAAGATTCATAATTTGCTTTCTATTGAGTTATCCTAATCTCATTATTTAGATCATGAGTTTGACAGGATAACTCAGATTGACTTGAATTATTATTTTTTCAATTTCATCCTTTAACATTGAGTTAATGAAAATTAAGCTTTGTAATTTGTTTTAATTTTTTTGTATAGGGCTATCATAATTTGATATGAAAATTGACAAGTTAACCCAAATTGACCCAAATCAATCCAATAAATTATTATCTCATTGTTTATTAAAAAATATCATCTTAAATATTTATTTTGAATCAAACTATGTTTTTATCTATTATTTGGGTTGTCTTTAAACCCGTCAAAGTGATCAAATCACATTGAATCAATTCTCACATTATTTAGTTTTTTTTTTTCAACTAGAAAAAACATTAGCAATGTTTATAATTTTTTTTTTATATTAAAAAAATAATTAATTAAACCCACAACATACTGCAAGCCAAATGATACAGTACCAACTAAAAATCTTGCACCTTCTCACTTTAAGAAAGCCCTTAGATTTGTTTTCAAGATTAAAGGGTGATTAGGATCGTGATTCGACCGTGTTTTTTAAAAATTTTGATTTTTTTTTTAATTTTAAATTATTATTATTTTTTGTATTTTCAAATTATTTTAACGTGCTAATATTAAAAATAATATTTTTTAAAAAAATTATTTTAATATATTTTAAAACAAAAAATACTTTAAAAAACTTCTACCAGATATAATTTTTTCGAAACATCTTTGGTAACGGCATCCACGTTAAAAACTTTTGTCCATATTTGTCTCTTAGGGTTCAGCTTTTCCTGTTCATTTTTTTATGTATGAAAATGAAAAGGGGGAGAAACACCCAATTTATTAATTATTGAAGAATTTGTATCTCCCTTGATTTTCCTTCTTCTAGAACCTATCGATTATACAGAATAAAAAGGAAACATTACTCTACAATCGCACACACATAGAACTTACTAGCTAAAGATGACTCCACTCTATTTTGCTTGTTTTCTGGCAAGATTTGCTTATATCAAACCATGAAACAGGGCGTCAACATAGGCTATCTGTGAGACAAATGCAGTTAGAAACGACGAGAGAAAAAAATGTTATCAAGACAGAAAACTAAGAAATCATGCATCATATGAATATGCCTGTAGAGCTATTACCTTCTGCCAACTCACAGGTAAATATCCAACACTAAAACCAGGCAACCATGGATCCCACATAATACATTCCCTAAATCAGAGAGACAAAAAATGTTAGCTGGACGGAAAAGCAAACAAATTCATAAACAAAGAATTATTCAGGGGCCAAACTCATCAAGACAGAACAATGAACAGGTTCAACAGCTGAACTCAACAAAATCTGAATTAACATAACTATTTCTCTTTTCCTATTGTTTTCGGTTTCTTTTTTTCTTCCCTGGCTATCAAAGTAATATACTAAGAATGTTCAATGATTAGTATTTAAGGGGAAAAAAATGTACCTTCACAGGCAAAAACCCTGTGTTTCATGAATGCAAGTTTTGAACTTGTCAAAGCAAGCTGGTGCAAGTTCTGACTTGTTCTGAAGTTAGCTTGCCAGCAGATCAAAGGACATAACTTCATGTTCTCATTCAAAACCTCGGCCAAATGGAAAAGCCTTCAAGCTGGAAAAAAAGAAAAAAAAAGTGCTCCATCACCTTTCCAGTAGCTCAATCAATGAAGGTGTGGGAAAAGCAGAAGACTATCTCCTACTTGAGAGTTCATTTCAGGTGGTGATGGCTGGAGTAACCCATTATTAGACAAGTCTTCCAGACCTTTGATATCCTGTTGCAAGCGGCTAACACGCAAAATCGCATGCTCAAGAACCAGAGGATCATCGGGGGGGTTCTGCAGAAGGGTAAGCAAGGCCTGGCGATAAACTTGAGATGCCAATAATGGTCTTGCAACCTGTCGATTTTTACATAAAATTGCCACCTTGATGACATGCTTACAGAGATTTCCCTGTCTTGACCAGGGACAGTCACAGAGGGCAAACTCAGAACCAGGGTTCCAAATTGTATATGCCAGACTTCTATCGGTCTGGGAGATCACTTTCACAAGCTGAAGATTTTGTTCATCCAATATCACATCGACATCAGGGATGTGCAGGGCCTGATACCAAGCATTAGTTAAGAAAGACTTGTCCCTTACATTTGTGAAATACCCAGTCTCTGCACTGTATTGATCTAACCAATACAAGGAGTGGAATTCAGTTGTCAAAGTGTGGATCAACCAGTCAATTCTTGTATAGGAATTAGCATATTGCTGATCGAAAAGCTTGGATTTCAACCTTAAGTGGTAGGATTCAATTGCAGCCAGGGGCTCCGTACTGGCTACAGGGAGAGACCTTATGCTATTAATCCACAACTCTGTAACACAAGAAGGCAGGTTAAAACAAGCATCTAATATTAAAAGTTACAGCTATGAATTATTTTGAATGAATAATACAGGCTTTTAATTTCATCTTCAGTAGCTATATGGAGGAGCTGGATGACAATGAACATGACGCTGATATAGAATGAATCAGTGCAGAAGTTATCACTTCTCCGTTATTTGCATATTTTAATAGCTGATGTTTTACATCAAGGTCATTGTATACTAGCTGTTAGCTAATACATGTTATTTCTAAATCTTCCACTTTTTTCTTCTATTATATCCCCACTTATACATAATGAATAATTTAGTCAAACTAGCTATCATTTGTGAACCGAGTTAGAATTTATTAATAACTACATAAGATGTCATTTGAATAATGTGTTACATTTGGAAGACTTACATAAGAACAATGTTCTGTGTTGTTCTTCAATATGCAGCTGTTATTTCAATCATGGTTAAAAATCTTTCTTTCCAATATTCCTTTTTTCTACATGTAACTGCCTACCATTTTTTAGCACCAAATGAATAGATAAAGAAAATCCCTATTTCATTACAGAAATTATTATGGGATCAAAGTTGGGAATAAATAATATCCTATTTCAACGATGCATGTTTATATGTGAAATTAGATGGTTGAAATATAATATGGCAAAAAAAATTACATTATAAAGATTCCTCCAAGAAACAAGGAGAAGGCTTTTATTCTCAGACAAGTAGAATAATGCATAAGAGAAACATATACCTATATATGGCAACCATCTCCTCTTGAAATAATCCATAAAGATACATTGGTCAACATATACTTGCATGAACTCTTCAACTGCATCATCAGCATTTGGCCCACTTCTTGTAGAATACAAAATCCAACCCAAGTGTTTAAACATCTCTCGCTGGACATCAATGTTGCAGCATTTCTTTAAAAGACTTCTCATCCAAGCACGGCGAACATGCCAGGCACATAATAGGAACCGGCATTGGAAAGCCTCTCTGCAATTAAAAACCACGAAGGAATTTAGATTCCCCATTGAAAGTTAGGGTCAAGTAGAAGAAATTGACAGTCCCTGCCTAAAAAATTTACCTTATGAAAGAAATATCAAAAGAAGGATCATCCACTAAAAAGGCATTAGGCCTCCATCTCGGGTCCTTGCTTCGGATTCTTTCAGCCAAAGAGCCAATCCATTTGTGGATATCTTGAGTAACAAATGAGGAGGCAACGATCCAAGCAACCGGAATTGCATTTTGAGATGAGTCAAAAACCAGTAAAGTACACAGGGGATACTGCAATGGAGAAAATTACCATTGAATTGCTATTGAATTAACACCTATAGCACCTTTTCATATTCCACAATATAGCAATTCAATTCTTCCTCAACGTTTAGCCCAAATAATTTCTAATCATGATGTTTGGTCCATTTAAATGATTTAATGCACACTATATTGATGAATTTGAAGGTCACAAGTATAAAATAAAGGCCCTTGAACAATTGTGTTCCTTGAATTGTGGCCTAGGAAGGAAGAATTTGGAGACTTAGAGCTTTAGGATTTTTACATAAAATTGCTGCTCTCAAGACTGGATTTTGGTTGCAAGCCCAAGCCTAGAATGATTCAAATTTTTGCAATCATAAGATATTTGATACTAAAATGTGTCAGCCACCAATATTTACGAAGAAAATTTCTGAATCCTTTAAATTTTTGCATGCCAGTGGCTTCACACATGACCATGAAGAATCAAAGAGTTCTTAAATGAACAAATTACCTTGAGTTTCTTCGAGCCAAATGTAGAATGAGAAGCTACCGAACCACTATGTCCATAACGGATCATCTGCTGCAGCTGCCAATCTGTCTGTATCCCCAGAATAAAAGGTTCTGTGCTTGACATATCTTGGAAGAAAAAAACATGCTTCTGGTGGCGCTGCACCCACATCTTTACACTGAATTCATCATCAGCATGCAATTTGTAAGATGAATTACGAACAATCCTCTCCATGTTGCGAACATCATTCCGAGTGAGCAAATCATCTCGGTTGAGGGGGCCACCATGCCCCTGCACCACCTCTGCATGATGCTGGATTATATTGTCCAAAGATATTCCAATATATAGCAAAGAAATCACTTTCTGGCGCAATTCTTCTGAAATCCTTGGAGCATACATAGCTCTTGTCCCCACAGCATCCACATCAAGTATCCCATGACATGGGGCCCCTGTTTTATCTACATGTTTTCTCTGATTATATATGAGAAGAGCAAGGAAGGGGCGAGTGTATAAGCGTTTTACAGTGAAATGGCAAAGGCAACCTCTCATCATGTGACGCCTCCCGGGTCTGCTTCCCTTCCCAGTCGCAGGTTTGGTGTGAGAACCATCCCCCATAGTGGACTCACCATCTCGATAATCTTCAGGGCCATATGAACACCAATATCTGAAAGATAACTTTCATAATGCATTACTTGGATTGAACTACAAGGGATCTTCAAGACATGCATCAATTCCCGGTGACATAATTAACTTTTATCATTTAAAATATTCTCTTTGAATGTTTGTCCATTTAGTGGTAAATAAACATTCATTTTGCAAAACATTCACCTTTAAAACAGACAAAAAGAGCCATCCTTTAAGGAGCTCTTGGCAGAGAGCACATTTCAGAGAACAAAAACCAAGAACAATCATTTACACACTGGCGTTCATAATTCATTCGTCATAAAACCCAAAAAAGAAGAAGGTGCCTTGTATAGCACTGCACGAATTTATGAACATACAGTGTATATTCAAGATAGCCATCGACCCTTGGTTTGCTGATGCTCCCTTCAGATCTCTTCCTTCTAGACTCAATTCGAAAGCTAGCAGGACATTCTGCATTTGAAGATTCTCCTTTTACAAAATCATCCACTCTGGCAAAAGGGATTAGGGCAATATCATCGCCACCTTGTCGACCACCTTCTACTTTCACCCACTTTATATGAGCAGCAGAAAACTCTGCACAAGGAGGATCTTGTACTGGAAGACTAAGAATGTCCTCCATTCTTGGCATCTGTCAATTTAAGACCCCCAAAAAAAGTATAAAAAAAAAAACACATTACGTTGCAGTAAATCCAATTCAAGGATCAATACACACTGTACAGCCCTTTTCTTTCACATTCTCACAAACACTTTGCAATGAAAAATATTTATTTTTCTTCTTTTTTCTATAAAAGAAGTTATTTTATTGATCAAAAGCAACAAGAAGGACCTAAACCCACTACAAAAGCAAGAATCATTATCAGATTACATAAGCAGTCCAATGAAGGATTAAGATTACACGTGCATGGAGTTAAGTACACTATTTTCATTGAATAAACAAAATACAAATCAACAAATGAGAACTAGAGTGAAAACAAATACATAAAAATCAAAGGTGTAGTCAAAATCACCTTTGGTTCATGGCCCTTCATTCTCTTTTTAAAGCTTCAAATGAAACTAAGCTTTAGCTCACTGTTAATCTATTATGTCTCTGCAAATGGATAAAGTCCATTGCTTTAAGATAAGAGAAGCACTAAGAAGAGGAACTTGAAAGACCCAGAAAGCAGAATTGGAAGAGGAAGTGAGATAGTAAAGCAAATTACCTCTCAAAGCCTTGGTTTTCCTTACAATTCCAGGAGCTCTCCCTCCTCCTCTGAATCTCTCTCTCTCTCTCTATAAGTGTTTGTACTTTGTACAGTGAAAGCTTTTGAAATGATTGAACAAGGTGTCAGCAAACGACATGATGTTCACTAGTATGCATGGCATGTTCATGTAGCCAAAAAAAAGGAGGACGACGAAAGACGAGTCGTCTATACGTCAGGGTAGAGACGACTTCAAATACATGTTTTGTTTTGTTTTGTTCTATCTTGGACACCAATCTCGTCTATTTAGATTTGTCCAACGTACGAAAATCACATAACATCAAGCACTTAATCAACACTATGCTGTAGAAGTTAGTGCATGTCATGGTGTGATGCAAATAAAATTATATATTATCGTTTTATATCATAAAATTACAATAAATTATTAATTTTAATCCGGTCCAGAACATGATTTACAAATTGAATATGTAAATTTATATTAATTTAAAATGATATCATTTCAAGATTTTTTTTTAAATCAAACTAAATTTTAATCAGATTATAAATTAATTTATTAAATTAATCAAGTCAATATTCATGTAATTTAGAAAATGTTTTGAAGTTTGGTACATATTATTTTTAAAATATTTTTTTTTGAAATACATTCAAATAATATATATATTTTATTTTTTAAAATTATTTTTACATTAAATTGTTAAAACAATTAAAAAATAAAATAAAAATTTCTAAATTTTAGAAAATACAGTCGTGTTTCCAAACAAAACTTTGAATTGAAACATGGGCATATGCCAACAATATACTTTTCTTTTTGTTAATTATTAATATTTTTTTCCTCTGAGCTTACACTTTGCACTTGTTTAGAAAAAAGGCTGTAAAGGGATAAATTACAAAAACTCTAAAGGACGTGGTATAAATAAGGTGCACGTGTAAGGTAGATTTATTGTTCAAAATTTTTATTTTTTTATTCTGATCATTAAACTTTTATTTTGCACAATTACATTCTTTTGGGCACAATTAAATCAAATTTGTTGATTAAATATATAATTAAAAAAAAAAAAAACAAATGTAAAAAAGGCACCACAGCATGTGATGCTTTTAAAATTATTACAAAAAGTTTACTGTAATTCTCAAACTTTACAAATTATACATATTTGATCCATCAATAATTTTTCAATTTTATTTTTTAGTTCATGGTTTGAGATAAAAGAAAGAGAACATTGGATTTTAGCAAAAAAAAAAAATTGATATTAATACTGATTTCAGCTATCAAAATAACCGATTTTAATGTCAAAATATTTCATTTAGTGAAAAGAGTTCAACTTGTGTTTTTTCACTTTGAAATTGCTATAAAAACTAGATCTAAGCTCGAGAAGATTTTTTATTTCGAGTTAATTTTAAATTTTGTGCGTTTTTTTGAAGGGCATTTATGAGTTTTCAATGTATTTAGATTCTTTTCTAGGTGTTTTTGTTCAAATTTGGGTGGAAATAATTTGGGATAAAAGAGCATAGACCTTATTTTTTTAACCACCACAATAAACAGAATCTATAAAATACTAGGCAACACATTGGCTTTAATTTTTTTTTCAAAAAGTGTTGGGCAGATAACATGTTTTCCATCTTAATTGATTTTGTTTTTAAAAAGAATATGCCCTTTCAAAATTGATCAAGCGCTAGCTTACCTCTTTTTTTCTTAATTTTGTCTATTTTAAAAAAAATCATGTTGTTTTGTAAATGCCTTTTTTTAAATAACCTTTTAATTAATATTGAAATTAATGCCCTTTTTCTTTGATTTGTATTAGTTTTTGTATTTAACTTTTTTTAAATAGTGATTGTTTTTTTAATTGTTTTTTATATATTTAATTTTTGAAGAGATTATTGCAATTCATTTTTATTTTTTTGTGTTTTATATAATTGAATTTTATTTTTAAGGATAAAAAATATTTATTTTTAGATAATATTTTTAATAAGTGAAACTTTGTGATATATTTTTTTTTCATATGAGTTTATGTGTGTATTTTTTCTATTATTATTTAATTAAATAAAAAAATAATTTTAATAAACAAAGTTATTGAATATAATCGGGTGAATGAATCATATTGCAATATCAAATATCTTGATTTACATTCGTTTTCTGGCCTTTATATATATATTTAGTTATTATTAATGATTTTTTTTATTTATTAATATAAATGATTAGTAATTTATTTAATAAGATGTGTGTATAAATTTTTTAATTTGCATAAGATATTATTCATGTAAAACAACACATTGCAAATACCTATATATTTAATTTTTTGATTGAAAAAAAAAAATCAGTCCGTGATAAAGCGGGAATCAAATATCTTATACAGTGGCTTGAAAAACCAGCCCATTGTGTCATTGATGGATTATTTTTAGGTAATTTTGTGGCTCTATTTTGCCGTCATAACTGATAGGTGATATATTATCATCTGTGTAATGAAAGTGAAAACTTTCTCTAGTCACTATCTCGAAAAAGACCCATGGACAATCATTATCCTGTATCCCAAGGATTGAAACTACAAGTCTTGCTATAGTTTATTAAAATAAGTAATAATTAAAATTATATTCTTATATAATTCCAGGATATTTTCTGTATAAAAAGTATAATTATATCAATTTGGATAGAAAAACTTGAGATAAAAACATATTAAAAAAATTGACTATTTTGTAAGAATATAATAATATATTTAGAAATATAAAAGCATATCAAAGACTTAACCAGTTATAAAAAAAAAAAATTGAATTATTTATTCAGAAAATAATTAAAAAATTTATTTGCTTATGCACATTTTAATTTGCCATCAATGCTAAGATAATTGACTATGATTATTTAACTCCGCCCTGAAACTTTCATACTATACTATAATATTATCCTCAGTACATCGGATCAAATTCATTTGAATGCGAAAAAGAATTCAATTATTCTTAATATGTTTTTAATAAAATAATTTAAATTATATAAGAATTTATTTTATATGACCCAAGTTTAAAAACAATCTAGATAACAAATAAAAATATAATTTAACTTAAAAAAATCAAAATTATATTTTTTTAAAATAATAAAATAATAATATATATAATCAATTCGGATCATCTCATACTAACCTATCAAATCTATTTCTTAGGTCATAAGACTCTGGTAATTCTATAATTTTTTTTTATTAAATTTAATTTTCAATCAATTCAATATCAAAAAATAAATTAAAAATATAAATTAAAAAACAAACCAAATCAATCATATTAACCTATAAAACTTAAATCACAAAATTAAAATAACAATATAAAAAACAAATTTATATAAATGATAAAACTCAATATTTAATTATTTATAGTTATCAATGCACTAACTAGCATCATTGCAGGAGGGCAAGGGCAAGTGTGCCAGTAACAATAACTAGAAGAGGGTGTACCGTGGAAAGGACATCATGCATCCTCTCATATTTTGGTAACTTCGAAGGATATTTTGGATTTTTCGGTTAGGTTCAATATCAAAGAAGAGAGAGAACCATTGAAGGTGGGAGGGAGGATCATCTGACTCGTAATAAAGACATGTCAAATCAGCATAATTGTAGAGTGCACGCTACTGCCTGCTGCGCATCACAATTTGATAACGATACATTAAACTGAAGGACGGAGGAGAGAATATCGTCACCCTTTTCAATGGAAGCACTGAACTTAATGAAAAATCAAATTTCAAGTGTGAATATTAATGGTTGGTGGTGGTTGTGTGAGAAAGTGGCAGGCAGCTGCGATTGGTGTCTGGTGTTGGTAGTTGCAATTGATGATTATTATCTTGATTTTCCTAATGAAATGTCAAATCCGCATAATATAATATATATATACACACACGGGTAGATGTTTGTCTAATTCTATAAATTTTGAAATTAACGAAGATTTAAGTTTTTAATAATTATTATATTAACAATTATACAACTCAAACTTAAAAACACTAAAAATACAAATTTCTTAATTCCAGTTCTTACGACACCAACTACAACTATGGCTAAAACATATTAACCTGAAGGATGGAGGAGAGAATATGGCTACCCTTTTCAATGGAAGCACTGAACTTGATGAAAGATTCTGACTGGTTGCCTTCTCCAAGAGGTTCAGTTCAGGCACGAACAAGAGCATTTCAAACTAGGGAGAGGAGTACAATATGAAAACTGCAGAACTGAAACACTGAGTTACACGCGTCTATAGATTCTATAGAGCAGGACATGGCTGCTCTTTTTGCCAGTTTCTCAAATGAAGAAGCACATGCACAATAATTCCACAAACAAAGCCAAGTGCCGCGCTTGAACCCACCAGTGAAACGGCAGCGCATATGAGCATCACAAAGGCTTCCTCCTTTGTGTTCATGTCCCTTGAAGCCAAAGCCAACTCAATTCCAGCAAATAACAGCAACACCCCCAAGACCCCAACAGGAAACTGTATCAAAACCATCACTAACGAGCTTCCTAAAACCAAACCCAGTACCATTTTTGCTGCCCCGAGAAGTGCCACACAACCTCCACTCCTGCCGCCGAACTTGTACTGCCCAGCCAGTCCACCTGCACCGTGGCAGCATGGCATGGCGCCGAACCAACACCCCACTATGTTCATCATCGCTACCGATACCGAAACGGAGGAGGCCGAGAAATCCTTTCCCGGAAACAGATCGGATGACAACTTGCACACAGCAATAACAGAGTTTAGAACTGATAGAGGGAGCTGGGGGATTGTACCCTTGATAAACCCTTCTTTCCAAGCATGCTTAGAAATCTTCACAACTTCAATGGAAGATGGTCCGAACTTAAAACCCCGCACCACTCCAGGCCTTCTTATAAATGCCAGAATCACACCCAACAAGAAAACCATAAAAGCAGAAGGAAGTGAGGCTACAATCTGCCTCGGTCCCCTCCTCTTCGGCCTCTCTCTACCATCCAAATTAATGTCATCGCCATCTCTTTCACTACCCTCCTCACCAGCACCGTTAACGACAATAACAAAACAAGCACAAACAATTGCCAGAACCAGACCATCTACACCTAACCAATGCCTATCGCCACCAGACTTTGACTTGGAAAAATCTTGTACTTTCCTGATATACTTGACCGCAGTCATGGCAAATGATAGCCCTTGTGAAAGCTGAATTCCTCTAACAACGGGCAGC
Organism: Populus alba x Populus glandulosa; assembly: GCA_033617975.1. Lineage (NCBI taxonomy): Eukaryota > Viridiplantae > Streptophyta > Magnoliopsida > Malpighiales > Salicaceae > Populus > Populus alba x Populus glandulosa. The sequence goes on from CM066148.1 coordinate 24,237,319, forward strand.
GGGATTAGCTTATAAACAAGCTGCATCAAACCGGTGACACCTAAGAGCAACAAAATCCCACCAGTGCATATTCCTGCTGCCATGATTTCAGGCACGCCAAACTCTGCACTATTTGATATAGGCACGCCAAACTCTGCACTATTTGATATAGCCACAGCAGCTATCGATTTCATTGGCTGGACTGGCATTGGCACGCCATAGATTGCCCCGGTAAGAATGTTGTAAATGCCAGTGAATATTAACGTTGTCCCTAAATTAAGATCAACGGATAATGTTAAGGCCAGTACTATTGGTATGTACGTACCTAGATCCCCCATGGCACCATTAAGCTCTGCCCATACTGTGGATCGAAAGACAAGGTTGTCTCTCACTTTGTAGACCACATTCGATAGAAACCTTGATCTTGGTGCTTGAGCTTGGATGTCTTGAAGAGGTATTTGGTTGACGGGGGACTCCATTGCTTGTAATTGCAAGGCTGTAGTGATCATCTCTAATGTGCTGTTTTATAGGCTATACTAGTAAGTTGAACTGTAAAGAAAGTCAAATACAGGAATCGCATCAGCGACCTTTTGCATCATGATTGGCCGTTAAAAAGTGAGAGAAATTCGCCGCTAGTAGTGACTTAAAGGCATCTTCCTTCCTTGTTTCCTCCTCTTATTTTCACCTCTTGTCAAATTGATCCCTCTATTATATATTATTCCAAATTAAACCGTCCTGTAAATTAAAAGCCTGTTTGGAATTGTAATATCAGTAACGATTTAAAGTATTTTTTTACTTAAAAATATATCTAAATTAAACCCTTTTCTGGAAATAATTAAGGAAGAAATGACATATTTTTGCTAAATGATTCTAACATAATATTTTAATTAAAAAATTAGAATAGTTTATTAATAAAATTGCTATAAAAATAATTTAAATGTAAAACTGACAATATCTTAGATGATTTTTGATATATTTGATGTTTGCTTAAAAAAATAACATCAGTGCAGTCACCATACATCTGTCCAATATAGAACTTGGTTTATTCGTTCTCACAGATAAAACCCTCCCCAGCTAGGACCGCCTCTTCTTCTCTGACATTGATGGAATTCCTTGAAGAATATGTCTTGAGTCGTCATTTTTGTTCCCAATTTGACAATTATCACAACCATCATCTTTTTATGTTTTAAGAAGAATTAATTTTTTTTAATTTTAAATTAATATTTTTTTTATATTTTTAAATTATTTTAATGCGCTGTTGTCAAAAATAATTTTTAAAAAATAAAAAAACATTATCTTGATATATTTATAAATAAAAAATATTTTAAAAAACAATCATAATTACACTTCTAAATATATTTAATTTTCTTGAAAGCAGCTTGCTTTTAACCAAAATTACTTTAGCAGCAAGATTAGAGCATCTTGTTTTGTTATCTGTTAAATCGAGTAACCTGTGAAGCTAAGAAAATTTAATGATCAAAATAATATAAGGACTCTAATTGTGAAACCCGGCTTAGTTTGGCAGTTTGATTTGAGAGTCGGTTAATTTAGGGATTAAATTGATTTGTGTTAAAAAAATGAAAAAAATAGGTTGATGTGATCAAAATATTGAGTTGACTTGCTTTAGCTTGGATGTTTTGAAGAGGTATTTGGTTGCCGGAGGACTGCATTGTTTATAATTGCAAGGCTGCAGTGATCATCTCTAATGTGCTGTTTTAGAGGCTATACTAGTAAAAGCTGAACTGTAAGGAAAGTCAAATACAGGAAATGCAATAGCGGCCTTTTGCATCCCGAGTGGCCGTTAAAAAGTGAGAGAAATATGCCGCTCGTAGTGACTTAAAGGCATCTTCCTCCCTTGTTCCCTCCTCTTATTTTCACCTCTAGTCAAATTGATCCCTCTATAATATATTGTTCCAAATTAAACCCTCCACTGTAAATTAAAAGCGATTATAAACCTTCCACGATGGACCTCTATTAATTAAGTTGATAAATGGCACCAAGTAGCAAGATTTAGAGCGTCTGTGAGATATTATTTAACTAATAATATGAAGCGTTTTCCATGATGAACTCTATTAATCTGATGACTTGATCAAAACTTAGATTTTAACTAATTATATTATTTAATTAAAAATATTTTTAAAATACATCTTACACCATATTAATAAAAAAATCACTAATTCCTTTGAAAGCTACTTACATTAATGAATTTTTTTTTAATAGCAAGACTTAGAGCGTCTTTGAGATATTTTGAGATTGGGTTAAAGCATGGGTCATTCATGTCTCGATATTGTATATTCATTTGATTTTTTTTTTGTAGAATTTATCAAATTATCTTTTTACTATATTAATTTGATTTAATCTATTCATATATTATTGTTTTGATATATTATATTTATTAATTATATTATATTTTCTTGGCTCAGTATCTTAATTAAATAATTAATAAATTACCACTATTTTAATATTCCGGTTAGCTTTGTTATCACATGTCTTAAAATAACCACAATTTGTTATTTGTTTAATCTAGCAACCTATTAAGCTAAGAAAATATAATGATCAAAATAAATAAAAAATAGCTTGTTATATCAATCTAGGACTCAGCTACCCTAAAATCTAAATTGATTCGTGTTAAAAATGAAAAAAATAGGTTGATATATTCAAAATATCAAGCTGACTTGCTAACCCAGTTAAAAAATTCACTTTACTCCTGTTACTTTTTAAATTATAACTTTTCATTCCCTCAATATTTCAAATTTTCAATTGTGATACAAAACTTTGTTTTTCTTAAATCTTAGTTTATGGTTTGAGAGAAAAGAGAAAAAGTCACCATTCTAACGGTAGAGAGAGAAAGTCTCGGTTGACATCAATTTAGCCCACAAAAATGATCGATACCATTCTACAAGGGGAGTTTTACAATAAAAAAATGATAGATCTAAGTTTTTTTTATTATTGTGGGTTGATTTTGGGTTTATAGACTAGTTTTTGAGTTATTTGACATATATGGGTTTATCAAAGTGTAAAGAGTGTTTTATAAGTGTTTTAGTTGAAAAAAATGAGTTAAAAAATAAGATTCTAGATAAAAAAAACCATAAAACCTGATTTTCAACCATCGTTATTGCTGAAATCAAGGGAAAGCAGGCGATGCATCACCTAACTTTATTGTTTTTCAAAGATTTTTGGGTCGGATGACATGTCATCCACCCCGTTTCCAAATAAAAAAAAGTTAAGGGTCTGCGAGTGCAAGCTTGCCTTTGGAGGCCCGTGCATGTGCCTTTCTCAAAATGGACTAGGTGCTTGGGTTTGGTTTGCTAAGCCTGACAATACCTGGTCTCTTTCTTCTTCTTCTTTTTTTTCCTGTTTTTTTAAGTTGATGCTTGATTTGGAAAAAATAAAATTTTATTTTATTGATTCAAGCCAACTACAACTTTAGGAATCTAATTTCAAACTAAAATAAATATTCAAGCCATTTTTTTCTAAGAAATAACATGTGTATCTCACCTTCTTGACTTGATCTTTGGTTGGGGTAAATATATTTGTTATTATTTATTAGCATATATAATGTTTGATTTATTTTATTGAATACACATATAAACTATAACAATGATAACACCTTTTTTGCATTGAGAAAACAAAATGCTCCATCTCGTAGCGTAGCGCGGGGAAACAAACTAGTAATGATCAATATAGTACAAGGACCACTATTGTAAAACCATGATTTTCCCGGTGAGCCAACCCACAACCCAATTGACTTGGGGTCAAGATCGTTCTTGGTTAAAGAAAAAAAAATAAAAAATAAAAAAAAAACTCGATTGACTAAGGCAAAATTATCGTTAACCCATTGACTTTTTTTTTTTTGTCAAAACAATGTTGTCTTGATCATTTTAAAAACAATCTTTTAGGTAAACCTTCCAGACCCGTGACCCGAGCTTTGTCTCAGGTCAACCATCAAGTTGATTTTCACAGCTATGATAAATATAAATTAAACCAAATAGACATGTTTGATTTTGTGTCATAACCTGCTTTTCAAATGATTTTGTGTCATAAACCAAATGCATTAATCAAATTATGCTTTTTTAGATTTTTTTGAAAGGTTTTGATGTGCTGATATCAAAAATTAAATTAAAAAAATATATGACAATCATAAATTTTTTATAAAGAAATTGATATAGTTAAAGGAATTGTAGATGAAAAAAAAAATTCATACCTCCAATTAGCGGTGAAAGATATTTCTTTTTTATTAATGACTAATCAAGATTTTAATATAATATTTGATTGTTATTTAGTGATAGAAAAGATAACGATAAAGACATGAATACATGGAAGACAAAATAAAAAAGAAAATGAAGACAAAATTATATTTCGTAGTGATATATAAGATAAAATGATTGTCTCTGTATCATAAAAAAATAATTAGATTTTTTTACTTTATTTTATATTGAGTGTTAAAATTAATAATATTATAATAACCCTAGTTATAAAATTAGGATTGACTTGATGGGTTAACTTGGGCTTTGAACCAATTCGAGTTTAACAAAAATAGAGAAAAAATTGACTTGGCTTGACCTGACCAAGTAAAAAATCCAAATCGACCAATGACATAACACGAGTAAAAAACATATTAATTTTTTTTTAAAATTGTTTTTGGTAAAGTCAAGGTTGTTGTGATTATTTTTTTTAAATAAAAAATTGGATTCGCCGGGTTGATTCTTCTAACTCGTGACCCAAACCTTGTCTCGTTAATTTTCAAGTCGGGTTTTAAAATGATAATAATAACCATTTTTATCCTTATATTGATCGGTGTCTACCTAAGTTGACCCCTTTGATTCGCGATTCGGGTCTTGGCACCGGTTAACCCCTAGATTAAGTTTTAAAATTATGATAATAACAAATTTTATTTATGTTTATTCTCATGACACGTGACCTAGATTTTATTTCAGATTGACCCCCGAGTCAAATATTAAAACTATGACAATAATCATTTTTTATTTTTATGTTAACATGAGTTAATGGTCAACTCCACTCGGGATACAAGCCTTACCCCGACTTGACTTCTAAGTCTAATTTTTAAACTATAATAATAATCATTTTTATTTTTATATTGACTTGAGTCATCCTGATATGTGACTTAAATCTCGACCGCTAATATACATTTTATCCCGAATAAATTATTGAGATGAATTTTAAAATTATAATAATATTTTTTTTCATCTTTTCATGTCATAACTAATTTATTTTGAAATTGAATTTTTTTTATAAAAATATTTTTAAAATAAAAAATATCATTTTATATAGATATATCCTATTTACCGCTCCCATTCAAAAAGTAAAAAGATTCTCTTCATAATTATTCTAAAAGCAAATATATTTTTATATTTTTATTTCTGTCCTTTTAAATTAAATGTATTTTTCTCTCAACCCCACGTAAATATAACCAAAGGCTACCAAGGGTCCCACAGATAATGCACTTGCTTTATAGCCGCCGCTAACCAATATCAAAACGAAAAGCCAAATTTCAATACAGAGATCTTGCAAATACACAAGAAACAACAATGGAGTCCCCAAGTTACCAAATACTTCGTGATACACCAACTCAAGCACCCAGATCAAGGTTTCCATCAAATATATTCCACAAAGTGAGAGGCAACCTTGTATTTCGATCCAAATGGGCAGAACTTAATGGTGCCATGGGGGATCTAGGTACGTACATACCAATAGTACTGGCCTTAACATTATCCGTTGACCTTAATTTAGGGACAACATTAATATTCACTGGCATTTACAACATTCTTACTGGGGCAATCTATGGCGTTCCAATGCCAGTCCAGCCAATGAAATCGATAGCAGCTGTGGCTATATCAAATAGTGCAGAATTTGGCGTGCCCGAAATTATGGCAGCAGGAATATGTACTGGTGGGATTCTGTTACTTTTAGGTGTTACAGGTTTGATGCAGCTTGTTTATAAGTTGATTCCATTATCTGTTGTTAGGGGAATTCAGCTGTCTCAAGGGTTATCATTTGCCATGTCTGCTGTGAAGTATATTAGGAATGTACAAGATTTTTCTAAGTCAAAGTCTGGTGGTGATAGGCACTGGTTAGGGCTAGATGGTTTGGTTCTGGCTATTGTTTGTGCTTGTTTTATTATTGTTGTTAATGGTGCTGGTGAGGAGGGTAGTGAAAGAGAGGGTGATGACATTAATTTGGGTGGTAGAGAAAGGCCTAGGAAGAGGGGGCTGAGGCAGATTGTAGCCTCACTTCCTTCTGCTTTTATGGTTTTCTTGTTGGGTGTGATTTTGGCATTTATAAGAAGGCCTGGAGTGGTGCATGATTTTAAGTTTGGACCATCTTCTATTGAGGCTGTGAAAATTTCTAAGCATGCTTGGAAAGAAGGGTTTGTCAAGGGTACAATTCCTCAGCTCCCTCTATCAGTACTAAATTCTGTTATTGCTGTGTGCAACTTGTCATCTGATCTGTTTCCAGGAAAGGATTTCTCGGCATCCTCGGTTTCAGTGTCTGTAGGGCTGATGAATTTAGTGGGATGTTGGTTTGGTGCCATGCCATGTTGCCATGGTGCAGGAGGACTGGCTGGGCAGTACAAGTTTGGAGGTAGGAGTGGAGGTTGCGTGGCACTACTTGGAGCAGCCAAATTGGTTTTGGGTTTGGTTTTAGGAAGTTCTTTAGTGATGGTTTTGAACCAATTCCCTGTTGGAGTCTTGGGGGTGTTGCTATTGTTTGCTGGAATTGAGTTGGCTATGGCCTCGAGAGACATGAATACGAAGGAGGAAGCCTTTGTGATGCTTATATGCTCTGCGGTTTCAATAACGGGTTCAAGTGCAGCACTTGGCTTTTTGTGTGGGATTGCTGTGCATCTGCTTCTTAAAGTGAGAAACTGGCATAACGACCAGCCATGCTCAACAGTATAGTGTAATGGAATTCCATGGAAATCTCAAGATCCGTGAGTGAGTTTTGTGAATAATTAAAAATGTATTGGGGTATTAGTCCCCCAACTGGTTTGAGATTGTTGTCGATTGGAGTGTTAGATCTCCTACCTATGCTTTCGGATATTGCTATGTAAATATCTTTTATGTTGTGAATTATCAGTAATACCTTTGTACTCTCTTGTATTGCAGTACTTACTGTCAAACTTGAAATAATGCACATAATGTTATGCATTGAATGTCTGTTGGAAAATAGCCAAATGGTTCACTGTGTCATTCTTGTTCACATTTGTTAGATCCTTGCCATTATAGCCAAACTGTGATTGATGCCTGCTGCGCATTTGTCTTCTACCAGATTTTAGGACAAGCACAAGCTGAAAGAAGCTTCTAACTCCTTGTGTTATAGATCTCACACGACATTCTCTAAGTGAATACAGGAACTATTACGATTTCATGTTTTTTTCTTCACTGTATTTCTTAATTACGAACATCTGAAAGGAGCCTGGTCAAGTGGAGTATATGAACCATAACATCAACCTGTAAGATATGACAACATTCACCTGGTAATCAGGAAAGAAACAGAGAGAGATCAATAACGATGACTATGGATAAATGCCATGATTGCAGCTATCTGACTTCGTCCTAAATGGTCAGTTACCCATGTCTTCAAGGGGATGAAGGTAGATTTTTGTCCTGAAAACTTCAAGAGGCTATAACTGAATTACGAACCTTTTATCTACCCAAATGGATCTCCTCCTCTTTTAAGGAAGCGAACTTGGGGAGCTGGGGAGCGAGTATCTGCTGATTGGTTTTCGAGTCATATTCAATGATCTAGAACGGACTCCTTCAAAGCCCAAGTCACCAGATCTTGGGAAATTCTTATACTTTGATCTAGGTACTGAAGCTCACAACACCCTTTACGAGCGAGTCGGGAAAGGGCTTTACTACTTATCCCATTTCTGAGATTTTTCATATTCTACTTAATAGGACTACACAGTTCATTTGAATTTGGACATATTCTAAAAGAAAAAATGAACTTATTACTTGAAATGTATATACAGATAAACTCTGTGACTCAGAAGGGACGCAGCGACATGATAAAGAATATGACTCAAGGGGTTGAGTGAGATGGTGATTGGATGAAGGTGCTGTTGAGGCTCAAGGCTGAGGGAGATGGTGAAGAGAGGAGATGCTGGGAGTAGGGGGAACGGCTGCGAAGAGAGGGGCAGAGGGCTGTGTGTAAAAGAGACAAGGGAGAGAGGGACTCGGGTTTAATTTCAGGATTTATACTGAGTTTACATATATTGTCGGTTTGATTCGGTTCGGTTTTTCCTGAATTGATCCGAAGACAGCAAGTGCGGAAGAATGCGAAGAGCTTCAACAGAAAAACATGTCTTTATATGCTTGTGTTCCTTTGTCATTAGATTGAAGTTTTGCTCCTCGACAAACCTCATCCTCTGCAGCAGAAAATCTTGGTGATCTTCTGCTTCCACTCTTTCCTTATCTCTCAAGTTAAATCCAGTTTTTTTGCTGGAATTATTATATATTAATGAAAAACAAACAAGGAGGTCTGGGTCTCAATAGATTATAGCAATGCCATGTTGAATGTTAAACACACTTCCTGACTGGCAATGGTGCTTTGAGCCTTCCATCAAAGTTTTTTCTCAAATCGAGAAAGATTTAAGACTAGAAGAGTCAGCATTACATTTCCACTCAAGTTTCTATAAGCCTGCTACCAGTGATTGAATAAAATACGAAGTTCATTTAGGTTACACGACGTGTATTGGACTCCATCAGAACTGGATTTCTGCATTCTGATAAGAAAAACAAGTTACAATGATTTTGCAGGCCAGGTTGCTTGAGCTGACAAAAGTAATTCTGAGAATCACTCCGAACAACCTGATCGGTGTACTGTCAAAGATCTCAATCACAAGAATCTTCGCAAGAAGTGACAAGTTTTGGGCATCAAACAGTGCAGAGCTGCTTCCTAATATACCCATCCACAACCAGTTTCCAAGACAGAAAACGAAAAGCATATATCATCAGACATGAAGACAAAGAAGGATTCCTTTGTGATGCTCATATGAACTGGATTGTTTTGTTCAAGTGCAGCACTTCGCTTTCTATGGATTTTTTTTTATTTAAAAAAAGCATTGTTTTTTTTTTTTTAAAAAAAAAAAACTGGCAACATAATACATGTTGCAATTAAAAAACATGGCATTCAAACATGTTATTTAAAAAAGTGACATTCCAAAAAAATTTATAAAATAAGTTACAATGAGACGGGAGAAGATAAGAGAAAAAAAGAGAGCAGAGGCACGCTAAAAATTATGACACTATCAATATTATTAAAAAAATCTCGACGAGATAAATCTATCGACATAAAAAAAAGTCACCAATGATGACTGGTGTGTGCCACACTTGTTGCCCAAAGAATTTACACACTCTTAACAATAGAGTGTTACATATTAGCTAGTATCGTAATCGAAGCTTCGATATGTTTTTGGATTTTTTTTTTATCTCTCCTCATTGTAATTTATGAAGAGAGAGGAGAGATAAAACAATAAAAAGAAAAAGACCTCGAAGACATAGTAAAGTTCTGATTATGATACCACCAATATGAGGAGAGATAAAAAAAAATAAAAAGAACGAGACCTCGAAGATATAGTAAAGTTCTGATTATGATACCACTAATATTATTAGAAAGATTTTAACAAAGACAAATCCAATAACATAAAAAAAGATGATCAAAGATGAATATAATGGACCGCATTTGTTGTTCAAAGATGTTGGGTGGTGCTAAAAGCAAGTAAGCCACCTGTTATCTGTGGGCAACAAATGTGATCCACTCGAGTCATTGATAATGACATTTCTTGATGTTATTGAATTCATCTCGTTCAGATCTTTTCGATGACATTGATAATGTCATAATTAAAGCTTCGATGTGCCTCTAAAATCTTTTTTTTTCTCCCCCTTTTCTCGTCTCATCATAATTTATGCATCTCATTTCATAATTTTTTGGAAATGCTGTATTTTTGAAATAACAAGTTTGAATGTGGAGATTTCTATTGCAACATATATAAACTATGTTATTTTATTTTTATTTTTTTCAAATTATGTTAATTTAGTAATTTTTTAAAAACATTGTGCTAATAAGCAAAAATACCCCTTTCTATGAGGGATTGCTGTGCTCGTGCTACCAAGAAGCTTGAAGCTTGCTTAAAGATCAGCCATGCTAAACATTATAGCTTCATGGAACTCAATGGCAATCTCAAGATCCATGAGTGAGTTCTGTGAATTATTGAAAGTGCATTGGAATATTAGATACCTGACTAGTTTGGGATTAAGGCTTTACTATCAGTTATACCTTTTCACTCGTATTCTACCTTTTATTTTCTAACTTCAAATAACACAAGATGTTCCACATCAGATACTTGTTAGAACATAGCCACTAAGACATTCTTCTTTACATTTGTTAGATCCTTGCCATTATAGCCAAAATGCGATTGATGGCTGCTCTATGTTTGTCTTCAACGAATCCTATGACAATCACAGGCTGAAAGAGGCTTCTAACTCCTTGTGTTATAGATAACTTAAATGACACTCTCTAATTAGAAGTAGATTGCAGGAACTACTACGATTTCATGTTTTTCCTTGGTTGTATTTCTTAATTAACGAATATCTGAAACGAGCTTGCTTCAGTAGAGTATATAAACCATATCATCAAACTCTAGGAGACGGCAGCATTCGCCTGGTGAGCAGAAATGAATCGTTTAATGATGATGACTACAGATAAATACATGATTCTGGAAGTGTACCTTAGTCCAAAATGGTCAGTTCTATGCTCTTTTGTAGCTGTTTATGATCATCCTCTTGGCCAGAGGTGCAGAAGACGATGTCATTCAGCCAGTTTGTTCCCATTTTATCTTCAACAGTAAGGAAGGTAGATTTTTGTCCTGAAAACTTTCAAACTTTGAACCTTTTCTATCCAAATGGATTTCCTCCCTTTAAACGAAGAGAACTTGAGGAGGTTGGGAGCAAGTATCCACCGGTTGGTTGTTGAGCCATATTCAAGGACCCAAAAGGAACTCCCTCACTGCCAGAGTCGCAAGGCCCATGTGGTCTGAAACAATATTCAATAGAGCATGAATTATTTCTATTCCATGTGAGAGGATTTATCATCATTTGGTGTAGAACTCAATCATGCATGTATAAAGAGAGCAGACAAAGCATTATGCTTGTTATCTATGCATCAGCAAAATACTGTTTTGGATGTCTTTGATGTGGAAAATGCATATGTGATTGGCTGATTGCCATGGCCACCCCATATTTTCAATGAAGAGGGTGCCTTGTAGGACAATCTTTTGAATAACATCATCACGCTTTATAAAGACCATTAAACTTTGAAACAGTTTATGAATCCTGTTTCTCGCTGACTTTTGACTCTCCCCCTCCCATCCTACCAGTCATTTAGGAAGTTAGTTCTTCAAGAGCCAATAAGCAAATGAAACCAAATGACATGGTGATATCTGGTGAACTGAATAATAAAGATGACCAAATGGTGAAAACAGAGTATTTTGAAAGAAAATGACAAGACTGAGGAGATCAGAGAATGTTACCTGGAATGAGGCAAATTCGTGTATGCTTGTTGTCCCATGTTTCCACCTAAGATATAGCAATCGAATATGAGCACCAGATGGGTGTTACTTATCAGTAATTGAAGATACGCACAGGTGAATTTACCATAAGGCATGGCTGATGCAAAGGACAGGGAATGTGGAGGCATTGCAGAAGTATGCACTGGGAGAGTACCATGCAAATTTCCCATGGAAGGAGACTACATCAAAAGAGTATGTATTTTTAGAAATTTTCACAAGAGGCTTATGCTTTCATTACAAATTTGAGCTCAGGAGAAACAAAAAAGGCTCTGTAACAGCTGTGAGCAAGAACAAAAACATTGCTTGCGGTAGAAATGCTTTCTAACCTTGCAACAGACCTTGATGTTGATGATAAAACACATCCAGGTTCATAGCATGGCTACAAATATTATTCTATGCAAATTGCTTCTTGTATATGTTACAAGTATTGGTGAATTCATCATGATCGAACAAGGAGAAGTAGTATTAGGATATACAACTTCATTGTTTTACTCACGACTTATGAAATTTAATTGCGTTTCCGTTGGCTTCTTGAACCATATTTTTCAATCTGCAAGCTTGTTTTAATGCTAATCAAAGAAAAACTCGATGACCCCATTACTTGGCCATGGTGTGAGTTAGATACACACCGAAAGTGTACAAAGACACATAATATGTCCAAGTCATGGAGATTGGAGAAGAACTTATACAGGCCTATATAACCGCAGTTTGATCTTATAAAGGTATGCAAGATAGCAAGAGCTAAATATAAACATAGCAGAAAAGAGAAAGGGTAGGATAAGAAAGGGTAAAGCATGATAAATATCAGTTTGAGTGTTGTACGTACTGGTAGGGGTTGTAACGAAGTGGTGTCACCGTTAAGATCAAATGGGTTTGTTGATTTTGCTTTGTTGGGAAATGCTGGCACAGGCTTTAAGAGAACCCAATAAAGGTCATCAGCATCTATATGTTCCACTTAGGCAAAATCAAATTCAATACAATTATGATTTGACGAATAACATACCAATGCATGAGGATAATACTGCTTGTTGAATCCCATGCCATAAGGTGGACAAATTTGACAACCTGGTATTGGGTCTGGAGCTGGTGAATAAGTTCCAGTAAAAAGGTCCTGCAGAAAATTTAATACATACCATTAGAAGAATTTGAGAAACAGGAGATACTGACACCATGCAAGGCAAGGCAATCACCGCTGGAAGTTCCTTTCTTCCACTAGATTTTGTTTCTGATGGAAGAGGCTGGGATTGAGCTTCGGAATTGGATTCTTGGGCTGGTTTTGAGACATCTTGAGAAAGGTATTCACCAAGGAAATCTGGAGATCCCTGAGAAATATGAACATTTGATGAAGTCCACAGCTGAAAATTTGAAGAATAAGCAAAAAAGTAAAAATAAATATACTTGACATTACCATTCTCACACAGGCATATATGCATGATGTATGCGAGACATAGAAAAATAGGATATTATTTTTAAGAAGAGAACATAACAAACTTAAAACAATAAAATGAATAGAGAAAAAATAAAACACGGCAACCATTTTAATTGCACTCGTATTAATTATCAACTATCTGAGCCAAATTTTGGAGTCGTTATTTCATTGAACCATGGATCTGGAAAATGATCATCAGAGGTTAGCCCGTGGGGACAAAGGTGCAGTTACAGTTCACATATTTGAGACAGAAGCTCATCTATGGATACTCCAGAACAGTCTTATATCTTTTGAATACATTTAAAAAAAAAAAAAAACAGGAAGAAGATGAAAAAGAAAAAAAACTTTGGAACTCAGGAATAACATGGCTCTAGATGTTCCTCAAACTCCTGAAACTCAAGATCAAGTCCAAAACTAACCTGATCATTTACCACTCCAGCTGGTGTATTAGTAGTCTGTTGTCCAGTAGAGCTTCTATCAGCAGGCTGTTGTTGCTGCATGGTGGATATCTGTTGCCCGTCAAGAACCTTGAAAGTTGAGTCACCACTGTTATCAAGTGCAGCTTGTGGAGGAACTCCATTAGAAGGTTGTGCTGGCAAAGAATTATTTGAAGGTATTGTGGATGCATCAAAAGCATCAACTAGTGTTAATATCTCCTCAACATGCACAGCTGGGCTGATCCCAGATGCAGTTGATGTCTGCATCACAGGTGCAGCTGGTGAAATACTTCCCACAGGCATGGTGCCTCCAGACACGGCTGAAGAAGCACCAGCGCTCCAGGGCAGTGTTGACATCTGCTCCACAGGTACAGTTTGTGAAACACTTGCGGCAGGCATGTTCCCCCCAGATGCAATTGCAGAAGCAACAGCACTACTTTGTAATGTTAACATCGGCCCCGAAGGCCCAGCTGCTGAAGCACCACTACTCATGATTATATTTTCTCCAGATGCAGCTGATGATGGATTATCATTGGTTGGTATTTCAGAAGTATTGTCAGAAGGAATAACAGGGGGAACTAACTCCATCAGTAAAAATTCCAAAGTATTTTGTTTTTGGGCTGGAAGCGCGTTCTTCTTTCCAGATGAGTCATGTGAGGACCAGTTGCCACCTTCACTGGACAGAAGATTCTCCTGTGCAGGAGGTGCGGCGGTAGCATCGGAGGACTTGGAATTGGAATTTAAATCAACCGAGCTTTCTGAATTGTGACCTTTCTGTTGCACAGGATTCCCATCAGCAGATTCCATGGGGCCAGAAGAAGGGGGCATCTGCAATGAGGAATGCTATGAATTTCGTAGGACTGGAAAGTACATAGTCTGCAAGAACTGACTGTAAATATCAAATTGTGATTTGCTGAAATTACAAAATACAAGTTTGTAAAACTTAAACTTATGCACGAATTTTGATTTATAATTCTTTCTAGAGCATGTGGAATTTCATGATCATTTCACCAGCATTACTTGTCTTTGGAAATAAACCTTCGATAGAGAAGGTGAGAGAATCCATATAAGTTAAATGATGACAGTATAACAACAATTGCAACGCTGCATATTTCATCTCAACAAGTTCTGCCAGTGCAGCTTGCATGTTGTTTATGCCACCTTACCTTATTCCTCCCAAGAATTGACTGGAATCGTTTACTAAAGATTTTGGTACATGAAGCAAGCATACGCAGCCATTCTATAGTTACCGGATCACTTTAGAAATTAACACACCTGATTGTGCGAAGAACCATCTGCACCCTTCCTGTTCGGTGCTTTAGAATGCTCACCAACCTGTAGAGGTGGAACATTTTCCCCTAGAATATGTTTGAGAGGGCGTACCACAGGGGCATGGGACCCTGACTGATGCATGTCCTTTTGAATGTCAGATAGCTTGTTCCCAAATCTGGATTCTCTGTGAGCAAACGGGTGGACAAGAGACTGCCTGCTACTTCGTATTCCATCATCTCGAAACCTGTCATCAACAACCTCAAAGCGAACAGGACTTCTCATAAAACCTCCATATCTTGAATTTTCTTGCGAATAACGAGGACTTCTTCTTTCATCATAATAATATTTTATTGTCTTGTCATCAGCTCTTCCAGTAAAACCAGATCTGTCACTCCGCCCATGTCTATCTTCATAGTTTGGACTTCTAGATCCACCAGAATATAAAACAGCCCACCTGTTCTCACCAGAGTCCTCCTTGTCATTCTGCATAATAACAAGAAGAACCTTTAACAAATTACAGTAAATTTAATTGGATTACACTCCAGACTTGCTGCTATTCCCAAGATTCCAGTTCATGTGGTCCAAATTATTCAATTCACTGTTTTTAACATACATTCCGAAAAACATTGACCAAAATTTTGCAAAACAAGAAATTGTTTTTCTGTAATCAGTATCTATATTTAGAGAGATTTACCAATCTCAGCCGTGGGAGTTTCTCATGACTTTTCTCACCAGTGTATCTTCTATCCACATAAACATGCTTGATAAAATCTCGAACCTTTTGTTGATTACTAGAAGCAAAAAGTTAAATTATCAGAACACATTAATAAAAAATTCCCCGCTACCAAAAAAAAAAAGGAATTCCCATTTCCAAGCACAGTCACACCCATGAATATGCAATCTTGTGCTTTCCTTCCACAATAAGGATCACACAATCATGTCACTCGTAAACAAGCCTAGCATTTCTCTTAAACATAAGCATATCGCCATAACCACCTGCTATCAGGAAGCTGATTGCGCTGCGGATTCCATTCCTTCAAAAAAATTTGTCTCGCTCTCTATCAAAAACATAGAGAGAAAAATTAGCAAAATTTACTGAGATCGTTAGCTATCAAGTAGTATTCAATTTCATGTACAACCTCATTCCCTCCGGCTTGAAGAGCACTAACTTCTTCCGCGTTAAATTTCGCCATCGAAATTGATTTAACTCTATGAGTAAATTCGCGACTAGAACAATTAATCAAAATTAATTCATATCTCATACTTAAATAACACAAAATTCAATACATTAAAAAATTAAGAAAAAGATAATAATAATAATAAAAAAAAAAAAAAAAAAAGCAAAATCAAAATATACTTACTGAATTCCACTACAATTTTTGCAAACAAAGGTGAAAAAAGTTGTGCAGACATATTGTGGTCCCTAAAAAAACAAAAAACAAATAAACAAACAAATAAATAAAAAGACGATTTCAATTAGAGAGGAGGGAAATTACCAAGCTATTGCAATTAACGCAACGAATATTCTCAGGAATTTTAAGAAGACCGCGAATTATCTTCCCAATTCTCTCCTCTTCTTTGTTTTTCTTCGTCATTTTCTTTTTCTGATCGTGAAACGGCACTGGATGATTAAGCAAGAAGGGATGATTGATTGAAACCGAAGCGTCGCAAGAATGTGAGAGAATTTGAAGAAGAGAAACCCTGGAAATGGGAATTGGTGATGGGAAAACATAAGAGAAAATTAGTGGAGAGAAAATTTGTGGAGGGAAAATAGCCTAGAGAGACGCTTTGGTCGCTGGTTTCTATGGCCGTTGAGAGTTTTTGCGGATTTAAATTTAAAATTCGTGGGTTCGGCCTTAATGGGCCAACTAGGGATGGGAATTAGGTCCGATATAGCGAATAACAGTCTTGGCCCACAACAGGTGTATATGTAATTAAATTCAATTTTATGTTATTTTCTTTCTCTCTCTCTGTTCACGAGTCGCAATTTCGTTTAATCTGTAATTTTTTGTCATAAAAATTTTTAAATGTTATCCAAGATAGAGAAATATTTCAGAAATTATTTTATTTTTATCCAAAATAAATCATTATAAAAAAAACGAGGTCGTTTTAGTTGTAAAAATGGTTTTTTGTAATATTTAATTAAACGTGGAGGAGGTTTCTCCAAATATTCCAATATAGTAGAAAATATTTTTATGCCCATTTCTGAAATTCTCATAATCCACCCTTTTATTGTATATAAAAATGTTGCAGATGAAATCATAGAAAGCTGGGCCCACCACGCTAACAGCCGTCTTTGGAGTTTCGACAACCAGCAGGTCTCCTAATACTATAACTGTATAACATACTTTTGTTTATACCTTGCCCTTCATCTTTCTTTTATTCATTTTTTTTTATTTCAATCCTATTTTGCTATTGTTTTGTTGTTTTAGCCGGGTTGTTATTAAATTCTATCTGATTCATTAAGTCAACTTGCTTATTTAATCAATCCGATTACATCCAAATGATTACAGGATTGACTAGTAATTCAATTATCAAGTTAACTACAATAAATTTTATAAAAAAATAAAATAATATTATTTTACATCAAATAATTAACCCAATGATACAATAACTTTGATGATAAACAAAGTCAGGTCTCGAATAAGTTCTGACAACTATGTTGTGTGTTATTTTTTCGATTCTGATTTCTAATTAATTATACTAAATATTAAGGTCAGCACTGTTCATACACACATAAATCATCGTTGATAGCCCTGTTTATTTTTTGACATTCATTTTGGTTCTCAAAGTTTTATTTTAAGCGATTTGTTTTAAATTTAAGATCAATTGCTTATGATTTCTTAGCTGATGGTGAAATTTAAAAAATAAGGACCGAAATGAAAAATGCATCAAACATTGATAACCTACTAGAAGTTTCGGGAAAGATATATTTTGGCTTCTAACTTTAAAAATAACACAAATTATATATTTTGGGTACCTCAATACTTTTCAAATTCAATTATGGTATAAAAATTTATTTTTGTTTTTTTTTCGATTCTTGTTCGAGATACGAGAGAGAGAGAAAGAGAAGGGGGGTTGTCAAATTCAATGATAAAGGGAGAAAAATATTTTTGACATCAATTTAAATCACAAAAATGGTTGATATTATGTCAAATTGTTTCATTTAATAAGAAGAATTCATATTATGTGTATTTTACATTTAAAGTTCATGACAAAAAAACTTATGTATATAACATTTTCCCAAAGTGTTTTGTAGGTGTTTTGGGTTGAAAAACAAGTTTTTTGGTAAATAAAAAAACTTAAGTTCTGTTTTTCCAACGACTATAGTATCCTAAATCTTGGCAAGTTTGACAACGCATTGTCTGCCTCAACATATGACATGTCACATGATTTTTTTCTAATTTTTTTTTAATCGGTTTTTTTCTCTAAATGTTTTTTATATTTAATATTAATATTCATTCTCTTTTTTATTTTGTTTAGAGAATATCTTTTAAAAGATGATTATTTTTTTTTGTTATGCATTTAAATTTTAATAACTTTTTCTAATTCATCTATAATTTTTTTTTAAATGAAAGTCTGGCTGAGGTTAGTGTTTGAAGGCAATAAGATTCGACATACTAACCAGCCTAATGTTCATCAGAGAAGCAAGATGGAAACAGAAATAAAAGCAAGAAAGTAGTCTCATTAGCGATTCACGTCAAGCATATGCGGCATGTACTGTCCTTAATGGCAATGAGCTTGTCAAACATGGGATCAAACACAGTCAACAACATAGAACAGAGATTATTGATCCAATCAGACTTACAGCAGGCATACAAAATCCTCATTGATGTTCGTGGAAGAAATACAAAAACGCACTCTTCCCCTTTATCAGAGAAACAATAGCAAAGTCTGGAGTCTGGAATTGCTTAACTTCAGAATTTACAAATTGCAACTAAAACAACAACAATCAAAGAATATTGCATGGTGAAGACAGAACTTTGAATATGTGAAAGCAGCAAGTGACTGAGCTGACAGGCATTACTATACCCCCACCCACGACGGATCACCATATCCTCAGAAAAACATTTCAATTGCAGAACATTTCTATATCACCATCAGATGTCGCAACCACGCAACCACACTACCAAAAGGAAACTCCCAATCATGACTCCACCAACAAAACACTCTTGTCCACCACATTATAAAATATCAAAGTGCGCTTGAAACAAGTCTACGACACTGTTATGTTTAGCTGTTCAAACACATATTTACAACACATTTTCTGTCAGCTATATTTTTAGATTTCTCTGTTGGGTTTCAGGCCACATACAAAATAGTTATTTGATTTGGTTTCTTTCCCATGAAAAGACGCACATGACTAGAGGAGAGTGACCGCCGAGGTGAGGAGCCCATGAACTTCTACGTGTTTATTTATTGCTTAAATAAAAAAATATTAACAAGAACATGAAAGGCCACAAACTTTCCAACTCTCTCTGTTACTCAAGGAATCTAACTAAATATTGACAAGGATTTGAAACAATGATCCAGAAATAAATTATACACCTCTAATGAATCTCTATCAAAGATTATAAGAAATTACTTACAGAATTTTTCCTCCTCTACTTTCATGGATAACGCATTCTGTTGATACATATCAATCTAGTGAATGCTCCAATATTGAATCAGATGGGAGCTTGTAAGTCGAATCCAGGGGTGTCGTATTATTTCGGCCAACTGCTACTTTGTTATCATGGTTAAGGAAAAAAACAAAAAGAAAAGGAAACAAAAATCTGTACAAAGATCCACAGCCAAAACTCCACACACCCCTTTACCAGCAGGATCTGTGCAGGTAAACCAGCTACCGGGAATAAAAAAAAGAGTGGGTATAAGACCTGGAAAGTCGCTAACCAAAACTGCCAGATTGATGAAAGGTTAATGCGGCAGAGGCAAACACACAAAAAAAAAAACCTTTCTCCCCTCTAAATGTCACAGCACTCCTGTTAGAAACCCACGGGAGAGGCTAATGACAAAAAGTCACTGCCACTGAAAAGAAACACCAGACTGTTCCAGCAAAAACAATGCGAAGTCTATAACTGAATTCTTTGGATTCAGAGGATGCAGACTGCAAGCTGAAGGGGCTGGCAAATTAGTATCATCTCATATGTGGTTTTTTCATTCTACCCATCACCATTTAAGTCCTCAGAAGAAGCTTTTATCGCCTCAGCATTCATTAGAGCAACCACAGCCTTGTGAATTGCAAGATCTGCCCTGTAAAGCAATCTTTGTGCCCTTTCTCTCTTGATATTAGCCCTATTGAGTGCATGCTTAGCTGCACCAGAAGCATCACGCAACCTGAATTCATCAAGATCTGAACCATTTAACTGTTCAAGGCCATGTCTCACATTAAAATCTATCTGGTGATGCTGCTGACTAGGCCAGTCAGAGAAACTTGCATTCCACTGATGAAATCCATTTCCCTGATCCATCATTCTCTGGTTATATAAAGCAGCCATCTGAGTACCATAGGGAGACACACAGGTCCCAAGTTTCTTTGACTTGGTCCTGCGAAGTTTCTGGATATGATTTCTATCATACCTATCACCTGTCATTGAGAAATATCCAGGGGCACAAGCATCTTGTGGTGAGAAGAACCTGGGTGATATCCGAGGCAATGGGGAATCATCAAAAGATTCATTCTTATGTACTGGATATATAGTCTTTTCATCTCCAGAAGCAAAGCCATTTATTCTTCTTCCTAGGAAAACAAATATAATATGATTAAGGTGAAAGTTGAGAAGCACATTAAGGAACGGAAATGGAGAAAATATCAATGGGTAAAAAAAGTTACCATAAGGATGAAAGCCATCATGATCTCCTGCAAAAGCATTGCTTTTTCCAGCAACTGAAAATTTCCTGTGTGACCTTTGTTTTGATCCCTTGTTAGGCACTTCCAAACCCCGAGGTTTCAAACAGAAAGCATACATGGGTGGCTTGTCTTCGGGTGCAACCTTCCCATGGCATCCACTGGGGAGGCTTGTGTTGCTTCTTTCCATTGCTTGCTCCCACTCCATCAATTGCTGCTGATTCCTTTCCCAGAGTGGTGGCTGCATAAAAAGCATAGTTGCACATCTTGTCATGTCAAAAAATATGTTTAACAGAAAACATACCAGCATATAAATGGCGCATACAAGAACACAGCATATTAAAAGATAAACCAAGTTTGACAAAGTTACATGCTGGACCATAAGATTAGAGAACTGCCAGGTCAAATTGAAGTAAAATGATACATTTTTTATTCCATTAATACAGATGTGAATAGTGGTCATGCAACAGTTGGTCATTGACTAATTCAACAGAAGACTAAACTCTCAGTCCATTAATACAAATGTGAATAGTGGAAACAATAGTTTCCTCTCTGTACACGTTACAGTTTATCTTTCCCTTTGAAACTCTCTCCGGGCTCATTTATCCCAGCTTTTGTTTTCCTAGACCCTACATCATAGGTATATATGCTGCTTCATCAATATTTAGCTCCTGTCCTAAGCTAATATGTAACTTGACTGGGATTATTTAATCAAGACAAATGAGCTGAGATTTTTTACTAGACCATAAATCATAGGTCCATATGCTGCTTCATCAATATTTAGCTCCTGATCTAAGCTAAAATGTAACTTGACTAGGATTATTTATCAAGAAACTTGTCCTTCATCTAATTCTTACTCATCTGTTTCAATGAGTACTTGAACAACCAAACTACAGCTCCAAAGGCTCCTTTAGACCAAACTTGTCTTGTTTCTTCCCTTTTAAATTCTTACAAGCATGACTTTTCTTCATATCTTGGATTTATAAAATATAATGCTTGATTGTTAACAACCTCAAGATCATGATTATTTCATCAGAACCAAATACTTAACCTTCTACCAAGAAAACAGGTAAATCTTCATAACCTCATGCTGAACCAAAAATTATGTCAACCATAGCTCAAACACAAAAAAAAATAACGGAAAATAACAAGCAATTTCAGAAGGTACCTGGAGGTGACGGATCAGAGGCATTCTCTTCCTCTGCCTCTTATGCTGCCAATATTCATGGATGATTTTGGTGGCTCCTGTGGGCCCAATTCCAGCCATAAGTTTCATTATTTCATCAGATGTAAACTGGTCCCGCTGTTGAGAATATGCAGCCTTCTCAAACATGTCCATCGCCTTCTCAAACATTTCTTCTGAAATCTGCCGTGAACTACTGTTGACTTCTGAAGAACTTCGATTTTTCAGCATCCACTTTTCATCCTCACTATCCATATCATATAGCACCCTTGATGGATTCAAAGCCAACTCAACATCAGTTTCAAGCTGCCGAAAGTACTTAAAACCCCGGAAAAATGGTGCTTCTATTCCATTATCATCATTTTCCTCTATCAGGCAGACCCCAGGAATAGGAATGTTTTTAACTGATGCAGCTCGCATGTTCCGATTGTAGCATTCTTCATGCATCTCTTTAAAAAGAACCCACTGACTCCTATCAGGAAATTCCAATGTCCATTCTTTTCCTCCTTTCCACATCATAGCATGTGTAAACCGATTTGTTGACCCAGTTTGCAGAAACTGATGTGCCTTGTATGAATACTTTGTAGTTCCTGAAAGCTTAATACCAAGCCTCCACTCATTATGATTGAAAAGCTCTAGTACAACCTGCACCCCACATTCTCTCCATCCTTTGTCACCATTTGTAATCAACACATTTGCATCACAAGACAACAACTCTAAGTTTCTTTCAGAACCCCTGGAAATGTCTGAAGTCCTCTTCTCAGTGGCTGTCCTGATTCGTTTATGTGAAAACCCTTTCTGCTGTTGTCCTCTATTCCTCGGGCTGTAATCAAAACCTCCTAAAGGCAATGCATAAGAAACATGTGTCCGTGGCTTCTTAGGTCCATTACCAAAATTGTTTTGAAGAAAGTCAGTCCTTCCATCAGACCACCCAAAAGATGCAGAACTACTTCTATTTCGATACCAGGTACTTCTGCGAGCAGTAGGGTTTGGGCTGGGAATAATGCCACCATTCATATTCCATGACAGATCAGAGGACCGTTGAACACTGTGTAATTCCTTATTAACATGCTGGTTCAAATTAACTGATGGAATTTCAACCGTAATACCCTTCAGAAGAGTACGAGAACCAGGATCAGTCTCATCAACTGTTTGTGACTCTGGTTTAGCACGAGATATGCATCCATCAAAGTCAGCACCCATCGACAAAGCTTTAAAATCATTACCAGGAGTACCATCTAAATATTCTTTGGAGCAGTCCTCTACACTAGAACAGCTGTCAGCCAGCAAACCACTGGATTTTTCTGGATGCTCTATGGAATCGTGATCCAGAAAGTTAATATGCGTCATACTATGTTCCATAAGCATCTTCAGATGCAAACCCAAGAAGAAAGTAGGAGCGGCAGTAAAAGAAAGCGCAAATGAAGGTAAATATCTGTGATTTTTATCAGACTTAGAAGAAGACAGATTAGCATTAACACAAGTAGATTCTCTGGAGAACCCCATGAGACCGATGCTCTGTCTAGACCTCCTATGCGAGACCTGTTTAACAGTAAATATCATAGCAGTTAATAACAATCCTGAAAGGAAAAAAGAACACCGTGCAGCCATTCAGAATTGCAGTGCAAAGGATTGCACAGCTGTCCCAAACAAGGGTAACTATGCTGCAGCTATTGGTCTCATCAGATTAATGATTACAATAATCAAAACAAAAATGAACATAAAATAATGTAACAGGACAAAAAAAAAAGCCACACAATGTGTACGTTAAGAAATGGGAAAAAAGCAGGCACATATGTAGAGAATAAGAGAAAACACGGAGGGAAAAACATCACGAAAAGGAATTTATTTTCCAGGGAAAAATCTGGAAGCAAAAGTAAAAGCTGCAAGTCATCCTCAAAAGCATATTTAACTATATAAGGTTAAAGTACCTTATTTAAGGTGGCATCACTGCAGGCCCAAGGACTAAGGAGCTGATTCATTCCACATTGCAAGGCCTTCACATTATCATAAGTGCATTCAGACAGAGGTAATTGCCTAGAAAGCAAGCAATGCTTTTTGAGCTTATGGTCCAGGTATACCCACTTTGAATTCTCTACTTCAGAGAAGTTGTAGAATGCAAAGGCAAGCTGCTTTCTGAAATCTTGAATGCAAGAGAATTTGAACCTGATTGAAGTTATTGGCAACTGGAAGTCAGCACATTTCCCCTGCTGCTCATTAGGTTGATAGAATATTGTCAAGACCAGGAAAACAAAAGCTACAGCCTCTTTCAAGCAACCTTCAAACAGTAGAAACCTCAATCCAACCCCATTATCGACAAAAAGCATCTCTAAATGAATCCTTGGCCATGTAGTCATTAGCATACCATACTCGAGCAGTGCCATAGCATGGATCAACCAAACAATTTCTGAGCCAAATGAGTAGTAACGTGGGACAGAAGGCAATAGGAAGCTTAACTTGAACCTGAACCATCTTGGTTCTATGGCAGAAATATTTAATCTCAGCAACCCTGCTTTATTAGTTGACCATAAAGGATCAAAAGCATCCAACCTATCCAAATCCTCATCAGGATTCAATCTTCCAAGAGAAGTATCATGCTCTTCCAAAGCCCCAGAATTAACAGTATGACGCACCAGAGATCTAATAGATTCTGCTGCACTAGCAGAAATATGAACACCCTTGGATTCATGACACAACAAATTGCTTGTCTCGCGAAACCGCTTCCTGTAATAAACAATAGGGAGCTTACTACCTTTGGGGTAAACAGGCTTCTCCATCACAGGCAAACCACTCCTTCCATCAGTGGCAACACTCTCTGATGAAGCAGAATTACTACATAGCCTGCCTCTATCCCTGTTTAGGGAAGACACTGGTGTCCTAGTAGAAGATAGATAAGAAGTTTTCTGTTTCTTCAAGGCACAAAGAGGAGAAGATTTGACTCTATGAGTAGATCGAGCCAACCACGAGATGATAGGCTCTGAGTCCATATAAGCCCCTTCATAGCTATCATCCTCTGTCATCAGGTCCCTCATTTCTTTTCTAGACATCAGTTTTTCCTTTCCCTCATTGGAGCACTTGTTTCTTGTCACTGACCTTTTCCTTCTAGTCTTAGCTGGAACTTCACAAGGGAGCAGCAAGAGTTTAAATCTTTCACTTTGGAGATTAATCCATTCCTCATCCCGGTCATCATATTTTACATGATGAAGCTTCCTATCTTTGTCATAGTCACCAACAAGACCACGATACCAACTCTGGTCCAAAGGCCAAAAGACCTTTATTCTCCGGTTGAGAACCCAATGTGCATCCAAGTCCCCAGAGAAAATTTCATAATAATGGCGCCGTTTCCTCGTGTTACCCTTCTCTTTGTTCTGTTTCCTAGGTCGTAATACTCTACCATCAGTATCAACAGATGAAGATTCAGATCCAGAGACATAGCTAGACTCACGAGCAACAAATTCTTGGAAACCATCTTTAGATGGTGAGGCTGAGGCTTTGCTATTTGAAGAAAAACCTGTGCAGCTTGGATCAAATCGTGATGATAGCATCATTGCTGCATTCTCTTCAAGATTCTCCCCATCCTCATCATGCAGCACATCACTGATCTTTATAGAAGCATCTACTGATGGGTCAGCCTCCTTGGTTCTTTTCTTGTTAGACACCATATCCTTTTTTTTCCTACTCCGCTTCCTCAGTGACTTTTTCAGAGATGAATCCCCATTATTAACAACTAAAGGGCAATTGTCAGACTTCTTCAACGATGAATCTCTTTTTGTAGCAACTGAATGACCATCATGCCCGTCTTCTTCCTTCAAATGCCTACTTGCATCCAATTCACCATTTCTATTTTCTTTCAAATCATCAGAACCTTTCTTCTGTTTAGCCTTTGAATGCTCAACCTGCTTACCTTTACCTTCACCAGTTAACTTGCTAGCCTGATCCACATCACCCACTACACTAACCAATATCACCACTGTCTTCGACTCCTGACTGCCATTCTCAGCCCCTTTACCCTCATCTTCACCAGTTAACTTATCAGCCTGGTCAGCATTGCCCGCTTCCCTGCCAAACCCTCTTGCCAGCTTGCCCCCTTCACTACCATTGTCCACCTTCCTTCGCCCCACAAAACCCCGTTTTCGCCTAGGAATTTTAACAGCCCCGTCTTCCAAGGGTAATGAAGCACCACTAAACCCATTACTATCAGCCAGTCTCTGAATCAACCCAGTCCTCGGGTCCTTCAAACCTGAACTCAAACTCCCATTATACACTTCCTTTAAACTCTTACTATAGCTACTGTTAACATTCTTAAAACTACTAATGCAAACCTCCTTTCTGCTCTTCTTGTTTTTATGTCCCTTCTCATCATCACCTATACCACCACCCTTCCGCTTCAAATTATTACTATTTTGATACCATTTTGAATTTTTAGTTTCATAGAGACTCTTGAGATCCAAGGATCTCGACTTCTTAGAAATTCCCACTCCATGAGACTTTCCTACTCTATTTTCCATCAATCCAAACACCAAAAACCAAAACCCCTTATTTTCAAATCCCAATCATGCATTTTCAGATCTGTAAAAAAAACAAAAACCACACCAAATGACCAAAATTACCCTCTAAATTACCAAAATTCAAACATTAGCACACCAAACAAAACAATCAAGGCCTTGTTATCACCAACTAACCCAGAATTGACCAAATAACATCCAAATGGACAAAATCAAAAACGTACCTGGATTGAAATACTGCGAGAATTCAATTTCTAGAGAGAAATATGAAGATCACATGCATGGAACATGGATCAGTATGTGAATCTATGAATTGCGAATTAAAACCCTAACCCAATTGTTGAATTTAGTCACTGATTTTTCGATAATTTGAGGGATTTGCTTTTTGGTTAACGTGGGAAACAGAGAGGAGCTAGGGTTTCTTTTGGTTTCACGAGAAGAGGGGTTTTGATTCGAAAAATAAAAGGAAAATAAAATTAAAATAGTGACAAGAATAGAAAATATTTCCAGTCCTTTCGATTATGCTACGTGGAATAATTCAAAACGTCAGATACTAAACCCTCAATTATTTATCATCCGTACGATTAATAAATAAAATCAGCGGTGAAGATGAGCTGTTTGACACGTGAAGAGGTAGGATTTTAAATTGGTGAGAGAGGAGCGGTAGTTAAGCGGCTCGGTTTTTGCTAGATTTGTATATTTTCGCAAGATAAAACTAATAGCTTTAATTTACTATTCCTTTTATTTGTTTGTTAACTATTTTTCGCGACTTTTATATAAGCTTATTTATTTTTGTATTTTAAAAATAAATAAAAAATTATAATTTTTTAAAAATATATTTTTAATGTATTAATCACAAAAATAAATTTTAAAAATAAAAAACAATATTATCTAAAAATATTATTAAATCAAACACACTTTAAAAAATAGTCCTTTAACACAATATAAACTCAAAATATCGAGAACGCCATCAGGATTTTTTTATTTATGAGGCGCCATTAAGGAAACTAGAGAGCTAACGCAAAGGATGAAATAGGCGGATGTGTACTCTAACTTAATTGGAGTGAAACGTGGATTTGATGGAGGAAGAGCTTGAAGCCTTGATTGGATAGAAGAGGTAGAGGCTGGAAGAGCAAGATACGTGGATTATGTATTCGGGAAAAATAAGTGGAATACTTTTAGAAATAAAGGTTGTCAGTTCTGTTGCAGTTCAAGTTTTGTTTTTTCAATTAAAATGTTATGATTTGGTTGAGAGTATTTCATCATATATATTCGAAGTATTAAATCCAAAGATAAATTAATTTGAAATTATATAATTCAAATTTTAAACAAGAGTAAAAATATAATAGTTGAATTGATATAATCTTATCGACTCGATTAGTCAAAAAACAACTTAAACAACTAATAAAAATATAATTTAACTCAAAAAAATTCAAGACAACATCTTTTTAATAAAAAAAATATTAAAAAGACAACATATTAGATCAACCCGGATCAACTTGGGTTAACCTTTCAAAATTCACGATCTAGATCATGAAACCATAATAACCTCAAATTAAGCAAATAAAAAAATATATATAAAGCTCAATTCTCAATAAACTCATTATTGAATAATGAAATTGGAAAAATTTAATCTAAAAAAAGGACGCGATAAAATGACCTGAGTTTACTCGGATTAACTAGCAAAACATTCGACTTGGGTTATAAGATTATGATAATTTCATAGAAAACAAACCGAAACAAATGACAAAACTTAATTCATAATCAACCAAATGTCGAAGATATTGAACAATTAAACTAGAAAAATCAATTCAAATAATAGACAAAAAACACTCGAGTTAATTGTGTTAACCAATCAAACTCATGACTTTAATTATGAGACTGAGATAACTATAAAAAAACAAACCACAATAAATTATGAAGTCCATTATCCAGTAAACCAAGTGCTGG
Source organism: Populus alba x Populus glandulosa (assembly GCA_033617975.1). Classification (NCBI taxonomy): domain Eukaryota; kingdom Viridiplantae; phylum Streptophyta; class Magnoliopsida; order Malpighiales; family Salicaceae; genus Populus; species Populus alba x Populus glandulosa. The sequence continues at coordinate 24,265,515 of CM066148.1, forward strand.
AGGGTGAAATTAGAGAAAAAAATATAGATTTCTTTTATATAAAAAATAAAGCAAAAAATACGTTATTTGGCTAGAACAGATGGGCTAGAATGGAACTAGAACATTCCGAGTGTAATTTGGGTAGAATTTCCAAATCAGACCGAGATTCCAAGTGAGCTGAAATCTATTTTAGTTTGTTTTGTTTTTTGAATTGGAACAAGATATAATGATAATTCCATACTAAACTGAATGGAATTGACAACATTGTTAGATATTAAAATTTTCATTTCTTGTAAATTTTTATGGATTTATTTATTTATTTTTGCAAATTTTTAGTCATGCTCGTTGCATTATGTTTTTAGGTAATAACTAGATTGATAACCCACGTTAGGTTATAGATCATATCAATTTTTTGCTGATATGAAAAAAGATACTCATGTGATGGTAGCGCCTTTAAATAAGCAAAAAAAATCAAAGACTTGAATCATTAACTTGACTTTATGAAATAAACTCATTTAATTTAATAACATAATTAAAAAAAGCAAGTAACAATTGTACATAGGTCAAACAAACAAAATAGCTATACTTAATTAAAAAAAAAAAGGAGTTGCTAATATCATACATGAGAGGAGAAAAAAGAACAGTTCAACAGAGTCTCATTGTCGCTTCATCATGAACAATGTCGTGCCATCATAAAGAGTTCACTACGATGGTTTTAATGCCACTATTAAAGGTTGTACGACAACATTGAAAGAAGTCACAAGCGCTGCTAAAGCAATGACCCGAAAAACAAACTAAACAAAATATCATGAAGTTAGCATTTCATGCTTATATTTACTCAATTAATTTAATTTAATTTAAAACATTTTTTAAAAAATCAAAATTTATTAAAAAAAATAAAAAATAAAAAGACTCAAGATAATCTAGATCATTTTCAAAATCATTGAAAACTCCTATAAAAAAACAAATAAAAAAATAATGGTGTCCAATCTCTTCAACCTACCAAAAGGGAAAACATAAGCTTAAAAAATAAGGAAAAAAAACTAAGCAAACCTGAATGAATCTCTTAAATTTATGTTAACATCTCAAACTTATATCAAGTTAAATTCTAAACTCAAACTTAATCAAGAAGCTCAATTTCCAATCAATTTAATGTTAGGGGATGGAATTGAAAAAAATATTGATTTTAAAAATTTTCCAAAGTAAAAAAAAAATAGCAGTAAAAAAACAATGATTGAATATGATAGGAAAAAACTTGAAAAGTGTTGAATTCATTAAAAAAATCAATTTTATAAATTATCTCAAGCAAAACAAAACGAACATGGACCAAATTTGATAGTAGAGAAATTAAAGGGGGATGAAATGAAAAAAAAATTATAAATTATTTCAAATAAAAAAAACAGTAATAAAAAGAACATAGACCAAACATGAAGAAAAAAAAAATTGAATGGAAGGGGGATGAAATTGAAAAATATATATAAATTATTTCAAATAAAACAAATAGTAATAAAAAGAACATGGACAAAATATGAAGAAAAAACAAAATAAATGGTTGCTTTGAAAACTTAAAGGGTCAATCATGAAAGTCAATGAGAAAAGAGAAAAGAAAAGAAAAGAAAAATTCATTGATACCAAACCAAAGGTTAATAAGCTACATGCACCATATAAAGAGCGAGGGTCCGACATCAAGGATTCAACAATTGAAATTCATCACATGCTTCGCTTGAACACGATTGATCTTTAATGAGTGCAATGCACCTGCCAACTAGTTTTGATTTTTGAGTTCTATTTTATATTTATTAAAATACCATATTTTCTATTAGGCAACTTGATTATAACTAAAAGAAACCATGATAGAACTATAAAGAAGTCATTGGATGCTAGTTAAATAATCTTTTGCTTTTAATGGTATTTTAGTCATTTTATTGCATTTTAAAAAATGAAAATTGGAGAAAGCCTTTAAATGCTAGTTAGATAAAAAAAAGAGGTTAATTTGTTCATTTTATCGTGCTTCAAGAATATAAAAACACTAAAGCGTCCTCGATCAATCTGATTATAACTAATAGACCTTGTAAAAAAAATGTATTACCTCCAATGACTAGTTTCTCAACTTTTTGGAAAGGATAAAATGGTCATTATATTGTCCATGTGAACAATGAATACTCTCACAATCAAAAGTGTTTTCCTTTTCTTAACCAACTTTTGTTAATATATTACTTATTGCATTACACTGCAATTCTAACAAAAAAAATTAAAATGTAGAAAAAATAATATGTCAACTATGAAAAACTCTTTGGTATTGTCATTAAACTTGATTTAGTGGGTCATACTTGAAAAAGGATGTTGGCTTAACTCTGGTCAACTCGAGTTCACTTACCAACTCATATATTGGTTCATGGACTTTACTGGATTCAATAATATTTTTTTAATTATATGATAATCAAAATATAAAGGTAAAATCAAAATCAACAAAATATTAAAGGATAAAGTTGAAAATAATTAAATAAAAAATAAATAAAAACCCAATATTCAAGAATAAAATCATAAAAAAAGGTTAAGCCAGGTGCACGAGCATGGGTGGCCAAGCAAACCTAGTCCTTGAAACAATTTCCAAGCACATGGGCCCGAGGAAAGCTCATGCGCCTAGACAATGCTTATTATTTTTTAGAACATTTTTTATTTAATTATATGATAAAAAAATGAAGGTCGATTCAAAATCAACCAAATACAAGATGATGAAATTGAAAAAAATTAAAAAAATCAATAAAAACCCAATGTTTATGAATAAATTTTAAAAAAATAAAAAATAAATTAATACACACACACCCGCATGCTAAGCCATGCGCGTGGCCCGGGCCTTAAAAAATCCTAGGCACATTAGCTCGGGGCAAACCGACAATCTAAGTTTTTTTTTTTTTTTTGTTAATGTTGTTTGCTCCTTGTTTTTTAAAAAATAGTTGATGACTTGTCATTTGTTAGGTGAAAGTCTAAAGAGATTTTTTTTTTGACCTAATTTGAAATTGCAAGTAATATAAGTACCATAAAGATATAATTGGGAAAGTATAAGGACAAAAAAAGAACTTTCCAGCTGCAATTAAAAATAAAAAACTTTAAGGATTAAATTAAAAAAAAAACATTAATGATACTACAGTGAAAAGGCTTAATCTGAATTTAATGAAAATTTATTCAAAAAATTTTATTTTTTCTAGCCTGTTTATGATTTTTATTATTTGTTTTTAAGGCTTTCTAGTTTATTTAGGTTAATTTTTGGATTTATTTAAAAAACTATAAGCTTATTAGAGAGGTAAACTACTTAAAAATAAAATATGTAATAATTCTATCTTGTTTGTATTTATTGTTTTTCCTGTATTATTTCTATTTACATCGCAAAGTCTTCTCATTTTAGAGAGACCTTCTGGATGCCACCATAGATTTGGTATTTTGTTGGTTCTCGTTGATGCCTTTCACGGGGAATAAAAAAGAAGAAGAAGAAGAGGGAAGCTAAAAAAGAATGACAGCTAGAAATGTCTGGTATTATTTTTTTATTTGATGATAAAGGTATCCTCAAGTTAACTTATTTTTTATAAAAACATGTTTAGGAATATAATTATGATTGTTTTTTAAAATATTTTTTATATTAAAATATATTAAATTATTTTTTTTATTTTTAAAAAATTATTTTATATCAGCACATTAAAATAATTTAAAATATAAAAAAATTATTTTTTAATTAAAAAAATTAAAATTATTATAAAACATGGTTTAAACCTTATTTCCAAACACTTTATTAACCTTTAATGAGAGATTTTAAAAGCACACCGTCCACATCGATACGATATTCTTAAAAAAAAACAAAAAAAATATTGATGATAGCCTGGTGTTTGAATCTAAAAATTTTAAAAATGAAACGAACATTCTTAATAGAAATTTCTTGAAGCTATCTAGCGGTTTTATAAAGCTATTTATTATCTCTAGAAGAAAAAAAATTAAAATTTATTCTTTCAAATTTTTTAGATAAAATCCCACGTGATCTTGTTTATGCTTAGCCAACGAAGAAGGCAATACATCAAACATGGTTTTATGCTTAGATAAAACCATATAATTTAATTTTAAATTTAAATTAGATAAAGGTTGAGAAATTTTAAAATTAACCCATAAACTAAATTTAACAACAACAACAAACATAATCCAGACATGTTTTATTTTTACATTTAGTTTTATTTTTTTTATTTGAGCTGTAACGCATCACGACCTTATTTATAAACTAGTTTCTTACCAACTAAGGAAAACAACACACCATTCGTCCACCATGATTATTTATTCTGTTCAGCTGCCACAATAATTCCGGTGCTGATTATCAGTGATAATGCTGGTGACGTTTCAAGACATTATAAAACGTTTCAAGAATGTTAGGAAATCCGGTTATATTTGCGTTTTTAAAATTTTTAATTTTTTATTAAAAAATGATTTTTTAATATATTTTAAATTATTTTGATGCGTTGATCTTAAAAATAATTTAAATATATATATATATTATTTTAATATATTTTAATATAAAAAACATTTTAAAAAAATTATAACCGTACTTTTAAATAGAAAATAATTAAAGCAATAACTTGACAAAAGGATGCATGCTTTCAGCGACACAGCTATAAAACTCGGATCTGAGTTTTGCCTTCAATCCACCTGGATATGTTTAATAACTTGATAAATGGATATCAAACTATTTTATAAAAAAAGCATAAAAAAATGTACATCTAGAGGGAGAAAAACTTAAAGAAAAGATGACATGGATTTAGAAATGACTGACAACAAACACAAGGAATTAAAAGCACCTTGGTATTTTGAAAACTTATAGAAAAGAAACAAGCTAGTAACTGTTCTTTAAAACGACGACCTAATTATTTTTCTTAATTACTTATCACCGTTAAAATTAAATACTTTCACTTTAAAAAGCTTAATTTTTTTCTCTCATATATACTAAAAACTAGAAAATCACTCTCACGCATTATGGTGTGTTAGTTAATCTTTAACTTTTATGTCTGCGGTATAAAAAACAAAATAAATTATTTGGTAATATACCAAATTGCATGTTATATTGCAAGACTTATTAAAAAATTGAGTTTTAAACACAGTTTTTGTAAAAAAAATTTACATACTTTTTGCAATTGAGTTTTATAAAACCTGTTTGTTTTTGCGTTTCAAAAATATTTTTGAAAAAAATTAATTTTTTTATTTGCTTAAAAATTAATATTTTTTAAGCATTTTCAAATTATTTTGATGCACTAATATCAAAAATAATTTTTTAAAAAAGTAATAAAAATATTTTAATACATTTTCAACTAAAAAACACTTTAAAAAGCAACCGCAATTACATAACTACTAAATATTTTATACATGTTTTTTACTACTCATAAATCTCAACTATAATTTTTACCAAATACTTATCTAAATCCAATTAATTATAGTTAATTGTACTTTTTTAAAATTTATTTTTTAAAATTATAACCATAAAAACTATCAAAAAAACAAACACAGAAACACTAACAATTAACAATCCTAACATGGGCATCAAACTCTAAATATAAATTTAAGGTTTATCTTATTAGGCAGAAAAAGAACACATAAATTCAGTTCAAGAAAACAAAATATAATGATAGATTATAAACATTATTTATAATTAAGAAGGAGTCGATATTAATATTCAAAAAGAAAAAATATCATAAATTAAGTATTAAATAAAATTTAAAAATAAATAAAGAAAAAATAGATGAAAAAGAGCATATCTAATATTAAAAAAATATAGATAATAAGCAGGGAATATATAATATACAGTAACAGATTTTATTTAAAAAAAATCTCGACATTAAAGTTTTATTACCTTTTTTTTTATAGGATTTTGTGTTATATAGATATGATTTTATTTATATTATTGATTTTTTAAAATAATAAACATTTTTGTTATATAAAATCAAATACGTGCCTTTGAACAGATGGATATTTTTATTCTAAATACATAAAAAATAGTAGAAAAAATTCAATAAAATGACCTTCTAAGGAGTTTTTGAAAATAATTTTCTTAGTCGACATTCTGTAGTGTAATTTCTCATTTTGCTCCCCCCCCCCCCCCCCTATAATCCTGGCTATGGAAACCGTTTTAAAGAATGTTTAACTCAAGTTAAATTTATAATTAAATTAAATAAAATATTAAATTGATAAAATTTCATAGCACAACCAGATTTTCAATAACATGATTGATCTAATTAAATATATATATTTTTAAAAATAACAAAATAATATTATTTTAATAAAAATAATTAATTAATTTGATTAATCATCCACTCATCTAGATAATTTCTTGGATCGAACTTGCCCATTCCTGTAAAAAAATAACAGGAGTAAAGTAATTATTTTCCTACCATATCTACTATATTTTTCGTCAAATCCCTAGCACGACGCCGTTCTCTCAAACTACTAACTGTAAATAAAAGATTTATCAAGGGCAAGCGTTCCGAATAAAGAAACCCTATAAATTCCACCCTTTCTCTCATCTTCCTTCCTCTCATAACGTTATCTAATAACGCCACTACAGCAGCGACAAGCCCTACCTCCTCTCTTTCCTTTCACATGCAAATCAAATATCCATTCAAACCCTAATTCAAAATATTCTCTCTCCGCCACCGCCGCTCATTTTCCGCCATATCCGCCTCTCATCGGAACTTTATCTCTCTTGATTTCCACAAAGAAACCCTAATTTTTGTATAACAATTGCCAAGAAAACCGAAGTTTAATTTTAACGATTTGGTTTTTTAATCGATTTGTCGATAAGTATAAATTATCACTTAATAATTTTGTTTTTTTTGGTTAAATCTTAATTTTATATTTTATCTTGTAATTTATCTGATCTTTCATTTATTGAAACCCTAGGAATTTGTCGTCGTCGTCGTTCTTTGTCCATACGATTTTCACAAATTTCGAGTTTAATCCCTGATATTTCTGCGAATTTACCGTTTTGTCCCTAAGTTGGTAATCATGGTGGGTGGAGGAAGCAGGAGAGATGAGGGATCGTTGGTGATTAACAGCACGAACGTGTTTGCTGCGCTTGAGACATTGAGGAAGAAGAAGAAATCTGATAAGGAGCGTGTAGGTTCGAAGAGTGGGAAAGGTGGTTCTAAGAGTGGGAAAGAGCAGCAATCAAAGGAGCCTGATCCGGAAGTTTTTTGGGCCCCGGCAAAACTTACTGCTAAATCGTGGGCTGATGTTGACGACGAAGATGACGATGATTATTATGCTACGACGGCGCCGCCTCCATCTGTTTGGGGGCCCTCGGACCAGCAGCAGAGTGAGGAGAAATCTGCCCATGTAGAGGTGAGAGGATGGATTTAAATGTTTTATGTATGTACACGTGTGGGTAATTATTGGTTTGGATGCAAGGGTTCTTGATAATTTGGATGGTGATTATTATGGCGTGGATGATAGATTGATATGCATCCTTGGCACGATTTTATTATGCTTAGGAGCTGTATGCTACATGTGATTGATTTATGTGCTATATTGATAGGGAGTTGCTATTAGTTTTGTTAATCCAATCCCATTTGCTATATTAGTCTGCGAGCCTGTTAGTTTTATTTGCAATGCTCAAGGTTTTTGTTGTAATGATTGGATTTTTTATTTTGTGTTGTACATACCATGTGATTACATTGTGATACTGACATGGTAATTACATATGGGCTGTTATGATTTTCTTTCCAAATTGGCGGGGTTCTATGTTACTACATATATATATATATATATATTTTTTTTTTTGCTTTTTGAAAGGAATAGAAAAGGTACTCTGCAGAGAAAAAAAAATAAGACATGAATGCACTGTGGAAGACTAGCCATTATATCCTAAAATATGATTTCAACCTGAGGCTGGAGAGGAGGTCCAGAAAATTAATGGGAAGGCTGAATTATTGTGACAGTGCAAACCCTGGATCGTTAGTTTTTACTTGTGTCGCACTTGAACTGTTTTTGTAAAATCTTGATAGGTTACTATTTATTTGTCTTCCACAATCCCCATAGAACGGAAAGAACTTTGCAAATTGTTTATGAAAACTTCATTTGCTGGCATGCACTGATTGCTTTTTTTTTTGTGGGTTGCAGGAAAGTGAGAGCGAAGAAGATATTTTGGATGAAGGTGATGATGATGTAGAGGAAGAACATGACCATGAACCAGAGGCAGTACACCCTGAGCCAGTGGTGAAGAAGACCCCAGAAGTTCCTCTTCCACCTAAGGAGACAGAAAGACAACTTTCTAAAAAGGAAAGAAAGAAGAAGGAACTTGCAGAGCTTGAGGCCCTTCTTGCAGACTTTGGAGTTGCTCAGAAAGATAGCAATGGCCAAGATGAGTCACATGGTAATTCAAGTTATATGCCAAAAGCCCAAAAGTTTGTCCGTGGTGCCAATCACGGATGTTTAATTGGCATAGAAGTTTAAAATCTGTTAATGCATTATGTTTCTTTAGATAATAGCAATGACCTAGACAAGCACATGAAACTTGTTGTTACGTGCCAAAGCTTCATCTTCCAACTCTTGTTGTTTGCATGCTAAAAGTGTTTATTCAACACTCTCTTATTGTTTGAGCATTATACTTATTCATTCATTGATAGTATTCTTTGCTTCAATAATACATATTGTAGTTGAAACTTGGATAGTTGGATCATATTTGCTCTAGACAAGTCAAAATGTATATTCTAACCATTTAATGCATCGTCAGGTTTGCTGCAATTTAGCAGATAATCAATGTGCCCATGCGCACTGCTTCCATGTCCCTCATGCTTAACTTTTGGTTTCAAATTGTTTCATAATTTTACCCTTCTACTTTGTATTGGTATAGAGAGGTATTTTTCTTGTTTCTTCCAGTTTTTGCTAGGACCACGGAAGTTTAAACTGCAGTTGTTCCCTGTTATTTTGTAGCCAGATGTTTAGCCTTAAATACGCGTCTGGTGTTGAATCTCCTCTGAGAAAGAGTTCTTTTTACTTGCATCTGCAGATGCTGCACAGGAGAAGAAAGATGGGGAGACTCATGAAGAGGGAGATAAGAAGGAAAATGTCGCTGGAGAGTCCAAAAACGCCAAGAAGAAGAAAAAGAAGGACAAGTTAGCAAAGGAGCCCCAAGATCAGCCCACCAATTCAGAAGCCAATAACAGGCCAGAAGAAGTTGCTGGAGCGGAGCATGCGGAGGAGGATGCTTCTGCTGTTGACATGAAAGAACGACTAAAGAGGATGGCATCCACAAAGAAGAAGAAGTCTAGTAAAGAGATGGATGGGGGTGCTAAAGCTGCTGCTCAAGAGGCTGCTGCAAGAAGTGCAAGGCTAGCTGCAGCCAAGAAGAAAGAGAAGAATCATTACAACCAGCAGCCAGTGCGGTAAAATGCCCATTTCATTTGGCACACATATATGGACATGTGTTTCTTGTTGTTCATATACCAATGCAAAATAAACAGTGGGCACTAGGCTTTGGCTTCGTGAAAGGTGACTTTCTAGTTGTATTGCTTTGGACAGCAAAAAAGAAGAAGCTTCCTCTTTGGCGTTTTGGATCTTATCTTTGCTCTGATGTCATGGAAAACATAGTTTTGGCAGTTTTGTTAATTGAAATTCTTCACTGGACGGGTAGTTGAACTTGAATTCTGTGTAATGCAGCCCTTTGAAATCTAAGTCTTTTCTTGTTGATGGATGAGCGCAAAGTGATTTACAGCTTATTTAAAAGTATGAAAATATATGTTGAAAAGAGCATTGGTTTAAGGTGGTGAGATAAACTTGATATTTGCTAATTTGCTTTCTGCAAGCTGCATTTGGTACTTTCTGTAATACATTTTAGCTTCCTTCACTGGGGGTATGTATGCATTTTTCAAAACTTGGAAGGCTGAATCAGGTTCAGGTTGCTGGTGGGAGGTCTGGTAGAATGTTGGACTGTGTTGCTGCTCTGATGCAAATGAGATTCAGGCAAAGTTGGGTTGAAAAGAGAATAAGGTTGCTACGTGAACTTTACTTTAACTCAAGATGGCTTTTGCTTTACCTTGTCCAGCATCTAAAATTGGCACATATGCTTCTGATACCATGCATACAATCCAAGCGTGGTCAATAGCAGCAATAAGCTATACGCCAAGTTCAATGGTATTTATGGAGTATCAAGGAGAAGTTTAAGATACAATGGTAATGCTATTTTTATTTATTTATTATTATCATCATCACGTAGTAAAGTAATTATTAAATTACAAAAAAATAGTTTTTTCCATGCAATAAGTGAAACTACTTGGAAAATATTGTATTTTTATTTATTACGGTGTGAATATCATTTTTTAATTTATGGTAACAAAGTATTTTTGAATGTCAATATCCAATCTTTTGTTTTGGTTGGAAATTGAAAGCTTGTGCTCTCGCAACAAAAGAAAATTAAAAACTTTGCATAATTTAAAAGAAAATATGTGCAAAGAAAAATAGAACACGGGAGGATCATTGACATTATTGAAATTCTCTCTCTTTCGTTCTTTCATTCAAATTACTTAGAAAACAGATTTTAGAGTTAATCTTTAATTTGCCCTTGTCTTCATCTATATTTTCATTTTCTAAAAGCGGGTTTTAATTATTTTAGGATTGGGATGCCTAGTCAATCTGCATTATGGTGATTTATTAGGTGATTTTGAGATTGCAAAGTGATAATAATTTATTTTTTAAATAATTTTTTTTTATTTTTTAAAATTTATTTTTAACATTAAAACAATTTAAAATCATAATAAAATAATTTAAACAATTTTTTTATTTTTTTTATGAAAACATTAAATTACCACAAAAGCAGTATAGAAGTTTCTTGGGCCCCATCAATAGAGTTACCATTCTGCCAAGAAACTGCTTAAAAGAAGATGATGAGTTTAAAATTTAACAGCCCGTTTCTCGGGATTCCGGTTATTGCCCCGTTAAATGGTCGGAACCGTCCCAATTCTCTGTATTCGGGAAGAGGGCAGTTATCGAAAAGAGGTTTTCGGAAATGTATTTGTGTGAAAAAACATAGTGATTGGGTTGCTCAAGCTATTAGGTTCTCGCATTTTTGTGGAAAGGATGTAGAGTTAGGAAGGAATGCAAACGGGTTGGGGGTGGGATGTGTGAAAGAGTCATTTGTGCAAAGTAAGGCTCTGTGTGGAAAGGTTTGAAATCCAAAAGGTGTTCTAACATTTGAAAATGGTGATGTTGCAGCTCAAGTGAGTAACTATCCTCTTGTAGAGTGTTCGGTTGGCTGTCCGGGCCCATAGAGCCTATCAGCCAAAGAGGAATCCTTCCCTGCCGAGCTTCCTTCTAGCTCCGTGACCGGTTCTTAAGTCGCGATTTTGCACTTAAATGATAGCTTTCTCGAGGTTTGAGAAGCTTTTCAGTTTTCCTTATCTTTCGTGCGAACTGCCATGAAAAGAATTCGAAATACGATCTGGTCTTAGAAGCCCATTCTTTCACAAGATTCAAAGGGAGTATTTCTCATGCAGTAGTTGCGCTCTGTTTTCTTTAGTTTGTTCCTGGTTTTTACACACAATTATATTGACATTGATCTTTCCGATTTCAGGTGAGGCTTAAGCGAGAGCATTTAAATATAGCAAAATTTGAGCCCGAGCATGGACTAGATCCAATGCTAGACTTAGTTTTGGTTGGATCGGAGTGGCAATTGAAGATTCAAAGCTGTGCCAGCAATTGACAGGACAAACTGATCCCACGTAGATGCCCTCTCACCAACTGAGGTCATGTGTGAGTTTTCTCATCCACTCTGTCAACCAATACAGATGAGCTTGTACGTATCAGAACGTCCATGGTTGAAAGGTCTAGATACTGTAATTGTGAATGGATGGATCATATACATCTCACATGTTCTCCGTTTCATGTATTATTAACTAGTAAGGTAGGAAGAGATCAAGAATAGCTAGCATTTTTTATGTAATCTATGTATGCATGTGCATGTGAATGCGCGTGCGCATATCATATCTGTTATCCAGGGTCTTGTTTGCTGTTGCAAGTCGTGTATTGAAATGTTTTCTCGAGGCAATCTAGTGTTAGTTTTCCTTTCACACGGGCTGCTGGAGTATTCGAGAGTCAATTGGCAGAGTCCATATCGGAGGGTGATGGCCAGCTTGCATTTAAGAAGCTTGCAAATGCAACACTTGAACAATCGATGCCAAGAATAGAAGGGAAGGGAGAGTTTGGCCACGCCGGATGGAGGCTAGTCTACGCCCCGGATTCCTAGTTTACTTTCTGTTGATCCTACAATTAATCCTTTTAAATCTCTGGCCAGTATTATTTCATTTGGTTCAGAGGTTGAGGCTCAGCTTGGGAAACGTCTTCAGGTTATCTCAGTCCTTCTCTTACCCCACCTCTACTTATATATGAAAAAATCTTTTCAATAATCTCTTTTGGATTGCTATTCGATCATGTAATAAGTAATAATGAGAGTGAAAGAGGCTCAAAAAGGTTACCTGTTCATTTAGATGTGGTCTTGAGATGCCCCAGCTTGGTCCTTTATTAATGGCCATCTAATATCTAAAAGTCATCTAAAGCATTCGTCTTGTTCTTTCTACTTTTTTCAGGCCTCCGTTGCAAGGCAGATGAAGGCCTCTGAAATGGCTACGCAATGGACCCTGCTCTACCATCTTACCAGCCGTTTGCGAGTGCTCCTAGCCTCCTACAATCTGCTCCTTCCAAACGGCTCCTTTTTGAATATTATGTTAAACAGTTATTAAAAAATCAATGAAATCGAATCTAGGCACGATCGAGATTCTTGACAAACACATGTTCTTGGGCTGTCGATATCAGTTCTGTCGGAAGACTTGAAACAACTGACGTGCATGGATGGCATGTATATGGCTATTTTTCTGGAGCAACGATGTCATTTTCTTCTTTTTGAGGGCTCTGTGCTTCCCCCCCTTTGATGAAATTCCATGGTGTTTTACGATGCTTATTAATAGCAACCTCTAGTATAGCATCCGACTGAATGCCACATAATCATTCCTCCCGGGACAGAGGAACCTATTTAGTTTGGTGACATTAATCCCACAGAGATAACAAAAGCCAGTTTGTGATTATGAATTCAACAAAATCATGCAACGAAAGAATAATACAGGTGACTAAAATTTCCCTTTCCCTTACACTTGCTATTGAATTGACAAGAAAAGTGAGATATTATAAATGAATAAGATGAAAGCTTGTCACCAAAATCTCCATGGATCCTTGTATGGAGGTACATAGTCCCCTGTGGGAGGGACAAGGCGGAACGAGGCCACAGTTTTTTCCAAGTAAGGCCCCATCTGCAGCACAGGAAATGATATCTTGTTTAGGCTCAATTCAATGAATAAACCAATACAGGCATGTATCTGAGAATGACGTGTTCAACTCGATACAGACACAAGAGGGCTGTATACCTTGTCCCACTGCTTGCTTAGAGTTGAAGCACTTAGAGAGTACAAATACCCTGCAATTGAGTTGAACTGTAAGTTCGGAACAAAAGTAGAACCACCAAATATACTCAAGATCTCAAACAAGAAGAAGAAATGATGTGGGCACAGTTTCTCCTGGTGAATAGTCATCAGGTGACATTTAGTGTAATTGAGCTGAGAAAAGAAACTAGTATTGGAATATATTTTCATGCAACTGTTTGCTTTAAAAAAATATGGCTGCCTACCATCTCGTTCAGCTGTTGAAGCAATGTAGCGTCGGAAAAGATTTGATTCTTGAGCCTACAAATTCCCATGCAAACTATCAACAACAGAGAGCTGTAGCAGATCTTTCAAAAGAATCCTGCCAAGGAAGGGAGAACTTACATTTTTGGTGGGTGATTTGCGTACAATATATTCATAAAACCAGTACGGCTCACCATCAATCTGGAAAAGAAAAAATGCCACATAACTCGTGCAACTATACAAGATAAACATAAATGGAAATACAGGAATATATGTTTCTGAATGTAGCATTCCCAATATGGAATTCTACAAAATACAAAAAGGTTTCAAAATTTACTTCATTAGCATGTGCATCAAGAATTGAACTCTCGGACAAACGTTGACTTGAAGTGACTCGCTGCAAAAGAAATAATGAAGCATGTTAAACCAGCATTACTTCATTCAAGGAGTTAAGCTTTCAAAAGAAATGGAGTACAAGAAGCACAAAGAGGTCATGGCCAGTCCCGTCCAGGATGACAAGGCTTCTCAGATAACAACCCTGTTCACCAAGAAAGCCTCTCTATAGAATTCAACAGAAATCTTGTGTTGGCTCTATCATCTATGATCCGACAAAACTCTACAGATACAATTTTTTGCCATTTGTTTTCTGCAAAAACATCTATGGACCCATGTTTGCAGTGCAATGAATTTCTAAGGTTGCTAGGACAATGGAAATTATTTTGTAGAACTCAGTTTCACACAAATGTAGGTCTTGTGTGGGATTTGAGAAGATGCTTCGTATTATAAGAAAAATTTATTATTTAATATAAGATTCAAACTTATGTTTTAATTCTGCACCTATTCTGTTTTTGTCACAGTGGTCCGAAAAATCCATCAGATATGTTTGTCAAACTGAGGGCCTCTTAAATCGTAGTAAGAGATGCTAAGACATATTACCAGTGAAGACTTGTCAGACAAAACAGAATCAGCAACATCTTTTGCAGCCCAGGTACTCTTGTCTTTAGATTTTACAAACTGAAGATTTGGAGGACCTATCTGAATCAAAGTAATAAAATCATAATCCTTGAAAAAAACAACCTCATCAGACATTGCATCTAGCTAGAATAAGGTCAAATGGAATTATTACCGAAACAGAGAGGATGAGGTTATCAATGATGTCAACGCGCTCGGACACAATGCGCAGGCGTGCATCAGCTGTATCAAGTTCAAAACAATATAAGCAGGAATACACGTGTTTTTTAAAAGGGCATGTAATAGTTCATGTTCTCTCATCCCTCATATAGCAAATTAACTGAACTTACGGGACAGTGGTGCGGCTGATGAATAGCGTTCAGGTTTTCTGGATTCCACCCTTTAAAATAAGAAAATCACTAATAAAGTTATGTTCCCATAATTTCCAAGGACACACCATAGCAATAAAGAGAAGCAAAATTGCAGACAGAACACCAAATAAATGTAGTCGTAAGACTTATCAACATTTCGAACACATTTGAATTATGGAATTACTGTTAAAGAGAGAAACCCAATTAAAATGGCTCCCTCTCAGAGTGAACTTGGTAGCAAATCCGTTCGCCGGGGAACATTTTTCTAGATAGTCCAATTTTTTCAGGTATATGAATGTCTATGGATGCTCAAATCCTTTATTAATATATTCCAATTCACATTTGCCTCCAGCAACATAATCACCCAATTCATGAAAAAATACTTCTTCACTTGGAATTGCAGTCAAAACACACAGATAAAAGAATACATATTAAACAACACGCAGACCTAATGCACTGCTTCAGACTATACTGAATAGCACTTGGATTCAAACACCTACCATTTGAAGAGGAACTTCTTAGATGGCAATTCCGCTGGATATGAATAAGTATAGGCGTTTATTTCATCAACCACTGAAGCCATTTTCAGATCTTCCTCAGCAAGTATCCCTATAAAGAACTAGAAAAATCAGTGAAATTCAAGCATTTTCAAGGTATTATATATGTCTCACAAATCCAAAGCAAGCACAACAAGAAAGGCAGTGTATCAGCTCTTTCTACACCACTCAAATCATAAAATCAATAATCTCAAACAAAAAGATTAAGGTTTCATTGAAGCTCAAGCTCACCTGAAGATGGGAAGGCAATGGATAATGAAGAAGAGAGACCAAAAAGCACCAAGTCCCTTCTACAGAACCCATTTTGTAAACTGGGATCTGAAGAAGAACAAGCACATGAACATGCCATAATCTTCTCTTTTAATTTACATTTCTTCTGGCTTAACAAGATTCTACTTTGGTTCCTGAAATGAAAACCACATCAAAACATAGCCCATGGTAAAGAACCAAAGAGAAAGACATGGATGATGTAGAATTGAGAGCAGTACCTAAAGAAAGGATTGTGGTGATGGGTTGTGAAGTGTGAAGGAGAACAAAGAAGAGCCATTGCCATTGCCGTGGTCTCTTCCTTCTTCCACTGTTATGAGCTTACCTCATCCACTTCACATTTCAGTTTCCTCTTTATAAACTGGAAAGTTAACTGTAAATCAGTCCTCCAATTGTGAAAAATAGTTTTATCAGTATAGAAACTAAAAAATTATGCAATTTTAAACCCAACTATTAATGAAACGACAATCTAGTCCTCAAGATGCTATAATGCTAATGAAAAATCACAGATTTTATGAACCCAACATATAATTGCATATAATCTCATTGAAATCAAAATATTCTTGTGGTAAAAAGTATTCTTCAAAATTCTTTAGTATTTTCTATCATTCAAAAAATATTTTTTTTTTATTTTCAATTTTATGTCGAAGCATATAAACGAAAAAAAAGAAAGCAAAAAAAAAAAATAATGGGTTCTATATTGGTTTATCAATAATTTGTTTAGATTAAAATATATCATATTATTTTTTTGATAAAAATACTAAAAATGAGTAAATAATTTTTAACTTTAAGTTCTTTTGAACCCAAAATCTATAGCATCGTTAAAGATTATATTACAAAAATTATTCTAATTTAATATTTTTTCCGAGATTTTCAATGTATAAATTATCTACAATTAGCATTTGAAATTGGTTTGCTTTCTTTAATAGGAATCAACAAAGCCTATCATTCATAGATTAAGAGTAAATTAATGGAATATAAACAATGGAATTGATTGGTAGGCTAGTGATAGTTAGAAGATAAAAAACAACTAATTTTTAGTTTTAAGGATTCAATTGAGATACATCCAATACTTTAGTAACCAATTCGTAGTTAGCCCTAAATTAGCGAAACACTGAATTACTATTAACCAATCGAAGCGCTCTTCATTTAGCTAATTTACTCGATAAAACGACACCCTTTCCTCTCAGCCGCTAAACAACTGATGGCGTTTAAAAGGTGGAAACCTTGCAACGGTTACAAAATAACGGAAGCTAAACGGACCTCAAAATGTCATCTTTTAACGGCAGTATCTGAAAAAATTGAAACCTTTATTAAGAAGGAGCTCGCTGATTCTTCTCTCTCAATCATTTCTCTCTTTCTCTTTCATCTCAAAACAAAAAATTAGGGTTTCTTTGCTTCCAAGATACTTTCCAATTTTGCTTCCACGATCGATTATTCCAGGTAAACTATCTAAAAAATATCTCCTTAATCATTGTGGTTGACATCAAGATCATCAATTCGATATTTTTCTTGCTGAACTCCGCTTTGTTTTGTTCTTTCTTAATTTTGATTTTTATATATTTATTTCTAATGGTATTTTTTTGTGTAGATGTTTTTTTTGTATTTATTTTTGTATTTAATTGATTTAGGTAAAAAGTAGTTGAAATTCGCTTATTCAAAAAGAATTAATTAGGTATGGTTGTGTTAGTTATCTATTTTAATTGTCGTTGTGATCCTTAATTTTTCTTTTATTTATTTTTTTGAACGAGATCCTTCTTGTTTTGTTTTATTTCTTTATGGAAAGATTTTATGAGCTCGTTTTTTTGTGATGTACCGTATTTGATGGTAGGGATTTTGTTTGATTTTTTTTAGGTTTTGAATCAAGCAGTAATTTATTGATAATGGCGGGTTTTTTTATTTGTTGTTATGTACAGGTGTGATTTGCATACTGAACCAAGGAAATGAAGCCCAGAGGATTCTCTACTTTGAACCCATATGCAGCAGCGTATATTCCCCTTTCTAAAAGGGATTCAGCTGATAGAATTGAAAATCGAGGATGGACTGTGCAGGGTGGGAATCCAAATGTGTGGTATGGGTCTGCCAAGCATAATGCACAGATTAGGCAAAATGATAAAGGGCCGATTTCTGTTCCTGAAATGTCTATGCTGAAGAGTCAATCTGGGTATGGTTCTTATGGCTCGTCATCACAGAATTCATATGAGATGACAGGGAAGCAGATCGTGGATGAAGAATTTGAAATGGACTTGGAATATCTTCGGATCAATTTTCCTGGCATATCTGATGAGTCCCTCACTGGTGTCTATATGGCTAACAAAGGTGATGTAGATGCTGCTATTGACATGTTAAACCAACTTGAGGTAAGTTTTCTTACAAACTGTTTCGTGGTATACAGATTTGTTTATCATGTTCATTGAAGGCATAAAAACTGGAGAGGAATGGAACGAGCCCAATTTAATTTTTTTAAAATTTGTGTTTTGTGTGTGCTATGAGTTGCTCTAATTCCATTTGTTGCTGTTCTTTCTTCTTCTTTATCTTTTGTCATGTTGCATTATATATTTGGTTAACTCTAGACTTCTTTCCCTTTTTTCCTCTCGCTTCTGTTCTAACTTCTAATGTCAGTGCTTGGTTGTAATTTTTGCAAGAATTATTTGATTTGTTATGATTTTAGATTGGTCACAAGTTCAGCTTGCTTTCTTCACTATTTCATAAATGTGAGTTGATAAAATACCAGGGTGAGTGAAATGTTCTGTCTTGTATGTTAGAGTGAAATGCAAGGAGAAAACTTTTCTGGTGGAAATTACACGATTTGCTTTATGTGCAAAGTTAGTGGGATTATCTTATATGCACTTGCTTTACTCGGCTTACATTTCTGAATTCTGAGTGAAGGATTTCAAAATGTCTAGTCTGCATGTTCTCTAACTTGAGGGGTTGTCCCTTGTTTTGGTGAAAGTTAGATGCACATTTACATATACAGAATCTCTTGTAAATTGTTTCGTTGAATTTTGCATATTTATTTTGGTGTGCTGTTTTGATCATTGGGAGTTAAGTGGTGAACTACAGGGCAGCTTTTGGCCCATGCTATATAACCTGCTGATAATGTGATTTTTTGACAATTCCAGTATGCTGAAAAAGAACATAGTAGAAGTTTCATTTTGGATCAGTATTTTGGGTTTCTAAATTTGATTCCTACCTCATTTCATCTTTCCACTTTTGGGGTCATCCTAATATGTTGGTTCTCATGCAGTTTGACACTCTTGAGTCTTCTGGAAACCTTCCAGACACCTTGGATATTGGGGATGTTTATGAACCCGGGCCTTCAGCTGAGGCTTCATCTGTGCAACCGAAGACTGTTGTGGATGAAGCCAGTGCCTCATCTGGCTCCTCGGCCCCAGACACAGCGGTTGCCACCTGATTAACTTGTGATCTGTTCAGTTGTTTTCTTTGGCCTTTCTTTTTGGTTTTCTGAAAGAAAAGTATATGAGTAGGGCATCTTTCTTTTGAGATGGGAGACATGCATTTAACATAATGGCTTGGTTGTGGGTGTATAGTCCTCAGATAGGTGCTTCTTCCAAATATCCCCTTTTTTTTCTCTGGGTTCTGCTATAAATTGAAGGCCCCTTGAGCGGTTTCACAAATTGCAGGTTTCTGGAATTGAAGTGATATATGCTTCTTAACAATATCTGTTATTTTGAATTAGTATGCTATATGGTGTAAAGATCACCCTGATGTCAAAATGGTTTGGGGTTGCATGTAAAGCTTGATTATATGATGGTTTGGCAGCTTTTCATACTGTTCAAGTTATACTGTTACAATACCCCCCCCCCCTCCTCCCCTCTTCTCTGCCTCCAATTGCATTGAAGGGATAAGATTACTTTTAAGAGAGGTTGATACTTACTTTCGTTTCAAAAAATGCCGGGTGAGTCTTTTTAATGAATTTTGCTAGCAATTAAAACGAAGGAGATGTTTGTTGTTTCATTGGATTGCTTGTTTATTTACAAGGAGAAATGATGTTCATTTGATTTATCCAGTGAACTTGCTTTGTGAATACTGGAGTCTTTTGGGCATGAAAAAAAGAAGAGTGGAGTTAGTCATCTGATGGTCGAGGCCGGCCGACTTGCTCGGATCACCGTTGGTGGCTTCTATGGAATTGCAAGGACAGTGGAGATAATAATATCTTGCTTTTACGGTCTGGTGGTCTAGTTATGCTTCTCAAAAATTTTATTTTTTTATATATTTTTTTATTGTTTTAATATCCTAATTAAAAATATATATATATATATATATATATATATATTATTTTTATATATTTTAAAATAAAAGGTATTTTAAAAAGCAACGGAGATTAACTAAAAATTGCCAATGCCAGTTTTAAGAGTTGCCGAAGGTTGAGGACATAGAACTCCCATATGTTTCTGTTTCTGTTTCTGGGGTAGTGAGCTTGGGCCTGCTTTCAATTATTTTACCGCAAGTGAGAGGTAAAAAGTTAAAACTAATATGATTTAACCAGCGATTGAACTGATAGTTAAAATTGGTGGTGAGCATTGCTAAAACACCCAAACAAATTCACCAAATAGATCACCACCTAATCATAAAATCAACTTTTCTCTATGTTTGCTTGGATTTTAAATTTATTTCTTATTGATGATGTGATGCTTCCCATTATTTTTCTAGAGACCCATATGAGCATGTTGCTGTCACGGTTTAGAGTTTCTATAGTGTTATAGTAGTAATTGTTTTTAAAGTATTTTTTATTTAAAAATATATTGAAATAATTTTTTTATAAAAATTGTTTTTGATATTAACATATTAAAATTATCTAAAAACGATAAAAAAATTAATTTAAAGAGAAAAAACTTATTTTTTTATAAAAGTACTTTTCAACAAAAAAAAAACAAATGAGATTTTAGTCTAAAACAAATTGAAATTTAACCGGGTTAATTAGTTAGAATATAAATTGGAAAAAAAAGAGAGATAATGATAATTTATTTCTTAATCTGAATTTTAGATAATGGTTATCTACTTAAAATTGAAAATTAGAAAAAGAATATACTGTTTCGAAACAATAATTATGATTAGATTAAGAAAATAGTTAAAATTTCCACTATGAGACAGACAAGTTTAGTTGATAAAACTACTCCTGCTTAATCTTATATTAAGTAATTAAATTTAAATGTCCTCGAAGACTACAATGTGTTTTAGATGAAATTTGAAAAGCATCTTTGAAAAAATTAACAAATTTTTTTTTAAAATTAATATATTTTTAATGTTTTTAAATTATTTTGATACACTAATATCAAAAATAATTTTTAAAAAATAAAAAATATATTATTTTAATATATTTTTAAGTAAAAAATATTTTAAAAAATAATTGTAACTAAAAGACTAGAGATGGAAGGTGTTGTTTATCAACCATGAAAAAATTGCAAGCAATGCCTAAAGTACATAAATTATATATTTTACTTCATGTAAATTCACCAACTTTCAACTTTCGCTCCTATACATTATTTTTTTTCAATAATTACTCTATGAATCATGAGAATTTCAGTATGGCCCTTAATCTTTAAATAGCTATGGTAGCTTCTCTTTTTCCAACTTTGCCGGGCACTTTGAAATATATTTGACAACTATTTAAAGATGATAATTTGGATATATGTCATTTAGTATCGTAGACCATTACAATAAACTTATAATAAGCTTATTGTAAAGGGAAAAAAAATGGAGAGAGTTGCATTCATACATATATAGAACATGCTATACTATTTCAAAAAACTCTAAAATAACTCAAAAAAAAAAGAAGTGATACCGCAATTAGTTGCCATTAGCTATTTAATGAAAAAGGACCTAATTGAATTTTTTTTTTGAAAGATCTAAGATTGATGCTAGAAAATCTGAACTCTAAGAATACAGGAATTATGGAATCAACAAGGACTAGAATATATTTTAGACTATCAAAAAAAGAAGGTTGGGAGAATTTGTTTTTGGATAAATTTGAAAATTAACACCCAAAATATAATTAAATACCAAAATAACACAAGACAATTCATTTCTCATCAATATAATGGCTAGATATATAAATTCATATCAAATTAATTTAATTTCAAGAAAATACTAAATTCATCAACTTATCAACAATTCAATAAAACATCTAATTTGTCATAATTCAATAACATTTATAATATATTACATGAACGAGTGTATATTTAACTACATTATTAGCCGATTCTAATAATATACATAAAATCTCTAATTTGATAACTTAACCTAAATTAAACACAACACATGATTAATGTATTTAAATAATTAATTGTAATATAACTACATTAAAAACACATAATTAATATACACAATATAACTATATTATTAGCCGATTTTCATTTAATTAAAATACATAATTAATTGAAATAATTAATTCATTATTAATTCAACTTATTTTAATGTTTAACTATATCAAATAAACTATAATTAAATGTATTTTTAATTAGTTTAGCATTGATTCACAAATCTTAAATTTAATGGAAATCCTAAATTCAATCTAAATAATTATTTGATTCCACCAAACTAAATATAAACTAATAATAATATAATATGTTTACTTTATTGATAGAACTATTAAAATGGTTGGGACTGCAGTGGTGGCTGCAAAGAAAATGGTGAATTTTCAATATTAAAGGATGTTTAGAGAATAAGATGTGTTTGATTTTTAATTGATTTATAGGCAAAATCTAAGTGTTTAACAGGTTTTTTAAAAGAATGATAATGACGTTAGTGGTTTTTTTTCGTGTAGGAGAAATAATATTATATGTTTAATCTAGTCTTTAATTTAAATTTTAATTAATATTCCACTTCAAAAATACAACAAAATTACATGTCATTTCACTTCTTTTTTGGTTCAAGCGGTATCATTCCGTTAAATTACTAAGTTTATTGTGCTACTTAAGACCAAACACCGAAACATGCACGACCGTCTTTCAATACAGATGTTCCGTTACTTTCGGTTATTAAAATCCTCCATAACCATCAGACACAAGACATGGTCCAAAGACCTTTCCCAAAAAGATTCAGCTTCTTCTTCTCTGTATCCACAAAGACACAAATCTAAAATCTCGCTGCACATTTTCTCTCACTGTCAAATAATTTGACAATGTTGCTGTTAATATAGTTCAAAGACAGATTTCTTTGGTTTTTTTTCCTCTTTTTTTTGGAGAAGAAGTAGTTTAGATGGATATACAGTTTGATTAAAGGAATGGTTTTGGTGATCTGGGCTTGGGGTAAAAAGATCGGTGATTAGACCTAGTAGGTGATACAGGTAGATTCTTGGATTGTTTTGGAGAAAAGATTGTTGGGTTATTGAAAGAAGAAAATGGGGGTTGATTACTATAACATATTGAAGGTTAACAGGAATGCAACAGACGATGATCTAAAGAAGGCATATAGAAGATTGGCAATGAAATGGCATCCTGATAAGAACCCCACTACCAAGAAAGAAGCTGAAGCCATATTCAAGGAGATCTCCGAGGCTTATGAGGCATGTTTGATTTTTCTTTCCCTTGAAATTCTATTTTGTACTATTTATTGTGCTTTTAAAAAAAAATCTGGGATCTTTTTACTTTGTGTTTATCTGGAATGCAATGTGAAATTTAGGATTCATGGTTACTGTTGTGGAATGGTAAGAGAGAAGAATCAAATACATACATGCATATGTATGAATGCATGTATGTATGTTTAAATCCAAATCTTTTGAGATTTATACATTATGTATTTTCTTGTTATCGCGTGCTGTATTCCAAAGGAACTAGACTCAAAAAAGAAATGTACTGGAAGAGAAGAATCAAATATGTATGGATATTGATTTAAATTGCTTTAAAAAATATGCGTTTGCTTGTTAAATTTTTTTGCCAAGATAAGTACTTGATAATTTCATTTACTTGGGAAATTGTAGCATTGGCTTTTGTGTTTATTGCATTGGATTGCTTTTGGACTGATGATAATAAAGAAAAAAAATTCAAGTCAAGGACAGTGAATTACTATTTGTGGTTACATTGCCTGGGATTTTGATATATTTGTGAATTCAGGTCTTGAGTGACCCACAAAAAAGAGCAATTTATGACCAGTGTGGTGAAGAAGGATTCAAAGACGCACCACCATCTGGCGATGGTGGCTTCCCTTTCGGAAATGGTAGTGGTGGTGGGTCAAATAGTTTCAATCCTAGGAAGGCAGAGGATATCTTTGCAGAAATCTTTGGAAGCAGTCCTTTTGGATTTGGATCAACAGGACCTGGTAAATCCATGAGGTTCCAGTCGGATGGAGGGTTGTTTGGTGGATTTAGCAGTAGCGATACTCCTTTTCGAACATTCAGTGAGGGGACCGCGCCAAGGAAACCACCACCAGTAGAGAGCAAATTGCCTTGCAGCCTCGAGGAACTGTATACTGGATCAACAAGGAAAATGAAGATATCAAGAACTGTAGTTGATGCCCATGGGTATGTTTATTTATTTCTCTAACCAAGCACATTCAGTTTCCCTCCTTTTCTTTCCATTTGGTGTCTTGATATGTTGTTCGAAATCAACTTCTTTGACCTGGTGGATGAATCATATTCATTGTGTGCTAAATGGTTGTGGATAGTGTGATGATTGATTAATTACTTGGCTAGGAGCCTTGCCAAAACCTTTGACCATCGTTTACATATAATTATCTGCAAATTCTTCTACCATGAAAAACGTTGTCATGATTTGCCTCGTATACATGAAAAGATTGCTTGATCAGATTATTCTATATGCCTCCGTAGATTCCGAACTTCTTGATTACTCAAACTTGCTTTATGCTCATACTACCTCTAGTCTTTATATGCTGCTGATGTTGTGTCTTTTTCACACACAAATCCCCATTATAGAACTAGAATTGCAACCTTTTTTTTTGTGATTGTAATTGAATATGAAACTCCACAGGCGACAAGTGCAAGAAACAGAGATATTAACCATTGATGTAAAGCCAGGGTGGAAGAAGGGAACAAAGATTACTTTCCCAGATAAAGGAAATGAACGGCAGAATCAGCTTCCAGCAGATCTTGTGTTTATAATTGATGAGAAACCTCAGACCACATACAAGAGAGATGGAAATGATCTTACTATCAACCATAAGGTGACCCTAGCCGAAGCACTGGGAGGGACAACAGTAAACCTCACCACACTTGACAGCCGGAATCTATCAATTCCTGTACATGATATAGTGAGCCCTGGCTATGAGCTTGTTGTGGCCATGGAAGGTATGCCAATAGCAAAGCAGCCAGGTAATTGGGGCGATTTGAGGATCAAATTTGAAGTGAAGTTCCCAACAAGATTAGCACCAGAACAACGAGCAGGACTCAAGCGTGTATTAGGGGGTTAAAGATTGATCAAATTTATATATCTAGTAGCTATTATGTTGAGCTAAATGCTGAAGCCAATGCTGTTTCCATTTGCACGAGTTGTCTTTTTGCTCTCCTTGTATTTATAGACCCTTTAAATCAACACCTATAGGAACCCAGTAGAAGTACTGTAATTATTACGGTCCTTTTCAGTCATTACTGGCTGGTTCACGCAACTGATTTTCTGTATTTTTTTATTTATTTTTCTATGACAGAAGAAGGGGTATACCGTATACCTACATGTATCATATCGTTTCTCCTTGTATTCCTTCACTGGACGATCGCATTATGTATTTTTCTTTTGCAGTTTTGCCTTTCCTTTTTGTGTTTGCATATCCTTCTGCTGGGTGATTCTCTTCCAACAAGGAGGACGACAACGTGGTCCCAATATAATGTTGGTGTTTATGATTTTAATCTTTAATGTGGGAAAACTCTTAGTATCGTCCTGAGCTTTCCTAGAAAGCTAGCAGTTTCGTTGTTGCTCCCTTGTTTGTTTACCACAACAGTCTTAATGGAATCTTTCAGAAAAAAGAATGGGTTATGCTTCTGCACCACCGTCTCCTACATAAGCGTCTCCTTCATGTGCAGTGATAATCTTATGTCGACGTAAGCCAAATTCAGTTCTGAAATATTAGTAAGAATTATGGACGTTGATCATCCTTTACAGTCAACGTTTACTAAACAGGTCACTTCCCAGATATCCACCAGGGATCTAACTCATCTTCTCATGCTAGGTTTTCGCGGGTTCTCAATATTTATATTATTGCAGAGCCATGAAAACTTTTTTGGCAGAAGATGAAAACAGCGAAATACAAAAGCAGCAAAAATCATGGTTTCTATTGATTGACCAAAAAGATGAACAAAATAGCCATTTATCAAACACGATGTGCCTCCTTTGACTTAGCCAGAAGCCCCTTATCGCTTCCACAGAAGAGAAAATCATGCGTGTGGTTGCTTCTTGGCATAGAGAGAGGAGAGAAGAGCAAGGAAATTTCAGTCTAACACTGTTTCCTAAGTTTGTTTCATCTGGAACGCACCAGTTGTAAATGCAGCCTAGATATATTTTATAACCAGAGAAGACTAACACATACGCCTTCGATAGAGAGGGGAAGAGGGAGAGCATGACGGTCTGAAACATAAAATTTCCACAGCAGATACAGAAAGAATCTGGAATCTCCTTATCATAATCAGACATTATCAGCATGAAACATCTGGATTCATTAACTTTTCTGTTCTAGAGCAAGTTCGTTTTTAAAAAAGCTAAACCCCATAATTACATGAGAATCATTTTTGTGATGGAGCTCAAGGAGCCAATATGTAATGCTCTTCAATTGATCTAATTAACGGCTAATATCTGCAGGGTAGCATTCTAACTTTAATTTGCTCTAGAAACTTTAACTACAATAGCGACGAATAAAAGAAAATTGTGGTTAAAAAACCATAAAGACGGAAAACAGAAGAGAAACGCTAACATTTACAATACAAGAAATCAAAAGCCTCTACTTTTAGGGGCATCTCTGCGCCAGGCCTGCCCGGGTGAACCATACGCTTGCCCTCCACTAGATTGATAAGCAGGATGGCCATGGGGAACAGGCGGAGGCGCCACCCAGGCGCCTTGCTGCAAAGAGGGGGCAAGATTTTGTTGACTATGCATCATATTCACTTGAGGCATGGCTGGAGATGTTCCTAAGGGTGCCATTGTCTGATGTGCCGTTTGCTGCGCCATGTGGGCTCTTAGAATAGGCTGCTGCACACCATGCACATGGGTTGACTGAGGGTGTGTACGATGATGTTGGGTTTCTTCAGGGTGCCACTCTGGCATATCATCATCGTCATCATCATCGTCATTCCATGGCTGCATTGGTGGAACATTAGTTTTAGGTTGGCCATATCTGTGTACAAGCTCCCTCAAATCTACGGGGCGAGATGGGGTTTGGGGATATGGTGAATTGAGAGGGGGCATTCCCGATCCCCTGATAGGATTTTGGTTGGAAAACTGAGACCTTGATGACATAGAGTTACTAGAAAAGTTGAACTCAGGTAAATCATCCTCATCCCGGCCAGCCGGTGGGCCAAACCCAGGAGGCACATCATCATCGTCTTCATCAGGTTGGGGGTTGGGATAGGCTCCGCTACGAGGCAGGGGATGTTTTGATGCAATATTCACATTCATATTAGCGTCCTTTTCTTGGTGCTTCCTAGAAGTGAAGTGTTGTTGCTTTTTTGAGCTGTGTTTATGGTGTGATGCAGAGGTAGGTGATATTGTTGACGTTATTTGAGCTTTTCTCCATACAATAACACCAATTAGACCATTATCAACAGCATTAAGGACCTCAAGTTGGTCCTTTGGGAGGACCTTGATGAGCCTTTCACGTGTCTTTAAATGAGGTGCGCATAAATAAAGTTCCACTCCATGCGCAGGCTCAGCAAAACCCACTCTCTCGTCCAAAACATAGGAATCCGCCACCTGCAGCAGGCAATTTCAGCCACAACTTTACAACTGAGAAAACCAGCTGAAGAGTGATCAAAGGCAACAGTACTTTTCACGTTTCTTACCTCTCTAAGACTTTCCCTCTCACTTTCCGTGGACCCCTCCTTGCAAACGAAGTGCACGACCTGCAAGAGCAAGAGACAATTTATTTAGCAACATGAGAAAGTAAACGAGGCCTTTTCAAGTTAAGCTAGAATAAAAAAAGGTATACATAGATGCTCCCTATGGCATCAGATTTCATGGGCAAAGGGGGTGCCAGACACTGACAAGATTCAACCATGCTGTGGCTATATCAAATTAAGTAGTTAATGGACTCGAAAGATATTTTATGTTCCATCAATATATCCCGAGTACAAGAGTATTATGGATCTGCTAAGATTTCTGGGAAGATCTCCTAACCAAGCAATGGCATCCGTTAAATGAATATTCCAGTATGATTTAGCATCTTTGCACACCATTTCCTTTGGAAAGGGAAAGAAAAGCTTATCCCTGTTCGTTCTCATCCAGCAGGCAACAAATGAAAGCAACTATCTTTTAAGCATAGTTTTACTGAGGAACGCTAAAAACTAAACTAGTTATTGTTTGCTGGAGACTTGAGAACCAACGGCAAGTGGCGTTTCACAGACTCTGCAACTTTCTTGCACATATTATTTGTCCCAGTAACTAACTTTATTCAGCAATTGAAAAATCAAATGATAGGAGGTAAAATTTTGGTTATTCCTTTATATAAACTTTTATCAAGCCAACCATTCAAACAAATTCTTATTAAGATGTCGTTCACCACAAATGTAACGGCCAAATGCTGCAGAAACAGTTGAGTGGGATTAATAAGCAGGGATAGAAAAAAATCCCCCTTTTCTGGACAAAAGTAGCATAACTGAAATTTAGTACAGCAAAAAGAAACTTGAGATACCATAACAGCACGACTTCGGGACATCGGAAGCTCCTGGAGGAACTTCTCAAATGCATCAAGTCTGACTCTCCCTTTGACCTCAACGAAGCCAGACCACTCTTTTGCAGATGTTTTGTCACCACTGCAGCAAGAAAATCAGATCAGAAAAAAAGTAACGAACTTCACAATGACCACCACATAATTCATTAGAAACACTACCCATCCGGTGTAACGCATGCTTGGACAGCGGGAAATTACAAGTTTTATTTCGTAAGTAGTGACCCAATAAAATATGATGAGAGACAATTTCAATGCTATATCTGTATCACAAGCAAAAGTTTAATAGGCAACTGCATATATGCTATTAATACTAGGTTACAAAAACACAAACCTTTTAAAGATGCCAATAACCGAGGCCATGATGGATATACTCAGCTGAAGTAAGCCTTCCCAGACGTGTTCCCCCTTGGATACACCAACAGAGGGTGTCGTTTCTGATTCTACATGAATGTTGACGGATTTCCCATTAGCTTCAGGTGATGTGTTAGTTACCTCGACATTATCAGATTTTTCTGCAGTGCTGCCAACCAGATCCTTTGCAGTTGCAGCAGGAGACTTAGCTTCTGACACATCCTGTGAGTCATCATTGTTGGAGCTGGGTGTTGCTTTTCCCGCATCCAAGGGTAAATTTTCAAATGGTGGTTCAGAATCAAGGGATTCCATGAATTCATCTAGAGAGACAATTGGAGGAAGAAAGTCCGCATCCTTCAATACATCATCCACCATAAGTCCTTGCATCAAATCGGTCCCTTCACTCGAAGGAATTGTAAGCGTATATGAACCCTTCTTGTCTTCTAAATTTCTCTTGTCATCAGCAGCATTCACTTTGTCTTTCATTTTATCAGATTTGGAACGCGGAGAGGCTTCCTTCTCTTCTGATTTTGGTGGCGTCTGAGTAAATGAACTTGTCCCAACAGCAACCTCCATTGTGACACTATCTTGTTCAACTTCAACTTGAAACTCACCCTTGTGAGTTTTCTTCACCAAACGTCTGATATCAACATCTGAATCAGGCAAAACCACCATTTGAGCAAGCTCCTCTGCTTTTGCCATCCGCCATTCTGAAAGCTCCTTGGATGCAAGTTCCTCAGCGGTCATAGAGCAGAGCCGCCCTGGAGTAATCTCTCCTGACATAACTTTTTCTCTCAGTTCCGGATTACTACGATCCTTCAAATTGAACAATAGAGACCTGGCCTTCTCCTTGTACTTCTTGTTCACTCCTCCAAATAACTTGAAGAGTTCTGCTTCAATTTCAGAAGCCAAAAATTGGGGATCCTGGATTAGTTTTCCAATATCTTTGCTGATATGCTTCTGACCTTGCTGTGTTTCAGCAGTTTCAATCCCCTTTTTCTCTGCCATCTCTGCATCAGGTTCCAATACCCAGGACAATCCATTTCCCTGCAACAAATCATCTTTTACAAAAAAGCTGTCACTAAATGAAACATCCTCGTCACGGAAAATGACACTGGATTGTAATCCCTGTCCATCAAGGTTTGAGGTCTGTGTTGAATAACCAGCATTTTCGTTAGTGTTGGAAGTTTCCTGAGATGTCTTTGAGCCATCAGAATGGTTTTGGGTAAAAGAAGCGTCCTTTGTGGGCAAGGATTCCTTGGGCTCATCAGACATATGGTCAACAGTACCAGCAGCACCAGGAGTTTGTACCATAGGTTGAGTCTCTTCATGTTTCTGTGCTTGAGCACTTGCAGCCTCACCTTCAGAGTTCTTTCCAGAACTTAAAGTTTTATCATTCTGTTGAGAAACCAGAGCCAGTGCATCTGCTAGTGATTGCCTTAGCTTGGACCTCACAGAATCAGACTCATTGCGAGCCCTTGAAAATGGCGGCATCTGTCCAGTTTGATTTTTCTGAACTGGTGATTGCTGTGGTCCAGCTTTACTAGAAGCTGGCCTCTTAGATGGTGCTTGCAGACGATTTGTCCCAGAAGTATTTGGTGCTGGAGTTGGCAGCAACCACGGCCTATGTTCCATTTGCGCTACCCGCTTGGGAGGCATTGATAACTTCTGTGACATAGAATTGTTGGATGAAGGTTCCATTGGGGCCTTTCGCTTGCTCAATAGTGATGGCTGCTGTGATCCAGAAGAATGAAACATGGTTCCCATGTCTCCCAGTTGCCTCTTAGGTAAGAATTTCTCAGGTATCAAACTGTATGCTCGTGGTTCCATATGTCTTGTTTGCATATTTGGTACAGAGAAATTCTTTAAGACATTGTTATTAGACATAGGTTCTGACAACTGTACTTGGTTGCTTGATATTGACATCTGCTGTGATAGTGCGTCAGTTGAACTTTGTCCCAGTCCCATCCGTCCCATTTGCATGTCTGGCATGGACATCTGTTGTAATGCAGGATCATGTATTCTGGATTCCATCAACCCCATTTGCATTGATGAGTCCAACTTGTTTGAAATGTGTTCCAGCTGACCCATTTGGATGCTCTGTACTGATAATTGCTGTGATACTAGATTGTTGGACATGCTAGGCAATCAACATAAAAGGAGTGCAAAAGTCACTGCAATACAAAGCAGTCACTATTAGTTCCTCAACTTAAGACTGATAAAAGTCAATGTTACAAGTCTGATCATTCAGAATAGAGACATCAAGGTTCCAAGAAAAAAAAAGCACGTGAAATGTTTAGATCTACATCTTTTTACTACAATAAAATGTCACTCCAACATGCACGAGTGCCAATAACCTACATGACTTGTTTTTGGACGGTAAGCTGCAAGGAATCTTCAAATGTGTTTTCATCAATTGGTGGTGGAATGCCATTGCAAATAATTATTCCTATGAAAAGTTACATGATTCAGAGAATCAGAGTCATGTAACAAGGCACCCACAGTAACAAGGAAAACGGAGTATTTTTGTTTGGAATTCTCAGAAGAGAAACATGGATTTTGAAGAAGATTTCTTGAAAAAATTAGCATTTTAAATGTCACAAAAATCCTTTTCAATTAAATATCAACTTTTAATCTCAAAAGCATTGCCATCTCTAAAATCAGTACTGACACATTTTACATAATTTACCAAGATTTCTTGCCTGAGTTAGCTCTCAGAACCAATTAGACTTCATCCAAATTTTTAGCTGATGAAATTATATTTCTTAAATGAAACAGGTGTTGAACGGGAAGTTAGTCATCTGGCACGATAACTTTTTTTAGAGGGTTACAACTAATGAATTTTTTACACAAATGACATTCTGTACTCTATATTCTTTGCCATAGCACACAGCAATGGCTGGTTTGAAGTAAGATTAATAATCCAAAACTCTACGTCGATTGGCCACAATAAGAGGATTACAAGGAACCAGTATAGCTAGTAAAAACGAACATCAGAAATTCAAGTAAAATACAGCTTTCCTTTGAAAATTTTCCAGCTTTAAACCTCTCCTTCATTTATTTGATAAATTTATCAGCAATGCTGAAGTGATTTAAATTTACACAAAGATGACTGCAATGATTCATTTCATCTTTTGATCACCACACATGGCTTGTTCATTCATATCAAAGAGATTGTGCGAATGTACAGCTATTTGACACACAACGACAGCATGTAAGCCGCATGCACATGCACATACCCATTTATCGACTACCAAATTTACACGTATCAATTATTTATAGAGATAAAAAACTGCAAAAACCCAAAGAAATGTATTGAAATATAGATGAATCCATACAAAATGAGAAGCCATCGCCAAGTGCAAATCCCATCTAAGCAGGGTTCCAAGAGGGTGTGTTCTTGATACAGTCTCAACCTTCAGCACTTTTGCATGAAGTGGCTGCTCTCAAGACTTCACCCGTGAACTTGCAAAACACACTTAGAAATGGCATCCCAATGCTTTTACCACAGCACCGCACAATGATTCCCATATCTTACAAACATGATTAAAAAAAATCCACTAATCAAAAAAAGAAAAAAACTTTCCAAATAATGGGCAAGTTCAAGGTAATTTTTTACAAGAGGAGATGCCACCCACAAGTTATAAAACCGCATGCAACATAAATGTTACGGTTACACTATAAAATTAGTCTCGTTAATAAAAAAAGAGAAGAAATCAGTACCAGAAAATCACATATCAACGAAAGAAACAAAAAAGCTCAGTAAACTCTTATTATATCGAAATACCCTCAAAAAACAGCAAATTTCAATTATAGTTAAACAATTATACAGAAACATTCAACATCAGAAAACCAAAAAAAAAAACTAATTAAAAATCTAATTAACTGTCTCAAATTTTCCAATCAGGTCAAAGGAATGAAGTAATCAACAAATTCGATTGGTAATCCCTAATTAAATTCACGCATCCACGAAAAAAAAAAAGCAATCAAACTCGAATCAAGCTAATAACACGTTTCTACAGTATACTCAAAACCCTAATTTCACATCAAAAGTCACCGATTCGCCTCTCGAGAAGCACAAAACGCATGCAAAGGGGGTATTGATTTCCGCTAATAGTGATGCAGCGGTAGTGAGTTCTACCTGATAAGAGAATCGCGCGAACTCAGTGAGTCAGAGAGAGAGACGGCAATATAGAGAGAGAAAGGCTTTGGCTTTTAACTATAGAGAAAGAGAGAGAGATGAATAGAAACCCTAGAAAGCTAATCTGAAGAAGATAAATACGGCAGGCAATGAGTTTTGTAGTGACCTTTTATATTTTTTTTCTAGAAAGAGCTTAGGGTGACACGTGGATTTTTATATGTGATATGAGACCTCCTTAGAGCAACTCCAGGGGTCTACTAAATTGGACAAAGCGAAAAATTAATGAATATTATTTTAACTTTTTTATGTTTGCTTTATATGTTGAAAAAAAAAGTATTTAAATAAAATATTAAAAAATATCATTAATATATAATTTCTTCTTCTTCTTCTTCTTTTAATTTTAATTCCATATTTCAATGCTCATTGAACTTTCAATTTTTTTTTTCAATTTACTTTTGATTAGGTTATTTCAGGTTCATGATCCAAACCACGAGTTTAATAAGTTAACTCAGTTAAATAAATTTTTTATTTTTTTTAATTTTATCCTTTATTATTGGGTTAATCGAGGGTTTGACTTCATTATTTGTCTTGACTTGCTTGTTGTGATATTGTCCTCGTTTCATGACCTAGATCATAGGTTTGATGAGTTAACCTTGGTTGACTCAAGTTATTTTTATATCTATTTTAATTATTTTTTTACAAAATTTTATCTTTTAACACTTGATTGATTGAGAATTGAGTTATGTAAATTGTTTCAATTTATTTTATATTGAGTTATCTTAGACTTCTTAGTCTCATGACTCAAATCATAGGTTTAGTATGTTAATCTAAGTTGACTCTAGCAATTTTTCTGGGTTTTTTTTTTTGTTTTTATCAATTTCACCCTTCAACATTGAGTTTATTGGAAATTAAACTTCATGGTTTGTTTTGATTTACTTTATATGAAGTTATTATGATCTCATAACTCGATACGTGAATTGACAAGTTAACAAAGGTCGATTCAAATCAATTCAATATGTTTTCGTCTTAATGTTTATATAAAAAAGATTATCTTAAATATTTATCTTGGGTTAAACTACATTGTAATCGGTCATTTGGGTTGCAATCAGACCCACCAAAAAAACCGAATACATCAAATCAATTTTCAAATAGGTTTTTTTTTTACTATAAAAAAAATTAACAACGCCTAGACCTTCTTTTATGTTGAAAAAATTGACCCTGCCCACAACATAGACAGGCCGGTAGTTTGGTAAAACATTAAAGGGTGTAGGTTTTTCACTATGCACACACCACTATGCATCTTTTTATATTTTACTATGGATCTATTATTTAAAATTTTAATATATTTTACTGTAGATCTATTATTCGAAATTTTAATTTTTTCAATTTCATTCGTAATTTTTTTTCTTGTAAGTGTTTTTTTTTTATCGACGATATGTCATTCATCTTAATTACAATAAAAAAAAATAGCATAAACACATGCGTCTAACAAAATAGATCGGGTTGGATGGCTTGATTTCTATACCCAACAACACCTAGTCTTTTTTTAATTTTTAAAATTACTGTTTTTTATATGTTTTTTTCTCAAATTTATTTTTTATTTATATTTAAGTTAAACTAATACCCCTTTTATTTTATTTTTTGCTTATATAATCTCTTTTAAATTAGTTATTATATATATATAATTTTTAAGAGATTTTTTTTATCTTTTGAATAGATGAAATTAATTTTTTAAAATAAAAAATATATATTTTCATATTATGCAACCAAGTCTCATAAATTTTAAATTTTAATTGGTAAAGTCGCCGACGAATTTAATAATACTGCTTGTGACACTCTTGGGATAACGTATCTTGATTGTGTTGCAACAAATTAACAATCCATGCCGACAAAATAGTAAGTGGCTGCTGCACTGTCAAATCCATGCGGCTATATCATTGCCTTCAAGCTTGTATTAGCTAGAAAATCTTCAATCCACAATAATATAAACAAACAGAACTCAAATCAACAGATCCAAGCGAGTTAACCCAGCTTTCAGTATTATAAGTGGAAAGTCGTTCGAATTTTTGTTGCAAGATAGAATAGTACTACTCAGTGGTTTAGCTGTTTCGTAAACCATTGAAGAGATTGTCTGATCTAAGAAATTAAAGGAAAGGAGACAAGGAGGAGAAACATCAGCAGAGACATGCCAAATGGCAATTGTTTCAACTCTTTTGGTGGCAAAAGGGCAAACTGGAAAGAGAATGCCACACCGATTCTTAAAAGAGATTTTTGATCCATGAGATTCATAAAAAGAGAAGAATGAAAATAATTTTTACAGCATAGTCAAAATCGTAATTATTTATGTATGATATTACTATTTTGTGTTATATAGAGGATCAAAACACGGTGTCAGCCCCGTTTTCGACCCGTCTCTGGCTAGAACTTAACCCAGAGAGAGAACCTAAAAGACTTTCACCGACCTCACTCTTGCAGAGAGGACATGATGCATTGATCTTCAGCCACTTATCTACACACTCCTTGTGAAAGAAATGAGAACATGGCAGCTCCCTCAGCTCGTCATTGTTTGCAAATTTTGCCAAACAAATGCAGCAAACCTGTCACAGTTACAACATTAAATCATCAGTATTGATGTCAATAACAAGACCGGAGACAATGCACCATGAATATCACAACCAAGTATCTCAGAGGATCACAACAAGGATCCTCCAAGAATCTGTAAGCACTCACTGCATCTTCTCCCGAGATCACTCGTTCCTTATCTGTTCCTGCAGCCACAACCCCACCATCACTAGCTCCTGCGCTGCTATCCTCACCATTTCTATGTTTAATTAACTTAAACTTGTATGTTGGCAAGGCATCAATTGATTCAGTTGTGGCTCCCCTTGTCTGTGTCAGATCCTCTCTAAATCCGAGAACAGAAATTATACAAGGCAAGCAACAGCAGATTGTTGCACACAGAATGAAGGGCATAGCGTATCCGATACAGCTAAATGTAAGAAACACTATACATAACCTGCAATGTAAAAGAATGCAAAAATGAGGGTGAGCTCTCTCGGATGACAGATACGAAAGGTGTGATGAATACGACATGACAATACCTGTACAAGTTTGGAGCCTCCTCAGCAGATGAGTGGCCTCCAAATATCCACACATTGCCAACCACAAACCAAACTGCGAAAAAGCAATCCAAAGCCATTTTGAAGTATTCCACCAAAACCTTGAGTCTGCAAGCAAAAACACATTTGTATGTTCAAACAAATTAAAGAAATTCGCTTTTTATTCATCAAAGGTTTCAATGACTGGCACTAAAATCAAAGCCAATGGAAACCAAAGCATATCATGCTGAAAAATAAAACAGGCAATCCAAAGACCACTTCTCAAACAGTTGGTACACTAAGTGTGTGTTTGGTAGTGCAGTGCAGGTGCTTTTATAAAAGTGCATTTGGACTGCAAAAAAATCAAATTGATGCTTTTTTCAGGTTCTTTTCATTACCCAACACTACCTCAATAAAAGGCCAGTTAAAGATCAACCTAAAACAGGTAATCATTTTGAACTGAAAAAATGGTTGCTGCCAAAGAAGCACTGGAAAATCAGAAAAGGGCTAAGATGCAAATTCCCCAAGTCAAATTTCAACACAGTTAAACTCCCAATCTGCACTGCGTGTAAAGGAGGAAAATAGAAAGTTGGAATGATTGCCATCAAACAAAAAACAGGATTGAGATCAAGAAAAGAATTAGGTAAATCTGTATACATCCATGTATATTTGAAATATAGTAAGGGTAAAGGCTAAAGGATGAGACTGTCTCCATATTCTCTTTCCCAGGACCCACTTTGGTGTGAACATAACTAGATGCTTCCCATTATCTTTAAAAAATCATCTAAGAGTAGGCCAGTAGGGATGGAAGATCAAAACCAACTTCATCATACCCAATGCATTACATGGGTGTCCAAACATTAAGTTAGCTTTTGATACCAAATAATGTCCATACCCCTTCAAAGAAACATTGAACCTAGCATTGACTCCCAGCCCATGTAATGCAGCTACGTGCTGGGTTTGCACGAAGCTCCAACTGCAAAGTAGCAAAAAATTGCATAAAACCAAACAAACTGGATGACACTGTAACCTTGTACATGCAATTGGACAGGACAAATTCATTTATCCAACATTGAAAATATAGTGTATCTGAGCAATATTTATTTTGAAGAGAAAAATGACAATTACAATGAGAAGTCATACCTTGCATTTAGTACTGCATTTTGGCCACCTCTGGGCGATGTAGTGGCAGATCGGCGATCATCGCTTTCTGAATTCCTACTGACTGAAAGAGAAAATGGCCCTGCAGGAACATTAATATGAGCAGAACCCTGATGATTTTGAGCTGAGTCCTGCTCCAAAGACTGGTTACGATAACGATAACGCCAGTAAAGAAGTGGCAGGGTCGCAACACATCCTGATGCATAACCAACAATCCACGCAAACAATGGTGCATGTGGATGTTCATGTCTCGACACAGACAAAACAACAATAGATGCAACAATCTGGCTCAGCGTGAGAACTAATTCAACAGAAATCCATAAACCAGAGTTCAAAGGACTCCTGCGTCGACGGGCTTCCCCTCTCCTTATTAATGAGGAGCTCCGAGAGTTTGTTCCATTAGACAAAGATGTTGAAGGCTGAGTACTGGGTGCTCTCACACCACTCGAAGGTCTGTCCTCATGTGATGATGCTTCCAACCCATTTGAAATTCTATCATGAGATGGTGACCCAGGAACCTCGATGTTCCTTGGTATGTCAATAATATGCGCACTACTGTTAACATTCTCTGGCCGCTCCATTAACAACGGGAAAGTGTCAGTCTGACTTTCAGAGTGTAGTTCCGTTGAGGGAACATCCATCTAAGTCCACAACACGGCTAAAAATGACGAAAGCATAGAATCACCAGGACAAAATTACAGCTTCAGTCTCCACTCCTGTCCCGAGATTTCACAAAGATATCCCACTGAAACTTAAATTACTACACACCACAAGCAGTAGATAATTTAACAATCCCGATTCTGTTTAACAAGATAAACACAACAGTATCAGCATCAAGTATTTCTTAGCTGAGAAGGTTTAGCAACTCATTAATTCAACACAGAAAATTCAAGCCGCAACCCAAACATCCTAACAAACCACTTGGCCCAGCTGACTTACTTAAATCATGAAAAATCAAATAACCCAAAATTCTTAACTTCTATCTTCATGGGTTTTCTTCAAAACCCAAATATTAAAGATCAAAAACTTTTGCTTTCGACCACCAAAAAACGCTAATGCCGAACCTTGTCTTCCAAAAAATGAAAGATCAAAACTTTCAATCAATTACCTGTTCAAGAACCCAAAACAACACCGACCCCACATTTAGTATCCAATTAAGTACTCAATTACCACAATTTCTATCTCAACCATGTAAATTGTATAAAAAACTAAATAAAAATTTCGCTAGATTTATTTTTAAAAAAAGTAAATTCCCCATCAATCCAGTTTCTTTAATTAATTCACTCAATTTTCTCAATAACCACACAGATTATCTAATATCATTAACCATTAATTACTCTGAAACAAGAAAAATTTACCGCTTCCAAACAAATCCCCAGTTATGACAAAAAAAAAAACCTAATTTTCAAAAATGTTGACTAATCTACGAGGAGTGATCAAGTAGATACCGAAAAGAAGTTGAGAACGGCACGCTTTTTGGAGGAAGAGAGAGAAGATCGTAACGTACCAGATAGAATTGGAGCTGAAGAGGAGAAGAAAGACGAGAACGGTGTCGCTTTGGTGCACAGAGTGAGAGAGAGAGAGAGCTGGTAACTTTGATATTTTTAAAAAAATAAAAGGAGAGAGAAACGAAAAGATAAAGAGTCAGCTTTGGACCTCCATTGCTTCCCTACCTTGTCTGAGAATATTTTATGTTTTTTTTTTATTATTATTTATTTATTGAGGAAACGAATTTCTTCTTTTTGTTCCTTTCTTTTCTTTTGAAGACATATTCCATGAATCAATGGGGGACTTCGTCGTGAGTAAAGTCTTTATTTTACCCTTGTAGTTTATTAAATGTTTCATTTTGACTCTATAGTTTGGAAATTATTTCAATTTCAGCCACCCTATTAGCAGCTTAACGATACCCTAAAGCATGTGAGATTTCAAGTTCCCAGGTCCCTTCATTTGTCAATATTAGAGCATCACATTCATCGTAACAAGGACTTCATTTATTATCCTCAATAACATACATGTTCTTGTTCAATACTAGATACAATTGAATACCTTTATATATTAAAAGATTAAATATTTTAATTTTAGTTATTTTTTTTATTAAATATTAAATTGTTTAATTAGATGTGTATAACATTTCAGTTTATGATTAATAATTTTTTATATCTAATAACGTATTGAAAAAGCCTATATATTTATTTTTTTACTGAAAAAAATATTTGAATCAATCTAAGTTAACTAATTAACCTTGTAACTATTAGCATATCATTGAGACAACTTCAGGCAACGGAAAGTGAAGGGACAAAAAAACACAAAGACCAGTTAAAAAAGATAGACGTGGAAGGAAAAAAATTAAAAATAAATTAATTTTATAAAAAAACCTAAAAAAACATTAAAGTAAACATGTGTTGACATTTGAATCCCGTGATCCTGGCTATGGGGTTAGGACTTACCCATAGAAGACAAGAAAAAACAAAGAAAAAATCTCAACAAAAAAAATACTAAATGGTGAAATTGGGATAAACACAATAAAAAGGCATAAAAAGCAAAAAAAAACAATAAAAATAATGGGGACCAAATTTAACATAAAAATAAATTAAAAATCAAATGATGATGGATAAAATTTTAAAAAACTCAATTGGTAAAAGCATTGAAAATTTGAAACAATAAAGACTAAATGACAAGGACAAAATTGAAAAAAAAGATTGTTAGCGTGCTTTCAATACCACTGCGAAAGATGGTATTGGATTTGTTTTCAGAAGAGTAGTAGATACATGTGAAAAAATCAAAATACCTCAATGCATGTTAAGGTTTTGGATTTGTTTTCAGAAAGGCAAAGTGAACAAAACACCGTGAATTATTATAATATTCTACTTATATATTTTTTTAGATTTACTTATAATAATAATTTGTATTGTATCTAATTGGTATTTTAAATTGTGATGTATGATGAATCGTTGTGAGCAAACTATAAGTTGTTGAGTTCTATATGTATATATCTAGGAGTTAATTTAATAGATGTGATTTGTTTGTTTTATACATATACATAACTTCAAAGTATTGATTGATATCAACTACACATGAGAAGACTCTCTATAAAGACTACATGAATGACCCGTGTGATCCGACGGGTCAAGTTAAAGTTTTCTTGAATTAAAAAAAAATACTTAAATGTTGCTAATGTTTTTTTTTTAAAAAAAGTTGAGAAAAATTAAATTGTGTGAGGGTTTACCCAATATAACCCGATTGACTTTACTGATAAAAAAAACTCATACTAGCCGTTAAAACAGTATTTGACTAGATAAAAAATTAAAATGATATATTTTTTTAATATTAAAATAACAACATATTGAATTGACCTGGAACAACTCAAGTTAACGTGTCAATTTTTGTACCTGGGTTATGAGATCATA
Organism: Populus alba x Populus glandulosa; assembly: GCA_033617975.1. NCBI lineage: Eukaryota > Viridiplantae > Streptophyta > Magnoliopsida > Malpighiales > Salicaceae > Populus > Populus alba x Populus glandulosa. The sequence continues at coordinate 24,306,341 of CM066148.1, forward strand.
ATAATCATATAGAAAGCAAATCAAAATAAATTATAATAATTCCTAATTAACCCAACATTGAAGTATGAAATTAAAAAAATAATAATAATTAAAAAATGACCTAAAAAACAACCTAAGTTAACATGTCAAATTTGCAACTCGGGTTTCAAAACCGAGATAACCCCATAAAAAGTTAATTGAAACAAACTATGAATTTTAATCTCCAACTGGCCTAATATTAAATTATGATATTAAAAAAAATCAATTAAAAAAACACACAAAAAACAATACAAGTCATTCCACTAGACTCGTGACCTGAGTTATCAGACTGAGACAACCTTGTAAAAAAAAAATGATATGGTTTAACCCGGGTTAACATATAAAATCCACGACTCTAATCTTGAGATCGAGATAACTCCACATAGAGATAGTAAAAACAAATTACAAAACAAGTTAACCATCAAGCACTATTCCTGAGTTGTAAGATCAAGATAACCTAGTGAAAAACAATATGAAACAAATTATGAATTCTAATTCTTATCAAACACAATAATAATTGATGAAATTAAAAAAGAAGAAGTCAACAAACAAAAAAAGAGAGAACAAATGAGTTAGCCGAGTTAACCCGCCAAACCAACAACACGTGTCATTAGACGAAGACAACCCAATAAAAGTAAGTTCAATGTTTAAGGATCCATGACTTGGATCATGAGATCGATACAGCCTCTTAGAAAAAAGATAAAAAACCGACCTAATCCAACCAAAGTTAAAATATCAAAACTCGTGGTCTTAATTGTAAGACCAAGATATTCTCATAAAAAGCTATATCAAAACGGATTATAAAAGCTTAATTCTCAACTGACTCGATGTTTAATGATAAAATTAAAAAAAAATCAATTAAATAAAATAAAAAAGAAATAACCAAGTCAACTTAGGTTAACCTGTTAAACACTATTCTCGGATCATGAGACTAGGATAATCCAATGAAAAGTAAACAAAACAAACCATGAAGTTTAATCCACAATCAAATCAATATTAAATAATGAAATTGAAAAAAAAAAATCTAAATCAACTAGGTTAACCCGTCAAATATAGGATCCATGTCATGAGAATGTGACAACTAAATAGAAAAAAAAAATTAAATAATAGAATTAAACAAAAACAAAAAACATTAATTGAAAAAAATCATAAAAGAAAAACACAAACAAAGCAAAGTACTATTCCAAAGAATAGTGCTTTGTGTTGAGGAGTATAGCAAAAACCCCCTTCTCTTTTAGTTTATAGTTAATGAGATCAAGATAATTTAAAGAAAAAAAACTGAGTCAACCGAGTTAATCTATTAAACTAGGTTAATCCATCAAACCTTTAATTTATGTAACGAGAATATGATAATTAAATAGAAAAAATCCAAGATTAAATAATAAAATTTTAAAAAAATATTGATTGAAAAAAAAATTATTTCAATAAATAATATTTTGTAAGGAGAGATACGATAAATCTCGTAATCTTTTAGTTTATAGTTAAAATAAGGATATTCAATGTTGTATCATGTAAACTAAGTGGTTTTGTGTGTGTATATATTTATTTATTTTAAATGGAAACATGAAAATTGAATACGACATATTCTGGATATGACCATTTCTAGGATAATTTCAGCATACCAAAACTAAATTCACATAGCTGTCTGTTATGCATGTTGTTCACATCAAGATTTGTATATTTTAAGAAGATAATTTACTCGTGTTTTTTCATAAGATTTCAACCCTGTATAGTAACATCGAGAGCATACTCACCTACCAATTAAACTACATATCTAAAAGGATAACCATTTAATAACTCATTTAAAATCTTGAAATAAAAAATTATTTTCTTTATAATTTTAAATTCGAGGCTTGTAAGTATTAATATAATAATTACTAGAACTTATATAATTATTAATTTTAAAATTTGTTGAATTAGTCGAGATACGACTAAATTGATTCAAACATAAACATTAATAAAAAAATAATAATCTAAAAGCAAGAAAATTTAATATAAAATAAAATATAATATTAAAGATATGAATATCTTTTATTGACTAATACCGAATCCATCGTTCAATAGAAAAATTAAAATTATTATTATATAAATTTTAAAGATTGGCACACTGCTCGATATTATTAAATTATAGACACTTGTCTTGAATCTTGACTGTCACGTCGTCGTGACAACTATTAAAATTCATAACATATTTAGCACTATTTATTTATTGAAAAAAATATTGTTTAAACCTCATTAGAAAAATGGATAGGTTAAAATTGTAACAATGAATTCATGATTAACAAGGCAATGTTCAGGTTGGTACCGTGATACTCTCAAGTTCAAAGGATCAAATTGAAACATTTGTGTAACTATAAGGTGTGAAAGTTACTTTGGCCCTTTACGTTCCGTATCTTATAATTACTACCTTATTAATATTTCACATGTTTTTGTCGAATAAATATCAATTTTTTATGCTACTTGCTATCACCGGACAGGGTTTCTCTCCGGTGCTGCGTGTCAAGTACTTAGATCCAAGTATCCAACACTGCGCCATGTCATCGTCGCTTGCCGTGGATTCCTTTTCGACGCGGTAATATTTGGACGTACGATGCGCAACTTTACACTTTTATCCTTAATCTTTTCCTTTTGTTGCTTTTTAGGCCCACGCACCAATTTTGAATTTCAATACACTCGGTTTTTTTTATTCTGGCATGGAATTCATGCTTCCTTCACGCATAGCTGACATGAAATATAATCAATAATGTACTTTTATTTTAGCAAAATTTTGAGGGTTTGTGGGGTATATTAGTTTTTTATTTTAAAATATATTAAAATAATATATTTACAAAAAATTATTTTTCGTATTAGCATATTAAAAATAATAAAAAAACTAAAAATATTATTTTAAACTAAAAAAATCTTAAAAAACACAATTATATTGCAAAAAGACATTTGATGGTATGCCTGATGCCTAATTTAAAGGTTTATTAAGGTCGGGTTTATTTTTAAATTACTTGAAGAGTTGATCTGGTTAAATTCAACCCGAGAGTTTTAATATGAGACTCAAATAGGAATTCATCAATATTTTTTAATTACATAAAAAATAATGATTTATTTTTTATATAAAAAAATTATTCAAAACAACATTATTAAAAGAAATCAAATAAATCCGAGTAAATAAACTTTTCAGGAATTGACCCGGGTAACATGACTGGACATGAGTTGGCCGAGGTTCCATGACTATAAAAGAACTTCCACGTGGCCATTGAGGGCAGGTAAAATGATCGAAAACAAGGAATTGTATGCAATAATTGAAACCTCCAATCGACTGAATAAGAAACTGTACGGTGAAAATCAAGAGTTGGAGGTTGGATTAAGTGTTTACATGGTGATCTTCGTGATCATAGAGTTTAATAAAAAGGGGACTAAATCTAAAATGTGGCAATTGGGAGCTAAAACCTTAAAGTTTTTAACTTGGGGGACCATTTCTTATATTTTTTCTAAACATTTTTCTCGGAATTAGCTAAAGATCTTGATGTCAATTTTTTACAGTGGCTATTTTTTATTTATTTATATAAAAAAACATAATTATAGTGGTTAGAATCAATGGGCTCTGAAATTGATGAGCCGAAGTATTCCCTCAGGATCCATGTCCTTTCATGTACCCTTCTGCTTCATGTCCCATTTCGTAAACATGCTCTGAAATCAAAATAAATGGATGTGAGTTTCTTACATCGATCCTAAAATTAATGGGAAAGTAACGTGGATTGCTGTTAATTTGAGAAATAGCTGGAGATTTCAGCATTGAAAATCAAATTATTCATATTAATTGAGTGTTTATTTTTTTGGTTTAACTTGCTTTTTAAATACATTTTACCTTAAAAAAATTAAATTAATATATATATATTTATATTTTTTAATGATTTTTTTGCGATGACATGAAAAAATAAATAAAAATTATTATTTTAGTATATTTGAAATTAAAAATATTTTTATAAAAATACTCTGCAATGTGTTATAAAGTACACACTAGTATTAAGGTTGAAAATGAGAAGTTACATCGAAACACTAAAACTTGTAATTGATAGAATAAGAAATTATCGGGACATAATAGATAACTAAGCATTTAATTTATGTGTAATAATGCGCTGCATGTATTTTAAAAATGTTTTTTAATTAAAAATATATAGATTTTTTTTATTGATATCAATATATTAAAACTATAAAAAATAAAAAAAATTAATTTAATATCTTTTCAAATAAAAAAAATTAAAAAATATTTTTAAAAATAAGCTAAACCATATTACTCAACAGTCTAAATGTAGATCCGTACAAAACCATCTTAGTGACTCTAATCTTGAACAGAAATAATATCAATTCAAACCATCAACATAATTTTGATGTCAATTTCATGTGATTTTAATTTTGTTTTTTTTATAAAAAACATAATTTTATAGCGGGCGGAATCAATGAATCATAGGAGCAAAAGCATCCCCTCGCAGTCATTTTGTTTTTGAACAGAGGATAATTAACTCGTAGCAAATTTGCATAGAACCCTGCATGCCGACATCTAGATGTGAGTTTGGATTAAGTCAGTGGTTATTTAAGAATGTGATTATTTTTTAAAATATATTTTATTAAAAAATTATATTAAATTATATATTTTTAAATTTATTTATAATATCAATACATAAAAATAATTTTAAAATATAAAAAATTAATTCTAAATAAAAAATTAATTTTTATAAATTTCTGTTTGGATAACTCTCCAACAAGACTAAAGAAGTAAAAAACAGATATTAACGACCAAGATATTTTTATATTTCAAGATTATCCATAATGATTTTTAATATAGAAATTGACTAATTTTGAATATTTTTTACACCGATTAGACTGATCCTAGAAACAACTTGACTTGTTAATTTGTAATCTGAATTATCTGATAAATTTGATTTAAACCTACTGATTAAAAATCAATGATATTATTTAGGATAAAAATAATAATAGAATCAAGTTGATTTGTCGACACAATGATGAAGCCTTTAATTGCAAGACAGACAACTATAACTGTGTCTTTAAAATCACTATTTAATCTCAATTTTATCATATATATATATAAAATAACTCTTAACAATTAATATATTTTCAAATTTCAATTAATTTTTGTATACTTAAATTATGGGATCTTATGTGTAAATGTGGACAAGCTGGGCAGTTAAACTGCTTCAGATCACAAATGAATCTCATTACAGCCATTGAATCTTACGATTTTTCCACAAGACGTCACCGTATGAACCACGGCTGAGTTCTCAAGAATCTTGTCCTTTTCGGACAAAAATTGTGCTAGCAGCATACACTTTACAAGATGTTTGATATTTTTGATTGAGTTGTTTTTTAAAATAATTTTTATTTAGATATATTAATATATATTTTTTTAATTTTTTTTTATATTAATATATTAAAATAATTTGAAAATATTTTTTAAAACATAAATAATCTGGCTGTACAGGTGAAAAACATGGACAGAAACAAAAATCAAATCAAATATCCTAAATAAATCTAGGGAATCAAACGGTCCAAAAATCACACGGACACCTCCATCTTGTGGAAAAATCTATCCAGATCCAACTATTAAATTTCTTTAAAGTACTTCCATTTTCCGAGAAAATGCCGCAGTTTTCTCATCAACCGAGAGTTCTTTTTTTTAAAAAAAGGAGAAAGGAAACGAACCCTCCACCAAAATAATTGAAAACCATTGCACTGCCTGTTGTTTATTTTGCTTTCACTCTCGAAAAGAGAAAAAAGACCAGACATTAACATCATCAACCAACACAAGGCACTTCCTTCCTTTAGATCTCTCTCCCCACTAAAACCTCACATTTCATGTCCGCGGCTATCATCGTTACATGAATCTCTCTAAAACTGAGGTAAATCATCAATGAATGCGATCATTCTTTGATTTACTCAAAAACCCAGTTTTGTTTTTATTTGCCAAGATCTGACCTTTCACCAAAAATATACCTTAAAGTTTCAAACTTTTCACCTCTTAATAACAACCCTCAAAGCTTTAGAAATGGATCTACTCACATTCTCTGAAAACCCTTTTGATCCATGACCAAAATCTAGCGGAAATACTAGCCTTTCTTTGTAAATCTACTTATTTACAAAACATACCCTTCAATGGCCGTGCTGTGGTAGCGAATTTGTTAGGATTTTGTGTTGCGTGGTTTAAAGTTTCTTTTTATAATGTTGAGGCAAATCTTAAGTAAGCTCCCGAAAAAATCTTCAAAAACTGACTCAGCTGAGTCTACTCGGCCTGAATCGCCATTAACTCAGCAGAGATCCAATGGCTCAACTGCAGGTTTGGGGAAATCATCCAGTGGCCCGAAAAGAACTTCTTCTGTTGTGTTTCCAGCTAGTGTGGTTGCTGGGATTGAGCCACTTGTGCCCTTCAAAGATGTGCCCAATGCAGAGAAGATGAATCTCTTTGTGAGCAAAGTAAGCCTTTGCTGTGTAACTTTTGATTTCAGCGACCTAAGTAAGAACACGCTTGAAAAGGATGTGAAGAGGCAAACTTTACTTGAACTAGTTGATTTTGTGGCTTCTGGGTCTATGAGATTTAGTGAACCTGCCATTTTAGCTATGTGTAGAATGTGTGCTGTTAATTTGTTTAGGGTGTTTCCGCCGTATTATAGGTCCAATTCGAGTAGTGTTGGCGAGAATGATGATAACGATGACCCAATGTTCGATCCTGCATGGCCACACTTGCAAATTGTGTATGATTTGTTGCTTAGATTTATCAATTCTACTTGCTTAGATGCTAAAGTTGCAAAGAAGTACATAGACCATTCGTTTATATTGAGACTGCTTGATTTGTTTGACACGGAGGATCCGAGAGAAAGGGATTGTTTAAAGACTATATTGCATAGGTCTTATGGGAAGTTCATGGTGCACAGGCCTTTTATTCGAAAGTCCCTGAGCAATATATTTTATCGGTTTGTGTTTGAGACCGAGAAGCATAATGGGATTGCGGAGTTGTTGGAGATTTTTGGGAGTATAATTAGCGGGTTTGCCTTGCCCTTGAAAGAGGAGCACAAGATTTTCTTGTGGAGGGTCTTGATTCCTCTGCATAAGCCCAAGTCTGTGGGGGTTTACTTTCAGCAGTTGTCGTATTGCGTGTTACAATTTATTGAGAAGGAGCCCAGGTTGGCCAGTGTGGTAATAAAGGGGATACTGAAATACTGGCCAATAACTAATAGCCAGAAGGAGGTAATGTTCCTGGGCGAGTTGGAAGAGATTCTGGAAGCAATTAGCATGGTGGAGTTCCAAAAGGTCATGGTTCCATTGTTTTGGCGGATTGGATGCTGCATTAATAGTTTCCACTTTCAGGTACTTACCATTTGCCCTGCCCTTGAGGTTTAGTATGGTTTGCCGGTTCTTTTTCCTGTGATATAATGCTTTAAAATGTCATAATCTGTTAAAACTGAAATGAACTCTTGAAGTGTGGACTAATGCTATGCTTCAGGAGATGTCTCCTGATCTTGCATTGATTACTATTTGTGATTTTTCTAGGTTGATGCCATAATTTATGCATGCATGATTTGTTATGCTAGCGTAGGAGCTTTGACCATGAGATGCTGAATGTAATTTTCACTTTATCATGATCTATGAGTGTTAGGAACCCTATGGATGCAGCACCAAGTTCAGATACTAATTCATTTTGTGTTTGATATGGCATCAAGCTTTATTTGAGTAAATCTTAGTTTTGGAATTTTTGGAATTGGGTCTGTGGTCAGCATGACAGTAGAATGACCATAAGCTTTCCACATCCCCGGGCATCTCGGGGCTCTTTAGGGAGATCAGGCAGTACTTCAGTGTGATGATATTAGTACTCCTATTTACAATAGCACTCTCCTTCTCTCTCTCCATTTCTTACCATCCCCCCTATCAAAAGTGGAGTGCTATTATAAGTAAATGCAATGCTAACTCAATCTTCCCATTTGGGCTTCAATGTCATTCAGTTCGTAAGAAACTACATACTCTGCATCTTGTTTGAATGCCTTGTGAATAGAGATTTTCTTGAAATGCAAGCTTTGGACTCAATTTGAGTTTCTAATGCCATGTACAGGAGTGAAACAGGGTAGGATAGAGAGTGAGTAGATACAAATCAAAAGGAAAAAAATTGTATTTTCTTTCTCTTGCTTGTTTGAAGTGAAAATAAGAGGGAAAGATAATGGAAAGAAAGTAACTTTTCCTTGTTTGGAAACCAAATAAATAAGGTGAAAATATTCACTAGCAATTTTTAGTCAATGTTGAAGAAGTAATTTACTTGTCATTAAAAAAATTTCCTTTCACTTTCTCTCTTTTGGAGAAAACATGTTTGGTGGGCCACGAGGAAAAAATTTCTCCTCCTAATCACTTGCCTCTTTTCTTTCTCCTTCCCAGACAAGGGAATATACCTTTCCTGTGTACTTCTCTTCCTCTCATTTTTTTTTTGGGTTTTGAGAGTAAAAGAACGGGGAAGGAAGAACGTCTCACTCCTTTGTTTGGGAGATGGAAGAAAATGGAGACAGTTAAACGAGGAGAAAACTTTCCCTTTGGGCCCATAAAACCCACTCTCCCCCATTTAGGGAGAGGATTAGTGGAAACTTTTGTTCAAAGAATTAAATTGACAAATTTACTCTTGATTCTAAGTACAATACTTTGATCACATGAAAAGCAAAGGATGTTATAGTAAATTTAATCCCAGCATTTACCTTCCCTCCTTTCTCCTCATTTCAACAAAGGAAAGTATCTTTTTCTCTTTTCATTCCTCTCACTCCGAAGATAAGGACAGCTATTTTCCTTCATGTTTTAGTTCCCCAAATCTTCTTTGAACCCCCCCAAACCAAGCATAAGTGTTTCAAGAGCAATATCTCCTCCGCATTCCATAACAATGGACCTTTTCTTTTTGGTTTTAGCAGCCCTTCCTCTGTTTACTTTGATCGGTCATGTATAAATCTCTAATAGGCATCATAAGACTGGTAGTGGCTACTTCGATACTTAAATTTTTTCACTCAGACTTAACTTAGAGCGAAATTACAAACATGCAGCCTCTTCCAATAGAATTTTATGTCTTCACCTGGGAGGAGTTTTTCTAGCGTTGTTTAAGGTATAATTGAACGGGCGAGAGAATCCAGCTAGTTTGCTTGAAGTTTATTTGGCTAAGGTCAGTAGGGGGTACAGGGGCTCATTTGTTATCTTCAAATTTCTAAGAAGGAAATTCCTCCTTTTCCTATCCTTGTTCATTAACCAGTGTATTGGGTCTAAAACTAAGCTATGTACTTTGGTTGGGGAATGTGCTTCAGAAGTGGAAATACCCAGTTCCGAGGATTTAGTTTGTTTTGCTGGAGACCAGAGAACTGGTTTTTTAGTCGTCTCGCCTTGATTGTTGATTGTTTCTGACTGTTGAGTGGCCTCATCGAATATGAAATTTTTAGTTGAGCTCTCCCTTTTTCCGAAAGCAGAACATAGCTTTGATTATTGCATGCTTCTTGTTGATCCCCTCGAAACCCTCCTCACTTGGACTCTTTATAATGTTGGTTTATTTCAGTGCTTTTATGACGTGTCGTTGGATAGTCCTATAATGGTTCCTCAACTTTGCCATCTTGCACCACACTTTGAGCCATGGATACAACTTCTTGAGTCATGATGATCATTTGCTGCGCTGAGATAAATTCGTGGTTTCATCTTCACCGTTTGTTTTGTTTCAGGTGGCTGAAAGAGCCCTCTTCTTATGGAACAATGACCAAATCATCAACTTGATTGCTCACAACAGGCTTGTGATTCTGCCCATCATATTTCCAGCGTTAGAGAAGAATGCTCATAACCACTGGAACCCTGGAGTGCTCAATTTAACTCTAAACATCAGAAAAATGTTCTCCGAGATGGATGAGGCATTGTACTTGGCCTGCCTTGATCAATTGAAGGAGGATGAAGAGAAGCTAAGCTTTTTGGCTGAGCAGCGGAAGGAAGCATGGCAGCGGCTGGAGTACGCAGCCAGTCTCAAGCCAATGACTGGAAACACAGCCGTTCTGGTTACTCCTCTGGCAACTTCAATTGCCTGTTAAGTGCCATATTTAGACTGGTGTTAGTTATCCTGGGCTACTGTTCTTTTCGTTTCCTCCATTGATGGTGGTGTGGTTGGAAAGCCACGAAAAGAAAATGTATGGAAGTTGTTGTTCTAGTAGTTTGGGTTGTAGGATTCTTTTTTGGATAGTCCTGTGACAGCCAGTTATTGTAACTTGTGTTGATCCTGTGTTCCCTCTTTCTACTGTATGGAATATTAATCATTGCTTCCTTGGTAAAGGTTATGAAGGAATGACCATGCAGTGGTTTATACAATTTTCCGTCACCTAATTTACTCTATCATCTCGTTCTGCTCACCGCAAAAAGAAAAAGAAAAAAATATTTTTTAAAAATTTTAACGTAAGCATGCATTTTATATATTTCTAAATAAAAAACAATTTGAAAAGAAAAAATAAGTTAGATCAAAGAAACAAGAACTTGTTTAACTGTGTGGGCACCATTTTCAAGCCTCTTTGCATTACTTGACTGGCCTCTGTTGCCGCCACCTCGTTGCCATTGTCGAAGAACATCATCGGTGCTCACGGGAGGTCTTCACGGTTCAAAGCTTAAATTTGTTCATAACATAGAGGGTCAAGAAAGTTCACATTGTAATGATTCAATATAAGCAAACACATGACCATAGTAGTCTAGAGCATGATTTTTGTTTTTTATTTTTTTGATAAAAAAATAATCACAGTGCAAAACTGATATTCCAATACGAAAAATTATTATTTCCTTTTTTTTTTTCTAGTTTTCTTTTTCTGTGATTCACAAGGTTTAAATACAACAGTAACGTTGGAATAACTACAATTCTCATTGCTAATTAGCAATCTATTGGATAACCTAGGTGCGGTTAAAGCTTCCTAAAGACTAGGAAGTTGTGCAATTATTCCACCCAAGGCTTATAAATTACCTTATCGAGTGTGTTATGCGACCGACCACTGATTACAACAACAACTGACTTTGAACTGGAAGCACCAGAACAAGATAAGATGTTACAACAACGATAGACAAATGCAAACTTTTGATTGAATTAAACTCTGATTAGAATCAATATCACCCTCAAAGTGTCGAATCAGAGTGCTGTGCTTGTTAATGTAGGACCGGTCTTTCTTCGTCTTCAGAAAAGCGATGAAACTCGTCGTACTGAGGTCAATGTTGCTACAGATTTGAACTGTCACAATGATAACCATTTGTGAGAATGACACGAACTGGAAATGTTAAACTCAAAATTGTGCAGGCAGCTCCGTTTGGTAATGAGGTTCAACTTGCTTTAAGTACTTGAAAAAATATTAAATTTATGCTTTTGTTATACGCTTTTCGATACTTTTAATATATTGATATAATAAATAATTTTTTTTTATAACAAAAATATTATTTTAATATATTTTCAATTGAAAAGTATTTTTGTAAAACCATGCTACAATGGATTACCAAACACACATGAATCATAGAAACTGCCTTGTATATTTTGAAAATAGTAAAACTCGTTTGATTTGATTCAAATAATTCTGAAACATGCCTAAACACTAGTTAGGAATTGAAGGGACTAGCAACGCATTCATTCTTATGTGCATTAGATAGCATGGACATACTATCAGCTCAAACCCCTCCAGATAGTATGTGTTTTTTACCTTCTGTTGTCTATATTTGTCGCGTATAGCATTTAGGCAACAACCATTGGTGTTCAGCTGCAAATCTTCCAGAGCAAGTACTGTAGTTTTCAGTTCTGATGCTGTGTATCTAGTGTAGTGCTCAAGAGTTGAGTTCTGAAAAAAGTACACAGAAGCATCCTCTTCAGCCATTCCTTTAATGAACGGGAAATAAAAAAGAATAAATACTCAAATCAAACTAGAAGAGGCAGAAAAGGGCAGACCCATGGATGATCTGACTGCTTGAGTGTCCATCGGGCAAGAAAAACAGCGGATGCAGCTATGAGGGAAGGTAAGAACTTTAGGAAGTTGTACTCAACAAGAGTCAACTCTGCCAAATAATTTGCCAAGAACACCAGTTCGACACAAGGAACCTATATCAGAGTAATTACAGGTCTCTGAGTAGATAAGTTAAATTCCAAGAAAATATGCAATGTACAATGGCCAACATTTTAAAATACCTTGCAAGATGCTTGTGCTGCTTGAATGAATCTCCTGAAAAATAAAAAATGGAATAAGAAAGATGAGTAAATTTGTTATTGATGACATCATACCGGTAACATATAGGTAAAAGATGTTCAATATCACACCTCAGGAATGTTTTCGTGGTAGGAACTGATAACTGAAAGTACAAGAAATTCAGGACCTGACTCTCCATTTTCAGAACCTGCCATAATATTGTGTTAGAAGCCTTGTTTATCAGCACACGCCACTATTTCAAGGGGAGGAATCAAGCATAGTTTTTAAGAATGCATCACAAACCAGCATGCTAAGTAAAGGCACCAGAATTAGAATGGAGATGCAAATTGGCTGACAGAAAGACCTCGAATAAGGATTGTTTATTTTCCGCAAATGCTTTTGGAAGAAATCAGTGACAGGGAGAATGAAGAGTAACGATTTCAGCAAGAGCAAGGCTCGCTAAAGCTCTAGGGCAGGGACTTTTTGCGGAATTTATCTTTCTTAGAATTGGAATCGAGAAGTTCCATAGTGACAAAGATTTGAAGTAAAGGCAAACAAAATTTTCCTACAATATGAAAAGATTGAGGTAAAGAAATCAATCGACTCCATCCTGTAGTTTATAATCAGCCACCAATAAGATTTTTTTTTTTCTAAAAGAATTTATAACGTTATAGTAAGGAAGAAACTATCTGTAACTCCGGTTATTTGGATCAGGTCAGCCAGTTAGGTGCTCAAATGCTAAGATGCTCTTGCGAACTACCTCTCAGCCATACCATTCATTAAACTGTGACACTTGCATAATTTGAAGTGCACAGCCATGGGAATACCGAGACAAGGCTGGCAAGTATGTCGCCGGGACTAATAAGATTGAGAAGTGAATGACAAAGCATAAAAATATGGAGCCCAATTCATAATGATGTTTGGATTCCAGGGAGCATACCTCTCCTCTTGTGTAAGTATTGTCAGTGATGAAGCAAAACCCTTCCACTCTTGGCGGAATAATTTCTTCATACTTACTGCCATCATAATTGAAAAGTGCATAATGGAATCAATGACTAAAGTGGGAAAATACACATGACATGCAATTCTTACTGTGAAATGCATTCAAGCTGTTTCTAATACATAAACCAGCGTATTCTATCTAAATGTCAAGCGAACATTAAACTTACGAGGCAATTAACATGCAAGTAACACCAAGCAGTTGGAGTCTCTGTTTTTCAATATAGTTCTGTGAGAGGAATCGATCAATGAGATTGACAGCAAGGTAAAGAGTATCTGGAACCAACGTGTATTCTTCAGAAACCTGAAAAAGGTCATATAGATTATCAATAGTATACGCATTCAACATTAATACTAATAAAGGGACCTAAATATCACTCAAGTATTGAGGAGTTCTTAAAAAATAAAGCGACCGGGATGCTAATGTTTCAACTTCTAGTCAGTTCAAGATCAAGATTCTGTCTCTGTCTAAAATCCTAACAAATCGAGTTTTCATAATTATTTAGGAGTTCTATGTTCAACAAAACAAACGAACATGCATTCAATAAAAATATTGAAGCTAGAAAATACTTGAGGTATTCATAGTGAAACGAAGTTTTAAAAGATAAAATTTAAGGTGTTCTCCCACAATAAGCCCGTATCTCCTAATCAACTCTGTAGTCTTTGCTCTTAAACTTTCTATCTTGGGAAAAAGAACATCAAGTTAGGAAACAACCAAAAGAACAGAGATGGGAAACGTGGAAAAGGAAAAGGAACCATCAAACCAATTTGTTTTGATTTATGATTGCTGCAGGAGTGATTAACTACATGGAAACTTGAAACAATGAGCGAAAATGCAACTGACTGATCTTCTAGGCAAAGACGAATATATTCTCTATTATTTGAAAGGAAAAATTCCAAGGCAAAGTGAGACCATCAAAGTTAACAAGATACCTTCCAATTTAACAGAGTATCCATTTTAGTAGAGAAGAAAAACTGAAAATTAGTATATTTTCACTTTCTATGAACAGAGGCATTTCTTTTCCTTAACTTTTGAAAAAGTAAATATGCTGCATTTATTTTAAAGCATATGCCTGCGACAGCTCTTATTATTAAATCTATATAACTGACTATACTAACCTCTACAAGCCAGTCAATCAGAATTCCTCGCATTCCTGGACTGATATCACGCTGCAACTTTTCCATGTAATCAACTGAAGTTCTTAGGTCAAGCTGGGGTACAAGAAGTATTAAAAAGTCAGCACCAAATATGGTGATGATAGCCAAGGAACATGCAAGTTACTATTTCTTCCTTTCTTAAGCCCCAGCTAAAGTTAAATTCTTATTTCAAAACTCAAGTAAAGAAACTGTTGTTAGTTGCTAAGTACTTCTAAAAAAAAAAAAAGCCTTCATGTTGCCTTAATACCAAAATAGAGAACACTGGCATTGGATAATAGCTTTATTCCAAAACTCAAGTAATGAAGCTGTTGTTTGTTGCTAAGTACTTGTAAAAAAACGAAAGCCTTCATGTTGCCTTAATACCAAAATAGAGAACACTGTCATTGGATAATAGCTTTCACAAGAATCCTACCATATCAAATTATGCCAAGTTGTACTCAGTTGGGATGATAGTTTTCATCCACAGAAAGAACAGCTTTATTTCACATAAGATTGATCAAATAACAACAATATCTGTGATGTGAGATAGCAGTTTCTGGATATAAAAGTTCATGATAAATTATTTCGAAAGGTTCTAGAGGTAACGACTGCAGCACAAACCTCCTTCACACGTATGTTCTTATATATATGAGGGGCATACAAGCTGCAGAGCTGAGGGTCTTTTATGTTTAAATCAATATCCACTACGCTCGCACCACTTGAGGCATCCAGTTTTTTTGAAATCTTGTTTACTTCTGCACAAATTCAACTAAAAATGTTTAACCATGGGTAGTCTATTAAGTATTATAACAGCAATGTCCCAAAAAAGAAAAGCTATTCAATCACCTTTAGACATCAACAATTGCATCTTAAAAATGAATTCAACTCCATATTAATGAATTGAAAATGCTAAAGTCCCTTTTTGGTTAATTAAACCATAAATGATGTCATAAAACTGGTTGGTTTTATTTTGGTAGATGATTGAGGACAATGCTTATACCCAAATCATACCTTTCTTTAGAGGGCTTTCAACTCCAGAAAATTTTGTGGAAACTGGTATTAGAAGCATCGGATCTGCTACACCACCTTCTCCTGTGCCATGACACAAACTATCTTGTTTTACTTCTAACTTTGCTGGTGAAGTAAAATTTTGTGCTTCTCCCATTCTTATTTTTGACAGCTCTTCAGCTAACTTTTCTTTTACATCCTCCTGAACCGGTGAAATTTTCATAGAGATACGAGCAGCCACCTCTGCATTTGTTTTCGGAGGACATTTTCTATCTAGTTTACTAGTCTGTCAACCAGCCATGTCAGCAGAGAATAGTCTTTCACTTAGTGAGTTTCAGAAGAAAAAAAAAATTGCAACTAGTGAATAACTACAGATGAAAGTAAATTCCCACACAAATGTCATATATTAAAGAAATTTATGCTATAATTACAAATTTTGAAGACTGAGATACAAGCAAGAGAATTGCATACATGTTGTTTAGTTGCATTGATGCGGTTTTGATGTGAATTCTCACAACAGATGTTGCTCACATCTTTAAGCACTGCCCTTCTCTTATGCTTAAAGCCAGCAATCGAGGTCGAAGCAGATTTATTCTCATCTGATGCTGCTCTTTTGGTCTTTGCTCTAAGAGGATGCCTCTGCTCCTGCTTGAAGGAGGGTTTCGAGGCAGGATATATTCCTACCGAAGTCCCCAAGGCTTTAGCACGTGCCCGTGTAATTCGAGCAGCGGGCTCTTCAAGTTTGGCAGCAGTTGCATTTTCTTTGTTCATCTTTGCTTGCTTCGTGGAAGCGTAATACGTGATTTCAAACTGAAATGCTATTCATTGAACCTGAAATTCCAATGCCAGTTTGATGGCAGATAAGAAGCGAATTCCAAAAGCAGGTAAAAAATAAAAGCACATTGATCAACATAGCAACAATTTGGCCATAATGCTGCAAGATCATATATTAAGTTGAGCATACTTAATCATAGCAGAGGGCACCGGATTTAATAGCCAGCAATAAAATCTTTTTCTCGAAAATCTAGGGTTCAAGATCACAAAAAAGCAAGGACGACACCATAGAACAATCAAAGGAATGGAATATAAACAGTTTAACGCTACTATGATCTGAGATATTAAGAAAAAACTTGCAAAACTTGTATAAGCTCGTGTTCACATAACAAGTCCATTTGAAATGCACTTTCAGCTCAAAATGGTTAAATGTTTCAAAGACATCAAATGTGGAACAAATTCATGCTTATTTTGAGATTATATATCCTGGCTTAGGTGCATTGTCCAAAGGAAATAGTACTGTTTCAAACCTCATGGAAAAACCTGTAATTAGTTTCATTTCAAGTTGACAAAAGTTCTTGTCAAAAGAAATCTAATTTCAGGCATATAAACTCAACCAAAAATCCGTTTCAAGTTACGGTACTCTCTTCTTCCTTAATTTCTTTCTCCAAAAGCTCACACGGTAGTCATAAAGAAATCTATGTATCTGCACTTTACGCTTCAAAATGTTTCGAACCATAACACCAATTTTCGGATAAAAAAAATCAATCAAAATTCTATAAGTTTGAACTCATTCTCACAACTTAGATTAAGATTAATGTTATTTGTTCCGAAATATCCATCTCCGAATAATGTCAACCATTGACGGGTTGGATTCAACCAGTCAGCCCTGCAAGGCACCAACAACCGTAACACCAACTGAATATTTCGACACGAATAGCATTACTCCATGGCCCGTCGACTAGGTGAATTCAACCTCGCTCAAAAGTTTTAACATAATGTCCTTAAACTTACCTTCCATTAGCTTATGAACAGAAACAAGCAAAAAAAATTCTTGCTACGGTTTTAACCTCCATCAGGTAGCTGTAAAAACCGAATAAATAAGAGATTTTCTTATTCACACATTTTCACAATAACTAAACAAACATATTTCATAATATGGAGCTAAGATCTACTGTTTATTAAAGGATCTTAGCATTGACAACACAAAAAACAGATAATAAAACTAAATTAAGTGAGAAAAAAACTCTAATCCTATTAAAATCCATTACAGCATCAAATGCCTTAAAACTCAAACTATTAAAATCCATTATATATATATATATATATATATATATATAAACACAAACGCTTCAAATTATCTTTTCTAAGCACAAAATCTCAACAAATTCGCTCAAACAAAAAACAAAAACAACAACGCGTTTCAAAAATCTAGAAAATTTCAAAACAGGAGTCGTTTTTAGAGAAACGAAGCAGTAAAACGCAAAAATGGTTGAAATTAGAGTATGCTTCACAGATCTACAGAGACAAACACGAAACGCCGTGTAGTTTCGGAGAAAGAAAATCTGTAGCTCTCTTTCGATCCAACAGCAACGTGTCAATCACTGGTGGTGTGTAGAGCTTAAGAAAAAAAAAACAGAGAAGAAACAGAGAGAGAAAGATGAGAGAGCCTACCATGTGCTTGGGAGCTCCAAGGAGACCTAAAAGTGATGGTCTCTAGAGAGCTCTCTCGGTAAAGAAAGAAAGAAAAAGAGAGGGGGGGAGAGAGAGACGGAGAGGTTTTTGTTTTTAAAGAGAGTGAGTGTGCGAACGAGAGAGTGAGGTTTTGTGCGGTGTTGTTTGGTGATAATTTGATATGATATAATTAGGAGAGAGTGATAACTGCTCTGCGTGAGCGGGACGGGGTCACAGTTTAAACTTCTCAAGCAAATTGATATTTCCACTCCTTTTTGCTATTTCCAGATCACTTTTTTGAGGTGGCAAAGGCAAATTCCCATGTGACTGTGGATTTGTGATTTTCGTGATCCGAATCCGAATATGATAACCACTGACTTGTAAGAGTAAAAGTATTTTGATCAGTCAATTTTTTAAAAAATAATATATATTTTAAAAAACTTATTCAGTGTCAATTAAATTATTAAAAACATGTCTAAATCAACCAGTTTTTTATCAAATTAATATTTTTTCTATTTTAACTTGGAATTTAGTTACATTAAACTCTAAATAAAAATTTAATTCCCCAAATCAATTCTTATGTATTTGAGATTACGGTGAAAAGTGTTTTTTAAAATAACTTTTTATTTTTTTATATTTTATATTTTTTATATCAATACATTAAAATTATCATAAATATTAAAAAAATATAAATTTAGTATTTTTTCTAAGTTAAAATCATGTGATTAATTTTATATAAAAAGAAAAGAGAAATTATACTTGTAAATTGTAATATCATCTGTTATCATATCATATCATGCAAGGGAAAAGCAAATCTTGAATTTTTTTTCTTGAAAATAAAAAACGGCTGGGTGGATGAGAAAGTGGAATAGAAGATTTAGACCTAATCATGAGGTCATTTGAATCTTAATGAGGATTAATATCGTTTTATTAATCGATAGTTATTTTCCAACCAAAAAATAACAGCACTAAATTCAGTACTTAATGTCATTTTCTGTACGATTTGAATTGCCCTGAATCATAAATGGGATGGGGGGGTGGAATGACATTTTTCTCAAAATAAAATGAATAAAATAAAATAAAATCAGGCCGTGTCTTTCAAAATTATTGTACATTGCAAGTAGCCTATTTAAAGGCCATGTTTGTGAATGCCTGTACATATATTTTAAAAATGTTTATATTTTTTAAAAATATTAAATTAAATTTTTAATGGTTTTAATATACAGACAAAAAAATTATCTTAATAAATTTTAAAGAGAATATTTATTTAAAAAAAAAACTTGTGAATCACAATCCAAGATATGAATGAAAAAATATCTTCTTGGATTTTGTTTGTAAATGTGATTGTGATTGTTTTTTAAAGTGTTTTTCATGCCGAAATGTAAAAAATAATATCTTTTATTTTTAAAAAAATATTTTTGAGATTAGCGCATCAAAACGATTCAAAACATATCAATAAAAACTAAATTTTTAACAAAAAAAATGAATATTTATGGAATCCCAAACTATCCCTATTTTACCGATATTTTTTTTTCAATATTACAGCTTGCTACCATTTCTATTTTTTAGAGAAATACTGAATACGATTATTTATATGGTGATTAATTTGTCGTTTTTAGTGTATAAGGAAAGGGAGCCTCGAGATCACGATGCTATATACAAGGAAAACGTGGCAAAAAAATACGAGTAAGTGCTTGAGGCCTTGAGCCAGAATTGGTTATAAGGAAAATAAAATGAAATAAGTAAAAAGTAAAAAGGGAAGGTTCCTGTTAGATTCCAATTATTTATTTTCCGAGTTTATAAAAAATAACTATTAATTATACATGTGGATATCACAGCTGCTAATTAAGTTGACTTGTAAATAGCACAGGTGCGATCCATAATTAACTCACACGGTCAATTTTAAATCTTCGAAACTTGCCATTCTTATGTCTTGACCATATCTTGCAGTGCAACGTGGCAATCTTGAACTAGTATATTTTCTATTTCAAAAAAAAAAAAAAACACCAGACCATAGAAACCAGCTTGGTCAAGGACCGACTTGAAATTTAAATTATAAATTTGATGTGTTAATTTAGATTCATCTTAATTAATTTAAAATAATATTATTTTAATATTAAAAAATCAAAATATTATTATTTTAAAAATTTTAATCAGATTTTATTTGAATTTTAAACAAGTCGACCATGTCATAAATTAACTTATTAGATTGACCGAGTTTAAATGGGTTAATTTTTATTTAATTTGATATCAAACCTAGTTTTAATAAAGTTAATGAATCAATAAGTTATCAAATTGACTCATCAAATTATCTCAGATTTAATAACATTGAACTAGACCTGTGTAAATTTTGATTTGACTATCATTAACAAGAGTTTTCAGTCTTAAAAACCACGTATAAGTTAATTTTGTTTTTAAAAAAATACCATTTCACTCTATAATAATCCTTCAAGGTTACCAAGTTCGCTTCAATAATTTATCTTCCAAGAAAGTTAACATTTGGCTATATATTTTAAAAAATCACCAAACGATTGATCTTTCTTTTCTTTTTATCTAGTTTTCTCAAAAACCTTTCCTATTTTTTTCTCAAAAACATTATTTCATGTGCTTTTTGTTCTAAAAAACAGAAGCATGAGCTTAGATAACAAACGGAGCCTAAACTAATATATATATATATATATATATCCTCTCTTTTTTGTTTCAAGAAAAGAAAGCGTGTGTGATTTGACAAAGAGCAACGGAGAGGGCTTCACTGAATTCCCTGCTGAGTCACTCATTGACCAGGAGCGCGTATTCGAATTTCAATAACTTAAAGTCCACGTCTGGCCCATGTGCAGCGTCTGCATGGTGGACCCCCAGTTTAAATCGGAAAGATAGGTGGGTCTAAGCCTTTTTTTATACTTTTTTTGTTAGCCCAGGAGGCTCCTACCGGGCCCGTTTTATTTATTATATTAAAAACATGGCAGCATCTAGAATCCGATTAAAATAAAATAAAGAAATAGGTAAAAGAGTGCAATTCACAAATAACTCACTGATTAAAAATATCAACCACACTACACGACACCATAGTTTGTTCCACGCCGACTGATCTTGTTGCATATTTATGAGCGCGGCGGGCAAGAAAGGGAAGCGAGAACTGGCAATAGGAACGACAGCCCTTTCGATGGAGGGAAAGGGAAGAAAGGTTTTTTAAAGAATTGGCTCTTGAAGCTAGACAGTGTGCCCTAGAATGGTCCACAGGAGCATGAATTTAGGGCAAAGTATTAGTTAATCACGCATTTAGGCACACTCGTCGTTTAAAGAAGTCAATGTCTCGTTTGAATCTCAATTTTTAATCGCAGCTAGCTAAATCTTCACATGATCATCGAACCCAACTTCGTAGAGAGTCAAAGGTTGATAGTTGCAATTTGAAATTCAAGACAACAGACACATTGTCCCATGCCAAACTCCCAACAAGAATGCAATTAAAAAAATGGTTGGATTATAAATGTGTTTGAGAGTGTGATTATAGTTAATTTTTAAAATAATTGTTATTTAAAAATACATTAAAATAATTTGAAAACATTAAAAAAATATTAATTTCAAGTAAAAAAAAAATATTTTTTTTATTGTTTTAAAAAAATATTTTTGAAACACATAAATAAATAAGGTATTAACATTGCACATTGTATGCTGTTTTTTTAAAATGATTTTTAATTAAAAATATATCAAAATATTTTTTTTTATTTTTAATATTAGCATGGATAAATCATTCGAAAATATTAATTTAATATTTTTTTCAAAACGAAAAGAAAAAAAACTGATGTGATTAGAGATTAAGTGAAAAATATAGAACTAGATAGATAAATAAAATACACAAGTTATGGAGCATGAAGTAGGACCCTTGATGATAGTAATTCTTCAACCATTTGTTTTTAATGCTGAGCTAACATAATAAATAAAATAAAAACAAACCCCACCCCTACCAAATTCATGGCTACCTACCAAAACATATGGTCGCCTTTGATATGATAAACCACCCCACCAATGATTCCTCATGTGATAGAGCTGCCAAAATGTTCGAAAGTGTGTCACCAATTCAAAACATGGGAACACTGGGAAATTTCCTCTCTCTGTTTTTGTTCTCTCTCTTTGTTTTTGTTTCTTCCTTGTGGTTTCAAGCAACCTATTTAGCCATGTATTTTCTGAGTCCTAATTGCATGGTTATTTAAAAATATGATACCATTAGTTTTTTAAAATATTTTTATTTAAAAATATATTAAATGTTTTTTTAAAAAAATTATTTTTAATATTAACATATTAAAATGATCAAAAAACATCAAAAAATATTAATTTGTGTCAAAGAATCAATTCAATCCAAAAGTTTAAGCTATTAGGTGAGATACTGAGATATGATTTATATTTATTTTCTAATATATCCTCTCAAGTAAAGGTTTCTTGCACAAGTGTTTATTTTTTATCAAATAAATAGGGGTGGTGAGATTCAAACTCGTAACCTCTTAATTATTAAGGTTCTGAAACCATATCAAACAACTATATCAAACAACCATCTCAACTTGTGAGGTCCCAAGATATGATTTATATTATCATCTAATAATTTGAAGCAAAAAAAAAAATTAAAAAAATATTTTTTAAACAGTAAAAATAAACCAAATCAAAACCTTCCTATTCTAAAAGGGCATTCTAATTATTCCGAGGGAAAGCCTATCTCCAGAAATTTCCTCCATATATGCAGCCTTATTCATTTCAGCCAAATTAGCTAGCGAAGGCATGGAAAAAAACATGGTTGTTAAACTCGAAATTATTTGGTGAATTGATCCAAGAAATTCAGGATTTAATTGAGTTTCTAATTCATTTAAAAAAACAAAAATTAATTAACTTGGTAGGGATTTTAGTGATTTGGTTTACCTGAATAAACTCAATTCAAATATTACTAGATTGATATTAAAAAGAATAAAATAATATTATTTTAATAAAAAAATTAATCATATTAATTTAATTACTCGTAAATAGATACAATAACTCAATATTAGTATTTTGAGAAATATAAAAAAGAATATTGGGACCAGGAAACGGGCAGTGGGTATAATTTTAAAATGTTGCTTGCTATTTTCAATGGTATAACGCACATCAAGTTGTGTGGTAATGTAATTTAAGTTATTTTTTAAAGTATTTTTTATTTAGAAATATATTGAAATAATATTGTTTTATTTTTAAAAATTATTTTTGATATCAGTATATCAAAATAATTTAAAAATACAAAAAAAATTAATTTAAAACAAAAAAAATAAAATATAAAATAAATTTTTTCAAAAATATTTTTTAAATACAATAATAAATAGAGCCCAAAGTCTAGTTTGTGGGGTTGCTAACCGGCCTCCCGTCCTTACAGATCAGAGCAAAAAGTAAAAGGTTCGGTTTCTTGCAGCAGAACCGTCAGGACCACAATTGCATTATTGTAGAGAAGGAGATTCGATTTAGAGAAAGTTTGTTATTATTAGCATACCTTCTATGTTTTTTTTGCCCAACTATATAAATTTTTTTTATTAACTAAATCATTTTTATGTTTTATCTTTACTTCATGCAAGTATAGTTGTATTTTAAATTTTAATCTTGTAAATGTTAAAATAATTTTTTTTATATTTAACATGCAAAAAATCCATCTCACATAAATTTTAACTAAACATGTCTTTTTAAAATTTATAATTAAAAATATTTTTTTAAAAAATAACAAAGACAAAAACTATCATAATACCAAACATTTTTCTAATAACATTTTTTAATTTATAGAAAATTTATCCTCGATTGTATCTCAACTAGGCTTGTAGAGGAACGAACTTTAGCACCCTCTAGATAGTTGAATACTAGAATTGAGTAAAATTATGTTTGATATTATGATAATTGTTACTTTTTAGAGTACTTGTTGTTAAAAATATATTGAAATAATATATATTTTTATTTTTTAAAATTTATTTTTGATATCAGCATATTAAAACAATATGAAAATATAAAATAATTTAAAACAAAAAAATTAAAAAAAAATTAAAAAAATTTAAAATACAAAAATAAACACTCTCTAAAATTACTCCATATATGATTTCCCTTAGCAAGGATAAATATGCTAGTAGTTAATTTGTGTTTGATGTCAATTTATTTATATTTTGTATTTCTAACAGATCACAAATTATCTACTATGCATATACCAACTTCCAGATAATTATAAATATATGAATATTTGTATGCATTTACAAACATTAATGCTTCTATAACATTCTATATATTTACATTTGTTCGACGTGAGCAATACATATCTTAAACGACATGAATACATGTATAAAACACACACTAATATTATAGCTTGGCTCCCGGCCCGGGCTAACAATCTAGTACATTCAAAATAAAAATTGGATTAGAGGGTATGAAAGTAAACTTAATTTTTATCTTTTCCTTCTTCTCTCATTTCACATTTCTCTCTTTACTTTTTTTTTTAAATATTTTAATATCTTATAATTTGTTTATTTTTGTTGAAAACAAATGAGATTGCATAAATTATTGATCTATTCTCATACTATTATTTTTATCTTTTTGAAAAATATTGATTTTTTTAATGAAAAAAGATGTCTTTGATGTTTATATTAATTTCTTATTTACACGTCTTTCCTAATATATATAATTTAGCACGCACAACATATCAATATATTGATAAATAATTCTAAGGGTTTGACATTTGGTAATGTAAATTAATTATATCTTATCTATATTAAAAAACCAAACATAAAATCATTTATTTTTTTAATAATAAATAGTGTTTGAAAACACGATTAAAACCGTGTTTTTTAAAAGTTTTAATTTTCATTTAAAATTAATTTTTTTATATGTTTTGATCATTTTGACGTTCTAATATAAAAAATAATTTTTTAAAATAAAAATATTATTTTAATATATTTTCAAATAAAAAAAATATTAAACCACAAAAACATTACCATGTTCTCAAACACAACCAGTCATAAACACGATTATCTTTGATGAACACACCCTAAACTCAAAAGTTGATGAACACATTTTTAGAGATGGACCTGGGAGTAACCCTTGGAGCTGGAGCAGTGTCAGAAGCCCAAATGTGAAACGTTGCAAGAGTATACAGGAGGCTTTGAAGAACTGATAGCAAATTGCATGGAGAAGTAACCTCTCCAGCCAGTTAATTACGAGAAGCCTGAGCATCCACTACAACCTCATCTCACAAATTCCTTGTTGTCTTCAGAAATAATAATCACAGATTAGGGTGAGTTCAGTAGTGGAGCAATACTCTAATTTTCAAAAAGACCAAGAAACAGATGACAGAGATCGTATAATTTCTTTTCTTTCCCTCTAGTTTTTTTGTCAATCAACAGAACAACCTTAAACAAGTCACCTGGAACGATTGTCAACTTCAAGTATTATATTTTTTTCGGCTAAGTTAACGTATTACACAGAATTCAGGACAAGGGAGATTGTTCGTTATTTCAAGATGTCCAGTGCTCCAGTATTGCAGTTCTTAGTGGGTTTGGCTTGATTATAGGATCTGCCTGCCCTGCTAATAACCATCAGAAGACAGGCCTATAGCTTTAAAACACCAGTACAAAAGTTGAGAATGCTGAAGAAGCCAGTTCTATGATGTGCACAGCAAAAGCAATGAACTGAATACAGGAAGCGCTTGACAAATGCAGACAACGTGCATTAACATGAAATGCTAAGATTTACAACAACAACAACAACCAAGCCTGGATCCCAAACCAGTTGGAGTCAGCTATGTGGATCCTTTTGCACCATTCCACACGATCATACGCGCGCAAAGCTTAGATTTCTGACAACAAATTTACCAGTAAGTTTTTGATTCTGCATCTGCATTGCCATGAATTGTCTGAACCATCATAATGTTCTTTGGCTTCAGTCATTGACCATGCCTTGCTTCTAATCATTTCTTCCACTGGGGTATCCTCTGAACCACAACCTGATACAACCACAGGAATAGTACTCCATTAAATCTATCAAATTCAGAATCTTACCAAACTTAGTTGTGTGGTTGGTATTGTAGTGCAGGTTGCTTTTCAAAAGTGTTTTTTCACTTGAAAGTGCATAAAATAAACTTGTTTCATATTTTATATTTTATTTTTGACCTCAACACATCAAAAATATCGGAAAGCACTGAAAAAAAAATCAATTTAACTCTTTTATACCAAACACACTTTTGAAACGCACTGAAATACGAGTAAAAACAAAATGCCAAACAATGTCATATATGTTGTCCGAAAGGCCAAACATTCCTATTATACCATCTGAAAGAAAAATCAGGCGTCTTAACACGGGAGATTTTACAATACCTTTGAAGCCATTACAAAAGGCATAGAATTTTCCAAGATGGTGACAGAAGGTTTGTGTATAGTCACAGAATGATAGTGCAATATTTCTGAATATTTTATAAGGTGGATGCAGTTAAGACAAATTTCTAAAAACTGACAGAATATTATTGCAACATCACAGAAAGTTTTGGATCACATAAATGCGAGAAAGGCATTATAATTACACAGCCTTGCAAGGCACTGTAGAAGGCACCGTCTTTAAATTGTTCTTTCTGTAGTTCTCAGAGCATCATGTGCTAAATGTTTTTATAGGACAGGTGCTTTGGGAACTCTAATGTCAGGAGTAGTCATATCTGATAAATGTCATTACCTTGCCAGAGTTTTCTTTGTTTCCAACAATTGTTTGACAAGCGAGCCTCCACGATTCAGGCTTCTGCACAATCAGAGAGTTAAGGGATGAAACTCTACAAGGAGTATATTGCCACCAAAAAAAGGAAAAATGGTAAGATGAAGATAACCATTTTATACTGATAAGAACAGTTAATGAAAACGCAGCTCTTGAAGGAAGGAGTTGGCGAGGGCATCACATTCATACCGAGCAGGTTAGACAGCACGATAGATCACAAAGTGCAAGGTTTTAATTTCATCGGTGCATCAGAGGGGGGCAGAGAGGGAGTACCTTCTTCAGATACCGGAGTTCAGTATTTGTTCTTTCATTCAAAAGATCGTTTCCATCAAGAATCTGCAAGAGAAGGACATTGGAGGATGCACGCAAGTTGAGGACATGAATAAAAACAAGCAACAATTCAAGTTCCAGTGATGAACAAGGATTTCAGGAGGCAACATAGAAAATCTGGGTTCAAGCAGAAAATTTTGGTCTCAAATGGTTTGGTCAACAAAGGAACTGCATGCACAACAGTCCAGATACCATCATTCAAGAATTGAAGTACTTGGCAATGGTATCGTTGCCAGATGTTTGCAATTATTGACTTAATGAAGAGATTGATGTACAAGCTGCGAGATAATTGTTAAAAAAGAATACCTCCACAATGCAAGTTCCACAGCTTCCACCACCTCCACAGTTCATCACTTTCCCCTGTTGGAATCTCAAAATAACAATTACATGCACCAAATTAAGAGCTAAAATTTAACCATAACTACTTGAAACACAATTTGGAAGAGAAAAAAAATGTATGGATGCCAATTCATATACTTAATTTAGAGGTTAAAGCTTAAATATATATGACATGATGATATGCACTGTCAAATTTATTTAAACCATAGAATGCGTGCCTGTTATGATTCTAGGAGGTTGAAAATCACAAACTTACATAGGTAGCGTAGAGCTCAATCTTGTTATCCGACATGATGTTCCTCAACAACTTCTCTCCACTAATCGCTTTCGCTCTCTCCACCGGATATTTCCCATCAGCTTCCGGCTTCGGCTGCAATACAGCAAATATCAAAACCAAAAGATAATTGCTAAACATTTAAAGACTATCAATGCTAGGAGTTCTCAAGCGCTGATAGTCGCACCCCAATAAACTCGAGCTCAATTTCAGGCTTTTGATCAGTAACACTCCCTGAAGACTCCATTGATTTAGCAGAAGCAGAAGCAGAGACAGAAACAAGTCTCTTTCTTGGCACAACCTTGACACTAACACAATTCCCATATCCTTTTCCATTAGCATGAGATAACTCTGGCATCATGAGTGATATCCCACCAAAATTAATGGTGGCCATTTCTCTCTTTCACTACTGTTTTCTTCCCTAGAAATTTTCTTGTTCTCTGGCTCTTCTCCTCTGCATTTTAACCAAGCATAGAACTTTCTCAATCTTTCTTTGGAGGGCAGTTTCGTAATTCAATAAGCTATTAATCTTGTGATCTATATTTTGCCACCTGAAAGACATAATCAGTTGTTAGGGCGCTAACTAGCAAATGAAGTCGTCTCTCATTAACTTCCACAAACACACAACTCTACTTTGTGTATTTTTAACAACCAGAAAACCGCCGCATAACCGCCACTTCTCCGCCGTATCGTGGCTGTCCGTACAAGGAAACCCTCTAATCAAGTGGCCCCACAACCCCAACTTGGCCCCATCCCCGTCAGCAGACCAGCAAAACTCCTCTCCAACTTCAAACTCAAACCCTAATTACCATCAAAATGATTTCTTTACCCTCTGCAACATCCTCAAAGACCCCAAAATCCAGCTCGGTCCATCCCTCCGAACCGCTTTGGACCGGACCGGAATTGAACCGGAACTGGGTCTTATACAGGCAGTATTTGACCATTTTGATTCATCACCAAAGTTGATGCACAGTGTATTTCTGTGGGCAGAGAAGAAACCTGGGTTTCAATCCTCTGCGGCATTGTTTAATTCAATGGTGAATTTTCTTGGTAAAGCAAGAGAATTTGGTTCTGCTTGGTGTTTATTGCTTGATAAGATTGGTGGAAATGA
Organism: Populus alba x Populus glandulosa; assembly: GCA_033617975.1. Classification (NCBI taxonomy): domain Eukaryota; kingdom Viridiplantae; phylum Streptophyta; class Magnoliopsida; order Malpighiales; family Salicaceae; genus Populus; species Populus alba x Populus glandulosa. The sequence goes on from CM066148.1 coordinate 24,334,950, forward strand.
AGGAGGGGATTTGGTTTCTAGTGACACTTTTGCTATTTTGATCAGAAGGTATACTAGAGCAGGTAATATGGAATTTTGGGTTTTTGCGACATTGAGTTGTGTTTTTTTGAATTATAGTTTGGAACTTCTTGTGCTGTGTTGAACTGAAAGAAATTTGCTTGGTTTTGTAATCGCCGTTACAGTGCTCGATTAGGTACACTCCCGTAGGTAATTTCCATTGAATATTAAAGGGTTTATGGTGTTAGATTTGTGTCTTTTGAATTAAAAATTTGAGCTTGGTTTTGATTTGATAATTAGAAATTGCTTGAAACGAGTGTGCTTTTGACTTCGAATGTCAAATTGTGATTTGGAGCCAGCTTCTTGTTTGGTTTTTAAATCTGAGATTGTTATTTGATTGTATAGTTACCAGTTCCAATCTTTGTGTGTTTGTAGTTGGTCCAAGCTTTACCTTTTGGTTGACTTAAAAAGTTTGTTGGAATTGGAATGTTTGAGTTTTGCATGGAATTTGAATTAGTGCAAGGGAGATTTCATTATTGTAAGGTTTTGTGGCTGGTTTTGATTTGCAGTTATATCATCTTATTGTTGTTGGATTTGTGTTCACTAAATGGTTCTGCATTTGTGCAGGAATGTCTGAAGCTGCAATTAGAACATTTGAATACGCGAGCAGTTTAGATTTGATTCATAATTCTGAAGCTGGAACGAGCTTGTTTGAAATTTTGTTGGATTCACTTTGTAAGGAGGGGCATGTTAGGGTGGCTACAGACTATTTTGATAGGAAAGTGGAAAAGGACCCGTGCTGGGTTCCATCAGTTCGGATATATAATATACTGTTAAATGGATGGTTTAGATCAAGAAAGCTCAAGCATGCAGAGAGGCTTTGGCTGGAAATGAAGAAGAAGAATGTAAAACCGAGTGTTGTAACATATGGTACACTGGTAGAAGGGTACTGTCGTATGTGTCGTGTTGAGAGGGCTATTGAATTGGTTGATGAAATGAAAAGAGAAGGGATTAAATCAAATGCCATTGTATATAATCCCATTATTGATGCATTAGCAGAAGCGGGTAGATTTAAGGAGGTCTTGGGGATGATGGAGCACTTTTTTCTGTGTGAGGAAGGCCCCACTATCTCCACCTACAATTCTTTGGTAAAGGGTTACTGTAAGGCTGGAGACCTTGTTGGGGCTAGCAAGATCCTTAAGATGATGATTAGCAGGGAAGTCTTCCCAACCCCTACAACTTATAATTATTTCTTTCGGCATTTTTCAAAATGTAGGAAAATTGAAGAGGGGATGAACCTATATACCAAGATGATTGAATCTGGGTACACCCCAGATCGACTCACTTACCATCTTTTGTTGAAGATGTTGTGTGAGGAGGAGAGATTGGACTTGGCTGTTCAGATTAGCAAGGAAATGAGAGCTAGGGGATGTGACATGGACTTAGCCACTAGCACCATGTTTACTCATCTGCTTTGTAAAATGCAGAGATTTGAAGAGGCATTTGCAGAATTTGAGGACATGTTACGGAGAGGTATAGTTCCTCAATACCTTACTTTCCATAGATTGAATGATGAGTTCAGGAAACAGGGAATGACTGAGCTGGCACGGACACTGTGTAATCTGATGTCTTCTGTTTCACATTCAAAAAACTTGCCAAATACATATAATGTTGATAGAGATGCGCCACGACGTGCAAGGAGAAAATCTATATTGCAGAAGGCAGAAGTAATGTCTGAAATACTAAAGACTTGTAATGATCCTAGAGAACTTGTTAAGCACAGAAGTTCATCTCAGAATCCCGAATCAAGTGCAAATCAGTTGATAGAGGATATAAAAAAGAGAGCAAACACATGACATCTCACTCTCTAGATGGTAATACCCTGCAAAGGCATGTGAAATTAGAGAACTTCGCAATCAGTTTTGGAAAACTTTTTGTAATGTGGTTTTTGAAGAATCCTGTTTCTACAGATGAATTGCTATTGTTTCAGCACAAATATGAAGACAACTTCTGCGAATACAAAAGCCTCAGCATGTGCAAAGTGGAATGCTGGGTTCTGGCAAACATGGAGAATGAGTTAATGAAAGGGAGCTCGATGGCAATGGAGATTGGTCTGGATTTAGAGAACAGGATATTTAAGCATTTAAATATGTTTTTGATGCTGCACCTTTCCACAGTTTATGTTGAAGTTCTTGCAGGTAAATAGTTAATCGATGCTACCAGTTGAAATGAACTTTGCGATGCATCCTGCAGGTAAATTGTTGTTTTTTATCGGCCAATGAATGATGTCCACTACATCACCTCTTTACATGAATCTTTTTTAGAGTTCATACCTCGCTGGAGATCCTTATTTATGTTCATTGTATATGCTCTCAACTTGAAATTTTGGAGTGTGCAAAACGCTTATGGTTGTGGGAATCTGATACAGTGATGGAATTGAGTCTTGACAAAAATGTATGGTCCATTTTGGAGTATACGAAGGGTGTAAGAAACACCAACCGAGAGTGACAAACAATTTAATTTGTTCCTTCATCTCAAGATGCGACTGGTTATTACTGGTGGGGTCTTAATGTTCTGCGAATCACCTCACTTATTCCTCTAATTATTAATCAGACTAGAAAAGGTTGCTTCCTTTGAATAATTTATAGATTAATGATACCACGATGTAATAAAGAAAGGATGCTTTTCTTTAAATTGTTTATAGATCGGAAATGCCTTTCTCAACTGATATATTTTGTTATAGTGGTAGCTAAGATGCTGGAATGAGATCAAACCTTTTGCATGTGGCTTGGAATTCATGGATGTTTGTTAATATTTATATATGCTATTGCATTAAAACCAGAAAGTAGCAGGGCCGCTTAAAAAATTGCAGTGCTTGAGAGACTGCACTGTTTTCATTACAACAACTACAGGGCCTCTCTCTCCCCGCTGTCAGAATCAAACAAATCCGAGAACACCGTTCCCCTTTTTCTCAGACTCCACTAGTTTGTATGTGAAAAATATCCTTTTATTTTAAAATGTATTAAAATAATTTTTATATTTTTTTAAAGTCATTTTTAACATCAAAATGATTCAAAACATAATTTTTAAAAAAAACTTAATAAAACAAAATTTAAAATTTTTAAAAACATGGGTTGACCTAAATTTCCAAACAATCTATTAGTAGCATGTTTTTTTGGTATTTTTTCTTTTCTTCTTGAGTATGGTATTAACATTTCATTTCTTATATAATTAATTATAATTAATTTTTTTTATTATCACTTTGTTCATTATCATTAATTGAGATTATTGAACCAGTCAATTCAATGATTTGAATCTTAAATTTCTTTTTACTTTTATAAAAACAATGGCTAGCCTTAATATGTTTTTTTTTACATTATAAAAAAAATTAAATTAGCACAAAACACCTGTCTAATATAATCTACTCGGCCATTTTTTTATAGCAAAAATATATATATATGGGTTCAAAAACCTATATTACCATAGTAAAAAAATTTTACACAATGATGGGTGTTTTTTCCTATAAATTTAGAACCTTAATGTTTACAATGCGTGAAAATTATTTGCATCCACCAATTTAGAACCTTTTTTTAAGTTAGAATGTCAAGAATTAACAGGTGAATTTTATTTCGAGAAGACCATAGAATTAAAGAAGGAAGAATGGCGTAAAAGGTGGGAAGAGGATTTTGTGGGCAATAATAAAGCTTGGGTGAGGTTGCGGTGGGAGAGTAATGGCCACTATGAGGGAAGAGGAGGAGAAAGAAAAATGGAGGCATTGATTCTCTTCGAGCAAATCTGTTGACTGCTGCCACCATTCCCATTAATAATCCTTCACCAATCACAACTCTTGCCGTCCCTTTCCCTGTCCCAGCTGCCCACCGTGTAAGACACTTTGTTTTTCGAATTACAAGTATTTTTAAGATTTTTTTTTCACATTTAAAATTATTATTTTAGTTTATTTTAATATACTAATATAAAAAAATAAATTTCAAGTAAAAAATACTTTGAAAAATAATCACTACCACAATACTAAACAAACTCTAAAAACCTCATAATTTTAATTACAATTCTGTTTTTTGTTTGTAATTGTCACCAAACTTTTAATATAATTATAAGACTTAACCTGCCTATATCTGACACAAGATTCGAGTCAATCATAGTCAATTTAAAATGATATTATTTTATTTTTTTAGAAATTAAAAAGTCAAGTTGGATCTCATTTATATTTTAATTGGGTCGATTAGATCATGAGTTGATTTCTCAGGCAACTAAGTCTAATTTGACTTGAGTTAGATTTTGAATTAACCCATCGAGAGTTAAGTGGTCTTGTATTTTATAAAATATAAGAATTTATTTTCTCAAACCATCAAAATGGATTTACAGTTTTTATTTCAATTGATAATTATGTCAATTCAATTTATATCTGTTTAAAATTTAATCTGTGTCAAAAATAAATGAAAACCTCTTCTTTATCGTAATAAAATATTATAAGGTACATGAATATCAAATACAAATGCTTGTCGAAAACCCATTGGAGAAAAAAAATATATTTTCATTATATAAAAATTTGACCAAATGGTACTTTGATTAATATTTAAAATAACACTGTTAATCTCATATATAACTAGCAGATAGTGACCTTAGTTTATGTTGGACCGGAAAATCAATAATAATTATTGTATATTTAGAACTAATTTCTATCATATCAAGAAGACTTCTCTTATTCTTAAGACTAGCCAGATAAACCAAGCTTTCTTAGTACGATCAATCTTTATTAATGTATGTTTTGTATTCTAGTGAAAAATATTTTTTATTGAAAAACTATATTAAAATAGTTTTTATTCAGATTTTTTTTTATATTTTTAACATCATAACATTAAAATTATAAAAATATATTAATTTAATATCTTTTCAAACCAAATATATTTTTGAAAAGTAATTTTTACCCAAAAAAATTAAATAGTGCCGACCTTTTGTTATTTCTTCGGTCCTGTTTTCAGTTTTGTCAATCTAGGAAGGCTGTGAGGCCTAGAAGGAAGAAGCATTAAAACTCAAATTTTGCAACTGATTGGAATTGTGTTAAATATTATTTTTTATTAAAAAATATATTAAAATAATATTTTTATTTATTTTTTAAAACTTATTTCTAACCCCATCATATTAAAACAATAAAAACCAAAAAATATATAATTCAAAGGTTTTTTTAAAAAAAAAACATGATTGAAACAAAATATCTGTACGGCACGGCAAGACCTCCTTTCAATGAGTAGGGATTTCATAAGTACTATAAGGAAAACGGTCTCTGTAAATTCCTGTAAAAATTTAAATACTATTTAACAATGGGATCAAAAATCATGATTATTTTCAGCTTTTATTCCGGTTTGGCACGGCAAGATCTTCTATTCAACGAGGAGGGATTCCATAGGCACTATAAAAAAAAAAACCTTCGAAAACTTTTATTAAAATTTAATGTCGATCCAACGGTTAGATCAATAGTTATTATTTTTTTCAGTTTTTATTTTTGGCGCGGTAAGATCTTCTAAATAAAAAATTAATATTTGTGTTTTTCTGCAGAAAAGGAAGTAAACGTGCCCTAACTAAAGTAATGAAAACTCTTCATCGTGGCAGGACGTTTGGATGCATTTATTTTCCATTTTTTGATCATTACGAGGGCAGATTTTTTTTAATTTGGTGGCAAAATCTCTCGAGTGTTTGTACCAAGTGGACAATGATCATGAATGACAGTATATATGTAGGTGCCCACAATATCACACAAATATATTATTTATCATTACATTATTGGATAAAATCATACAAACTAATCATAGCAAAATAAAGGAACATAACAAGGCTATCATTATTTGTCCTTATTTTCCATTACAGGCCCTTTTTGCAGCTTTACTTTTGAGCCAATTTTACGGCATTTGTTTGACTAGAGAAGAACTACTGAATTTATTGGAGGAAAAATAAATTACAATACAAAAGAGATAGACAAAAAAAAAAAAATCTTATTTAGAAGGACCTGGCAAGGATATTTGAGAAGCTTGAAAATATTTGAGAGGATTACACGATCAGCTTTTGGTCACTGATATGAAGAGGCCTGTCAAACCAACCTCATCCTCAACTTGATATGATATTGACTTTCTTAGAATTTATTTGTATTTGAAGTAGTGGTTTTTTTAAATAAATTTTAAAAAAATATGGTTATTTATATTTAAATACATGTTTAATAAAATTATGATTGAAATTTATGTGTAATAAAATATATATATATAATATTTGATGGAAGTGTGGTTGCGGTTACTTTTCAAAGTTTCTTTTACTTGAAAATACATCAAAATAATATATTTTTTTTATTTTTAAAAAAATTATTTTTGATATCAGCACATCAAAATAATATGAAAACACTAAAATTACATTAATTTGAAGCAAATAAAAAAGTTTTAAATTTTCTCGAAAGAGTTTTTAAAATTTAAAAACAAACAGGATTTTACGTAACTTAGTTAAAAAAAAAGTAAAAACCGCTTCACAAAAACCGCATTTCAAACTCAATCTTTTAATGGGCCCCACAATACAAAATACAATTTGGTTTGTTACCAAATACCTTACCGCGTTTATTTCAGCGCAAACACAAAAGCCGGTAAAAAACAACACAGCCTTACCCAGAGTTGACATTAAACTCTGTTTTGAAATGAGAGGTTATGTATTCTGGATTGATGTAAGATATTGGGATTAAATTTCACAAACAAATGAGTGTTTATTTGACCAAAAAAAGGAATCCCAGCAATGATTTTAATTTCTCATGCAGTGTTCATCAGTGGTCTCCTTCACTTGCACTTGAAATGGAACTGTACAAAGTACTGAGGAAAGGGGCAACCTTGCCCTGTGTAGCATTAAACAAAGAGAAAGAAACAGAGGCCCGCAAATGGCCCTTCGCCCTCCCACCAGGAGCAAAGGCGAAGCACCACAAATTAGGTAGAAATGTAGCAGCAAATGAAGGAATCCACAAAGATCTACATCAATGGCTACATCTATAATTAAGCCAAGTCTTTCTCAACCAATCCACAGAAATGCCATGCGTAACATCCACATCACATCCAGAGCTAATCTGATCGCAAAATCCTAACCATGTTGATAGGAAACCACAAAACAGTTGTGGTTATGATTTAAAAAAATATATTTTTTAAAAAAACTATAAATAGAACTCATGTGAAACTAGAGTGTGTAAATTGTGTGGGGGCAAACCACATTTTTAACATATTTTTAGTTTTTTTTTAAATGTTCAATTTGTTCAAAAAACAATTATAAATTACAATTTCATAATAATTACGAGGAGGGTTTCTCTTGTAGCACCCACACCACATAACTATTGGTTGATGGATCATTGATTTTTTAAGTCACAACACCAGCCCTTTCTATATATTTTTTTTTAGTTTAATGTGGGTATCCGGGTCAGCTTGGATGCACCTCGACTAATCCTACGGGCCCTGAAATTAACGACTATAAAAGCTTTCAGTGACCATCATATGAACAACTCAGAACTCGAATCTGAGATCACAGAGGACCAGCCCTTTGTATTTTAACTAATATGTTAACTTGCCTTTGACTTCTCAAAAAACCCCTCGTGTATATGCACCAGCCAACACTCGTATGAAACACTATGTTTTTTAATTTTTTAATTTTTTAATATTCAAGTATATTTGAAGGGACCTTCATGTATTTTATGTCAGGAATAAGATGTAAGGTAACTCTATGATGAAGTTCTAGAAAAGATATGGTTTGAAGTGATAATAATATATAATTGTTTTTTAAAGTATTTTTTATTATAAATATATTAATTTTTTTTTAATTTTTTAAAAATTATTTTTAATATTAAAATAATTTAAAAATATAAAAAAATTCAAATTTAACTGAACTCTCATTTAGAACACAATACCAAACACTTCAATGAATTTGCTCGGTTTTATTGTTGTTGTAACATGCAAAACAAAGTCTCCTATGTCTTCTTCATGTATATAACAATACCTCACCATGACTTGCTCGCGAAGACGAAAGGGAATAGCTTGTTATCGTAGGGCAGCGCGGCCGGTGTAGCTTGCTCGCCGTTGTGATTGTAACTATCAGTTTTAGCTTTATAAAAACCAGTGCTTCGATTGATCGTGATATCAACCAGAAAGCAAGGATAAGATGAGAGTATGTTGTTAATGATTGGATGACAAGTGTTGTTTTTTAAGAGAGATAAAATTTTTATATAGAAAACACTTTGCTAAAATTTTGTTAAAATTAATTTTTTTTAAAATTTTTTAAAATCATTAACTAAATTAAATTTTAGATTAACAACCTAATAATAAATCTCATAATAAATATTTTTTTTTTGTTATATTTAGATATTGAGGATATTTGTTACCAGTAGAGGCATTAGCCTTACGGTCAATTCTCTGGCTCAACCGGTCGGCTGATTGAACCAGTTATATGAATTAGTTGACCGGTTCACATAAAAACCATAATTTTATAATTTTTTTTAAATATATTTTATAAGTTGAAATATACGTTTTTGTCTAACTTGTAGACTAAAAAACCAAGTCTAATATACATCTTTTCAATGTCAACTAATTTTTTGATTTAACTAACAATTACGAACTGGTTGACAAACTTATTCTTCTTAATAGTATCGAAATTGAATTGATGTCGTAATTATAAATTATAACATCAATTAATTTTTTTTTATCATAGTTGTGATTGCAATATTTAATTAATGTCACGGTTTAGAACCACGACATTCAAAGCATGTTATTTTATTAAAACTTTTTGTTACTGTGCTAATTCATCATATTCTTTTATTTTGTATGCTACTTGAACCTTTCTTATTAAATGTATTATCCGACTACTTTTATATATGTTTAATATTGTAATAACTTTTATAGTTATAATTTTTAGCTTCTTCTTGACCAAGATCCAAGAAAGAATTTACAGGTTTCGTGCAAAATCACACAATTATTTTTATTAACCAAGTGGAATTGAGCCCTAACTAAGAGTGCGTCTAAAAAGGAGGTTTGCTAAAATTTAATATTTTTTTAAAATTATTTTTTATGTTTTTATATTATTTTGATATGTTGATATTAAAAATATACAAATATATTATTTTAATATATTTATAAAAAAAAACTTTAAAAAATATCTATTAATACACTGCTTAAAAAATAAAAAAACAACCCCTGAATATATGATTGCAGCCAAGGAAACAAACATACCGTCTCTTTATATCAAGATAAAAAAGCAGTCTTTACATGAATGATTAGAACTCCCCGGTTGGGTTTTGCAGTTTTTCCCATGATGAGAACACGGTGATTAAACATAAAACAAATGCACGTGGGACGTGAAGGTGAAACCGTAATAAAATCACCACCATGCCCCAAAAAGCAATGGAGAGAGAGGAACTCTAATCACAGATTAGAGGGATCCCTGCAAAAAAACACAAAACCCTAAAACACAAGGTCCAATAGCAGCAAGGAACACGGCAAAACCCTCTCTTTCCTCTGCAAGAACAACGACAATCAAGCACACTCTCACACAACCTTTATACCCTTTTTAAAAACAAAAACAACAAGCCTACACATATTCAGACACAGAGACAGTTAGTGCAGGGAGAAGAAAAAATAATAATTAATCAATTAAAAAATAAAAAAAGTTGAACAACATCCTCCTCTCTCAGAGAAAGACAGAACCTTTTGCTTTTTAATGCTCTGCCCATCTTAAAAATTCAGTCTTTGAGGCCCCTTCTCTCTTTCTCTCTCCCTCTCTTTACTTTCTTGAAAATCGTTCTCTCTTTCGTTTTTACTCCCTCTCCCTCTAAAGCTGAAGAGAGAAGAAGCCATGAAGGAGAAGCTTGATATGAAGAGGAAATGGCAGTAGTATTGACAATGGCACAACAAAGCAAGAACAACAATGCCAACAGTAGCCATAGTAATAGTGTTTATGTAAACAACAGTACTGCAACAAGCCAACAGCAACAAAAACAAGATTTGAAGGCAATGTTTCATGATTTCTTGGGCATGAAAGGAACTACAGATTCACCAGTTGTTTTAGCTCCAAAAAATAAAGATGGGTCTCCTTCTGCTTCTGCTTCACTTGGGGCTTCTTCTGGTGGTGGCCGTGGACCTCTCTCTTCTACCTCTGATCTAGCTTCTGGTATGTACTTGCTCTACAACTTGAAAGCTTCTGTCTTTTTTCTTGAGCCTTATAGGTTAATGGGTCCTTTTGATTTTTTGTTTTCCCTTTATTGACGTTGAAACTCTTCAAGAAATTCTTTTTCTTTCTCTATTTAGTTGGTGGGTTCTTTTCATTTAATTATGTTTTTATTTTGTTTAGTTAATTTTCCCTCTCATCTCGTTATTATCAAGTGAAATGGAGTTCCTTACTCCTTTTTTCCTCCATGATCTAGCGGGGCGTGTGTGTGTGTGTGAGGTTTGATGGTCCGTCTTGATTTTTCACTGTGATGTAGAGAACATTTCTATTTTCAGATTGAGAGATGGATTATTCTTTTGTTGATTAGTTTTAGTGAGGTTGTTAGCTTTCGCAGGATTTCACCTCGTCTTCTTTCTTTTATTTTATTACTAAACTTGATCTTTCAGTAGGGAAAGTTTAATTTGCAACTTGCCACTTTTTTAGTGTTTCCTTGATTTGTATACTAAAACATCTTCATCTGATGGATTTTGCCAAATGTGGTGTTTTGTGGTTTTCCTTACTCAAATGTTGTTTCCTAAAGAAGTAAGAACAAAATTGAAAGTGTTCATGTATATACTCCTTTCCTTTCAAAGATTCCACATTGCAAGTTGAAAGGACTGAATTAAGCATGTCATTTGCAATTTAGGCCAATATGCTTTTTGGTCGAGGAAAAGGGCTTTTGTAATTGTAACTTACACATGTTACTTTTCCTTTTGTGGAGATTTTTCATCAACAACCTCGATAAAAAGGACATTGCTAAGGTTGAACTTAGTTGTTGAAATTGCTTTATATTTATTATTGCTTGTGTTTCCTGGTTTCATGATCCTACCAATCATTTTCAAAGTTTGATACTTTATCATTGATATTAATAGAAAGGCAGGCTGGAAATCATCTTGAGGGGATTCCATTTTATGGTCCAAGGAGTGATATTTCTGGTCCTGAGATAAGCAACAGATTAGCAGGAAGTAAGCGGAGCAATTCAGATTCTGCCTTTACAGTATCAAGGGATGGGATTCCACAAATGGCTCATGATTCCATCGAGAGCCTGCATTTGATGAAGGTAGCTTTGAGATTTAATCTTGTGGTTTGTCTTCCATTTTAATGAATGAGATGAACTTCCCATGTGGTTTGTTTTTGTTAACATTTAATTTTTCATGTTGAGATCCAGATGCTAAAAAATGGAGGTGGCAGAGAGCGGCCTAGAAGGTCCAATGATGACGAGGTTTTCTATGGCATGCAGCCAATGAGGCCAAGTTCTGCATCTCTCATACTGCAACCTTCTGCTGGCAGTAGACTTGATGCCAACGTTTCCAAACAAGATCGATCCATTCCCATGGGGATAGGTGCATATCCTCTGCGTGGTGGTCAATTTGTTCCTTTTACGCATCAAGTTCCCACAAACAGATTCAGAGACACAAATGCTGGTCCTTCAATTGTCTCACAATCTGCTGCCGATGAAGGATCCAGAACTGGAATCAAAGGCCCTGGAATTCTGAGTTCTATAAATGCTGGCAGCGGTATCTCTGAGAAAAACTCATCCAGAGGGCTGCCTAGTGGTGGCAAACCCAAGACTGGGATTCATATTTCAGAGCCAGAATCTTCAAATCCTTCAAGGTGAATTATTTAATATAGCACATTATCTTCTACGCTTCTCAATGTTAATGGTTTAATTGATGCTAATTATCACCCATTAAAAAGAACTTGATACCATATCTCTTTGGTTCCTATGGCAGTCGGCAGGGTTTAACATCTGCCAGCCGCCAGATGACTATATTTTATGGTGGTCAAGCTCATGTTTTTGATGATGTCCACCCAAACAAGGTTTGCTTTCCATTTGTTTGCTAATAAAGGATAACCTTTTTAATCTCATTGGTTTATACAGTTTCTTGGATGGAAAGCTTATTTTACATGCTCATGTGCAACCTGCATCAGTTTATGCTTGTGAAACACCTCGAGAAAAATGCATATGTTTGATAGCATCTTGGTTGAGTCATATAAAAATTGTAGTTGCAGCCTTCTGTCATTGAGAATGTGAACCTTTGCCGAGGGAGGCAGTTGCAGTTGTGTTATTAGTTCTGGTCTGCAAATATGTTAATAAATATTGTGCTCTGTTATTTGGAAAACGGTTCTCTGTTGTCTGAACTGTGCATGTGAAGTGAACAAATTGTGTCTGACCTTACAGTTGGAAACATGTCATATTAACATGTAAGGGATGGATTTCTTAGAATTTCTTTGTTCACTTTGTGGAATATGATTCCAGATGGCCAGATACACCTCACCGCTCGAGTTAAGAGTTGACTTGGTTGGATACATGTTGAAAGTAGCAGAATTCTCTTTTGAATTAATTTATCATATATAATGGCAAGAAAACGAAACAGAGCTACAAACTGACACCTAGTTCACTAGACTGCAGTTACTCAAGTGAGAAAGTCCGATGGCGGTTTCTTCTTAGAGTGGTAGGATTACTTTTTATACATTACCTGGCAGTATTCTCCGTTAGTGAACAGAGAGTCACACGAGTATCTATGTTTCAAGTAGTTCCTTTTCCTTCAAAGTGAGCACATATCCATGTTTTAAGTGGTGATCTCTCTTAACCTTCCCAATCTTTTATTTTTTTGTATCAGTCGTGTCTTTTGAATTCTGTTCATCTTAAGTTGTTTATTGTGTATTAATACAATTGGTGTGTTTATTCCTTGGTGAAGCTTAAGAGAGGATTGATATCACGTTATTCTCTTTCCTTGCTCTCTAAACTTTGTGGTTCCATTTTTGTCACCTTTTATATGCTCAGTGCAGCACTTTACTATCATTATTTCTGTCAATCACAGCAATTTTCAAACTGGGTAAAACTGTATGGAAAGGCTACTTTTTACTGGTTGCTTGGGCTTGCTAATGTGCCTTCCTCATTCTTTAGTGGATGTCTATCATATAGCATTTTTTCCGTAAATCTGTTGCCTGTTTTCTACCATAAAGTGTGCTTAATGTTTTCACTTTTTTATCCCCATCATGATAGCAGTGAAGTGATTCATAGTGGTCTCCAAGAACGTTGTGCTTTTGATTTATCCAGGCTTTCAACATGGAAGCTTCAATTTTTGTAGTTCTGCTCAAGAAGTTAAGATAGACATATTGGGTCATAATTGTCCTGATCATTTTTCTATAAAATGCATCGTTTCTTTCTTGAACTGGTGAAATATCTTCATTACAAGTTTGAATATTAAAAGCTGCCCATCATTATGTACAGAACTTCCCATTCCTTTCATGATGATGGGCGCTTTTCCTTTCTGCTAAATCTTTATGTGGTCCCTGTAGGAACTGTTTCTATTATTCATTTTTACAATTTCTTATACTTTGGACAATATTTATGTTACTTTTGTTCACTTTTTAAAATTTAAATCCTGGCACAAAGATGCTGGGTAGCAATCTTGTGCCAAAGACCAGCTTTAATGTTCCGATAAAGGCACCAATTGCGTATTTGTCAGCCTAGGCCTTAGAGAAGATAATAAAATTGGTTTTCTGTATATTTTCTGAGGTAAATCACATAATACTTTCCGCTATTCATTTCTTCCTCTTACCCCTGCATGCGAAGGCCTCGGAGACTCATGGTCAAAGCTGCAAAAAGTAACAGGAATCCTTGGGGGATTTATGCTATTGTTTTCCTATGGTGTTCGACTCAGTTATTTACATGTGGCACAAGTATTTATCTCACAGTGCATAGCCAAATTGGTGCCTTGACCATTATGTGCTGTCTGATCTATTTCAGGCAGATGTTATAATGGCCCTGGCAGGTTCAAACGGAGGATCATGGTCAACAACCTTCTCACCAAAACATACTGCAAGTCCAGGTAGTGAAAGTTACATGACCAGCGGCGGGGAATATGAACTCCATGGGAGGCTATCCATCACCGGCAATGCTACCCGGGGAGTTGGCTCAAGTGATCGAATCTCTACACCAACAGGTGAATATTCATATCTATCACCCACAATGTCATTTGCTCTTTAGAGCTAGGAAATGACTTGCTTAAATTGCTCTTTTCGTTTGCTAATCTGCAGGAGGTCATCATGGCAGCATTGTAATAGCTAAAGAGACGAGAAACGTAGTTCAGGCAGGCGAACTCAGTAATGAGGAGAAATGAGAGGTCTAAACTCTAAAGTTGAGAACTTGAAGCAGCCCTAACATTATTTTAGATAACAGCTCTTTAGGAAGAATGAGCTTTTTTTTTCTGGTGTTGCTTAAGCTCTTCATTCTTGTCCTTTTTTCTCCTTTTTTTTTTTTGCTTCTTTTTTGGAAAAGAGCAAGGGGGAGGGGAGCTCTTGTGTATAGAGGACTTGTATCATAATCATAATCAGATGCCACCATGACCAAGCTTTTGATATAAATCTATGTTGTTTATCAATTTCTCAACTTGAAAAACCCCCTACTCCCTTTGCTTAAAACTAGTAGGCATTTGCAAACACAATTCCACAACCTTTTTCTCATAAACAGCAATTTCAGGCATGCTTGGGTGGCAGCAGCACCCTCCCATCAATCACCAAACCCTTGCTTAGGGGAAAGAGAGAGTTATGTGCTGAGCGCGGCTCATCAATGGCCCATCCTGTGCATATTTTTGTCGGAGACTTGTCTCTATGGGCTCTTGACGAGCAAGTTTTGCTGGGATAAAAACATAGACCTAGATAGAGCTGAGCAAATGGTTTGACCGGTTCGGTTTTGATTTATTTAGTTTGAGTGTTTTCAAAAACCGAACATAATTTATTATGAGTTGAGTCATGTAAACCAGAATCTTTCAGCATGGTTTTTCGGTTTTCATATGAAAATTCCTAATTTAGAAGTTTTTTATTTTTGATTGATTTTTTATAAGAATCATTAAAATGAAAAAAAGGAAACCGGTTTTTCTGTTTGTTCGGTTCTCAAAGAGAACCTTTAAAAATGATTTACCTAATTGAAGAGGCCGAATATCAAACAAACCAAACCTAAAGAACTAGATCATGGCAACTCGGTTTCGTTTTTTGGTTTGAACCAAACAATGCACAACCATATACCGATTTCTTGTAGACCCACAATCACATTTGCATTATTCAATGGGAATGGGGAATCATATATTTTCTTCCTTTTTATCATTATTTTATGCTTTCTTTTCTCAACCATAGTTGTTAACCTGATTTCTTCCAGCGAGTTGGCTTGAAAAAACTCATGACCAGAGTCTAACTTAGTTTGAGTTTTAAGTTGAATTGAAAAAAACAATGACGCAATAAAAAATGAACGAAACAATGCATAATCCGGCCACACAAACAAATATTGCCATAGTAACTTATGGTTGATGAAGTCTTGATGCAATGCTCATTATCAAACCAAAAAAAAAAAAAAAATCTGAAATTTTCATGGACTTTAAATATATGTAGGTTTTACATGTCTAGTTGGTTCCAGATAGTCTGTCTTCCACTAAAGTCAAGTACAAGGAGACAAACCCAAAAAGTATATTGAATTTAGATTTGAAGATGAGGAACATTAATTATGTTTTGTTATGAGAACTTGGAGATGTACCAACGCACCGATATATATATATATTGGATGATATATGGAAAAATACTCATATATTTTATTGAATATAAACACTTCCATAAATATCTTATAAAATATTTATATTAAATATTTTATAATTAGAGTTTATTTTTCTTAACTTTATTTCTCTAGAGAATACAAATCTACAGAAACATAAGTATGATATAACACTTAAACAAAATTTAAGAAACATTTATAGGTGTCGTCGAGCCCACCAAGTTCTTTGAGTCTTGTTTTATCATCCCATGAAAAGCGCTCATAATTTTTCTACTAAGGCCATGTTTGTTTCCCGGGAAGTAGTTTCTGGGAAATCATTTTCCAAACTTTCATGTGTTTGTTTGTTATTAGAAAAGTTGGTCAACAAAAAACACTTTTCGGTCAACGAAAAATACTTTCCAGTCAATTTCAGTCAAAGAAAAATATGGCTTGGTTTTCAGGGAAGTGTTTTCCCTTTAGCTGTGTTTGTTTTCCGGAAAGTGGTTTCCGAAAAATCACTTTCCAAACTTTCTTGTGTTTGTTTGCCATTAGAAAAGTTGGTCAATGGAAAACACTTTCCAGTAAAAGGAAAATTTGGCTTGATTTTCAGGAAAGTATTTTCCTGAAAAATTTGGGGGGAAAACACTTTCCGGAAGTTGTGAAAAATTTAAAAATGTCATTATTTGCTGATTATATCAAATTTGATCCTCAAACTTTTGATTGCTATATATTTTGTTTTGAATATTTATTTTTCATTTCATATCTTAAAATTTTATTTTTATATTAACTTTGGTCCTTATTTTTATAATTGCTATTTGCTTTTTTCTTATTATTTTTTTATTGAAATTTTTAAAATATCAAATTTGGTCCTCATTCTTTTGATTGTTACTTATTTTATTTGAAATAATTTATGAAATGTTGATTATTATTATTTTAATTTCTTCATCTTTCATTTTTTTTAATTTTTTAGATTTGATCTTTATTATTTTGATTATTATTTATTTTATTTGAGATAATTTATGAAATTATAATTTTTTTTCATTTTTATTCTCATTCAACTTTTTAATTTGTAAGATTTATTCCTCATTATTTTAATAAACTTGACAAAAATAAAATATTAATAAGTTATTTTCCAACTCATTTTCCATGACATAACTAAACACTGGAAAGTGTTTTCCAATATATTTTTCATTACACTACCAAACACAAGTGTTAGAGCTTATTTCTCTTAACTTTATTTCTCTAGAGAATATAAATTTTAAAAAAACACAAGTTTGATATAAGACTTAAACAAAACTTAAGGAACATTTGTAGGTGTTGTCGAGCCCACCAAGTTCTTCGAGTCTTGTTTTATCAGCCCATAAAAAGCGCTCATAATTTTTCTACTAAGAATTTTTCCAGCTTTATCAATTGACATCTTTTGTGGAAAACAGATAAAAAAATCCATCAGTTTCTAAAACTTGTTTTTGACATTTCCATGTCATACCATGACACACAACCTAAACACTCATTGGTTAGGATGCAAGACAAAACTTGTTATCATGAAAACTTCTACCCAACCAGACCTTTAACAACTCACAAGTCAAGTGCAACTCTTCACCCAGACCATGTTGGCAAATTAAAGTCAAAACCAAACCTTGCCACCCTAAAAAGTTTTGGCAACTACGATAACACACTTGACTCCATCACCATCACCTCTAGTCGCTTCTAGCGCTCGTAACTTGTTGCACTACCCATAAGATTTTGGGCATAATGACCTTTAAAAGATTATTTTGCCTCTATACTCGTCAAATCCCTCTAGGAGTCACTCACACTATTGCAATACCTGTGCATATAACTGTTATTCCAGACACGCTCCTTCAACTACTGCGGGATGAACCTCTGTTACCAATCCTTTTATTTCACGCCAAACTTTCCAGGATCCATGAATCCGAACAAATCACCTCATGATGTATGATTTTCAATGGAAATGTAAGTTTATTTTGATAATAATAATAATACTAATAATAATAATAATAATAATGTATCTTTGACATACATTTCCTAACTATAGATCTCTAGTGGGGGCTTCCGACCACTCTCCTTGAAGGGAATTGACTTGATTTTCCTAGAGCAATATTCCCACAATCACAGGGGTTGATCTCAGATCCTCCACTCTCCAGTATAGTCTCGATCTGACACATTCTCCAGGTGATGCCAAATAGCCTCTCACAAATTAGCCAGGGTTTGATCTCGGATCCTCCACTCTCTAGTACAATATATGTTAAACTGCTTGAACTAAGAGATCAAC
This sequence comes from Populus alba x Populus glandulosa, assembly GCA_033617975.1. Taxonomy (NCBI): domain Eukaryota; kingdom Viridiplantae; phylum Streptophyta; class Magnoliopsida; order Malpighiales; family Salicaceae; genus Populus; species Populus alba x Populus glandulosa. Next base: position 24,352,991 of record CM066148.1, read on the forward strand.
CAATTATCAAACATATTAGTCTTATTTCTTAAAATCTTAGATTCTAGGACTCATCGTGTGTGTGTGTGTGTTATCTTTTGTCAAAATTTTCCAATATACGATGAAGGTAGATTTTTCTCTAAAAGGGAAAAAGGAAATACCAACATTGTAAAATATAAAAAAATTGTTATTACAACTATCCCATTCATTTTGAAACAAGCCAATGCACTACTCTAAAATCTCTTATATTATTTTTTTAATAATAAAAATATTTTTAAACTAGCCTTTTCTATTTGAATTTTTTTTTTCAATAAGATTTTAAATAGGAAAACAATTACATTATAATGTACTAACTAGATAGGTTATGCACTATGTCGTGGGCCAACTCAATTTTTCTCTTAGTATAAAAAAATTATGCTAAAGCGATGCAAGAGTTTCTAAACAAGCAAAAAAAATGCAAGGCTTGGATCATTGATTTAACCGAGTTTAATAAGCCTGGTTAATTTAAATAATACAAATAAAAAATAAAATGACAATAAATAAATTGAAAAAAATTGACAAAGTAAAAAGGATTAAAAAAAAAACCCCAACCTTAGCCTATCCGAATTAACATGCCAAGCCTACGACCTGGTTGTAATACCGGGGTAACCTTGTTGAAATAAAATTGAATAAAACTATGAGGTTTAGTAATCAAACAACCCAATGTTAAAAAGAAACTGAAAAATATATATTTAAAAAACAAAAAAAAATCTAAGTCAACCAGGGTTAACTCGTTACCTTGGGTATAAGATTGAAATAACCTCAAAAAGAAAATTGAGAAAAAAACCACGAAGACCAATTCCTAATAAATCAAATTTTAAAGGATAAAATTGAAACAAAAATAATTTAAAAAAACCTAAAAAAAACCAAAGTCAACCCGTGTAATATTAGAAAATCGTGACCTTGGTTTCATTGTGCTCTTAAAAGGTTAAAAAACCAAAATGTCTTTAATCAATATCATAATAGCTAATGGATCCTACGAAAAAGACCACATTACCCTCAATAACAAATTTATTGATTTTTTGTTGGAATGATAAAATGATAATTATACTATTTTTGGTGAATAGTGATATATGTCTAGGAACACATTCAATCCTCCATGCCTATTAGTTTTTTGTTTTTTTATTGTTTTTTTAATGAATCCACTAATTGACGGGTAGATTTTGGTGGTCAAATTTTAAGATCAAAGTTACTAAACTTGACCCAAGATTTGAGTTAGGAGATGAGCAGGTTAACCTCAATCAATTTAAAACAACTTTGTTTTAAGATTTTGTTTTTTAAAAGTTAAACTAGGTTTTGACTGATTCATGAGTTTGACCCATAAAGTTGATCAAATTAATTTCTATTTGATTTAATTTGAAACCCAACTCATACTAGATCATGACTTGATAAATCATTCGATCAATCTGTCAAGCTCGATGAGTTTAATGACACTTCTTAAGATAGTCTAAGTTTAAATAGTATATCTAAACTTTAAATATGCTAGGTACTAGATGAATAAATCATTCAATCAATCTGTTGAGTTTAATGAATTTAATAACATTGCTTAAGATAACACAAGTTTAAATAGTATATCTAGATTCTAAATATATCAGGTCCTAGATTAAGAAGTTATTCGATCAATCTATCAAGCTCATCAAGCTTAATAACACTATTTAAGTAGCAAGTTAAATAGTATACCTAGATTCCAATTATGTTATATATAGCTAACAATATGGCTTTATCTATAAGGATTTTTTAAACTTTATCTCCGAAGTAGATATGTGAGATATCTTTTCAAATACATGTAAATATCATGCATGCAAGCATTATGGCCTATCTACATCATAGAGTAGCCCTAGCTACTCAATTAACTCTTGTTAATTCATCACAAGAAAAGAAACTAACTCATGCGATCATATGAATTCATTATTTACCTCACCATTTTTCCTAGGAAAGAAACTTATTTACTTGGTTAATTTGGACTTCAAGAAGGGTGATATCGTTGCAAAATTAATTTCTTACAATTTTACTATGCGACTTTAAGCTAGTCGTTATCATCTCTAATATTTTCAAATTAGTTTGTACGTTAATCAAGATTAAATACAAGAATTCTCGCATAAATCATTTCCTTTCAATTCATTGGAAGGCATAAACTAACTTGTTTGTACAATTCATTAATTAAGTCAAAGACCGTATATTTGGAGAGATTTTCTTGCTAGAAATATGTTCCATAATAGAAGACATGTTAGTAAAAATTGAAGTTAATTGATGTGATCTTCACGTGAAATAATCAAACTTATTAAAAAGCTTTTCGTCAAGTCTTTCTAAGATTCCATTTGTCTATGCAATTGCATGCAGTCAATCACATTTTAAATTGCGATTGATTATATAACAATTATTAAATGATATTTTTTCAGCCAATTACACAGCCGAAAACGTTCGGAAAAACCACTGTATATTAGCCTTAATTGAATGTAGATTACAATAGTGAACTGATAAAATTGGTCTTTAAAAAAATCAGACAATACTATCTTTCAAGGGTAAAATAATCTTTTTGCTATGTTAATTTGTCATTTTAGAATTGATTAGAGGTATTTCAATCTTTTTTTTATTTTTTGCATAGTAAAATTATGTTATCTTTTAAAAAAAATATATTAACTATGATTTATGAGCATGAGCTTTTTCAATATTTTTTTTGACATGCAATATGTAACTACTCTATTGTCTTTCGAATACAAAAATTTTAGGCTTGCTTTAGAGGCATGTTGGTATTTTCATGGTGGTTTTTTTTTTTAATTATCAAGTGGTTTTAGAAGTGATTTGATAGTTTGATTAATAAATAAATAATATAAAAAAGAAAAGTTGTTGGCGTGTTCAATCATTTTGTTATATTTGGATGACGTGTGTAGTTGCTCACAACAAGTAAAAACCTGTTTTATTAGTGTTTTTTTATTTGTAATTGCAAGGGCTACCTCTTTATGCACCACGTGTAACTCAATGTTTGATGGTTTGAGGGTGATTGACTTTGTTTTTTTTTTCTTTTTCTTCTTCGATTTTCATGTTTGCCCTAGCAATATTTCATAGCAACCCTTCAAGTTTTTACCTATATGATATGGTTTTTATTTTTTTAATTGTTATTTTTTTTATTTGAATTAGTTTAACAAATTGATTTTTTTAATTTAATCCTTCATCATTTTTTTTTATTTCAGATTTAGTCCTCATTCTTTTGATTACTATTTATTTTATTTTGGATGGTTTTTGAAATTCTTTTTTTACAATTTCATCGTCCTTCATTATATTTACATATTAGATTTTATCCTTATTTTTTTTATTGCTATTTTTTTTAACATCGACAAGTTTTTTAATTTTTTTTAAAATTTCATGCTTCAACATTAAAATAAGGTTCTTGATTAACCATGAGTTTATGATTTAATGAGTTGCGAATTTGAGGGATTAACCCAAGTTTGAGAGTTTCGCCTAAGTTCATTTGTTGTTTTTTTTCTTTCTATTTTTTAAAATCATGCTTTTTAATTTCATCATTTGGAATTTTTTATTTAACTAAATATTAGGCTCCATAATATTTTCTTATGTATATAAGATTTTTCACTGATTTTAAAAAAATCTTAGGTCTTTTTATATTTTGTTTTTTGTTGGATTTAACTTCTTTTTAAAGAATTTTTTAAATTAAATTAAATTAATTGTTTAATATTTATTTTAAAAAATATATCATCTAATATGTCATCATCTCTATTTATCTTAATATTTCTTTAAGGTTAGAAAAACAATATCTGAGATGCAAGTAGTAGTACCTAAAATATCATTTTTTTTTCTAAGCTCATTTTTTTTTCCTTTTTTTTCCTTGTATATCTAGAAAAAGTTTAGTCTAACCTGGAGCGAAGTGGCCAATAAACAAAGGAACTATTTGTTTTTGAGTTAAAAACAATGTTTTATGATTTTTTTATTTGTTTTTACTTGAAATTAACTTTTTAACGTTGCTGATATAAAAATAATTATTTAAAAAAAAATAAAAAAATTATTTATATATATTTTTAAATAAAAAATTATTTTAAAAAATAATTATTATCACATTTACAATCACTCACGTTATCTAGTATTATCTAAAACATGATTAGGCACGCAGACCAACACACTTTATATCCATGTTTTCAATGATTGAAGAAGGATTGGATTGGCTGTCCCCTCTGTGGCATTTCCAGTGATTTAGGACGGGAAATATAAGTCTAGGTATATATGTAGCCGGCAGGCCTATATAGAGCCAAGCCACGTAGCTCTCATTTTTCTTTTTCTTTCCTGGTTTAGTTTCTTCCATTTTTTTTATATTAATCTTAACTTGTTCTCTATTTTATAATTAGACTAATGAATAATAACATTAAAGTCATCTTTTAAATTAATGTGTTCTCTATTTTACAGCTTGGGAGTACCTGATTAATGAGCTGAATCTTTAATTTTATTTTGAAAATGCATCTTCAACTAATATAAAAATAATTGTTGCTCTCAAAGTGGATGAAAGGAAGAACAACATTTTTATAATCAGTAAAATAGCTATTTCAAACTAAAAAAGTGATATTTTTAAATTAACTTTTTTCAAATCTTTTCAAGTAATAAATTTAGATTGTAAACTTATATAAACCCATAATTTTGTTTTTAATTAGAAAAATTAATATAAAAAATAAAAATAAAATTTAATAATTAAAACTTCAATAACATATTAAAAAATTATTTTATTTTAAAATATTGAGTTGGATCTCAAATATAAATTCAGATTATGTATGTGAAGATATTTGGGCATCATGAAGAATGGTTAGAGAACTCAAAGACTTTGGTGCTTGACATATATCACCAATCTATGGTTAGTTTTAAGAGATCAAATGGTAGAAATGCTTTTAATTTGAACTTCTCATCATGCTTTTAATTTTTTGGAGGGAGAAGAAATTAAAAAGAAAATTATTAAATTAATAATATAAATTATATTTTATACCCCATCTAATAACTTAAATTATTAAATTGAATTGGTTCTTTGACAGCGATAAAAAATAGATAAAGAACACATCATATATATATATATATATATATATATATATATATCAAAAGCAAGCGACAGAGTCACAACTTCTAATTAATTAATCATACTTTGTTTCGAAAAACATTTTCTAAGAAGCCCTGCAGCTTTGATACAAGCCATGCACGATCTCCCTAAATTAATTTCTCTTTAACATGTGTTTTCTCCAACAAGCAAAGCAGCTTCAAACGAGAAAGCAGTGAAAAGGGTTTTGCTTCATCTTCAATAGCCGTAATTAATTTTCAAACTTAATTGTAATTTCCCCCTCCACAATGATGAATTTTTCTCAGGAGAGACCAATAGTCAGACTGAATAATCTCATCCAGGATCTCAGCAAATCTACAATTAAAGGTCAAGTTCATCCTCTTGTGGCTTTACAAAAGCAAATTGGCCCAACAATGGAGCTACCTGGCCTTTACCAAAAGTTTTCCTGCTAGACCACCTCTCTCTGCTGCTGTAGCTTTTCGATTTTTGGCATTTAGCGGCAGGTCTTTGAGAGTCCCATGGCATTAATTAATTAATTAGTATGTTCTTGTATTAGTTCTTGTATTTTAGAATTATTAATTAAAAAGCAAATATGACAAGTCTTTACAAAACTATTCGTCCCTTTTCGTGACTTAAGATTTAGATGATAGCTTAAAAAAAAACTATTTAAAATACATAGTTGTTGGGAGTACTCTCTAGTTCAAAAATATTTGTAAACTAATTAAATATAATACGGCGCCTTCTTGATTTTTAAATTTAAAAATACTATGCATGCATACATGTCTATATATACACGAAGTTGTAACAATAAGTTTGTATTATTTTTGCAATACTTTTTAGAGTCACTTGTTTATTGAAAAATCATCAAACACTGTTGAGATAAGTCCCGACATCATAGAAATATGTATGATTTTATTGCAAGCTTAATAAATGATTTGCTTTTCAACAATCTCATACTTGTGGACAAGGCATGTCTATTGTCCGCAAAAGCAAAAGATAAAAAGCGGGTCCCTCTTATCATGCATATCCAAATTCCAAACAAACAAACAGTTTGGAGTTTTTGAGATGTGCCTCAGCTTTCTCATTGGTTCTTCCTGCTTTTGTCTCATTCAACCGATCCCCGTATCCTTCCAAATTCACAAACAGGCATCACTCGGGACAAAAGCCACCCTCCTCCACCTACATTATTTAACCTAATCCCTTGTATTGATCCATTAATCTAATGTACTTATGTTCCTATTCAACTGAAAAACTCTCTCGAGCTTGCTTTGTTTCCCCACCATTAAGATTAATCAAGCATAGCTAGCTGCCATGAGCACTCTTTCTGAAGCCTATCGAGACCTTCCTCACCATCCCCACCATATTATCCCACTCGACTTTGACTCGGTACGAACCTTGCCCGACTCACATGTATGGCCGCCTACTTCCCACGCCTTTGAGTCCGAAGACCGAGTATCGATTCCCACTGTCGACCTCACGGATCCTGATGCAGGGAAACTGATAGGGCATGCTTGTGAGGCATGGGGCGCGTTCCAGGTCACAAACCATGACATTCCATTGGACCTATTCCATGAGGTTGAGTCCGAGGCTAGAAGACTCTTCTCTCTCCCGACAGGACAGAAATTGAAGGCCTTAAGGTCTCCTGGTGGAGCCACCGGCTACGGCTTAGCTCGGATTTCGCCGTTCTTCAACAAGTATATGTGGCATGAAGGGTTTACAATCATGGGTTCTTCTATTGATCACGCTAGGGATCTCTGGCCCAATGACTACCAAAGGTTTTGGTAAGTCCATGCATTTTCATGCACGTAGAGAAATCTATGGAAGTAATTCATATATATTGCATCTTAATTTGCTCGTAATTAAGGCTTATATTATATATTAACAAGGAAGTAATCACTAAGTAAGATTTGAGCCATCAACCGAGAAAGAGTTTCTTAATCAACATGTTTCAACTTTAGAGGTGCCAAGGTGAAGCTCAAGCCATGACCTGTTGTCCTCACCCTACATATGCTTCCCTTCCCATCTCCAAAATTTACCCTCTCAAGCAAAACTAGCTTCCAATCACGAAATTATCACACGATTATCAATCATTATGGTATTGAATTCGTATGATACAATTTGTGCAACAATTTTCCAATCAATCACTTGTCGGAAATGTTATATTCGACCTATCATGTTTTAATTTGTACAACCATAACTCGGAATTTATTAAGAATCTAATTTCTTGGATTGAAATTATTCTTCTATATATATATAATATTAGAATCTTGATTATCAAATGGTTTTCAGTTCTTTATATAATCTTGCTACCTCAATTTTTATAATAAAAATAAAAAGATAGTGAGTATGTATAAATTTAAGTTTAAAGCATCTAAAGAAGTATATTAAAAAAGATGTGAAATCATTTATGAAATTTTTGGTCTATGTAGGTGAAAGCAACTTGGATTTCAAATATCTAATATGATTGGAATGAATTGCTTTACATAAACTGTCTACACAACATTTTTTTTTTTTACTCTATGCGACATATCACATAAAAAGGAGTAAAGATATCTATAATGGCTAGATACGATGTGTAATATTCGTAGCCATTGCTGTGGAATCATGTGCTTTCAGAAAGAATAAGGGAAGATAAAAATGGTTTCCTTTGGGCATCCCTTGTCAAGCTTTTTCAACAATCCAAACGGCAAATGATACTTTAAGAATCTTTGAATTATAAAATCATAATTCAAAAAATAACTCCAACTTTTGCTTTTGAAGGGAAAAAAAAGAGACAAACTTTAACTGATATTTAAACTTCATATGAATAAAGAAGGCTTAATTAGCACAAGTTTGAATTGACTTGAAATTCTCAATCTTAGTGCTTTGATGTTACTTCTTTCTCCCTCCCTCTTGGAAGAAAAGTTGCGCAAGTTCAAGGAAGAAATAACTGCGGTGTTTTTGGAAAGGGCTGGAAAACATATATAATAGTATGCAAATATCATAGAGGTGTCAGTTTCTGATTGGTTAAAAATCATTTGTATACAAGGATGGTAAATATTTAACATGAATTTTAACTAGAATCAATTTGAATAAGTGAGTTTTTTTATATAATTATTTAACCCTATGTGTAATAGATATGTTATAAATATTGTCAAATTCCATCCAAATCATAATCTCAATCTGACTCAAGATATATACATTTACAATACACACACATGTAGAATATTTGTGGTTTTTTGATTCAATAAAATATTTACATATCCTAAAATTTATATAATACATATATATATGCACAATATTATTTATACTTTCATCATTCGATACACACATATTACTCTTTTATTTTATATTAAATAATAAATAATATTTGGATATAAATATCTAAACTTTTTATTTAATAAATACTAAATAAATAAATAAATAAAATATAAATACAGTAAAAATCCAATTAGATACTCATTGTCATAAATTACTAGATATGATACTTTGAGATCCAAAAATCCTAAACCACTCAAAGATTGACTCTTCTACAAACCATAGTATATATACTCCTCTCATTGTCAGCTAGGACAAAACTACACATTCCTTGTGGGTCTAGGACCATGGCTGGCTCCCCCAGTTTTTTTTTCTTTCTTTCTTTGATGTTTAGATTTGAATTATGGAGGTTAATTATTGTCATATATAATATTTAATACTTTCTCATCCGGTCCAGAATATAAAATTATATAGTTCAAGACCCTCAAATCTTAATTCCTTTGTTTTTACTAGCGGCCTCATTTACATAATTCTAGTTTAATTTGTCCCTAACAACTATACAGTCCTGCAATAAACAAATTATTTAGGAATCAACATAGTTATATTGTTACAAGTAGGGATTAAATTACGAAAAAAGAAGAAGCATTTGATCTCTTGATCTAATTAATTCTGTCAGTTTTCCTAATATAATTACATGCATGCATATATATATATATATAAACAGCGATGTAATGGAAGATTATCAGAAGAAACTGAAGGAGCTAGCCAGAACCCTAATGCATCTAGTTCTCAAGTCCTTGGACATATCTGAAGAAGAAATAAGTAGAGTCGTTTCAGCTGGAGGTGACAGCACTGCTTTACAGCTGAACTCTTATCCATTATGTCCTGACCCAAATCGAGCCATGGGTCTAGCTCCCCACACAGACACTTCCCTCTTGACAATACTACACCAAAGTACAGTAAATGGCTTGCAAATCTTCAAAGAAGGAGTTGGTTGGGTTCTTGTATCTCCCACAAACGGATCTCTTGTAGTAAATGTGGGTGATCTCCTGCATATTCTCTCAAACGCTAAGTTTCCTAGTGTTCTTCATCGTGTGGTTATGAAAGAACAGAACCAACAGAGGCTGTCCTTGGCTTATTTTTACTGCCTTCCTTCTGATTTCCATATCTCTCCTCTGGCTTTGAATTCTACCCAGATGCCTCTATATCGTTCTGTATCGGTCAGAGATTATATTGGCATCAAGGCTAAGAATCTTGAGAAAGCACTATCTTTGATCAGAACTTAGGGGAAGGGTACTATTAGTTGTGATATATGTGTGCATCTATCTACTACATAAAAGTTAAGGATAGAATCCGGAGCAAAGACACGACAATGAGTTCTCGCTCGTATTGCCTTAAATTAATGAAAGCTCTCTCTAGCTATTCCATACATCGTGTAATATTACAGTACTTGTTTTGGCTTGTTCATGTATGTGTAAATTCATATATATATTATTGTAATTAGCTAGCTAGTGATCAATGTGATGGATCCAAGTTATACGTGGATGGTTTGCCTTAGTTTCCATGATTGGGAATCTAAATATACATAAGATTTTCGTTATACAATTTGATGCCAACCTTGATAAACATACTATTCACCTTTCTAAGCTGAGTGGATGACAACTTAATTTGGAGTTGTCGGATTATTTGTTTATTAAAGTATTTTTTATTTAAAAATATATTAAAATAATATTTTTTTAATTTTTAAAATTTATTTTTGATATTAATACATAAAAAATCTAAAAACACAAAAAATATTAATTTAAAATAAAAATTTTTAATTTTTTTTTAAACTTTTTTTAAAACATAAATACATAGCTATTAAGCCGCCTTCTAAACTTTAACCACCTACTTTTATTTTTTTATATATATAAAATAATGTGGGTGTTGGGCTATAATTAAATAGAGCCTTCCAATTTCAAATCTTCTTCCACTCCTCTTGTAATTTAAATATGAATTGATTCCCCTCATATAAATTAGAATCTTGATTACCTGTGAATGGGACAAACTCACAATGATTTGTTTTATTGCAAATGGGACAAAATCAAATAACACGTTAAGATCCTCTAAAGACTTTTGACGAAGTTGATGTCTCATCTTTTTCTAATAAAACATTAGCACACGATTAGTGGTTTCTTTTTTCCCCTTTACTAGTAAACTAGGACGATGTCGACTCGATGCCTTCCATTGTAACCAAAGAGTGTGTGTGTCATGCCATCGTGATTGCCAAAATGGGACATCAGCGAAACTGCTGAAAACACATGAAGAGATTTTGAAATTGTCGTTAAATTAAATTGGTTGGATTGATCGCCAACAATCTCAAAATCATGCGCAGCAGATAAGAAAACAGGAAAATGACAATGGATCGTGGACAAGGGGATGAAAAGAACTAATTTAACGTAGAGACAGCTTATCGTTATAAACAAATCATTATTCATCTAGTTATAAGCTCATCAAGAATCTGCACTATGCCATCTTGAAACCTTCATATTTCCTCGACAACAAAAAAAAGAATATCGGGATAGTAAAAATGAGTAACGAGACTGCTTTCCCTCCTAATCTAATGCTTGATGAGGCAAGTCCAGCCTGGTTTAACAAAGCGGACAATGCATGGCAACACACAGCAGCAACACTCGTTGGTTTACAAAGTAATATTCCAGGGCTAATGATTCTATATATATGGTGGAGTGAAGAAAAAATGGGCAGTAAATTCATCGTTTATGGAACTCTATGCATTTGCTTGTGTGATGTTTTGTTGGGTTACATGGGGCTATCGAATGTCTTTTGGCTCTAAGTTCTTACCATTTTGGGGAAAGGCTAATGTCGCTCTGGATTTAAAATATCTTCTTTCGAAAGCATTTATTGGAATGTTCCCCAACGCAACAATGGTGTATTTCCAGTCTATTTTTGCAGCGATTACTTTGATTTTGATCGCCAATGGCTGTATTGCATTCACATGCCATTGCCGATAGCCTCGGCGGTATTCTTACAGGCCTTTTTGTTCAACCATGTTAGAGAATAATATAAATCATATCCTGGGACCTCACCTAACAGTTTAAGCTATTGGTTTGAAATGGTTATTTGACATGGTATCAGAGCCTTAATGACCAAACGGTTACGAGTTCGAATCTCACCACCCTATTTATTTAATAAAAATTAAGCACAAGGTAATGTAAGCATATGCAAGTTTCAAGCCCAAAGGACTTTCACTTGAGGGGGTGTGTTAGAGAATAATATAAATCATATTTTGGGACCTCACCTAACAGTTTAAACTATTGGGTTGAGATGGTTCTTTGACAAACTGAACCTGAATAGGCTGTTCTTTGGGGACTCTGCGCACTATATCGGTTTATTTTATGGTTTTGATGACAAAAGTAGAATATTTGGTTCTGGGGTTCGGTAAATGGGAGTTCAGTTTGCTGGAATCATGTTTGTTGTCTTTGTTAATGTGTTGACTACTACCATAATATGTCTTTCGATACAAATGGTGGCGCCGCTAAGAATGTCCGATGAGGACACCGAGATTGGTGGTGGTGATGCTCATGGTGAAGAAGTTTATGCTATTTGAGGCAGTGACCACAAACTAATAGGGTTGTTCGTCAAGTTGAGAGATGACATGATCATGTTCTTTCTTTTCTTTTTCTTTTTTGGTGGGGATCTTCAAATCATTTTTATGATTTGAAGGATTAAATGCATGGTTTGGGAGAAAAATGTTGCATTAACTTTTATTAATATAAAGAAGAATATTATGGTGTTAGTCTTGGTGGCTTAAATTTATTTACGCTTTTTATAGACTGTTTTTAGCGTACTTTTATTATGTTTAATTTTATTTTTGAATTGTGAAAGTAAATCTATTAAATTTCTCTAAATACATCAAATCAATATGGAGAGTCTATCTTTAAAATCATCGTGAGTTCATACAAATGTTGGTTGATATTCATACAAAATTTGGTCATTTTTTTCTTCCATGACCCCATGTCATGTGTTATCAATCCAAGATCATAGAAAAGATTATTATATATATATATATATATATATAATCCTGTATTCTTTCACTTCCTTAAGCTCACAACAATTGTCTTTATTAAACGCACAAAGGTAGTACTAAAAAATTGTAAAACACAAGCAAAATTATTAACAGAAAAAATATTATTCATATTATGGTGATATTTATCAATGAAATATAACTTTCATCAGTATTTATCAATAAAATATGATAGAAAAAGTTACTATATATATAATCATGTATTCATTCACTTCCTCTCCCCTTCTTTCATTTCTTTATTTTCTTCTTCTTTTTTTTTTTGGTAGAAAACAACACATTTTTCTTTTCATATTTTGTCATAAATCAAGCTCTTTTATTATAAATTCGGCCACCTCAACCGTCAGCCTTTAAATATTCTTGTGTTGTTTCAAAATCTTTTTAAAAATTCACCATAACAAGAAAGCAAACCTTTATTTTTTTTTGAATTTCAACACCGATCTTGAATTTTATAACTCTTTCACAATGGTATGTTTATAATAAATGGGACACAATTAACCTATCAATGTGTATATTAATATGTGTATAAAAGCATTGATGTTGATATTTAAATTATCATTTATCACAACAATTGATAAATCACATAAGTTTGATTTATCAAAATTAAACGAAAATTAATGTCTTTTTTCTTCCAAAAAATCTCAAATTCAAAAAAAAATTTATAATAAAAAAAACTAGATATATCTTTGTATTGTTATTAATTATATAAACTTTATGTGATCAATTACATTATAAAAATCTATAAAATAAATCTAGTTAATAATATTAGAATCCATTACTAAGCTGATCATACATATAGTATAAGTTTTTTCATTTTTTTTTCTCGTGATGTAGAAATCACAAAAAAGGACAGCTTGTCTTTTTATCAAGGTGATATGCTATAAATTTTCTTCATCTGTTTTTTTATTACAATTGACAAATCATTCATTAAACGACAAAAAAAGAGGTTATGATCTTAAACAATAATTAAGCTCTAATTAAACTCATTTTCCTTGCAGTATCTTTAATTACTAGCTAGCTAGGAAGCTAGGCTTTACAATATTCGTTTTGACGTCATTTGTTTGTGTTGATGTAGATGTTTTGTTTTATTTAAGCCCTCCATAATCCATATTATAAGCTGATTAATATTACTACGACGACATCATTAAAAAGATAACAGAAACGACAAAACAAGCCTACCAGACGACTTGTCTTTAATTGATACCTTTTGTTTTAGATGACAACCAAATGAAAAGAAAAGAAAAGGAAAGTAAGACATTACCTTGGAGAAAAGTAACACAACACTTGTTTTGCTTGGATTTTCTGGTGTTTGTTTTTCTATATACATATAAAACCGGATCAAATATATTATCCAATTCAATTGTGAGTTAATTCATCTAAAATAATATTATTTTAAAAAATTAAAATGATATCATTATATTTTTTTTAGAAGAGTCAAATACAATTTTACTTGGTTTTTAGTTGAGTTAATCTAATTATAAGTTTATCAGATTAACTCACTTTATTCATCATAAAACCTAACCCAAACTGGAAAAACACTTATATATATACACACAGAAAAACTTGCATTGTTCATAAAGTAAACCATCTCAAATTTTTTCCTTTCATTTGCATCTTTCTTTTATTATTATGCCTTTTAAGCTTCTTCTTTTTTCCCACCTCAAATCTTTTCTTTTTTCATTTGCATCCTTTGTTTTTTTATTGACATCTTCAAACTTTGTTTTTTTCATTTATATCATTTTTTTATAGTATATTTTTACTTTTCATTTAACAATTATAGTTTAGTTTTGTAAAATTAACCTTTAGTAAACCATAAAACGGTATTTTGAATTATAAATATGTAAGACAATGCAGATAAAAAAAATATTATTAAAAAATTAATAAAAATACAACATAGAAAAATAATTTATGGTGAATTGTAATACCCATAATATATTTGTTTATGGGTTGCACTAGCATTAAAAAAAAAAATACTTCAATATCTCGCGCAACAATACAACACACAAAATCAAACTAGTATAGATATAAACGAGCATGCCATCATAAACATATCATTAGGGACAAAGATAATAATTTGTCAAGAACTTTGTCCATTTTCTTTTGGTGAAAAATTATTCCCTTGCCCCCGTAAGCTTGTCTTCTTCTTGAGAAAGAGTTCAATTTCCATGGGAGTAAAAACATGAAGCATGTGATTCTAGAAACAGATCATCTTTTTCTTAGGTTACTTGTAGACAGGACGCTAGGAGATTCATGATTGACTGTCTGCTTTTATATTTCAATTTTCAGGGTTCGTGGTGGGGGTGGAATATATATATATATATATATATATATAGCAACTTGATTCAGGTTTGGTTTTGATTTTTTTGATTCGGTTAACCGAAAACTAAACCGAATTTTTCGAAACCACAACCAGACAGCCGAAAACTGACCCTAATTATACTCGCCTAACAAGCCAATTCTCAAGGTTCGTGGCCCCGGGGGAGATAAATTGTCATACAAATAGGACAAGGGATGTTTTAACTTTAATGCCAAGAAAAAGAGAAAAGGGAAAAGGTTCTAGTCAGGTGATAGATACTGAAGTTACCAGCGATTTCAGGAGATATCGTGATCCAGCTGTTGCTTCTGCTGCTCTCTCTCATTAATGTTCCAAGAGCATACAAAATGAAAGTCTTGGCGAGTCTCTCCCGCTCAAAGCTTTCACATAAACGGTAGCCATTAGGAAAGTAATTTAAATTTAAGATGCTTCTGAGGGGTATGGCCGTATAGGTTCGTGTATAGTCCTGTTATTGACTTCTTCCACTGATAATGTCAGGTTCATGCACGACGAATACCGAAAACAAAATTCTTCATGCATGAGAATGGAAAGTATCAAACTCAAGATGTCTGTTGCTTTTGCCTCAGTAGAGCTGTTAAATCACCCCAAGAAAGGTTGGCGAAGAACAATTGAAACGGAACCTAAAACATGTCTAATAGCATTTACACAATCTAAATCACCGATTGCATCACATCACAATTGCATCTGGATTCCAGCGAGGAAAGCTAAGCAGCATGGACGTGTGCCTACTCAAAATTCTAACAAAATGTGTTCATTTCTATGAGAAACTAAATTAGATGAGATCCTGTTGGTTTTTATCCTCTCTTAAATGGATCCTGTTCGGTTTTACTGCAGATAATATAACGAGTCAACTTACCTTGTATGAAGAACCTCCCAGGAATAGGACCGGCATCGTCATCTAAAAGACAGTGGGTTAATAAAACTTATTCGGATAGTGTTAAAAACAAAAACAAAAAATGGGGTACAGTACAAATGAGAACAGTAATATAACCTTCAAAGGAAAATCAAGGGAAAAAACATGTTTAACTACATTTTCAATGGCAATAATGCTCTCCTTCTGATCTAAGAGATCAGCACTGCAAGAGTTATGGCACGGTGAAAGAGTCAATAGTGATGCACTGATACTTAGACGTTTTGACAATAGATGAGAGGCAGCAGTGGCGTTTTAAACAGAAGTCTGACCCCGAAGTCTCTCATTCTTTGCACATTCTTCCTGGAAATATATAAAAAAAACCCTCTATTGATGTAAATTGGGCGAAGTAGGAACAGAGTTTGTTTTACCACAATAAATAAATAAATAAAACAGTAAAAAAAAGGCCCCACTGAATTTCAATTTTCTTGTCCAGCAACAATTTCCACGTGCACGTGTAGTGACAAAGAAATTGAAATGAAATAGGTCGTACTCGTGAACCACTTTTGTTAAAGAGGTAACTATTTCCTTTTGTTAAATATGACAAACTAGCATATATCATAAATAAAAGTGCTGTCTAATAAGCATCACTACCAGTTAACATCCTATCTAAATGAAGCCCCAGGAGGGAGAATTGTGATTTGTATGAAGGAGCTATTCTCAAAACTCGAACTTGGGCCCTTGTGGACCTGTGGTTGCAAGTCCAAGTCTTTCACCACTGAACCACTCAACAGCCATTCTATAGTTCTTTAAAAATAAACCAGTGCATTTCCGCATGATTAACTTAATTCATCAACAATAAATAGCTTTTCTTTTGCCAAGAAAAATCCAGGCTCGGAGGTGCCAAAGCATATTCATGCATTGCCAAAGTTTAAAAGAAAATGATGTACAAGATTGACATAACGCTGGAAAGATAGCGGAGTATAACATTAAGCTACATTCTTGTAAAAGTCTTAAAAATGTTTTTGGCTCAGACTATCAGAAACCAGCAAGAATTAATATCAGATAGACGCGGTGAAGTATTTGTGAAATTTGTTCTTGCACAGTATAACCATTATGACTAGCATAGTTTAATGACCAGTGCTTACCTGAAAAGCCTTCAAGAGCGAATAGCAGCGCCTTTGCTCTGCCATGGCTGCAGCATACCTCTTCTTGAGAGCATCAGAAACCTTCTGCTCTTCTTGAAGCCCAAGTTCGACCTTTTGCAGCCTCTGCAAGATGGATGCGGTAGTAATTACTCCCTCAAACAATTAAAATCGTTATCATGCAAAAAAGTGAGCAGTATTTTGAAGAAAGAACATGAAAACACATCCAAGAACTTAAAGCAGGCCAAAACTGCATTTCTCCACCAAACTACTAGTGTTAGTAATATCAATAAACTACTTTGAGGATGGTTCTCTCTTGAAAAACAAATAGAATGGGCAGGCATATCAAAATAGACCAAATTTTTATGGACATTATCCTTCTTTTCTGACTGTCAAGCATCCAGGCCCTTTTATCCTCACAGGAAATTAATGAACTCTCAATTCACCTTACTTAAGTTCATATATAAGAAAAGATTTCAATTACCTGTTGGCTGCCCTTGACAATTCCTTCCATGGAAGCAATCAGTTTTGTGCAACCATTGGTAGTTGTAATGGCATCCTGAAACTGTGAATTCAACATGCAAAACAAGTCAGCAACATTGCAATTAACAGATCATGGCCAGATCCGTGCAAGTGAAGACATCTATTATACGTATTATCTCAGTAATTAAAAGTTTAACATCATTGAAATAATCATAATGTGGGCTTTTCTCAATTGAACTCCAGAAGTGAGGTAAATGCATTTTAAGGGAACTTATAAGCACCAGTCTTTGTTACTTTGATATATCATATAACAACACAATAACATTCCAGTCAGGGTCAAATAATTTTAGTTATGCATCGCTTTGTTCCTTAACAGGTCAAACTGCATTAACTAATTAGCAAGAACAAAAAAGACCCACAAATTAAAAGAGGATTAGTCAAAGAGCATCATAAATGCATTTGTTAGTAGAACTGAATTCATAAAAAGAAATAGTGATGATGCAAGATGATGCGGATTCTATGTTGTTTGACAAATACCTGTGAACTTATTGAATTCAATAAAGAAGTTTCCTTTAGCATCAATTCTTTAATCTCCAAAAGAGTATTATAGGTTGCATAATATTTGCGGGTTTGTCGATGTTTTTCCTGTACATTAGCAAACAAACAACACGTGATTAAAGAAACTAGTTGAAGATATATCCAACACAAATTTCAAATGAATGCCAACAAACCAACATGCGGAATCTTAAACCTGGATATGATCATTCACATCTGAAAACCCACGTTCATACCTGAAACGAAAGCATTGGATCAGGAGTCAATCAATATCAGCCATTAAAAAGTTAAACTAGGTGGCAATAATCGTAATATCAAATAGTAGCCACTACATTCATACATAGAATGACAGATGCAGCATTGGATCAGGTGTCAATCAATATCAAACATTAAAAAGTTAAAATAGGTAGCAAAATGCGTGATATCAAATAGTAGCAATTACACTCATACGTAAAATGACAGATGTATAGGCACACTCAACCTTAGAATGTGGAAAATTTTGGAACAGAATCAGAAAAGGCATTTCTTGCAGCAATGATGATAAGATGGAAGTCTAAGCAATGGTATAGAAATTCATATTTGAAAGAGGTAACTTATAAAAGCTCTGCATGTCAGTTTTCATCCTAAAATCCTACAGTTTAATCTATTTTACACTCACCAATGATGTAAAATATAATTTTTCAAAAGTCAGTAGGTAAGTGCAATTTCGACCAAACTACAGGAAGTTATGGGTAATTTTCCCTTTAAAAATCGATCTTCATTTTATAGAAAATTATTCTTCTTTTCAAACTAAAGATTTAAGCAAAATTGAGGGTGTTTGGGATTGTGGTTGGACTGCTCTTTTGAAAAAAATTGAGTTTTGTTTTAGCTTCATATTATTATTTTTTTATTTTTAGATCGTTTCAATATGCTGATATCAAAAATGAGTTTTAAAAAATGAAAAAAAATATATTATTTTGATGCATTTCCAAACGAAAGGCACTTTGAAAAGCAACATCTACAACACTTCCAAACAAACACTTATTCAATATAGAGGACTTGATTTTAAACAAAATAGATCACGACTAACAATGTATTGGATGGAAGGTTTTGATTGCAAACAAAATACAATGCAAAAGGACTCAATTCATCAAATTAGTAGTAAAGAGACTCAAATAATCAAATGACCTTATCATAAGGATGACATGTGTAATTCACCCCTCCTTTGAAATGAAAATCCCATCAACTTGGACTATAGATGAAATCATTAAGGATTAGAGACGAGGACAAGGAATTATGTCATTACTAAATTCACTATTTCCCATGAAGCTACGAGAAAATCTCTCTTGAACATATTGACAATATCTGTTGTCAACAAGAAACAGATAGAAAAAAATAAATTGAGGCAAAAGGAGAAAATTAGAGACAAAGAAGCCATGGCAAACTTGATCAATAAATGTGCCTCTACGGAGGAATCACTAGCATCAATTTCCAGTCACCACTGTAATGTAAAGCAAAGAGAAATTTCCCGAAGACAACTGAGAAAAGGCATCATCTCAATGATTTGCTTTTAATCGAGATTATGGAACATGAAGCTTTGTTTGGGGCGTGTGGGGGTGTTTGTACATTCAACATTAATGTGTAAGGTGAATTATGATTTACCATGATCACTAAATTGAAGAGTACCAAATTACAACTGATTTTTGCTAAAGCTCATAGAAACACCAATAATACTGCAGCCGACTTCTAACAATTTATGTGAATGAAATGCTCATGTGTTACATGATTAAAAAAAACCCCATGGCATTTCAGCATCTATGATATTTTACTTGCTCCAAGTTTTAGAACATCTTGTGTACTAGATATGTGAAGTGCTAAAGGGCAATAAAACTAGACAAGAAAAGTTAAAAATACAGAAGGAAAATGAATCAACATACTGGATAAGTTCGGATTGTGTTGGCACTTCACCAAGTTTCCGCTTTACCGACATCACTGCCCTCAATCTAGCTGCTAATTCCTAACACAACAAAAGATCACATCACCATCTCTGAAGAATTTAACTTTAACTGCAAATCAATTCAAATTCCCAAAAAGAATTAAACAAACTAAACAGTAACAGAAAGAGCAACTTATTTAAGTTTTTTAAACCTTCTTTGCTGCATTGAGTTTCTCCAGTGACTCACTCAATAAACAATCTAAGTCCTTACACAAACCCTCACTGTCCATCCCAGCAGCTATTTTCTCCTCCAAATTACAAACTTCAGCTTCCAATTCAGTTCTCTTCACATCGTAATCAGATTGCAAAACAGCTTCTTGCGATTCCAAATCCTATAAAAACAAAACAAAAACACAAAAAGGAAAGAACTTTTCTCAAGATTCACCGCTAACACCTTGCAAAACAAAGTGGGAATAGTAAACTTTTAGTGTTTTAATACCTTTAGTGACTTCAAAAGAGGGACTAATTTCTGCACCCCGGTATAAGTAGCATCGCCTTCTTTATTGATTCTTTCTCGTAATTGTTCCAAATTGTTCAAAACATCAGCCTTTCTTTGATTCTAACAAGAACCCACCAAATTTAACAGCACAAAATTAATAACCCACAAGAGAATAAGAAAAAAAAATCCACCTAGATTAATACATGTTTAATAAATAATTTGCTGACCAGATTGTCCAAATTGGCAGTCAGTGTTTCTACTGAAGCTCTTGCACTTTGTAGCTCTTCCTCTTCAAATCGTGTGACCTTGTTAGTATCGTCATCGTGTTGTTGTTGCATTTGTACGAGAAAATCACTTGGGTTTTTTTAAGGTTTCCTTTTATTATGAAAAGATCGAAGAGGTCGCGTGCAAATCAGATGATGATTATGGGAAATTAAAGAGTTTTTCGGTTGTTGGATTAATCGTATATTTGGTCCGTATACTCTTGATATTTTTTTGTTGGTCCCTCAGTTCTATTAATGTTTTTAATATGGTCCCTTTATCCAAACTCCATTCATTTTAAGAAACATATTCAGAAAGCATATAAGAAAAAGGGGCACTTCTCTGGAGCATGTCTTGCCACGTGTTCAAATCTAATGATAAATTGGATGAAGAGGCTAGATTAAAAACTTTTCTTGACTTGAGGGATCAATTGAAAAAGAAAAGGAGTAAAGGGTCCATAGAAATAAAACTGTAAAAGAATAGAGATCAAACGTATGATTAATCTTTCGGCCATTGGTTGATTGAAGCTTCATAAACAGTCATTTTAATTACTTGTTCATTCCCGAAAATCCAAAATGCCAAGTGTCATAATTAAATTGTTTTATAAGATTCGTGTGTTCGGCTTAGGATCATCGTATAGATATGTTTGGTTTGTATTGCAAGTCGGTTTAGTAATATTTATATTATATTTATTGTTTATTAAATAAAATAATTATTCATAAAAATAAATTATGATTCTGGTTGGAGTTAAATTATTATTCTTGTTATTTAGTATCGAATTAACACGTAAAGTGATATAATTAGCCATCTAAGATCAATGTAAAATTCTGCGTTTCGTCTAAGCTCGACATATGGATTTAACGGCGAGGAATGTATAAAGAAAATAAATTATTATTATTATTATTATTATCAGAAAATTTTATTTGCGCCATAAAACTGTACTAAGTTAAATGGTAATATTTTTTAAGGAATTAAAATTACAATCAAACTGAAATTCCTGATATTATATATCAAAATATATGTTATTTTCCTTTTTCCACTTCTACTCCATCGTATACTTTGATGAGGCACTATTCACTTGAGCTTTTGTTTCATTGAAATATGATATATTTTAAAGTGAGGTATAGGTAGTTTTTTTAAATGTTTTATTATTTAAAAATATATTAAAATAATATATTTTTTAATTTTTTTAAAATTTATTTTTAACATAATCACAACAAAATAATCCAGAAACACTAAAAAATAATTTGAAACAAAATCAAAATTTTAAATTTTAATGAAAAGTAGGTTCAACTTCAATTCTAAAAAGAGAAGTAGCTGAATCTAATTTTGGTGAAATTGAGAAATTGAAATTAGTATGATTCAAATCTTATAATCAACAAAGTAGACCAATATTAACACTTATTGATATCTTATATTATTATAAGTGAGAAGGTGTAGAGGAGAAAATTCTAACTACATGGTTTTAGAATTTTATGGGTTCAGTATGTTTAAATAATATGAATTATATTTTGAGAGTTTACTTAATAGTTTTAGATTGAGATGATTTTTTGATATGGTATTAAAGTTTTGTTAATCAAACAATCAACGATTCAAATCTCATTATCCCCTTTCTATTTAATAAAATTAAGCACGAGGTAATGTTGGACTTGTACAAGTTTCAAGTTCAAAAAACTCTAACTTGAGATGGTGTCATATCTTGGAACCTTACTTTATAGTTTAATTTTTTAGGTTGAGACTAGATCAATATTAGTATGTGTTATGCTGCATGTAATATTAATTTTTTTTTAAAAATGTTTACATTACTAGTTTAAGTTGTTAATCGAGCTGAATGATTTTTATTTAATGGACTTCTTTTGACTTGTTATTAGATATTCATTACTAATAATTTTGAGGGCCTGTAATAAGATTTTTAGTACTTTATCTTTAGTAAAAATTTTATTATGTGATTATTTATGAAATGAAAATATTTAAAACCTTTTGGTTTAGTATTTATAATTTTTGGTGAACCTTTTAAATTAGATCTCACATTCTAAGGTTGGATGCTAGATGATACTTGTATGTCTACACCCAGTTTCGGGAGTAAGACAAAATAAATCACCACTAACAACATATTGGATGGAAGGTTTTGATTGCTAACAAAATAAAATGCAAAAGGACTCAATTCATCAAATTAGTAGTAAAGGGACTCATATAATCAAATGACCATAGCACAAGGACGACATGTGTAATGAAACGAAAATCCCATCACCTACACTTGAGGGTCTAGCCCATTGGTCAACTGCAAGGCTTGTCTTTGTGAAGGTCCTGGGTTCAATCCTCAAGAGTACCATCATGTCATCCCTGCGGTGCCTTACCTGCCTACTAGGCTTGCAGGATGTTCAGTAGGTCCTGAGATTAGTTGTGGTGCGCGTAAGCTGGCCCGGACACCTAGGGTCATCAAAAAAAAAAATCCCATTACCTTGGACTATAGTTGAAATCATTAAAGATTAACTAGAAGACGAGGTTAAGGAGGCCACAAGATTTTGTCTGTACTAAATCATTAAGCACTGGATTTTTAATGAATTTTTTACTGTTTTTTTAATACAATAATTTAATATTATGTTGATTTTAAATTGTTATTTATTTTTTTATTATATAATAAAAATATATATTATTGAACCCATTAAAATCTACAATTCAGGTCATGAGATTTAATAAATTAAAACAGATTTACTGGAATTAATCCAATATATCATCATTTTAATATTAAAAATAAAAGATGTCAACTTCATTTGTTTTAGAAGTCAAGCTTTTTTTACCACTCATTCAGGTTATATTTAAACTCCTGCTTTCAATCTTTGTTTTTATGTTATAATTTTTTCCTTTGTTTTTTTTTTTTTAACTTGTCAAGTTGATTAGACCATATGAAGACTATTCTCACATAATTTAATTAGACTCGAAATTTGCAAGGACTTGAGTAGGGATTTTTCAAATTTAAATCATTGTATCAGGTTTAATGATAAAATCAAAGAGTTTTTCACAAAGCAACATAGCGCGGAAAGTAAACTAGTCACTACCAACAATTATTGGATGGAAGGTTTTGATTGCAAACAAAATACAATGAAGAAGGACTCGATTCATCAAATTAGTAGCAAAGGGACTCAAATAATCAAATGACCATAGTACAAGGACGACATGTGTAATTCACCCCTCCTTCGAAACGAAAATCCCATCAACTTGGACTACAGTTGAGATCATTAAAGATTATAACTAGAAGACGAGGTCAAGGAATTATGTCATTAATAAATTCACTATTTCCCATGAAGCTACGACGAAAAATCTCCCTTGAACAGATTAATTCCGTATAGATGATCCGCTGAGCCTCGTGAAATGCTGTATATTATTTTAAAAAAATTAAATTATAAATTGCCCATGATAGGATCTAGGCAAGTTAATTATCTTAAACATACAACTCTAAACAGCAAACACATATTAAAGAAACTAATTAAGTTGATTAGCAACATGAACATAGTATTAATTATAGAAGGAAGGATCGAGTGCTTAATTAATTATATATATATATATATATAAGGCAACAAAGTCTTCAGATGCCAGCATATATCTCCAACGCATCATCACTTAATTTGGAAACAAAGTAGGAGAGATAATCTGAAAAATTAAATGGCCTGTATTGAAGAGGATGCTCTTTGTCCACAAGTTCATCTGGCACCTCGATCACTGCTTCCTCCTTTGGCGTTGAGAACAGTCCACAAGAATACCTGTCTCTGTCCCCGCTAATCACCACCCTATGCCTTGCTGCGTGAAGCCTCCCGTTGCTCCATGCCTGCAACACCAGTTTGCATACAATCTCAGACACGCATGTATGTGTATAATCTATGGTAGATCGACAGAATCGTTCCACATGAATGACGACTGTCTGAATTATGATTTTAAAAAAGAGGATTTACCTTGACAGTATCACCAACAATAGCTGTGAAAGCATTTTCAGGAACCATGACTTGATCCCAATCTCCGTTCTTGGTTTGAACCTCCAGACCCTGGACTTCATTTTGGCATAAAATGGTGATAGCATTTTTGTCTGTGTGAGCCACTAGACCAATGGCTGACTCAGTCTCACTTGGAGGAACTTTGTACTTCATCACCTTGAGTATACTGGTTGTTTCCTCAAGGAAAGAGTCATAGAGCTTTTCGATGCCAAAACTTTCATAAATCATCTTCATCACCAGAAAATTCAATTCTTGCATCTTTGAGCTCATGCTATGGATTGTCTCGCTACACCCAAAAAATAATAATAATAATAATAATTAATGCTACCAGCCATATCCTACTAGGCACATTTCATGCATATCGTTCTTGTTTATTACCACAATGTCAACACTAACAGGATTACGCGGCAGATTTTGAGATCAGTCCTTTAAAAAAAAGTTGTGTTGACTTTTAGAAGAACAAAATAAAAATTGGTTGGTGCCCGGGCTGCCAGCCACCTCTCTTTAATATGATTTATCCCTTGTTTGTTTACACAATCTGCCGCCATGATCGGAATGAAAAACCATAAAGAAATGTGTTTTTATTCCACTCACAAGTTTAACTACCACGTAGAAAACTTAGAATTCAGCTGTTAAAGAAAGAAAAAGAATCATTCACCTGTAATGATGAATGATGACAAAAAATTAAATTCAGGATTCTGGCATTACTGCATACGACCTGATAATAGACCACATGGAATTTAATGGAACTGCCAACAGTTATAGAAAAGCTAAGTCTTCTATCTCTGTGGTGCCGGGTTTTTTTTTGTCTGCCAAGACATGTGCATGAGTTTTTGAATTAGAACAATCATTTTAAAGCTGGCATTGTAATAAATTCAACCTGTTTCAAAGGATAAGTCCCTAATAA
Organism: Populus alba x Populus glandulosa; assembly: GCA_033617975.1. Taxonomy (NCBI): domain Eukaryota; kingdom Viridiplantae; phylum Streptophyta; class Magnoliopsida; order Malpighiales; family Salicaceae; genus Populus; species Populus alba x Populus glandulosa. The sequence goes on from CM066148.1 coordinate 24,378,313, forward strand.
ATTGTGCATTGGCAGCTAGCAAGCCTGTCTGGTAGCAGCCATTATCATGTTTAAGTAATAGGTATAGCTACTGATGTGACAAAAGCTACAAACCACCATTATTTCTTAGTTTCTACTTTCTACTGGCCAAGGTAAGATCCCACCAAATACTATGATAGCTGTGCCGTACCCTTTTCATATGTTTTTGCTATAATTTTATTTTATTGAGTTTTCCTTTTCTTTTTCCTTTTCTTGCAGTTTCTGGAGATCAATTTCCGTGGATAGCGACCAGGGGTCTCTGGCCATGACTTTAACACATGTTAGAGGTCAGAAGATGAAGAACAGCTGGAACATCCCAACCAAGAAAGGAAATTAATTATCTGAAAGCTGGCTTTGAAAGAAATTAATTAAAAAAGTGGGGCAGTTTCTTTCTTGTGTGTGTCATGATAAGGACCAAGGAATTAAGAGGCAGGCATTAATGAGAAGACAATCATTTAGTGATGACTGATTATTATCTAATCAACTAGAAACAGTCAACAAATATAGAATTTAATTGCATGCTATAAAGCCATCACACATTAAATTAGTTTTTGTTGTGGCTAGAACTCATGATTTATAGCCTGGAATTTGATGATAATCTTAGGAGAGAAAAAAAGGCATCGTCTTCAAGAGAAACTCAATCATTTGCATAAATTACATCAACCACATGAAAAAGAAGAAAACATCAAGAACGATGATGGGATCAGGAGAGTAGTACTCTTACCAGAAACTTGGGTTCCCTTCAGGCCACATAAGGGTGGTAAAAGCTTGAGAAGCATCAAGAGTTGGAGCATCATCAACACCAAAGCTCTCATGAAAAGGAACTACAGGACACTTACCTAAGTAACTTCGATATGGCTTAGGATTAACGTGCCTGTTCTTAGTCTCCTCAGGAAGATCAAACAGTGCCTTCATGGCACCAAACATTTCTTCACGTAAGCTACTAGGGATCTTATCATAAACCAAAAAGAAGACCCCGTGAGTCTCACATGCCTCTCTAACTTGGTTGCACAATTCTTTCCACTTCTCACTCTTAACTTCTAAGCCTGTCAAAGCTTCTTCAGAGAAATCAAGAAATGGGATTTCGACCTTAGCTACAGCCATATCTCTCTCTCTCTCTCTCTCTCTCTCTCTGCTGTTGTTTGCTGTAGTACATGTACTCCTAGCTAGAGAGGTATGTCTCATTAAATAAGAGAAGTAGTTCGAGTATGTCCAAAAATTGGGTTTTACTTTTGAAGAAGTGATCTGGGCACCCATCATTGCTTCCTAGTCCTTGCTTGCTCTTTATTTCCACTATTCCATGTGTGGATGTCTCTGTATTTTCTGGCTCTATATCGGTGGCAATTAACTTCTATAAAAAAATTTAGTTGTTTATTCCCCGTGTTTTTAAAAATTATAATTTATATCCCCTGATCACAACAACCATGTAATGATTACAACAACCATGTATCTTACATCATAAATCATTTTATAATATATTTAAGAGAATAATATGTTGATTTTAATATTTAAATTCAAGAATTTTTTTAAAAAAAACTTCTTTAAATTAACCCAAAACATGTCCTTATAAAATCATTAATTTGAGGCATTATGTGATTAGTATCTATCTAGCTTGCTAGCAAGGTCGCTTCCTTCATAACACAGCTCAGCTCTCTACAAATGATCTAACAAGTTCCCATATTGTTGAATTTGTGGGTGCCCATAGCCTAAGTTCCCGAGATGTTTTTCTAGCTAGAGAGGCAGCACATTTATGCCTGTATTGTCTTGTTGAGGCATTTATGATGATCCTACTTACCGTCAATGCATTTTGCCATATATGCAGAAGCAAACACATTCTACTCAAGGGCACTGAGACATTAACGTACCCAGACAATAATGAGTTTAATTGCTTTGCTTACTTAGTCAGTTTCAAGGACTTATTTCATGAAATTAGACAAAGAGGCCAGCCACTCCTTATCTTGTCAACGACCCATACAAATCTTCCATTTTTGTTTCCACCGTGCTTCCATGATAGTGAATGATCATACTTATATATATATAAATATATATATATATAGCTACTTAGAGTCAATTCAATCTACTAATAAATCCAACTAATTCGATAAAAATCAATTTAATCCACTGATAAATGAAGGTCTTGTGCTATTAGCACAAAGAATTAAAATATTGATGAAATAATAGCATAATTTGTGCTTGCCGTCACTGTTTCAAAAGGCGATATATATATACTAGATATTTATTGTGAAGACTTGGGAAATTAATAAAACCACCACTATTCAATGAATGTGTTGGGAAATAGGGGCAATGTAGGCCCCCAGAGCTCTCTTCACTCATCAATTCATCAATGAGTAACTAACTAGCTAGACCAACATAAACAACCAAAATGTCTCTTTGGATGCATTTACATGATCATAACAACATGACTGGTTATATCTATCTTTGTTGGTCTGTTGAAAAGGTGGCATTCACATGTTAGCTAGCCAGAGAGGTCTCCTGTAGTCCTATTGAAGGCATTAAATAATCTTGACACTTGCTAGCTACATGGTAAAGGAGGGTCCAGAACCATACACTAGCTAGCTCCAAGTGAATTCAAACTCATTATTTATTTTGTAGAGAACATAACCAACCCTTCTAAGCAGTAATGGAGAGAACCCTAAACCTTAAGCATGCCTTAATTTCATCCTTCAAGTACTGCAATGGAAGATTACGAGAGAGAAGGATATGAAGTCTCGTAGCAATATTGCCACCCATAAACCTGGAGAGACAAGTACTAACCCTAATGGGGCATACGAAAATGATTCATCGTCAAGAATTATATATACTGATTGAAATATATATATATATATATATATATATATATATATATATATATATATATATATACACGGGTGCTAGGGCTAGTACAATTGGCAAACTTCATAGGTTCTCCCACTTCACAAGTCGGTTCAACCACCACTATTCAAAAGATCCATAAAAAAAGAATAATTTAATTAATTTAATGTTTTTCAATCAAAAACAGTTTAAAAAACACTTCATAAATCAGCAAAAAAAAAAGATCACCCATTTAATGTTTTGCACAATGTATACCCCAGGAAGCTGTTTGATTCAATGTAATTTATTACACGAGGATTTGCTTTCTTACAATAAAGAAAGGGTGACTATAACTTTGTTCCTTTCCACTTGGACCTAAGTGATGGCTGCATCTTTCATTAATTCAGTTCTGTGCCAACTAACTTCTGTTCCTCCTCCCTTGCGGACACAAGGAGAGAACAAAATAAGAGGGGAAGACATGGACCTAGCTAAAAGGATCCTACTCTCCTTTGGTTCCCCAAGATAGAGGGATTTCACTGCATATTGCCCACATATTTATTTATTTTCAATATATATATATATATATATATAGCGTTTTCCTTGTCTTCTATCTTGCTACCATATCTGGTATGAGTTGGGGTGGTCCAAAACTAACACAAAATTACAATGGCTAATGAAGCCAGTTTTAGCTATAAATATATGCTGACAAAAGTTTCTGAGGGGTCACCTTTGTAGCTGTATACACATATACGTAAGTATGATAGGGTTATAACAGAGGAATCCAATCAAAATAATTTTGGCTCCCACTGTAGACCATGCATGCGTAGCAAAAAAGTTCTTGTCTAAGCTAGCGTTGTTTTGCTGCTTCACCACTTGTTTGATTAGACTATCAAATCATAACTCAAATCACAAGGTCAGAGTTGTGGTGTAGGATAGGATATCTCGGGATTTGAGTGAATTTCAACTCTCTCTTTTTAGGTTAAAATTTGATTTTTTTATTTTAATTAATTTTTTAAATGTTTTTTATATTAAAAGTAAATTTAAAAATATTTTTTAAAATAAATAAATATCCATGTAATAAAAACATAAAGTACTCTATCATATAGGGTGGGGTTTTCATAGTTTCTTAGAACACCACCCATCATCCCTGACTGACATTGTTTTGCCACATGATCGTGGCAGAATCGTTGACATGAATATGAGATAGACATTAAGGGTTCCGTCACTATCCCTATTGCCCAACCAGAGACATTGATCGTAAGAAAGTTTTACAACTTTGTATTCTTTCTATTTTTTCTTTCTGTTTAACGAGCACCACTGTTGTTCAATGAGCTCACCCTCCCTGTAGCATACAGGGAGAAGATAATTAGAAGAGTATCTTTTCGAGTCATGTCCTAGCTCGTTGTCTTGAAAAAAATAAGAAGAAAAAATAATGCCCTTGATTCTGGCGGCTTATATACGTCAACGAGTTGTATGCATAAGAATGTAGATTTTCATTCGATATAAATTTTAAAAACATATTTTTTATTTTAAAATGATATAGATTTATTTTAGAAATGTATTTATCTTTCTAACCAAATCAAACATGTTTTTGTTCTTTATATATATATATCTGTTCATTTTGTCTTCTGTCTTGAAACGTTAACCTAATGCAATTTATGTCATTTCTGTTCATCCTTAACATTCAATTATTTCATTTTTAGGTTACAATTAGCTTGCATTTTCAAGATTTTTATACTCTGAAACAAATAACTCCCTAAAATTTTACCTTTGGGAGCCTAATAGTTGAAAGTTTTTCCCAATCAAAGAAGAAAAGTGACGCCAAGATAGCCTGAAAAAACTCTAGAAAGGAGAGGGAGAAGATAGGAGCTGAATGGAAGCTACACGATACGTATGCAAATGGACAATGCCACAAATTGCCATCCAAGGCAATGGTGAGGTAATCTTGCACTTGCAGCCATCAATGCTCCTGGTTTCTTCTCTCTTTTCAATCAACAGTTAGGTTTCCTTGTACCTTTGCGCAGAAGGAGAATAAGAAAGCCCTCCTTTTCCCTTGTCACCTTAACTGAGTTTGTTAAGATTTTATCTATGCAAGGGGTAGTAATCTTTTGCATGAACACGAACTTAAATACGAGCTTCCTCCATTGACATGATTACAATTGTCCACTGACGCAAAGGAGAGCAGTTGGAGAGGAGAGGTGTACAACTAGCTTGAGTGATAATCCAGTAATGGGATTGTCATGGCACACTCATGACTCCCTTCCGTTTGCCCTTGAAGGCGTGGTTTGATTACTCGGGCTTAAATTTGAAAAAGACTACAAAATGGGTATCAATGATGACCTGTTTAAGACACATCTAGCAAAAAGACTCGGCTTCGACATGCAAAGCATGTTAAACCAAAAAAGAAACTAGTCCAGATCCTTTTTAATGCGGTCGTGGCTAGGAATGATGTCGTAGACCGCCTGCGCAACAGTTAAAGCAATGTTGGGGAGCTATGACACAATTCTACGAATTTAGTTAGAAACAATCTTCGAAGTTATGTCCGACCTATCTGATTGTTTCAACCAGCCAACCAACATCAAGCCATATTGTATAATCAGGATGTTGGTAGCTGATAGCAACTATAGCTTGGGAGGAGATAACTTTTGACTCCATAATGGATTACAAGGTTTTGCTGCCCAATGATGAGATGCGAAGGCCCTGCGTCCAGGAGCGAACGCATACACTGAACTTCCTGTGCTCTATATCCCTCTGGAGCTCAATGTGCGCTTTTGGGCCCACTTTTCACCAAAATACAACACAACCATCCCCCACCTCTCCCCCCCTATCCTCATGCACGACGTCTAGATTTCATCATCAGGCCCCTCTTTTAGACACCTTGAGACATTTCAGTCAACTGGCTTGTTGATTCCTGTGCTTTTGGCAACTAATGATCTGGAAGCTTGTGCAAATTTCTAATAATGAAACCTTCCACACATTTATTCCAATAATCAAATCAAACAAAAGATGTGGAATGCATAAAGCAATCTGTCGAGGAAAAGAATTATGCTTTAACGAAGTGTAGATGAGATGAGCCAAAAAAAGTCCAGCATGAGCAAGTTTGAGCCAGAACAGACTGAACCAGAAAACTATTAACATAAACCATTTACTTCCTGGAGTACAAAATAGTCCACGATGTTTGACCATTGATTTGCAAGTTACAGAAGTGGTCATGTAAAAGATACACCAACACATAAGGTTAGTTTTTGGGGGTTATAGTGACCTGATATTTGAATAGAACACAAAATGGGGAGATCGAGTAACCAAAATAAACAAGCTAGAAGAACTTGAACAACAAAGAGAAACAATCATGTATCATTTCCACAGTTTAACGAGCTTATCATGACTGGCAGAAGCAACCAACCCTGTAGCAGTTGATACAGCCAAAGCAGCAATTAGACCCTCATGGGCTGGCAGAGTCATTGTCTTGTTCTCATTCATGTTCCAAAGCTCCAAAGACTGCAGCATATACCACAGATGCATATCAGAGAACCCACAGCAAAATATAATGCAGGTATTGAAAAAGATATGAATAGAACCCAGTCCCAAGTGTGAATGGCCCTTCCCAGTTCAGCAAAGGGAAATAAAAGGAAAGAGTGGGGAAAAAAAGAGGCAGCATCAGAGGGGAGATGCAAATGAAAATATACGAGAGACATTAGAAAACTTTTCTGGACTTCTCAAAAAAATATTTCCACCAGATATTAATAAATTGTCATCATAGTTTGAGAACTGATGTGACCTTTGACCTGGATCCAACATGGACAATTTTCGGAGTGGAGAACACAACATACAATGGTGAGAAATAATGCAGGTTTAGGGCTATGGTAAACCAGCACCAACCTATGCAACAGTTATAAAATTTCCCAAATCCTAATAAGAAAAACTTGCAGCTAAGGAAACCATATTGCTAGCTGATAAAGAAGCTAGAAAAAACACCATCAACACCAGATAATAACAATACTAATATTGGTTTTAAATAACAGCCATTGTTTACCAAAAAACAATGCCATTAATGGCAATTCACAACAATGACGGCTATGGTGTCATTATAATGGCAACAGCCATTTGTTGGCTATTATTGTGAAAATAACAGGCCAACAACCCAATAATGGCCTACCTACTAATAATGATTTTTATAAATATACATTTTGCATGCCAAATTCATGTTTTCACTCTTTTGGAGTGTGTGTGTGTGTGTGTGTGTAATGTATTGTTTGTATGAAATTTAACTACTAGAAATGTTATTATTGTACAGCTTAATGAAATTATTAGAAAAACATGCGTTGCTAAATTTTGTTAAATAATTACTAATGATTCATGACAACAATAGCTATGATAGTTGCTTAACACCTGCTAGGTCCACAACCAGCATCCACGACTGCAAGTAGGATTTAAAACTATGATGCTAATGATGATAATGAAATTGCAAAGAACAAAGAACAAAGCACAAATCACATGCCTGGTAACAGCCAATAACTAGCAACGAAGGGAATGTAGGGTGGAAAACACAGGAGTGGAACTTGTTGCCATTACAACTCAACTCATGAACACATTCGCCCTCACTTCCTGATCCAAGCGTCCAGACTCTGACAGAGTCCTCACTGGCAGATGCCAGAAACTCACCAGAAGGATCCCAACAAACAGAATGAATTGGCTTAGTATGTCCCTACGGTTAGAAATATCAGGTCAGCTAAACTGAAAGGAGAATAGAAAAATGGTAAAGGCACAAGACATTCATGAGCGGAGTACACACGGAATCTGGATCAGTTTAAGCAAAATGTGAAGACATCTTAAAATATGAATACAACCAGGAACAACAGATATCCATGTTATGCAAGAAAGACATCAGTGTCCCTCCTAGATAAAAACAGGCAGACTTTTGTCAACACGAGTGACAGGCAACTGAATGTGCAAAATGACTACAGTAAATAAAATATATTGGTGAATACACATGATTGAATCCAGTTGGCACCTATATTTAGAAACAACGAGAGAATACAGTTAAATATTACTTTGACCTTTTGTGCATCCTGGTTCCATTCACATAGATGAAAGAAAACACCACTAACCTGTAATGAATGCCGACAAGCTTGTGTCTCAACATCCAGTATAGACACAACATTTTCAGCCGCAGCAGCAAGATACTTTCCCACGCGAGGTTGAAATCTCATATGGGCCATACCACCCTAATCCAAACAACTATCAGTGACCACAAGCTAGAAAACTAGAAAAAATATAAATAATAAAAGAGACCACCAATGTCAAATCCACTAAATCTCTGATATCGTAAACCAGTCTACAAGACCTACCTTGAATACTCTTGCACAGCTACCATTGGTAACACTCCAGTACCTTATTTCACCATTTCCATCACAAGAGCATATAAGGTCATCTTTATTTGGGTGGAAGTCTAGTGACATCACAGTGGCGGAATGTCCAGTAAAAGTGCGGAGTGAGAAATTAGGCTGAAACACCATTGTAAAGTTATTAACAACATAAATTTAATAATGCAGCATCAAAAGGATAGAGAAAAGTCGTATCCTCAATTAGAGAAAAAAAATCATCCTATTACCATTGAATAAAGAGGAAAAAAACTTCGCATGGTATGGATCCACCAAATATGAAAGTTACTTTAAGAATCAAATCTTTACGAAATTGAACAGATGAATTTACATTTTGCAAAGGAGTTGTTCAGAAATAAAACACTCCATGATAAAAAAGAAAAAAAGAAAAAAAAGAAGCAAGAATTAGCTGCATAGAATTGTGATAGTCATAAAGAAAGAATATCATACTAACATTGTCAGCATCCCAAACCCTAACAGTTTTGTCAAATGATGATGTTGCAAGTCGTGACATGCTTGGGCTGAAACGGACATCAGTAATCAGAGATGTATGTTCTTCAAGGGTAGTTTTTGGCTTTAAAGTATCCGTGTACCACAATACAGCCTGTATCATAAACCATCAAACAAAAAATTAACATTGTATTTTGGGTCAGTACAAAGCAGCCAAAAGAATACCTATCTTCCTTTTTCTTGCTCAAACATACACATAAGGCATAGAATTTCACATTTTGGACAGGCAAAACAGAATTTCAAACAAGTATCCCAGAAGCTTGATAATGAGAATGTGGCATTGAACTATCCTGTATATTTATAACTTTCTAAAATGTTTTTTTTATAAGAAACCATCCAAGAGGTTAATTAACTTAGAATTAGGAATATAGTGACCTGTCATTTTTTTATACTCACCTTTTTATCATGGCCACCACTAGCAAGCAATTTTCCATCTGATGAGAAGTGGCAACAGACTACTTTGCTTGCACTTGCTCTAACAGAATTTACTTCAGTAAATGAGAATCCTGAAGTCACATCAAAATTCTACACTCAGGGTAAATCACAGTGCATAAACAAGACAATTTTCAAATTAAGTCTGCCATGTCATTACATTTTACAGGTATTCATCAATTCAAGAAAAAACAAGGGAACATGAAGAGGCATATCATTATCAATAACCAGTGATAGATGAAATATCTGTGAATAATTTGTTACAGCATCATTTTTAAGAAATGTATATACATGATCTTGATGAAAAAGCCAACAAGATTCAGGAACCAAAGTTCTGAGAAAATCTTATCAAAAGAAAAAACAGGCCTTCATCTGCACACCTTTGCTCAAATCCATACGAGGAACTGCATCTCTAGGGTCATTATCATCATGGGATAAAAAAGAGTCAACATTATCCTCAAGAGATCCATCCTCCACAAAACGATCCATATCAGCCTGCAATTCAAGATCTTTGTCATCCCACTGCCAAAATGGAATGCCAATGAGAATTCAAGCAAGGAATTTTCAATTCCTTCACCAATAAAAAGGATGAAAAATCTACTCACCAACTGATTTGATGGTGATGTAAGAGTGCCTGTACCATCCGCCCCAAATATAAAAGGCTTAGAAGAACCACCACTATGAGGCAGAGCAGGCATTGAGATCACATCTCCAGGTGTGTGGGTTGAAGGAGTTGAAGGTGCTGAACTTGGGGAGGGTCCTGCTGTATTTGCAGTTCCTGAGCTATTGGCAGGACCTGAAGAAGACACTGGCTGTTTTCTCTTTCTCCCAGTCTGGTTTTTTGAAACCTTAAGATGCAATAAGGAAAACCATGTTAGGAACCTGTAAAGGTCAGTCATGTTGAGCATGCTGCTTTTAAAATGAACAAACTAGTGTGCAACATCTTGGAAAGGTAATAAAATCTCAATTTAAGACAAGGGGAGCAACAAAAATCCATGACATGAAAGTTAATCCAGATACAGGGAAAAGTCAAAAGGCATGTTTAATAACTTCTGCCATAGAAAGGGTATATTTGGTTTCCAATAAATTAATGGAACTGCAAGTGCAGTCAACTTGGCACCCTATTAACCAAACTATATTTGCCATCTTCTGCAACTTTCATCAAAGGGGTGAGATATTAGAGAACAGAGAAGCAAATGTTTGCATGCTAAGGCGTCCTACAGGATTAGTATTAAGTAAAAAGTTTGAAGTAATTGAGATCTAAAACAATGCCAAATGGTTCCAACTAAAGGATGTCATGCGGAATGTTAATAGCTGGTTCAAAAAATTAAGGAAGATAATGACGCTGCACCACCAATCAAAAGGATGGCATGTGGCCAGAGCATCAGTTATAAAGCTGTATTAGAGGTAACCAAAAAATACAGACCTGATCATTTCCTCGAAAAGAGTTGGATATGCTACCATCGACATTGACACTGCCAGCATCCCCCATCTTTTCTTGCGGATGAAGATTGTGATTTGAACTCTGTGATTGCTGATTTGAAAGCACATGCTGCTGGAGAAGTTGATGCTGTGGATTGCTGTTCTGTTGCTGCTGCTGCTGCTGCTGCTGCTGATGTAACTGGGCTATTTTAAACTACATGTGAAAGGAAGTTTTTTTCAGAACATTAAAATTTATGAGAATGAAGTAACATTAACTAGAGGAAGACATAAAAAATACATTTAATTACAGATGAAAAGGTAATTCAAAGAATCATTGAACCTTCATCATTATATCTGGATCTCCACGAGACAAAAGTGGGCCACCTGTTTGCAAAGGGGATCCAACATTTGTAATAACATCACCAACAGAATTTGTAAGGCCATCCTTTCCAATACTCATATTCCGGTTATTTAAAAGCATTCTCAGCCTTCTACTGTCATCACTAGCAGCTGGTGATGTTAGATTTTGTTGTGCCAGCATAAGCTGCTGGTGCTGTGGTGTTAACATCTGAATTTGATGAAAGGGCTGAGGAGCCTGTATAAAAGGTTTTTGTGGCTGAAGAAGTCCTGATCGAAGTTGTTCCAATCCCTGACAAGGAAGCAATAGGGTTAAACAGCTGATAGTCCAATACGCATACACATTCACAGTAAGCATGTTATTTGCTATTGTGCATTCAAAATTAAACCATAATTGTGCATGTACAATGTAGAATTTTCAGGAACAATTGAACCAGGGAAAACTTACATGGAGTGGCCATCCTCTTAGAGTCAAATTGTTGCCACCTTGATTTGATCCTGAAAAGCAAGGACCTATATGTTTAGCCACGGGCATCTCTAAACCAAACAGATTATAATGAGCCACAGTTTACTGTTAAAATTGAAAGATAAAGGCACTAGGTTAAAGATCAAATAGTTTCACAAGTGCATTAGAATGTAATTTGTCTCTCTGAAATCAGGATCAATCAATGATAACAGTGTAAAAAGGGAAATGCCATGAACAAAGCATACCAGGAATTCCTATCAGTGATCCTTCTGGACCAGCAGCTCTTGGATTCAGCACAGGATTTATCTCACTCTTTATGTCCTGATTCCATTCCGGACAAAATTTAGAACAGTTTAATGATTAAGAAAATCTAAAATGATGAGAAAACCCTATGGAACCCATACCGGCGTGGACCCTGACAACTGCTGATTCCGAGCCTGGACCTGTGGGGACATCCCACCAGAAGCACCATGCAACACTTGCCTGAAATTAGGTTATACAACATCAAAAAAAGTTTTGAATCAATTACAAGATTCAACAACTAAATCACAAAATCAATGAGTGTTTATTCAGACGTGTATATAATAATCAAGCTTGTGTAACATTAGTTGCAAATTCACACCAACTAGTATTTATTGAAAAGAAACAGAATAATTAACAAGAACTTTGCAATTAATATGAAATACATAAAAATATCATTTCAAATGCTGCATAAAAACCATTTGTCATTCTAGTTTTTGTTCTAACCACAAGTTCAAGTATATGATTAAGCAGTGAAGGTGAATGGAACAGAAAAGCACCCTGAAGGCTGGCCAGTTGCTGCTGCAGCAGACTTCAAAATCGAGGCATTTGGATCCAAAAGATGCCCTACACTCTCACCAAATCTTTGCTGTAAAAAGTTTTAAAGATAATAGAATAAAGTAGTCATGCTTCGAAAAATCCAGTCAATCCACCACTCCTGAAATCAAACTTAAGAAAAAGTGAAATGAGGAAAAGACCAATCACCTACCTTCATTGCAGCATCTGTCAATGAATCCCTCTCCATTGGTAATTTTAATTTTTCCTCGTACATCTTTGTAGCCATTGCATTAGCAGTTGCAGTATTTTGGCGCATGAGAGGATCATTTCCCCCAAGCCCATTTGCAGTACCATTAAGGAGGTGGGCACCATCCCTTCTCTGCTGCTGCTGCTGCTGCTGTGGAGGTTGCTGTTGCTGTTGCTGTTGCTGCTGCTGCTGCTGCTGCTGCTGCTGCTGCTGCTGTTGCTGCTGCTGCTGATGCTGCTGCTGCTGCTGATGCCTCTGCAATAGGAGCTGTTGCATTTGCATTTGCTGCTGCTGCTGCTGCTGCTGCTGCTGCTGTTGCTGCTGCTGCTGCTGCTGCTGCTGTGGTTGTTGACCTTGCTGCTGTTGTTCCCTTGCTTTAATCAACTGAGTCTGAAGTTTCAATATATCAAAACTTTCTGATGAGTACCAAAAGTTATTACTTCTATGAAATTTGCAAGAAATATTTTAAAGTCCAGCACCCATGTTACAAGAGCACCAAATGGCTGATTCAGTTGAGGATTTAAATGAGCATACATATCTAAAACTATTTTACAAAATCCCAAAGAGCAACCCCTGGACCGGCAGTTGGCTGAAGTTACAACACCACGCTTGCAATGAGTTGTTCATCCAACTACAGAATCAACAACTAGTTAAGATATTGTCGGGCTTTTTGGCATCACAGAAGATTTGGATGCCACCACAATTTATCATACCATCTAGGAGAGGAGTCTAACATTGTTTTCAAGAACAAGGTTTCACTGCATGCAGAGGAGAAGCCTCACCCTTGACTCAGATACTCTGATAATAGTTTTGCAGGCGACAATAAGATATTCAAAAGAAGGAAGTCATTGATTTGCCACTTCAATGCCTCTTGGACAATCACAACTTTCCTTTTCTCTCTAGCACTCATTGACACAAATAAACCTTAAGGAAAGAACGAGATACAGCAGAAAGTCCAGAAAACCAACCTCAATGTAAGACGCAGCAACCTCTGAGTGCTTCTCATTGGTCCTAGCAATGAATATATCCCAGAACACTGACCACCATTCAAAGAGAAAGCCTCCAGGTGCATCGATAGCTGGAAAACCACGGTAAAAAGTCAAAACCATGCAAGAAATTAAAAATAAATAAATAATAAACAACCGAAGCCAACATAAAGGCTTTCTCTTGCCCTTAATCATAAATCCAAAAACACTTACCTACAGGGTCAGATGACACTTTTCCTTCAGCTTGAAAAGCCTGGGCAGAAGCCTTCAAGTCCCTTTTTACCAAATAATCATGGATATACACATCCAACCTGTTATTTATCCAAAAAATTACACGATTACATTTATATCGAGAAAAAAAGAAGAAGAAAAAGGCTTCACCAACCCTAACAGCTGCGAACGGAGTAAAGTACAAACTATTCACCCAAAGCAGACATCATAGTGAATCGTGTGAAGAAAAGTACATAACAAGGACAGAATCCAGACCAGAGATACAAGATTACCAAACGTTGTAACCAAAAAAGGAATTAAACCCGCAACCCCAGTGATTAAACCTCAAAACTATACAGAATCTTAGCTTATCCACACAAAAAGAAGAATATAGTTAAACGCAAAAGGTATTTACACCCTAAATATAGCAGAAATTCAAATTCTAAAATAAAAAACATCAACAACCAACCAACAGTAAGGGAAACACAAACCCTAAAATTCTAGTTATCTACAAGTAACAACATAAAAGAGCTTCAAAGAACAAAACTTTAGTCCAAAAACAAACATAAGAAACAAAACCCAGAAGAACCCACATGCCAGAAACACCAATCAAGAACAGAAACATGAAAGAAAAGAGCATTAGAACAGAAAAATGTGAACTTTCAACAATAAATAGAGAAAATGAACTTACATTTTATCAGCTTCCCAGTTGGTTTGAGACATGTTTTTGAACCTTAAACGATTGTTTTACTTACACACTGCTTTAGCTTTCTTTGCCTCTAAAAATAGCAACCCAGAAGATAAAAACAATAAATTTATTAGTACAAAAAAAACTTCGCCTTCAATATATAAAATCAAATCACTAATAGAACCCAAAAAAATAAACAGGAGTGATAAAGTTCCAAACTTTTTTTACTTTTTTAGTGATAAAAAAGAGCAATGAAGAATCTATCAGTGCAAGAGAAATAGAACCTCTAAATTTAGAAAGAAAATTAAAAAAAAAAAGTTTTATTAAAAATTAATTGAATAAAACCAAACTCAAAAAAATTTTAAAAAAATATTTATGGGAAATCATAGGAAAATTAAATATCGAGATACCTGAAAACCCAAAAAAGAAAATTACTATAATTTGTTGAGAATAAAAAAATTATCTCTGTAGCTTTTGGTGGATTGCGAGTTGCTGTTGCAGATACATAAGGGCTTTGGTTGGCTCAATTTACTAATAAACCCTTAGGACCTTGTCTAATTTTGTCTGAACCACAAGTCTCTGGACACCTTTAGGCTTGAATGGCTGAAATAACCTTGCACGTTAGTAAAGTTTCTGGTAATTTTGGAACATCGTTGTGTGTGTTTGTCAAGGCAACGGAGGAGTTTTGTGTAAATTGACTGTGTTAGATAATTGTTACACTTTTCTATGTAGGCACTCAGGTTTTCTTCTTTTTATGAACTAGCCAGATAACTGGGTAATTTTCGTATGTTACCCTAAATTTCAGGCTGACTTCATGTATATTTAGCAACGTAGTTATTAAATCTAATCGAGAATAAGCTCAAGTTATAAATTAAAAGATTTAATTCATGTTAATCTAGATTGATTTTAGATTTATGATTAGAAACAATGTCTCGTGACAATAAAAAAAACTCAAAAACAATTATTGGATTATTTATTATTTTTTTATTAAATCAAACTTGGTCAATAAAGTTAGTAATTCGAACTTAAATGTGTTACTGAGTCAGCTAAATTTTTTATTCATCATCTTGAATTGGTTCAAATTTTAAATTTTAGGTTAACTTGTTGAGTTGATCCAAGTTTTACAACATGTTGAGCAAGAAGCGCTCATCTTCAATCAATAATCTTGTCTTTAATTGTAAAATTTTAAAGAATTTTTACTCATGTGATTTTTTTTCCCATAATATTAGGATGAAATTATAATTTTTTTTCAAAACATTTATGTAGAATTAAAATTTAAAAAAAAAAAAAAACAAGCCTTAGTGTTTTACTATAGCGTTTGAGTGAAAATATTATGGATTTTAG
Source organism: Populus alba x Populus glandulosa (assembly GCA_033617975.1). Taxonomy (NCBI): domain Eukaryota; kingdom Viridiplantae; phylum Streptophyta; class Magnoliopsida; order Malpighiales; family Salicaceae; genus Populus; species Populus alba x Populus glandulosa. The sequence continues at coordinate 24,393,983 of CM066148.1, forward strand.
TGATGTGTTTTTATTTTTTGTTCTTTAATTTTCGTTTTCATTTTTTTTTTTTTGCTTTGGTTACTGAACATTTTTACAATTTTATTTCTCCATATTGCTTTTATTTATGATTGGGCTTGAGAATTTGTACAATGTTTCTTTGTTTTAGGTCTTTGCAATCTTCAATAAAATGTTATTACATTAAGATGTTCTTGATTAACAAAAGAAATCGATTAAATTGTTTGCACAAAATTTAAAATGAGGGAATTAGTATTGAAAGTAAGGTTAAATCGCAACCCTTTGTTTAAAACCAAAAGTTTTTCTTTTTTGTTCCTTATTTTTTTACTCGGATTTTTTTTTTAATTTTATCATTTAATATTATATTGATTGGTGATTTGACTTGATAATCTATTTTGTATTACTTTTTTCGGGTTATCGTAGTCTAAAAAATTCTCAATATTAAATTATTTCTCGAATTCAGCATAAAATAATTGAGTTTTGATATTTAAAATAAAGTTAAAATAGATATGACAATAATTAAAAGCCTGGTAAAATAGTAACCCTTTTAAAAAAAGTTAATGTCAGTACCTTTCAGCTTTAAGATTTTATTTAATTTCTTCTTTTTTTTCTATGCTTTTAGTTTGAAAATCATATGAATTAGTATAAAACTTTATTTTATTTATATTTTAATCCTCGAGTCTAGGAAATGAGAGAAAGAATTGCTAAAAATCAATGAATAAAAGAGAAAGAAGTCAATTGTTTGGATTTCATACAAAAAAAAAGGATCAAATTTGATGTCAAAGTATTATCTCAACATGAAGACTGAGGTGTTTTGGACTTCCACGTCGTTGGAAAAGGTAAATCACGGTTGAGAGATTTATTTTGTTTGATTTTGTGTTTTTTAACCAAGTTTTAGGTTTTTTTAGCTAAAGAATTGGTTTTTGAGGTTATAAAGGAGTTTTTTCATAAGAAAATGTTAAAAACTGGGTTTTTGGATAAAAAATTCTATAACCCAATTGTTTGGCCACCTTTGTGGTGGGTGAAAGCTAAGGTTGTGCGCTTTGATAAGTAGAAAAACTAGGTTTTTCTCGACTCTTCTTCTTTTTTGAAAAATATTTGGCCAATAACATGTTTGGATTATTTTTAAAGGTCCAGACGCACTGGGCCACTAGAGTTGTACGCTTCACCTGATTTTTTACTTCAATTTTCCAACAATTAATATTCACTTTCTTATATATATAATTTCTTTTAAATTTTAAGATTTTTTAGATATTTTTTTATTAAATTCCATTTAATTTTTAATTCATTCTCAAACAATTCTTTTTTATATATAACCCATCATAATGAACCTTTTTTTATTTTATTCATTTGTTTTATAATGATAGATTCTTGTCTAAGAAACAAATATTTTGGTGAAATGTTTTTTTAAGAAAAAGGGAGCATGTTGATATCACAAATGAGTTTTAGTTAGAGAGGTCATTTTTATACTTATATTTAAATCATCCTAGTCTTGTGTGTATGTCTTCTTAATGCCTTTTGTTTTTTAAAAATTAATGACAAAAAAAATATTTTTGTAATATTAAAGATAATAATAAGAAAAAATAATACTTTTCCTAGCAAATTATTTTGTTTCAATAAAATTTAAATTATAGCTCTTCTTATAAAAAATAGAAATATCATATAATTAAGTTAAGAAATTTAAAGGGTTTTCATAGCACATGATCAGATATTTTTATCTACTTTATTTCTTAACTTCAAGATGTAATATTTAGTTACTACTAGGATTATTTTTTTTGTATTTATAGACGCATACAATCCTTAATCTATTTTATTAAACATGCACATTAGATTTTGCATTAATGGTTAATAATTGTTTTTGCCACTGGAAAACACGTTGCAACATTTGAACATTAAAATTTTTGCCTGACCAGCAGTATAGCGTGGGCTTAGAAAATTTATTAGATTAATGTATTTTTTATTTTTATTTTAAAATTATTGTGTAAGTAAATAATGTTTTTGTTAATGAACTTAACTACTTTGTTATGATTATAATGTTTTATGAAATTAGGATCTAGATTTTCTTAAACATTTTCTTGGTAAATTTAGTCATGATTATACATGTTTTTTTTTCTTAATATATGAAATTGATGGATCGATGTTTTTTATATATGTTATTTTTGTTTAAAGTCCATTTTTATAAAGGCCCAAAGATAGGGTAATTACCTAACATACATTGGCTTGGAAAAATATCAAGCTCATATAACATTGGTCTCACTTGATTTCAGATTCAATATCTTTAAGTTCAGTTATATGATGAGTTTAAATATATGTGGATCTAATTAGCTGACAGACCCAACATTCTTGGGACTAGTACATCCCTGAGATCAATAAGACCCAACATCCTTGGGGTTAGATACACCTTGAGCCTAAATATATATATAGGCCTGACAAGTTGTCAGGCCCATTATCACTAGGCTTAGGATAATTCCAGGTCTAAATGTAAATGGAACTGACAATCATTATAGGCTTTGTATTGAGTTACATGACTTTGTTTATTTATTCTTACTGATCTTAACATAAAATGCTAAAAATCAAGAATAATCATTTCCCTACATCCCTAAATGTTTAAAAGTCTCTGAAGAGTATACCATATTTTCATCAATATTAATATTATATAAAAGATATTTATCTCTCACTAATGCTATTAGGAGAAAATGACACTTCAATCCCTCAATTCAAGCAATACGACAAGGTTCGGATACTATTTGTACCCCTTAAACCATCCATGTAAAGGGTATATATTTTTTTATTTTATAAGTGTTTATACTTTTATTCCCATAGAATTTATCATACATTAACATGAACAAACACTCCTATTTTTAAAATTTAAAGCTCATTCTCTCATTTATTAATTTTTTTTAATTAAAAGTCACTGGCTTTATCATCAAAAGGTTCCTAAATCCCACCACAAAGAATTATTTTGCAGGTGTTAATTCTTCTATCACCAACCATAAACTTCATGAACCCATCAAAAAGGAATATTAACATGAACTTGTGATTACCCGCCATCTAAACGCTTAAAAAACCTCATTTCTATGCATATTGAATTTTAGAATATCTTCAGAAATAATAGGGGGCAACGCTTGAAGTATAGTTTTATCATCTCCTTTAGAAGTATCCATATTATATGTATGTTTATAAAGTGTCATGTGCATGATGTAAAAGCATGCGAGTTTAAAGAATAATAGGTAATAGTTGATTTCATTGCGCATCCAATCATGTTTTTAATTAAATCTTACTTTACAAATAAATTCATTTGGTTAGAATACAAAGTACATGGTTTGTGCACCCATTAAGCATATCTTGAACTCTAAATTATGCATGACTCTCTATATTGTACATACTAGAAAAGTACATTTTTGAACTTATAGAAGCCAAAGATCTCTCGTTTCATTTTTTAACTATATGTTGAAGTCGAACTCTAAAATGGCCATATGTTGAGCAAGATAGTAGAGATCCTCTTATGTTCAATTCTTAAATCGAGGAGTTTCTTTATTATAGCTTGTTATGAATAGTGCGTATAAAGGTGTTGTTTAAGTACAGACACAAACTTGTTTTGGAATACCTTTTCCTGAAGTAGGGTAAGATGAAAGGATCCTAGATAGTCTTTATCATGTGCTTATTGTGTGGTCCCGGTTATACCATTAATGAGCTTTATACTGTAACTATATGTAAGGGAGACACTGGTTGTGGATGCCCTCAACTCGAAAAGAAATGGAGCCACAGCTTGGCGTGGGTCATTTATCTATAATAAAAAAGGTAGGACGGGAAACAAAATGAAACAAGCATGATATTAGTAGGATTACAACCACTTTTTAATTTTTTTTAAAAAAAATTAGGGAGTCTTCATGGAAATCTAAAAAAGTAGAAACCATTGACACCTGAATAGCAAAAGTAAATATTTAACCAATAGCAATCATAAAAAGATGTCTTTCATTATCTTTTTGTTAACTAAAACAAATTCAATTCATACTTTCACACTAAAGATTTTGTAACAAGTTGATATTGTAGTTAGATCATAATATATTTTCTAGTTAAATAAATTGCAAGATGTTTTTCCATACTTTTTTATGCCATATATGTTTTTTCTCTACCTTTCCCTATTTTTCCTTTTGTTATGATATTTGTTCTTGAAAGTATTTGTTTTATTGTAAAAGTAAACTCTCCATATCATTAACCAAGCAAGGTCAATAAGAACACTAACGAAAAACTTTCTTATTAATTAAGTAAAAAATTACAAGGCATTCAAGTTTTCCAAGTGCACTTTACAAATACCTTGATTAACTATGGACTTTAATAGTACATTTGTTTGTTTTAGTTATTGATCTTTTTTTCTCCTTTCTTTTATGGTCAATTGATGACCAACTGCTTATAATTTGTTGATAAATGGCAAGATCAAAGAAAAGAAAAGTTAGGGAACATAGTTGGCAATTTCTTAATTAGTGCTTAAAATTTTCTTTGGTCCTCGTATTTTTCATATTAATGGTTTTTGGTCGTTTTTCTTTTAAAAAGTTTGATTTTGGTCTAACACTTTAATTTTCTTATTTTTTAGCTCTTAGTATAAGAGAGGAGAAAAGAAGTCGTTTGGATTTTTATGGTAGATAAAAACCATCATCGATGACACTAATGTCAGCCAAGAGAAAGGTCTTTCTTGGTGTTAATGAGTTTGATTCGATGGGGAGAGTTCCACAAAGGTATCCCCTGGCATTCCCATCACTTGAAATGACATATCTAGGCTTGAGAAAGTTTTTGAATTTGAGTTATTTTAGGTTTTTGGACTGATTTTAAGGTTATTTATGGTCATCAATGGGTTTTCCAAGGTCTATATGGTGTTTTTCTAGGTGTTTTGGGTCAATTTTTTGTTAAAAATGACCCTTTAAGTACAAAATAACCATGACCTGAATTTTCGACAACCATATGGTCACTGAAAACTGGACTAGCTAACAACACGTTGTCCACCTTTTATTGTTAAAAAAAATATCTATAGGCCTGCACTTAGGCCTATACGTGTTTGACCTGTATTTTTTCCTTTTTTTTCTTGGTTCCTCTTGTCCATACATTTTACACTTTGATCGGTTCAAATAGACTACCTAAAAAAGAATTTAATTTTCTTTTATTGAATACCATCAAAATTTCTTTTTTTAATAAAATAATAGCCCTTGTAGAAGAGATAGAGGGCTGATTAAATTTTTCTTCCTTCTTCTTCTTTTTATTTTTTCTGCTCTTTAATTTTGTTAGGTTTTTAGTTGGCTAGGGTTATTGCATGAGTGTCTCTTAATCTTTTTATGTGTAGGCCTTCTTGTGTCTTTTTGTTTATGTATTTATATTGTATGAGATCCTGTGCAAAATAAAATAAAAAACAAACAGTGTCATTAAATTTTATATTATTTTCCTTCTTGATTATGAATTTCTAATGAAATAGATTTCATCTTATATAGAATGACGGAAAGCCTGAAATTTATGGTTACATGGATTTCACCTATTTTATACATCTATGTAGGTAGCATTCACGGGATTAACCACATTTATGATTGATCACCTTCTTAACCAAAACTCATGCTTTGAAATAGACCTTTTGATGAGCGAGAGTTTGAGATCATCAAGTAGGGATGGAGAAAAAAGTGTGAAATCATTCACCATTCTTCAATCAATTTACTGATACACCATCACCCAATCATTCACTATTCTTCAATTAATTTATTCAATCTCGAACATAGAAGTCTATTTTTAAAGACAAATGATCTTTTCTCTTTCATGTATTAGGAATGCTTTAAGCATGTCTTTTTTAATCCAACCCTAAACAATTTCTTCTAACCTTAAGATGAAGGAGAGAAGTAAAGGTCGTTGTCCAAAGAAGTGATGTAGGTGGGGTTATATCAGTCTTTTCTTTTGCCATATGGAGTATATATCAAGGATCAACTTCTATTCTTCTAATCAAAATCCTTCTAAGAAAAATTGATTTTTGTTATAACCTAATTTTGACACATTTGCTTTATAATCTAATTTTAAGGGGGGGTAAGATTTGAAATTAAAATATCAAGGGCTTGAATGTAAATTTTGAAAACTTCAAAAACCACATTGAGAAAGGGTCATCCTAGGCCAAAACAACGTCGTTTCAAATATGCACTATTCTTCATCTTGTTTTTTCAGCGCTGCAAATCTGCTTAAAAAAAAGGGAAAAAAATTATGGAATGTCGGCATCTCAGTCCAACCAAAACACAAATTACAAATCTTATCTTCATAAAGATTACTACCCCGAGGAGATAAGGATCAAACCTTAGGTATCTAAGTCCCAGCAAAAAACCAACACCTCCTTCCCAGCCATGGTTATCAAGAAAAGAGTCGCGCGCAGAGGGAGAACCAAGGATGTTCCCTATAAATATAGAGCTCTCCAAAGGAAGTGAGGGAAGGGAAAAGCTAAAAAAACCAAAAACCCAAAAACATAGAGGATTTAGAATAAAAAAAAACAGAGAAGACAAAATAGAGAAAAGAAAAGAAAAAAAGAGAGTATACAGAGGAAAAAAAAAACAAGAAACCGAGGGAGAATAGATTGAAAGGAAGGGGGGAAAGGACATTCTCCGGTCGGTGCTCAGACCATTACCCTCATCTTGGTTTTTGTCTTCGCCCAAGTAAGTTTTCTTCCTCTTTGCCCAGACTTGGTTCACATGATATACATTCGAGTGACGTAAGTGCACATTTTATCATTTTACTCTAATATTTCTTTATTTCTTTGATGGAAATATTATATTCAGCATCTTTAGCTGCCATGAGAGTTAAAGATAGACTATCAACAAAATAAACGCCTTTGCATGTATTATATATAAAAATTAATATGTGGAAATTTTAATTTATTGCTCCAAGTTCGTGCATTGCAATATCAAAATCATAACGAAATATTTAATCACCAATAAAAAATAAATAACAAAAAAGCAATTGTTGGTGGAATTTTTTCAACGTGGCATCTTATAAGAGAATGTTTGGGAACACATCTGGTCGCGCGTTCCTAAAATGTTTGAATTTTTTTATGCTCTTGTCTAGTTTTGATGTATTGATGTCAAAAATAATTTGTACCAATAATCTTATTGAGCTAAAGGCCTATAGATGCATTTAAGTAAATACATCGAGAATCATCAGTACCAATAAATGCAAAAAACAAAATGTTACTATTCTATTCAACTATCCTTACTGCAAAAGAATTAATGTGTATATGTTATTAGCGTGTTTTTTGACATCGAGTAAAAAATATATTCGTGAATCAAAAGGTTAATGCTTACATATAATAAAAACATGTAAAATCTCAAGCTAATTTTTAACGTAGCCAGAGAATGGAACAATGTTAGAATTGCTTCAATTAAACACCTTTTCTTAGTCTTTGTGTAATGATTTAAAAAAAAAATTGTAAAGAAAAAAAAAGAGAGAGAAACAAATTATAAAGATAAGAACAAAAAGAATGATAGAAATATGGTAAGTACAGGGTGATAAATATTAAAAATGTAAAAAACAGAAAATAACATTTATTTTTTAAAACGCGTGTAAAGAAAAAAAGGAAAAACTAAAAACAAATTACAAAAATTAAAAATTAGAAGAAAAATAGTGATAAATAGATCAAGTGTAAAATAATAAAAATATCAAGTATAAAAAAAAAGACAATATAAGAAAAATATGTATTCAAAAATTGAAAATTATAATTTTTTCTCCGCTGCAGTAAAAACAATAGAAAATAGAAAAGATGTATGATTATACTATCTCTACATGAAAACACTTTTATATATAATAATGATTGAATAACTTGATAAGACTAATTATATGATGAAATTGCAAAGAAATGAAAAGGAACGAAGGAAATGGCCAGACAAGTCAGCTCAGCTCATTAATTTTTATTTCACTCATTGTTTGCTTTATTGCTAGATGTGGTTTTTGTTCTCTGAGTTTTGACCGAGCCCACTCAAGCTGGCCCTTCAGTCAATTCTTTTAGCTGTTCCATTCCTTTCTCTGCAGACAAAAAGTAAACAATATATAATACTAAAATCTTGGAATTGGTTGATTTTATTTTTAGCAGCTTTACAGAGAAAAATAAAAAAAAAATAAAAACACTTTTTGCACAGGAACGGAGTTTGCCTATGCCCTATAGGGGCTTCGGCCCATCAACCAGGTCTAATCTTGCTTCAGTTGGGCCTTCAAGTGCTTTTGGATTGGGAAGTAGTAAATATCAACTGCAGACTTCGAGCCCATATGATTTGAAATAGAGCTCTAAGTAGCTTCCTCGTTCCAATGTCATCAAGTAGGCCAGGCCCATCGGATCAAACAGGAACTCAGTCAACTCGAGTCCTCCCATGAGTTAAGTTAAAAAAACCAAGTGTGGGTTAACCTAATGAAACCCAAGTGATTTGTTAAGAATATGTTTGGTAACGTGGTTGAGGTTGTTTTTCAAACAACTTTTCGTGCCGAAATGCATGCCAATGATGTTTTTTCATTTTTAAAAAATTATTTTTAACATCAGCACATCAAAATAATTCAAAACATACAAACTGTATTAAATTTTAGTAAAAAAACAAAATTTTGAATTTTGTGGGAACGCGGTTTCAACCGCGTTCCCAGACGCTTCCTAAATCAACTTATAACTTGATTAAAATTTAAATTAAATTTGATTTTTTAAAAATAGATAATATTATTCTCCTCAACTTGAACTTAGAGATTTAAATCTCTCGTCATTAATTAGAGATTTAAAGTCTTAACCTTTTCTTTGGAATGAAAAAAACACATCCCACCACCATTAATACACTACACAAATGAAAATCACATCAACTTCAAGTCATTGGGTCATCAGATAGGCCTGATTCTCCACCAATGATTTCAAGCCTGTAGGCATGCATCTGATTATATGGCATTGGGCTCAATGGGCCTAACTCTTCATGCTCACAAGCTATGAACAATGTTTACCGTCTAGAAAAGACAACGATTAAAAGCAATTTTTGTAGGCTAACCATGATTTGATTCGAGGGAAAATTCTCTATCACAATTACCAAGAAAAGCCAGCGAATAAATTTATTCAATTCTCTGGTCATTAATTAAAGATGGTCCATCCTCTATCGCTCATTAATAAATTCAGATACTCCAGGAATTTAGGGCTGTTTTAGCCTTTTAGGATATTAGCATAAAAAAATTAAAATATTGGTGAAATAACATAATTACAAAAAGCTTTAATGAATAATACGGTTTATACCTTACGTGGTTTCAAAATCTACTATATAAAAAAGTTTTGATTGAAAAATGTCATATTAAATAAATATTATATTTTAAAACTATAACAACCACGAAATAGTCATAATTTTCGAACCGTGAGATTTATAAATATTGTAATTTAGAAATGTAATATGTTGAAACTATACTATTTCACCGATTACTTTTCAATTGTACTATTTTACTAGTATTTTTATTTTACCATGCTAATTTAATTTAAAAGAAATCGAGTATTATGCTCCTTCAACAACATTATTGTGAAGAAATCCAGTACTCGTCTGAAGTCTCATCTCACAACAATTGATCGTTATCAGAAGGTGACAATTTGCATTGGAAGAAGGTTATCCTATATGCTGTCGTTTCATGGATTAGGCTAGCTGTGGCCTATACCACACCCCATACAATACACGACCAGCCTAGATCCCTGAATATTCCAGGTTGAAGACAGAGAATAAGACGGCCACTGTAAGGTCTTCGTCCACATGAGTTTTGGCAAGAACATAATGCAAGAATGTTAGACAGAGAAAGCCATTTTTCTCCGTTAAATCGGAGTGGACGTTATGGACCAGCAGGGAGCGGTGTTGAAGCTAGCAAACATGCATGGCTAGTCGAGGAAGACGGGCATCGAGAGGTCTCTCTCTTCTTTGTTTGCATTTCTCCATTCTTAGCTAGCTAGCTAGCTAGCTTGTCAGCTTGAGAAGGGCTGCCATTAAAGCAACATGCCACTGAGATCAAGTGGACCCGATTGAGTGAGGAAACTAGAAGGAATTCTTTCTCTAGGGACCTTTCTCTCATATCGTCATCACCACCATCTCATCACTACCGAAGATTTGAAAATTAAAAACAAAATCAGCAGTAGATGACAGAAAATGAGGGTTTTGTTCTGTTTTGTACTCTGCCAAATGCAGCGTTAATCAATTTCTCACGAGTAATATTGCATGCATGCACATCAATCAGTTGTTTGATTAGTACAAGTGCATGCCATGCCTATACTTGCATAGATACGTCCCCCTGCCTGCATCCACCCCTAGGTTAAATCCCATCTCCCCATGCACGCACCTCTCATCCATGCCACTAACTTCCTCTCCCTTCATAGATTATCCATATTCTGTAGAAGAAGAAAAAAAATCTAATTTTTCAAGAACAAGATGCATGGAATTACTCCTGCTTTGGAAGGAGACGTATCTATTCTGTAGAACATCTCTTGAGGGAACCGAGTCGCATATAAACCAAACTCATATATTTTTGTTTTATATATAAAATAAGAAGGAAAAAAACACCATATAGAAGTCCACTTATACTGCTACGATTTGACATTCCATTAATTAAATTTTGAATTTTTTAACTAGAATCAAGCTAGCGAGGATGTGATCGGGTGCAGAGGTTAACTCGGTCATAGTCATTAAATTTAATTAGTAACTTGTCGCCCTGAAATCCCAAATTTTATTTTAACTTTTTACATATTTTAAAATTAATTTCGGGCTGACTTAGTAATTCTAAAAAAGTGTTTTCTTTATATAATTTTGTTCTAAAATAAAATATTTTCAATTTTTTAAAATAAAATAATATTATTATGGTTGACTCAACTACTCATAATTAAATTGACTCTATGATTCTATGACCCATGCCCTAACCTTAAACCGTTTCAAACTCAAAGTGGGGCCCGACAACTATCCTACTTGTAACTGAAGGGAAAAAAACAGGTCCACATCCACGTCGGAAAATAAATGTTTGCCATGGACAATCCTGTCCATATTGACGTCGGAGTTTGAAAATAAATAGTATCTCTATTTTGTATTTCCGATTTGACGTCTAATTTCAGAAGCTCGGGAAAGGCATATGGAACGGAAGAGTGAAGGGGGAAGTATGGGACTGTGACATCAGGTGAATGCAGAAAGGGTATGAAATGAATTCAAGAGGAATAGTGATGAGGGAAGGTGATCATAAAACCATGCAATCTGCCCGTCTCTCTCCGGCAGGCCTTTCCTCTCTGCAAAGATTTTGGATGGATGATCAGAACTGGTCAGTAGGAAGCAAAAGAAGTGACGCAAGATGCTCATCACTCTCGTGAGAAGGCGTGCATGGAAGCGTGTGATGCGGATTTCGAATTCAATGCAGAAACCCTAACTTGGACTTTTCCAATCTCCATTGTCTTATGGCGGCAGATAGAGAAAGAGATATGTAGAGGCCAGGCCAAGGCTTGCATCATCACCGTCATCAGCAGTTCAGAGAAAGAGAAAGAGCAAGAGAATAGGGTTTTCTTTTCTTTGGTTCTGATAGAGAGTAACAGAGGAGATCTGTCAATCCGTTTCTGCAAGCTTCGTACAAATAGTCTATGAAAAAGGATCAGAGCCCCATCATTGTCTCAATTATCAGCCCCCCGAGAGAGAGAGAGAGAGAGAGTACCAGCTAGCCAGTATTGTATATATACTAACTACTGATCAGTATATAATAGCGACCCTTATACGCACCTTGTATCATAATTAATATATATGCATACAAACACATTTATCATTCTGTGTGCTGTTATAATTTAGAAGAAAACAACGGGCAACCCGAGCAGTCTAGTTTAACTTATTGAATTTTATTATTGTTTTTTTTAGAAATTATTAATTTAAATTTTATAAATTTTAAAACTACTAAAAATTTATATAATTATTAATTCTAAAATTTATAAATTTAATTAAGATATATGTAAGCTGGTCGGATATCTATATTAATAATAATAATAAAAAAATAAAAGTAAACAATGGGTGGTTGTGAACTTGTGATCATACTACTTGCTTGAGTGGGGTTAGAGCCAGCGAAGGTAAGGTTGTCCGGTGTGCAGGACACAAGTCCATTTCTATGTATGTCTAAATTTTTAGAGTCACGTGCATGTACAACGTTTGCACACAGTGGAAAGAAGCTCTCCCATGCTTTAGAACTGGTTTTTCACCAAGAAGATTGTTGTTACCCAATTTTTGACCCACCTTTTTTATAATTTTTTCAAAAAAATCCAAAAATAGTGAAAACAACAAAAATAAAAAAAAATATGTTTTTATTATATTTGCAATGTTTTTAGCATTTTCAACGTCTTTTAAAAAGAATTTTAATTTTCAATTGTTTTTTCAAACGCGTTCGACTTTTCACGCGTCATTTTAAAATCGCAATTTTTCTCATAGAATTGACGTTGATTTTGCTCGTTTTTAAAAATACAAGAAAAAAACAAGAAAACTCAAAATTTACAAAAAAAATAGTTGAGGGACCAATTTGGAGGCTTGAACAAACTTTTACCTATAAATATAGGTTGAAAACTCAAACAAAAGGGAGGGGGGGGGCAATTTTGCAATTAGTGAGAGGCAACACAAAAAAAAGAAAACCCTAAAAAACCTTAACATTTTCCTCTCCTTGAGAAAGAACCAGCCGCCACCCCCCATCATGAGAATTTTTTTTCCCTTCTTCTCAGCCCCTTCACAGGCCCCCTTCCCCGGGTTTTGGTTTTAATTTTTTCTCCCTAAGCCTTTTTTGTTGAAGCCGCCGGCCAGCCCCCCACCCCTTTGATTTTTATTTTTCTCTTCTTCCTTTTTCTGGTTCTCACCCAAAGACAACCGAACCAGCCCCCCCCCCTTTCCTCAAGAATTTTTTTTTTCTCTTCTTCCTTCCCCTCCGGTGATCCCACTGGCAGCCTTTTCTTCGGCGCTGCCCTCCCACAAATCTTCCCCTCTCAACCATTTCTTCTCCAACCGGCCAAACACAGCAACCCCTCATCTCTCAGCCGCCCCCATCTCCCCAGAAACAGCAGCGCCTCCCTCTCTCGGCCAACAGCAGCATCGTCCCTTCCCCCAGCAGCTCATTACAGATACGGCGAGGAAATGAGAAGGGAGGCCAGAGGGCAGTGAAGAAGGGGCAGAAAACCGAAGCTTGGATGGGCGCCGATCTCAAATCCATGACAGCGGTGGACAACACCGCCGTTGCAGAAATGAAATGGGAGGAGGGAAGATGTCTCCGATCCAGCCATCCACACGGGCAGTCTATCGGTGGCGCGTGCAACGAAACCCGACTCCGGATCCAGCAGCCCAAGCAAGGCAGAACCGGTGAGCCACTCTCCTCCACGACCGATCTACCACCGGAGAAGAAGAAGAAACAAGAACAGATCGGCGGAGGGAAGCAGACCCGAAACGAAGAGGAAGAAAAAAAAATTGAAAACAAAGAACAAAAATTAAAATCAACTGGTGTGTGTTCTTTGCTTGATCTGCAGGTCGGCGCCGGCGAGGATAGGAGAGGGGAAGAAGTCGACCCAGACCCCCCTGTTGCTGGTTTTGTTCTGTGGCGGCGCGTGAACCCACGCGCCGCCAGTGGTGGCGGCGCGTGGAGCAGACGCGCCGCCACTGTCTTGCCGTTCCTGAAGTGTGCCTGACACTGTTCCGGAGGTGCAGAAGTGGTTTCTAGATTGTTTTGGGGCTGTTTTGTAATTTAAAATTTGTTTGATGTAATTTTTTTAATTTGATTTTGAATTTTTTATTTGTATTATGTAAATGTAGATGTAAAAGAAAAAGAAAAGAAAAGAGAAAGTGATAAATAATAAAAAAAGGAGATGTGTGTGTGATTGTAATTTTTTTTTATGTATGTTATTGAATAAAAAAAAAGGAATTTAATTTATAGTCACAAATATCTAAAGGACAGATAAAAATCATGTTGAATTTTCCATGGAAATGTAGAACATGTATCTACATATAGTCTGGAAAAGTAATAACTGATTTATCAAAACCTTAGAATTGGGCTAAAATTTTATTTTTAATATCACATCAAGTCCACGAAGTTTGAAAGTGAATGTGGTATGTATTTTTTTTTTGATAAAATTGCCAGAATAAAGAAGAATTTAATATTCCGATTTAATCACGGATAAAGAATCATGAACTTACATGTAAGTTGTATTTTCTAAAATTCGATGAAAGAATAGAATTTTTAAAACTTCTTTAGCACATCAAGTCCACAAAGCAGCTTACCTCAGGTAGGATGCGTTAGGGGTGCTAATACCTTCCCTAACCACAACCAGTCCCTTACCCGCGATCTCTGACAAGACCAGTACATCAGGTTTCCTAGTAGCCCTCAATGAATTACTAGCTGGCGACTCCAAAGAACCAAATCAGCTAAACAGAACGAATAATCGCCAGCCGGTGCCGTGCTTCGGATTTTTTTTGGGGTGCGACAGAATGGCGACTCCACTGGGGACGGTAATGTTTTCAACATTATTGGACTAAGCTTTGCATATTTGATGTGTTTATGTTTTTTTGCATTTTTGTCTTATTTTATTTTTGTTTTACCCATGCATTTTGTAGAATTGTCTCATGCATCACATAGTGTAATTTTTTAAAGCACACACAAGCTTCAGGTTTGGAGGGGGACTAGCAGCTTACCTTACGACTTTTAGTCAAGGTTTAAGTTTGTGTAAACCCCAACTCTTCGTTGAGTGCTTAGACTGGTAATAGTTGGACACGTGCCATCTTGTTGCCTACAAGCCCCCATATTGCCTCCACGAGGGCGATCACTGGGACAACAAGAGTCCTTTTTTTAGAGACCAAATAGTAAACCTACCTTTTGTCTCACTTAAAAAGATTAGAACCTGTCTTTAGGATGTATGCTCCGTAAACATTGTTTTGCATCCGAGCAAGCCCTTCTTGAAGCATCTTGAACTCCAGACTTATGGGTGACACAATGACCGTCGCTCATAAAATTTTCATTGTAGAGTTTGTGCAAGAATCAAGATTCTTGTTTCATCATACAAGAGTTGCGACCATATGTCACCCCTCGAAGGGCAAGTTCGTCATATAGATTACATATTCATACATTTATCATGCATGTACCGGGTTGAAAGGTAGGTCCCCCGCACAAGCTGTGCTGCACGTGATTGAAGAAAGGTGTCAGATAGAGGCTCATTATCAGATCAAGGTTGAGAGCATCAAAGATGAAGTAGCTAAACTCAGATTTGCTCGAACAAGTGTTGAACATCAAATGGAAAGAGAATGTCTGCACAGACTTCTGTGGGAACACTGCTTGTCCACGTCCAATTAAAGCTGTATCTCTCATTTTCAGTCATGAACAACAACAACAATGCCTTCAGTCATCAACTAATGACAACTCTGATTCCTGTCCAGTTGTACTGTTAAATGTTCATCGCCTCCACATCATCTAATGGAACCAAGCGACTACTAGCCTCATGTATATGGTGTATTAGTCTGCTGTTGAAATTACCCCAATTATGAGCTCAATTCCAGTTCAGCAGCACAAGATGTTGGTCTGAAAAAACCTTGATCAGACACTGAACTTCTACGTGGTAGAGCTCTCTCTGTAGAGATTTATTTGTGGATCTGCCAATGGGAAATGCAAAAAAGGATGTATTAATTACATATGCTTTGAAACTTTTTCCCACCAGTGGCATGAACAAAACATTGTACTATGCAGAGGAGTAAGGCCTGATCTGAAAATATGAGTAGTACTCGAACTTCAACGTGGCAGAGCTTTCTCTACAAAAATCTGTTTATGATGCTGCAATTTGAGAGTGCAAGAGAGGATTTACTAATTGCATATGCTACAAATATTTCTCTCATCAGTTTCAGCACGAAGAAACTGTAGCATGTTGAAGAGCCATATTTGGTTTGAAAAACATGGAGCAGACATCAAACTTCAACGTTGCAGAGATCTCTCGGCAGGAATCTATTTGTGGATCCGAAAGTGGGAAATCCAAGAAGGAATGCAGTAGTTTCAGATCATCTATGATTTTCCTCCAACAATGTCAGTATTAAAACGCAAAAGTAGAGAGAAGAGACATGCCTAGACTGAAAAACATGAAGAAGACTGAAACTTCCACAGAGCAGAACTCCCTCTATTGGTGCTTGTTTGCTGCACCGTTCGAGAGGAATCGAAGAAGAAATAGAGGAGATTCATGTTCATCATTGTCTCCCATAGAAGAGATAAGGCATGATTCCACGTGTCGGTAGTGGCGATACTACAAGTTTCTGGGCGCTGCCAAGATTACCAAGTTGTTGGAAAGTTTTCTACCAATCCTCAACCAACCACAACAACATTGGAAGATTGAAATGATGTTGTGAGGATTTTCCGAAGAATTGAACAAGCCATGAAGAGAGGAAAGATTGAAGGATCTGCCATAGATTCCAGAACAATAATGAGAGGTGAATCAGGAGATGACTTTGACAGTGTGAAACCTTAATTATGTGGTCTAGCCAGGTCTCATGGTAGCATCAATTGCTCAAATGTCTTTGCCAAGATGGGACATTCCTCTGTTGTTTAAGTTGGTCGACCAGCATCTGCTAGATTCCAGAATTTTGCTTGACTCCGACAAATCCCATGCAACCACCGTTTTCTAGGTGGTATAATCCAAACAAGAGATGTGATGTCATGGTGGGGTCCTCAACCATTTCAATTCAACAGTTGCAAGAATTTCAAGAAGCGAGTCTCAAAGTTGGTGAGCAAGAGACAAGTTGGAGCTTGCAAAGGAGGGTGTCATTGGCTATATTGTCCCCCGAACATCATCAAAATGACATGTGATCGAAAGTGCTTGGCAAAAACTCAGATATTGCCAGAAAAGCTGATTCAAGAATGGTGATGAATAGTCAATCATATTGTTATGGAATTCTGCATTTTGTTTAGGATCACATCTCATCCTTCAACGAAACATGTCTTGCTTTTGTCTCTTTGTTGTTTTGAAATCAACAAATGCTTAGTATTTTATCCTGACAAAATATTTTTTTCCAAACTCCAACATGCGATAAAGGTTAATCAATCCGGAAGATTAAAAATGTTTTGATTACAGAAATGACTCTATGCTTGAAAATAACATGAGGTGACTAAACAATTTTAAACTCATACCTCCTGAAACTGAACCACACATCATATAGCTAAGTTTTAGCAGTATGCATAATGGCATGTAGTGGATTCGGTAGTTATGGACTCGTGAATCATGATTCTTACAAGTCCAAATCATTACACCGGATGGGGTCAAAATTTATCGGTTCTAACCGACCTTGCTTGAAATGAGAAAAGGCCATCTTTGATATCCCTTCACTTTCTGAAGATTATATCCCTTGTAGTCCCATTTTGAGCTTAATAGAATATATTTTTTTTATGAAAACCCTGACTAGGATCACACCCCACACTGGGGACATATGAGAGATATGTTGGAGACATTGATATAATTAATGGATAAAGGGGAAGGCTTAGAACAAAGGTCCAATGATTGAGAGAGAGTTAAAAGAAAACACATAGACTGGGGGCATATGGGAAATTTTTAAGGAAGGCTATGATGAAAAAAAAAAGAAGAAGAAAAAAGCAATGAAAAAAGAAGAAGAAGTTGAAATTGCCTTCACTTAAAAGACAAGTCAAAGATAAAGGAAGGAGAATGCCTATCAAGTTTATGAAGAGCAAAAGAAATTTCAATCAAGGAAATGCACAACAAAAGTCAATACCAGAAAAAAGACTAAGTTATAAACGTGACTTTTGGTGTCCATTATAAAGCCTCCGATGTTATCAGATGATTAAGGTTGGTTATTCATCAAGGAAAGGTGGATTTGCATTATAACTTATGTTAAGAAAAGTCTGAACTTTGAGGTTAACAAGGTTATATGTCGTTTCCTCTACAAAGACAACAATAGAACAGAGTTGATGAATAGTTGATGTTGATCCTAGGTCTTTGAAACCCTCAAACACCTTTTGAGCCTTTGAATTTCCTTTTTTTCATAGCCATGAACCATAGCCTGCATTACGTGCTTTTAAAAGCCCTTTTTAATCAAGCAAGCAATTTGAACCGATAAATGGCGCTCTCAAAACTTGAAGAGCTTTTCCATAAGGGTTGTGACTTCATGAATTAAGCTATTGGTTATTATGCATGTTGATAAAACAAGTTATAAGAAGAGAAACAACCTTTCTTGATAAAGCCTGAGTTTTGACTTGAGCATTTTTGTTTTTTTTGAAATTCATGCAAAGGTCACCTCATCATAGACTATCAAATGATATACCCAATATCAAGGATTCAAATTGATACAAAGAACCATGGAAAAAGCCATTTTTAATCCTACATTGGGTCAATTTCTGTTTTTTTCAAAATGCATGACAATCAAAGGACTATATATTTCGAATAACGCGTGTTGGGTCTTTGATAAAAAAGCTTGATTTTCAAAAAGGACATCTCTGATTTCATTTCAACAAACTAGACTTTGAATAGACATGATCTTTGAAATATGAGAGTTGATTCCAGAACAAAGAAGATTATCAAACACAAAAGAACATTAATTGAGTATGCAAAATCGTTGATAGAAATGACATTGAAGTCCTCGACACTCCTTGAAAAGTTGAGCAACTGGGGGCAATACAGTGGACCTTAAAAAGGAAAACAAACAGTATCCAGATCAACTAGGGGCAAAGAAAGAATCATATGATGAGTCATCAAAGTCCATCAAAGTCATTCCTGGCATTCACAAAAGCCATTTGGTTGTAAACAGAAGAATGAGCATTTTCAGATCAACTAGGGGCAATGTTGTTCAAAGACAATCCATGATTTAGTGAACTTCAGCAGCAATTGATGAGCAACGCTGCACTTGAAGGATATTTTCATATCTTCATCTTGGGTCACCCTCTGAAACATGGCTATGACTCTTGACAAATGTTATCGGGTGAGTGCATTTGGATGAACATCGAACATATGCACACCACCAAGACTGACTGTGGAACAATGCTACACTTGAAGGACAATCTCATATTGTCATCCTTTGAAACAGGGTTATCGACAGATGTTATCACGCAACTGCATTGAATGAATGTCAGAAAGGCACCCACCCCGAAGACTGACTGTGTGGGATAATTTGTTTTGAAGCCAGATGAGCACTTCACCGCATGAGTATGGGTGATAAAAGCAGCCTCATTGATGAGGCCGAGACATTTATTTTCACAAACTGATTAAAAGAGTTGAAGTGAATCTATTAAGAAGAACACTAAGCATACAACCATGAGCCTTTGTACTTCAAGCTATGAGATGCATGTCTGGACGACTGGATGATTTCCAAGAAGGTTGATGATAACATGTACTTGAAGAGTACTGTTTCAACTAGAGGCAAGATCATGACTGATTGACAATTTTAATGGGCGTTGGCACGCACAACCAATCAAAGGACAATTCTTGAGAGAATATGGGAGATGAATGATTTGTTCCATTCCATTCCTTCAAGATGAATCGAGCAACACCACACTTGCAAGCAGGGTCAAACTTGATGAACGATGCGAGCAGTAATTATCGAAGACAGTTCGGGATGGGCACTGCATTTACAGCTGAGTGGATGGCTAGTACATGAATGAGCCAATACATCGAAAGAACAAGAAAAGCTTTGGAATGCAAACAAAGACACCCTATGACGATGGAGCATCAAAGAGGGGGGGACCTATATTTCAAATCAGGTAAGGATGCATGCATGTCATCTAACCTCAAAAAAAAAAAAAAAAAAAACATTTGCACATATTTTTGAATTGTTACAGGAAAATCCTTAATGAGGTCCAGCAAGATGGTGGAAAAAGAAAGAAGTATTGTGGTGATGATAATAAAGAATCAGTTTTGATCATGGAATAAAAGGGAAGATGGGATGAACCCTACCATTAGGGAAATCCCAAAGAAATGAAAAGATCAACTTTGCGATCGGGAAGCCTTGAATTTTCAACCATTGCAGTCAGGAAACACTGAGTTTTCAAAACCTATGATCTGGAATTAGCAGGAAGCACCAAGTTTTCCAGCCCTTCTCCTATCATCCCCTCAGGACTTCGCCAGGTAAGTCCTATTTTTTACACTTGTCATATCACATCTTCCATCTGGGTAGGTCACCCATTACAATGAGACCACACTTCATATTATTTCCATCCGGGTAGGTCACCCATGACAATAAGACCGCACTTTTTCACATTTTTTCCATCCGGGTAGGTCACCCATGACAATGAGACCGCACTTCATCATATTTTTTCCATCTGGGTAGGTCACCCATTATAATGAGACCACACTTCATACTTTTTCCATTTTTGGGTAGGTCACCCATTACAATGAGACCGTACTTCACATTCTTTCCATCTGGGTAGGTCACCCATTACAATGAGACCACACTTCATATTTGTTCCCCCTGGGTAGGTCACCCATAAGAATGAGACCACTCTTCCTCCTTTCCACTTGGGTAGGTCACCCATTATAATGAGACCACTTTTTACACATTCTTTTAGTTCCACTTGGATGAGGTCGCCAGATGGGATCTCATATAGCTTTGGTTAAAGGGAATCGCCAGATGGGATTTAGGTTAACCGAGCTATACACAGGATTTTGGTTCTGGTTAGAGGGGATGGCCGAAAGGAATCTCAGTCTATCCCAACCACACATGATTTTGGTTCTGGTTAGAGGGGATTGCCGAAAGGAATCTCAGTCTATCCCAACCACACGGGATTTTTGGTTCTGGTTAGAGGGGATTGCCGAAAGGAATCTCAGTCTAGCCCAACCACACACAGGATTTTTGGTCTCAGTCTATCCCAACCACACACAGGATTTTGGTTCTGGTTAGAGGGGATGGCCGAAAGGAATCTCAGTCTATCCCAACCACACATGATTTTGGTTCTGGTTAGAGGGGATTGCCGAAAGGAATCTCAGTCTATCCCAACCACACGGGATTTTTGGTTCTGGTTAGAGGGGATTGCCGAAAGGAATCTCAGTCTAGCCCAACCACACACAGGATTTTTGGTCTTAGTCTATCCCAACCACACACAGGATTTTGGTTCTGGTTAGAGGGGATGGCCGAAAGGAATCTCAGTCTATCCCAACCACACAGGATTTTGGTTCTGGTTAGAGGGGATTGCCGAAAGGAATCTCAGTCTATCCCAACCACACAGGATTTTTTGGTTCTGGTTAGAGGGGATTGCCGAAAGGAATCTCAGTCTATCCCAACCACACGGGATTTTTGGTTCTGGTTAGAGGGGATTGCCGAAAGGAATCTCAGTCTAGCCCAACCACACACAGGATTTTTGGTTCTGGTTAGAGGGGATTGCCGAAAGGAATCTCAGTCTATCCCAACCACACACAGGATTTTGGTTCTGGTTAGAGGGGATGGCCGAAAGGAATCTCAGTCTATCCCAACCACACAGGATTTTGGTTCTGGTTAGAGGGGATTGCCGAAAGGAATCTCAGTCTATCCCAACCACACAGGATTTTGGTTCTGGTTAGAGGGGATTGCCGAAAGAAATCTCAGTCTATCCCAACCACACAGGATTTTTGGTTCTGGTTAGAGGGGATTGCCGAAAGGAATCTCAGTCTATCCCAACCACACAGGATTTTTGGTTCTGGTTAGAGGGGATTGCTGAAAGGAATCTCAGTCTATCCCAACCACACACAGGATTTTGGTTCTGGTTAGAGGGGATTGCCGAAAGGAATCTCAGTCTAGCCCAACCCTACACATTCCTTGGTTATGGTTGAAGGGGATCGGCGAAGGGATCTCAGTTTAATCTAATTGGAAAGGATTTTGGTTCTGGTTAGAGGGGATTGCCGAAAGGAATCTCAGTCTAGCCCAACCCTACACATTCCTTGGTTATGGTTAAAGGGGATCGACGAAGGGATCTCAGTTTAACCTAATTGGAAAGGATTTTGGTTCTGGTTGAAGGGGATCGGCGAAGGGATCTTAGTTCAGTCTAACTACACAAGACCTTGGTTATGGTTAAAGGGGATCGGCGAAGGGATCTCAGTTTAACCTAATTGGAAAGGATTTTGGTTCTGGTTGAAGGGGATCGGCGAAGGGATCTCAGTTCAGTCTAACTACACAAGACCTTGGTTATGGTTAAAGGGGATCGACAAAGGGATCTCAGTTTAACCTAATTGGAAAGGATTTTGGTTCTGGTTGAAGGGGATCGACGAAGGGATCTCAGTTTAGTCTAACCACACAGACCTTGGTTATGGTTAAAAGGGATCAGCGAAGGGATCTCAGTTTAGCCTAATCACGCAGAATCACTAGATGGGATTTTAGGTTGATCGAGCTACACCGATTTTTGTTCTTGTTAGATCGCCAGATGGGATCTCAGGTAAACCCAATCAAAAGGGAAGGTCGCCCGTGAAAATAGACCAGTGTGAGTGTGTGGGCAGGTCGCCCCTGAAAACAGACCAGTGTGAGTGTGTGGGCAGGTCGCCCCTGAAAACAGACCAGTGTGAGAGTGTGGGTCGGTCGCCCCTGAAAATAGACCAGAGTGAGTATGTGTGGGCAGGTCGCCCGTGAAAGTAGACCAGTGTGATTGTGTGGGCCGGTCGCCCCTGAAAATAGACAACTTTTCTTCAAAAGGGGCATGTCGCCCAAGATAATAAGATCATTTTCTTTTTCTTTTCTTTACAAAGCTTACTACGCAAAACATTGAGGAGTTTTGCTTCGTAAGCATTGTAAAGAGGGGGCATCTGTTGTTACCCAATTTTTGACCCACCTTTTTTATAATTTTTTCAAAAAAATCCAAAAATAGTGAAAACAACAAAAATAAAAAAAAATATGTTTTTATTATATTTGCAATGTTTTTAGCATTTTCAACGTCTTTTAAAAAGAATTTTAATTTTCAATTGTTTTTTCAAACGCGTTCGACTTTTCACGCGTCATTTTAAAATCGCAATTTTTCTCATAGAATTGACGTTGATTTTGCTCGTTTTTAAAAATACAAGAAAAAAACAAGAAAACTCAAAATTTACAAAAAAAATAGTTGAGGGACCAATTTGGAGGCTTGAACAAACTTTTACCTATAAATATAGGTTGAAAACTCAAACAAAAGGGAGGGGGGGGCAATTTTGCAATTAGTGAGAGGCAACACAAAAAAAAGAAAACCCTAAAAAACCTTAACATTTTCCTCTCCTTGAGAAAGAACCAGCCGCCACCCCCCATCATGAGAATTTTTTTTCCCTTCTTCTCAGCCCCTTCACAGGCCCCCTTCCCCGGGTTTTGGTTTTAATTTTTTCTCCCTAAGCCTTTTTTGTTGAAGCCGCCGGCCAGCCCCCCACCCCTTTGATTTTTATTTTTCTCTTCTTCCTTTTTCTGGTTCTCACCCAAAGACAACCGAACCAGCCCCCCCCCCTTTCCTCAAGAATTTTTTTTTTCTCTTCTTCCTTCCCCTCCGGTGATCCCACTGGCAGCCTTTTCTTCGGCGCTGCCCTCCCACAAATCTTCCCCTCTCAACCATTTCTTCTCCAACCGGCCAAACACAGCAACCCCTCATCTCTCAGCCGCCCCCATCTCCCCAGAAACAGCAGCGCCTCCCTCTCTCGGCCAACAGCAGCATCGTCCCTCCCCCCAGCAGCTCATTACAGATACGGCGAGGAAATGAGAAGGGAGGCCAGAGGGCAGTGAAGAAGGGGCAGAAAACCGAAGCTTGGATGGGCGCCGATCTCAAATCCATGACAGCGGTGGACAACACCGCCGTTGCAGAAATGAAATGGGAGGAGGGAAGATGTCTCCGATCCAGCCATCCACACGGGCAGTCTATCGGTGGCGCGTGCAACGAAACCCGACTCCGGATCCAGCAGCCCAAGCAAGGCAGAACCGGTGAGCCACTCTCCTCCACGACCGATCTACCACCGGAGAAGAAGAAGAAACAAGAACAGATCGGCGGAGGGAAGCAGACCCGAAACGAAGAGGAAGAAAAAAAAATTGAAAACAAAGAACAAAAATTAAAATCAACTGGTGTGTGTTCTTTGCTTGATCTGCAGGTCGGCGCCGGCGAGGATAGGAGAGGGGAAGAAGTCGACCCAGACCCCCCTGTTGCTGGTTTTGTTCTGTGGCGGCGCGTGAACCCACGCGCCGCCAGTGGTGGCGGCGCGTGGAGCAGACGCGCCGCCACTGTCTTGCCGTTCCTGAAGTGTGCCTGACACTGTTCCGGAGGTGCAGAAGTGGTTTCTAGATTGTTTAGGGGCTGTTTTGTAATTTAAAATTTGTTTGATGTAATTTTTTTAATTTGATTTTGAATTTTTTATTTGTATTATGTAAATGTAGATGTAAAAGAAAAAGAAAAGAAAAGAGAAAGTGATAAATAATAAAAAAAGGAGATGTGTGTGTGATTGTAATTTTTTTTTATGTATGTTATTGAATAAAAAAAAAGGAATTTAATTTATAGTCACAAATATCTAAAGGACAGATAAAAATCATGTTGAATTTTCCATGGAAATGTAGAACATGTATCTACATATAGTCTGGAAAAGTAATAACTGATTTATCAAAACCTTAGAATTGGGCTAAAATTTTATTTTTAATATCACATCAAGTCCACGAAGTTTGAAAGTGAATGTGGTATGTATTTTTTTTTTTGATAAAATTGCCAGAATAAAGAAGAATTTAATATTCCGATTTAATCACGGATAAAGAATCATGAACTTACATGTAAGTTGTATTTTCTAAAATTCGATGAAAGAATAGAATTTTTAAAACTTCTTTAGCACATCAAGTCCACAAAGCAGCTTACCTCAGGTAGGATGCGTTAGGGGTGCTAATACCTTCCCTAACCACAACCAGTCCCTTACCCGCGATCTCTGACAAGACCAGTACATCAGGTTTCCTAGTAGCCCTCAATGAATTACTAGCTGGCGACTCCAAAGAACCAAATCAGCTAAACAGAACGAATAATCGCCAGCCGATGCCGTGCTTCGGATTTTTTTTGGGGTGCGACAAAGATGAAGTCCATTAAGCTAGCCGATGGGACTCGTTTTTTATCAAGAAGATGAATTGCATCAAGCTTGCCTGTTTGGTGATCAATTCATAGAAAATGATTCAACATTGTTTATTTCTGTATTTTAAATTAAATTTAGTATATTTTAAAAAATATATTTGGTTTGAAAATAAATATTAAATTGATTTTATTTAGTTTTTTATAATGATTTTAATGTGCTGATATTAAAATAATAAAAACCTAGAAAAAAAAAATTTTAAGTGAAAAATATTTTTTAAATAAAAAAATTTAGAACCATATTTAGTCTCAAAATTGAGTTGAAATTGTTCTTGGTTTTGGAATTACACACAAAAAATTAAATTTTATAATATAAGAGACACGTATTGAATTAGATATTTGAGATCAGATTCCATTCAAAAGATTTTTCTTCCTTCTTGTTATAAAGAGATAAGCATATTATTAATGAGAAATTAAAGGATAAGGATTAGAAAATCAAATTGGAAATGGTTGATACGAGACAAAACTAAAAACAGACACAATCATCAAGACATATCAATTCAATTCTCCATTTTGTCACAATTAAAATTAAATATTTTATCAATTCGGTTCCTAATATTTCCATTATTTCTCAATTGAATCCTTCTATCCACATGTATATTTACTATCATTTAAAAAAAAAAAAAAACGATGCCATTTTATTTCATAAAATTTGCACGTTGTACGAAATTATTAATGTATATGGAAAGAATGACCTAGATAAGGGCTTTTTTAAAAAGAAAGAATTTACGTAAATAAATAATTGATAAGAGGTTTTGTTGTGGGATGAAGTTTAGAAAATAAAATAATTTTTTTTTTATGGAACGAAACTAATTTTTTCTTTAAATGAAAAATGTTTTTCATAACTTTTTTAATAAAAACATAAACATGGAAAAGTTTTAAAAATAATCTCTAGAAAAACCCTTTTCACAAACCAAATTTTCTAGAAAACAAAATAGGGGCATTAACAGAAATAAAAAGAAAACAACTAAATTATTAACAAGGGAAGCAAACTAGTTCCCAGAGGGGGTGAATAGCATAGTTTTAAGAACCTGTCTGGTCTAAGACATGGGTTTCGAGTTTTGATCGGTTCACCTGATCGGTCGGGTCAATTTTTTTTTAAACAAATCAAAACGACATTGTTTTAGTAAAAAAATAAAAAATAAATAAAAGTTAATGGGTTTACGGTCAGTTTTTGCCGGGTCAACTGGGTTCCCGGATCACATCGAATTTTTTTTTGTTTGTTTTTTTTTCAACCCAGCCCGGTTCCAGCCGGGCATGATTTCAAAACTATGGTGAATAGTCAGCAATCTTATTCGATTCAGCCAATCATACGATGACAGGTGTCCTGTAGTAAAGATGCAACTAGCTTCCCATTTGCACAGTGAGGAAGACAAACAACCTTCGGATGGGTAAAACAACAAGGAATGGTTCGTAGATCTGTTACTGAAACAAACCTAGTTTTTAGGCAGAAGACAAAATGATGGGGTTATGTAAAGTTTAATTCTTACACTTAGCGTCCAAAGTACACTACGGTTAGAACTTGCCACAAGTCAAAAAAAGCCTCTAACTTACAGTAACGCTTTTCAAGAATTGTTCTTAATATAGAAACTCATGATCAAAGTGGACATAAATGCTCAATTTCCCTCACATTTTGAGTACCTTTCTTCATCATTTGATCTTTCTCACATGGGTTTGGTGGAATTACAAAGGAATTAGGTCTTTTGCCTTTTCAAGTTGGGTCTAAAACACTCTCTTATCAACAAAGTTACCGTGTTTAATTTTAGTGGTGATAAAAATTCTTTATAAAAATAAGTCTAGACCGTGGATTAACTCGAAACTCGATTGAAGTTAAGTGTTAAAAATACTAGATAAAATTGATCCGGTCAAAATTAAATAACTTAACAAGTTAACTAACTATTATTAATGTAATTTGACTTGAAAAAATTTTAAAACAAAATCACGAGTTAATTCATCCAACTTGCAACTAAGCTCAGATGAACATCACTAAGATGCACATCACACCAGTTAATTCATTCAACTTGCAACTAAGCTCAGATGAACATCACTAAGATGAACATCACACCACTAAGCTCGGGCACCAGTTTTATCCTGCATGTTTTTTTGGACAGGAAAGCATTCAACACATTAATGGATAACGGGTGAAAACACTAGATTTTAGAATTAGATTATTCCATTCTGCTAAATTTTTCTTACTTCTGCAGATGGAAATTATCTTTTGGAGGGCCTCAATTGATTCTGCTTTTATGAAAAGCTGCTGGCACTGTGAGCAAGAAGGTGTTGCTGCAGACCTTAGTTTTCTTAAAAACCTAGCTGCCTGTAAATGACTAAATGCACGTGCAACTTATCTTTTTTATTTTTAAATAAATTTAACCAAAGAAAGAAGGATCCATGTCACAATATTTTTGAAATTCAAGATCCACTCTACTTAGAAATTATTTTGTACAGAGTTTAGAAAGATACAAGAGAAGCGGAGATGAAACTCCCATACAAAATTGGCTGAATGTACAAGAAAGAAAAGGGAAAATTTGAAAACTAGTCCTCGTCAAGTGAACAATTAATCAATCTCCCATCTAAAAACTTAACCTAAGAAAATCTACCCCAAATTTTCTCCCCCTTCTCGTCTTTATCTGCCTCACCATGGTTTTCCAAGTATGATAACATGGGAATTGCAAGATTTATCGTTGCCCTTGATTGTCTTCCATTGATCACCAATGTCTTGTGCGATTTTCACAGCATCAGAGGCTGTTCCTAAGAGACCTCTTCTTGTGAAACCAACTGTGTACAGTCCATTTTCGCCTTTCCAGCCGTTAGGAAAGGGTGTTTTGGGCATCCCATCTTTTGTGAAAAAATCACATCCCTGCATTAACCATGGCAGAGATTAATCAGTAAAAGGTTATTCCCATTAATCAATTAGATATAAACTGGAAGGACAAATTTCTAGGTTCATTTAGCAAACCGAATGATATGATGTCATGAAAGCAACATCACATAAAACCCCGCAAAGAAAATATAATAAAATCAAGCAGACTTCTACTGATTTTATTCTTTTTTGCATGGAGAAAAGAAGAGATTTGTAGGTGTCTGCCCTCTGTGCATGTGTCCAGGGCAGAAAGGGATAGATGATTCATAAGAAGATGGAGCTAAAACTAAAACAAGAGCAATGCAAAACAGGTCATCTATACGAGTATGGTGCCTACCTTGAGCCATGTAGGCACATTGCTTTTGTAACCAGTTGCTAAGATTATAGACTCGAACTTCTTTTCTTGTCCATTCATGAATTTGACCCCGTTTTTTGTTACCTCCTTCACACCTTCCATCACCTGAAACCCTAACAAACGTTAGCCAAAAGCCTCAAGGTATTGCAAAAAGCAGCTACACACAGGCACAAAAATGTGAATGAAAAGAATAAGGGTTAATTTGTTTGGATGCGCTTAATTTACCTTAATTTTGCCAGACTTGATTTGTGATAATGCACCAACATCTAACACTGGTGTCTTTCCAGTGACATTCTTGAGCTCAATCGGGCCTGTTTTTGGTCGTTTGAGGCCTAATTGGTCTGTGTTGCCCAAGATGAGATTGGCTACTAGAAGTAGACATTTGTCCACCAATCTTAAAGGTAACCACTTTAGAAGTGCCATGGCTATCCCAAATGTTGACATGCCAAACATCTCTCTGGGTAGAACATGCACCTGTATTTACAAAATAAGATACAGATAATCAGAAGCCAAACATATCAAATCTAAAAACAATCTCAAAACCGAGCAATTTACTGTACAAGAACATCAATTTCTTTGGAAACTGAAAGGGGACATGGAATTGGATCACTTACTGTGTTTCTAACAACCATGTGAGGGATTGCATTGTGCCTACAAAGGTCTAAGCTAACTTCCATCCCTGAGTTGCCACACCCAACAACCAAGACCCTTTGGTTCTTGAACTTAGAACCAGACTTGTACTCACTTGTATGTAGAATATTACCTTCAAACTTGTCATAACCAACTATATCAGGTATAACAGGCTCGGCGTTCTCGCCAGTAGCAACAATAAGCCACCTAGAATGGTACTCAAGGTCTTCAGTTTGCACCCTCCAGACCCCCTTAATGTGGTCAAATTCTGTCGTTTTTACGGCTTGGTTGAATTTAGGCTGGATTCTGAAATGCGAAGCATAAGACTCCATGTAAGAAATGAATTGGCCTTTTGTAGGGTACTTGGGGAAATCATCAGGGAAACCACGAAGTGGGAGTTCACAAAACTGTTTAGGAAGGTGAAGTTTCAAGCGATCGTAGGTTTTTTGTTGCCAGAGAGAAGCTATGCAGTCATTTTTTTCAAGAACTAGAGAAGGGACTCCTTGTTGGTAAAGGCAAGCCGCAACTGCTAAACCAGATGGTCCTGCACCTACAATGATAGGTCCAAGAACCTTAACGAACTTTGCTTGGTTAAACCCTCGTTGTTCTTGCTCTTTACAAGAATCCATGTTGGAAATCCCAAGAAAAACAAGAAAGAAAGTGAAAGAAACTAAAAAAGATTAGTTCTTCTGTTTCCTGCACCTACAATGACTCTGTTTTTGCTCTGTTTTTACCCTCTCAGAGAATGGGAATTTAAAGAGAAACAAAGGGTTCTTCTGGTGAAGTTTGATGAGCGAAGAGTGAAAGAGATGAGAATCAGAGGTCGAGCGTGTGTGAGACTGAGGGTTTTAAATGCATAGAAAACAGAGGTTTTTATGAGAAGTGAGAGGTGGAGAGAGAAAAAGTATGGGGAAGAGAGGGGGAGTTAATATTAGCAGAGAGAGAGAGAGAGAGGAACGGTGTGATGAAGGCGTAAGGGTCAAGGAAAGGATTCAGTTCTCTTTCTCAAGGCTTTCTTCTCAGCCTTCTGCAGAGTTTTTTTCTTCTTTCTGGGAGAGTGTAATCTAGTCGTAGAAGGCAATGTCCCGGACATGAGATATAAATAGCTTTTTGATATGCTTGGAAGCTAGCTTTAACCCCTTTTTATTTTTGTTTTAAAGTAATTTGTTTAGTATTTTTGCACGGTTTTAATATAATAATATAAAAAATAAATTTAAAAAATAAAAAAAATATTTTAATACTTTTCAAAACAAAAAATATTATAAAAAGTAATCACTAATTAATTAGCTCAATTTAAACTAAATTATCCTATCAAGTTGAAAATTAAAAAAAATAATATCAAATAAAATTAAAAAACTAGTTCAAACCAAATGGTTAAGTTCAAATTTTTATTTTTAAAAACTGAGTTAGCTTGTGTATTTTATAATTGAGAGTGATTTTAATGTTATGTGTTTTAGTTTTTTCAATATTTTTTATTTAGAAATATTCAGTCAATTTATTTGGTTTTGTTTTTAAAAAAAATTAATTGATTTTTTGATTTGATATATTAATCCAGTTTTTTAGATTAATCCATTATTTTGCTCGTTCCTGATTAGTATTTCGAATGTCCTTTTCTTCCTTCTCTCTTCTGAACATGTACTGCTTCTTCACCTCTTCATTCTTTAATGTTTTTTTACCAAATCTCCACTCTCATTTTTCAATGGTGGAGAATACCCTCCAAGCCATTTGAATTTGTGAAAGATCCTTGGCAATACAGAAGATCAAAACACATTTGGAGCACTACAACATGCAAATCCCAAAAAACTTTTTGTTTGAATTTTTTTTATTATTAATATAAATATTTAGGTTAATTTACGTGTATATTAACTAATTTTATAGGCTCTGAAATTAACGTTCATATAAATTTTTAGTGGCTATTATATTAATAATTAAATAGCTTAAACTCGAGATTATAAAAAATTAAACTCTTTAATCTAAAAATTTTACTATTCAATCACTTATTAGATGATTAATAGTGTTTAAATTTTGTATCAATGGATGGAGTGCTGGAGAGGTAAGTTTCAAGCCTTTTTTTTTTTTTTCCCAAGGAATCTTCGTATCACACCATGGAATGCTAAATGCTACTCTTATTTGTTATCTTCTGCCATAATTATTTTCTTCGGTGTAGTGCATTTTTTGGTGTTTAATTCCATAGTGTATTGACATTATCCAAAAACTAATCAAGTATGGCTTGAAAAGTATCCAAGAAAATTTTTAACACCAATTACCTTTACCATGTGTATTTGAAATTATGATACACCATGCTTTTTAAAATATTTTTTAATTAAAAATATATTAAAATAATAATTTTTTTAAAAAATCATTAATTTGATGTTTTTTTCAAATAAAAAATAATTTTAAAAACATTTAAAAAATAATTGTACCGCAACAATAAATATTAATTAAAAACTCCCGAGTATTTTGTCTAAAAAACAATCATAGCAGTAATAGAGAGTGAAGTGAATGAATTTAAATTTATTTTTTAAGATATTGTGATGATTAAGTTTGGATTTTTAAACTAAAAAACACATTTAGAATTATGTAATTAGTGAATAAAAAATGAAAAGATAGATATGTTTATTTTAATCATAGTACTTAGAATTAGTTCGAATCGATATTTTATATTAGCACTGGATTTCATTTTTTAATTGAATTTTAAACAAATTATCCATATAATTAAAAAAAAAAAAAAAACTCACGCATCATCAAAAGAAATCATAGACGCGCTTTGAGGAGCGGCGGTGGTGGAGCACACACAGTGATGGTCTTGTTCATAAGGGCTCCTTGTTTCGCCACGTGGAAACTACTAAGCATCTTATGATTTGTTGCGGGGGGGGAAACATTTTAAGATTTATTTCCATGTAAGTCAAACAGCCGTCTAATGTGTGACTCTTACACTATTTCTACGTGGCATCTTCTCGTGAATGGTCTTTGATGAGCTCTCCTGGAATTTAAAAATAAGGTGACCATAAAAAATTAGAAA
This sequence comes from Populus alba x Populus glandulosa, assembly GCA_033617975.1. Lineage (NCBI taxonomy): Eukaryota > Viridiplantae > Streptophyta > Magnoliopsida > Malpighiales > Salicaceae > Populus > Populus alba x Populus glandulosa. Next base: position 24,425,885 of record CM066148.1, read on the forward strand.
AAAAAAACGGATTCGTGTATTAGAAATTAAGAACACCGAAATTCATCATATTTTGAAAAGATGGCATGTCTTGTTAAAAAGAAATAATAAAGGGTTGATTTAATGAATTAAAAAATGTCTTGATCTAGACTCTAAGATCATGTGATTTTTAAACCTAATTTGGAAAAATAGATTTAATCATAGCATGTGAAAACTGCAAAATGAAGTTTAAATCCAATGGTAAAATAAAAATAATCATCAATTCTTTCCAAAAAAAAAATATATTTTATTATTAAACTTGATTTAGCTTAATAAACTAATTTGAAAATTTGATGATTTATAATCTTTTAATTTGAACTAGAAAAAATATTAAATTGATCAATTAAGTCATATAAATACCAGGATATTTTTTCTTAACGAAGAATTCAACCACATTATTTTGATAAAAAAATTAATACATGGGTTGAATCGAACTCAACAACCCGAGAGTTTTTAAGTCAGATCTCAAAACAAATCTAAAAACTATATTCATAGTTATTATAATCCGATCAACCTAATCTAGAAGGTTATTTCAAAAATTTATAATCTAGCGTCTAACTAAGTAGAATTTTATTATATAATATAGAATACATTAACTTGATCAAATTTTAATAAACAAATATTTAATCATTTACCAACAAACTAATAATACAAGTCTTTTTCTAAGTTAGATCCTTGATCGAGTTGACTTCCGAGATGTTTGTTATTTTATACTTGGACTGGTATTATTCTAGCAAGAGCATAAATAACCATAAGAAATAAACCCGAGAAAAATGATATCAGCCACTCCTGGCAATAATTATCAGCTGATTGTATGTATAGGGTTTTAATTAAGCATGACAGAAATTGGATTATATTCCTTAATATCTATGCAATTGATAAGGTATTTAGGTTTGGGAGCTCTAACTAGGCTGCATGCGCGCGCCACCCTTGATTTTCTTTGAATATGCAATGCATGGCATTTTATTCCATCACATATGTAATTAATTATACCTTGCGAACAACCATATAAAAGGTGGTCCAATAATAAAAATATAAGACTAAAAAATTTATTCCCTTCGTGGTCTCGGGTTCAAACCATATGGTTGCTTATATGATGGCCGCTGAGGGTTTATATGATCATTAACTTCAGGACTCGTGGGATTAGTCGAGGTACACGCAAGCTGACCCAGACATCCACGTTAATATAAAAAAAATTATACCTTACGAATAACCATATAGCATGTGACCCAGTTATAAAAGCTTGGAACTATGGGGTTTATTCCCATTGTGATCTCAGATTCGAGTCATGTGACTACTAATATGATGGTCATTGAAGGTTTATATAATCGTTAACTTCAAAGTTCGTGAGAACAGTCGAGTGCGTGCAAACTTACCTGAGCATCTATATTAATAACAAAAAAATTATACCTTGCAGATAATGAAAGAAATTAAAAAGTGATCATACTTATGAATTTATATTAATTAAAGACAACAAAGTTTATATGTTCTTCATCATTGTAATGCTATAAACTAGCTAGGGCTAGCTTCATGTGCTACCCTATTGCTAAATCTTTTTTGTTTCCCCAATCAAATATCAAGTTAAAGTTAACATGCTTGTATTCACGTTCATTTTGTTTGTATGAAGCGGTTTATTCATTAACCAAGTATTTTAAAACATTATAATTAAAACAAAACATAATTTCAATCATACTTCATCATACTTTATTAAAAAAAAAACCCTTAGATTTATTTTATAAAAAGTATCTCCATAAATAAATGTTGCTTTACCATACCATGAATACCTAGCTTTTAAGATAAAGGACCTACGAGTATAGAGACGTGCACTCTAGAAAAGGAAGAGGGCCTTGGCTAATGAATCATTAATGCCCTATCCCCGTATCCTCAAGGAAACATCAATCATTGTTTTACTTTTATTATTCTATTTTTGCTGTCACAGTCATGTTTTTGTAATATTTATTGTATGGGCAAGTTACAAAATCTATGCATGTAAACACGTATTAAAAAACAGCCCGTTTGTGTAATATTTATTTTTTTCACTTTATTCATTAATATAATATTTTCCTTATTAGCATTGTGGATTTTATTCATGGGTTTACATTCTCTCCTTCCCTTTTCTTATAAAAATTCTTAAAATTTAAATTCATATCTATACTTGAAAATATTTCTGGATACTTCTTCCTCGTTTCCAACACTCTTTCCCAAGTTTCTTCTTCATTTTTTTTACTATTGCAACCTTTATATTCCTTAATTCCTTTTCACTTCTGTCCAAAATGCTCAATGGCTTCACCTTGACCGTCAAATATTCATTGATTTTAATTGCACTTGTGGCAAGAGTAGCGTAAGACCTATTTTTGCTTTTGAAAGTGACAATACAAGAAACACGTTGTGTATTCTTGCTAAGTACGAAGGTAGCATTAATCAATAAGCAATAGGTCTAACTCTTTCAATAATCTCAGAGGTTTGATATGTATGAGTGTTAGTTTTCCTTTAATTCCAAATCGAATAATGTTTTTTCATGGTGTGACCTTTAAAAACACCTAATCTTTAACTTTAAATTCTAAGGGTCTTCTCTGATTTACATACCATATCTTATAATAATTTAAGTTTTCATTAGTCACTTAATAAATCTATTGAATCAAAAACCTATATATGATACCAATTGCAATAGCCTTAATATTTAAATACCACATGTGTTATGTTCATTATTAACTCTTTAATAAACTACAGGATTGTTTTTTCATAGTTCCTGTCGAAAATTTCACAAAGTTCTTTTTATTTTTAAACATACAAAGTTATTAATATTTATTCCAATCACATATCTAAATCTCATTCTTGATCCAACCATCATTTATCACAACTTGTCTCAATTCTATTCTCAACATTCCAGCAATACATAAATATTCTTTCTTAGTAATAAGTAATTCTTGACATCATAAATGAAGGAATTTAAAATTAAAGGATATAACTTATCACTAAACATGTATTAAATAATAAAAAAAGATATTTAGAATTAAAAGTATCCATACATTTCATCTATATATAACACTTCATTAAAATACACTAGTCCACTTATAATACATAAATATTGTTTCTAAGTAATTATCATATTTAATAAGTTTACACCACCCACACCAAAGTTATGCTAAATACATAACACAAAACTCAAACTTAAAATTACATATATCTTCTAAAATATTCATAGTATATCATTATTTACATTACTTTATCAACAAACTGTAAAAATTAACACACTAAGACCTAGTGCTCCAGCTTGGCTAGTGAATAACATGTGAATGCAAAATTAATTAATATTATAGGCATTAGATTTTTTTTACTAAATAATCACATTAATTTAATTTTTTAACATTTGGATAAATCTAACACCTTTAACCCATTTTTTTTTATATATCCTAACATTCATCATTTCCATTTGTTCTTAACAAATTATCACAATAATTTCGGCTTCCTTCACAATACCATAAGTTCAACAAACTCATTTGGTTGCCCATAATCCAATCATCCCCTCACAAATGCAAATAAGTTCAGCAACTTACTCAATTGCTAGCAATCTAGCTATGCCCTCACAACAGCCAATAAATCCAGCAACCCATTTGATTGCCAACAATCCAGCTATCAGCTCACAAAAACAAAAAAATATGACAACCTATTTGGTTGACAACAATCTGGCTATCCCTTAATGGATGTCAATCAATCATTAAATTTGTTATCTTATTTATATCCTTACTTTACATTTCCATCAATCAAACTCAATAATCAAACAAAATATTCAAAACAATGTAAGTTTAAGACCTTTAATTTCAAAGAGATGGTGAGCATCTACCTATTGTTCGAGATGGTCCAACTCCTTTTATCCGAGATCGGGCTTTGAAAATTTTTCCTGAATCATTAGGATTTCATCTTATGATTAATTCATCAATAATTCCAGTGAACCTAAATTTAAGGAACATAAAAAACTTTAACCTAATATATCTCACAAAATCTCATATAATCATAAAATCATTATCAATATTTTTACATAAACTAACCTTTGAAACTTCGATGAAATTTAACAATTCTTTATTTATACATACCTTAAAGTATACATTAAATCACTCTTAATGGATTTATCACCAAGAACACAATTTCTCTAAAAAATCATACACTTATTTATTAAAAGAAACACAATTCTTTCCTAATTCTTACTAAATTCCCAAAGTATCTAAGGTAATAAGACATCCAAATTCCATTACAACCAAACATATAAGTTATTATTTTATTTCAAATCATTATCATCACAGCCACACAGATTAAAACCATATAATATACAACATCTAAACATCTTATAACACTTTTAGTTTTCTTACCTCCCTTTTTAGTCGACTAACACCATCACCTTGCACTATGATTTTCATTTCAATTTAATAAAACTTTTACTTTCTCTAATCATTTCCTTATCAAATACAATAATTCACCACCAATTCTAATTTTCCCCAAATCTCATATAAGAATCCTAAATAAAAATTTTAAGAATTTAATCAAAAATCAATTAAACTTTTTTATATCTTATTCAAATAAGCTCTGAACATTTTACCGACAATAATAGGTACTCCAAAAGCTAACCAGACAAGACTTCTCCAAGCTTTACCCTTCTTTCTTCACTGTCCTTCCTTGCTTTGTTTTTCAATCTCTTTACTTTCCCCCGACCAAAACTCTCTAATTTAATGTGATTAAGTGTTTACACTAACAAAATTTCTCATTTTCTCCCTTAATTTATAGTTTTTCCTAGGTTTCACAAATTGAAGAAAAAGAAAAAAACTCTCATTCTTTCTTTTTCCTCTCATGGCCAACTCTTATATGTGTGTGTGACTTGCTATTGCATCCCTTCTTTACACCCTTTTATGTTTCTCGAGTAATATTTTACAGATTTCATCTCTTGTTTATACCAAATTTAAGCCAGGTTACTTTGAATTTCAATAATTTATATTTCATTACCTTTCTTTCCTCACACAACACTTTCATTTAAATTTTATTTGTGTTACTGTAATTTTTTTATTTTCTTGCCATTTTTCATATTTTTTTTTTAAAAACTCTCGCATAACCCGTTTATCTCCGGTTGTCAAATCTATCATCATTCCCATAATTAAATATTCACTTTAGTCATTAATATAATATTTCTTTTATTAACATTACGAGTTTAATTTGGGGTTTATATTTTAACCATAGAGTATTCTCATAATTACTTATAGATGTAAAGGTGAAGACCAAAGATATTTCTTATGATGATCAAGCATATTTTAATTAGAAAGCAAATAAAAATAACTATGAACAAGAATATTAATCCACCCGTGAAGAATTTTTTTTACTACAAGATAGCAATGATGCCCTATCCTATGAAACTAGGGTAGTTGTGACATTAGAAAAATATATAAATTAATCCACTTACCAAAAGTAACACTTGTAAAGTGACGAAGCTCGTGTGCTAATAATTTGACAAATCAATAATTAAATCATACAGCAGTGAGATGTCCGAGTCTAGAAACATATTAAACAAAAAGAAATCCAAGGGTTTTACCGACAGAGATTTTTATATATATTTTTTAATTTTAGTCAGAGTTGAAGTTAAATCAAATGTCGACGCAACAACCATGATCAATCCTTTCAAACATCTTTCAATCAGCTTTAGTTTCCAAAAAGGATTGAGCTTTGAAGTGAGAAACTGGCAAAGTGGTGGCCAATCTGTATAATGCTGAATTCATCTCCAAGGATTGAGCTTTACTTATATCATACTTTATAGGTCATATATTCGTATGATTCGCTTGTAATTATAGCATTATTCCCTCTTTCTTTGTTTTCGAAAATTACAAATATATATATATAAAAGCCGAGTTTATTCGTATAGAAAACAGTAAACATATCGAGCAAGAAAATATATTGATTTTCTTGCAAGCATCTCAACAGATATGCACTGTACACTCCGTCTTCCATCACCAAGCAAGCCACGCACACATAGATGGTTGCTGAAGGTGACCGGAGAGAGCTTGGTTCCGATTTCAAACATTCTCGTTAAACCCATGATCACAGGTTTTTTGTCATTGACATTAACGTATCAGCTTGACCGATGTGAAAGGTCCCCCCACTGTGTCACCAGGGTCCTCTCCTTTTCTCTCTTGTTCGTCACAGCTGCCTCCTCGACAAGCTATTTTCACAGGCGCATGCACATATATCTACCATTCTTAATACCAGTTTGCCCGATCAGATCTGTGGGTACCTATCTCTTGGGGGCTCGAGCCCATCTATGACTGTTCAAAACTGAGTGGACTCGTGTGTTCTGCAGCTGTGAAGGAGAGAATTGCATGTGTTCTTGGCTATTAATCTCAGCTGTGAACGTTCTTGGAAAATAAACAGGAAAAAAAAGGTTGCAGAAGCCAGAAAGATGGAGTCCCATCACTTTTCTTACTTCTCATATATATCGATCGCATCATTCATCTGCTGCTGCAATCATTAAAGCATTATATTTACACGTACTAATTTTATTAATGGGTTTGGGCAATATAACGGGAAATCCCTTCGACAATCATCAAATCCTCGTTCCATCATTTCTTTCTGGATTCAAATATTAAACCTTTTAGTGAGAAATTATTTGAAGTTTCTAAGCAACAGTACCTATCCTCTAACTTGATATTGAATTAAGGACCGTTGAGGAATTGGTTGAGTGGTGAAAATGCTCGTCGGTCCTGCACATAACTTGATCGTCATGTATAGTCTGGAAACACTCACATCAAAGTTATTAAATTTGATCCGTTGAGGCTTGGATTTTGGCATGTTTATTTATTTCAATCTGAAATGATATTATTTTAAGAGTTTTTTAAAATAAAAATAAAATATTTTTTAAAATATCAAACTAAATTTTAACCAAGTTATAAATTGAACCATTGAATCATCCAAGTTTTACCAGGTTAATTTTCATATGATTTTTTACCCCGACCTAAGCCAAGCTCTAATTATCCGAGTCTCATGTGGATCCCTCGGGTGAGGTTGAATTTAATAACATCTATACATGTGAGCTAAATTAAATCATAAATGCATTTAAATTTTGGATATAATGTTTTCAAACTATTATTTTTAAAAAATTTTCTCTTAAAAAAACAGGTTTTTATGTATTTGATGGTGTTATTTTATCCAGTTCAAATTTTTTTAGAAAAATCATAATTTTTTTTTAAACTCAAGTTTTTATATAGATAAAAAACAAGTTTAAACAAAAAAACAAATAACTTATAAAATTATAAACAATAGTAAATACCATATGAGAGAGGTTGTACGGATTGATTTCTGTATTTCCCGGTCAAGTTTGTGTATTCAGTCGCTGGTGTCACGTGACATAAGCAACCGTCATGCCCTGACAGTCACGTGGCATTTCTAACCTCCAATAGAATCTTAATGACTGAAAGTTTCGAAAATACCAAAACGACCTTGACTGTTGACAGTGATTGAAGCAGAGAAAAATACGCTTTTTAGTTTTTTGGTCTAAGAAGTGAATCTTTTTTTTTTCGTATTAGGAATGGGGACTCTTGATTTGACGGTCGGGGGTTTTTCGTCATAACATTTTATTACACGTGTCGAAAGCCCCTTTGCCTGTTGTGGTATAATTTAACTAAGTGTGTTTAAGCTTGAAATTGGGATCTCTATGGTGCAGAACATGCTTGAATATGAGCCGTTGATTAGACAGCTAAAGAGGGACATCATACGATCTCCAAGGTAGATCTAACGGCTGGGATGCTTCAGAATGTACAGTTTTGACCTTTTATGATGACACGATGAAATTGCAATTACAGTCTCCTTTCATGGGGATTACAATTTAACCCAAAGGGAGAGATATCACCCCTAATTGATTAGGTAGTTTTTTTTTTTTAATAATTACCTTATTTAATAAATAATAAATATAATATGAATATTGTTATTATAAATATATATGAAATAATAATTGAATAATTAATGCATAAATGGATATTCAAAACTCTATAAATATTATATAAGAATCTAAATTTCTTATAGATATCATGTAAATATAATAGAAACCTGAACTGTGGATGAGCATCACAATTCTTGTCCTTTTGTATTTTAAAATGGGTAAGGTATCTTTATGGTCCCTCAAGTTTTGAGAAGTGATCATATTTGCCCATACACTTCGATTTGGATTACTCAAGAGCTTATACTTTCAGTTATTGACCATCCATGTTCTTTACCCTCGTAAAGAGAAGAGGATTATCAAATCACACTTTCATCTTGCAATTTCGGTTCTCAACATCTCCTTTCCCTTTTATTTTCTCAAAAGTGTATTGTCACAGTAATTAAGGACTACACTGAGCACCTCTGTAGAATAAAGGGTTACTAAATACAGAAAAAGTTTATGGTGCACGTGAAGTAATTGGTAATTGTTTATTACTTATTTTTTTGTATTCATTTTCAAAAAAAAATTAAAATAAAATTCATGATCCATAAAAAATTATAAAAATATCTCTATGATTTATCTCTTCTAATATATATATATTAAAAAACTAATCCTTAATAAGTAACTAATAAAATATCATCAAAACCTTTTCAACTATCATAAAATTCTTCAATAAATACTACTAATTAGAATCTCCATATTAATCAAAGTAATTAAACCTCAGTTGCACATGACCCTCATTTAAGGTTTAAATCACATGTTGGATGGGTTGATCCAATTCAATTTAAAATGGTGTAGTTTTATTTAAAAAAAATAATATCATTATAAAAATAAAATCAAAATTAAATTAAATCAATTCTGAATTATTCTTTTTAAACATGACTAGAACATAAGATATGTTGACCAATTCATAAGTCGACCAACTTGCAGAATTGCAGGATGAAATTGAAATCGCAGGATCCACCAAAACTAGGATTCTATGAAGCCCAGAAATATCAGAAATACAATGAACCGATCCCTCTCCATAGATATGATTGCAAGGAATGATGCGCAACCTTAGCTTTTATAGCTGGATTTATCAATTACAGAGCAGAATTTCTGGCTCTTTCCTTAAAAAACTTTCAAAATTAATCTATAAACTAAGGTGGAACCTAAAACTTTTTGCGAAGGCCACTAATATTTATGCTGCCTACGTACGATAGAATCCAAATTACCTGACTCCTTAGTTGCATGCGCATACCTTTTTTCTGCAAACTAGCTAGACAAGGCTCCAGTTCCTAGCTGGTAACTTTGCAATCCCATCTCTCTGCAACATGGATCTTGTTTTTTTTCCCATTTTAAATTGATACTAAAGGGAGAAAAGTGAAGGACCGCATGGGGAGATATACAGCTAAATAAACTATCAGTGTCCCTTTCAAAAAGTTTGAGCAAATTGTTCGGGTTGGTGATCATGGCCGCATGGCGCTGCTCATAAAATCAGGACCCATGTTTGCAAGCTTTCCTTGCCAAGGAATATTTTGTGATGCTATGAACGTCTGGACCAGCAGCTAGCTAGGTTAGGTAGTCTTGCATGGTTGGAATATCCTTTTAGTTGAATAAATCAATGAAATCTTCATCAATATCTAGGTCCATGATACAGCTGCTGCTGCTGCTGCTGCTGCTGCTGCAAGCTGCTTTAGCTTCTGTAGAGGGATACTATTTGCTTATATAACTAATATTGGACGCTCATTAGCTAGCTGTGGGTTTCATTCTATCGTTTTCACGGGGTGTTCTTATGGCAATCATTAATTTGAACACGTTTTGCTGTATAGAAATGGAATTTTCCTTGCGAGAAGTACACAGGGTGTTCAATAATATTATGATGAGTTTAGGGTTCATGTTCTTTCATTCTTGGCAACATCATGATTTAAATGCGTTCTTCATCAAGCCATGAGGCCAATTACAATGATTGCGCATAAAACGTCACATGGGGGACATATATTTGCCTGTAATCCTTAAAATTATTTAGCATAAAAATCTGGAAAACTATCACGTAATGTGAGAGTACAACTTCTCCTGTTCCAACGATGTAATTTTCCTGTAATGCTAAGGATGTTCTCTTAAAAATTAACTGTCAATAATACCCTCGTTTCATGCGACAGCCATAGCATGGTATTGAAAATCAGAATCGCGTATTAATTTATGATTTTGTAAACATGCGCTCTAGAAAATCTATTCTGTTTGTTTCAAATGTGAAGTAGACGATAAAAAAAAATTATTACATCTATTATTTTATTAGTAATCTTTTATAAATATATTTAATCAACAAAAATATTTTATTAATAATTTTTTCTTGCAAATTTTGTTTCTTTGGACGCAAGCCAAGTTCGATGGAGTTTTTTTGTTGAAACGCATGTGCGGAGCAATGATAAAAAAAAATGCAACAGTTTGTGAATATCCAAGCTCAGCACTTTATGGTATGTTTGTTTTCAATTATTTTTTTTTTAAGTTATTATTTCCTTCAATTTAATGAATTTACCTTTTCTTTTCACAATATATATAACAGTCGATTAAAGAAGAGATACGGGGATGATTTTTTGACCCATCCAGATCTTGATTCCATTATGTGGTTGAAGGAAAATTATCTGATAGACCTAATAAAAATTGAGTGTATAAACTCTCTAACACCACGACCGTGAACTTGCGGACGACACATATGGTGTTTTGACTGTTGGATGTTTGTAATCAATTTCTAGCACTCAAACTTTGAAGTTCATAATAATATTAGACCAATGAATATACGAATAAGCTAAGAAGATTTTGTTTTTTTTTTTCTGGGAATAGTTGAAAAGAACATAAGCTGGGACTCAATTAGGATAAGGGAGAGGTAAGATTTTATGCTAAGAGGGATTGGTGCATTTGAAACGTTTGATTAGTGATGCATCTCCGTTTCTTTTGTTGGGATTTGCCATTAATGGGCAACCTACCCTAAAAAGAAGTAGGGTTATCATTTGTCAATGGTAGTTGCACCCACCATTGACAAATGCATCAACCCATGTGCAGCTGTTGTTGTTGAAGAAGATGAGCCACCATTGTTGCTTATAAATAGGCACAAAAAAAGAGAGCAAGATAGAGAGAGAGTGTGTGGTGAGTGAAGAGAGAAAGAGAGAGCTGCAAGTGCAGCAATAAGAGCTGAGAGTAGAGTAGAGTGAAGTGATCCTCCTCCTCCATGTATTTGTTTTGTATTCTTTCTCTATCTCTAATAATATTGACTCTTCCATGGATGTAGGCGATTTGTTGAACCACATTAAATATTGTGTGTCCAGTGTGTTTAGCCTTCTTTAAGCAACTATCAGTACATCATCGGTCGGATTTTCCCACATCTTTCTCGTAATAGTGTTTAATGCATCTCATGGCACGAATTCTTCACATAAAAAGTTTTCAACCGATGTTGATGAAATGCTCCTGATTCTTGCTTGTCTTTTTGTCATTTACAGTGGCATCCCAAAGCTATTTGAATCCTGAATTGTCTCGTCAAGAGCTTCCACTTCTGTTTTTGTTTCATAAGTACACAGGTTGATGCACGTTCCGTGCGGTAGAGAACTTGTGTCAAGCTAGATTTGAATACGTTGGAATTCAAGTTATCGTGTTAGCAAATAAGCACGGTTGTAGAATGTATAAGAAATTCATCAACCAAGACCTAAAAGAACTACAATGGTGATTCTTGGATTCCCCACAAACTATACATGGACTTATTCTCTAGTGCGAGACATTTGAAGTGAAGTTTGCTCTCTTACATCCAATGTATTTAGATAGAGGCAAGGAGGAAATTTGATGAATTTTCAGAATTTGGAGTTTTTTTTTTTTGTATATTTCAGAGAGAGTTTGAAAAGAATTGTTGTAAATGTCACTGTTATTGTTCACTCATCCACGGAATTACAAATGGTATTTTATCGGTGATAGATTATATATACCGATGAATATACTGACAGATAAATAAAAACATTGATAGCATTTATATGGTTTTCTTGTCGGTAATATGTTAAATTACTGATGGAGATATCGATGGAATGGAGTGGGTAAATGTTTTTTGAAAGCTTTGTCCATCTGTAAATCCATTGGTATATTTATTACCAACAGATCATAAATTAACAATGAGAGTGTTTTTTTTATGGACTATTTATGTCTGTGATCCTGTCGTTAATAGACATACCGACGGACTATGAGTGTAAATATTGTTATAAATTTTCATCGATAAAACTATTAAATCTAATAATGTGTAAAGTGTGCACATAGTAGCTCCCGAAGCTATTGTTTCAGTGCATATTTGAGAGTGTGATAGTTTATGTTTTTTTAATGCTTTTTAAAAGTGCGTTTCATTTCTAAAAAATATTAAATTGATGTTTTTAATGTTTTTTAGCGGTTTTGATATGTTGATGTAAAAAATAAAAAATATATATATTTTTTTAAAAAAAGTCATTTTAATATATTTTCAAGCGAAAAATATTATACATCACAGAAAGTTTACGAACATTAAAGAAAGTAAAGCAATTGGCACATCTTAATTAAACATGCATCATCTAATTAGTTTCTTGCAAAAATCTTGACATCAAAGCAAGAACAAGCCTCCCCCTCATCTTAATTTGTACTGTTTTCTTACATGATCAAGGTACATGAAAGAATAAATCTGGTGAGGTGCATCATGGAATTAATCTCCTAGATACCTAGATGGATATGTAAGAACGTTGGCTATAAATCTAAACATATCTTTTTTCTGAAGCAATCAACACATGTTCTTGGTCACCAAACAGCCTAGTGAATTCTATGATTCTGTAAAATCTGTACGAGACGCTACAAGATCTTGCCTATGAGACATGTGAAAGAATGATTTTTTGAGTGGGCCAGTAAGACCATGGCTTCGTTTTTCCTTTCCTTTCATTTTCTTTTGCTGCAACTGAAAACTAGAATGTATATAGACCTAGCTACACCTACGTACTCGCCATTTTTGTCAAAACTAAATAGCTTTATGCAGGCCTTAAAAGAAACATCGCCAGCTTAGATGCAGCCCTCGTTCAAAATTTCAACCCCATTTCTGACACGTTACTGAGAAATTCTTTGTTTGGATGACTCTTGTTTTTTCTTGTGGCGTGCAGAGATATCACACATGAAGATTTGGTTCATCGTTTTCTCACCTCTACTCCTCGGGCTCTACCTTAGCTATGGCACCCAAGTCTCTGAAAGGAAAAATGTGCTGCTTGCTTTGTTTACACAATTCGTGTTCCAGATAAAGTTTCCATTCTTCTCGGTATGTATTTCTCCTTTCATCTTGTTCTTTGATTCCGCACATGTGTCTTATTCAAGCGTTTATTACTCTTCTTTTTAGAGTGTTTTACACGGAAAAAGAAATATTAAATTAATATTTTTTAAATTTTTATTGTTTTGATGTTAAAGATTAAAAGGTATTGAAAACAATATAATTGCCTTGTATAAGAAAATAATGAATTATTTGTCCAGAAAAGTGTTGTGTGGGATAGAAACGAATTTAAACGATAAGAAAGGCAACACAAGTTCGATGCATCATTGCTTTTCTGAAGGAGTAAACTTAATGCGGGCAACAAATGAAGATCTCGTTTATTAGTTTGATTATATTTTTTTTTATTTAATTGTAACATTTCTCCCTTTATTTTTCTTGTTTTAAGGTCTTTCTGTTTTGTTTTTATATACATTTTTAAGAGTTATTTTCATGAAATAAAGTATTTTGACGAAATTTGTGTTTTGCAATATCTAATAATTCAGGATGTATGTCGAATAGGTTAATTACTCGATTAGATGGTATTTAGGTCGTAAAATCAAGTTAGAAAGGCTATAAAAATAAAAAATAAAATTGTAAATAATACACACACTCTTTCATGAATAGTTATTTTCGAAGTTAAATATTAATACTTATTGAATCTCGATAGGTTGCTATATAGGCTTGTTTTAAGTTTTGAGAATTAAAATTAAATAATAATAATAAAAGACTACATATATAGTTTTGAACCAACCCAGCTTGGTCTAGGAACCTTTCAACGAGCTTAATAGGGTGTTTGGAAGTGTGGTAGCGGTTGCTTTTCAAATAGCTTTTCGTGCCGAAAAGCATGCCAATAATATTTTTTCATTTTTTTTAAAATTATTTTTGACATCAGTACATCAAAACGATCCAAAAAGTATAAACCGCACTCAATTTTAACAAAAAAAAATAAAAAAATTTTGAATTTTTTTAAAAAACCGGTTTGGCCGCAATGCCAAACAGGCACTAAGCCCGAGTTTTAAATGAGAAAAGATCCGAAAAGATTTCAAAATATCAAACAACGCCGAGCAAGAATGGAACTAGAACCAGAGTAGCCCAAAGAGGCCTCTTACTGGTCTTCGCCATTTGGACAAGTCCTGAAGAAATCATTATTGGGCATTCTTGATATATTGTTGCCCTAGGATCAACTTTTATACAAAAACAAAATTTCAATACGATATCTACCTATTTTCTCCCTTTTAATTGAGTGTGATAATATTCGATAATCTCTCTAGTTTTATTAATTAGAGCCGTAATTATATGGAATTGAGACGAAATCATCTATATATGTTTGAGTTGAAGTATATGTTGGGATTTATTTATAAAATATGTAGTAGAACTTTTATATACTAAGATCAAATTATACATGAAATCTACTCACGGTTGAGGTTAAAACCATATTGAGTTTTATGATTCAATATAAATACTTTAACTTAAACATTAACATGTTTTAAAAGTTAATTAAAAATAAATGATAAATTATTTCGTAATAAGCTTTCGAATAACAAAAACCACAAACCCATAATGGTTTTGTGGAATAGACCGTGAGCTTATGGACTCCTGATTTTGGGTGATAAAAATTACCTTCTTTTTTTTTCTATTAAATTCTAGTTTCATCAACAATTTATTTTTAACTACTAAAATATCGTAGCACAAAAAATAAATGTATTTATGAATTTCAACATAAATTATGAGTAATTTGTGAGTTATGAGTGTTAATGTTTTAATTTCAAAATCATAAATATCTTTCATAAATGGAAAAATTTTCTTAAATTCTTATCTCTTACTGCTGTTAGTTTTTTTAAAGACTTGTTTTTTTTTTTTTTTTTTTATTTTATAGAGCTTTGGTTGTAGAGAGATATTAAATATTATTCATTTTAGTTAGTTGAATCTTATTTAAAAATATACCTAAATAATAAGTTATTGAAAAAAATTATTTTTACACTAAACGAGAAGTAAAAAAGTTTTAAGGATAAAATATTAATCCTTGACAATAATAAAGTTTAAGATTAGATATCTTCTAAGAATTTTAACAAGTACTCTAAACTAGTTTAGTCTCAATATTTATTTAGTTTGCATACAATAATTGTTTTTTTATATTTTTTTTATATTTGTTATATATGTTAGCTTTTGTATTGATTGCATGATTATCGTTATATATATATATATATATATATATATATATATATATATATTTGCATGATTATAAACTAAACAAATAAGCTTATTTGTCTAATCATCTTCTTAGATGTCAATCTCTAGACAACAAAATTACACTAGAGTAATTAATTTTTGATGGAATTGAAACTGTTAAGAAATATAAAAAAATTAAATAAAATTGAATGTTTGTAATATAATTTTTAATTAAAAAATATTTTTTTTATCTCAAGATTATATAACAGAATGTTATAGTTATAAAATATTATATATGCATGTTTTGTAATTGCTTTTCAGGCAAGATATAACACTATAATGTTTTCTAATAACATTGTTTTAGAAGATAATTATATAATTCCATGTCTATGAACATCTGAGACTGAATAGCAAATTCTTCACAATCATTATAATGAAAATGGAATAAATATTTTATGGAGTCGATAATTGGAGTTGTTCTGCAGCTTCACCATCCATGTTTCAACACGTTGCTAACTTGCTGTGTTTTAAGGAGAGGTGCAGACAACAGACGGGGGTTTTCATGAGAGAAAATGGGCCCGATTTGCTGCATGACAAGCCCATAAAGCCCAAAAGGCCTGGCCATAATGGGATCGCCTGGTGATATTTGAAGAGATTTCCAAGCTGTACTTCTTCCTCGTTCCAAGCCAATCATGAATCTGTACTACGTGTACTCCCAGTTTGTAGCCACCTTAGATATTTCTAATGTCAATGGTCAACGCTCAGTACGTTTCCAAGATATTCTAAAAATCACACGCCCGAAAATAAATAAAAAATTTAAATCTTATTGATGTATTTCAACAATGTTTGGTAAGCATATTGTATACATATACGGTTCTTTTCCTAAACTTCTTAACAAAATACATGTATGCTATGAAAAATGAAATTCTGTATGTTTTACATGGAGAAGCAACCGTTGGTTCTTTTGATCACAATCACTTTGACGGCCGGAGCATTTTTCTTGGAAAGGCCAACTTCCTCCCACCTCCTGTGAGCCGATGGCCTTGGAAGGTTCTCCGGCACAATAGTCTCTAGCGAATTCCGGCTCCATGGAGGGCACATTCTCTTGTCACTCCACCTTGGCCCATTCAAGTTTTCTTTTGATTCCACGGCCACCTGCATCTCCCTAGCCATGGCAAGATCCTCACCACCCACTAAACCACCACCCATTTCAAGTCCAATTATCATGCACGCCGCGCCCAGTACACATCGATTCCTCCACTTTTCGTTCTTGAACCTACACGAAGCAAAATGTTCAAATCCAGTGTCTAATTTGGTCATTTTAATTAAAAAAGTGGTCTCTGCTGTGAGCAAAATAGCATGTTCTTGATATATTCCAGATAATAATTGAGATGAAATGAGGTTTTGACTTACCAGGCAACCTCGGAGTTCTTTGTAGAGGAAGAAGGGAGGGTTGAACCAGAGCCAGGAGGAGAGAGATTGAGGCGACAAGTGGTTCTGATGGCCATATTCTCTCCCTGGGTCTCCTCTTTCAAGGTTCAATTCAACTATTCATGGCGGGTAGATGGTTCAATATATAGAGACAAGAGGAGCCATAGCTCGGGAGCTGACAAAAATGGCTGCTGGTGTTTGGACACGTGGGTTGGACCGACCCTCGAATCAAGCCACCATTCATTGCTTGCCGTCTTCCACTGTTTGGCGTTTGAGACGCGTGTTGGGAATGGTTTCTTGTAGATCGTAAGAATAGTAGCTCAGGACAAGGCAGTCCTCCTCGCCTGTCACACCACCCTCCGTTGCTTGCGAAACTTACACAACCTTTTTCTTTTTTCTCAAGCATCCTATAGCAAGTTCCAGTTTAATGGGACTGTGTGTTGCTTAGGTAATTCCAATTTTTTTAAAAAAAATAAAATGAGTTTATTTCAAATCTTTTTAAAAAAATAATATTATTTAAATCAAAATAATCGCATATGTTTCATGTTGATAAATAACTACGTTGATGTTTTAGCAGCTGAGTTAATTTTATAATGATAGCTATAAAAAAATAAAATATTTATAAAATTTAATAATATGATAGTTGTTGTTTTTTTAAATATTTTTTATTAAAAAATATATTTAAATAATTTTTTATTTTTAACATTAATAAATAAAAATATTTCCAAGCAAAAGAAAAACTTTTGGTGTGGTTGTATGGTAATAATTCGTCGGGTCAAAGAAAAGACAGGTGTCATGTTCTTTTTTGGGCTTAGGCCTTTGGGTGGATTGGTATTGACCATCCTTGCCATGGGCTTAGAATCTCTTTTGCTCGATTATTGTATTCTATGGGCCTGCAGGTCTCTTGTTCCTGGGCTGCGTGCATTTTGACTCCGATTCCATCCTCTTGATTAAAGAGATTATTCTCTGTTCAGAAAAAAAAAAAAAAAAAGTACCCACGATGGCGCTTTCGGCTTGCAGAAACAATTTTATTTTTGTTGAAGATATCAAAATGAGTTTTTATAAAGTTATTGAATACTTTAATGCTCTTAAATGTTTTTTACCGGAAAAAAAACTTAAATGGAAAGAAGTTAAAAAAATAATAATTCTACTTTAGACCAGCGTTTGGAAGTATAATATCATCTACTTTTTGATATTATTTAAAAATATAATTGTTTTAAAAAATATTTTGTTTTTTTATATAATTTTAATATAATGATATAAAAAAATAATATATTTTTAAATGAAAAATACTTTGCACCACGATAACAAACATTCACATCTAGCACCACAATAACAAACATTCACATCTAGCATGAAATGACAGGTCGATCTAAAATCTGACTTCAAATCAAGTTAAAAAAACATGTAAAATTAAATCAGTTAATTTTAAATGACTTTGTAAGTTAACTCGATTAAAATATGGTTTGATTTTTTTTAAAACAACATAATTTAAATTTATTTAAAAAACATTAAAATAATATTGTTTTGATTGATCAAAGTAGGGGTGATCATTTTCGGTTCGGTTTTTGTCTAAAAGAGCCAACCAAACCGAATTATATTTTTTTTAAAAAAATCAACCGAAACCGAACCGAAACCGAGTCAAACCGACCGGTTTCGGTTCGGTTTTTAATGTTAAAAAACCGAGAAAACCTATAATACATTTTAGGCTGTTTCTAATAGGCTTTTAATTAAATTTTTGATGGGCTTGTAATTAATGATAATATTGTCTACTTTTTTTATAAGATTCTTTACCAAATCAATTCTTTTTTTGGGTTGTTTTTTGCAACTGAATATTCATTTGTTGCCTTTTTTCATTTCTTTTGTTTGAGGGGGCAGGACTCCTACTGCAGATAAGTTTAAATATCGCATACCAACAAGTTAAAATACAAATTACAAAGCATTGCCTTCAAAGGGCTTAACAAAAACAACAAATAACATTATCATAAAATACTCCAATAGTCCAATTGTCACCATCGAAACCTGAAATTAAAAATATAAAATTATAACTTGATGAATTAAATTAGAAGATATAAAAATAAAAGTATTCCACATCAGATTTGAGCAATTTTCAAGAGAAATTCCAAGCAATAGAATGAAAATAGGAAGCTGAACAGGGAAACAAAAATCCAAATAGAAGCAGAAACAATTTTTCATATAAAGAATAAAATCAATATGATTTTCCACCAACACATACACTGAAGATCAAAATACATTTAAGGAATCTCTCATTTCCTTAATTATCAACGAAAATAAAGCACAAACATGGGTTTTCAATTCTGCCTACGTGGTTTGGAAAACAGTTTTATATATTCTGCACTTCCTTGTATTGTTGTTGTCAATTTGACTAATTTGAAGAAACAGAAAATAATTAATTTGCAATTCTGACTAATTAATTTGCAATGCCGCAAGCACTAGATCAAAATATATACATTCCTTTCAGTGCTTAAACATGGGTTTTCAATTATCAACGAAAATAAGCACAAACATGGGTTTTCAATTCTACAAACATTCCTTTCATTGCTGAAGAATAAAAACCCAATTAAAGCAATCACAAACATTTACGCAAGCAATACAGGAAAATAAAAACCCAATAAAAAACTACAAATGGTTACCTTAGATATGGCTAGCAGAGATGTTTGTTGGTTTTAGTAGCTAATATTATTAACTTTTTTTAGCCTTATTTTGACATAAATCTACATCCAGCTCGAATTTCATTGAATTGACAACCAATATATATGAATCGAGACCAATATAATTTGCCACTTTACTGAGAAAGAGAGTTAAAGAGGCTGAAAAGGACATGCCTTCTAATTTCTTCCTTTAGGCGCAAATTTTCTGTGGCAAATCTTGTGACTTCTTGGTTGCGATCAACCTGGGTTCGTAAAACTTCAATTTGCTTCAGATGCTCCTCCTTTTCTTTCAACAAGTGTGTTTCAGCTGAAATCTTTCCAGCAGAAACTACCTCTAGCCTCTTAACTCCTGCCTCTCGGAATCGTAGTATCATTTTTAAGCTTTTTATCTCATCCTCTCTCTGTTTGGTCTAGTGCATTCCAAGAAAAAATCATAAAAAATTTCAGATCATTAATTAAATCCAAGCAATATGTTTCGCACATACCAGTTGCATAACTGCTTGATTCTCAATTGTCAATGCCTTCAAAGCTATGTCCTTATCCTTCTCTCTTCTAAAAGCCCCGACAAGGGCAACTTCATAATCTTTATTCTATAAAAGTACAGCACAAAAAGAATTTTAGCTGAGAGTCATTCAACAATTCTGTGTTAAATAGTCAAGGTTAAGAACAAGAGACGGGTACCTGAGACATTCTATTTTCAGACATAAGCGGACTAGATGATCCATGAAACCCTTCCCACTTAAAACTTCCAGGAGATCCAAGAAAGCTTAAGGATGAAGTATTACTATCTAGATTTTCAGCTCCCCCATTGACTAAACTACACAATCGGGACACGTTGATCTATTGTTGAGACTTGAGAGGCTTGAATGGTTTCAACTTTCAAATTTCAGCTGATGCTTGACGTTTCTCTGGCTGTCTGTGTTTGAGAGTCTAAGACTCTAAGGAGAGGGGGGAGCGGCCACAGGTGCTGGTGTTAGGATTTCAGCTGATGCTTGGCGTGTCTCTGGTGTTTGAGAATCTAGGGAGAGGCGGCGATTGCGGGTGCTAGGGTTAGGATTTAACTGAGCTTGTCTCTGATGTTGGAGAGAAAGAGAAGGGGCGGCCGCACTGCTAGCGCTAGGGTTAGGTTACTGAAGGCAAAGATTTTTTTTTCTATTTATAGTATTTTTTTTATTAGAACCGGTTCGGTTCGGTTCGGTTTGGGTTTACCGGTTTCAACAGCACAAAACCGAAAACCGAACCGAACCGGAAGTTTTTCTAAAAATTCTAATCGGTTTTTTTTCTCGGTTCGGTTTTTTCGGTTAATTTTTGGTCGGTTTTCTCGGTTAAATCAGTTTATCGGTTTTTTTACTCACCCCTAGATCAAAGTCAACCCACCAAACCTATAAATTTATTCATATGTACTAACTTTGCTCTATTCACAAAATTTCTTTATATATTTATGTCTGAAAGATGTATAATTCATTTAGAATTATGATAGCATTTATCTTTAAAAATATTTTTTTTGTTTGAAAATGTATAAAATAATGTTATTATTTATCTTTAAAAATTATATTCCTGAATTCACATGTGCTGTCATTGAATAGCAAGTGACGAATGAATGGATGCTAGTTAGCTTAAACGATGAAACAAGACACCTACCTCTCTCATTTCTTTACAAATCAAAGTTAGGTCTAACCACCTGGCATGCTCAATTTCCCACATGTTTTTTTTATAAAAAAATCCACTTCATAATCAAGAAGGCTGACTTATTTAGCCACGGTCGGTAGCCTTTCCAGGATCGTGTTTTTTTTTTTTTTTTTACTGTTTTTTTTAAATATGTTTTTAAATTGTAAGAAATATTTAATTAATATTTTTTTAAATATTTTTCAATAACTTTAACATGTGAGTATTAAAAATAAAAAATATTAAAAATAATATAAATATATTTTTAATTAAAAATAATTTTTAAAAAGCATCGCACAATCAATTCAAAATTAAATCTTAATCTTCGTGTTTTTCACGTTACTATCACATGGGGACCCTAAATATAGTTAAATGTCGGTCTAAATTAGCATATAAAATAACAATCAAATCTGACCTAAGTAAAAACGTTTAAATCTAGCTGAAGCAAGGAGACTGTATGCAATGGGGAATTTCAACCACGTGGGTGATTATGAGACAATATCAACAATGCTTTATTATTATTTTTATATAATAATCCATTTTATTTGTCTCTATTTTGATTTTTGGCTACCCAGAAATATTTGTCTAAATACATTATTAAGTGTTTAGTTTGTTTTTATTAAATTATATCCTTTATTAAAATTACATTCATTTTATTTACATTAATTTAATTATTGCTTTTTAAATTACTTTTTTCTTTTAAAGAAATTAATTTAATATATTTTTATATGTTTTTTAATGATTTTGATATAACACTGTAAAAATTAAAAAAATATATAAAAAAATATAATTCAACTAAATTTTTTTAAAAAAATATTATACACAGCATCACTTAGAAGATTGGAGCAATCTCAAATGCTATTACACTATATTTATAAGGAAAAGTCAACTAAAAAAAATCATGAATATATAGTATTAGAACGAGAGAGTAAATTCCTCTTTATACAAGCAATATATATATATATATATATATAATTTTAATTGGTGTACAAAATAACTTGAATAATACTTATTATCATTAATTAAAAAATTAAATAACATGAATGAATTACCAATAACCAACTCATATATAACCAATCATCACTCTTGACTTTCACCACCAGAAGAAAAACAGCACCATCGTTTTAAACGCCTGAAATCCCCTAGATCACAGTGCAGCAGTGAATTGCTAGAGTCGCGTCCTTTAAAACCCTAGTTTCACCCTAACCCTAACAAATCTCCAAATTGACCTCTCAAAATAAGTTCAAATATATCTACCTCCAACGTTTGATTTCTTCCTGAGTCGACTCAGTGAGTCACTGCTCAATTAACTGGACTCAGTGAATCAGAGTTTTTGGCCCCCTTTTTTATTTTTTATTTGGTGGTGGGTTTTATTAGGAATGTGAAAAATGGAAGGAAATAATGGGAGTTCGGGTGAAAGTAATAGTAGACCACCAATACCTCTATCTGCTGCTGCTACCACCACCACGACGTCGTGTAGACAGTGTTTTAGCATTGATAGTGCGCCTGTAAGCTGTAAAAAGATTCTGGCTCGTCACCAGTCCCTTGCAAGTTTCTAAATATTAGACCTTTTTGGCATCTGGGTTTTCGTTTTTTTAGTAAAACAATTTTGGGTTTTGGTTATTGTTTGTGTTTTAGTGGCTTAATTGGTTTTGTATGTAAATTGGCTGTGTGTTTTTTTGTTGTTTGAGTAATTAAAGTTTGGTTTTTGATTGGATTGCATTGGTTTGTTTGCTTGATTCTCTTTTTTTTTTTTTAAATATATCTTGTTCTTGTAGGGGGCATTAAGTAACATAGTCGTAACAATCACGGGAAGATTTTTTCGGTTAGTGATTTCGGGAATAATTTTTTCTGTAAAATTAATATTATCCGCGTATAGATTATATTATGTGGACGGAATTGGGAAGTTAGAGACTATATTAGTAAGAATTGAAATGAGCTGAGAGAGGTATGTTTTAGCTTGTAGCATCTTCTTACTCTGTTGTTATCAAAATCTTTTTGTTGGATTAGCTTTTCTATTATGAACTGTTTACTTTGACTTTTGTAAAAGTTTGTAAGTACCGATGATGCACAGTTCTTTTTGTCAAGGTTTTGACCAGATTTTTGTGCAGGTGAAGACAAAGACGTTGGATATCTCTGTTAAACCTAACCTTGGCGCAGAAAAGCACGATGCAGATTTCGTTCCGATTGTTCGCTCTGGAGCATGGACGGATATTGGCTTTCGCTCAAGTATGGAAGATGTATACATACGTGCTGACAATTTTATGAGTGATTATGGACTCAAGAATGCTACTGATGGGCCCAATGCCTTTTATGGGGTACTATTTTCGTTCTCTTAGTTCTACACATGTTTGCTCATGTGGGATATTCGAGAATGCTACTGGCTGTTCTTTGGTGCAAATGATGTGCGGGATATTCATGATTTCATTAGAGCATTGTCACTTTACATTTATTTATAAATTTTCTCTTATCAAATCTCTTAAAATCTTGCATTTCACAGTATAACACCATTTCAATCAAGTGTATTGCAGGTTGTTATACAAAAGTTGAGGCTTCAAAAATAGAACGTTTTGTTTTTGCTTTTATTCAAGAAACACAATATTTTTATCTTTTCTTCAATTTCTGTTGTCTCAAAGCATAGTTGAAGCATGTTTTTGTGATTATTGTGGCCTTGGTAAAACATTATGTTTTTGTGTGGTTGGTTGTGAGTGCAATACTGATGGCATCAATGTCAGTTATGATGGTGATGAGCATTGGTTCAAGTCGGTTGTGTTTTTGATGAAATGGTGAATGTATGCATGGCAGCAGCTGTGGTTGGGTGCAGGATTTAATGGTGGTGGATTGTTAAATGCTGGTGCCCACTGATTTCAGTCTTTAATGATGGCTTTGTTAGATGAATGATGTTATAAAAGATGTTTATGATGTTATTGAATATTGCTAGTGGTGATTGTAATGTGTTGGCAATGGAGGTAATGGAGGTATTTGTAAGGAGGCACTGTTGTGCTTACATAATGTGGTAACCTACTACTGATGTTACAAGTCATGGCTTTGATGTTATTGGTGGTTTTTCATTTCTCACGGGGCACAGATCCTGTGTTGATGGTAGTTTTATATATTGTAATGTTTGGCAATTAAACATAGAGTTTTATATTGATGGTTAGGTGTTTGATGGACATGGTGGAAAGCATGCTGCTGACTTTGCATGCTACCATCTGCCAAGATTCATTGCTGAGGATGAAGACTTTCCGGTGGAGGTTGAGAGTGTCATTGCTTCTGCATTTCTGCAAACTGACTCTGCTTTTGCGAAGGCTTGCTCCCTGGATGCAGCTCTTGCTTCTGGAACCACTGCACTGGCAGCTCTTGTTGTTGGGAGGTTAGCATTTATCCATCCACCAACTGTTTTATATGTTACTGGCTATTATATAATTCTCTTTCTTGGAGCATCGAATGCTCGCTAACCTAGGCTGTGATGCATTCTATTAGTTAGATTGTTAAGAATCTCAGTGCGTTATTTCACCAGTTACCCTATTGTGGAGCTAAGAAGCATGGTAGATATGAGCTATCAAAACCATAGAAGGCTTTTTATGAGCCTGAAATAGGGTTTAGCCATATTCCATATTCAAGGGCAAGCCTCCATCTGGATATTTATTAGGGAGGCTGATAATGAGTTTTAGGAGATAAAAAGCTGCGGCTAAATGATTGCAAGGCTTGGCCTTAAGTTCTCTTCTAAAAGTTGGTTTGTAAGGACTGAAAGTTTTTGACTATTTTTTATGCTATTTGTTTCTGACAACAGGTTGCTAGTTGTGGCAAATGCTGGAGATTGTCGAGCAGTGTTGTGCCGCCGTGGCAATGCCATTGACATGTCTAACGATCACAAACCGGCATGTAGCAAAGAAAGGAAGCGCATTGAGGCATCTGGAGGGTATGTTTATGATGGTTATCTCAATGGACTACTCAATGTGGCTCGTGCTTTGGGAGACTGGCACATGGAAGGGCTGAAAGGTAGTGGCAGTGATGGTGGGCCACTGAGTGCAGAGCCTGAGCTTATGACTAGACAATTGACAGAGGAAGATGAATTCATCATCATAGGTTGTGATGGGATCTGGGATGTGTTCAGGAGCCAAAACGCTGTGGATTTTGCTAGGCGGAGGCTTCAGGAGCACAATGACCCAGTCATGTGCAGCAAAGATCTAGTTGATGAAGCCTTGAAGAGGAAGAGTGGCGATAATTTAGCTGTTATCGTGGTTTGCTTCCAGGCCGAGCCTCCCCGTAACTTGGTTGCCCCACGCCCAAGGGTTCACAGGAGCATATCCGCCGATGGTTTGAGGGAGTTGCAGAGCTTCTTGGATGACTTGGCAAAATGAGGCAGTGGCATGTTCCTTTTTTCCCCTTTCTTTTACTACTTTAGAGTTTTAGTTGTAGTTTTAGATATTGATTCAATTGAGTTTCAACTGTAACATATGCGGCGGCAAGCTGATAAACTAATCTGTTGCTCTGTTAGAAGTTCCATCTTGTTTCAGCCTTGACAGAGTTGTTATTAAACCTGTTCATCAATCCTAGGCTAATAATATTAATGTGGAGCATATCTGAAGTGGTTTGTATCGGGTGTTTGATTTTGTTACGATCTTCGTTCCATCTCTCTTCCTCTCAAGTCTCGAACTGCATTTGTTGCAGCTGATTGCAATTTTCATAATATTGTTTTAGATTTTTTTTAAAGCCCGAAACAACTTTATTTTAGGTTTTTGTTTTAATAATCTCCAAGTTGGAGTGCTGTAACCATGCCTATAAATGCTGGGTTGATTTCCTTGTAAACACTCGAGACTTGAGCCTTGAAAAGTCCCCTCAGACTCAGAGAGGACCCCATCATATATTCCCTCTTCCCCTCTTTTGCAGGAGTCAACTCTCATCATGAATTAGCTTAAGCTGTGGCCTGGTCAACTTTTATTCACATTTTCAACGGGAGCAAAATTTATGATCAATAGAACAAACAGAACCTAGGATATGATAAATTGTTGATTGGTTTATTCATTTATCGACGTAAAAGGGAAGAAAAAACCTCTCATCTTCTCTGGAAGTTAAATGTTTTAATGGCGAACGCAAAGGTGAATGCAAATAGCACAGACATCCCAACAACTGCAATTGCACAGATTCCAACAAAGTCATGTCGAAAGCCGAAATAATTCCTCACGAAATCTTTCACTGTTTCATCACCCTCTATTTTATCCTCGAGGTCTCCATATTGTGAAGCAATCAATCCATAGAGGGTCCACGAGAACGGACATGCCCAGCAGTACCATCTCCACCAGATAGGAACCCTCTGTTAGAATAAAGAGTTAATCATCTTTAGGCATGTTGTGTTCTTGATATTGAAAGGAGGCATAAAAACACACAGGGTAGTGGTGAAGTTACCGTTCGAGGAATGATGAATCCTGAGAAAAGGTTCCATATTGCGTAGAATGCAGATGAAACTAAAGAAGCAATGTTGTGGTTTGGCGTGATGGCAACATTCATCATGCCATAGAAAGTCATGTATAATAAAGTGAAGTACATGAAAAAGATGTACCAAAAGAACTTGATAGCTGTCCATTCGAAACCGATCATGGAGTACACTATAACTCCATATATAAGAGCCTGGACTAAAGTGTATGGAATTTCAATCATAACCTGCGTGGAAAAAAAAATGTTAAGGTGAGGAAACCTCGCGGTTGAATTTCCTAGAATCTCGAAACAAGCAAAAAGCTGCTAGTAGTCTCGAATGCGAAAGGCTCATCTAAGTATCTAGTGTTCTGAATTCTGATAGCTCATATTCTCATGTCCTCAATATCAAGAAAATATCTCAACCCAAAAATTTAAGTTGTTAGGTGAGGTTCAGGATATGATTTATTTTATTCTTTAACACATCCCTTAAAGTGAAAGCTCTTTGAACTTGAAACTTACATAGGCTCACATTATTTTATGTTTAATTTTATCAAATAAATGAGGATGATGAGATTCAAACTCGTGACCACTAGGTCATCAAGACTCTGATATCATTCCAAGGAACTATCTCAATCCAAAAACTTAAGTTGTTAGATGAAGTTTGAAGTTTTAGGATATGATTTATATTATTTTCTAACACTGTATTCATTCGTACAACATAACTTTTGATAGATAGATAATGCATTGATGAATGAATCAGTTCGTGCCCAAAAAGACAGAAGGGTCGAGAAACGAAACCAATTTACCTGTGCAAAGGCATATGGCAATGCAGAATACATTCCTGCTGCTCTTTCTCTGTAAAAGACTGTTCTCTCAATGGCGACAACTGGCTGCACTGATGTAGCATTCTGCACTCCTATGAAAAGAACAGCGGCATACATAGAACCCATCGAATTAAATATATCTTGTTTTCTATTTCTGCAATTCAAGAACATTTCATTTTAGTTGGAGAGCCAGGGAGAAAAGGAGGGCGATTTAGTGCTTATGTAAAGAATATGATGAACTTCTCTACACCTTTTGGAGCCCAAATTCCAAAATATGGTCCCAAACATTAAAGCTATGAATGTTGTGAACAACAGTCTGACTGCATTGTATGGTGGGTTTCGCCAATATGACCAATGCTGCTTCCATAGGCAAGCCATGCACTGGGTGAAGAAGGACTGTGAATATCGAGTTGGGAAGTATAGATCTATTGAACCCGGTGGCGGAGCACTTAGCTCTTTGATCAAGGCTTTGTTTCTCCTGAATAATTCACTGAAAATTGTCAATAGCCTTGTAACATTATGTGCACCAGGAAATGATGTAGTTCTTGCGAAGCTTCACGTAGATTCTTTAAATAATTTTCCAATCATAGCTGTTTTCAGCTCAAAATCTGAGCACAAAATCCACAAAAGTTTCCTTTTGTTTTCTCACCCCTTCTTATTTTGTTAAAAAGAAAAATGAAATGTGAGGTGGTCAGACCTGTATAGTTCCGAGTTCTTGAAGATATCGGTGAAGTTATCCTTGAGAACTGCTTCTTGTGCTGCTGAAGTAACCTCCAACATCCAAGTTGCTGGATTGTAACCATCCTTAATCTTTGGAACTCCCTCAATTTCCTTCAAAAGGTTAAAGTCCTCAATATTAGGAATTTAGAAATAAGGAATGTAAGATTCAATTATCTTCTCTATCAAGCAAATAATGTGCTAACCTCAAAATACTTGATTAGATGGCAAGCATGGCGGCCTACTGGACCCACATAAATTTCCTCACCTCCCCTTTTCAGCAAAAATAGCTAGAACGTGACAATATCAGATTAGAACCTTTATGAAGAAAATAGAAACGAAACCGAACCGAAACTGTTTGATAGCTCATTAGCAAGAAAAATATGTCTCACCTCGTCAAAAGCATCAAATATGTCTATGCTTGGCTGGTGTATTGTGCACACTACAGTTCTTCCAGTATCCACTGTGTTCCTCACTGCTCTCATAACTATGGCTGCTGCCCTGGCATCAAGGCCAGATGTTGGCTCATCCATGAAAATTATGGATGGATTAGCAACAAGCTCAACTGCAATCGTCAACCTCTTGCGCTGCTCGGTGGAGAGACCATCCACACCAGGCAATCCAACCAGTGCTTCTCTTAAAGGGTTCAATTCCACAAGTTCCATGACCTCCTCAATGAACATCTGCAACACATTGATTGAATTTACTGTCAATAACCTGATGGCTGAAAAGTTGTAGTCTGGTGTTTTCTATCTAGAATTTATCTCTTCCTATTCACTACAGCGTGCATCCTTGAAGTTGGATGCTTTTACTTTCACCCCTCATCGTTTTCCAACAAAAAAGAAGAAAGAAAAGGAAAGAAATGTACCTTTCTTGTTTCCGAATCAACATCGGGGGAAAGTCGAAGCCAGGCGGAATAAACCAAGGATTCATAGACAGTCACATGAGGGGAGTGAATGTCAGTTTGCTCACAGTATCCTGAAATGCGAGCAAATGTTTGTTGGTTCTTTGGATATCCTGATATACTTATTCTTCCATCAATATAACCACCGGTTTTTCTTCCAGATAATACATCCATTAAAGTGGTCTTGCCGGCACCGCTAACTCCCATTAGAGCTGTTAGGACTCCTGTCCTGAAAGCACCACTGACACCCTTCAAAAGTTCCAGACGATCCTCAGGAATACCTTGAGCCTTCATTTCCTGCAAGTGTGTGGCAAAAGTCAGGATGCACACCTCGGCCAGCATTTCAATAGAATGGTTGTGAAAAGCAGGTAAGATATCTGAACATTAAAGTATTTTGAAATTTAGAGACTTCCAACGGATTCAGAAACTTTTCACGCAATGAAATCGGGAGAATTACTTAGAGAATGAATTCATCCATATTGTCTGCAACTCCTGAAATTTTAGCATTTCAATTGTTCTTTAAGCTTGCTAATATTTACATTGTTGCTTCATAATTAAAGCCTTAAGGTACCTGCGGCATGTCTACCGAATATCTTATATCTTCGAATGTGATAGAAAGCGGTTGAAAAGGGAGAACCATTCCTCGCTTATTTTGATTGGCACCACCAAGGCTAGGTATTCTTAAAGATGGTGCCCTAGCTGAGGAATTTCTTTTGCTGTCTTTCCCTCTTTCTGCAATGTTTCAAGGAAGCTTAACTTATATCTTGCATCATACAAGATACAAAAGCAACGTATCTATGTAGGAGAGTCTTGTGACTTACCTGAAGAGCTCTTTCCTCTTGTTGATAGTTCAATAAAATTTCCAGTTCTGTTGGCATCTCTTTCAGCCAAGGCCTCTTTTGATAATATTGCCTGAGGCTTCCCAAATGCTGCAATCAGTTCAATCATCAGAACCGCAGGCTTAACTTTCAAAACTGGACATGTAAAATGCAGATATACTCACGGTTGAGATATTTTAGAGCCAAGGTGAAAAGGAAGTTGAAAAGCAAGGTATATCCTATCAAAGCTCCTACTCCAATCCAATACCAACGTGCTCCTGGAAAAACTCCACGAGACTTCAATAAAGTAACTCCTAATGACTCTGTTGAATTAGGAGGAATCTGCGGCACAAAGATATTTCCATGTTATTAGTATTAGCTGAAGCATTTTCTTTGAGTCTTCAATATATACTCTTGTCGGAGTTCAAGAACATGAATCTTACATGTCTCCAACTATTCCCAAGAAATTCATTGACAGACACGGCATTCTGCACATACATTAACGGCGAGACCCAGTACCCCCATATCCACCAGGACTTCACATTATCTAATACAAAAGAATATAGGGTTCATCATCAGAATTTAATCTCATCACACTCAACAAAATAAATGAGAGTAATTAAATGTATCCAAGTCACCTCTTGATAAGATGAATCCTCCCATAACTAGTACAGCAAGCAATGCAAATGAACCAACATTGTTGGCCACAATTACGTTCCTTCCTAGTGATCCCATCATTCGGAAGAGACCAGATGACATCTGGTTAGCCAATACGAATATCAAGTACTGCTTGAAAAACCTGCCACGAAAAGTTTTTCAGCAAATTCTGGAACCTGAAGTCCCAAGGACTTGAAACAAATTCATTGACAAGTTCAATTTTCCCACCTTCCAATGTTTGGATCAAAGCCTACAGCATAATATGTCATGGTGGTCCATATGGCAACTTCTACAAAGGTGATTGGGATCTTGAGAATCCATGTAGGTATGGCATATGCCCATGGAGGATAGAAGAGAAGGTCTCTTTGCTTGTAAAAAACAGGAAGCTTCATGATGGTCATGACAAGCTCTGAAAAGCCATTGAACATAATGATAATGATAGCAAAGAAAAGAGCACCGATATAAATCCCGCCATCCGTCACTGTGTTGCGGTGCATCTCCGTTCTTAGAAATACTGTCATTGTTATGGAAGCTAAAAGAATAAGCTGAAAATGAAGGAAGAACTTATTATTGTCACAACAGTGAAGAGCTCAAAGTTTATTCCAGTTTTTGAATATATGCAGATCCTTGAGAACACAGAATATGGCTATAATTTCAGAAAACAAGAAGAAGAATGCTCACTTGTGTGAATTTGAAAATGTAGACAAATGAGTTCCTTTTCATGAGCAAAAATTCTCTTGAAATGCAAGCTTTCAAGAGTTCCTTCTTGCCGACACCATATTTCTCAGTTGATAGAGCAGAAGGGTGGCTTTTGGACTTGTCAAATGGTATAGCAAGTTCATCACCTAGTTTTCGACCAATATGGAATGATTGGAATGCTTCAGAAAACTCCTTGGCTGAAACAAAGCTGTAAGGCTGATCTCTACTTGCCCAGTACTGCTCTTGATCTTTCCTTGATGTCACCTGTTCCATTTCACCAGAAAAAGTTGATAAACAAGCTCAAAGCTGCTCAAAGATCGGCAAGGGAAACATAATATTTGAAGTTATAGCTAGTATTACTTCTTGTAAGAAGTCAGCAACTCCTTTCCTCTCCGGACATTTAAAACCCAATGATTCAAAGAATTCAAGAACATTTTCACGTGGACCTTGGTACACAATTAGTCCATCTGACAGAAGAATTACGTCATCGAAAAGATCATAGGTTTCTGGTGCTGGTTGAAGTAGAGAGATGAGAGTAGTTCCATTGAGGATGTGTGTTGTTTGCCTGAGTGAGTTCACTATTTGGAATGTTGTTGAACTGTCCAAACCAGTTGATATCTCGTCCATGAAAAGTGCTCTTGCTGGTCCAACTAACATCTCACCTACATCACATAGACCAGAAGATACTCAGGTATGGCTTATGCTCATAAAGACTATTGCCAACAACACCAAAAAAATTGCCTAATGTTTTACCTGTAGTGAGTCGCTTCTTTTGTCCACCGGAGATGCCTCGTATCATTTCATCGCCCACCATGGTATCAGCACATATATCAAGTCCTGTAATCTGTGAATTTGTAAAAGCCGAAAGATTAGTTATATCCATATTTGTAATCCTGCAACTCACTGGCCTAATTAGATTTGCAGCAAGTACCTTGAGAATATAATATGTTGTCACACTAGTCTCTTGCCCTTCTAGTGCTGCTGCCTGCAGAATCCAAATATTTAGAGCATATTTTAACGGTGAAAACTCTATTCTCACTATGATTATGGACTCAATTCTATTGCCATCCTTGCTCACCTTCATGTAAATATCAAGGTCAGGATCTGGTTTTATATTTGCTTCTTTCTCCCTTCTTGATAATTCAGTTAACATCTCTGCACAATTTCATAATCCCGCAGTAAATTAATTTCAAACCCTTTATTAATCAAACAACTGATGTGTTGAAACAATGGTGTATCACTGACCGTAACGCGGTCCGACCCCTTGACATCTCGCAGAGAAAGACAGTGTTTCTCTCACAGTCATTTCTCCTATATGAAGATCAAATTGACTAATGTAAGCTGATGTCCTCTGTGGTACAAACTCTTCCATCCCATGTCCATTGTAAGTAACACTTCCTGAACACTGAAATTTCACAAATATCAAGGTCAGATCATATACAAGGCAAAATAATTTCTTGAAAACAAATACGAAAATCCCTATCTCCTTACCTGCAAATCTTTACCAAGTTTTCCAGCCAAAGCCAATAGTAAAGTGGTCTTGCCTGAGCTTGGAGGGCCTAAAAGCAGTGTCATTCTGCAAGATTTGAATGAACTAATGTGAGGAACCAACCATTTTGAGAAATTTGCTGTATAAAAACACTGCTAACTTAATGTTTTACTGACCTACGAGGCTTGATGATTCCACTGACATCACGAAGAATGGGAAATGGCTGCTTTCTACTTGGAAGTAAGTGAAGAAAACTCAAGAACCCCTTTGAAGAGAGGAAGAATACAGAGCAACCAATGAGTTCAATTCACAGATAACAAATTTTGTTCAAGTAAAATAGATAAGCAAGCTAGTATGATTTCTGTAACTTTTGTACCTCTAACATGTTAGCAGAGAAGTTTAATATTGTAGGCAACGCTCTACCTCCTACATAAGCTTCTGCTTCAACATTCAAATGCTCGAACCTGACTTCAATTGTTGGCATTTCCAGTTCAACTCTGAAGAAAAAGGCCAAATTGATCAAAAAAAGAAAAGAAAATCTTC
The DNA here is from genome assembly GCA_033617975.1 of Populus alba x Populus glandulosa. Lineage (NCBI taxonomy): Eukaryota > Viridiplantae > Streptophyta > Magnoliopsida > Malpighiales > Salicaceae > Populus > Populus alba x Populus glandulosa. The sequence continues at coordinate 24,459,132 of CM066148.1, forward strand.
AGAAACTGAGATGAAATTGAAGTTTGAAGAACCAATACCTGTCAATCCTTTCCTTGAGCTTCAACAAGAACCTCTCATTATCTTCTTCAGCAATCTTAACAAGCCTCTCTAACAAATCCCTTTTCTCTACTAAACCAAGGTTTACAATATCAATCTCTCTTGCTTTACCTTCTTCTTCAGTTAAAATACCTCTTGTCAAACGTAAATAAGTAGGGAGTTTCTCTAAAGCAGCCCATTTTAGAGCTTCTTCATCATCTTCATCACGAGAAGACCTTGAAAAAACTTCAGGGATACTATTCCTCCATGTATTAGAAGAAGTGCTTAAACGTGCACTACTTACTCTGTATATATCACCAGCACCATCCATTTTTTTAGTTTCTCTATCAAAATGTTGCTACTATCATTCAAACATGAAGACGCAAGAGCAACTTTTGAAGTTTTCTTCAAGTTTCATGCAAGAAAAACCAGACACACATATGAACTTCGTACCCGAAGTACTTTGGTCAGCTGGTTGGAATATGGTATGGGTTCTCTGTCTTCTCTACCTTGAGCGTTTATGGAGGAGAGAGTAGAGACAACAATGTGAGTTTCTTCTCTGTCCTTTCAGTTGAAATGGGGTTTGTAATTTTTTGAGAGTCTTAGTGTCAAGAAATGGGGTATATATAGACACACACGCGCAGAGAGAGAGAGAGAGAGAGAGCACTGTATTTGACTGCAAAAGTATACAAAGGGGATGGTCGAGTTTTTGAAGAAATGGAGTGAAAAAAAATCTAAATATTGATTTTTCAAGTAAGAATATTGGATGTTCTTGTTTTAGTGAGAAGGTATCCTCGTGAAGAAAGTTGAATATCTTGACAGTAGAAGGGTTTGCTGCGTTTTCGAAACATATCGTTTTGAAAAATCATTAAATTTCAGTTTTATCAAAACCAAGATTTATAATGTGTATTTAGGATTATGGTATAATTTGCAAGGAGTTTTTTATTTGTTCTTGTTACTTTATTTTTTATTATATTATTAAATTAATCAAGAATTTAACTTGATTATTAAATTTTTATTTCTTCTTTAAAAACACAATTATCTCTTAATTTTGTTTTCTAATTTAAATTTTTTTATTCGGTCATGTCATTTCGTGGGTCGCCGAATCTAGAAGAGCACTTGTAAGGGAAAAAATAAAGAAATCATGAAAGGCTTCTGACGTCTGTGCTTACTTCAACCTAGAATCATAATTACATTTTCTTAATTATTATTATATTATAAAGTCTTATAGTAGGATGCTGCATTGTTAATAAACACCGGCTAACCCAAAATAAAATGACTTTATTTTAAATTGACTCATGTCAATTCAAGTCAATTATCCAACCTATAGTTTATTAATTTTAATTGTACGAGACTTTTCCCGCGCGTAAAATGAAAAGGAAAAAAATCATTGCATTTTCTTTGTCTTTGAATTCCCCGTGCAGACTTAGATGGGAGGTCTTTATTTTCTCTGTATTTCCACCTTGAGCTTTTTTTTTATTTTTTTTATTTGAAGATAATTAAAAAATTATGTTAAAGAATAATATAAATTATATTTAATGGTTTAAGTTATTAAGTTAAAATAATTATTTGATATAGTATCATAGTCTTAATAATCAAGTGGTTATGAATTTAAATCTAGCGATTCTTATTTATTTGATAAAAATTAAATATAATATAATAAATATATATGTAAATTTCAAGTTTAAATATATTTCATTTAAGAAGATGTGTTAAAAAATAATATAAATTATATTTTAAAATTTTATTTAATAGTTTAGAGTATTAAATTGATATGATTGTTTAATAAATTTCGAGACAGAGAATGATATTTTGTTTGTTTGGTACACTACTGTAAATTATAATTTTTAATATGTTATTTTGAAGTGAAAGACGTAAAGAAGATAGAATCCACTGTACTTCACAATTCTCACAAATTGACTATAATTTATAAATACAAGTGGCCTATAATGAGCTACTTAAGAGATTTTCCGTATTCTTTATAGGATATACTTTTGTCCTAGCAAGGGTGATCGGCTTCCACAAAAGCATCAGGGCTTGAAGACATCAACCATTTTACGATATGTTCTTTAAAAACTTGCTGGCCATCTTTATTTTATGGTTTCTCGATCTTGTCTTCATATTTTCTGCCGACTACTCTTTTAATTATTATTGTTTTTTTCTTTTTTAATCATCACAGTCATAACCAAAAGATTTGTTTTTGTGGTTAAAATCACACTAAATATTTAAATATTACGACAGCACGCTGCTCGTCAAATCAAATAAGATTATCAGCCCATGAAAATATTTTATCTTCCTTCAATAGTACGTCAATCATTTTTTTATTTTTATTTTGTAAGTTCCCAGGGCTACAGGATATATGCCACCCAGCAACGCAGCAACCAGATATCCAGCTAGGAAGCTCAAAACCGAGGCTCTATTCTAAGCACCATCTTGAAAACCCTAACCCTAGCAGCCCTCTCCTCTCCCATGTGAGCAAAATCCCCATTGATCCGGAGAGAAAAAATCTGCCGTTCATGGTCAATCTTTATATATATATATATATATATATATATATATATATATATATATATATGCATCCTGGTGGGTTGCTTGAAGCCAAAATAAATCCATCCTTGTATTTCTATTTTTTTTCATGGCCTCAAATGGTTATTATAGATCTGTTTGAGAATATTGTTATGGTTAATTTTTAAAGTTTTTATTTTTATTTTAAAATATATTAAAATAGTATATATTTTTATTTTTAAAAATTATTTTTAATATTAGTGCATTAAAATAATCTCAAAATATTAAAAAAATATTAATTTAAAATAAAAATTTTATTTTTTTAAAAACGCTTTTAATATGAAAAACAAATCTATCTTAATAACTGTAGCTTGAATTGTCTTTTTCATTTTTAAAATATAATTTTAATTATAGCGTATATAACACGGGCTCAAGCCTGGTTGCTGAACTCATGAGCTGTTATATCGTTAACTGAATAAGGTATATGTGGGGATGTTGGCTTGATTATTAGTTAATTAAAATTAAAGAATTAGTGTTGATTGCGTCTCAACGGCTGATACTTCCAGGTTCTAGATTAATTAATCATGATTGTTTGGGGGATTATCCATCTACAAATAGTTTAATTATAAAAAGTCTAAAAAGCTTAAGATTTATTGATTGTAAATTGAAGGTAAGGACAACTTTGGTATATTTTTGTTGTTGGTTTGGTTCCCAATCTCCTAAAATGGAATCTTATATGAAAATAAATTCAAATGTTTATTAACTTTATTAATCTCAGCTGTTCCTGGTCAATACGGGAAAATCATATATAGCTATAACTCCTAATTAAAAAGTCGGCTTTGGGATTGGTGAGGTCAATTTAATATATATATTTTTTATTAAAACAATATCTTATTAAAAGAAACAAATCAACATAGTTTTTATAAAAAAAACTATTTTAAAGTTAAACTCATTTCAAGTTGGGCTCCAGATTGACAAGTCATGAAGTTGATCCATTATCATACCATGTTTTACAATGATAATTTAAACTTATAATTATAATTTAATTAAAAATTAAATTAAATTATGACCTTAATTAGATGTTATATATCCTCTAGTTTGCTACTCTACATTCCCACTTCCATGGCATCAAGGAGGTTATATATCATTTTTTATTATTATTAATGTGGATATTTGGGTCAGTTTATACATGTCTCGAATAATTTTACAGGTTTTGAAGTAATGATTATACAAATCTCTAATAACTTTAAAATTTATGAGATTTGAACTAATAACAACCAGCTAAAAAGCAAACCTAAAACCTCTCTTGCTTGTACGCAAGCCTGCCTGGGTATATCTTCTTCCGGTGATGGACATCTTCTTTTTTAAATACTAATATTTCATCTAGAAGGGCATCTTCCAACCACAGCAGCAATTTATTGATTTGGAGATAATTATTTAGTCATAGAATTAATGAGCATATCCTGTGAAGAAAGTAGTGTTGATTCCATCATGCTTAACAAACATTTGTTTTGTAAAGTTAGTCCCGAGTAAACCCTAGAATTAATATTCATTGTTTAATTTATTTATTTGTTAAAGAATTTCAAGAATCGGTGCCGTAAAGAAATGGGTCTGATGGATCGTTTATTGCCGACAACTACGTACATTAATCCTTCTCAAGAAATGGTAGCGAGACAAATGGGAATACAGAATCATGCATGCTTGTGTAGTTTAGTCTGGGTATATAAAACATGGTTTAACTTGTTGGTTTTTGTTTTTTATTGTATTTTAAAAATATGTTTCATTTTTAAAAAATTATGAAATTAATATTTTTTTAATGTATTTTAATAATTTTAATATATTGATATAAAAATATTTTAATTTGTTTTCAAGCGAAAAACATTTTTAAAAAATACCTTAAACTACAATATCAATTAATATTTATGCTTTGAAGTTCATAATTTCCGTCCAAGAAATTGACCAAGGTCTTGCCAGTTTGCTAGCGGGTTGAATCTGATATATTTAAAAAATATCATTTTTTTTTATTCAAGATTTATTCAGTAATTTTTATGATTGTAATTTTTTTTAAAATAGGTTTTTATAAAAGCATTTTTTTACCTATATGTATTTGTTTAAAACCGTTGTTAAATATATTGCTTGCTAAAAACAGTTAAAATATATTTAGTTAAAATTATTTTTCAAAATAAAATTATATATACTAATTTTATAATTAAATCAGATAAGAAGGATGTTGTTATTGATATATAATAAATATAGCAAACTAACATTAAATTCATAGGATTTTTTTTATCAAAAAAATACAATGTTCAATTGCAACGAAGTTAGAAACTTGATCCGAAACACTCAAAATGCATGGAGTTATTGCTTTCCAATAACTGAGATTCAACCTCAATTTTGATCGGCCATGCCACTTCCAAACTGAGATTTGGATGTTTTCCAAACATTATAATAGATAAATGATTAGTTGACTTTACTTTTCTCTTTTCTTTTGTTTCATTGAATGGGTTACAAAATGACTTGTTTTCTTTATTAGTAATAATAACATTGATTATTACCTAAGAAGCACAGTTTTTAAATCTATCTCAGATGGATTAATCTGGAATTTGATTAATCTAAAATTAAAATTGGATCAGATTTAATAAAAAAAATAAATTAAAACCTAGTTGACTTGATTAACCCGACAAAACTCGATTAAAAACTTAGTTACAACCTGTTAACTATTTATTTATTTTTTAAACCAAAACAACTTTGTTTTGATTTATAAAAAAATAAGATTGACCTGGGTGATTCGATGAAAACTCGTGACCCGAGACTTGGACTGGATCGACCACCGAATTTGATTTAAAAACTCTATTGATAAGTGAGATCAATAAAGCATTACTTCAATTTTTTAGAATGTGGTCGGGTAAATGTTGTTTTTTAAAATATTTTTTATTTGAATATTGTTTAAAAATATTTTTGATATTAATAAAAAAAAATAATTTAAAGGAATCCAATTGAAAGCAGAGCAATGGAAGGAATCAAGGAAACATGTCAAGCTAGAAAAATGGCTTCTGATGTGGGGTTGAAACATGGACACAGTTTCACAAGAAAGTCTCGGTGAAGAAGGTGATTCAGACATGAGTGCAGATTCCGGAGATTGTAAATATTGAAAAGGAAAACTTTTTACAAGAGTGAAGATGAAATGGTTACTATTATTTCAAGATAAAAAAATAAAAATAAAAATAAAAACATGCTTGATTGAAAAAACAGAGATAAAATCATGAAAATAAATATTTCTAGTTTAATTTTGAAGGGAATTTTTGTCATTCTGAAACAAGAACCCGAGATGGTAATCAAATGCTTCCTTGGTAACAAGAACATTTCTCAAAAGTTTGATTCTCGTTGGAATTTAAGACTACCAGCTGGAGTTACAAGCCTTACTGTGGTGGAGATGTAACTCTGCCCTCGACTCTATCAATGTGCTTAAATTCAGGAAATGAAACTCTGTCCAAACATATAGATGGAGAGATATGAACATGGCCAGCTGAAGAAGACGACTTGTCTCAGAATTCTAAGACAGAAGGGGATAGTGACAGTTATATGATCCTTAGAATCCAAGAGTAGCTTTTCTCGGTGTACTTATTAATGGATTGAAGGATAAGGTGGTCAGATAATTAAGGAACTTTATAAACAATACTGCAAGAAATATGTATCTGCCTAAGTTGAAATAAAATCTTGAGCTAAAGCTTTAATCTTCTCCTCTCATCATTCTGCATACACTGTTGAGCTTGAACAGCTTCTATCTTTACAATTTTCAAATCCCGACTGACTTCTGTCACATTAAAGCTCCTTGAATTCAAGCCCAAGAAATTAATCAACTGCAACAACGAAGAGAAAAGGGAGAATGTTTAAGCGATGAACAACTGAAATGTGTTCCATATGGAGAAAAGAGTCGAGGGCTAAGAGTGCTCTGAGACTTACATTTGGATCAGAAAGCTCATGGGATTTATCGAAACAACTTATTATTAGTTTCTTTAGGTTAGGCATTCCCTTGAGGAAGGAGGCGATGAACGGAATATGGTCAGCAAGTGAACCATCAGATAGCAGAACCAAGTTTTGTAGATTCTTGAAAACTATGGGATAATCATTTTGCATAAAGAAAATCTGCGGCATAAGAAAGCCTATGGTCACCAGTTCCTTGGAGCAAAAAGAAAGAAAAACAAAGGCAATGATCCTATCTAACAAAACCCAGAAACAGGAACAAGATGTGTTAGGAGGTACCTCAACAGGCCAGGTATTTATTCTCAAGAATCTGGCTTCGCTTAGACATTGAAGGAGCTTGGCAGCACTGTAGATTAAACTCTTTGAACGCTTGCAATGACGATCAGATTCCACACTCTTATGTTGACAAGAAGGCTCAATATAAATCCTTGCGCTCGTTAGTGACATGAACATGTCCTGCTTCAAAAAACCAAAATCTACAGGATCTCCAGCCCACCACAAGACCTTGAGGTTGGGGGCATCAATTTTCAGAGGAAATTCATATGAATATTCATCTGAGGAGCTTATGTTCAGTTTCTCAAGCTTTTCAGCCTTGACAATGATGTGCCTGCGGAGGCGTGGAACTGCTTGGAAGTCTTTTACTGAGGGCAAATATTGCAAAGCACTTCCTAGAGAGCTGAAGTTGCACTCTGACACGGTTAAGTCTTGAAGGGAAAAGCTATTGATGTTAAGAACGCAAGTACCTGCAAACCTGCAGCTGCTAATCATGACTTGGCCAACATATGGACAAGCGATGCGGAAATGGCAGGCTTCAAGGAAACTAGATCCACAGACTCTTAGTTTCTCGAGAGATTCACAACTTATCTTACAAAGAAAACATTTTCCAAACTCAGAGTCATGGACTGTCAGATTTTCCAAAGATGGACAGTTAAGGTTAACATGCCTCTGGGCTTTGAACTGGCACCTGTATATTGTCAAAGCCTTAAAAGACGAGCTAGATATGTTAAAATTCCCACCAGTAAAACCAAAATCGCAACCACTTATTGTCAACTCTTCAAGAGATGAAGTTGTCATATTGAGACCACCACTAATGCCATCAACATCCTCGAGAGTAAGCCTTTTAAGAGATTTACACCATTCAGAAATCCTCTGTCCAAAATATATATCCTCTACGGTAACTGAATCCAGCCACAGGTCCTTGAGCCAGTCCCACCCTACTACTCGAAAATTGAACCTCCCCATCTGCAAATTCAATTTCAAAGCCCTCAGAGATTCACAGTTATAGACACAACCCGGCAAAGAATAGCCTCTCCATGGGTCTACATGGACTAGCATGTCAAGTTCTTCAACTCCACACTTTGTAGCAATAGTAAACCATGAATTAACAGCAGTCTCTCCAATATCAAACCTTCTTTGCTTGCAGGAGCACCAATGAACATGCAAACGTTGTAGCCCTCCTCCAGTCTTTTCGCGCCATCGCAGCACTTTATTGACATAAGAACAGAAATCGACATACCTTGTTCTTAAACAGCTAGGATCAGAATATTCAGAATCAAAATCCGCAACGAAATTCAGGTAAGGGCTAGATGTGCATAGTTGATTAAACCTTCTTGACACTACACCAAGACGTGCAGTATCATTAGCACCAAGGAATGAGAAAATATGATAGATAATTTGGTCTGGGAGACTGCTCAGTAAATCACTTGTAGAGGCGAGGATAATAAGTGTGTCTCGACGAGAGCTCATTGCCATCAACTTGGATGGACTTTCCATGAACAACAGCAACCACTGAGTTAAAAATAAACGTAAAAAACACTAGTTAATAATCAATATTATAAAGAACAAGAATATAACAAAAATATTCAAGTTCTATATATATAAATACGAAGGAGATGGTGCTGCAGTATAATTCCTTATCTTGAAAAGAAGAAGAAGAAAAGTACCTGAAGAGATCACTGCTGTTGTTCTTGTTTGGAGCCGGCTAAATTGTAAGCATTGGAAAGAAGTTTTTAGGGTTTTACCAGCTGATAAACTCTTTAGACATGAGCTTCTTTTATAAAAAAAAATTCAGGAGCCAAGAGGTTTAGTTGCATTCGACTTCGGAGATAGGGTAGAGGAGGAGAATTGAAGTTACATTGAGACTGAGAGTTATTTATCCACCTAAGTAATCCATGTCAACTTTTTTTTTTTTTGTTTTTCATATTTTCTTATATATACTAGTATATAATTTTAGTGCATGTGTTACATGTGATCTATATGGTATAAAAATATTAAGACTAATTTTAAGACAATGAAAAAGAAAATTCAAGATTTTAAGATCCAATCAAATGCTATGTAACATTAAAATTTGAATAAAATCACATTTATTTTAATTCATAATAAATATAATTGTTTCTGAAAAATTACTAAAAAATAAATTAAAATTGAACATGTTGTTATATATCTTTCTTTTTTTATTATTGAAAATTACCAATAAGTTCACTTTTAATGAATTAAAGAATAAAAGTGCTATTTTTAATCAATAAGATCACATTCCATATTAAAAAAAATAAAAAAAATTCAAGTATTTGATAGTTTTATTTCCACATACTTCCTATGTGTATTATTTAACTATATATATATATATAATATTTTTTTTATTAATTTTTCAAGAATTGCTTCAATAGCTAGTACGTAGTAGTTAGAAAATACGAATTCCGCATATATTTGGTTTTTTATTTTTATTTTTTTATTGAATTTCACATTTATTATATTTTTTTTATTTATTTAAAGGAAATTTGGTTTCAAAATCAATTCATGCATAAATCTTTCAAATGAATCGCATGAAAGATATATTTAGGACTTAATTGATAAACTATCTATATTTTTTTAGAAAAAAATTTAAAATTTACAAATAATAAAGATATTTTTCTTTTGTGTTGCTAATAAAAATGGATGAGATATCTTGTTAATAAATAGATGAATTATCAAAGAAGTAATTAACAGAAAACAATTCGAAAAACAAAATTATAGAGTCCATATATTATAAGGGATAAAATTATATTAAATCTCATATTATAAAGTAAAGAACTAGTCTCAATTATCAATACAATTAAAAAACTTGGGATGAAAACATTGTTCATCCTTTTATATGAAAACATGCTTCATCCAATGAACCACCTTAATAGTAATTTTTTTTAATTATTTCTGTTTTGTTTTGACATTTATATTAGGTTTATTTAGAGTTAAGCTTGGTGATTTGTTTAAGTTAACTTGATATGATATTTTCGCAATGTTGAAAAATTAATTAATATAATGCTTAATTGACGCTCAATTTGGAAAAATCAAAGTTAATTTTGTTGAATTGTTTTAATCAAATACTTCAAAATTGTTTTTTGACATTTAATTTTTTTGTTATTTAATTTTTTTTTTCAATCTAACCCTTTTACATTAGATTGATTTAGGATTGAGTTAGGTAATGCATTTCAATTGGTTTGGTATAGAATTCTCGCAATTTTGAAAAACAAATTTAATATTCGGTTGATGTTTGATTTGTCATGATCAAATTAAGTTTTATTGATTCTTTTTATGGTCAATTTAATGAGTTATTGGTGAGATTTGTAATAGAAAAATAAAATTCAAAGAAAGAGTACTGAGATAACTCAATTGCATTTTTAAAGACACCGAGATATAGTAATTGAATTGATACCAATCCCATCATAAGAGAATTAGGGAGGAAAACGAATGATAAATTTTCTACAATTGAAGAAGATGACAAAGGAAAAAAGAAGGGAAAACATTATATATATATATGGTTGCATAGTTTACAGAAGAGCAAGCTGTTGGAGTATAAAAATGACAATTATTTTCAATATTTAGACATCATGAGATATTTAACTCGTAATTTGTTTTGAGCGAAATATATTTTCTTATAAAAAAATTATATATACTAATTTTTTAACACATTTTTATACATAAAAAATTTATGTAAAAAAGTCATAATTAAGAGGGGATAAATGGATAATCCAAGGGCAAGAGTAGGAGAAGTGGATGCATGTCGTTTGTTAACACAAAAGATCCTATGTTTTATTAAAAATTAATTAATCAGTTCCTATAATACTAACAATAATTAAAAATTCCAAAAACCAGCATTGATCATCCTCGATTCTGTAGTTTTTTTCTTAAAAAAGGTCATTTTCTTTTTCTAATAAAAATCCCATGTTTTAATTACTTAATTTTCTTATCCTATTTTTTAAAATAAATAAATTGGGAAGAAAAAATAAGGAATTGACAAATAGGCTAGATTATTAAGGGATTCAAGAATATAGTTGTGTAATATATAAATATTTGAAACTGTATGGATTAATTATTTAGTTTTGTTAAATTATAGCAACTAAATTGTAATATACTCAAGATTCTGAGGCTGTTTGGCGCTGCGGTCCAAACAGCTTTTTGCAAAATTTCAATTTTTTTTTTTTTGCTAAAATTGAGTACGGTTTGTACTTTCTGAATCGTTTTGATGTGCTGATATCAAAAATGATTTTAAAAAAAATGAAAAAACATTATTAACATGCTTTTCGGCACGAAAAGTTATTTGAAAAGCAACAATTACCACACTTCCAAACTCTCTCTCTATCCGTGGAGGTGGTTTTATGCTTCCGTGATTGGGTCCATGAGCCAGATTTTTTAGCCCTTATCTTCTTAATATTTCTATTGGGCCTGTTGCGTTGTTGATTTAAAATGGATAGAAATAGGTTTTCAGTTCTGTTTTATTTGAAATGGTAAAAATATTTTATATCAATTAAAAAAAATAGAATAATTTTTATTTTATTTTAAATTTTGATCTGTTTTTTATTTTTTTTGCTAATTTCAGCCGGAATATTCTGGTTTTATTTCATATATTCTATTCTGATCTTAAAAAGCCATTAAATCATAATAAGCTGGTATAAAAAGCTCTTTTTCATTATTATTTAATGATATTAATAATAATAATGAAAATTATTATTACTATTTTTTATTAACAATGATATTAATTTTTTAAAATTAGATTTATCACTAATATATATGGTTTATATTCATGTTGTTTTTTTCATGTGTATACTTTGTAGGAATTTAAGCAAAACAAGAGATGCTTTAGATCTCATTAACTTTGATAACATTGACTTAACTTTATATTTAAAATATTTGTGTTAGAACATTTTACTTTCGTAATATTTTAATATTTTGTTTAAGTTGAATTACTTTAAGTTGAAGATTTATTTAATTTTAACTATTTAAAAATATTTTAAATTTTAAAATTATATTTGTTTGATATTGTGTTTGTATTTGATAATTTATAATCAATTTATCTTGAATTTGAATTGTATTTGTTGAATTATATATATATATATATAAATAAACAGTACAACCCTGAAACGACACACCGAAATAATATGAAATTAAAATATTTTATTTCAATTGAAAAAATAAAATATTTATTGAAATGGAATTGATATTATATTACTATATTTTTCCAGAAATCAATTTTTAAGTTTTTTAAAAGTTTAAACATAGCCCTTGATCATCGTATAACGAATAAAACGTCTATTTATCCTTTCATTTATTTTACTTTCATTTATTTCTTCTCTTAAAATCCATGCATGTGATTATATTTTATTAATATTTTTAAAAACTTTAAAAATAATTCAAGGATTGGATGAAGTTGTTCTACCTTGAGCCACTAAAATCCAAATCTTAATCTTAAATGTTAAATATTTTTTTTCACGAATCCCTAATGTATAATATATTAACGAGCACTTAAGGAATTTGATTTTTCACTATAGTAATTAACAATAAAAAACAAAGATTTTTTTTCCACTCTAATCACCTATGTTATTTTTAATTTTTTTTTAAAAAATTATCATTTAATATTAGATTTATTAGATATATAGTTTTATAATTTATTTTGATTTGTTTTCTATGAAGTTATCATGTTCTCATAACTCAGGTCATGAATTTTGCGGGCTAACCATGTTAACTCGCGTCATTTTTTATGATTATTTTTTAAATTTCATCTTTTGATATTAGAATGATTCAAGTTGTTCAAGTCAATCTTATATGTTTTCGTTTTAATATTTTAAAAAAAAAATCATTTTAATTTGTTTTAAATTAAATTATATTTTTTTAAATCTATCAAGTCGATTAGATCATATAAATTAATCTCCATATGTTTAACCTTAAAAAACAAAAAATATATTAAAAACACTTTGATATTTTTTTATATTAAAAAATAATAATCTAGTTGTTCCTTGAACTAGTTTGGAGATTCACTATAAACTCTATTTTTTAAAAAAGAAAATCTACCCAGCTCTTAAATACATCAAATCCTAAACCAAATTTAATAACAATGTATTGTTAAGTAAAAATTAATTCAAGAATCACATAAACTAGCGTAAAACTTGAAAAATAAAAAATGAAAGCAATCGATTGTTTTTTTTTTCATGATGTAAAAATATGTCTTGTTAAACTATTATCTTTCCTCGATCATTTAAAAATTAGGGACCATCGTTGAAGTTCTTGAAACCGCAAGAATGATTATATTGTAAAAAGTAAACATACAGGGATGCAAATGTAGTTTACCCAAATTTTAATTAACAATTTAACATACTCGACAGGAGCTCTCTCCACACAGATAAAAACCAATCAGATCGGAGAAGAAAAAATCCCCGCAAATTATCAAATCACGAAAAATGTCAAGCTCATGGTCGCATGCACTCGTGAGGATCTCTCCTTACACTTTCTCCGCCGTAGGCATCGCCATCGCCATCGGTGTCTCAGTCCTCGGCGCCGCCTGGTACCACCGTGACTTGTTAATTTTGGTGTGCTGAACCTCATGTTTTGTTGATTAATTATTTATTATGTGATTTCTATGGTGTTTTTGATAGGGGGATTTATATAACTGGGAGTAGTTTAATTGGTGCTGCAATCAAGGCTCCTCGCATTACTTCTAAGAATCTCATCAGGTGATTATTATAAATTACTATAAACCCTATTTTTTTTTTCTTTATTTCAATTTGATTTGGGTGTAAAGTGGTGGAATTTTGATTTTTTTTCCAAGTTTAATTGTTGATTTTTATGGATTTTATTTTAATCTGATTTTTTTGTGGGGGTTTTTTGGTTGATGATGATTGATTGATTTGAGTATCTGTTTGGGTTACAAACTGGTTTTTGGCATCCAATGTTGTTTGCATTGGTAGTGGGCTATAAGAAGTGAATCAAAATTGATGAGTATTGTCTGCATTTCTTTAGTGAGAAATTTAAATGCACTAAGAAGCTTGTGGTTGGAGAATTTTTGCTTTGGGACGGAGGAGTTGGTGTGGATCTGTGCTGTGTATGTTACTTGTATGTGCTTTCCGTGGTGCTGTGGTGGGGCGGAATGCTTTTGTGTTGGGTTGCGGAATCTTGGACTAGTGAATTGGTTATCAGAATCATCATGATTTGAACTAGTTAGAGAAGGGGTTTTCAAAAATGTTTTTGCGAGTGGGAACTTTGGAAGGTTATGTTGGGAAGATAACGTTACTGTCTTGTGCAAAGATGGCTTGAGGTGTATGTTTATAGGTGGTTGTGCACAATTTGTATTTAGTTTCTTGTGAGTTTATACTTGGTAGCTAGAGCATCTTCATTCTTCTTACAATTCTTGAGAGCCCAGCAGATGATTTTTACACATTGAATTAGAAGGGTTAAGGAGAGTGTCTCGTGTAGCTTTGAAATGAATGTATTGCTGATTTAGCTAGATTCTAAATGTTATTAGTTCAATTATTTTCCCTAGTCTTCTCAATCCCCTTTCAAAGTGTGTCTCTACATGCAATGCTGTGCCATTTCATGAATGAAACATCTCTTTTGTGAGAAGGATGCTATATAACTGGATTATAGTTGCTCATATTAATTCCAAGTTCTATCAAGTTTTGAGTTTCATGCACCTGTGCAGGATGTAGTGATTGCAAAATGTGCATTTTTTCTGATTGTGAAGTTATGTTACATGATAACTGAACTTATGAAATTTAAATGATGCCTTCAAACAGTGACTTGCTCAACTATTTTTGTTTCTCAGTGTAATTTTTTGTGAGGCTGTTGCTATCTATGGCGTTATTGTAGCAATTATTCTACAAACAAAGTTAGAGAGTGTTCCAGCATCACAGATTTATGACCCCGAGTCTCTTAGAGCTGGATATGCAATTTTTGCCTCTGGGATTATTGTGGGCTTTGCAAACCTCTTCTGCGGGTTAGTATCTTCATCTGTTTGGCTTTTATCTTCTACTGAAATATATGCTATGCATCATGAAGTATATAACGTGAAAATTTTATGAACAGCTGGCATGCTTGTGATTAAAACTTTGACCATTTTAATTATGAGGGCATTAGTGTCGTCATGATTCACCAATCTATAATTTCCGTTAATTATATATGCTTTTCTTTTTCTGTTTCGGCGGAACAGATTGTGCGTGGGTATAATTGGAAGCAGCTGTGCTCTGTCTGATGCCCAAAACTCATCTCTTTTTGTGAAGATTCTTGTGATTGAGATCTTTGGTAGTGCTCTGGGGTTGTTTGGAGTGATTGTTGGAATTATTATGTCAGCTCAAGCAACATGGCCTGCAAGATCAGCGTAATTTGTTTTTCTTCTCGGAATGCAAAAAATCAGTTATGACGGGGCCCAATATATGCTGTGTATCGTAAATGAACTTTGTATTTTATTAATTCAATGGTAGTAGGCTTGTAAAAACTTGAGTGGAAATGTAATGCTGTCTCTTCTAGTCTTAAGCTCTGTCCATTTGAAAATAAACTTTGGTGGAAGGCACAAAGCATCATTGCCAATGGCAGGATGGGCGTTTAATATTCTTGATGTTTGATGTACACTGTTATTTTATTAGTCTTTTGCGTGATATGAGTTGTTCTGAGTCGTGGAGGCCACTCGGCAGTGTAATTTTCCGTGCAGAGTTCAGAAGAAAGTTAACAGTGCTTGTAAAATAAATAAATAAAAAAGCTAGTGATTGTATGCTAGTAATGTTCTGGCAAGATGCCTTATAATTTACCCTAATCTGGTTAGAAAGAGTGGTTTATGTGCCGTTAAGTTAACTGAAGAGCACCCTCTTCTTGTAAATTGTTGCTGCTAAATGCCCTCACAGTGTTCACCTCATCAAATACAACTATGCTATATTCTATTGAAACACAGGCCTTGTTTGTTTACATAGATATATGAATCTATTAATACACTGTTCTGAAAAAACAAAAAAGGATTTGACTTGAGAAATAAAGAAAGAGCATGAGAACCCAAGAGTTTTGTGCTGCAGAGAATGAAGTTTGTCTTAATCATCAATCAACTGACAAAGGAGCACCAGCAAAGAAAGGCATATGTTTCTTTTGAAGCTCTTCACTTTCCTCTGCACTTGCTGTCATCGGATCAAAAAGTTTACGATCAGGAGGAGCTAAGCCTTGCTTGATTCGACCCACTCTCTGCGAATGCAGGACTTGTTTCAAGAGCTGAAGGTATGGTTTCTGCTCCCCACTTCTCCATACATTTGCCTAGAACGGCCGCATCCGAAGTTGACTTTTTTGGACTCCTGACTCTATGAGGAGCTGTAGGGTGAGAAGCATCTCCAATCAATACCACGTTGTCCCAAAAGATTTGCTCAAGAGGATATAACTCCTGAAAAGTCAAGAACTCCTCTCCAGGCACAGCAACCCGAATACCTGCAGAACAAGTAATGCTTACCATTAACTGGTATGAATCATATCAGCAAAAAAAACTCCAAAGTAAATTGAGATTTAAATGTATGTTTGATATTGTGGTAACTTTTTTATAGTTGTAATTTAATAAAAAATTAGGTTTAAGAAAAGTATTTTTAGCTGAGATTTTTAAAATTAAATCTTAAAAAATATAAATTTAGTTAAAATTGTTGTAAGATTAATTTTGTAAGCAAAATAAATAAAATAACAAATTATTTTAGTTTCTATAAAATTAAGGTTTGAAACTATAGGTCCAGTGCAAAAAAACAAAATCTATTTAACTAACTAAATAATATTTTTTATATGACGGCAAAAAAACAGAAGCTATCGGTGCCTCGGTGAT
This sequence comes from Populus alba x Populus glandulosa, assembly GCA_033617975.1. Taxonomy (NCBI): domain Eukaryota; kingdom Viridiplantae; phylum Streptophyta; class Magnoliopsida; order Malpighiales; family Salicaceae; genus Populus; species Populus alba x Populus glandulosa. The sequence goes on from CM066148.1 coordinate 24,475,741, forward strand.
CTCAATACATCGAAAAACCCAATACATTTGAAAGCCCAACAGAAAAACTGAAACTTAATCATCCTTTTGTATTGGATCTTAGTGGTAGAATGAAGCCCACTGGACCTTCAGAATTTTCTTACTAACCAAACAGAAACTTCAGAGAATCAACTAGAAAACCACAGCTTGTCAAAAAGAAAGACAAAACCCCAATTCACAAGCAGCCTTATATACCCCATATTTCAAATCTTTGTGGTTTTGTCCTTTGGGTTTGCTTAGAAATCTAAAATGGGGGCAGGGCGTGAAGTATCAATATCCCTAGATGGAGTAAGAGACAAGAACGTGATGCAGCTTAAGAAACTAAACACTGCTCTCTTCCCTGTTCGCTATAATGACAAATACTACGCCGATGCCCTCGCTTCTGGCGATTTCACCAAGCTAGGTTTATATACCCATCTCTTTCCCTTTTTCTATTTATATGTGTGTGTGTCTTTTCTGTTTGTTTTTTTTTTGGTTATTGATATTGATTTTGTGAAATGGGTTACTGGGTTTTTTTTGTGTTTTGGTTTTTCTTTAATGGGTTTGTTGTTTTGTTCTTTGTTTTGGATTTTCTTGTTGATTTTTTGGGTGTTTCTGGGATTTTTCTCAGTTTTTAAAAGTGTTTTTGCTCCTTAAAATGTTGTATGAAAGCCGAATTCTAATGAACTGGTCTAGGTTGTGATTACTTACTGTTGGATTTAAGAGTACAAAGTGCTGATTCTTTGAGTTTCTGCTTTTGTCAATAACGGGAAGTTCCGAGTAATCTAAAGCCTGGTGTTGGTGTTTGTTCTAGTTCTAGTTAAATGTTTTTGATTGTTTGATAGTGCTGACCATGTTAATGTATGTGAAATGCGAATGAAAAAAATAAAAGAAACAACCCAACTCGAGTGACCTACGTGTTTGATATTTGTTCACTTTCAATTTCCGTCATGGGTTATTTTCTCCATGAACTCATAGTAGGCCATTTAGTTTCTTTATACCATTTTGGCATGCGTCTGACGGTGTAACTTTAGCCTTTCTTTGGGTTCTATAATAACTCAACTTTCCTTTCTTTTTGCAATGTTTTGGTGATTGTTGTATAATGTGTTGATTCTATTCTTCTATTCATTTATGGGTTTTATAGGTTCAGAAAAATGTTTTTAGTCCTTTTCCATTTTTTTGTGGATAGCTGCTTATCATTTCAAGATCCTAATTGTTGATAAGCTCATTTGACAAGCATTTATTTTCTATTGTAGAGCATTTCAAACTCTTTCCCAACGATTGTTTTAAATTTATACCCATTTCCTTTGGGGCAAAATGTTAATATTTAGGATTGACATTTCAGCTTTGTTAAATACAAATGAACAAGTCTTGTAGTTTTGATTACTTCTTAATTTGATCATCTGATATCATGATTTTTAACAAATATCTTGAATGGTGTATATTCCTGAATTTCATTGATTGTATTAACAAGTCTGTTTTATCTTGCCTTTTAGTTTCTTGCTATACTGATGTTTTCAATAGACCATGAATTTATGGATTTCAGTGCACGGGACGAATTCCTGATTTTGTGAATTTCATTGCCTTTGAGTGGGAGATAATTGTGTGCTAAGAGGTTTTCATGTATTGTGAAAATCCCAAACTGCAAGCTTTTAGTATCAGTTGGAAAAGTTGTGTATTCTGTCTATCAAGATGCTTTTTGAAGCCATTGGTTTCTTAGCGGATTGATGACTATTGAGCAATATCATGTTAATTTATTAATGTAGTTTGAGCACTTCCAAATATGTTTTTCTTGGATTTATGTTCTGAAATATATAGAACATGTCTTTCTGTTATGGATGCATTGTGGAGATCTAAGTGTACTATAGAATAAACATTGCAGTGCTTGTAATTTATTGTTCCTCCATTTTTTAAGACGTGCACCACACAGATGAGTGAAAATGTGATATACACATAATTTAAAGATACATGAAGTATGGCAATGTTCACGTCATCTCAATACATAATGCTGGAGGGCAACATTTCATGAAAAGTAAATTGTATTAAACTTTGTTTTTTTTTCAGCATATTACAGTGACATCTGTGTCGGTTCAATTGCTTGCCGACTGGAGAAGAAAGAAGGCGGAGGTCTACGTGTTTACATCATGACATTAGGTGTTTTAGCACCATATCGCGGCCTAGGCATTGGTGAGCAAATCACATATCTTCCTCCTATGGTAGAAATCATGCTTTTTGATTATGCACTTGATTCAGATACACAAACCATCTTTGTTAATTCAGAGAATGAGCGATGCTCAAATAAAAGTGCATAAAGAAAAGGCAGAAATCTACTCCTCGAACCTGAACCAGTTATTGCTAGACACATTTTTAACTTCCTTTATTTGTTGCTGTCTGCCTCCTTGTTTCTTATTTCCTACTGGCCTAATAGGTTTTGCAAATTGTTAGCTGTGGAGTCACTATATAAAATAAGAATCGTGAAGTATCGTGAACTCTATTGCACTTTACAATTATGAAAGATTGAAATCCCTTTGCTAAAAAGTCCTCTGGTTTTTGGATTTATTCCTCTGAAATCAGAACAGAAAGCAAAGATTTTCGAAAGAAAGATTTGGCATGTGCTCTTACTGATCGAATTTGTGTGATTGTGCAGGTACAAAGTTGTTGAATCATGTTATTGATCTCTGCTCAAAGCAAAATATTTCTGAGATGTACTTGCACGTGCAGACAAACAATGAAGATGCTATCAGCTTTTACAAGAAATTTGGATTTGAAATCACAGATACCATCCAGAACTATTACACGAACATTACCCCGCCTGACTGCTATCTTCTTACAAAATTCATCACTGAGACGAAGAATTAAAAGAGCTAGTAGTTAAGTTGGGAGTCCACTTTTTGCCTATTTACTGAACTTTACCTTGGTTTAGATGTACTATCAATATCAGATACTGATATTGAGGTTCAATAGATACTATTGATGAAATGATGGGGTTAAAAGATCGCCTACTAAATTCCGTGGATCAAGTGAGTTGTTATGGTTCTAATCAGTTGCGCAAACATTTTTGTAGTCTTTGTGTTTCTTTGAGGTACTAAGAAGGGTCTGGCTGTTTTATAAGATTTTGATTGCTGTCTTTCAGACGGATCAGAGAACCAATTAGCAATCTTGTGATCTCATACTGTGCATGAAGCAAGACCAATTTCTTTGGGTGTTCATTTTGAAATCTAAATCATCCGAAAACTAGCACGACAATTATGTAAAAGCAAAGTGTTGTTGACAATGATTGCTTTTTGTTTGGAGATATTATCAAAATTCCTGTGCACCCGTCATCTTTTTTTACAATCGCTGATCTGAAGGGTCTGAATGTTATGGCCATGCCAATCCCCTTTCATATATTCAACAGCCTTGTATAGCTTGCAATCAACTCGATCTGTGCATGCTCAAAAAGTCAGACAAGGTCCAGGCATTGCATTGCTTTATATAATTCATAGAAGAGTTTGTGCAAGGTAGACAAGTTTCAGGTATTGCATGGCTTCACGTGATTCGATGGAAGAGTTTGCGAAGTTTTATGATGCATCCACTATAACTATTGGGAAATTCATATCCAGGTAGAACAATATTATCAGCTGGAGTTGGATGACAATATAGATGCACCCAAGCATCATTCTCTCTCTTTCCTTCCTTGTATGTTATAATTACTGGCAGTTACAGGCTACACCGGTTGGCCATGAAAATTTCCAAAGAGTTCCATACTTGAGCCAGGCTTGGCCAGGTGTATTAGACCCAAGTACGGACATGCATGGAGAAGCAACCAAGGAGTACATTTATCTTTTATTCTGAAGAGCTTTTATATACAGCTTTCATTTACAGTAGGCTGACAGTAATCGATTATAATATATGTACATTGTTTCGGGGTTTGAGAGCAGGCAAACTATCCCATGCTTCATTATCAGGGAAAGCAGAATTTTCATCAGTTAAGCCATAATGTATCAGTGTTTGATGTTTAGTAGGCCAAACCACCAGCAAAAGCATCTCCATCATGAAGAAGAGACTCTGTCAGCCAATAACCATCCCATGAACCACCGACTCTCTGCCAAGCCACGACATATTAGAAGAGGTGATATGACTATGGAGAGTGCATTAAAGCTCTACATTATTATTATTCTAAAGTAAAATGACTGAAGGAAACCACTAATCTTAAACCACACAGAGTTTCGCAGAAGGCTAGCTAGCAAACAAGATGGGCAAAATGAGCAAGTATCATGGTTTCCAATAAGCTAGACCTCCTAAGAATTTTGCATCAATATGATGGAGGTCACTGGATTACCAGTCAGCCTGATGACAGTCCTCGAAAAGAGCATGGCTTCCAAACAAGAGAGTCAGATCTAAGAATTCAAATAATTACAGTTTTTGGATCTGCAACTTGATTGAGTGAGCATAACATCAAAATACTTGCATTTGACTTAAAAATAAGTCTGAAGCGAACGGTATGATAATGCATATTGATGACTCTAAAGGCTCGCTGACTATCTATAATAAAATCATCCAAAATTGTTTTTGAAACAACTACTGATCGAGTACCATCCTCAGTCAACGCAATCTTATATGGAAACATCGTAAAAGATAACCATGACCATGATTTATCTATACAGGTGAGACGAGTCTGCAAGAGGCACAGTTACCTGAACCATGGTAAATTGAAATATTTCTTCCTCCTCAGGGCGATTCCCTCGAATCCATATCCTCTGTTTGAATCGATTCTGTTCCATCCATAACACCCAAACAAATAACATATACAGCAGAAGAGAGAGGATTTATCATATTTAGAAGAATCTATGACTCATAATTTGACAAAAATCCTCTTTGGCCAGCACATATGCATCCATTAGTGAACTCACTCAAACTCATTTGCTTGTCAAGCAACAAACAAAATGAACTACTAACAGAATCAAAACATGTCTTACTCTACCTCTTTCACGAACAAACTGCTCAAGATCTTCCTCTCCTTGTGACCAAGCAACACTCGATATGTCGAATGGTGAAAAATCCTCCTAAACCTTTCAAACTGCAATGACATTAGGTTGGCCAACTCAAAAAAGAGGTATTAATTAACACATATAACACACAAACACAAGAAGATATAACAGAATCATGAGTAGAATTCAATGGTACAAACACACAGACTAAGATATTAAAGGGTTCTAAACAGAATTCACTGACCTGCCCTAAATCAAAAAATGGCCCAAAATAAGTAGACCTTTCGAAAGGATCAAATCCAGCAAACTATCAACAGTAAAAACACAAGATAATTATATTAGCCACAACTTCCAACACTGCATAGTTAAACCCCAAAAAACTTAGGGAAAAAAAGAGAGACAAAAACAAAAATGATAAAAATCAACATGGGTTGTGCTTAGAATTTACCCTATACATGACCTCAATACCATAATCTTGACGAGGTTGATCATTATACTTCAATGCATCAAGCTGGCAATTAACAGCTTCTTCTGCACCAAACTATAACAAGAGTTTAACATAAATTTGATACTCTTTCGACAAAAAAAAAAAGCTAACTTCTTTCATCATTTTTATGGTCAGAAAGTTACATTTAATCTTGGGCCAAATGGTTTCTTCCTTCGAGATTCAAGCCTGTAATGTATCCATCATAATTAAACCCCCCAAAAAAAAAAGTTTAAAGGGAATTAAATATGATAATTCAACCAAAAAAAAAAAAACTTTGAGAGAGAGAGAGAGAGGAATTTTGCATACCAATCTGCAGAGAGAAAATCAGGGACATCAGCAGAAGCTCTAAAGCGAGAGCCCAGTTTGTAGTCTCCTCCATTGATGATGGGCTTGGTTTTAGATAGGAGAGACAGAGACTGTGGGGTTGATATAGATGAACAAAACGACATCCTTGGAACCCTGTAAGAGTTCGTATGTTGTCTGTCTCTGAGCTTGTTGATTTTCTGAAAATGGAATTGTTTTTGTGGGTGTTTTTGAGGATGATGAGGTCTGGTTTGATCTTAACCGTTTGATGGTTTTGATTAAAGTGAATAATAGGAACTCAATTATGATTCCCTGAGTTTGGGGACTGGATAGACCAATTTAGAAAACTATAGAAACTATAAAAATATCAATCACACACTATAAATAAGGCGACAGCTCTCCTCTCCCTCCATACCTCCCTCCAAGTTTGTTTTCCATTGTCGGCCGGCGATCAGATCATTAAAAAAAAAAAAAACCCTAGCAATCAGTTCTTCACGTTATCGGTTTCGCCGCTTTGATGGCCGAAGAAACAGAGGAGGCGGTGAAGACGTTTGCGGATTTGGGGATATGTGAACCATTGGTTGAAGCATGTGAAAGATTAGGATGGAAAAACCCTACAAAAATTCAAGTAGAAGCCATCCCTCATGCTCTTCAAGGCAAAGACTTGATTGCTCTTGCACAAACTGGCTCTGGCAAAACAGCTGCTTTTGCTCTTCCAACCCTCCAAGCCCTTCTTCAAGCTTCAGTCACTTCTGTTCCAGTCTTCTACGCTTGCGTCCTCTCCCCTACCAGGTTAGCTTCTCTATCTTCCAAGAAACAACAAGTTTTTAACTTTTTCAGTTCTGCATTGTTATTAAATTTCATGTTTCTTGTAGGGAGCTGGCAATTCAGATAGCTGAACAGTTTGAAGCTTTGGGGTCCGATATCGGGTTGAGATGTTCTGTTGCAAGTTTCCAATTCCCTCTGTTTTAGGCCTTTCATATACTTTATTGTGTTAAGTTCTGCGGGGTAACTATCTTTTTCTTCTTCTCTTTTAACAGCTTGTTGGAGGGGTGGATATGGGGCTACAGACAATTGCCCTCGCAAAGCGGCCTCATATTGTTGTAAGTGTTAATTTTGCAGGCATGATAATACTCTTGACTTTTCTTAAGTTGCGAAAGGAGAGGTTGGCTTGTTTGTGTGAGATTGTTGCCCAGTTAAAGGAGCTAAGATTTGAGAATGTTTCGGTTTTGAATTCTGAACTGAGAAAGAGTGATGTTATGAGTTTCCCGTGTTTATGGCAATCATTTAAATACATTACTGTTCTCTGTTTGAATTTTAAATTATTAAACTATAGTGCTGTTTTTTTATAATAATTGAACACATGGCCAATGGTTAACATTCTGTTTGTTTCAGGGTGACATGAAGGCACGAGGATAGAGTGGTCATGTGCTTGTTATATCTTCTTCGCACATTTCTTTTTTTATGCTTAAAAAACTTGATTTTTAGTTAAGGCATATTTGATTTTTAAACAGCTTGCAAACCTTCAACTCTCTCTCTCTCTCTCTCTCTCTAAATATAAATAGACACACCTACGCATAGTTAGCAAGTTATTGTACCATGGCTGTGCTTGTCTCTGTTCACATGATTATTTGTGCATGGAAACTCTAAATTTCTAGTGTTTCTTGAATGCAAGTGAAAATGGAATTGCTGATTGTGCATTTTATGAATTGAGTGGCCTACATCTTTTGTAGGTTGGTACACCTGGTCGCCTTTTGGATCATTTGTCGAATACAAAAGGATTTTCTCTCCGTACACTGAAATACCTGGTATGATCTCTTTAATGTTATGGTGCACAAAATTAGTTTATCAAGAAACTATGCTCGCATTCAGCTATTCTCCAGATGATTCTGTACATAACAACTGCTACATACATAGTTATGCATGTGTACTAACATGCATTGGAAAAATGTTTATGCATCTAGGTTTATTTTTGGCATCAATCATGCTTCATGAGATGCATGTTAGTTTCCTTCCTATTTTAATTTCTTGAATGAAATATACTGAATCGAGATCCATACAGAAGCATAACTATGTTACTAATATCTTCAGCAAAGCTAAATAAGTTAATGGGTGGAAAATCTATTAGAAGTCTTAAGTGGTACATGAATATGTCCTCCCTTTGTAGTCTCTTCTAAACTAAGCAGGAAATACAAATTCAAATAGGAATAAAAACTTCTAATACCTAAATAAAAGTAAGAGTAAAATGTACCAGGGCCCTTTACTATTAGTCAAAGCACAAAGAGGCCCTGAACAAATATTTCAGCGCAAACAATCCCTAAACAAAATTGGGAGTGGAAACTAGTCCTTCTATCAATGGAGTCAGGTTTCCATCCAATTTTGTTTAAATAAAATCAAGTGTCTAGCACATGGCACCCTAGTCCACTTAAAGAAGGATCCAATTGGTGTTGAATAATTTGTTTAGGGACTATTTGTGCTTTGACCGATTGTATAGGGGGCTTGACATGTTTTACTTTAAAAAAATTGGATGGAAACCTAACTTCACTTGACAGGAGTAGTAGTTTTTATCCCTATTTTTGTTTAGGGGCTGTTAGTGCTGAACAATTTATTTAGAGACTCTTTGTGCTTTGATCAGTAATACAGGAGGTCCTGGTACATTTTACTCCAATAGTAATCCATCATGGACACTCTGATATGCTTCAATAGTATCTCCCTTTGTCTGTCATTTTCTAGTTCAATCATCTAACATACGAGGCAAGAAGTAAATTACTTTGAAGACTCATTGGCTAAGCAAGGAGTGGAAATAGATGGCCATCTCATGGTCATGAATTTCGTCCCATTTTCCTTCAACCTTTCGATCTTGCTCTTTGTATTTCTGTTCCAATTTCATAATGCTATCCACTCGATGGCTTGGTTGCTGGTCTTTCTCTAATCAGTAACGAATAACCTTGCTCTCGTCTGTCATCAAACAATACAAAAAATAAATAAAAATATATACTATGATTAGTAAATGTTATAAGACTCCAAGGTAAACTAGAATTCCTTTATAAACAACTTTTTTCTGGAAAAAAAAAATAGAATTAAAGAATTCCTAATTCTCTTTTTTCTTGGTTGCATCAATTCGTGTCTCCATTTTAGCAAAACCTTGAGAAGGGTGATGATAATTTGTGATAGACTCATGTGACAGCGCTGCTTCCAGTTCATGCCTTGATGTATTGGAAGTGTTAATCTGTCTAAAAATGCTAAGAGTGAAAATGTTCATGTTACCTTTCATCCTTGGTACCTTGAATACTAATTTGTTTTTTTATGTGTCATGTGCCACATTTGACAGATCTTGGATGAGGCAGACAGGTTGCTAAATGAAGAGTTTGAGAAATCACTGGATGAAATTCTAACTGTTATTCCACGGGATCGGAAAACATATTTGTTTTCTGCAACTATGACAAAGAAGGTTGAGCCATATGCATTGAAATGATAATTGACATTTAAATCTGCATGGTGTTTTTGTTTCCCATGAAGTATGAATGAATTCCTTGCAAAAGAATGAAATAAGATTGAAAATTTTCTAGAAACTATTAAAAGCTGATTACAGTAGTTTAGTATGGCTTTAAAAGGCAGAAATTCAATATTTCTCTGCAATGATGACTCTCAAGCTGGATTTTCATGCTGGCACAAGTAGGCGCTTGGCTGGACAATAAGCATGAGGTTTCATAAATAACTGTGGCTGATATCTTTATCTGGAATTTTGAATTATTAAATGACTTCCAAATATTTGCAATGAAATAAATATAGATTGATTGTAGAAGAAATACAGTTAGAAATGAATTATATTTACCATACATTCTAATGCTAGAAACTGAGGCCTATTCCATAGAGGTTGAAAGGAAAATGAAGAAAAGATAAATTAGATGGCATTCAACAATTGAACAAATTGTTCTCTTGGTTTTCAGGTTCGAAAGCTCCAAAGGGCTTGTTTAAGAAATCCTGTGAAGGTGAGGCGATATGATTTTCATCTGCTGTATTTATTCTTAGCCTTTTTTTCCCTAACTGCTAGCACAAATTGCAATTTCAATCATTTCAGATAGAAGTGGCATCCAAATATTCTGTTGTCGAGACATTGAGGCAGCAACTTCTCTTTTGTCCTGCTAAGTACAAGGTTTCTTCTTTTCCTATTGGTGCATATCTTTGAAAATATTTTACAAAAGGACTGGGTGTTGAAGTATACAAGTATGTAATGGTGATTGGCAGAACAAAAAGGGGAATCCAAAATTGATTATACTGATAGGGCAATTTATTCTAAGCAAACATGTAATTTTGGAATGAACCTTTAAATTGTATTTATACAAGGCATCTGATGAAAACCAGGTTAATGGTTTTGAAAAGTGTGTATGGGTCCTGTCATTCATGTTTTATTAAGTTTGTCTTCTAAAAAGGAGGTAATGCTCTTTTCTCAATATCCATAATGTGGGTGAACACACATCTTGTTGCTCTTTCCCATTCTTATCCATGTCCTTTACTGCAAGATCTGATTGTAGTATGTGGTCTTCTGATCAGTCAATTGATTTATCTTCTAAACCTTTCTTCCATATCCTTCCATAACTACAAAAACTAATTTCCTTAACATCGTTCTTGAACCTCAAATGCTCTATCTGATAGTAGAATATGATCTTCTGACCGGTTGGAAGAATTGTTTTGAAAATCCTTTCTTCTGCATCCTTCCCCAGCCCCAAATGCTCTACTTATCCTGTAGATGATTTATCCAGAAATCTAAGGTGACTTCCAAAGCTGACATTTTAGTTTAGTGTTCATCACAAGATTAATACTACTAAATTTTCTGCAGCTTACATTTCCTGACAAGGCTATGCATTGTCATTATTCTCCTTGGTATTCTGTTACATTCTTCTCTTTCTAAAAGTAGTTGTTTCCTAGGACCTTATACAAGAACAAACCAGGCTCATTAGTGTCTGTTTTTCGAATTTATCTTGCACACTTAATTTTGTGTGGTAAACTAGAGGTGAACTTTTATTTCTTTCTGATCAGCTAGGGGAACGTTTCAGGATCTGATTAAACATTTTGATTTTCTGTTAAACATAGGTAATGGAGCATCTTGCATGGTGTAAAATAGTCAATGAAGAAATAATCCTCATCTTAGTAATTGTGTTTTTTAAAATAGTCAATTGCAGAATTCTTTTGTGGTTTATTTATCGTGAGATTGAATCTTTCAATCTGTAATGGGCGAATGCTTTTAAGCTATGTGAGGTCAATGAAAAGTTTCCATCCAAGTTGTACTATACCATAAATGTAAAGCACACAGCAGAACTGATAGAAAGAGTATTGCTTGCATGTTTCAGATCTGTCTTATCAAGCATTCACTGTAGTGGTGATAAAGAATAAATACTTAATGGGACTCCAGGTCTCTGTTATGCATATAACAATAGAGATAATAATTGTTGGGTCTTGTGCTCCAATAAAGCTCAACAAGAAGACACTGCTTCCATTCCTTTTCCTTTCGCAGTTAATGTCTCTCTTAGGCTGATTTGCATTATTTATGCCTGCAGGAATGCTATCTTGTACATACTCTGACTCTGAAATCTGGAGCTTCTACCATGGTTTTCACACGGACATGTGATGCAACTCATTTTTTGGCGTTGGTTCTTCGAAATCTTGGTCTAAGGGCCATCCCCATTAATGGCCACATGAGTCAGGTAAAACTTATTGAATCGAAGTTTTTTTATTCTTGATTTTGCTTTATTTTTTTTATTATCGTTTTCTTTTGATCTTCTTGGTTTTGTTGCCTCGGTTTTATTGTTCGTTAGAAATTGTCTCTCACTTTGTCAGTGGAATATTTTTTTACAGTCTAAGAGGCTTGGAGCCTTAAACAAGTTCAAAGCTGGCGAGTGCAATATTCTCATATGCACTGATGTTGCAAGTAGAGGACTTGATATTCCATCTGTGGATATGGTTGTTAATTATGATATCCCCACCAACTCTAAGGTAGCCTACTATTTTCCTGTGTCTTCATGCTGGAGTAGACCAAGGATACCATAATTTGAACCTTCTACTTACCTTTGTCAGAGTCTCAAGTACTCTTGCCTGACTGTAGTTGATGATTCTTTTCTATCTAATTTGTCAATTTTCCTATGGTTAGTGTTATGCCCTAGATAAATTGGAGGCTGGCTAATTGGGAAACAAGAATTAGGTTTAATATTTCAGTCTTGGAGTGGCCCTTGATTGCTACAGTAAAACAATTTAGCCTGTTTTTATTGCATGAGAGATGGCCCAAAAATCCATAATCCAGAAGTAGAATACATGTATATTCATTTGTATGCATATACGTTGCCTTTTCCTCTTTCTGAAAAATCTGGATTAATTTCTACAACTTCGAAACTGAGTGTGTTATTCTCAATGCTTTATTTACATAAATGAAAAATTACTCCCAAAGGAGAGGAAAGGGTGCTGCCTTGGATCTCAGAGCTGCACATGCTTATTTTTCTCCCTCGTGTGGAGTTTTGAACTGTGGTTAATTGTTTCTCCTTTTCTTATCCTGGTATTTTACCTTGCATTCTCACTTCTTCGTCCAACATTCTTGTAATTTCTAGTTTGTAATTATAAGTATGAACTTGGAAATTTACACTATATATGCCAAACATTGCTGTTCCTTTAGATGACAAGGAACTTGTTTGGTTGTGTGAGGGTATTTTGCTTATTTTAACTTTTCCTCTTCTGATTTTCTGTGGTTTGCAGGATTATATTCATCGTGTTGGGAGAACTGCTCGTGCAGGAAGATCTGGGTTGGCAATATCACTAGTTAATCAAAATGAAATTGGGTGGTTTAAACAAATAGAGAATCTCATAGGTGGGTTGAACATTCGTTGAGGCTCTTGAAAGCAGTGTGTTTTATGTACTGAGCTGTATACTATGTTTCAGGTATTAGGATGTCGGATATCCGTCCTCATCAAGAGGAAATCATGCTATTGCTGGAGCGTGTCACAGAAGCCAAAAGAATTTCACAGAAGGTATTTAAAATATCATTATCAGATTTATCTTTGTTATACTAGATGTGGAAAGTAAAAAAGATGAAAGATAAGCCTGCAATGGTATTGGAGTTGTTGGTATTGTTTCAAAAGTTCATTTGTCAGCATCTACTTTATTGGAGGTTCAAATGCTGCCGTCAGGCTTTCTGGTAGTTACTTAGGTGTTCATATGTAGTATAAACTTCAAAATGGTCAGACCACCACTCAAATCCAGTCAAGAACCAATAGAGGAGGTCAAAAACCTATTTCGAAGTTGGATTTTTCCGAAGTTGTATTGTCATATAATTCTAAGAATTTTTAAGTTACTGAACACATTACTTTTGTTTGGTTGTTAACTGATAAAAACTCCTACAATTGAGACAAATTTTACACCTTCCTTGTATATTTATCCTCAAAAATTTTAATTCTCTAATCTTCAAGTATGTATTTTACATAATTAACGCAACAGCTAGCTCAGCCTCAACTCAACCATGATTGATCTTTGGGTCCTTAACCCGTTCCTGGTTTGATCACCCAGTCGGCTATTACACACACAAAATTTTCATATATAAAATTGGTTATTGTTATTAGTTTTTTTCTCTATGTAAAAAATCCTGTAATTTTCATATATTTAACCGAATTCCTCAATTTAACCCTGGTTGAACTTCTGATTCCGATCTTGTCTCTTTGGTTCACTAGTCTGTCATAAAACACCAATTATTGTTGCAAGTCTTGCCATTGGCTTTGTTAATTATCTTATTTTGGTTGCTGTATCATGTTCTGAATTTCTGGTCATGATCTGTTGTTTAACTTCCATAGCAAATTAAAGAACCTGGAGGTAAGAAAAGGAAGGGCAGAGGAGACGAGGACGAGGAAGAGGAAGAAATTGATAAATACATGAGCAAGAAAGATAGAAGATTCAAGAAGAAGAACAAAAGATGATACCAGCAGCTTCTCAGTTCAAGTGTTTCTAACATGCTAGAATATTTATGCAATTTTTGGATCATAACATCCGTACATGAAACCCTGATAATCCACTGATAGGGCAAACCCAGAGTTCTACTGGCTCAAGGCTTTTCTCTTGTTTTTCCATTTAGATGATACCTGATTATCCATTTAGGTATTGATTTTGCAATGAGAATTTGAAAGATATTCTTTGAAGGGATCTCGGCCGGGATAACGAAGCCGTCCTGGATTAGATCCCAGGTTAGCAGGTTACTTTATCAGCCTGCTGGACCGATTTGAAATCTAAGTTGGAAAATGGATTATCTTGTTCGTGGACACCAGCGAGCACGCATGTCAGGATCCGTTTTTAGCAAGCTTCTTGAGTTTTGGCAACCATGTCACAACTGGTCAGCAAAGAATGATTACAGGCAATTAATTTCAGGCAAACAGCTCATTGCTCCCTGTTTCTTGTTTTTGCTAGCTAAGCCATTTCTCCCTTCGCCGCACAAAGGCACGTGGCTGATGACCTGACCGACCTGACCTTGAGTGAGGATTAAACTCTTAAAAGTAACATCGTTTAAAAACCAAGAGTGTTAAGTAAAATTATATATATATATATATATATGTAAATCCAAAATCCATTAATTTAGAAAAAAAATATATTTTAAAAAAATACATAATTTTAGAGTTTTGAAACTTTTTTTATTAATTTAAGTTAATAGTTATTATTTTTTGAAGTATTTTTTGTTTGGAATAAATTTAAATGTTTTTTTATATTAATATATTAAAATAATGAAAAAATAAAAAAATTATAATTAAAAAAAGATATTTAAGTACTAATAAAAAAAAAAGATATTTAAGTATCGTGTCTGCAGCATCCCCATAGTTACGTAACTTTCGTGAATGGAGAGCACGTCATGTAGACTAGACATTTCAAAAATAGCTTTGCTTGTCCGTTAAATTGTGACGATTTCACAACGTTTCAGCATTTTATTGGCCATCTAAGACAACTGGAATGCCTCCGGAAGAGAAGACAGGACCCACCACTTGCGACAATGTTTTGCCGCACGACACCTCAAAAGCACGAGCACAACACAAACAAAAGCACAAAAGTCTGATTTTTACAAGACACGAAAGTGCTTTCAGGTTTCCCTCACTCGTGTCCTTTGGTTTTTCAGATGAGATAGGGTATCCATTTCTCTTCAGATTTCTCATTCAAGGTCAGTTTTTCCTTCTTGATCGTACTTTATAAGTAACATTTCTGTATTGGGTCATTTCTACGGCTTGAAATGGCATGTATTTGCTTTCTTCTTCTTTTTTGTCGTTTATCATTTCTGTTGGTGATAAAAAGACTTCATGTAGATCTCTTTTATGTCACCAAGATTGAGCATTTTTGTGATTTTGAGAATGTAAATGATGTAGTTTGGTGATGGGTTTTGTCTAATTTTGCAGGGGTGTTGAGGTTCTTTGACTTCTTGCTTTTGCATTGCCTGAGTCTGATGCAAAAGTTTATGTTTTGATCTTTTGTATTGATCGTTAAAGTATATTTGGGGTTTAAGCCCCTTTCCTGTTGGCTTTTGAAAATCCTCAAAGATTCCAATTTCTATCGCAGGATACTTTTGATTTTGGCCACCTTTGTCGATCAACGAATCAAGCAACAATGTCTGAATCAAATCAAACTAAACC
Organism: Populus alba x Populus glandulosa; assembly: GCA_033617975.1. NCBI lineage: Eukaryota > Viridiplantae > Streptophyta > Magnoliopsida > Malpighiales > Salicaceae > Populus > Populus alba x Populus glandulosa. Next base: position 24,491,142 of record CM066148.1, read on the forward strand.
CTTGATCCAGCCATCATCTTTGAGAAAACTCCCTGATTTCAAGCAATCAGTGAAGTTGAAATATGTGAAACTTGGCTATCATTACCTTATTACTCATGGGATGTTCCTGTTTTTATCACCTATCGCTGTCGTTATTGCGGCACAGCTATCTACATTCTCGATCCAAGATCTGCATGATCTTTGGGACCATCTTAAATTCAATCTCATATCCGTGATCCTCTGTTCGACCCTCCTCGTGTTTTTGTTGACCCTTTATTTCCTTACCCGACCTAGCCCTGTTTACCTAGTGAATTTTTCATGCTATAAGCCTGATGATTCCAGGGAATGTACTAGGAAGATTTTTATGGATAGATCGAAGGTAGCAGGTGTTTTCACTGAGGAGAGCATGGAGTTCCAAAGGAAAATTCTTGAGAGGTCTGGTCTTGGGGAGTCGACTTATCTCCCCGAGGCTGTCTTGAGGGTTCCTCCAAATCCGTGCATGGCTGAAGCAAGGAAGGAAGCTGAGGCTGTAATGTTTGGTGCAATCGATGAGCTGCTTAAGAAGACATCTGTGAAACCGAAAGATATTGGAATTCTGATTGTGAATTGCAGCTTGTTTAACCCAACACCATCCTTGTCTGCCATGTTGATCAACCATTATAAGCTAAGGGGGAATATTCTTAGTTATAATCTTGGTGGTATGGGTTGTAGTGCTGGTTTGATATCGATTGATCTTGCCAAACATCTCCTTCAAGCGCGTCCTAATTCTTATGCTTTGGTTATTAGCATGGAGAACATCACCTTGAATTGGTATTTTGGGAATGATAGGTCAATGCTTCTCTCAAATTGCTTGTTTAGAATGGGAGGGGCTGCTGTTTTGCTTTCAAATAAACGATCTGACTGGTGGCGTTCTAAGTACCAATTAGTTCATACTGTTAGAACAAATAAGGGCGCTGATGATAAGTGTTTCTCCTGTGTTACTCAACAAGAGGATTCTACTGGAAAGGTTGGGGTTTCTTTATCGAAGGACTTGATGGCAGTTGCAGGGAATACTTTAAAGACTAATATCACTACCCTTGGCCCTCTTGTTTTGCCCATGTCTGAACAGCTGCTCTTTTTTGCCACATTGGTGGGGAAAAAACTCTTTAAGATGAAGTTAAAGCCATACATCCCGGATTTTAAATTGGCGTTTGAGCATTTCTGCATTCATGCAGGGGGGAGAGCGGTGCTGGATGAATTGGAAAAAAACCTGCAGCTTTCAGATTGGCATATGGAACCTTCCAGGATGACACTCTATCGATTTGGCAACACTTCAAGCAGCTCTCTTTGGTATGAATTGGCTTATTCAGAAGCCAAAGGGAGGATAAAGAAGGGAGACAGAACATGGCAGATCGCTTTTGGGTCTGGGTTCAAGTGTAACAGTGCTGTCTGGAAGGCTCTGAGGACCATAAACCCAGCCAAGGAGAAAAACCCATGGATGGATGAGATCCACCAGTTCCCAGTTGATGTTCCAAAGTTTTCAGCCATACAGTAGATGCAACAGTTCCATTGGTTGGCAGGGGTGTGTTTCCGTGATGGTAACAGCAATCATCGAGTTATGAAGCCTTTCTCATGTATTTTTGCTTTTGCAGCAGATTTATTAGAGAGTATTAGAGAGTTATGAACTCTGACTTACTAGTATAAGTTGTTTGGTCGTGACTTGAAACTAGGTTATCCTCCGTTGAGCAGAAAGCAATTCATTCATCCTATTTGTTGCAGTTGATGCTTTTCCTTTCTGACATTGCTCGTGTTGTTCTAGCTCCCGTTTTTAGAAATCTACTATGGCATTATATTCACCTTCTCGTCCCAGACACGATTGTTTTTATCACAATGTTCAGTTCTGGTTGCCAATTATCATATAAATTGAAAGCAGATCATACAACATTGGGACATCGATGTTTGCTCTGATGATGGCCTGAAATTCGAATTGTATGAATTTTTGAAAACATGTTTGCCCATTACCAAGACATTGAAAGTGTAAGTGATCAAATTTTTGTGGATTCATGATACTCGTTTTAGAAGAAACATGGGAACTTGCAATTTGTACTCCAAACACCAAGGGTGCTTCAGAATGCCCAGATATAGATGAAACATTATTGTAAAATTCTCAACAAGCAATACACCAAGAGCTCTTAGCAGTGCTCTTAAACTAAGAGATGCTGAGAAATAAAACAGGCATATCCTCAAACATTCTTTCGTTTAACCTATTTTAAACCGTGATAAAACATGAACATAAATTAGAGTAAAAACGAACAGGATAGTAATCGGAAATACATTCTAGCAACTCTCTGTTCGACCTAGAGGATTGTCTAACAACTTGCAAACTGTCACAAACAAAACCTACATTGTTCGGTTACTACCAAAAGGAAACCAGCTATAATCCAATCGAAGATGGACCGGGGGCCAATTATCACCCAGTGTATACACAACACAGCAGTCCATCCCATGGATTCAGTACAATGAACCGAAATAGCATTATTCCTTGGAGGATTTGTTGATAAGCGACTTGTGGATGTGAGGGATCACACCACCACCAGCTATGGTTCCTTTTATAAGGGTGTCTAGCTCTTCATCACCCCGGATTGCTAACTGCAAATGCCTAGGTGTTATACGTTTCACCTTCAGATCCTTGCTTGCATTTCCTGCCAGCTCTAACACTTCAGCAGTCAGGTACTCCAAGATAGCAGCAGAGTAAACAGCCGCAGTTGCACCCACTCTTCCATGGGCTGTTGCTCTTGATTTCAGAAGGCGGTGGATACGGCCAACAGGAAACTGCAGGGATGGTATAGAATGAAATAGATGGTCAAATCTTTTATGTTTCCGGACAGGTATAAATGGCCAAATCTAGAAATGGAAATCCTTTGCTGATAACAGGGAAAAAGTAACAATAACCAATCCTCGGAGCCATAACAGCCATATAGCAAAAAGAGTACACACTCAGCAGCCAAGCAAAAATGATACTCCATATTTGTAACCAAGCTCAGGACTAGAACCTACAACCCAGCAAATATGAAGCATTCTAGCTGCATGTATTTCTCTGAACATGTGAGATCTAAAACAAAGTTGAAAGAAAGAGCACAGTGACATGCAAGTACAATAAGCATAAGACATGTAAAAGCCAATGGCCCTGGGAAGCATAAAAAACCAAAATTCTGATTTATGTTGATAAGCAATATAGGCAATGCCCTGGAATTGATAAGTTCTACTGCTCCATATTAATCACATTCTAAAATATCATGAAAGTTACTGGACCAAATGAGCCATCACTATTGCTTAACTTTAAAAGTCAATTGGTAAAGCCTAAACAATTCAATAATGCTCTTCTGTACTTTATGAACCACCCATTCTAGTCTGGAAAGAATAGATACCTTAAAGTCCTAAATTGCATGCCCTACGAAAAAACATAATCATTTCTAAATCACCATATTATATAACACCAAACTACATTTGTAAATCACGCTTACTCCACCTGAGTTGTATTCAATTTAACAAAATTCATTTCCTCTACAACCTCAAGCTACCCAAGCTCAATAAAATCCTTATTGAGCATCTCAAAGAACCAACCGAAATCCTAACAATGAACACCCATCAATAATTCAGTATGATAAACACTCCTCAGAACACACCAAAAGATTGCAGAGGACAAAGATACAAGCTTTGTACACAACAACATCCAAGCTATAACATTTAGTTGCCACATTTTTATGGTAAGTACTTATATACGCCTCTGATTGCATTTGCATTAAACAGATTTATGAAAAACATGGATTACTCGAAAAATTAAACCCTTAAGAAACCAAGGGGTAGTTTTCTCTCAAGAGATTCACTTTCTCTCGAATGGGTACAGCATTCTCCTTTTGAGCCTATTTACAATATATTTTTCTATCATTCTAGTTCTAACTTTTTTATACCGATCCCTTGGCATCATCAATTCGGCTGACATGATGACTTGAGAAAATAAAGAAAACTCAGTATTTACTCTCAAATTTCAGATAGCTTAGATTTCCAAACTATAAAACCCAAGCTCAACTAAGCCCGATGGTTAGCTAAGTCACACTAAGTGCCGAGTTTCCCTCAATTTCACAAATCTCAGTTTATACTCTCATTCACAAATTGAAAAAAAAATGCATAAACACAAAAATGCAATAAAATTAAATAGCAAAATCACCATAGTTTCTCATGACGCAGGTAATTATATATATATATATATATATATATATATAAACACTAGCACTCTACATCTTCAATGAACCCAAGCAGGAAGCCAGAGAGCAGAACCAAAATCAAAACCCATTAAGAAAATAACTAAAACTCACCAAAAAAAAAAAAAGAACCCTCCAAGCATATAAGCAAGTAAGATTAAAACTCAAAAACCCCATCAAAAGAACCCCCCCCCCCCAACAAAAAAAAAAATACAAGAAGAAGAACCTGAAGACCAGCACGAGAAGAGCGAGAGGTGGGTTTTTTCTTGTCTTTATCTTTAGATTGAGCTGGGGTCTTGCTAGTCAACAATCCCTTTGCTCCTTTGCCTGACATCTTCTCTTCCAAAAACCAAAAACAGAGGCCTCGGCCCTTAGATTTGTTTATCACAACGTAAGATGAACCCAAAATGGAACTTTATATATCCTAGGATGGAAAGTTAAATGCTCTGAAGCCGAAATAATATTACGGAAACACCACTCGTTTTGTGGAGTTATTTATGGATTTTTTGGGGGTAGGAATGGAAATATAAATTTATCTTCTCATGACTACTAGTCAACGTAGTGGGAGATGAATCGTTGGCAGCATAGTTTTTAAACCCGGACCGGCCCGGCGGGTCGACCCGGGTACGGAACCGGTCCGGGTGAAGCCCAAAACCCGCTTGGGAATTGGCCCGGTCAAACCCGGTCGACCCGGCCAAACCCGGGTGAGACCCGGCCACTTTTTTTTTTACTCTCCCTGTCATTAAACGACGCCGTTTAATGACTCTAAAAACATACTTAGCACCGAAGAGCGAAGACAGACGAAGAACGAAGAACAGGGTGTAGCAGAAGCCAACAAGGTGAGCAGAATCAGTGCCATATATACAGAGGTCGAGACCCAGAAGCAGGAAAAGAAGCGGTGCCTGCCATTCAGTCCAAAAACGCAACTCCCCACTCGTACCAGGTATGTTCCAGTCATGGATTGTGGATATGGTTGTGCTTTTTACCCTTTTCTCTAACCAGCAGATCCCATGAATTAGAGTCGCATCAAGAACAGGCAGCCCAAAATCTCTATGTTCTCCACAGCATCTTTTGATTGAACCGTGGACAAAAGTTTCTCCCTGTCGTCCGTTCAACTATTCTGATTCGAACTCAATTTTCAGGCTAACAATGGCGAGCATACTGATTGACTTGGATCGGGACACTAAACACTCTCTTGTTAAAATGTCCCGTGAGTGTATTGCATATCTATCTCAAACCTTTCTTATTGTTAGTATTTAATAGTCATGTTATTTTTATGGGTTTTCATATATGAAAATTAAATCTCTCATCACTTGGATCCATCTTAAATATACTATTCACTAGTTAACGTATCCACGTTCCTGTAACGCCCAAAAAAATAAATACAAATCCTTAGGCATTGTTAATTATATTTTTATCATAAAAAAATATTTTAACTGTGAAACAAAAATAGTTGATAATTACACTTGTCAATATATAAAATTGCTTACAAAATTAAAAATAAAATTGAGAGACTGAGAGATAGATGCATATTAGGATATATAATCTCGTGACTTGAGGAGTTATTCAATTTTTCTTATTTAATTAGATATCAGGCATTTTTTATAACAAAATTAATAATTTATATCCCATTGAAACTAAATAATATGCTAGTATAATATTTCCTCTATTTAATAATAATAAAAAATAATTAGAACAAATAATTATATGATAATAAAAACATGCACATGTAATAAAATGATTGAATAAGATTTAAGAAAAAAACATAATGAAGGATAGTAAAGAATAAGCGATTGTTAATATAAAAAAACCAATGTTATAATCTCATTCAAAAACATGCACATGTAAGCGATTGTTCCTGGAGGCTGTAGTCATAAGCCATGAAGGAAGTCATTAGTTTAGCCCTCTAGCCATTCAACTTCAAGCAGAGCTAAATGCTTTAGCTTTATTCGTGCCTTCTCCTTGTTTGAAAGAGATTATGCTTTATTCCTTTTAAAAAAATAATAAATAAATAAACATGCTCTCCTCCTTTAACAACACCCTCCTCTCGTATAAATATTTTGGAATTTACGTGGTTGGATGTTTTGTTTTAAATATTTTATAATTTATATTTAGTTTGTATTTTGGATATTGAATTAAATTTATATTGTTGGTTTATAATTTAAATTTGGTTTAAGTAAGTGTTATATTGTAATTAGTTATGTGTTTTTTTTATATATAGGTTTTTTTAGGTTGACCCGGGTTAACCCGGGTCAACCCACCTGACCCGTGACCCAGAAGATCGACCGGGTCAATGACCGGGTCGGGTTTCAAAACTATGGTTGGCAGTATAGTTACGTCCCTCAACTATTATGCTTCTGTCTTACTTACCCCTATGCTCCGCAAAAAAACGTAAGTGGCTACCTTGACGTGTTTATTTTATGGTTAAGAATATTTTTAGAAACTTTTGAAAATTATTTTTTATATATTTTTATTGTTTTATATTAAAAATAAATTTTAAAAAATATATATATATTATTTTAATAAATTTTCAAATTAAAAACACTTTAAATAATCACTACAATTTATGTTTAAAGTAACTACAATTTATGTCTTCCTTCGCATCCTGTCAGATATATTTCCATCCCACTATCGCCATGGTTGATTTGATCACAATGCAAGATTATGGTGGCCAACTGTAATAGAAATTTATGGCAGATCATACAACATTGGGGTTAATAATGCTTCAAATTAAGTGTCAAATGGATTTTTGAAATTATGATTGCCCCTTACCAAGAAATTAAGCATTCTTTTGTTTAACCTATTTTAAAAACTTCAATAAAACATGAAAGGAAATTGTAGAGAGTAAAAATGAAGTGAACAGTAACGGATTGTAGCAACTTTCTGTTCAACCTACAGGGTTGTCTCACAATTTGCAAACTGCCACAAATGAAACCATACGTTGTTCAGTTCCTAGTTCCTACCAGAACGACAAGAAAACCAGCTATCATCGAAAAGAAAATGGGCAAAGTATCACCCAATAAACTATCTCTGCCAATGTACACAACACAGCAATCCATCCCATGGATTCAGTTAATAATACGATGGACAGCAAAAGCATTATTCCTTGGAGGATTTGTTGATAAGCGACTTGTGGATGTGAGGGATCACACCACCACCAGCTATGGTTCCTTTTATAAGGGTGTCTAGCTCCTCGTCACCCCGGATTGCTAGCTGCAGATGCCTTGGTGTTATACGTTTTACCTTCAGATCCTTGCTTGCATTTCCTGCCAGCTCTAACACTTCAGCAGTCAGGTACTCCAAGATAGCAGCAGAGTAAACAGCTGCCGTTGCACCCACTCTTCCATGGGCAGTTGCTCTTGATTTCAGAAGGCGGTGGATACGCCCAACAGGAAACTGCAGGGATGGTACAGAACGAAATAGATGGTCAAATCTTTTATGTTTCCGGACAGGTATAAATGGCCAAATCTAGAAATGAAAATCTTTGCTGAAAACAGGCGATAAGCTTGCAAGTCATTGATCATTATTCAGGAAGTCTGCAAATTCCTATAACACACACACCCCCTACTTGTACAAGCAAAAGTAACAATAATCAATCCTCAGTTCCATAATGGCCAAATGACAAAAATAGCACAATCAATTGTAATGCAAGATGCTACTCCACAGTTGTAACCAAGACACAACTAAACCTACAACCCAGCAACTAAGAAGCAACTGTTTTCTAGCTGTGTTATCTCTCTGAATGGGTGTGATCTAAACAACGTTAAAAGAAAGAGCATAACGAGATGCAAGTATAACAAGTAGCGCAAGAGAAAAAATACCATGGTCGTGAGGTGCATAAAGAACCAAAGTTCTGATTTCTGAAGAGTTAAGCAATATAGTCAATGCACAGGAAGAGCAAAGATATCCTCACCACTTTAGATAATATTATTGATCAAACTGATAGCCAGAAGAACTTTTGGCTCCATATAATCTGACTGCTTCACAATTCCTGATTATATGTTTCTGAAAATTAGACCTGTGTGGAATTGATAAGTTATACCACCTCATACATATTATCATTGAAATTGCTGGACCAAATGAGCCATCTGTAACACTTAAATTTAACAGTCATTTGCAAAACCTAAATAGTCACCGTAAAGTCCTCAACCATAAGCCCTCTGAAAAAAGTATTCATTCAACATCCTCATCATCCATTTCAAATTATATATCACCAAACTATATTTCTAAATCACACTTAGTCACCCTGATTTATATTCAATTCATTTAACAAAACTCAGTTCCTCTATAACCTCAAGGTACTCCAGCTCATGAAAGTCCTTATTGAGCAGCATCTCAATAAATCAACCAAGAACACATCAAAAGATTGCAGGGGATGAGGAAACAAACTTTCTTCATAACATCCCAAGCTATAACATTTAGTTGCGACTTATGTATGGCATGTACTTCTATCAGCCTCAGATTGCATTCACATTAAAGAGATTTGTGGCATATATCAGTTACTCAGGAAACTAAATCTTAAGAAACAAAGGGCTAGTTGTCTCTCTAGAAACTGAATTCTTTTCCTTTTTCACCTTCTCTACAATTGCCACTGCATTCTCCTTTGAGGCTATTTACATTATGTTTGCCTATTAATCTAGTTCTCACTCCTTATACCAAATCCTCAGAGTCATCAATTCAGCTGAAATGATAAGCAAAGGAACATAAAGAAAACCCAGTTTTTATTCTCAAATATCAGTAGTTTAGATTTCCAAACTATAAAATCCAATCTCAACTAAGCCCAATAGTTATCTTAGCCACCCCAAGTCTTAATCTCACATAAATCTCAAGTCTATTTTCTCTTTCCAAAATGCATCACTCAATTAGACTTGAGATTTTTGCATTTTGCATTTGCATTAAAGAGATTTATGTCAAATGTGGGTTACTCAGAGAAACTAAATTCTTTTTCCTTTTTTCTCCTTCTCTCCAATGGTTCCTGCATTCTCTTTTATGCCTATTTACATTATACTGTCCTATTATTCTAGTTCTCACTTTTTACACGGATTCCTCAGCTTCATCAATTCAGCTGACATGATGACTTGAGGAAAGTAACAAAACCCAATATTGACTCTCAAATCTCAGATGGTTTAGGTTTCCAAACTATAAAGCCCAAGCTCAACTAACCCCAACAGTTATCTTAGTCGGTCACCCTGACTGCAAGTTTCCTCAATTTCACATAGATCTCAGTTCGTTTTTCTCTTTCACAAATTGATAACTCAATTATAAACCCTAATGATATTCTTGCAAGAAAAAAAATCATTAACACAATTGATTAACAAAATCAACATAGTTTCTCATGGGCAGATAAAATAACAATAATAATAAAAAAAAAAAAACACAACTTGCTATCAAAGTCTTCAATGAACCCGAGCAAGAACCAAAAAAAAACCGATTAAGAAAATAACTAAAACTCACTAAATAATCAAAAACCCGTAATTAAGATTAAAACAAGAGCACAAACTCAAAAAACCCAAAAAAAAAAAAACCTGAAGACCAGCACGAGAGGAACGAGAGGTGGGTTTCTTCTTGTCTTTATCTTTAGACTGAGCTGGGGTTTTGCTTGTCAACAATCCCTTCGCTCCTTTCCCTGACATCTTCTCTTCCAAAATCCAAACAGACCGTGGCTCGCTCTTAGATTTTCTTTAGATTTGTTTTATTGAGACAACGTTAGATAAACCCAAAAAGAATTTATACGTTGTACAATTGTGAATTAAATGCCCTGAAGACTTGTATTAAATTACAGAAGCGACATTCGTTTTGTAGGAGTAATACATTTATTACTTGTAGGGGTAAGAATGGGAATATGAACTTATCTTCTTGAGACAATGTGGATGTGGAATGCATGGGGATATAATTAGTAATAGTTTTTGTTTGAGGATCTTACTGGAAATTGAGTGATAGCTGGGGATAAAAATAAATACATCTTTTTACCCTAAATTATATTAACGGGCCGAACAATATGAACATCAAGCTCCTTTTTTGCACCATAGTCCAAAGAAGCTATGTCTTGGGCCCAACTGCTATGCCTTCTTGCAGTGTCGAACATCGCTGTGTTATCCACAGCCCATTACTGTTACTATGATTCATATAACTTCTTCTTTTTTGGGTTACAAGCAGAGTTTTTAAACACCGTTCATATCTATTTCAAGGGTTCAGGTCATGGGTTTATCCGGGTCCCTTGATTATTTTTGGTGGATTTCTTTTTTTTATATAAATTAAATTAATGTTGTATTTGTTAAAAATAAAAATAATTAGTTAATAATTTGCAGTCGAATTTTTGATCGAGTCACCTAAATTTATACCTTCTCTTATTTTTATTAAACTTAGCTTAAGTCTTTTAAAACTATAGTTCTCAATAACTATATGGAAATGTAATAAATATTATTTTTTAAAGAATTTTTTTAATTGATAATATATATTTTTTATGTCGGCATATTAAAATGATAAAAAAAACATAAAAAAAAATTAAAGTTAAAAAAATTCAAAATTTTTTAAAAATATAATTTAATCATAATATCAAATACCATCTAAATGTGATTTTTTTTTCTTTGTATAATATGATGGGTTCTTATCTCATTTGAGTAAAAGTTTGATAATTATAAAAAAGATTGACACTCTTTAGCAACTATGAAGAGATGAGATCTTCTATTTCATGGAGCCTGGTAGTGCGGCCCCATTTTCCATTGATTTATAGTGATTTTAGACTCTTTTTATGCACAAGGAAGATTAGCAAGTTCAATTGAACGTGTAAGGGAGTGTATGGAAATGCGGATTAATCTGTAATTTTAAAAAAGTTAAATTTTTTTATGTTTTGATGTGTTAATATTAAAAATATTTTTAAAAAAAAATTTAAAAAAATACTATTTTAATGTATTTTAAAATCAATCATAAATACAATTCTAAACGAGCTCAAAATAGATTAGCAATGTTGGAAGATCTCATTTTACTGTTTTTATTGGTTATTTTGTTTTTTTTTTTTTATCGAGTTGTAATTTTTATAGCCGGTGCATTTAAAAAACAGTAATGTATATTGATCTATATTTAATCAGTGAAATTGTACATCTTGAAGAAAAAAATTATCTAGATGCTTCCTTTCAAGGTTAGAATTTAAGAGGTCAGAAGAGATAGCAAATCTCAGCGACTATCAAATTTAACGTAATTATTATAACCATATATGAAACCATGAGCTAGATACTATATATAAAAAAAAAAAGACCACAAGGAAACTATCAAAATGAAAATATTAAAGAAAAATGTTAATAAATATCACACGCTATTAATTCATTTTAAATCATCCTTAGATACTAATGGTAATTTAAAACAAGTTAATTTCAAGGAGTGTAAGTTTTCCTATGCATAGCAATTGCCAATTGCTATCAATTATTTTGAGTGTTATTAAAAACATAAAATTATTTTTTGAGTTTCATTTAATATTTGAAAATTTTAAATTAAAATAATTTTTTAATATAATATCAGATTTTTTATCATAAAACGATAATAAATTTAAATTTTACTATTCTCATTTTAACTAAATAAATTAATAAAATTAAGCACAAAAATTTTAAACCTCACCACCTCCACTCTAACTAATTAAGTTAATAAAATTAAATACAAAAATAATGATAAATTTATACAAGTTTCAAGTGTAAAATTATTTAACATATGAATGACTTGTGTTATTGAGTTATCGAGTCAATCCATGAACTATGAGTCAATCATTATAATTAGTACAACGTCATTTATTTAAAAATAAAAAAAATCATTTTAGAGTTGACCTTAGTAAGTTTAGTTAGATCAATCAAATCACCAAAAACTTTATCAAATCTATATTATATTTTAATCAATTTAATTTAAAATTCAATTCAAATCAAGCTTCAACTCATAAATTTTTTTAGATCAACCCTCCACAACTTGACTTTAAAATGCACAACAACAACCTGGTTAGGTCAGTCTGGTGATAACCCTACCTAATAATTAATGAAGAGAAATTTCAAGCATTATTAGAAGCAATCCATCAATTTCCTCCTATCATTTATTTTGGATAGAAGATTCTTATATGGAAGGTTGCTTTATTTATTTTTGTATTTTATTTTTTTAATAAAAAATAAAAATTTTAAAATTATTTATTAATATTTTTTAGTATTTTTAAATGATTTTAATGCGCTGATATCAACAATAATTATATATTTTTTTAATATATTTTTAAATAAAAAATATTTTGAAAAGCAACCATAACCATATTTTTAAACATGGTTGATACAAGAAGGTCAAGAGCATCTTATCGTATTTTATCGGAAATTTATTCATAAATAAATCCATTTTAATGTTTTATATATATTTTTTCAAAATATTTTTAAAAAATTAAAAATTATTTTTTACTTCAATTTAATATTTTTTATATTTTCAGATTATTTTAATGAATAAAAAATATTTAAAAAAAAATCTCCCGTACACATAATCAACCTTTAAAACTCTTATGTGACATGTATCTAGATCAGTTGACCTTCATATCATGCACTGATCAATTAGCAGTTCTCTTCTGCTCGCTAGAGATCAGACCTTGAGCAGATTTTACATTAATGGCTGAAAGAGACGTCGAAGAAATTCAAAGTGGTTGCGCTGAGTCTGCATGGGTAATGGTTAAATAATGACATCAATTTATTTTGTGAGAGTGATGCTTGGAAAAAAGTATAATATCAAGTATGAATTACATATGAGCGAAAATATCGACAATGGGGGCTAAATTATTTTCAGAACTCGTTAAAAATGCAAATCAAATAATTAATTACTGATATTATTCATATAAAATATAAATTAAAAATGAGCTCTATATACATGAACTATTTTTTGGTGGGTTTAGCAGGAGTTGATCACAGCAAACACGGTAAACAGTCTTGCTTTTAATTAATTAACAGCAAATTAAAATAGGTTGTCGATCGTGAAGTGTTTATTGCTTGTCTCCATGGGCATCTTGTATCCATCTTTGACTGGGGAAGAGCTTGTCTAAAATATCTGAAATTAATCAGCTGGTTGACCTTCAATGAAGGGATACGTGCAGGCCTGAACTCAACATTTATCTCCCTAATTTTACGCCAGAGATTCATAGCATTATTAATTATGAAGGGTCGGTCATTAATTACTATATAATTATCGAATAACGACGGAATTATTGATGTTATTAGTGATAAAATATCTTTTTTTTTATTTGTGTGTGTGTTCGGGACAGTTTGCGCGCACCACGACTAATCTCACGGTTCATTGAACATCCTGCAAACCCAATAAATATATAAAGCACCACGAAAATGACAGGCGTGCATTATAAAATTTAAACCCAGGATGTAAAGAAAAAAAACAAATTCCTTCAACTGTTGGGTCAAGACCTCAAGTTCTCTGATAAAATATATTTATTTGCACATAAAATTACCGATATTATAATAATCAAAAACATCAATAAAAATAATTCGTGTTGTACTTCTCAAATAAACGTGAGAAGACATCTCACTCAAAGTAGAACCAAGTACCTTGTAATGAGAACAATCATATTGTTACACTACAACAACCATTTAAAAAACCAAGATTTGTTGCAACAACCTATGAAATTGTCTCGGTACGTGTGGACCGAGTCCATGCATGATTTGTCCACGAGTTCACATCTTTTGGACCAGAGAGCTACCCAGCAGTTCATTTAGAGCAGTAGTTGAGGGGTTAGTGGTTAACCAGAGACATCTACTTAGCCTAGGTGCATGGTATATCAATCGATAGTTCGATACTATAACTAGCTGCATGGCCCAGGTGATTAATGGGTTTGACTTTTCTTCTTAATGGAGCCTGCATATTAGAGAGCGCTGCCTGTGGAATGATGAGCACAAGTCGTCGATCGCATGTAATGGGGCATCAAGCACGTTCCATTGATGACCATGCCTTATATTCATGATGTTCAACACCTTGAAATTGTCGATGCCCTAATTAGATCACTCAACGGCGCCGATATTCAACTTGTAGATGAGATATGTCACACAGATTAGTTGATTTGTCCCATCTTTCGGTTGGCTTACCAATCAAAATCTAACAGCATTGACTTTTCAGAAAGGAACCCGAGATGATTCATAACCCGGGGCTTCGGGGTAAATTGAAGATCAACAAGAAAGAATTACCCCCTCCTCACCAGAGTTTAGTCTCATTTAACCTTAACAAAGGTCAAGAAAGCGCAGATAAATTGTATGTCACCTGTGATCTTTATTAGATAATTACTTCACACGATTATGGTTAGCCATGGAAGTTTTCACGGTGCGAAAAAAAGCGGATGCAACGATGCAACTTTGCTTGGTTGTGCTTGGCGTTGGTTGCTCATGGTAGCTGGAAAACAGAGAGTACGGTAGAAAACGATATCCATGAACTGATTTGAATCGTCAGTCAAGAAATCTGCAGGTCACAAATGGTTTATACCAGGGCTTGAGCATTCAAAAGGCTTGTCATCACTAGTCAGCTTCTAAATCCTTGTCTAATCCATAACATCTAGTGCAGGCAAATTGAATATTCTTGTCCTGCAAGCATAATTAATACAGCATGATTTCTTTGCATTGTTTACATTGAACAGCAAATTATACTTTAATAAAATGTAACTAATGCGAGAGTAAAACATTATCTTCATTTTCTATTGATTTAAGCATTTACAGCGCACCGTCTGAGGGAAGAGGTATACTCTATAATTCTTAAAAATGAGAAGGTCCAAATTCTCTAGAAGGTATAGAGTTGATTAACAATATGCTTAATTAATATTTAATTTATTGAACGTGTTGATAGGTACAAAATCCAATCAATACTATGGGTTAACCAGCTAACCCACACGACTAATCACATTGACTTCTCGCCCTCTTGCACATTTTTCTAGAAACAAATGCTCTCCTCGTCAAACCCTGTACAGGAAAAGATGTGATGTTTGGTTATGTTTCATTCGAAATGGAAAAATCGAGGATGGAGAAAGACCAAGGATATATAAGCGTAACTTACTGTTGAAATTCTACGTTAATTGACGGCGCTGAAGGGTCTGCGATGGAACCAAATGCGGGCGTGGCAAGGACAATGGTGACACCGTCCGATGAAGGTTCTGACCTTGACGTTTGCGCACGATCCACAATCCTAACCTGAACCATCTGGTCCGGAAGGCAAGTTCTAGGAACAGCTGCACTAATACATCTCACCAAGTATTGTCTCCCACAGGCTGCACCGTTATCCCATATTCCCTCGCCGGCTGCCGCAAACAGGTTGCTTGATGGGAATTGTGATGATGAATTTCCATAGCAGGCAGTGGCTGCATTACAATCACCCAGGAAAGAAAAAAGAAAGTTAGGAAGGAGGGAGAAGTTTTTAAATTTCAGTTATGGAAGTTCTAGTTGTAGAGGTGGTAATGGCACTTACGTAAATATGGGGCGCTGTAGTGGGCACAAGTGCCAACATCGCCATATGAGAGTTCGAAGAGAGTCGCCAGGACCAATATGAGCAGAGAGAGAGAGGTTGCACCGAAGATTGACATGTTGATACAAGGAAATAAACCTTCTAAATATATTAGGCGTTCATCAGTAGTACATCGCTAGACTATAAATATAAATGTACGGCTCCTATAAGCCTATTCAAAAGTCAACTTTGTATTCATACTAGGATATTAGGATTTGAAACAATTAAACGGTTAGATTTTAAATTTATTTTATAGAAATTATTAATTCAAGTTTTATAAATTTTAAAATTATTAAAAATTTATATAATTATTAATTTTAAAATTCATAAAATTAATTAAAATATATTTAAATTGATCTGGACATCTACACTAATAAAACAAAAGAATATAAAAATGTTACGATGCAAATTTCTGGAATGATAAAAATATATCCCAAAATAATTTCAGGCATATATGTTGAATTCTTATTGATATGTTAAATGTAAAATTTTACTCAAACAAAGTTTTTAGTTGAATTAAATAAAATATTTATTTAATAAAATATAGTTAATTTAGTCAAATTCAATTAAATTATCATAATTTTTTTTAAAGAACAAAACAAAAGTATTTTAGTAAAAATATTTTACTTGATAACCTTCATATTGATCCAAAACCCTTTTCAATTCAATTTTTTTGAATCGATATTGATAATTATGATTTCGGGTTTATATTAGCTATTGAAATCTTAAATTCTTGAGAAGTTTGTGTAAGACAACCGCAAGGCAACGTCGCTACAATATACAATATTTTACTAGAAGTGCAATTCTAGATGGATGGTTGCATATAAACCTAAATAATGTCCTATGATATGCCGACTTCGAGAAGGCATAAAATTGGCCGTCTAGGTAAGTATAAAAGCTGAAAACGTACCCATGTTGAAAGGTTCATGTTGAATTTCATGAGCCTTGCACACATATTAAATAAATAAATAAAATTGAAGCAATGCATCGAGTGGTCTGTGGCTATTTCTTTGTTTGGAGTGTCTGGCTCCATTAATTAATTTCTCTCCAGAAAATGAAAGAAGAAGAATTTACGTTTTAGAGAATAATATAAATCATATCTTGAAATCTTATCTAACAGCTTAAGTTATTAGGTTGAGATGGTTATTTGACATAGTATCAGAGCCTTGATAATCAAGTGATCATAAGTTCAAATCTCACCATCCCTATTTTTATTTGATAAAAATCAAGTATAAGGTAATGTGGACACGTGCAAGTTTCAAGTCTAAAAGACTTTCACTTGAGAGGGTGTATTAGAGAATAATATAAATTATATCTTGAAACCTCACCTAACAACTTTAGCTATTGAGTTGAGATGGTTTTTTTCCTTTACGCATTTAGCATGTGAAGAAGGTCTTTGGGATTTTTTTGTCTTGTGGGATCATACATATTTACTTGGCATTTTGTGGAGAATGCGGGATATTGAGGGATTGGAATGTGAGATTTCAAGAATCTATGTGTTTTTGCTCGTACGAGAATACAATATTAATATTAATATTAATGCGATGTATAATAAAAATAAAGAAAATTTTATAAATTTTATAAATTCTTAAATTACAAAGATTTATATATACAGTAAGGTTGGCTCAAACATTATTATTTGATGCAAGATGTTTCTTGCATGTACGCATAATTTTGTTTTTATATACAAGACTTATGTTCAAACGTATTAACTCATAGTTTTCTTTCTTTCTTGTTCTAGAAAGAAGGTGAGACTTGTTTTTTCCCCTCCCTGGGATGAATAAATGTGGAGACTAGAAAGTAAAAATGAAAATTTAATTCGGAGTCTAATTAAGTATTTTTTGAATAGTTATCTTACTCAGTAAATAATAAATATAATATGAATATTGTTAAATTTAACTTGAAATCGGTTCAAACCTAACATGAAATTTATATTTATATTATATAGATATATATGTAGATAATTTATGAATATTTAATTTTTTACCTGATAAATAATAAAAAAATTACAAATTAAGAAATCCAATCCATAGATATACATTGTAATCCCCATTAAAAAAAAAAATTTCTTTGAGCTTGAAGAGAAATTAAGAGTAAAGTTCAACACTCCGAAAATTAAAGGATAGAGAACAATCCTCCATAAAAATAATTTCATCGTCTCTACAGCAACCTAGAGTTGCAAGACCGAGGGTTTATTGGAGGTATCACACCTTGTAAAGAAGCACTCGAGAAGCTGGAAAGAGGTTGAAATTGAAAGAATATATCATCCCTGCAGCCATTGCTTCATAGGGAGTCATGTTTGTCTTCCCTGTTGATCATTCTTTGAGCTTGAAGACGGTCTCTGTTTCGAGGACAATCTTGAAAAACCAGCTTCAAGCACCATGGATGATGCATATCGAATGGCTAAAAGCTCCCCTAGGAGGGCTTGACAATTTAAGTGGTGGGGTGGGTGATTTGTGATTAATTTACTGTTTGAATTTGAGCTGGGATTCTTCTACCAAGTTCCTTGTCTTGGGCTCCTTTTAGCTTTGGTCCATGAGCCCGTTCTCAAAACATTATTTGGAGAGTGTCCGATAGCTTTAAAAAAAAAACATTGTTTTTTATTTTATAATGCATGAAAATATTTTTAAAATTTTAATTTTTTATATCATATATCATTATAAAACATTAAAAAAAACATAAATTTAATGTTTTTTAAAGCTAAAAATACTCAAAAACAAAAAAATAAGCTCTTCAAAACACACTCTTTGTGTGTTTGGTAATATAGTATATATGGTGCTTTTTAAGGTAATTTTTAATTTAAAATGTTTTAAACAATTATTTTTAAAATTAACATTAAAATTATTAAAAAATCTAAACAATATTAATTTAATATATTTAAAATATATATATATATATATATATATATATATATATATATTCATCCACAAAAACAACCAAACACTTAATGGATAGTTTTTCATTCCCAAGTGCTAGATTTCTCTAAGGTTTAATTACAAGATGGCTACTACTCTATTACATAGTTCACAATTTTATCACGTGTTAATTCCAACTTTTAATTTTCTCTTGACATTACCTATATCATCTCAATGACACTTTTCATACTGTCTCTTTTGAAAATAATTAATAAAAACATCAAATAACTCATACTCCTCACATGTTTGTTTTAGCTAAGAGATGTTTATTTGATAGAAAGTAGTTTTTTAAAAATTATTTTTTAAATTCTTTTTATTTGTTTGTTATTAAAAAAATTGGTTAATGAAAAACACTTTCCAGTAAAAAAAAAAATTTGACTTAGTTTTTAGGAAAGTGTTTTCCTTTTATTTTGAGCAGAAAACACTTTTTGAAAGTTATGAAAAATTTAAAAATATCATATTATTTGCTGATTATATCAAATTTAATCCTCAAACTTTTGATTGCTATATATATATATATATATATATTTTTTTTTAAAATATATTTTTTTAAATTTCATCCCTTATAATTTAATTTTTATACTAACTTTGGTCCTCGTTCTTATAATTGTTATTTGCTTTTCTCTTATTATTTTTTAATTAAAAATTTTTATCCATCAAATTTGGTCCTCATTCATTTGATTGTTGCTTATTTTTTTTTTGAAATAATTTATGAAATAATAATTTTTATTATTTTAATTTCTCTATCTTTCAATTTTTTTATTTGTTAGATTTAATCTCTATTATTTTGATTATTATTTATTTTATTTTAGATGATTTATGAAATTATTATTTTTTCAATTTCATTCTCATTTAACTTTTTAATTTGTAAGATTTGTTCCTCATTATTTTAGTAAACTTGAAAAAAATAAAACATTAATAAGTTATTTTCCAGCTCATTTTTTATGACATAACCAAACACTTAAAAATGTTTTCTAACTTATTTTTCATTACATTACCAAACATCGAAAAATAATTTATTTTTCTAGAATTTACTTTTTTAAAAAAAAAACTACTTTCCAGCAAACAAATATAGCCCTAGTATAGTTTCACCAAACTTGATTCGACGATTAATTAGATATAAGACTTGAGTATTTGGTTAAGCAAATTAATATAAGTTGATAAAATATATATATATATTTTTAAAAAATAAAATAACATCGTTTTGATTTTTTTTTATAAAAAATTAAATAAGGTTTCGATCAGTTTATCTGGGTTACGAGGCCTCTCACCGAGTCAATTCTAAATTTATTTTTTTGATACACGATTTAGGACAAAAAACAAATTATCCTATTTGTTTTAAGAAACCAAAAATGAAGTAGATAATATGAAAAGATTTATGAGAAAATAAAATATTTTTAAAAATAAAATAATATTAAATTAAGTATGATTAACACTAGTAAAAGGATTGATTAGTTATATTTTAAAAATAAAAAGTCTATTGAACTTATTTTAAAAACTAGAGGGACTAATGTTATAATTTACTCAATGACTTACTAGATAAGTCAGTCGCCCGAAGGAAATTACAAGACAACCGAATCTACGTCGTCGTTTCAACACAGCACGCATAAAGTTTCCCCTACTCCAAGTTCACAAAGACAGAACATAAACAGAAGAGGAGAGGAGAAATCGAAGAAAACAAGAAAGAATGGAAGCACCAAAGACAATCGAGCATCAAATTGGAGAAGTCCATGATTCTCTTCGTTTCGGCCTTGATACCAAGAGAGGCGAAATCATTGGATCTCACCCTCTTGAATCTGCCTTGCTCTCTGTAATCATTCCCTGTCTTTTCTGGATTGAAAATATGTTAATTTTGTACCCTTTTTTCCTCTCTTTTTTGTCTGTTTAGTATATTTTATGGAATTAGTATGATAATGGGGTTTAAGGTTTTTGTCTGAATAGATTGTTGAAATTGAAGTTGGTTTCTTTATGTTTAAGAAGGTAATAATTTTAGGTTTTCTTTAGGTGGAGAAAAATCAAGAGGACATGAAGAGAATAACCCTTGCAAACGCTTATGGGGCAGCTTTTCTTGTTCAGATGGGTATCGAAAGGCAGATGCTTTCTAGGTATGTGTTTTTGACTGATTGATTCTGTGTTTAATAAAATAACCTGTCGCTGGTGACTGTTTCTTGGGTTTTGTTTTTTGTGTGTTTTTTAGATAATTAAAAGAAGGTTTTTGTTTAGTTGTGAATTTGGGTTTTATTTGTATCCTAAAGCTTTTCTTTTTTTAATCTGAAAAGTGCAATGAGATTGTGCTTTAATTTGCAGACTGGGGGAAATTTAGCTCAAGTGCTTTGTTTACAGGAGCTAAGGAATTTAGATTATCAATACAAGGGCATAAAGGATGAAATGGGGTGGATCTTGCTTAACATTGCTTTGCATTTTAGTTGTTTGAAGATGCTTATCCTGTACTGATTGGATGTGAGCTTGAGGGTTGGAGACCTGAACAGTTTGCTACAGAAAGTAGCAATTAGTATGGAGTTGTTATTTTCACATATGATTTGGTTGTTAGATGCCCACG
This sequence comes from Populus alba x Populus glandulosa, assembly GCA_033617975.1. Lineage (NCBI taxonomy): Eukaryota > Viridiplantae > Streptophyta > Magnoliopsida > Malpighiales > Salicaceae > Populus > Populus alba x Populus glandulosa. The sequence continues at coordinate 24,512,330 of CM066148.1, forward strand.
AGGGTGTCATGGTGCTACACTTAGAGCCATATTAGGCAGGAGTTTTCAACTTTTGTAGTTTTGGGCAAGTTGTTAACGTGAATTTGGATCATCTGCACCTCTATCCTTACCGTTGGAATTTTTAATTGCTGTCTGTGGTGTCATCCTGGGATACTACTGGGTTTGAGGGGCTTATTATTAAAATCCAGGAGTATATGTTCTTGACCTATCATTACAATTAAGAATTAAGAGCAGCATTATCCACACTGTATATTGAAAAACTAAACAGGTGGATGGTGTATAGTTGTTACTATGATCACTCATGCTGAAAAGGATACTTTGACACGAGGCTTGGGAACATTGCTTCTTCTGAAACTAGGTCATAGAAGTTCACTCATAACTTGCACATGAGCATGTTGTATCCCAATTTTGTCCAAAATTTGCAGGGGCTTCCTCTTCTTTTGCTGTGGTTCTCCACACACACAAATGCACACATAAAATATTTAAAGTTGTACAGTTGTCAGATTATGCTGCTATTTTTGCATTATTCATCTGTGTGAACTTTGCAGATTCCAGAGGCCACCAGGACCAATTCCATCTTCAATGCTCGGGCTGGAGGCTTTGACCGGAAGTTTGGAAGATTTTGGTTTTGAGGATTATCTGAATGGTAACTACTTCTATTTGCTAACCACAAAAAAAAGTTATTTTCAATTTGATGGTATTTGATTATTGCTATAAAAGCTGCCTTCTCATTTTGAGTTGGTTAGATTTTGAATTCACACTTTACTTTCATTTCAATAACGTATTTGAAAAAATCATCATCCTCATTCATAATGATCAAAGGCAGGTTGATTGTCTTTCATTGGATTTTAGGGTTCTGCAGTTGGTAAAACTGTCAATGAAGGCTAATGATCTTTCATGTAATTTTGGGGATCCATTAATTTCATTTGCATCACATATCTTTTGCTTTTTGATAATCATTATTGTTCTAGTACATTAATTACACAGATTGTGTTCTCAATTTGGGGTTTCGATGATAGATGTAATTATTTTGCACTTTAGTTAGTGTGATAGATAAACTGTAATTGGTAAAAACATTCTAAACATGGGCTGCATTTATTTTTTTGTGAACTGCTGATTTGGTCCTGGCAAATGTGGCATATGCTTTCAGATGAATTGGCATCTCACATGTGTTTTTGCTCTAACTTCTACTGATGAGTCCTTTCTGGGTTGATACTTGCAGATCCTCGTGAATCTGAAACCTTACGTCCAGTGGACATGCATAGTGGGATGGAAGTTCGTCTTGGAATATCAAAAGGACCAGCCTGCAAAAGCTTCATGTGATCTGATGAGCATTTCAGCAACGCCTTTGATTATTTGTACTCGAGATATTTGGTCAAGACGTAGGAGTAATTTCTATGATGAATTTGGCTGTGTTAATGAACATCAAACTCTGCAATTTTATGATAATGGCTTTGTGATTTGGTACTCTTATTGATCTATTATCACTATCAATGTTATTAAAATATCTGTTTTAGCCCGGGAAAGCATAGTAAGAGTGCAAGTAATAGCAAACTTAATATTAGTGATCCAAAAAATAATTTTCCAGCAAAATCAACATGTTGCTTTCCATTTGAATCCTTTGAAGAACTCGCCTGCAGTTATATAATCTCTGCAGTAGCAGCTTGCCTAGCTTTCATACTTCCTCGAAATTTGAATTCATATATCTATCTATAACTAAACCTGGATGTTTCTCACCTTTTCTACAGGGGATAGGATACACAATTGTTTTTCCTTTTTGAACATCAACATCACTTTGGATCATGAAAACAAACTTTTTTTAGTTTCGCTTTGAGTGTCATAATTTAAAGTTGAAATTTATTCTCATTTTTCAATCTTCAGGTGTCACTTTAATTATGTCGTAACTACATATATTTTTTCTTTACAAAATATATCTCTCGTAGATGTATTTCTAAGCTAACCATTTATTTATTTCTTCAAGTGAATTCTTTGTCTAAGAAGGTAAACATAGATATTCTTCCCAATCTCCTGGTTTTCGGGGTCACATACTTGAATCATTTATGATCCCTTATCTCTACATATTTTTCATAAGAGGTCAATTATTATTATCCATTTTATTTCGCGTCAGAACAGAAATCATTGCATCTTAAAGTATAAATCATCTCCTGTTACCATCTACTCAAAAACCTTTTATACAGTCCCAGGCCATTCCCTTGATATAAGTATGGGTTAAAGCAATCTACACCCTACCAATTTCATTTCCAATCCATTCTTTTTACATACAATTTAACCAGTTTGCGAAAAAAAATCATTCACTTATGTATAAATAAAAGGAACATTCGTTATGCTCATCACACAGGGAGCACCAACCATCTAAAAATTTAGCAACGCGGTGCAAACAATTAATTGTTTTTGTATATTTTGAATTGTTTCAATGCGTTAATTTTAAAAAATAAAAAAAATATTATTTTAATGTATGTTAATATAAAAAATTCTTTGAAAAACAATTACAATCATATTTCCAAACAGGATGCAATCCATACTCTGTTTCTAGTCCATACCATTATAAATTCATCATATAAATTTGATATATCAATTCAGTAACTCAATAAATTAACCTACAACCTAACTGAGTCAATTCTAATTTTATTTATTATTTTTTAAGACAACTTCGTTTCAATTATTTAAAAAAATTAAAATGCATTATTTTAGGATTGATAAAATGATATGTGAGTTAACCTAACAATACGACTACCTGCGTCTGACAATCCCATGTAGGTCAAATATTGATATGAGTTAGTTGGAAATCTAGCCTATTTAGTTTTAGAAAATAGTCCTTTTGTGTTTTCTTTTTTCATTTTCTGGTATGTTCCTAGTTTTCAAACATGCCCATTTGATTTTCTATTCATTATGTACTCCCCCACACAAATTTATTGGAAGGCCCATTAGAAAGGCCCATTTCCATTCAATGCCTTGCTACTAAATTAAGGCCTAGACCCAACCCATAAAACTCCAACGTTAAACTTTCCAAAAATAACTTGGCCTTTCTTTTTTTCAAACAGTTGATACCATATCAACCTCAAATTGTGCTCCCTTTGTCTTCTCTCCACTTACTCGTCTAAATTTCATTATTTTTTTCACTTATTCCAAACATTTTTTAGAATCATCCTTTTTGGCAACTTTTCTTGTTTCTTATCTGCAAAAAATCTGGAATTTTTTTTCACTTTTTAAGCCATTAAGTTTTGCTCAATCAAGTGAGCTTTTAACACAATCAAGCATTGATCTTTTTGTGTTTTTTTGGGAAAAATAGTTAACTCTTAGAGGTGGGATTTTGTTATTTTTTCTGATGGGTACTTCTGTTATTCAGTACCCATATGGAATTACTTCATCTTCTTATGTAGAATTTGGTCACAAAGTGGAGTTTTCAAGCTCTAATTTTCCTTATAAGGTGGAATTATCAAAATTAAACTTGTATCCTAGTTCTGTTTCCACCACTAACTCCAAGGTATGTGAGTAAAGCTTGTGTCTTTATAATCATATTGCACAATTGATTAGTCAATTTTTAGGAAAGAAATGAAACGAAACCCCAAGTTGAGCATATTGTAATGTGATGGAGAGACGGAGATAATCTAACTTATGTGCTAGTGGCAATTTTGTAAATAAGGTAGTTTTGTTTTGGCAATTTTGTAAATAAGGTAGTTTTGTTTTGGCAATTTTGATTACCTTCAATGGCTAATGGTATGGATTAAGCAAACAGGATAAGTGTAATTTATAGAATAGATGATTGAAAGAATTTGATGATCAGTGAGCTTGTTTGTTTATATATGATATTGGTTTGCATTCTATGGAGCCACCTAGGAAACTAGTGATCCTTCCCGTATTTAATTTAGTTTTGGTCATGGACAAGTTTACTACATGTATCCAGGATGATGTTCCTAGGTGGATGCTACATGTAAAGCATGAATATCTTTAAGAGTTATGGTTTAGAATCATGTCGGTTTTTTTCTTGATACAGGTGTGTGTTAGACGAATATGTGCTCTACCTGATATCGATGATATATTTTCTGATCTTATTGCTACACCATTACTTGATGTGGTTGAAAATCCTATCCACTTGAAGAATTTGACCATTAAGGTTAGTTCATGAACTTTCTGCGTTTACCATACATCTTTCACGCTATTAATACTTCAGCTTATTGACTCGTTGAGGATTGATATGTGCAGGAACTGAAAGTATTAGCTAGTGAAATACGATCAGAGTTGTCTTCCATAATGTCAAAGACACAAAATGACTTTAAGGCTAGTTTGGCAGTGGCTGAACTGACAGTTGCAATACACCATGTTTTTCATGCTCCAGTGGACAAGATACTGTGGGATGTTGGGGAACAAGTAAGATTTGCAGCTGATTCCTTTCTTTATTGAGGACTGTGTAGTCATCAAAGAGCAGAAGATAGCGTGCTTAGTGTGGTTTGTTTGTTCCTTTGTGTTGTGCATCCCTATAGAAGTGTTGTTAGCATGATTATTTTCTTTTCTACATATTTTTTGGAGTGGGGGTGGACTGGGGATTTGTTGATGTTACAGGCTGGGCAGAGTCTGAACCGAAGAATATTTCAAAACAACTGGTCTTTTGTATATGGAAATGGTTAGTTTTGAGTGACCATGTGGTCCACTTTTTAAGTCAATTCCTTGTTCTTTGTCGGCAGACATATGCACATAAAATTCTCACTGGAAGGAGATCTCTTATGCATACACTAAGACAAAAGGATGGTCTTTCTGGATTTACATCCCGGTCTGAGAGTGAATATGACCCGTTTGGAGCAGGACATGGATGCAACAGTATTTCTGCTGGAATTGGTAAAATGTCGTGCTATCAGCTTCTTATGCTTTTCTTAATTTTTTTTGCTCACTTGTCTGAATGAGCACCCTGTCCAGAAGTTCTTGCACTGTATTTCACATATCCACCGTGATTAAATCTTTTTTGCCTGTGCTTATACCCTGGTAATATTAGTATGTGTGTGTGCTATCCTGCCAACCAATGAGATCACCTGTCCAAGTTTGGGCTGTTAACTAGCTCATAAATTGTTGTTATATCCAATCAAGTTGTAAAACTCTTGCTTAAATGCTTCAGAATTGCTATCAGAATCAAACCTAAAAAATGGAATTTGATTAGTTTATCACCAGGCATGGCAATTGCTCGTGATATTAAAGGGAAGCGGGAACGTATTGTTACGGTCATTGGCAATGGCACAACCATGGCTGGTCAGGTCTATGAAGCAATGGGTAATGCAGGCTATTTGGACTCAAATATGATTGTGATTTTAAATGACAGCCGACACTCTTTACACCCCAAGATTGAAGAGGGCTCCAAGACTTCAATCACTGCCCTTTCTAGTACCCTAAGCAAGCTCCAGTCAAGTAAATCATTCCGGAGGCTCAGAGAAGTTGCAAAGGTACTTTCAGCAGTTTTCTATTTGCCTACATGACTAAGCTTGTATTAGGACCATTAACTGACTGGCTTGGTTAGAGAGAATGGAAGATTTCTATAATTGAGAATACATTTTTTTGAGGTAATTTAGAAATCTCTATTGCAATAAGTAGCACAATAAAATTCACAATCAGATTTAATATCTTGTCCTGACTTAGTGCTTTATTGTTTTCATTAAATTGAATGCTCTTTTTTTTCTCTCCTCTTTTTTCCTTATCAAGGGTGTTACCAAGAGGATGGGCATGCATGAATTAGCAGCTAAAGTTGATGAGTATGCACGTGGTATGATGGGTCCTCTGGGATCAACTCTCTTTGAAGAACTTGGATTATACTACATAGGCCCTGTTGATGGGCACAATATTGGAGAATTGGTTTGTGTTTTACAAGAAGTGTCATCTCTGGATTCAATGGGTCCTGTCTTGATACATGTAATAACTGAAGAAAATCAGTGTACAGAATATAAACAACCTAGTGAGGCAATGGAGAACCAGCAGGAAGGTATGTTGAGTTCTTATACTTCAATCAGCATTGAGTTTTCATAGTGACTATCAATTCTGTGCATTCATGCTTCGTTCAGGATCAGGCCTTAGCTGAGAAAAGGAAATTTGAATTCTGGTCTTCATTTTTAAGTTTTAAGAACCCAGGACTGGTTAATTGCTCTACAGATTATTAAGTATAGGTGATAATTTTAATTCTAAATTAATGCATATATATTCTTTAAGTTGCAGATTGCTTCAAATGTTCATGTCTAGGCCAGGCTAAGATTTATTTATTTATTTATTTTTGATAGTTGAAGATTATCATTGATCAAAATGAAACTAAAGTAGGAACCCATCCTGCTTAAAGAGCCGTGCTATCAACAAATGTACAAATTCTATCAGAACAAGAACGAAAACTAGTTTAAGAGATCACTTATCAGTTCTGAAGAAACAGAAGAACTGTCATGTACTGCACAAATCAGCGTGCTTACAGCTTTCAATTGCCTCTTGCAGAATTCTGGATTTACACAACCTGTTTTGAACAAAACAAATAATAAGGCTCGTCATGTCTAAGCTTTATCTTGTTTATGCTTTTAGCTCCCAACTAATCAATGATTAAGATGCTGTGCAACAGTGCAAGTTTTATGAATTTCCATCTGTGAGATGTGATATATGTCCACAAGTACCTCTAGTTTTTATGTTTGGAGTATGAGGTACCCATTTGTGTTGAGGCTCAGTTTGTGCTATGTTTACTTAGCCGCTAGCATGTCTGGTCATCCTCTTTGAAATATCAGACAGGCAGTACATCTTGTAGCTGACCGTTCAAACTTAAATTTTAAACTTTTATTTAATTTTCTCTTGTGAGTGATGCAATTGGACAGACTCTTATTAGTGTTTGTATTTTTAATTCGTTATATAACCCTGGGGCTCAATTGTTTCATAACAGATGTAAACTCGTTTGTGTGAGTTTACTTGAAAGACATTTCCCCCATGCATTTTAATCGTAGATGCCAAATTACCTCCCCTCACCATGGCTGAGTGACCATCCACAGTTCTGTTTTGGCTTTAGTGTAATTTTTTCTTTTTAATTCATTAAGTTCCATTCTAATAGTTTTTCCATTTTTGCAGGTTCATTTGATTCCAATGGATTGCTATATAGTATGCATGCTCAAACATACAGTGATTGCTTTGTTGAGGCTATGATCATGGAAGCAGAGAAAGACAAAGATATTGTGATTGTTCATGCAGGAATGGAAATGGATCCATCATTTCAACTATTTCGGGAAAGATTTCCAGACAGGTTTTTTGACTTGGGAATGGCTGAGCAACATGCAGTTACATTTTCAGCTGGCTTGTCATGCGGGGGGTTAAAGCCATTTTGCATAATTCCTTCTGCTTTTATGCAGAGAGCTTATGATCAGGTCTATCTCTTTCTGCTTGTGTCTGAAATTCTGTGTGTGTGTGCTTGCATGCATGTGAGTGTGCCATGAATACTGTATAATTAGATCCTGACAGATTTTCATTTTAAGCTATTAAGATTTGCAATTCTTGTTGATTCTTCAAGGGAAATAGGATAGCGTGATGTCAAGTTTTGGAAAAATAATTGTAAAATTAATTGCCGGAAAAATCTTAATTTCTCTAGAATGTTGCTCTGTGGCTTCTACAGGTAGTCCATGATGTAGATAGGCAGAGGATTCCAGTTCGTTTTGTTATTACAAGTGCGGGACTGGTAGGATCTGATGGTCCGACTATGTGTGGAGCATTCGATATAACATTCATGTCATGCTTACCAAACATGATCGTTATGGCACCATCAGACGAGGATGAGCTTGTGGACATGGTGGCTACTGCAGTCCATACTGATGATCACCCAATTTGCTTTCGGTATCCAAGGGGTGCCATTGTTGGAACTGATCATTATAAACGTAGTGGTATTCCCATTGAGGTAATCCTTTTAATATGCCATACTTGTTTACTTTCCCTTGCTTTTGATATCAGCCTTCTTAGAATGGTTTTAGTTTTGATGCTCAGAAAAAGCGAGATAGTTTTTGCTAATGACCGTTCAAAAAAAAAAAAAAAGTTACAAGAAAAAGAGCTAGAACTGATGTTTTGTCATGCCCTCTATAATTTGTGACAAGATAATTAATGCTTCTTAGGAAATTTGATTCACTATTGACAGCTTATCTGTCCACAATGGTGTGCAGTTAATTTACTTGGCATGGTTCAGAATTTCTCTGATATTCTTGATTAAGCCTTTTTCAAGTTTTCTTTTAATTTTCAGAACTTCATTATAACTGCTGATTCCCATGACTTCCACAAGTTTTTTTGGGTCACTCTTTTTTGCATAATATTAGTTAATGAGCACCGAGTGTTCTTATGCGCATGCACCCTGTTTGACTACTGTTTATGTGGAGCAGATTGGAAAGGGAAAAATTCTTATAGAGGGTAAAGATGTTGCTTTGCTTGGGTATGGAGAAATGGTTCAGAACTGCCTCAGAGCTCGGGCCCTTCTTTCGAAACTTGGCATTGAGGTAACTGTTGCTGATGCAAGATTTTGCAAACCACTGGACATGAAGCTTCTCAGACAGTTGTGTGAAAACCATGCCTTTCTGGTCACAGTTGAGGAAGGTTCCATTGGAGGATTTGGATCCCATGTTTCACAGTTCATTGCCCTTGATGGACAGCTTGATGGAAGAACTAAGGTAATAATTTCTCTCGGACAGATAATATCAATAGTTTGCTTTTACTAGGGAGAGATGTATCATATGCTTCCTGAAATACAAACACTGCTGTTGGAGTAATTTTTGAGCTGCAGACGATGTTGATTGATGTCAATTCATTACTGATGCCTATATATGATTATGATAGGCTCTTATTTAGAAACTGAATACTGCATTAAACTAATTCTCTCCTAAAAGCAATTTTTTCCCGTGTGACTTCTTCAGTGGCGACCAATTGTTTTACCAGACAAATACATCGAACATGCATTGCCAAAGGAACAGCTCGCTCTTGCTGGGCTGACTGGACATCATATCGCTGCAACAGTGCTAAGACTGCTTGGTCGCACCCGTGAAGCTCTGCTCTTGATGTGCTAAAAATCTTCTCCCTCCTGCACTATCAGAAGCAATGTTCTTGCCGAACCTGCCTTGGAAAAGAGGGCTGAAAATAGAAGACAGGTCTTTTTACTGATATTTTGTAACCTGCTTGGCGTAATTTCTTGTTAGTTTACAGGTTTTGATGTAAATTTAGATTTTCTATTGTATAAACCGACAGATGAAAATATATGCTTGTAAGTTTGTAACCTTCAGAGCAGCTGTCACTGCATTTATCTTGATCTCAGTTTTCTCTCCACTTTTCTTTCTTCCATGAAACACATCCATGCATGGTAACAAAGTAAAGGTCTGACCTATCTGTGAAATAATTCCCAAGGGTTCGCACAAAAATGAAGCACACGCACCAATGCACGTCACCCTGTTTACTATTTGCGGGAATTCCTACCCTAGGAGAGCCAAATACTATCATTTTTCATTATTCAGTGCATTCAGTGTTCTTCAGTTCCCTTCATTTTTTGTGGGGTTTGCAAGAGCCTTTTCCTTTCTTTTTTTGGTAATATAAACAACATTTCAATTATACCCAATCATGAAAATGCTAAACCAGCCTAGTAGAGCTGTCCATCCGTTAAAAGCAGCATGGTACTACAGACATGAACCATGGTTTAGCTTTGAGCATCGATTTAATGCCAACGGCCGTAAGAGCCATTGGTTTTGAATAGACAAGCAGATCTAATGATCGTGATGGTCATCAGTATTGTGCTCATTCTGAAGGATCGACATGGCTTTGTAGCCTTTCCATTTATAGTTTCTTGAAGAAGCAAAGCCAAGATCATAAAACTTGAGGCGGATGATTCTTCTAATCTACCTCGAAAGCTACAGCTACCAGACTACCTGTATACATTAACTTTTCAAGATTTGCCATGTTCAGCTGTTAATGACAGATGAATTCATGCTAAATGCCAGCCAGTGGGTGACAGGTTAGGTTTACTTGAAGGTACCATGCTTCTCTACATGTGGCTCTACACACAGAAACTCGTAGTACAACAACTACAGTGAAGATATTGAGATCAAACAATAATTCAAAAGTTATATATTAAAGAATAAATTGCAAGATTTTCCATTCTAAAAACCGCATAGAAAAGTAGAAATGAGTATTTTTCTTCTTCTTCTTCTTTCTTGGAGAGCCGTAGCCTTGGTTTGTAGCTTTTTAGATCGTTGTTGTGTTATTAGAGAATAATATAAATTATATCCTACGATCTTATCTAATAGTTTAAGCTATTAAGTTGAGATGATTCTTAAACATAGTATCAAAGCCTTGATAACCAAACAGTTACGAGTTTGAATATCACAATCCCTCCATTTATTTGATAAAAATTAAGCACAAGGTAATATGAGTACATGTAATTTTTAAGTTTAAAGGGTTTCACTTGAGGAAGTGTATTAGAGAATAATATAAATCATATCCTAAGATCTTATCTAAGAGTTTAAGTTATTGAGTTGAGATGATTATTTACATTTATTTTGTTAGTATTTTAAGATAAAAAAATATATAATAAAAAACAAAATATTTTTGGTCAGAAAAAAGAGATGAAGAAATAATTTTTGATTGAATTTTTTATATTTTCAAAATAAAAATAACAAGAATCAGACGTATAAGAATTAGGTTGAAAGTCCAGCAATGGTCTCTTATTTTGTTTGTGCTACATCTAGGACCCCTTGTCATTCTATTATATGTCTATGCATGGGATTGCATGTGCTTTGATAATCATATTCATTCGTATGGAAATATGCTTCATAGGAACAAGAATATAATATAGTAAAATTGACTATGAACATAGCTTATATTAAAATTAAATGGCCAAGAATACACACACACACACACCAAACAAATTTATTTCTTTAATTACAGCAAACAAAACGACAAAAGCTTTAAAAAACACAGATCCTCCGCCGACAATAGAGCCAATGAGGCGAGAACACGTAACTAACTTCCCCGATTCTGTAGGACCCACAAATAGGTAGGCCCCCACAAAAGTCTCCTAGGTTTTGAACAAAAAAAACCTTCCTTTCTTCCCTTCCTGTCACATCTCCATAATTTTCTCTCTCTGTCTCTAGAGAGAGAGAAAAGGTTTCGAGTTTTTGAGGGACAAAATTTACGAGGCCAGGTTGCCAATATCTCCGGTCACCACCACCTCTCTTCTTCGTCCGGCACCGGCACCTTCATTTTCTTCATTTTTGACTTCTTTAATAGGTAAAAATGGCTTACTGTATATCATTTTTTCATGCATTCTTGGTTCTTACAAAAGAATTTGGATAGCAAGATGTATGCATTTTTGCATGCATGGCCTTAATGAGTATATTGTTTTCGTCACCATGTTGAAAATTCTCTTCTTAAAGATGAAAAAAAAAATATTATATACGTGCATTAAATGACAGTGAATTTGGGTCTTTCTTAGCTCTTTTTGAGAATGAATTCAGGATGAAAGAACATGAGTGATTTGAGGATTTTTTTAAAAAAATTTTTCTTTCATTTCTAGATATATTATTTTTATTTTTGTAGAAAATGCAACATATATTGCAATGATGGGTCTTCCTCTTTAGTTTGATGTGGTAATTTGTTTTAGATTAATTTATATATGTTCAACTGATTTTTTTTTTTTTATATATATATAAAAGGTTGATGAACCTAACCTTGGCTGCTTGTTTTTTGCATTAGAAAATGGAGAACATGAAGAGGCCATTCAAGGGAATAACAAATGATGTGAGAGGGAGAATAGGATGTTATAAGGATGATTGGATTAGTGGACTGTGTTCAGGCTTCAGAATATTGGCTCCAACTTTTTACATCTTCTTTGCTTCTGCCCTTCCTGTGATTGCCTTTGGAGAGCAACTAAGTAGAGACACGGGTAATTATTCTTTTGATTTTTTTTTTTGTCAAATTGGACGAATTTTAAAAGATAGAATCAAAAGGGTCAAGACCAATATTTAGCCATCAATTGTAGCATGTATATGTGCTGAGGTTAGTTAAGGTGTATGATGTGTTGTGATGGTAATGAAGATTGTGATTGTTTTATGTTAGATGGAAGCTTGAGTACTGTGGAAACCTTAGCTTCTACTGCTATTTGTGGAATAATCCACTCCGTTTTCGGTGGACAGCCATTGTTGATTCTAGGGGTTGCAGAACCTACTGTTATAATGTACACTTATCTGTACACTTTCAGCAAAGGAAGGGAAGAGTTGGGGAAGAAATTATACCTAGCTTGGGCTGGTTGGTAAGGAGTTGATTAAAAAAAAAAAACTTGTTTCAGGAATTTTAGAGTTCTTGAATATGCATATGTGTTGTCTTTGATTCATTGTTCTTTTACTGTTTTTACAGGGTTTGTGTCTGGACAGCACTCCTACTAGTTCTTATTGCAATTTTTAATGCTGCTACCATCATCTCTAAATTTACAAGAATAGCAGGGGAGCTTTTTGGCATGTTGATTGCAGTCCTTTTCATTCAAGAGGCTGTTAGGGTACTGGTTTGTGATTGTTCTTTTTGTGGTAGATTTTGCTGTATAATGGGGTTGACCCTGTTAATTTTTTAACTGCAGGGAGTGATAAGTGAATTCAATATTCCTAAAGATGAAAATCCAAAACTGGAGAAGCACCAATTCCAGTGGCTGTATGCAAATGGATTGCTCTCTGTAATCTTCTCATTCGGTGTTCTGTTCACTTCCCTTAAAAGCCGAAGGGCAAGAACATGGCGATATGGCACAGGTAATGAGCTAAAGTCTGGTGTGTGGTTGATTAACAGTAAACATTTTGTTTAGATAAGTTTAGTTTTCTTAATCTTTTATTCCATTATTGCAGGGTGGCTCCGAGGTTTTATTGCAGACTATGGAGTTCCCCTAATGGTCTTGTTCTGGACAGCATTGTCGTACGCCGGACCTGGCAAAGTTCCTTCTGGGGTTCCTAGGAGAGTTCATGTTCCACTTCTATGGGATTCTGAATCACTGGAACATTGGACAGTAATCAATGTAATAACCAGCTGCATTATTAGTTCCATTAGATAGTTTAATTTCTGAGGATATTCTGAAATGTTAGTTTTTCAGTCTGCACTCTGCAGGATTCTTTTTCTCAGGTTTCTATGGGATGCTTGACAGAACAATTATTAATTTGTCCTAGTGTCTGGCTAAAATTTTAATACAGATTTAACAGTATTGGTCTGATTTATAATAATTTGCTGCACACACTCAAATTGCAGGACATGCTGAAGGTTCCTCTGACATACATCTTTGCGGCCTTAATACCAGCTGTTATGATAGCTGGATTATACTTTTTTGACCACAGTGTAGCTTCACAGATGGCCCAACAGAAAGAGTTTAATCTCAAAAATCCATCTGCTTACCATTATGATGTCTTTTTGCTTGGTTTAATGGTACGTGATGCGTGAGACAGTTTCTTCTTTGTAAGTTGCATGTTTAGCTTCTGTAGCTCCTTACCATTATATTTGGCTTACTTGCTGCCTGTTTTCACGAGTTCAGACTTTGATTTGTGGGCTGCTTGGACTCCCTCCTTCGAATGGTGTCCTCCCCCAGTCCCCCATGCACACCAAGAGTCTTGCAGTTCTCAGGAGGCAGGTATGGTGCAACTTCTGAGGACATTTTCCTGTTACATGTTAGTATCAAGTTAAATTTGTTTAGATTCTTAGATTTTATGAGCTTGATCTGCAGTTGATTCGAAAGAAAATGGTAAAGAGAGCAAAGGAATGCATAGGCCGGAAGGCAAGCAATTTGGAAATTTATGGAAGCATGCAAGCTGTGTTTTTGGAAATGGATGCGTCTTCACCTGTAAGTGCTCAAGGCTTGTTAGTTTATAGCCTACTAGTGTTTGGAAATCTGCTAGTATGCAAGTGCGTTTCTTTCTAAATTTGACAGGAATATTTCTGCAGGATGTTTCAGTACATAAGGAGTTGGAGGACTTGAAGCAGGCTGTAATGAAAGCTGCTGAAGGATGGGATGATAAGAACAAATTCGATCCTGAGAAACACATTGATGCTTATTTGCCTGTGAGAGTCAATGAACAAAGAATGAGCAACCTGTTACAGTCAACCCTTGTTGGGGCATCAATGTGTGCTTTGCCTCTGATAAAAAGAATACCTACATCAGTTTTATGGGGATACTTTTCCTACATGGCCATTGATAGTCTTCCAGGGAATCAGTTCTGGGAAAGGATGTTGTTGCTCTTCGTCACACCTAGCCGGCGTTACAAGTAAGTTACACAACTTCAAATTGATAGAAAGATCATGGTGAATAATAAGTAGTGCTTTTCTAACTCCATGATAATGATATGAGAAACACATCTTAGTTCTAAGAAGTTTTGATTTCTCCATCCATAGCAATCAAACACATCTTCGTTCTAAGAATTCTTTTCAACATATCAATCGACGGTGACAATGTATGACAAGTGCCAAGTGAAAAAAGACTTTATATGAAGAACAAAGCGGGATGATTCTAAATTTCTATAAATCTTAGATACTTACCAGCCACTTACCGGATAATGATGTATTCGATCCTGCATTATCTATAAATCATAGCATCGCATCATTGTACTAACTTCTTATCTTACTGTATGTTCCTTTGGGCAGAGTCTTGGAAGGTTTACACTCTTCATTTGTAGAGCTGGTGCCGTTCAAGCAAATTGCTATCTTCACAATCTTCCAACTTGTCTACTTTTTGATCTGTTTTGGAGTGACATGGATACCCATAGCTGGAATATTGTTCCCGCTACCATTCTTCATTCTTATTGGCATAAGGCAGCGCATCCTGCCCAAGCTATTTGATCCTGACCACCTTCAAGAACTGGATGCTGATGAGTATGAAGAAATGACCGGTGCTAAACCACGAAGCCTTTCACTCATGGTACGGTCTTCTAAATCCTTCTATAAATGCTCGATTAGTCTATGGACAATATAATGCTAATCGCTTTAGTATCTACGAAAATGAAGAATACGCTATGTCTACTAGACTACTACTTTGTTTTCTGTTAATAACAAAGCCTTGAATGCAAAATTGGGCTGAGGATAATTTTGCTTGGTATTCTAGCTTAGTTTGAACCACAATCTATTTTGAACGATGTCATAGAAAATATTCATATTCATGATAACTTGGTGCAGGAAAGAGAACCACCTGATGTAGGGTCTGATGGGGGTGCGGATGATTTCTATGATGCTGAGATACTTGATGAGATGACAACCAACAGAGGCGAGTTGAAGCTTAGAACTTCAAGCCTCAAAGAAGAGAGATTACATCAGGCAAGAGAAATTCTCATCTCCTTTTTCCTTAAGTGTTGTTCTTTTTCCAGAAGTATCCATGTGATTCATGCTTATGATGGTGTATGATTTGGTATGCTTGACAGGTCCGTCCACAGGAATCAGGATGATGTTTGAATACAATAAGTTCCTCGACAACAATTAGGATATGCTACAGGTTCATACCAACGAGGATAGTTACTATGATCCTCTATTTGACCTAGAGAAGATGAAACACAAGGCCCTTTCGAGCAACAGTGTCGAAAAGAGAATGCCAGAAAGAACAAGGTTAATGAAGAGGCTTTATACATAGCTCATGATTGTTTGCTCACATATTTGATACCGCGAAAAATAGTTTGAGAGGGAAGGAGACATGGGAGAAATGAGATACTCTTAGGAATACAGAAACCTTCTTATGTTATTCCTAACTAAGTTAGTGAAGTTCTTATTATTAGTACTATTGTTATTTCTTTTTTACTCTTCTTTAAATAGGAAAACAGATTGATTATTAGAAAATTTTGAAATCTTTCATATTTATGTTGGTCACTTTCCATTACAATTAGTTATTCCCAATTTGCAGAATCACATTAAGCTGAAGAAGAAGAATACATTTTAACAAATATATACAATGGCCTGACCTTTCTAGATTCTCACTTTGTATTCTCGTTGCCATCAGTTAAACCTCTTCAGAACCTTGAAGCTGTTTTGACAAGGAGATTAATGACATCTTGACTCGTTGTATAACGAAAGAAAGACCCTAAATTATGGAGAAAACTCTAAATTAAAATGTTTTGAAAATAAGCTAAAACTGATATAACTAATTAAATCCAAATCAAATTAAAACTTCGTAAAGAAATCCAAAAAAAGAGTTAATGGAATGTTTGCTCATGTTCCAACTTCACGCCATTCATGCTAACTAGTGAGAGGCTTGTGAGGACTTATTAGAAGAAGCTTTCTGTTTTTGGCTGTTAAAACTAAAGCAAGCACTGAAACTATGCTGGTTATTAAGAATATATTGGTAGTGTCTCTGATGGTGAACCTGTAGGGTGAGAGAAGGCTCTGGTTTGAGGGAATTCTCCCAATCAGATATTTGAGTGCCCCTTTGATCACTGGGACTCGCATATGCTGATTTCAAACCACTTCTACAGAAGATTAATGCTAGAAATCTCCATTTCCAAACAGCCAGATCATCTTCTTTGATGATAAGTCAATTGTATTAAGAAGCTAAAAGAATGGAACTCTGCTGCGTAGCTAGGAACATCTGGTGTTCGTTGATGACGTTAATTTCCTTGCGGGTTGCTTGGTCCATAAATGTCAGCTGAGAAATTGACAAACTGAGAGTGTGAGCATTCCAAATGATTGCAGTTGGAATAGGAGAGAAATTTTGAAACCGAGAGAAATCGTATGGGATCATTTGGAGCATAATAATGTTTACAGGAGGAATGTCTTTCTTCGATGGAACAATTGGCATCCTTTAGGGCCCCTGACAAAGATTTGTGCTATGAAGTGATTGGTTTAAGTTCAGGACTAATTTATATCCCCAGATAACAACAGCTTTATTGCTTGGTTAGCCATCATGAATAGGCTAGCCAGACAAGCTCAGAGAGGGAGGCTTGTTGACCCTGATTGTGTTTTCTGCGAAGGAGCAATCGAAGACAGGGATCCCTTATTTTTCTCTTGTCCAGAAGTGAAATGCATATGGAATTCCATTGTGATCTTCGGAGATATGAATCTGATTTTGCAAAGACTTATTTGCAGAAGAAGAGTTTCAAAGCCACTGTGATAAGTTCTGCTTGGTGCAGCTATATTTACCTTGTATGGCAGGATACAAATAGAGGAAATCATGAGAGTAACTGCTCTAGTACTTCTACAATGATGAAGCAAATCATTAAGTCTGTCCAGTTCAGAATATTAACATTCTACATTCTGAAAGAAGCCACTGCAAATTCAAATATTGCTGATTTTTGCAGTAGGTAGAACTTCTTACATTATGTTGCTTTTGATTGTTTGTTTCCAGGATTGTTCCTGTTTGTAAGGCCTTTGTAGTGAGGTGAGCTCTCAACCTTTTGTTTCTTTGGGTATGAAAACTCTCATTCATCAACTGGCCAAGTGATTGTGGAAGATAGAATTCTTGGAATAAAAAATCATATAGAAACCTTGATTCGCAGCGATTTTATTATCGAATAATTTTTTTTAACAGTTTACCCTCAGAATAAGGTTACATTTCTCTTAAATAAATCTTAAAACCTAGAAATAATTAAAATTCTAATTTAAATAGAAAAATAACATAACTCGAAAATAAAACTAAAAAAAATAACAAAACCCATAATAACAACTACTTCGTATCCTAATTCTAATTTCTTGAAGCTCCGTGTTGCTGTTTTGCTTTTAGGTTTGGCAAGGCCAACTTTATATTTTTCTTGCAAAAAAGAAGAAGCATTAGGCTTACTCAAATACAGTATTCACTTCACAATTTAATTTTAACAATTTTTACAGGGCTGGGGTCAACAGGTTTTCCCCACATCTAAACAGTCATATATTCTTGCAGGTGACTCGCATCCCCTGATATTACTAAAGTATCATGGAATCTCACCAGTCAGCATTGCTGCGATAATCAAAAACTCCTTTTGGTCCCTGCTACCTTCACATTTCAAATGTCATGCGAACTTTTCAGATTGGGTAATGCATGATCTTCTATTTCCTATCACAGTTTCTCTATTTATACAACATGATCCGGAGGAAACTGTTGAAAAATGGAAAGAGAAAACAAGAATAAAGCAAGGAGCCATGTTTTCTCAAGTTGGATATATAAGTTGGCCCGCCTTGAATTCTGGACAGGTAATCTGAACTTCAGAATTCAGGCCAATCTGTCATATTTAGCTTTCAGTGCCGGGAACAAGAACAAGATGATCTCCATCTCTTACGAGTTCTATGTCTTCAATTTCAGCACCTTCTCTGGTTAGAATCTTGGTGGCAATGCATCCAAATTTTCTAGCACCAATATCAAGTAGTTCTTGGAATGATTTTGGTAATACAACAAGTTTTCCACCAACTTCACCCTTACCGGGACAACTGAGAGTCACTCTGGCAGGATAGTTCGAACTTGGGAAACCTGTAAAACGGGCTGGAGATGAAATCATGTCACCTGGAAAATAGAAAATTTAACTTCATTTCAAGTAAATTTGACAAAAACTGAGACCATTTTCAAGTTTGTTTAGTAATTAAATGGTTTCTGGTTATGTTTTCAAGGACCGAGTTAATTACAAACTTTCTATTTAACTGTGTTCTCTATTTTCTTGCATCATTCAGTCTCCCCACAACTCTGCATTCTATACTCCCTAGTTTACCTTACATGCAATACATGGTTTCCATATTTTACCACTAAAACTTCAAAATCCGTAAGTGATAATTATGTCTTGGTATTCAAAAAAATTCAAGGAATTGAAAACATAGAGGCGTTCTTACCAGTACTAGCAACTGACATCATCCCAACAAGCGAGTTTTGGAAATTGTCTGCCCTTCTCCTTCGAGGTGGCGCCACATCATGATGCAAAGATGGAGAAAATGGAGCTATTGTAGGTTCACTATTATACTTTGCAATGGACTTCCCACCATATGGAATCGATAGATGTTTTGGAGTTGTGGGAACTGTTTTCTTATTTTCCGTCACCCAATTTTCAAACAAACCTTGAATTTCCTCTTGGCCCTGATGATCAGCCAAAGCCCTTGGTGTCCATCCATGGAGATCTGGCTTATCAACATCAGCTCCTTGGTCTAAGATGAATTTAACCATTTCGGTGTTTCCTGCGGAGATTGCAGTATGAAGTGCAGTGGTCCCACAGGTTGCGGGCTGTGTTACATCTCCACCATACTTGGCAATTTCCTCGAGCAAATCTATGTTATTTTGCTCGACAGCTGTAAGTGCAAATTGGCCCACATCACCAGAAGTTATTGCTGCACCATTTTCTGAGAGAAGTTTAATTACATTTTTATGATTCCCTTGCAGTGCTTCCCACACAGGAACATTGCCTTCTGAATCTGCATGAACAAAATCAAATCATTGTTAGATTTCTTTAAGATGAGAAGGAAATATGAGTCAGACAACTCGGTAGAGATGTTTAAGTTTGCTTATTAGCTAGAGAATACCTTTGATGTTAGGATCTGCTCCATACTCTAGAAGTTGGACTACACAGTGCTCATTCCCATTTGAAGCCGCAATATGCTGTGCATTCCATGTCCATGCGATAAAGAAATTCTGGTGAGACAATATTGTTTGAGAATAATATTCATGTCATATGTTTAAAAGAAGATCTGCACACCAGTGCTGTTCGTCCATTGTCATCCAATTCATTCGGATTTGAACCCTGTTTCAGCAACTGACGCAACAATAGATCGTCACCCCTCATTGCAGCAAAGCACAATGTAAGAGGCAAATCCATTCTTCCCTGAGTCAGCATGTGCTCTGTGTCCATCAGAATTCCTTCCATCTCTGGAAAATTCGACTCTTTTAAATGCTGCATCGACCATAAAAGGCAATATTGCTAAGACAATCTATTCTCCTCTAATAACAACGAGTACCTAAACGGTCTTAAGTAATTAACATCTGTTAATAATTCAGGTGTGTAGGGATTCAAATTTCTGAGCTATATCAGGGAAGCACTTGGAATGGAGTATAATCTGTGGCCTATTTCAGCATAGAACCCAACATACATAATGGAAGCACTCATGTTCATGTAAAATTATGTTACATGTACAAAAACATGAAGGATATTTTACAAGCGCAAATTGCTTTCTCCATACATTTTCTGATCTATTTTGAAAGAAAGAAGGTTTTAAATTAACCATTGATCAGGCCTTAAAATAAACCTGAGAAACATCTCACATACTTTTACTCATTCTATCAAACAATGAAAAAAGTTATGACAGCAGGTGGTTGGTTACAAAGAAATAATCAAGTAGTAAAGATAACTAGAATTTTGGATACTTAATGTGCTACAAACTTTGAAAATAATTAGCATTTGTTTATGTGCAGTGACAGTGACAGTAGTTGAAAAAGATTGTTGTTTTAACTTTTGCATACCTGAAGAAGGTTGTTCATGATTATTGTCCCATCTCCAACATTTGATTGGACAATATTTAAAAAGGCAGTTCGGTTCAAACGTAGGAGCTGACTCAACCGTTTGGTTCGAACTGTGAATAACTGTGGTCTGTAACAAAGCAGACCAATCGCACCAACAACATCTCCAGTCACCGCCTCACCAACAACCTGCAGTCTTCCATTAGAAATTGAAAATTAGCAGTTTTTATGATAAGCAAGTTTTAATTATAAATTTCTAGCTCAATACAACTGGTGAAATTGGTGGAAAGAAATCAGAAACATTTAAATCAACGAACTTGCCTGCTCTATTCCATTCCTCCGCATGATAAGTTCCTGCGAAGTAGATTTGTAAATAATTACATAAAAGTGTCCTCTAGAAAATGAAGATCTGCGTTCAAAATAAAGTCACACAAAGTGAAAGAAATGCTATGCCATTCAGACTCAATGGACTCTATTTAAAAGTTCCTAGAAATATATGTTCACGCCAGAGAAACATGTTAAAATCTCATATTCTTGATGTTTTATGCTTTGAAACCACATAGGACACGAAGAGGTTGGGGAAGTGAGGTTAAGTTCTTACCACAGCACCAGTAACCAATATATACAAATCTGTCGGTGCTTCATTTTGCAAAATTACATCTTCTCTGGGTGGAAAGTATTCAGCTTTCATCTCTGTGACCTTCAATATTAAACAAGTTGCAGAGTTAGAACCAAAAATCAGATATACAAATAAAGCTCGTAACCAATAGGATAGGACATAATCTTTTTTTATGAGCATGGAAACAAAGCATTTATGGCTTCTTTCACGTCAAAAACAGAAAAAAAGCTTCAATAATTCTTCCATGAACAATCTAGAAGATGAAGTAAGAGAATTACCAATTGAAAGAGCAAGTCATTTGATACCCCGCGAAACAAGTACACTCTATCCACAAGTGAATAAAAGAGATAGTTAGAAATGCTTGATCGAATTGCCTTAGGAAGAGACTCAATGGTCTCTTGTTGATGCAATCCCTCCGAATCCGTTCTGAACTTCAGACACAAATGAGCAAGCATTTGTTCTTGTAACCGAACAGGAAGGTGGTTCCTTTGTGCAAAACTTGAGACAGCTTGGATAGTATCTCTCTGAAATTCCATATAAGTGATTAAGAGAAAGATACTTCATTTAAGCAGTGTTACAAAAACTACCAGTCTACCACTAACACAAATTATAGGACAAGTTAATTACTCACAAATTGCCTGGTTCGAGAGGTCGCATGGACAACCAAATTGGTCATGTTTCCGATCAAATATGATGTCAGTCCAAGATCAAACATCATGTAGAACATGACGAATACCATCTCATCGTGATTAACAGCATGCAAATCACCATATCCAGTGGTAGTGAGCGTGGTTATAGACCAGTAAAGGGCTTTGACATAACGAACCCACAAGCTCTCGGTATGAAAATCTTCCCAAACGGACCCAATCCATGTTTTACTTGGATCCTTGTAATATGCAGCTATACGATAGAACAAGCAACCGGCCACGTGAACCACAAATAGAGTAACCTACAATTGCACCATAATCCTGATAAGACTAATTTTTTTTTTTCCTCTTCAAGAGGCTCAAATATTTTATCAAAATTACCCAAATTTAAGTTCTAATGAGTTCATACATATACTCACACATATGAGCTTCGAGAATCGAACTGCAAAGTAGTTGTACTTCCTATCCTTTTCCAATCTGATGCAACGAAAGAATGAGAACAGTGAGGAAAGCTCTTGATTTATTCAATTGCAGCTGTATAATGAAGCAAAAGGCTGAGGATAGCATTTACCTCGAGAAAAAGAGACTAACTCGCCGGAGACGCCAGAGGCGAAGCATACTGAAGTACCCATATGACTCGAATTTATGAGGCAGCATTTCCCTGACAAGTTCAGATGGGATTGTAGAGATAACATCAAGAACCAACCAGGTTCTTGCGTACCTCCAAGCAATCTTTTTTCGGTCATCAACTAATAGATAAGAATTTTTGTCAAGGTATGCAACAAAGAAGGTCAAAATAATATCAATGGCAAAAAATCCATTGACAACATTATCTGCTATGGCTAAACCCCCACTGGGTTTGCTAAGGTAACCAAATTCAAATGGAGACACCCATGCTGTGTAGAAAACTAGAAATACCAAGAAAGTAACCCAAAATCTGCAACATTAAACATTTATTGTTCAGCTACCAACAAACATGAAGAAAGGTATGACAAAATCTGAAAATTAAAAAAAAAACAAGGCATTGATTATCTCAACTATACAAAAGAACACAGAGGAATGTCACAATCAAGAACAATTTCCAAACACATAATATCTCAACATTTGTGTGACACGAGAAATTATTATCCTACATTGTTCATGTGTAATAATACTCATATCCATTTCACCAACAATATATTTTAGTTCACATTATATCTCATGCATTGGAAACGTGTGCCTTTATATGTCTATGAGATTTAATAATTGTAGGACCATCACGGGTTTGGATTGTTTTCCCAAAACCATGGTTTTAAATTTTTATTATCATATAAAAACTCCAAATTCCAAGCCAAAAATATATAGTAAACGCAATAACCTGTAGCGGTGGTCGAATGGAGAGACAATGAAACGACGGAGAAGGACACGGCGGTTGCTACGAGCGGTGGCGCCGAGAGAAGGAAGAATCTCATCAGTAAGGCTAAAACGGCTGGCGTCATCTCTTGACAATTGCTCAAATTCTTTCTCATGAATTCCATTTCCTTCTTCACTTCCTCCTGCACTTCCGTAAAAGCTTCCATTGTCTAATCCTCCTTCTTCACCACAAAATAACACCCTTTTCTTCTTCGTCATAACCATTTATACGTTTTTACTCGATTCTCAAAATCAAGAAAACTTAACCAAAAGAAGAAAAAAATCAACTTTTTTTTTCGAAAAGATATATGGGGATTTGTGCTATTCTGTTGCCGTTGTTGTTTGCATGTTCTTGTCTCTCTAGCAATTTTCTAGCTAAGTGCTGTTACGTGACTGGAAATCTTTTTGTTTCAGCTGCACTTATGCCGCTGGTCCCTCCATACTGTTTTACCCTTTTTCTTTTCCATATTCTTTTCCATAATAATAATAATAATAATAATAATAACAATAATGTTTATTATTATTATTATTATTATTATTATTATTATTATTATTGTACTCATGATCCGAGCTGATTTAAAAACAACGTTTATAGTAGTAATTTTTTATTGCGGATTGAACATGGATTTATACTAGGAAAAGTAGAGTTCATTAATGGAGCTAAACATTTTGTTTCTACGAAAATTCAACTGTTGGTCATCATATATATATATATATATTTTAAAAGCAAACAAATTTTATATTTTTTAAAAATAACTATTTCAAACCATTCCTAAAATTAGATAAAATAATAATATAACAAGTGATTTCAACTAAAATCACGCTAACCATTATGTTTTGATTATTTGGTTAAGCATATGAGCTATGAAAATTTTATGGTGTTTATGGAATAATTAATGATATTTTATTAGTTATTCTTTAAATTCATCTTTAAAAAAAAGATAAACATACAAAATAAAAAGAAATAAAACTGATAAAAATGTTTTTATTTAGAATTTTCCTCTCCTACTTATATTTATTTTTTTCTTTAAAAGTGAGTTTATGAATAAATAATAAGATTACACTAATTAGTTTTTAAATACCATAAAACTTCTCATTGAGCTACGTACTGGGTCACGAATTTAGCTAATGGCTCACAAATCACTTATAAGCTTGAGACATGCAATTTATCAAAAGATAAATGGAGGGAATTAGATATTATTATTAATACATTCTATAATTATTAAAATGGTTGGATTTGATGGGTTAACTTCAAAAATCTAGGACTCTAAATATTATAGTTATCAAATTTAACTCGAGGGTTGACCTGGTTAATGGATTGAGTCCCAGATTACATGAGTTGACCTAGGTCAAACAAGATCAGCCCGAGAAAATAAAAAAAAATATTTAAGATTTTAATATTTCATATAAAAAAAATAAGAAGCAATATATATGGATATAGGCTGTACATATTGTAAATGATAAAATTTAAAATATTATTTTAAAAGTTTTTTTATTCCACATTAGAAATATACAATTTGATTTTTTTAAGTTGAAGTATTTAAATAAAAAATATTTTTATCTCAAATTGAAAAAACATAATTTTTTTTTATGAATATAAAATATTTATACTAAAAGGCTTCAAATCCCACATTGAAAAGGTAAAACATTCTTCTAGTATTTATATAGTTAACTTTAAAATGAGTTAATAATCAACTGAAAAATATATAAAAAGAGAAGTTTTTGGCTAAGAGAAAAAAAATATTTGAAAACAAAAGGGTCTCAACCGGGTTTTGCCAGTCACTCTAGTTTTGGTTTGACTTGGTGAGTTGATTGGTCTTTTTCGGATCAATTGCAGACCTGGATTTTCAATAAAATAGACTCGACCAAGACCCTGGAATCTAGGTTGACTTATCGAACTAGGTCAGGTTTGATAATTATGTAAAATATGATGCAAGAAAAGTTTTTAGTTAAATATAACAAGATATTGACCTGGCTAGATTTTTAGTAACATAATTAACTCCATAAAACTTAGTTTAAATTTAGTTGCCCGAATAGTTTGTTAAGAAAATAACAAAAAAACACTATTATTTAAATAAAAATAGTTTTCCTTCCAACTAAGTTGTTTTAGGAATTCATCCTTGGATAGGGTATGACAACTATAATAAATACATTCATAGGGTTGCAAATCAAATATCACCTTGTACATTTTCAATTTTAATAATATAAGTCTATATTACTAATGTGGGGGATATAAATAAAAAAATCACTTTCTATTTCAGTAATTACAATGTCTAATTATTTCATTATCATTAAGATGTCTTTGTTTCATTTATAAGAATAAATGTGAATATGAAAGAAAATAAAAAGCGCCGAATTTTAAGTTTCATACTCGATCAACAAACCAATCAAGTCATTTAATTTTCATCGATTTATATTAAATTTTATTGAATTTAGTTTTCATTAATTTATATTATTTTTTACTAATTTAATAATTATTTAAAACATTATATATTTCTAAACACGAATAAAACCAATTAAAATAATTAACTTCAACTGTATTGCGAAGTTAGCTTTCAAAATAAAAGCACAACCTAAATATTTCCATAATCTTCCCCAAAAAAATATATTGGAAAGAGTAATGTTATGTCAACTAGTCTTTCTTTAGTATATCAATATTAATTTAGTGAAGAAATTTTTATACACACTGCATTAAATAATTAGCTGAAATTAATCACCTTAATTGCTTTGATTTTTCTTTTATTTAGATTCACATTAAAACTGCTAATTTGTTTTATATAAACCTAATTTCTACTAGTTACGTGCTCACCCTTTTGTCAGCTTGATATGTATTTATTATAATGTTCTATTATTTTCATTCTATAATAAATAAATATATTTTTTAAATAAAATTTTCAAATAATTTATTTGTTATTTTTCATTAGTACAACTATTCACATACATTGAGATAAGAAAAAAAAATGAAACTCCCATTCTGTATTTTTCTTTTTTGTTTGTGAAAGAAATTTGAGATTTTTTATAACTATATGAAGAAATGTTGTTTCAGTTTCTAAGTATGCATTAAGAAATTATATTAGCAATATATGGGCTTGTCTATCCTAATATTAACTATTAAATATTGAATGACAATTCAGATTTACATTCTTAATTTAATTTCAGGGAAATTATAATTATTTTATATAATTTGAAAATATAAAAATCAACTGTTTTAATTAGGAATGATCAAACTTTATATAAGATTATTTAAATTTTTAATATTAAACTTTTAATGTTCAGTAAACATTTTTATTTTTTTTCTTTTTATTAAGATTAATACAATTTATTAAATATTAATAACAAAAAATCCAATATATTAAATGTGGATGGTTTATTAAACCTTAAATAAACCATCCACATTTATTTCCTTATAACCTTTTCTAATATTTAGATTATTTATAGTAACATATAAAATAAACTCACTTTTCAAGTTGATTGATTTTCCTAGATTTCCATTGTCATGGATATCCATTGCTTTATGCCATTAAGGCATCTTCAAGCTCCTATCCATCATTGGTGACCGTCAGAACTTGTGCTTGGTTTTTCAAATCCATCAACTTTAAAGTAAACATAATCGATAAAATTTAATTAAATAATATTTTTTTAATTAAAAATATATCAAAATAATATTTTTTAAATTTTTTATTTTTAATATCAACAAATTAATACTACTGAAAATACTAAAGAATATTAATTTAATAAAAAAAATATTTTAAAAAACTAAAGCTACATGTTAAATAATAAACTTTTTTTTTTCATGGCTCATTATATAGGAAACAAATTAGAATAAGCTTAGAACCCCTCCACACAATAGAAAGCTTAACAATAATTTATCGTATGATCAAATGACTTAGCTTTACAATTATAGACATATAGCACTATTATTTTCACCAAACATTGATCTAGGTGCTGATTCGGAATCTATCACGCGGGTCCAAAGACATGGCATGTCGTTTATAAAAGCAGCACAAACGTGAATGGCTAGTGTTGTGTTTTTCTTGCTTTGGTCTAAAGCATTCCCCTTTTAACTAATGTTATTAAACTCTGCTTGTCCGGACTTAGACTAGATATGATGATCTGAGACTTGACTTGTGATATTTTTTTATTTTTTTAAAAATTAAAAATCGTGATCATCTAGAATATATAAAGTTGATCACCGCAGTGAAATGATTGGCTTAAAAAGATGTTAGTCATGGCATTTTAGGTCTTGATATCTTGTTAAACACGCATGGATTTGAGCCTCATAATTTGTTGAACTTAAAGATATAAGGTTTGATAACTCGTCAGATCTATATATATTTAAACCTAACGTGTAACCGGGCCATATATGCACGCCATCTCACCAAAACCACGGGAGCTTAGGCCTAACATGTAACCGAGTTTAAGAGAGTTTGGTCCGGAACCTTGCTAGTTTCATAGGAGCTTGGGCCTCGCGTCCAATTGGGCCTGAATTTTGCAAGACTCTCTTGCTATTAGTGGTGATCTCTGTTGAGCTTCTCTAATACATCTTCATCTTCTTTCTCTTGATCTCTTCTAGTCATGGTCTTAACGAGACAAAGGATTTTCAGCATGAAACATGTCGATGAGTACTCATTTGTCTTTGAAGCAACATTTTTCTCAAAGTAAATAAAAAAATCGGATCCTTAATCTTTTATGGGCCATAAGTTTTATAAAGCTGTCTGCATGCATGCATCCAGTCAATTGTACTGATATTTATTGGTAGACAAGAATAAATCGATGATAAAAAGGTGATGCTCTTGCACTGTCTCAGGCCTGCAATCAGGAGAAACATGTCGTGGACATGATTTCCCCTCGACATGTTTCTCCTCTCCAAAGTAGTTGCTGCATCTGGCTTGATTGTCACGTCAATGACCCATCAGTGGCAATGCATCAAATCGACCAATATTGTATGTGAGTCGTCACAAGTAATCTTACATAGAACAGCTAGCCACATGAGTATTTACAATTCCTTGCATCGGTCATTAGAAAGCACAGGCTATTCATGAATCCAAATAATCCATTTACTTCACAACATGGTTATCGAACTCAGTGTAACTCGACATGATAATATCAAGTAAAATCGGTTCCTAGGACCCGAGCTATGATGATCGATATAGACAGTCGATTCTGTCAAAGTTGCAGGGCTCACGTTTTTTACTCGAACACAGAAGCTGGGAATCACGAGGGTGTTAATGTGGCACTTTGTCTTTATAGATGAACTAACCCTACCACTTGTCCCATTTTGCATGTCAGATTGTAGTGGTTAAGGATTCTCACATGTGCAGCTGTTTGTCCGAAGAATCTTGCAATTCTATTCATCAACGAAGAAGAAGAAGAAGAATCTTGCACTTCTGGTATCTGTTCATTTTATTTTTCCTTGAAAAGGGAATGGTATCGATTTGTTATTGGCCCATCATAATCTTTGTTCATGTTACAGTGAAGAGAGACCCGTTAGAAATGGAAAGTTTTTTATGTTGTCTCTCTCACGTTCACATGAGGTTGTGATTATGGTCGCCCTAGTTAGTCTGTTTTTGTCGGTGCAGTGCAGAGCCAGGACATTGGGTTTTGAAGG
The DNA here is from genome assembly GCA_033617975.1 of Populus alba x Populus glandulosa. Taxonomy (NCBI): domain Eukaryota; kingdom Viridiplantae; phylum Streptophyta; class Magnoliopsida; order Malpighiales; family Salicaceae; genus Populus; species Populus alba x Populus glandulosa. The sequence goes on from CM066148.1 coordinate 24,540,982, forward strand.
GCCTAATTAAAAACAAATATATATGAAAAGCCAAAAGTTAAAATCTGCTAATTCTAGCGTTAAAATTTAAAATTATTTAAGGGAAAAAAAAGAAAAAAATATTTTACAGGGCCCGGGCCCGGGCCCTGCCAACCAGCCTTGCAACGAACCACATTTTAAATTACAATTAATCATGAAAATCATATTTCAAATTGTGGTTAGCCACGTAAAAAGCGTCATTTAGCGCACGTTATAAAAATTGATGCAATTTAAAAAAAAATTATTTTTTTTATATATTCTCTTGAAAATAAATAACAACAACATCATAATAATAATAATAACAATAAGAGAAATGAATTAGATAGATGCCTGATCCTTTAGCCCGAAAACAAAGAAATGTAGCCCAACTAACCACACAGTAAGTCCAAGGCGTTTTTTTATTGAGCCCATGTAGCCCAATATTACATCAGATATTGGTCCTAAAATATCTCCAACAAACTCCCCAATTCTTCCAGAAAAGCCCATGAAAAGAAATTGATGAAAAGAAGAGGAGAGAATAGCCAGGCAGACTAGTCTGAAGCGAGCACCTGAAAAAGTGAGTGAGAGAGGGAGACAGATCTTCCAAAAATGGCGTCGTTTTTGCAATCATTCATAGATCCAAGAAAGAACTGGTTGGCCAAACAACACATGAAAACTCTCTCCTCCCGCCTCCGCAGATACGGTCTGTTTCTTTGCTGCTCTTTTTTCAAAACCCTAATTATTTTCTTTTCTCATTTGTATTTTATTGAAATCAATTTAATTAGGGCTCCGATACGATGATTTGTACGACCCTTATTACGAAGTGGATATCAAGGAGGCCCTTAATCGCCTCCCGAGAGAAATCGTCGACGCTCGTCATCAGCGTCTGAAGCGTGCCATAGACCTCTCAATGAAGCACGAGTATCTTCCTGAGGACCTTCAGGTATTTTTTATTTTTTTTATTACTAAATTACTTACATTTGTGTTACTCGAAAGAAATTTATATTTTTTCTTGGGTTTTATAATTTTATGGATTTTATTTTTTAATTAAAAACAAGTTGTATTTTTATTAGACTATTCTGCATCTTATAGAATTCAGACTTATTTTTAGATTCCTGTTTCTGTTGTTGAACGTGTGTGGATGATGTTCGTGCTTGATTAAAAGCTCGTTTGATACTGTGGTAGTGATAGTTTTTTGATATGTTTTTTAAAGTGTTTTTCGCTTGTAAATATATTAAAATAATTTTTTTTTTATTTTTCACATCAGCATATAAAAATTTGATCTGAAAACTAAAAAATAAATAATAATTTGAAACAAAGAAAAAAAAAATTAAACTTTTTTTTTTTAAATGCTTTTAAAACGCAAAGCAAATGGGCTCTAAATAATAACATGTGGTGTGGGTGTATGTGTTGGGTTATGGATGCTAGATGTATTTTCACTATTTTTGTTGTTTTGGTTTTTTGTTATGCAATACATGTTCTTTGATTTCTTAAGGGGGTTCTGTATGTTTTCATTGTGCTTTTGCAGGCAATGCAGACACCGTTCAGGAGCTACCTGCAAGAAATGCTGGCTTTTGTAAGTTTTTATATTTTTTTCGTTCAAAAACTGATTCCTTTTGTATACATTTCTCTTTTGTATAGCTGCAGATTTCAGAGTCAGTTACACCCATTTTTTTCTTTTACATGTTTTTGGCATATGCATATACCCAGCATAAATTATTTACGCCTGCTGTTGATAAATTGCAGCTAATTCACATCCTTATACTTTTGCTTTGGCTTTTAGGAGTTATTACTACTCCCATAGCAATACTCCTTTGCTTGTGATTTATAAGGGGTTTTCATGGTGGATCTGAGTTTTATTTGAGTAGACTAGTAGTGCTCCTGGAGCGCCTTATAATAACTCTGTGCTTTTACTTTGTTTTGTTTAGGGTACCAAGTAGTAAGCTAGATTGGTAAATGCTGTTTTCATTTTCACCGTATGATCCTGTTGGGGAACTCTATTGAATTGGGATTTCTTACATACTAGATAAAACAACAGCCTTGTGTCACTTTCCTGTTGTTTTTCCAATAAAAAAAATAATGCTCTGGCTGCTCTCTGATCTCCTGTCACTTACAATTACTAACAGATGGTTTGGTACTTAAAAGCATGCTGCCATGTGTTTTGTGCATTTAGCATGTTGCTGCAACAATCCATATTAGTCTTTTGGTTGTGTCAGTTCTTTGATTCAAAGATTTCACACTACAAGGACATTATCATTATCTTTACAGCAATAATCTGCTTATTCTATATTCAGACCAAAATAAAATTTGGGATGCATTTATTCTTTTGAAGTTCTCATGCTTGCAACACAATGCTGTGTGACATGATCACATGAACAAGATGGACATTCATAAGGTTTTGAGCCTTGCAAATCCCAAAAATTTGGGCATGGCCATAGTTAGATATGCTGTCTTTGTGAATCTACAACATATATAGTTAATCATGGTGGCAACTCTGTTAAAGTCTAGAACCAGTGAAAATATTAGGTAAAGTTTTTGTGCAAAAGAATTGTCATGATTTCATGTACTGGTATTGGGTACTGGTATTGGACATGACCTTTTACAGGCTGGATCATTTAGTCGGTAGAAGTGGCTTACTGGTTATAGGTGCCTGAAAGTGCCATGCTTCCTTTCAGAGTGCTTAATCAGCTATTTGCATCATTCTGCAAACAGATTCTCTGGTTTAACTAGGTTGATTTATTTCATAATTGATGTGTTTATTGTTGTTTTCTTGCCGCATTAAAACTAATTCATCTCCCGCTTTATTGACTTTTTAACTAAAAAAGTAACAAAAAAGAGAATTTGATCTGCAAGGTGTGGAGGTTATCTAAAATTGCATAAATTAGGAATGTCCAGAAAATTGTCTCGAGTTTAGCGTGAATTTCTCAGATAATTGGATTTACCTAAATTTAGAAGCAAGCTACCATTTTAGTCTTTCATCTGTAGGTCTAGCTTCATTCAGTTTGTTGTCGGATCACCTCTGATATTGGAGGACTTGTTCTTTGATAAATTTTGGTGCCCAGCCTGCTGCTTTGACCTACCTGTATGATGTCACATGTGTTGGCTTTTCCTTTTACTTTTATTGCTTATATTCATTTCAGTTAGGAAAATGTTTTTGCTTTCATACTGGATGGATCATGGTGATTGATGTTTATGCTACATCATCTGTCAAGATTTGGATTGTTTATGACAGATTCTGTTTAATCATCCCAGATTTTGCATTGCTTTCATCATAATGGAAATCAGTCGCTCAATTTTTAGATCAAATTTACGAATAAGCCTGATTTCATTGACGACAAAACATTTTGTTTCACTATTATGGATTTATATCCTACTTTTCTCTCATGAGAATTTTTTGGATCCAAAGTTTAAATGGGCATTGTCTTGATAAATTAGCGTTTAGCTACCGATGGCACTATGGTCTGCTTTCCCAGGGGAAGGGGATGAGGGGGCTTGGTGATAAATTATGAAAAAATAAGGTGCATGCAAGTACATGGGAAGCATTGTCAAGGATACATGCAAAATTCAAATGCATTCATACTCTGTTTTGCTTTGGGGAATGTAATTAGATTAATTTTTTTTTTTTTACCACAAAAACAAGAACTAATTAGTTGTTGAATTGAAGATGTTATTAAAGAATATCCGACTTCAATTAACTTAAACCTGCTTCACAAGCTGTGTTAAAATGAATTATTTGATCATGATTTGTAGGTGAAGAGGGAGAGAGCAGAACGTGAGGCTTTGGGAGCTCTGCCACTTTACCAGCGCACCCTTCCTTGAGTTTCTCAGCTCCCCCCATTTTTCCATTTCTTATTGAAGTAAATCTTGTTGAAAGTTTATTTAGAATGTTCGGGTTGCTGAAGGTGAGATGGATTGTCTCTTCTTGGTAAGTTCTTGCAATTATTTTGTGGTGGTGGTGGTTAAATGGTGTTACGAGTCTCTTACTGACACTTTTTCCAATAATCATGCACAACTCTGCTATTTAACTTCCATTTCATGGTTACCTGCAATAAAAAGGACCGTCTTTTACTTTTATGTACTATTTGTAGAAGATTTATGACCTCTTTCGATAATGTTTGAAGCCCGTGTGTTTTTTACCCAGAAACAAGGCCAAGCAAGGCTAGGCCCAGTATGAGCCTGTTGGCATGCTTCTACGATTGCCACTTGCTAATCATTTTTTTTCCCCTCTCCAAAGGCTTAGCTGATATATGCTAAATTTTGTGTATCTTCTGTCGTCACAATAAATCAGAAATCTACGTGGATGATGGCTATGTCCATATGGGTGTTTACAAGAGTGTTTTCCCGTGTTAGCATCATAGTGGATAAACTCATTTCTTAAACTAGGAAAAGAGTCATGCATTTGGTATATGCACGGCCACTTGTTGTGCATGTGCGACCAATAAAATCTTTAGTTTCCAATTCTACATGAAAAGTTTGCCCATTTTGCTGATGTAGTGCATGTGATTGTACACAGACCACCATCAAAACCCGACGTGGTTTTCCTTTTCTCCACCGCTCATCTCAGCCACCTAACCAGATGAGACCCGCTAACCCATTCAGCAACAATCACCCCTTTCACTAACCTAGGCTCTGTTTGTTTGCAGGAAAGTAAATTTCTTTTGAAAAGTGAATTTCGAGAAAGTATTTTTCAATGTTTGGTAGTGTTATGGAAATGAACTGGAAAACACTTTCCGGTGTTTGGTTGTGTTATGGAAAATAAACTGAAAAATAATTTATTAATGAATTAATTTTTTTCAAATTTATCTAATATATATAAAATATTTAATATAAAATATTTAATCACTTATGCCATAACCCAATTTTTTGAATAAATAATACAAAATGAATGGATAAAAATATATTTGAGAATGGGGTTAAAACAACACAAATTTAAAGTTCATGGTTGAAATTATCAGATTTGAGAGTAAATTGGTCAAAAATTGAAGAATTAATAAGTTTGGAAATTTAATTAAAATTTAGATTAGTTTAATTAATGAAATTAGAAGAATTAATAAGTTTGGGGACTTAATTAAATTTTTATTTAATTAATTAAATAAATTCAGGGACTTAATTGAAATTATCCAAGGGTAAAATTAAAATGTATTTTAATTGAGATCCAACGGTCAAATTTCCAAAGAAAGCAGAGATCAAAATGAAAATGTCACTTTCTATCGAAACCGCGCCGTGTTGGGGATCGTGCATCTTTTCCATCCCGATTCAACCAGAGACCTGAAAATCTACAACAAATCCGATCATGGTTGAGGGGCAAGCTTCTCTATAAAAGAGAGAAGAAAACCCAGCACCATAGGGCCAGCAACAGGGGAGGCAAAAACGGACACAAAAACCCAGAAAAAAAAAAAGACAAACGAACAACACAAGGCGGCTGACCAAAAAACCCAGAACAGAGGGGAACCTAGCAACAGAGGAGGAGCCCAGCAACAGGGGAGGCAAAAACAGGGAAGCATTGGCTAGCCAACGCACGAGCATCAGCCTTGTCCTGGGTTGCGCCGCCCCTTGAACAGACAGACGAACCAAAACAGAAAAGAAGAAGATCGAGGAAGGCAAGGATCAGTGTTTCTAGCTCTGTCTTCGTTCCAGAACGCAAGCAAATAAAAAACAGAGAAGCTGCAAGCATTGATCAAGTCGGCCATTCACCTTCAGTTTTTGCTCCGAGTCCTTAGCAACAGAAGAAATAAGGCCAGAAAGACACAAGGAAAGGTGGAAAAGGTCCCCTGCCAAGTGTGGTTCATTCACATAAAAGGAATATAATAAAAAAAAGGAAAGTGTTTTCCTTAGAATAGGAAAAGGAAAACACTTTCCTGTTGCGTTTTAATTTTTTGTTGATTGAAATTGAGTTTTCGTTGACTGATTTTCGTTATGCTTGCCAAACATGAAAAAGTGGTTTCCAGGAAAATAAATTCCTGAAAACAAACAAGGCACTAAGCTCTACACGATAACCTCATCCTCATTTAACCCAGACTAAGTTACAGTTCTCCCTCCTTTATACCAACCATTTAAAAAATGAAGTCATTCAAGACTATTTCATCGAACCAGCAACGCCGCTCCCAGCCACTATTAACAATGCTGCCTCTTCTCCTCCATCCATAGTCGGTGTCTCCTCTTCACAACAGCAAGAGACCCATTTGAACTAGCCTACACAGTAGCTACAACTCGAAGCTACAAATCAACCCACAGACCCATTTCCTTCTTCCCTTTGATGTTGACAGCAGCCAATGGATTCGATCACTTCCTCCCCATTGTTGATTGTTGAAGCAGACGGTAGGGTGATTCAACCCTAATAATGAATGAGAGAGAGAGGTCATGATGGTGAAAGGGTATTAATTTGAAGGACACCCAACTTTTCTTTACAGGTCGCGGGTACTACATGTGTGGCTACTTGTGGCGCATGTAGTAAATACGCAACTTATATGCTGTGCAATTATGGCATGCTCAACCACTGTTTGTTATCTGCTTCTATGTCAGAGCTAGAATTATTCTTTGAATCGAGTTGGTTTAGGAAATGAATTTATCTATTGTGTCAACATTGGAAAAAACTCTGGACAGAAGGGGTGTGGCTGAAACACAAATGGACATAGTCGCCTTCTTTATTTTACCCTTGGGAATATGCTGAATTAAAATATGGGGGTAAAAGGACGCATTTCTTAAATATGGGGGTAAAAGTACAATTAAAATATGATTGTACTTTATTGGATCTTATGTTTGAATTAAAATTATTAGACCCGGTAGGAGATTATTTTGAAAAAAGATTTGGAATATTGGATCCCTGTATTAACCTTGATCAACCTCAATTAAAAATATAATTATTAAAATAGTATTTTTTTTTATTTTAAATTAGGTTTAGTCAAGTTAATAATTGAGTCTTATTGAGTTAAATTTTTTTTCGGTTAGTTAAACTTGAAACTCGGGTAAACCTTTGGATTGCATCTGCCAGCATGCACAAGAAGAGGAAATCCATCTGTTCCTGTTTATGTCTCCAAGATCGTCAGCATTCTGCAATAGTTGATGATTTTAGACACCATGATTTTAGGTCCCATCGCATGAACTGTTAACCAGATTTACGTCCACAAACTTCTTTCTCACCCTTTATGGGTTTGTCTCCATTAACGCGTCCATGTGCAAGTGCTCTCATGTTCATTTGCTCTCCTTCACGTACCTACCTTGAGGTGACTGCTTACATGGGCGTGTTCATGATCAATCTATTAATTGTCCTTTCGAGCAGTGAAAAGAAATGAATGGCTGCCATGGAAGGAGGACACAGTGTCATGAGCAGGTGGTGGCCGGTGGAGAAATATTGACCCTGTAAACCACCCATGACCGAAGTACATTTACAAATCCAATGGAGCTGTTCATCTGTTGTTCTTCTGAGCACGGCCATGAGAGATTTTGAAGGCGTTTGGAAACATGGTATAAACCGTGTTTCATAAAATTTTAAAAAAAAAAATTTGTTAAAAGTTCATGTAATTTATATATTTTGGATTGTTTTGATGTGTTAATATCAAAAATAATTTTAAAAAAATATCATTAATATATATTTTTATATGAAAAATTATTTAAAAACAACTACTATTGCATTTCTAAATTAGTTTTTTGAATTTACGAGAAATGCATATGTGAACTTGAAAGAGGAAATAAAAATTAAAAACAACCTTTTCAAGACACAAACGTCTTTTGTCACCACTTCATGTGTCTCTATCATAGTTTCAAGACTCCATATCTGTTAGGAAGCTTTTAAGAATGATTTCATATCTGTTAGGAAGCTTTTAAGAATGCGGTTGAAACCGCTTTTTTATAAAATTAATTTTTTAAAAAATAATTTAATATGATTTGTATATTTTGGATTATTTTAATATGTTAATATTAAAAATAATTTTTAAAAAATAAAAAAATATTAACATATATTTCATTACGAAAAATTATTTAAAAACCAATTAATATTATACTACCAAACATATTCAATAGTTAAGGGTTTGGATCACACAGTTATTGAATCAATTTCAATCGATGTTGTTTCATTAAGAAAATGTTGTTTTAGGTCAAAAATCATATCATTTTGAATAGAATTCTTGAAATTTAAGGTTACAAGTTAACATGTCCAATCATCATTTAGGTTAGGTTTGAAGTTAATTATGTTAAGACTAACCTGATGAACAGCAACCAAATCAATCTTTTAGAGGTTGCAGTAATTACTATGGAACGCCTTATTTGCAAATTATCATTTCCATGTGAGAACATGAACCCCTGCTTTAATTAGAAGGCTGGTCTTGCAATAAAATAGCTCCTTCCCTTGTCTCTGGGAAACTACAGATATCTCTCTTAGATTCTTTGTAGTTAAGACAAGAATGTTGGGCTCCACTCACTAGTAAAAGTAAGAAGAAGAGTATGTCCCAAGAACAGTCAAAGGAATCACTTTTTTACTGTAGATAAAATTGCAGATAAGCCAAAGAAGATCACCATTTCAGGATCAGGAAGAATCTAAATGCTTAGACTGAAGATAGAGCACAAAAATCAATGGAGTTACAGAGCTGGAACTAGATTTGTCAGTTGTTAGAATGTCCATCATCAATCATTGAGAGTAGAAGGACTGTTTCACTCTGTTGATAAATTGGAAACCCACCAACCTTCTCGATCTGAAATCCTGTGAAGATCCAGTTCATGTGGAAACTCTATCTATATCCTTAAGAACACCGGCAGCTAAAACTGAGAAGAAGAAAAATCAGAATTGAGGGAAGAGAAGGGAGGGGAAGGCTGATGACTGTCGAGATTTCAAAAGAAAAAAGAAATTAAGGATATATGTGACCCTCAAAATCAGATGAATATATGCTTGATTTGATTCCAAAGGTGGTCGTTAAACACAATCATCTCAATCAACAATTCAATGAACTTTCATTTCACAATTATAGATAAGATCATGTGAATATAGAGAAGATTGCCTGAAAGATTAGGACAACGTAGATTCACTTTTAAGATGTTTACATACTTGTTCCTCGATGGGTCTGTTCCAACGTTAACAAAGTGTATTTAATATGGTAGGCATACACAAAGATAACATATGAACTACCTTTACTGTTCCATTAAAATAATTCGGAGCTAGTATCTTGCTTCAAGTTATAAATCAGAAGGGGTGAAATTGCGTGGGAGTGTGATTGTGATTGGTTTTTTAAATTTTTTTTATTTATAAAAATATGTTAATAATATATATTTTTTAAAAAATTATTTTAAAATGAATATATTAAAATGATTTAAAAATATATAAAATATATTAATTTAAAAAAAATAATTTAAATTATTTAAAAGTAGTGCCAGGAGCAGAGTGATTATGCTGTTTGTTTGTAAATTGTAGCAGGGCAGTGGACAGAGCAAGAGCCCATTTTGGGGTCGCGTTGAGAAAGTTATCTAGAGACAATCTTAATAAATGCAAGCTACGTGGGCAGTCGTGTCACCGTCTGATTTTTCTGACGCCATGACGGTTGGGTCGTCTCTATCGGAAAATCCAGCCAGCAAGTGGGCCGCCATCCCTTATGGCATTTTAAGATATTGTTAGATATTATGTTTTAAAAGTGGTTTTAAAAAATATTTTTTATTTTAAATTAATATGTTTTTATTTTATTTTTATATAGATATTAAAAATATATTTTAAAAAATAAAAAATATTTTAAAAAATAATTACAATCTTATTATCAAATACACTCTTGCTTCAACTATCATTTTTTATTTGACGAACAACACTCACTTTTTATTTATTTATATATTAATTTCTTTTTTTTATCTAATTTATTATTTATAGGATGATTGTTATAAAACTTAGATTGGTTTAATAGGTTAATATGACACCTGTATTAGAGAATAAACTAGAAAAAAAAAATTAGAGAATAATAAATTTAGTTAACTCGATTAAAAAACCTAGGTTAACCTGTGACTTGAGCTTGGATCGATCAAAATCCGGACCTCAACCCTTAACTTTATTTAAAAAAAAAATTTTATCAAAATAATATTATTTTGATCTTTACAGAAAATTTTAAAAGTCATCTCTTCTTACCTATGACATTCATATTTTCTTGGTAGGGTTCTATAATTATGTTTGGAACTACTTATATTTTTAGAAGAGATTTTAATCAATTAATAAATATATGATTTTAACGAGTTATTTTGTTATAAATTAAAAAAACTCATAAGAATTTCATTTTTTATATTTTAATCTGAAGTTTGTATCTTGATGATAAAGGAGGGAATGCACTCGTTAATTATTAAATCAATTTTTTTTATGTTATTTTTCTCTTTTTTTTTCATTAAAAAAGGTATTTTTGGATTAATTTAAATACTAAAATTAATTTTTATTCTCAAATAATATAAAGGGTTGGCTAGATTGTAAGAGGGTTATCTAAATTGATTTTGGATTGAATGCTAACAAAAAGACTGAATGCAGGGATTTTTTGTATTTAATTTTGAGAAACTTAATTCTTTTGATAGTACACTTGCTCATGGTCCCTGTCAAAATCAAGATCACCCTAGGATCCTCGAATTTTTTTCTGGCCACAACAAATCAGAGAACACCTTGGACCCTACAAGAAGAAAGGTGCATGATATTATTATTATTATTATTATAGAATACATTAAAAGGTAGGTGGTGTACGTGGATATTGTTAATGCACTTATACAATACTGTGTATTTATTGTTTATTTTTTAATAAATCATTTTGTTTCTTAAAGTTTTTTTTGTATAATTTTATGTAGTTAAAAACCAACTGCTTTTAATTTCTTAGTTAAAGATGAAATTAAAAGAATTAGATTTAAAATTAAAAAAGGTGTCAGATATAAGTGGCGCACCAGAGAATGCATAAAAAATATATTTAGATTCTCGATCTTTAAAAATAACATAATTTATACAATTTAATTCCTTTTAAATTTTAAAAAGACTTTTGATACACAAATTTATTTGTGTTATTTTTCAATCCATTATTAAAAAGAAAAGAGAAAAATGGGTTGTCAGATTCGAAAATAAAAAAGAAAGTAGTTCACCATATTTTTGGCTACCAAAATTGATTTTCTTGGTGTCCACAACTTTCTAAAGATGAGAGGAACTTCATAATAAATATTTGGAGCATTAAAGTTATTTATATATATATAAACCCGAGAAAGTCAAAACTAACCTAGTTTGATTTTTAATTTTTTGGCCACTTTTAGATATTTGGAATTGATAGAATGGTTTGTGGGTGTTATAGAGGTGTTGGTGGGTGGTTTTTTTAGTTGAAATAGCATAAAAAATAGGTTTTATTAGCCAAAAGAGTTGATGCCCCAATTTTTTACCACCACTGTATTGCCTAGAATTTGAGCTTGCAAATAGCATGTTATTAATCTTATAGAGCTGCTTATCTTTTTTCCCCCAAAAAATAAGGGTTAAGAAAAACAAGCTCAGGCTCGTAGACCTAGGCTTGAAGGCCCACTAATGCTTCTAGGCTCTTCATTGCAATGGCCCAAGGGCGTTGGGTCATGGGCTGACGAGTCTAAGTTTTTTTTTACCCTTTTTTTTTTTAAGTTGAGTATAAATTTAAGGAAAAAAGTTATTGAACCCGGTTAAATTTATGCTCCGGATCACAAGTTTGACAACTTAAATCACAACACTCATACTATTTTTTTTTTCTAATATTGCTTTTTTTAATTGAATTTTTTTTAAAAAAATAAATTTTAAATTTATTTTTCAATAAATATCCCTCATCTGTATATTGTTTTTGCTTACTTTATCATTTTTGAATAGAGATTGTTGTTTTTCATAGTGTTGTGCATATTTAAATTTTGAAAATATTATTCTGAATCATCCATAGTTTTTTATTTAAGCTTTCGTATACAAGAACTTTATTTTGGAAAATAAAAAATATTTATTTTCATGTAATATTTTCTAAAATGTGCAGCTTTACATGGTTTTTTTCACTTTTATTTTATTTTATCTAATTAAATTAATATGTGTGCCTATTTTTAATATTAACTTAATTTAAACAAATTAAGTAAATACAACAAGATAAATGTCTCGTCTTGTAAGATTAAATATCTTGATTTATACATACTTTTTTAATTTATTTAGTTTTATTTAGTTTTATTTAGTTATCATTAATTTTTTTTTAATTTATTAACATATATAGTTCTCAATTTATTTGAATACACACATGAGCTTTTCAATTTATATTAAAAAACACTTGGATGTATAAATTTTTTAAAAAAATATATTTGACATATATAGTTCTTAATTTAAAAAAAGCTTGGATGTATAATGTTTTTAAAAAAATATATTTGACGAAGCACTTTTGCAAGAGTCACTTCAACACAAAGAAGGGAATTTAAAAGAAATGAATTTAATCAATAACCATTAGTTGCCCCTCAATATCAGGATCACCCTTGATTCTTCCTCCCCCACCCCACTTGCCCTTCTAATTTTATTATTAAACAAATAAAATTAGAAGTCTTAATAATCCCAAACATTTTATTGATGACCACCACTCTCTTGCTTATAAATTTACTTGTCTCCTCACACACATATTAATTAACTATAAATATAAAATGCGTTGGGATTCATGGTGCAAAATGCACATGAATGGCACTATATACGAACCATTCACAATGCTATTTCTTTCTTCTTTTTTTATTAGCCCTTCATAGATGGAATTATAAGTCAATTTAATCGGGAGAGGGTGGAATTGAAAAACATACTATTTAAATACAAAAACAAGTAGTAAATGGATAGCTTTGAAAAGTTTGAATAAAATATTTATTATAATTCTAATAATTTTACAAGTTCAGTTTCTAAAATTAAAGAAAAAAATCAATTTTTATCTGAAATTTTTTTTTTGACCCATGATGTGAGAGAGGTGTGGGAGAAAGTTGCTAGAAGTTGATTCTAGAGAGAAAAATAAAATCTATGTTGATAGTGATTCTAGCAAACAAAATAATTAAAAGTGATGTCAAATTTTTTTTTTTTATGAGGAAAATTCATATTAATGGTTGTTTTGCCTTCAAATTCCCAATAAAAATATATTTGATCCTAGTAAGTTTTTTTATTTCAAGTTTTAGGACAATTCTTTATTTTGTTTTTTGAGGTCGTGGATAAATTTATTAATAAAAAAATTTTAAATCAGAATTATTTTAATAAATAAATTTAGCAAACATAACAAAATAAATGTTTTATTTTACAAGATTAAATATTTTGATCTACACGTCTCTTAATTTTTTTTAGTTTTTTTTATTAGCACATATATATAATTCTCAATTTATTTGATAATATATATGTAAACTTTTTAATTTTTATTTAGAGTTTTTTTTAACTATAAAAACATGTAAAAAAAACTTGTGTATAGAATTCTCTTTTTTTTTTTTTTAAATCTTACTCGGTGCGGGACACGATTCAAAGTATCTAGATCTTCTATAAAACAAGACAGTGCACGTGAAGCATTAGTGAGATAATGACACAACTTTGCTTTGCATTCAAAGACGAGGGCCATGCCTTGCGATGGGCAAATCATCTTTCCCTCCTGCCATCTCCAAATCTTAGCATTCCACACCCACACCCACACCATACTAGCCATGCCTAATTCTTGTGCTCAAAACATGCATGTGCAGTTTTTTATTTTCTTTATATATATATGTATGTATGTATAAAATACATATACATGTATTATGTAAAGATTAAAATGTATATATATTACATTGGGTTTTAAAGAATATAGAGATATATTATTATGATACAATATATATATCAAGTTAGAGCCAAATTATCATAAATAGAGATAGAATAATCAATTAACATAAGTTAGCAGGATATGAGGACAAAATACTGCTACACAAGAAGCCTTCTACAAAATTACAAATAACTTAGCAAAATCATTGGAGTGTACAGTAGGTTTTGGAAGAAAAAAATTAAAGAACTAGGAGTTATTGGGACAGTCCTTTGTTCTTTAATTCCTGGTATCCAAACCAGCACTTGAACAACCAAATGGCTAGGGCATATATAGATCTGAATTCTGGACACAAAATAAAGAAACTCCAAAATGGTGGAGGACAGAGGTCCCTCGATACCCGGCCTGAGCACGGTCGTCCACATGACGACGACGATCAAGGAATAGATGAGGTTGCGATGCATTATTTTCCTGGGAGCCATTGAGGCCCGCATGCCTCTTCTTCTCCATGAAAGCCCGCAACAAGCCACGACTTCTTCTCTTCCAATTTTGGATTAGGTCAGCTGGGATTTTCAGAATCCGTACTGCATCTCCCTTGCTAGATGCCCCCTCCTTCTTCTAGGTCCCTCCATCTCCTGCTCATCTGACCCACTCCCCTCATGGCGTGTTTCTCTCACTTCCTGGACATGATCTTGCCACCACTACGGCTACACCAATTTGTTTGTACCATAGGGGGGTTTTGGTCCTTTTCTGTGCTTAGGGCATTAGGTATTGATGGGCAGGATTTCTGTTGATTTCAGAGATGACAAGGTAGGTTACCTCCTGCGCTGTGTCGTGCTCGTGGGTTTTGCCAGATTTTAATGTAAAGAAATAATATCTTGGTCGCAGAAAATTCAATGGTATTGTTACGAAACCGATTCAGCTCCCGACTCGATCTCTCTAGCTCAAGTATCGAATAAAATAGTGTGGAAATTGATTTGGTATGAATTAGTTTACTTGATTAATTTAAAAAAAATATTAAAGAATAAAAAAAATAAATAAATAAAAAAAGAGAGTATAGTTTGGTTTTAAAAAATAAAAAATAATATTTAAATAAATCCAGGTAATTCGAGTTGACTTGTCAAATCTATTACTTGGATCATGTAATTCATTTATTGTAATAACATTTATTTATTTGATTTTATAATATAAAATATAAAAAATAATTCAAAATCAATAATTATTTATTGAAACATATAATTTGTTTTTTGGATTGAAAATCATTACTCATCTTAACAATACTATAAAAACCAATATAAATTACCAAACAATCCAAAATGACTTAAAACAAAATAAAAACCAACCAAATCCTATAATCCATCTATGTTTAGTGAAAAATCTATAATAATTGAATTTTTATAATCTAATGTAAACTATTGTCACCAATTCGATAACTTTAGTTTTCAAAATCATAACAATCGATAAATTTTTTTCTTTTATTTTTTTAAAAATTTCTCTCTCTTTTCTTTAATTTATAAACTGAAAATAAACCAAATAAATTTTTATAACAAAATAAAAATTACGTCAATTGAGAAACACCCGCCCTTTAGAGTTTCTATTAATATCATTGTCGTCTCATCATCACTAATTCATCACGTCATGATTTAACATTTATATCTTAATTGCTATCTCATCTCTTAAATGACATGTCAATAATATTTTTAAATCATGCGTGTCACTTCCTTAAACTTGACTTGATTGTTACTATTTCGATAATCCATCTATCCATTTTAAAACAATAAATTTCAGCATACTCAATTATAAAAAAAATTCAGATTACTCACTTTAAAAATGAAATTGCTTTTGATAATCGGAAAATTATAGGATACACTAAGGGTGCTCATAAATATTGAGTAATAGATTCAAATTGAAGTTCTGTTTCTTGCACACGACATGTTTTCAAGCATTGTTCCAAGACAAAATCAGTTAGATGGATTATGTATTAAATAATTTTTTTTAATATTTTTATTTATTTCTGTGTTTTAAAAATATTTTAAAAAAATAAATTTTTTATATTTTTCTTCTTTGCTTCAAATTGTTTTTTTTAAGTATTTTTGTAAAATTTTAATATTTTAATATTACAATTAAAAAATATTATTTTGTTGTTTTTTAATTAAAAAAATATTTCACGCCCACTTTACCAATCATATACTAAGTATTTGCAATTATGTCATACACAAAAATTAAGGATACGCAAGAGTTCCCAAGAAGCAATCAAGAATACTCCATTTCTTAATTATTAATATCTTGGAATTCAAGCCAACCCACCTTATTTAAGGGGAGAGGATTTGCGCCACTTTACTTCCTCCTTAATCATCATCACTCATACTTCATATATTATTTAGAGTATTAAAAATAAAATCCTCACTAATTTTCAACCATACAATAAATAATTTGTTCTTTCATTATACTCGTGAGATAGATTATGTTTCAATATGCAAAAGTTTTCTAAAAAAACCAAAATTATTAAACTCGAGTTGCAAGACAGTTCAGCCTAGGTTAATTCAAGAAACAAATTTAAAAATATAAAAACAATGTTATTTTAACAAGAATTGTTTTTATATATATAAAACAGGGGTTTTTAACCAAGTTTTATTTGGTTGACTGGATTATAAGTTAAATCAGATCAACTCATTTCCCATTGTTTTTTAGCCCGGACTGGTTTAGATCTCGGGTCAGCTAAAATACTCATATGCCTATCTTATGTTAAATTATAAATTAAAAGGTGAATTTTTCTAGCAAATTACAAATGCACGATACCAAAATCTTCAACTACTTTTAATTAATTGCATGCAACCAAATAGTTAGAGCTTTAGGAATCAAGCAACCCTAGCAATGAACACAGAGCACATGATCTGCTTATAAATACTAAAAGATTCTTCTGTATAGACAAACAAAGGCTAATTATTGTTTGTTTAATTAACCGATTAATAACAAGCTCAATTCATTAATTTCCGATGTTTCCTAACCGATTACATGCATGTTATCGTATGATTGTTCTTAAAAATTGTGTATTAATTAATTAATGAGGATATTAGGGTGCTTAAATCTTCAAATAAAAGATATGGATTTTGATCACATTTGACCAACGAATTAAAATTACAAACTGCATGGCCTTTTGATATCCAGCCCTGTATTAATTAAAATCTATAAAGCTGCATCAAAAATTAATTTCTCTCAAATTAATTATTGAGTTTATTATACTCATACACTAGTATATTTATTATTTTTTAAAAAGATAATATCATTTTTAATTTTTAATTTTTATTTTTAGTTTTGATTTGACTAAATTTAACTAGGTCACTTATGTTACGGATCGCCTAAGTTTTGTTTGAAACAATATCAAAACCGATGTAAATTAAAACTCCACTAAAATTATGCTTTGAATATCGAGTTTGTCATGTGTAAAGTTTAGTACTATGCTAATTTGATCAATCCTTACTTCTTTTTCGCGTGAAAAGAGCAAGTAATTTTCTCATTTAATCACTCATTCATAATATACTTTGAATCACAATGATTAGTCCTTGCTTGACCCCAAGAACTGCATTATAAATTAGGTGGTTTTACTTGGGTTTTTTTTCTTTTCAAAATAACGTTGTTGTAAATAATCTTTTTTTTAAATAAACAAAGTTGTTTTGACCTAAAAAACTAATGATTAAATCTTACTTGGATCTTCATTGGATCATTTAATTTGTGAATTAAATCTTCAAATTATTCAAATTTAATTAAATCAAAGTTGTTATAGATATAATTTAATATCAAACTTGAAATAAACTAGTTACTAAAATAACTCATTAAGTCACGCTAGTTATATAAATTATACTTAAGAAATTCTAGTCATCTAATTCTCGAGATAATTAGAAGACAAAGATACCCTCTAAAAACAATATTTAGCTAAAAGCATGATTCGGGTTTGTTTGTTTTTATGTTTCAAAAACACTTTTGAAAAAATTTGAAATATTTTTATTTTTTTATTAACTTCAAATTAATATATTTTTAGTGTTTTTAAATTATTTTGATATTTTATATCAAAAATAATTTTATAAAAATAAAAAAAATATTATTATTATAAAAAAAATTATTTAAAAAATAATTACAACTACATAAGCTTGAAAAGTCTACGCCATGCACGGTTTGCACAGGCAATGGGGAATGAAACCATGTGATCACGAACGACATTTGTCTTCAACTTCTACCAAAAGAAACATCAAGATTCTGCCTTCGCTATCATATCTCGTCATTAGAAAATATTGCCACGTGAAGACACCATCATAATGTCAATATTTGTTATTTCAAGGAAACCCTAAGGGCTTTTTTAGCTCACAACATGCATATAAGCTCATGCTCTCTCCTTCCTTTGCATTATACCCCTTCTCCTCCTCCTCTCCTCCTCCTTCCCTTCGGACAAGAAATTGTAAAAGACTCAAAATGAGAGGAGCCATGCTTCCATTGTCGGCGCTAGTACTGCTAGCCACTTGCCACTTTGCCTTTTCTATCAAAGATGGTAAGCTTTAAAATCCATGTCTGTCCCTTGATTTTGTTGCATTCAATTGGTTTGGTCAGTAACTAGCTCGTTCAAATCATGTTGGTGCTCATTGTGGGTGCTAATCACCATAGTTGGCAAAGTTTATTGTGCATATAAAGCTCAGGGCTTTCTAGCTTGGTCTCTCACAGCCATTTTTTGCACCTTGTTTGCTGCTATCTATGCCTACAGTAGGTGAACTGTAAGATCATCAGGGATCGAAAAATACTCTGTCCATAGTGGATATGCATATATTTGTGATGTTCTTCAAAGTGAAGCAGTCCTTGATTCAGTACCAATTACTTTTTTTCACCATTCTTGACCTTACAAATCGCATAGCCACAAGGTTCCTTCACAGCAAAAAAAGGAGATTTGGAATCGTGCACCGGTGATGGTGCTCATATAGGACAGTGGCAATCAATTAAATTTACAAGATAAAAGTGAATTTTGGTTTGATTTTGCAGCCCATCTGCTGTAGAAGCAGAATGAATGGACCCACTTCATGGCTGGCTTTCCAGACAGAGCCAGTGAGGCACATGATCCTTAAATTCGATCTCGATATTAGTAGATGGCATATATACCTTATCAGACCAGCTTACTTCTTTTAGCATAATAACATGTGACTTCTCATCACCAAAATATTGTTTATGCTCTTTTTTCTCCTTCTCTCCTTTTATTTCTTTCTAGCATTTGATCTTTTTTAGATTTCATGTATAAAATTGTAAATTTCATTCAATGATGAATTTTAAGTTAATAAAAAATAAAACAATAGTATTTTAGAGAAGTTAATAGGTTTTGACTAAGTCAACTCTAAATTAACTAGTACTTTAATTAGGTATTGGGCCCGGATCACCCTTCCTCTCGTTCATCGTTGTACTAAAACAATGATGTTTTTCTAATGATTTGCCATTTATTTTGTAAATGAACACATGATTTCGTAGTCTTTAAGGTTTGGACAATAAATTTGCTTAAAATCTCAATTTTTCTAATTACATAATGCCAGGACTGGTAGAAAATGGGAACTTCGAGGTTGGCCCGAAGCCGTCGGAGTTGAAAGGAACAGAGATGATCGGACGCTATGCATTACCGAAATGGGAAATTTCCGGCTTCGTCGAGTACATCAAAGCAGGCCAAAAACAAGGGGACATGTTGCTGGTAGTACCAGAGGGAGCCTACGCAGTCCGGCTGGGAAATGAGGCATCAATCAAGCAAGTTCTAAATGTTACAAAGGGAATGTACTATTCCGTCACATTTAGCGCAGCTAGAACCTGTGCTCAAGAGGAAGAATTGAACATATCGATCTCTCCTGAGTGGGGCGTGCTACCAATGCAAACAATGTACAGTAGCAATGGGTGGGACTCGTATGCTTGGGCATTTAAAGCCTTGCTTGATGTCGTTGACCTTGTTGTTCACAATCCAGGAGTTGAAGAAGATCCTGCTTGCGGCCCGCTCATTGATTCAGTGGCCATTAAAGCTTTATATCCTCCTAGACCAACAAATAGTAAGTTCTTTACATATTTTATTTGCATTAAACTTATGTGTAGCTAGCTAGGCATGGATCATCAAGGAAGGAGAAAAGAAATATAGGAGAAGTTGATGATGTGAAGTTATTGAGTCCTCGTTGAATTATGTCCCTCACAGAGACCTTTAGGACACTGTCTCGAGACTCTCAACTTGGTATTTAGCCCCTGGGGAGCAAGCAGCAGGGCACTCAAGGACTGTCTTCCCCAGTTGCCTCACGATATTCATGGACTGACCTCCAGAGAATAGCAATTTGGTACCGTTTAGTTTCCAGTCCTTTTCACAAGGGGACGAGTATGGCAAGTGTTTAGCAGGTTTGATCAAGCCTTCTAGCTTTAACAATGAAGGAACCCTAGAGGTAATTAGCTATTGGCTCAATGGATTTGAGACATTAATATGCTGAAGTTGCAGCCTGCAACTTCACCTATGCTGAGCCTAGCATTCACGACTACTTGATGTCCGGTTCCATTGCAGTTGTTCCTTTCTGTTTGAACTTTAAATCGTTACTCAGACATCGCTATTAGTTACTGATTCCTGCTATAAACACCAAAATGTTGAATTAATGTTAACAACTTGTATTTTCATTCTAAATTCTGCAGAGAACCTGATGAAAAATGGGGGTTTCGAAGAAGGTCCATATTTGCTACCGAACACATCCTGGGGTGTCCTGATCCCACCCAACATTGAAGATAAGCACTCTCCCCTCCCTGGCTGGATGGTTGAATCCCTTAAAGCAGTTAAATACATTGATGTAGAACATTTTTCGGTGCCACAAGGGCGGCGTGCCATAGAACTTGTAGCAGGCAAAGAGAGTGCCATTGCACAGGTAGTCCGTACCATAATCGGCAAAACCTATACACTCACATTTGCAGTAGGAGATGCGAGCAATTCATGTGAAGGGTCAATGGTTGTCGAGGCGTTCGCCGGCAAGGACACGCTCAAAGTTCCTTATGAGTCCAAGGGCAAAGGTGGGTTTAAGCGAGCTGTGCTTAAATTTGTTGCTGCTTCTAGCAGAACAAGAATAATGTTCTACAGCACATTTTACACCATGAGGAGTGATGACTTTTCTTCTCTATGTGGACCTGTTGTCGATGATGTGAAGCTGTTGAGTCTCCGTGGAACATGAATCATTAGAAGCTAATTAAGGGTATAAAGCAAGATTATTCGATGGTTTGGACTTTGGATGTGTGAATTTCGCCTTCGCGGCTATACCATAAATTAATCAATATTTTTGTTATATAAGAGAACCAAGCAAGGGTTTCAAGAGTGGGTTTCTATCACGATATATCAAGAAAAATAAGAGTATATATTATTACTAATAGCAGGGTAGTTCATAGTAGTATTGTGATTTTATGAAAGTGGGGCTATGTACTATTTTTAGCAAAATAAATGAAAGAAAGTTTATATTTTTGAGCTATTTTTTAAATTTATTTTTGTAGATCAGAAGTCCAACGAAATAGATCACACTAAGGTATATTATAAGCTGTGGACTTGAAATAGATCACACTAAGGTATATTATGGGCTGTGGACTTGAAATAGATCACACTGGATCATAAGTTGATGTTGCAAATACATTGATGGAATGCAGGAATGCCCGAGGTTACAATGAAGCGGGAGTTGACGTTTGTTTACGAGGTACGCTAGCTTGCAAACAAACACAGCCTTATATATAACAGTGATTTTAAATGGTTGCCTTCATATCCTCTAATGGAGGTTAGCTTTGTTTCGCTTCCTTTGTTATGTGCGCGCGCGCGTAAAAGGAGTTGTGATTGTGATTCTGGGATTCGTTTTTCCTTAAAAAAAGGGGCAAACATACAGCTGCCTTTAGAAATAAAACTTTATTGTCTTGGCAAACATATATATTACGATAGCAAGGAGATTATGCAGTACAGTACAAGCCATTATCATGGGAAATGTAGGAGGGCAAGCGAAAAGACTATAATAGCAGCTGACATTATCCTGATCTTCTCTTCCACTCAGAAGATCGACGATTTAATTTATTCCCTCAAAACACGATACAGTATCAGCTGTGGAAGATCGATGACGTTAGTCCCTCGTCATCTCATGAATTTGAGGTTTCACTGTGCTGGCCCTGCGTCTGCAACGTCTACTTTGAGCATAGTGGCTCCATTGTCACATGCAAATGCAACTCTGATAGATAAAAAGATGGAATTAACTTGTTGCCGTGAAAACATAGTAAGAGAATTTAAGAAAACAGAGGAGGCTTGACCACCTCAACATGTGAACAATTCATCTTCTAAAAGGTTTTACATGAAAACGAGCAGAACTTTGATAAAGAAACTTACTGGCATGACTCTTGCTTGCATCCAACTGCCCAGACTCTTTGAAGACCATAATCCAATGTGTTCTCGAGTCTGAAGCATGGAATCATGGAGAATTAAAGAACTAAACAGGTTGAGTTCATTTATATTTACTTATAATATGGGAAGAACTGCTCAAACAGGAATTTACCGGTAAGTTGTTGCATCCCATAGACGGATAGTATTATCCTCGGAAGTAGTGATTATGATGGGAAGCTGTGGATGAACACAGCATGAAGTGATGTTGTGGGTATGGCCTTCTAGTGTATGGACACAACTTTTTGTTTCATAGTCCCACACCTGATTGCATTATACAAGAAAGGCATGCAAAATATGAGCCACAAATTAACAGATACAATTCACGGCATGTTGGGAAAAAGAAACTGCTGGCTGGCTGGCTAACCTTGGCAGTAAAATCATCAGA
Organism: Populus alba x Populus glandulosa; assembly: GCA_033617975.1. NCBI lineage: Eukaryota > Viridiplantae > Streptophyta > Magnoliopsida > Malpighiales > Salicaceae > Populus > Populus alba x Populus glandulosa. Next base: position 24,563,528 of record CM066148.1, read on the forward strand.
ACCACTCAATAGATATAGTTTGTCACCACGCATGAAGAAATCGATACAATTTACGCCTTTGGAATGACCATTTAGTGTAGCAACAGGAGTAGGAGAATTAAGATTCCAAATCTGCAAGAATTATGAAATCAGAAGAACAGCTTTTTGCAAGGAAATCAGCTTGAAAAATCGAGGCCATAAATAAATACCTTCACGGTGGTATCAAGTGATGCACTTGCAAAGATGCTGGAATCTTTTGGATTGAACATGACTTGCATTACATAATGTGAATGTCCTTCAAAGGTCTGAGCGCACTCCCATTCCTTCTCCCAGTTCCACATCTTTATGAGCATGTCATCGGAAGACGAGATCACACATGGCAGGGTAGGGTGGACAAGCACTCCCCTAATGTAATCGCTGTGTGCCTCAAACTCTTTGACCAACTCCGTTGTTTCATAATTGTATACGCGGATGAATCTGTCATCCGATCCAGTTACAATCCATTGCTTTCTTGCAATAAACTTTGCTGACCTTACTGCAAGAAAAAAAAAACATCCATTCGAAGATGAATTCCAGAATGATCTGTCGGAAACTGAAAAGCTTGTTCAAGGTATCAGAATGTGCTCACGACATCAGTAATGTAGAAGCTAATCTTAATCTTAACTTGTAGAAGTAATGTATTATAGCAGTACAAGGCATTGATATTTACCTGGTGATTCTGTGACCTTAAAAGACTTCTCCATGGTCTAGAATCAATCATGCAAGTTCCAAGTTAATCAGTAATGTAGGGATTCAACGAACAAGAACAAGGAAACAGTCTTACAAAAGAGGCACAAGAATAATACATAGCTAGGCCTAACCTGTGTCTGGTAGTTCCAAATACACACAGTTCCTGAATACAAGCTTGTTAGAATCCTGCGTAGAGAAATACATGTAGGTGTCAATCATATTTCGACTTGGCACACAAATACCAAGTTGTAAAGGAGATTCTGGTTACCATGGCCGTGTTGGATGTAGATCAAGAGATTTCACCCTTTCAGATAATTGTGAAAATTCTTGCTGTGCCAAGAAACATATTCAACATATTAATGGTAGGTTTCACACAGAGGTAAAATCTTTGTGAAGCAAGTAATTACTCTCAAGTACCTCAATTGTCAATTTCAGAGCCTGTCCAATACCCGATGGGATGCATGCCAGACCAGGAATAACACAGTTAGTATAAAAAGAAAAGGTAGAAGAAGAGTGATGGATTTAAACTCGTTTAAAATATAATCTATATTATTTTCTGATAAAATTTGAAGGACCAACTACAACTCAACTCACCATTTCTTTCTTTCTTTCTTTCTTTCTTTCACAGTTGATATGGGCTAAAGACGGCAATGGCTTGAAGAGAAATCTGCTGATTGTTGGAATGATAGAGAAGAGAGGGAAGCTGCTCCATATATATGGATACCTGCGGCTGGGGATCCTTCGCAGTTAAGGAAAATGCTTAAGCTTACCATTTAACAACACGTAAGTCAAAATTGGACCCCGGGAGCGATTCTTCTCGTGTTGTCATCTGCTATGCCCTTTGCCATTGATTGTTTTCATGTAAAAGAGTGGACGGCTATGATTGAGTTTCAATGCCAATGTGATTTGTCAAATACCGCTTGTTTAGTCAACGCGCTCAGCAATCAGCATGTGTGGTAATAAAAAAAACATTGTTTATTATTTATGGGACTCATTGAAATCTGTGTTTGAAACGCAGGGCAGGATAAAGCATGCTGGAGCTATTTTTATGGAGAGTCCGCTGCTTTTCTTCTTCTGCACTGCTTCTTCTTTTCTTTTTCTTTTTGAAGTGAACAATATTCTTTTAAAAAAAAAAACTAGTGCAGTGAATTAAATTTTATTTATACTGTTTTTTTAAAATAAATTAGTTTTGAGTTAAATTTACTTGTACTGGTCATATAAATAATATTTTTTCTTCAAAAAACTAGTGTAGAGTAAATTAAATTCATAATCTTAATTTTATTTCTAATAATATTTTATCTAATTTTATAGTAAGTTTAAAAAATTATGAAAACTGTAGTTCTTGTTGGATGAATTTTATACGTAATGAAATTATAGATAGTTTAATGTAACAATAAAAAATATTTTTTTATAAAGTATTATTTTTTTCATGATGTAATATTGGTAGTTAAATATAAAATATTTAAATTTAAAACCATTAATATATTAGTTATTTTATAACCTCAATTTAAAAAGTATTTTTAACCAAGCACATTAAACTATTTTTTATTCAACCTCAATTTTAACCAAACATATAAAAATATCAAACCAACCTTAACTAAAAGTATTTTTTTTATAAAAATAATTTGTTTCAAACCACAACCACACAAGTTACCACAATACCAAACACACTCCACATGACATATACGACGAGGAAAATTCGCGTTCTAGAAGGGGGGATGATTTAAGTGTAGTTGTGGTTGCTTTTCAAAGTACTATTCACTCAGAAATGTATCAAAATAATATTTTTTTTATTTTTAAAAAATTATTTTTAATATCAGCACATCAAAATATCTAAAAACACTCAAAAATTATTAATTTAAAGCAAATAAAATAAATTTTTTTATTTTTTTTTGAAAAATACTTTTAAAACACAAAAATAAATAAAAGAAAATACCAAAAAATTATTAGACTGATTATAGAATTCTATAGGATATTTATTAGAGAATATGCCCTTTGCCTTTTGACTTCAAATGTTGTTTCCTGTTTGTCATGACATCTAAATCAACTGTAATTTACAGTCTGGATAATCTTTTAATATAAAAAAATAAATTTAGAATGAAAAAACACTAATTGTAAATTAAAAAAATAGATGTATTTAATTAAATAAATCAAAAATTATTTATGTTAATAAATACAAATAAAAATATTAACAATAACTAAATACTAAACTGGAAAAATAAAAAAAAGATATAAATCAATATATTTAATCTCGTAATATAGGTTATTTACTTAGTTATGTTTAATAATTTTTTTTACTAGAATCAAGTTTCTATTTAATCAAATGATAATATAAATAGATACACATATAAATCAAAGGAAAAAATATATTATACAAGGTTGCACATATTAAAAAATATATATATAATCATTTTATATGAAAATCAAGTAAAAATAAAATAATATTTAACCAAAAACTAAATAAAAAAGTTGAGAGATACATATGGGTGTGGATATATGATTTTGAAACACGAGATAGACTAGATTGTATTTAATAACTTTGTTTCTTAAACCAATATTTTATTTAATAATAATAAAAAAAGACACATAGAAAAGCAATTGAATACAATTAAAGGGAAAAAAAATAAGTTGAGCTGCACATAAAAAATACCTTCTAATATCAGGAAATAAATGTTGAAATCTTATTTGTAAACTAAGTAAACATTAAGTCATATTCTATTAAAAAAAACATTAGAGAGATTTATTTAAAAAAAAACAACCAACAAAAAAATTCAATAAAAAAAAATCATCATCAAATGATTAAATAGAAAGAAAAAACAAAAAGACAAATAAACAAAAAAGCCTAGGCGTGTGGACCTAGCATGAATGGACCAGCATGCTTCGACTTAAAAAAGCCCAGGCACATGGGTCTCTTGACATAAGCCCACGCATCTAGGCTAACATATTATTTTTTGCCAAAAAAAAACTCATTTTTAACTTGTTTTTTTACCCAAAATGCTTAGAAAACACCTTGTACACCTTGACAGACCTATTTATGACCTTAAATAACTCAAAAACAACTTAAAACTCCAAAATCAACCTGAATTTAAAAACTTTCTGAACTTATATCTACCATCTCAAGCGATAAGGATAAGAAACACCTAGGTAAAATTCCTTTAATCGAATGAAATTCATTGACATCAAAATTAATATTTTTCATTCTCGGAATCATTGTCAACCAAGATTCTCGCTACTAAATTTAATTACTCTCTCATATCTCAAACCAAAAACTGAAAAATAAAATAAATAAAAATTTATACCACAATTGAATATTTAAAATATGAAGGGGTTGAAAAGTTGTCATTTAAAAAATAAAAAGGACCAAACTGAACTTTTCTCCCTACCGTTTTTTCTCCTTGTTTTATAATTTATTATAACTTTGTTCGTCCTTAACAATTCTTGATAAATTGATCATGAATTTGGGCATAAAAGGATTCAATCAAAGAAAAACAAAGTTTGTGGACTAAATTGAAAAAAAAAGATTTTGCATTGCTACCTTGAACGGGATTTAGTCTCCTTGGTACAGTTTCTTTGGGAAGTCTTGTCTTATCTCCGACCGAAGACTCTATTGAGCTCCCCTCTGGAAGAAAATGAATAAATCCATCATAATTTGCCCTCATAACTTCTTGTTCAGCCCATGATCCTGGTGGAGAAATCTCACCATAACATGGAAGAAATCAAATGATCTTGTTGCTGCAGTAGTGAGGCAGGTATCTGAGATTTTCTTGTTTGTAATAAACGGCAAACAGTATGGTATGGAACAACGACGAACACATTTCCAGGCTTCCAATTGGCCTCAGGACGAATCACTATCCATGGAAACCTGGACGCGTGATGAAATCTCTTGGATTCTTTTTCATGACCTCGGCAGCAGATATTGATTTCTTACGAATCTCAGCAAACCCTCCAGGATGCACCGGCTTGAGGACTCTAAAATTCCTCAAAAACGAACCCATTTTCATAGGATTGCAAGTGTTCGGTCTGGAACAGGAAAAACAGAGGAGATGACATTAATTAAGCTAGCTGGCTAGGTTGACTGTAGTGTACTTGGCTGGCGAGTAGAGTAGCCTGAAGGATCTTAGGAGGGCATGGATGCTGGCATTCTATGTTGTTGTTTTCGATTCGTCCTGGGTTTTCCAACAAGAAACTAGGTAAAGTCTTTACGTTTTGTCTTCAATAGTTGGAACTTGAAGCAGCCCTTTTCCACTCTCTTTTATTCGGTTCAGGATTCCTTTGCTAACGTTTTTATCCTTTGAAAATGTTTGTATGTCTGTCCTGCCACTTACTCTTGGATATCCTAAGCTTTCTTTGATTGGGAATTTAAATGTTTTTAATAGATTCCCTCACTTTTAGCATCATGACCGCATCCATATTTCTTGCACAGATAAATCATATGAATATTACTAAAGAACTAGATTGACGAAGAGAGAGAGAGAGAGGAGTTGAAAAATAATTTTTGAAAATACGAGATATTTTCATCATTTTTTATGAATCAGATATAATTTTCGCCTTTAGAATTATAGATTGAATAACAGTAAGAATATTAGTAGCAGGCCTGGCCTGATAAGCATATTCGACCCTCAATTATAGCGTGACAGGGGACCACCCCTGATCTCAATACAGATCAACTGCGGCTGCAACTTGCAGGAATTAAACAAGATAAAGATGTAATACGTTCAGCAATTACTCATCCATGCTGCTACTTATATCAAGGCAGTAACAACTTGTTTCATATTCATATGAAAGAGCAGTCACAGAACACCCAGAGTCACCCTAGCGGCACCAGGTTGACGTTTATTATAATAGTTTACACGCTGGTGTTAAGTCACACCGGATTAGAGGAACCACCACAATAAGAAAAGCCATAATTATAATCGCTAATCAGCACAGTGCTGACAAATTAAGGAGAGATAGAAACACTAGTTGCATCCTGCAGACATCGATATGTAGCATAAAACTGTATGTATGAAGAAGGATGGAATAAACAAGGTAAGACACTCCTGGCAAAATGATGATATGAGCAACTCAAACAAACAGGTCAGTAATAAACCTGAAATCATCCAGTTTATACTCGTACATGTCAAAGGACATAAATCTATATCCTCAAAATCATATAATCAAAAGCCTCTCACTCCATCAATGACAACACCCCCCGATATTCTTTACTCAAATGCGTCGATATTCTTTACTCGAATGCGTCATCATCGTCATCTGGAAGAGGTTGACTAGCAGCAGCAGCAAGCTCAGCCTCGTGCCTGTTAAAATTACCAGCAGCAAGAACAAAGATCAAAAACCAAACCGATGGAATGCATATAAATAAACATGGATGATTTGCTGTATCAAGTTTATAAAAAAAAAAAAATCAAACACAACCAAGTTGATTGAAATACTTGATATAAACACAACCACGTTGATTGTATAATATGTAAGTTCATTTTTATGAAACCTGAGAAATTCTTTTCCTTTGTGTTTTTGTAGAGACAATGCACATAATAATGTACATGCAGATTTGGGAATATCTATTTAGTAAAAGAAAGTAATAGAATGGCAAAAGAAAGCTAAAATGACATTGAACACTTACTGTGCCTGTGCTGCAAGGTCAATAGGCACTTCTGGGGGAGCCAAGGCTGGAGTCTCAACAAAATGCAAGTTAGGATCCCTAGAGTCACAAAACAATCCCAAACATTATCACTTAACAGAAATTACAAAAGGGTAAAGGCATTTAGATTGACATGATGATGATCCTTTACCCAGCAAGTTTTCTGGCAAGGTACAAGAATGGCTTCTCAAAATTGTAATTGCTCTTGGCTGAAATCTCATAGTATTGCAAGTTCTTCTTCCGGTGAAAAGTAACCTGCTTTGCCTTCACCTGCCTGTTCTTTACATCCACCTTGTTTCCGCAGAGAACAATAGGAATGTTTTCGCAGACCCTGAAGAGCAGGCAACAGAACAGGAGAGAATCAAAATATATTGAATCAGCTTGGCAAAAAGAATACAATTCAAAAGATCAGAACAAAGAAATCAACACACCTGCAAAGATCCCTATGCCATGTAGGGACATTCTTATATGTCAATCGTGCAGTAACATCGAACATAATGATAGCACACTGTCCATGGATGCTGCATGGGAAACCAAAAACTGTCATTCAGTAAATCACTTCAAGTTGCTTTCGTACAAAGAAAACATCAGAGAACAAGCAGTCTAGGACAGGGAAAACAAACATTGATAAAATCCATAATCCCAGAAGTACACACACACATGTAATTAACATCAGCACTTGAAAAAGAACTGGAAAAGAAAGAAATCCAACATCATGCTGGTATCAACCCCAACAATTGAGACGGTCGCTTACATATATTCATGCAATAAATCTCATGATAAAATGAAGCATACAGAACACTAGGTTCTAATTATGAGCGTGTGTGCAAAATCCTGTCAGTAACACTGAACACATCTTTCATTAAGCCATTCAAGTGCTAGTGACCCGATAACTAAGAAAAAAAAATTGAAACGCCAGGAATGATCCAATACAACATGCATACAATTAGTATGAAAATCATCCTTAAAACAAACATCAGCCAACAAAAACTTACTAATATCCATCTCTGAGACCACCAAACTTCTCTTGACCAGCTGTATCCCAGCAATAGAATCTAATTTTTCCACAGTTGGTGAAGAAATCCAGAGGATGAACTTCCACACCAATAGTTGCTGCATCCATTACAAACGCAAGAGTCAATCAATCACATACAACATCAGGAACTAAAACATAAGGTCATTCAACAACAACAAACAAAATTTATTCCAACTTACGCTCATATTTCTTCTCAAACTCTCCGGTAAGATGCCTCTTAACGAATGTGGTTTTCCCTACAGTTCACAACCACACAGAAGCTAAAAATCAAAACCCATGTTTTACATCAAGAAAATCAAAACCCCAAATTCCAAACATCACTAAAAATCAATATTTCAAATAAGATCAAAATCCAAATGCCAACGAAAACACTGCAGATCAGCACAAAACCCAAGACCCAGATTAAAAAAACAACACGGATTTAACCCCACAGAGCCTCGGCAATAAAAATATTTACACATACCTGTACCACCATCACCGACAATTACAAGCTTGAAGCTTGGATAATCAACAGTTTGCTGATTTGGCAAAGCCTAAAATTAACAAAAATCCAGTACAAAATATCAGTACAAAATCAACAAGAAAACAAGAGGTTGCAATGTAGATCTAATTAAAAAAAACCTTAAAGACTCACCATTTTGTTTAATTTTTCAAAACAGCAAATCTTTTTTATAGAGGCGTCGAGAAGGAGAGGGATTTGCAAGACTGTTCTTCGAAGGGTTTTATAAAGAGAGGTTTTATGGAGATCCTGTGCGATGAGGTGTAGGGGTTGGCAGATCTGTGACGTTGATGGTTGTAGACATGGTTACGTGGAGGGTAGATATTTTCATGATGTTTGACGCGTGTGTAGAGGATAGAAGCTAGGAGGGTTTCAAATTTCAAACTTGTTCAGGTGGCTTAAATCTAACGCACGAATCTAGGCCGTCAGATTTAGGGGAGATCACCTCATCGTGTGTGCTGTATCGGAGTATAGTAAGTGTGTCCAGATTGGGCTTTAAATTCCTTGGGCCGATTTGTGAGTACATGTAAGGCTCCGTTTGTTTGCAGGAAAGTAGTTTTGTTTTGGAAAGTGAATTCCTGAAAAGTGAATTTCGATGTTTGGCAGTGTTATGAAAAATGAACTGGAAAACACTTTCCAGTATTTGTTTGTGTTATGGAAAATGAACTGAAAATAATTTTTTAATGAATTAATTTTTTTTTCAAGTTTATCTAATATATAAAAAACATTTAATATAAATATTTAATCACTTACAATAAAAAAATGAAATCTAAAAAGTATAATGATGAATTTTTTATTATTATTATATCATATATTCATACATAGCTTATTTTATAAAATATAACTATATATATCATATCATATTATATAAAAATAAGCATGTGAAATATTTTTTAAGTAAAACCTATTAATATATTTTTTTCAATTTTAAAAGCTTAAAATAAGTTTTTTTTTTTTCATATGAAGAAAGCCAAATTAGTTTATGCTAAGAGTTATATATTTGAGTTTTTTTTTTTTGGTATGAAGAATTTTTTTAAAAGATAAATACATACAAAAATATTTTGATGGGTTTTTTGGATAAATATTTTTTTTTAACGGGTAAAGGCAATTATCCCTTTTAATATATATCAAATAATCATTAATAAGAAATAAATATAAATACCTAACATCAAACATAGTCATGCATAAATATTACGTTTCGATGTCATATACATACATATTAGTTCAAATTACAAACATAAACATGCTAGACCGAATTAAACAAGTAAACATACTTGTCAAATAACAAACATAGTCTGAACCCAAATTTTCGACATATTCAAACCATCTTAGCAAGCAAGCCTGTAGCAGTGTTGGTTCACAAAATTCTGAACCCAAATTTTCCTCAAATTAGCATTTTTTGCCATAAATGCTTTTGCCAACATTTCATTTTGGACCAAATGATCAAATGCATCCCCAAGAGTGATCTCATCAAAGCCTTCAACTTTCATCACTTCCGCATACAACGCATTAACATCAAGTTGATTTTTGCTGAGACTTTGAATTGCAAATGCTACATCTCCAATCTGTTTAGACAACTTTTCAACACCATCATCTTCATACATGCGATTTCTCTTCCTATGTTGCCTCTTTTGTGTACTAGAGGAAGATGTCTCTTTTCCCTTTGAAGATTCTTCATATTCACCTTCATTGTCAATTGAAATTGGTTGCTCTTCAGTGTTCTCTTCCAAGTTGATATCAACATATGATTTGGCATAATTTCCGGTTGCCATGTCTTTTCCAACAACAATTGCCATTGCCTCGTACATATCAAGTTTTTTGTTGAGAAACTTGTCATGATTGGGGTGTGCCTGTTCATAAAGTTTAGAATATGCAATTGTTTAGTTCATTGTATAGCATTTTAGAAACAAAAAATACATATAAAAATTACAAAGAGTATAATATTTATCATACCTTTACTTCTTCATCATATACATCTTTCGAAACTGTAATCATCTTCAAACAATCATCTCAGCCAAATCCACTTTTATTTTTAAGTTTGGTTATTATTCCCCATTCTTTTTTCACAGTCTTTAGATGATTGTCCACATGCTTAGGCTCGCATTGGATGTTGAATTTTTGACTGATTTCTGTAGCCACCTTAACAAAAGATTCTGCTTTAAAGGTCGAAGAAGGTTTGCCTCCTTTAAGTGTCTCCTCAGCTAATATCTCAAGTAACAAGAGATTTTATTGTTAATATCTATTTGTAGAGGAAAAATACCTATATTTAGAGTTATATTACATCACAATATAAACAAACTACAGCACTGATTTATAAAAAAACCTCTATGTTCTCTCGCCTATCTCTATCTCCCATAAAACTAAATGGTTTCATTCCCCTTCCCCTTCCCATCATTCAGTTTCATTCCCATCATTTGAATTCGGTTTCATTCCCATCATTCAGTTTCATTCCCCTCATTCCCCCCATTCGGTTTCATTCCCCTTCCCAGCATTCGGTTTCATTCCCCCATTCGGTTGCATTCAGTTTGCATTCGGTTTCATTCCCCCATTCGGTTGCATTCGGTTTGCATTCGGTTTCATTCCCCCATTCGGTTTCATTCCCCTTCCCCTTCCCATCATTCGGTTTCTCCTCAGTCAGTTTCATTCCCCTGTCATTCCCATCATCATTCGGTTTCTCCTCTGATTCGGTTTCATTCCCATCTCATTCACCTTCTCGTTCCCCTAGCAATCAGTTTCTCGGTCCCCTGGCTGGCAATCGGTTTCTCATTCCCTTCCCAATTCGGTTTCTCAAATTCCTCATTCCCCTCTGATTCCCCTCATTCCCACTAATTATTTTCGTTCTCTCTCGCCCACACAGATCGTTCTCTCTCGCCCACACAGATCGTTCTCTCTCGCCCATCACAGATCGTTCTCTCTCGGTCATCTCTCTTCCCCTGTTCTCTCCCGGTTCTCAGTCACAGATCCCCTGTTCTCTATAGAAGCAGGACACCACATATTGAAGGGGCAAGGAGCAGGAGGCTACACCTCAAGGATCTGCTCCTCATCCCTCTCTCACCCGACAGTTTTCTCCTCCGGTTTGCGTCTCTCTCTTTGTGCTGGATTCGTCACAGTGTAGGGATGGTTGGGTGTTGTTGGGGATTTTTATCCTTTCAATAAGCTGCCGAATGGGCATGAAAAATGTGTGTTTTATGGCTTGATTTTGATGATAAATTGGTTGGGTTTTTCTGCAGATCTTGTAGTATTTGTAACGGGAGGAGATGAAGAAGAAAACTAGAGAAAACTGGGTAAATAGAAGAGCAAATAAAAGAGAAAAGGAAGGAGATATTAAAGGCAGGAATTGAGGATCCGGGAGAGATAGAAATAAAAAGTTTTTTTCAGAACAGATAAACAATCAACGATTTTTTGCTATTATTCTTGCAGATCTAAAAAATATAAAGAAGATAAAAACAAACAGAGAATATGCAAAAATAATACGGAAATAGGGAATAAATACCTGAAATGGAAGAGTGTGATTCTTCAACGTATGTGGACAGAGATGCAGAGAGGAGAACAAATCTTCTTGCTTTTTTCTGTTTTTGTTTTTGAACAGAGATGCACAGAGGAGAACAACGGAGCTAAAGTTTGGGAAAGTGTTTTCCTTTTGACAAGGAAAGGAAAACATTTTCCTGTAAGGAAAGTTAAATTTTGAGTTGACGGGAATTGCTTTTCCGTTGACTTATTTTCTGTATGGTCCCCAAACACGGGAAAGCAAGGAAAATGAATTCCTGGAATTCATTTTCCTTGAAACAAACAAGGCATAAAAGGCCTTGAAATAGGAAGGAAAAATCATGTTGTAACCTGGCTAGGTTTTGCTATGCCAAACCCGATTAGGTCATGACTAATCCTATCTGGGTCAACTCTATGACCCGGGGTCAAACATAAGTCAAGTTTGTGGAAAACCTTTTTTATATATATAACAAAACGGCCTTTTTTTTTTTTTCAGAAACAAAAAAAGTTAAAAGATCCTAATCTTATGCCATATGGATCCCCGTGTCATTGTCATGTCTTGTAATTATGATTTACTATATTTTTAGTAATGTAATATATAATATTTTTTTAAAAACATTATAATTAAAATAATTTTATATACTGTTTTTAATTTTTAATATCAGCATATCAAAATTATTGAAAATACTTAAAAAAACATCAATTTGATGCATTTTTAAAAGAAAAAAAAAACAGTTTGAAAAGTAAAAGAGTGATACATGCAATGTATGATGCTATTTAAAAGTATTTTTATATTAAAAATATATTAAAATAATATTTTTTAGGAGAAATTACTTTTGATATTATCACATTAAAATCATTTAAAAAAACCTTTTAAAAATATCAATTTAATTTTTTTTAGATGAAAAGGAATTTAAAAAGTAAAAGTTACAAGAATGAAAAAAAGAAAAAGAAAAGGAGAGACAAATTTCACACAAACAAACACTCCCTTAAACAACCATGGAGCCCACAGCTCAGAAAAACAATGGACCGTTTTTATGGGTTGATCCTAGGCTCTGTTTGTTTGCTGGAAAATAGTTTTTTTTTTTTAAAGTGAATTCTAGGAAAAATGAATTATGGGAAATTGAATTCCGAGAAAGTATTTTCCGATGTTTGGTAGTGTAATGAAAAATGAGTTGGAAAACACTTTCGAGTGTTTTGTTATGTCATGAAAAATGAACTGGAAAATAACTTATTAATATTTTATTTCTCTCAAGTTTATTCAAATAACGAGGAACAAATCTTACAAATTAAAAAGTTGAATGAGAATGAAATTGAAAAAAAATATAATTTCATAAATTATCTCAAATAAAATAAATAATAATCAAAATAATAGAGATCAAATCTAAAAAATTTTAAAAAAATGAAAGATGAAGAAATTAAAATAATAATAATCAATATTTCATAAATTATTTCAAATAAAATAAATAACAATTAAAAGAATGAGGACCAAATTTGATAGATAAAAAATTTCAATAAAAATATGATAAGAAAAAAGCAAATAGCAATTATAAAAATAAGGATCAAAGTTAATATAAAAATAAAATTTTAAGAGATGAAATTGAAAAATAAATATTCAAAACAAAATATTATAGCAATCAAAAGTTTGAGGATTAAATTTGATATAATCAACAAATAATGACATTTCTAAATTTTTCACAATTTCCGAAAAGTGTTTTCCTCCCGAATTTTTCAGGAAAACACTTTCCTGAAAACCAAGCCAAATTTTCTTTTTACAGGAAAGTGTTTTCCATTGACCAACTTTTCTACTAGCAAAAAAACACAAGAAAATTTAGAAAGTAATTTTCCGGAAACCACTTTCCGGAAAACAAACACAGTTAAAGGGAAAATACTTTCCTGAAAACCAAGTCAAATTTTTCTTTAACTGAAATTGACTGGAAAGTGTTTTTCGTTGACTGGAAAGTGTTTTTCATTAATCGGAAAGTGTTTTTCATTAACTGAAAAGTATTTTTCGTTAACCAACTTTTTTAATGACAAATAAATATATAAATATTTAAAAAATAATTTTCTAAAAACTATTTGACAATAAACAAACATGCGCTAAACAACAATCGAACTCTATTGACCGCGTTGATGTGAAGCGGAACCAAACTCGAGGTTCAGCGTTTCGCGTCAGATTTAAGCCAAGTATAAATCCCCTACTACATACACCACCTACGCCCTCAATCTTACCGTCCAACACACAGGTCGGCAACCACCAACGTCCCAGATCTTCCCACTCTTTGCATCTTGGGTCTCTCACGCTCCTTAAACCTCCTCTTTATAAACCCCTCCATCCCTCACAAGCCCTCAAAAATTCAAATCCCAAGCAGTAGAAGCTCTCTCTACCAATTCGAAATTGAATTTAAATCTTAAAATCAAATGGTATGCAACCTCTTCTTCATGTATTGATTTCTTCCATTTGATCTCTATGCTGTAATAATCTCAATACTTAATTTTTATTTTCCTTTTGATGATTTTCGGTTGTTTTTCTGTGTTTCTGTTTATTAATGCAGGCTTTGCCGAATCAGCAAACTGTTGATTATCCAAGCTTCAAGCTTGTTATTGTTGGTGATGGCGGCACAGGTATGTGCATCTGTTTTGGTTAAATCTGTCGTGAGTTTTTATGATTTTTAATATTTTTGAAGTTTTTTATCTGGGTTCTGTGTTTTCCGTTTATTTTTAGTGTTGTTTGGGTTTGGGTTTTGATATTTTTGATATAAAAAAAACATGGGTTTTGTTTTTCAGCTTCTGGGTATTCTTTTAAATGCATAGAAGATAAGATTTATCTGTATAAGAAGATTTGGGGTTTTGATTTTAAAAAAATTGGGTTTGGATTTGTGGCATTTGGGTATTTGAAAAATATAGGAAAAACCATGTTTATTTTGGCAGAGTTTTGGATTTGGGGTGTTGATTTTATTTTTATTTTTTAATTAAAATCAGTGTTATTGATTTTTGGCTTCGGGGTGTTTGCACAATGCAGGGAAAACAACATTTGTGAAAAGGCATCTTACTGGCGAGTTTGAGAAGAAATATGAGCGTAAGTCTTGTATTTTTTTAATTAGTTGGTTTTGTGGCGTGGAAGTTATTGATTTGTTTGTGTATTTTTGGTGAATGCAGCAACTATTGGTGTGGAAGTTCATCCTTTGGATTTCTTCACTAACTGTGGAAAAATTAGATTCTATTGCTGGGATACAGCTGGTCAAGAGAAGTTTGGTGGTCTCAGAGATGGATATTAGTAAGTATTTGTGGCTGCTGTTTGATTTAAGGATGATTTTTAAAATGAATTTTATGTTGTTTTAGATCATGCCTTGCATTCGTAAGTTTTTTGGCTTAGTTATAAACTCATCAGCGCTTTAATGGTTTGATTATAGAACTTATGTTCTGCGTTTTACCAACAGAATATTGTCTGTTCTCAAATAATTAGAACCTGGTGTTTTGTACTTCATTTTATTAGGAGATTTATTGCATGAGTATATCCGAGCAATTGGGGATGTCATTTCAATTACTGGGTGGGATATGGAAATTTAGCCGGCCTAAGGTGGCCTTGTATTATGTTTTGATCTTCCAATGTTATCTGTACAAAAGGAATTTGAAATGGTTTGGTGAATGCCAATTTTTTTGTTTCATATGCAGCATCCATGGACAGTGTGCGATCATCATGTTCGATGTTACTGCTCGTTTGACATATAAGAATGTCCCTACATGGCATCGGGATCTTTGCCGGTGTGTGTAATCCCTTGTTATGACATATTTGGCTTACTCATTTGTTTTTGAGACTGATTGAATCTTTTCAGGGTTTGTGAGAACATTCCTATTGTTCTTTGTGGAAACAAGGTTGATGTGAAGAACAGGCAGGTGAAGGCAAAGCAGGTCACTTTCCACCGTAAGAAGAACTTGCAGTACTATGAAATTTCAGCAAAGAGCAATTACAACTTTGAGAAGCCCTTCCTGTACCTTGCCAGAAAGCTTGCTGGGTAAAAGGATCGCTGTTATTTCAATTCAAATCCCTGATTTCTCCTGACCATATCTATCAGAATAAATTACCTATCTGAATTGGTTTTATGACTGCAGGGATCCCAATTTGCATTTTGTCGAGTCTCCTGCCCTGGCTCCCCCGGAAGTTACAATTGATCTTGCAGCACAGGCACAGTAAGTATTGTGTTCTTTAAGAATTAGCTCTCCCTCTCCCATCGATTCCTCTTTCTGGTGAATTGCATATGAAAGAAACTCAGATTATTTCAGAGCCTTTTTTTTTTTTTTGCATCGGTTGTCTCCTACATATGGGTGTAAATGTTTGGCTTTTTTTGTTAAAAAAATTCTGAAAGTTATCTTTAACCATCCCTCTGCTGGTAATTTTGACAGGCACGAGGCTGAGCTAGCTGCTGCAGTTAGTCAACCTCTTCCAGATGATGATGATGATGTATTCGATTAAAGTGTTGATGGAGGTCGTGTGTTTTGTGGCTGCTGCTGGTGGATTGAGAGGCTTTAATAGTATATGGCCTCGGGGATGTGGATTTATGTCCTTTAACATGAACGAGGGTAAACTGAATGGTTCTAGGTTTATTATTGACCTGTTTGTTTTCCGCTGTATGTTTCATCATTTTGAGGGTATTGCCATGCTTTGGTTATTCTTCCCTCGTACCTACAGTTTTGTGTCAATTTCTGTAGGATTTTATTAGTGTTGGTTTACATCTTAATCGACCAGTGTTGTGTTGATCCCATTTATGGCATTTTCAATTATTTGCATGCGAGGGTGATTGTTTCATGGTGTCCTAGATTCATCTGATTATCGGCTAGATATGCTGTTCAAGTAATCCAGACGCTCCGTTGAATAATTTAGGGCAAGAAGATTATCCTGCAATGAACATTCCCAGACGCTCCTCTGTGACTTAAAATCCTTGTAATTGCCACCTATTGTTGTTCCATGGCATACACTGCCGGTAGGTCACCGGAAAAGCTCCACGTTGTTCTTGCAAGCTGTCACTATTTCAGCATACATTCTCATTTCAACCAATGTCTAGGATCCCAACAATTCAAAGAAGTCCAAGAGTCAAATACCGAGAATTCATTAGACCTCCTCTGCTTGAACAAGATGATTTGCATGTTTAAAGACTTGACAGCTGATTAATCACTCCCATCCTGCAAGTAAATTCGTACTTGCACAAAACTACGAGCAGCAAACTGACGACTCCTCTCCAAGTGACAATACCACATTTATAAAACATAAACTGCCAAAAGCACACACCAGAAGGAATCCATGTTTTGAACAAAACTTCTGTATTAAATCAAATTAGCAAGTTAATGAGATTGTAATCAGCAAAAGAACATGTGTTTGCGCACAAAAAGAAAAGGCAGGATAAATTTTGTGCGTAATTCAACTAGTTTTTTGAAACTTAGAATAGAAAAAATAAATTAGTAAAATAACATTGGTGAAAAATTATTTATTATTTACAGATTTAGCACACACTTGATGGAGTCGTAGGTAGCATCTGCGAAAGAAAGGAGCAAGTGTGGCTTTCTGTCTCCCTGTTTGTTGCCTGGAGGCTGCCGGTCTGCTTCACATGGGTCCCCGCCTCGATTGAGTGCTTGTTCTAGAGCTGAAGCTAAGTCATAATTTTTTTCTTAATATTATTGTTAGTATTGATAATCATATCACAATTAAAACATAATATTTTTAAATTAAAAGATATTTTGTCAAACAACATAATAAAACATAAATCTAATTTATTAATATTCTTAATTAATTAAAATGCATAATTTATTAACAATAACATAATCGATTAAAATCTAAATTTATCAAATTAATCGGCAAACACTTCCATTAATCAAATTTCGCTATAATAATAAAATTTAACTTAAATCAACACTAATAACTAAATAATTTTATTAATTCACAAGTAATAACAATTCAAAATCATTGATTATTTTATAAAATAATCTAAGTGTAATTAATCTAATTACAAAAAAAAAAAACCCTAAAATTTTCAAAAACAATTCCTAATTCAAAACTCTAGTATTGTCTGAAATCAAATTAATACACATTAGTAAATGAGTGGTAATGATGGCTATTTTGACAGGAAATAGGTTAAACTGCAGTGGATACAGAGGGGGGGGGGGATCTCGTGGTGTTTTAAGTGTGTTTTATGGTGGGAAGAGAGAGGAAGGTAACTGACGGCAGGGATAGGGGAGGGTGAGTGGCTGTGAGGAGAGATGAAGAAAATACAGGGAGAAAATGGAAGAAAGGGGCTCCAAGTATTAAATTTGTATGAAGTCGAAGATGTCCCTTCTTCAATGTGTTACTTTACCATTATATTGTTTTCAAGTGCTAGAAACCCAAAAAACTCATGATTCAGCCTTAAAGTTCGAGAGGACCTTCTCGTGGCAGCCATGTCAGAGTTCTGATCTTACTTCATCCAGTACTCTGCACATGATCCCAGCACACCTGAAATGGACTTCATCATCAGAGATGAGATAACAATGGTGTCAGTATCTGGCCATTAATGGGAATAATTGAAGAGAACAGGATGCAAACATTGCCCCCAACTCATTGAACCAGAAAAATGATGGTGAACCACAGGTCCCCAGCATCATCTTTAGACCTCTGGAAGCAAAATTTGCATGCCTCCTACTTTGGCCCTGAAAAATGCAGTGATTCATCAATAACAACCTCCAAACTCCGTGGAAAGAAAGATGAGAAGCAATAGGCATGACTTCCATTGGCAAGAAGAATAGTTAATATTGATGTAGGTTGCACACTACTTAGAGGTTGATGTAGGTGCAACCTCTAAGTTAATCATCCTGTCATGCATAATGAATGAACGGGCTAACTTTCCTCATATGCCAAACACCAGAAGCGCAGTTTTTCACAGATCAGATGCAAAAAAGAGCAAGAACCTTAGAGGAGCATAAAACAAAAAAACAGGTCTGGAAATATTGTACTATAATAAGAATCCAAATTACAGATTTTCACCAGCTAAATCACCTAGATTGAAGAATTAAAATAAAGCTACAAAATGTAACAATTTCATCTTGCTTCTTACATAGTTGCGAGGCATGAAACCAAGAAAAACCTGTTGCTAAAAGAGGAAAACACCTAAACAAGGAAAAAGAACAGAAAACATTAACATATCCAAATGCTTGTTTCAGCAGAAATTAAGTTCCTTAGCTCCATCAAATGTTCATCATTTGAAATGTTAAGTGAGATACGAAGATTTGTCAACAATGCTTCTTGTTCCCAACTTAAGGGCCCAGAAGCATAGAATGCCCCTAGAGTGCAACGATAAGCATGCAACTCTAACCTACGGACCCTTGCTGTTACATCCTCTTCTAGGGGAAAGGAACAATTTTCTTCCCCATCTCCACGACCATAAAAAGATTCGGCATCACTACTAAGGGTATCTGCATCAGGACTGTTCCCAGCTACAACATGATTAAACAGTCTGTTTGGACTATCACTAGTAACACTACAACTACCAATGGAACATGCATCACCATCAGAATCATTACGTTCCAAGCTTCTTCCACAAGAATCGACAACATAATTTGGTGTTCCCCTCTGCATTTCACAAGATCCAATTGTTTGATTGTTAGAGGAAGCATGCATGTATGTTTCACCCAGACACTCACGTGGGTAAGCAACAGCATCTACCTTTTTAAGGAATGAGGATGGGTGCCCAGTTATCACTCGCTGGCCCTCACTCTGTTTCTCTATTGCTCTCATTTTGTCAACTTTTCCATTATACGCTTCCAAATCAGATGACCAAAATGGGGATGCTCTCTTGGATGTTCTAGCTGACATAGCACAAGACTCCTGGAAGCCAGTGTTGTTCTTATTAGCTAAACAAGTTTCTCGCGCTTGCACTTTCCTCTTCTTACTGGCTTGCTGCCTTGGAGACCTCATCTTCTGATAACAACTCCAAACTGATGGTTTATTTGACTTCTCATTTTCAAAACTGCCAGAACCCTGGAAACAGTAGCCAACATATAATTATTAGTCAACACATGGAGCACACAGGAAGCACATATTCATGACTGGCTGGACAAATCAAACAACCAGATGAGGGCAACTATGCTAACAAGGCTAGCGAACCACATAGACAGTTGAAGACAGCAAACACAAATATGGAACCAAAAACTATTATGCAAAAAACGCAGCTAGAAAAGAACCAAATATTATCTTACCTTTCCAATTGCAACCCATTCTCCATCTAGCCATAATTGGCGCATCCTGATGTTCACTTTGTCGACTTTAAGTTTTGTTGAAGGCCCAATTAGCCTAACCAGATAATAATTTCCCCTGGTGACCTTCAAAACTGCTGCTGTTTTCCAACAAAGATCATCGAACACCTCCACCAGATCACCAACAGTCCAACCATCTGAAACATCAGCAGGCGGAGGGCAAGGCCTAATGGCCTTTCTTGACACGCTCTCCACATTATCCTCATTACTCAAGTCCTGTGAACCATCATACCTCACCTGATAAGTCTGTCCATTCCCCGAGATAATCTCACCACACCACCATGCACCCAAGGACAAGTCTGTTTTGCTCAACACCTCCACTCTACTTCCTTTCTTGAACTTCATGATATAATGGAATTCACCAATGCCTGCAACAATAAGGAAATTATTTTTTCATAACCAGAAACCACTTAAACAACATCAAACATAACGAAAACTTCAACATCTCCGTGCATGAAAAAAAATGAATCTGAGCGGGAAGTAAATTTTTTTTTATCAAAACAAATACTACAAGCCTGAAACAAATAATATATATCAACAGAGAGTAAACTGCATTAATATAAAGCAAAGCACCATCACTTAGTGAGATGTAATTAATAATAGCAATCACAATTAATCCCCAGGTTGAGTTGGTTAAAAAATTGATCTTTCTTGAAACAAACTCTACAATCTTGCTAAAAACACAAACTTTATAAACAAAAAACAATAATAAGACAAACCCATCAAGAAACCCCTAAAAAATAGAAATTTCTTTGTTTAATCAATTTCCAAGAAATTAAACACAACATAACAGAATATACAAAAATAAATAAAAATAAAATCAAAATTAATCAAAATCCCATAAGAAAAATTCAAATTAACATAACTAAACTCACAATTCTACCACAAAATCATAGAATACCATAAATGGAGAAAAGGAAAAATAAAAATGCCAATGTTTTAAATTTTAATAATAACATAAATTTATTTAACCATTTATAAATTAACCAAAAAAAAAAACATAAATTTAAGAGCAAAAAAAAAATTCAAATTCACTGACCTTGCGTTGATAACCTGTGAAAATTTGATAACAGAGAGGGGGATTTTGATTTTCAATATAGAGACCTTTATTTATTTATTTGTCTTTTTTTTTTTTTAAAAAAAAGAGTTTTATATTTCTTTTTTATTTTATTGTGGGTAGTGAAGGGTTGATTGGGTGTTAGGGAAGGTTTTTGTCCTTTTTAATTACTTTGGATTCAAGTATAATGAATCTCTTCTCTCCACTTCTCTACCGGAACAAAATTTAAGAAATGGGGCCCAATGGACTGGGCTCAATCTAAGAAATCCAAATTTGTGTTTGAAAGTTTTTTTTTTTTTTTTACCATAAACAAAAACAAAAACGTGGTTGGTGGTTATAAATTTAAATGTAACACTCAAAATTATTAAATCATGCTATGTCAATGCTATGATCTAAAATTTAGGTTATAGATTAGGTAAGTTAATACATATCAATTTATTTTGATATTTTTTTATAAAAAAATTTAGTTTTGATAAGGCCTACAAAGATATAAATTAACTTGTTAATATGATTGGATCAAATTATGATAATTTTATGTTGATCGAGTTAAATTATAAATATTTTAAAATTGATTTTTTAAAAACTAGATTCCAGTCAAGGGTTGAGTTAATAGAGTTCAGAATTAACTTGGTATGTGATATATATAGATATTTTAACTATAATAACCCTTGAAAAATCATTATACAGTCTTTTATATGTAGATGAGAAGTGAATAGGGTGATGGGTTTTAGTATATACGATATGTATAGCATAATGCAGTAGCAATGGCGTCCAAATTTTTTTCTTTTTTCCTTTTCGATGCTTCCATTTCTTAATGCCAAAGTCCTCCCCTTGCTGCTGCCACACAACAAACGAAGTGATCTTATCTTTTTATTGCCTGCCTTCGCTCATAATAAGCTAATCTCATGGCTTAACCTCGCCGAGTTCGGAGGGAAAGATACAGCTAGTTCCAATCCAAGTTGTTATTGGTACTATTTTCATTGATGCTTTACAGGAGAGATGGCAATGGCTACTCGTACCTCGAATCTCTACTATATTTATGTCATATTTATTATCTAACATATAAGAAATTTCGGTATTTATACTTTATTTATCGGATTTTAGATATTCATACGAATATTAGGTTCTACTACCTAGTTTAAATCACTCGGGGTCATAGGAAACAGCCTAAGATCGAAGCCTTCTCACATCTGGGATGAGAGGATTTAGAGAAGGAAGAGTTACCATTATTGTGTAGATAAGGTCCTATTCGGCTTCCTAATGTCCAAAAACAACAAGAAGAAAAGGTTTGAGTGGTCTTTAGTGACCGAGAGATGACAATCAATAAGATCAGTGCAGGATAAAGTGGAACACCATGTAGCATACACTCGGTGAGGTGTGGGCTTGATGAGAGAATGTGGGGTTCGATGTTGAAGTTCCTTGCAACTTTGGAGCCTTGCAATACAAACGAAAGTGGAGGCTCTCTACTTACAAATTTGTAATGTTTAAGTTACTAGCAACCTTGGTGCCCAGCAAATATGACTTGATAACCATCTAGGTAGTGCTACAATTGTAAGAGCTTGGGACCAAGAGATTTGCTCCCTCTATGGTTTCAGGTTCGAGCTCTGAGCTGCTTATATGATAGCTACTGGAGACTTATATGGTCATTAATTTTAGAGCCCGTGGGATTAGTCGAGATATGCACAAGCTGATCCAGATATACTCACGTTAAACTAAAAAAAAATATGACATGATGAGAGCATGTGTGGACGTTGGAGCCTTGCAACAGGGCCAGGCTGTACTTCTGTTCTCCTGGCTGGGCAGTAATTAACCACTGTTAACCTGATAAGGCCATCCCTCGTGAAGTCCTGGTGACCCTTTACTCTCAGGCAAGCACGGGCCCTTGCACGCCTCGAGAGGGAGAGAAAACATCTTGTTCAGCCGCTTTGATGCCTTACAGATTGTAAGCAAGCAGTAACTACTCACCAGCTACGTCGAGATTCGGGAGGTTTCCCTCCTCTAAGAGATCTCGAATTTGTACGTCTTCCCTGTAACCTCAAAAAAAGTCCCATACTCATCACTTACCCACAGAACTATTAGCAGTGGAAAGCCCTATATTTGGCATCTTTATATACCCAAAAGACAGCACACAGAACAACAGGAGGGTTGATTTGTTATTCAGCTACTGGAACAAAAATTTGCGAGAACATCAAACTACTTAAACCCGAGTGTCAAGTGAATCGAAATAAAATAACGTATCAGATGTTAAGCTTTCACCGGTGACAAAAGCTCGTTTGCTTACAAAGATTTCACAAGGAAATGTTGCAGTTAATATATCTTTTATTTAACACATTTACATCAATAAAAAGGGATCTGAAACACAGTGGTAACTGATGCCCACAAAAGCTCTTGAAAAGATCAAAGAAAGAACCAGCTGCAAAAACTTAGCAACAGTCGCAGTAAGGGATCCTGGAGTGAACCAGAAAGATGGAAAACTGGATCGTATCTCAGTTAAGGTACAGCCCAAATTAGATGGGGGTCGCTTCACGGATACTTTACTTTGAAGGACCTCTATATAGTACAAAACTCTGAAGGAAACATGATGTGATTCAAGCACTTGAAGCTCCGGAAAAGAGATTTCCATCTTTGACTTTTCCATTTACAAGAATATCATAAGTAGTATCATCAGGAACAAGACCTTTGTCGAGCATCTCATTATGCAGTCTAAAAGCCTCTTGTAGATTGCCCTCTTTAAAGTGTCCAGTAATCAGCGTATTATATATGAAGACAGTGGGGGTCAAACATTTCCTATCCATATCTTCCAAAAATTTCTGTGCATTCTCTAACTGTCCTTTATTACAAAGACCGTGTATCAGAACACTATAAGTTATTAAATCAGGCATGATGCCCTTAGCAAGCATCTCTGCATAAAGTTCTGAAGCAAAGAGTAATTTACCCTCTTTTAGCAATCCAGAAATCAGCGTAGTGTAAATTTGTAAATCACAAGGAATCCCCTCATTTATCATTCTCTTGTGCAAATGCAGCGCTGCTTCCATATTCTGGAGCTTCCTGAAGCCACTTATCATGGAACTGTAGACTACTTTATTTGGAGATAACCCAACTTCTTGGAGTTCAGATAAAAGCTGGCTGGCGTTTACCATGTCTCCTTTTCTGCAAAATCCATCAATCAGAGCACAATATACGGTAACATCCAGCTCAATACCCTTGTTTTTCATCTCATCCATCACCTTCAAGGCAAGATCCATATTATCGCTCTTGCAAAACCCATTAATCAAGTTAGTGTACGTGAAGACGTTTGGAGATACTCCAATTTTGCACATCTCTGTATAAACAGCCAAGGCGGAGTTGACAGAGCCCTCCTTAACAAATCCATCGATAATACAGTTGTATGTCATGCAGGTGGGAATGAAACCCTCCTGAACCAACTTCTTTAACCTATCCTGTGACTCGGATGTGCGACCAGCTTTGCACAAACCGTTGATTATAATATTGCAAGTGAAATCTGATGGGACAATATTTTCACCTCGCATTCGATCATACAAGCCAAAGGCATATTCAGTGTCACCTTTTTTGAAATAGCCATCCATCAAAACAGAATATGTAATCAGATTAGGTTTTAAACCCTTTTCAAGCATCTCCACAAACACACCATTTGCTGAATCCATGTCGCCTTGTTGGCAGTGGCCAAGTATCATGTTGTTGTAAGAAACTACAGAGGGTCCGACACCTTCTCTCACCATCTTTTCCCAAATACTGCAAGCTTCAGTCATCTTACCCTCCTTGCATAACCATGATAAAAGAGAATTATAAGTGAAGACATTAGCAATACCACATGCAACTGCCTCATCAAACAGCTTGGATGCCTCTTCAGGTGACCGTGCCTTCAAGTATCCCCGAATCAAGGAATTCACATTGAAGACAGTAGGGGAGATATCCTTGTTTTTCATTTGGTTGTAAATCTCATAAGCCTTATCCATATTCCCATTCTTACAACACCATTCAATGATAACTGCATATGTAACATTGTTTGGACAAATTCCATTCTCATTCATTTTATCGAACAATTCTAGAGCACTATCCAAGTCCCCTTGCTTGCAATAACCCTTCATCAAAGTCGTCGCCACCACCACATTCATTGGCTTCCCACAACTCAACATCTCCCCCTTAACTTTCACTGCTTCCAACATTTTTCCTTGCTTCATACAAACCCCAATAACCCGAGTAAATATGACCTCGTGCGGCACCCACCCCTTATCTCTCATCTCCCTCAACAACCCAAGTGCTGCAACAGAATCAGGTTTCTTGCAAAAAGCCTCAATAACAATACTATAGGCCCTGGCATCAAGCTCTACTCCTTTATTTTTTGCCTCTCTAAGCCACCCCTCTGCCTCCTCTAATTTTCCTTCTCTCATGGATGCACGAATCATCACGCTAATTGTGGCACAGTCACCTTTAACCCCTTTCGAAGCCAGCTTATTATACACATCCCGCGCCTCACGAATCATATTATTCTTAACTAATTCACTCAAAAATATATTCATAACAGTAAGACAAGGAACTATATCTTTCTCAATCAATGAATCAAAACAGCCAACAGCATCGTTAATCCTCTTAGTTTTAACATAACTATTCAACAGGTAATTAAAAACCCGAGAATCAGATTCAAAATCCAACCTTCTTGAACTCTCAATTAGCCTAGCAACGACAACACTAGGCACGGGTCCCCAATCATCCGAAGCGAATCGATTAAGCAGATTCCTAGCCTTTCCACAAGTCTCTGTAGACTTGGTCAAAATGTGAAGCAAAACACATAATGCATCAACGCTTTTGATAAGCCCTCTCTTTTGACTAGCCCAAGTGAAGAAACTAAGAGCTGATTGCGGATCATTTTGGTGGTTTAGAAGGGTGTCTATGTATTGGGTTTGTGTCAAAAATGAATCTTGCGAGGTTGGTGCGGATTTTCCTGGGAAATTGGTGTTTGGATGGGGATTCTGGGAAAGTGGGGTTTCTGAGATGGGGTTAATGGGGAGTTCAGGTTGTGAAGAGAGGGTTTTAAGGCTTTTGATTGAGCGGAGAGTGAAGTGAGGGATTGATGAAGAAATTGGTGATCTCATTTTTGCTTTGGTTTTTGGAATTGCAGAAACAGAAGAGAAGAACCCAACCCTAACAACTTTAACAGTTAAACCTCGCTCCTGTTTCGACTTTTCAGTGGAGTGAAGAGAAGTGAGGTAATCATTTGCTGGGCTTCCAATACCTACAGGCCTTGCTAATTAGTACCACTTTTCAATGGAGAGGGCCCTGAAATACTCCTGCTAACTTAGTCATGAAAGGCCGATAGATTAACACGAGAACGAAGACCGGTTCAATTTGAAAAAAAAATTGAGTGATTTAAATTAATCTGATTAACAAAATAGATTCGCCGTGATTTAAAACCTGTTTGATAACTCTGTTAACTGTGCGTTTGCAAAGATTTAATTTTTTTTATATTTTTATATTATTTTAATATGTTAATATAAAAAATTAAATAAAATAAATATTTTAATATATTTTCAAAAAAATAATTGTTATTATAATATTAAATACGATGATATTGGATTTGAAGTGGTGAGATTGTGTTGATGATGATTGTTGTTGGTATTAAATAGCTGAATCCTTTAGTCATGGCAATTTTAAATTTGAATACCAAAAATAATAAAAGGTTAATTTCTAATTGTATGGTAATTTTATAATTTTAACGATTTTTTTATTATTAATTATAATATACAAGATAATTTTATATTAAAAACAATGGATAAAATGAGGTGATTTGATCATTTCTTAAAATATATATATATATATATATATATATATATATCAATCCTCTAACTCGGACCTGGTCCAAATCAATCTTCGAACAAGTTTTATAGCTATGCATTGTCCATGCTCACACATGAATTCATTAAGGCAGAATTTGTTACATGAGATTACACAAGACAAAAACAACTTTGCCTTGTTTTAGCTAGGTACATAAAATGAAAGGAGTAGGTTAACACATAAAAAATCAATTTTTTCTCAACTTTAGTATAGTTCTCATGCTTTCTAATTCGTATGAAAATTATTTAAGGCAACATTAGGTATATGGGATCAGACAAGACATAACAGTTTCATCTTATGTTAATTTGAATATAAGACATGACAGAAATTAAGTTTAGTTCAATTCTATCGTGATATATATGTTCATCCTCTCACATTCAAGTGATTTTTTTTGTATTTGGTACATAAGATTAGAAGGCAGAACAATTTCATTCAGTGTCATGACAAAATTTTATTATTATTCAAATAATGTTTGGGATTATAATAGAAATTAAATTTTATTTGAAAATTCATCAAAATAATATTTATTTATTTTTAATTTTTTTTTAATATCAACACATCAAAACAATAAAAAAATATAAAAAATTAATTTAAAATTAAAAAAAAATAAATAAATCAGAAGCACGGCCTTTTCATGAAGTCTCCTTTCTCTAAGATTGTCTTGTGTGTATAATTTCGAAAGATTTTTTTTACTTAGCATCCACACCATAACAACAACCATCTCGCAATTCTACAGAGATTATTCAACGCTCTTGATGCTGCGATTCTTTATTCAATCCATGAAGATTCAAAGGTAGTTGTCTTAATATTTGATGTAAAGCGTATAGTCGTTATCAATCACAGGTGAATTTGAGCTTGGATCATTGTTTTATGCAGCTCCTGCGTCTGTCCTGAATTCTTTACACCTAGAGAAAATAGAGAGTTTGCCTAACCGCTAAAGTGATGCTTTCCTAACAATAGATGCAAACTAGCCCTAAGAACACGAGAAGCCTTGTTAACAGCATTCATGTCATATCAAACAACGAAACATGCCACATTAAGCTCAACAAAACAATGCTAACCTGGACCAGAATCAATCACTTTGAGGCCACCAGATACGGGCACCAAGGATCCTCGTCGAATCTATTCAATGGCTAAACCAGTCTGGAGACCTTGTTTAGTTGTAAAACAAGCTCCATGTCCAGCAACAATGGCATCCCCAGTCCAGTCAACCCTGTCAAATAAGGTAGAGCCAACTCAAAGCAAACCAGCAAGCCAATTCAAAGTTGCAATTCTTTTTCTTTTTTTGTTTTTAATTTCTAAACCACTAGTCTCACAAATAAGAGGCAGGTTAATCATACAACCACTCTTAAGAACTGGGAAAGATGAGGTGAAAGCTAGGCAAAGCCACAAACCCACGCGCTACTTGAAGCAAATAACCAAGCAATCTCAGACATTAGGCACTGAGGTACATACATTGTGATCTAATTAATAGATTAGTAGCAATAACTTGGAAGGGGAAGACACTTCGTCGCCTGCAGAGATCATACATATATTTCCATATATTGAAAGAGCTCCTTCCATGCTTGTTCTCCTTGCATGGTGTTTGTAAAAATTGGATATGCTTGGAGTGCCCCTTGAACTCCATCTCCGCCAGAATGCTTGATTTCAGCATTGAAAACTCAAGACATCCACATTCAAAGTAAGCTCTTCAACTCATTACCCCCATGCTTAGGACCCCTTGCAAGGAAAATTAGGAGTGGTACAGAAATTGATAGAGAAAGCCATGAATCGGTAGATAGGACTCTTGGATTGAAAAATCATGATTGTTGAGAAAATAGATAGCGGAGTAAGGGCGCAACCACTGCTACGCTTAAACTGTTTCCCAATAATGCATAACTGCAACCAAAAAAAGAAGCTAAGTTAGATGCATTACATAGTTCCATACTTATGTTCTCTACAAAAGGTGTAAATTGATTCAACAGTCTAGCACGGTATTTTTATTTAAAAAATATATTAACTGCCATGGCAGACCCCTGCACCTGTTCTAAACAAGGCCAAACAGGCACTTAATTCCAAGAGGAAAGAGACAAAATATGAAATGAAAAGGATGATGTCTCAAAAATGAGAATTGGAAAAATGGATTCAAAATCGCAAGTGGCCTTGCAATTCAGAAAGAAACCTATATCAGCTTACAAGCTTGACCTTTGTTATTCCGACTGCAAAATATTTTGCAGACAGGCTTTAGTTGATAACAGTTCATTGGCTCGGACAAATATTTTAAAATATATAAAAAAAAGTTAAGAGCATGAAGAATTTTTAGCTGTGTTCGGTCAATTTTAAAATCTCACAGCCTACCTTTTTGTCCCATTCGAGTTTTAAACTAAATTGTACGGGAGTTGACCCGAATTAAATTAATTGATTTCATGAATCAAAATGCAATTTTGATAATTAGTAAAAACATGACTTAGTTTCTAACAAAACTTCAAGATGATAATTTTTTTTCACAAAAAATACTGAGACAATAACAGATTAGATCGATCTTAATCCTCAAGCAAACTGTGTCATGGACTTCATTGAGTTTAATGAATTTTTTTAATTATACGATAAAAATATATAGTCACAAAATTAAACACCAACCTAAAAATAAAAACTTATTTGAGACAGTAATAACCCTAAAGAAAGCAAAAATAAATAAATCATGCAATTTATTTCTCAACCAATCAATCCAATATTCAAGGATAAAATAAAATTAAAAATTAAAAACAATTAATGAACCAAAAAAAAACATATATGGTCAGTGGGTGAACTCGTCAAACTTATGAACCACGCAACCCGGGTTTGCATGCCAAACTTGTAAACTGGGTTATGGACTCCAATGGATTTTATTTTTTTTTCCCAAAACAATTTTTTATTTAACTACATGATAAATACACACACACACACACACACACACACGATCACAAAATAAAACATCAACCTAATACGAAGATGCTGTAAAAACTTAAGCGACAAATAAAAATCAAAATATTTAACATTACAACACGAATAATTACCTTATTGTGTTTAATGAATTTCTCTATCAAAATAAATTTGTAATGGAAAAACACATAAAACTTGTAATAAAAACCAACACACGTAAAATTTATTGAATAAAACAAAAATACAAGGCGGCACATATAAAAAATCTTATAAAAAAAATTATTTTAAAAAAAAAAACATATTTAATTTATATAAAATTAATAAAAAATCACAAATGAATCATACCTCCCTATTTAAAAACTAAACACACCCAATGTCATAAAAAAAAATCATCACAAACTAATTAAAACATAAACCCAAAATTTAATTGAAAAAAAATATCAACCAACACATTATTTTTTTAAAAAATAAAAATTAAAAAGAATCAGGCCAGGCCTAGTGCCTGGCCTCGTCAAGCAATGGCTCCCGTGCGGGCCTATACTTTTTTTAAGTATAATGGGACGGACGACGCGTCATCTGCCCCACGCATAAAAAAAAATTGATGCATCGCCTGCATCATCAGACAACGCGTTGTCTGTTCATCCCCAGAATCCAACCATTGTGATGACTAGAAAAGCACCTAGGAAACACTGTAAAGACCTTGTTAAACCAATCCATGGCCATGAAAAATGTTAAAAACCGCCCTAAAACCTGAAATCCACCCAAAACAAAAAAAACTTCCCTGGCTCAAATATGATTTTTAAGGTATTTTCAAGGTAAAAAAAAAAACACGAAATCTTAACATACAGAACCATTTGACACATAAAAAACGATAGTTTTGATGGTCAGATTCCTCACCAACGAACACTTTCTCTAAGCCAAAATCTGGCGACTCTTCTCTCTCCTCCAACAATGGCTCCCGTGCGGGCCTATACTTTTTTTAAGTATAATGGGACGGACGACGCGTCATCTGCCCCACGCATAAAAAAAAATTGATGCATCGCCTGCATCATCAGACAACGCGTTGTCTGTTCATCCCCAGAATCCAACCATTGTGATGACTAGAAAAGCACCTAGGAAACACTGTAAAGACCTTGTTAAACCAATCCATGGCCATGAAAAATGTTAAAAACCGCCCTAAAACCTGAAATCCACCCAAAACAAAAAAAACTTCCCTGGCTCAAATATGATTTTTAAGGTATTTTCAAGGTAAAAAAAAAAACACGAAATCTTAACATACAGAACCATTTGACACATAAAAAACGATAGTTTTGATGGTCAGATTCCTCACCAACGAACACTTTCTCTAAGCCAAAATCTGGCGACTCTTCTCTCTCCTCCAACAATGGCTCCTGTGCGGGCCTATACTTTTTTTAAGTATAATGGGACGGACGACGCGTCATCTGCCCCACGCATAAAAAAAAATTGATGCATCGCCTGCATCATCAGACAACGCGTTGTCTGTTCATCCCCAGAATCCAACCATTGTGATGACTAGAAAAGCACCTAGGAAACACTGTAAAGACCTTGTTAAACCAATCCATGGCCATGAAAAATGTTAAAAACCGCCCTAAAACCTGAAATCCACCCAAAACAAAAAAAACTTCCCTGGCTCAAATATGATTTTTAAGGTATTTTCAAGGTAAAAAAAAAAACACGAAATCTTAACATACAGAACCATTTGACACATAAAAAACGATAGTTTTGATGGTCAGATTCCTCACCAACGAACACTTTCTCTAAGCCAAAATCTGGCGACTCTTCTCTCTCCTCCAACAAAAAAAATGAAAAATAAGTAAAATGAAATTCAGTATCAAAATTGAATTTTATAAAATTCAAGGGACCAGTCACCCAATAGCAAAAAAGGATAGGGGACTCAAATGAATTTTTTACCAAAATTTTCAATCTGCCACCTATGTTACCCACTTTTTTCACTTCAGTCCCTTTTCTTTCAATTCAACCATCTCTTACAAAAAAAACATGCAATTGGGCTCTAACTTGGTCTCAAAGAGCTTAATTATGCAAAAAAATATTATAAGACCAAATTGAAAATTTTCAAAAATTGCACTATTGTAATCTATACGGTAAAATGTAAAAGGGTGAATAGTGTTTTGTGAACAGTAAAAATTCCTCACATTTTAGCATTATGTATAATATCATCTCGAGCTTTTGACTGCTCTATACTCAAAAGAATGCAAGTAATCTTTTGTTTTGTAATCAAAAGAATGCATTTAGGTTTCGTTTATTTCTGCTTCAGTTGCATTTTGTAACATTTCAAAAATAGATGCAGACAAAATAAACATACCATTGTCTAAGGCTTATTGCCTCTGGGAATTGAAAATCATCAGGGAACGAATGCAAATTAGCGACCTAATAACAAAGATGATGAAAATAGTTAAAACAAATAAAAATTTCAACAAAAATAGATACAAGCAAAATCTACTCACCTCCCTAGGGGTAAAATATCTAAGCCCTTGCTTCTTCAACGAAGATTCTTTTCCCTTGATGTTTGGCTGGATATCCATTTGTAAATGTCATGTGAAAAAGGAAAGGACACAGTATTAAACACAATTTAAAATATCAGGAATATTGTAAAAGGATTTCCACGGCACTTAATATAACCATACATTGAACTATTATGAATTATCAAATTGAAAAATAGGCAACTAACTGGTTTTGTCAAACAAATTTGGCCGGGTCCACATGACCAGCAAAAGTGATGTTATATAACACAATAGATACCGAGTTATTGTGTTTGGCACTAAATCCACATGAGAGGACCTTGCTGCAGATCCAATCTAATATGTTGAATGGAGTGCTTAGGATGATTGAAAGCAATTGAGCATTAGTTCTTGAAATAAAAGCACAACTGGAATTAACAACTAATAGCTCAACCAAAAAAAAGGGGGGGGGGGAATTCCCAGCTGCAGGGCCATTTATCTGAAAGTTTGAAATGAAATCATACCTGGATAGTAGCCAAGAGGGATCCAGTGCCTTTCACGTATCTATAATAACTCTTAGTAAAACAACAACATCGCTTTGAATCCGGATAGACAATGTCTAAACTCTTTTAGGAATACTTTCAGATAACGAAGAGGATAGATGGGGTAAATTTGAAGTGCAGAAAATACAAAGAAGCAAAAATAACAAGGATACCCATTGCACTTTCCCACCTCTCAATCAAGCTTAATGGAACAATATACTGGGACATTGTATTAAGATTTCTTTCATCGATGTTCTCCAAAGCTCCAGAACAATCTGCTGAAACATCAGTTCCAGTTCCTCCAGTTACTCGGTTGCTGGAGCTCTTGAACTCAAGAAACCTCTCAACTGGCTCACAAGAATGGATCAAAGTATCCCAGTTCACTGGTGGTTGGTCCCATCCATCTGTTACATTATTTTCATTATGCTCGAACAATGGACTGGGAGACCAAAGCAATTTGTTATTGCAGACTTCGTGCTGAAATGATAAAGGCTTTCGTTTTGCCTGTGCAGTTAATGAACACAAGTGGCAGTTATGGATATTATTAGTACAAATGGACTTCCTCTAAGAACTTAATTTGTAAAAATAGTACAGGAGGCATTCAAATATGACATATTTCAACCATATTTATTTCTCACCACTTCAGTCGATTTTGCTATAAAAAGCCACAAAGCTCCGATAGGACTGTTTATTTACATGATGAAAATGAATATCATACTTTGCATTACCAAACATATTATGAGGATGCTAGATGGTAAAACAGATACAAAATTTTACATGAAAACCTAGCACAAGCATTTCAGGATTCAATACGTTTTTTCCATTTATGATCTTATGCAAATATTGATTTTCAAGATCTCAAGCAAGTTGTCGTCCTAGATTCAATCTCAACTTCTAGTTCAAGAATAGCAGTCGTTTATTACATTCTTTAACATGTATCATGGGACAACAGAAAAATGATTTATTGAAGCAGGAATCTATAAAGATCGAAGTAAAATAACAGCTTGTATGCTTCCATGGGTATGATTTTACCATTTATGATCTATCTTATGCAAATTTTGGTTTTCAAGATCTCAAAAAAGCTGTCCTAGATTCAATCTCAGACCCAACTTAAGTTCATGAATTCCAATCATTCGTATGTGTCCGAGATCACATTCTTGAACTTGCATGGTGGGAAGACAGCATAGTGATATACTGAAGCAGAAATCTATAAAAATCCAAGCAAAATAATAGTTTGTATGTGTCCATGAGTAGCGATAGAGAGGAGCTTACCAAGCAAAAATAACGTGGCCTGGAATAAGGCACACCAAACTGCAGTGGGCTCAATATAAACTCTTGTGTAATATATTCAGAACTTGCTAATATCTCTATCATTTTTGCACGTGTATCTGAAGTCTGCAATGAAAAGGCAAATGACACAAAGAATAAGTGAAATTTTTACAATGTGAACCACCTGCTAAGTCAAACTAGTCAGGAACAAACCTCAAATCCAACAACATTTTCCACAAACAACATATTTGGAGGTTGCTTAGTATGAGGAATAAGTTCAAGAATCTTGAGAAAAGATAACGCTCGAGCATCGCCGGATTGCTTTTGAAGACCTAATCAATATGTTAACCTAATTCATTTCCTCCAATCCACAAAACAATCCATGGAAAGAAAACACGTGCGTGCGAGCACACAAACAAGTGGTAGTTCTGACCTTGTCGAGTGTAGGGTTGACAAGGTGGTGAAAGAAGCCACGTGTGTGCCCCATAGTTGTCAAGATCAGCAGCCGTCAGAGTCTCAATATTACCCTATAGTTCCCAAAATATATAAGAAGACAAAATGTAAAGGAGAACTTTACAAAATTTTAGGCTCAAAACACAGACTATATCGTTAAAACTCACTGCAGCTTAAATGCCAGTTGCCAAACAACCACGCACACACACAAACAGTAAACCAATCTCCAAGACTCCAACTTTGGGGAACTCAGAGCCCGTATTGAAACAATAGGAAATGGACAGAAACCTTTTTTAGAGCTTCTCGTGTTTCAGGAGCTTAATGCCCATATAGCAATTATTAGCAAAATGGGCAATTGATAAAATCCATTTTTAGAGCTTCTCGATCAAAAAATCACCATAAAAACTCAAATTTACAAGAACTAAGATGCCAACGCATTCAGAATTCAACAGCACTACAGGATAAAGAACTCAAAGCTCAAACCTGATAAGGACGGTGGCCAAAATTGTATTCATAAACATCATTAGCTTTGTCATTTATGTCAAAAGCTTCCACTACTTTTGCATTGACACCAGCCTTCATAAGTGAATATCTCTAACAAAACACATACAGAAAAAAAAGAAAAAAAAAAAACATTACTTAGTGATGCAAGCATGTGTAAGTAGATATGAGGGCGGGTGTTGAGGGCGTTGGGTTAATTACCATGCCACCAATACCGCTGTAGAATTCCAGGACTCGCCACGGCTCTTCTTCTTTTTTGGTTAGAAGACCCTTCTTCTCCTCCATTGATTCTTTCTTTCTTACTTTCTATGCTTCAAGCTGACGTTTTGAGTTAGAAATCCAGATTGGGTTTTGGGGTTTTAAGGAGGCTGAAAAGTGCATTTTGCTAGAGTTTCAAGACTCGTCGTTTTGGACAAGTCCACTAGCATAATGCCACTTTTTTTTTCCTTGCTGTTCTTTTCTTTGTTGATGTTTGAACCGGAGCTCTTAAAACCGCCAGCCCGCGGAGCAGCGAGTGGGTTAATCCGAAACAATTAAAATATTATTGTTATGGTATTTAAAAATAAATAAATAAACGTATTTTATATATATAAATTAAATTAGTATTAAAATAGCAGCCCAGTTAAATCATATATATAGATTAATAGCTCAAATGGCCACGCAAATAAATATAATCTATATACAGATAAATGAACCTGGTCCAGCTAAACTAGGTATAGAGAGTCAATCGCCACAATTAAATCGTTTTTATTTAGCATCCAAGTTATTATAGCCGTTGCTATTTAAGGTATTTTTTAGCTAAAAAATACATTAAATAATATTTTTATTTTAAAAAAAAATATTTTTAATACCAAAATATTAAAAATTTTGAAAATTTAAAAAAAAATCAATTTTTTTTGGAAACACGATTCTAGTCATGTTACTAAACACAATGGTTTAGATAAAGTCATGTTTGTTTTTGCGTTTCAAAAACGCTTTTGAAAAAAATTTATTTTATTTTATTTTTTTCTCTGCTTCAAATTAATTTTTTTTATATTTTTAGATTATTTTGATTTGCTGATATCAAAAATATTTTTTAAAAATAAAAAAAATTATTTTGATACATTTTTTAGTGAAAAGCACTTCAAAAAAATATTATTTTGATACATTTTAATTTTTGTTCTTGCCCCTTTTTGTATGAATTTTATTTGTTTTAATTTTATCATTCAATTCCAATTTGCCATGTATTATTTTTTTCAGTTTGATTCTCGTTATTTTAATTATTTTTTTGGAGTTTTGTAGAATGGATTTTTCTTTTAAATGTTGCATTTCAATAAAAAAATTCTTTTATTTTTATTTCAATTTTGATCATTGGTGTTTTAATTGTTTTCTTGTCATCATGTTCAATTATTTTTTATTCAATCTCGCTCTTCAATAAGAAAATAAGATTTATTTTGTATTTAAATTATGATTTTCATTATTTTAATTGTCATTTTTTAAAATTATTATGTGTAATTGGTATTTTTTTTTCCAGGTTAATCCTTTGAAAATTAATTGGTTGAGAATTATTTTTTGTGTTTTTTCTATATATGGTGATTTCAATCTAATATCCCGAGTCATGTGCTTGAAAAGTTAATGCATGTTAACATTATTTTTTTTTATTTTTTTTCTTTTTAACTTTATGATTTAATAAACTGGAAATTGAATTATATCATTTGTTTTATTTTACAAAAATACTTGTTCATTGATTTTTAAAATCTATTTGTTGTTATTATGTATTTTTTTATCACCTAATTAAAATAAAATCAATTGTTTTGATCTATTCCAATCGAGTCACGTATGTTTTTTTCTTTCTAAAAACATGTTTGCACTACTTTGAATATTATTTTTAATGCAAAATAAATAAATAGAACCAGGGTGTAGCGCGGGTACATACAGCTAATTAAATTCCCAAGGGCTTAATTAAAAAAAAAAAAGATTTGTGAACCAATCCTGATTTACATTTTAAACTGTTCTCTACTTCCCTCGAATGAAGTCTTGTCAAGCTAAGATGTTGGGCTGTGACAATGAGACACTGAGAAAGCTGTTGATACACACAAGTTACTGATACTGATGAAGGGCCCGTTCAAAAAAATTGATTTTTTTATTTAAAATTAATATATTTTTAATATTTTTTATCATTTTAATATACAAATATCAAAATTTTTAAAATTAAAAAATATTATTTTAATATATTTTTAAATAAAAAATACTTTAAATAATTATAATCACTATAAAATTCCAAATATACTCGAAATCCAAGAAAACTTTTATGGATTATGAGCTTTTATAACTTATAATGGACTTGATTGCTCTTCTGCTGTACCTGCAATTGACTGTGCTGGCACAGGCAAGCAAAGCCTTTTTTAAAAAAAATACAGTACTAGCAGATATTCCAAGGGCAAAAGGAAGAAAAAGAAAAAACAAGAAAAGCTTCAAAAGAAAACTTCTTCAACTTCTTGGGCCCTTCTTCGTGGAATCAGAATATATTTTTTTTAGGTCCGGTTTATTTATTATAAAGTATTTTTTTTAAAAAAATAAATTTCAAGAAAGTAAATTCTGAAAAATATTTTTTGATGTTTAGTATTGTAATGAAAAACAAGTTAGAAAATACTTTTCAGTATTTGGTTATGTCGTGAAAAATAAGCTGAAAAATAACTTATTAATATTTTATTTTTTTCAAGTTTATTAAAATAATAAAAAATAAATCTTGAAAATTAAAAAGTTAAATGAGAATAAAATTGAAAAAAAATATAATTTTATAAATTATCTCAAATAAAATAAATAATAATCAAAATAATAGAGATCAAATCTAAAAAAATAAAAAAAAATAAAAAAAGATGGAGAAATTAAAATAATAGTAATCAACATTTCATAAATTATTTCAAATAAAATAAGTAACAATCAAAAGAATGATGATCAAGTTTGATAGATAAAAAAATTTCAATAAAAAAATAATAAGAAAAAAACAAATAATAATTATAAAAATAAGGATCAAAGTTAATATAAAAATAAAGTTTTAAGAGATGAAATTAAAAAATAAATATTCAAAACAAAATATATATAGCAATCAAAAGTTTGAGGATCAAATTTGATATAACCAACAAACAACGACATTTCTAAATTTTTCACAACTTTCAGAAAGTGTTTTCCGTCAAAATTTTTCAAGAAAACACTTTCCTGAAAACCAGTTAAATTTTTCTTTTACTGGAAAGTGTTTTCTGTTGACCAATTTTTCTAATGGCAAACAAACTCAAGAAAGTTTGGAAAGTGATTTCCCGGAAATCACTTTCCGAAAAACAAACACAGCTAAAAGGAAAAACATTTTTCTGAAAATAAAGTCAAATTTTTATTTGACTGAAAAGTGTTTTCTGTTGACTGGAAAGTGTTTTCCATTAACCAATATTTCTAATGACAAATAAACACTAAAAAATTTAAAAAATAAATTTTCAAAAAACAAACATGCTTTCGTTTAATAATTATGCTCATTTATATTAACTCTATGGTTAAAACCTGTATATATAAAAAACAAACAGACATCACCCACTTGGTCGGGGACAAATCCGTCATTTTAAAAAGCAAGCGCCATTTAAGACACGAAACTCAATAAACCCCGAGGGTAACAATGTAATTAAGCAAGTAATTAGAAGGAGCTAGTCTCTCCTTGTTTAGTAGCAGCACCTCGCTCTTGTTTTTATATAATCTCATCTCCACACTCACTGTTTCTGTGGCTCTGCGTCTCTCAGGTAAAAAATAAAACCCTAGCTTTCCTTTTAATTTCTCTCTATTTATTTTGATTTTTATATTTATTCCCCTTGTTTTTTTACTCCATCTTCTAATTCCCTTGTCTGATCTAACACGCCCTGTCAAATTTTGAGCCGTGATTTTTTTATTTATTTAATTTTTGTTGTTTTTTTGGTAGATTTTATAATTAGTGATTTCTTAGATATGATTTTTTTTCTGAGGTATTGTCTTTTTTTTTCCACTCCTAATTTGTGGGCATCTAGCCAGGGTTTAAGGTTTTTTTTTGGCTAGCTAGAGTTTTGCACGAGTACTTGCTTTGTTGAGATTTTTTTTTGCTGTAAATTAGTTAAGGTTGTAGAGAATGGAGCTACTGTTTTGGTTCCAGGATGATGAATTTCTGGCGGGTTTTGTTTATTGTTAAAATTGCCTCTAGATCTACTGGAACGGTCGATGTGGGCTTAACTCAATATTTTTTTGTAAAGATGGTAATGTGTTACTTGGGTATCAGGTTATTGGTTATGGTGGCTTGAGTTTGTGATACTAGTATTATGGAGAAGAAGATGGCGAAGAAGAACCCGTTGGTTTTTATGGACGTGTGTATTGATGGCGATCCTAAGGAGAGAATGGTTTTTGAGGTATCATCATGTTTCAAGTTCAACCTTGTAGGATGGATGATGCAATACCTGTACGTTGAGTGTTGTTCTTGCATTTTTATTAATTTGTCCATGATTTTTTTGTTCTGCAGCTTTTCTTGGATATTGCTCCCAAGACTGCAGAAAATTTCCGTGCTCTGTGTACAGGTAATAGTTACATGCTATAGTAGTCTTTGTAATGACTTGACTTGTGATGGTAGTGCTGTCTCGTGTATCATTTATTTATCCTCAATTGATGGTTTTTCATCTTGATCTGGATGGGAATTCCTTCTTTTCAGCTATTTTGGTTTTTAGTTTGTATTTGAAGGTTGGTTCAGTAGATTTTAGAAATTCAAGTTTGTATTCGTTTGTTGCTTTTCTGATGTTTTCAATCTTTACACTCAGGGGAAAAAGGAATTGGTCCTAAATCTCAAAGACCATTGCACTACAAGGGATCCTTTTTCCATCGCATCATTAAAGGTTCCATGGCTCAGGTTTGTTGGTCTGTCTAGTGTACATCTAGGTTTTTCTTACATAGGTTTGATTAGTTTTCTTGTTTGAACATGGCCTAGAGGTGGTCCATCTTTTAGTCAGTTACCCTTTTTTATGCTGTAGGATTACAGGGCTGATGGTCACGACTGCATTTCTTGTGATGTAGTTTTAAGGTTGTACTTACTGAGTTGTCCATCCTCAAAATTTTACTATGCTTCACCATGCCCAACCCATTTTGTAAAAATAGTTTTGCTAATTGGTGGACTAAGATCTTGTGTTAATCTTGCAGGGCGGTGATATTTTGAAACGAGATGGTATGTAATTCTCTTTCTGCTCATTAATCTTTTTTTTTTGTTTCATGCAGTTTATGATTTTTCATGATGCATGAATTTGAAATTATAACCTTAATTGTTTTAACAATTCTCAAGTTATTCATCTTATTATAGAATTTCTGCTACCCCTTATTTTTTTTCTTCAAATCTAGGGAAAATCAACCAATTTGCCCCTATACTTAGAAGCTAATCTCCAATTAATCATGGAACTTTTAATTGCATCTATTTTACACTTGAACCGCCATAAAATCGCAATGATGCACTTTTGCTAGGGAAATCTGTCAAACTTGGTTTTGTGTCCTGTACGTGCTTCTTCGCTTATAATTAATAGGTTTAGTTGCCTTTAATAAAGGGGCTCTGCCACATGCATTGGGTGAGAAAGTTTTTCTTTAGCCACTTGATTGTTTAATCTAATGGGTTTCTGCCAGTTTCTGTTTTATTCTTGGATAAAAAACCTTTCTATCTCAAAAACTCAAATCTCCATTTCCATGTCTCTGTTGGAACTGAGATTGGGATGGTAGTATTTAATAAGCTTCTCTAATAGAAGACTGTATGGATATTTCCACTATGTTCTAGATGTATCATGGATGCAACTGATAGTTTAGAGGGTAGTTTGAAGGGTTGGTCCAAAGTTTAAGGGTAGATTGATAGAATTTTTTCTGAAATTTATAATATTTATAGATTTAAAGATGTAAAATCTTGTTTGTTTTAGTGATTACCAATTGTAAAACAGTAAGTTTTGGCCAAGGGATGATACTATGGTCTATAACATAACTCCTATGATTTGCCCCTAATACATTGTCTGAAATCAAAGTTCTCTTATAATTAACGTGTTTAAGCTTTTATGCAAGCTAAACATGCAATCAGAATGAAAAATGAGTTTAGATTTTCAGGGGATAGAACATCCTGAAATGTTTTTGCTCTTCAAATTCTTAACTATTTTGTTTTCCTCATGCAGGGACCTTTGGAGAGAGCATATATGGGGGCAAGTTTCCAGGTGAGAATACTTGAAATCTTATGTTCATATTGATTCCTGTTGTGAGGTTAATGTTATAAATTTTGTGAGTATACAATTGAGAAATTGTGTATTATATGCATCATGCCAATAGAAATGAAATTATCATTAGTGCATACACTTTAACAATGGGTGTTGATAATGCCAATCCATATTGTTATAATATCACTCCACTCAACAAAGTCATTTAAACTTGTAATTGTGCTACTGACTGGAGTTTCATTATCAATTATGGAGTGGCAGTATCATTGGCCTTTTAACTACAGGTTAAAGGTGTCCTCAATGGGGGGGTATACTGAATGTCAAATGGCATGTCTTAAAATGTATGAACGACTTGCCCCCAAGGTCAAAATGTTTCTGAATCACGTTTTATAGGTACTTTTTTTATGCTAGTTTATCATATATCTTTGTGCCTACAACTTTAGAGTTTTTGGTTTTTCTTTGTGTCTTATTTTAGAGGCAATGAAGGGTCTGAATTTGAAGATTTGTTTCGGATAGCAAAACTATGCTTTGCTTCTCTGTCTCTTAAGGATGACACCCCCTCTTAGAAGAATTCTAATGAAATAGTGCAAATATTAAAGCTGGCACTGTTATTTTGCAGGCTGAATTTTGTTTTTGGACAGATCATACACAACCCCAGTTTATTGTTCCTAACTTCCTATAACAATGACCGAAGCAGTTTAATGTTTGTTTAGTGGTGCTGAAATGTGAGAACTCAGATTCTGCTTTGCACTTGGTGCAATAATTTCACTGCATTCATGTTTGGTCCCCAGTGCCATTTAGCAGCCTGGGATCTACCAGTCTTGCATTGTCTATAGGACTTGCATTATAATTTTATCTTGATTTTCTGGGTTGCTACATTCATGCAGCAAGTTAAAGTGATACTCATTTCAATGTGGTAACAAGTGGTTTTTGTGGCGCTATTGCAGACGAGTCTCCAAAGCTAAAACATGATGAACCGGGTCTTCTGTCCATGTCAATTGCCGATCGTGATGCTTTAGGCTCTCAATTTATTATTACCTTCAGGGCAAATCATCATCTTGACAGGTTTGTTACTTAGGAAGCATGTCAATTCTTCGAAGTTGATACCCTTATTTTCACTCCCTGTTTGATGTGTCATAACTTCTATGATTTACAGTGCTTGTGGATTTTATATGACAGGAAGTATGTAGTCTTTGGGAAGCTTGTGCAAGGAGATAAAGTACTGAAGAATATTGAAGATGTGGGTGATGAAGAAGGGAGACCCACTGTAACAGTGAAAATAATCAACTGTGGTGAATTTATAGAGGGTAAGAAATCTATGGTCAACATGTGTGACTTTGTTGTTGGGCCTGTTTTATTTGGTTTTTAGAGATCTGATGAGTGTCTAAGGAATACTTTCTTTCTTGTTTCCTGCTCTTTCTGTGTTATCCATTTTATTTAACATGATGTGTGACTGTTTTTTCACAAGTTCTAGTTTTATTTGGTTTTTAGAGATCTGATGAGTGTCTAAGGAATACTTTCTTTCTTGTTTCCTGCTCTTTCTGTGTTATCCATTTTATTTAACATGATGTGCGACTGTTTTTTCACAAGTTTTACTTTCAATGTCATTTTTTCTGCAGACAAAAAGAAAGTAAATAAACTGAAAGTGGAAAAGCACAAGAAATCTTCTAGAGATAGAAAGAGGAGGAGGAGAAACTACCTGTCCGACTCGGAGAGTTCATCTGATTCTGATATGGAATCAACGGAATCTGATAGTGATTCTGACTCCCTTTTGTCCTCATCATCTGACATTAGTTCTTCAAGTGAAGATAGGCGCAAGAAGAGAAAGAGAACTTCTAAACGAGACAAACATAGACGTGGAAAAAAACGAGACAAGAGACGTGAAAAGAGGCGAAAGAGACGTGACAAGCGATCCAAACGTAGAACAAGAAGGTAGCTGCATTGCCATGATTTCTTAACTTAACCCATCGAAAGAAATCTGTGTCAATGTTACTTTAATGTTTTTATGGGAGTTATCTTCTTAGATTCAAGATTTCTGCCATTAACAAGGAATGATTCCAAACTGCTTTGATTACCCCTCTTCCCACCTCTGCCAGAAAGAAATAAGTTGATCTTTGGTTTTTAATAACCTCACATTCTTTCGTTTCTTAGATCATCAGATAGTCTCACAGATGGTGAGAGTGAGAGTGAAACCAGCTCTGATGACGATGCTCTTAATGCTCAAGCAAAAGAGAGGAAGTGTAGAGACCCTTCTCAGAAAACTGGTACTGCATCTTGAAGTGATTCTATCCAAGTTTTTTGCACAGCTCCAAAATCGCTGCAGAATGTTCGGAAAAGTTCATTTGATTTCTCTTGCTTCTTTATTTTGATGCATGTTGTGTATGTGTCATCTGCATATTGACTGTACTGGTTCTTTTTAAAATTAGCTATTAATTTGATGCTTGTATATCTGATGCTAAAAATGTTGGAAGTGGAGTGAAACTTTGTTTTCTCTTGAATTGCTGCCTTCATTTGTATTCTGTTTAAGTTTGGCATCATGGCCATTCTCCTGTGATGGTCATGTATTCTGCATTTAACAAATATTGGACTACTTGCTTTGTGTAATGTTGTGCAGCTGAGGGCCAGTCTCCTGTGGTTTTGGAGGAAGAAGTTGCCTCCCTTCCTTGTAAAAGGAGGGAGGAACCTGATATACTTGAAAGGGAAGATGGTGAATTCCCCAAGGAAAATGGATCTCGACGAAGTAATGGCATGGGGGCAGATGCTAAATCCTATGGAAGTGAAGATAGAGAACCCGATATCAGAGATGATCACCCAGGAAAATCCAGGTCTACTTTCCATTCTTGTCACACCTCAGTTATTCTTTATGCTTTCAGATTCTTCCAGGTCAGTATTTTATTGTAAGTTGATGAGCAGGAGCCAAAGCATGAGTCCCAAGAGGACCACGAGTAAGAGTATGAGTATTAGTCCCAGGAGGAGCCTGAGCAAGAGCCCAGATGTTAGTCCAAAGAGAAGCGCAAGCAGGAGTCGCAGTGCTAGTAGAAGCCATCCTCGTGTCTCACAGAGGAGTATCAGCAG
Organism: Populus alba x Populus glandulosa; assembly: GCA_033617975.1. Lineage (NCBI taxonomy): Eukaryota > Viridiplantae > Streptophyta > Magnoliopsida > Malpighiales > Salicaceae > Populus > Populus alba x Populus glandulosa. The sequence continues at coordinate 24,607,521 of CM066148.1, forward strand.
AAGTCCTGTTAGAAGTGGCAGCAGCCAGAGCCCAGCTAGAAGTTTCAGCAGAAGTCCTGTGAGGGCAAAGAAGGCTAGAAGCATAAGCACGAGCCCGGTGAGATCTCGGTCTCCAAGAAGTTTTAGCAGGAGCCCTGTGAGAGCACTGCCTCGAAGAAGCCAAAGCAGGAGCCCAGTGAGATCTCTGTCTCGATCATTGAAAAAGTCAATTAGCAGAAGTCCTTTAAGAGATTCTAGGAGGAGCATAAGCAGAAGCCCAATTAGATCTCGGAGAAGCATAAGCAGAAGCCTGGTTCGATCTTCCCGGAGAAGCATTAGCAGAAGCCCAGTTAGATCTCGGAGGAGTGTCAGCAGAAGCCCAGTTAGATCTCGGAGGAGCGTCAGCAGAAGCCCGGTTCGATCTTCCAGGAGGAGCGTCAGCAGAAGCCCGGTTAGATCTTCTCGGAGAAGCATTAGTAGAAGCTCTGGTAGGGCTCCTTCAAGGAGAAGTGTTAGCAGGAGTCCAATTAGGGCACCAAGCAGGAATAATCGTCGCAGCTACTCAAGGAGCCCTAGCACACGTAGGGCAAGGTTTCCTGATCGAAGAAGTTTGTCAAGAAGTGTTTCCCCGGATGGGTCTCCCAAGCGCATCAGGAGGGGAAGAGGTTTCAGTCAACGATATGCTTATGCTCGGAGATACAGAACTCCCTCTCCAAAACGTTCTCCTGTGAGATCCTTCCGTTATAGCGGACGTGATAGGTACCTGGCAAGCCAACATCCTTTGATTTCTGCTCACTTTTTGTCTGATTTATTTAAATCTTGTGAGCTATCCTATTCAACTACATGATGTATTTTCTGAAATGACAATTCTCACTTTTATGATATGTTTCTAGATATTCCAGTTACCGAAGGTATTCTCCTAGGCGTTTTAGAAGTCCACCAAGAGGAAGAACTCCACCAAGGTCTGTGATCTACTTTGTTTTTTTGGCTAATTTCATTTCTTATTGGATTGTATAGTGATGCTTGAAATACAGTTTACATGGAAGTTGGAAGTGCCTTCCTCTTGTTTAATGGGATGATTCCAAACTTAGTTCTGGAAGTACTTTATTTATACTAGTGCATTTTTCTGTCTTGCTATCTTAAATTCTCTTAAATTCTCTCTTTGACACTGTTAGCAGATATAGAGGGAGGAGAAGCCGGACACGAAGCCCATCTGTATCACGCAGCCCCCGTTATCGTAATCGTCGTTATAGCCGCAGTGGCAGCCCTGTTCGCAGTCGTTCCCCAGTTGATGTGTCCAAGTCTCGTCTGTCTCCACGAGTTGCAAGGCAGAGGTCGCCGTCTAGCAGCCGGAGTCCATCAAAATCACGATCTTCATTGGATTCCCAGTCGCCAAAGCGACTCAGCAAAGACAGATCAAGGTCATCATCAAGGAGTCCTGTTGGGAAGAAGGGTCTGGTGTCGTATGATGATGGTTCTCCCGACTCTAGTCAAAGGTGAACTGGGTGAACGATGTGATGTTGATGATATCCTTGGTCAGGACAAGCTTGAGCTATGTATCCTTCATTTTGAGAAGCTGTGTTTGACGATGAACTAGGGTCTTTGTTTTTTCCCTCCCCTTCCAACTGGACCTAAATTGCTTTTTTTTTTTTTTACCGGGGCAGATAATGTAGTCACATATAATTTTCGTAGTGTGGTTTAGATTTATCTTTGGCGTGTTGCAAGGATATAGAGTAATAATTTATCTTATAAAGGAACCTAGAATCAAGCTGCTGCTGGTTGTCCTTACTCTTTCCTTGTGTTTACTTGCTGAGAGTTGGGTTGAAGTGGAGGTGGGAGATAATTTATGCGCCTTGGGTTGGAGACTTTGTTTCCGAAGCTGGAATTTTTGCATATTCAAGATGCATCTGTTCTTGTGGAGTATTGTGGTGCTGAACGAGCATGGGCTGTGATGCACTTGTGACTGCTGTCATTCAGTCCTGTTCTTTTCATCAACAATAATTTTGGTGGTGAAGTCTGCTCATGAACACCTTCAACGGTGGTACTAATTCTCAGTATATGTCAACATCTTTCCTATATATAGAATTGCTCTGATGAAATTATTTTTTATGTAAATAATTCTCAACTGCATCCCAGACAACCTCTTCCCGGCTGCTTTCGGTTGTCCGAGCAACCCGGTTAAAATGCAGGCCAGAAGCTTAAAGCCCTATTGCAATCTCCATTACTAACGAGAACTCCAGTTCACCTGTACCTCCAAAGCATGCAAAACCAACTGAATTGGGTTTCTTTGAATTAAGCCATCTCAAAAGTTCATGTTCATCATTAGAGGCTTGCCTTCCCTTCAGCTTTATCTTCTACGTTTCTGTTGCATGGTGAAACTGGTCCTGCATGCCATGCCTTCCTTCCACAACCTTTCTATAATGATCAGCATGAACTGGGTCAAGCTCGTAGATACTGTCGACAACCAGTCCATTATTTTTGCAAATCTGCATCTTTAACGTTCTTGAAAAGCTTGGTTGACATGTTAGATTTGTCATAAATTCAATCCAATGATTTAAACGGGATGATGTTTTAGGATATTATTTATATTATTCTTTAACAAGCTCCCTCAAGTTAAAGTCATTTGGGCTTGAAACTTACACAAATTCATTTTACCTTGTGCATAATTTTTATCAAATAAATGAGGATGGTGAGATTCGAACTTGTGACTACTTGGTCATCAAGGCTTTAATAACATTTCATAAAATCTATTCAATTCAATAACTTAAGTTGTTAAATGAGATTTTAAAATATAATTTATATTATTTTCTAATAAGATTTATCGTGTTTTTCATGAGACACCTCCTTCCTTGTCAACTTGATATCACCACCAAAAATGGTTCAGAATCCGATGATATTTTCTTGGGTGGCTCGTATAATCCTAGGCATTGATCAGTTTATGAAGAGAAAACTAGTCCCCTTGAATTCCAAACCTAGCCGCAACATCAGTAGTCCAAGGAAAAAAACACGTCTGCAATAAGACAACCAGTTAATCAGGGTGGATTTCATCTAGTAGCCACTGAAAGAGTTCTTGAAGCATGGCAGTTGCCAGGCAAATCATAGATCGGGAAACCATCAAGTCCACATTTTCACGTCCTCGTGGCAACCCGGCCTCTACTAGGAGATGTGATGGTCTGTACATGCATTCATTTCAAAACCCAAATCTTTGGTTCTCTTGATTGTTTTGGACAAGAGAGGCACGTTAAGGACTGGTGACTAGCTAGTCCTTGGGCCATGGGAAGCAAATACCTTGACCTTGTGACGCAATGAAAAACAGGTTGAATTACAAGAGAAAAGGTTGTGATGGGTTAGTCCTTTCAGTTTGGTAGGTTTACTAGGTGAGCTTGGAGCCAACTGTTTTCATGGTTTCTGTGCTGATCCTTTTCTGTTCGCCACTGCTCCAATTTCAAGGATAGTCGATTGTGCTCTGCGTGATCTTCGATGCAAATGTAGAAATATATTTTTGATTAAAATCACCGAGGTATTAAAAGATTTTCTTTTTGTTTAAGGATTCTGATTTTCTTTTGTTGTTAAGGTTCGTTTCTGACCAAATTAAAGAGTTGTAAATCTTCTAGAAAGACAGAACACATCGGACTTAATTTTTAGAAATAATATTACGAATTAGGATTCCTGGTGCGCTAATCCTTCTGTCAAACTCTATCTTTTTTATTTCTGTCTTCTTTGTTTTTGTGCTTCCATCTACATCATATTTGCCATCTAACTTGTGCTAACTCTTCTTGTTCGTTCAATAGGAAACCATTTTTAGCTTTTGAAATCCTCCCAGCCATTTGTTGGTGCTATAAAAATATGATTAGCCTGTTTTCCTGTGTTTGTCCATATAGATGGATGCTTTTAGCGGTACGACCACTGGTGTCCAGGGTAAGAAAATAATTATTCTGTGATGTAAGCTATGGGATTTGTCGAAACAATGCTGCTAAATTGCAGAACTGATAACACAACAAATGGAGATTTTTCCAATGCCATTAGACATTGGAAATTTCTATTATCCTGACTTGATCATTTGCCTCGTGATTATATAGTTATGTTGAGGATATCAGCTGTGTGAACTTTGAAATTGCTGCTGCCTCTTGGAAGACTAGTAGAACCATGTCAGCAACCAGGCTGCGTGAAACCATTACTGAATGCCTTGCTGATGTTCAGTCAGACTCCGTTGATGCTCAGCGGAAAGCTCTGCGAACCCTAGCTTCCCTTACCAAGGTCAGTCCCCAGAACAGGAGCTTGCTTGCACAAACAGACGGTGTCGTATCTACCCTTCTTACCCTGACCAAAATCTCCTCCTCTATCATCAGAATCCTTGCCTTATCCATTCTTTTCAAACTCTCCCTGAACCCTGATCTAAAGTGGAATCTTGCAGATATGGAAACCATTCATCATCTCAATTCAATAATTCTCTCAACAAGTTCCCCAGAAATCAACCGGTTAGTTTGCTCTTTGATTTGCAGCTTAGCGATGCTAGACAAAAACAAGGCCAAGTTTGGGGTGGCAGGTACCGTCCAGGTGCTGGTTGGTGCTATTTCAGGACCTCGTTGTCCTGCCTCTCACCATCTCCTTAGTTCCTTGGCTGAGCTTGTGCAGTTTCATGGGAATTGTACAGTGGCTGTCCGTTCAGGAGCAGTCCAAGTGCTCTTTGGAGTAGTGGAGAGCACAGATGGCGAGGATTTGGCTGGGACTTCTCTTGCTGTTCTAGGTCACGTAGCTCGGTTCAATGAAGGATTGAATGCCTTGATAAGAACTGACCAGATCGTGAGTTCTATGTTAAATGTTCGAAGAGGGAGGTGCATGCTGAGCAAGGAAGGCGCAGCGGAGATTCTTCTTCGGCTTTTCGACGAAAGTGAAGGTTGCGTTAGAGATGCTTTAAGGCTGCCAGAGTTCTCGTCTGTCCTGGCTGATATTTCAGTGAGAGGATCATCGAAGGCACGCGAGAAGGCAAATCAGCTTCTGAAGAAGATGGTGGATGCTAACCTTGATCCTTACACTGTGGGAACTCCCTGTTTCTCCCATGGTATCAATGAGGCTGCTGAATAATAATCTTCTTTACTTGACAATTTATTTACCAATAATCTTGAAATCTTCAGCATCAGAATGCCTGTATAGCCATTGATTGCATAGTAATCCAACGATTTTAGCCATAGCTATGGTGATAATAAAACGATCAACAGCTCAAGAATGCCAATTCGTTTTCCATTGATGAATGATTGAGTTGCTCTCGTGTGGCCTGCATAACTGGATGAAATCAAAGGGCTTGGTTTGACGACTCTGTACATTTTTTTAACAGGATCAAAGATGAAGGTGTCCACCACAGACAACCTAGTGTTCTTGTTGTCCTCTGTTTCCTTTTCCTAGTAAAATGGTACTGGTTTTTTCTTGACAATATCAGAGGAACCTCTTCTCGGCCTTCAGGTGCTCATCATCATGACCAGGAAAAGGCCGGAATCACTCGAGATTCTCCCTCTCTTTGATGTTCTTCAACGTGATGCCATGAGCATTAGTAGGGGGCCGGCGTGGACTAGGATTAAAATACACAAAGATATTGGCCCAATGGACACACTTTCATCTCACCAAGTTGGGCCCATAACTAGTCCATTGGGCTTTCATTTCATATCAAAACTATTATATATCAAGAACTTAAAGGGCTCGCACAATCCTGCAATCATAAGAAAATCCATACAATTTGCACTGGTCAACTTCCACCTTCATCTCTCCAAAACCCCACCAATATACATGATTATATACATTAATTTTTATGTTCAAATCTTAAAATCAATAAATTATTGAATTAAGATCTGTACTAAATTAATATAAAAAGGTATATCTTTATAAAAAAAAAATCATCATATTGTAAGAACAGATTCGAGAATACTTCTTTAATAAATAAAAAAAATATTAAACATGATTAACACCAGGACTGTCAGCTTAAATAATACTATAAGCACTGTTATTTGCATTACTGTGCAAGATACTTCACTCCTAATTGAGCCAAAGGAGATGGCATCAGCCTCTTTGTCTTTTGTCTGCATATCAATGAATAGAAACTTGAAGACTTTTGAGCAAAAGAAAATCTGCTTTAAGCATGTTTGATATTCTTGTGGCAGACATTTTTTTTATTGTTTATTTTTTTTATGAAATATATTAAAATAATATATTTTTTAAATTTATATTTTATATTAATACATCAAAACGATATAAAAACACTAGAAAATAAATTAATTTTTTTAAAAATATATTTTAAATTTTTACATAAAAAACTTTCCAACCACCGAGAAGAATATCTTAGAATTGCAACCAAAGCCAAAGGACTTTGCTTGAATCCCAGTTATTCTCCTTCTAATCAGTTGTGGGGCATGAAAAGAGCTAGACATCTTAAAAAGTTGAATTCCCTCTACCTACCTAAAAAGATTCCAATGAGACTTGTTTTTGAATTATAATCTATTTTTTAAAATGTTTTTTTTCTTTAAAAGATATTAAATTAATATATTTTTATATAATTTTAATGTATTAATGTTAAAAAAATATTTTTTAAAAACATCTTACATTTTGTTACTGAATATATATTTAATATTTTTATTAATCACCCCTTTTGTACAAACAATCGAGGGTTGGCATCGTGATTGAGGGCCTATATATATATATACTCTTTATAATTACAAAGGTCATTCAAATGACAATTTTTCTAGCTTGGTTAGGAATATACAATAGCTTACTATAATCAAGAAAAGACTATAGATATGGATTAAATATCGGTTTCAAAATATTGTTTAATCATAAAATTTTAAAATAATATAATATTATTTTAATAAAAAAATCTGATTTAAAATGAAGTTTAATTTCAACCAAACACAGACCGGGTTTTATAAATATAATAAACATATCATTGACGCAATATCATCACTGTATAGAAGTGGAATCTCCCCCGCTTGACATGTAAAATGGAAACACAATCTTCTTCTCTTCGAATGACATTTTCTTTTTGCTGAGGTTAATGACATGAGAGTTGCTGATTGCATGAGATTATGAGAGTGGGGATACTGAATATAAGAGGGCATCAGCTTTTTAAAATTAAAAAAATAATAATAATAAATAAAAAATAAAAAATTGGTGTGAGCGAAAGGAATTCCAACATGGCAGACAAGACATCCTTGGCAAGTAGAAATCTCACGTACATGCTTCTACTTCCCTAACGTGATGAGATCCAGCTGAGGCCCGAGCCATCACTCGTGTTCGGAAAAAAAAAGAAAAAGAAAAAAAAGAAGATATTAGAGGATGCTCTTTTTTTTATTATTATTTTTTATTTTTTCGGGATGTCATGGTGATTTGATTGGAAAACAGCTCAAAAGTTGGTACCATTTTACTTTTATATATTGTTGCTTTCATTTCAAGTTTAAATTAAAAAATAAAAAACAAATCTCATAAATAATTTAAACTATTTATTTATATTATCGTTTCAGTTGTTTTTCAAATTGTTTTTATATTAAAATATATCAAAATAATATATTTTTTATTTTTTTTAAATTATTTTTGAGATCGGTGCAGCAAAATAATCTAAAATATAAATAATAATAATTTTAAATAAAAAAATTAAATTTTAACAAAACATAATTTACTTTTAAAATCACTGTTTTTCAAATGTACCCTTAGACATATTGAACTCTATAATAATAGCTTATACTGCGAACTAATTCAAATTTTTTACGATGAAAAAAAGAAGAAGCTAAAACGAGATAAATTTATCTAAAAATATGAGTTGTCAACTACTCAATTGTCTGTAATAAGCAACGTAATTATAATATTTATTAAAAATTCAATCAAAATATAACTTTTTTTTTATAAATGAAAATTGATTAAAAAACACCCTTGATTTTACAAGAAAATATAAATTAGAATACATAAATTCTTTACCATACATAAATATACATTATTTTTTTATGACAAGGTTTAATTAGTTTTTTAATTTTAAGAGTTTTACGTGGTTTTTCAAGTCAATCTTCTTACGTTGGCTTTATTTTATCATTATTATTATTTTATTAATGTTGTGTCCAGGTCAGTTTACGCCCATCTTAACTAATCACACTAGCTTTAAAATTAACAATCATATAAGTTTCAAGTAGCCATTATATTAGCAATCATATGACTCAAGCCTAAAACTACATATAAGTTTTAAATAGCCATTATATTAGCAATCACATTACTCAAGCCTAAAACTACAAAAAAAAAAAATATTGTTTAAATTGTTTTTATTATTATACCACCTATTAAATAATTATTTTATTTATTATTATTCTTACGTGTTCTTGGTGGGGCATGGTGTTGCATTAATAAATCAATCCTATGTGAGAAATACAGCTTCAACAAGTCGAAAAAACGGTGGCATTAAAAAAAATTATTTACAATCATAAATAATTCAATCATGCAATCTTGATATTTTCCGATGGCTGTGGTTTATCATGATTTTTTTAACACGAAATATCCTGTCTTTCATGACATATATATATGCATTGAAAAAATATAAGTATAATCTTAATAAATTAATAATCTCGATTAAATATTATTCTTGTTTAATTTGAGTTTAAACTTGACTTTATTAATTAATAGATTTTCATAATCTAATTGATTTATATAAGTTTAATTGTATTATAAAAAAACTTGATTTGATCATAAATTATGTTAAAATTTAGATCCAATTAATCTAATCTTAAATTAGATGATTTGATGAAACCGATTAATTAATACCTTAATCAATATTTTGTGCATAAAATTGTTTATATGCTAAATTAATTAATATCTCTTAGTAGCACCTTGATTTTAAACATAAAATCTTCATTTTGAGAAGCTTACTTCATGATCTAGAGGATTATTGTCCAAAAAAATATTGTAGTGGAATGGATGTGTAGATATGTTAGAGGGCAATTTGGTCATAGAAATAGTGGTTGCACGAAAACCATTAGACCATTGATATTTTGGACGCATATGTGCTTTGGGGGTTCCACTGTCAATGTGAACAAAGCGAACAAAACAAAGGTTGTAAGAGAGAAAGAGGAAAGTGAAATTTGAAAAAGGCCTTATGCTTTTAAGGGTTTTATTCCTTACACAGGTTGGTGCCATTGAAAAGCTTAAACCCCACATTTCCATATTCAATATTATTATTGTTTTTTCTTTTCTTCTTTTTTAATTCAGATCTTCATAGACAGACATGTAACAAGCAAGTTCACGGTGAAACTAAGTTGAAGGTTTCAATTTGTATGCTCATGGGTATCCATTAAGGACTTAAAAAATTGAAAAAAAGGGGTTCGTTTTGTTTTCTTGAAATAACAAGGGAAATATTTGCTATTTGTGGTTATGTTTGTATATATTCCTGGGTTGCTATAGTTGAAGTACTTTAGTTGTCCACTGTCCACAAAGAATAGATTCTTGATGTCTTTGCATTGCAACCTTGAAGTCTTTGTCAGCTCATTTTCTGCATCTATGTGCTAATTTGATATGTGTGGATTCGTTGTTCATGAAAGGCTGCTGCTTTTATATATTTATGTATATATTTCTTGTCACTTTCTTTTTCTTCTTTTCTGGGGTGCCTTTCACTTTCTGGTTGTTTCTTTGTGGAAGTTTTGAGGCAGTGTGTACTGGTGCAAGTAAGAGGTGTTGATGTGGATTAGTGGGTTATATTCCATCTTCACCCTCTTATATGGTTATAAATAGAGGTGTGGTCAATTTTGATTTTATTCATTGCAGGAACTCAAGAGCTCAGCTTGAACATTCATAAAAAATCCTGCTCAGTTTAAGTTTGTTTGGTGGAATATAATGAGCTACAATACCTCCGCTGTAGGATCTGGTTAGTCTTTGTTGCCATTCTTGTTTATGGTTTGTGTGTGTGAGGGTCGTGTGGCCTTTAGGTATTTTTTGAACTCATCAATTTTAACATTTCAGGCAGTAGGAATACTACAAGAACATTTGAGTTTGGAAGGACCCATGTGGTGAGGCCTAAAGGAAAGCACCAGGCCACTATAGTTTGGCTGCATGGCCTTGGTGATAAGGGTTCAAGGTAATAATGCTAGCTTTATTCCGCGAACTGGTGCTTTTATCGCTGTTAATGTTTTCTTTCTCTTATTGGTTTCCATATGAAACTTTTTTAGCTGAAGAACTCACTTTTCATGCTGGTTTATTGATGCAATTGGAAGTTGATTGTTTCTTATCAGAAGCAACTTAGATAATTGTCTATTGTCTGAATTGTGGATTATTTGAATGTGCATGGAATGGCAGCTATCAGGATTAGGACCACCCGTTTTTTTCATAGCATCTATCAATATCACTAAGTTTGATCCTGCTTTATGAACAACACCTAGTGAAATTCTATTCTCTTTATCTTGAGCATATGCCCTATATGAGAATGGACTTGTTTTCCTCCTACAAAACCAGAGAGAGGGGGGGAGGGAGGGAGGGAGAGGGAGAGTTATGGAATGTCAATATCTTGTCCTGTTCTGCTGGAGATTTTTGGCATTTGTTTAACTTCTTGAACTTTGTGTCCTTTTCCACAAGATTCTTATCATGATTGATTTGTTGGAGAGGGAAATTGTGCATGAATTGTTTAAACACGATTAGTTGTCCTTTTCTTCCATCTCCTCCATTGATCTAAGCTCAAAGCCATATGTGGATATGCCAAGGCTTAGAGTAGGGGACCACTCCTGCACTAGCTTGTCTTTTCAACTGGCTGAGAAATTATATTACTAATGATATAATAATGTTAATCATTTAATTGTCCATTTTTTAGAATATGTTTAGGGAAAATCAAGTATGAGATTGATAATGTCATATAATATGATCTATACTATTACCATTATTGCTGAGGCCCGGTGCTCAACTTTGAGGGTGGTCCCCAGATGTTGGAACGTATTTCCCAAGTTATAATAAGATGCCTTCAAACTTCTTGAAGAGCTTTAATGCCCCTTTGAAATTGGATTTTGATGTGTTGTCGGGGGAGTTTGGAGAGTACCTTATGGTGACTGAATGAATTTCTCCCTTTTGTGCTTTGTTTTGCAGCTGGTCCCAGCTCTTGGAAACCCTTCCTCTTCCAAATGTAAGTATAATTATTATTATAAGTTGCTACACAGCTTCTACTTGCACACATGCAACATGCATCAATGTATGCCTTAATTCTTCCATGTTCAGAAAAATATATTTTTAGCAGACGAAAATAACTTAATCATATGGTTCTGTTTGAATTTGATGTGGCAGATTAAATGGATATGCCCAACTGCTCCAACCAGGCCAGTAGCAATATTTGGTGGATTTCCATGCACTGCTTGTAAGAACTACTTTGTGGATTTCTTTTCGTCCAGTTCACAAAATTTAAATGGCTGCAAGCTCTATTACTTGTCTTGAGCTAACCTTGCATGAAACTAACCTGCAACTGTTTTTATGTATCCTGTTAAAATGAAAGTCTTCATTCATGTCTTTAGCTATAGTGCCAGTAGAGAAGATGGTCTGAATAGCTTATGTATCTCATTTCAGGGTCTGATGTTGGGGATATTTCGGAAGATGCCCCTGATGATTTGGAGGGGCTAGATGCTTCAGCAGCGCATGTTGCAAATCTTTTATCGACTGAGCCTGCTGATAGTAAGTAGCTTTTCAGTACCATTTAGCCGCCTGTCCTGGACTTAAGGGCTATTCATGGTCGTAAACTTAGAGAGGCTTCAGTAGATCAAAATGGTATTAATGTATTTCTCCAATACAAAGCTTGAACTAAAGGGTATGCTTGAGAATATGCTGCAAACTCTTCCACTGTTGCTCTCTACTTTGGCTGTCTACGTGTCCTAAGGAGAGCTAAGAAGCTTACCAATCTTTCTTACATTGACAGTCTCATTTCTATGAACTTTTTAAAACCCTAGTGATTTATTTATTTATTCATTTTTTGCTGTTGTTTTTTTTGGTGTGGGGGGGTTGTCTTCTATTTTGTTATCTGAGTGTGCTTTGAGATTTGAGCAAAGGACCTCACTGTTTTCCTTGTATGATTATTGTGATATCTCAATCTGCAAATATTCTTATCACGCAATAAACTTCATCGTGCATCCATGAAGTTTTTGGTTTATTGGTCCTGTTTGCATGTGGATTTTCCATGCGTCACCAGGAAAAGGCTGTCAGATGCCTTTTGAAATGTGCTCCACTTATTTAGTTGTATTTCTAGTCAGATTTGATAAGGTATGGAGACACTGCTTCGACCGAGGCATGAGAAGTTGGCTAAATGGAAGCATGTTTTCTTAAATTGCTTGGAAATATGGATGTCCATATTGATATGCCTGTTTCTTCTTAATTGCACTTTTTTTAGCTTGTCAATGTTGAATACCGCACCTTCAAGTAGCTCAGTAAGTAACCAGTGTTTTTATCATTGTTTTTCAGTCAAACTTGGCGTAGGTGGCTTCAGTATGGGAGCTGCAACTGCCCTCTACTCTGCCACATGCCGCATTTTAGGGCAATATGGGAATGGAAACCCGTACCCAGTCAACTTAAGTGCAATTGTTGGTCTAAGTGGCTGGCTTCCATGTTCAAGGTTTGGTTTCAGAGTTCTGACGTGTGAACAGACATAAACACCTTAACCATGATTAGACACATGATAAACACATGAAATACAGGTGTTGGTTAAGCAATCTATTCAGAAAACTATTTCTTGTCTTGCAGGACCTTGAGGAACCGGATAGAAAGATCAGATGAAGCTGCAAGACGTGCAGCATCCTTGCCCATCTTGCTGTGCCATGGCTCAGGTATTGACCTTCATCCCACAGGCCACGGGTTTGAATGCATTCATTTTCAATAAGGATATCTTCATTGAGAAGCAGATGGAAAGACAAGAACAAATTTTGCTATCTGCATTTCTAATAACTTTGGTAGAACATCATATTTGCATGTACTGTAAGAAAATGTGTTTGTTTTCAGAAATGCGTATGACTTGCAAACGATTTGTAACAATAAATCATAGTATACCATTTACATGAAGCTAAATTTTCTTATACTCTAAGAATACTTGAAACGGACAAACAAGATAATATTGCATGCAGTTCCAAAGAAGTGAACTCGCTGTTCTCTAGGTTTTTTAACTGCTGATTGGTCCTTTATAGCATAATGGTGTCAGCCGTGTTTCCCGAGCTAAAGTAAGTTCATGTCTAACTTTCTGGTCGCAGGTGATGATGTGGTTGCACATAAACATGGAGAGAAATCAGCACAGGCATTAAGTTCAGCTGGATTCCGAAATCTTACATTTAGAAGCTATAATGGGTATATCTATCTCCCACTAGGCATTATAGCATACCAAAACTATATAAAAATTTTGTTACTGGCACTAATAATAATAAAAATGCTCTACTTCCATGCAGGCTTGGCCATTACACAATCCCTGAAGAGATGGATGAAGTTTGTAATTGGCTAACCACGAGGATAGGTCTCGACGGGCCACGGTCTTAAAAAGAACTGTCAAGGAGCAAGAGGGTACACGGGGTTACAGAAGAATGTATAATGGATAGGAAAGGCATTCCAGAATATATGCCTGGTGTGGGGTTTAAGGTATAGCTCATGGTTTAATTCATTATTCCTCGATGTCATTTTCTTAAATAAACTCTTTTTGTCTGTTGATTTTCTTTCTTGTTTGGGCTTCCTATCATATTCTGATGGCTAGCATGGGTTTTTTTTAGTATTATTGGGTTTTTTGCATCTAGAGAGTTGGAAAGGGGGACATGGATGATTCATTCTTTCATGCTCTGAATCCAGGAAATTTTATGAGCTATTTGACTGAGTATAATGTATCTGTGAGGTTACCAGCATTAGATGGATTTCAGGTACAAAATAAGGGCTAGCTATGGGCTGGCTTCTCACCCTTTCCTGATGTATTGTTTCGATCATATCAAGAAGCATTTATAATGTCAAGCCCAGAGAAAGTTTCTTAATCAAATGTTCAATAAATGACTAACAATTCAAAACAATCTGACGAATAATGTTTTTCCAGTTTTCCTAAAGTCGTCTTTGAGCAAAGCATGGCTAAAAGCCAGCCCAAGCTCCCAAGGCCCAAATATAAACATATATATATATATATATATATATATATATATATATGGGCTGAGGCAAGCATGACATAGCAAGGGCAGCTCGGAATAGAGGCTCACTGTTAAGTTTTGGGTTTCAAAGGAAATCAGGATGACATCTTGACAACAACTGGCCCTGCATCAATCCCCGTGCATTGGGCTCTAGTAAATTGCCATGGCTAGTTTCATAGAGCACAAAGACTCACGAATCCAGCTTGTACGGACAGATAAAAACTCTGACAAGGCTATGCATGTATGCAACTCTGCAAGCATGCAAGTTAATCGATCATCCAAAATCCGGTTTTTGTAGCAAAACCAAAGGCGAAGTTCAAAACTATTCTGCCGTCTAATGATGCCGTGAAGATTTTTACCACGTAGAGGGCAGGAAGCAGTCAAAATGACTTGATAAGATTGGACAATTGAAAATCATTGTGAACTCATGCGACTTAGGGTTAAGAGAATGGAAATTTTGTTTTTTCACTGATCAACAAGGACAACCTTTAGTACTATCCACCAACCATTAATGAAATCCAATCGACAATAGACACATCTAATTGCATAACAGAGAGATACGAATTGGAGATGGAAAAGGAGCGGAGCGAAAAAAAGACAGCATATGATGATGCCTGGCCGCATCTTTAGCATGAGTCACGTATGGTCCGAACATGGAGTCACTCGAAATACCTACTTAAGCAAGATTGTGACAATCAAGTATCAATTGAGAACCATACGAGGTCCTTGTCCGAACCTGGCGCAAAATCAAAACCTCAGACCACAGCTGCATATTTACTTTCCTGGAAGGAATTATATCCAACACCACTGCAATACAAAGGAGCACATTGGTCAATCAAGGATAAGAATATTTATCAATAACGTTTTTGCAAATGGCAAGAAACATGAATAAAACTCACCTAAAGCGGCAAATGTCTATATTTCTGGTATTTCTGTTGGGTGCAATCTTCGGAATCAAGACAAGGAGTGAGGGGCGGGAAGGAAGGCACAGATTTCAAAATGAACTTGCGCCCGCGCCCGCTTTTCAAGCCTGCTGAAGAGCTCGATTGGAACTCTCGAATGTGACCGTGAGGCGGAGAAACTCGCTTTTTATTAGGAGAGCTTGCTTTAACAGATGTGATAGGGGCAGAAGAATCCTTTAATATTTCGGGTGTGTCATCTTCCAGAATGTCATAAAGCCCACAATCAGAGTCCTGTGCTTGATTTTTTGTCTCACCTAGCCGAGTCATTGGGGTAATTGGTGAACTGTGCCAACGAAGAGAACTGCCAGATGAGAGACAAGCACTTCCAGGGTACACCTGAGGTTGTGAAACATTTGCCTTGTCCTGCGTTTTAGATGAAGCCGAAGAAGCCATCATGATTGAGGAAGGATTTGGCAGTGGAGTATGATCAGAGAAATCGGCAAGTTCATCAAATTGTGGTGAGAATTGGCCCGTTGTTTCAGTAATGTTATAATTTTCCTGACCGTGGGAAGCTATGTCCAGGCTTTTACTTGTTTTTGGAAGCATGTCGTTGCCGTGTGAATTGCTTGGAGAACTTACGGATTTTGAATAAGATGGCAGCATAGAAAAATCAGACTCGGACGATAATACATACCTACCAGGAAGGAGTCGGGATTGTGGTGCATCCTTTTCATGGCTAAGAAAAAAGGAACAGTTAGCTATTAAAACAACCTGGACTAAAAGATTCTAACCTCTCCAGAACAAATGCATCTTCATCAAAGAAATAGTACCTTAAGTACTCAAATGATGGTGTTGGTGGTGTGAGGCTGCGCAGATCGTATAGCTCAGCATGTAAAAATTTATTGTTTGAAACCATTTTCAATTTCTCATCAGCCATGCCTTCTAAACTTTCTTCATTAGTTCTGTTGCTTACTATTTCTTGAGTCATAGCATATTCTGTAAATATATAAACAAAAATCAGTCATCATCCCACCAGTAGAATAGTGATTTTCACTTCTATTTTTAGTGCATCCAAACATTCAGTGACGCAAAATATCTTTAGCCAAAATAACAAAAGAATTTGTATAACTTTCCAGATGTTATGTTGTCATTAGATTTAATCCCCTATAAAGCTGGGAGGAGAATCTACAAAGGCTGAGACTTGAATTTTCAACTATTTTTTTAATTCAAACCACAAATACTCCAAATTGGGCAAAATCCAATCATAATTTATGATAAACGATGGCAGCTAAAAAAACGAGGCAAAATTTAATTTCTGCATAATTCCTCACCTTCTTTCCTACCGTGGATATTTCTGCACCCTTCACATCGACAAGCATTGGAGCATCCGACATTAGCCTTTTGAAGTTTAAACATGAAAAGATAGAAAAGTTGGAAATATTGAGAAATGGATAATTTTGACAGAGGTGATGACAAATTCAGATGTTGACAAAATACTGCACCTGATAGCATTCACAATACTTTTTCACACACATTGACCTTTTGCAATTGCATCCTGTCTTATGCCTCCCTGAGTACGGTGTAAACAGGTCTCCATCTTCCTGTGAAAATGCAAACATGATCACCAAATTCCCAGTCAAAGAGAAATTGCTAAAAAACCAAAAAAGATGGTTTGGTACCACATCGATTGCTTGAAACTCAGTCACAGGCTGTACAATCTTCGGAGCGAAAGCAAGTGGATTACGTGATTCAATTTGTTGTCGTGTTTCAAGAACAGTATCTTCATATTCAGGCCTGTTAAAGCACCCCTGGCAAGCACAAATTGCAGCACAGTAGATTCCGGCTGCAAAACAATCACAGTATCTGGCCAAATAGGAGGAGAAAGTTACAAAGAAATAACAATTTAAATAAATTACACATATGTGAATATGACTACCAAGAAAACTAAAAATCACTCACAGTTTCAAACATTTAGTCTTCCTACAGTTGCAACGTTTGCAACCATCACCATCAGTGCTTGATGCTTTCTTCCTGGAGATCATAAGAAGTTCAGTGGTCAACTTAGTTTGGAGAACAAACTACACGTGCGCGCATAGAGAGAGAGAGGGAACAAAACTTGATGATGAAACTTATCACATAAACATGCCTTTTCTTCTTGGGGCTTGATGGGCTGAACTCCTCAAAATTGCCAGCGTGCTCTGAACTAAATCTCCTCTTATTGTGTGGGGTTACCTGATGTTCTGGTGGCTGCAAGTTATTGAAAGATTCCATGTTTTGAAAAGACTCAGAAGTGGTAGAGCTTGTAGCAAGTGAAGCCTTAGTTTGGAGCACCCTATCTCCCGCAGTTAATGAGACTCTCTCAACTAAATTTGATAGTTTGGAGCAACTAATTTTGTTCTCCACTAAATGGTGGCTCATGATAGGTCCTGATGCACCGCTTCCCATTGGCAAAGTGTTGACAATGCTATTGAGATGCAAGCCAATACCTGAAGGCTTGGAAACAGCTACGGGAGACTTTCCACTTATATTAGCGGAAAACATAGCAGTCATAGTTTGCTCCTTGTGGGAAGAGATAGTTAGCTCCACCTGAGATGAATCCAAAATCTCCAATTCTGTACTGGAAGCAGGTGATATTGAACCAAATAAATTGATTGCTGGATTTGGAGAATAGGTACCATCCTTTGTAGTTTCCTGTTGAGCTTGTTCAAACTGAAGGCAGCGTCTACTCATGCCACGTTGGAGCTGACTGACCTACATTTTCAATTGCAATTACACTACTCAAGAAAGAAAATCCTACTAAATTTTGATTACAGAAGAAATAACGAGGGCTACTAGTTTCATGATGATATGTGAAAGTGCGCAAATGATTTGCATTTAATGTGGCATGACCCAAATTACATAAACCATGAGAGTGCGCATAGGGAGCATGTTTTTATCATGCAAGAATAGATTAAGATATCCGTAGAAAAGCCATCATATGGACTCCCATGAGGAGAAGAATAGCACAGCAAATCCAAAACCTTGAATGGATAGATTATCTGTAGAAAAGTTTTTCTTCCATGCACACTTCAAAAACACAAGAAGAATCACCACAATTTTCCCTTATCAGCCTTTTCTAGCATGCCCATCCACAGTTATCACTTCTCAAATGTTAGACATTGGCAAGCTCCATGAATTTAACTTTATTCCTCTTAAACAGAGGAGGCCCATTGGACTAGAACGTGATTCATCAGAACTTCGTAATTAGGAAAGTGTGCAGTTCCTAAAATCATGATTAGGAAGCACAACCAAAATAAAGACCGCTACTGACAGCAATTTTTCATTATAAATTCTTAGTGGCTATGAATTTAACTGGCCAATGAAATGAAAAAAAAAATCTCATTTGAAATCTGCATAGTGTATCAGCCTCTCTGCTCTTTGGAAATAAACTTGGAAGATGAATTTAAGATAAAAAATTTTATACCTCTGAACCATTATATGCTATGAGTTGAATAGGTTCATGTGGATGAGCAACCTGAAAAGGAAGTAGTTTAGTGAAAAAGTAAACCTTAAAAAATTACAAGGCGAACATTCTCGTCTTTTCACAACAGGGTTCACACGTTCTATTCCTAGTTTCACAAAAGAAAATAAACGCTGTTATTACCTGAGCCCCTGAAGTGTAGCATTGTTGCCTAGAAGCATGGTCTACAAGCAAGTCAGACCCAAAATTTGGGCAAACATGAGATGGTTGTTTGGCAAGGCTTCCCTCCTTTTTAATCTTTTCCATCTTATTTTCAGATGTTGGCTGCTCCTTAGGATCCTCTCCATCTTGCTCAGGCCTGGCCTGAGACACCTCCCCTTTCGTCCCCTTATCATTTATGTCATCAGATTCTACTATTTTGAAGTTGGTTAAATTACTTTCTGGTGACTGAAGTGCATCATCAGATTTTTTCACGTTTGGGTTTAACAAATTAACAGAGTCTGCACAATCTGCATCCACAGGATCAGATAAGTACTCATCAACACAGCCTGAGGAGCTGCCAGGTTGGTCTTGTTCAGAGTTATTGACATTGTCGCTTGTTTGGGCATCAACAATCAGACTGCTAGTCAAACAGATGCTAGATTTCACCATATCCTCCGGACTATCAACAGATTTCTTGCTTCCATCATCAATCTTAGATGTTTCTGCCCCAGATATCTGAGGATATTGAAACCTGGGAAAGCAAAAAACTAGTCACGTAAACAGTCTTCAAACCTTAATTCAAGCCCTTTAAAACTATAAGAACAGTGAAATCTAGAATCTCAAACCTTCGCAAGAGATTTATTTGACGGTCTGATGCTGTATGTGGTGACTTGAAGACAAGTGGAGGAGAATTGATTCCTAGGAGTCCATGTGCTACACGTGCAGTGTTGACAGGCTTAATAGGCGATAGATTGCTTATGTAATTAGAAAACGGGGATTCCTGGAAATAGAGGAAGCAAAGTACTCAGGATATCCACAAATTTCCATTTTTCCAATTAGGAACATCCACGATTCTTGATAACATGCACAAGAAACTTTCTGGAGAACCCTCCATTTTCATAACGCAACAGCGCATCTAACGATATTAAAGCAAAAATAAAACTAACAGATACCAATCACTCACCCACAAGTTGAAGGGTATAGTTATTAAAATAGAACAGGAGAAGATCAAAATCTTACACTTTCCACCACTTGTGGTTCCAAAGGGAATTTCAACTCATTTACACACCACGCAGCAAAAACAATACGAGTAATACTAATAATTACAGCCTTCGGATGTATTTTCTCTTTGACTGGTTTTTATTAACACCTGATACATTAAGGAACCATAATCTCTAGACAGGTTCCATACATCCCCATATGCTTGAACAATACTAAATGCCTTAGTTCAGACACGAAAACATGTTTGCAAAAAGCACATAATTCAATACATTACTCCATCCTTAAGCCAATAACCCACCAATGCGACTTCAAACCCTACTACAACAACACAAAATCCTCATCACAAAGTTTACAATTCAGATTAACTAAATATCTTCAACTGAGATCATGGATTGCTCGAATGGAATCATTTTTTCCAAGCTAACCACATATCTTCACCAGCAGGAAAAAGAAGCACCCTTAAAAATCATTAAAAACAACGAAGCAACAGATTGTTAAAAAAATAAACAAAAGCAGCCCTAATTTTAAGCCCTTTCACGAAATTGAACTAAAATAAATCACAACCAGATCCTTAAGAAACACACAAACGCAATTAAACCAAACAAAATTCCAAAAAAAAAAAACCCTAAGATGGTCACCCTGTATTGTAAGAAACCAGCAAGCATAAACACAATTAGGCAAAAAACTAAAAAATGGAGTGAATTAATTAAGAAATGAAGTTACTTGAACTGGGGGAGAATCTGATAAACTGACGGTGGTGGCAGTGGCGGAAATGGTGGTTGTTGTGGTGGTAGTGGTGGTTTTAGGAGAATCCATGGAATGAAACCCTAAATTTGATAACCCTGGAAATCAATTGCTGCATTTTAGTTTTTTTTTTTTAATCTGCTCCTTTCAGGGTGAAACTAAGAGTAGAAAAAAAATTGTATTTACTTTTTTCCTATTTTGGGGGGGAAGTAAAGATAAAAAGAAAAATAGAAAAGAGACGTAGGCTATTGACGCGGCTTTTTAAAAACAGAGCGGGAAGTTTTTTCACATGCCTTTGTGGGCCTCTCTTGTTTTGGGCTTGTTCTTAACGGGCTCCATTTGTATCATACTGAAAAGGCAATAAAGCCCGATTTGATAAGTAGAGGACCGTCTCCTTCTCTCAGGTACTTGGAGTTACGGCAGTTTGGAAAGTCGGTGGCAGTTTTCCACAGTTTCTTATGTGGGGGGAGAAATAGTCGGAGAAAGGGACACGTGTCTTAAATTGTGCCGGAACTTATTGATAGTTTTATATTGTAATTTTCACTCTATTTTTTTTACATGTAGGCTTGGGAAGCATGCAATGTATTGCAGGCAATGCAGGTTAAGTGGGTAAGTAGAACCATCGTGCGTAGTCCACATGTTAACAAACTTGTGTATGTTTTTTTGAGTTCGTTAATGATTGAATTTAATTATTGTAATAACTTGTATATTAGTACATATTTTATATTTTCTATTTGTGTATTCTAATCATTTGATAAAATGAGAAAGTGTTATAACTTCTTGATCAGAAAAAAAACATTTAGTTGCTGGACAAATATTAATGGATTGACAAGAAAACACTAAGTTTTATTGGAGGTTAAACTGACAAGTAAAGGTTAGACCATACAAAATATTTTTTTAAAAAACAATCCCAAACTTTTTAAAATTAAAAAAAAAACTACAAAATAAAGTTTTATATTTAAATTGCATAGTTGTTAGCTTGACGATTCATTATTGTTAAACTTGGTATGGTTTAACAGATTGACTTAGAAAACATATGGTTTAAAGTTTAACTTAACAGGAGTTTTAAGTTAAACAAAATTTAATATTAATTTTATAAAACCCATTTAATTTATTATCTAGCTAGTCCAATCAAAATTTACCAAGTCCACACTAGAAAAAATTAGCCAAAAAAATTAAAAAGATATAATAATATATTCGAGTTGATTGTAATCGATAAAGTAACTTGATAACTAACGACTTCCGATTTCAATTTTATAGGTTAAATCTTTTATCAAGTATGATAACTGCGTGGTGTTGGAGCTCGGCAAACATCGCCAACTAGGCAATTTTTTACTCAGATCTTGTTTTTTTTTATCACAATCAAGTCACTACCCTAGAAAACTTCAACCTCTGAGGATTCGTAGCTTGAAGATCGGTCTTCTCAAGATGAATTAGAAGACACCGATGTTTGATGGAATCTTCAACTCAACTGAGTTATATAGTCTGATGCGAACGCGAAGACGAAGTACAGGAGACAAGGGAAGCAAAACCACATCATTAGACTGTGCTTTGCCTTCATATAGTGGGCTCAGTGGCACACTAAAAGTGGTGTTCTTCAGGTTTCAATCTTTATGCCCACCAAAGCCCACAGGCCCTTATCATTGCTTAAATCTGTAGCAGGCCGTAGATGGATCCTAGTTCCTGGAAGCTATAAACTTCAATCAAGCAAAGGGTTCTTGAAGGCTACCCACTGACACAGATCTAATTAAAAGATTTTTCTGGCTATTATTTTTTAATCAAATTGCACATTAATCAAAATTATAGTCTATATATATATATATATATATATATATATATATATATATATATATATATATATGATTTAAAAACACATTTCCTTATCGACACATACATTTAAAGATTTAATAAAATTCATCCAAACACTGCTACAGGGTTTAAACTAAAAAAAAAAGAAAAAAAAAGAAGAGCGCATAAGAATAAAATTTGATTAGAATTGAAAATGATAAAAGTACATGCAGAGTATAGTTTTAAAATCCGGTTTGACTCGTCGAGTTGATCCGAAACTAAAATTAGATTGGATTAAAAAAAAAAAACCTGGTATAACCATTTAATGTATAATTTTCAAGTAAAAATTTATTTTAAAAAGCAGCCTCATCACAGTTTGAAATATCCAGAGGAAGTTATATACTAAATGTATTCAATTAAATTTCACAACTAAAACCTAGTCTATGATTCTTAATTAAAATACCATGTAAAGTTTTTCCCTTTTCTAACCTTTAACCATATGACTCATATAACATATATGACAGGGGCGGAGCTGAAAAGATATAACATGGAGGGCCAAAACTTAAAATATAATTTATTATTAAAAATTTTATCTATTTAAATTAAAAATATATTATATTATACTATATTTAAATATTAAAAATACAAAACTTCAAAATATTTTGCAGGGGCCCGGGCCCCTGCCCGCCTCCCCCTAGTTCCACCCCTGTCATATGAGCACCTGAGGAATTTGAAATTGATTCCTATCTCTGATTAATCTGCTTTGCTAATGCAAGTTGTTGGATAGAAATTACCGAACACAATGCTTTGCTCACAAGTGAGAGGAGGGCTGTGCCCTAACGAAGATTAAGCTCAAAGGGTTGATTTTGGGGAGTCTGAACTCTGTAGAAGCACAAGGAAAAGATATTGGAGGAACAAAAAGCAGAAGAGAAGAGAAGACTTTTATCATTGTTGATGATATCACGTTCATCTCTGCCGCCTCACGTGCATGCAGATCCTAACACGCATCACGTAGAACATTTTTACTTTTACATAATTTCCATGGTTTAATTAAGACTAATTTTCCTTTATATTGAAAGTAATCATGTATTTGTGATAATATAGAAATTTCATTTACTACTCACCCAACATTTCAGACATGCTAAAGATTGCTAGCCCGTTTAAATAAATTTCTTGAATCAAAACACACAAATATATTTCATAAAAAGAAATCTTCACACCCACATTGCTAAAAATCAAATATGATTCCCTTATACTATTATAAAAATCAAAATCAAATACGTAATCAAATTAATTAGCTTCATTCATTCGCACGGAGGGACCAAAAAGAAAACAAAAAAAAATAAGAATGATTTAATGCACCTTGGTTAAATTAAGAGGATATATAGTTATCAAGGTTGTTAAAATTGAGATTTTAGAACGAAACGGAAAGCCCTTCACAAAATCGGATCGTAAAAACGGATCGTAAAATCGTAAGGAATTTTAAAATACATTAAAAAAATTCATGTTTCAAATAAAAATTCATACATATTTCAAGGACATTAAAAAACATGTTTCAAATAAAACTTCATACATATTTCAAGCCTTCAAATAAAAACTCATATATAATTCAAGCATCTTAAAATACAAGATTCAAATAAAAGTCATATATAATATAAAATAACTTTTCATTAACTAATAATCAACAAACTTAAAACAAACAATCTGCTGGTGTGTCATGTAAACTAAAATCAGCTTCATTATCTTCATCTTCCTCATCATTCCTTAAACATTCATCACAATAAAAAAAAATATATTGATATAAAAAATAAAAAAAATATAAATTCAGCATTATTATAATATATATTTTTAAATAAATATTAATTTTTAAAAGCAACATACACCACAATAATATATATATATATATACACTACATGTTACTTCATTTATAAGTCCGCAAAACAGTTGGTTACATGTTAGAAAAAGTAATTTGATATTATTATATGAAAATAAAAAAAACATTAAAAAATAATTTAAAACAAAAATAATATTTTTTTATAAAAACATTTTCTAACCAAGAAAAAAAGCCTTTTGAAGAAAATTCTTTACTTGTACAAAATGTTTGCCATAATTTTATTGAGATCCACGAAAATGAATCCCACCTACTGAAAACCTAAAAAGAGAAACCAATCACAAAAATCAAGGCTAATGGGGGGGGCTGTGCAGCAATTATATTGGGGGGAGCAAATGAGCAATTATAATATTGGGGGGAGCAATTATATTGGGGGAGGGCCGAAGCAATTATATTGGGGCCTTTAAATTGAAATGTTAAATCGGTCTTGATATCGCGATTGTGCGCGATATCATCCGATTTTTGCGATTTTACCCGATTTCAATTCGATGTTATCTATTTTTGATTTTTTCAACCGATTCAACCCGTAAGCATGTTTTGACTCGTAAAATCATACGATTTTACGAGTCAAAACGCGATTTTGACAACCTTGATAGTTATTTTCTGTAGTATTTGAATCTGAAATTTTCTAATAAAAATTTCAAATTTCATATAAATAATTGAGTGCGGCTATTTGAAAACTATGTTCATCTAAATATATGTTCGACATTTTAATATATAATTTTTGTAATTGTGGTTTGAAAAGGTTAATTGAATAACAATTAGAAATTATAAGTGTATTTTAATCAAGATTTCAAAAAAAATTCATATAAAATTATAACATATATTAATTAATCAAATAATTTAAAATTTAAAATTAAGACAGACACAAACGACACCAAACCACGTTGTAGCACGAGAACAAAACCGAACCAAAGTTTAATTATGCATAACTTACTTTTTCCATAACCAAAAAATACAAGGGTCACATGTACGTACGTCGAGAGAGAAAAAGGAAATGCATTGATGATGCTAATGCATGGAATTACAGGAAAAAGTGTATATAAAATCTTGTGTCAGTATGGAAGCTGTCATCTTGTAATTGGAGAGATTAAAAAGAGAAAGTAGAATTAGAAAGAAGAGCAAGAACATGTATACGTTGGGGAGCAATAGAGGGAGGGTTTGGTCATGGTCATGCATGGAAGCATTTCCCAAAGAGAATCGAATCCCCCCTTGCTTTTTTGCTGCTTTTTTCACAGTTTTTGCCACAGCCTTCTTTAACATTCCCCAAGAAAATGGTGTGTGTGTGTGTGTGTGTTGCCTTGCATGGTATTAATTGGATTTAATTTTATCAGTAATTGTTTTTCTTCTCTTTTCTTAAAAGGGATCTTAAAAGGGAGGAGAAATTAAAGAAAGGGAATTAATGTGCATTAGAGAATATATACAACTCAAGAAAGGATTGGGAATAATATTAACTATGAGAGGCTATAGCGAAGGAAAATGACATTGAAAAAGCCATTGCGGTAGTGAAGATGAAGAAAAAGAAAAAGAAAAGATGGTCAAAATCTGAAACCTCGAAGACTTCTCTTCCATCATCGACTATCTTTATCGAAACTCTCTACCATTTAATTTCTTTTTCTTTAATTTCAATTAATTAATCACTACTTCTCCCCTTCGAACCTTCCTGTCAAATACTGTACAGAGAAGAACAGATAACAGCTATAGCCCAATTGCTCTGTTTTTTTTCCCCAAGCAATGTGAGGGTATCAGGACGTTCCTTGAAGTTTACAACTTACAACTAGCCATGCGACTTTTACTTTTGCTTCAACTATATATTTTCAAATATCGATCACGCTTGCAAGCTGGCCTAATTGGCAAATAAATTTGTTTCCGAGTAGATATTACAAGTTTCAACTCTAAGACTAGATTGTGAGAACACACGCGCCCGCGCACATATATATATATATATATATATATATATATATTATGATGAATGATTTAGGTTGCATTCTATTAATATTTCAAATGGGTGTTTAGTTTAAAAAATAAAAACAATGATATAAAATAAATATATCCATGAGATAATTTTAGCTTTAAATTTTAGTATTTTTAAAATAAAAAGTACAAGAAAACATGTTTTCTTCGTCTTCACTGTTTATATCTTTTTTATATTAAGAAAATGACTAATTAAACACAACTTTACTTTCATGGAGATGAACTGTTCAAGAATGCTAGATAACCATCAGATAAAAAAGAAACTCGTAAGGAAAAAGAAAGCCTAATTAATACAACTAATTAATATCAAATAGAACATATATACATACTAACATATTGTAAGACGGCATGATTAGCTAGCCATCTCATTCTAGACATAATTAAGTAAAATTCGATCATATACGTACAATTAGGAAAATTGACTTCAAATTAATGACTATTTGCTAGCTAATTATACTTAGCAGGAATAATCATAATTAATTTCAATTGGTATTGCTTGGTGATTTAATGTTGTTTCCTGTAACAATCACTATTGTGAGAATCAATCAAAGCTTTCATTTCATTCATTCATACATACATACATATACACATACATACATACATCCACAATTCAGAAATTAAAAGTGAAGGAAGAAATTGGGGTTTTGTGTTAGAACCCTTTTGACTTACCTTCCACAATTAAGTCCCAAGAAGTACAAAATATATAAAAGGAATATTCAAAATTGAAAAGGAAGCACCAGCAAGTATATTATTGAAACGAGACATGACCTCTTAGATTGTTATTCTAAAATAAGATCATAAGAAGTGGGGTCTTCTCTCCAATGTTTTATACACACACACACACGTAGAATATTCAATTTGTCTGGTAATAAGTTGTCAATTTTGTTCCTCCTTATCCAATCCTGACCCACAAACTCAGGCCAATATTCCCCGATCCCTCTACTTGCCTTCATTCTATTTGTAAGAAAACAAGTAGCTAGAGAGCCCTAAAATGCCACAGTCAAAAGGTTTTAATTTCCTCTGGTTCATTGTATACAGGAATAAAAAGATTTTGGTAGGGCTATGGTGTCCTGACTGGTTACAATACATACTTTATGTGGGGACATGCACAGGGGCAGATGCAGTTCTAGAGAGTAGAGAGTCTCATAAATCCCACAAAATCTTCAACTCCCTGATCTATATTCTGATAATATGCATGCCAACAGGCATAGGCCGCAGGCTAGCTAGGAGCATCGTGCTTTATATATTTTGTAGCAATGATTGACATGTGAATTCTGGGAGAGTTGCAAATTATTTAGACAAGGAATTACAGCGATGGAATTCTGATTTCAATTATTAAAGAACAAATTCCAGGGCAGCTTCACTAGTGCTATAGCTTTTTGCAGTACTTGCTGGGATTTGATGATTGGTTATGATCATGTAAATGCATCTTAAAAAAATAATAATTAAGTACGTACCCTAGCTAATTAATATGCAGCCAAGGCAATTATAGGTTACTGATAAAGGATACAATTAAACATACTATTTTTAATATTTTTTAATTAATATGAATATCTGAGTTAGTTTGCATATATTTATTTAAATTTTCAGTGATTATAATATTAACAATTACATGACTCAAATCTAAAATCATAAGAAAAATAAATTTTTTAGTCCTAAATTTTTATCACCAGATCACCTATTAAATGGTCAAGTGGATGTTAATCTAGATATTAATTTAGTTCTAGAAGAAGTGATCATTATGCAATTAAATGTAATCAAATTAATTAATTAATCATGAGGAAGATTTGCCTAAATTATACTGCATGGGCCTTTAATCCATGTAGACATAAGCTAGACACCAGACAGATAAACTTGTTACAAAATTTGATTGGATTCATCACAACTATGTTATCAATTATAATTAGTACATTAGATTGGATAAAAATTTTGTCAACGCAAGCCAAGATCAGGAACAAATCCAAATTACACCCAAAAAATATTTCATAATTTTCTTTGTTTTTTAGTTATTTTAGGATTATTTTTTTTCAACTTAGATTAGTTTAGCACCTATTTAAAAATTTTACAAGTTATTTTCATAACCGTTTTAAAAATTATTAAATTCTAGAATATATAAAATAATTTTTTTTTCTATAGTTTAAGATTATAAACTTAGAGTTTGCAAAATCTATTTTTTATCTCTCGTTATACATCGCGTAAGGAAGCAAAGTGAAGAATATGAAAAGGAAAGCCTAACCCTCTCCTGCCTACCTCAATCTACCCCATTATCGAGGTCTAAAACAAGTATATAAACAGCCTTAACCCCAACACTTAAATCACAAGTCCCTTAAACAATCTATTGCTCTTTCAACTACGAACTAGCTAGGTTACACTTCATTTCTGTACGTGTTGATTCTCCTTTCTTTCTCCTTTCTTCTTTCTCGAGGTAAGGACCTTTGTCCATCTTCTTTTGGACCTAAAAACTTGTATGTTGGTCACACTTTCTCTCCTGGTATTTGGATTCAAGCTCCATGTAGCACTAAACCACGCTTCATAATCTCATTAATTCTGCGTAGAATTTTTATCAGTACAGATATGTTTATAAAAACTGTAGAATGCATCTCTTTAATGCACTAACTGACTGGTTTGGAATTTTGGAGAAGGGAAGATGAGCAGACCAGGAGATTGGAATTGCAGGTCATGCCAGCACTTGAACTTTCAAAGGAGGGACTCATGCCAGCGTTGCGGTGATCCAAGGCCCGGAGAGAGAGATCACTATGGAAGTTTCGGTGGAAGATCATCAGGTGGCTCATTCGGATTTACGGGCCCTGATGTTAGGCCTGGTGATTGGTATTGCACGGCTGGCAATTGTGGAGCTCACAACTTTGCTAGTCGTTCAAGCTGCTTCAAGTGTGGTGTGTCCAAGGATGAATCCTCTGGTGGTGGACTTGATGCTGACATGTCACGGATGAGAGGTTATGGCTTCGGCGGAGGCGGAGGCAGTGGCTCTAGCCGTAATTGGAAATCCGGAGACTGGTTTTGCACCAGGTTGATGCATATTAATTTGTTTGTACCTTTCAAATCTGAAAAATACTTAATTTGGCACTCTTTTTCTCCATATTCTTAACTTAAATTTCACAGGCCCGGTTGCAACGAGCACAACTTCGCTAGCAGGACTGAATGCTATAGATGCAATGCACCAAGAGAATCTAGCAGCAGCAACTCTTCGTATTAATCATCGATATCGATCGATAGCATTTTTGTGTAAGGATTTGCCTTTTTATATATATATATATGTTTGTGCGCGCGCGCGCGAGCGTGCATGTGATGATACAAATTTCAGTTTTATTAAACTAACATACACTTGTTTCATGATCCAAATTTCAGGTCCTGCAGTGCTGCAAGGAGGGAATTAAAGAAGAAGGCTCATGAGAAATCTTGGATTAATCTTTTTGCTCTTAATTTCTTCTATTTTTGTTCTTTTGGATAGCTGTACTCTTAAGCTGAGAAGCTTTAGAAGGATCATGGGAGTGAAATTAAGTTCAAGGAGAGCTATATATATCATTAGCTAGTAATTTGTCAGGTTCCTTAAATATAGACATGTAGTTCTGTACTTTGTATCAATGTCTTTGTGTTTTGAGACAGGTTTAAGCCCTTGTCGTCCAGTCTAAGGTGTGCTTGATTTAGCTAAATTAATTATGAAATCCCTCTCCTTGTTAATAGAGTTATAATATGTTTACCAGTACTAAATTTCTTTCTATTTTTCTGGCAATGTTCTAGTATAAGGTTTACAAGAATGCTTTTCCTTGCGGTGGTCCAAAGAATATTTGACTTCAAATTACTGTAAATTAATCACCATTCTCCATATCTCTGAAAAAGCAATTAAAAGGAGTTGTTTCATGGACCACAGTGGGATCTTTTTGGTTAAACCAATGCAAGATAATTAATGGATTTTGGATTCAATGGATATCTTTGAGAGAATTTAATCAGCTATAGGCTTTAAATTGACAAAATAAGCATCATATCTTCCAAGAATGGAAGATATTCCACCATAACACTATAAGAGAATTGGATGCAAATAGCTTCAAGGCTATATACATAGGATGCTAAACTAAAACCTAAGTTTCAATAATTTTCAGCAATCTTCGAGAATGATCTCTCCTGAACTAGAATATTAACTCGGTTTATATGATGAGTTGATCCGGTGATCCATTAACTTGAAATTTGATCCAAATTAAATTTATTTAAAAAGTTAACCTTGTTAAATATTAATGACTTGATATTCCAACTTGTATTTTGTTGATGCAGTCAAACCAAAATAAAACTTGACTGAGTTAACTTCAATAGTATTTTTTATTTTTTATTTAAAATGATATATATAAAAAGTTAAATTATCGAAGTACATTTGCAAATTATGGAGAAAAGATGATGACTCATTAACATCTCTTATTGGTTTCCTAGTTGACCAAACGAATGATGAGCGAATGACATGGATCATTGACTCCTTTCTTTGTACAAGCAACCAGCTTATATATAAGAGTAGTTGTTAGCACCTCTCTTGGCCGGATCACCATGCTTATTTGTGTTCTTTTCTTTCTTGATTTAGAAAGTTATACAATACTCCATGATGTTTTCTGCAACCATTCTTTCTAGTTTATGTTCTTGTTACTGTGTGATACTCTTATATTCTTATATTATTATAAATAGTTTCATAAATTAGTAAAAAAAGACTAGTAAAGCACACCTCAACGGGTATTTGCGTTTCTCATTTTCTCAAGAGATGATCTCGGGTTAAAAGATCTTATTTAATCTGTAAAAAGAAAAAAGGAAAAATTAACCACTTATCACTCTTGTGCTTGGCAGCAATGGAAAAGTAAGGTGTTTAATATATATATATATATATATCGACTTTATGTGCTTTAATATTTAACGGATAGGGTTAGCTTTGTGTAATCTAATGAACTTGGAATTTCATCAGCTCTAACATATTTAAGAGTATATTTCACATAGGATTCCAAAGTTTAGCTTTGATTCCGAAGCTTTTAAGGCTAACCTTTCATGGGTTCCCTCATTGACCTCTTGGGTATACGTTTAACATGAAAATTGATTGGTCAAAAAGTAACCACACATTTATTAGTGTCTGCTACTACACTCCATTGTATAGCTTTTAGCAAGATTCTTTGTTTCACTTTAAGCTTGGCTTTATGTTACTTCATATGCCTTGTTGTTGATGTTGGTGGATTCAAGTACTTGCTCATTTAATCATATCAGTACCCCGGTGCATGTTCATGTTGCTGGTGCTGTTATTTCTTTCTTTCAGAGGTTTATGCGCCTTGTTTTCACTGCGTTTACCATGATTGCATGCCCACATTCTCTTCAGAAGAAGGTTTAACTGTGTACGTAGTTCTTGATTAGCAAACATTACTTTAAGTTTGAAGCTTAAGTGACCATGGAAATGTAAAGAAAGCATGTTTAATTATTTCTAGAGAAGACTACGAGGATATCTCTCTTTGATCTGTAAAATTACGTGATTAAAGATTATTGTGGTATTAGGCTTGGTTTTGCCCGCTTCTATTTTTCTGTTTCTGGTTATAAAACTTGCCTTCGATTTATAATTATAAAACTTGAAATGGGTTATGGCTTATGAGTTAGGTAAATAATCAATCTAGATTCATTTGTGTTAATTTAAAATAATATTTTTTTTAAAAAAATAAATTTTATTTAAATTTAATTGGATTGACTAGATCATGAATTAAATTGTCACAATCAATCAAGTTTAATCAAATTAACTTTCACCTGCTTGAAACTTAACCCAAATATACCATGCATATCACTATATTATTTATAAAATTTCTCTCGGTTTATGGGGAAAAAATAATTACTTGGAGAGTTGAGAAGGGCAGGACTTAAAGTGCTAGATCCACTTTCTTTCCTTTTCTTTCTAAAAAGATGAGTATACAAAGGTAAAATTTCTGATAAACGTACAGAAATTGGCCTCGGATCGATGATTAGAATAAACTCACAATGGTTTGGGAGTAAATGATCATTTTAAATTTTCTGATTACAAGAATGGGGAAATATCGAAGCAATGGCGCCATGGTCAATTAGTGAGTTATATATATATATATGCTGGGAAAATTCTTTAAATCCTGGGAAATTGATGAAGAAATCAAATCCCATAAATGGCTATGCAATTGAATCCGAGAAAGAAAAGACAATTGATGGGTGGTATTGCTCAGAAAAGAAGAACACCAACATCTTTAATCAATGGCAGCTGGGGCCCGAAGAGCTATGAAAAACTATATACAATGGCAGTGGATTAAGTACAAGAGTTGAGATTTGATTATCAACACTGTGAT
This sequence comes from Populus alba x Populus glandulosa, assembly GCA_033617975.1. Lineage (NCBI taxonomy): Eukaryota > Viridiplantae > Streptophyta > Magnoliopsida > Malpighiales > Salicaceae > Populus > Populus alba x Populus glandulosa. The sequence continues at coordinate 24,639,929 of CM066148.1, forward strand.
GGTCAATGGAAGCAAAAACAAGAGAAGCTTTTATCCAATTCAAGGCATAGGAATTAAAATGGGTTTAACTTTGATAAGAGTTTTCCCTTTTTCTAGCTTTTATAAAACCAAGCATGCTCCAATCCTATTAAAGCCTTTCCCTTTACTTCCTTTTATAAACCAAACATGTTGTAGCTTGCTAGCTAGCTAGCTATCTAGTCTTTCTACACACCTCCACACAGCTTGGCTAATGCCATAATTCGAGGGAATTCATTTCACATGCTCTTGGGAAAAATTCTTTGAATCTTGGGAAATTGATGAACAATCAAACTCCATAATTGGCACAATGTATATATGCCACAATGTAGTATGATGTGTGTGTGTATGTATATACATATATATATATACATATATATATATATATATATATATATGCATTTGAATCCAGGAAAGAAAAGACAATTGATGATGGCTGGTATTGCTCAAATCACTCTTTTTTTTATATATCAAAAAGATAAAAACAAAAATAGAATCATGGCTAAGATGCCATTTAGAATTGTATTTCATGAAAATCTGATTTTAAAAAAAAAAAATATGTTTTCGAATCGTTTAATGTGTTGTTGTCAAAAATAATTTTTTTAAAAATAATAAAAAATATTATTTTCATGTATTCTCAAACGAAAAATACTTTGAAAAACAACCACTAACATATTCTCAAACACCCTTAAAACTAATCAATAACTATTTAGAATCTATTTGATTTTTTTCAAGAATAAAAATAAAAATAAAAATAAAATTTTAACTATACAGAGAATGCAATTTTATGTTTCATTTTACTAGTGTCCTAAAACAAAAGAGATAGAAACATGTTTGGTTAGAAAATAAAAATATAAAATAAATTTATTAAAATTCTGTATTTTTTTTAAAATAAAGTATAATTTATTTTTTTATATATATGTGGCTTTCAATTCACATTTAGCAAACTCACTTATTGATATTCTCTCTCTTTATATATATATATTCATCCTTCTATGCTAATTTTTTTTATTAAGGCTTATGAAATGATTCATAATTGAATTAAGTTTTGAAAATTAAACGCATGAATCTGCATTAAAACTTTAGAAGAACATGCTCATGAGAGTTTGAGTGGTTTTCTCACATCATGTTTTCTTCCCAACCAATAAGAGGAAAAAATGAGCCAAATTCAAAATCAATTTAAACAAGGAAACCCTAAAAAGAACTTAAATCAATCAAGAATATGGGCCCATACCTGATCCATTCAAGGGCATGATGGTGCTTTTTCGGCCCATGAAAAAAATCATGAACCCACTGTTTTGGGTCTGATGAATAGAATGCCCATAGTTATCAATTTCCGTCGTTTGAGAAATCCAGATCAAAACAACAACGGCTATATAATTCAAACAACAGCGACAGCAATTTTAGTTTAGGTTTCGCGCTTTAATCTTCTTCTCCATTCATTCAAGATCCTAAACTGTTTCCTTACAGTAAATTTCGTTATGTCTTAGTGTTTCTTTACCACATAATAGCTCACAACTTGTTAATCATTCGTTTTTGTATTCTGGACTTGTGGTCCACAACTTGTTCGATAAAATGTCTAAAAGAAAGCTTCAGTTTTAAAAGAATTGATTTTGGAGATGAAATTGAAGACCCATTTGTTAGAACCCAATATCTTATCAGTGAATATTGTTAGTGTTCCTGCTGTGTGGTTTACTTATTATTAGATAGAGGAGGTTGTTTGCTAATGATGGTGTATAGACATGTACAGAAGTTTCTCACCGGTGCAAATTGCTTTGAATACAAGAGAAATAGAGTTACCCATTTGAATTTGAGGTTGTTTCACTCATCCGGAGAAACCCAAGAAGAGGTTTTGCCTATTGAATGGTATGAGAAGGTGTTTCCAAAGATAACAGAATTGACCCACCAGTTAAAACATGTGGATATGATTGATGGAAGGTTAGTGAATGTCAATGATGGGTCTGTCATTGTTGATGAGTACATTCAGAATAAGATGCACACTTTGAAGTCACTTGTAAGGTTTTTTGTTGGGTCTCCATCGGTTCAGCAAAAAGTTTCGGAAAATGTGAAGGGGTTGCTAGTTGATGGAAAATGTAGGAACCCAGGTGTCAGTTTTAGTAAATCAAGTGAAAGAGAGCCAATGGTTGTGGATTCACTTACTAAAGTTAGTAACTATCTTAATGTATCTGCACAACAGAGGAAGGTAGTGCGTTTCACTATATGCCAACAGGTTACACAGCATCGGATTTGGCGAGCTGCGCTGGAGGAGATACTAAATGAGCTGAAATCAGAGATGGATTTATTGAATTATAATTGTTTAGGCCAAGGGAACAACATGGGTTATCAGATTGTTTCAAGCTGTTTAAAGTTCTTAAGTGATATGAATACTTCGTCTGAGAATGACTCCACATCGTGGATGAGGCTTGCACCTGCTAAACGTGTTGGTTACCCTCCTAGTTGTGGTGACTGGGAGGATGTTCTTGAGATGTTTCATGATCTTATTCAGTGTTTGAAAAGTGAAAAGTGGTCAGTTCATCATGTGGGGAAGCTTGAAGCCATGAAAGAAGGTTTGTCTCAAATCAAGGATGTGTCAATTGATAAAAGTCTTGGATACAAGGACGTTCAACATCAAGAAAACCTGGTTCAGAAGAAGCTCTCCAATACGTTGGGTCACTCTTCCCGCTGTTTGTTCACACTTCTATTGTATTACCTTTATGGACATGTTAGAGACATCGAAGTTGACATACGTGGTGGCATTTATGGTGGTGGTGGTGAGAGTGCATTCCTCTTGAGCATGGGAAGGATTTTGACTTCAGATGAGGAGGAGATGGTTTGGAGTGGGATGAAGCAGCTAGACAAGGCTCTTAGAGTATTCAAGTTCGTATGGGAAATAGCAGGGATGAAAGGAGTTCTGGAGCTGCAAGGTCATCTGTGGTGTGTTGGGGCCATGGATAGGACACTCACATATAGAGGAAACCTATTTTTTGTACATGGGATTAGTCTTTGATCAATCTGGTATCTCTCCAAATCAGTTCTAATCTTAATAATTTTATAATGGAATCTGATCACTATTTCATTTAATATGGCGTGTTCAGTATTTCAATGGAAGCCACTGCCCTATACTTCTTTGTCAGTTTATCATCTGGAAACAATACTAGATTTCTATGCATTCTAAACGTGTAACAGAGCTATCTCACTTCAACTTAAGGTCCTCTTTTCTTAATTTATGAATATAAAACCTGCCGAAGGAGGTATGTGATGGCAGACTTTTCTTTTTGAAACACATATAGCCATGTATGAGGAGATGGGAAGGATTTATACCTGGCATAATCATTCTTTTTAAAATCTGTCCTTAGAAGCATGAGTGCTCTGTTCAAAATCAGCTAGTTACTCTTTCCTTCATTTGTGCTTTATGCCTCCATTTGATTCTATTAATTGAAAGCAATGGTATAGGAAGGTGGTCTCCAGCTTTTTAATCTTTAAGAAGATATAGTTTTTTCATTCACCTGTAGTTGTGAATCTTGAACAATTGTTGCAGTGACTCTTGTTTCTCGGGTGTTTTTCCTTCACGGTTTGAACTTGCAAAGCAACAACTAACGTAAGAAACGTCATGAGGACATGGGTTCTTTGTCTTCTTCAATTTTTTGTGAGCCCGAACCATGACCTTTACACCTTTGCAAGCATAGATTATAAATATCAGCATTATTGAGGAAGCCGATATTGTTCCTTCTCTTACACTGTCAGCTTGTGAGGGGGTATGTTTTTTATTCTTTTTTTATGCAGTATTCCTTCTAGATCAGGCAAAAACTACTTGAATCATTACTGGCAATATATTAAGATAGTTGATGGCTGCAGTTTTACAGAAACTCACAATGTCATTAGACAAAATGAGACATTGACAACAGAGCAGAGACTGCACTCAAAAGGTAATACTCGGCGAACTGCTCAACCCAAAGCAACTTAAAACAGAAAGAAAAACAGTTTGGTAGTACATACACCGACAAAATAGAACACACTGCTTGTATAGCATCTGGGATAATAGAAACGATGGCCCATGGATTATTGAAGTAATCTTGTTTTAAAGTTGCCTGCCACTTGTGCCATGGCTTTCTGCAATATGCATTCAGCTCTCCAACAAGACCAGAAAAATATAAATGATCGACAACGACAAAAGTCTCTTTGACAAGGCCATGAAAAAGAGCTGACATCCCTTCATCACCCCATAGCTAGTTTTGAACAGTTCCATCTTGAACAAGTAATTCCAAATCCTTAGCAGTGTTGGCAAGGTGATGGATGATGATCAAAGTCATTTATGTAGTTCTTAGAACAATGGCATCGCTCGGATCCCAGCAGATTCCTGAATAAAACCTCTGTTGCACCGACTATTTGCAATCTGGGTATCTCTAGAACCCCATCACTGAATTTTATGTTAAACAAGTTTTTGCTTGACCCAAATTGAACTTGACACCAGCCTGATGCAGCTCTCTTGCACTGGGTATGATCAGAGTTGTTTCTTTTTTATTTCGACCGAGGAGGTTTATGGAAAATTCTCAAAAAGTCAACTAGATGTTCTACTATCTGAGATCTCTCTTCCATTTCCTCCGAGTCTCACATATTTTTTGAGAACTCACAGGTAAGCTTGATGATGGAAAGCCTTTGACCTATACCAGACGGCAAGGTTATTTTTGTAGGACCAAAAGGATTCTCCAGAATAAGGAAGCTGATTTTCAAGTAACCAGATGTCGAGCCTTATATCTTGAATCGTCCATGGTTAAATACACGATATTTTCCTTTCCGTTTCGCTTTGTTTTGAAATGATAACTCAACAAGACTTTAATGATGGAGGCAGCATCCACTAAAATCACTATTATGAACTCATTACTGCTAAATTCTATGGTTTCTGCATAACAATCGCGTAACCTTTTTTCCTTTTCTTTTATGTCTTTAAGGAAATACACCAGACTTAAGTCAGTCCTTTGAAGAAAATCTTGAAGGTGCCTCTTTTTATGCTCTTCCATTGGTTTTAGTTCTTCTTTGCCATGGTGCAGTGGCCCAATTGAGACCAGTTGAGGTGTGCAAGCCTTTTCGTTCAATCGATGCAGTTGCTGAGGAACTGTGTGGATGCAGCACTGTGAAGGAAGAAAGGCAAGCTGTTTAACTCCCCTCAATGAAGCTGCTAGTTCTTCGATGTTGATCGAAGTATCATTGTTTGTTTCTTCCATCTATTCACCTTAATGCTTCAACAATTTCCACACTTGTTATCGAAGTAGAGGACTATGACTACTGGCAACACAATGAACAAAGCCCTCACTAATAAATCTGCAAGTAATGTAAGAAAGAACAGCTAAATATTCTATTCTCTCACAGAAAATCCAGTAATTTGAAAAGCTGAGAGTAATGAGAGTAAAGAACATCTCTGGGAAGGAAACTTTGTGGTGTTGAGATTCAGCACGAAGAGAAGAAAATCTTGAAGGCATACAAAATACAGATATAATCTTCAAATGTAAAGGAAAACCAAAGCACAATTATGCATACCTATCTTTCTTGCCAAGAAAGTGGTGTGAGATCCTACTTGCGTACTTAGAACTCCAAGTCAAGCTCTTGAGGAGGTAGCTAGCTCGATTTTCTACTGGAAGTCTGCTTGTTACTTTCTCTTCATGTATCTCTCGTGTTCTTAATGGCTCAATTGTTTCCAACGCATTGTAAAAGAGAGAGGCTCTGCTTGACTTCACAGGCCCTTATATATGGTTGCTAAAGCAAGGAATGTCTGCCTTTCGCTGTGGTTATGGGGGACGTTATTGTCACCTTTTGGCTATTGTAATGATAACCCATCTTTTAATTGATAATTTCCTCTGTGATCTGAGGGTAAATTTTACAATTTGGATTGTTTTTAAGAGAGCAGGGACTTCATAATTTTGCTTCTTTAATTGATAAGTTACCTTTGCCCATTATCAAATTGTAAAGCAAACAAGTGTCCACCCAGGCCATCTAATCTTCAGCCTGCTCCAGCACTTTCTACATTTCCAATTTTATCTAATGTCACCAAAGGGTTAGTCTGGCTAGTGTTTTGCAATTTCATTCAGGTTCAGCGATAGGAATCGAGAAGAGATACTAGCCCTCCGATGAAAAAACTTGAAACCCTGTATATGCTCATGACATTTTAACGAGGAAGTAAAGAAATTTATCCACCCTTCATGATTCAAGTTGAAATGGAGAAGAACAGGAAAGTCTGAAATCTTAAAAGCAATGTGGAATCATACAGTAATACAAGTGATAAAACTTGCATTTCCTTGAACAATTTCTCCTTGACATTCAAAAGAAGTTCAAATAAGGTACTTGATCTGGGCTCTGGCTATAGATTCCTCAGTTTTGTGATCAACATATTTCCCACTGAGATTTAATATCAGATCTATTGTAAGATCTCAAAAATGCTTTTGGTGGAAATAGATAAAATTTCACCTAATCAACCCTGGGAAGTTTAGCAGTAGAAGGAACATCATTTAAAATTGAAGCGTGAATCTCATTTCAGCTTAGATTTTGAAGATCTCTGCAGAGGCTTTGCAATGGGCCGAGGCGGGGCACTTCTCACAACCTTCTTCATATCATACTTCACAGACGAGAAGGCACAGACCAGGGCAATCAACATTGTTGGGTATACATATACAGCCTTAGCAGGATCTGTATTAGCTGGCTTTCCCAGGATCCCTTCCTTGACAAGCCCCCAGATAATAAGAAGTGTTCCAAACATGCTCATCCTCCCAGGTTTTAGAATGCCAACAAGAGCTCCAGCCACAGAAAAGTAGCTTCCAGCAAGAACCTGGAACAGGACACATGGATATGAAACACTGACTTATAAAGGTGAGCTTGTTGAAGACATAAAGAAAGCTCACAGGCACAGCCTGATGCCTGTGAGAGTAAAATCATGCTCAAAACAGTATCTGAATAGGAACCTACAAGGAAAAGAATTTCCATAAATGCAAACACATAAAGGAAAAAATAGCATCGGTATTGCTTTTGATTACAAGCAAGCCATTGTGTCTGGGAGTAAGAATTTAGTAAGAACAATTTTTACATGGTAAAAATGAACCTAGGAGGAATTTAAGATTGAGCTTGCACATAACAATCAATCGTTATATCTCTATATTCACTAGAGATGAAGTTAGAGTTCAACTTGATTTGACAAAATTATCTGCAGCCCCAATTCATTAGCAATAAGTAAACTCCTATCAAACACATTAATCACCCAACAAGAAAACGATGTTATACAAACTGCAAGTACTTAAAATTTCTGCAAGATTGAGTGGTCTGCACGATTTATTACTTAAAACATATCCAAGGGCCAAGAAGAAGAAGTAATGTGTCTCCCTCCTCTTGTATAACTCAAAAAAGAAAGAAAAGGATATGAGAAGTTGAAAAGCAGAACCTCTAAGCGCTGAAGATCAGTTACTGCAGGTGCTTCCTTCGCACTGGTCAAGTTATAGATATTCAACAGTTTATCCCAGCTCGGAACAGTCATGTTCCTTACAAGACCATTCACAACGGCTCCAGGGTAGAGAAGAGCTTTCACTACAGGAACAGGAAAGATCTCACTAGCAATCAACTGGGAGGATGTCACATGGATTGGCGTTGAGCACATGCCTGATCTACATGGTATCCTACACAAAAAATAATAAATAAATCAACACAAATTAAGCTAAAGTGTAGCTCATAATTCTACATTCTCTTCCCCGGTTGTATACTTGGACAAATAAATACTTTCGACAAATCAATTCATCATATCAGTCCAGTCCTATCACGTCAATCCTAATGCCGGATCACGACTTCGAACACCAAGTTCAAATTATGACTAAAATTTCTTGATTTCATAGTTTCCTTACTATATGTATAAAAAAAAATCAATAAAGCTATAAGCGTCGCTGATTTAGCTGGTAAAGTCATATGGGATTGAATCCAACTTGAAATGGATTGGTCAACCCTCGTTTTGTAACCCAATTACTTGATCGAAAAAGAAACCCATTACCCATCCCATTTAGTTTTTTCACTCGTCTTAATCTCAACCTTTCCATATTTTTTTCAACATAGAGTAAGCAAAGCGAAGAAAGAAATCCGAGTAAAAATATCTATCAAACTAAAGCTAATCTTGGAATTAATAAAATTTTAATCTAATGTAAGTCTATATGAAAACAGTGGATCTTGAGAAATTGAAAGATTAAGAGAGTAATAGTTTTGAAAAAAAAAAACAGAGATGTAGTAAGTACCTGAAAAGAGGGACCTGGAGAAAGATGATGAAGAAATAGATGCGAGCTGCGTATGATGTTAGATTGCTTACCCAACTCCTTCTCCTTGTTGTTGCTGTTGATGTTCCTGCTGCCGCTGCTGTTGATGTTCCTGCTGCCGCTGCTGTTGATGTTCCCATTATTGATAGACTGTGAGTTGCAAGGTGAGAAGGGAGGGAGTGCCTGTGCCGGGAGACTAAAACAGTTCTATTATTGAGGATAAATTAGGCAGCACTCGGTGGGCGCCAGGCAGGCCCAAGTGTTCATCATGGGCTGGGCTACTCCTTCGTTTTGTCAAATTTTTAGTAGCCCACCAATGTTTTTCTTAGCATAGTTTTATGTTTTAAAAACGTGCGAGGCTTAGAAAAATATTAAATTAATTTTTTAATATTTTCAAGTGATTTAAATATAATAATGTCAAAAAATATATATAAAAAAATTTTCAAATAAAAATTATTTTAAAAAAAATTCACAATATCAATCAAACACTTCCAAGTACAAGGTTATTAAATTCATCAACCTATTATTTTTGTATAGATGTTGTAGAGAAATTATTAGGTGCCATACTCCTCTGTCCTTTTTTACCAAGTGAGAATATGATTTTTCATAAAATTACATTTTATTTTTATTTTTATTTTTATTTTCAGTTCATTTATTTTAACTAAATATATATAAAGTGAAAATATAAATTTTATTTACATTTTCATCATTATCGTACTTTATAACAAATCATCCAATAAACAATTTACTTGATGATTATTAAGAAGATTTGTTTTATTTATTAATTGTTTTTTACTTCAAACTATGAGACCAACATCAATAGAAATTAATTAAATTTCTATGAATATATCAAAACAACGTGGAATATGTATTTTCAAAATTATCATTTAGTTTCTATTAACACATAAATTGATTCTAAAATGTTTTTACAAAAATAATATTAGTTTTGATATAGTTTTAAGTGAAAAAAATTATATCATGGAGGGATTTATGTTTAACCATAACATAAAATCTTACGAATAATTGTAGAAATTTTAATTATTAATTTCACAAAAACTATATTCTAAAAAAACAGTGAAAACATCCAAAGAAAGAAATGAAAATGAAAATTCACTAAAACCCTGTGGGTGAATGAAACGAGGCGTTTAGAGCTTATCCCAAATATATTTATCACAGATGTTAATCTGCCCTCCCGAGCAGAAAGACTGCAAAAATGGCGTTCGCTCTGTCATCGTCGAGCGCCTCAACAGCATTTCAAAGCTTAACATCTTTACACTCTGGTGATGGACTCCATCTGAGGCCATCCAATCTCCTTCTTCCACGTCACTCTCTTGCTACCTCCACTCTCGCCTTCTCTCGCCGTCGAAACCACAACTCCACAGTCACTTCCTCTTCAAAGAAAAAGAAGGTAAATAAGTGTTTACAATACTAGCTGTTAACAGCTCTTGGTATTTGCTTATAGTTGTTATTATTATTACAGCTTTGATAGATTTCCATGCTCTTTTTGTGTGTGTTCGTGCTTATGGTGAGGTTTGTTGAATAATTTGTTTAAGATATTGATAGTTAAGTTCAAATGGCAGAAAAAAATGAAAACTTTGACGACATTTGAGTAAAATTGTAATCTTTTGATATCCCATTTGAGTTTTTTCCACCTTATAATAGATAATAACAAGATTGAAAGAAATGGTTCATGGTGAAAGTGTGTGTTTGGTTACTGGGAAAATTGGAGGAGAAGAAGAGTAGAGGAAAGTGGTGTTTAATTTTTCTTGCAATTGAATAGAGTTATTTATTGTTTCTTGAGAAAATGCAATGTTTATCTTTCAATTAATTCAATTGTATTTATTCCGTTCGAGTGAGTTTAATAATTTATCTGTCTGATTAATGTTAGTATAAATTTTCACTTCACGAGATAAATAAATAAAAAGAAGAAGTGATTTTTTGCATTTTTTAATAAACTGTGTAATTTTGAAAAGCTTAAAGTGATTTTTAGTGGAAAATTGTTTGTTTATATTTTGTGTTACCTGTCAAAAAGATTTTTTTTTTCTTTAGAAAAGTGTATCTAAGAAGGAAGCGAGGGAAGAAGATGAGATAGATGAAGATGCATTTGAGGCATTGTTTGGTATGTTAGAAGAAGACCTTAGAAGTGATGATTTGTCAATGGGTGATGGCGAAGATGAAGATGGTGATTTAAGTGAAAAAGACCTTGAAAAGCTTCAACGTGAGTTAGAGGAGGCACTGGGAGTTGGTGGAGATGATGATGTTGAGGTAGAAATGGCTAGTTCAGTTGGGGATGATGTTGAGGATGATGACGGTGATGAAGAAGAGGGGGAGGAGGAGGAAAGACCTGTGATGCTTAAGAATTGGCAACTTCGGAGACTCGCGCGAGTTTTAAAAATTGGGCGCCGCAAAACAGGTGTAAGTGTCTTTACAGCGATGTGATTTTGACAGACTTCAAAATATAGTGGCAATTGCGAATATTTCTGGTTTATAAATTTATTTTTCTTTTGCTTGTAGATTAAAAGTCTTGCTGCGGAGCTTTGTCTTGACAGGGCTGTTGTTCTTGACTTGCTTCGTGACCCTCCTCCAAATCTTGTCATGATGAGTGCTGCATTACCTGATGAACCTGCACCTACACTGGTGATGCCGGAAACTAAACCAAGTGAAATTGTTCCTGAAGAAACAAGAGAGGAGAATGTTGTAAAATCCGAGAGGGAGATGAAATTGCCAGTTCATGTTAGGCAGGATAGTTGGTTTGCGCGAAAGAGACTGAAGAAAGTCCATGTTGAAACTCTTGAAAGAGTCTATAGAAGAACTAAGAGGCCCACTGTGAGTCTAGTTTTCTCAGCCTTCTCTGTTGTGAAAAAGCTCTCTGCACTGATATTGCATTTTTTGTGCTATGAGAAATGTGGATCCAATAGTCTAAGATGTTATATGAATTGCCAATCAATTATAGGAAATGGATTTTATAATTTATGTGATGCACACGCAAAAAATGGCATGCAGTCAAGGTTTGTCAAAAGAATGGTTTTAATTTTAAATTTTAATCCCCGTAAAATTAAATTAAAAGCCAAGGAGCTAAAATTGGATTATAACAAAGAGTATTTGGAGACAGTTTTACCCTTCAATAATTTTTACATGCACGTGGGTGTCGTCAATATGCAAGCCTTTATCTTTATTCTTTCCGAATCAAATGAATCCGACCCAGCGGAAGTTCTGTCATCAATTATTATTAAGCCTTACTCTTAAACTCTTTCTAGATTAGTTTCCTGCTTATACTGTACGAACTTTTCACAAGGTTTTTATTGTTCAGTTCATAATTATGCTGTATTGATACGGGGAAATCCTGGTTCCTTATGCCCTCTTTGTATCTATAAATAATGCAGAACACAATGGTTAGCAGCATTGTACATGTGACAAACCTGCCCCGGAAAAGAGTGGTGAAATGGTTTGAAGATAAACGTGCTGAAGATGGTGTTCCTGAACATCGGAACCCATTTCAAAGGTCTGTTCCTGAAACTGTATCTTCAAGTTGAAACACTGTATATTTGTAATGTATCTGATGATGGCATTTGAGGCAACATATTTAATGTATGCCCTTCCACTTTCCCTGTGTTTACCATAAAACAACAAAACAAAGAAGTCATTGAAATTCCTGTTCCTAGTCTCGCAAAAATAGAAAAAGAAAAGGAAAAGGAAAAAAAGCCTCCTGGATTGAGTTTGATTTAGAGATGATCTGTTGTCTATCCAATGGAAATAACTAAAACCATCATTCTTTCCCACTCATAATATTGCTGCTATGTGGTTTATTTGACATGCAAGTTTGACAGGCAGTTGCAAAGTTGCTAATAAGTTCGCCAGATCCCAAATTGACAATTCTTATCATGTATTAGTAGGAATGGTGACATGTCGATAAATTCAGTAGAAAATATGTAAAGAAAATTTCTATGTAACGCAAGTTTTGGAAGGCTGTTAGGGGTCGCAGGTTCACACTTGTGTGTATGGCAAGCACTGTAAAATGAAAAATCGACCCCATATGAACGACTATGGATTTTGGCATGATTGCATGGGTCTTTTGGTGAAAATGGACACTGAAGTATGGCGAATGCTTGGATGCATCCCATCACTTTTGTTGTATAGTTCTCTAGCTTTCACCTAACCTCCCGAAACGAGGAGAGAATCGTCTGCTAAATTTCTTACACCAAATACCAAATTTACTATAAATTTCTCTAGCCAGAGTGCTAGAGTGGCTGGCGTGACAGATCCCAGCAACTTGAAGGCGGCGGCACCCGCAGCTTTCCCACGCAGTTATTCAACTGCCCCCATGAATCAATCTTCGAAAGCTTTTGGGAAGCCTCCAGGCATCCCTAAATCCAAATCAATAAGAAGAAAACTGCTTTCGAATTTAGTTTTTAGCAACAAGTGATTTTTAAGGAAGATCAGCTATGGAAGTCCTGTCTTGTAGCTCCTTGCATCTTTCACTTCTTTTAGTTTAGCAACCATAATAGTGGCAATCTGAATATCGAGTCGTGTCTCTTTCTCTTGCTTAGCAAAAGAGAGTGCCATTAGGCTAAACATGTATTATACCTTGCAATGATTGCAATTCCTTTATGTTTTAATGTATTTTTCCCCTAAAACTATATCAAAACAAACCATCCAAACCCACATTAAAGAAAAAAAAAAAAACAAGGTGCCATCATCACCTTAATCCCCGGTACAAGTGAAACTCACAAGCTCATATAATTTCTTCAGCAAAAGAAGGCGGTGTCCATACATAGTTATAGCAGGAAACAAAAGAGCGAGAGAGTGAGAGTGTGAGAGAGAGAGAGAGTGGAGAATCACTGCAAAGCAAGCCTTTATTACTTCGCTAGGGATGCAAATGGCATTATCTTCTTATAAATTCAAGGGTATATATTCCTGGTACTGGAGAAATAGACCCTTCAAGACTCGGAAGGATCTTTAACAGATCTTTTACATGGGACCACGGCTAAAAATAGGACACCTTCTTGCAGCAAGACATGGTCGTGGCAGACTTTCAAAGTCGTTGTTGAGACAAATATGGTTTCGGTTCTAGCCAGGAGTTTAGTTTAAAATTGGGTTAAATTGATTACAACCAACTGCTTCCATGATCCAATCCCAGAATTACTATAATTTGAGAATTGTTTAGCAGTCACTCGTCGGTGATGGAACTTCTCTCTTCCACCGCGCAGGCTTGCACGAGTGATGACTTAAATCGACATGTATTTATTATTGATTTAAAATTTAATTCAAGTAAAGTTTATTTTGAATTATTTATTTCTTTATCATAAATATCATTTCAAATGAAAAAATGGATTGACTTATCAATTTATATATTTACATCCCAGTCTACACCACCAGCTTTGAGACAGGGGCTGTACTTCTAAAAAAATTATTTATTTTTATATTTTAAAAATATTTTTTAAAAACAAATAAATTTTTAATTTATTTGTTTTAGATTATTATTATTTTTATGTTTACTTATTAATGTCAGAAGCAAATTTTTAAAAAAAATAATTTTTTTTTCTACTCGTTTATCGTATGCGTGCAAATCCAGAAAATAAACACATGGGAGCCTAATTAAAAGTATAGTTGCAGTTATTTTTTAAAATATTTTTTTATTTAAAAATATATCAAAATAATATTTTATTTATTTTTAAAAAATTATTTTTGAAATCATCTTATCAAAATGATTTAAAAATATTAAAAAAATATTAATTTAAAGTAAAAAAAATAAAAAATATATATTTTTTAAAAAAATAATAAACAAGATGAAATAAGTGGCGTGGCGTGGCGTGGCGTGGGTGTAACTTCAATGGAAAACATTCCTTCTTGTTCTCACTTAAAAGCATGGCTCCAAGGATCATCAATTTATCTTTGCTAGAAAGCCTTTTGAAATCATACATGATTTATTTAGGGAAGTGGATAGTTAAATCAAATTTCTCGTCTGAATCTCGCTCCCTTCTTAATTATTACGAATTTCACTTCTTTTTAATATTGTTGTATATTGTGTATTAACCAAGTTTCAATATATTAACATTAAATATTTAAAAAAAATTGTTTGTACAACTCTACTCATAAAACAATTATTTATTAAAATAATTTTTTATAATTTTTTTTTATTTTATCTTTTAATATTATATTTGTTTTTTTTTATTATCTCACTGTCATGGTATATATTGTAGGTTTGGTAAATTAATCAAGTTGACTTAATTTTTTTAATTGATTTTTTTTTATTCTATCATTTGATATTGAGTTGATTGAAAACTAGGTTTCATAATTTATTTTATCTATTTTTTATTAATTTATTTTGGCCTCATGACTCCAAAATAAAACTTGATAGGTTAACTCGTTGTTTTTAAGTGTCATTTAAAAAAAATCAATTTAATCATTCAACATTGAGATAGTTGGGAATTGAGCTTCACGATCTATTTTGATTTATTTTTTACGAGAATATCTTGGTCTCGCGATCAAGTTCGTAAGTTTTAAAATTTTAACACCTGTAAATCAAGTTATTTTTTTTGTTAAGAAGCTATCTCAATCTCGTGACCTAAGCCATAGATCCTTCAACATTGAATTTGTTTTTTATTGAGTTGTCCTCATCTCTTGGCCTGTATTTGGCGGGTTAACCTAGTTTATTTGTTTTTTTTTTAATTGATTTTTTTTCCTGAATTTTATCCATTAATATTGTATTTGATTAAAAATGAGACTTCATGATTTATTTTAGTTTGTTTTTTACCAGGTTATCCCGACCTCATGCATAAGAATAATGCTTAATAAATTAATCTGGGTTAACTTAACTCATTTTTTAATTGAGATTTTTTTATAAATTTTATCGTTCAACATTGGGTTTAATAGGTTCGTTTTGGAATTGAATTTTATAAATTGTTTTATTTGCTCTGTGTGATGTTATCTTGATTTCATAGCCAGAGTCGCAAATTTGGTAGATTGACCTAAGTTAAATTATGTATTATTTTTTTATGAGATTACCTTGGTCTCATGAATTGGGTCATAAGTCTGATGGATTGACTTGGGTTATTTATTATGCAATTTTTTAATTGATTTGTTTTTTAATATTATTATTCAACATTAAGCTTATTAAAAATTGAACTTTATAGTTTTTTTGGATTTGCTTTCTAGTAGGTTGTCTCAATCATATGACCTAGATTATCGGGTTGACAAGTTAACTCGAGTTGATTTTTTAGGTAATGTTTTGAATTGATTTTTCTTTCAAGTTAATTCCTCAACGTTGAATTAATCGAGAATTGTGCTTTTCAATTTGTTTTGATTTATTTTCTACAAGATTATTATAATTTTATAGCTCGAGTTGTGAATTTGATGTGTTAGTCTGGATTGACCAAATCGAATTCAATATGTTTTTAACATCAAAGAAAGATATATTCTTGAAAAAATAATAATTAAACTATGTTTTTACAGGACGTCTGAGTTGTTTTTTGACCCGTAAAATCAAATGGATTTTATTGGATCAATCTTAACATTATTAATTATATTTTATTTAAAAAAAAAACGCGAACAATATTTAAATATTTTTTCATTTTGAATAAAAACTTAACCCGCATCTTACCACAGGTAAGTGATCTAGTGTTGCCAATGTTTATGACAACTCTTTTATTTTATGAAATAAAAATAATTAAATCATGCATAATTAAGCAGAGATAGTTGATTCATATATTGATTTTCTAGCACAAGAAATGACTTAAATAAATCGATATTTGTATTTATTTTATCTACACGTGTTCCCTCCATTCGTCAAAGTTTCTGACTCCACCACTGACGTCATAGCTCACGTTTGATAAAAATATTACTATGACCTGCTGGCTGCCCTTGTCATCGTCTTGTCATCGTCGTGTTTTGTTTTTTAAGAAATATTAATTTTTTATTTTAAATTATTTTAATAAGTTAATGTTAAAAATAAAATTTAAAATATAAAAAAATATTATTAGTTTAACATAATATGAAATACTAGCTTAATCTAGGTCATAAGTTATATAAATAAATGCTTCACTTAAAAAATTAAAATAAAACAATATTACTCTGAAATTTTATTTTTAAAAAGCCAAATTAAATTCAATTTTCACTTAATTAATTTAGAAGCCAGCCCAGATCATACATCCTGTCGGTGAGTTATTGATCAGAGCCGCCGGGGAAAGTTTAATTGGATCACGAACATGTCTGTCCCTAACACCAACTTCTGTTTGATTATTATATTTTAATTAGGGTTTTGGTCGCGGGTCAAGGTTAAATCAGTAACGTTATGAAGTTTTTTTCTTGACGACAAGGTGGCGCCGCCCCTGCCTAACATAATTAAGTTGCTAATTAAAAGTAGAATTACAGAAGTTTCCATCGCCAAACCAACTCCCTTGACACCAACATTTCAACTCTCAAAGGAGGGATAGACAGATCATATATGGTTCCTTGTCGAAGAGAACAATGAATTGTTCATCAATCTTCTCCACCACAACAACTAGATCAGTCAAAACTAGTGGTTAGATTCCAATGGACTCAAATCAGAAAACATTTTAACCCTGGTTATTAGATGGAACATCTAGTCAAGTTAGATTTTAAAATATTAATATTATTGAAAAAAATAAATAAAATTGATTTAGATTAAACTAGTAGAAAATTTAAGCTGACTTGTGATCCGAGATGAATTCAATAAAAAATATTAATATTTTTTTTATTAAAAAAATATTATTTTAATTATCAAAACAAAAGAAACTTTATTGTTTTGATTCATCAAAGTTAACTATGATTTCAACTTAAATTTCAAGTAAGATTGCACATGGTTGTCACCTGCACATATCCAAATATTGAAAATACGTGCTCTCCACCTCGCCAGGGCATCTAATATCAACACGCAAATAATTTTTTATTTTTTTTCCCAGAGAGACGACCACCTTAAGCCAAAAAAAAATATGATATGGTCCCAACTTCTTGTTTATTTTTTAATTTTAAAAAATTTTTTAAAAAAATTTAAATTTATTTTTTAAATTAATATTATTTCAGTATTTTTAAATATTTTGCTATTCTGATATTAGAAAAAACTTTTAAAATAAAAAATATTATTTTAATATATTTTTGAATAAAATAATTTAAGCTATAAGTCACTGCACGCCTCTTCCATCTTCGATGCCAATCATCGGATTAAACCCAATCCAACAGTCCACATCTCTCCACGATTATACCCTACAATCCTTTGATTCACGTATCTTGTCATGGCTTATATGCTTCCACGATTTCCATGTCTCCATAGTCCGATTAAAATCAAATCTAATGGTTGTGAATCTCTCTGTACACTCTCTTCATTAATATCCCGCTCTTTTTTCTCTCTCTAGAAGCCATTAAAAAAAATCTCTTCTTTCTCTCTGATCTTTAAGGAAAAAAAATACAAAAATGCAAGAACAGGCAGCCAGTTCAATTCCTGCGTATTCTTTTCCGTCTAGCAGTGAGAGATCTTCAAGTTCTGCTCCTCAACTTGAAGTCAAAGAAGGTCTCGTCTCTCTCTCTGTCTGTCTGTTTTTTTTTTTTTTTTTCCTTTTGCAATATCCTTTTGACTTTAAAATGGAATTAAAGCAGTTTCTTTATCAAATTTTATTGCATTTCTTAGTTATTCAAATAAACTTTCAAAATTTTCATCTGGGTTTTTTGTAATGAAAGTCTTGCTATTTCTGCTCGAAATCACTTGCAGTAAAGTCACAGTCTTTTATTTTTATTTATTTCTCCATGATCTTCAAGTATCTCAAAATCTTTCCAATCTGGGTTTTTTTAGAATCATTAATTTTCTCAAATGGGTCTCCAATTTTTCTTCAATTTTCTCATTAAGATCCCTTAAAGATCGAAACTTTCATATTGCATTGTTTATGTTTAGATTTTAGAATTTTTTGTGTTTTGTTTTGTTAATTTTAGGTATGGAGAGTGATGAGGAAATAAGAAGAGTGCCAGAGATGAGCGGTGAACCGGCCGGGACATCAGCCTCTGGCAGAGAGATCGGTTCAATTGCCGGTCCGGGCAGAGTGCAGCCTGCAGGAGAGGGACAAAGTCAGAGAAAGAGAGGAAGGAGTCCAGCTGACAAAGAAAACAAGAGGCTAAAGAGGTAATGATTTAAGTTCTCTGCTTTACCCCTTCTAGCCGTTTAATATGGGGCTCAGAACCAGAGGAATAAATGATCGTGTTGATTTGGTGATAATTAGTGTTTTGTGGGGGGTGGTATTGGAAATTCATCAGGTTGTTGAGGAATAGAGTATCAGCCCAGCAAGCAAGGGAGAGGAAGAAGGCTTACTTGACTGAGTTGGAAACACGAGTTAAAGACTTGGAAAAGAAGAATTCTGAGCTCGAAGAGAAGCTCTCTACCTTGCAGAATGAGAATCAAATGCTTAGACATGTATGTTTCCTTAGTCCCATCCTTCCATCATCTTTTTCTTGCTATAATATTATTTCATTACCAGGAGACTATGACATTGTGATTTCTAAATTGGAAAAATAAAATAAAATTATGCACATAATCAACATGCATGATCGGTGAACGAGTGCAATGATAATGAGATATATAGGATCTTGGCATCTTGTTGCGTATTTAAGAGTGAAGAAATTGAAAATGAAAGGCATGACTCGAAGAAAGAAAAGGAGGTTCGTGAACTTATCATTACGGGGAGTATGTAGGTGAGCTCACATGCGGCATATGACCATATCTTTAGTTTTTTATGACTGATATTTTGTTTGATATTTTTTTTGGCTGCTGTGATGGAATGTTAGGCCTGATAAAGCCACAAAATAAATAGAATCTTTTAACAACGAGTAGTATATAGCAATAAGCATACCCACTTGGTCATGTCCAGTTGCCATCAATGTTGTAGCATGTGCATTTGAATGTCATCTGTCAATTACTGCCTATTTGAATACTTGTCTTTCAAAACCTTGCCGTATTGTGAATCTTTTGATACCTACTTGCCATGGCACAGTAGCATGGTGGGAGAAGACCTCTAGTTGGTGGTGGTGGTAGGCCAATATTGGACAAGGCTCCATCCATCATCTGCAATAGGGCTGAACTGGGCAACAATATACTATCTGAGTTTTTCTTAGTGGGGGTGTTTCTGGAACCCATTTAATGGGTGCATGATTTGAAAAACCTATAGTTTTTAAACCCGACCTGGGGAGTGACCCGGTCAAGAGACCGGGTTCCGGGTTTCATGGGTCAAAAACCATATTGCATGGTCTGGTCACTCGTGTAGGAAAGCAAGAGTGCATGGAAAAATCGCTTGAAGCTCGAATCTTTCGAATTTCTTGCACTGAAATCTATTGATGTTTTATTCTTCGATCGTGAAACGGTTTTCACATTTTGTTGCAGATACTGAAGAACACAACAGCAAGCAGGAGAGGAGGCAGCAATAGTGCTAATGCAGATGGCTCTTCGTGAAGAGCAATATACATACAAGAGGAGTGTTTAGACGAGAGATATTTTCAGATGATACTATGCCTTTGTGAATTATCGTGCATGGAAGTAGTATGACTATAGGACCTTAGCAAAGCTTGATCTTGAAGCATGTTATAACATGGCAGTTTGGTCCCTTCATGTTTTTTACCCCCTTAAAGCTAGGCACCATCGCAAATTCTTTAAATTTTAGAGTGACCATGTCATGAGGGCAATGTGATGCAAATGGTGACCCTAGTTAAAAGGGCTGGTTAGTTTGTAAGCATGGAGAAGAAAAGCATTGAACACTGGCCATTATGTGTGCTTCCTGGGTTGCTGATTAGGGTTGAATTTTAAGGCCAGGTTACGAGAATTTATTTATTTTTCCTATTATTTGGCCGGCGATTTCATATGAGATAAATTCTTCCACGTGAAATCCAACTCGCTACTGGAAAAAAAAACATTCGCAAATTGATGTTCAGTGCCAATTTCAGAAATTTGAAGGAGAGCGATGAAGGAATTATAGATTTTTATTCTGCCATTTAGCAGTGACCAGTCCAACCATAAAAATAATATCCATGCTCTTTCCTTCAAATATACAGTGAAAGAGCGACATCGAAGACCAAGTCTAATTTCAGAATATGCAGATGGCTATGTATGCCTTTTCGAAGATCAAGTAAATAGAAGCAATAATTAAGGAGAAGAACCTCAAATTGATCATCCACACAAACAGCCTCGTATTCAGGTTGATTAACACGTTCAATTAAATTAGTATCCACATCATCTCTATTATTCTCTTCTTTCCTATCAACCATAACACTATTAATCTTAATTAGTAATATGATATTAATCATTATGAATTTTTTTAGCAATATGAAGCAGATATCATGCTCAAGTTTTATATTAATAACTTCCAAGTATTATCATTTAACTTGAATAGACCATCTAAACATGACATGATATAATTTTTTCAAAGTTATTTAAAAACCAGATCAAGTTTATATTAAAAAGTATTTTTGTTTAGATCTATTATTCAAGTAAACCTCTATAATATTAATATCATTAATCTTTGCAAATTTAGATATTGAATTCACATTCTCGTCACTACATATTGGTACTTGACATGACAAACTTGATTAATAATATTTATTAAGTAATTTTAATTTTTATTTCAATATATTTCAGTTAAATCAATCATATAATATTCTTAATAATTGATTAAGGGAGATACCTCATATAGTAATTAGTAATTAAAGATTAAGTACCAATAATAATAATATCACCGTGAATATTTCTAAATTATCATATATTTTGTTAAGCAAAACAAGAAAACTAATTAATTTTATTTATCATTTCAGTTATAACCTTGTTGTTAATCTCGACGTGACATATTAATTCACTGATTGATTGGAGTCGAGTTTTACTAAGATATTTTCAAAGAATAATTTTTTATTTGAATCTGCTTACACCTCCCTCTCCCGAACACTTTTTAAAAACATATTTCCGGTATGCCTGGAGAAGATTTTTGAAACCGAGTAACATATGGTAGTGGTGTCTGTACTATCGGACATCGACAAAGCTTGATTCCGAAGCATGTAATTCCATGGCAATCTGGTCCTTTTCTTCCTCCCCCTTTTTGCTGGGCTCCATGCCATTTTTATTGCCAGTTTTTTAGATCAGATCTGCCATGGCACGTGCGCAATGTGACGAAGATGGTTGTCCTACCATAGACGGTGTCCAGGATGGATATATATATATATATATATGAGATGAGATGGCTCTTAATTTAGTTAGGCACGAAAGGAAGAAGTAAACTTGTTATCACAAGATTGTTGACCAGTGCTAAAGAAGCTCCTTTTTATTATTATTATTATTAATATAAATATTAGAATGTGTATACCTCAATTAATTTTATAAATCTAAAATTAATAATTATATAAATCTTTAATAAACCTAAAATTTATAAAATTTAAACTAGTAATTTTTAAAACACAAATTATAAATTTAACCGAGTAAACTATACCTTTTATAATTGCTGTTCATTCCTCCTTGTTCACGCAGTTATTGCAGAAATATGCTACAGCCTACAGGTGCTAAACAACCAATTATCTAGTAGAAAATGTAATTTTGAAAATGATGAAAGGTTAGTTTAAAAGGAAGATGATTGACCCAGTGTTCAACACGGTACCGCTTTATTCAACAGAGCTAGGTTTTAAATTAATTCGGATATAAATGGATCTGTGTGATTTTATTTTATTCACATGACAAGTTAATTTATTATCCAATTAAAATTTAGTTTAATTAAAAAAAAAATAAAACTTTATTTTAAATACTCATACAAGAAGTAAATACTCTCAACATAATTATACCAACACTCATTCAAGAAATAAATACTCTAAAATAAATAAATGCTCTAAAAAAGAAAACATATTGGTAGAAAATTTAGAATGAACAAATTGGAGTCCACCGACAGCCACTGGACTAGAAAACCCAAGCAACCGACAGTAACCGGTAAATCCTTGGGCAAAAATCATATTCAGCTATTTTTGTCGCTTTCTTGACAAGCAATAGTCCAACAGACAGACACTGATACGTGTCGACTATGGTTGGTTTTAACTTATGTAGTCATGATACAACGACTACTATTGTATGGGTAAACAAATCATATTACAACACGTCATCGAGAAATTAGCACACCAGTTTAGTTATAATGGGAAAGTGACGTTCTAGCTGTTTATGACGTGGCTCCAGCTGAGTATTCTTCGGCTCCAGCTCGAGCTTCTCGGCTTCCCGATCCACAACCTCGCTTTTTCTTTAACAAATAAAGTGGATGAGAATATAATCACTGTTATTTTTTATTAAAAGAAAAACATTTACCCAGCAAACATATAAAATGTAAACCAAACAAGAACGAAGAGATAGAATAGTTAGTATTATTTTTAGAAGTATTTTTTATTTAAAAATATATTAAAATAATATTATTTTATTTTATTTTTATATAAACACATTAAAATAATCTAAAATCATAAAAAAATTTAAATAAAATATTTTTTTCAAAAACATGTTTTCACTGCAAAAACAAATATTATCAAAGAAGGGAGTAGATAAAATAAAAGAATTTAAATTTTTTTTATTATTACTTCAATTATTTCTCTAAAACAAAGCAATTAAATCCACTTGATTTGACCATGTTAAAAAACCTTGTAGTAACTTGTGAATAAACTAAAATTAGAGAATAAAATAAAATAGTATTTTGTTTGAATTATGTAAAATGAATAGTAGTGATTGCAGTTACAAATAAAAAAAAATATTTAGTTAATATTTATGATTAGACATGTATTGCCGATCAAAATAACAAAGAAATAATACGTGTTGCTTTAAAAGTTTATTTTTGGTGATAAAAATGTTTTTTAAAGGGAAAAATAATATAAATATTAAACATTACAATTGAAATAAATCAATAATAAAAAGAAAAAAAAACAAAGCAAGAAGGCAAGAACTAGTGCAATGCTAGATTTAGGTGCTGCATCGAGACTAATTTCATTCATGCTTCAAGTAATTTCAAGTAATGTGATTATAAAAAACAAAAGAAGGTATTATATATTTTACTTGTGCAATTTAAAACATATCTAATATTATACAAAAGAACTTTACATCTTATATTTGACAACTTTTAGCCTATTTGAAAATGTAATTGTGGTTGTTTTTTAAAGTATTTTTTACTCAAAAATATATTAAAATAACATATTTTTTTATTTAAAAAAAATATTTTTGATATCACCACATCAAAATGATCTAAAAATACCAAAAACATATTAATTTGAAGCAAAGAAAAAAAATTTAAATTTTTTCAAAAACATTTTTAAAACGCAAAAACAAACATGATCTTTATCTAAACAACATTAATTACATATTATAACCCTAAATAATTAAATTAAATTATATTTTGAAACTCTTTATTTCTAGAAAATAAAAGTCAATCACTTTCTAGTGAAGTTATATATTAGAAAATATTTTTAGAATATATATTTTTTAACAAGTTGAATTATTTAATAGGATATTCATGGGGAATTATTTGATACACCAAAAATCATATTTCTTTTTCTTACATAAAGACGGGCCTCGTGAATAAATTTTATAATTTTATAAGATAATTTATACTAAATTAAAAAACACAATTCCTAGGTAAATGTTGATCTCGTTTTAATGTAAATTTAAAATGTAATAAATTTCCTAGAACAGTTGAAAGGGCAGCAAGCCGAGCTGAGGCTGGACTTTCTTCTATCGGACGGCAAGCCAAGCGGGAAAGAGAAACCTTTCTTTTATTACATAAAAGAAAAGAAAACAAAGACAAGGATACTAATAATATATAAAAAAAAAAAGCATGAAAGAAGAAGATAATAAAAATATAGAAGCACTCATGACACTCATGACACTAGACAGACAGAGAGCCTGCTAATAGTAAGCTCACAAGCAGAGAAAGAAGAGGCAGACAGAGATGGCGAATTGAGTGGGCGAAGACTCTCACAGTACTCATTACGTTTTCACTCACAGATCCAGCCCCTATCTCTATGTTTCTGTTAAGAAAAGAGGGTGTGAATTGACTTGAGAGAAGAAAGAAAAGATGGAAGCAAATGCGGGTATGGTTGCTGGGTCTTACAGGAGGAATGAATTGGTTCGGATTCGACATGATTCTGATAGTGCGGTTTGTCTTCTTTACTTTAAGCTTTTTTATTTTTTTTCATTTATGTTTTCTGGGTTTGATTTGTTTTGATTGCATTTCTGTGTGTTTGTGTGGATCCGAGTGTTGAATTTTGCGATAGTGAATATTTTTTGGGCGGGGTTTTGTTAATTTTTATAATTCTGCTTTGTTTTGTTACGTTGACTAGCAATCACCTGATCTAGTTGGTGGTCGTTGTGAACATGAGTGTCCAGTTTGATCTTGATTGTAGCTTGATTTCAGCTTGATTCCTTAAAGGAGATTTGGCCCCCTTTGTTATTCTTGATATTACAGTGTCCTTAAGCCAATATCAGTAGTGGTTTACATCAGAGAGATTTTTTAATTTTTTTTAATGGCAATTTTAAATAAGATCTACTTCTATAAATCAAAGGAAGCTGTTGTTTTGGAATTTTTATTTATTTATTTTTGAGCTGGATTCCATGATAAATTGGCAATTCCGATATATTTCTACTCGGGATCACTTGAATGCTTTAAGCTATAACAGGTTCCTTATGTCATGTAAAATGTTAAAAGGGCCGCAATTCCAATGTCTAGTATGTCAAGAAGAAAGAGCTCGTGTTTAATTTTCTTGATTTCATCTTATTCAAGATGTTAAATCACTGTGAATTGATCTTGCTTCCCTTTTCTCTTGTGGAATGTCGGGCTCGTAATGTGCCTTGCTTTGGATTTGATTGCTTCACTTAATGTGCCAGTAAATTTCCAACATTGCTAGCTGTTATTTTGTTGCCGTGGCAATTGAAAATAATATATTTATTTTCTGGATGCTAATCAGTGTTTTTCTGTGGAATAATGCAGCCCAAACCCCTCAAAAACTTGAATGGACAAACTTGCCAGATTTGTGGGGATAATGTTGGAGTTACAGAGAATGGCGACATCTTTGTTGCTTGCAATGAGTGTGCTTTCCCAGTTTGCCGTCCTTGTTATGAGTATGAGCGAAAAGATGGGACTCAGTCTTGCCCTCAGTGTAAGACTAGGTATCGAAGGCACAAAGGTTAGCTTGTTTGTTCATTCTTCTTTTGGGTTATATTCTGTTATGCAGTCATTTTGTGATGTATCAACAGCTGGGGTTTTATGGATATTTCAGGGAGTCCTCGAGTGGATGGAGATGAGGATGAAGATGATGTTGATGATCTAGAGAATGAGTTCAATTATGCCCAAGGCATTGGCAAGGCAAGGCGTCAGTGGCAGGGTGAAGATATAGAACTTTCTTCATCCTCTAGACATGAATCTCAACCAATTCCCCTTCTCACGAATGGGCAGCCGGTATGCAGATTGACCAATTTATGGTTCATTTATATGCACGTTCTGGGTAATGCAAAATAGATAGAATAACAATAAACGTTTCCACTTACCCACATTATTTTGTATGACCTTATGGAATTTAAACCTTTGTCCGATTAAGGTGTTTTGGGCATTGATGCGTGGTGGTCAGGACCACAAACACAGTTTTAGTTGTGGTTAACCAAAGCATCACTGTTGATGCTTTGATCATTTTTAAGCCCCATCATACAGGTTTGCAAAGTAAGACCAAAATGCCAAACAATCTATTCTTTGTATTACAATTACAAGTTTGGTGCTTTGAGAGCTTCCAGTTTCTTGGAGGTTTGGTCTTTCTTGTTTTCTTATCTAGAAATATAATTGAAACTGAAACTTCCACTGATTCAGCAAGTCCACTTTCTCTCTGGAAAAGAGAATTCATGGGGCATGTCTCCCTTTTAGCAAGTAATAAACATAAATGTCAGGTGTGCTGTTTTTGCAATATCCTGCTTATATGGGTGCTGTATTCAGGTTTCTGGTGAAATTCCCTGTGCTACACCCGACAATCAATCTGTAAGAACTACATCTGGTCCTTTGGGTCCTGCTGAAAGGAATGTTAATTCATCCCCTTATATTGATCCAAGGCAGCCAGGTAGCAAGCAGCCTGATTTTGAGTATTTATAATTCACTTTCTTGTGTGTATGGCTTTGAGTTCATCATGCTACCTATTGCTACAGTTCCTGTTAGAATTGTGGATCCGTCAAAGGACTTGAATTCTTATGGCCTTGGCAATATTGACTGGAAGGAGAGGGTTGAAGGTTGGAAGCTTAAACAGGACAAAAATATCATGCAGATGACCAACAGATACCCTGAAGGAAAGGGGGACATGGAAGGCACTGGTTCAAATGGAGATGAACTTCAAATGTGAGTTCCCTTCTTCAAGATTTATCCTGCGTCATTCCTTCCTCTGGAATCATATTACTTGCAATCGCCCATGTTGAAGCATGGATTAGGTTTCAGATTCTATTAAAAGCATGGACGAATCTTCTCATATGCACTCAATTAACTGTTTTGTATCTTCATTTCACTTTCATATTACTTACAATCGCCCATTTTGAAGCATGGATTAGGTTTCAGATTCTATTAAAAGCATGGACCAATCTTCTCATATGCACTCATTTAACCGTTTTGTATCTGCATTTCACTTTTTGTGTCACAGGGCTGATGATGCTCGACAACCTTTGAGCCGTGTGGTGCCCATTTCTTCATCTCACCTGACTCCTTATCGTGTTGTAATCATTCTGCGTCTTATTATTTTGGGATTCTTCTTACAATATCGTGTAACTCATCCAGTGAAAGATGCATACGGTTTGTGGTTGACATCTGTTATCTGTGAGATTTGGTTTGCCTTGTCCTGGCTTCTGGATCAGTTTCCAAAATGGATGCCTATCAATCGTGAGACCTACCTCGACAGGCTAGCATTAAGGTAAGTTAAATGCATTGTATCGGTAAATAGATTTTGGTTAAAGGAGTAATTTTTCTTATTGCTTCACTAACTGCATTCGATATCCTTTGCAGATATGATCGTGATGGAGAACCATCACAGTTAGCTCCTATTGACATCTTTGTTAGTACAGTGGATCCCATGAAAGAACCTCCTATTGTAACAGCAAACACTGTGTTGTCCATTCTCGCTGTTGATTACCCTGTCGACAAAGTATCATGCTATGTTTCAGATGATGGTTCAGCTATGTTGACGTTTGAAGCCCTTTCTGAAACTGCGGAGTTTGCAAGGAAGTGGGTGCCTTTCTGCAAGAAGCACAATATTGAGCCTAGGGCCCCTGAGTTTTATTTTGCCCAAAAGATTGATTATCTGAAGGACAAGATACAGCCTTCTTTTGTGAAAGAGCGCCGAGCAATGAAGGTGAGTCAAGAAGAAAAGCATGCCCTCTCTAACTTTTGTCTGTATTTCACATGGATGAAGTGGGTTGTAGTTCTCTTTTACTTGTTTTCAACACTATACATGCGATTGCGTATAATATGTGGCGTTCTTTTCCTTGTTTTCACCATTATACATGAGATTGAGTATAATTAAGTGTCACAGAGAGAATATGAAGAATTCAAGGTGCGGATCAATGCTCTTGTTGCCAAAGCTCAGAAGATGCCAGAAGAAGGTTGGACAATGCAGGATGGAACTCCATGGCCTGGAAATAATCCCAGGGATCACCCAGGAATGATCCAGGTATTATAATCCTTCCTACATGTATTCATACTCACCCTGCTTTTGGTTTTTTTCCCCTACAATTTACCCTTTCTGGGATATGGTGGAGATCAGGTGTTCTTAGGTCACAGCGGGGGGCTCGATACGGATGGAAATGAGCTACCTCGTCTTGTATATGTTTCTCGTGAAAAGAGACCTGGATTCCAGCATCACAAGAAAGCCGGAGCAATGAATGCACTGGTTTGTCATCTTAACCTCTTGTATAGTTTGACCCCTTGTTCCAATTTCTCAAATACATTGTTATTCATCACAGGTCATGGCACCATTTGAGTGCGGATTTTTTTGTGCATACCAAAAAGCACCTGCTTATCTATCTTCTCTCTCCTCTTCTTTTTTCACTTAAATAAATGGAAGTTTGCGTTTGCATGTACCATGGTTTGGTTCGAGATGATTGATTTTCAGGACTTAGAGCACCACAATTTGTGTGCTAAAATCAAAATGTCTTCTTTCTTGGTCTTTATGTTGTGCAGATTCGAGTTTCAGCTGTACTGACCAATGGTGCCTATCTTCTGAACGTCGATTGTGATCACTACTTCAATAACAGCAAAGCTCTTAAAGAAGCCATGTGTTTCATGATGGACCCTGCCTATGGAAAGAAGACATGCTATATACAGTTCCCACAACGTTTTGATGGCATTGACTTGCACGATCGATATGCCAATCGCAATATTGTTTTCTTTGATGTAAGTCAGTTGATTTATCATCAATCTAGAAAATATTCCTTTCTGTGCAAAGTTGTATTGGATGGCTCATGTTTTGTCATTATATCTTGCAGATCAACTTGAAGGGTCTGGACGGCATCCAGGGGCCTGTGTATGTTGGAACTGGTTGCTGTTTCAACCGGCAAGCCCTGTATGGTTATGATCCAGTTTTGACAGAGGAAGATTTGGAACCAAACATTATTGTAAAGAGTTGTTGTGGCTCAAGAAAGAAGGGAAGGGGTGGTAATAAGAAGTACATTGACAAAAAGAGGGCAATGAAAAGAACTGAATCCACCGTCCCCATTTTCAATATGGAGGACATTGAGGAGGGTGTTGAAGGTTGGTTTCTGCAAGAAGTTGTTTTTTCTCACCTGTCCTTTTCAATTAATATCTTGTGCTAGTACTGCATCTCATTAGTTTAGTTTATGATGGAGCATGGTCAGTCCTCATTTATACTTGGTAACTAACATTTTGATTACCTTGAATTTTGTCATATACATTAATTATTTACAAAGTAATGTAAGTTTCATTAGACAATGCTAACCTTGTTCTTATATTTCATGCCATGTCGTAATGATAAACTACAGAACACCCAATTTGAGATTTTTAATGATTTTGATTAAACTTGATGGTGGAAACTACAAATGATTACAGAAAAGTTTACATAGCCTGTTTTCTTTTAACTGCATTCCTTCTCTTTCGCAGGATATGATGATGAGAGGTCACTGCTTATGTCGCAGAAGAGTTTAGAAAAGCGTTTTGGTCAGTCACCAGTTTTTATTGCAGCTACCTTCCAGGAACAGGGAGGCATTCCACCGACAACCAATCCCGCAACTCTTTTGAAAGAAGCTATCCATGTTATTAGCTGTGGATATGAAGACAAGACTGAATGGGGCAAAGAGGTCAGTCTTGCTTTATCATCAGTAGTAATTGCTTAATCCGATCAAGTTTTGTTTATTATATGTTAGCTAATTCTTTTTGTCATCTGCCAGATTGGATGGATCTATGGTTCTGTTACAGAAGATATTTTGACTGGGTTTAAGATGCATGCTCGTGGTTGGATATCAATCTATTGCATGCCTCCTCGCCCAGCATTTAAGGGGTCTGCTCCTATCAATCTTTCTGATCGTTTGAACCAGGTTCTTCGATGGGCCTTGGGATCTATTGAGATTTTACTGAGCAGGCA
Source organism: Populus alba x Populus glandulosa (assembly GCA_033617975.1). Classification (NCBI taxonomy): domain Eukaryota; kingdom Viridiplantae; phylum Streptophyta; class Magnoliopsida; order Malpighiales; family Salicaceae; genus Populus; species Populus alba x Populus glandulosa. The sequence continues at coordinate 24,669,829 of CM066148.1, forward strand.
TTGCCCCATATGGTATGGATACAATGGAAGATTAAAGCTTTTGGAGAGGCTAGCATATATTAATACCATCGTGTACCCGCTAACTTCTCTTCCACTCCTTGCTTACTGTGTACTTCCTGCTGTTTGCCTTGTCAGCGGAAAATTTATTATTCCTGAGGCAAGTGACAGTTTCGTTTCTTTTGGTACCAGTTGATCGTACTATTCAGATCTTAATTAGCAAACCAATAATTTTGCTACAATTTCTTTTCAGATAAGTAACTATGCCAGCATGTGGTTCATTCTGCTTTTCATCTCCATTTTTGCTACTGGAATACTTGAGCTTAGATGGAGTGGAGTTGGTATTGAAGACTGGTGGAGGAATGAACAATTCTGGGTCATTGGTGGTACATCAGCTCATCTCTTTGCCGTCTTTCAAGGACTTTTGAAGGTGCTTGCAGGTATTGATACCAACTTCACTGTCACTTCAAAGGCATCTGATGAAGATGGGGATTTTGCAGAGCTTTATGTGTTCAAATGGACATCTCTTCTCATCCCTCCAACCACAGTCATTGTACTAAACATGGTGGGTATTGTGGCTGGTGTGTCCTATGCCATAAACAGTGGATACCAGTCATGGGGTCCTCTCTTTGGCAAGCTCTTCTTTGCTATTTGGGTCATTGCCCATTTGTATCCTTTCCTCAAGGGTTTGCTGGGTCGGCAAAATCGTACGCCAACAATTGTCATCGTCTGGTCTATTCTCCTTGCCTCCATTTTCTCCTTGCTATGGGTGCGCATCGACCCCTTCACCTCGGACTCAACAAAAGCTGCCGCAAATGGCCAATGTGGAATCAACTGCTAGATTGTCTTGGGATCATTTTGTCATGCCATCTCTTCTCAGAGCCTACCCTCATGTATATAACAAGAAATCAAGGTACTGAATGATGTCAATTAATTTATGAAGAAGGGGTTAACCTGAAAGATGTATTTCTTGGTTGGTAGGCACAGTGAAGGACATAAACACATTAGAAGAAAACCCTTTCATTATATCGTCTTTGTTGTACCAAAAGGTGTTTCTATCCATCCCCACACGAGCAGGTGTTTCTGGACTTTTCAAGTTTGTTCATGCCATTGTTGTGCAGCTTTGTGGTGGTCTTATATTTTTGTTGGAAGTTTATAGAAATATCCATCCATTGTCTAGAAGTACGTGGCTAAAAAATTCTTTACATGTGTGAGACTGCTTATCATGGAATTTTAATTTATCACAGAACTCTCTGATTGCAAATTGGCTCTTGAATTTTAATCTACTGCTGAAGGAGTTCCAGATTCCATTTCATTTCCTTTACTATATGTTTGAAATGGATGCTGGCTCTAAATAATTAATGATCCGTAACCTCCTAATTAGGAGTCTAATAATAGAAGATGCCAATTACCAGAGTCAGGATTGAAGTAAGCAACAAATGATGGATTGAACAGGATGATTTGTCATTTGAGTGTTCATGCCCTAATAGATACCTACAAACCTTATCTTGGGTGGGATTATTAAAACATCTTAAATGGATGATTAGAGAATGATTAGCTTTGTTTGGAAATGTGAACAACCTGAATTTTCAATAAATTCAATTTTTTTTTTGAGAAATATTTTATATATATATATATATATATATTGAATAGTTTTAATGCATTAATGTCAAAAATAATTTTTTAAAAATAAAAAAAATATTATCTTGAAGCATTTAACACAAAAAACATTTTAATAAGCAATTATAACCACATTTCTAAACAGGTAAAGCGGTGTGATGTGGTGATTTCAGGTTTTCAAATTTTTTTTTTTAAATATTAAACTAATGTTTTTATATATATTTTTAATAGTTTTAATGTGCTAATAATAAAAAAAATATTTGATGATATTTTTTTAGATATTTTTTGTTTGATTCACCTTTTCATCTTAGGATGAGTTTAGATTGTAGCTAGATTATTAGATTTAAATAAAATATAGTAGATTATATATGTTTTTAAAATATCATAAATATAGTGATCAATTTTTTAAGATATAAAAACCTTATTCAAATTTAAATAAATATTATAAAACTCCTTTTTGTATTTAATTCTTTTCATATTTTTGAATCATTCCCTTGACATTAACATTAAAGGTGTTTTCAGTATAAAATGGAGTTTTTGTAATATTTTCAAACTTTCAAGTGGTTAATATAATTTTAGCATAAATTTTATGGTGTTAAATAAGTAAATAAATACTAATATTTATTTAATAAATTTATTTTTAAGAGAGAAACAGGAGAATAAAAAATAACATATAAACCCAATAAAATAATAAAATTATCTTCACCAAGCTCAATTTGTTTTTTTTAATTTCTCTCTCTCCTTTTCATTTTGTTTTGGGCCCGAATAGAACCTGGACCTGAAATAAAGCTCGATAAAGAATGGGTGGGCTTGGGGCAAACCTTGTGAAGAAAACGACACCGTATGATGCTAACACATTCCCGAATGAAAACCCCTAGTTAAGGCGGAGTAGAAACAGCAAATCTTCGGTGTCAAGGGTTTTTGACTATTTATAGACAAAAGGAAAGAAAGTGAGAGAGAGAGATTTGGGAAGAGAAAGTGAAATTAGGGTTTTTCTCTATCTAGAAAAACAGTGTAAGCAGGAATGGAAGTAATCACAGAGGGTGTTAACAACTTAAACATAGCAGCAGCAGCAGCAACAACAGATTCAGCCAATAACAAGAAGAACCGAATCCAAGTTTCTAACACCAAAAAACCTCTTTTCTTCTACGTTAATCTCGCCAAGGTAGTATTACCAAACCCTCCCCCTTTTCTATTTTCTAAATTAGTGTTTTTTTTTTGCTTTCTATTTATTAGTTATAGAGGAAACAAAATACAGTTTTGTGTTTTTTTGGATGGCTTATTGAATTAATTAGATCTCTGTTTTTTTTCGTTGGGCTTGTTTAGTGAGTTTTAAATTATTTTTTTATGTTTTAGCTGATTTTAGGGATTTGTTGCTGTTATGGACATGGGTGGGTCCTGTTTTATTGTTTTGTCTTGGGTTTTTCTATTTAGGATTTTTTTCTTGGCTCTGTTTTGTTGCTGGGGAAATTGTGGATGGGAAAATAAATGAAGGGAAGCTTGTGTATTACTCCTATTATTGCGTTAGAATTAGTTGTTTTTTTATGAAAATATGGCTGGATATTTTGATATTGTTACTGATTCGTGTTCGTATGCTTAGTTTGGATGAGGGTTTCGTAATTTTAGCTTGGTAGAGAGAAGGAAAATGGATTTTATCAACTGAAGAAGTGTGTGTATTTGTGATTTTGTTTAGCTGTTTAATGGTTGGTGAATGGTTGAATTTTTGCAGAGGTACATGCAACAGCACAATGAAGTGGAGCTCTCTGCTCTTGGGATGGGTATAGTTTCTTTAGCTGTCATCTGAGGAGTGCATTTATTTATTTTTTACTATGGGTCTCTTGAATTGTAATTTCTGTTGAATTCCGTTTAAGTGCTTAGCAAATTGTGAGTTGGGGGATTTATTTTTTAACCTGGCTGGTTATAAATGGAGTCTGATATGACTGCTCACTATTTAGTCACAAAAAATAAGATGGAATTGCAGCGGAATGTAGTCATATTTTGCTGCTCGTGTGAAATTTATAGCCACTGCTGCAATATAGTCAAACAAGTAGTTTAGTGTCGTATTTCTTGTTATTGGAGAGATTGTGGAATTTGATAGTCACGTTGTTACATGTACAGCTATAGCCACTGTTGTTACCATTGCTGAGATCTTGAAGAACAATGGACTTGCTGTTGAGAAAAGTGAGATTTCTATTTTATTCTTTTTTTTTCCCTTACTTTTTTAGCTGATGTTGAGAGCTTGATCACTTATTATGTGTTGTGTGTATGTTCAGAGATAATGACTTCCACAGTTGACATGAGGGAAGAAACAGGAGGGCGTCCTGTTCCAAAAGCAAAGGTAAAGTATAACCTTTTGTTCGACCACCTGTCAGATATGCTGTTGGGAATACAATAGATAGAATCCTCTCAGATAAAGATTTCACCAACCTTCAATTTGGAATTGTATCTGCATTGCTCTCTTTGGAAAACCAAGGATTGTTAGCATCTATATATTTTACAAGCAACAACTCACTACATATAAGCATATGCATTTCGAGGTTTGTTTTAGAAGATAAGAGTATGCAATGTGAATAGAGTTTTGCCATATCTATTTTCATCAATTGCTATAGATGTTAGGGGATGTAGATCTAATTATCAGTCTAGAGACGTTGCTTATGAATCTGAACTGTTATGAGGCCTCGAGAGGGAACCCTCCTGTGTAGTATTGTACTGATCTGAGCAAGTTGCTCTTCATTCCTTGTCAATAACTAGTTGTTTTTTAGAGATTGAAAGACTTGACTATTCGGATTTTTTCTCTTGCAGATTGAAATATTGCTAGGGAAGACAGAAAAGTTTGATGAGTTGATGGCTGCTGCTGCTGCAGAGGAAGCCGCGGAGGCAGAGGAGCAGAACTGAACTTGAAAGGATGAATTTAGCTTGTTCTCTTGAGTTCCTTTATTATGGACACCTGTAACCTGCCTATCTTAGATTGGAACTATTAAGTTTAGTAGCTGTGATGATATTTCTTCTAGGAGTTTTTGTAATAACAATGCCTTTGCAAATTCAAATTTGTTTCCAAGTTATATCCCTGATGGAGCACGAATCTGGTTTCCTTTACTAGCTGGCCATATTGGCACATCACATGTGGACATAAAAACCGAGAAGCCCTTTTTACTTACTTTCATGGTCAAGTCGATGTTGAGTTTCTCTCACGAGTAAAAGAGGAGAAGAATACCTTTTACTTGGTTTGGCCTGGCACTGCATGTCGATGGATTCTTGGTCAAATCCGGTACGGAATGCTCATTTCGAGGTCAATTAGACGGCATGTTTCCATTTCATTCCTCCAACGAGCCTACAGCGATGTGGAAATCTCAGAACTCACCTTGCCGCTCGCGTCTTAGTTGTATAAAAGGGTGGGAATAGGTTAATCTACCAAGAGTTCAGAGTGGCAATCCAATAAAATAACATTTTTCAAAATGCAAATGTCCGATCGATTGGGTAAAACCAGGAAAAAGGGGTAAAAACAAAGGCGATGCGTGTTTTCTAGCCTCCCAAAAAAGTTTGCGGGACCGTTTCCTAAACCAAAAATAAAAACCTCAACGGCGACAAAAACCCAAGATAAATTAACTTGGTATAAATAAAAATTACTACTATCTCAATTTTCCCTTTTGCTTTGACAGAAAAACGCTCGAGTCATTTGCTCCTTTCATGCTTCTTCCTCATCCTCTACAAGTATCTTTTTGCATGCTTCATAGCACATGAAAGATATCCCAGCAGCAGGAACCAACTTCATGCAACTGGGTCCCAGCCCTTTATATAACCCCTGGATGCCTTCTTGTTCCAATATGCTAGCTAGGGCATGGATCACATTCTTGTATACTTGTCTTCCGCTGAGAGCTCCTACCTGCATGTGCTTGCGGGCGACTTCAAGAGGGAAAGTTGCACTACTTGATATGGCACCAGCAGCAGATCCGATTAGAAGAGTTTCAATGTTGCCAATCTTCTCTTGCTTAAGAATTTTTCGATAGGCTTTCCGTAACGTGTCATATGCAAAGTAATTTGCTGCAGCATATGGAATAACTCCAATAAGGCTGGGGGCAAGACCTCTGTAGAGTTCTCCAGGGCCCTCTTCACGGAGAATTTTTAGGAATGCATCTACTATACCATTATAAACACCTCTCTGCAAAATACATCAGACCCCATGAGACAAAGAACAGCATTCACACACAAGATTTCAGTTTCTGGTTTAGGTTTTGCACACACCTGTATAGTTAATCGTGTCTTGACCAACTCAAGCGGGTATGTGCACAGAGTAGAGCTCACCCCAGCACATGCCCCGGCAATTAATGACGCAGGAATTGGAAGTTTTGGCTGCTCCCCAGGTGCAGGGGACAACTTCTTGTTTACCGTATCATATGCAAAAAGCTGCACACAGAAGCCAGTTACAAGCAAAATAAGATACCTTGAACTGGGATGTTGCTTTGAATATGCAGAAGTTGCATGACTTCTTTATCGTTCTCTAATTTAAAATAAAAGGGGACAAAGGAGACTGTAAAAGGCAGAGTTGATTAACAGAATGACGGTTCTAGAGAGGGCTGGTATCTATCAGTCACTTGTTTGAAGTCCATTCTTGAAAGCAGAAGGTTGTTAATTTCACAATTCAAACGAAGATGCATTAAATGCAACATCTACTCAATCTTTATCTACCAGGTGAGGTGCAATCCAAATGAAGAGCTTATGCCAGGCAGGTAAATGCTGGCACCTAGCTCACAGGGGTATTAGCATTCTAAATTTGTTAAAGCTGCTCAGGAGTTTTCCTAAGGTGCAATATATCTACTCATCTGAAACAGAGATTAGTTTCCCTGCAATTATTTGGTAGTGTGCATAGTTGGACTGTGATCAGGTATAAGAGGCAGTCAAACAGGGGGAACCTAGCCTATACTCATCTACTCAATTTTACCCTCATCCTAACATATGGGTATTAGTTGATGGCCCTTGAAGGTTTATAACACACTTAAGAACTCATAGAAAATTAGATGCAACATCTTCCAAGCAAAAGAAACACAGAAGAAAGAGCAGCTGAAGGCATTGAATGTAAGGTCAAAATCAGATAAAAATTTAAGGACCTGTACTATCGACAAGACCAAAACCAATCCAGCTAGTGTACAAGCAATGTGTTAGAGATAATTGAATAATTGCGAAAATATAGCCTCTTCTTTTGAGAAAAAAATAGATTTTTGTTATATAAGCAAGGAACCACCATTTGAAACATTTATATTCATCAAACCTATCGGTTTACAAATTCTTATTCATTGTGCATCTGTAATCTCAAAATCAGTTTTGATTCCACGTTACTATTTTCAATTTCATACTTGTATTAAAACTTTCATTCCAATTAAACTCTAAAAAACCTGAATTCTAAATTCACTGCAATAAACATAAAAAAGGTAGCTAATAAGTATTGACCATGGACATTCATGTTTCAACCATATAACATCATCAAAACAATTCATAGCCGAACCGAAAAGTTATCAATGGCGAGGCAATTTGCAACCAGAATAAAGCAGAAAAAACTGTGCGAACTCATCATCGATGTTGACACTCGGAAAAACATATAAACCATCAATGAACAAGAAACAAACAAAATGGATGACATCAAGAAAACAGAAAGGAGAGAAAAATAATAAATGCCTACAGTGAGCACAAAACTTCCTTCAGCCCCTCAGTTACAAGACTGAAAAACACAAACCAGTCCATAAAAATTGCTAGCCATCAAATAATAAACAAAACCAATCAACTAAACCAACAAAACTCACATCAAACAATCAATTTGACCACAATAACATCTCTTTCACAGTGAATAAAACATAAACCAACGAGAAATTTCATTACCTCAATGGCCTTGCTAGGCGCAACACGAATCACATTAACAAAATTGCCTCTAAACAACCCTTTCCATCCATCAGTCTGAATTATATTATTAAAAACCTCAGTAGTACTATGTCCACTACTCCCCACCATCAAATGAGTCCTAATAGTCTCCAAAGGAGCCACTGCAGTCCTTGAAATAGCCCCAGCTATCCCTCCACTAATTAACCTTCTTAATGAAGGATTTTTTATCTTAATCTTCAATTTAAGCCCACCTTTCTTCTTCTTCTTCAGAACCCCTTCCTCCTCTTGAACACCAACAAATGACAAGTACTTAACACACAAATCATTGTACAGAGACTTTAGGCTGCCGTTGTCCCCCATACCCATTTGATTAACACTTGCAAAAAGACCTCCTGCGGGGAGATATTGCACATCTTCCAAGCTATTCCATTCAGACCCCAGACCGGAAATCCAGAGAAACCCATCTCTATTATCATCAAACAGCTGGTTTCCTCCCCTAGCCATGAATCAAAACCTTGTAAATAACTCCTTTTTTATGCTTTAATGAACACCCAAAAGTCCAAAACCGGACGTTTTAGACAGGAAAGGATTGGATTTTGAGCAAACGGGCACCTAACAAATCCATTTTTTAATAATAGGTATAAGGCAAAATTGCAAAAAAATACAAAAAAAGAATTAAGACTTTTTTTTGAAGAAACCAAGAGAGAGAGAGGTGACAGCGAAAACAAGAAAAGGGAAAGGCAAAATCTTTGAGCAAGAAGAAAGCTGATAATGTAACTAGAAAGAGAGAGGGATGGGGTTGGTGAATCTCTCTTCTTCTCTTTCTGTGCTTCCCTCTCTATAATATTTGTTGTGTTACTTGGGTTTTATTTATATAATATAGAGTAGGGGCTTTCTAGGTGGAGTGGAGTTAGGTTTTTGTGTTGTTGGCAAAGGGTAGTGATGGGAAGACTGTTGTCATAGGGAGTCTCTTCCTTTTCAAAGATTTTGCCCCTTTTTTTTTCAACTTCTTTTACGTTCGTTTGTGTATTTTGGTAATTTGGCTTTGTCGTTTATGGGCTATTTGTTATTTTGCGAATTTCTGAGGATATTTACTTTGAGCCATTCAAATATTTTGTTCTTTATTCAATCAATTTTTTATTTTAACCTGGTAAATTATATAATAGTAATAAAAAAAAACAATATTGAACATGACTAAGGACGCCCAACTAATAAAAACAAAAACACCTTATATATTTTTTTGGTTGAAAAGTATTAGATAGGTGAAAATAATTTCAATGTGCATAAATGTTAATCAGTTAAATTACATATAATTAATAGTTTTTTCTAACAAATGCTCTAAGGACCTTTTAATTAATGTATTTCGAAAGCTCCATTTATATAATCAATAATAGATTTATTTTTATAGCTTCATAATTTAATATTGTTGAACATGGAAATTAAAATTATTTTAATTGCATCAATTAATTAAGGTGTGCTCTTGTGACATGTACAATGTGACCTTGTAAATTAATAATCTTGATTAAATAATATTTTTTACTACTCCCAACTCAAGATCAATAGGGTAGAGGAAATTAACGATTCATCACTAAATTTATAAGAAAATATATTTTTGAAAAAACACACATGTCCCACTAGATATATAAATTAATAACTTTCTTATATATAAAAATTTTATATAGTATAATCTCGATAAATTAATAACCTGAATTAAATAGTATTTTTTTTATCCTGATTTAAATTTAAAATTTAAATAATATCTTGATTGATTAATAAATTTTTATAGTCCCAATGGTATCAATTTATATATATACATAACTCATTTAGGAGGTCTAGGAAGTTCCTCCTTGAGTAGTGGCTACTATGCTATTTATGCAATAGAATTTAGATTTTTATAGAAATCAAATGGGAATGCATTTATTCCATGAAAAAAACGAAACCCAACCATTCATTAAAAAAATACATCATAAATTATTTTTTCAAACAATATCAATTCAATGAGGTAATCAAGTAATTTATAAATAAAATAAACTAATCCAAAATGGGTAATTTGAGATAAATAACTATTCAGAAATATCTCTATGTTAAAAGTAAAACCAAAGTAAATTAAAAAAAAAAAAAACTCAGAAATTGCATGTCAACCGAGACCATTGAGCTAACAATTGATTCAATTTTCTTTACAAATATGTGATTAGAAGTGTGGTACTTTTTGTTTTTTAATATATTTTAAAAACAAATATGATATGAAAAAACATCAGATTAATTTTTTAGTGTTTTTTTTTATAGATTTAACATGTTAATGTTAAAAATAAAAAAATTATCTTAACATAATTTCAAATAAAAAACATTTTTAAAAAGAATCCTACACTACCATACCAAGTATTTACTAAGTCATTGAAAGTTAGGTATCCTGCCGAGTTGCCACCAACCCTACTTGCTCAAAAGCATGTGTTTATTCTGATTCTCGACAGATTTTCCATGTTTTCTCCTTCCTTCTCTTTTATACCTCATCAAATTTTTCGAAGATGGACATTTGTTGCGTTTGAAGCACAGATGCAGTCAGCTGCGGCTTAAAAGGCCATGCTGGTGGCTCAAGACATCCAACTCAACACAGTGAAATAGAAGCTCGAATATGATGAGAGATTATCTCTTGGCTGTATAGAATCACAGATAATCACTGTATCTTCCATTAGAGACTTTCTGAGACCTCTCTTGAGTTCATGGCGTCTTTGTTTTTTATCTGGGTGTTCCATAAGAAGGTCATAAATCCAATCCAGAGCTTTACGATAGAGGGATGAGGGCTAGGATGGGCTTGAAAATGGGCCGGAGCAGAACAAGGAAAGGGACAGCTAAGTACCCAATATATCATTTCAAGCCCAGAGTAAGGCAATGAGCTCTTTACCTTAGAAAGAAGCAGCCCACGTTTATGTATGAAAATGCAGACCCAGCTTCAATACTACAAAGCCACCCTTCTTCTTCTCCTTAAAAAAAAAAAAACTTATTTGTTTTTATATTTTAAAAGTTTTTTTTAAAAATTAAATTTTATTTTAATTTTTACTTTAAATTATTGTTTTATGATATTTTCTGATGTTTTGATGTGCTAATATTAAAAATATATTTTTTAAAATACATATAACAAATTATTTTAATATATTTTCAAGCAAAAAAATATTTTAAAAATTAACTACTACCACATTTTTAAACACTCCCTTCATCTTGGTTGAGGAAATAATGAATAAAGTCATCCAACCATATCTATAATGATGACAATCACCCGAAACCAATATAATCAACCTGAGTGAATAAAAACCTTTTACGCCTAATTAGATTTCAAGTAAAATTCAAAAATAAAAATTTAAGTTTCGAGTTGAGTATGAATATTGATTTATCTTAAGAGTGAGCAAAAAAAATTAAAAAACTGATTAAACTAAGAAAATAGAAAAAAAATAACCGAAAAAACCAAACTGTGAAAAAAAAACCAATTAGAATTTAAAAAAACTGACTGGTTTGGTTTTATAAGCTTGAAATTGAAAAAACTAAACCGAATCCAAACCGAAAAAAACCCTAAAAAAGCCGAGCCAAACCGATTTGAGTTGTTTTTTTTTCTCAAAATAATCGAATTGAAACCGGTCGGTTTGAACTGGTTTGGATTTTTTTTCAAAAAAAACTGATTTTAATTATTTTTTTTTATAAAAACCAAACCGAACAAAAAATGATCACCCATAATCTACCTTAATTAACTCAAACTCTAAATAAATAAATAAGTTTAAAGTTTGAAAAAAAATTACATGTATATCAAGCTAATTAATACTAATAATTGTAAATTATAACATTTAGATTTAGATTAAGTAATTATTTTAGATTTAGACATGGATAATATAAAACTCAATCCATAGATATGCATTGAGATCCCCAAAAGAGATAGAGATGAATATTGCCATCCCCAGGAGAGATAGAGATGAATTTCAAACTTTTCTTATTATAACTTTCCACCAATTAGGAACCGTGTTTATGCAGGAAAAAGACAGCTTGCTTTCAACATTGCTTATTTTATACGCACTCACTTAACTCTAGATAATCTTCCATATTAATGCTAGAAAAATTATAATTCCATAAGAATAGGAAAAATCATCAGAAAATACTAGTCTCTTTGAAACTTTTTTAATTAATTACAAATATGTATATTTTAGCTTGAAAAGTTTAAATTGGACTCTTGATCATTTATAGCATTCCTTTTAGTTTTTATGATTGTTATGAAATTTAATCTAACTTAACAAGTTAATTCAATCAAATCTAATTGATTTAATAAATTTGTAATTAGTAATATGATTAATCTGATTAAATTTATATGGTGTGAAAAAAAAACTATATTATTATTTTAATAAAAATAATTGAAACTTGATTACACAAGATTGTTGTAGTTGCAAAAGAGAGAACAATTAATTAACTAGTTCATGAGAAAGTGAAATTCATCATGTCGGCATGATTAGTATTTGGAAATTTGGATTGATTTTTAAAATATTTTTTATTTAAAAATATATTAAAATATATTTTTTAAAAAAATTATTTTTAATAATAATATATTAAAATTATTTAAAAACATCACAAAATTAAATTAATTTGAAACTAAAAAAAATTCAAGAATTTTCAAAAATATTATTAAAACGAAATAGAAAACTTTCCAACCAATAATTTTTATTGCATCACACTATGTATTTAGGGGGTGTTTAAAAGTATGGTAATTGTTATAATTTAAAGTGTTTTTTGCTCGAAAATATATTAAAATAATATTTTTTATTTTAAAAAAATTATTTTTGACATCAATAAATCAAAATAATTTAAAAATATATATTTTTTTAATTTTTAAAAAACACTCAGCCACTTAATTAAACCCCTAATTGCTTCATATCTCAGCAATGAAAGAATCCTGTGACAAATATACAGTCTTATGCTCATCTAGAAAAAGAATTTAACTGATCAACACGTGATTCTTATAGTTGGTGGACGATGATAAATGTATCGTCTTTCTCTTAACTTTACAATAATATTGTGGCTACCCTTGTCAGCTACAACCCCCCGAGGAGAGAAAGAGCTATAAATTGGGCAACTGGCATGCAGAGGGGAGCAAGTACTAAGCAAAGTTTATAATTTCTCTTCCTCAATTAGCTCTTATAGCCATGGTACTCATAGCCATAACAATAATAGTCGTCAGCTTGCTCAGCAATGAAATACGCTTTGTTCTTGGGGACATTGGGACTGCTACTTCTTATGAACCGCCATATTTACGTGAGTAAATTCTCCTCTTTTCCCTTTACCATTGTTGTCTGCAAGTTTCTTCTTCAAGCTTGGTTTTCCTCAATTATGGGTTTATGCTAATCTTTGTGCAGCTACTAAGTGTAATGGGAACAGACAAGATCAATTCCCACCAGGGAACTTGTTTGTTTCTGTGAGTGAAGGTTTGTGGGATAATGGTGCTGCTTGTGGGAGGCGTTACAGGTTGCGGTGCCTAAGTGGAAATAATAAGCCATGCAAGGATGGGACCATTGACGTTAGGGTGGTGGATTTCTGCAGAAAATCACCATGTCCTTCTACTATTCTCTTGTCAAATGATGCCTTCTCTTCTGTATCATACTCTCCATCCGCAAAAATCAACGTTGAATACATCCAGTACGTACTCCTCCCCCTCCTCCTGATCTTATACATGTACTTTCTTTTCCACTCACATCAAAACTGTTCTTGCAGGATATGATGGAACAATTAAGATATATATATGTTCCCGAACTGTATCTAGCGCAATCCGACAGATAGAAGCTGAAAATGGCGTTTCTCTAATCTTAGAAGTAGCAGCAGCTTTGTACTCCCATTTCTGACTGTTCCATGTTGTAATATGAATATCTATCTCAGATAGATGTCACATATAATTATACTTATAATAACCATTCTCAAGCAAAGATTATAGAGCAAATCAATAGAATTACGCACCCTTCCTCAGTATGAACAGCCTCCAAGGCCTAGAAGTTAAGACTAAAATATCATTTCCCCTATGCCAGATCCATAAAAGTTGTCTAAGATAAGACTTGATGAACCATGTCTAAATCACTAACAGTAACTCTCGTGATTGCATGTTGCTTCGACTTAATGAAGGTAGAAAAGGTCCTGATCAGGAAACTTGCAAGTATCTGCTATTGGACTCTTTCCTTTCTTCTAACAATTTAAAAACCAAAAGCAATGGCCAACCTACAATTAAGGGTTGGCACAGATGATTATAGCTTAGCTCGTGAATTTCTATTTTTTTGGAAATATTATGCATGGGAATTCTTCCCAAGAAAATAAGGTGGACTCCCGTGAATACAAAAGTTCACATGACTTGTCGTTAGGGCAGCCAATATTGAATAATGGAGATATTAATTCCACAGTTTGTTAATGGTCATCAAAAAAAGAAGAAAAACCCTTTAAACAATGGCTGCTTTCCATCTTCTCCCCTAACATTTCCCATCAAGCACCAGACATGAAACCATGCTAGCTGTTAGAACATTTCTTAGACTAAACCCTGTAAACACTGTTTTTAATATTGTAGCTAGTACAAAGTCATAACATTGTCAAGAATTAATTTTTTAATAATAAATTTATGATAATGAAAGGTGCTTTATAATATCAGTAATTAGTACTTCGCAGGTGTACATAGAATTGTGAGCTCTGCTTTCCACTGACCCACGAGTGGAATATGTTTTCGCACACAGAATGATGACACTGTCAAAACAAAGCAGAGGTGACGATCCTTAAAAGGAATAAACTTAGTCATCCAAAACAAATCCCCGCCATAGCTTTAATATTGGAAGAACTTATGAGTGCGCACCATCATCTTTGTCATGTTCTCGCATGCTTACTACTTAACTTCAAGGGCTGTTCTTCTGGCTAGTGTTTGGCTGTAATTTCAGCATCAATAAAAATATATAATTCAAACCTTGCCACCCATCCATAGAGCTGTCAAATCTTTGGCTTTATATAGATTAATTATGGGTACCAAGAGGCCCAAGTGACTCTTCAATCTTTAGTTATATCACGGTAATTAGTGGTAGAGTAGATACACTAACGGAGGCAGGATTTTTTAAATGAGGAGATAAATTATTAACAAATATTTATATATGCTATATAAATATGTATTATATAAAAAAATCAATTTAAAATATATGTACCAACTCAAAGCATATGCATAAAGCTAGCATAATGCTTTGGGTAGTGAGATCCATCATTCCAAATTAGCGGTCATTTAAATCAAAGCAAATGCATCATCCTAGTGGGGTTTCCCTTCTGGTTAAGGCATATTAATATGCACAACATCAGCTATATAAAATGCCATACTTCAGGAGCGAGACAAATAAAAAACCTGCACGAGGGTTTTAGATCAGTACTGTTGAAAGAGTACTGTTGAAAGAATGCCTTAAAAGCTGCAGAAGATCAGGAGGGTTGCTGGGAAGAAGATTAGCCGGAAGATTTCTACTTGAAAACCAAGTCTTTGAGAATAAATTATGTTATTATTTTGTTATGTAATCAGCAGATTTGATTGTTTTTCTGTTAAAACAAAAACTCTATTTAAGAGAATTATGCAATCAATAAAATATTATCTTCTACACAACTTGTCTTTCCTTACGTTTTGTAATTCTGCACAATCTGTTATAGGATTCAACAAGTGCTTTAAGCTGATCTAGAGTGGCGCATGATCCTGAAGCTGGCGCGCAAGTGTTCTTCGGCAACTGACAATAACAACAACAGTAAAGGTTCAATAAAAGATTGAGGTAAACAAGT
This sequence comes from Populus alba x Populus glandulosa, assembly GCA_033617975.1. Taxonomy (NCBI): domain Eukaryota; kingdom Viridiplantae; phylum Streptophyta; class Magnoliopsida; order Malpighiales; family Salicaceae; genus Populus; species Populus alba x Populus glandulosa. The sequence continues at coordinate 24,685,123 of CM066148.1, forward strand.
GGTTAAGTGTGAACTAACAAAGAGTTGACAGTGGAATATTGAAGGGTTAGGTCAAGGGTGTCTCAGCTTTTCAACAATAAACAAGTCGAGGGCCCAAAGCAGATTGACTTTGGACAAAAAAACAGGTTAAAAAGCTAAAAGGAACGGGCACAAATCAGAGATACCAACGTGATTTATATATGGAGCTCGCTTTCAGACCAACCATGGAGAAATTAAGGACGAATCCCCCGAAAGAATCGGTCCTTGCTAGCTCGCTCTAGAAAAACTGACCTCCTTCGGAATCTGCAACCAACCATATCTCTGGATGATAACCTCTTAACGGGTCTAATTGCGGTTACAATATCCAAATTCTCAAATAAACACTGATACTTTGCATTCTCAGCATAAAAAGTTTTTTGTGCTAGTGAGATTACCGTAACATTAGAAGAGGTGTTGTTTATTTTTTATTTTTTCTTAGTATACTATTTTTCCAAATAAATTTACTGACTGTGCTAATTTTAAAGAAATTTTAGAGTTCATAATTTTCATGCTAGTAATCATGTTGGGGACAGGTAATAAATGTTCTGATATATCTGATTTTCCCGGTAGCTTGGAAGTAAAATCATTGTTGGAATAGTGATTTTATAGATTTGTCACTCCATAAAAAAAACTTAATGTTTTTTTTACAAGACTCATTGACGTCGAGGGATAAATAACTTTTTTCTCTCTCTCAAAAACTCTACAGCCTCTCTTTACTGCCCCTTTTCTTTTCTTCAACAAAAGCTGTTTTTTCGCTCAAGAAATTGCTCTTGAGAATTTTTATTTTGATTATTTAATCCGTTAATTAAATGCAGATGAAAATGAGTTAGTGCCAAAATTTGAACAAATGGAAATTGATCATAATGGATTTGTATGGAAGCATCCGAAGCCAGCAAAAGGGCAATTTGTTAAGCAAAAAATGTTCAAACCTGAACATCCATTAATTCATCTTGATCGTTTTAAGATAATATCCACCATGGTTATTTGGTAAACCTCTAATACCATATGCCCTTCAAGTTAACGAGTTATTCAGTTTTCAAATCTTCTTTTGTGCATAATGTAACCGTCTGCATTTGTGGGGAAGTATTTGTGTGGAGTTTTTAATTGTTAAAAAATCAATTTAATCTAATAATTTTTTGGATTCAAAATTTACACGGGCATATATTATCTTGTGTTTAATTTTTATTAAATAAATAAGGATGATGAGATTTAAACTCGTGACCGTTTGATCATCAAAGCTTTAATACCATGTTAAAAAACCAATTCAATTCAATAACTTAAATTATTAAATAACATTTAAAGATATAATTTATATTATTCTCTAACTTCTACCATAAACTTAAAGTTTCTACGAAAGAGAGTGGCCTATACGAATCATTAGTCATGGCTCTAAGTCATCGAAGGGGTGGATTGCATTCTGCAAGGAAAATGGTTTAAAGGAAGGAGACGTTGGTGTGTTTGAGCAGATCGAGGGAAAGAACAACGTGCTAAAAGTTACAGTACTATTTCATGCAGGTGAAGACGGTGGATCTTCGAATCGACTTCCAGGGCAAAATGAACTGTTCAGACTCTATTGTTAGTAAATGCTTGCTGATATTTATGACTCAATAATCCAATTTAAAAAATAAAAAAAAGCTACTAAACCAATGCCTTAGGCTTAACACAATCTGATAGGTGTCGAGTGAAACAGGTTTTAAGGGGGTTTTCACGTTGTAAACGGGTTTTGGCCTCAATTAAAGAGGAGATCATACGTTTATGTACCTCTAGATTTTTTGCAGCTGGCACCAATATTCAAGAAACTTTAGCAGATTATGAGCTAGCCACAATATTCAACTAGCCAGGCCTACGTACAGGCATTCGAGGAATAAAACTGTGCTAAACCAGAGTTTGTTTTAGCGGCCGGTTCATGGTTAGCAGGCATTTTGAAGTGATGCTAACTGAAGGAGAATTGCCAAGATTAACAAACAGAAGCGTAAGCACAATTTCTGCAATAATCTTGGCGGATATTGGATGCTCCCATGCTCATCAGAGTTTGTTTTTACCATTTTCTTCCCAGCTGGTACCAAATACTTTTCAAGGGGCCAATCACGCTGGTCTGCACATCATCATTTTTAGGGATGGTAATGGAACCCACACGGAGGATTCCTCCAGTATTACCGATCAATAATGCCCCGATCAGTGGCGGTGGGTGCCCGTTTGTCTAATATTCCTGTAGGAGGAAGGTGAGGCTATATACCTAGAGAGAGATGAATAATTAAAGCTTCTTTTATATGAGGAAAAAAAACAATCAACTTGTCCCTTCTAATCCTGAGGTAAAATAAAAAATTCAGATGAGGTTATTTCTGTCAGGTCGATTTAGTAACTAGATCAGAGGTAAATTAAAAAAAATAAGATGAGCAAAAACTTGATAAAATTCAATTGACTTGATTGTTCATCCATGACTCAAGTAACTCCCCGACAAAACCTGATTATTATTTTTTTTCAAATATATTTTTTCTTAATTGATATTGATTTGTGGATATATATAATTTTTGGGAGTCATCAAATATTATTCTTCAATAAAATAACAAACAAGATTGATTTATGAATTTAATTATAACTCATTGTTCTCATAAACTACTATTTAGACTTCTATTTGGAGCAATAATACACACAAATATTCTTTCTCTTTGGCCAAAACCAAGAGTAATATAAAGAAAGACACAAAAACAAAACTTCTATTGGCAAGTACTTGTAAATTATCCATTATCATTATTTTTCATTTTAGTTGAAAATCTATTTTCTTATAAAATGTTAAATATGATAGAATAATAAAACAGGTTAATGCATATATATAATGCAACAAAATCATTAAAACCTAAGAAAAAACAATTCCTAAGACTTTATATAACTTCAATTTTTTTAAAAAAAATTCGGGTTGATTCGAGTCACCTTATATAACCCAGGATCCGGTTTCTTGGCCAGATTGGATTGGGTCTGATATCTATACTTACAGCATAAATAGTCAGTGCTTATTCCTTAATAAAAAATAATCAAATGAATTGGAGATGAGGTACAGACGCCATTATTACAATATCACATATATGTGTTGGAAGGGCTAATGCATTGCAAGTACGATTAATTTGTTCTCAAGATGAAGCTCGAGCTTGCAGGTTGCTTGAAAGAATATTTCCAAATCCTCGGTGTTGCTTCTGGAAATAAGGATGAAGACTACGAACTCCTTCCAAGTACAGAGGTGTCTGCATTTCGATCAAACGAGAAGCCTGCATAGGCAGCTTGTCTTTTAACATGATTATCCACTTACTTGTATAGCAAATCATCATCAATTGCCACAACCTAAATAGTTATAATATTATAGACCCCAAATGATATGATCCCTGATCATTTTTCGTAAATAAAGGGCATAGTATCTGAAAATCGCAGTAAGATGAACGAGTGGCTTGCAGACACCATTCAATTTAATCCTGGCTTCTCTAAACATCATGTATGCATGCTGGTAGACGAATTAGATCATTAGCTAATGATAACTGCAATACAGTGAGGCTTTGAATTTCATACCCATGCCCTGCCTGCTATGATAGTATTATGTTCAATTTTCAGGTAAGATTTCACATCTGTGAGCAAAAAGCTAGCAACCCTGCATGCATTCACAGTACACCAAATGTTGTGCTCAAGATAACCAACCTGCTATGTTTCATTTTTGCAAGTCTCGTTAAGATTTCAATTTCCATTTTATTTGGATCAATTTGGACCGCATTACCCAGCAGCTTGCTCATGCTACTCATCAGCAATACAGGAACGAGGCAACTATTGGTATTTTCTGGGATGTGGAAGGGCTCATTAAGTTTCCCAACTTTTATGTTCTAATGATTCATCTTCAAGCATACCTATTATTTCAACTCATAGATTTATATATCTACTAACAGTGTTTCTTTATGCAGAGAGAGGATGGGAGCATGACAAAGTGGAATTTGTGTTGAAAACAAGTGGAACACAACTTACTGCTCTGCGGAAGGCAAACATCTCTTCTTGTCCAGAAAGCATAGAAACTATCCCAGATGGTACACCTCCCGAGCCTACATTGCCTTCAGCTAAAACATTTGTGCGAAGTTTGCCACCTTCTGTCTCTGTTTCAAATTGGAAACTGGAAGCCATAAAAGTAACTTGTTCAAATAATCATGAAGACATCTTAATTAATAATACTTCTTGTTATGAAGTCAACTGAACATTAATCAATAGAGGTTGGTGGCCGGGGTTGATACAAGCATGGTATCATATTTTCACTATTTCTCAAGGAATCATATTTTCACAAATTTCTCAAGGAAATAATCAATGAACGTCACAAACAACCCTGTATCTGGTGACCACCAAGGGCAATTCAATTCCACGAATTGATTCTCATTCCATTTCATGTTTCAAATAGCACAAAATTTCATAATGTTGGCATATGTTGGGCATTGCTTTTGATTTGTTATTTTCTGCATGGCATTACAGCCCCTTTCATTACCTAGTCCTCTTCTATGATGTAGTGTTGATTTTCAGTCAAGCTGTGCATCACTTTTAATTTCCAATTTAGCAATATGATCTCCAAATACAATGTACTTCCAGTATTGTATAAACCCTATCACCAGTTTCAATAATATGGACTCCACATAATGTTATGAGGTGAATCTCACTTCCATATATGGAGTTCAGAGGAGTCTTTTTGATACTCAGCAAGAACAAACATATAAAAGCATCAAAATATTCTCTTGAAATTCTATAGCAGAACTCTTTTTAGCTGCGGATAGTGGCAAGTGGCAAGTGGCAACCATGTTGCACCTGAAACTTATTGTAAATAAAAAATAAAAATCAGGGGACTTCAATCAATTGGTCAACAATTTTTGCACCATCACAACCTCCATGAAAATTTCAAGAAATCACATCAACAGCTTTTTGCATGACGAGCAAAACATATAGTTTTATATTGTCAAAGATACTGCAAACATGTGTAATTCATAAGGTACATATAAAATAGGTGCACTAGGTTTAGAACTTTCAAAATATCCATAATCCATAACTAATATAAAAGCACAAACTCTGAATCAAAACATTTGATTCAACTAAAATACCCTTGAAATTTTATTAACTTTATGATTAAAATAGGAATTTTAATACTTATTTTTCTTCCTTTCTAATAATAAAGCTAATTATTAGTGGTTGTATTAAATTTTCTTTTTCCGTAAAAGCTAATTATTAGTAGTTTTTATTCAACCCATCTCTAATTAAGAAAGAGATTGAGACCATAATATATATAATTTCTAAAAAATAGTTCATCCCATTTTTCTATTTTCTGCCTATTTTAAACTCTTGAAAAATATTTTCACTGTCTTAGAATTAGTTTTAACATTTTTATATCACTTTTATGGATACACATGCAACGCATATGCTAGAGATACTAGTAAAAAGAAATGAAAAACTACCTTTCCAAGTCAAAAAGTGTACCCTCTTCAGTTCCTTGAAACAAGTCATCAATAGATGAAGCTGCAGAACAAAATAGGCAGCAATGATGATTGTACAACTCATCAATGAGAGTGATAAATCTGCGTGCCTGAAAAGAAAAGTTAAGATTTGTTATTAATGATGATAAAAACGGAAGAACAGATGAGATATTGCACCATTGTAATCTTATATGATTGTGCAGTTCAATAAAAAAAAATCCCATCTCGGCAACACAGCATTAGATTTCGGGATCCCATAATAACAGTACATGTTTTGTATGAAAGCATGCATATTTTATGGTTTTATGTACATGATTCAGCAAATGTGGAAGGAAGCATGAACATTAAACCAAATAGCTACAATTCCAGTAAAGGTAAAATGTTTTCAAGAAACAAAATATATGTCTAAATCTCTCTCTCTCTCTCTCTCTCTCTCTCTTAATAATCCAAATTTGAATCAAATATTAACCACGTAAAAATTAAAGCAGTATATCTGTATTACTTGACCACGTACAAAGCCTTTGCTAGGTCTTGCCTAATCATAAAACATGTTTGGCATCATATTGAATTATATGAGTCTTATGTGCACTGCATACACAATTTTTACATCTTGTGTTGAAAATTAACAGTGGTACCTTGTCACGGTTTTCCATGCTCATCAATGGAATATCAGAAATGAAGACAGTGTGATAATTTTTTGCTAGTGCAATATAATCTGCTGCACCTACCTGCATGTAATCAGGCAGCAAGGTATGTGACCAACAAAAGGGTGAACAGTAACAATAAGAAATAGAGAACCAATCACCAATGATCTCAAACCAGAAGAGGCATGAAACATCTTGGCTGTCTTTCCATCATACAAGATTGACATTAGAAAAGGAAATAGAGTTTTAAGAACTAAATTGACATTGATGAGCAGCGAGAAAATAGTTAAATCAGTTGCTAGCTTCACAAGGGAATTTCATAGAAAACCTATTTGTCTTTCAGATGTTTTTAAATCATGGCTATGTTTCCTTTTTGAGAACCTCTGTGTAACATTTGGGCATGCCTAACTAAATTGACATTGATGAGCAGCGAGAAAATAGTTAAATCAGTTGCTAGCTTCACAAGGGAATTTCATAGAAAACCTATTTGTCTTTCAGATGTTTTTAAATCATGGCTATGTTTCCTTTTTGAGAACCTCTGTGTAACATTTGGGCATGCCTAACTAAATTGACATTGATGAGCAGCGAGAAAATAGTTAAATCAGTTGCTAGCTTCACAAGGGAATTTCATAGAAAACCTATTTGTCTTTCAGATGTTTTTAAATCATGGCTATGTTTCCTTTTTGAGAACCTCTGTGTAACATTTGGGCATGCCTAACTCTCTTGCATGAAGGAAATAAATCTCTATAGTATCATATTAAGATGGTTTCAAATTTTTGAGGAACTCTTTTGCTTTTCATTTTTCATGCATTATAATTCCAGGTGTTCTTCTTCCAGCTCAGTTGTTGAGGGGTTACATTGATTTGCAAATGTGAATGCCTCACTGAACTCATATCAAGCAGCATGAGGAGGAGAGGGGTGCACTGAGTATAAATGGCAATTTCCATACCGTCCGGCCACATAGATCCTCAAATGTGAACTTTGTCACTCCATTACAGCTTTCAGGAACATCCAAGACTCTGGTTTCAAAACAAAATCGCAACATTAAATTAGATAAGAGCAGTGGACAGATGAATACAGCATATTTGGGAAGTACCTCCCAAACATAACTGGGATAGTCTCAGAGGTGATTTGTCCTCCAAACTGATTTGTGACCTGACACCACATTTTCTCAAACTCCTTCAGAGCGCTGCTCTCCAAAGGCCAGAAGTAGTTAGCCTGCATCATGCATCTATAATTTCAACCACTGGATACATAAAAAAGCTGAAAAACAGACAGACAATTTCTACTGAACTTTTCATTTCAAAGTAGTTTCCAGAAGAGACCATCATTGATATTGTAACCTGAACTAGTATAAGTACAAAAGAAACTGAAAAGAGTCATTGAGCTGCTAAGCAAAGACCATTCATTTATTGCGAAGGGGAATGTGGTCCTAAAAAGTGACGAACAGCCATAGATGAAGCACAAAAGAGGTGGGATTTTAAACTCATATGATGAGAACAAAACCAAAATATATAATAAATCAGAGGGTAATGGAAAACCAGGATTCACCTAGCTAACCACAGGCTTCATTAAGCACTTGGTCTTCTTGAACATGGCAGAACAAGTGAACAAGTAGAGGGGGGAAGTGATATTTGTGATTACTGAAACTTCCTAGTTAGAAAACAGGTATCTGGTATTTTCTATGTTTCTATTTTAGAATTCAAAGAATGTCAAATGGATTATTTGATGAAGCAGAACTAGATGACAAATAAATTAGGACTAAATAATCATCCAAGCAATTAGAATTAGAACTGATTACCATCTTACCTGGTCATTAGATCTTTGTGCTATGAAACGGCGATAATCAATCTCACTTCCAATCAGAATTATCTCACAGTGCTCCTCCAGCTTTGAAACCAATTTTTGAAAGATATCTCGCTGCATGCCATCCTAAGAAGCAACAGGTGCAGATAAAGTTAGCAAATGGTGAACAAAATTTCCAATGCTTTAAAACAGAATTTGATTTTTGTATAGAAGTTTGGAAAAAATCACAGGAAGATCTCACAATAAAAGGACGATTCCAGCTGCAATCCAGAAATATGTCAGGTAATCATTATTAAGCTACATAAACCTCAAGAGGTTCTCACCCAGGACAACAAAATTTAGAGGAATGAATGTGCAGAAAAGAAAGGAAATAAGAAAAAAAAAACCTGATTTAATTCCCTCGGTGCTCGATTACTGGTGGCCACAAGAACTGTTCCAGTAGTCAGCAATCTGCTTAGAATTCCGGATAAGGCCACAATAGCAAATACATCAACAGTCTGTAATATCAAAGCAGAAATTTTCATTCATAAAATGAGTTGCAAATTCAATCAGCCATTTTGTTTGTAACAGCTTCTTGCGGAAGATAAATACCAACTTTTAATACTCCCATATTGGACTTGTTGCTAAAATCTAGATAGGCAATCCAAGTAGAAATTTGAAGAAAGTTAACCACAGACTGCCGGAACATTCTACAAGATGCAACAAGATTCTCAACCTATGCCATACCATAAATTGATTCAATCTAGATATGGAAGCTAAAAAACAAGTTCATAATGATAGGATAGAAGGATGGAAGCATCAACACTTTATGACTGAAAAGGAAATATAAATTATTATTTTAATAGATTTCTCAGATTACCTGTATTTCATCAAAGCAAAGAATGCTAGCCCCTCTTTCATGTGCTTGCTGGTCCATAAGAAACTCATCTGCTACAGCAAGAAGAATGTTTTTCATCTGCACATCTTGCTTATATCTCTCTTCAGCAGCTAACCACTCCTTGACTTTCATATCAAAGGGCAGATTTATAATCCAACTAGATATGTTTGACTGCAAAGATTTTCCCTCTACTTGATTCTTCCAAATCTTATGCATATGTGCATTTATATTTAGCATAGCCTGCAAAAAAAAAAATGCACAGTAAAATAAAACTTTTCTTTCCACAGAGTAGCATTAATGAAAAGCACATAAAAATACCAGTAATTAGTCTCCCATTAAACATACAATACATCCAAACGCTTTAAGGAAAATTACAGGCTTATTATTGATATCTGAACAAAGTGAAAATCTAACACATTAAACTCCCCAAGCTCTCCTTTTCGCTCTCTATCCCAATACACAAGTGATCATAAGAAATTTCACAGCATCATGAAAGCAAAACAAGAAAATCACCTCATGAAAGTGAAACCTTCGCCGATGTTTCACCATTCCTTCAGTCGCACTATAAAACATGTCCATCAGCATCGTCTTCCCTGTGCCAAAGAAATCATCTTCTTAAGTTTATTGCATTCATATGAACAAACAAACAAACAAACAAACTACAAGCACATACTACTTTCAACTCCCAACACAAAACCAGATGAATAACCTTAGCAGCAACATACCACTTCCAACATTGCCGTAAATGTACAATCCTTTCGGAGCTGGAGGAACAATCGGCCTACGACCAACAAGTGAATCCAATTTCCTCTCTCTATTTAAGTATGAAACCCACCTACCCACTCCAGGTTCTATTTCTGCTCCCTTTTTCCTAATTCAAAACATATTCCATTACAAAAATTCACATAATTTACTACAACAAATTCCAAAAATTCTATATCTAAACAAAACAGAATTTACTGGGGGAAAAAATTACCCAAAAATTATATTCCTCTAAACATCACAGAATTTACAGAAAAATATTTAAAAAATCCGAAAATTCAATTCCTCTAAAAATAACAGAATTTACTGAAAAGCTAATAAAAAAATTTCCAAAAATTCTATTCCTCCAAAAATAACAGAATTTACTGGAAAAAAATTCCTCACCCGAAAATAGCAATTTTTTCCAAAATTCGATTCCTCTGCTTGTTCACCGACGTCCAGATTCCTCCTCCGCCAGTTTCTTGCTTCTCCTTCGCTTCTTTGACCAAAAGCTTCAGCCTCTCCTCCTCCCTCTTCTCCTCCCATTCCGCCAACTTTACGTGATAATCCTCCATATGTTTCTCGTATTGCTGTAATCTAGAAAGCAATTTCTCTAATTCAAAAGCTACTCTTTCCTGGTACGGATCATGCTCTACCTTCCCTTGCTCAACCAAATTCTTGTAATTCTCCAATAGACTAGGAGGAGAATTAGAGTGAAAGCGAAGGGCAATCGAGAAGATTTTGTTTGAGATTGTTGATTTTTTAACAAACCCTAGGGATTTTAGTGAAGAAATTCCTCTCCTCATTTTCTTCTAGCGGTTAATTTTAACCAAATTTTGATTTGATTTCCGTGTGAAGGGAGTGGGAAGGAAGTGGAGAGCGGTCATGGAGAAGGGGAAGGAGAGGGAGGTGGTGACGTGGATGTTAAAAAGGTTAGACACGTGGATGAAATATGGTGGTTTCTTTTTAGTTTATTACATCTTAGTCCCTGTTGATTTAAAAAATGTTCAATTTTATCTCTATAGTTTAACATTCGTACAATGTCAACGTCGAGTTTCCAAGAGGTTCTAATGTGGTATGTTTTCGTTAAATAACAAATGGAAACCAAGACAAACCACTTTTTGATTTTGATTTTTGATGAGTTTTTATTTAGGGGTTCTTGAGATTAAATTGTTCAGGTATTTTTATGATTATTTACTAATTAAAATCTAATAAAAAATCATGCAATGAAGAATGAGAAGCAAGAACAAAAAAAATCAATACATGTATATATGTAATATATTTTTATATTATAAATGCATATTGAATTTAATTTTTAATTATTATTTTTTAAAAAATATATATATATATAATAATGTCATATAAATGTGTCATAAAAGAGTGTTTAATAATAAAGATTTTTTTTGCTTTGGTTTTTTATTTAGTTTCTTCAGATATAATTCTCTTATATTTATTTTAAATATTTATGAGACTATGAATTTCACTTTATATTCATTCTACATCAATAATATCTAAGAAAAGTAATTTATAAAACTAATAACTATATGATAAAAAAAATTGGTTAAGAGTCATGGGTTAAAGAAAATTTTTTAGCCTGCCTCTCTTCCTTGGGTAATGGGGTTCATTTTATATTATAAATTTTGAGTTAGTTTTCTCTTTAAGCTTTTATTGTCACTTACCATTTCTAGTTTTAACATTATATATCTTGATAACAACCTTCGTTAATTTTTATAATTATCTTTATATTTAAACTAAGATATATAATAGCTATTTATTTATATAATTGTTATGATAGTTTTTAAACTCAAACTGGGACAAGTTTCGAGTCACGAGTTAAATAGGTTGACCTGAATCAATTTTTATTTTTTTATGTTATAAAAAAAATTTTAAAAAAATATATCATTAAAAAAAACTAATAAATTTTGATTGAGTTTTTCTTAGATGTCTAAGTTATAGGTCAACTTGAATTATTAATCAAGTCATACCAAGTTAAATTTTTTTTTTATTATTGAAATCTGAGTTTAAGGCAATCAAGTGTTAACTTATAAGGCTAGGTTAGTTTTTGAAATCATGCTTGATATATATATTTTTTAATTTGTATTTTTAACGTTTTATCTTTTAAAAATAAAATATTAAAAACCTCATATGCCACGTGCCTATCAATTAAATATAAAATAATCCTCTCTTGTCGTAGCACATTTTTTAAAGTATTTTGCACTTTAATTTTAATGGTATTCATTTTTGTGTGGATATGATGACATTTATAAGGTTTGAAGGGGAAAAACTTGGAAAGGCAAGAGAAAAAAAATAAAAGCATAAGTCATCATTAGAACATTTAATCTGTGGGGTCAAAATAAACTATTTGATATTTTACAAGGACTAAAATAAAGTTTGCCCCGAATATTAAAAGCTTCGAAGTAAATTAATACTTTCAAATGCAAATCTAAACCGCCAAAACCGAGCTGCTAATACACACAACCACCAGCACCCCCACCCACCATCCACCACGGCGGCCGGAAACACAAGAGCGGCGGAGCAGAGCTGTCTGGCTCTACTTCAAGCCTGCAACACGTTCTCAAAACTAACCCAGATACACACTCACATTCTCAAATCAGGTCTCCAAAACAACCCATTAGTCCTCACCAAATTCACTGCCTCATCCTCTGATCTTGCAGTCATTAACTATGCTACTTCCTTCCTGTTCTCACCGGAATCCGATACCCGTTTGTATGATACATTTTTATACAATACTATCACCAGGGCTTATGCCCAAACTAATAATTTAAAGGCAAAAGCTATTGGTGTGTATAAGCTCATGCTTGAAAGAAAAAAATTGCCCAATAAATTTACTTACCCTTTTGTTCTCAAGGCTTGTGCAGGTATCGGGGACTTGAATTTGGGGAAGTCGGTTCATGGATCAGTGATGAAATTTGGGTTTGGTGATGAAGTTAACGTGCAGAATACTTTGGTGCATATGTACTGTTGTTGTAGAGGTGGGGAAGGAGGGATTGAATTTGCACGGAAGGTGTTTGATGAGATGTATAAGTCGGATTCTGTTTCTTGGAGTGCAATGATTGGTGGGTACGTGCGGGTGGGGAGGTCTAGCGATGCCATTAATTTGTTTAGGGAAATGCAAATCAAGGGGGTTTGTCCTGATGAGATTACTATGGTTTCGGTTTTGAGTGCGTGTACAGGTTTAGGTGCGCTCGAGTTGGGGAAGTGGGTGGAGTCTTATGTTGAGAAGGAGAGGATACAGAAGAATGTTGAGCTTAGCAATGCGTTGATTGATATGTTTGCAAAGTGTGGTGATGTTGATAAAGCAACAAACTTGTTTAGGAGTCTGAGAGAGAGGAACATTGTTTCGTGGACTTCGGTAATTGGTGGTTTAGCAATGCATGGTCGTGGTGTAGAGGCCGTTGCTGCGTTTGAGGAGATGTTAAGAAGTGGAGTGACCCCAGATGATGTTGTGTTTATCGGACTGCTCTCTGCTTGTAGTCATTCCGGGTTAGTTGATAAAGGGAAAAGATATTTTGATTTAATGAGAAAGGATTTTGGCATTGTTCCTAAGATTGAACACTATGGATGCATGGTAGATATGTTATGCAGGGCAGGACTGGTAAAAGAAGCACTGAAGTTTGTTCAAGAAATGCCTATTGATCCTAACCCTGTTGTTTGGCGTACTCTGATTAATGCTTGTCGTGCTCATGGTGAGCTCAAGCTTGGAGAGAAAATTACCAGACAGCTAATCAGAAACGAGCCCATGCATGAATCCAATTACGTGTTACTGTCCAACATCTATGCAAAAATGTCCGATTGGGAAAAGAAAACCAGGATTAGAGAGGCGATGGACATGAAAGGGATGAAGAAGATCCCTGGGAGCACTATGATTGAGTTGGACAACGAAATTTATGAATTTGTGGCTGGGGATAAATCACATGCGCAGTCCAAAGAAATATATGAGATGGTGGATGAGATGGGGAAGGAGATGAAGAGGGCTGGATATATTCCAACCACTACAGAGGTGTTGCTTGATATCGATGATGAAGATAAGGAAGATACTTTAAATAGGCATAGCGAAAAGCTGGCTATTGCTTTTGCCCTTCTGAATACACCACCTGGAACTCTTATTCGGATTGTGAAGAACTTGCGAGTTTGTGATGATTGCCACTCTGCTACCAAGTTTATCTCTAAGATTTATAACCGAGAAATAGTAGTGAGAGATCGAAACCGGTTTCATCATTTTAAGAATGGTCTGTGCTCATGTAGAGATTTCTGGTGACGATCTGGGCTCGGAGATTCATGATTATTGATGGTTGGCTAGAATCTCACAACAATTTTGGAACATTCTAACATGCAATCATTGTCTCGTGGCCATTTGCTGGATCACACACCTGGTACAAAAAATGACCCAGCAAGATATTTGAAAAAATTCTGTGGAACACTTGATAAGATTGTTTGGACCAAAACCTGATCCATTTTTATATCCCATGATAACAGTCAAGGGACCATAACAACCAGGTGTGGGAGGTGCTTACGGTTTGCAGCATCAGGATGAAAATGCTGCTGGCATGAGTTCATCATTTTGCACTCAATTTTTCTGCGTTCTTCTCATTGTAACTTCCAGATTGGGGTTTGGTTTAGACAGGGGAAAAAGATTGTAGTCGTTAAAAACGTACCTTTGTTGTGAATGCCATTTATGTATAACTCAGAGAATAATCAAACAGAATTGATCTTTTATTCTGTAGTATGCACAGAAAAAGGCCTTGATTCTCATTTATTTATCAGCTTTTCTTGGAGCCAACTTCAAAGACAGATAGGGTTATTTATATCAGAGTAATACTTTAATTTTCTAGAAATTAGAGTCGGAGGATAAAGAAAAATTGAATCTTCTTGTTTAAATCTAATATTTTTCCATACAGAAAATTGAAAAATACAATTTAATGTTTTTCCACTTTTTGTTTATAAAGTTTCCAATGTTTTCCAAATGAAAAAAAAAAAAACATGAGCAATACAATTATTTTCCTTTATATACAAGTATTTTTAGCAATGCAGAATATTAAAGTTATTTTTTATATATATTTTGTTAGTTTCATAAATTTAATTTCTATTATACATCTAATATAAAGATTTTTTTAGAGTTCACAATGTATAGTTTCAAGATGATTTTTAATTTGAATGAAATAAAATTAATATTCTACTATTAGATTACTATGAATATAAAATATTAAGATGATTATTATAAATTGTGGTTCTGGTTTTTTATATAAAAAAAAATAGTTGTAATTTTGATGTATATTTTTTTCAGTGAAAAAAATCATATCAAGAACACATTTTTTCAATTTTTTATTAGAAAAAAAATGAAAATGAAAATGAAAATGAAAAAAAGAAGAAGCTTTGTGCGAGTAAACAGACCTATAATTATATATCGTTTCTTGGTTTGCCATTCTTGGTGATAACGCTCAGGACAAAGATTTACTCCCACTACAAAAAATTACCAGTACTTTTTAAGGCAATGATCTCCACTTATCATGAGCATTTGTGTTTGTGGGGTCTCTCAAAGAAAGCAAAGTTTAGAGAAGAAAATATTCGCAATGAACCGAGCTGAGAATCAAGAGAGTCCTTTCACTATCTTACCTAGCATCTGCTAAAGTGCTAATCTATACGAGGAGAATTAGCCATCTGTGCAATTGTGATTAGATTGGAAACCCATTATGACACTAAGTTAATGCCCTTTAAGCATTAGGCTTGTAGCTAATCAGCTAGAGAGGAAGTGAGGCATTCTGATCCGAAGTGGTCATCGCTGTCATCATTATTTTACATGCTAGGTTTGAAGTTGTTAATGGTTTAACCTTTTCGATCTTCGTATGTATGAGTTGAGAGAGATCAGATAAAAGAACATTGAAAGCCCTGGGCATTTTTCTTTGAGAATCCCATTTCCCATGTGCATCTTGTTGACAGCAAATGGCGTGCCCCTTGTTCTAGCATGGCAATCTCTCTCTCTCTCTCTTTCTCTCTCTAAGCTTAATGTGTTTGGACTGCTAGATTGATCCTCTTGTCTCCTTCTCTTGAGTGGGATACGTACAGAAACCGGACAAATTCTCCAATTTAGAACATGAGAGCATCTCTGGTTTTCAGGAATAGCAAAAGGGTGTCCTCTTTTCTCATAGAAGACACTTCAAAAACCAACCATTATGACAATGGATAGGGCCTGGGATGTCAAAAACTAGCAGAAATTCTGAAATTTTGTTAAAAGATATGTTATTCTCAAACTGTTGGCAAAGCACTAGGTGTGATTTAAGGCCTATTTGTTTCTGCGTTTCAAAAACGTTTTTGAAAAAATTTGAAATTTTTTTATTTTTTTATTAACTTTAAATTAATATGTTTTTAGTGTTTTTAAATCATTTTGATGTGCTGATGTTAAAAATAATTTTTAAAAAATCAAAAAATATCATTAATATAAATTTTAACACAAAAAATTATTTAAAAAGCAACCGTAACTACACTGCAAAAGAAACTCTTGATCAGAAACTTGAAGGAAGACTCCATATCTTGATTTCCACTGGAAACTGATTTTTGTAACACTAGAATGAAGAAGTCAACAATCAAGAGAAATATCAATAATTAGAACCAGTAAACACGCAAGCCTTGTCGGGGAGCAAGGTCAGGCCAAGGAACGGGCATGCGTCTTTGCCGTGGACAGGTGAATTATTTTTTCACCTGCGTTGTCACCTTCATATATTTAGCTTGTACTTTCTCTCTTTTTTTTTTAATAAAAAGTATATTTTTTTAACTTTTAAAGATATAGTTTATATTTAAAAGATGTTGCCCTTTAAAAAAACAATCAACCATCTCCAAGCCAAACACTCTGCTTTTATGAAAGCAATTTTCCCCTGAAGTTCTTTCAGAAACAAAATCAAGTGAATAGGCTGTTGATGTACGTGTTTTTTCCGTAAAAGGCTGAGAAAAGTGATTGAACAATCCTTTGCTTTTCCTTGAGCCAATTGACCAAAGGATCATGACATACAGGCTCTTTCTGAAAAAAAGGTTAAATTGCTTGGAAAATTCACATTGCCAGGGAGCTCTTGCCACATCGACGAGCACCTATGTCATCGGCTTGACAATTCATGCACATCGATGGCCTTGACGATTCATCGGCTTGTCCTGTAGAACATTAATGACCTTGCACTTAACAAGATAACGAGGGATTTTTAGTATCAATGGCTCAAGTTGAGGCCCCTAGGGTTGGAAGGTTCAGGGTTATGGATAAGAATGTGCAAATTGTTCATCATCAAATCCATTTCTTTAAGATACGTAGCTGATGGTTCATAGGGATTTAAAAACTCTTCGAAATTCCATAAACTAAGCAACTTAGGGTCAGAGTAAAGATGCAGATCAGATCCTCAATCGATGGGAACAGCACATGTCATGCTTTGTGATGATCTGGGATTTTACCAGGACTAGCTTCCAAGTTCCAGGAGAAGGGAAAAACTCATTGACAGACAGGACAATTTACAGAGCACACTCCTGCGAATACCTGTAAGCAAATACAAGAAAAGGTGGCTTGATATTTGCCTCCAAGGACTAGCATCATCTGGCATGTGACACTATGGTGACACTATGGTTAGAGCTGCCATTTTGCATGGATGATTTCAGCAAGATATAGCTAGACTAGAGAACGTGTTGTCGATTTAAGTATCTAATCATGCAAGAATTACAAGGATCGGCTATGGATCAGGTTTGGTTCGTGGTCAATTCTAAATGAAGTAGATGCCACAAGAGAAGATGCAATGGTAGATCCACATGCAATTGACTTAAACAATGATTTGTCTCTATCAATCAGTTACCATCTCGTTTCCTTTCCGGATCACAGTTTAGAAAGATTGCATTTTCCTGTTTCAGAGAACCCTTCTTTGTACCTCAAAGAGGCTCAACTTGAACTGGCAAAATGGCACAGATCAAAGCACAATAAATCAAACAGAAAGCAAAACGCGATTCAAACCACAGTAGAATACACCTGTGATGTAAAAATTGCATCTCCACAACAGCATTGCATTGAGAAAAATCCACAGAAGCAATGAGAATAAAGAAGCGCTAAAACTTCATCAATGAAAGATGTTCCTACATGGACACCAATTATATAAATAAATAAATAAAGTAAAAAAAGGTAAAATACAGGCATTTGAGATTTTTACTCTGTTAAAAGACAACTCGGCAAAGCCGATTGCACAGATCTCAAATCCCTAACATTCAACTAACTAAAACCCATAGCTAGCATATGACAAAGCATAAAACTAGAACCAGCATGCCCACTGAGCAAAAGCAAACAGAAGCACAAAACTCCCCGTGCGTCAACACCAATCCTTGGTGGTCCATATGTCCCTTCCGCTCTTATTTCCATGCTCTCTCCATCCAATCTTTATAGCTAAATAAACTCTTAATAGTAAAAAGTTAGTCTTCTGATTCAGTTCTCTTCGTGTTTCCCTCTCCTTCCCTGCCTTCCAACAACCTTCCAGCCTCCTCATCGGCCTGCTGAGCCTTCTTCTGTGCCTCCTTCGCCTTCAAAGCCTGCAACTTTGCATGATTGTAATACGCGACACCCAAAAATGCAAGCCCATAGCCAAACAAATTAATGGGGGTCACAGTATCCTTAATAACCGACCAAGAAAAGGCGATCAACAACCAATCCTTAACCACACCAGCCACATTCATGGTCAAGGCCGAAGTCTTTCCCACAAGCAAGAACACGGCGAGATTCAAGGCAAAAGCACACAAAGAATTGGTCCCAAAGATGACAAAATCAAAATGGAAACTTGAAGACTCCTTCAACACAGGGTATTCCACAAAAATCCAAGGGATAGACAAGAATGCCAAACAGCAAGGCGCGACATAATAAAGAGAGGTAATTGGATTCAATGTAATCCCTTTAGAAGTAAGCAAGATTTGAATCATTACCAATCTTGTAGCCTCAAAAGCAACAGCACCAAGCTGAAGAATAACCCCCCAGGTATCAAATCTAGCCTCGCCATAAGCAGCAATCCCAACACCAACAGAGATTGATATCATATTAGCCATAGTATTAGACTTAAAGCTCTCTTTTTTAAGCAAAACCCCAATAGAATAAACAGCAACAGGCATCAGGGCTTTTAACATCTGAATAAAAGAAACAGATAAGTAAATATAAGCAGAGTTAGAAAGCCAAAGACTCAGAGAATATAAAGCACCAATGGGAACAACGGATTTGAGATAAACATCTCTAGACATGGAAACAGGTTCAACAAATTTGAAAACTTTAATGAGAAGGATGGCAAGAGTGGCACAAAAAGACATGTGGATCATGGTTAGAGATATTGGGAATGGCCAATTATACATCTTTTTGTCAAGGATGTATTTGTTGTAAACGATAACAGTGAAGGAAAGGAAGATCCAGATGGCTACATAGGTGTAGGAAAGCAAGATCTTTTTCAGAACACTGTCACTTAGAGATCCACCCTTGCCCATTTTGGCTGATCTGGTGGAACTGCCCTGGGACGGTGGGGGTTGGAGAGATTTGGGAGATAGGGGTTTGCCAAAGGCGAGGAAATAAAGAGGAGAGATGGTGGTCGAGATGGAGAGGAAGAGGGTTTGGAGTTGTTGATGTAGGGGAGAGGTGGCGATATTTGAGTGGACTTTTCTAACATCCAGTTGTTTTCCTGTGCAATTTTACATGGGCTTGGTTTTTTTCTTCTTTTTTTTATTTGCATTCCATTGCTTTTTAGTACTCTTTTTTTCTTTAATGTTAATAATAGGACTAGAGGAGTTTTTTTTTTTATTTTTTAAATTATATTTTGATGTATTTTATAAGTGTTTTTAATTTAGAAAGTTTTTAGAAGTGTAGTAGTTGTTATTTTATAAAGTGTTGTTTTTTAATATATCAAAATGATAATTTAAAAGAAAAATTATTTTTAACAGCAGCACATCAAAACAATTCAAAAAATTTTAACAAAAAATTAAAAAAAAAATTCTGATTTTATCAAAAAATAAGTTGAAACTCAATATCTAACACCCTCTTAAATGTTTTATGTTGATTTAAAGAAGTTGATATAAGAACAAATACTGAAAAAAAATATTTTAATATATTTTAAAATGAAAAATACTTTTAAAAAGTACACTACACATACCAAAAACACATTTTAAGTGTGTTTGAGATTATATTAAATATTGTTTTTCAATTTGATTTTTGCTTAAAAATTCATTAAAAAAATATAATTCTTAAATTTTATTTTTACATCAAAACAATTCAAAAAATAAAAAAAATAACATGAAGCAAAAAAACAAATCAAAAATTTTCAAAAGCATGGTTGAACCATAAAAATAAATATTATTCTTATTTGTTATTTTTTTTATTATTGATGACTTTTAAATTTTAAATTTTGTTTATTTACTCTAAATTTGTGGAAGTAGTCAACTAATTATTATTTTTTAAATGGGTTTCTCTAGATTAATTCTTTCATTTAACTAGTTTTTTATGGTAAAAATTATAAAATAAATAGAGATACAAATATAAAAATTATATATTTATAAAAAAAATATGTGAATTTTTTATTTTAAAATATGAAGTAGAGAGATACCTTTTGTTTCCATTATCTAATCAAATACAATGACTGTTTAGTAATGATAATATAATTATATATGTCTAAAAGCAAGTTTTTAATGAAATATGTGTAAAATCGCCTTGAATGTAAACCGAAAATGATAAATTTTAATAAAAATGACTCAAGGGAAGCAATATCAGTTACATAATTAAAATCATTGAGAAATTATTATAACCATGGGATTGAATTTTTAATGGTTTTTTTACAAACAATATTTAACTACGAAATCAATACATTAAAAGTTATATAACCTCTTGAAATTGATTAAAGTTAAATGATACTTTTTTTTTTATAACACTTTAAATTATAGTTTTGAAACTCGATTCAGCAGGTCATCCAAAACCCAATAAACTCAGGGCTAGAATCGGGTCGGGTTAAAGAAAAAACTCGGTTGATTTGACAAGACCTGATTAAGAATTTGGTTACAACCCATTGAATTATGTTTTTTTTTTACTAAAATATTATTTTAATTTTTTTTAAAAAAATTTAATCTAGATAATCCAATAAAAATTCAGCACACAAAACTTGAACCGGATCAGTTTTGAAAACTGTCTTAAATACACTTTTTACCCGAAAAACAAAACGTTTGCAACATTTGCTAGCGTTGCATTTATTAAAAAAAAAATATCCGCCACAGATCCGTTCGTCCTATCTATCCATGCAAGAGTGGACAACATTCACGAGTTCTAGGAGGATTTATCTATAATTATAAAATTATTTTCTTGACCATTTTAGAAGAAAAAAAAATCCTGATCACATATTTATTTTTAGCCCATTATTTGCAAAAGACCATTGTACTAGACCCTGATATTTTTATCACAGGATTCGCATCAAAGATTAATTCAGAAAAAAAAACCTGCATTGTCATATAAATTCAAATTAGTTATTTATATTAAAATTATATTATCCTGTTCTTTATAAATAAATAAATAAATCTTAGTATTGACCCAGCAAAATTTAACTTGATTAATCAAATTATTAAAAATCCAGTTAAATCAATGAAGTGGTTCTAAATTATAATTTTTGCAAATTAACTTAACTAAAATTAACATTTATATGTTTTATTGTTTGGTTTGAACATAGCATGTTTGAGATTATAGTTGCGGTTGTTTTTTAAAATACTTTTCACTCATAAATGTATTAAAATAATATTTTTTAAAAAAAAATCATTCTTAATATCAGCGCATTAAAATGATCTAAAAACATCAAAATATATTAATTTAAAGTAAATAAAAAAAATTTAATTTAATGTTTTTCAAAAACACTTTTAAAACACAAAAACAATTTCAGGCGGTGTTTATTTCCCGGAAAGTGGTTTCTGGAAAATCATTTTCCAAACTTTTCTATGTTTGTTTGTCTTTAGAAAAATTGGTCGACGAAAAACACTTTCCGGTCAACAGAAAATACTTTCCCGTCAAAGAAAAATTTGGCTTGATTTCCAGAAAAGTGTTATATTAACTTTGGTTCTTATTTTTATAATTGTTATTTGCTTTTCCCTTATATTTTTTTATTGAAATTTTTTATCTATCAAATTTGGTCCTCATTTTTTTAATTGTTACTTATTTTATTTGAAATAATTTATAAAATATTAATTATTATTATTTTAATTTCCTCATCTTTTAATTTTTAGATTTGATATATATTATTTTGATTATTATTTATTTTATTTAAAATAATATATGAAATAATATTTTTTTTCAATTTCATTTTCATTCAACTTTTTAATTTATAAGATTTGTTCCTCATTATTTTAATAAATTTGAAAAAAAAATATTAATAAGTAATTTTCAAACTCATTTTCCATGTTATAACTAAAAAGTATTTTTTAATTTATTTTTTATTACATTAACAAATATCAAAAAATAATTTATTTTTTAAAAAATTACTTTTCAAAAAAACATATTTTTTAACGTACAAATGGGGCTGATAGGAAACGCTTTTATTGCAGGAAACAATGGTTCCAAAAAATAAAACGAGGAATCACGTGAGACAGCCATCGTGTTTGGTGCTGTGGTGTTGACTGTTCTTGCAAACTACCGTGAAGTGCGCGTGTCAAGCAATTGCCCCTTTAGTGCTATTTTATTTCCTAATAAACCCTTATCTTTCCAGTAATTACCAACCTGTTTTTCTCACCAAAAAAAAAATGATGATACAACCTTTGGTTAACACAAGGCACGCTTGTATCTAAACATGTGCAATATGCCGGTGCTGGCTCTGATTAATGGTTTAATTGTATAATTTTAAGCTTAATTGTGTGAAGATTAAGCAAGGTTTAGCTTCAAATCCGGCACAGTTTCTTGTCTCATAACCAAATGAAGTTGATTCAAAAGCAAGTCATATTTCTATTCACACTTTGGATACCAATACGCAACATTTCTTACTGTGAAGGAGAAACTTAGTTAAAAATTAAAAATAAATATCAACTGACAAAATATCATTAGTTCCTTCATGTGATTCACTTTAAAAGTCAAGGTGAATAGAAAAAAAAAGAGAAAAACAAGAATATTTTTATTATTTTTTGCAAGTCAGATTTCATTTTCTCTTTCCTTATTCTGTCGATCTCTTTATTTAACATAGATTTTGGTGAATAGCTAATAAATGTCATTAATTAATCCTTGTATATCATAAAATTTTCAAACAAGAGTTAATAGCTAACATTATGTTTTTAGCATGTATTTGATATTATAGTAGTTTTTATGGTTGTGGTTTAAAGCAATAGATTTAAAAAAATATTTTTTTTGTGATTTTAAAAAATAAATTTGTTAAAATTGTTGTGAAATGAAAAACAATTATATATGGTATTTAGTATGAAGCTATTTAGCTAATTAAGCAATTTTTCACATATAAAATTAATAAAAAAAACATGTTATTTTAGTTTTTACAAAAGCAATGTATAATTATTTTAGCTTTTATAAAATTAAGATTTGAAAAATAATTATATGTGGTATCTGGTACGGAACTATTTAGCTAATTAAGCAAATTTTTCTCTTTAATTTGACAAAAAATACAAACTGCCACGGAAATATTTTAGTAATTATTATCGTTTGAAATGTTTGCTTTAGGTACATAGAAAAGGATGTGGTAGAATGATTGGTTTGGTGGTTATGTTTTCTTTCTCAATAGGAAGATCATTTTTAAAATTATATAAAAAGATAATTTAATTCCAAGCAATGCGTAAATTGATTTAAGGATATTCTCTACAATTTAATATATATATATATATATATATATATAGGGAGTCAAGAGCGTGGACCGGCGATGACTGAGGGTTAAGTATTATCTTATCAGTTCGGTAAGGAACGATATTGACAGCAAAATCATGGGGTCCTTCGAAAAATGTTGATTAGACGGTGCCCTAACTAATTTTGTAGTGGGTCTCGTTGTAGTTTTGGTTTTTTTCATGATGAACTCGTGTTTTGAATAGGGTAATTGCATTATTTTTTTCAAATTTAGGTTGTGAGTTTTTGCAGGTTAATTAGATTTATTTGAGTTATTTTAATTTTTTTAATTAATATTTTTTTAATTTTATTTTTAATATTAAATTGAATGTGAATTAAAATTTATAATTTTTTCTTTAATTTACATGTCATGGAATTATCATGATTGCTTGATCTAAGTTTGATATATTAATCTAATTTGAATATAATTATTTTTTGTTCTTGATTTTTTTCTCAATTTAATACTTAAACATTGGGTGATTGAAAATTATACTTTATAATTTATTTATTTTTACTTTCTATAAGATTATCAGAATTTCTTGACCTAAGTCATGAATTAAGTCGATTGACTCAGGTTTATTTTATCATTTTTTATAATTGATTTTTTTTTAATTTTATCCTTTAATATTGAGATCAAAATTAGGTTTCATAATTTATTTCAGTTTGTGTTTTATGAGGTTATCCGAGTCCTATAACTTGGGTCATAGATTTGATCAATTGACTCAAGTGCTTTTTTATGTTTTTTTAATTTCATCTTTCAACATTGTTTTAATTGTGAATTGAGCTTCATAATTTGTTTTTATTTGTTTTCTATAGGGTTATCTTAATTTCATAACCTTGATTTGACAATTTAACCCGAGTTGAATCGTCTTATTTTTCTAGTTAAATTTTGTTTTTAATTTTATTATTCAACATTGAGTTAATCGAGAATTATGTTTAGTTTTTTTATTTACTTTCTACAGGGTTATTAGGGTCTTATGACATGAGTAATGAATTTAACAGGTCAACTCGAGTTAATTCAAGTCAGTCTAATATGCTATCGTTTCGATATTCAAAACAAGATGTTGTCTTAATTTTTTAGTCAAACTATATTTTTATTAGTTTTTTGTTGTTGTTTTTAAAGCTGCTAAATTAACCAAATCACTTCAAGTCAATTCACATTTTATTTTATTTTTTATTAAAAAAACATATTAACAATACCTGAAAAAATTTTTACATCCAAAAAAATTAATTCATACAACATTAACATAGCCCAAAGAAATGGCCTAGTTTTAACTAAAAGACTGTACTTCGAAGATGAAACCACGAGATATAACTAAACAAGAATCAAACTACATGGATCTTTGTGGCAACTAAACCTTGAATTGCCACTCATTTGGGATTTGAAGCTTTCTTTAGTCTGCCATGGCTTTCTATCTTGGAACTAAGTTGATGAAAGCGCCATGCTGCCAACCGTCACGGGAACCCAGAAAGGCACCTTTCTGGGATCGGAAGATCCAGGGAAGGCATCACCTCCCGTAGCAGTGTACGAGACAGAGAATTAGTGGGAAAAAAAAACTATTTTTTTAAAGTGCGGTAATTATATTTTTTTAAAGTATTTTTTATTTTAAAATACATTAAATTAATATTTTTTATTTTTTTAAAAATTATTTTTGATATTAAAACATTAAAATGATCTTAAAATATAAAAAACATATTAATTTAAAACAAAAAAATAATTCTTTTTAAAAGCACTTCCGTAACGCAATGTCAAACATAAGATTGTTTAAATGAGTGACAATTTTTGTTTTTGAAAATATATTTTACTTGAAAAAAATCAAATTGATATTTTTTAATGTTTTTTTACGGTTTTTATGCCTATCAAAAATAAAAATATAAAATAATTTTTTTTTTTATAAAAAACAATATGCATCCAACATAGATGGAAAATAACGAGAAAGCATAATATTTTACATGTCGAGCTGCTGATTAATAATAATAAAAATTATTTCGTGTTGAAAGGGTTGCTCTTGTACATATTTGGTGTGGGGCATCAAGCAACTATCAAGGTGAATGTTGCCTTCGAGGCTGCATCGAAACAGCTGAAAATAAGAGAGTAAGGGACAAAAACAAAAAGGTTTGGTGACAAATGGGAAATATTCCACCAAAAAATACCTAACCAAGTTAAGAATTTAGACTTTTTTTAATGCATGGAGCCTCCATTGAATTAGTCTCGTCCTTCACACTGGCGTGATGAGAATATTCTATTCTTGATGCATAGCCATGGCAAATTTCTGATTTGGACCATTATTAGGCCACTGACCACTTTTTAGGTTTGTTTATTTTTATATTTTAAAAGTATTTTTTTAAAAAAATTAAATTTTATTTATTTATTTTTGTTTTATATTAATATTTTTTGATGTTTTTAGATAATTTTAATTTACTGATATAAAAAATAATGGTTAAAAATAAAAAAATATTATTTTAATATAAAAAATATTTTTAAAAATAACAAAAAAAACAACACATATTTAATCTATCTTTACACCTAGGAAGACCAAAACTAAAACCAGTACCTTTCACGTACTGCCGCAAGACTGTTATAACTTACAAGACTTGGCTTGATTTGACCGAGTAATGTAATGTCTCATTAATCTTGGGTATGGTTTAGATTAGTTTGATGAAAAAACTTGATTTTTTTTAAAAGATATATTAGATAGTGTAGTAATAATTATTTTATAAAATATTATTTATTTAAAAGTTTATTAAAATAATATTTTTTAAAAATTATTTTTGATAATAATATATTAAAACAATTCAAAAATATATAAAAATTAAATTTAAGATAATAAAATATTCAAAATTTCAGAAAGTATTGTTCAACACCTAAATATCATTTTAATTATTTATAAATAGAAATTCAAAACTGGAGTTAATTCATCAATTCGATCAGTGAATGTTTTATAACTATGTTTCCTTGACAATGAAGTGGTGGCGCCATCTCGGGTCAGCCAAGGGACCACGGCTAAGAACACAGGGCCATGACCGACACTTGCGCGCTTAAATCAACATTTCGATCACAAATGTCGGTGATGTTACGAAGCATGGATCACATCTAATTCATGGATTCGATTAGTTCATGTTGTCACATTTAAGGCTTGTTAACCGTGCAATTGGTCAAATTGGCGAATCTTCACGACACTCTTAAGACTTTTTATTTTGAAGGCTAAGTTATTGTAAATCATCAGCAAGATGTCTCAATGATTTTCTGTGCTGACAACAAAGAAGGGCCAATTGAGCTCATAACTTATTTTTTTATTTTTTATTTATTAATATGAGTATTTGAATAACTTGTATATATTTTAATTAATCTTATATATCATGAAATTAATGACGATCTATCGGTCTTAAAATTTATAAGAATCAAATTAATAAATTTTAAAAAAATTTAAAATTTAACTAATTAAATATTCCTCTTAAATTTGCTATGAATTCTGCTCCTGTATGCTGCATCGCTTTCTGTGTTTTGGTCTCTCTTGAACGAAGTAACCTAAATTACGTTCACATATATTTCTCAAGTCTCGAGCTCCACAATTAAAGTTATATACATTTCCCAACTTTAAATACCGTGTATATATTTAAGTATGTGAATACGTCGAAACTTCAAAGCTATTTATTTTAATTGAAACCATATTGTTCTGTCATTTTTAATTTTTTAAATTTATATAGATGTATTCGAGTCAGTTTATGTGTACCTTAATTAATCTCACGAGTCCTGAAGCTAACGATCATATAAATCTTTAATAACCATCATATTAGCAACTACATGGTTTAAACCTGAAATCACACGAGAAATAAATTTTTTAGTCTCAAACTCTTATTACCGGACCATTTATTTTTTGAAAATTCTTAATATTATGGCTTTGTATAAAATTTAATCAAGTTAATTAGATTGAGTGCAATGACAAGGATGATTAATATTATTTATAGTTGCACTATGATTAAATTAATTCCTTATAAATACAAGATACATCAGCTTGGAAATATATAAGCGATCTATTTAATATTCAATTAGGGAGAGACTTCTTCTTTATACTAAAAAAACTGGACGTCAGACGATGCTGAATGTTACGAAAGAAAGAAAAAAAAAATTATTAATTTTAGTAAATGCCTCCCAACACTTGATTCAATAACATTTTCTTGCACTGCCACGGATCTGATTCACTGCAAACAATCTCATTTCCTCGTCATTTTGAAATTTATATGGAAGTTGTAAAGTGGCCTTTTGTCCCTTTCAAGTTCCCTTCGTCTCTGCAATTTTCCTTTTGACATTTCCTCCGTAGCATATTCGTATTCGATGCCTTCTCTGATCTCTGCTTCCACTCTCTGTCACAATAATTAAATAAATGAATAAATAAAAAAAGTGGCTGGTTTCTTTATGATCATGAGATGGCAAAGTTTTTTTTCCCCCCGAATATCATTTAACCTTTATCCTAGAAAATAAGTAATTAACTTTATTAAAAACATGTTAAGATAATTTAAGAAACAATAAAAAAAATTCTCTAGCTTTTATCAATTAAAATATATTCTTATTAAGATATTTATTAGTTGAGTTTCATAAAAGCTATTCATATAATATAAATTCATGAAAAAAAAGTATGCATAGTTATAATAAAAATAATTACAACTTAATAATTAATATATTATTTCTAAATCCATTTTAATATGTTTGAATAATTATTTCGTCTCAATTTATTAATTTATTAATTGCCTCAACGAAAGTCTTTGCACCAAGTCAAGCCTAAGATTCCACAAGTATTTTTAAGCCTCTTGATTTTTTTTTCCTGTAATGAGGAAAAAACCAATAATAAAGAAAGGTTTAAGGAAATTTCCTTTTGTTTTGAATTTATAAAATAGCAAAAATGTTGATGAGATGGTGAATCTTGTGATGCAGCCTGATGATGGTACGGTCCTAGGGCCATAATTTATGGAGCCCTAGGTAGAATGGAGGCCCAATTCGACAATGGGTAAAACAGAAGCCCGATAATATCTTAAACTTGATAACCCAACCCAAATGAGATCATCAAGCCCACCCAACATCTAATCAAACTAGAAAAGAACAAGAATTCTCAAATTTCCTGAATCAAAACCAAGAATTCCCTGAAATTTGCTGAATAAAATCTGAAAGAAAAATGTATATGGGACAACAGAAAATGCTGAAGATATAACTATCAAATAAATGGGATCTAGGTTAGGCTCCATGTTTGTTACGCAAGCTTTGCAAAAAGATTAAAAGAAATTAATTAATCTTCTCTTTTATCATATCAGATTTTGAGAGACTGAGTTAGAGAAAAGCATCCATCAATGGGGGTCGAGTTAACTCGGACCAATCAACAATCAAGTTTTGCTGAGTTAATAAGTTGAGTGTAATAACTATGCTTTATATCCTATTATGTATAACAAAAACAAACATGATCTTGTCATATTTTCTCATTAATTCTTCTGCATGCAACCACATCTCTGCAACAATTTTCTAATGACACATGCGTGAAGTTATTCTACCTTGCTTGAGGAATCCTGACAAATTGTCAAAGGCATTGTAAACTGTACGATCTCTAGATGCCTTAAAAAGAATCAACAAACAAAAGGGAAAATACACCAAGGAAAATGAGTAGATTTTTGTACAAAATAAGTCCACGTCTTGAACCTCCTGGAAAATGCCTTGCAGATTTTGGCTATAAATTTACCCTGCGAGGCAATCGAACTATAGTTCCTCCCACTCTCTGGAGCTTGAAAGTATGCGTGAAAGGCGTAACACAACTCTACTCATATCAGGACGCCGTTTCCAATTGTCATCAACACAGTCCTTGGACAAGAGGGCCATCTTAGAGAATGTCAAAACAAGAAAATATGTCAAGTCAGAGAAGAGTTCGAATGAAAGAGCTGAAACATTTCGAAAAAAACCTCAATTTAGAGCAGCTTCTTAGGCCAATCAACAGGCAATGAAAAGATAAGAGATTTAGATAGTTAAAATAGTTTCTTCCCACATTACATATATGTTGCGCTTGTTTAGTATCTCAAGATAGAAGGAAGAGATACAAAAGGACAAGCAATTTTGATTGAAGAGATAAAGACAGATTTAAAATAAATCTGTTCGAACAGTGAATTTCAGAGACATTTTCACTCGGTCTCCACTGTTTCTGTCTTTTTTTATTTCGAGACAGTAACCACACGCCACGTAGAACTTCAAATGCACAAGAAAAGGTGGAAATGAGTCATACCTCATAGAGTGAATCTTTGTTGTAGGAGGTCAGGTTCAGATCAATGCATTTGGCCAGCTCGTCGAAAGATTCCTGGCTATCATTCAATGCTGACAGCATCTGGATCAACGGAAATATAAACCAAAATTAACTGGTAAATGGCATATGCAGATTAATTACTTAAACCAGCCTAAAAACTCTGGCCACCGGTTTGCGTTTCTTGTTCTTACGGAAAACTTGTTTAAGAGTAGAACCAATAAGCATACTCACGTATTGCACCACAGAACGATGTTCACTGAGCTTTTCATTTTCAGGACTTGCATCTTTACTTAATGCTGGCTGACCAGTAAGTAATTCCATAAGAACAACACCGAAGGAATAGACATCGCTCTTTGCGGTCACATGTCCATCTCGAACATACCTAGTTTTCAAGTGAAAATTATGTTTCTTAATGGATCTTATATATTGAAACATCAGTAGATGAACAGATGATGATAACAACAAGAATCAAACCAAAATCATCAATGAAAGCTTAAGTAAGTAGACACTCAGGTGCAAGGTAACCAAATGTGCCAACAATTCTAGATGCTGCTGCACCTCCAGCATCTGGAGATTGTACCAGTAACTTTACCAGCCCAAAATCTGCAATCTGGTGGACAGAAATTGAACATTAAAGGGCTTGAAATGAGGTCAGATCAACCAGAATTGTACCACAATAGCGGAGATGATCTAAACAAAAGAAGACGAATTTATATGCAAGTGCTCAAAATTTAAGGAACGAATCTCTCCCTCTATACAAACGCTCAATATCCAGAGTATTTCGCCAACCAACATTAAAAACTGCTACAATAATACTTACCTTTGCGTGGAAATTGGAGTCTAAGAGAATATTGCTTGGCTTGACATCTCGATGGACATAGTAAGGTTTTGTGTGTTCATGTATATACACGAACACACATGCATACGATCAGGAAGTATTTTCATATTCATTTGATTGTAGAGGTTTGCCTTATTTTACCAATTGCGGAAAAATAACATAACCAAACCCTCATATTCTTGGTGTTAGATAGAAGAGCATATAAAGTAACCTCGAGCACAAATATATGAAGATGAAACAGAAAAGGTATGGAGGCATCAAAACATATAGGTAGCGGCGAAAAGACTAAGGTGTAGATATGAAGCATAAATGATTGTAATTGAAGTAGAAAGATAAGAAGTTGAAGGCAAAAGATTGGGATCCTAGGTAATTGTCTGATGTGTACTTGACACAACAGAGAGAAAGGAATAGGGAAAGAAGAGTTTAAAGAAGAACAATTTATTTCATGCTATCTTCTCTCCCGCAGGCCAGAGCTTTTAGAGGCCTTTGGTTCCGGAAGTTACAAGCAGATTAAAAACAATAAAAGAGGAATATGTGCCACTTAGTGATCATGGCTATTCCACTTCACACGTGGTCATGAATGCCCATGAATCCCCGCATAACAGACATCTAAAGAAAGTAAGTGCAACTAATTAATTCCCACAACCCACGACCAGCTGTGGTTACTTTCCCCCCACGACCCTTTGCATGGCGCATGTATGCATGATGGGCTGTTTGTCCATATCATTCCTTCCCACCCGAAAAATCCTTGTCCTCAAGGATAAACTCCGGATATGATCGGGAGAAACGCCATTGATTTTCCCATTTTGCGTCTTCGACTGGGCCCCCCACCCATTTAACCAGCAGTTCCTTGCGTGGGCGATACCGTCCCTTTTGGATGATGCGTTTGTCCAGTATGGCCTCTGGTTGGGGAAGCAGTGTAGAATCCTTTGAAACAGGAGGAAGAACTGGGGAGGCCGGGGCCGAAGTGCCCACATGTTTTTTTAAAAGGCTAACGTGAAACACATCGTGGATTAAAGATCCAACTGGTAATTCCAACCGATAGGCAACAGAGCCCACCCTAGCCAACACTCGATAGGGTCCAAAAAACCGTGGGGATAGTTTTAAGGACCGTCGAAAATTGACCGAGTTTTGGCGGTATGGGTGAAGCTTTAAGTAAACATAATCCCCAACATTGAATACCACGCCTTTACGACTTTGATCTGCCTGCATCTTCATTCTGTCCCGCGCGACATTCAGATTGAGACGTAGCTCCCGTAACAGCTCAGACCTACTGCGGAGGAGGTCATCGACAGCTTGAATTTTTGTAGTCCTTGGCACATACGAGAGCAGTGAAGGAGGAGGCACACCGTAAACAACTTCAAACGGTGATAGTTTGGTGGCGGTATGCACGAAGGTGTTGTAACTGTACTCGGCCCAGGAAACCCACTCTATCCATTTGTTGGGCTGTGCACTGGTGAAGCAACGGAGGTACTGTTCCAGTGTGCGGTTAACCACCTTTGTTTGGCCGTCGGTCTGGGGATGGTAACTGGAACTCATCGTCAAGTTGGTCCTATGCAATTGGAATAGAGTTTTCCAGAACAAACTCACGAAAATCTTGTCCCTATCACTCACAATGGATTTCGGCATTCCATGAAGGCGAATAATGTGATCAGTGAAGGCTTTAGCAACTGAGGATGCTGTAAATGGGTGTTTTAATGGCACGAAATAGGCGTATTTAGACAAGCGGTCCACAACCACCATAATGATAGTAAAACCTTTGGAAACTGGTAATCCCTCCACAAAATCCATGGAAATGTCAGTCCATACCTATAGGGGAATGGGCAAGGGTTGGAGCAAGCCGGCTGGTTTGGTGTTGTCATACTTGCATCGTTGGCATACCTCACAGTGCTTAATAAAGTCTTTAACAGCCGATCGTAACCCCGACCAGTTGAAGCTTTTCTTGAGGCGACTGAGAGATTTATGGTATCCAAAATGTCCCCCGGTAGGAAAGGAATGATGTTCCTTCAGAATAGCAGGGAGTAAGGAAGATGAAGGACTCAGGTACACACGTCCCTTCTTGTACCAAACTCCATCACGTTGAAAATAAAGCTTGTGATGCAGAGGTGAAGTTGGATTGTCCAACTGAGCATAGAAGGGATATTGGGATACTTCTTGTTGGAGAATAGCCCACCAGTCAGTTACGGGCATTGAAATGGCTGCGCAACTCCATTCTGCCACCCTTGACAATGCATCCGCTCCTTGATTCTCCTGGCCCTTCTTGTATTGGATCGTGTAGTCATACCCCATGATCTTGGGCAGCCAACGTGCTTGAGTGGGTGTCGTAATCCTCTGTTCTAACAAATATTTCAGGCTCCGCTGATCCGTTCG
The DNA here is from genome assembly GCA_033617975.1 of Populus alba x Populus glandulosa. Taxonomy (NCBI): domain Eukaryota; kingdom Viridiplantae; phylum Streptophyta; class Magnoliopsida; order Malpighiales; family Salicaceae; genus Populus; species Populus alba x Populus glandulosa. Next base: position 24,718,024 of record CM066148.1, read on the forward strand.
AACAATGAATGGTTTGCCCAAGAGATATGTGTGCCACTTGTGGATAGCTTTCACGATGGCTAACATTTCCTTCTCATATGTAGACAGGGTGAGTGCTGAACCTTTGAAAGCCTCACTATAAAAAGCAACTGGGTGATCTTCTTGTATTAGGATGGCGTCGATTCCTACCCCATACGCATCACTTTCGACAATGAAAGGTTGTGTGAAGTCTGGTAGTCGCAAGGTCGGAGGAGACACCAATGCTTGTTTTAGCTGATTAAAGGCTGTAGTTGCTTCAACACTCCAATGGAAACCCTCTTTTGTCAGCAATCGGGTGAGAGGGGCGGCGATTCCCCCGAATCCACTTACGAACTTGCGGTAGTAACCCGCTAGCCCAAGGAATCCTCTGACGCCCTTTACTATGATGGGAGTGGGCCATTCATTCACAGCCCTTGTCTTTGCCGGATCCACTTGCACCCCTTCATATGAAATTAGATGCCCCAAATAGTCTACCTGCATGACTCCAAAACGACATTTGGATTTCTTAACAAATAGTTGATTTGTGGACAGGATCGTGAGTACCGTATGGAGATGGGAGAGATGATCCCCCTAATTGTGGCTGTACACCAATATATCGTCGAAGAACACCAACATAAATTTCCGCAGATGAGGCCTGAATAAATCGTTCATGAGACCTTGGAAGGTGGCAGGGGCGTTGGTAAGACCGAATGTCATTACTATAAATTCATAGTGCCCATCATGTGTCCGGAATGCCGTTTTCGGTATATCTTCCTTTTTTACTCTGATTTGGTGGTACCCTGAACGCAAATCAAGCTTCGAAAAATATCGGGCGTTATGCAATTCATCTATAATCAGAATAGGGTACTTATCTTTGATTGTTATCTGATTCAGGGCTCTATAATCTATGCAGAAGTGCCAACTCCCATCCGCCTTTTTGACTAGCAACACTGGTGATGAAAATGGGCTAACACTAGGTCGAATGAGGCCAGACTCCAGAAATTCTTTTACCATCTTCTCGATTTTGCTTTTTTGATAATGTGGGTACCGGTAGGGCCGAACACTAATAGGGCCTTGGTGTGGTTGTAACGGTATGCGATGATCTTGTGGCCATTCGGGTGGTAGCTTTGTTGGAGCCTCGAAGATTGGTTGGAATTTTGTCAGTAGTTGTGAAAGATCATTAGGATGATCTGTGGTTGTCTTATTTACTTCCACGGCGGCAATCTGTAAAAAAAATCCCAACCCCTCTATATTGACCAGCTCTTTGTCACGTAAGATTTTGTGTGGGGACTGCCTCAGCCCCTAAAATATTCTGGTGATTCCATCTTGTTGGAAGCTCATTGTCAGCTCCCTGTAGTCTGTTTTAATAGGCCCCAGGGTCTCTAACCATTGCACCCCTAATACTACCTGGCATGCAGCCACCGGAAGCATATAGAAATCTGCTTGTATGGTGCACCCTTGAATCGTCATTGTGAGGCTCAAACACCGTCCGTTACACTCAATCATCTCACGGTTAGCTACCATTACCTGGAAGGTTTTATCCCGCAGCACCGACAGTCCTAATCGGGACACCACAGACTGATCGAGGAAGTTGTGTGTGCTCCCCCCATCAGCCAAGACAGTAATATCTTGGTTTTTTAGTCTACCAATCACGCGGATGGTTTGAGGGTGATTAGCTCCTGAAATTGCATGGAATGAGATTTCTGGGATTGGTTCCATGTCGGGAAGATCGTCTGCGCCTTCTTCGAAATTTAATTCATCTCCAATAGAAGTGTCCTCGATCATGAAGAGTTGAGGTCGTTGGCACCGGTGTCCTCGGACAAATTTTTCATCACAGTAGAAGCATAAGCCTTTTGCTCGCCGATCCTTGGCCTCCTGACTGGTAATTCTTGTAAAACCCCCTTGTGACTTCTGATTTGAGCTTGTGATGGGTGGTGGTCCCAGGAGGCCGCCTGAAGTACTGGTGTTGTTTTTGGGGTGTGTTAGGACCCCGGCTGTTCGGAGAACTGGAGTAAATCTTTTCTGCAACTAGATTCGCTCCTCTACCAACCTTGCCACTCCAATCGTGTCCAATAGGGTGCTCGACTGTTTAACCTTGACATCCAGCCGTATTTCATCTCGCAAGCCTGCGATGAAACATCCAACCAAATAATTTTCTGGTAATCCATCAATGCGTTGGGATAGTTTCTCAAACTCCGTCTGGTAGGTGCTGACAGTGGTAGATTGTCTGAGGCGAGTGAGGGCTTCTGAAGGGTCTTCGTAGTCGGTTGGCCCGAAACGGTGTAGCACAGCTTGGGAGAATTCTGCCCAAGTGAGATGTCCCCGGAATTTACTCAACCAACGGTGCCATTGGAGAGCATCTTCTTCCAAGTGAAAGGAAGCTAGCTGCACCTTATGTTGGTGATGGACATTTTTGAATTCGAAATACTGCTAAGCTTTATATAGCCATCCCGTTGGGTCTAACCCATTGAATCTTGGGAAGGACAACTTGAGTTGTGTGTAATTCCGGTCAGCTATTTGGGTGGAATGAAAAATGTCGGTTTGTGAAGGGTTTCAAATAACAGGTTGGGTGGATGGGTTAAAATCTGGTGGGTTGGAATTTCGATGGGTCGATGTCTCAGCTTGGAAAAATGGGCTTACCTCTCTTTCCGTGGAATTTTGAGAGTGTGCGTGATGAAGGGCCTGTAACTCAGCCACCACCGTTAGCAGGGTTGCATTCATTTGATCGATGTTGTGATTGGTTTGGGTGATGTTGTTATTGGCTTGATCGATCCCCGCTTCGTGACGAGCTAGAGTTTCATTCACCTCGTTTTGAAATTCCGTATTTGTTTTAGCTCGTGTCTCCATGATCAAACCTAGCTTTGATACCAATTGATGTGTACTTGACACAACAGAATTTGAGAGAAAGGAATAGGGAAAGAAGAGTTTAAAGAAGAACAGTTTATTTCATGCTATCTTCTCTCCCGCAGGCCAGAGCTTTTATAGGCCTTTGGTTCCGGAAGTTACAAGCAGATTAAAAGCAATAAAAGAGGAATATGTGCCACTTAGTGATCATGGCTATTCCACTTCACACGTGGTCATGAATGCCCATGAATTCCCCGCATAACAGACATCTAAAGAAAGTAAGTGCAACTAATTAATTCCCACAACCCACGACCAGCTGTGGTTACTTTCCCCCCACGACCCTTTGCATGGCGCAGGTATGCATGATGGGCTGTTTGTCCATATCATTGTCGAGCTCGCTTCTTCATATGGTTTTTCCAAAATACAAGTAGGATCAACAATAGTACGACAACTAAAGCAGCTGAAATGGCTCCAACCACAATAAAAATTCGAGATTTTGGTGTTTTTTTGGTCTTCGTATCTGCAAGGCAGCAAAAATTAACTTACAATGACAATGTGCTATATGTAAATAAAATATCTACTACGAGAGGTTTCACTCACTCATTAACAGAAGCACGTTTTACAGTCAGGATTAGCATCTTAATAGCATATATATATATATATATATATATATATATATATATATATATATATATATATATATATATATATATATATGAAGGCTTCCAGACCAAGAGATAAAGAGAACATGATGTGCTTCACCTTAAATTTAGACATGTTAAAGTTTATGACTGACCTTGGTTGTGATAATCAATGGAAGTAAGGTTATTAAAGCCAGCTCCACATAAACATCCATGCAAAACAAAACAAGATGTAATTAGGTTATTAAAGCCAGCTGCACATATACCAGAAGTTTCAACTGTACGTAAACTAAGAAATGTAACCTTCTAATTCAATTAGCAAAAATTTACCTCATATTCTCTTTAGTACTAACTCTATAATGTTAAATAATGACCAAAGAGCAATTCAAACACCATGTAATTCAGAGGGCAGCTCTTATATATGTTCAAGTTACCAGGCATAGATACTGACATTTATCAGATGAAACAATAGAACTAGTAGAACCCCTTTATCTTAACCTATTACTCATTGTCTCACGAGGGCTCAACACATGGAGTCATTCTTCCATACTAGTTTAAGCGTTAACAGTATATTTGACAACAGAGAAAAAAGTAAATATTCACAAAACGATGATCTTACATTGTACTAATCATCAATCACAATCGCAAAAATTACTTCTCTAACCTGGTGTGGGGATAAACAAAATATCTCTCTCGCGGATAATGTCTGGATTGTCTAGCCCATTCAATAAGACAGTCTTGGTTTCCTTAGCTTTAAACCGAGAACAGATTGTAAACACAGTATCTCCATTTTGAACCTTGTATGTTACCATGTCTGCGTTGTTAGAACAGCCACATAAAACATCAAGAGTCACAATTACCGATGGAATCAACACGTTTTCTGACATTGCCAGCACAAAGAACCCGAATTTCGACGAAATGCTCTCCCATGTATCCCCCTTTTGGACCTTGTAATCCATGTGCTAAGTGAAGAATCTGTGCTCAGCCAGACAGCTGCAATTTATCATAATCAGGAAACCATCAATACTTTTCTTTACTGCATCATTATCCACATTGAATAAAGAAGCTGTTTCATCAAGACTTCTCACTGTATTTGGAACATAGTACAATGAAGCAGGACATGATTCATTTAAAGACACATTGCATTGCATTGGAGAGGCATGAAAACTATGGAAAGAACTCAAGAGAGAGATCCAAATCACAAAACTAACAAAAGGGTTCATATTTACAAAATACGGAGAGCACATTTTCTCTAGTATAGCAGTCAAACTCACTTCCTGACAACTACCTCAAGCAAACAATACATACTACTACATGGGAAACTACTAACAAAATCTTCAGGCCTCTCTCTCAAAGATTTAGCACAAAGACTTCTTTATTTTAGCAAAATGATAACTAGAGATAGAGATGAGAAAAGGGTCTCTAAGTGTGATCAGTGACTGGAGATGGAATTGAATATTGATGATGCTGAAAGGGAAGACATAAACATGAAAGACAGTCCAAAGACTTTTGTAGCCATGAATTTGATTGGATTCTTGACCAGCCTGTCCATTTGGTGTACTGTGCCTCTCTTTTTTACTTCGACGTCAGTGTCTTTGGACCATGTTTTCAATATTCCATCAACATAGCGGGCTTCTGCCTGCCTCGCTGTTCGTTTCTTTGCGGGACCTATTGATGTCGAAATATTACTTGTTAATAAATAATTTAGTAGCCTAAATTTCAGCAAGCGTTTGTAGTCCAACGGTCAGGATAATTGCCTTCCAAGCAATAGACCCGGGTTCGACTCCCGGCAAACGCATTTTTTTCCTTTAGACCCTTTTAAAATTCTCAATATTACATTTCGGCCTCTAAAGTCTTGCAAGTTTTTACTTTCAGTCTTAGGGGGAATCAATCCATTAACTTTAAAATTTTCAACATTTAATTTTGTTCTCTAAAAATGAATTTTTAACCCATCTTTATATTCTAATTAATTTAATTTTATCTTTAAAAAATAATTATGTTTTAAATTTATTATTTTTGTAATTTTTTTATTTTAAATTTACTAAATCAGCTATACACATGATTAAATATTATACTGAAAATAACCCTCAACTCTATGAACATATCAAATCACGTGTAAAATACGTCACAAACAAAAGATAATTCTTTTTAGAAAAAAACTAACAGCAAAACCATGAAAAAAAATACTTTTAACAACAAACTTATACTATACTTTTTAACGGCAAAACCATGATAAAAAATTATTTTTAAATACAGTACAATATGATTCTTGATTTAATCAATTCATTGTAAAATACACTTGGAGCCAGGAAATCTTTTTAGAAGAGTCAAGATTACGAATATTATTTTGGGAGGGGATACAACTTAAATTCTATTAGTTTTGGACCTAAAATATTAAATTGTTCAAGAAAAATCAATATTTTTTTTTCAAGGATCGGGCCTGCCAGCCTTTTTCCAGATCGTTTGGAAACATAGTTTAACCAACATTCTAAAAATAATATTTTTTTAGTGTTTTTAGATCGTTTTAATACATTAATATAAAAATAATGTTTTACAAATAAAAAAATATTATTTTGAATAAAATATACTTTAAAAAACAACCAAAATTAAACTCTTAAACACACAATATACATACTTTTATCATTCTCTCATGTGAATTTCTTTTACCTTTTTGTCAATATATTACAGCACATTATTTTCTTAAATTTATTTGAAAGAAATTAATGCCCTCTCTAACCATTTAGATCACAATAAAATCTCTTCCAATAATTATTACTAACATTACGTCCAATGGTATGTGTTGGGTAAGGCCAACTCCAAACAAACATAAACTTATGGAGCATCCTGCCCTCTCCTGCATTTCTTTTTTTAACACCTATATATGCATGTACAAAAGAGATGCATGACCAAATTAAAAGCTACAAACATGCACAAAATGAAGATGAAAATAAGAAATTTCAAGAATGGAGTAAAATTCTGTCTTTAACACCCCCAAGAACCCAATTCTACATGTCACAATCTTCATGGTGGGTAATAATCTTATCAAGCACCATCTCTTCAGGGGCTGACTGCAACAAGGCATTGTCATTTTGAGACCCAAAACAGCTGTAGACCTTGCTTGCGGTTGACGCAGCAGAATATAATGGCACAAAAATTGCAGTCGGCCGCGATTCAGACACCTTCATTAGAGGCTCCTTGGGTTTCAACAAAATTTGCTCTACTTTTCTTATAGTTGGACGACCCTTGGTGTCAGGATGCAAGCATGCCAGGCCAAGTAATGCCTTCTTCACTTGTTGATCATCATATTTTCCTTCCAGCATTCTGTGGACGCCTTCAAGCATTGCATTTCTTCCTTGTGAACTACATGCATAATTTAGTAAACTATTTTCTTCGAAAATATCCTAGAACCGTTGTCCTGTCACAACTTCTATTACAGCCATACCAAGACTGTAGACATCGGATTCTGAGGTAGCTTTTTCTGTGCAGGCTACTTCAGGAAGCACTGTTGTAACTGCAGAATCGCTTCGTGGCAATCTCGCAAGGCTGAAGTTTCCAAAATGAGAAAATCAGAGTCTAACATTACATTATTTGGCTTGACATCTCGGTGAGAGATAGGATGACCATGCTGCTCATGGAGCTAAAGTAATGCTGATGACAGGCCTGTTAATATTTTGTACCTAATGTTCCAGGCAAGAAAGCGCTTGCTGATGTAGCAATCAAGGCTTCCATTGGGTTTGTGTTCCTAAACTAAAAGAAGTTGCTGGCGCTCGTGGCACCAGCCTTGGAGTTGCACTATGTTCTTATGCCGCAGATGCCCTCTAGTGCATATTTCTACCAAATACACCTTTTCACCTACTCATTATAATGCACTTGGAATTGACTGTTGTTTCTGATGACAGAATCATTTGGAAAATTTTAAAGCAATAAACAAGTAAAGCTGACCTTGTCTTGAAGTTTCTGAGATATTTTTTACTGCTAAGATCATAGGAGGATATGAAGAAACGACACCTTTGTAAACACTTCCAAATACACCAGTTCCTAACACGATTTCTCTGCAGAATTTGCGAGTAGCCTTTGAGAGTTGTCTACATGTATGCATTTTAGGTGCGTTTGCTGCTCTCATTGACCAGCTTTCAATACCAGCTCTCCTTTTACTCCTCTTTTCTCTTTCTTAAAATCCTGTAAAGCAGGTGGTAAAGTGAATAGCATCAGTACCGCCAATCTGCCGCAACAATAATCAAGATGATCCTTTTTCCATCTTCTTTCTCAAGAGCTTTCTTGAATTCTGGCAATGGTGTTGATCAGAAAGTGCAATTCAGAACCTCATGAGATCCAAGAAAGGTCCTGTAGTGGATGTGAAGCCTATACAAACAGAATTCAGAACCCATGTTGACATGTCAATAGACTGATTCAGGAATATCATTAGTGGATTCCCTGCATATGCAACAATAATTTGGAGCTTCTTTTCCGAGCTATCATCATTAATTTAAACTGTGATATCTCTTCCACTTGTAACGTAAATTCCTGTGTTGTTGATACTCTTGCTGCAACTGGATTTGTTATGCTTATTGCACCAATGCCCATATGTTTTCCGTCTGGATCAAACTCATTCAGGTAAGTGTCAAGTTCCACAGCGATTTGTCGAGTAACACCATCTATCTATTTCAAAGAGTGAAAATATTCTTAGGAATTAAGTTCTTGATTAGGATCAATCAACTGCAGCTAGTAGATAACAATTCAACTACACCAAATCTCAATGTCAAATTAATTGGATTGAGCTACATGAATTTGCCTCCTGATACATTTAGTTTTGTCATGGACTAAACTATGCAGATGCACAACATCAACACATGATCGAGAACCTAATTTATTCATCAGTTATAATGGAGATTCACCTTCTGTTGACCTATCCAGGATTCCAAGATATGACCCCTTGCTATTGGGAGGAGGAGGACTATTATTCTGTGCCATAATAAATGCATTCCATCTCCAGAGACGGATTTGAAAAGGTGAAAATCACAGGCTGATGGAATAGAACCCTGCCAATCTGGTCAATAGGCACAGGTTGTGTCAACTTAGAATTGCCTGGTAGTGGTTCTGTGTAAGTTTTAAGTGCCTGTCCCCAACACTTACTGAGCCCATACATATCAGAGTACTATTACAGCTATCAGCATCAAACGAAGGGAACGGGAAGGATGTCTCCTTCACGTTGAGGTCTACAGAAGCTTGTTTTAGAGTTGCTTCATGGAGAAAGATGCAGATTAGGAAGAGAGGAATAGCCAATGGTGTGGCTATAGAATAGAGCCCAAGACCTTATTTATCTTTTCTTAGATATACATAAGTTGTTACTTGATTCTATTAATACTTGAAGTGTCCGTCAACGTAGTATTGTTTTCTAGTTGTAAACAATGATGTTTGAGGAGAGATTCAGATTATTGGACAATAGACATTTCTCTTTTTGTATGCATTTGGAAAGTTGTAGCAGCCAGAAGTAATTTGATACTAAAGACCCAAGAAATGCAATCAGTCCTCATCTTCTCATCTGCATTCTTTTGAAAAATTGAAATTTATGTAGACAAAAGCTCATTCAACAAGAAGAACAAACAAAAATGTTACCAGGAGAATAATAAACTAAACTACTTCTAGTTTCGAGCTTATTTATTTTACCTAGGTCTTATCAGTTCAGGAAGAAGAATTATCAAGAAACTTCTGTAGATATTTTTTTCCGAGCCAGATTCCAGAGACACGCATCGAAATAGGGTCCATTTTCTAGAATGCACATTGATCAAATTTTATGTTCTATAAAAACATGTTCGTGTCATTAACCAAATACATAGCCAGTATGAATTCATCATAGGAAACAGACAATACAGGATGACACAATGTCTGTGTCTTTCTGTCCTGATAACTGATATCAGCAATAGCATAGGGTTGTCATGAGTGTGAAACTGAATATTTCAATACTAACAAATGGATATTCATTTCTGAAACCACAAAATTGGCCTGTACTTTATCCATGTTGACACATACTTAGATCAATTTATCGATTGGCGATCAATATTGATTCCGAACAAAATAGCAAGTCCTTATTTTCATGCACAAGTAAAAATTATGATCAAGAAACTAAGAAGACAAGAAGCCAATCATTGCATTGCATGAGAGAAAAAAAGGACAGAACAAGCCTAACTAGACCTGATAGTTCAGCAGCTAAAAGTGCGGCAAGTCCTGAGAGCATCATAGAAGTGTCCCATATGCATATTGGTCTCAGGTAAGAGATGAGAAAGAGGAAGTAACCAGAATAGGAAAAATGACTGAATAGAAAATGAATTGGTCCAGGACATGACTACCTTTGGACTAAGCACTGAAAAACAACAGGTTCAGGAGAGCATTGGAGCAGGCAATAGCAACTGAACAAGTCTCGTTATTCAATGCACACAATCACAAATATTTGACACATGCAAACTATCAATTTGCCAAGGACTAACCCTTCTTTGATAAATGGCATAACTAAAATAACATTTTCAGCTAGTTGTCTTTCAAATAATCTACTGGAAATGAATTCTTTTCAGTGAGCACAGTCCAAATCAGTACCAGAATGCGAACAGCTCTTCCCGATATTCAATAGGATAACTACCAATGTAAAAATGAACAGCTAACAAGAAAGAAAGGAAACCTGGTGCTCAGAACTTCTCTTCCTACATTTGGCTTCTCATCATTTCTAAAATATGGACAGGAACGTGTGCTGAAATGAGTGAAATTATTTGGAGAAATGATATTTTTCACCAAATGATTCAAGGACTGGATGGAACCTGTAGGCTGAAATTATCAATCATTAAATGTGCTTGTTGCACAAAATTGGCAAAAAAATGGATGCTAATGGTTTTACCAACCGCGGACTAACTACTTTTTTTCAACAACTAATCAATAGCTAACAATCAAAATTGTCTTAACTGCTGTTTTCATCTGGTGTTAATGGATAAGTATCATGATTTTCTTGTTTGTTTATTAACCGCTATTCTCAAATACAGAGTAATGGTTAACTATCAAAGTTGTCGGTGAATCGATGATTAGCCGATATTTTCAATGAGTACTATTACTGCTTAACAATCATAATTGTCCCAACTCAATTGATTAGCCATTGCATTGAACAACAATTTACTTCTAAAAGTCACAATTGTATTTATCTGATGGTAAGATACTTTCAGAAAAGGAAGCAACGTGGACTTGAAAGAGAAAATCTGTTCATTTCCTCAAGCACAAGCTTTTCTTACTGAAATAAGCTATGATTAATTAATTGTGACACAAAGTAATGGCAACCGATATAATTCATAATGCATGCCAATGACACACAAATGGAAAAAGTTTTAAGAGAAAAGTTGAACAAACCAAATTAGGAGAGAACCGATATCACAATAGAAAACAAATCTGTGGCCAAACATTGATTTTATTCTGCAACAACAAAGGGTGAACCACAATCCTATGCAATCATAGAATTAGGCTCCCTCGAACTACTCCCTGCGTTCATACTTCCGAGCCCATATGTGCTTGCCATTGATCCGAAACTTTGCCACACGTTTCCCACACAGGACCTGATCAACAGCTGTGACAGTGCGCATAATCATTTTTGCATACAAAGGCTGTTCATTAGATTGAGAATTTTCTTGCATTTGAACATTAACAACACAATCACCACAGATACTTGTAAAAAGTTCTGTCACTTCCTCATTCGTCACAGGAAAACCCCTTGAGAAAGTAAGAAACATTGTCCTGTCATTCTCAGGAACAGTAAGAGCAGGGTCCCAACCCCAGAGTCCTCCTGCAGGAAAATCATTGTCAACAGACCTTGCCAGTATAGTGACATCACCAAATACTGGATGAGGAAAACCAGGAACAACAAGAGGTTGGTTTCCAATCAATTGCGATGTGCCTGCTAAAACACACTGCAAAATATCAGTGAATATACGAGCACAGACTGTGTTAAGAAAATTCTTTATTCTGCTTATCGCAGTAAATTTATTCTGAAGGAACATTTCCAACGAAATGTCCTTTCCAATGACTATAGAAGTAAAAGGGAGGCCACCACCATTAGGTATGATCGGAAGGTTGGTGGATTCTAGAAAATTCAAGCATAGAGCAGCTTCATTAGCCACGATGTTCAACACAGTATCCGCTAGGCTCGTCATTTTTGCTATGACATTAGGATAACGCTTGTCTTCCAGCCATAGCCACACAGCTATGACCAGCAGAGATTCAGCAGGGTTTCGCTTAAGATTTATCACCAATCGAGAAAAGACCTCTCGATCAATGGTATGATAAGCATGTAACTGGTCAACTGTGATAGAGGCCATTATGATAGTATAGAGTGTGTGTGTGTGTGGAATAATGAATAGAAATGGTGGTCTGAATTCGCTAAGAAAGCAGCCTTAATATAGCCTAATTTGTTTTTCCAAATTGCGTAACCTATTAAGTTCAGGCGCAGAAATGTCAATAAGAATCAGCTGAATTGAGCAGGTCCATCGAAAATATAGGTGCAAAAGAAAATCCTCCATAGAATTCCTGAAAATCTATAATAAGGCTGCCCGAGACTTTATGCCACACGTGGAAGAAGAACGTAAGCTACACGCTCAATTATTACTCTTTCCCTTAATCATCATACACCCTCCATTTACTAATCTCTTCTTGGTTAGATTCTGATGACAACGGGTGTTGGCTACTGAGAGTAGGTTTTCTGTAACTTCCACTGCGTTTCAGAATTAAGAAAGTGACAAGTGACACTACTGGTTCTGTTGTGGACTTGCCTTGTTTGCCTCCTCCCATTTTAATGTCATCATTAGCCTACACTGGACATTAATTTGCACCTGGTTTATGATTCATGACAAGAATTTGCATTTTTGAATTTCAAACTTATCCTGACCATTTTGCCTAGATATATTTGTAATTATAGTTTTTGTAATCTAAATTTTGTTTACCTTGGATTCTGAAACTATTGCTCCAGTCTGAGAAATGAAACTAAGCAAGTATGCAAGGCATGACATAGATCATATTAGCTAACTAAATCTAATTATGTCCATGAAATTTACCAAGGTTGATTAATTTTTTTGGCTGGTAACAGCAAATTTAGAAAAAAATCTAGTCCGTTACAACTTAATTTATCTCAAATTTTCTTTACTTTTATTTTTTGTGCACATTGGCATTATCTAAACTGGTAAGGACTGCATTGGATTCTAGGCAATTTCAGTTTCCAGTCAAGACAAATTCACCATGTGGCATATTTAAGCAAATAAAACCGTTCTTTCATCATTATATCTGAAGAAAGGTTCAAAAAATATTGCTGTCCAAATTGTGCTCAGCCTCTAAGAGTTGCAGATGTCTATCACTTCCTGCATTTGCATGCAGAAGCCCTATCTTTGCTTAAACTACTTGTTTTTTGTCAACCAAGACTCCAGTCCTGTTCAACCCCACAGTGGATTCGTTATGGCAAGTTGGCTAATAAGGACAGGAATCTGTGTAGTAAACAATCTTATCTGGACATTTAAGTTTTCAGATATTAACAAAGCATAATAACCATCTAGGGTATCAAACAAAATCATAATTTATTTTCATGCCTATCTCTGCATAGAGTTACTAGATACCACGAACCTTCTGCATTCACTAAATTTGAGCAAGTTCAGACCTCCTGAGATAAATCTGAATAGGGTTGCATAAGGAAGGAAATCTAGTTGGATTCTGATAAGGACTAAACTAAGAACTAAATTAAAACATGTTAACTATGCAATCTACTTCAAAAATGCCCACACGAACTCTGACTCTGAAACTTTTGAAATGTCAGGTTGTGAGTTTTGTATAGGAATTTTGTGAGAGTCCAAGTGACTATTTTCGGTTGAATAAACTTAATGACTACTGAGTACATTCATATGCTTTCAGAATGATTTGTAGACCATAGTTTTATAGAGTGAGAGTCCTCAACATGTTTCAAACCAATGGAAAGTATAAAATGAAATACAAGTTCACCTAACAGTCTATTCTTTCCTGATAGTAGTGCTGGTCATGAACCAAACTTCGTGAGGTCAGGTGTTTGTTTTGTCAGATTCTGAATGAGTCCGGCTAGCGAAGGGGTTTAATTTATACTTCTAAGAATGAGTTTGTACTGATATATTTGAGTGCCTAATTCCTAATTGATTGAAATTTAATTGGCACATGAAACTTGGTGCTAGCAAGTGAGACAGTGGGTCTGATATTTGCATAAACACTAGCAATTAGCAAATTGCAATGCACATTATGGATAAATCTTGTAAATTAAAATTTGCAGGAATCCTATAGTTTAGATTACAGAGTGCTCCCATTTCACTCTGCATTTAGAATTTCGGGGTTCGAAATCCATGCTTCGACGAACAATAGTTAGAAACACTAGCAGCTTTTAGGGAATAAGCCTATATTGGATTGACGAAACAGTTTCTTGAAGTGCAGAAAAATCTTAAAAATGGAGTACAAGGTTAATTATTTGTTCAATAAAATTGAATTAATCACCTTTTCCAAATGTAACCAAGGATTTAACCACACGGCAATTAATGTACTAAAAAATCCTAGGCAATTTCTCACTTTGAGAGACAAGGTACAGGAGGTGCTGTAGTGACAGGTGTTTCATAAGCATTGCTGCAAAATGCAGTAGTTTGCTTTCCAGCCACCGATGAGGCAATATCTTCTTGATCCAATCTGATGTTGTTGCAACCTATTGCTGCACAGTCCAACGTCATTGCTTGCACAACTGAAGATGTTCCTCGGGCACCAGTGAATGTCAGTCTGGCTGTGGATCATTAGTTTTGCAATTAGCATTAGCATTGTATTCTCTTAGAACTTCAATAGAGCAGTAAAATTCAGAATGATAACCAGTTTACCTGTTCTGGGCAACGTGCTCCATTGCAGTAATGTTGGTCGATTATGGTAGGGTTTCCGGCTCCATTAAGCGTAATGCCGGCTGTTACCGGGCCTTTTTGTGTTGTTTGACGTGATCGGGCCATCGTTGAGGGTTTAGTTTTGATCCGTGTCTCGTTGTGGTTTATATATTTTTTAATAAAAAATTAGATATATAAACTTTTTTAATTTATTTTTTCAAATAAAAAATTTCATTTATAAATTAAAAAGTTTACATAAATTTTTAATTACATAAATCAAGAATGTAAATAAATAAATAATAATTAAAAATACAATTAAAAAAATTTAAAAATAAATATAAATTAAGATATTTAATTTTACAAAAGCTATTAAATTTATTATATAAAACTACACTAGAAGTAAGAGTGATCATTTTCGATTTAGTTTGGTTTTTATTAAAAACAAAATAACCAAACAAATTTTTTTTTTAAAAAAAAATGGAAACCGATTCAAACCAACCAATTTCGGGTCGTTTCGGTTTTTAAGAAAAAAATGGTTCAAACCGGTTTGGCTAGGTCTTAACTCGGTTTTTCCTGGTTTGGCTCAGTTTTTTTTTTTCAAGTTTAGATTTGGTTCGGTTTTTTCAGTTTCAGTCTTATAAAACCGAACCGAATTTATTGGTTTTTTCAAAATTTTAATTAGTTTACTCATTTTTTTTCACAGATTGATTTTTTCGATTATTTGTTTATCTAGTTTTCTCAATTTAATTAATTTTTTAGTATTTTTTGCTTATTTCTAATTAGAAGATGAATCCACCCAAAAAAAATAAAAACTATTCTTCAAGATTTATTGCTGGCCCTACACACCATCAATACTAAATGCACCACTACACATTCTATTTATACTAGCAATAAAATCCTTTCATAACAAAAAATCATTTCAAAGTCGTATATAGATTCTAAATTTCTCCAATTATATTTTTTTCAACAGCTTATATATACATGTGGAACATTTGCTTATCGGGTTCACTTTTCCAAAAAAAAAAAAATCTACCAAAACAAGATTTAAAATGGATTTTCTAATAACTATTATTCATTATTTAATCATTAGATCTTTTCTCCAAATGCTTTCACTGGATATTACAAATAAAACTAAAACTAATTGGTGTTCCATAGCAAAACGACTAATGAGTTCTTCAATGATTAAAAAAAAACAAACAAACATAAATTTAGGAGTAAAATTGTATTTTCACATATTTATTGCACTATATAATTACTCTCATGCTCTTGAAAAAAATAACACAGCTAATATTTGAAGGCGTTTTCATATTTTCACATTCTTTATATATAGTGTAATTACTGTGTAATTCTTGTGGTCAACTTTTTTTTTTTTTGCCTAAGATCAAGGGGTATTTTAGATTTTTTAAACTTGGTTTTCTTGGAATTATCATGTGGGGTTAAGGTTGTTCTGGCCTTTCTGTAATTCAAAAAAACAAAAGGTAGTGCATGTGGCGCTTCCTAGTGGCCATTGGTAGCCTTCTGCAATAATATCCGAAGCATTGTGTCACCCTATACATAGTGGTGTTGGCCTCTATGGAACAAAGGAGCTCCAATGATAATTTTTTCCTTCCCCTCTCTTTTCTCTCTACCTCAACAAGTGTCATGACCTTGCAAAGTTGTAAAGTGGTTCTTAATCTTTTAATTGTATCGAATTTGATTTATTTGTTTTTAAATTTCATTCTTCGACATTTGATTTTTTATGTTTTTTTTTATCAAATTTGATCTTCATTATTTTGATTCCTATTTATTTTGCTTTTAATCTTTTTTTTTATTGGATTTTATTTTTTAATTTAATCCCTAATCATTTGATTGTATTTTTTTTTAATTTGATCATCATTCTTATTTTTGTAGTTCCTTTTATTTTGAGTTCTCTTCTTGATTATTAATTATTTTTTTTGCGATTTCATCCCTTATTGTTTAATTTTATTAAATTTTCTTATCATATTTGGTGCTTATTTTTTTTATCATGCATTTAAAACCTGTCCCTAGAGTCAACCCCCATCATGTCCTAGGTTGGGTCAAATAACCGGGGTTATCAGAGTCAATCAATTTTTTTATTATAAAGAAAGTAAAAATAATATTATTTTGATAAAAATAAATCAACAGGTATTGATATGATTTTTTCATAACTAATTGCTTGATTTTTTATTAAGCTAAAAGGTAAAAATAATATTATTTTGATAAAAAAACAATAATGGAGAAAAAACAATTAAATTGTGATCTTTTTTTTTTATTGGTCTTTCTTTGTTTTGGATTCTTTTTAAGATTTTTTTACCAATTTTGTCACTTTCCATTTGATTTTGTTTTGTTTTTATATTAAATACGGTACTTATTCTCTTGATTGTTGCTTTTTTTTTAATCATTTTCATGATTTTTTTTTTATTTTTCCCCTCAATTTTATTTTATTTCTTCTATTTTTTTTTTCAAATTTAGTTATCATTCTTTTAATTGATTTTTTTTTATCATTTTCTTAATTTGTTTTATCTTTTAATTTTTCTCCTCAACATTTAATTTCATTTTTTTCATTCAATTTTGGTTCTCATTCTTTTAATTGCTCTTTTTTTTTTATCCTTCTCTTAATTTGTTTTATCTTTCAATTTTGCTCTTCAACATTTTATTTTATTTTTTTCATCCAATTTTGGTTCTCATTTAATTGCTTTTTTTTATCCTTTATTTTATTTTATTTTTCGATTAAATCTTTTTATTATTTTTTTGTTAGTTTTTATATCAGATTTGGTTCTCATTATGTTGATTATTATTGGTTTTATTTGAATTTTTTAATAATTAAAAATTCTGTTCAATATGTTTTTTTCTAAACATAATTACTAGTTTTAAAATTTAACTTATTTTAACTACAATTTTTTTAAAAAAAATATTTTAAAACCCTTATCGTTAGCCAAGGCTCAAATGACAAGTCACCATCCTTCTTGTTTGGGCCAAATAGCAAGGCACCATTCACATTCACACTGTTTGGATTCTAGCCTAAATGCCTGCAACTAATACCACAATTTGTTTTTTTATTGATGGATTCTTTGTAATTATAAACTTTTATTGAAGATTAACTAACATAATTTATAGCCAATTATTGACTATACAAATATATATTATAATATTCTATGCAAATCAAATATTTCATTTTTTTGACAAATTATTATTTTTAGCTAATATATTACAGATAATCACCACCTTTATAATTATTGATAAACATCAATATTTTCATGAATTAATTATTAATATGACCTTACTTGATAAACTTTTATAAATACCTCGAGTTACCCAATAAATATAGAGACTAAAATTTTTCAGATCCAACAATTTATTTTTACATTTTTCTCATATATTTTTTTGTACATTTATTAGCTTAAATATCAAACAATCTCTCATTCCATGAATTGTAGCTCATAACCAAGTCCAACACCAAACTCATATTCGAGCCCACACGTCTTGACTTGGAATTACAGCTCATTGAAAACCCAACCTGTGTAAATTTTTACATGATTTTATTGGCAAGCATTCGTCAATGATAGAAAGGGAGTCATATATCATTGATCAAAATTAGAGAACTCAACTTTTAATTGAATAAATATTGAGGGACTTGATTGAATATTTGAAACAAAGACAAGGGGTGTTTTGTTTCTTGTTGTTGACCTGATCATGACATAGAAACATCTAAAAAGAATGTGGGGATCTGTTCAATAGTTCATCGTGTGATCAGAATTGTAAAGAAATTAATTATTTGTTCAGCTAAACGTCAAATAACAATTAATTATCAATCTGTCAAGAACTTCCAAGCAAATGCTCTCCCTGAGAGGCATGGAACCGCGGGTACTGTAGAGACGGATGTTCCATGAGCATGGCTGCAAAATGCTGTTCTTCGCTTCCCAGCAACTGATGTTGTGATATCGACTTGAACCATTCTAATGTTATTGCAACCTATTGCTGCACAATCCAACGTGATTACTTGCTCATCGGAAGATGTTCCTCGGAAACCGGTGAATGTCACGTCGCTCACCGCTACTGCCTTTGGCTGTGGATCATCAGTTTTTCCATGAGTGTAAGCTTGCATTTCTCTTAAAAATCCAATGGAAATATATAAAAACTTCAAAATGCGAATCAGTTTACCTGGTCGGGGCAGCCCTCTTTCTTCCCGTCGCAGTAGTGCTGGTCAATTATAATAGGGCTTCCAGCTGCATTAAGCGTTATTTGCTCGAAGGTGATCCTCCTAACATACCCTGACCCCCCCTGGAAAATAATAATCATAATATATGAACAAGATATTTTGTGTTAAGAATTTTCTTTATTATTTATTTATTTCTTGCATTATTATTGTTAATGATGATGCTGTATACCGGGACTGTCTTGATTCTTGCTCCATTCTCAGTTCCGGTGAAGTTACAATTTCGCACATGGACTTCCTCCACTCGTTCAGTAGCTCCATTCTCTCCTATACTTCCTATGCTAAAAACATATGCATATCGCAAAGGTCACGTAGTTAATTATATACAAATCCCACAACATCCAAACGTTTTGTTTGCAACTCTGATTAATTATCTATTCATGAAATTATGACATTTAATTTTGATAGAATTCTTACAGCAGGGGAAACACGAAAGGAAAAGGGGCTGTTCAACATGCTACTAGTTAAGAGGATAACAACGATTTTAGTACTTCTAACCATGGTTATCAAACTCTGTCGGTTAGGTGGATTAATTTAGGATCCAGTCGACTTGTTTTATGGACCGAGCAATTTAAAAAAAATAAACTCAAAGTCGACATGATAAGTGAACTTGTCATTCGTCAAAACCTGGGTAGACTTTATATATATATATATATATATATATATATATATATATATATATATTGTTTTAACTTAAAAAAAAAGTAAAATAACATTATTTTGATTGATTAAGGTTAATAAGATCAATTAATAACTATGGTCTTGAACCGGGGGAGGTCGAATTTAATTATTATATTTTCATTTGTTTTGTACATTCTAATTAATGTGTTTTCAAAAAAAAAAAATATATATATATATATATATAGTAAAATTATTTCTCATGTCGTGATTAAAAGGATATTTGTATAAAAAAGAAATTTTAATGAAGTGTAAAAATATAAATAAATATGTACATACTTGAATAGAAAAAAAAAGAGTGAAGTATTTGGTTAATTCCAAAATTAAAATCCAGGTTTTTAACAAACCTAATTCCATGACCTGGTCCACAGTTGATGCCAGTAATGTTGATGTTGGAGCAGCCCCCATTTATAGCAATACAATCATCACCTATATATAATAATAATAATAATAATAATAATAATAATATATTATAAGTAACGAAAAAATTAATATTTCAAGTATACGTGAACAATATAACTTCTTTATCTGAATTTATACATAAGTTTGTGCCTGTAATTATATGCTATGATAATAATAATAATAAATAAAGAGTAAGGAAATGAAGAATTCAAATGACCTGTTCCTATGGTAGAGTCTACTATGCTGACATGGCTTGAACAAGACACGTCGATCCCATCAGTGTTAGGACTGTTTCCAGGTGCAGTGATTTTAAGGCTAGAGATAGAGACACCCTGGCAATCGTTCAAGCTGACATGGCTCCTCGGACTGTTGACAACATTAAGTCCACTTAATTTAAGGTTGTTGTTGTTGTTGAAGAGCAGCGCCTGCAACATTAATTGTCAGTAATTAATTAGGCTGTATTGCGGTAAGAAATTAACAACTTTAAAATCAACACCAGGCGGGCCTCAATAATTCCTGAGGGAGGGTGCGTGCATTAGCCAACAACAATGGGAAGTATGGTTGCACATGATTTAATACTAATTACGTGTGTACGCTTAACCCGTGCTAAGTTGCGAGTTTTTTTTTAAAAGAAAAAAATATTGGTTATACTAACTGTTTTAATATGTTTTTTCACTAAATTTATTTATTTAAATTAATAAATGATAAATTTGTATCTAAAAAATTTCATGATATAAAAATTAAACACAAATAAAAATAACAAAATAAACTCAAGTTATATAAAGATTACTCAAGGCCAAACAAATCAACAATGTTATTTAAAAATGAATATTTTTTATTTTGAAAAATAAACTTTATTTGTATAAATTTTAAAAAATATAAATAAATTAGAATAATATCTTGAAAAATCAAACACAAACAAAATAATTCTAAAAAAACATTATATTAAAAAATAGCATGCAAAACCCGTGACCTGGATCATGAAATCAGAATAAAACTATAAAAAAAGAAATTAAAGATAATTACCAAACTAATATTCTCCATCTAAAAAATGTTACAAATCCCGTGTAAAATATGCAAAAATTAATTACAAAACAAAAAAAAAATCATCCAAGAAAGATTTGTAAAACCTGTGTTCTAAATAATAAGATCAACAAACCGATTATAGAAACACTTAAAATTATAAAATTAAGACAAATGAGGGAAAAAAGAATTCCTGACCATATTTACATTTAAAGCTTGTGACCCGTGAAAGAAAATTATAGAAACACTTAAAATTATAAAATTAAGATATGGATACAGATTAACATGTTCTATCACATAAAATGAATTATTCACTTGATTATGATTTTTTACTGTCTAATTAAAATTAAAAAGACTAACATACCTGTTTAATCTCTTTTAATTACCAATATGCATATAAAAAAATCAAAATATCCCTACATCAAAGGCTTTTATTTTTTCAATCAAAGAGCAGAATGGTAATTTTACTTTATGTAAAGACAAAAATACCCCCACCTCAAGCCTTCATAAATGAAAAAATTCACTATGTAAGTTCCCAGTAAACTGTGTTACACTCACATTAGTTTTCCCATATGATTTAGAGTTTTTGTTGCTATGTTTGTTTTAATCTAGTTAAAATAAGTGAATTTGGTGATCCGCCGTACAAGAGGCTAGTCCAAATATATAAGATTTCATTTTGAACCAAGGTTTTTTCATTTTTTACGTTTACCTTCGTTTTGAATTTAAACAAAACATGCTTCAATATTTCATTATTTTTATTTTAAAAAAAAAAACCTTTGTTTTTGTAAAAATAATCTGGTTAGCCCACCGACCTACCCGTGAATCGACCGAGTCTTATATATAATTACGGTTAAGACAAGTATTTTTCCATTTGAATTATACTTGAATATACGAGTTTCTTCCTCGTGAAATATATATTGATTACCTTTTCTGGTGCCTGGCACTGCTGTCCCTGGAAAAGGCAAAACTTAATTCTTGATTAATTCGATGAAGACCTTAAAATTTGACATTAAGATAGTATAATACATATAAAAAACTGGAAAAAGGATACATTACATGATTCCACCACTGCGAGCCCCGACCATCAATATGGCCTGATCCATCCAGGACCAGGCCGTTTACGTTAGAGAAACATAGCCAGAACGGAATTCCACAGCCACCCCATGCGGCAACGGTGCTCGGAGCTACAATGTTCCCCGCTACCTGTGACAATTATGTATACAGAATTATATGCTAATTATACTAATCTGTAAATTGAGGATAGGATTTCAAGTCAAGTATCATCATTTATACCTGAATGTGAATACTGCTGGACTTGCAAGGACCTTCAAATTTTACAGGTTTCAAAGAAAATGCACGGCCTGGTGGTATTACAAGTGTTGGTGTGCCTCCGCTCGCTCCACACAGAGCTCCCCATGCTTTTCTAAAAGCCTTCTCCATGCACGCAGTCATATATAGTTAATGAAAGTTCTCTTCTTCATTTATTAAAAAAAGATAGTTTTTTTTTTTTTTTTTGAGAGAGAGAGAGAGAGATTAGGGTTAGAGTGTTTACTGGGGAATCATCAGTTTTGCCATCTCCAACGGCACCAAAACTCAACACATTGAAGGGCTTCGAGGCATCTCCAAAGCCAATATTAGATGTAGCAACACAAAAGATAAAAAAGGTGGCAAGCAACAGCTCCTGCTCAAGGAAAAAAGTCTCAGCTCATGTATAAACATTATAATAGATATAGTAAAGTATACAGATGATCATATGTATAGCTGAATATATTCTTTTTAAAAAATAAAAAAACAAGTGGGAATTAATGCCTGTAGAACATCTGTAATTCGTAGAAACAGAACAGCAATTTCTCACCATTTTATAGAATAAACTTGACTGAATGTAACAGTGCTGTTATACCATCTCTCAAGAGTGAATACCCAGTTTATTACTTCTTCATGTTCTATATATAGGGATTTTTCGGGCCAGCAACCAAAGATCAATCTTACTAATAGATTCTTTTTATAACCGGATTTTGTTCAAGGCATGCTATCACAACTCTATTACTTTTTTACTCACAGATATTTTCCGTTTATGTAAGTTATGCAATGATTTTTATGATGTTTGCATGGATTTTCAGAGCCTGAGCGCAGAAGGTAATTAATAACGTTTTTGCTGGGGAGATCTGCAGTGGGAAGACACTCTTGGACTCATGACACTTTTGTGATCTCGTAAGATGATTCAGACCTGTCTGAAAATGTTGTTATGATTGTTTTTTAAAGTGTTTTTCATATTAAAATAATATTTTTTTATTTTTTAAAAATTATTTTTGAGATTAACGCATTAAAACGATCCAAAATATACAAAATAAATTAAATTTTAACAAAAATAATTAAATTTTTAAAAATACGGATACAATCGCGTTTCCAAATGCTATAATGTATACCACTTTTAACCTAAAAGCCCAGATTATTGGGTTACATGTTCATCTTATATATAATACGAGTACCTTTATTAATTTTTTATTTTTTTTAACAATGGGGTAACTAGGAAACAAGATTTGAGTTTTTAATTTTAAGAGAAAATTAAACGGTAGTAATTAATTTATAATTTATATGAAAAGATTGAAAACCCTTTTTGAATTATCTCAAGACATCCTCCCTTCTTTATTGATAAATCTTGAAGAAGGTGACTAATGAAACTTTTTTACGGACAAAAAAAATAAAAGTTAAAGAAATGAATCTTGTTCCAAAGGAAAAAAAATATGTAGTTGTTGTGACTTAAAAGGGATTATATAAATTTGAAATCTTTTTTAACATCCAGTTTGATTTAAAGGAAAAGTTTCTCATTTAGCATAAATATAGTACGATTAATATTATCAAAAACAATATAGCATGATTAAATTACATAAATTTAATTAATTTGAAAGTCAATTAACTATATGAAATCATCCTAACCATCTACTAGAATATTCTAAAGGATTAAGATTAAACTAACACAATACATCATATTAATTATCACTAATTTGAGGGGAGCACAATTCAAGATGAACAGATCTTATATGCGGATTTTAATTAACTTGAACTTGATAAAGAAACGAATATTATGTATAATATTCCTAACATGAACATGTATGACTTGAGTTATATTTTTTCATCCACGTAGATATTTAATTTGAAAATCTGCATGCAAAATCTTGATTGGATTTTAGTTTCCCTTATAATTCTAGTATTCCTACTTTTGGACATCATTGTATAATTAATTCAGCATTATTCATAATTGAAGTTATAAATCCATGAAAAAACTTTATATAGAAATTGGGTTTTTATAAGTTGTGATTTTGGATCAAGATATGTGGGCTTGAATATGGGCTTTATGTCTAAGTTTAGTTGTTTCTAAATTAACAAGTTACTTATGGATTGAGATGTCAAAGAATTATTTTAACTAAAAAACTTAAATTTTTAAATGAAGTTTTAAAATAAAATTTATATTATTTTCTAATATATATTTTTCAAGTGAAAGCTCTTTGAACTTAAAATTTGCACAGACTCATCATTATCTTGTATTAAATTTTATCAAAAAAAAAGAGGGTGATGATATTTAAACTTGTGAGTAATTATCAATAAGACTCTAATATGTCAAAAAACTATCTCAAACTCAAAAGTTTAAACAATTAGGTAAAACTCAAAATATTGATTTATATTATTTTATAACACGAGGAACTCTGATGCTTAAGTCGGTCAATATATAAAAAAAATGAGAAAAACATACAAGAGAAATGATATGAAGAGCAAAAATTAAAAATGTGTTGTGTTTTAATTGTTGAATATGAGAATTTCTTAAGGTTTATCAGGAGATCCAAGATGTTTATAAATCTAAGCCACGTCAGCTCGTCTCGGGACATGGAGAGTTGCCAAATAATTGATTGATCTATAATTAATAGTGTCTGATATTTTTATTAGTGGAGATGTTAGTGATATGTTGGCCAGAAATAATATATTAACGAGAGAAAAAACACATGCTTTGCATAGAATATAATGTGTGTTTGCATTGCGACCATTGCCTAAAAATATAATGTCAATACTAGATAAAAATATGTACTTATATAGAGAATTTGTTAGTAGAACATTTAATTTTTTATGTCCGGTGTATGATGTCATGTTCTGACTCATCAAAACTCGAAGAAAAGAAATGTTCAAGTGCGCATGTATTGGACAACCTATATGCTGATAAAAAGAGGAAGAAAAATGTGAGGGGAAGGAACCTAGTTACTAGAAATAGCCTTTTAATAATATCAGAATATAGTAAAGAGAGCTCTGGTGAGCCCTAAACGACATTTTCTTTCTTTCTTTTTTTTGTTCACATTTCTCTCTCCTCTCCCGTTCATATTAGCCTTGAATTAAATGTACTGAGAAGAAATTATGCATGAGGTGAAAGAAAAATGCACGATGGGCATAAAATATCCATGCAAAGAAGGAAATAATTTGTACTAGGTTTTATTTGAAATATCCATTTTTTCTTGTATCATCATCCTCCCACAAAAGAGAGAAAAAAATTACAAAAAACTCTTGATTGAAAAATTAATTTCAAAAAATTACTGTAGAATGAAAAATTAATTTTAAAAAACTCTTGATTGATATGTTTTATAATCTTAAAAGCTCTTAATCTCATAATTTATACAGTTAGAAGTTAAAAAGTCAAAATTAAACCTGCAGATCACCTAAGATTTTTAAAGAGAAGAGACCTAGAGTACTTTGAGCTTAAACCACAGCCGTGCACGATCAGTTAGCTTGACATGGCACGGTCCTATGCTTGAGTTTGGAGGCTTTGCTTAGTTTTTTCCTCCGTTAGATAGATGTCAAGTTCAAGTAGTCCTTTGGTTTATAGATTTTGAAAAGAAATGCAGTTTTTAAAAGTTAAGTTGTTGAAATTCTGAAAGATTATTAATTTGCAAGAAAATCGTTCGCCAGGTGCTGGGATTTTAAGATTAGAGGCAGAGGCACCGTTGCAATTACTGATTCCTATATGGCCTCTTGGGGTGTTAACATGAGTTAAACCTCTAAGCTGGAGATTATCACATTTCTGGAAGTACAAAGCCTGCAACATTATCGATCGCATGTTTAGTAATTTGACAGTGTTAGAAACTGGAAAACGATAACGGGGCTCTCGCACGGGATCTTATTGGCCTGAAGATTAACAGAAGAATGAGTTTATATTAGTTTTTAGTGATAAACATCTTGATGAACTGAGAAAAGAGTACCAGGAAAGATTTTGCAAATTGCACATCTAAGTTGTTAGCTTGCTTATTCAGCCACCATGCCGACCGAACCCTGGCCATCAATGGTTCCTGATCCATGCATGTTGAGATTGGCAACGCCTCCAACACCTATTCAGTAAGCTGCGTGACAGTTGTTCCATGCCTGAACGGTGTTGAGAAATTACAAAAAACTCAAATCCTGATGCAGGTTAGAACAGCAAGGTCACTTTCACAGGTAGTGTGACCTGACAATTTCTTGCCTGGACTATAATATTTCTGGAGTTGCAAGGACCCTGGAATTTCACGGGATTCAATAAAAATGTTTATCCCCCAGGAGCTCCATCATCTCCACACAGAGCTTGCCATGCCCTTAAAAAGGCCTGAATATGCACATAAACGATAGTTGAAGTTACAATAATAATGAGCTAGCATACAAGACTTGGAAATCCTGACTGAGAAATCCCCTCAATTAATTAGCAAGAACGAGGGGCGAAGGAGTGTTAAGAACATAGTGCAGGAATGTAAAAAGAGCTGAAGTATTTACACGAAAATGAACCACATCAAAAGCTTTCTGGCCATGTCCAATGCCGAAACTAGACACAGCGATGCATAGGATAAAAAAGCTGATAAAAACAGTAGCTTGCATTTCAAGTTCTAAAGCTTGCATTTGTGAAAAACAATAACTAACTTCCATGGGAAAACAAGAATAGAGAATGAAGGTTACCGCTCCTTAATTATGGTTTTGAAATTAAGAACTTCTTGCCATCATCTTCATCTATCTTTCTAACTAATTAATGAAGGGACTAAAGTAAATGTAGCGGTACTCTGATGGGCAACAGCTTTTTTAGATCTTTTGTGAGCAGTGGACAAACTATCTCATTAATGTATTTTGTATACAACTAATTAATTTAATTTCATGATTTTTTATGAATCAATATAACTATCATGCTATATGTGCGCATGGATATGCTTGGTATCCTCAGTACAGAAATAAATTATTACCGGACAATGTATAACTCCAGATTTTGGTTCTTTCTCCTAGTTACACTTCCTTAATTATATATCAAAGATTCTTATAAAAGTTCATGCCTGATTCATAAAAAAAAGAGAGGCAAATATCATGGAATAACCTCTTCAATATATACATGGTGATATTTGATTTTTTTTTCCCCTGAATTTTGTTCTTTATCCTAGATTTACTTCATTATACATCAAAGTTTCTTAGGAAATTTCATGCCTGATTCATAAAAACAAGAGAAGAAAGGGGGAATTCCATTCCTTGATTTCATTGGATACATCGAACACTAACATGTTGTAGTTTTATTCTCTCTTTTTCTCTCAATTTTTTCTTCATAAGGTGATATTTGATGTGAGTTATGGCATCGGCCATGAACTTTATATGTAGAGCTGGAGAGGAGATTCTAATTGAGAAGAATGCACTAGCCATGATAGATAATTATGGTTGCAGAGAGGCAAATTGGAACATAACCTTGCCGAATGTGATAAATAGAATGTAAAATCATAGCTTTTACAAGCAAATGAATGCAGGCCAAGAAATTCCGTTATAATACCAATTAGATATAGTAATAGTTAAATGTAGCCATGGGAGATTTCAGTGCCTTGATTTCCAGCTTTGGACCTTGAGCGGTGATGTTCTAAATCTCACCATTGTATTTTGGACCCTTACCTTCCATGTTCTTAAGACCCTCCATGTTCTTAAAGAATTATAATTCTTGCTCTTATATTTCAAAAATATTTTTCATAATTTTTTTTAAAAAAATTATTTTTAATAACACATCAAAACTACCTATTCATAATGTTGAAGCTGCAAGCCAAAAACAATCAAGGATCCCAAAGCTTTCAAGACAGAAACAAACAGAGGCTATCCGTTTAAAAAATCAGAAAAAGGAACAAAAATGGGAGCAACTAACAAATATATTGTCTTGAAATCTTACCTAGAGTACCTAGAGAAGGGGATATGGAACAGCAGTTTAATCCATTGCTAAATGCTCCACGGCCTGTCCACGGCCGAATATAGTTCAGGTTGCAACATCTTTATATTTAAAAATATATTAAAATAATATTTTTTAAAAAATTATTTTTAAGATAATGGGATGGAACTTGGAAGTGTAGACAATTCAAGAATTCAAAACCAAATCTTTGTTTGATAGGCGGCCTTCAAATTACCATGGAAAACTATCTAGATAGGATGAAAATACAGGGACCGGAATATTCAAGAAATATTGATATGAATGACAAAAATACATGCACTCCCTGATAGGAAGGCAGGCACATCACCACACGGACCGTGAATTTCTACTCTAAAATCAGAATTCTGGAAAACCAAGTAATGCAAGACAACAAATTCAAATTCAGGAATCATTAAGACATCCATGTATCCAGAATTGAATTTCTACATACCTGGCGCATCTCACATGTGTCTACATTGATTACCAAGGCATTGCTAACTCCATAATAAAGGAGACCCAATTACAAAATTACTAATTTTAACAGCTTTTAACAATTGCCTTTAAAATAAATGAGCCATTGATAAAAACTAGGATCATGATAACTCGAAGCTCAACAAAACAACCAAAAGCCTTCAAGGCTCGACTAATACACTAACAGCAAAACCAATTGGACAAAATGAGGCATTCAGTGCTAAAAATACTTCAATTTTAGCATCTAGAACATTGATACATGATAAAATGGCCGCCTGTAAAACTAAACTAGTTATACTGCATATAGATACTGTTGTACCAATGTTTCATGCACCATAATAGCAAACTCTACTTAATTCTCCAATAACCAGAGCCCCGAAAGCTACAACAATTCAAAAGCTGCATACATCATTGGGTAAAGATCCACCAATACAAGAGCATTAGGCAGAGCATAGTCTGCAGAACATATAAGATAGAAAGGGGGACTCTAGCACCATCAAAATCTACATCATGCGGATTGAATCTCCTTTTAAGATGGCACTGTAAAAGAAAATGGATGAAAAGAATAAGCACATAATGTCATCTTCCACCTAAGCCATAAACGGTTTCTATGATGAAAGCAATAAAAGTAAACACAATGCCATGAATCTCTATTCACCCGCAGAAATTTGGGGATTTTTTGTTTACAAAAATACCAATTGGCAAAACAAGAAATAGGAACTACATGCTGACCCCGTCCAAAAAAATATATGAACAGGAAAAAAGATTACTGGTAAGCAAGGTGACTTCTTATTTGCTTTTGGTTGAACATTGAAAAATTAAACAAAATCACTAGAAAAAAAATTATTGACAGTTCTTTCGGTTGTCAAAATTCAGAATAGCAGGAAATGAAAGTGAACATCGAAAGAAACAGGGGAAGCAATGGGCTGTATTAATAACTTATAATAAATTGAGAAACGTACTATATGTAGATGTATCAATTTGCTCAGGAAGCTCCTTTATATCCACCTCAAACCTCTCTTGAACCTGCAATCAGCCAACAAGAATTAGAATGGACAAGAAATTTAAAGAAATCAATACAGATTTGATGAAAAAAGATAAATAGTAAGACCTGGTTGAGAACATCAGAATCCGAAGCTGATGATACAAAGGTAATTGCAAGGCCTTTTGTGCCAAACCTACCAGCTCTACCAACCTGACATGGATTTGACAAGAAAGCAACAGTGAGAACAGTGTGACATTTCACCAAAGACAATACACTGGGAAAAAAAAAGCCAGCAAGCAGATTTGTTGAACAAATTCCATTGATTTTACCCTGTGCAAGTAAGTGTCAGCTGAGTCTGGCATGTCATAGTTAATGACAATGTTGACACGTTCAATATCAATTCCCCTGCCAACCAAGTCAGTGGCAACAAGAATCCTTTTATGACCCTCCTTGAAACCCTTATAGCGCATCAACCTGCAAATGGCATACATTCAGCATATAGCTTATCACTGCTAAAGGTATACTATAACTACACTATACATGCTAAAAATCTTCCACCTGCTAGAACAGAAGTGCATTACATTATTGAAAGTAGGATGCCCTCAAACTAACTCGTTTCTAATTCAAAAACTGCAAGAATCACTTTCAACTAAGTCATAAAATCAAAACAACCTTTAAAAAGAAAATATACCACCCATGGAAGGGGAGAAAAACAAGGCAAATTTCAATTCCATGTCAACCACAAAGATTCCATAAAACAATCAAATCATTACCAAAGAAATGATATAGAATACCAACCAAACACATACAGAAGAATAAGTTATCTATGTGTATTCTAGATGCTCAAATGATGCACCCAAAACTATACAACCCGTGTTTGAAAAGGCAACCAATAACACTACATTTACAAATCATACTGGCTAATCCCCAACAATGGTACTGATATGTAATTGAACACCAAAAAATGATTCAAGCAACAAAGCTGTTCCTGTCAAAACAGGCCCAATCTCAAATGGCCCTGGAGCAACATTAAAATAAAGGACCAAGAAACCAATTAAAGCAACTATCATAGTCCAGACAGTTACCAGAAGACCTAGCTAACCAAAGGCAAAGCACAGTAGGACACAGCAATGAAAGGAAATAAACTACTCAGAACAACTGAAGCAGTGTTGCTAATGATATCAAATGAAGGATATACATACCTTTCTTCCTGTGACATGCCAGAATGTATGCAAATGGAGGGGAAATTACACTCCACGAGTAACTTGTTCAGCTCAGCTGCTCTGCTCACACTTTTAACAAAGATAACAACTTGATTGAAGTCCAGTGCATCAAGAAGATCATTTAACTTTCTGTTTTTCTCCAGCTCAGTCAGTTTGATGTAGTGCTGCATTTCAATTTTGATAGTCAGATAGATGCCCCATAAACTGGTACAATAATGTTTTGTCAAGAGAGCTATGGTACAATGATGTTGTCTATGTGGAGCAACTGTTCTAAAGAAGCAAAGGGTGAACACAACTCTTAACAAAGAGCCCAGCCCGTCAGCAGTGACAAGCCAGAATGGGTGCATTATCTTTCTTTAAAACCTAAACCCTTCTTTTCTCTCCACAAGGTAAGCCGGATCCGCTCCTCTTCCCATCTTTTTCACTCATTCTTCATCTCTCCCTAGCATCTGCTCTGTCCAGCCCCTCTTTCCATAGCATCAGCTCAGTCCAGCCCCTCGTTCTCCTCCCTACCCTCTATCTCATCTCTCAACACATCTCTCTCATCACTAGCTTCCCACTCAAACCCCATCCCTAGCATTATAACCTGGAGTTGCCTTGCTCCTTTAACAACAATGTAAAACATCATATAAGATCTGAATGCATACCTGCACAAGACCATGGAGGGTCAACTTGGCTTCATCATCGACGTAAATTTCCATCGGCTGAAAGGAACAAATATCATTGTAAATCATATTAGGAGCCTTCATGAAGCTAATGATATCCAGAAGGACATGAATGATGGATTCGCATCCCTTCAATTGAGATTCCTGTCCATCTGAATAGTCTCCTTGCAGATACTTTTTTAGTCATATCAAGCAAGTGCCACCGCAGGTCGATACAACTCTATTTGACAACAGACGTCACCACAGAGAATGGAGACCCCTCCACCCAATCCCATTGCATTTCCATTCCCCAACAACACCCAAAAATAAAAATAAAAAAGGAGCAATATCCTAACAAATGTAAAAAGACTCAAAATAAAAAAAAAACAAAAAAAACATATAGCCACACCCCTCTTAGATAGGAACAAATATCATTGTAAATCATATTAGGAGCCTTCATGAAGATAATGATATCCAGAAGGAAATGAATGATGGATTCACATCCCCTCAATTGAGATTCCTGTCCATCTGAATAGTCTCCTTGCAGATACATTTTTTAGTCATAACAAGGAAGTGCCACCGCAGCTCGATACAACTCTATTTGACAACAGATGTCACCATAGAGAAAGGAGACCACCCACACCCAATCCCATTGCATTCCCCAGCAACCCCCCCCCCCAAAAAAAAATCTAAAATAAAAAAGGAGAAATATCCTAACAAATGTAAAAAGACTCAAAAATAAAAGTAAAAAGGCGACATATAGCCACACCCCTCTTTGACACATGCCCCAACAGACATCAAAACACAATTTCCAGAAAAAGTGACCATGTATTGACCTTCTAGATGGACTGGATCTAAATATCTGGAAGACTCGCAGTGACATCCGGCATTATTAAAAACCAAAAAACTTCTAAATTCAAGAATAACTGGTCATAGGACATTACATCTTGCATAAATTTCTTGCAAACTGGGCGGATTTCTTTGCTGAGCGTTGCAGAAAACATCATAACCTGCTTATCATGAGGAGTCATCTTGAAAATCTCCTGAACATCTCTCCTCATGTCTGCAAAAAGAACGCAAGAAACATCCGCAAGCTTGATATCAATATCTAATCAAACATGGAGAGCGCAAGAATCTTGGACAAAGGTTTTAGGATAAAAACTTACCGAGTGATTCTAGCATTTTGTCACATTCATCAAGGATAAAATGTCTGACGTTCTTCAAAGAAAGGTCCTTATCTCTAGCAAGTGCCAGGATTCTTCCAGGTGTTCCAACAACAATATGCGGGCATTCATTTTTCAGTAGATCCTTGTGAGTTTTGATATTGACACCACCATAGAAAACAGCAACCTTGGTGTCAGGCAAGTAAGTACTGAACCTCTCAAACTCGTGGCAGATCTATAAAGAAAAGAATAGCCAAAAATGAGGGAAAACACCTTTATATATTCCAATATGGAGCGAAGGTTAAGTAATACACTGGTAAGTGAATTTTGTAACTTAAAGATACCTGGTAAGCCAACTCTCTAGTGTGACATAGAACAAGGGCAATAACTTGTCCAGAGGTAGGCTCAATTTGCTGAAGAGTAGAAAGAACAAAAACAGCAGTCTTTCCCATTCCAGATTTAGCTTGGCAGATGACATCCATCCCCAGGATGGCTTGAGGGATACATTCATGTTGCACTGATGAATTACCAAAGAAAATTGTACGGAAGGAACCCTTGGTAAGTAAAATATAACCTTTCGGATCCTTTAATTGAAAGGTTTACCATAGCAGAATACAGCTCCAAAATCAAGAGTGTGATAATTGTATATTACCTGAAAAAAACACCAAAATGACTTAGGTGGGCAAAAAATACATCAAATAACTTTTTCAAAGCTACAAATTCAGTAAAGAAATGTGCCCAGCATTAAGATGAAAGCAAGAAAAATAAAATTTGACGCTATGCATGCTTGAATTTACAAAACATGGACTTCATCCACGGACACAGTTAAATATATTAGACTACAGGAAAAACAAAGACACGAAGAGATATGCAACTTCAGAAAATTACTGAAATCTATATACTTGTAAGTTGCTCCAA
Organism: Populus alba x Populus glandulosa; assembly: GCA_033617975.1. Lineage (NCBI taxonomy): Eukaryota > Viridiplantae > Streptophyta > Magnoliopsida > Malpighiales > Salicaceae > Populus > Populus alba x Populus glandulosa. The sequence goes on from CM066148.1 coordinate 24,751,328, forward strand.
ATCCTCCAAAAAAACATAGACAAAACAAACCTTACACCATTAGAGTTTCTGAGGTGTTGAAACCATGCGTACCACCAAAATATTTACATTTTACTTTTCAAACTTGTTGAAAAGTAAACATAAACATAATTTAAAAAAAAATCTTTAAAACTAGAAAAATTATGGTACATTAAACACAAAATAGAAGTACAAAGCAATAGACTACCTTCAGAAGGATGCTCAAAACCCGAGTCGACAATAGACCGAAGAAGCTCTGGCTTCAAAAGGAAATCTCTGAATCCCGAACTGTGAATCCCAACATATCCTCTATACACCCAAAAATAAAACAACTACATATGTTAAAACCCATAAACAATCCAGCTCAAATACACAGACAAAAACTTTTACTACAGATCTAACAATCTCGAGAAAAATCCACAAAAAAGCCTTTAAACAAAAAAAAAATACTCACTTCTTAACGGCTTCGCCGTTAGCTTTAGCGCCGACGGAGTCAGGTGCTTTCTCGTCTTCTTCTTCATAATCTAGAAGCTCCTCCTCGTAAGCGTCGTTGTCTCTTGTTTCTCCCATGATTTCTATAGCAAACAAATATAGATCTCAAAGTTAGTGATAAGAAAATTAGGATTTTTTAAAGAAAACGAAAATTGAAGTGATTAATTACGGTTTTGCAGTGAAATTGAGTAGAGAATTAGATAGAGGGAAGGAAAGAGGAAGTACCTGTGAAAGTAAAATAAATAAGAGGATTTGGGGTTTAGGGTTAGGGTTTGCTGCAAAGGAAAAAGGTTAGCGAGAAATTTAAAGAAAAGATTTTTCTTTCGAGAGATGGAAAACGAAGACCAAAGCGGAGACCTCGGCAGGAGAGAGTGATTAGGGTTCTATGGTTCTGAGTGTCTTTATACGGTGGAGGGAGATTTTTTGCGTTGACCACAGTGACCCTGTGACTTGTAGTTAATTTCGATTGAGCTTTTTTCTCGAAATTATCCTTCTTTTATAATCTTTTTACACTTGTTTTTAAAAACAAAATTATTATCCTTGGGTTATATTTTTAAGTACAATTCTGAATATATTGAACAGTTTCTATTAGTTTTAATTTTTCTATTAAATTTATTTTGTTTAGATAGGTAATTATTGTATCACAAATTTAAATTTTATATATATATTAAATTAGTTTGCATATCAATTGAAATTAAGTTTTTTTCGGGGATAATTTTATGAACATACCATCCATTCTCCTGCCAATATTCATGCTTTTTTCTGTGCAAAAATCCTAAATAAATCTCCAAAAATATTATATTATATTATTGAAATCAGATTTGCATAGTTTGAACAAAATACAAAGCGTATATCAAATGAATAATAACAAAATTCAAGGTCAAGCATGTGTGCTTGCATGAAGACGATGGAAAAGGGATTTGATTAAATGCAAAAACGGATCCAAAGATCAAGGGTATAATTACTATTAAACCCCCCCAAAAAAATATAATAAAAAATAGCAGTCATCATTGTTTTTTAAAATATATTTATTAAAAAAATTAAATTAATTTTTACTTTAAATTAATTTTTTTCTTATAATTTTGGATCATTCTCATGTATCAACTTCAAAAATAAAATTAAAAAATAATTTAATATATTAAAAAATATATTTTAAAGGCAAGGCATCACAATCTCAGAAACTATCTTTTTATACAAAGCTAATTTATGAATTTAAAGAAGCCCAACCCATCAACAAAACCGATTTTTGTTTTTATCTTTGCAAAGAAAATGGGCTTATATTTCTCATTTTAGGGCACGAAGGCCCACCATCTCTTCTACTGCTAGACATTGCAGTATTTGTAGTCAAGGTTATACCCTTCTTCCTGTTTAAAAATCAAAATCCTTGCTTATATACCAACTTCACTTCTTTCACAGTTTCACCCATTTTTTTGCCATTAACTGTGCTTACATTGCTCCCCTTTCATTCAAGAAATCCAAACCAGCACACCAAGCCTTCTCCTGGTAAGGATTTCCTTACCTCTGCATTTTGGATTCAAGTTTTAGTGTACACGCATGTCACTCTTGCAGTATCGTATATGTCTATTGAGCTTGCAGGATGTTCAGTGGGACTGAGAATTAATCATGATGTGTGTAAACTGGTCCAGACATTCCGGGTTATTAAAAAAAAAATCAAAGCCAGCCACATAAATTATAACAACTGGAACTCACTCCATTCAGTTGCAGATACATCTTGCATCTCAAAATTACAGCCAAAGTAATCACGATTTGATCCTTCAGGTATGCTTAGACCCTAGAACATATCATTCATGGCCACGTCTCTTGCTGCCCCTTCAGCCGTCTCTTTCAAGGTCCTTTTCTCACTCCCGAAACAAGGATGAATCAACATCAATCCTTTGATCTTAACCTGACAAGTATTACTCCTCATTGCTCTGATAGTAACATGGTGTGTAATGTTCCCTCCAGCACTGTCTCCAGAAAGAAACACTCGAGAAAGATCAGTCTGCTTAAGCCAAGGTTGAGAACTCGTGATGGGACCTATTCACCGTCAAAAAATACCGACGGAATCACCGACGAATTTGAAACGTCAGATCCGTACCGGTGACGTGACGGGTGCCGGAGTTCATGTTTCTATCTACTGTCATACCCGGTCCAAGCAGCCCGGGCGGAATATAGATGTTTGTCTTCGACCGTTGATAGATGAGCTGGCGCAGTTGTGGTCCTCCGGATCTCTGACTTATGATATATCTAGGAAACAAAATTTCCTTATGAGGGCGGCTTTGATGTGGACTATCAGTGATTTTCTAGCTTATGGAATGCTTTCTGGTTGGAGCACGTATGGGAAACTCACATGTCCATACTGCATGGAAAACAACAAGGCATTCACGCTAGCAAACGGAGGTAAAGCTTCTTTTTTTGACTGTCACCGTCGCTTCTTGCCACTTAATCACTGGTTCAGAAAGAACAGAAAAGATTTCTTTATTGGTAGAGTTGAAAAAGATGTTGCATCCCCGCGTCTTTCTGGTGAAGAATTGCATCATGTTGTATCAGAGTACGGTGACATTGTGTTTGGCCTTCAATCAGGTAAGCAAAAGTTTCCTGGTTTTGGTTTGACCCATAATTGGGTAAAGCGAAGTATCTTTTGGGAGCTTCCGTATTGGAAGACTAATCTTCTCCGCCATAACCTTAACGTCATGCACATCGAAAAGAACGTGTTTGAGAATATTTTCAACACCGTCATGGATGTGAAGGGGAAGACAAGGACAACATGAAGGCTAGATTGGATATAGCTTTATACTGTAACCGTAAAAATATAGAGTTGGTTTATGACGAGTCACGGGTTGCAAAACCAAGGGCAAGCTTCGTGTTAGAGAAAAACGCACAACTGCTAGTCTACAAATGGCTTAAGAGTCTGCGTTTCCCGGATGGACATGCATCGAACATATCAAGGCTTGTTAACATAGAGGACTGCAGATTGTATGGAATGAAGAGCCATGACTACCACGTGTTTATGCAAACACTCATCCCATTAGCTTTTCGTGATTTGTTGCCAAAGGGAATATGGGATGCACTAACGGAGATCAGTCATTTCTTCAGAGATATATGCTCCAGCAAGATGAATGTTGAGCACATTGAGATGCTTCAAACGAATATCATCGAGACACTATGCAAACTTGAGATGATATTCCCTCCTTCATTTTTTGACTCAATGGAGCATCTCCCTATACATCTACCGTTCGAGGCAAAAGTTGGAGGACCGGTCCAGTATAGATGGATGTACCCATTCGAACGGTGAGATATTACAGTTGCAATGGAATTCATATTTTAAAGTATTTTCTATGTTTTTCTTATTTGAAAATACTTGAATTGTACTTCAATGCAGGTACTTGTTTAATCTAAAAAAAAGGTTAAGAATAAGGCGCATGTTGAGGCTTCGATATGTGAGGCCTATATTGTTGAAGAGATATCAACATTTATCTCGTACTATTTCGAACCTCATCTGAGAACAAGAATCAATCGCGTTCCACGGCATGACGATGGCGGTGAAATGCCTTCCAGTGGGAACTTGTCAATATTCTCCAATACTGGACGACCCACACCTAAAAATGCCGTAAGAGGAAGATATTTGTCGGAAATAGAATTCAAACAAGCACACAACTATGTTCTATTTAACTGTGATGAGCTGAGACCATTTATTCAGTAAGTCTATATATGTGTAATAGTAATTAAACTTTGTCAGTAATATACTGTTAATTATATATTGTAATATCATACACTCATTATCACTTGCAGGCAACATCAACAATATTTGCTCTCCAATAACTCGCAGCTGACCGAATCCCAGATCTTTCAATTACAAGATAAACAATTTGCCACATGGTTCAGAACACATGTAAGCACTATCACAAACTCATTCTAACGTATGCATGTCATTACGAGATTCTCGTTCATTTACCGTGTATTGATGTACATTTAATTACATATATTTACAAGGTTTATCAAATGGGAAGGAGTGCGCCCAAGTCATTGTCTTCACTAAGCCTCGGCCCTGAAAGAAAAGATAAGTGCTACAACGGGTATTTTGTCAATGGATATGTTTTCCATACTGAAGAATACGGGCAAGGAAGAAAGACATACAACTGCGGTGTTTGTGTTAAGGGATCCACAAGTAGCCAGTTAGAAGTTAACTACTATGGTAGATTAGAAGAGGTCGTCGAACTGCAATATCATAGCGAGCAGAATAAAGTGTTTTTATTCAAATGTTATTGGTATGACACGACGGACAGAGGAATCAGAGTTGATCCGCACCATGGTCTGGTCGAAATCAACTCAAAAGCTAGACTCCGCAACATTAACGATGTCTTTGTTTTCGCAAAGCAATGTCAACAAGTTTATTACACATACACCCCTTCATTTAGAAAGGATCATTCAAGAGTTGATTGGTTGTCCGTTTTAAAAACGAAACCACGGGGTCGTGTCGAGGTTGTTCATGATGAGAACGAAGACATAAGTGTGCGAGATGAAGTCTTTCAAGTTCGTAAATTGGTTGAACCATATCGAGTTGCTCCTTCGATTGAATTGGAAGAAAATTCAAATTTTCGAGTTCTCGATGATAGTCTTGTTGATATTGACGGAGAGGAGTTGAATGTTGTTCTCAGCTCTAGCGGACAACCAAATGTCGATGAAGAAGATGATATCCATATTGAAGATTGCGATGAAGATGATGACAATTCAATTGATGAGGAGGAAGAAGAAAATTCCGACTAATTATAAAAATGAAGCCCTATGTAAAAACATTTGTCTCATGTAATTTAGATTATTGATGATGTATTTTGTAAAACAAAATATTTATTGTTTAAGCAATGTGGTTATTGTTTTATGTGATAGACAGTTTATCAGTTAAGTTATTGCAGGAAGGTAAACAGGCAATACAAAGACAACCTTTCCTGCATAATGCCACAATCACCGACGTCAATACCGACGGATCACCATCCGTCGGTATCTCACAGAGAGTTCGAAAATATTTACAACAAAATACCACAATCATCGACGCCAATACCGACGGACCACAATCCGTCGGTATCTCACAAAGAGTTCGAAAATATTTACAACAAAATGCCACAATCACCGACGCCCATACCGACGGAATAAAATTCATCGGCATCTCACAGTAAGCTCGAAAACATAACACCACCATCGACGGGATTACCGACGGTGTTGGTCCGTTGGTAATTTGTCGGTTACACATATTACCGACAGAATTACCGACGGACCGCGCGTTTTCCAAAGTGCGTTAATTAATGTGCCTCTGAACTTGTCAGATTACCGACGGAATCACCGACGGACTGCGAAAATTTTGGAGGGCTTTTAAAAGGGCGAAATTCGAAAAATACCGACGGAATTTTGATCTGTTACCGACGGAATTTTGATCTGTTACCGACGGATGTTAATTCCGTCGGTGATGCCGTCGGTAAAATTGACCTATAAGTTCCAGCCCCGCCGCTTCGCCTCATTTTTTCTTCTTCTCCCCGCCGCTTCTTCGCTTCTCCTCCGTTTTTCACCTTAGATTTTTCATTTCCCCCCCCCCTCAATCCTTAAACACTTTCACCTTTAATCTCTAGCAAGATTTGGTGTTGTAAATCTTCATTATATTAAAAGGTATGTGTTTTTTTTCTAATTTAATTTATTTTATTTTATTTTTAGTTGTTTTTATTTTTGTTGTGTTGGTGTTTTTTGTTGCAATGTAGATAAAGTTTTGAATTTGACACATTATTAAGGTATGTATATTTCGTTCCTTTTTTTTTTTGAATTTTTTGAATATTTTTTGAATTTGTTGAATATTTGTTAATTTAATTGTTGAATAATTGAATTTAATTGTTGAATTTATTGAATATTTTTTGCTGTTGTGTTGTTAGAATTGTTATTAGTTAATTTAACTTAGAATTAGTTAAAGTTGAATTTTTTGAATATTTTTTGAATTTGTTGAATATTTGTTAATTTAATTGTTGAATAATTGAATTTAATTGTTGAATTTATTGAATATTTTTTGTTGTTGTGTTGTTAGAATTGTTATTAGTTAATTTAACTTAGAATTAGTTAAAGTTGAATTTTTTGAATATTTTTTGAATTTGTTGAATATTTGTTAATTTAATTGTTGAATAATTGAATTTAATTGTTGAATTTATTGAATATTTTTTGTTGTTGTGTTGTTAGAATTGTTATTAGTTAATTTAACTTAGAATTAGTTAAAGTTGAATTTTTTGAATATTTTTTGAATATTTTTTGAATTTGTTGAATATTTGTTAATTTAATTGTTGAATAATTGAATTTAATTATTGAATTTATTGAATATTTTTTGTTGTTGTGTTGTTAGAATTGTTATTAGTTAATTTAACTTAGAATTAGTTAAAGTTGAATATTTGAATATTTTTTGAATTTTTTGAATTTGTTGAATTATAATTGTTAATGTTGAATTGTAATTGTTAATTTGTTGAAGTATAATTTGTTGAATTTGTTGAATTTATTTTTTGTTATATTTTTTTTATTGTTTTGAATATAATTATTGATTAATTTGTGAATTGTAATTGTTAACGTTGAATATGTTGAATATGTTGGAATAATTAGTATAGATTGGTTCGATTGGTTGTGGCTATTGTTAATATTTACAGGTTTGTGGATTTGGGTAGTATCCAGTATAGGGGAGGTGCTGCCGATTTTTTTTTAACTTTTGAATTTTATTTTACAATTATTAATATAAAATTGTTTAGATGCGCAAAATGAAAACCAGAGCTGGTCTTCTAGTCGAATCAAGTTCGTCTAGCAGCGATGATGATGTTTCCTTAGGTGCCTCTCAAGAAGAGGCACCTACACCACCTGCGCCGTCAACCGATGCTGCCTCTTCCAGCGATGTTTCACATCGCAGACGCGGCATGCCTTCAAAGCGGAATCAATTTACCCGCCAGTTCAAGGCACAGTGTAAGGATGATCTTTCAATGTAAGTTTGTTAAGGTTTTAGTTTTTTTTATATATAAAAAAAACAAATTTAAAACATAATTTATGAAGTAATCACAAATTAATTTCATTTCTTTTTAGGTTCACAAACATTGAGGCCGCCCGAGTAATATCATCGGCGTTTAAAGCGTCGATGGAGATTCCATTGTTTCAATGGAGTCAGATATCCAGACATCCTGAATGGATGCCTCAAATCAATGCATGGTTTCGTAGATTTGAGGTTCGTCTTAATATATAATTTTCAGCTTATTTCTAATAAATTCAAGTTATAATTGTAAATAAATTATTAACATTTTAAAAAATTATTTTTTTATATACAGCATCGATTCTGCTGGGACGATGAACATGACAGTGTTGTGAGGAGGGTGTGGGAAAATCACGCGGCAATGAGGTAACATCGAAAACAATACGACTTTTTTTTACATAATTATTTATGTTTTGAAATGTAATTTTTTCGTGCGTGAATTAGGTTGCGTGATTTTTGGTATGACGCCCAGAAAAAAGCAAAAAAAACAGCGAGGGATAAGGGGTTACAAGGCTGGAACGATGTTGCGGTTTGGAGGGATTTCAAACCAATATACATCCCGGAAGATATATGGCCGCACTATCTTCAGCACGTGACGTCTGAGCGGTTCACTCGACGCTCACAGTCCGGTGCCGGCAACCGGAATCGACAAATTCATGGCTCGGTTACAACGCACACCGGCGGCTCCGTTCTGTTTGCTGCACATGCGAAACGGATGGTAAGATTAATTTAAATGAAATATATCGTTCAATTAATTTGTTGTTAATACATTTTTTTCATTATATATAGGCTACGTCTCTTGGACGTGAGCCGAGCCCTATGGAGTTGTTTGTGGAGACGCACGTGCGGAGTCATGACCGCCAAAAGGGGACGCAACAGTTCGTTGACAACCGTGCTCAACAGTTTGTGGTGTGTTTGTTCAACCATTTTATTTTGTAAGTTATTATTATGTTTATTGAATTGAATATGATTATTTTTTTTTCCAGGAGACCTATAATAATCGGTTGAGGGAGAGATACGGGGATGATCCTTCGACCCATCCGGAATTCGATCCGGATTTGTGGATGGAGGCTGGATCGTCAGGTGGACCCGATAAAAATCGGGTTTACGGGCTCTCCAACACTACCGCTGCCAAGTTGCGGTCGACCGGTACTGCTTCAACCGGTGGGAGCTCCCAATCTGTATCGAGCTCCCAATCTAAGGAGTTTGTGGCCTTGCAGCAAAGGTGCGACCACCTATCAGAGGCGTACACACAACTCAAAGAAGAGCAAAGATTGGCGAACGAACAACACAGATTGGCGGACGAACAACGCAGAGCAGAGTCTGAACAACAAAGAGCGGCCTATGAAGAGCTTCGTCAAATGGTCATGAACATGACACAAGGCGGAACATGTGCGCCTAATCCTTTTTGGCCGCCTAACCCCCACCCTCCTCCTCCTCCTCCTCCTCCTCCACCTTTATATTAATTGTTTTTTTTATTTTAAACACATTCATTTTGTAATGAATATTATTTAACTTTGAGTTTTTGTTGCTTAATATAAATTTTATTTGCATAATTGGTTTGTATTACTATTAATTTATATTATTTTTTCTAAATAATTAAAAAAAAAATTACACATCCCATCACCGACGGAAATAATCCGTCGGTATAAAAATACCGACGAATTTACAGACGGATTTATTCGGTCGGTATGAAATATCACCGACACGTTTGCCGACGGAGGTAGTCCATCGGTATTTAAATAACACCGACGAAATATATTCCGTCGGTATATTCCAAGCGGGGAACTTTTTTTTTTTGCGCGCACGGGCCGTCGGTAAAACCATCGGTAAACGTGTTTTTTCTATTATCGACCGATATAGCGATGGAATGTGGAATCACTGACAAAAGGTATTCCGACGGGCGGATTCCGTCGGTAATATAGTCGGTAAATACTTTACCGATGAACGTTCTGTCACACACCGACGGAATAGTTCCGTCGGTAAAACTGTGAAATCTTGTAGTGTTGGTTATAGGTGATTAAGCCCTGATGTTTCACAGAAAGCAATGGAGAACTAGTGTTGGGATATAAAGGATCATATGGCTATGCTGATAAGTAATGGTAGAGTGCAAAGTCAGAGTCAGGAGGAAAAGGTTGGTCACATGGAGAGGCATTGGTTAACACAAAACTAATCATGACATATAAGCTGATATCATGATGTTGAAACTATGCTTAAAAAATTCATTGAAATACGCTTTCTCATTAAATTAAAATTAGGTATAGGATGCATTTGAGGTCTTTGGTCTAGTAGTGAAAGGGACTTGTTTCCTTCCTCTGCACCTGGATTAAAACTTTATTGTGAATGCTTGTTACCCTCGCGGTGCCTTACATGCTCATTGGATTTGCAAGATGTTCAGTGGGTCGTGGGATTAGTCGTGGTGCGCGCAAGCTGTCTCGGATACCCACGTAAATCAAAAAAAAAAAATTGGGTCTAGGATTAGGTAGTTTAGATTGCTTTTTTCAAAAAAAAGAAGAAGAAGAAGAAAAGGTCAGTGTTATTCAGATGTGTATGGTCTGCCTAAGGCTCTACTTGGTATTTGCTTCTCAGCCTGGTTTTTTTGAGACAAAAAGCGTTGAAAAGCATCAAGCTTTGGTATGAGTAGAAAATATTATAGAAAATAATATAAATCATATCATAGAATTTTACTTGACAGTTTAAACTATTGGGTTGAGATAATTCTTTAACATGGTATCAAAGCTTTAATGACCAAGCAATCACGAGTTTAAATCTTAATGTCTTCTATTTATTTGATAAAAATTAAGCACAAGGTAACGTGAGCTTGTGCAAGTTTCAAGTCCAAAGAGCTTTTACTTGAGGCGATATGTTATAAAAAATAGTATAAATCATATTATGAGACCTCACCTAACAGTTTAAGTTATTAAGTTGAGATGGCCATTTAAAAACCACTATTAAGAGCCAAATTCATTAACATGTTTCTTTCCTTTGAGGTTGAGATTTCAAGAACATGGATTTTTTAATGTTGCCTTTGAATGAAATTCACACAAACTAAATCCGGGTAAAACCTAATATGTTCGTTGTAGATTTTAAAACTTTGAGCGTTCTAAACAAGATTAATATTATGAGTAGAAGAACCATTTTTTTAATTATATATTAATCAATATTTGATTGATTAGTTTATATGGGGTTATTGAAAAAAAAATTATTAATTCATTCCCTTTTTAATTTGTGTTCAGGTTTCTTCTTGTTTTTTTTTTTGTCTAACTCACTTTCTTTTTTCCTTCTTGAGTTGAAAGGTCTAAATGATCAACTCTGAAATTAAATATTACAACCTTTAGGCTTTAAAATTATTCATTTAAAAAAATAAAAAACTATTTTTATTGGATGACCATGACACTTCACAAAAATAATAAAAAATATAAATGGAGGAACAATATCACATTTTTGTTTAATAATATATCATTATATTTCAATTCTTGATATTAATTAAAAAAAAAATAAGTGATGCTAGGTGCGCGCACCTGACCTACTCTAATGAGGTAGGCGATGAGCCTAGCCTTCTTCTGGCTTTTTTTCTTGCACTTTAAAAAAAAATTACTGGAATCTGTGTTATAGTTTTAAAATGGTTCTTGAATACTAATTTAAGTTTTTATTTGAATTTTAATATTTTTTCAATTATTATGTATCTGATGTGAAAATAATAAATTGCTCATGAAAAATTGATTCAAAACTGTTTTTTAATTAAATAGATTTTAAAAATGATTTTATTACATTTATGATTTTTTTAGTTTTCAATCATACATAAATTATGGACAAATTATTTTTATTTTTTTTATTAATTTGCTTTAACAATCATAAAATATATATATATTTTTTAATAGAAATAATGAATCTAGTTAGAAATTTTATGTTTCCCAAGATAAATAAGAGATACATTAATAAAAAATAAAATTTCAAAGTGATTATATTTTCAAGTTTAATAACAATGTCAAAAAAATTTATAAAACCTAATTTTTTTTACATTTAAAAACTTTTGATCCCCAATAGTGCTACATACAAACCAATAAGTCTTAAGATAATAACGATCAACTAAAAGAGAACTCTAAATTATTTTACAAAAAAAATAATCAATTAAATATATTTTACAGCCAATATTTAAATTTGATTTATTTACTATAAAATATTTTAACACATAAAATTCTATAAAATATTTTAAATTCAGTTATAATATCATGAAAAACATATTTAACAATAGATCCACACTTCCCAACTATTTACAATATGTATTTTTTGTAGAAACTGATGTGGTTTAAAAGAACCACACGCTCGCGCCAGATAGGGGTCGAACCTATGACCTTCTGCTTAGGAAACAGACGCTCTATCCACTGAGCTACAGGCGCAGCTTGTTTATACCCTCAGTACAATATAGTGATATAAACACTCACACATAATCAAAACAACGGGTTGAGGCGAAACCATACAAGTCTTGACAGAGGCCACCGGTAAGAGATTCACATTGTTGTTCTTGAGATAAACAGCCATCGCCCCTGATATATAAAGTACATGATAGATAAAAATGATGTGATTATTTCGTTGTCAAGAACATAACAGTCACAGCCACATTTATATTCCACAAAGAAGAACTAATAGGGCATCATTCCAACATTCAAGAATTTACAAAAATAAAAAGGAGTGATACAGAGAGCTATGGCTCAAGCACACCACTGCCAATTCATGTGTACAATAGAGGCGAAGAAAAATTAACAAGTTAGCAATTCTGATTTTCTGGAAAACAGAACAAAGTCTATTTGGCCGTTTGTTCCAAGACAGTAACTTTCTTCCAATCCCCATCCTGAGTATTGCTTTGCAAAGGGGGCAATGAATACACGTTTACAGTTGAGCTTCCACTCCGAATCTCCTTCAAGACACGAAGTGCTGACAGTGTTGGTTTCACGTACATGCTCTCCGTATATTCTATTTCTGGGAGTTCGTTGGGAACTCTGAGTGACCTCTCTGCAATTGCATTTGAAGTTTTGTTGTCAAGGCTCTCTCCCTCAGTTGCATGAGGTGCGACTGATGGTTCATTTCTAGAGAAAACTCGATCAAGCATCGCCTCACACTCCTTAATAAGCTTGGTAAGTACATGAGTTGTGTAGAATGGCTGTTGCATTACCCTTTGGATGAAGGGCATGCGAACCAGAGCTCCACTTCTCTTATCATATTTTTTCAATATCTTCACTAGTCCTGCACACAGAATACTTCATAAGAATAATTTCAAGTTGTTGAATCAGAAATACTTCCATTCAAGCGATTCGACAACTTAAGCCCAGTTTACTATATGTAGCTGCCTCGGTAGTAAGTTTCTTTGTTCCCTCCTATTAAGTAAGCGACCCTCATCCATGCAAATATTAGAGACTTAGCTCTATATAAGTTTGGGTAAAGTTGGGTCACAATTTTGCCATCAGCAGCTTGCATCCACCGTGATCAATTTCTATCAAGTGGCACTCCATAATCATGTCAACTCAACAAAATGGTTGCCAACATATGTGTTCTTATTAGCCACAGACAGTCATTTTGTAAGCCATTTATCATAGCATTAACAATGTCACCGAAAAAACTGTCCATCGTGTTCAATCCACACAGACAATGGGGCTTCACCAACCACAGAAAAAGGAAACAAGTACCTGTGTAGTTAAGGGCACTGTAATTCTCCAACAGCACCATCTCTCCATGAAAATCCACTATCTCCCTCCCTACTCTCATCAGCTCTTCATTCGAATCCTTCGCCTTCTCTACTCCATCTTGTAGCTCCTGCATGACAAGCACAACAAAAAAAAAAAAAAACACAATTCAATTAGAAAAAAATAAATTCCAGCCACATTTTCACAAATCCAACCGCTTCCATAAAAAAACAATGCATTTCTAGTTTATAAAATTACTCTTATTTATGTTCATGTCAACGAATCACTTTCAACTCCACATCAACCACAGAGCACAGGATTCCTCATCTTCTAAAATCCAATTCGAAACCCCAAAAATTTATTCAATATACTCAGCATTACTCGCTCCCACTAGCAAAGGAGGGAGTATAATCCAGCCTCATTAAATAATTTTGCATTTCATTTTTGCAAATAACCATTGGCAAATCCATGAAAATCGTAAAAATATAAAACACAATTCTAATTTCTACCCAAAATTCAACACATTATTCGAATAAAAGATAAACAAAAATTAAGCATCTGATATCAATAAAAATCAAGACCAAGAAAATAAAACAAAATTAATTTTTTAAAAAATCTGAGAAGAAAAAAAATAAAAATTTATACCTTCCATTTGATAACAGAATCCTCTTCTTTCTCAACAATAAAAGCATTAAACTTTTCCATCTCATCCTCCAAAACCCTAACAAAATCAATCACCTCCTTCTCCACCTCACCGCCATCGCCATCCCCACCGTCCATTTGATCATCATCCAATCTCGGCCGTTTATTCAGCGGCTTATCCCCATCTTTAGGATAAATTAACTTCAACTGTTTCTTCAAGTCTTTATAAGATAAAAACTCATCTCTCCAATCCGGCACCGTTTCTTCTATTAAATTACTTAAGCTCTTCCAGAACTTCATTCTGCTCCTCACCGCACCTGATCACCGCGGCCGGAGAAGACAAGATCGTCGAATTATCGTTAATTGCCCGTGAGATTAGCGATTAGGATTTGATTTGTTGATTACGAGAGGCAATGATGAGAGAGAGATTAGAGGTGGCTGTTTATTGGTTAGAGAGAGAAAATGCGGGAGAGAATCAAATAGTGAAGAATAGAATATTCGAAAGAATTATAATATCCTCTCTCCTAGAGAGTGAGACGATATAATCTTTTTGGATGACTACATATTGATCCCTAAACTATAGTTTAGTTTTCAATAATGTCCCCAGAAGTCGAGATTAACCAGTTTTAGTCTATAACTATTAGATTTAAATCAATTTTGTTCCTATCAGTTATCAGGAAAAAATTAAGAAAATTATGTCTGGCCATGGGGCGCTGGCATGGTTCTCGTGGGGTTTGTGTGTTGTGATTTCACTCAGGGCCTTGTATTTATAAATAAAAAGTTTTTCACAGCCTATTTAAAAATGTAGGTATAATTATTTTTTAAAATATTTTTTATTTAAAATAATATTTTTTTATTTTTAAAAAAATTATTTTTGATATCACCGTATTAAAATATTTAAAAACACCAAAATATATTAATTTAAAATAAAAAATAAAAAAATATTTTTTTTCAAAAACATTTCTAAAACGTAAAAACAAACAAATAATTAAAATATATAAAAAATATTAAAAGTTAAAAGTTGGGTTTGGAAAAAAAATATCAATTTCAACTTGAAATTCATCCAAATATAAATTAAACATCACCTCAATTTCCATTTTTAACTAGTATTTTATATCGTTTTCTAATTCATCTTTAATTACTACTCTAATTTGATTTTTAGAAAATTATTTATCACGAAAATATCAAGACATATATGACTTCATTTCCAATTATCAAACTACTAATTTAATGGAACTAGTATTTGCATGTGAAGGGGAAAAAAAAAGATAAATAAAGTTTATGGTCTTCGTTGATTTCTTTCGATGGGTAACGAATGATGGTTTTGGATAAAATTGCTTAACTTCAAACTTTGGGTTCTTAATTGAAAATGTGTTTATGGAAAGGGGATTTATTTACAATCATCCCTTATCTTTTCATGGTTAATATTCTTTCGTGCGGGGGCCTATCAAGCCGTCAAGGCTCGCCAGCTGCCAGGGTACTTTGGCCCTTTCCTTTTCTTCACTTTTTCAGCCAACTTTTTGTCATTTACATTTACCTTATAATTATATCAAATTTTGTTTATGATGGTAAGCATCGAGTTTAACTAAAGCTTATAATTATATCAACTCTTTCTTTGGAATAGATGTTGAACCTTTTCTTTTCTTTTTTGTTAAATTTTGTTTTAAAAAATTAATTTTTTAAAATTGTTTTGACATGCAAATGTTTAAAGTAAATTTTAAAAAATAAAAAAATTATTTCAATATATTTTCAAGCAAAAATCACTTTGAAAATCAATATTTACCGCATTCTACCGCACCCAATAAATTTTAGTGAGATGTGTTGTTTCATTCATGCCTATTCTTTTAGAATAGTAGCAAAATTTTATATATTTATCTAAAAATTTAATTATTAATTGCTAATAATTTCAAAATAAATAAATAAATATATACCATCCAAGCTACAAGGTAGCTTGGTGGAGCTGAATTTACCAGCCTATTCAAGCTACCTTGGGTGGGCTAATTTTTAGTGTTTCATGATTATACCAAGACTTATCTTTTTACTATTTTTCTAAATAGCATTATTCTAACATCTTCCATAAATATTACTATTTCACATCTATATATAAAACTCATTCATGAATAATATTATTTCAACCTCATTTATGAATTGCATCACATTGAGGCTCGTTTATTTACTATTGCAATAAATAGTATTATTGCAATATCTTCTATAAATAATACTATTTCAAGTTCATTTATGAATAATATTATTCCAGCCTTATCTATTAATAGTACTATATTGAGATTCATTTATTTACTATTTTTATAAATAATACTATTTTTTATTATGCCATGAAGCTCATTCATAAATAGTATTGTTTCAGATTCATATTTAAGGGTTATCCATGAACAATATTATTCTAGGCACGACCATAAAGTTCATTAATTAATAATACTATTTCAATTTAATCCATAAATATTATTGTACCGAGCCTCACCTCCTTTTCTCTCTCCTCCCTTTCCATCTCTTCTTTTATTTTTTGAACTACCACCACATCGAGTTGTACAAGCTACGACTTTAACTAAAGCTATCACAGTGGAAAATATCACTTTTCATGGTGAGATGCTCCATATATTTTCTATATATTTTTCAAGATAGGCTATAAATTCCTAAGTTTATTGAGAGAGAAGCAAGATGATTCATTTCAGCAACACTAAAAAAAACGACGCTCCATTTATAATATCACTCAACAACACCCAAGGTCACATCTTCACTATAAATAAACAAATCTATTCACCACAAATCTCTTATCTATAAAACATTATTTTTATCTTCTTAATTTTTTACCAAATTTGTTTGTCACTTAAAAATCAGAGTTTCCCTCTTTCCAAAAGAAACTTGTTTTGCAAGTACAACCCATGCCCAAAACTCATATAGAAAAAATATATTTACGTATGGAGTTTTTATACTACATCATTAATTGCCAATATTATTTTATCCTCACCGACAAAAAACATTTTGTTTTCAATCATTTAAAACATTAAAAATATTTTTTTTAAGTTATGCTATCATTATAGTTTTTAAAACATAAATTTATATACATCAACCTTGAAAGAGGCCATGGAAATGCTTGGATTTCACTCAATTTTTAGCAATGTCTTAACTATTAGCACAAATCTAGCTCGAGTGTAAATCCTCATTGCTATTATGGGGACAAAACTCTCGTGTATATATGTGAGATTTCTTGTAGATTTTTTATAATATATAAAAGTTTATAAAAAAGTGATGTAAATTAAGCTAATTGTTTATCTATAAGTTTGTTTAATGGTATTAAAAAAGAAAAAATAGACAGGAGTGCATAAATATGTCATCTTTGGTTTCTTGTCGAGATAAATGCATAGTTTCCAGACCTTGTATGGCGCAAGAAGTTGACTTGACAAACTCGCAATCCAGAATTTGACTCATATCAAGTTTTAATTTAAACTAGTTTTGATATTGACTTGTTTAAGTCTGGGTAGCCCACACGAGTTGTCTCATAACTCAATTGACTTGTCCAAACTCGGTTGAGTCAAAACCAAAGATTGTTTTTTTTTAACTCTTGAAATAGTTGTGATGCAAACCTAGATAGTAAAGACTCTTGACTCCATAACACAGTAGATAACAAATTCAGAAAGCTAAGAACTAGGTTGCGTAAAGAAATTTAACCCAAAAATTACCTAAATTAAAGAACTAAATGTATTGGAATAAACCTAGACTAGTTGATTATATGAACCAAGAACCACAAGTATAGGAAGGATGCCGCAAAATCAATTATACTTTGATAAATTTAATTGTTCTTGGATAAATAAAGAGATAGATGTTGCTCTTAAGCAAACACAATAATTTTATTCAAATAACAAAGATTATGATTATAATACATATCTTATTCTAAACATGACATCTCATGTGGAAGATGTTTTCTCTTTTTTTCTCTAAATCAGTCACCTTAACTTGCACATTTAATACTCGTCTAACCACAAACACCTCTCCATCAACCAGATACTCAACACCATCATCATTTGCATCTTTAAGTGGCGGTATCTTCTTTTTATCACTATCTTGACTATCGGCCACAACCTTCCCATGAACCTTTATAATCATTGCTTACTTGTTTGGACATTGGAAGTAATATGATTTGCTCTCAAAATAAAAACATTTTATAAAATGGTTGCAAGATATATGAGTTTCAATTTCAGCTTTACTATTAATGGAGATGTCTTTCTTATCTTTAGAAAGGTCAAACATATTTCCCATGTTTGATTAAAATTGGACAACCCCCACATCCACCTTCCAAATAGGTTTCTATGATGATGAAGAGCTCAAATATTGGTTTGGCCATGAGTTACCCTTTCATGTAAGCTGGCTCTCCACATATACAATATATCCTCCAACTCCATATAGCATTGTAACTTTACAATGTTTATAATCTTGCATTTCAACCCATATTAAAACCTCACCATGATGGCTTTACTATCCTCCACAACATTCATCATGATCATTGCGATCTTAATCTCCTCGTTGTATTCATCAATAATCATTATCCCTTGAGTCAGAACCTGTGATTTTCGATACAACTTCCTATAATAATGATTAAGGACAAACATCCTTCTTATAATAACCTTCGTCTCCTCTCAGGTCTTAACATGCCTCTCATGATTTCGCTTCTTGTTCATTATAAGTTGATCCACTAGATAATAATATAATTAGTAAATTCAATAATGACAAGATGTATCATTTTCCTTTTAGAATAGTGGAGATAATTAAAAAATAGCTTAATCTTCCTTTTCCACTCTAAATAAAAGCCGTAAGATCATTCCTTTCTAAAATACCAAAGTCTTCATCTTGAAATTACCCAAACTCCTATCAACCTATCACAATGCCTAAAATTCTCAAAATCATTCATCTAGTTGAATGGACTACCATGCAAAAAACCCTTATCCCTTTAATTTCTAGGTTATCGTAACCCATCTTTATGGTCCAGTGATGAATTATCATAGTTCCTATCTTAACTCTCATTAACTTCTTCATCAAAAAATGGATTAAAACACCCTTTGTGCTTCCTACCAGCCTCACCTTGCAAACTAGCAATTGTGACCTCTTGCCTCTATATTTGGTCTTATGCCTTTTTAAAGACCAAAGTCATCCTCTCTGATTATTTTTATAGGGATTGAAAACTAAAATCTTGATTGTTCTTATACAGTGATGGTAATGCTTCATTAGAAGATATGTCCTAATCTAAAAAAATTCATGTGTAAAAGAATTATATGCTCATTACTCCTTCACGTATTTACACTCCTCATATTTCACTTAAAAGGCTTTTAAAAAAATATATAACTTAGGTGTTGAAATTATAATTGCAACCTATGCCCTGTATAACAAAAACAAAAACAAGAAATAAAATTATATAATAAAACACAATAGGAATAATAAGTTTAACCTAAATTTAATATTGAACCCTATACACCTAAATTGACCGAGACCATAAATTTGAAAAAGAACCAAACCACTGAACCATGTAAGAAATTGATTTAAGAGCCAAAAACCCGAACCTTGTAATTTCACGACAAAACCCAATTGTAACAAACTTATTGTTTGTTTGTGATTTCATGACAAAATCCAAATAACAACTTAGTTTAGTATGAAACAACTTAAATAACATAAAATAAGTGTTTTATTTGCTTTAAAACTCTTTATAACCAAGACAATATCCTAAAAGGTCTAAGATTGATGTAGTTGCCATTGATGTCCTAAAAATGCTAGGAAAACTTGTGTTTTAGTTGCTTAATTGATTTACATCTCTTGAATGTCACCATTTTGACTTCCTTAAATATAATGAAATCCTTGCAAAACATGGAAAAACAATAACAAAGAATGTTCTTTTTTGTTGTTGCCTTTATTGCTATCCTTTTACCACCTGAAAACTTTTAAAAAATAAGCATATAAATATCATAGCCAATCCTTTTCTTTTCTTTTTTGTTAGGATACTTAAGAAATTTTTATGATAAAAAGACTTTGAAAATTAACTACTTTGAAAATTAACCTCCATAACCAATCTAAGATAAACCTTAAACATATTTCTCATGTTGTCACTATGCAACCCTAATGAAATTTGAACCAAATTGAATCTAGATTGACTTGATTGAGTGAGAATATCATAAACTTAGCTGGGTCCAATGAATATTCAATCCGACTGTGTCAACTTGATTAAATTATATGTATTTATTATACTATTATCTCTTTTTAATTTCAAGTAACTAGTATAAATGAAGTCTACATCAACTTACATGCATCAATTCAATTTCAGTACATAGATGCATTTTTAAAATTATTAAAAAAAGTTAGGATAAATAAATTGACTTGAGAATATATGACAAATAACAATCACTGTTGATAATATATTGAATCTAAGTAATATTTAGTTATATAATAATTTAAATTCACTTAAAACAACATCATAATTTATTTTAAGATCCCCTTTTTTATTTTTTTAACATGCAAATATAAAGAATCTCGGGTACAAAGATAATTTTTGTTACTATTATTTACCTTTAACTTTAGTAGTAAGATTGAACCAAAACCAATTGATTTGGTGTCAAAATTATTTAATTGATACTTGTTTGGGGTGTAGTTGCGGATATTTTTTAAAGTGTTTTTTATGTTAAAATAAATTAAAATAATATTTTAAAAAAATTATTTTTAAGATTAGGAATTAAAACAGTTTAATAAAAAAATTATTTTTTAATAAAAATATATTTTTTTAAAACACAAGTTTCACCGTATTTTCAAACGCTTCATAATTCACATAACGCTAATATCCCATAATGAATATCTTTTCTCATGCACCCCTGTATTTATTACTGAATTTAAATATATGGTAGAGTTGAAATTTAATATATAGACACACACAGTTACTGATAAGATTAGGAATTGAAAACTTCTACTTGAATAAATTGGTGGACTGCGTGGTGAGCCAAACTAATTTTTTTAATAAAAAAAAGTGTTTAGGCGTTGCAAATATAATTTGAAAAGGTATAGAAAAATCTACAAGTCGGGTAATAAATCCGACTAAGTCAAATAAACTAGTATTATTTAATAAGATAATAAATAAAAGACAACGATAATAAATTTATCGAATTAAATCAAATGAAGTAATCATAATAATCTGAATAAAAAGAACGCTAGCAATTAAAATCATGTTTTTTTTTAAAAATTATTTTATATATTTTTAAATTATTTTAATATATTAATCTTAAAAATATATATATTTTTAAAACAACCGCCACAGTAACTCCCAACCAATGCTTTCTTTGTTTACCAACTCGCACAATCCTTACTCTCTGCTCACTCAAAACCCATGAAGATCGTCTCAATTCTAGCTCGATCAGGATCAAAACATTGAAAGAGGAAAACCGAAAGGTCAGTACTCTTATTCTGATGATCTATGATTATGTGATGCACTGTTTAGATCGTGCACTTGTAAAGTAGTATGTCCTGGTTTTTTCTATGGAAAAATGGGGCTTTTGTATGAAATGGGTTTATGGGGTTTGTGAAATTCTGTTTGGTTGCTGAGAAAGAGTAAAGAAAATGGAATTATTTTTTGGGGGTAAAGCTAAAAACTTTCGCTAATGGGTTGTTACTATTTGGTAAATTTGTTACGAGCATGATAATTTTTTTTTATTTTGTTATTTTAATAACATATGATCATGTCATACAATGTTTTAGATTGTTTATATGTTAATTTGTTTGTCCTGGGTGTTGCTATGGAAACATGGGGCCTTTTTTATGTAGTGAGTTTATGAGGTTTATTGAAATTCTGTTTGGTTACTAATAAATTGTAAGAAAACTGGAATTTGGTTGTTGTTTTATGCTAAACTCCAAACTTTCTCAAACGGGTTGTTTCTTTTTCGTAAATTTGCGACAATGATTTTGCTTAAAAAGAAAGTGCTTTTATTTTGTTATTCTGAAATGTATGATATGAGATACGTTTGGTTTATATTGTTTATGTGTTAACTAGTGCGGGGCTTTTTGTGAAGTGGATTGATGCGGTTCATTTGAAAGTCTCTATGGTTTCTGAGAAAGTGGAAAGACAATGGAATTAGGTATTGTTATAGATTAAATCCCCGAACTTTCAAATGCGTTGTTTCTATTTGGTGATTTTGACAAGTATTAGAGACCATGTCTGTGCATTACATGGTTGTTTGTATGGGAAGCTAAATACTTTCTTTTACATTTGAAATATATTGCCAAAGAATGAAATTTTGATGTTCTGTGTTATAAGTGATTAATGACATGGCACATGCCTTTGCTGGTTATTACATTTCCAAAATTCTGTCTTGAAACATTGCCAATCTCAAGATTTATTTTGTTTAGTTGTTGCCACTTGTGACTTTTTTTCTTTGATTTGTTTATTTGGGAGAATCTGTGGGATTGATGTTGCCAGCGTTTTACAAGAAATCATATGTTTTAATATCTTCGTTCTGTTTGTCATGTTTTCTTTAACAGGTTCTTGTTAGAAGATCTTCCCATAATCTTTAGCAGCGGTGAATCTTTAACAATAGAATGGAGACAGAAGGAAGTGCAAAGGAAACAGTGGTCACCCAAGTTAGTCTTGGTGGGTTTGACATTCATGTCACTGCAAAAGATCTTTTGGAATACTTGGAAAGAGAGATTGGACTTGTTTGGCGGTGTAGATTGAAAACATCATGGACCCCTCCTGAGTCCTATCCCAACTTTGAGATTACTGACATCACAAAGATCAGAAGAACAGAAGATTATAGGAGAGTGGAGCCCCATGCATTTGTGCATTTTGCATTGCCTCAATCAGCAACTGGGGCTATTGATGCTGCAGACCGATGTGAGCTCTTCTTGAATAACAAAGGATTGAAGGCTAGTTTGGGGCCTGAGAATCCTTTCACCTTGAATCAGAGGAGGAGGAAAACAACTCCCTTTAAGCTATCTGATGTGGGTCTTGAGATAGGGACCTTGGTTAGTCATGACGAGTTCTTTGTTGGTTGGAGAGGACCTCCTACTGGTGTTGATTTTCTAGTGGATCCTTTTGACGGAACATGCAGGTTTTGTTTCTCTAGAAATACTGCTTTCTCCTTCAAAAGTACAGCTGAACATGCTGTTATAAAATGTGATTTTAAAGTCGAGTTCCTAGTAAGAGACATTAATGAGATCAAACAGTACACAGAAACATCATGTCTAGTTCTCTTGCTGCAGCTGGCTTCTGCACCTTGGGTCTGGTATAGAACTGCTGATGATGATATTGAAGTATCCGTTCCTTTTGATTTGTTGGATGATGATGATCCTTGGATCCGAACCACAGATTTTACAGCCAGTGGGGCTATTGGTCGGTGCCATTCTTATAGAGTTTCAATTCGACCTCGTCATGGTCCAAAGTTGAGAAAAGCTGTGGATTTTCTCAAGGAAAGGAGGGTGCAGGAGGAATACCTCAGACGACCGATCAGGATTCGGGATGAACCAGACTTTGGAATGCCCATGACAGACCCTTTCTTTTGTATTCATCACAAGGAGGGAATAGCTTTTGATGTATTGTTTTTAGTGAATGCTGTCATGCATAAAGGCATATTCAATCAGCATCAATTATCAAATGACTTCTTTGACTTATTGAGAAATCAACCTACTGAAGTCAATGTGGCTGCACTGAAGCACATTTATCCTTGCAGACGTCCAGTGTTTGATGCTTATAAGAAGCTGAAAGTTGCTCAAGAATGGTTGCTGAAGAACCCAAAACTTTTTAAAAATCAGAAAAAATTGGATGATATTGCAGAAATTAGAAGGTTGGTCATCACTCCAACTAAAGCTTACTGCCTTCCACCTGAAGTTGAACTCTCGAATAGGGTTTTGAGGAAATACAAGGATGTTGCTGATCGGTTTCTCAGAGTTACCTTCATGGATGAGGGCTTGCAGACAATGAACTCAAATGCTCTAAACTATTTTGCTGCTCCTATTGTCAGAGCCATCACTTCTTATTCCTTCCCTCAGAAAACAAGAATCTTCAAAAGAGTGAGGAGCATTTTGACTGAAGGGTTTTATTTATGTGGTCGGAGATACTCCTTTTTGGCTTTCTCATCCAATCAATTGAGGGACCGTTCTGCTTGGTTTTTTGCGGAAGACAGAAACATAAATGTGATGACTATTAAAAGTTGGATGGGAAAGTTCACCAATAAGAACATTGCAAAGTGTGCTGCAAGAATGGGTCAGTGTTTCTCCTCGACTTATGCAACTATAGAAGTTCCACCAGAGGAGGTTAATTCTGATCTTCCTGATATTAAGAGGAATGGCTATGATTTCTCTGATGGCATTGGCATGATCACTCCAGATCTTGCCAGGGAAGTTGCAGAGAAACTTAAATTTGATTTTGATCCCCCCTCTGCTTACCAAATCAGATATGCTGGTTGCAAAGGAGTCGTGGCTTGTTGGCCAGAGCAAGGTGATGGCATCCGCCTATCTCTGAGGTCGAGTATGAACAAGTTCCAATCAAACCATACTATTTTGGAAATCTGCTCTTGGACTAGGTTTCAACCTGGTTTCTTAAACAGGCAGATAATTACATTGCTATCAGCTCTCAACGTTTCTGATGCAGTATTCTGGAAGATGCAGGAACTTATGGTCTCCAAGCTAAATCAAATGCTTGTGGACTCGGATGTTGCATTTGATGTCCTCACCGCATCATGTGCTGAGCAAGGGAATGTTGCTGCTATAATGTTGAGTGCAGGTTTCAAGCCTCAGAAGGAACCTCATTTGCGAGGCATGCTAACTTGTGTAAGAGCTGCACAGCTTTGGGGCCTCAGAGAAAAGGCTCGAATTTTTGTTCCATCTGGGAGATGGTTGATGGGCTGCTTGGACGAGCTAGGGGTGCTTGAACAAGGTCAGTGCTTTATCCAAGTCTCCAACTCATATTTGGAAAATTGTTTTGTGAAGCATGGTTCAAAGTTTAGTGAGAGCAAGAAAAATCTTCAAGTCGTCAAAGGGACTGTGGTAATAGCTAAGAATCCTTGTCTTCATCCTGGAGATATAAGGATTCTGGAAGCGGTTGATGCCCCAGGACTTCATCACTTGTATGATTGCCTTGTCTTCCCACAGAAAGGCGAAAGGCCCCATGCAAATGAAGCTTCTGGAAGTGACCTTGATGGGGACCTCTACTTTGTCACTTGGGATGAAAACCTTATTCCTCCTAGTAAGAGGAGCTGGATACCCATGCAGTATGATGCTGCAGAAGCCAAACAGCTTACTCGCCCTGTCAATCATCAGGTAGCTATGTGCTTTATTCAAATTTCCTCTCTGAAGTTTGTGGAATATTGTGGTGCTCGTTATGATATCTGAAAAACTTCGTTAATCCTGTTACCCTTGAGAAACACCTTCCTCACCTCCTTTGTAAATTGACATGTGGCTCTTGAAAACCTTAATGTCAGTTTTAACATTCGCGAACATTCCAAGTGTTCTAACTGCACCTTAGATGGCACCACACCAATCATTTTTACATTTTTTTCTTAATCAATTGCATGCACCAATCATCAGGGGCCATTGGTTCATGTAATGTTAGAAGTTTTGGGCATTATAGCAGTGCAGGTTCGGATTTTAATAGCAATTACTCTGTGGAAGAATGCTGAATGATGGAACTTTCCAAACTGTCTTTCCGTGGATAGGCATGGGATAACCGGGTATCAGCCTTTTTCTTTTTTAAAAAAAAAACAGAAAAAAAAAGAGCATTTGCTGCATAATTCTACTATATTGTTGAACTGGAATATTAGATATGAGGGGAAAAGCATGCCTTAAAGAAGGGTATATATTTTCTGTTGTGTCCACAAAGTTCTATTGGATTACTTAATGTATTAACTATAGTATACACTTTCTCAATTGTAGTTCATTTTATTAATTCTACAGTTGGGGGATAAACCACATAGAATTACATGCTTGCCACCGAGTAAATTACTAATGATTGTATGTTTGGCACACAGGACATTGTAGAATTCTTTGCAAAAAACATGGCGAACGAGAATTTAGGGGCAATTTGCAATGCACATGTAGTTCGTGCTGATTTGAGTGAGTATGGTGCTTTGGATGAGAAGTGCCTAACTCTAGCAGAGTTAGCGGCCACAGCTGTTGATTTTCCCAAGACTGGGAAAATTGTTTCCATGCCTTCGGACTTGAAACCGAAAATTTATCCAGATTTTATGGGGAAAGAGGAGCACCAGTCCTATAAATCAAAGAAAATTTTGGGAAGGCTATATCGCCAGATAAAAGATGCTTATGATGACGATGATGTGGCTGCATCTTCTGAGCGTAATTTTGTTCCTGCTGCTGATATCCCGTATGATTTGGATCTTGAAGTTCTGGGAGCTACTGATTATATCAGTGATGCATGGGATCGGAAGTGCTCATACGATGGGCAGCTGAATGGCCTTCTTGCTCAGTATAAAGTGAAGAGGGAAGAAGAGGTTGTAACAGGGCATGTATGGTCAATGCCGAAAGGCAGCAGTAGGAAGCAAGGGGACCTGAAAGAGAGGCTTAAACACTCTTACAATTGCTTAAAGAGAGAATTTAGGCAAGTCTTTGAGAAAATGGATTTGGACTTTGGGCAACTCGACGATGACGAAAAGAACATGCTTTATGAGCGGAAGGCGTCCGCTTGGTATCAGGTTACCTACCATCCTCATTGGATTCAGAAGTCACTGGAGTTGCAAGATTCAGATGGTGCTGGTATTTCAGTTATGCTGAGCTTTGCTTGGATTGCAGCTGATTACCTTGCTCGGATCAAGATTCGGCATAGTAGAATAGGAAATGTTGACTCTGCTAAGCCTGTCAATTCACTAGCCAAGTATCTTGCTGATAGGATATGACCAGCATCTGAAGGTGTTATTGAGTTATATTTTGTAGCGGTCATACTTTTTGGCTGCAGGGCCACTCTGCCATAATATCATTAATAGCAAAGTGTCGTGTTTTTATTGTGGTATAAGATGATGATTTTGAACTGGCATTATCACTTTTGTTAATAGTGTTCCTCTTGCAATAATAGTCTTTTCAGTTGGTTTCTCTGTATGGAATGATCTGGTGGTTTTTCTTCCCCCAAGGTCAGGTCAGAAAGTCTGGTTGTCATTTTTTGTCCAGGCATGAATATTTGGCTCAAGAAAGTCATGTTGATTCAGTCCACAACATGGAGCAGTAGGGTTGAACTGCAACAATCTTCCATGTAGCCATTAGGGTTCGCGCTGTCGTCAAGGACCGCATCTGGTCTCAATGGAACCTGTTTTAATTAGTGAAACTTAGTTTCTCACAAGTTCGTATTGCATGTGATGTGGATTGCTGTTGTTCGGGGTTTATAACTTCTTAGTTGCCTGGTTAAGTTTACCAGCAAGCTCTTGAATTGAGGCATTTGGGTCTTCTGCAGGAAGCCAGAAACAACCCATAATAGTACAAAGTAAAAGGATCTATCAGCTCTCTTTTAGAGATCTTCGTGTCTGCATGTTTGTTGCCCTGCTATAATCCTTAGAGATATGGAGCAAGAAGAGAATATTGATCAAATGGTCAGTGTGTAGTGTAGCTTCTTGTCCTGAATCAGGACTGATAAAGCGTGCACTTGATGCCAATCTGATCTATGCTGCGGTGCAGGTCTTAACCTAAAAATGTTACCAACTGTGCATGATGCTGAGGGTGGTGGGAAACCAAAAACCAGAAATCTCTCTTCTTATTACACGATAATCTCTTGTCCAAAACATCAAAAAGAAAGTACTCAAACCATTATATTATTTCTCAGCTGAGCTTTTTGGTTTCAAGTTTCAAACTTGAACAGAAACCACTGGTGGCTCAGACTCCAGGGGATGAACATAACTGAGATGGCAACAAGCACTTCAATCAGGTTTCGGATCAGATATTGGTGGGAGGCTTCAACCTTGTCAGCCTGTTGATTCTTTCTTTCTCTGTGTTCTCCAGGACTCCCTTCACATAAAAAATAAAAAAAAAACATTGCGATGCAAAATCAAGAAACACACTGCAACAAAACAGTGACAGAGAACATGGTGTCTTGCAATCATGCAAACCATCTTTAAAGTGTACAAGAACAAATCATACCTCCCAAACAATTTCTTCCAGACATAAACAAATCCTTCCATACTTGTCCGGAAACAACCTCTCACTTGGAGGTTTTTGGCATCCATCCCTGATTGATGCGGTGATGATGAAAATCACTTCAGCCACTAGAGGACAGCAAACGCACCATGAGTAAAAATGTTCGACTTACACACAAATTTCAATCATAGAAAAAAGAAGGAATTACTTTGGTTTCAATCGTATATTTTATTTTTTTCATATTAAATAGTACCATTTAATCAAATAAATTAAAATTAAACTAACCTGATCAAAATTAAAAAAAAAAAAAAGATTTGTAAGTGTGTGTGTGTATGGGCATTTCAAACAACAATTCAAGTACTCTCTATCTATCTATCTATCTATCTATAAATTTTACGTACTTGTGTGAAGCAACAAAGAGCTCTTCATTTCTTGCTCCTTTAAGATTGTCAGCACCCCATTTAACTAAGAAAAAAAAATCTCCAATGTGATCTTTCCTCAGCTGGAACTCCATTAAATCTGCAATTTAATTATGCTTGAAGGAGATCTACTTCTAACATTTATAAAATACCAACAAATCCTATTTCCCACATGAAGCTTCATTAGCTTAAATCTACAAAATAACCCCTTTTATAAATCAATTTTGATTTTAAAAAATAGAATTTATGATTTTGTTCATTGATATCTGCAATATTTATCACCACATGTTCAATGAAATTACAGGGAGAAATAAATAAATAATGTGGTCTTCACAACACAGATGAGAATACACAAATGGTACCGTAGTTCGATAAGAATGTTTCCCTCAGAATTGGAGATGAGGACTGCCAGCAACATAACCCTTTTCGAATTATTTGTTTGTTTATTTTTTCTAACCTTTTCTTTTCATTTTTTTCTTAGGGTTAACAAGAAAATATTTTAATTTTCTAAAATACTTCATTTTTTTTTTGTTTTACAGCTAAACAGTGATCTGCCCTACAAATTAAATGGGGTCATAAAGAGGGAGGGGTCTCCTGGACAAGCATTTTGAGAAGGATCGATTGACAAGAACCGACGAACACTTGAACATTATTACAAAATACAAGTCTACAATCTACATCAATGGCTTGCTTCTTTATTGACACCCACCCACCCACCCATTTTTCTTTGAAAACCCTAATTAACAAGCAGCGATGTTATGTATTGTTCTTTGTTGTTGCCGGCAGGAGGAGATAGCTTACTACAATCAGACATGGAGCATTCATTTATGATTTTCCAACTACTTCCATAAGAGTTGTCTCTTCCCATTGTCAAATCCATCTTTATTACTTTGCTAGAGCTTCTGGGATCGTGATTCTTGCTGTGAAATTAATTTAGACCTCTCGACTTTTATCATACGAAACAGAAGAACTTCTAACTTGATATATAGTATAACTAGCTTTTATACCCGCGCGATGCCGCGGGTCATTTTTTTTGTATAAAAAATATTTTAAAAAGTAAAAATTTAAAAATCTTGGATTTTTTTGCAAAGTTATACCCAAGAATTTTGGGTTTGACTGCAACACCTGACCTAAGAGTAATATTTATAATAAAATTAAACTTGCATGACCCAAGTTTAAGTGAGCCTGACTGTAATACCGGACCCAAAAATATTGGATGTAGATCTGGCTATAAAGTCGTGTCATAAAAGTGTGATAATTAAATAGATTAATTAAAAAAACAAAGAAAAAAAATCAACAGAAAAGAAAAAACTAATGAAGAAAAAGAAAAAGAAATTGAATTAATTGGGTTAACTCTTTAAACCAGGTTATCCCGTAAAACCTGAGATTTGCATCATAAAGTTTGCTAACTAAATAGAAAAAAAAAATGACAGGTTTACCCAGAATTAACCGGGTTAACCCATCAAACCAAGTTAACCCATCAAGCTCAGTACACATGTCATGAAAGCCTGATAATTAAATAGAAAGAAAATTAACTTTAACAAACTAAACTAAATAAAAAAAATACCTCGTCAAATCAGGTTAACCCATCAAACCCGATATTCGTATCGTGAAAATATGATAACTAAATAAAAAAAAATTAACATTAACAAACTTAATCAAACTAAAAAAGTTAATTAAAAAATTTAAAAAGAAAAAACAGTCATATAATATAATACAATATAATAATAATTATAATGAAAAAACGTGGGGAAAGCTAAAGCTAAAGTTAAATTCTCAACCAACTCAATATTAAAAAAATAAATTTAACAAAGATAATTTAAAAAATAAACATGTGGGGGAAACACTGCAGCCAAACAAAAATCATGTAAAAGAAACACTGTAGTAATCCATAGTATTTTTTTTAAAAAAAAAAAGCTACAAAGTTAAGTTTTCAACCAGCTTAATATATATAAAAAAAAACCAAGATCCGTGTAATGAAAGTATGATAACAAAATTAATTTTTTTTTTCATATTAACAAACTAAATTAAACAAAAAAAATTCATTAAAAGAAAAAAAAACACAAAGAAAAAAGCAAAAAAAAAACCTATGGGCAAAACGGGAAAAAAAAGGAAAACAAAAATGAAAAAAAAGTCAAATGTTTCACTGTGTGCACAGTGATACATTATATGTAAAAAACAGAAAAAAAAGCGAGGAAAAAAAAACAAATTTACTACAGTGAAAAACCCACGCGTTAAAAAAAAAAACATGTAAAAAAACAAAAAGAAAAAAAAAGGAAAAACTGCTACAGAAAAAAAAACCAAAAACGAAAAAAAAATGGCACAAAAGAAAAAACAAAAAAAAACTGAAAAAAAAAAAACAGCTTTAGCTACAGTGAAAAAGTTACGCGTTTTAGAGTTCTTATTAACCTTTCAAATCAGGATAACCCGTCAAACATTAAATTCACGTCATGAAAGTTTAATAACTAAATAAAAAAAAATGACAGGTTAACCCATAATTAACTGGGTTAATCTGTTAAGCCTGGAATACGTGTCATGAAAGTCTGATAATCAAATAGAAAGAAATTTAACATTAACAAACTAAACTAAATGAAAAAAAATTAATTAAAAAGAAAAAAATAAAATATCTAGTTAATTCGTCAAATCAAGTTAACCCGTTAAACTCGGGATCAATTAACAAACTAAATTAAACAAAAAAAATTAAAAGGAAAAAAAACTAAGAAAGAAACAAAAAAATACAGGCATAAAAAACCAAAATAAATACAAAAAAAAAAACAAAAAATAATATATATTATAATATTATAATATAATAATAATTATTATTATTATTATATATAAGTATAATTAAAGGCGTGGGGAAGCTACAGTGCTTTCCCCACACGTTTTAGAGTTCTATAATTATTGATAACATAATTTCTGAAAATTAAGTACATTAGAATTATTTATCAGGATTTGTTTTAGTCAGCCCTCGAATGCCTTAAAGGCTTAAACACCACATATCCCCTGCCTAAGGAATTCTCTTTAATGGAATGTATTTAATTAAATATAATTATGATGATTTCTAAAACTTATTTGTCCACATACATATCCCTCTGTAATTAATTTCTACACCCTATTTATGACACGTCAAGCTACTTCTTTCTTTTTTCAAAGTGTTGTTAATTAATATTTTGTGGAAATTAAAGCACAGGTACAGTATTACAAAGCATTGTTACAACGGTGATGGTACATTTCGATTAATTAGCTGTCTGAAAAATGCTTTGACGATGTGAAGGGATAGCCCTAATTTTCTGTCCTGCATCAAGTCAATGTTTTGTAGAAAAAAGCTTATATAATTCATGAACTCCCTGCATAAATTAAAGCTTCTCATGTGAAGCTTGTCAGCTTGAATATGAGCTTTATGTTCCTGAAAAAAATAGGCTTTTTTTTTATATATATATCAACGAGAAATCCTTTAATATTTAAGTTAGTAAATGTAAAAAAATATAAGAAAGAATATATATATATTCTTGAATTGTTGTATTTGTTTGTTGATCTGACGTATTTATTATAGTTCTTGAATGGGGTTGCAGTAAAATTGATTGCCGGAGAAATTCTTTTTTTTTGGTAAGCTATTGCCGGAGAAATTCATTCTCGCCATTGGTGGTAGTTTCTAAAATTAGTAAATTACATTGATGAAGAGGTTGACGATGATTAATAATGTCATGTGGGATGACACGTAGGCAGGGCATAACAAATGGCGGGAAAGAAGGTGATTGCTCTATGTAGAAACTTTTATGCGCGTGTGGCCACATGCAGCGCCACGTTCTAGCTTCTTGGAACTCGAAAGGATATTGAGATACGTGTCACAACTCACAAGTCTGTGAGAGGGAGAGGAGAGAAAGGAGAGAGTGGCTGATTGGGCCTCGGGCTCAAACAATTAGAAATTCTTGGTTGTTTGGATCCTGTGGCCCAAATGGCTAGAAGTACCCGAACGACCAGGAATTCGCAGAATTATTATTATTATTATTATTATTATTGTCGAGATAAGATAGTCTTTTCATCATGATTCAATTATTATTTTAAATTGTGGAGGAGTATATTAGTTTTTTTTTTTATTATTATTTTAACACAATAAAATGATATAGTAACCCCTAAAATAAAATAAAATATTCATTGGATTTTTATAATTTTTTAACATAATAAAATTATTTAATTACCCCTGAAGAAAAAATCTATTGAACTATTTTTCAAGGTTTTTTTTTATCTTTTCATCATGGTTTTTTTGGTTAATATCAAGTTGACTCGGGAGCATTTTTATATTTGACTAAATATTAAATATTATTAAAAAACTTGATGGTGTTTGTAGCGAACGTGCCATTAAAGTAGCGTGTGTCACTGTTCGGTGACCAAACACCGCTTTTCATGACAATGTTGGATTTATCTCGGTATCCCTTCCATTATGAGATGACACGTGTATCTAACATTCCTCCGGTTTGGCACCAACAACAACCTTTTCTTTTGTTTTTCATTTCTTTTCTCTTTCCTTGATTTTTATGTCTACCCCTTCAAAACTTTAAAGCATCCCTTCAATTTGTTATTCTTTCATATATGGTCTATATTTTTTTTTGTTACTATTTATTTTATTTGAAATAATTTATAAAATTATAATTCCTTTTCAATTTCACCCTTTTTAATTTTTAATTTTTAAAATTTGATCATCATTCTTTTAATTGTTAATTGTTTTATTTCAAATAGTTTTTAAAATTATTTTTTTACAATTTCACCTCCTTATTTTTTTTCCTATCAAGTTTGATCCTCATTTTTCTTATTTTTTTTTTTAAAAAATCATCATTAAACATTAAATTAGTTGAGAATTAAACTTTTTTTTTAACTCGACTATAGAATTTTATTGGTCATGTGTTTTAGAGATTAACCCAAATTTAAGAGATTCAGCTGATTTTGCTTGTTTTTTTTCTTTGTTTAAAATTCATGTTTTTACAATTTAATCATTTAATATTTATTCAATTGAAGATTGAGCTATGCTATTTCTATTTATTTCATTTCTATTGAATTTTCCATAAATTTTGAAAATAACTTAGGCTATCTTAGTTTTATTTTTATTTGTCGTTCTTTGTTGAATTGATTTGTTTTTTTAATTTCATCCTCCAACATTAGATTGATTAAGAATTAATCTTCTATTTTAGTTATATTCTTCAAGGTTGGAGTTTTTGGATATTGAGCTTCGTGATTTTCTTCAATTTCTTTTCTATTTATTTATCATAATCCTGTCACTTAGCCCTTTTTTAAGATTTTTTTAATTCATAATTTTTTCTGGTTTGTCTTCTATTGTATTATTTTATTCATATGATTTGGGTTGTAGAGTTTGGTTAGTTTGGCAGATTTGATAGTTGTTGTTGTTTTTTAATTAATTTTTTTTAATTTCATCCATCTACGTTTGATTTGTTTGGAATTTAACTTTGATTTTTTTATTTTTACTTGTTTTATGTTAGCTTATCATAGTCTCATAAGTTAATTTACATATTTGGCATGCTCACATATGTTGGCCTAGGTTTTTTTGTTTTTCTTTTTTTCGTATTTTAGAATCCTAGCTTTGTTATCTTTTTTCTTTTTTAATTTCAGTGATTGTTTTTGTTTTCAGGTTTCGATGATGCTTTTGTTGCGTATATAGATCATTAACTATTGTTATCTTTTTTTTTAAAAAATATTATCTGATTAGATTATATTTTTTTTAGTCGGTCGGGAGTCAATTTTTTTTTTTTTTACTTTTTCAAAACAGGCTTACATATCCCCATTTAACCGATAAAAAAAAATGTCCCGGCTCGGAGTGTACGGACCCACAAATGTGCTTGGTAGGATATAAATATAGGTTATTTTGGCTGGATTTCTCTTCAAAATACACAATCAATTGGACAGGTGTCACTGTCTTTCTTATAATCGTTTCACGAGGCTCTTTTTGTGCGCGCGCGCGTCCTTATTTTGGAGTGTGCATGTCTTTTCCGATGCAGGTTAGTATATCATTAATATCATAAGCCAAATCTTGTCTCATTTTTTTTAACTTTTAATAATTTTTTTATATTATCGGCATCATATTACATGGCATATAAATAGAAACACATGTATATAGTACTCAAATACGTACATTTTTATGAGTAAATTGGCACACCTGTAAACAAGGAGGTATAGGTATGTACGTATACCCCACGTCTTAAAAATGAAAGAAAAGGAAAGATCTTATATATATATATATATATATATATATATATATATATATATATATTCCCTTTCCACAGATATTTCTGCAGTTGTAAATAAGAGATGATATACATCATGAGAATTCACCATGTTGGCTGATTCGCCTTGCACATCAGGCAAACTGGCTTTATACACACTCCACAAGTTATGATACCTAGGCTTGTGGCGTCTAATCAACACAGCTTGCATTGAGAAATAAATGGTGTCTGGGCTTAAAGCAGGTGTTTATTGGTTTGTAGAATATATATTTTCCAGTCACCAATCACGAAGACTAAGTTCCTAAAGCCATGGAGATTATGAGATTGGATTCTATGATTGGCAACTGTATAACTGTGAGGAAATTGGCAAATGCATGTGTATATGAGGTGATGATCTGGAGATATAGGGATTCACATACTATCTGGCTACTGTACTGTAGGGCACGAACAGGGGTCAAGGAAGGTCCAGTGTCTAGACCCTACAAGAAATAGAGGTTCCATGGAGGTCAACTAATTACAATTAAGTAGCTCGTCTATCATTTGCATGGCAATTCTATCCTCTTCATCCGTACCATTTTCAGGCTCGATCTCAACTCTTGACGATGATTCTGATGACAATGGAGGTCGTAATTCCTCCATAACTTGTGTGCTCTTCCTGTTGCTATTTCCAAGCTCGACCCTCATGACCCAATTCGAGCTCGAACAAGAGCCAGCTTTCTTTTGCCACACGCCAATATGAGAGTTATCATTGTCGAGCCTCAGACAAGTGAGTGAAGGAGAAGGGTCTTTTCCACAACACTTCCTTAGCTTTGAGTAGAGAAGCTCGGCCAGAGCCTTAGCAGGCAAGGGAGAGTTGTTGTCTTTGCCAAGCTTGGTGTCTTGATCAAGATGACTTGCTGGGAAATTGGTCTTGGCATTCTGTCCATTCATCAATATAGCTGCTTGATCATATGCTCTTGCTGCTGCCTCAGCTGTCTCAAATGTCCCAAGCCATACCCTCCTCTTCCTACACACAAACATTAAGAAATTACGAGCTAAAAATCATTGAAACATCCCTAGCTAGCTAGCCCATGTCACACTACTCTCCTCTCTCTACATTCAAGAGAACTGCAAAAGAGAACGAGGGGTCATAAATAACAAGAGATCTAGCTAGAACATTACAATGTGGCTTGCTATCTAGGTACAAAACACACAGATTCTCACACCCTAACGTTCTTTATATTTTCCTAAGGAGGCAGATGATCTTATTAATGAATCAGGGAGTAGGTGAAGGCAAGGCTTACAGTAAAGGGTGGCGAATTTCAGACACCCAGGAGCCCCACTGGCGTTGCCTGACACCTCTGAATTTCTTGGATTGTACCATGATTTGGGTAAGAAAATTTAGAAAAAACACTGCAAATTAAGATCATATACAATAACAGTAATCATGCAAGTACGAGAGTGATCAGAGAGACAAGGGAGAGACTCTGTGTAGAGAAGAGGTAACGAGAAGCAGACAATGCACTAAATAAGTAGACAGATTTCTGTGAACTGGATGGGAAAAGTCTAAAGTTGCAATAAAGATTTCACCTAAACAAGTGTTGGTGATACAGAAATCAAAACGCTGGCTAGCTAGCTTCATAACAACTAGAATAAATGATAGCATGTGTTCATTGCTTTTGCCCAGCTAAAAGGGATAAACCAAGTACCCTCTAACATGTTCGACTAATCAAAACCAAAGGAGTTAAAAGGATCTTGCATGTAGGTAAGTCTACGTACGTACATCGTATTCTGTATGTCCACACGATCAAAAATACTATAATGATCGGGTTAATTTACATGGATCAAAAATATTTGATTGAGTTAAAGGATCTTGCATACAAGTCTAATACATAAATTTTATTATATATATATATATGTTATAAAGTATTGAAATATTATTATATTTACATGTGAAGGGGTACGGGTGCGCATTTAAGTTGGTGAGGCACCCGTTCCTGAAAAGCAAGCATGCCCTCCATTGATTTGATGCCCCTCCTTTTACTTTTCTCCTTTCCAATTTTTGCTAGAAATTAAAAATATGGCAGTGTACGTTTAAATGGCCTTTTTAATGACAGATTGAATCATCTAGATGGGAATATCATATATAGTAACATTAACTTTCTATTTTCTTTTTTTAAATGACGTATTTTCGATCAATTTTCTCATGCATCTCGAGACAAATTGCTCTTAGATAGATTACTCTAACATAATTGAAGCATCTATATATGATAAAAAAATCTCTTGTAATTTATTTTTAAATTCGAACAAAAATAATAAGATAAATTATATACACGTAGCAGTACTTGAGCCACTACCTTAGACTTGAATTTTAATTGCTGTTAAATGTTTATGCATCCTTCCAACCGGAGCCAGCAGCTTTCACATGAAGAGTTGGCCACATAATGATCATGTGGTGTCGAACCTTCCTAACATTTATATATGTCCATACACAGAAGCTTTAAATAAAGTCAATGGGGATTCTAAAATAATCCATATATGTCTTTTACTTTCTTTCTCGATGGTGATATATATATATATATATATATATAGAATTAGTTTACATGGTATATAATTAAAATTAAATTGATTTTCTAAGCAATCTTAAGACATCCTCCCAGCACCTTGACGTATTTAAGAAAAAGAAGATCTTTAAATATTCAAATATTCGGACTCGATGACTGCAAAACTATGACTTAAACACTAGGTATTATTAAATTGTTTCAGATCTACAAGCACCCATCGCACTTGAACAACGTGGCATTACTTTATTTCACCTAGCCATGCATGCCGAAGGAATGGATTGCAGCAGCCGCTGGTTTAATTAATTCAGCTGGGAGTTGATTAATTGACATTGAGAAGCGGTGCAGACAGTAGTTTAATATATAAATTAATTTGTGGGAGAGGACCAAGTCCTCTTCTTGGTCTTGTAGTTATAACTTATAAGTGAGTCTTTATAAATTATTAAAAAAACAAAATAGCGTGGTTGGAACTTGTTGGATTTGCCGGCGGATATTGTCAAACATTATGGCTAAGCATGTTCAAGAGGAAACTAATGTCGTGGTGCTTGTTCTTCGCTTCAATTCACAAATCAATGATATGATTTATAGTAGTAAAACCTAGCTTGGGTTCATTGGATCACTTACTTTAACTCACATGTCAACACAATCAATTTTGATTATTTTTTTTTATAATTTAAATTAGATTTAATTAGAACAATTTAATCATAAATAAATCAATTAAATTATCAAGTTTGCTCGAATTAATATCTTTTTTTATTTAAATTTGAGTATGAATTTTAAATCAACCTACCAGTTTAATAGCTATAATCTAATCTACTTCTTTTGTTCAATTAGAGTACTAATTTTGGCGATCAATTGATCATCATTTTTGTTGCCATGCCCTTTAAGAAAACCATCAATTTATTATGTTGCCATTTCTGTATTTATAAAGAACATGAGTGAAACCCGTGGTTTTCTTTTTTTGGTGGCCCAGTCTAAGTAATTGGACCGATCCTAGCAGTCTCCTTCCATGTAAGCTTGGTTATGGCGGACCACATCTAAAAGCTGTGTTTATATTATAAGCCCAATTTTCGAAACCGACTCATGAATAATAAGAAGTTGTTTTTTTTAAAAAAAAATGCACAAGAACGTGAAAGAAATTGCAATTCCATTCACTTGTAAATTATATATATGAGAATCTAATCCTGAAGATTATGTTTAGTGGACAAGAAAGTTTGTTTTCTTTGTTTACGTTTTGAGAAATTGAACCTTAAAACTGGTATTTATATAGAGAAATTTATTTGTTTAAATGAACCGAAATAGATATAATTTTAAGATTATTTACAAAAACAAACATTTAGTTTTGATTGATGAGAAACTTTTTTATCATTCCAAATATTTATGACAAGTTTAAAATTCCAACAAAAAATATTTAATCTTGAAATGCAAATACTAGTAAAAAAATATGTGTGATCATAGTTGTAAAATTTGGATAAATCGGATGGGTTATTCTGAAGTTTAAACTAATTCGAAATGAAGAAAAAATAGATAAAAAAACACTCAGCTGATTTAGTAACATGACATTCAACTTGTTGATTTTTTAATTTTTTTTTTAATCAAAATAATGTTATTTTGATATATATTTTTTTAAAAAAATTAAACAGAAGACCTTATTCTAAATCAAGTTTTATAAATATATGTTGTGAAAACCCAGTGCAATTATTAATGAATATTATAATGGAAGAAATGAAAAAAAACACAAGATTTAATGTGTTTCGACTTTTATTTTTTACCATGTTGAAATAAGATTACATTATATGTATTTATAATAAACACTAAACCACTAAAAAAACCTAGCTGCTAAAGAAATCTTAATCATTCAAAGAGTATGGAAATAAATGGTGTGGGTTTATTAATTACATGAAACTTTCTTTTTTACTTTTTAATCATTTTGTTGATGTGAATATTCATTGATTCTTGTTTGGTGAAAGCTTGTCATCTATCTTGGAGCTATATGCCTGAAGTTTCATCGAGTAAATAATCTAAAATATATATAGGGGCCCGTATTGTAGCAGAATGCCTTGCTTCGTTACCAGACAAAGGCTGGCATTGATTCTAACTTGAAATCCATATTTGCCTATTTGAGATACATATATATCTCTTCCTTCCCAGCGCCTCCTAGGAATGCATAAGATTCCAAGCTTCTTCTCTCCCTATATATTTTCCAAACCCTTCCTTCTGTTATAAGCATTTCCTTCGAGGGCTAGCTGTGGCAGATTCCATCTCCAGGTATTGCCTAATTTTCTAATTACAAAATAAAATTCCAAGTACTGATGAATTTCCTGGTGATCTTTAACATTGCAGTATTTACAGATTTGTGTTTCTCTAGACTTGTTTCTTGAAGTGGGTGGCCTGAGTAACCCTAGCCATGCTCTTGTTCTTGGTTTAGCAGACACACAAGTTCTTGAGTGTTCTTGAGAGTGGAGAAGGTGAAAATGACGCCACGATTGCTTCACGGGGCACTTGATGTAACAGTATATGGGGTTGATAATCTGCAATATGGATGTGGATTCAGTTTGTTGAAGGTAAGTATATATATATGTCATTTGAAGCTGTAAGGTTTTTGAAGTTTTTAGCATTTTTGTTTTTCCTTGTTAATTAGCTTTATGAAATAAATATTGATTTATTTGATGAAGTTATATTTGATGTTATCTTAGGAGATTATAGATTCATATGTGAGGAGGAGGGCGAGGCTAAGATAGGATCTTGGATATAGAAAACATGTGAGGATTTATTTGATAATAAAATAAACAGATGATGGCTGGATAATTATAAATAATTCTTTGGAGAGGTAAAATGCATTTTTCTTAAATAAGTTTTAAATTATTTAGGACTAGAATGAAAAACAATTTCAACAATATTTTTCTATGTCAAATTTAAAACATTGAACTAAATTCAATTTATTTATTTGCTGAATTAAGTTATATTTAACTTTTATATTAAGAGATTATATTTATATACGTAAAAAGAGTGAAAAAAGATTTAGGTATAATCAGCTACAGCTAGGATGTATTTGAAAATAAAATAAATAAATAATGGTTAATGATAATAAAATAATAATCAGCTACAGCTAGTATATATACACACGCTAAAAGTTATAAGATTAAAATAAACTTTTTATCAAAATCTAATGATGGCACGGCCCAGCTATGTTGTAGCTGTGCTCGTGCAGGAAGTTGGCCAATGGTTATGCCATGCTTTTAGCTTTGAAGGTTTAAAAATATAATAATAGTTATTTTTAAAAATATTTTTATTTTAAAATATATTTAAATAATATATTTAAATTTTTAAAAATTATTTTTGATATAATCATATAAAAAATATATGAAAATATAAAAAATTATAATTTCAAGCAAAATAAAATAAAAATATTTAAATTTTTTCAAACATAAAAACAAAGTTCCGTGCAACCTTAGTTTTGGAGATTGATCGGGCTCAAAGCTTGGATTATAAGTGAATGGGTTATCTTGAATTAATTTAATTTTTTTTTAAAATTAAAATAATATTATTTTGAAGTTTTTGTATAAAAAAATCAATGAATCTTAGTTGAGCCGCAAGTTAACTTGCGAAGTTAACTCTAGTTTTACTCGTTTGACACCCAGTCTAGTTCGGGGATGCCTGAAATATTAAGGTTGGGAGTCTCAAACTTGAGCATTAAAGTATAAACTAAAACAGAGATTGCATTGTAGTTATTTTACTATTTATCCTCTGTGGATTTTAATAATGTATTTTTGAAAAAATAATTGATTTGATCCTTTGACTTTTATATTGCATAGTTGAGCATTTGTTTAGCAGAAATTAGCATTTAATTGCATTTTTTTTTTGAAGAAATGATTAAATTGAAAGATAGAGAAATTGAGTGAAGAGTACGGGTAAAATTAGTGGTAGTTTTGAAATTTATTTAAAAAGTTCATTTTATAGCTTTGAAATTTATTTTAAAAGTCCTTTAATTTTAAAAATTCAATTTTAATATCAAACTTTATTTTCCTCTTTTTTTTTTGTTCTTTTTTTGATGAAAAAAAGAGAAAGGAGATCATTGAACTCTAGTTTAGAGATAAAAAGTTTCAATTGGAGATAATTTTGGCCATTAAATAATCAATTTTTATATCAAATGATTTCATATATTGTAAGGAGCTAAGATTAGGTTTTTATTCTTTAGCTTGGATGCGCCTAAAAAAACAAATCTAAGTTTATGAAATTTTTTTGTTTCGAGATAATTTTTTGTGTTTTTGAAGGTCATAAATTGATTAAAAATTAGCTTAAAAATAGGTTTATCAAAACGTTGTTTTTTTGGCCATAAGAGTGATTGAAATCTAAGGAATTATAGATGATGCATTGTTTTTCTGTTTTTTTTCTTCTTTTTTTTATGGGCGCCTGTCGTTAGTATTTTCCTTCTTTCTTTTTTAACTTTCATTTTTTTATTAATATATTTTTTATGCTTTTTAAATAATTTTAAAATTTATGTTTTAATTAGTATATCTTCCCTGTGATTTTTTTTTTGGCTTATTTAAACCTTTTTTAATATTATTTATTTTTTAATTATATTGAATATGTTTAATTTTTTATGATGTTAGTACGATTTATCAATATTTTTTTTATTTTATATAAACTAAATATTTATTTTTTAATGATATTTTTAATATGTACAACCTTTCATAATATTTTTTTTATATATTTTTAATATGTACAACCTTTCATAGTATTTTTTTTTATTTTAATAAATTTTATATGTGTGTCAATTTTTATTATAAATTT
This sequence comes from Populus alba x Populus glandulosa, assembly GCA_033617975.1. NCBI lineage: Eukaryota > Viridiplantae > Streptophyta > Magnoliopsida > Malpighiales > Salicaceae > Populus > Populus alba x Populus glandulosa. Next base: position 24,793,274 of record CM066148.1, read on the forward strand.
ATTTTAATAGCCCTTACAAATGAGTATGGATTATACATGAATTAGCCCTAAAAAAGATTAAATGATGTAGAAAAAACTATCCAAATTTATATGAATTTAAGCTGCAGTACTCATTCAACCTAATTATAAATATAGCTTATTACAAAATCTAGAAATAATTTTTTTCATGCATAAGCTTTTCTTTTTGGTTCCTTCATATGTTATAGATTATTAATTTTTTTTAGTGGGGTGTTACATGCTACTAAATTAATTGAACTTGAAATAAACGCAGTTAGACTTATTTGAATTATTTGGTTTTTTTTATTTGAAAGATCTTATTTGTTTTTATGTTTTAAGAGTATTTTATAATAAATTTAAATTTTTTTATTTGTTTTAAATTAATATTTTTTATTTTTAAATTATTTTAATACGCGATATTAAAAATTATTTTTAAAAAATAAAAATAATATATTATTTTAATATATTTTAATCCATCACTTATGAGCCGCCACTATCCTTGATGTTATATGTAAAAGTGTATGTATTTTAAAATCGATGTAAATTGAATTAAATTTTAAATTGACGGCTTATTAAATTAACTCACTACATCGTTTTATATACACTTGGATAAGAGAGAGGGGAAACATAAAATATATTGACCATAAGAACAAACTTGACCTTCACATTTTTACTAGAAACAAAGTGCGGAATGAGGTTCTTGATGCTGACGTGAAACAATTGCAGTGTTGCTTCTCCTTAAAATTCATTACCCCTCCCATGTTCTTCACTTAGATAGGCATATAATGAAAAGAGATAGAATACTGAGTTGCTCAGTGTTTTCTCTTCAATTCCATAAACTAGGAGCTGATTAGAGGCAGTAAAGCTTTGATTTACAGAATGGAGTGCATTTCATTTGCTTTAATTGAGATTTTTGTCAATGCAGTAAAGCCGGTTACTGAGTTAGTTCGGTTACCTAGGCTGCTCTACTTGCAGCATTTTAATTATCTGAATCGAAAGATCGGAGAGGGGTTGGTAGCTTTTGAAATTCTCGATGGGTTTTCAGTTCTGTAACTCTAGTTCAGGAAATGAGTGCTGAAGAAGGACATCAGAAGCCATGCATCAGTTCTCATTTCAGGTTTCTTACATGAAAAAGCCTTTGAAACATCTGCAAGTGTTATATAGTCTGGATGTTTGCGTGAGAAATTCTACTTCCTAGCCAGTTATTGGATAGATGATGAAATTTGTTATCACATTATTATAGATTTAGAACATGAACTCGCTAATAATCTATTGTACCTGGTATCTTTTGACACTAACTCCTCCCACCATTATGCTTTGTGCTCTTAAAATCTGGAGACGGAGGGATTTCTGAAGTTTGGGAAGCGATGTCTAGTCAACCTGAAAAGATCAATGTCTTGCCTATCGGAGGTATTCCTTTCTTGTTTTGCAGCAAAACAGCTTCAGTGTTTCAGAGATTTCTTAGTTGACTTTTGCTATGCATGAAATCTTATGTTTTCCACGTTGTTGTAATATTTGGAACAGAATGTTGTTGGTTCTAGACTCTACGCAACAGTAGATTTGGACAAGGCAAGAGTTGCAAGGACCAGAATGGTAGGAAATGAGCCTCATAATCCCAAGTGGAATGAGTCCTTCCACATATACTGTGCCCATTCAATCTCACATGTTGTGTTCACAATCAAAGATGACGACGCTATTGGCGCAACATTGATTGGAAGAGCTTATCTTCCAGTTGAGGATATCACTAACGGGAACATACTCGAACGATGGGTTGACATAGAGGATGGAGATCGTAAACCTATCCCAGGAGGTTCTAGAGTCCACATCAAGCTGCAATTCTTTGATGTTAGCCAAGACAGTCATTGGTCTCAGGGAATCAAAAGTCCGCAATACGAGGGTGTTCCCTACGTGTTCTTCAATCAACGACAAGGTTGCCGGGTTACTTTATATCAAGATGCTCATGTTCCAGACAGTTTTTCCCCAAAGATTGCTTTGGCAACAAAGCTTTATGAAGCTCACAGATGCTGGGAGGACATCTTTGATGCCATAAGCGATGCAAAACACCTAATTTACATAACTGGATGGTCTGTGTATACTGAAATTACCTTGATAAGGGATCCCAATAGACGAAGACCGGGAGGTGAACTTAAACTCGGGGAGCTGCTTAAAAAAAAGGCTGAAGAAGGTGTGACAGTTCTTATGCTTGTTTGGGATGACCGAACTTCTGTTTTGGATTTTAAGAAGGATGGACTCATGGCAACCCACGATGAAGAAACTGAAAAGTACTTCAGGGGCTCCAAGGTGCATTGCATGTTGTGCCCTCGCAATCCCGATGTTGGCAGAAGCATGATTCAGGGCTTTCAAGTCTCCACCATGTTTACTCACCACCAAAAGACAGTAGTTGTTGATTCCGAAATGCTTGATACTGTATCTGGAAAGAGGGGGATTGTGAGTTTCATCGGAGGCATTGATCTTTGTGATGGGAGGTATGATACACAAGACCATCCCTTATTCAAGACTCTGGACTCAGTCCATCGCGATGATTTCCACCAGCCTAACTTTACAGGCTCCTCAATCAAGAAAGGCGGTCCAAGAGAACCTTGGCATGATATTCATTGCAAATTAGAGGGTCCTGTGGCATGGGATGTCCTTTACAATTTTGAGCAACGGTGGACGAAGCAAGTTGGGGACAAACTTCTAATCTCACAAAAACAGCTTGAAGCAGCTACAGTTCGCCCATTGCCAGTGTTGCAGCCAAATGACCCTGAAACATGGAATGTTCAGCTATTCCGTTCTATTGATGATGGAGCTGTTGATGGCTTTCCTCAGGAACCTGACAGAGCAGCTGCGTCAGGCCTTGTTAGTGGGAAGAACAGCGTCATTGACCGAAGCATTCAAGATGCTTATATCAATGCCATTAGGAGGGCCAAGAATTTTATTTACATCGAAAATCAGTATTTCCTTGGAAGCTCATTTGGCTGGAAGTCAACAGATATCAATGTCCCGGATATCGCCGCCTTGCATCTCATACCAAAGGAGCTATCACTTAAGATAGTCAGCAAGATTGAGGCAGGAGAAAGGTTTACGGTCTATATTGTGATCCCAATGTGGCCAGAAGGTATACCTGAGAGTGGCTCTGTCCAAGCAATCTTAGATTGGCAGAGAAGAACAATGGACATGATGTATTCTGATATCACTGAAGCACTCGTGAAAAAGGGGCTCAACACAGATCCTAGGGAGTATTTGTCATTTTTCTGCCTTGGAAACCGAGAGACTACGAAAAATGGAGAATATGCACCTCCAGAGGTACCAGAGCCTGATACTGATTATAGTAGAGCTCAGAAGGCCCGTCGCTTCATGATCTACGTCCATGCAAAGACGATGATTGGTAAGTCAAGAGTTATGAACTTATTCTTGCATTTTCCATTGTGTTAAATTCAGCAAGGATCTGTGCTAATGTCATTCCTTTAGGGACAACAAATGGAAACAGGATTTAACCTCCATAATCATGTTGCCTTTTCAGTTGATGATGAGTATATAATCATTGGATCGGCAAACATCAACCAGAGATCAATGGATGGGTCTCGAGACTCTGAGATTGCAATGGGAGGATACCAACCACATTATTTGGCAACTAGCCAGCCAGCAAGGGGTCAGATATACGGTTTTCGAATGGCGTTATGGTATGAGCACCTTGGAATGCTTGACCCTTCCTTCCAACACCCTGAAAGTGTTCCATGTATCCAGCTGGTGAATCAAGTTGCCAATGAAAACTGGGAGAAATACGCCGGCGAAACTCTCGAACAGGATATGACGTCTCACCTGCTCAGGTATCCCTTTCAAGTTGGTAACAATGGAGTTGTTACAACCTTACCAGGGGCGGCTAATCATTTCCCTGACACCAAGGCTAATGTCCTGGGCACCAAATCTGACTACTTCCCTCCAATCCTCACCACCTAGGGTACGTTATAGAATCATTCACATTTTCATATAGTTATAACATCTCCCCAGAGGCATTGCAATATTTCCTTCTTGTTCTGAATCTGTCTATGTTTCATCTTGCAGAATATTGGTGATAACTTCTCTTGCTCAGGAATGTACACACGCGCCAAAAAAAAAGGGGGGACTTGGAAATCATTTGTTGTTTTTCTGCCAGTAACTTCTTCCAGTTTATGATTTATCTAGCACAGAGAACGAAAAACTCAAGAACTTCAACATAAATTCTTGACAATGTAGAATCCCTGTCAAATGCGTGACCTATACTGTGTGTTAATGTTAAAGAATCCATAGATTTGAACTTATTTAACTCTGCTGATGATTATTCTTCTCTTAGATTAATTACAACATGCTTTTACATTGCTTCTCTGTTGAATGAGAATAGGTTGCTTGAGCAGCTATTTTCCATGACTTCAATTTGGCAAATGCAACTGCTTACAAGTTATAAATGCCAGTGAACAGTGATGCTTGCCATGCCCTCCCTCTTCCACTTCTAGCAGCACCACCTCCATCATCACTGTAGTCCTGCACTGTTATTGTCCTGGTGGGTCTCTCTTCATGTCGGCACTGTCCGGACCTTGGTACTTGTACTATTATTACATGTGAAGGTGCAGAAAATTCTATGTTACTGGCCCAGAAGCCACATTCAAACAGCTTGGTTTCAGAGAAAAATGTCTTGTCACTATAGATAGGGTCATGGTTTATCATTCAGGCAAGGTACATTTAACACCATGGAAAAAATATCCTTTTTTCACAATTTTCCACTGGCTAGGTTATGAGTGAAAAAAATAATAATCCTGATCACCTAGGGCAAAACTATAAGGGTTTTCACTACAAATTCTAAGTTTCTTGCTAATCTCATCGCTCTCTTTGATGATGTGTTTGCAACAAAGTGATAAAAATCAAACATGTTTAGTTATCGGATTATGAATTGAGTGGATTAAATCAAATTAACATAGATTAATAAAAATAATGTTATTTAAAAAAAAAAATCAGTTTAAATTTTTACTAGATGGATGAACTATGAAGTTTAAATGAGTCAATTCTTTCTAATTAACTTGTTGGGTCATAATATAATTAATAACAATAATAAAAACTCTTTTTTGTAGAAAAAACAGAATTTTTTTTTAAATAACAATAATATATCACTTTTGATTATAGTATCCGGGGGCATCACCTTTCTCGTATTAAATCTCATTAATAACAAACAAAGAAATAAGAGAAAAGAAAGGTATCCACTTGTGATTAATGAATGATAAATTCACTAATTGCAAACCCCACATGGAAAAGCAGGATATTCAAATCTAATTGACAATGGAAATTGATATCATTATTAGGGATTATTTTAATTAAATACTAGGAATTGGACTTGAGGTAGATTCAAAGGTAATGATATTAGTTTTAAAGAATATCAGTGAAATAATTACTTAAATTTTGAGGGGAAAAAACCTCAATTTAGTTCTTAATCTATATACTCATTCTTAATTAATTCCCAAACTTATATATCTTATTAATTGAATCTCAAGAGTTTCCAAAAAAAATTACAATCATGTCTGTCTTCTACTGGTTATCAATTCTTTCTCATCAAGTTTTCTTCAAATCCACGCCATTTTAGTGATAAAACATGCACATTAAGATGAAAATTTTAGTTCTTATCCAATTGAGATATGTAAGGAATATTAGGATCTAATTGATACAAATTATAGTTTTAGGACTTATTGTGATTTTTTGGTTTGGTTAGATTTTTTCCGGTTTGACTTGGTTTTTTCCAGTTTTTTTTTTTAGTTTTTTCGATTTCAAGCATATAAAACTAAAACCAAACCAGTCGGTTTTTTTCAAAATTTTAATTGGTTTTGTTTTACGGTTCAGTTTTTCGGTTATTTTTTTTAGTTTTCTTGATTTAATCGAGTTTTTAATTTTTTTATTTATCCCTAATATTTATTGCTAATAATCGAAAAAAAATGTTAATAGAATGATGATAATACTAGATGATATTGTTAATTGAATATTATCCATACAAAATTTTAGAGTTTTATAAATTGTAAATATTCTTTTATTAGATAAATTAAGTTTAAAATTAATGACAAAATATTTTTAGCTACAATTTTTTTATATAAGATATTTTATAAGAAACAAACATAAAGAAAAAAAACCATTTTTATGTTAAAGAATAGAATATACTAGAATTGCCCATTGAATGTAGTGAGAAAGAAAGCCTATGGCGACGAGGGTGACATTTGAATTTATTATATTAAGAGTCAATATCAACGTAAATTCACAAGTGGTACCAAATAGATAAATATTTGTCAAAAATCTTAGTGCTAAAGTTTACATCTTCAAAATCATATCGCATACGAAACTTACTATTAAAATAATATTTTTATTTTTATTTTTGTTATATAAATTTGCTGCAATCTCCAAATGATAATCCTATTAAACTACATGAAACAATGCCATCCTAACCTCTAAAATTTATTTTATAATTTTTTTTGGCATTATTCATCAATTTTTATTGAACTAGTTTTGTTCAATTCCACTAGCTCTGGCTCTATAAATTAATCTAGCTATTTCAAGGTTAAATTTTAAATTAAATTATACTATAATTGACTCAATAAATTATAATCTTATTAAAATATAATTTTATTTAAAAATAAAATAATAAAATATTATTTTTAAAAAAATAAATTTTAAAACAATATTTTTTATCTAACCAAATACGTTATTGAAAAAAATAATTAAATAATATTTTTATCTAACCAAATAACACGGTTATTAAATCTTTAAAGTTATTTGAAAAAGGTGATTAAATTTGTTTTTTAAAGTATTTTTTATTTTAAAAAAATTATTTTTTATATCTGTATATTTAAATAATCTAAAAATATAAAAATATAATTAAAATTTTAAAAAATATAAAAAAAAATTCAAAAACACAATTAAACGATAAACAATACAATACGGGAGAGTTGCTTGGTGCATGCTGTAGCAGCCGATTAGCAGCATCTCAACTGTGGACCCCTTAAATCCTCAAAATCTGAATGGTGCTTAAAAGTTAAAACCAGCCCTCTTTTACAAAAATAAAAAATAATAATCCGTTCATTGTTGTTTTTTTCTAGGGGAAAAAAAAGTAGTTATAGAAGAAGAAGAAACAGAGGCATAGACAGAGAGCCCTTTGGTTGAATCACTAACCAGAGGGTGGTCGATTTTTTCCTGGAAGGAGAGTAAAACCCATCAATCAATTTCCGTTATCTAATTCAATCATGTCATTTTTTAGGTAATCGCAAAACACCCACCTTTTTCTTGTCATGTTAATGTTCAGATCAGTTTTTTTTTTGTTATGATTATTGATTTGGTTTTATTTTTAATTTTGAGTGCAGGATTGATAGTCCTCTCCTTCGTGGATTTCGTTTTTCTCTGCAAAAATATATCTTGTCACGCTTGTAAATGCAATTGTGTGGACTCCTTCCTCCCTGGATCTCTCATCTTTTTGCATGCATGGGGTAAGCTTTTTGATTCCCTTAATACAGGGCCTGTTGTTTACTTGTGAATTTTTTTTTTCACTTTTTGCAAAAATATGGTCTTTTGTTACACGTTACATCATATTTTGTTTACTTATGGAGAAATTCAGTTTTCTTGACGACTTTCAAGAAAATTAAATGAGAAAAAAAAAACTGTTGAATACTGAGTTTATTAGTAAAAGCTGAAGTTTTTTTTTAAAACAAAATTGACACGATTGATGGGGGTAGGTGCTGTTTTTTAATACTGTGTTGAATGGAAGGATTTTAAGGTTTCTTTGTGTGGTTTAAGTTGTCTTTTTTCTAAGATTTGGAATCTCATGTTATTGTGTTTGCTTGTCTTGTAAGCCAGCTTTATGTGGAGTGAACAAGAGAATCCTGTATTGGCTTTTCTGATTTGCCATTCTTTCCTTGAAGTAATGGCTAATTGGATATACTATACATAGGGTTATTCTTTTGAATAGGATTTTTTTTTCCTTGTAGGAGTTATGTATTCTAGGTGTTCTTTCTTGACTCAAACTGGGAGAAGCTTCGGGAAGAAACCTTTTTGTCCATTTGTATTGTTTTCCGGAGCTTGTTTTCAGGCTCTTTTGCTTTTGGGGATGAAATCGTTTAAGAGAAAATGCAAGTTTGTTTTCAGTGTGAGGAGATTTTTTTCATTGTTTGTTTTATCTGTTTGTTTTATTTGGGTATTAGCTAAGAAATGAACTGATGATTTAATTTTAAAGAACGCATAGCTTGTATTATTAGCAGTACACTCATATTCTATGTTTAGGAATGGCGTGAACTGATATTGTATCAAGGGCATGTGAGTGGTTAAATTTGCATCTTTTCTGATGAATGATCTCTGTTTGTTTTAATGGATGTTTGTTTTAATGGAATTGAGTACATTTCTATATCTATGATTTTTTTTTCTTTTTCTCCTTTTTTTTTGTTTCAGAAAAGGAATTAGGAAATTATGATTTTGAGAGCTGTCTATCCTGGCAGGTTTTTATAAATGCTGAATGTTACTTTGTATATTGCAAGTTGAAGTGTTGATTCAATTTTATTGCAATATATAGGTTACTGGGTTTGCAAGATCAATGGTCGTGCATTTCAAATATACAAGTTTTATTGTTTATAGAATTCTACCTGGGTTGGTATTTGTGCTCATCATCAGGTGAACAATTAAAACAATTTGATGCCATTGCTCTTTTCTGCCAATCAATTTGCAGCAATTGCACATTATCCTTTGTAGCTTGACTAGTCCTCCCTTTCTGATTGCTATTTATCCTATGAAGCTTTGCTTATACTTCCAGTGAATTATTGATCCCTATTGGGTGATAGATACACTTGCAACTCTGAAACTGATTTCTTAAAAAAGATGTTGAAGGTTGTCTTCTGTATATTGCTTGTTAGGGAGGGGATGGTTCATTTATAATCCTCTCACATTTCTTCCATTTTCAGTGCTTCAATGTTTTTTACCTCTGCTGAAATATTTGAGCATCAAATTGTTGATAGTTGGTACTAATCATATCTGTGGTGAAACCTGATTTGTAACAGAGCAGAGGTTGTTTTGGATGCTGTGCTAAACCCCCCACCATTAGTGAGGCTGATGCAACATCAAAGGGACTGAGAGATCAAGAACGATTAGTAAAAAAGTATAGCATGTCGGACGATTTCTGGAGCACTAGTACAGGTGAAATGGAGAATAGCGTGGTGCATTCCCAGGGAAGCCTTTCATCAATTAGCACATTAAACCAGCCGCTTGACCCCTGCTGTAATGCTGGAAGCACTAGCAACCCTCCTGAATTTGTTAATCGTGGCAAGTTCAAGTCTTTAACTGAGTAAATGTTTTGCTTAAGCTGACTGCTGCCTGTTCTGTGTGTAAATGTTTTGCTTAAGCTGACTGCTGCCTGTTCTGTGTGTAACTGTTTGCTGTTGTGGAGTCCTCAGTTAACATGCCACTTTAGCCTTTTTCCACTCGGAACTTGGATTAATTGCAACAAGGCTACAGGCTGTTAGAGTCTTTGCATGAGTTTTTATGTTGTGTATGTGTTCAGGAGTTTCTTCTTGGTAAAATATAAGAATTTTGCAAGTCTTTCTCCTTTTTCGTTTCATTCCGCCATTCTCTTTACTGATGCATCGGTCAGGTGAAGTATCCAAATAACAGAAGCAGTATTGGTTGTAGGTCTTCTTCTCTGGAATCAAACAAGGCAGCAATGGCTTGGAAATAAAAAAACTCAGAACAGGACTCAAGTTCGAGAGCCCATGATAAGGTGAAATATCTTCCCTTGTTATGGATACTTTAAATATGTGAAGCACTTGGTTGGCATGGAGCCATTTAAATACCAAATGTTCTTGCAAGTCTTCTTAGTTTGTTTGATCGATGCTCCAAGTTAACTATTTGAATTTCAAAATATGGACACAAATTTCCAAGTACGGACAATTGCTTGACTTTAAAGTTTTTAGTTAATCACATCTTAGGGCTTAGAACTGATTTTTTCCTGCAAAATACAATATCCACATGAGGTTTATCCATCGCAAATGCAACAACACCCTTGTGGAATTTGCCTATCAAACATCCCTGCAATAGTAGTGTTTTTGATGTTTTGAGAACACTTTGTGTATCTGCATTTATGTTATGGCATTCATTTTTGCTTTTTGTTAACTCATGTTCTTTTACTCTATGCTTTGCAGTTGGAATGCCACCTATGAGAGTCTACTTGGGAGTAACAGGCCTCTTTCTCGACCTGTCCCTCTTGCTGTAAGTCAATAATCTTCCTGCCCAGGTCTCTGCTTTATCATTTGGAAATCTAGTTCACCATTCCTCGTTGCTCATTGGATTCAAATGCCAGGAAATGGTGGATTTTCTTGTTGATGTCTGGGAACAGGAAGGCTTGTATGACTGAATAAGCTTGGATATTCTTACGGACCCTTTTTCTTTCCTCGTTTGATTCCCATATAGTTCTTCAGTGCAAATATATTTACAGGTGCCTATTTTTGTTCTTTTGTTGTTTTCAAACCTTCTGGATTGCCCAGAAAGGAAAGTGTATAACTGTTAGTATTTTCAACGAGCTCATCTGCCTTCTGCCAGAGCGCCATTACTTACCAGTAACAGTTCTCCTGAAACCTATCAAGGCATCACCATTGTACCGTGCCGGCATTCATGGGGCAAACTTTGATCTAATTTATGGATTGCTTTTTTTTCTTGAACAACCACGTTATAAATTGCTTGCACCTGGAAAAATGTTGCATTGTTCTTGTTCCAGTATCAGTATATTATTGATTTTAATTTTCGATGATCAGTCTTGTTCCAGGTTCCTTTTTTCTGTAGAGGGTCTTCTTGGAGAGGGATTGTGCCTGATCCCAGATCACTGTAGGAGTGATACAAGTTTACAAAGTGTGGCTTAATGATCTGGGCTGAAGACCACATCAACCTCAAAATTACAATGATCTCTATGCGACTTCTCATTATATTGAAACCCTAAACTTAACACATTCTGACATTGATGATAAAGAAGAAAAAGGGAAACAAGAAATTCCATTCTAGTTTAAGTGGTAAAAAAATGAAGCCCTGGACCAATTCTCGGTCTGTTTTGAAACTGCCTTCCCTTGTGTTCTTCAAGAATTCTTAAAATTGATGATCGCTTATCTCCTGCAAAATCTCCACTCCTAGTAGACTGAAACGTATAGACCATTCTATTATTGGTGTGATAAGAAGTATGTATATATGCTCCAATGTGCTAGCTTTTATACCAACCAAACACTTTCTTCATGGAGAGAAATTGGAAACTTCAGATCCTCCTTCAAGGAATATGAAAAGTTCTGCAAGCGAATGCTACTGTATGAGAGTGAGGGATAGGCTAAAATTCAAAAATAAATTATTTAAAATTATTTTTTTATTTTTTAAAATTAGTTTAATGAAAAAAAAATTAAAAAATAATTATTACAACACTCACAAACACCTAAATAATACGGCATGAATTCTAACCTAATAACTTTTAATTAACTAAAAATCGGATCAGTTTAACTAAGATTTATGAAGTCCAGATTAAATTTCGAGTCCTAAGCTTCCTGGATTATCTCTCCAGTCAAGCTTAGTGTAAGAACTATAATTCAAAATAAAGAACAGAGGCATGAATTTTAAATTAATATCTTTTAAATTTTGTAATCACCTGGTAATCTCATGCTAGTTTTCGAACATCTAAACTAGAATCAATTCTCATATAACGAGCAACAAAACTAAGTTCTCCAGTGTTAGGATCTTCAAGCATGGGGGTGTTGAATCATTGATAATCAAACAAAAAACAGAGATAAATATATTGTTGCCTGTTGACTCCCATTTGCATGTAGCTTAGCCTCCTAAATGGACCTCGTCTCATGGCTCTAATTAACCATGTGATTCACAATTCTCTGTAATGGTTTATTATCAAAGATTATCCAGGGTTTTATGAGCATGTGTTTCTTCCCAGGCAATTAGAAATACTCTGACCTAATAATGGAGAGCGTGGAAACGCTCTGCTTTTCTGCTCAACAAAATTAAATGCCCTCTTCGAACACATGCAGACATTGAGGGCCTGTTTGTTTCTGCGTTTCAAAAGCGCTTTTGAAAAAATTTAAAAATTTTTTATTTTTTTATTAATTTTAAATTAATATGTTTTTAGTGTTTTTAAATCATTTTGATGTGCTGATATCAAAAATGATTTTTAAAAAATTAAAAAATATCATTGGCATGTATTTTGGCACGAAAAACTATTTAAAAAGCAACCGCAACCACTGTGAATCTGGACAAGAAATCGTGTCCTCCTGCAGAGAAAGTGGGTGTGGAGCACACTTGTTTTAATCTATTCTTCTTTTTTTGATGGAATGGAAGGCATCCCTTCTCGTCTTCACACGGTTTCACTTGTCAAAATTAATAATTTACATTGGAAAATCTGTTTCTTTTAAAATTATTTTTTATCTAATTAAAAAATAATAAAATTTTCCTTTTTTATTCTCTTCCACACAGCTTTTTGAAAATAGACATCGTGGGAGGCCCCGCCTAATAAATAGTAACTAACATTTGGAAAATAATTTTGATTTTGGAGTCAGGATGGAAGCATTTAATGTGCTGATATTGTTTTTTAAATAATATTTTATATGAAAATATATGTTAATAATTTTTTTTATTTTTTAAAAATTATTTTTAATATTAATATATTAAAATAAAAATGAATTGAAAACACTAAAAATATATTATTTAAAATTAATAAAAAAAATAAAATTTAATTTAATTTAATTTTTAAAAAATATATTTTTAAAATACAAAAACAAACATAAACCTAACCTTAAATCTTAAGCGAAAAAGGTAGAGGGAGAACAACGTTTTGGACACGTATGGAACTCATGTGGTTGTCTTTGCATGGATAGGGATGAGAAAGGCTTGAACACTTGTGATTTGCATTTGTCCACGACAATATTCTTCAAAAGAGCCTCGAGATGGGGTCGACGCCATTAATTCTTGTGGGCAAGCTTTGATTCTTCGTCCTCAAAAACCATTTTCTACAGGACAAAACATGATGAGAGCTAAATATGTGTGTCTTAAATTGCTGTCTTTTATAGATGATGATTAGGGGAAAAAATTTATAATTTAAAAGAGATTAATTTTCTATCTTGATTTATAAAATGTTTTCACAATTAATCCAACCGCTACAAACTTGTTATAAAATATCAATCTAAAATATAAAATGTATTTTCGAAATAATCCTTGTCAAACCGTTACACTTAATTTTAAATTACTTTAACAAGAGAATAGCCTACTTTCAATTTCAACTTCCTTTTATGGATATTTTTTTGTTCAGACATGATATAAAAAACAATTAGTATATTTCTTGCATCAGTAAAAGTTCTTAACCTTTTTCCCCTTTCACTTGAAACCCTAGCTTGGCCACTGCTTTCGATTACAGTAGTAGAAGAAGCCGGTCCATTAATGGAGTTATGGTCTTGCATAATAACATTTTGTGAGTGTTTTATAATGATGTTTTTTAAAATTATTTTTTAATTGAAAATATATATTTTTAAATAAAAAATTATTTTGACGTTAATATATTAAAATAATCAAAATATATTTATAAAAAACATTGATTTAATATTTTTTAAAATAAAAATTAATTTGAAAAACATAGTTCCCGTGGGAACCAAATTAAGGGGAATGTATATGCAACCAAGATGGGTAAGTTGGCCCTGCACGACAGACTAAAAAATGGTTCAAGTGGGGGGTTTAATCAATATTTAACCCCATAAAAAAGTAATTAACGAAGAGTTAACAATGTTTAATCAACTTGACCAAGAAAAGAAAATATAAAATATGCATGGAGGGTTGGAACCAAATAGTCAAATATTTGAGCGAGTGCATGAACATACAAATCTGCTGAGTTGGTGACACCAAATAGTTCATGATTTTGAGGGTGTAGGAGAGGGGAAAAAATGATTTTTATAATATTGGGCTCGTGGATTCCATGGCAATGCATATCATAAAAGAAAAAAAATATTTTAAAGTGGATTAATTCTTAATTTAAGGAAGGGGAAAGACCAAGTAGACGGGAAAGAAAGCATAAACAAAGGCAAGTGGCTGCTTTTATTGAAAGGGAATTGGGAATGTATGGATCCCCTAGCTAGCTTTGGTCAAGAGAGCTGGATAACAGAGAATCCCTAATGCCTTGGCTAAACTCAACATCGACGACCCTTAATTCCTTGGCTTGATCATGAATCCAAATATTCCAGTGTTCACATTTCAAGGGATAGGGTTAGTGATTAGAGAATTATGTTTTAAGGGGGAGCTTGATATGTTTGAAGATGCTAGTTTACACGTTGTGCTAACCCTAAAAAAAATTGAATGTAAAAGAACGTTTAAGTTGTAAGGAACTATTTGATGTTATTATTAAATTCAGCTCAATAAATTAATTTTGAAATCTCTCGATCCGACTCCTTTTCTAACCTGGATTTAAAATTAAATTGTATGTAAGTTGTCCTTGTATAACCCAATCGATTTGATGGGTCTAGAGATAGCATGGGCAACAAGTAAAATGTGTGGTTTGGATTCAAAAAATAATAATAATAAGATGACGACATATTTGATCGGCTAGCTTCGCAACTTAACCTATCAAATCCGTAATTTGTATAATGGATTCCATTGAGTTTAAGGATTTTATTTTTTAACTATTTTTTATTTAATTATACGATTTACAAAAATAATTGTATATAAAATTAAGCACAAATCAAATATCGAGATATTTATTTAAGACTGTAATAACTTTATAGAAAATAAATTGAAATGATTCATGAAAATAAATTTAAAATAAAAAAAATAGAAATGAAAGGAGAAAAGAAAAAGGGAAAATGCAAAAAAGAAAAAAAGAAAGTCACCTCCTCCCATCTTCACATGAACAATGAAGAATATAAGTTGGCATCTCGATTATTTTAAATTTATGAAATAATGTTCCTGAAATCTCTATTACTTTATAGTATGAAATTAATTGCAAATGGGTATTTATATATAAAAGAATTACACATGCATGCATGTACAAGAACATTGGGTGCTGGAATTTCAGATCATCATCAAGATCATGGCCATACCTGCACATAAATAACTCTTCCTCATCAGATAATGCATCCATGCTAATCAATGCTATCATCATCATCTCTGTGTGTCCGCTTTCCTAGAATGTGTTCATAAATGGGGGATGGAGGTCCTCACCAGGCCCCACAACATTTTCTTATTTTTTTACTTTTTTTATTGACAATTTCTTATAATTAAATTAAAATTACTTTTATTTAAAATAAACTACATGTCTTTGCAAGCAAGGATATAATTAAATTGATGTTACTTTCTTTTAGAATGTGTTAATAGATTTGATTTGATTGGAATTTATGAAAAAATTGAATTTATTTTGAAAAAATATAAACTTTAATAATCTAATTAAGAGCAAAAACAGCAATTAAAAACCTAATAATTATACATATGTACGTACGTGTATAGTATATTCTAAAAAAACTTTTAAAAGTCGGGAATCCACTAGCCACCTTTCACGTATCAGAGACCTCCTTGACCTCTTCTTAAGCAAGTCATACGTATAATAAAATAATATGAACCCAGAAAATAGATTGCTAGAAGAGAAAAGGATCGATGCCCGTGAAATACAGTATAATAATACACTCTGTCAATAGCAATATTGTTCTGTATTATCAAGTACTGCAACGTAATCTAATAGAACAAGCTCACGTGCATGCTCTAGCTCTGCATAATATATATATATTTCTAAATTGTCGACATATTTTTGTTTTATCAAGGAAAACTATGCGTTGATTCCTTCAACCAAGATAGATAGGATGCCTAGAAGAGATACGTTAGGAGATTACGAGGTTGGATCATGGCATGTACTGGGAAAATCATGGAGCAAGAACACAAGTTCTTGATTATTATAATAATAAGATAGTATTTTTTTACTATGATAATGGTAGAGAGAGAGAGAGAGAGGTGTTAGGCTTGTTTATGAAGATAAATAAATTGGGGGCCTCAGCAGTCAGATTCCTAGAACCTGTCCCAACATCTCATCAATGCATCAATTATTGTTTATTTGCAAACTATTAGTCAAGATCCTTTCAAGGGGGTCCAGCTTTATATTCCACCGTGTTTTTTTAAAAAACAAAACTTTTTTTTTTTTTTACTTTTCAAAGTTTGTTGCTGTGTGTAGCAAGCTTGCGTTTCGTTAGATTTTGATTACTATTTTGGGACTGAAGAAAGCAAAACAGTAAAAATAGAAAAAATATATATTTTGTTATACTTTATGTTTCAAGAATACATAAATATATTTTAAAAACTTATTTATTATATATTTCTGTTTTTTTTCTTTTCAGCCATATATATTTATATTTTTATTATTTATATCTCTTCTAGTCAAAAACTTTATTTAAACATAATGTCTCATAATATAAATATAGCCGGTGAGTAATGAATTTTTATATTTTTAAAATATAAAATACATAACGACACATCCATTGTATCACCACCATAATATTCTAACGAAGTAATTAGCACTTCTTATTTTCTTTACCCTGTTAAAGTTTTTTGTTATGGATTGTAAATATGAATTAGATATTGCAGTAGTTTTTTGTGATTATTATTTAAAAATTAAAGTTTTAAAAATACTATAAATTATAGTTTTCTCGTAACCAAGATTTTAAAAGAAAATTTTTAATAAA